>JAMXDE010000010.1:0-2610494 GCA_026770025.1 Craspedostauros australis | reverse complement strand
ACATCCGCTCCGTCACGTTGGATTCGATTCCTACAAGCCATGCATGACGCCAGCGAGGTCCACCATAGCTTCCCACGCACCTCCTTCCACACCAACGAAACAAGCAAATGCGGAAACCATATGATCGGCAATGACGACCATGACGATGACAGCGGTGGCTGAATCATCGTCTTCATGTCGCATTGGCAAATGATGATGCACACCAACGTGCCATACGCCACCCGGGATCATCTGCAATTCATTCACAGAAGATTATGCGTATCTCGCGGCCCAACCAGACCGCGCTGCGAACGATAGGGTGGACGGTGAAGGAATGCCGGACGCACCATTGAATGAATCGATCATAAATTGCTCCAGCTCCTTTCATATAGTTACTATCCTAATGACTATTCTGACGACTATTTTATCATCAACTCAATTCCGCCATGCGTTTCACTTGTGGAAGATTTCTGGTACGGTATGGCATGGTATGAAATGGTCTGACACTTCACTCCTCTTCTGCAGCAGCACCGTCCGTCCTCAACCACTATGGATGATTTGGTACTCAGAGAGCGGACGAAGTCCACCAATGTCACCCCAATCCATGTATGAATCCACTTGTGCTGTACCCTCCATCCTGATCCATAACCTTGTACAGCTCCACCATGGACATGTGGCTGTACTCATCATCAATACCATCACTCTCCGCTCCCCCATTGCGGAGTGACACGAATACCTCCCATCAGTTGAGGTTGTAGAATTAGTTTGCTTAAATCTAGATGAGTGAACGTATCCTTCTCACTTTCAGCTGCCATTTCTCATCGCCATATCCTTCAACACCACGCAGTTGTGTTGGTGGGCGAATATCAACACATCTATCATGGTGTCTTCTGTGAGATGATTGCGGGCCAACTCTGCTTCAAGAACAAGCTTGAGTCGCCAGAAGCTGAACTCGTTGGCCACAAGGATCAGCTGTTGCAGATCATCCTGTCCAGTGAGGATATGAGTTGGCTGGTGAGAGGCATCTGTATCGTGGTGAGCGTTGGCGTGAGCAACCGATGTGAGCGGCGGCGTTGTCACGAGCGCTGTCATTGAAGGATATCTTGCCTGTGTAGATGCATTGGAGGACGTATCGGACGTGCCTTGGTTGGAGGTGGGGAAGAGGGATGGTTGTTTGGATTGAGCCGGCGCCGTCCTTGGTGCCATCATGTGCGCATTGATGTTGGATTCCAGAGTTGATCAGTGTCTCAATGGATGGGCAGCGATCATGAGGACTCCAGAGTTTGCCTTGATTGGTTGTTGTTGGTCGCTCTGTCCACACGAGGGGATGGTGTCTGCCCTGTTCTCGGTTTGGAAGGATATGGCCGATCTTCTCCAATGTTGATGTTGGTCCTCTTGTTGCTGCTGTGTTTGTGTTCATTCTCTTGGCTCTTTCGCTTCAACTGCTGTCTCAACTGTTCTTGTGGTTGTTCATTTGCTTGTTCGTTTTTGTTGTAAGTGTTGCTGCAGTTGTTGCAGTTGTGGGTGAGCTGAAGGTGAAAGTCCTCTAATGAGGGACTCCATACACTCCAGGTGGCCATGCGTGCATGCCCAACGAAGGGGAGTTTCACCTCGGTTGTTTTGACAGTTGATGTTAGCCCTACCTGATTCGATGAGGTACTCGATACACTCCAGGTGGCCGTTGTAGCATGCCAGATGAAGGGGAGTGTCACCATCGTTGTCTTTGCAGTTGATGTTCGCCTCACATGATTCGATGAGGTACTTGACACACTCCAGGTGGCCGTTGTAGCATGCCCAATGAAGGGGAGTGTCACCATCATTGGCGGTGCAGCTGATGTCCGCCTCACATGATTCGATGAGGTACTTGACACACTCCAGGTGGCCGTTGGAGCATGCATCATGAAGGGGAGTGGAACCATTCCAGTCTGTGACATTGTCGACACCATTTCCTTCATTATGTGTCTCGTTCTGGCTTCTTCCACTCCTTCAACACTGACAAGTCACCTGCCTCGACAGCATCAAAGAGTTGTTCGTTCGAAACATTCGGCATTTTGAGAGGATGGTCGATGGTTGTTGGACGATTGACGTTGGACGTTGGACGTTGGACGTTGGACGTTGGACGTTGGACGATTTACGTTGGATTGGCTGTCGAGGATGTCTGTGGTCGGAGCTGCCTATGGAAGAGATATCGATGTTTGTGTATGCACAGCTTGTATTAGTATGAGTATGAGCACCATACGCTGTGTGATGAATATGAGTGGCAATTCGATGTCTGTTGTTCACGCGGTTGAGTATGCGGTTGAGTGGTGTGTATGTGTTGTTGTCTTGTTCGCATGGTCTCCTCCTTCTGTTTGCCTGTGTTTGTCTCCTTCTCTTGATCAAACGCGTCTGGTTCGCGCGGATTGGATCTTTCTGTTCCCATCCATCACGAAAATGCGTGCGACCAACAACAAGAAAGAAGCACCACAACAGAGTTCTCGTTTTGGCCACAATCAACGCAACACCAATCCGAAGCAAACAACGTGAAAGTCTTCGGAAACACAGAGAGCTGTCATCGTCGCCACACCATGTGCACCATGGCCCACGCTTGCTTGCGTCATCGTGCATCTGCAAGACATCTGACCCTCGTCCGCCTGCCATCGCAAGCACCAACTTGAAGGTGTGAGCCAATGCCTCGGACAAAGATGAAGCCACCAATGTGACTGCCTTTGTTGATTGCCTCTGTTGGTTGCGACCCATCTCAGTTGGATTTGGCTGGTTGCCATCCCACCGCATTGCAAGCATCACCATCCGCGCGGGCAACAAGAGTCCTCAACATCCAACCAACACCACATTGCATATTGGGATGGGGTGACACGTTCAGCAATCAACAGGTGGAGTGATACCGTGCCACCTCCACTGTTCCTGTTGCACGCACCACAAACATACAATACCATGCGCGCTCTATCCAGAGGCACGAGCGCCGCCGTCTTGGCTCATGACTTTCAGAGCATCGATGCTCAACCGAGGCGATCGACAAGAACATCCGCCTCATCAACGAAGTTGGGAGCACCACGAAGGAGGACATGTGGGAATACAGTGCTCATGGTCCATGGATCGCTGACCGCATGATTCTTGTGCCATATGGAAACTCTGTGTCAACCATGATCCGCAATACAATACTCGCACTCTGCATGGGGTTGCTTGTTGGTTCGTTGGTTGGTTGATTCGTTGGTTTCTTCTGTTGCTCGTCAAGCTCTCTGGATGCTTGGACTGCGCTGGCTCGTCGGTTCTTGTTTTTCCACCACACTGGCACTGCTCGCTTCGAAGATTGGAATGGATGGTGACTGTTATCATGAATTAGTCCAGCTGATCGATACGACACCAAACCCGAACCAGCACGCCGCTGCGTCAGCAACGCCACGATTAGGAGCGCCCGCGACGCACGCAACATTTAGCGAACTTGACGCAAGTCAAGACCACAGTAGAATAAGCTCACAATTCCATGGGACCTTCCATGGGCCCTCTAAATGGGCACAACTCAACTTTAGCACACACACACACACGCACTCACACACTTGCCCGTAGCAATTAGGTTATGAGCCTGGACCGCAGGCACTGCCTGTTCGTCACCTGCCGCACCACACGGTGCTAACTGCACCATGGCGAACGCGCTCCATCACAGCGATGCCGCGTGTGGATGCACATTGCCGACAGCGACCAAAACACAGACAAACTCTCACCGTCGCAATCATCCAACACAAACAACAAAACAACGCAAAGCTCATGGACCCGCATCGTCAACAGACAACGAACGCAACCTCCTCCAGTGACACAGACGACTCCGACCCGCCTTCGCTAGCAGAAGAGCCCGAGGTCGCACTCTCCGAGACCGCAGCCGACGATTCTGTCCCTCCTCTCGGACGACAACAACAACAGGCAGAGACCGCAGCCGACGCACTCGTCCCTCCTCTCCAGCCACCTGAACAAGTCGAGACCGCAGCCGACATCACCGTCCCTCCTCTCGCACAGCAACAACCTGAGACCGCAACACCTGCCTCTCTTCAGCAACGACCTGCAGCGACCGAGACCGCTCAAGAAGCCTCTTCTCCTGCACCTCAAGAGACAGCACAGGACCCAGGCGGACGCGCCTCTCCTTCTGTTTCAACAACAACAACAACACGAGCTGCACAGGACACCAGCACACAGGCAGCTGGCGTCTTCGCGCAGCAACCACAACTTCCGCGTGACAGAACTCCTCTTCGAACAGAACCGGAACTTCTTCTGGCTGAAGGCGAAATTCTGGACTTAACCTTGGACACTTTTGAATCCCAAGCCCTTGAGGAACTCCAGTCAGCCCTCGCAGATCCTGGCAACATTCGTCCTGGCATTTTTGCTGACACGAATCTCACTGTCGAAATTCCTGCTGACGTCACTGACACAGTAACCGGTGAAACCGCCATTCCAACTGTTCGCACGACCCACGTTTCGACCTCATCCACGACTCGACCAAGGATGTCACGTTTCAGCGCGGATCCCGATGATGCGGCCACCCGAGCCAACAACCGTATCCTCATTACCAAGGAAGAACGCGCTGCACTCGAAGGCAAGGACCGCACCAAGGTTAGAGAACAAGCTGTTGAGCCTCTCGAGCCGCTCTTTGTGATGGTGAACCAAACCACTGCCATTAATGACAACAAGTTCCTCGAAAAGAACTATGACTTCGCCCGACTCAAGGAAAACCTCCGCAGCCGCCTCAAGATGTACTCAATGTACGAGCCATTCCAAATCATCCGATCCACTCGGAACGAGGCCGGGGATCTTGTCTTCGATCGAACCGCCGCAGACGATACCTTCATTGATCTGCTGGACAACGCGTTCACGCTCGACCAAGACGTTGTGCTCCGTTCTACCGAGATCTACTCTCTCTTCGGTGGGAAAGTCAACCAGCAGAACCTCCAATGGTCGCTTGAGCTCATCCTTTCCTCTTGTGACGACTCTCTCATCGAAGCCATTGCTGCTCGCATGCAACAGATCCCGGAGGAGCTCCGCACAGGACCAATGGCCTACTACTTCATGGAATGCATCGCCGCAAGGACAACATCTGAAACTGCTCGAGCTATCACGAACAAGATCGCCTCAGTTCAGGATGACCAACATCAAAAGCCAAAACATTGAAACATTCTGCCAGATCATGAGAGCAGCCATCCATCGAATCAAAGCCTCACCGCTTGGGATTCCAGCTGACATGAACGACATGCTCTTGAAGGTTATCAGAACCTGCACAAACAAGCCCTTCGTCGACTACTTCAACATGCGTGAAGCTGCCCTCGACGCAACTGGCAACGACCCTTTCACTTGGGAGCAAATCCTCGAAATGGCTCTGAAGAAGTACACCAGCCTCATCAATCAAGAGATATGGTTTGCTCCGACCAAATCCAAGAACACCCGATTCAGAGGCATCAGGAGCAAAGCCAACACCAACGTCAAGGACTCTTCAGGACGCAGCCGACCTTCCCATGACCGCGGAGGTCAGCCCATCGACTACACGCCTCCAAAGCAGGGCGAGGCACACGAGCGCATCACCCACGGCAAGACTGAATACTGGTGTGACCATGAAACCTGCAAACGATGGGGCAACCATCAACCGACGGACATGACGACTTCGTCTCTCGCCAACGCAACCGTCGCGGCCGAGGTAGAAAGGGATCCTCCAACAACTCAAACAAGCAAGCGGAACCAAAGGGAACGACGACGAAACTCGCAAGCTTTTGAGATTCTCTGAACAAGAGGGTTTTTAAAGGCAGCTTTCATTGTCGTAAGTCCGATCCTGCTATTCCCGTCTCTCCTCTGGCACCTGCTCGCATCCACATTCACAACATACGTCCTGGCATTATCTGCCAACTGTCACCAAACCTTCAACCACGTCAACATCATGCGCGGACGCAAGAGCTACCGAGTCTGTCGCTCCAAAGCACCACCGACCATATTCGCCTCAACGCAACGCATGAGGATGGGCTTCTGGAGTCGTCTCTTCCTTCTATCCGCTGTGATGATCCCATCGACAACACTATTCTTCCTTTCAACACTCACTACCGATCGCTGGAAACACCAACAACGCTTTTACAACAAACACCAGCCTCTCGACTACGATCAACTGCTCTTTGGCGACGGATGGAACGACGAGCACACACGCAAGAACGACCCGCTGCCAGCTCGCTTCCTTCATCTCTCCGGATTCCATGATGAGTTTGACTCATTCATGATGAACCGACGCATTGCCGCGGATGCTCAACAACGCGCAATGTCTCTACCTCCGTCTCAACCAAAGCACTGCTTTTCGATCACTCCATCTTTCTTCACCCTTCAGTCAGATAAACTTCGAACACAGGTGCAAGCCGTCTCCTATCTGGCCTCCACTGCCTATGAAGCATCCAAAGCACCGAACTTCATGGACGTTCTCGTCTCCCGTCACTACCATACTCCCGGTCTCACCAACAAGCGCGCCATGTGTCCCATCATCCTCGACACTGGGTGCTCATTCTCCATGACATATCGAAAGGAGGACTTCATTACGGGACCACATCTCGGTAACTTCGGAGACATCCAAACAGCAAGCGGCAAACTTCAAATCTCTGGCATAGGCACCGTCCAATGGCAAGTGCTATCCCTAAATGGAAACATCGCACCTGTCCGAACCAGAGCACATTATGTGGAGGAAGCACACATCCGCCTCTTCTCTCCGCAAGCCTACGCTCAATACCCACAGCATCAAGACCGATCGCCAACCATATTACGGAGACACGGAATCCTTCTCATTCGAGTTGGAGGATGGCAGCGTAATGAACTGTCCTATCCATCCATTCACGAATATTCCGACCGCATTGGCGCGCGATCCTCAACACCAACTTGCAGAAAAACCGGATGCAATACCCTGCCAATGCAAGTCTCACACTTGTTTTGAATGCCAAATCACCCACGCTCTACCATCCGTCCTGTCACCCGCAAACGAGAACCTCACCGCAAATCAGAAACAACTGCTACTGGATCATCAACGCTTCGGACATCTCGGAATGGATCATGTGAAACAACTTTATCGACTCACACGCAGAGTAAGACGTCTCTCCGGACCTGCGCAAAGATGGATTGAGACCCCTTGCCTTCCAGGGCGAGGAAAGGGACCTGCCAACTGCATCAACCCACTCTGCCAAGCCTGCGCCATCGCAACGGCCAAGCGTCGACCAATACCTACAAGAACCTCACATCCATCCGAAGACCAACGTCCAATTGCTCCAAACGCAACCAAACCAGGTCACCTCGTCTCTGTGGATCACTACCACGTTGCAGTGAAAGGACGCCTCGAACACACCAAAGGGCGCGAACCCGTATCCAGCAAATATGTTGGCGGAACCATCTTCTACGACAGCTACAGCGGGTTCATCCATACCTTCCATCAGGCATCTCTCGGCGCACACGACACCATCCAAGCCAAGAACGACTTCGAGTACATTGCCAGCCAGAGCAACGTGTCCATCAAGATGTACCATACGGACCAAGGCTCTCTCTCCTCCCGCACCTTCCGCGAATCGTTGACTGCCAATCAGAGCATCCGGTTTGCGTCGCAAGGAGCGCACCATCAAAATGGAGCTGCAGAGGTCGCTATCCGAGTCATCATGAACAGGGCGAGAGCAATGCTCATTCACGTCAGCCTCCACTGGCCCGATCAATTCGATGTCGAACTTTGGCCGCTCGCAGTCACCTACGCCACCTGGACATACAACCACATTCCGCAGCGAAACTCCAACAGCTCTCCCATGGCAAAGTTCACGGGATCTGACGACAGCTGTGTAATGCTCCAGCGATCGCGCGTATGGGGTTGCCCAGCATACGTCCTGCACAAGAACCTCCAAGACAAGAACAAGATTCCAAAATGGGAAGCAAGAGCTCGGATGGGCCAATTCCTTGGCTTCAACCGCGAGTTCTCCTCAACCGTCGCATCCATCCTCAATCCTCGTACCGGTCACATCAGCAGTCAATATCACTGCGCCTTCGACGAACGCTTTTCTACCATCGCAACAACCGACGACGGAGAAGACGACATCGACCCCAACTGGCATGACATCATCCGTTTCGAAAGCGATAACTACGCCGAAGACCACGACGAAGACATCGACGGACCTCTGCCTGACGCAGATCCCGAATTCATGACCGACGAAGAACGAGAAGAATGGAATCGCCAGCATCGCCCCGAACCACGCATGCCTCCGCTCATTCATCCGCCGGCAACAATCATCAGAAACGATGATGACGACGGATTCGTCCCTCGCACATCACCCGATACAAGCATCCATGATCTGCCGCCTGGCACCGAAGTGGACAGCGGCGACGAGGACGACAACGCCGGCATACCGCTACCAGATCCTTCCCTTGAAAATGAAAACAACACTGGCATGCCACAGCCAGAGCCACCAACGGCCGAAGATAACTCTCCAGTTATACGATCTCGATCCGGACGACGCATTCGCAGACCCGCTCGCTACCGTCAGAACGAAGCAACCTCTCGCAACACCGTCTTTCATCGCATTCATGCTCTCTGCCGCGGGCGCGGGACCTCGACCACAGACATCACCACTCTTCTTCCAAAACCTCAATTGGGACATCAACGACAACTTCGACATCCCAAGCCGCTACCAGATCCTACTGGAAGCGTCTACCAGTCCAACTCTCAACGAAATCTACGATATGGACCCTCTCATTCTCCAAGCCAAAGCGCACGATGACGATCATCCATCTCTTGCCGACGTTCTGAACTGCCCTGACCTAAACGAACGAGCCATATGGCGAAAAGCAATGAACGCTGAAATTGAACAGCTTCTTGACAAGAAGACATTCCGCGTGGTTCCTCGGTCAATGGCAATCAACCACGAAATCATCCCTTCAACCTGGGTCTTTCGTCGCAAAAGATTCCCAGATGGATCCATTATGAAGCTCAAAGCCCGTCTCTGCGTGCGAGGAGACCAACAGCAACGAACAGGGCGAGACAGAAATGAAACGTTTGCTCCCGTTGTTGAATGGAGCTCCATCCGTCTGATATTCGCACTGATGATCGAACATGGACTGCACACTCAATCAATTGACTTCAAAAATGCATTTGTTCAATCTCATCTGCCTGCTCCAATCTACATGCTTCCTCCCCCTGGACCGATTCCTATCAACAATCCAAACATTCCAGAGAAGGACCGCCCTATCCTACAAGTCAACAAGAGTCTTTACGGTGACCGAAGAGCGCCACGCCTGTGGTACGAACATCTTCGCGACGCCCTCATCAGCGACAAATTCGGATTCAGAATGGCTGAGCAAGATCCCTGTCTGTTCCTCAAGAGCAACATCATCATTTGCGTCTACGTGGATGATGCGATCCTCTGTGGCACAACGATGGAAACTGTTCAATCGACTATCCAACAGCTGCATCAAGAAGGTTTTGACCTCACATGCGAAGGAGATCTCTCTGCATACCTCGGTATAAAGATCGAGAAATCCAACGATGACCAAATCAAGCTTTCTCAGCCTGGCCTCACAGCCAAAGTCATTGAAGCCCTCGGACTGCAACAAGGATCCTCCCGCGTAATTCCAGCAGACGCCACTCTTGGCAAGAATCCAGATGCCGATTCCATTTCCAATCAATTCAACTACAGATCCGTATTGGGAATGATGATGTATCTTGGCACGAACACAAGACCAGACTGCGCATTTGCCATCAATCAATGCGCTCGATTCAGCCATGATCCGAAACATCCTCATGAACTCGCACTCAAACGCATCGGACGCTACCTCCTCGGAACGAAAGACCAAGGCATCCAAGTCAAACGATCAGCAATCGGCTCCATGGACTGCTATGTCGACGCTGACTTTGCCGGAGTCTGGGGCAAGGAAGATCCTCAAGATCCCAACTCCGTCCGATCCCGCACTGGATTCATCATCACCCTTGGTAACATGCCCATCATTTGGAAATCAAAGATTCAGTCCGAAATCGCAATGTCAACACAAGAAGCAGAGTACATTGCACTCTCAACCGCAATGAGATCAGTCATACCTCTCAAGAACGCTCTCAAACAACTCATGCACGCCTTCCACATCAAATCAACGGCAGAATCAGAACTGACCACCATCTTCGAGGATAACCAAGCTGCCATCACCTTAGCAACAACGAAGCCGCCGCGGATGACACCAAGATCAAAACACATCGCCATCAAATACCATTGGTTTCGATCTCACCTCAAGAAAGGATCCTTCGAAATCAAGTACATCGATTCAACTCTTCAGAAAGCCGACATCATGACGAAGCCATTGGCGCGAGCCAAATTCGTGGCAGCCCGAAAGCTGATCATGGGTTGGTAACGCATTCAACACCTGAGGGCGAGTGTTATCATGAATTAGTCCAGCTGATCGATACGACACCAAACCCGAACCAGCACGCCGCTGCGTCAGCAACGCCACGATTAGGAGCGCCCGCGACGCACGCAACATTTAGCGAACTTGACGCAAAGTCAAGACCACAGTAGAATAAGCTCACAATTCCATGGGACCTTCCATGGGCCCTCTAAATGGGCACAACTCAACTTTAGCACACACACACACACGCACTCACACACTTGCCCGTAGCAATTAGTGACCCTGGCATGTGTTGCTACAACGGTGAGTGATTGCTCCTCCTGGGACTTGATAAGGGTCTCGACTGCGGTTCTGGCACAATGGCGGAGTGTAACTCATGGAGAGATGAGGACAATAGCGCGATACGGGACGGTCGATGGAGACGCACAGCAACCATGCTCCTCATGGCTTCTCATCATTTCTCTCTGCCTTGTTTGCTATGTGTTCTTCGTAGATCGTCTCTTCCAGCAACTTGAATCGACTGGCATCGGCACTGTCGTTTTCAATCTGCTTGGTAGTGTAACTTGGAGTAGATTGCTCTGTGTGCGAATCCGGTGGCATGGTGACGACCGCACGGCTTGTGATAATGCTGCTGCCATGTGTCCTTTGTCTGCGCAATGAACCAACAACGATGTTGATGGTAGAGTGTGGATGGAACCACGGATGTCCAATCTGCTCATGAATGACATCGGCAACATTCGTCTGTGCGTATGTATCGTAGAGAGCAGACCAGACTCGTCGTAGACGAGGCAGAGGCAGCGCGGGAGCAGTATCCAGCCCTTCAATCTCTTGAAACATCCGGTGACTTCATCACAGTGTTCTATTGCACAAGCAGATATAGTGCATGCGGTACTGTTCCAAGCATACGTAGAGAAGTACAGTTTATTCGTAGGTGTATTACATACAGGGATGTGGATCTACCATACCTCTATGAGTATGATACGAATACGGAGCCGCCCCTCCATCTCATTCCATCCCATCGTATCGTGATGCATCACAGGGTGGGAGTTTTGGTGCCATTCATCGAGCGATGGCGGTACTGAGACGCGTTCTTGCTCCTGACTGCTTTCTTTGGTGTGAGTTGCAGTGGCTTTGTACCAGATATCTTCTCATGGTAGACAGCATCGCGAGTCGACGATCTGTTTCGTCCACGACGATTCGATGGAAGGGCCCCGCGTGATGACGAACGTTTGTCGCCATGTTGTTGTTGGCATGTCGCTCCTTGCCATGCCGTCCATCTTCATCTCGCTCATCGCTGTGCTGTTCGACGCTGTAATTTCGATATCCTCTTGATCTGCTTCGTTGTCGCGCCGATGGTGATCGTTCATGGGAGGACTTCCTTCGCTGATCTTCGCCACGTGGTGTCGATGGCTACGGTCACGTTGATTTGGTGTTCGCGAACTTCCTCGGACATGATTTCGTGAAGGTGAGCCCTTGCGTTGGTGCAAACCAGTACCAGTGGAGTGCGCATTTGAGTTGGATTGGCGTGAACGTGAGGCTGCGTTCACATCGTCCGAACTGCCAGATGCTCGTTGTCGCCGTGATGATGGCGATGAGTCCATCGATAGTTGCGCAGTCTTCTGTGATCGCGATCGGACGGACTTCGACGACTCCGCGCCGATGGCGAGCGGCGGCTTCTTCCAGAGGAGCAAGTGTGAATTGCTCCGTCACGACGATGGCACAATGATGTCGAACGCTCCACACTCTGTAATTTTGACGATGTCGAGTGAGGCTTGCCACTGGTGTGCTGTGCGCTTCTCCGCCGATGTCGTGGCGACGGTGATCTCGATGGTACTATCAATGGTGATGACGAGTCTCTTGTTTTGCTGGAGTGGTGACGTCGGGGCCCATTGCCAAGCACCTTGGAGATCCTTTCCTTGATCTCATCGCGCAGAGCATCCGTGCTTCATTCGCGTGAACGTCGTTGCCTTGAGTCTTCACTTGGGCGCAACGAACTGCATGCAGATCTGTTGTGAGAAGGAGCCCCTCGTTCCTTCTTGCTCGATTGCCATTCGATTCCCAAACTCAAGGCTCCAGGACTGGATGGGGCTTGGGGTTGTGGCCGAGACACCTCCATGTTCGTGGTTGCGTTCGAACTGTTGAAGATTGAGTTTGGATTTGGACTGCGATGATGATGATGACGGTGGCGACGGCGATGATGATGGCGATGATGGCGCCTTTGCGGATGCTTCAGTCAAGGCAAGATCGGCCAATTGCGATGGTCGAGATTCGAGAGATGGTCATTGCTTCGATTTGGGAAGATTGGTCGACGATACTTCACGTAATGATGATCGTTTGGCCTTGAGGATGCTTGCCAACGTTGACCTGCGCTTGTTCAACGACAAAGACTGTTGTCTTTCTTCATGTGTGCGGTTGAAGGGGGCTGGTGTAGATGCCGCACTCCGACCTCCAGGTGTGACAGGGGCCACAGAGCTTCTCCCACCATTCGTTGCAGCAGCACTTGTCGCAACGTCGACGTTGTCATCATCGTGGAGATTTGGAAGATTGGAGCGTGACTCCAGGCTGTTGCTGCGTGACGTCTCCGTTGTCGCAACTTGAGGTAGAGTCGGGGTGCTGGCTGCGCTCATCGCGCCTGGTATGTCTGATGTGTATGTTGTGCCTGGCATGTTGCGTCCGTCCTTCGAGAATTCCAAACACTTGCTCCTCGATTTGTCGCCGCTGGTCGTTGCGTTGGAATTCGGTTGTGTCCTTGGCCTGCGTCTCCGACTCTGCGCAAGCTTCGTCTTGTCTTGGTTGATCCGTTCGCGGATTGTGCCGAGAGTTGGGGCTGTGGCGAAGCTGAGTCCACCTGGGGTGATTGGCACCGACATCGGTTCGTTGTTGATGAACTTGCAGGGATCAAGGGAGCTGAATGACATCTCATGAGCTTGCATGTCGAGCATGTCCAGACTCTTCGCACGTGATGGTTTCACAGCTGAAGCTTTCGCATCTTTTGCTGTACTTCTATTGGTGCTGCTTGGTGTATCTGTGCTGACACTCGCATGACGACCTGATTTTGCAGCTGCTTTGGCCTCTTTGGCAACGCTGGTGGGATTGCTCGCCTTTGATTTCGTGTCGGCCTGTTGCGGTTGCCTGGTCTCCGTTTGCTTCTCTGCTATCAGTCTGACACCGTCCTCTTCCAGCAACTTCGATTATCATGAGCGCACGGGCTGGACGCAGGTTCGAACAGAGTATCAGGCTGGACGCTTTGCTGTGGCAACTCCCAGAGTAGATCGTGCTCATGGAAGGTTCCATAGTAATACTCATAGTCGTAGGACGGGTGGGTCAAGGTGCGGAGCAACCGGCGAGCCTTCCCACAGTTCCTCTTGGATGTCAATGCCTCGTCATCTTGTCTGATTGTTTGTGTTGGTGTTTGCGTCGGTGGTACCAATGTGAAGGGATGCGGCGTCATTGGAGTGGTTGCCATCACCCTCACAATCATGGATCAGAGTTGCATTGCACGAAGACAACGCATTGGTGGTGTTCGTTGTGAGTGTTTGTGTGTGTCATTGGTTGAATGAACAACGGATGGCAGACAGACGAGTGCTTACCAAACGCGCCAAAAATTCTTGACACCACCCAAAACAACGGATCTTCCATTTTGCACAAGATCCATCAAACAACATCAACACAACAAGAGAGAAGGAAAGAGAGGGTGATGAAATGGCATGACGATGTTTACATTGATGGAGGTATCAGCCAACACTGAGACATTCTCCAACAAAGAAATGAATAAAAACAGCAACGAAGAAATGATGTAATCAAGCAAGCTGCGGCTGCGCAACTATGGCACGCCAACCAGAATCAACGAAGGCGGCCATGGCAAGAGACGATGACGATGCCGATGATGACGCTGATACAGATGATGAATGGCAAGCGGCGACGAACAGCGATCTCCAACGTGCCACATCGCTCAGAAACATCAGAAAGGAAGATATCAAACCAACTGCTCCGGAGTAGAGGAGAGCTTGGGACATGGGAAATCGCAGCGCCAACAACAGTGTCAACAGCAACGGCAAGACATGTCATGGCCCGTGGTGCGGTCTGGATTCAAGTCATCAGCAGCCGCGCGCACGCACAGAAACGTACGATGCGTTGTCGGAAACGGAGATTCAACACATGTTGGACGGATGCATCTGTGAGATTGGACGCAGCGACTTTTCCCGAGACCAACAGAGCCATCAGTGTGGAGATGTTCCTCAGTCCCCACTACACGCACCACAACCAGCCACGCCTGCTCATACCGATGCTCGAAGCGATACGTCGCCACCACAAACCGCAAATGATGAGACAGAGGCACTGTCTCCTTGGATCCACCATTATTGAAATCCTGTGCAATGACGTTGGCAACTTCTTCCATTGCTCGTCATCTTTGTCGGCCATACCTATCGAAAACCATGCAGCTGCTGGCATACATGCGTGCCTTGCGCGACATCGTGCACAAACTGCAGCAGCAGCACCACCACCACCACCAACAACAAGCTAACTGTCGCAATACGCTCCACCTCGTCATGTTGGATTCGAGTCCAACAAGCCATGCATGACGCCAACAGGGTCCACCATAGCTTCCCACACAACTCCTTCCACGCCAACGAAACCAACGAACGCGGAAACCATTTGATCGGCAATGACGACCACGACGATGACAGCGGTGGCTGCTCCATCCTCTTCATGTCGCATTGGCCAATGATGATGCACGGCAACGTGCCGAACACCAACCAGGATCATCTGCAATTCATGCACAGAAGACCTTGCGCATCTCGCGGCCCAACCAAACCGCGCTGCGAACGATACGGGAGTGCATGGAGCAGCATGCTGTGCACATCACCAAAGGCGACGGTGAAGGAATGCCGGACGCACCATTGAATGAATGAATCACTATTTGCTCCAGCTCCTTTCACATAGTTACTATCCTAATGACTATTCTGACGACTAGTTTTATCCATCGACTCAATTCTGTCATGCGTTCACTTCTTGAAGACTTCTGTTATGATTTGGTATGGTCTGACACTTCACTCCTCTTCCTCGGCAGTGCCGTCCACCACAATCACTTCGGATCCATTGGCTCTCATAGAGCTGGTTCTCATTGAGCGGACGAAGTCCACCAATGTTTCCCGATCCATGTATGAATCCACTTGTGCTGTACCCTTCTCCTCATCTATGACCTTGTGCAGGTCCACCATGGGCATGTGACTGTACTCATCATCAATACCATCACTCTTGGCTCCCTCACTGCGGAGGGCAAGAATACTTATCATCAGTTGGGGTTGTAGAATCAGTTTGCTTAAATCTAGATGAGTGAACATATCTTTATCACTTGCAGTTGCCATTCTCATTGCTGCATCCTTCAACACCACGCCGTTGTGTTGGTGGGCGAATATCAACACATCTATCATGGTGTCTTCTGTGAGATGCTTGCGGGCCAACTCTGCTTCAAGAACAAGCTTGAGTCGCCAGAAACCGAACTCGTTGGCCACAAGGATCAGCTGTTGCGGATCATCCTGTCCAGTGAGGATGGGAGTTGGCTGGTAAGAGGCATCCACATCGTGGTGAGTGTGGGCGTGAACGTGGGCGCCAACATGAGCACTGGCGTGAGCAGCAGAGTTGTCACGAGCGCTGTCATTGAAGGATATCTTGCCTGTGTAGATGTATTGGAGGATTTATCGGACATGCCTTGGTTGAAGATCGGGAAGAGGAATGGTTACTTGCATGGATTCAGTTCCATCGTGAGTGTCATCATTCGTGTGCTGATGTCGGATTCCTTTGTCGATCAGTGTCTCAATGGATGGGACGGTGATCATGAGAAGTTCAGAGTTTGCTTTGATTCGTTGTTGTTCGTCGCCCTGTCCACACAAGAAGATGGGGTCTGTCCTGTTCTTGGTTTGGAAGCATCTGAGCTGTCTTCTCCAATGCTGATGTTGGTCCTCTTGTGGGTGCTGTGTTTGTGCTCATTCTCTTGCTTCTTTCGCTTCAACTGCTGTCTCAGCTGTTGTTGCAGTTGCTCATTCTCTGTTCCTTCTGTGTCAACTGCTGTCCCAACTGTTCTTGTGGCTGCTTATTCTCTTGCTCGTTTTGTTGTAAGCGTTGCTGCAGTTGTTGCAGTTGTGGGTGAACTGAAGGCGAAAGTCCTCTGATGAGGGACTCCATACACTCCAGGTGGCCGTTGCAGCATGCGTCATGAAGGGGAGTCCAACCACTGTTGGCTTTGCAGTTGACGTCGGCCCCACATGATTTGATGAGGTACTCCACACACACCAGCTGGCCTTTGTGGCATGCCACATGAAGGGGAGTCCAACCATCGCTGTCTTGGCAGTTGATATTCGCCTCACATGATTCGATGAGGTACTTCACACACTCCAGGTGGCTGTTGGAGCATGCCCGATGAAGGGGAGTGGAACCATGGTTGCTTTTGCAGTTGATGTCCGCCTCACATGATTCGACGAGGTACTTGACACACTCCAGGTGGCCGTTGTAGCATGCATCATGAAGGGGAGTGTCACCACCGTTGTCTTTGCAGTTGATGTCCGCCTCACATGATTCGATGAGGTACTTGACACACTCCAGGTGGCCGTTGTAGCATGCCAGATGAAGGGGAGTGGAACCTTGGTTGGTTTTGCAGTTGATGTCCGCCTCACATGATTCGATGAGGTACTTGACACACTCCAGCTTGCCGTTGGAGCATGCCCAAAGAAGGGGAGTCCGACCAACCCAGTCTGTAACCATGTTGACACCATTTCCTTCATTATGTGTCTCGTTCTGCTTCTTCCACTCCTTCAACACTGACAAGTCACCTGCCTTGGCAGCATCAATGAGTTGTTCGTTCGTAACACTCGGCATTTTGAGAGTATGGTGGATGGTCGCTGGACGATAGACGTTGGACGTTGGACGTTGGACGATTTATGTTGGATTGGCTGTCGAGGATGTCTGTGGTCGGAGCTGCCTATGGAAGAGATATCGATGTTTGTGTCTGCAACAGCTTGTAGTAGTATGAGTATGAGTGCCATACGCTGTGTGATGAATATGAGTGGCAATTCGATGTCTGTTGTTCACGCGGTTGAGTATGGGGTTGGGTGATGTGTGTGCTGTTGTCTTGTTCGCATGGTCTCCTCCTTCTGTTTGCCTGTGTTTGTCTCCTCCTTGATCAAACGCGTCTGGTTCGCGCGGATTGGATCTTTCTGTTTCCCATCCATCACGAAAATGCGTGCGACCAACAACAAGAAAGAAGCACCACAACAGAGTTCTCGTTTGGCCACAATCAATGCAACACCAATCCGAAGCAAACAACGTGAAAGTCTTCGGAAACAGAGAGAGCTGTCATCGTCGCCGCCACCGCCGCCACCACCATGTGCACCATGGCCCACGCTTGCTTGCGTCATCGTGGCATCTGCAAGACCGCTGCCCCTCGTCCGCCTGCCATCACAAGCACCAACTTGAGGTGTGAGCCAATGCCTCGAACAACCATGAAGCCACCGATGGAGCCACCAATGTGACTGCCTTTGTTGATTGCCTGTGTTGGTCGCGACCCATCTCATTTGGATTTGGCTGGTTGCCATCCCACCGCATTGCAACCATCACCATCCGCACGGGCAACAAGAGTCCCCAACATCAAACCAACACCACATTGTGTATTGGGGATGAGTTGACACGTCCAGCAATCAACAGGTGGAGTGATACCGTGCCACCTCCGCTGTTCCTGCCACACGGACCACCAACATACAATACCATGCGCATTCTATCAATAGGCATGAGTGCCGCCGTCTTGGCTCGTGACTTCCAGAGCATCGATGCTCAACTGAGGCGATCGACAGGAACATCCGCCTCATCAACGAAGTTGGGAGCACCACGAAGGAGGACATGTGGGTATACGGTGCGCGAATGGGCCAGGGATCGCTGACCATGTGCTTCTTGTGCCATACGGAAACTCTGTGCCAACCATGATCCGCAATACGGCACTCGCACTCTGCATGGGGTTGCTTGTTGGTTGGTTGGTTGATTCGTTGGTTTCTTCTTTTGCTCGTCAAGCTCTCTGGATGCTTGGACTGCGCTGGCTCGTCGATTCTTGTATTTCCGCCGCGCTGGCACTGCTCGCTTCGAAGATTGGAATGGATGGTGACCCTGGCAATTGTTGCTGTAACCGCGAGTGATCACTCCTCCTGGGGCTTGGCAAGGGTCTCGACTGCAGTTTTGGCACAATGGCGGAGTGCAACTCATGGAGAGATGAGGACAATAGCGTGATACGAGACAGTCGATGGAACCGTGCAGCACCCATGCTCCTCGTGACTTCTCATCATCTCCCTCTGCCTTGTTCGCCATGTGCTCTTCGTAGATCGCCTCTTTCAGAAGCTTGGATCGGCTGGCATCGGCACTGTAGCTTTCAATCTGTTTGGCAGTGTGACTTGGAGTGGAGTGTTCTGTGTGTGAATCCGGCGGCACGGTGACGACCGCACGGCTTGTGATAATGCTGCTGCCATGCGTCCTTTGTCTGAGCAACGAACCAACAACGATGCTCATGGCGGAGTGTGGATGGAACCACAGATGTCCAATCCGTTCGTGAATGACATCGGCAACATCCCTGTGTGGGTATGTACTGCAGAGGGCGCACACGAGTAGTCGTAGACAAGGCAGAGGCAGCGCGGGAGCAGTATCCAGCCCTTCAATCTCTTGAAACATCCGGTGACTTCATCACAGTGTTCTATTGCACGAGCAGATATAGTGCATGCGGTACTGTTCCAAACATACGTAGAGAAGTACAGTTTATTCGTAGGTGTATTTCATACAGCGACATGAGTCTACCATACCTCTATGAGTATGATACAAATACGGAGCGGCCCATCCATCTCATTCCATCCCATCATGTCGTGATGCATCACAGGGTGGGAGTTTTGGTACCATTCATCAAGGGATGGCGGTACTGAGACGCGCTCTTGTTCCTGACTGCTTTCTTTGATATGAGTTGCAGTGGCTTTGTGTCAGACAGCTTCTCATGGTAGACAGCATCGCGAGTCGATGATCTGCTTCGTCCACAACAATTTGATTGAAGGGCCTCGTGTGATGACGAACGTTTGTTGCCATGTTGTTGTTCGCCATGTCGTCCATCTTCATCTCTCTCATCGCTGTGCCGTTCGACGCTCTAATTTCGATATCCTCTTGATCTGCTTTGTTGTCGCGCCGATGGTGATCGTTCATCAGAGGACTTCCTTCGCTGATCTTCGCCACGTGGTGTCGATTGGCTACGGCCACATTGATTTGGTCTTCGTGAACTTCCCCGGGCATGCGTTCGGGAAGGTGAGCCCTTGCGTTGGTGCAAACCAGTACCGGTGGAGTGCGCATTTGAGTTGGATTGGCGTGAACGCGAGGCTGCGTTCACATCATCCGAACTGCCAGATGCTCGTTGTCGCCGTGATGATGGCGATGAGTCCATCGATACTTGCGCAGTTCTTCTGTGATCGCGATCGGACGGACTTCGACGACTCCGCACCGATGGCGAGCGGCGGCTTCTTCCAGAGGAGCAAGTGTGAATTGCTCCGTCACGACGATGACACAATGATGTCGAACGCTCCACACTCTTTGATCTTGACGATGTCGAGTGCGGTTTGCCACTGGTGTGATGCGCGCTTCTCCGCCGATGCCGTGGCGACGGTGATAACGATGGTGGTATCGATGGTGATGACACGTCTCTTGTTTTGCTGGAGTGGTGACGTCGGGGGCCATTGCCAAGCACCTTGGAGATCCTTTCCTTGATCGCCTCACGCAGAGCACCCGTGCTTCGTCCGCGTGAACGTCGTTGCTTCGAGTCTTCACTTGGGCGCAACGAACTGCATGCAGATCTGTTGTGAGAAGGAGCCCCTCGTTCCTTCTTGCTCGATTGCAATTCGATTCCCAAACTCAAGGCTCCAGGACTGGATGGGGCTTGGGGTTGTGGCCGAGACACCTCCGTGGTTGCGTTCGAACTGTTGAAGATTGAGCTTGGATTTGGACTGTGATGATGATGACGGTGGTGACGGCGATGATGATGACGCCGTTGCGGATGCTTTGGTCAAGGCAAGGTCGGCCAATTGCGATGGTCGGGATTCGAGAGATGGTCGTTGCTTCGATTTGGGAGGATTGGTTGACGACACTTCACGTAATGATGATGATTTGATCTTGAGGATGCTTGCCAACGTCGACCTGCGCTTGTTCAACGACGAAGACTGTTGTCTCTATTCATGTATGTGGCTGAACGGGGCTGGTGTAGATGCTGAGCTCCGACCTCCAGGCGTGACAGGGGCCGCCAAGCTTCTCCCACCATTCGTTGCAGCAGCACTTGTCGCAACGTCGACGTTGTCATCATCGTGGAGATTTGGAAGATTGGAGCGTGACTCCAGGCTGTTGCTGCGTGACGTCTCCGTTGTCGCCACTCGAGGTAGAGCCAGGGTGCTGGCTGCGCTCAATGTGCCTAATGTGTCTGGTGTGACTGGCATGTTGTGTCCGTCCTTCGAGAATTCCAAACTCTTGCTCCTCGATTTGTCGCCGCTGGTCGTTGCGTTGGAATTCGTTTGTGTCCTTGGCCTGCGTCTCCGACTCTGCGCAAGCATCATCTTGTCTTGACTGCTCCATTTGCGGGTTGCGCTAAGTGCTGGGGCTGTGGCGAAGCTGAGTCCACCTGGGGTGATTGGCACCGGCATCGATTCGTTGTTGATGAACTTGTTGGGATCAAGGGAGCTGAATGACATCTCGTGAGCTTGCATGTCGAGCATCTCCAGACTCTTTGCACGTGATCGTTTCACAGCCGAAGCTTTCGCATCTTTGGCTGTCCTTCTATTGGCGCTGCTTGGTGTATCTGTGCTGACACTGGCACGACCACCTGATTTTGCAGCTGGTTTGGCCTCTTTGGCAACGCTGGTGGGCTTGTTCGCCTTCGATTTCGTGTCGGCCTGTTGCGGTCGCCTGGTCTCCGTTTGCTTCTCTGCTATCAGTCTGTCACCGTCCTCTTCCAGCAACTTCGATTGTCATGAGCGCACGGGCTGGACGCAGGTTCGAACAGAGTATCAGGCTGGACGCTTTGCTGTGGCAACTCCCAGAGTAGATCGTACTCATGGAAGGTTCCATAGTAATACTCATAATCGTACGACGGGTGGGTCAAGGGTACGGAGCAACTGGCGAGCCTTCCCACAGTTCCTCTTGGATGTCGATGCCTCGTCATCTTGTCTGATTGTTTGTGTTTGCGTTGGTGTTGGTGGTGGTGATACCAATGTGAAGGGATGCGGCGTCATTGGAGTGGTTGCCATCACCCTCACCATCGTCGAACAGAGTTGCATTGCACGAAGACAACGCATTGGTGATGTTTGTCGCGAGTGTGTGCGTGTGTCATTGGTTGAATGAACGACGGATGGCAGACAGACGAGCACCCACCAAACGCGCCAAAAATTCTTGGCGCCGCACAAATGACGAATCTCCGATTTTGCACAATGATCCATCAAACAACATCAACATCAACACAAAAGAGAGAGAGAGAGAGAGAGAGAGAGCAAGAGAGATGAAGTGGCATGACTATGTTTGCATTGATGGAGGTATCAGCCAACACTGAGACGTTGTCCGTCAAGCAGCAGAGCAATGAAGCAATGAAGTAATCAAGCAAGCGGCGGCTGCGCAAATATGGCACGCCAACCAGAATCAACGAAGGCGACCATGGCAAGAGACGATGACGATGCCAACGATGACGCTGATGCCGATGATGAATGGCAAGCGGTGATGAACAGCTATCTCAAACTTGTCGCATCGCTCAGCGACATCCGAAAGGAAGATATCACACCAACTGCTCCGGAGTAGAGGAGAGCTTGGGACATGTGAAATCGCAGAGCCAACAACAGAACCAACAGCAATGGCAAGACTTGTCATGGCCCATGGTGCGGTCTGGATTCAAGTCATCAGCAGCAGCATCCACGCACATAAACATCCGATGCGTTGTCTGAAACGGAGATTCAGCACATGTTGGACAGGTGCATCCGTGAGATCGGACGCAGCGACTTTCCCGAGACCAACAGAGCCATCAGTTCGGAGATGTTCCTCAGTTTCCACAACACGCACCACAACCAGCCACGCCTGCTCATACCGATGCTCGAAGCGATGCATCTCCGCCACAAACCGCAAACGATGAGATAGAGGCATGCTCTCATCGGATCCACCATTATTGAAACCGTGTACAATGACGTTGGCAACTTCTCCCATGGCTCATCATCTTGGTCCGCCATATCGAAAACCATACAGCAGCTGTTGGCATGCGCTTGTGCCCTGCGCGACATCATGCACGAACTGCAGCACCACCACCACCAACAAGCTGACAGCCGTAGTACATCCCGCTCCGTCACGTTGGATTCGATTCCTACAAGCCATGCATGACGCCAGCGAGGTCCACCATAGCTTCCCACGCACCTCCTTCCACACCAACGAAACAAGCAAATGCGGAAACCATATGATCGGCAATGACGACCATGACGATGACAGCGGTGGCTGAATCATCGTCTTCATGTCGCATTGGCAAATGATGATGCACACCAACGTGCCATACGCCAACCGGGATCATCTGCAATTCATTCACAGAAGATTATGCGTATCTCGCGGCCCAACCAGACCGCGCTGCGAACGATAGGGTGGACGGTGAAGGAATGCCGGACGCACCATTGAATGAATCGATCATAAATTGCTCCAGCTCCTTTCATATAGTTACTATCCTAATGACTATTCTGACGACTATTTTTATCAATCAACTCAATTCCGCCATGCGTTCACTTGTGGAAGATTTCTGGTACGGTATGGCATGGTATGAAATGGTCTGACACTTCACTCCTCTTCTGCAGCAGCACCGTCCGTCTCAACCACTATGGATGATTTGGTACTCAGAGAGCGGACGAAGTCCACCAATGTCACCCAATCCATGTATGAATCCACTTGTGCTGTACCCTCATCCTGATCCATAACCTTGTACAGCTCCACCATGGACATGTGGCTGTACTCATCATCAATACCATCACTCTCCGCTCCCCCATTGCGGAGGACACGAATACCTCCCATCAGTTGAGGTTGTAGAATTAGTTTGCTTAAATCTAGATGAGTGAACGTATCCTTCTCACTTTCAGCTGCCATTCTCATCGCCATATCCTTCAACACCACGCAGTTGTGTTGGTGGGCGAATATCAACACATCTATCATGGTGTCTTCTGTGAGATGATTGCGGGCCAACTCTGCTTCAAGAACAAGCTTGAGTCGCCAGAAGCTGAACTCGTTGGCCACAAGGATCAGCTGTTGCAGATCATCCTGTCCAGTGAGGATATGAGTTGGCTGGTGAGAGGCATCTGTATCGTGGTGAGCGTTGGCGTGAGCACCGATGTGAGCGGCGGCGTTGTCACGAGCGCTGTCATTGAAGGATATCTTGCCTGTGTAGATGCATTGGAGGACGTATCGGACGTGCCTTGGTTGGAGGTGGGGAAGAGGGATGGTTGTTTGGATTGAGCCGCGCCGTCCTTGGTGCCATCATGTGCGCATTGATGTTGGATTCCAGAGTTGATCAGTGTCTCAATGGATGGGGCAGCGATCATGAGGACTCCAGAGTTTGCCTTGATTGGTTGTTGTTGGTCGCTCTGTCCACACGAGGGGATGGTGTCTGCCCTGTTCTCGGTTTGGAAGGATATGGCCGATCTTCTCCAATGTTGATGTTGGTCCTCTTGTTGCTGCTGTGTTTGTGTTCATTCTCTTGGCTCTTTCGCTTCAACTGCTGTCTCAACTGTTCTTGTGGTTGTTCATTTGCTTGTTCGTTTTGTTGTAAGTGTTGCTGCAGTTGTTGCAGTTGTGGGTGAGCTGAAGGTGAAAGTCCTCTAATGAGGGACTCCATACACTCCAGGTGGCCATGCGTGCATGCCCAACGAAGGGGAGTTTCACCTCGGTTGTTTTGACAGTTGATGTTAGCCCTACCTGATTCGATGAGGTACTCGATACACTCCAGGTGGCCGTTGTAGCATGCCAGATGAAGGGGAGTGTCACCATCGTTGTCTTTGCAGTTGATGTTCGCCTCACATGATTCGATGAGGTACTTGACACACTCCAGGTGGCCGTTGTAGCATGCCCAATGAAGGGGAGTGTCACCATCATTGGCGGTGCAGCTGATGTCCGCCTCACATGATTCGATGAGGTACTTGACACACTCCAGGTGGCCGTTGGAGCATGCATCATGAAGGGGAGTGGAACCATTCCAGTCTGTGACATTGTCGACACCATTTCCTTCATTATGTGTCTCGTTCTGCTTCTTCCACTCCTTCAACACTGACAAGTCACCTGCCTCGACAGCATCAAAGAGTTGTTCGTTCGAAACATTCGGCATTTTGAGAGGATGGTCGATGGTTGTTGGACGATTGACGTTGGACGTTGGACGTTGGACGTTGGACGTTGGACGTTGGACGATTTACGTTGGATTGGCTGTCGAGGATGTCTGTGGTCGGAGCTGCCTATGGAAGAGATATCGATGTTTGTGTATGCAACAGCTTGTATTAGTATGAGTATGAGCACCATACGCTGTGTGATGAATATGAGTGGCAATTCGATGTCTGTTGTTCACGCGGTTGAGTATGCGGTTGAGTGGTGTGTATGTGTTGTTGTCTTGTTCGCATGGTCTCCTCCTTCTGTTTGCCTGTGTTTGTCTCCTTCTCTTGATCAAACGCGTCTGGTTCGCGCGGATTGGATCTTTCTGTTCCCATCCATCACGAAAATGCGTGCGACCAACAACAAGAAAGAAGCACCACAACAGAGTTCTCGTTTGGCCACAATCAACGCAACACCAATCCGAAGCAAACAACGTGAAAGTCTTCGGAAACACAGAGAGCTGTCATCGTCGCCACCACCATGTGCACCATGGCCCACGCTTGCTTGCGTCATCGTGGCATCTGCAAGACATCTGACCCTCGTCCGCCTGCCATCGCAAGCACCAACTTGAGGTGTGAGCCAATGCCTCGGACAAAGATGAAGCCACCAATGTGACTGCCTTTGTTGATTGCCTCTGTTGGTTGCGACCCATCTCAGTTGGATTTGGCTGGTTGCCATCCCACCGCATTGCAAGCATCACCATCCGCGCGGGCAACAAGAGTCCTCAACATCCAACCAACACCACATTGCATATTGGGATGGGGTGACACGTTCAGCAATCAACAGGTGGAGTGATACCGTGCCACCTCCACTGTTCCTGTTGCACGCACCACAAACATACAATACCATGCGCGCTCTATCCAGAGGCACGAGCGCCGCCGTCTTGGCTCATGACTTTCAGAGCATCGATGCTCAACCGAGGCGATCGACAAGAACATCCGCCTCATCAACGAAGTTGGGAGCACCACGAAGGAGGACATGTGGGAATACAGTGCTCATGGTCCATGGATCGCTGACCGCATGATTCTTGTGCCATATGGAAACTCTGTGTCAACCATGATCCGCAATACAATACTCGCACTCTGCATGGGGTTGCTTGTTGGTTCGTTGGTTGGTTGATTCGTTGGTTTCTTCTGTTGCTCGTCAAGCTCTCTGGATGCTTGGACTGCGCTGGCTCGTCGGTTCTTGTTTTTCCACCACACTGGCACTGCTCGCTTCGAAGATTGGAATGGATGGTGACTGTTATCATGAATTAGTCCAGCTGATCGATACGACACCAAACCCGAACCAGCACGCCGCTGCGTCAGCAACGCCACGATTAGGAGCGCCCGCGACGCACGCAACATTTAGCGAACTTGACGCAAAGTCAAGACCACAGTAGAATAAGCTCACAATTCCATGGGACCTTCCATGGGCCCTCTAAATGGGCACAACTCAACTTTAGCACACACACACACACGCACTCACACACTTGCCCGTAGCAATTAGGTTATGAGCCTGGACCGCAGGCACTGCCTGTTCGTCACCTGCCGCACCACACGGTGCTAACTGCACCATGGCGAACGCGCTCCATCACAGCGATGCCGCGTGTGGATGCACATTGCCGACAGCGACCAAAACACAGACAAACTCTCACCGTCGCAATCATCCAAC
This sequence comes from Craspedostauros australis, assembly GCA_026770025.1. Lineage (NCBI taxonomy): Eukaryota > Bacillariophyta > Bacillariophyceae > Mastogloiales > Achnanthaceae > Craspedostauros > Craspedostauros australis. The sequence goes on along the minus strand of JAMXDE010000010.1, from coordinate 2,584,061 downwards.
ACAAACAACAAAACAACGCAAAGCTCATGGACCCGCATCGTCAACAGACAACGAACGCAACCTCCTCCAGTGACACAGACGACTCCGACCCGCCTTCGCTAGCAGAAGAGCCCGAGGTCGCACTCTCCGAGACCGCAGCCGACGATTCTGTCCCTCCTCTCGGACGACAACAACAACAGGCAGAGACCGCAGCCGACGCACTCGTCCCTCCTCTCCAGCCACCTGAACAAGTCGAGACCGCAGCCGACATCACCGTCCCTCCTCTCGCACAGCAACAACCTGAGACCGCAACACCTGCCTCTCTTCAGCAACGACCTGCAGCGACCGAGACCGCTCAAGAAGCCTCTTCTCCTGCACCTCAAGAGACAGCACAGGACCCAGGCGGACGCGCCTCTCCTTCTGTTTCAACAACAACAACAACACGAGCTGCACAGGACACCAGCACACAGGCAGCTGGCGTCTTCGCGCAGCAACCACAACTTCCGCGTGACAGAACTCCTCTTCGAACAGAACCGGAACTTCTTCTGGCTGAAGGCGAAATTCTGGACTTAACCTTGGACACTTTTGAATCCCAAGCCCTTGAGGAACTCCAGTCAGCCCTCGCAGATCCTGGCAACATTCGTCCTGGCATTTTTGCTGACACGAATCTCACTGTCGAAATTCCTGCTGACGTCACTGACACAGTAACCGGTGAAACCGCCATTCCAACTGTTCGCACGACCCACGTTTCGACCTCATCCACGACTCGACCAAGGATGTCACGTTTCAGCGCGGATCCCGATGATGCGGCCACCCGAGCCAACAACCGTATCCTCATTACCAAGGAAGAACGCGCTGCACTCGAAGGCAAGGACCGCACCAAGGTTAGAGAACAAGCTGTTGAGCCTCTCGAGCCGCTCTTTGTGATGGTGAACCAAACCACTGCCATTAATGACAACAAGTTCCTCGAAAAGAACTATGACTTCGCCCGACTCAAGGAAAACCTCCGCAGCCGCCTCAAGATGTACTCAATGTACGAGCCATTCCAAATCATCCGATCCACTCGGAACGAGGCCGGGGATCTTGTCTTCGATCGAACCGCCGCAGACGATACCTTCATTGATCTGCTGGACAACGCGTTCACGCTCGACCAAGACGTTGTGCTCCGTTCTACCGAGATCTACTCTCTCTTCGGTGGGAAAGTCAACCAGCAGAACCTCCAATGGTCGCTTGAGCTCATCCTTTCCTCTTGTGACGACTCTCTCATCGAAGCCATTGCTGCTCGCATGCAACAGATCCCGGAGGAGCTCCGCACAGGACCAATGGCCTACTACTTCATGGAATGCATCGCCGCAAGGACAACATCTGAAACTGCTCGAGCTATCACGAACAAGATCGCTCAGTTCAGGATGACCAACATCAAAAGCCAAAACATTGAAACATTCTGCCAGATCATGAGAGCAGCCATCCATCGAATCAAAGCCTCACCGCTTGGGATTCCAGCTGACATGAACGACATGCTCTTGAAGGTTATCAGAACCTGCACAAACAAGCCCTTCGTCGACTACTTCAACATGCGTGAAGCTGCCCTCGACGCAACTGGCAACGACCCTTTCACTTGGGAGCAAATCCTCGAAATGGCTCTGAAGAAGTACACCAGCCTCATCAATCAAGAGATATGGTTTGCTCCGACCAAATCCAAGAACACCCGATTCAGAGGCATCAGGAGCAAAGCCAACACCAACGTCAAGGACTCTTCAGGACGCAGCCGACCTTCCCATGACCGCGGAGGTCAGCCCATCGACTACACGCCTCCAAAGCAGGGCGAGGCACACGAGCGCATCACCCACGGCAAGACTGAATACTGGTGTGACCATGAAACCTGCAAACGATGGGGCAACCATCCAACCGACGGACATGACGACTTCGTCTCTCGCCAACGCAACCGTCGCGGCCGAGGTAGAAAGGGATCCTCCAACAACTCAAACAAGCAAGCGGAACCAAAAGGGAACGACGACGAAACTCGCAAGCTTTTGAGATTCTCTGAACAAGAGGGTTTTTAAAGGCAGCTTTCATTGTCGTAAGTCCGATCCTGCTATTCCCGTCTCTCCTCTGGCACCTGCTCGCATCCACATTCACAACATACGTCCTGGCATTATCTGCCAACTGTCACCAAACCTTCAACCACGTCAACATCATGCGCGGACGCAAGAGCTACCGAGTCTGTCGCTCCAAAGCACCACCGACCATATTCGCCTCAACGCAACGCATGAGGATGGGCTTCTGGAGTCGTCTCTTCCTTCTATCCGCTGTGATGATCCCATCGACAACACTATTCTTCCTTTCAACACTCACTACCGATCGCTGGAAACACCAACAACGCTTTTACAACAAACACCAGCCTCTCGACTACGATCAACTGCTCTTTGGCGACGGATGGAACGACGAGCACACACGCAAGAACGACCCGCTGCCAGCTCGCTTCCTTCATCTCTCCGGATTCCATGATGAGTTTGACTCATTCATGATGAACCGACGCATTGCCGCGGATGCTCAACAACGCGCAATGTCTCTACCTCCGTCTCAACCAAAGCACTGCTTTTCGATCACTCCATCTTTCTTCACCCTTCAGTCAGATAAACTTCGAACACAGGTGCAAGCCGTCTCCTATCTGGCCTCCACTGCCTATGAAGCATCCAAAGCACCGAACTTCATGGACGTTCTCGTCTCCCGTCACTACCATACTCCCGGTCTCACCAACAAGCGCGCCATGTGTCCCATCATCCTCGACACTGGGTGCTCATTCTCCATGACATATCGAAAGGAGGACTTCATTACGGGACCACATCTCGGTAACTTCGGAGACATCCAAACAGCAAGCGGCAAACTTCAAATCTCTGGCATAGGCACCGTCCAATGGCAAGTGCTATCCCTAAATGGAAACATCGCACCTGTCCGAACCAGAGCACATTATGTGGAGGAAGCACACATCCGCCTCTTCTCTCCGCAAGCCTACGCTCAATACCACAGCATCAAGACCGATCGCCAACCATATTACGGAGACACGGAATCCTTCTCATTCGAGTTGGAGGATGGCAGCGTAATGAACTGTCCTATCCATCCATTCACGAATATTCCGACCGCATTGGCGCGCGATCCTCAACACCAACTTGCAGAAAAACCGGATGCAATACCCTGCCAATGCAAGTCTCACACTTGTTTTGAATGCCAAATCACCCACGCTCTACCATCCGTCCTGTCACCCGCAAACGAGAACCTCACCGCAAATCAGAAACAACTGCTACTGGATCATCAACGCTTCGGACATCTCGGAATGGATCATGTGAAACAACTTTATCGACTCACACGCAGAGTAAGACGTCTCTCCGGACCTGCGCAAAGATGGATTGAGACCCCTTGCCTTCCAGGGCGAGGAAAGGGACCTGCCAACTGCATCAACCCACTCTGCCAAGCCTGCGCCATCGCAACGGCCAAGCGTCGACCAATACCTACAAGAACCTCACATCCATCCGAAGACCAACGTCCAATTGCTCCAAACGCAACCAAACCAGGTCACCTCGTCTCTGTGGATCACTACCACGTTGCAGTGAAAGGACGCCTCGAACACACCAAAGGGCGCGAACCCGTATCCAGCAAATATGTTGGCGGAACCATCTTCTACGACAGCTACAGCGGGTTCATCCATACCTTCCATCAGGCATCTCTCGGCGCACACGACACCATCCAAGCCAAGAACGACTTCGAGTACATTGCCAGCCAGAGCAACGTGTCCATCAAGATGTACCATACGGACCAAGGCTCTCTCTCCTCCCGCACCTTCCGCGAATCGTTGACTGCCAATCAGAGCATCCGGTTTGCGTCGCAAGGAGCGCACCATCAAAATGGAGCTGCAGAGGTCGCTATCCGAGTCATCATGAACAGGGCGAGAGCAATGCTCATTCACGTCAGCCTCCACTGGCCCGATCAATTCGATGTCGAACTTTGGCCGCTCGCAGTCACCTACGCCACCTGGACATACAACCACATTCCGCAGCGAAACTCCAACAGCTCTCCCATGGCAAAGTTCACGGGATCTGACGACAGCTGTGTAATGCTCCAGCGATCGCGCGTATGGGGTTGCCCAGCATACGTCCTGCACAAGAACCTCCAAGACAAGAACAAGATTCCAAAATGGGAAGCAAGAGCTCGGATGGGCCAATTCCTTGGCTTCAACCGCGAGTTCTCCTCAACCGTCGCATCCATCCTCAATCCTCGTACCGGTCACATCAGCAGTCAATATCACTGCGCCTTCGACGAACGCTTTTCTACCATCGCAACAACCGACGACGGAGAAGACGACATCGACCCCAACTGGCATGACATCATCCGTTTCGAAAGCGATAACTACGCCGAAGACCACGACGAAGACATCGACGGACCTCTGCCTGACGCAGATCCCGAATTCATGACCGACGAAGAACGAGAAGAATGGAATCGCCAGCATCGCCCCGAACCACGCATGCCTCCGCTCATTCATCCGCCGGCAACAATCATCAGAAACGATGATGACGACGGATTCGTCCCTCGCACATCACCCGATACAAGCATCCATGATCTGCCGCCTGGCACCGAAGTGGACAGCGGCGACGAGGACGACAACGCCGGCATACCGCTACCAGATCCTTCCCTTGAAAATGAAAACAACACTGGCATGCCACAGCCAGAGCCACCAACGGCCGAAGATAACTCTCCAGTTATACGATCTCGATCCGGACGACGCATTCGCAGACCCGCTCGCTACCGTCAGAACGAAGCAACCTCTCGCAACACCGTCTTTCATCGCATTCATGCTCTCTGCCGCGGGCGCGGACCTCGACCACAGACATCACCACTCTTCTTCCAAAACCTCAATTGGGACATCAACGACAACTTCGACATCCCAAGCCGCTACCAGATCCTACTGGAAGCGTCTACCAGTCCAACTCTCAACGAAATCTACGATATGGACCCTCTCATTCTCCAAGCCAAAGCGCACGATGACGATCATCCATCTCTTGCCGACGTTCTGAACTGCCCTGACCTAAACGAACGAGCCATATGGCGAAAAGCAATGAACGCTGAAATTGAACAGCTTCTTGACAAGAAGACATTCCGCGTGGTTCCTCGGTCAATGGCAATCAACCACGAAATCATCCCTTCAACCTGGGTCTTTCGTCGCAAAAGATTCCCAGATGGATCCATTATGAAGCTCAAAGCCCGTCTCTGCGTGCGAGGAGACCAACAGCAACGAACAGGGCGAGACAGAAATGAAACGTTTGCTCCCGTTGTTGAATGGAGCTCCATCCGTCTGATATTCGCACTGATGATCGAACATGGACTGCACACTCAATCAATTGACTTCAAAAATGCATTTGTTCAATCTCATCTGCCTGCTCCAATCTACATGCTTCCTCCCCCTGGACCGATTCCTATCAACAATCCAAACATTCCAGAGAAGGACCGCCCTATCCTACAAGTCAACAAGAGTCTTTACGGTGACCGAAGAGCGCCACGCCTGTGGTACGAACATCTTCGCGACGCCCTCATCAGCGACAAATTCGGATTCAGAATGGCTGAGCAAGATCCCTGTCTGTTCCTCAAGAGCAACATCATCATTTGCGTCTACGTGGATGATGCGATCCTCTGTGGCACAACGATGGAAACTGTTCAATCGACTATCCAACAGCTGCATCAAGAAGGTTTTGACCTCACATGCGAAGGAGATCTCTCTGCATACCTCGGTATAAAGATCGAGAAATCCAACGATGACCAAATCAAGCTTTCTCAGCCTGGCCTCACAGCCAAAGTCATTGAAGCCCTCGGACTGCAACAAGGATCCTCCCGCGTAATTCCAGCAGACGCCACTCTTGGCAAGAATCCAGATGCCGATTCCATTTCCAATCAATTCAACTACAGATCCGTATTGGGAATGATGATGTATCTTGGCACGAACACAAGACCAGACTGCGCATTTGCCATCAATCAATGCGCTCGATTCAGCCATGATCCGAAACATCCTCATGAACTCGCACTCAAACGCATCGGACGCTACCTCCTCGGAACGAAAGACCAAGGCATCCAAGTCAAACGATCAGCAATCGGCTCCATGGACTGCTATGTCGACGCTGACTTTGCCGGAGTCTGGGGCAAGGAAGATCCTCAAGATCCCAACTCCGTCCGATCCCGCACTGGATTCATCATCACCCTTGGTAACATGCCCATCATTTGGAAATCAAAGATTCAGTCCGAAATCGCAATGTCAACACAAGAAGCAGAGTACATTGCACTCTCAACCGCAATGAGATCAGTCATACCTCTCAAGAACGCTCTCAAACAACTCATGCACGCCTTCCACATCAAATCAACGGCAGAATCAGAACTGACCACCATCTTCGAGGATAACCAAGCTGCCATCACCTTAGCAACAACGAAGCCGCCGCGGATGACACCAAGATCAAAACACATCGCCATCAAATACCATTGGTTTCGATCTCACCTCAAGAAAGGATCCTTCGAAATCAAGTACATCGATTCAACTCTTCAGAAAGCCGACATCATGACGAAGCCATTGGCGCGAGCCAAATTCGTGGCAGCCCGAAAGCTGATCATGGGTTGGTAACGCATTCAACACCTGAGGGCGAGTGTTATCATGAATTAGTCCAGCTGATCGATACGACACCAAACCCGAACCAGCACGCCGCTGCGTCAGCAACGCCACGATTAGGAGCGCCCGCGACGCACGCAACATTTAGCGAACTTGACGCAAAGTCAAGACCACAGTAGAATAAGCTCACAATTCCATGGGACCTTCCATGGGCCCTCTAAATGGGCACAACTCAACTTTAGCACACACACACACACGCACTCACACACTTGCCCGTAGCAATTAGTGACCCTGGCATGTGTTGCTACAACGGTGAGTGATTGCTCCTCCTGGGACTTGATAAGGGTCTCGACTGCGGTTCTGGCACAATGGCGGAGTGTAACTCATGGAGAGATGAGGACAATAGCGCGATACGGGACGGTCGATGGAGACGCACAGCAACCATGCTCCTCATGGCTTCTCATCATTTCTCTCTGCCTTGTTTGCTATGTGTTCTTCGTAGATCGTCTCTTCCAGCAACTTGAATCGACTGGCATCGGCACTGTCGTTTTCAATCTGCTTGGTAGTGTAACTTGGAGTAGATTGCTCTGTGTGCGAATCCGGTGGCATGGTGACGACCGCACGGCTTGTGATAATGCTGCTGCCATGTGTCCTTTGTCTGCGCAATGAACCAACAACGATGTTGATGGTAGAGTGTGGATGGAACCACGGATGTCCAATCTGCTCATGAATGACATCGGCAACATTCGTCTGTGCGTATGTATCGTAGAGAGCAGACCAGACTCGTCGTAGACGAGGCAGAGGCAGCGCGGGAGCAGTATCCAGCCCTTCAATCTCTTGAAACATCCGGTGACTTCATCACAGTGTTCTATTGCACAAGCAGATATAGTGCATGCGGTACTGTTCCAAGCATACGTAGAGAAGTACAGTTTATTCGTAGGTGTATTACATACAGGGATGTGGATCTACCATACCTCTATGAGTATGATACGAATACGGAGCCGCCCCTCCATCTCATTCCATCCCATCGTATCGTGATGCATCACAGGGTGGGAGTTTTGGTGCCATTCATCGAGCGATGGCGGTACTGAGACGCGTTCTTGCTCCTGACTGCTTTCTTTGGTGTGAGTTGCAGTGGCTTTGTACCAGATATCTTCTCATGGTAGACAGCATCGCGAGTCGACGATCTGTTTCGTCCACGACGATTCGATGGAAGGGCCCCGCGTGATGACGAACGTTTGTCGCCATGTTGTTGTTGGCATGTCGCTCCTTGCCATGCCGTCCATCTTCATCTCGCTCATCGCTGTGCTGTTCGACGCTGTAATTTCGATATCCTCTTGATCTGCTTCGTTGTCGCGCCGATGGTGATCGTTCATGGGAGGACTTCCTTCGCTGATCTTCGCCACGTGGTGTCGATTGGCTACGGTCACGTTGATTTGGTGTTCGCGAACTTCCTCGGACATGATTTCGTGAAGGTGAGCCCTTGCGTTGGTGCAAACCAGTACCAGTGGAGTGCGCATTTGAGTTGGATTGGCGTGAACGTGAGGCTGCGTTCACATCGTCCGAACTGCCAGATGCTCGTTGTCGCCGTGATGATGGCGATGAGTCCATCGATAGTTGCGCAGTCTTCTGTGATCGCGATCGGACGGACTTCGACGACTCCGCGCCGATGGCGAGCGGCGGCTTCTTCCAGAGGAGCAAGTGTGAATTGCTCCGTCACGACGATGGCACAATGATGTCGAACGCTCCACACTCTGTAATTTTGACGATGTCGAGTGAGGCTTGCCACTGGTGTGCTGTGCGCTTCTCCGCCGATGTCGTGGCGACGGTGATCTCGATGGTACTATCAATGGTGATGACGAGTCTCTTGTTTTGCTGGAGTGGTGACGTCGGGGCCCATTGCCAAGCACCTTGGAGATCCTTTCCTTGATCTCATCGCGCAGAGCATCCGTGCTTCATTCGCGTGAACGTCGTTGCCTTGAGTCTTCACTTGGGCGCAACGAACTGCATGCAGATCTGTTGTGAGAAGGAGCCCCTCGTTCCTTCTTGCTCGATTGCCATTCGATTCCCAAACTCAAGGCTCCAGGACTGGATGGGGCTTGGGGTTGTGGCCGAGACACCTCCATGTTCGTGGTTGCGTTCGAACTGTTGAAGATTGAGTTTGGATTTGGACTGCGATGATGATGATGACGGTGGCGACGGCGATGATGATGGCGATGATGGCGCCTTTGCGGATGCTTCAGTCAAGGCAAGATCGGCCAATTGCGATGGTCGAGATTCGAGAGATGGTCATTGCTTCGATTTGGGAAGATTGGTCGACGATACTTCACGTAATGATGATCGTTTGGCCTTGAGGATGCTTGCCAACGTTGACCTGCGCTTGTTCAACGACAAAGACTGTTGTCTTTCTTCATGTGTGCGGTTGAAGGGGGCTGGTGTAGATGCCGCACTCCGACCTCCAGGTGTGACAGGGGCCACAGAGCTTCTCCCACCATTCGTTGCAGCAGCACTTGTCGCAACGTCGACGTTGTCATCATCGTGGAGATTTGGAAGATTGGAGCGTGACTCCAGGCTGTTGCTGCGTGACGTCTCCGTTGTCGCAACTTGAGGTAGAGTCGGGGTGCTGGCTGCGCTCATCGCGCCTGGTATGTCTGATGTGTATGTTGTGCCTGGCATGTTGCGTCCGTCCTTCGAGAATTCCAAACACTTGCTCCTCGATTTGTCGCCGCTGGTCGTTGCGTTGGAATTCGGTTGTGTCCTTGGCCTGCGTCTCCGACTCTGCGCAAGCTTCGTCTTGTCTTGGTTGATCCGTTCGCGGATTGTGCCGAGAGTTGGGGCTGTGGCGAAGCTGAGTCCACCTGGGGTGATTGGCACCGACATCGGTTCGTTGTTGATGAACTTGCAGGGATCAAGGGAGCTGAATGACATCTCATGAGCTTGCATGTCGAGCATGTCCAGACTCTTCGCACGTGATGGTTTCACAGCTGAAGCTTTCGCATCTTTTGCTGTACTTCTATTGGTGCTGCTTGGTGTATCTGTGCTGACACTCGCATGACGACCTGATTTTGCAGCTGCTTTGGCCTCTTTGGCAACGCTGGTGGGATTGCTCGCCTTTGATTTCGTGTCGGCCTGTTGCGGTTGCCTGGTCTCCGTTTGCTTCTCTGCTATCAGTCTGACACCGTCCTCTTCCAGCAACTTCGATTATCATGAGCGCACGGGCTGGACGCAGGTTCGAACAGAGTATCAGGCTGGACGCTTTGCTGTGGCAACTCCCAGAGTAGATCGTGCTCATGGAAGGTTCCATAGTAATACTCATAGTCGTAGGACGGGTGGGTCAAGGTGCGGAGCAACCGGCGAGCCTTCCCACAGTTCCTCTTGGATGTCAATGCCTCGTCATCTTGTCTGATTGTTTGTGTTGGTGTTTGCGTCGGTGGTACCAATGTGAAGGGATGCGGCGTCATTGGAGTGGTTGCCATCACCCTCACAATCATGGATCAGAGTTGCATTGCACGAAGACAACGCATTGGTGGTGTTCGTTGTGAGTGTTTGTGTGTGTCATTGGTTGAATGAACAACGGATGGCAGACAGACGAGTGCTTACCAAACGCGCCAAAAATTCTTGACACCACCCAAAACAACGGATCTTCCATTTTGCACAAGATCCATCAAACAACATCAACACAACAAGAGAGAAGGAAAGAGAGGGTGATGAAATGGCATGACGATGTTTACATTGATGGAGGTATCAGCCAACACTGAGACATTCTCCAACAAAGAAATGAATAAAAACAGCAACGAAGAAATGATGTAATCAAGCAAGCTGCGGCTGCGCAACTATGGCACGCCAACCAGAATCAACGAAGGCGGCCATGGCAAGAGACGATGACGATGCCGATGATGACGCTGATACAGATGATGAATGGCAAGCGGCGACGAACAGCGATCTCCAACGTGCCACATCGCTCAGAAACATCAGAAAGGAAGATATCAAACCAACTGCTCCGGAGTAGAGGAGAGCTTGGGACATGGGAAATCGCAGCGCCAACAACAGTGTCAACAGCAACGGCAAGACATGTCATGGCCCGTGGTGCGGTCTGGATTCAAGTCATCAGCAGCCGCGCGCACGCACAGAAACGTACGATGCGTTGTCGGAAACGGAGATTCAACACATGTTGGACGGATGCATCTGTGAGATTGGACGCAGCGACTTTTCCCGAGACCAACAGAGCCATCAGTGTGGAGATGTTCCTCAGTCCCCACTACACGCACCACAACCAGCCACGCCTGCTCATACCGATGCTCGAAGCGATACGTCGCCACCACAAACCGCAAATGATGAGACAGAGGCACTGTCTCCTTGGATCCACCATTATTGAAATCCTGTGCAATGACGTTGGCAACTTCTTCCATTGCTCGTCATCTTTGTCGGCCATACCTATCGAAAACCATGCAGCTGCTGGCATACATGCGTGCCTTGCGCGACATCGTGCACAAACTGCAGCAGCAGCACCACCACCACCACCAACAACAAGCTAACTGTCGCAATACGCTCCACCTCGTCATGTTGGATTCGAGTCCAACAAGCCATGCATGACGCCAACAGGGTCCACCATAGCTTCCCACACAACTCCTTCCACGCCAACGAAACCAACGAACGCGGAAACCATTTGATCGGCAATGACGACCACGACGATGACAGCGGTGGCTGCTCCATCCTCTTCATGTCGCATTGGCCAATGATGATGCACGGCAACGTGCCGAACACCAACCGGGATCATCTGCAATTCATGCACAGAAGATCATGCGTATCTCGCGGATTAGCCAGACCGTGCTGCGAACGATACGGGAGTGGATAGAGCAGCATGCTGTGCACATCACCAAAGGCGACGGTGAAGGAATGCCGGACGCACCATTGAATGAATGAATCACTATTTGCTCCAGCTCCTTTCACATAGTTACTATCCTAATGACTATTCTGACGACTAGTTTTATCCATCGACTCAATTCTGTCATGCGTTCACTTCTTGAAGACTTCTGTTATGATTTGGTATGGTCTGACACTTCACTCCTCTTCCTCGGCAGTGCCGTCCACCACAATCACTTCGGATCCATTGGCTCTCATAGAGCTGGTTCTCATTGAGCGGACGAAGTCCACCAATGTTTCCCGATCCATGTATGAATCCACTTGTGCTGTACCCTTCTCCTCATCTATGACCTTGTGCAGGTCCACCATGGGCATGTGACTGTACTCATCATCAATACCATCACTCTTGGCTCCCTCACTGCGGAGGGCAAGAATACTTATCATCAGTTGGGGTTGTAGAATCAGTTTGCTTAAATCTAGATGAGTGAACATATCTTTATCACTTGCAGTTGCCATTCTCATTGCTGCATCCTTCAACACCACGCCGTTGTGTTGGTGGGCGAATATCAACACATCTATCATGGTGTCTTCTGTGAGATGCTTGCGGGCCAACTCTGCTTCAAGAACAAGCTTGAGTCGCCAGAAACCGAACTCGTTGGCCACAAGGATCAGCTGTTGCGGATCATCCTGTCCAGTGAGGATGGGAGTTGGCTGGTAAGAGGCATCCACATCGTGGTGAGTGTGGGCGTGAACGTGGGCGCCAACATGAGCACTGGCGTGAGCAGCAGAGTTGTCACGAGCGCTGTCATTGAAGGATATCTTGCCTGTGTAGATGTATTGGAGGATTTATCGGACATGCCTTGGTTGAAGATCGGGAAGAGGAATGGTTACTTGCATGGATTCAGTTCCATCGTGAGTGTCATCATTCGTGTGCTGATGTCGGATTCCTTTGTCGATCAGTGTCTCAATGGATGGGACGGTGATCATGAGAAGTTCAGAGTTTGCTTTGATTCGTTGTTGTTCGTCGCCCTGTCCACACAAGAAGATGGGGTCTGTCCTGTTCTTGGTTTGGAAGCATCTGAGCTGTCTTCTCCAATGCTGATGTTGGTCCTCTTGTGGGTGCTGTGTTTGTGCTCATTCTCTTGCTTCTTTCGCTTCAACTGCTGTCTCAGCTGTTGTTGCAGTTGCTCATTCTCTGTTCCTTCTGTGTCAACTGCTGTCCCAACTGTTCTTGTGGCTGCTTATTCTCTTGCTCGTTTTGTTGTAAGCGTTGCTGCAGTTGTTGCAGTTGTGGGTGAACTGAAGGCGAAAGTCCTCTGATGAGGGACTCCATACACTCCAGGTGGCCGTTGCAGCATGCGTCATGAAGGGGAGTCCAACCACTGTTGGCTTTGCAGTTGACGTCGGCCCCACATGATTTGATGAGGTACTCCACACACACCAGCTGGCCTTTGTGGCATGCCACATGAAGGGGAGTCCAACCATCGCTGTCTTGGCAGTTGATATTCGCCTCACATGATTCGATGAGGTACTTCACACACTCCAGGTGGCTGTTGGAGCATGCCCGATGAAGGGGAGTGGAACCATGGTTGCTTTTGCAGTTGATGTCCGCCTCACATGATTCGACGAGGTACTTGACACACTCCAGGTGGCCGTTGTAGCATGCATCATGAAGGGGAGTGTCACCACCGTTGTCTTTGCAGTTGATGTCCGCCTCACATGATTCGATGAGGTACTTGACACACTCCAGGTGGCCGTTGTAGCATGCCAGATGAAGGGGAGTCCGACCAACCCAGTCTGTAACCATGTTGACATCAACTCCTTCATTCTGCATCTTGTTCTGCTTCTTCCATTCCTTCAACACCAACAAGTCACCTGCCCTGGCTGCAATAATGAGTTCATCGTTTGTAACAATCGGCATTTTGAGAGGATGGTCGATGGTTGCTGGACGATTGGTGTTGGACGATTGGTGTTGGATTGGCTGTCGAGGAAGTGTGTAGTTGGAGCTACCTATGGCAGAGATGTCGATGGTGTGTCTTCAATAGCTTGCATTAGGATGATTACTATTCGCTGTGTGATGAGCCTGAGTGGCAATTCGATGTCTGTTGTTGGCGTGTTCGAGTAGGGGGTTGAGTGGTGTGTGCTGTTGTCTTGGTCGCATGGTCTTCTCTTTCTCTCTCTTTGTGTGTTGACACCGTTGCGTCGATCGACTCATTCGACTATATATTCGCGACGAGATGACGTCATCTCGCGCCAAATCTTGGACGATTCAACATTCAACGCACAAGAGACACGCACGACACCCCAGACACAAGCAGGACACGAACATCTCCCTCCATTGACATCATCCAACCTTTCACTCCTTCGCCTGTCATCATCATCATTGTTATTCTTGTCATTCTCTCTGTCCGTCTCTCGAGGAACCTACCTTCCCGTACACCTGTTGAACGACAATAACAACTACGACCACATTAAAAATACTGATTTGTATATACCATACGATACTACACTACTGTGACGATGAAGGCAGTCCTGATTTTCTTGTGCTTGGCAGTCGCCTCTTGCAACGCATTCGTGACGCCGTCGGCATTCCAAAGACCCTCGTCGTCGTTGCGGCTTGAGGAGGAGGACAAGGATCGGTTGCGATCATTGGGATACTCGGAGGATGAGATCGATCGAAGCCGGAAGATGCCGGAAAAGCAGCCCGAGAAGGTTCGCGTGGATCTCGTCGACGACGTGGACAGCGTTAGCCTGACCGCGATCGGATTTGGGCTGATCGCATTCAACTTCTTCGTTCTAGCGAACATGGGAGACGGCGGCATCGCAGGGGTGGTCGCGACGATCATCAACTCGTCAAGGAATTGAGGAAGAAGCGAACCAAGCATTCGATGGAGCCAATGGATGATGTACAAGAACTCCATGCTTGTCACCATTGAAACCGATGAAATGCTGAGACAAAGGGTCACTGCACTGCAACGATCACCATCTGCTTCGAACGGAACGTCGAGGATAGAAGTAAAGACGAAGAGTTAGGCTTCCCACACTTTCTCACACCAGTCCACACATTGCAGATTCTATGCATCCCGTATCTATTCGTTGTACGGTGGTGTATCTGGTATCAACGATGCTCGATGTTTTTGATAATATTGTTGTTCTTAGTTCGTTGTTATTGTGCGATGGTTGTATTGTATTCAGATTCGCTCAATCGGTGAAGGTAAGAAGACGAAACAAGGCTCTGTCCATCCTTACATTCGAAAGCCAATTGTGTCCATCGAATGCACCATTCATCTCGATCGATTCATCTGCCTGCTAAAAACTGTCGCTAGTGTCTTGTCTGCGTGTGCTGATGGCGATCCCTCGATGGTCGTCATTGTTGTGCACAAACTGCGCTGTCGGCTGCTTCTGTGGCGCCAATGCAGTGCTGGACGGCGTCGATTAGCGAGGGTCAAGCAAATGAGCCCCGCTTCGTCGCCTCGTGTCATCGTTTGTCTGATTGTGACAATGATTTGTGATGACGGCGCACGACTGTGGTTGTCGTTGTTGCTGTTGTTGTTGTTGTCGCTGTTCTTCTTGTTGTCGCGATCTGGTTAATTCGCCTGCATGCGTGCATGATGCTCTTCCAAAGAGTCACCTGACTGTTGCTGAGGCTTCGTCGTGTTGCCGATCTGGAGACTGGGCCGCTGTTAACACTCATTGTGTTCATGATTGTCTGGCTGCTCGTCGCGTGGATGATGGCCGTCGGCGCGTCGTTTGTCGTTGCGCTGCCTGTGAGTGTGTGTGTTGGGCTGTCTGGTCGCCGTGCCCGTCGATCTCTTCGCCAATCGACCTTCGGGGTGAACGGAATTGTATTCGTGCTTGTGTTCGAATGTGTTCGAATATGCCTGTGTGTGTGTGTTGCCTCGCCGGACCACATCACACGTTACCCCGGTCATATTGTGATCGTTTAGAAGTCACAGCCGATGGAGATGGTGGCAACACCACCGTACCGGCTGCTGGAGTACTTCTTACCAACAGCGCGGAGCTCCTGCGAAGAGGATCGCTTCTCCGCCAGGACGGCGCGCGCCACTGGCGTGATCTCCTCCTCGCAGTACCCGGCGTACTTCAGGAGGGTTGGGCTCCAGGAGTTGCGTCCCACAGTTCTGCGGGCCACGTAGACAGCTGCGGCTGCCAACTGGCTTGGGAGGTAGTGGAGCAAGTTGAAGCTCTGGAGGGTGCCGTCGAGGATGTAGCAGGAAAGCTGCACGATTCGCTTGTCTGCATGGGCCGCCTTCAAGTATCGGACGAGGAAGGCGTGGGCGCTTGGGATGGTGATGTCGTACTCAAGGGTCTTGAGGATGTTCTCTTCCATCTCGATGATCTGAAAGTGGTTGATTTGCGGTCGATTTCGTTTGATTTCGTTTGAGCACATGTGTGCGTGCAGAGAGGGAGAGACAGAGTGTGTATGTGCGAAGAAGATGCGATGTGTGAGTTTGAATGCTTGATAATTGGCACAGTGCGCCACGGCGCGAAACCGCACGAGTGGTGCATTGTCGCAGCCAGCAGCAGCAGCAAAGTAGTCAGCGCGAGCATGTTGCTCGTGTGTTCGGACTCACCTCAGCGCGTGTGTAGGCGCGGTCGCAGATGTAGACGAGGTCACGGAGCTCCGGAGGAAAGATCTCCTCGTACTTGGATGCGATGAGGAGGGATGTGACTCCGACAAGCTGGAGCTTTGGGCGCGACACTTCCTTGCGCTCGAGGTAGCGATCGATGAGGTTGATGGTGAGGTACAAGGTCTCTGGGACGAGCTTGAACTTGAGGTGGACCTCGATGAGCCAGTCAACGAGGATGGCACGCATGCGCTCGTTGATGTGTGGCTGGCTCTCCATGTACAATGGGCGGACTGATGTGCTGGTCTCCTTCACGCGGAAGTGCTCGTACATGTCCTGCACGTAGTCGGTGGCGCACAATGGATCCTCGGCATCGCGCTCATCGATGTTGTCAGCATGACCAGTGAACTGGTAGCTGGTTGGGTTTGGAACGACACCGGCTTGGGTCTGCATGGTTGGCGCGGTCGTGGTCTGCATGAACTGCTGGCGGGTCTCGGCAACAGGCATGATGTTGAAGTTGGCTGGGTCACGCTGCTCGACGACATATGCTGGCTGCTGGTGCTGAGTCTGGAAGGATCCCTGACGAGTTGGCACGAAATCGTGACGGGCACCACGCTTCTCTGGAAGGACGCTGCCATCGCCTGGCTTTCCTCCCTGTTGGACTGTGCGGTTGGCATTGGTCAAGTCCTGTTGTGCGAAAGAGTGGTGAAGATGGAAAAAAGGTTGATGGATGAAAAGCAGAGAAGTGGAATGCGTGAGAAATCGCTGTTTGCGTCAACAAGACAATTGTTGAAACCATGCTCCAAGTGGTTGCCCTCGTTGACAAGCTGTGATGATGTTTGCGATGATTGCGATGACGACGATGATAATGATCTTGTGTGAAGTGGAGTGCGATTGCTGGCGTTTTTTCTGCATCTGTTGTTGTGCGCGGAGCTGGAAGAATGCAACAGTATCGTTCGCGTTGTCGGTGATTTGGATGTTCACTGGCATTGCCCTGATGATGTGATGCATTGTTGCTCGGTATCACTTCAGCAGTGGCAATTGCCTGCCTCGTCCAATGTCATCGCGTTGCTTCGATTTGTTCCATGGGCATGCCACTCCGCTGTTGTGCTGTGCTGCTGTACTGCCATCGTAATTTCTGTTGCTTCCCTGGTTCACTGCCTCTCTTTGTTCCACTGCGCATGATCATCATCGTTTTCATCGTCATCGTCATCGAGCTGTCGTCAATAGCAGTGGTCGTCACGTGCGGCTGATTGTTTCCTGTCTGCTTGTGTTCCTTCCACTGGTTGCATTCATCCAGGTCAAGTTCAGGCATCGTTTTGTACACAATGTCATTGTCGTTGCTCTTCCAACTGCTTGGCTGGGCGTTGACTTTGACTTGATCCATGGTTGCATCGTTTTTGCGCTGTTGTGGACACTCACACGGAAGGCTCCGCGGCGAGAGTTGTTGTTGGTGGCCATGGTGTTCTGGCCCTGAACGATGTTGGTTGGTCGGTTGAACATGATTGCTGTTGGTTGGTCTGTTGGTCGGTTGCTGAGAGAGTGTGATGGTGACTTTCTTTCTGTCTTCTGAAATGTTGCTCTTCCGATGTTTGGATTGGGAAGATTGTGATCTGCGTGTGGATAGTTGCTGGGCTGAAGGCTTGTGCGTGTGCGTGTGTGTGCGTGGCTGATTGTCGTGTCTGTGTTCTTGTTGTCCGTTGTTGGTGAGCAGAGGCGGTTTTTGTGATTCAGTTGAGTGGTGTGGGACTCTCTGGGATGGATGATGGGCGCTTCGCGCGATCTTTCGCTGCTCTGGATGATAGCATGTCAAGAGGGGTGCTTGATGCGCTTTCGCCTGGTGCTGTTCCTGTTATTCTTGCTATTCCTGTCACTCCTGTCACTCCTGTTACTCCTGCTGATGCTTGTTAACCCTCTTCGGCGAAGACAGAAAGCTCGGAAAGGAGGAACAACGTTCATCAGCCATTTGGGTCTGCGTCTCCCATCGGACTGAGTCGCCAATCAGGCGAGATGCACCTGTTGGTGTGTTGGTTTTGGCTTCCCGAGAATTGCCAAAAGAAAACGTGTTTCAGCGAGTTGCGTTCAAACAACATAACTTTGCTACGTTGATGAAGGTCATGAATGTTTGGAATCAAAAGCTAGCCGTTTCAACGTTCAGACATATATCCCATAAGTGACAAACCGTCGTTATTATGAGGGTGGCTTTGAGGGACGTTAGATTTTCATTTGTGAGTATACATGAACATATGGTGCCGTTGACGGTTCGTTGCGCGCGGGCAGAACCAAACGTTCACATTTTGGATCGAAGCGATGGTTCGAATTTCGTTGGTAACTTTCGTTTCGAAGAAATTATGCATGACTCCGTCGCCTTTGTCTCAATTTGTGCAGCTGCAAGTCGTGGATAAGATGCACCGAAATGTGACTCTTGTCCGACCAACTGTTCGCCTTTTGTTGGTTTTGTTTTGGCGCGCTCTGCTCTGTTTTGTGTTGTGTTGTGTTGTCGTCACGTGCCAAACAACGATTCATGTGTGCTCCACCCATCTCTCCGTGTCCCTCCATTTATTTGGGGGGAAAGATGGAGAGGAAAAGCACAGCGTAGCATGCCAAGCCAGCGCGATGCGATGCCATACCAAGTTCAGATGTCGCCGATGGTGTGCTGATACCGGTAGCCTCTTTCTCTCCCCAGACAGAGAGAGGGAGGTAGATGCAGGGAGAAAACACAGAACAGAGTCTACAGCAACGTGACGACAATTGGTGTAATACGACTATATTTTGAACAGAGTCATTCATACTTGGCGATGTGTATTGTGATAGTATGCACTCTGTTCTGCTCTGCTCTATTCGACTCTCCTCTGATTTCGACTCGTTTCCATCCTTGCGAGAATAATATTTTGTGCACTATTGCGATCGTCCTGTCCCCCGTCTCTGTTGTACGTACTCGTACGAGTAGGTACACAAATGATTTTGGACGAGCAACTCAAAGAGAGGAAGTGGACGGAAACATGATTCAGCCGGAGACGATGGGCTTTGCTGCGCCACTCCGCCCACGAAAACAACTCGGTCGCAAGGTCTCAGGCTCGGTGCGGAGCATCACAGCCAAAAATAAAAGGAGTGCCATGCGGTATGGTATGGTGACAAGGAAAGGCGAGGAGTGGCAAAGAAACTGTCATTACAAAAACGAGAGCACCCGTTTCCCGCACGTTTGCTTTCACACCTTTGCCTGCACAGATTGTTGTACTCGTGGAGTACACGTATTGGTACTCTTGAAGTTGTCGAAGCCGAGCAACCGATCTCTGTTGCGTACGTGTCGTACTCCATCTTAACCAAGTGCTCTACTCCTTGTAGATGAGCCTCTTAGTGTTTTGAAGCTCTCAACGACTGCGACAGAAGTACTATATTTCTATGCCACAGGTGTGCATGGTACACTGTCATCCATTGCTTGTTATTGTCTGCTCTACATTTGTTTCGCAATACTTCGACTCCTCGGATTAAAACTCCAAACCTCAACCAAAGTAGTGGTGACAACACACGCACGTTCTTGACGAGATCTGTTTCTTCCGCTCGCGTGTCAACCTCCCACCAGTCTGCACAAAGACATCACTGTCGCCACCATCACCACCCTCCTGTCCGCCTGGTTGAGGTTGCCACCAACACCAAAAGCAGCCAATCCATCCACAAAGAGCAGTCTCGTGGAAAAAGCGACTGCACTTGTGCAACTCTGTTGAACAAAGCGTAAGCACGAAATACCAACAAACATTCAAGGGTCACTCATTGAGTAATTGAGTAGTAGAATCCCATCAGTCATCAAGTCAAGTGGACATCATGGAGCTCCCCTCAGCAGTGACGACCGTCATTGATGGCGCTCTGGAGTTCATCTACTCCTTCCAACCACTCTGCGAGAAGACTGTGATCTTGGGTGAGTGACAGGAGCGGCGATGTGACATACGTGGCCGGAAGCTGTGATGGTGCCAGCCACCTCCATCCACGGCACCATCCTTCATGAAGGCAACAGAAGTACTGCACCCAGAAAGGGCAGCATCTCTCTCTCTCTCTCTTGTTCTCTCTCGTTGCGTAATTTTGGCGGTGACAGCTTGATGAAACGGCATCCAAAGGTTGGCGTCAACCCATCGTCATTATTCCAGTCCTCGTTCCTTCTCATGCTGACACCATTTCCTCATCTATAATACGTACTCTATTCATGCCCTTTCCTATTCTACCATATCCTGTGCACATGCATACGTATGCACATACCCCTCCTGACCGATTGCAACCGCAGTCCCTCCCGTTCTGACGGAGCAGGTTGCAAGCCTGGCTGATGGGGTCGGCATGGACATTGAAACCGTGACATACGTCCTCGCAATGTTCATGTGCTACCCTCTGGGTATGATCATCAACATGGTGCCATTCGGCATCATGCGCCACGCATTCTCATTTTTGTTGGGCGCATTCCTGCTCCAGTTCACGCTCGGCGTCCAGTGGATCCACCAGGTCATCAGCACGGTCGTGGCGTACGCCATGATCCTCCTCCTCCCACGTAAAACCTTGACCATTGCACTACCGGTGTTCGCGATGACGTACATGACGCTCGGTCACTTGCACCGCCAGTACATCAACTACCTGGGATGGGATCTCGACTTCACGTCGGCCCAGATGGTCGTCACGCAAAAGCTTTACATGATCGGTTTCAACCTCCTCGATGGCACGTCGATCGAGAGCGGAGATCCGAGCAGAGCCGCGAAGAAATGCTCCAAGTTCGCGCTGAAGAAGATTCCAAGCTTCATCGAATTCTGCGGCTACATGTTCTGCTTCTCCAACTGCCTTGCGGGACCAGCACCCGAGTACAGCATCTACGCCAGAGTCTGCGACGGCAGCATCTTCTTCAACCCCGATGGCACCCCCAAGGGCAAGATCCCCAGCAACGTGTGGCCCACCCTGCGAGCATTCCTCGCGTGCCTCACCAACATGGCCCTGTTCTTCACCATCAACGGTGCGCTCCCGCTACTGGACGCCGTCGATCCACAGAACAACACGCCCACCGTGCTGACGGAGGAGTTCCTGCAGAACGGATTCCTGTACCGCTTCGGATACTTGCTGTGCGGCATGTTCGGCGTCCGCAACAAGTACTACTTCGGATGGATGTGCTCGGAGGGCGCCAACAACGTCTGGTACGCCGGCTTTGACGGTTTCAACGACAAGGGCGAGCCCATCGGATGGGACGCCGCCTGCAACCTGGACATCCTCGGCTTCGAACTGGCAGGAGACGTCTCGAGCGCCAGCAAGGCCTGGAACAAGAAGACCTCCAACTGGCTGAGCCGGTACGTGTACATGCGAACCGGGGGCAACCTCCTCGCCGTGTACGCGCTGAGCGCCTTCTGGCACGGCTTCTACCCCGGCTACTACATGTTCTTCCTCACTATCCCGCTGTACACCTTCTGCGACCGACTGGGCAAGAAGAAGATCTCGCCGTACTTCTCGAACAGCCCGTTGTCGCCGTACAGCATCGCGTGCACCATGCTGAACGCCTGCGTGCTGTGCTACACCATCTCGTCCTTCATCATGCTGGCCAACAGCTGGTCGTGGGATCTGTGGAAGTCGTTCTACTTCTTCGGTCACGTCATCGGCATCGTGTCGTACGGTGTTCTCACCATCCTCCCAATGCCACCCAAGAAGGATGGCGACAAGGACAAGACCAAGAAAGCATAGCTTGTGGATGTATGGATGGTCTCGGGCTCTCCTAATACGTGCGCTCTGCGATTGTCATTCGCCTACAACTACGACTAGAGTCTCTCAGTATTCTATCAGTTATCTGCAGAGTATTATATAAATCAGACGCATAATGGGTCGCACGAGACCGACATGTCGAAGTGTGCGTGCCAAGTATAATGTAGGGTAGAGTAATCGGGATAGACTTCGATGAGAGCGGCTATGTGCGTGATGTTCAGTTGACACAAGTATCGACGTCATCACGAACCCAGCTCGGATCCTTCTTTTCCAGTCCACAAACATGAGACACGAAGGAAAAACGAAGAGTTTCGTTGCGTGTTGTCGCGATCTTGTGCATCCAACACAATTCCACACAATTCGACACAATTCGACACAATCGGAAGCGATTCACCACAACCCATCGCAACACTTCTCTCCAAACGAGGAACATCACCAATCCAACTCGAAGCAAACCCAACCAGATGTTCACCCAACGAGCCTTGCGGACAACATCCAGATCATCCTTCCTCAAATCAAACATCGCACAATCTCACGCTCGTCACTTCCAAGTCGGTGTCACGCATCTCCTGTCCACGCTCACGACAGCAACGACAAAGCAACCACGTTCATCCTCACCCATTGCATCGCAAGCTTGGCAGACACGAAGTCAATCAATCAGCCGCCAGTACGAGTACAGCAGGAAATCGCGCAACACCAAGAACAGCCACCGTTGTGAAAGCACCGCCCAACACCGCAACATGTCCACCGACCCAGCAACAACCGATGACAAACCAGTCGAGATGATCCCCGGCCGCCCCACGTGGCAGCAGACCATGCTGCGCATCAAGGACCCCAGCAAGTCCCTGCCATTCTACACCGACCTCCTGGGCATGACTCTGATCGACAAGCTCGACTTCCCGCAGTACGAATTCAGCCTCTACTTCCTCACGACGCTGCCCGAAGGCGAGGAGTACAAGCTCACGCCCGGCACGCAAGCCGCCCACGATTACCTGTGGTCCATGGACGGCGTGGCGTTGGAGCTGACGCACAATCACGGCACCGAGAAGGATGACAAGTTCGAGGGATACCACGTCGGCAACAAGGAGAAGGACGGATTCGGTCACATCGCCATCAACGTCGCGGATGTGTACGCCACGAGCGCCAAGCTCGAGACCGCCGGCTGCGAGTTCAAGAAGAAGCCGGATGAAGGTCGCATGAAGGGCCTCGCGTTCGTGTACGATCCGGATGGCTACTGGGTGGAGATTGTGAAACGCAGCGAGGAGGCCAAGATTGAGAACGAGATGACCTTCTCGCAGACCATGATCCGCATCAAGGATCCCAAGAAGAGCCTGGAGTTCTACAAGCGGTTGGGAATGAAGGTGCTGTCGGAACGCCACTACAAGGACTTCTCCCTGTTCTTCCTGGCCTCCTCGGTCATTCCAGATGGCGCCGTCTACAAGGAGATGTTCCATCCTGTGCTCGAGCTGACGCACAATCATGGCACGGAGGACGATGCCGACTTCAAGCACTACAATGGCAACGAGACCGGTCGGCAAGGCTTTGGGCACATTGGTTTCTTGGTGGATGATGTGTACGCGGCATGCGATGGCCTCCGTGGCATGGGGTACGGGTTTCGCAAGGTGCGTGTCACGTGTATTCTGGAAATTGCATGCTGCGAATCGTAGGCTGCAAATTGTATGCTGCCTGCGGGTGTGGGTGTGCTGTGCCAGATGTCGGAATTGATTTGATGGCAACGCAGCGTAGAGTAGAGTCGTGCAGGCGCACCACATATGAACGAGCTCCAGGTGCCTGCCTTGTATACGGTGCTTGCCGGTGTATGCTCCATTCTGCAGCTCACCCCGCTGGTCTTCACGCTGTTGACATTACAACTCAATGCAATCATGAATACCATCATGAACGTTTCCACGACGAAAACAGGAACCCGATGCTGGATCAATGAAGGGTCTTGCATTTGCGTACGATCCGGATGGTTACTCCGTCGAAATCATCAAGCGAGGCGGAATGGACTTTGGAGACAAGAAGGTTGAGGGTTGAGATGCAGGAGATCGATACGTTGCATTTCGGGTTCAACGAGCACAAGAGCGTTCGTAAACTACTCGTGGACCATTGTACAACGTCTATTACATGTTCGATTCTATCCGCTGTCGCTCTGTTATAGAGGACACCTTTGTTGCTCATGACATGTCCTCCTGCAAACTTCTACCATGATCGCTGTAATAGAGCTGATCCAACTTTGTATTCCTGAAGGAAGAGAGAGTCTCGTCGCACTCTATCCATTGTTGAATCTAGAGAAAATCCAGTTCCGATTCAATCGACTCCAAGCGACGTGATTGTTGGGTCATTCCGTTCACAAGGTCACATGGATGTCGCACTGTGACATTACAAATTGAATTGACAGGACAAGGACACGCAACAGCGTGACAAACAAAGCAAAGCCGCAAAACACAAGACCAACCACCACGACCAACACCGCAAACGGAGGCGTTCCCGTTGTTGTTGGTGAGGTCTCTCTCTCTCTGGATGGTTGAGACTCGTACGGACATCGCCACCACCATCGGCCGCATGAGAAAGCATCAACTCTGATTGAATTTGTCACTGAACACCATCGCCGTTGCTGTTGCTGCTGTTGACGCGCATCCAAGAGGATCAAAGCAGCACGAGGGGCTTCGCTGACAGAGGTCACCAAGATTGAACTGCTCTGAAAATTCAGCAACAAGGCGATCAAGCATCGGCTCATCATCCGATTCGTTGCTCTTTCTTCTGCGTACCCGGAAGCACCGACGAGCACTGTCCTCTCTCCAGAGAGAGAGAAACATAGGGACACGTTGCTGAAAAGAGCAGACGGAGATTCGATCTGTCCAAGCTCTCCACTGCACCATTGACTGGTTGGCCAGTTGGTTGCGCTGTCGTTCCAGACCGAGGAGGGTTGCGAGATATAATACTCGAACAACCCGAGAAACAGCGCCCATTTCCAATTGGCAAAGCATCGCTGCGATCAACGCCACTTCAGGTGCATACCTCTGGTGCCGCTAACTGCATCGTCAGGGAGTACGCCATCGTGATAAGGAAGGACGGGTTCGAGCGGGGACAACGATTTGGGACTTGACGACTCCCGACTGCGCACTATTCGACTTCTCCTCGATCGCTCAGAACGGGATCGAACAGCAGAGGACGCTCCACCAGTGCTAGAGGAACGCTGAATCATGCCCGTCGTTGAGAATGGAGGTCTCGGGCAGCAGCTCGTCGGCGTTCGGCTCACCATCATCAACAAGCAACTGCTTGTCAACAAGATGATTGGAGAAGGTGGGTGGAATGCTATGCTGTTGTGATGCGCTCTGCGGAAGCTTTGGCGATTCACTGAATGGAACGTGCAATTCAATCATACTGCTGATGGTCGGAATGTGTCAGAGATATATATGTATTTCCATGATATGCTTGAATAGTGATGGGAAGAAACATCCAACATCCAACATTAAATGCCCTGTGATGGAGATTGCGCGTCATATGTTGTGATCCATCGTTTCCAATTTTGCTCCATTCGTTTCATTCCCTTCTGACACCCTTCTTCTGCACCGCACACTCCAACCGTACTGTTGGCGGCGTATCATTCGCACATGTGCAAACACATGTACATCCATGCGAACGTCCAACTATGCTACCATGTGGCCAATGCACCGATGCATCCACACACCCACACACCCATGAATCTTCCCACGCCAAACTGGATACGCGGAATCCGACTCTCCTTCTCCATCCATCTTTCGCTCACGTCTCAGGTGGATTCTCATTCGTATATTTGGTCAAGGAGGATGCCGAAGGGGACGGGCAGCAACCTGTTGGACCCAGGCGGAACTCCGGTTCGACAAAGACGGCACCAGATGGAAGTCCGCTCTTTGTCTTGAAGGTCACCGCCATCCATTCCAAAGCCCAAAAGCTGATTGCGGAGAATGAGGCCAAGCTCTTGGCAAGGTGCACGCACCCATGCATCATCAAGATGTACGGCGCATGCTTCACCACGCTCTCGCAGTTCACGGGATCGTCTGGTCGACGGGGGAAGGATTCGGGTTCATCCGGATCCAAGGAGAAGCCGCAGCACTTCATCCTCATGGAATTCTGCGAAGGCGGCCACGCCCTCGAGGTCTGCCAACGCCTCATGTCGCAAGGCAAGAGGTTCGACCGCACCGAGATCATCGTTGCCTTTGGACAAATTTGCAACGCCGTCAGCTACCTCCACTCGCAGGACCCGCCCATTGTGCACCGCGATTTGAAACCAGCAAACTTCCTCGTCACCAACGGCACCTACAAGCTCTGCGATTTTGGTTCCGCCATCATCGGCCACGTGGACCTCCGAACACCCAAGGACAGAGCCTACGCCGATGATCACATACAGAAAACCACCACGCAGATGTTCCGTTCTCCCGAGATGGTCGATCTCTACATGGCGAAAAAGCTGACCCAAGCGTAAGTGTCGCCTTCTCTTTCATGCGTGATGGTTTGCTTGGAATTCTGCGACTGCAATTCGTACCATGCGCACGGAGTGAACTGACAACAAGTCCTGTTCTCACCACTGCTTCACTTCAATTTACTTTACTTCGCGTCACATCATTCGCATTGGCATACATGCGCACAAACATGGGCATCGTATGTGCACGCGCTTTCATCTACAATGATCATTCATGTATGGCACGTACCACCTGCTGCATAATGCGTACTCCGTACTGCAACGCATGGTGCGATCTCACGCCTCTCCCAATCAACACCAATCAATACAGGACTGACGTGTGGGCGCTGGGCTGCTGCTTGTACCAAATGGCGTACTTCCAAAACTGCTTCGAGGAAGGTTCCAACCTCGCCATCCTGTCTGGCAAGTACACGATACCGGAAGACGATCCCTACGGCAGCGACTTTGCAGAACTCATCAACCGGATGCTCGTGATGGATTACAAGACCAGAGCGGATATGCGAGAGGTCATCCTGTGTTTGTCAGCCTTGTATGCCGGTAGGCCGCTACCTGCTCGTCAGCGGGTGTCCAAATCCAGCAGGTCCGGGGACGGATCTGGCGGTCAGTCGGAAGACGGAGGGAAGGACCGGAAGAAGGAAAGGGTCGGCGCGTTTCGAACAGACGGGCAGGGTGTGCAAGAGTCGCTGTATGACCCAACCAAGAAGACGGAGGCAAAGAAGCTCAATTCCAATTCTGTCGCCGCAAGAAGGAAACGGGCGGCGCAACAGAATTCGAAACCACCCCATGCACCCACCAGCAGCACAGCACGCACTTCCACGGCCACTGCCAACAGCACTACATCATCGGACCCCATGGGCTTTGGTTCCTTCCACAGCGACTTCAGCAACAACGAGAAATCAAGCGAGACGGCACAAAAGGATGGATTCGGGTCGTCTGCCTTCGGTGAGATGAAAGGTCCGTGTCGTGTGGTGTCGTGTCATGACATTGCGCAATTGCATGCATGCACACTGTACTACACTGTGATGTGCTATATTCTATTTTGGATCGTTTCCTGCACGAGAATGCGCGGGGCAAGGGTTAGGTTGGCACACGCTTGTCGTGAACTGTGTCTTGATGCACCGTTGCCGTCGTCGAGCACTTGTATCTGCCACACGGACATGCGCTTCCTGCACAAATTGATGCTCACATGCGCACCATCACTCTGCACTATTTACTTTACTCTACGATCCAATGCAACATGCCTCCTACACTCCCAACCATCTCTGTCTCATCCCCCATTCCGCACCATACTATGCCCAATACTTGTAATGACGTTCTCACAGGCTTCGGCACAAAGGGCGATACGGACACAAGCGGTTTCTTCAGCGCATTCGACAACATGGGTTCCCCAAATGCCACTTCCGACAACGCATTCGATGCTGCGTTCGACACAGGCGCGTGGGGCGATTCAGTTGGGCAGCAACAACCAGGCGCGGCACAATCGAAGCCACCGGAACCTCAAAAGGTGGAGCTCACGGGCGAACAGAGAGCCCTGGCAATCCTGAGGCAAGGGCAGAACCAGCAACAGGGTGATGTCGATTCGCAGCCAGCCTCATCAGCGGCGCATCCAAATGGTGGCCACCAAAGTCGTGCGGAGAGCAATGACAGCGAGCGCAAGGACAGGTCTCGGAAGAGCCGTCCACATGGTCAACACAACGGAAGAGGCAGCGTCGAACGGCAGATGGAGAATATGACCATGGCCGAAGGCGGCGGCACCAGCGGCGTCGAGCATCAGGTGGGAGATACGTTTGTAGAGGTGGTCGATAAACGGTCGAGTGATGAACACCGATCGCGCAGGAGCCGCAGCGATGACGATGACAAGAAGCGACGGTCGTCGAGCCGATCAAGACGGAAGGCCCGGGGAACGCGTGACAGCGGCCGTGCTCCTGACAGACAGGACGGCGGTGCTGGTGGCGGCGGCGAAAAGAAGCACCCCCGCAAAGCGCAGAGCTTTCGCAATGTGTTCAATCGGAAGCGTGCGGAAGCCTGATTTGTACATCCCATTGAGAAAGCCATACAACCGCACTGCTCGGCTCTACGACAAGAGAGAGTACTCTGTCTGCTTCAGTATAATCGCTTATTTCTGATATTATTATGGCTTCCTCTCTCGTCTCTCTGTGGTATTGTAGCTACTTGACTTGGCTATCATCGGCAGTGAGTCGCGCATTGTTCCTCGATTGCGGCTGCTGACAGTGTCAAAACGAACAAACGGGCACAGTGATGACAGGATCCAATAGTTGCAGGATGAAAGATAGTTTAATGTAGAGTACCATACATACTAGAGCAGCATGAAAGGCACTTGCGTAGGTTTCGTACCAGCTGTATCGTGGTTCGCACCAACTGTCAATTTACTTCTTGTACTCGCCTCTCCAACCTGGCGAGATCCAGTCGATCACGCCACCCGGTCCGACCACAAGGTCGATCCATTCGCTGGTGGAGGTCCCGGTTCCCTTGTTGGAATCATTGAGCGGTTCTCCGACGGGACATGTGTTGTCGATCTGGGTGTACTGATCCCAATCCAAGCCGGCCTTGGCGGCGGCTTCTCGCACGGCCGGGATGGCGGCTTCCGGCAGCACTTTCTCCTTGGAATAGACGAAGGAACCTTCGTAGTTGCCCTGCAGGGTGTGTCCCTTGAAGGCGACGAGCTTGAATTCAGGCACGGCGCCCTTGCCATCGGACTCGCCAAGGATGAACCAGTTCTCGTAAAACTCCAGACCGTACATCTTGCCCTGCGTGTGCATGGTGCGATCCGCGATCTCGTTGGAGAATCTGGAATCGTCAATGACGGATTCAGCCTGCGACTTCTGGTCGCCCTTGAGGACGGCATCCACGATCATGTGCTCCTTGAGGTCGTTCTCCCAGTACCCGCCCCCGGCGGATTCGGGGCGTCGGATGCGCAAGAAGATGTCCATGTCCAGCTCGCTGGCATCGTCGTTCGCGGGCGTGAAGATGTTGGATTGGCAATCGAAGAGATCGTAGTTGGGATCGAGACCGTAGGTCTTGTACCATTTGCCCAGCAAAGACTTGGGATCGAAGTTGCGCACGACGGTGGAGTATCCCGCGTTCTCGGCCGAATTGTCAATGTTCTTGGGCGCCTTGACGCACTCGTTCTCTTCGATGGCGCACGACAGCCAGTTGTCCAGATCCGGGCTGCTGAACTCGGCAAAACAGCGCGTGCAGCAGGACTGCTCTCCCTTGCAACGTCCCAAGCAGCTGACACCCTTGATGCCGCGCGGATTGGAGAAGAGAGCCTTGGTCTGATCACCGCACTTGTTAATGAAGCAACCGACGTCGGATTTTTCCATCTGATTCTCCTTGGCGTATTCCGCAAATCCGTCGTAAGATTTTGGCGTGTCGGCAAAGGCCGGTTGCTGTGCGCCGAACATTGTCGATGTGGACAGCACCAATCCCAATGCAAATGCGGCAGCCGTGGATTGGAACGACATCTTGCTCCCGTTGTTGTTCTTGTTTTCATCATTGTTCTTCTTCATTTGAAGAGCAGTGGAAGGCACGCTGTCCCATTGTCGCTGCTGCAGATGCTGCTGCCGTTGGCGGTGCTGGCCTGGGTGAAATGCAAAAGCAGATGCCGATGTGGACATCATGGCAGCCATCACTGCTGCCGAAGCACCGGCAGCCGCAACGAACGGAATGGAATGGATCTTCATCGTCAATCAACTCGAATGTATGGACGGATTCAATTTATTGGAGTTGGTCGTACTCTTGCTGTTGGGATCCACGCAACAATGGATACTCAGTGGTGCGTATGTGCTGTTGCAATGGACAAGATGTGGATGTGCGTATTGTTCGTTGGCACCTCGCGCGTTGACACCTTTGCCGCGGCTCGTGTTGTTGGTTGATGGATTGAATGAAGTGTTGAACAATCGGAATGACGAAGATTGCGTCATGGAACTCGTGAATGGACATCAAACATGAATCATGAGTTTTGTTTTCTCGTATTGTGCTGCTTTGTCTGTAAGATCGGGTGTGTGGTGTGCACGTGATGCATCAGTTTGTGTCCATGACAAGATTCGACACAAGAAAACAACACCGAAAACACGAAAGGAAGCGAAACGGAGAACTTCGTGTGTCCCATCCACGTTTTGGGACCTTCCCTGCTTTCCTCTCTTCCTCTCGCGCCATCTGCCGAGACTTGATCTGGACCATCACTTGCTCTGGGTCGTACTACTATTGCGGAGAGTAATTGAATGCAAAGCAAAGCATAGTTCGTACGAGTGCCCAAAGCAAGTATTATACTCTGAAGACAATCATACAATAGCTGAATCCTCCGCCCATCCACCTGGAAAGAAACAAGAGCAAATACTCGCGGACCTTGAGACAGAGAAGCGACGATGAGCGCCGCAGCACAGACGCCCAACACGAATGCCCGCAAGGGAGAGGCCGATGCCAAGATCATCAAGGATCTGGAGACGATGGAGGAGAAGATGGATCTGTGCGAGGCCATGCTGAATCCGGGAGGCGGCCAACCACCCCCATCCCTCAAGACGTCGCAGGCCATGCTGTCCGTCGTTGGGTTTTTGGAGGCCTGCGCGCCGCGCATGGTGCAGCTGGTGGAAGTGGCGGCGCAGGGGGCGCTGTCGGAAGACGTGCTCATCAAGTGCCTCGAATGCAACGACCGGCTGCAGAGGATACTGGAGGACATTGATGCCAACGCCATCTCGGAGGCGGCGGCCTCCACGACGGCCGCGTCCGCCACGCCGGATGTCACCAGCCAGTTCGATGACCTTCTGTTGAATTCGGAAGAGGACAAGAATAAGGGCGCTGTGACGGGACCTGGCAAGAGCACTGGGTTGGAGACGCCGGATCCATTCGCTACGAACAATACTCCTGCTCCAACATCGGACGCAGGCGGTGGCATCCAGCAATCAACATCCAATGACGAATTCGATGATTTCATCAACCACAGATCAAGTGCAGGAGCCGGCTTGTAAATGTGCATGTTCATGTAAATGTGCGAGTGGGACGAGTAGGAGACAGAGGAGGATGAGGCATGCCATCGAAAATGTGAGAATCGAAAGTCAATTGAATTGATCCATTGCATGAAAACGAATGAAGCTGCAAGCCAAGCCAAGAGGAGTGGAATAAAGCGAACTGATCAAGCCAACCGGAGTGATGCGATCTGCAATGTATGTATCGTACTGATGACGCAACGTACTCGGAAGTAAGACAATGCAACACAGTTGAACTAAATGCACTCCTTGCCACTTCTACTGCGATTGGATGAATTTCTCTTGTGTGGATTGTAGTCGAGCTTTCTCTCTCTCTAATTTGTATGTTCGCTGCTAGTCTAGACAGTGCAACTGTTTTCAGGTACTCATTCATGTGTCGACCGGAATGGAATGCTCATTATTGACAGCAGAGGAGTGGCTTTGCCGAGTTCTATTGATGTTTTGCGTTGCTTGGTATCGTGCGTGAAGGCTCGTCTCTGTACTGAACACCAGACCACGTCGCATCCAATTCTGTAGGAGTTGTAAACGTGACAAGGACCATGAGCTTCGTTGGCCCATGGATGGTATTATGCATGCTCCAACACTTGAGTTGCCTCTTGGTCTCCACTCAAGTATTTGCTATCCTTGAGATCTGTTGATTGAAGAAAGTCATAAAGTGCCGAGTGCAATCCTGCTTCTGCTACGCAGATCCCATCACCACCACCACCACCGCCCACACGGGCATCATCGACGAGAGCGAGAGTCACCGAGCAATAAAAACAAAGTGCTCCATGTGCAAGATGGAATCATCCACCCTCTTAAACGGTGAGCTCCTTGAGCTTGCCAAGGACCTCGGCGGAATGTCTGGCGACGTGGCTCTCGACATCGGTGAAGACCCATCGGAGGTTTCCGCTTGGGTCGATGATGTAGGTCTGACGGTTCGAGAACGTTCCGAACCCTGGAATGCTCAAGGCCGAACCGTACGACTTGCTGACCAGGCCACCCTTGTCGGACAGCATGTAGAAATCCAGCTTCT
Organism: Craspedostauros australis; assembly: GCA_026770025.1. Lineage (NCBI taxonomy): Eukaryota > Bacillariophyta > Bacillariophyceae > Mastogloiales > Achnanthaceae > Craspedostauros > Craspedostauros australis. Next base: position 2,551,783 of record JAMXDE010000010.1, on the reverse strand, counting down.
CTTCCGTGCAGAACTGAGCGTTCTTCTCGATGGGATCGACCGACACGCCGACGATCTGTGTGTTGAGCTTGCGGTATTCATCGAGATCGCGCTGGAAGCCACGTGCCTCCAGGGTGCATCCCGACGTGAAGGCACCGGGGTAGAAGTACAGCACAGTCCACTTGTTGTCCTTGGTCAAGGCCTCCAACGTCGTGAGTCCGTTGCCGCGGCTGTTGGGCAGTTCGAAGGCGGGCGCCTTGGCACCGGTCGATGGCAGCTCGGCCAACGCGGGTGCGCTGCCCGTGGCCACGACGGCGCCGGCGGCAGCGGTCCTGGTGAGGAAGGCGCGTCGGCCGGAGGGAGTCAGCGCATTCGAGCTGAGCACGGCGAAGGAGCCGAGCAGGGCGATGAGGATCTGTTTGGCGAGCATCTTGGCGTGGCGGGGAACGATTGGATATTTATGATGTGATTGGTGTGATGCGATTCGATTCGATGTGATGAAAGCGAATGTTGCTTTGCGTTGTGTTGTGTTGCAATTCGGACTTCAGTTCGATGCAGAGAGGCTCGGTTTGTTGATGCTGTTGATGGTGTGACGAATGACGTAGCAGTTGGTTTGTGTTCTGTTTGCACTCTTCTTGCCCTCACTTTTGTCTTGTTGTGTGTTGTTGTTGGCAACACTCTTCTCATTCGTGGTGAGACTTCAACAACCAACAAAGCGTTTGTTTTGGCTTGTTTTGTTGTTGTGTTGGTCAGCGTGTGCGTGTGAAGCGTGCCATCTCGGTTCGATTCTGACTCATTGGGTCAAGTGGGTCGTAGGCTGTCCAGTCTAGATTAGCTTGATATTGCTCCGAATTCGACAACCATTCAATTGCAGTAACGCTAGCGCTAAATTGTGGCGGAAAACTCGGAAATCAACAATGGAGAACAACAACGAGAACAAGACACCAAAAACGAAAACGGGTGGAGACCCTCCAACCACAATCTTTCCTTCGCGTACGCGCACTCCATCGGGTGTACGTGCAGCACGATCCACTCGTACGAGGACACCAACAGGCCCGACAACCACCCAACTTCAAGTCCAAGCCACCGCGTCCCACTTGCAGACACGGCATGAACCGACATCGTGCTCTGCGAATCCAGCTGCTGCCGCTGCTGCTGTTGGTGGCAACCGCCAACAACCCGTACGTGCGGAAATCCAAGCGGAAGCAGCGCACCAACCAGCAGACGCCCAGCATCGACCACGATGCGTTCGGCTACTTCGAACAAGCGGATGATGACGGCGACACGGTCCTCCTGCAGTTCAGTCCGACGGGAACCGAAGAAGTCCTGGAGGTCCCCAACGTCCCGCGATACTTCATGCAGTTGGGACCGTCCGCCGTCGCGGGGGAGGTCGCGCATTTCCTCGAGACCAAAATGTGGCGCGAAAGCGTCAGCCTCATGGCCGTGCGATGCGGTCTCAAGTTTGAATCGTCCGGCTTTCCGGAAGAGGACGCGGATCTGTTCTACGAAATCGTCGATGGTTGGTCGGATGTGGACGTTTGTCGGTGGGAGGGCATCGCCTGCAACAGCAATGGCAACGCCAACAGTATTCGGTGGGATGCGATCGGCTACACAGGGACGATCAGCACCTGGATCGGGTCTCTGCGCAGCATGCAAACGATCATGCTGGGTGGTGAGTTTGCATCGCATGCTTGTTGCTGCGTGGATGCATGCGTGTGTTCATGCGTGCCTGCGTTTGTCCAGCAATGCAGAAATACGCATCCACGGATCAATGCATTTGTGAAATGTGTACTGGTGTTCACTTGGCTGCTCGTTCACATGCCAAGACCAAGGACATCCCCATTGCTACGTTTGCATCTGCGTCCATTCGCGAATGTGCCGCCGCAGCTGCAGTGGTTGCGCTTCCTCTACGAATGAAAGCATCTTGCGGCCATTCCATCCATCCATTAAACTCATTCGCTTTCTGTACTCCACGTATCAACACTCTACACACCTCCCGCGCTTGCGCAATCATCCATCCTCACCCCGCACAAACTCCAGAAAATGAGTTGAAAGGGACGATACCGGAGGAAATCGGAGAGCTCAACAACCTGCAAACGCTGGTCCTGCGGAACAACAAGCTGTCCGGCACGATACCGGAGTCTCTGTTGGATCTCCAGAAAATCAAGACTATTGACATCTCCCGAAACAAGATTGGCGGGACGGTGCCGAACCTGTCGACGATGCCTACTCTGACCTCCTTCGACGCGTCGTTTAACAGCATCGTGGGAACCATCTCGAACGATTACGGACCAGCCTCGAAGAGGCTCAAGCATCTCAATTTTCAGGACAACTCCATCACAGGAACTCTGCCGAAGCAAATGCGCATGATGGAGAATATCGAGACGATCGATCTCAGCAACAACTACTTCTCCGGATCCATACCTCGGTCATGGATGAGGCTCGAGTTCGTCAAGGAAATCAGACTCGGCGGCAACAGACTCCAGGGAAGCATACCCTCAAGCATCGTCAAGCTCTCCAAACTCAGAGTGTTCGATGTCAGCCACAACAAGATCGCTGGCATCATCCCGAGAGGCGATGACATCCTCCCTGGCATCGGCAGAATACGCACCGACGCGCCATCAGGCGGCAAATGGGCCGACATGACGGAGCTGAGATCGTTCCAAATAGATGACAACAATATCCAGGGCACCATACCGCCGGAATTCTTCTTCGGCCTGGGTTCATGCGTCGAGCAACTGGGCTTGTCGCATAACGAATTGACGGGAACCATACCGGCGCAGGTGGGAAGCCTCTCCGTCCTGAAAATTCTTGATCTGAGCAGCAATCAGCTCACCGGTAGGTTACCAATCCAGTTGAATCAACTATCCAGCCTCACCAGCGCAAACTTGACCGCGAACGTCCTCACCGGCATCGTCCCCGACAGATTCTGCTTGAGAGTGGCGAAGGAAGACTCCCTGCTATACAAGCGATTCGGTTGTCACAGCGTCCTCTGTCCGCCCCTCCACTTTCACCCACTCGGCGCCGCGACGCTGCAATCCAGTTGCAGACGATGTCCGACGCCAAAAAGCGAGGTGGAACGCACAGACAACGAAACTGACACGGTGCTCCAAAAGGTACTGGGTCGAACATCGTGCGAGGGTGTGAGCTTCAAGTACGGCGATCTGAATGGCGATGGCAAGCTCAGCGACCGTGAAATTCTCAACCTCCTGTACGTCAACAACGCAGGAGAGGAATGGGGCACATCATTCAAAGAGTGGGCCAACCTCAAGACCCCATCTGCAGAATTGTACGGCGTCCTCACCATGTACGGCAGCATCGTCCAGATCGATCTGTCGGAAGCGGCTGTCTGTGGCGTCAGCGGGCGGGACTCCGACGACGCGAAGGATTGTCTCGGACTTCCAGCGGAAATCGCGCAAATTTCGAATCTGGAAGTGATCATCCTGAAGAAGAGGCAGTTCATGCAGGGCACGATCCCCACCGAACTGGGCGCGATGTCCCGGTTAAGGTATCTCGACATGTCCGGCTGTCAGAGCATGAAGGGCAACATCCCGTCGGAACTTAGCAAGGTGTCGACATTGAGGTACCTTAGCTTCGCGGGTTGCCGATTGAGCGGCTCCGTGCCATCGGAGCTGTTCGCCATGACGGGATTGGAAAAGCTACATCTGAGCACGAACCCGCTGTCGGGGAGCATCCCCACCAGCATCCAAACTATGACACACCTGAAGGAACTCATGCTGTCAAGAATGCGGCTTACTGGCAACATCCCAAGTCAGATCGGACACATGATGTCTTTGGAGAACCTCGAGCTGTACGGCAATCAACTCACCGGCAGTATCCCGTCGACGCTGTACAGATGTGCGAATCTCAAGCGAGTGGGTGAGTCCTTTGACTGGCGATTACTCTGTTGGATGCGCTGCATGCCGCCGGCGCAATGATGTGCCGCGTTGGCGATGTTTGCTCACTGTCACTGGCTATGATGACAACGTCCAGTTCGCAATTGCTCACCAGCGATGATTCCTTTCACTTTCTGATACCTGTGCGCTCGTTTCTACCCATTCCGGTACAACCTGCATTTGCACACTGTGTTGATCGCAACGCACTGTGCCACGTCAAACCCTTCCCAACCCGATGGCGTCCTCTGGGACGGATAGACTTGTTCAACAACGACCTTGTTGGGAGCATTCCAAATTCTCTGGCGACGCTCCAGTCTCTCCAAATCCTACATCTCAAGATGAACAAGCTCACAGGGACGATTCCATTCAGCTTCGGCCATCTGCCGTTCTTGTCGTGGTTCGACATATCAGCCAACCGTATCCACGGGACTATACCTGCGTCGTTCAGCAGCTCGCAATCGCTCAAGGACTTCCGGTTGGGCGGCAACATGATATACGATCCTATCCCATCTACTCTTTGTACCAACACCAACATTAACAGCGGTCTGACCCGCATGTACGGCTGTGACGGGGTCATCTGCCCGCTGGGAACGTACTCCGATTCCGGACACGCTACACACTCCGATGGTTGCAAACCATGTGAGGCAGGATTCACGACTATGTATTTGGGAAGTCATGAATGCATCAAACTGACGGAAGAGGATATCTTGGCTATATACTACGAAGTCATTGAATTGAAGTCGGAGCAGCAGACGGATCCAGACAAGAGCGTTTGTGAGTGGAATGGCATTGATTGCAACGAGAATGATGAAATCGAGACCATGCGATTTCCGATGTATGCAGCCGAAGGCGAATGGGATTAGATTCTGTAATCACACGGGTTGATCAACAAGCCTTAACAGAGAACGAAAGCATCGAAAGAAGTCAAGCGCGAAACGAAACGAAACGAAGTGGGTACAATCCATTCTTCCACCAGCAATCTCAATACGGTTAGACACTTGATTGATAACGAAGGCGACGATTTCGATCCAATTGTCAATGTGCTGGATAACGAGCATACTCCGCTGAACCCTCGCGTTTTCGTTGATGAAGTCAAAGGATTGATGCAACGCGTGTAAGCGGACCTAATCGCACTTGCGAAGATGGCCAACAGCGTGGGGGACGACACAGGTTCGGTAATCGTAAGTGCCTGGGGAGCACTCCGTAGGTATCTCGAAAGTTCAGAGGCGGATGGGACACGGATTTGATATCACCGATGTTGATCAACGCTGCATACGTCCATACATGCGTTTGCCTCATGTCACGATGTAGTTCGGGATCGGGGACAGTCGCTAGCCTGTGGGGATGGATGTTCGATCTACCAATGCGATTGCGTGTGCATGAATGAATACGGACGCGTAGCCAGTAACGTATGGTAGCTCGTAGTATTCACAAAGAACTCGTTTCCGTCAGGAATCACGGACAAATAGGTGTGTTCGCTGGAGAACAACGGAACACGATTATCGGCGAAACCAATGCCACGAACAACCAGCCAAAAGCAGTTGTTACCGGTCAACAACAGTTGTAGCCGGCAACGATAACATGTGTGAGTCACAACGTGGAGCCATGTGTGAGTGAGGCTCATTCATGGTTGACACTTGTGGCAAGGCGAGAAGTGCTGGAACAAGAAGTGTTGGTCTTACGTGTGGTTGCGAATCACACAAGAAATCGAAAACTGGCAGAGGCAACACCACCACCACATCCAGAGGATCAGCAACACAAGCCAAGAGAAAGAGAGCCAAACCACGACAGACAACCCATCATCTTATTCCTTTCCTCACAAAATCAGCAATCAGCAATCAGCAATCAACAATCAGCAACCAACAATCAACAATCACCCATTCACTGTTCAATCCTAACCATGGTAGCCACCATCATGAACGAATCTGCAACCAGCGTCACCAGCAGCACAACAGCATCGGTCAACAAGCCGCAGCAGCAACTGAAGCAGCAGAAAGTCACATTCCCGACCAACCTCTTCTCTGCCGCACAGCCAGCATCCTCGATGCCGGTCAATGACACAATCAACTGCAAGTCCAGCCTCCGCAGCGCCAACTACGCCATCTTGCAGAGCCGCGACTCGAATACGAAGAGCGCATGCAACACACTGTGCATCCGCACACTCGAAGATGACGCCACCTATTCGTACACCATCTACGCCATCAACGCCCCGCAATTCAAGAGGCAACAGCCAACCATGATCGGTTCCCACAGAGCCTACAAGCAAGCCATCGTGCGCAGACTCGATGCCAATCGCCGTGAATATGGTGTGTTCACAGCAAGCAGGACAATGGACTGCATCGAACACGACAGCACCGTCCACTTCGTTCCAAAGTACGTCATCCAAGCAGGCAAGGGCAGAAGTTTGTTCAGCCGTCTCCAGTGTCGGCGCAATGCCTCGCCTGGTCAAACCCAGCAACGCCGAATCTATCGCACCAATGTCAATGGAAGCGAAAAGGTTGCGACGGTCACGACGACAACAGCAGTCGCTTCATCGCGGTCATCAGCTTCCGTCAACACCAGCACCATCACAAAGGTGGCATTCCGCGATGTTCAGGAACAGCAGTTCTGGATCAGCGTGTGTGCGGCATGTGACGAAATGGACAAGGATAACCTCATCGATGCGATGTGAGTATGGCATGGAGGAGGCAAAGTCGTGTTGCCCATCTGCCATAACGAACCATTCAGTCTGGCGACCGTGGCCAGAGAATGTGATAAATCAATCGAACGTGGCGTAGAGCAGCACAACACTAACCATAGAGCACATAGAGTACAATAATATTATATTATATTGCATTTGCCAGTGTTCTCTCGCAGAAGAATCACGCAACGCCAGCGTACGAGTATAGCAATGTAGCCAGCCATCGCAGAATGGTGATTGCATCTGTCTTCATCGATCCTGCTATTTGCGTTCCGCCATGGTTGTTCCAAAACGTCGCTCATTTGGGAGTAGCGGTATATTTTATACATTGAAAATAGAAATCACATGTGACAAACTGACACAGACTCAGATAGTTTCAGACAGTCACAGAATAGTTGTGATACTGAGCGACAAACAGACAAACACAAACATACAGAAACCGACACACATGTCATCAATAAAATGAACGAGTAAAAGACGTTACACAACATGTTTTGAAAATCAATGCGGATGAAGCGATTGATGTCGACACCTGTGACCACGATCAACAATCTCTTCCACGGCTGGCTGCACCCACGCTCATGCCCACGCTCACGCTCGACATGATGTCCACGCTGATGCTGATGCTGATGCCAACGTTGGTGGAGTCATCGCGGTGGCACCTACTTGTACATCGCACCACGGCAGCAATGTGTGTGAAATGAGGCAGACCACGAAACACCAATCAACGTACACGCGACGCAGATATTGTACCATACCATCTAGAGTAGTGCACACCATGCGAGGTGGAGCACTGGATACCACCACTAACCGCGCAGGAACATCTGAACGCCTCATCAAACAGCGGACAAGGGCGTCCAAGAAACTCTGGTCAACCAAGCACGCAGTCGATCGTATCGAAAACGTCCGTCGCATTGATCTGATCTAAGCAACAGTCCATCCCGGCACGAAAGGTCAGCTGCACCATGGTCTTCATTCTCCTTCCACTCGTTGGGCTCTTCGCCTCACTAGTGCGCAACCGCAGTCACCGAGCTCGGCCACCGCGAACCCCAACCTCACCGTCTCTCCTTTCACTCAAGTCGACCCCTGGCGATACATACATCCGAGCCAAGGATTACTTGTAAGGGTCTCCTACATGTCGAGGAACAAGAAGGTGCGGATACCCTCAATGCATGGAAGACAGCATTTCCACATACCTCCATCGACACGATCAAAGACGAGCGTGGCAAGACTCCCCTCCATCGCGTGTTCCAACGGTCAGCTCGAAACGATCAAACAGTTGATGGAGTTGTATGGGGCAGACATCAACGCTGAATCCATGGATGGAGAGACTGCATTGCATTGCACCTGGTTGAATCTGGCAAGGTCAACGTCAACGTCGAGAACTGCGGGCATGAGGCCCAATCTTCAGAGCATATTTCCACAATCATTTCGACGTAGTCAAGTGTCTGATTGCAGCTCCCAATTTGGATTTGAACGCCAAAGGCCGTAATCATAACACTTTACGACATCTTGCAAGCATTCTTGGCTACAGCAATATCGTGCATTGGTTGATAGAATCAGCGAAAGCGGATATCAGTCAACGAAATCTGCACGCAAACATGGCCACATTGCGCTTTACTGTGCGACCAACGAGGGCCACCTCAAAATGTCAAGTTTTTGGTCGATTGCTGCGGCGCTGACATCGATGTTCTGAACGCCAGAGGCTGCCGGCTGTGTCGACACTGCGCCGTGAAGGAGGAAGTGATTTGTTTGGTCTTCGACGACACTTCGACAACACATCGACAACACTTCGACAACACATCGACATCAATCAAATGTCAAGTGTCAACCGCCAATCATATCTACTCACAATACTCAACGGTGATACGATGGATTCATGAAGTCTAGGCTGCCTTTGGCTTTTTGTCGCCATCGTTTTCTGCGGCGGTCTTTTGCTCCTGATCGGCGTCTTCACCACCGTCGTCTTCATCTTCATCGTCGTCATCTGTGACAGTGTACTCCATGGAGATGTCGTAGCGTGAGCTGGGCGCCGAATGGCTGACGTACTTGACGAATCGCAACGTTCCGGGGTCGCGATAAACCAAGTTCAAGGTGTTGTTGCTTGGACTCACGCTGAGCAACTGGGTGTCGTCATCCTCGTTGTACTCGTCGGCAGGACCGTGCTGCTGCTCGGTGCCCTTGGCTGCGCCTTCCTTCTCGTCTTCATCGTCCGCTGCGATGTAACATTCGAATCCTCCGACGTCGCCGGATTCCCACGCCTGCTTGTCGTCGCCGTTGTCGTCATTGACAAAGCAGACGGTCGCGTCCAAGACCGGCTTGTCGACAAGCAGCCCGTAGTGCGCGACGGTGTAGTCGAGGCCTGGACGGAAGCGGCGGATCTTGCTCGTCTGGATGGATTCGCAGTGCAGCGACGTGACGCGCTTGAAGAAGCGCGCCAGCTGCTTCGATTCCATAACCTTGGTGCGGAGCTGATGGAGGAGCGATTCGATGGAGTCCGTTGGTTCCACGGTACCCTGAGGCTTATATTCCAAGTATCGTTGCATGTGGGCCGGACCCTGGACGGTCCAGTCGGCGGTAATTCCCGAATTGTAGTAGTCATCAGTGAATGGTTGCTTGGTGTACTCCTGCTTGGGCGCCCACTTCGCGAGGAAGAAGTCGCGCAGCTGGACGCTGGAGTCCTCCTCGAATTTCGTGGCGATATCTTCCATCGATTTCTCGCTGAGGTACTCGCCGTGGAGGTATTGGGACAGAAACTCGCGATCCTCTTCCGTGAATGGTGCTTCGTCGTCAGCACTCAAAAGCTGATCCTGTCCGGCTGATGCTTGTTCGGTTGCATCCGAGCGCAGAGCCTTGAGCTGCTGCAACGTGGCCTGCTCCAGATTGGCCGGCGGCTCCGCAGCATGGTACCATCCCTGCAAGCTGAGCCTGGGACGGGTGCCCACAACTTCCTGGACGGCATGGAAGGATTTGCCCGGATCCACGACGAAGAATGCCATGCTATTGAATGTTGGCCAGACCCGTTTCAAGGGCAATGGCTTGGAGGTTGGATCGTCGAGTCCCTGGTGAGCATAGAGTTCCAACGAGCCACCTTCTTCCTCCTCCCAATCATCCTCGGTGAGGTAGATGATGTAGGACACCTTGCGACTGCCGATGACGTCATCATGGCACAGAAGATGGCAGCCTGGAGCGTGGCAGTTGCAAGCGCAATCGATCTTGTCGGTCAGCGTGGACGGTGGCAAGTGCGCCCAGCGCTCCACGAGCGAACGCCATTCCTGCGAGTAGAGCAGTTCCCGCAGTTTCATGACGTTTGGCAGATGCTCCGCCAGCAATGTGCCCGGCTTCAAGTTGGCCAGATCGATGGATTGGTAGACGCGGAAGAGGTCGGACTCCTTGAAGTTGACCTTGGTATGAGATTTGATCTCGTCCTTGACGCTTTCGATGAAGGTGGTTTGCATCAGGTTTTGGATCTGCGTGTGCGGGTACGGCGTGGCTTCCTTGTACCGCGATCGGATGTCATCTGTTCGATCCGCGATATCGGATTGCAGAATTTCATCGAGCAGGGATTGCCATTTGGATCGTTTCGGTGGTGGGGCGGCAGCTTCCTTGGCCTCCATCTGGGTCTTGGCTTTGGCGTCGACATCGCCGCTGCTGTCCTCCTTGGGCTGGACGTTCTTTTGGGTGTTGCTGTCTCCCATTGTGTTTCTCGTCAATGACGCCTCGATACAATCGGCGATGGTGTTGCGCTCTCGGCTTTTCCACTTCGATTGAGATGTATGACAACGGAATGGCAGATGCCGATCAACGCGGTGCCAGATCTTCGTCCTCGTAGACACTTCAACCGGCAGCAAAGATTGAAGCTGTGTATCGTGGAGTGCTCATGGAGTACCTTGCTCTTTGCGGTGAGAGAAGAAAGCAGAGAGGGGATGGAGAGAGAAGGACTTCGCTTCGCTTTGCCTTCCTCTCCTGCTAGTTCGGTTTGGTTGTGGGGTTTGGGATCTTCTCTTGATTCTCTGTTTGGGTTACGTGATTTCGGTTTGGTTGGTTCTCAATCCAATCGCGGATACTATGGTGAATCACGAGCGTGACGTCGATTGGCATTGTTGGGATTTTTCGTGTTCTGTCACGCGACAAATTCTCGACGAGAGATCTTTGGAGGTGTCAACGGTTGTGCTCCACCAACGCACACGACGCCAACACACGCTGCCTGGACGCGCCGATGCAGAAACAAACAGGCAAACAGTGAGAGAGACCTTTCATTGTGCCGATCACACAAGCAAGAGCGCGCGTACTTGCGAAGGAGCATCACGAGATACGCAACGCAGGTCACTCAAAGCCTCAACGAACTAGAGACACACTCGTGCCAGTACGATTCATACGTACAATAGTATACAATAGGATACTCCAAGAAATACTTCTGCGCAACACCGATAAAGGTCACTGAAAGAAGAGTGTAACAGGATCGGTAGTTGAGCGACCATGAAGTTCAGCCAGCATACTACCAATAGGAGGCATGATGGGAGAGCAGCATCGGCTTTGCCCATGATGGGATGGACAGCGGCGTTGCTGATCTTGTTGACGTGCACATCGCCTTCTCATGCGTTCACTTCAGGACGAACTACAGGTGGAAGCCTCCCATCGGCATTCCACGGTCTCCCTCGTGCTAGTGCAAACGTGCCTTCCGATCACGGACTCCAATACAGCCGCCGGCTTTCCTCGTCTTCGAACATTGCGACATCGGCATTCTCGTATCCAAATCGAGATCCGCGTCGGCGGCGTCCATCAAGGTCATCCGCCAGCAGCTCACAATTGACCACCAAAGCCGACGTATCTGTTCAAAGCGACGACGATGGAAGAGATGAGTCAGCCCGGAAGCCCAACATATTCCAAAAGGCCAAGCGCAAGTTCATCGCCCGTCCAGGGACTTACCTCCTGATCCCTTGCATCGCCGCCCTGGTCGGTTGGTTCACCAACTACCTCGCAGTCCAAATGATCTTCTACCCCGTCGGATTCTGGGGTATCCCCATCTGGCGACGACCGGAGGTGCCGCTCGGTCTGTTGGGTTGGCAAGGCATCGTGCCGTGCAAGACAAGGACCATGAGCATCGCCATGGTCGACATGGTCACGTCCCAGTTGCTCACCGTCCAGCAGGCCTTCGCGCGATTGGATCCAGCCGTTTGCGCGGCCTTGTTGGAGCCCGAGGTCCCCAAGATGGGCGGCGAGATCCTGCGGGGCGTCACGAACCTTCCCAACTTCGTTCTCACGACCGTACCCGGCGCTCTGTGGAACGGCATGTCGACCGCTACGGGCGGCGCATTCAGATTGATGAACCACCGCGTGCTGACCAACTTGGTTATCGACATGCAACGCAACATCGACCAGGTCTTCAACTTGGAATCGTGCGTGGTCAACCAGATGCTGCTGGATCGCGCCAAGCTGGGCGAGCTGTTCCGCCGATGCGGAGAGAAGGAATTGGACTTTCTCACCAACAGCGGCCTGTGGTTCGGGTTCCTGCTGGGCCTCATCCAGATGGCAGTGGCGCTGGTGTGGGAGAATCCATGGTCCCTCAGCATCGGCGGTGGCATCGTGGGATTGGCCACCAACTGGCTGGCTCTCAAATGGATCTTCGAACCCGTCAACCCCACCAAGATCGGCCCCTTCGTGTTGCAGGGACAATTCCTGCGACGGCAGAAGGAGGTCGCAGCCGAGTTCTCCCAATTCTTTGCCCAGCGGATACTGAACAGTGCGAGCTTGTGGAACTCTATCCTGACCGATCCCAGCACGACGCCCGCCTTCCATTCCATGTTTTCGAAGCACTTCACTTCATTGTGCAACGGCATCACGGGATTGGTGACAGCACGCCCGTTGGAGGCCGGCCTGGTCGGCATGATGTCGGGCAAGACCATCGAGCAGCTGCCCAACCACGTCCATGTGCTGCACAAGTACGTGGACAAGACGCTGGGACTGCAGGAGACGCTGCGCGTCAAGATGGAGGCCATGACGCCCGACAAGTTCGAGCGCGTGCTGCATCCGATCTTTGAGGAGGACGAGCTGACGCTGATCCTGGCAGGCGCGGTGCTCGGTTTCATCGCTGGTTTGATACAGCAAGGCTTGGAGACGGGGGCGATCAAGATCTCGAGTCCGTTGCCACGCATTCGTCGGTGGTTGGGTTCGGTGCGTCAGTTCTTTCGGAAGGCGCGTGGATAATGAGATGAAGTGAAGTCAAGTCAAGTGAGGGAATGCGAAGTATCGTGGAGTACTCCAAGACGAAGCGAATCGAACGGCAGCAGTTGATTTGGTCATGATGATGATGATGATATTTACGATGGTCGTGAGGGAAAGGAGGAAGTGAGGAATGTCTGTGTTGATCGGATGAAGAGTGCTGTTCCGCAGTAGATTCTCTATGCAATAACATTCCAAGGAGAGTGGCTCATGTAAGTAGACATCGTCAAAATTTGAAGTCGTAGTTACATGAAGGTCTGCGTGGTCTTTGGACTGACCACTGTATTGCACAGGTGGCCATGATGGTTCAGTTGTTTACAACACTCATGACAACTCTTCTGGCATAATTTGCCATACAGCTAGTTCCAATACTATAACCATACGTACGAGTACTACTAATATACTCCATCGCAGATGTTTATGCAGATTTCTTGAGCGAGCTCAAGATCTCACCCCATACGCCGTCCATCTTCTGGTTGGCATTGACCTGTCGGACGATTCCGTCTGGGTTGTAGTGGTCGAGGATCGGGACAGTCTCTCCGTGGTATCCTTGCAGACGCTTGACGAGGGCCGAGGCGGTGTCATCCTTGCGCTGCATGAGGGCCTCGCCGGTCTCGTCATCCTTCATGGACTCTGGCACTGGCTTGCCGTTCTTGAGCCGCATGGACTTGGGTGGCGCGTACTTGACGTGGTAGGAGCGTCCGGATTTCTTGTGAATCCATCGGCCTGTGATGCGCTCCTCGAGGACGGAGTCTGGCACCTGCAGCTCGATGACCTTGGTGACGCGGCTGCCTTCCTTGGCGAGCATGGCATCGAGGGCCTTTGCCTGTGCGAGGGTGCGTGGGAAACCGTCGAGGATGAATCCGAACTTGCAGTCTGGCTCGTGGATTCGGTCGCGGATGATTCCGACGACGATTTCGTCGCTGACGAGGCCACCGGCCTTCATGACGGCGGCTGCCTTCTTTCCGACCTCAGTTCCGGCGGAGACGGCGGCGCGGAGCATGTCTCCGGTGGAGAGCTGCGGGATTCCGAGGAGGCCCTCGATCTTTGGTCCGTGGGTACCCTTTCCGGCTCCTGGTGGTCCGAAGAGGATCTGTTTTGTTTTGCGCGGCACAGGGCAACCGACGAGTGACAGTTATCGCAATGAAGTCAGTCGAAGCCGAAATGTTTATGAATCACGACGAAGTTGATACCGATGTTGTTGCAGTTCATATGGGTTGCGCATGGTGCCAGGAATGAGGCAAATGAGAGCAATGGAGGAAGAGTATGGCAGCACGATGATGATGATGAGAAGCGTGAAAGAAGAATTGTCTTCCACTCACAAAATCTGGAGAGCATGGCAGAATACATGCATTGCAGTTCACATGCAGTAATCGTTGTGACAATGGCACTCCAACCCGACATGATGTGCTTACCATGATGTTGCGTGGCCAGTAGTTGGCGAACTTTTCCTCGGTTGCCTTGACGGCCTCCTCCACGCTGCTGCTCTTGGAGATGTTCTGTGTCTTGGTCTGCTCGTGATCATGATCGTTTCGTGATTGTTGTGGAGTATGGAATGGCAATATAATAGAATGAACGAAGTATGGGCGGAGTGAGAAAGCAGAACATGGGAATGAATGGCATTCAGAGAGAGAGAGAGAGAGAAAACAACAAGCGGGGGAGATGGATTTATCGGCACTTCATCCACCACCAAGCAGAGAGATGATAACACTTCGCAGGCGGTTCGCCGTCGTCTCCAAACATGGATGCGACAGCCACCAGGATCAGTCATTCCAATCAATGAAAACGATGACGCCCTGTCCCACGCAACCACATATATAGAGTCAATGAACTCACCTCGCGGCCATGCTGGAAGGCGGCGACGGCCATGGTGGCAGCAGCGGCAGCGAAGAGGGCATTGCGGGAAGATCCATTCTGCGCGACGCGCGTGGCGGCGGCGGAGAAGTTGTGTCGGGTCGCGGAGGCAACGACACGGCGGCCGGCCATACGGAATGCGTTGGAGGAGAACATGGTGATGTTGGGACGAAAGAGGTTGTGCGGAGTAGTGCTGCGTTGGTCTGTTTGTGTCTCTGGATGTGCGGATAGTTGGTTGTGTCTCTGTGGGAAGTGCGTTGCGTGCATTGGTCGCGAACAAACCGTGAGTTTGGCTGCGAACTGACGATGGCGGTTGTGCCGTTCTCCAAATGACGATGTGTGCGTGGACGCTCCCGCAAACACGAAGACACGTGTGCGCCTTTCCCATTTCGGTTGAATGAGAAAATAGTATACACGCCAATTATGAATAATGAAAACAATGAATTTAGTCGAGCTAATCGACTGTCGCTCCAAACTCAATGTTGCTGCGAGTATTCTGCCACCGCAAAAGTGTTGCGGCTGTCCACACAAAATCAGCCATCAACGCTCAAACGGATCCACGCATCAACACATCAACACATCAACATACCACTCTTCCATCGTTGGTACGAGTAGGCACACTCGTATACTCACGTGAATACAAGTGCAAAGAGTACGGTAGACGAGCAGAGGATGTCAACAGCGAAGAAGTTGGTGGAGAAGATCACGGCGCGGGTGTTCTGCCATGGCAAAGGCAAGGGTGGAAATCCAGTGACTGTGTTCGCCTCACAAACTCCGTTGGCGTCGGCGCTGCAGAAGGAGCTGGCGACGCAATGCGAGTGGGAGAGCGTCATGGTGGCCAGCACCGTCAACAGCAATGGCCAAACAACGAGCGACGACAAGGCAGCGAAAGCCGCCAAACTGCCGCAGATGGCATTCTACATGCCGTCCGGCAACGAAGTCAGCTTCTGCGCGCACGCGGCCATCGGCGGCGCCTACGCCGTCTCCAACATGCAGGAGTACTCCTTCACAACGGCAATGAACAGCAACGACGTGCAGCTCGTGTCGCTGTCCGAAGAAGAGAGCGGCAACGACGACGACGTGGCCTGCCTCTTCATGCGTTCCAAATTCGAACAAAGCCCCGTCTCGCATCGACCTTCGTTGCAGCGGCTACTGCGCGAGCGATTGTCCCTGCCATCGCAGCATCTCGTGCAGACCTACCGACAGCCGCCGACCTTCGTCAACGCGTCCGTGGCGCGGCCCAAGACGTTGGTGCACGTCAACTCGTTGCAAGCCTTGCGCGATATCGTGCAGCCGCCCAGCCTCGCGCCATCGCGCAGGATGCCGTGGTCGCAGGCCTGCGAGTCGATCGATGGTTCGACGGGCATCTACTGTTATGCGCAACATGACGGTGGTGGCAATGAACCTGGCAGCGTGTGGGAATGTCGCCAATTCCCCAGCGCGTCGGGATATCCCGAAGACCCAGCAACGGGGATTGCGGCGGCTGCGTTGGCCATGGCGCTGTTCCATCAGGAACGTCCGTTGCAACGTTACAAGTTCTATCAAGGCATGAGCATGGATCGGCCGTCATTGATTGAGGTCAATCATCTGCGGGCCGGTGATGATGATTGGGTGTACTTTGGTTTGCAAGGGCGTGTGGAGATTGATGAGAGAGAAAACCTGGAGGTCCCCGTGTGATCGGCGTGGTCATGCATGGCCGATGGAGACTACCAATACGGTGCAGTAGAATAGGACTTGACAGCCATCTTAGCACAGAGGTATGGCAGATCCTCTCGCTTGCATTTGGCATGCAGTAGAGTAGAGTATTCTTTTGGCATGTTATTACTCCGCCATTCTTTCTTACTTGTACATACAAGTATTACTATACTTTATATCATACCAGTACATCAATATGTATGCATACAGCTCTCACAACGTTTCCAGCATCGCACCAGCCCCATTGAATAGCTGCATGTTCGCGGGCAGTGACGTCTCAAACAGAGCTTCCGCGATTCGATCCATCCTCTGCACCGGCGTCTCGTCTCCGCACCCCGCCAAACCCTCGCCTTCCTCGCCCAGCAGGATCCCTTCCCACTGCGGCCGCATCAAACACGCTTTGGCATCCGCCGTCGGCGGCGGCAGCCGCACATCGATCTCATCCGGAAACTGCGTCGTCTGCTCCAAGTGCTGCGCCAACGCCGCGGCGAAGCCTTGATCGTGGTAGGCGTTGCCGCCGCGCGTCGAACGGATCGACACCATGTGCCGATTGGCCGTGCCCACGATCGTCTCCAACCGCGTCTGCTCGGCCTGCAGCTTCTTCATGCGTTCGGCGTCGGCGTTGCTGACGAGCAGGGGGTTGGGGTCCTTGGCCGTGCCATCGGCGCGTGCGAGCTGGCCGTTGTCCTTGTGGGCCGTCAGCTTGTCGGCGTCCGACGCGGTTTGGAAGGCACCGGATCTGGCATTCTCCTCGTGGTGGGGCGGGCAGAAGATGTTTCCCATCGTTGCTTTTGTCTGGCTACGTTGTGTTGCTTCACGTTGCTTCACGTTGCTATACGTTGCGCTCTTGTCTTTACCCTGATGGTCTTCGTCCCGACTGCTCGCGATGCTTGTGGGGATCTCTGCAGATTCCCGATGCGGTATCTGTGCTTCGAATGTGGTCGCTGTTGCCATGGATCACTCTGTGACCAAGGAACTCGGTACGACCCACGACCTGCGAGCTACCCGCGCAAAGCAATGGTGGCGGCAATTGATTGGCGTTGGCGGTTGTTCTGTTGTGATGAATTCTGTGGTTGTTCGGAACAAAACAGCCAAAACCACAAATGCAAACGGAAGATCTTGCAAATCATGGCGGATGACGGCCAGGTTTGTCCACAAACCGGTCGATCTGGCGTCTGCCAGTCAATCCTTGTTGGGGCAAGGAATCTAACGCCGAGCATAGCGTAGAGACACTCGCTTCGTGAAGAATCGTTGAGTGGTGCAGTGAAGTATTATAATACCATACTCTATACCTATTTCATACCCCACGCTGAGCACACGTCAATATTATTGCAATATTGCAAATCGATGGGTTACAGAGTCGTCAAGTGATAGCAGATCAATGGTCAAGGTCGGACCTTATGCACGAGTGTGTGTGCAGGATCGAAGCGTTCGATTGGGACTTCGCCAGTGTCGAGAGACTTGTGTTGGTCGCCGACCTTCACCTGGCATCTCTCTCATTCCATGTGCCCAGCAGATCGTCCCTATATCTGCGCAACACAGAGGCACACAACGTCACAGACTAAATCGACCAACCAAAATCATTACTTGATCGCCTTCACGACGAACATGGGATCACCTTGGTTAGCCTTGGCGATCGCAGCGGCGCTGTTCATCCATGCCAGTCCCAGCGAGGGATTTCTGAGCAGCTCGCCTGGCGATGGTCGCTTGGGCGTTTCCAACACCTCGTCCTTCAGATCGAGAGCCTCGATGCTCAGCCATTTCGCGCTGTAGTTGAAGTACGATGCCACGATGGTCAGACGGCCAATGTCATCGGCCTGAAGCCACATGGCGATGGCCTTGGTGGGGAAGCACCGGTTGCTGAAGCTCATCAAGGCCATGCCGCCGGGACGCAGGATGCGGTGCATCTCTTGGAACACCTCCAGCGGTTTCGTCAGATAATCCACCGACACCACGTTGCAAATGACATCGAAGGACTCGTCTTCGAACTGCGACATGACGGGATCCTGATTCAGATCCTGCACGTGGTTCTCCGTGAGCTGCTCGTTGGCATCCAGCTCCTCCTTGTTCATGCCGACGCCGGCGACGCGCCCGTACGCGATATCCTTCGGAAGATGGCTGATCCAGCTGGAGCACAGGTCCAGCACATCGAGGCCGTCGTCCTTCGCGGTGAATTCGGACGCGTAATACTTTGTCAACGTTTCGATGGCGCCATCGTCGATGTGCGTGACGAACCGCGGCGCGTCGTAGAAGTTGGTATCTACGGAGTTGTCCAGGCGATTCAGATCGGCCGCCGAGTACGGCCAATCGCCGACGTTGCCTGCGAAGTCGGTCTCATCGAACGTGCAGATGGACTTGGCGCGCAGTGCATGGGGCTGTGGCGAGTGAAGCGATCTGCTTTGCGTGTGCGTCCAGCTGATGGTGAAGCCATCGCAAAAGCTCGTTGATGCTGCAGTCAACGCGGCTGTCCAGACCAAGCTGCCGATGGAGATGCGTTGGAACATGTTGGTGGCTCTGGAAAGTTACTCGTACAACGGACTACTCTCGAAAGAGTAAAGTAAAGGAAAGTAAGTTGGAGATGAATGGAATGGATCGATGGAGTGTGGGGCCTTGCCTGGACTTGTGCGCGGAGACTCAGGGTGTGTATAGTAGTCGTATGAGAGAGAGAGGGGAACGGGGATCGTGGAGGAACTGCCACACGTCACACGATCTGCGTTGTTGTTGTTGATGTGTCTGGATCTTCGCTTGTTGCGTTGGCGCGACAGAGCAAAACCATTCTTAACGCGACATTAACCACAATTTAACGTTCACAATTTGATACCTCCGCTGTGGGAGGCGCCTCATCGAATCGAAGGTGCAAGCGTTGCCATGCACCTGCGTGTTTGAAGCCTCACATGAGGTCCAAGCGCCACCACTCTTGCACTCTTACGTACACTTGTGCATTGTCGCCTTCGTTGCTATTATCATAATTTACAAATTATTTCCGGTCTTCTTGCTGTTTTGTGGGATCAGTCGCAGGATACCGGGCTCATCATTGCACTCGAGCCTGGGTGAGTGTGAGCGGTGAATTCCTATCTCTTCGCTCGTACGATCCACTCATAAAAGTATTGATCGTTTGTCATCCTCTCTCCTGAAGCTTAAAATGAGGCGGTTACGGCTGTGGAAGTTTTCTTCGTGGCATCGTCTTGCGATGAGACCAATCCGACACCAATGGCCGCACGCGTTGCCACCATTCTTGCCTGTGCCTCGAAGTATCTGGCCTGTCTTGCGGTGCGTCGTAGCAGAACTGCGTTGTGTGTCATCAGGCCGGTCGACATCTGCATGGCATCCAGTCCCACTATCGATATCGTCATATTGTCACGGCTGTTGCGTTGCAGGCACAGGTCCATCATCTCCTCGCATGTCATGCCCAGGTCGGTCTCGCCTTCATCCAGCAGGTCTTGGATCATGGCCGAGCATTCCTCGTTGGTCATGACATCCCACACACCATCGCAGGCCAGCACCACGAACTCATCCGTCTTGCGGTTGCGCGGGTAGCATATTATCTCGGGCTGCGGGATGACCTTCTGCTCTTCGACGGTCATGGATTCGTTGCTCTTGTACGTGAAGTCGCCCAACCCTCTGCTCACGGCCAGATCGCCATCCACCCGCTTGCTCTTGACGAATCCGCCGGCCTTCTCGATGCGCAAAAGCTCTGTCACGTTGACAGGCTTGTGATCGAAGCTCAATGGCACCGTCGCACCTGCACGACGCAGGATGGCTCTGGAATCCCCGGCGTTGGCGCAGATGATATGTGACGGCGTTATCAGCACGACGACGCAGGTCGATCCGGACCGTTCGAAGGTGATGTTCATCGCGGTTGCTTGCGGCGACTGCTCCTTGAGCCGCAGCAGTGCGTCGTTGCGCTTATTCTGCTGCACGCGAATGTCGGCATCCACGGCCGCGAAGGTCTCCGTCAAGGCAGCTCTGAGCAGTTCCACGCCCGGCACGTCTAACCGCTTGGTGTTGTCGAGGTCGTGGTACTTGCTGAGCTCCATGCGTTTGGAGAACACATCCAGGAAGTTCTCGGCAGCGTATCCGGAAGTGAAGTCGCCACCGTGTCCATCCATCACGCCGAACAACGAATGACCGTCCAGAGGCGTCTTGCCTTCCACTGGAATCCTCGTGCAGGCCATGTGCGCATCCTCCATCGTCGCACGCCATCCTTGCATGCCGGAAAAGGCGAACTTGCGGACACCATCAGCATTGACCGTGCCTCGGGCAGTGTCCTTCGTAGTGACTGGGTACGTCGTGGGGGCGGATCTTGATGTGGTGTAGTCGCCGCCATGTCCTGCGATGCTGAACGCGGATGACAGGAAGGAAGGCAGCATGGTGTCTGGTTCCAAAGTGTTGGGAGGTGTTGGACGTATTCAATGTGATTCTGACAATGTTGTTGATGACGGTGTTCAGGAAATGTCGATGATCGCCGCGTGTTTGAGTTGTTCAAGATGACTGACGAAAGGGATGACAAAACGATGATGGGGTTGAGGACTTGTTCGTTACACGTTGAGTTGGAAGTGTTGGCTGGAGCCGGTTGGGACAACACCGTATGGAGCAGAGTAGATCGAAGAGTAGTTGGAAGAGTAGAACGAGCTGCACAGAAACACGGTTCTTGCATCAGCACAATCAATCGTATTCTGCTTCTCGTATGTCCCACTGGCTTGGTTTGGTGCTTTGCTGCTGTTCGATTGTTCTTGACTACTCAACTCGGCTCTGTTCCTCTCGTTCTTGGGTGACGTCGCGCAAGCGAAACCGCCTGGCAGGATTGCAGCGCCAGAAGAGCCGTCGTCAGTCCTCGCTCTGCTCGGCGAGGATCCTTTTCTTACCAATCACTATCACAATCACTATCACCGCCAACGTCAACAACCAAGATCACTATCACGATCGCGATCACCCCTCGGCTAATGTTCTCGTTGGTGTTGTCCGTATCGCGCCCCCAAGCCATCGCACGAGTCGTCTCGCTCCGACAAGTTGTCCGCAGACAAGCGATCGAATGATGCCAAACGCCACGATGTTCAAGGCGGTGATGTGATGCCAACAACTGCTCTTGAGTTTCGCGCCAGATTGTTCTTGTGACCGTTGATGCGTTGGAACGTCTGATGCACATGATCTTGGTGATCGCTGGGTTTCTCTCCAACACGACGCATCGCGGTGTGTCCGAATCGCTGAATGTCGTCTTCATGTGTGATGCGCGCGCGCCATCCCGTCGCCTAAACGACTAATATGACTTGACATCAACAACATCAAGATATGAGTTAGTGATTGAATGAGTCACGAGCATGGTTTGAGAAATTGGGGAAGGTCGATTTCGTCACAAACTGTTTCGTTGAGGCGCCAACGAATACCGCCTGCTGCGTTTGCTTGGTTGCACACCACACAGCACGCAATCAGCATCTGTTCATCATGACGATGTTCGTGTTGGCGATGCCATCCAGACAGAGAGGGAGCAGGTGATGCAATGTTGCGCGCAGAGCGGTGGTGTGAAGACAGCGCAGGAGAAGAATCACATCAATAGACGAGCACGAGCACGAGCACGAGAACTAGAACGAGCCAGTGGTCACAATCCCCAGGCCATGTCGAACGTGCTTTCGCGGAAGGATGACTTTGGCAGACATACGAATACGATTGCGAGGACGAGCAGAAGTACACCATCCCGTCACAAGAACAGAGCCATCAAGCTCCATCTGTCTCGTACCAAGTTGATCTTCATCTCGTTCGTGTTGTTCACCGTCTACGGATACATCGTGGCCAAGTTGGCTCTGCGGGGTTACCCGAATGCGGAGACAGAGCACCTGCCGACGGCACCGGTGCTGCGGCCGTCGTCTTCATCATCACTTGGAGGGGCAACCAACACGACTCTGCTCGATCCTGCTCTTGTTCTTGGATCATCGACCTCTCCGCATGACAAGCCTATCAGCAGCAATCGTAAAGCCAGCAGTCGCAAGCGTGCCACAACTACGTTGCATTCAATGATCACCACCGCAAGAACAACTGCTACAACGCCAAGCACAACTACGACTGCTAATACTACGACGACGACGACCACAAGCACACGGACATCGAGTACCACCAGCACAACTGGGGTCAAAGAAGGATTGCAACAACTGCAGCACCAGCAACGACAGCAACGACAGCCAAAGCACCGACACCACCATGAAGATGAACCAAGAGTGGTTGCATTCGCTACATCGATCACGGGTTGCGGGGTGGAGCCGTACACGGAAGGCGCCGCGGTGTTGAAGCACGCAGTGCACCTATCGTCGGTGCATGGCGATCGTGGAGGTCGGTATGACTATCATATGTACGCCATCTACCACCCGAATGCGACGGCGTGTGCACTGCCATTGGCGGCATTGGGCTACACATTGCTGCGCAGGGATACGCCGGTGAACGTGTCTGACATAAGGGGTGATGACTTGCGCGAGGGTATCGGACGTAGCGGATGCTGCGGTGAGAAGGAGCTCATCAAGCTGGAGGCGTACACGTTAACGCAGCATCCCATCGTCGTGCATCTGGATCTTGACGTCTTGCTGTTGAAGCCGATGGATGATGTTTTCGATCTCATGTTGGCACAGGGCAGGACCGAACATGAAGGGGAGGGAACGAATTCCCTTGCTTCCAGCGTCCCGGTCATGTGGCCTGACGTCCCTTTGCCTGATCCGATCAACATATTCTGGACGAAGGATTACGGCATGGTGCCTCCGAAGCGCAAGGACAAGCCAACGCAGGGTGGCCTGTTGATTTTGCGTCCCAATCGCACGGTCTACGATGACCTCGTTTCCATCGTGCAAGAGGGCAACTTCCATCGACGACGTGGATGGGGAAGCAAGATTGGTCCATTCTACGGCGGCATGACGATCCAAGGTCTCATTCCGTACTACTACGAATATCTCCATCCAGGCCAAGGCGTGGAGCTCAATCGATGCATCCACAACAACATGAACGACAACCCAAAGATGAACGAGACAATCAATGACGTACCGCAAGGCGAATGCCGCACGGGACAAGATCGCTGCGAGGACTGCAGAGCCCGGAGGTTCGAGGACGTCGTCAGCTTCCATTTCACGAATTGTCTGAAACCATGGCACTGCCAACCGCACAAGCAGGATAAGGTGCAAATGCGGTTGTGTCGGCGCATGACGCATGAGTGGTACCAAGTCCGATCGCATCTGGAACAATCCTGGGGAAGGACAGGCTTCGGCGATGGCAAGTTTGATCACGAGCACTTCTTTGGCAACTGCAACGAGAAGGGGCCTGGTGGATACAGAGTCATTGCTTACCCGTACGGCGCAGGGCAATTGGCAGTGGCGTGACCGGCAGCTGATTCGTGCCACGCAGCATGTTCTGGTGCCTTGCGTTCTGGACGCCCGCTGTTCGGTTGTCCAAGCACACGTCAAAGTATGTCAAACGATCTATCAAAAGCGATGTTGATGTTGGTGATGATGAAGCCTTCAGATGACAATGCACGAGTGCCCATGCACAGGTTCACAGGGAGATGCGAGCAATGCTATTGTATTGTGAGGTGAGATACCAATACTGTACTCTGTGTAAGTGCAACGTATTGTATGTGTAAGAGTGCTTTTGTATGATACGTACGACTACATGCTATAGTATATCCCCATCGGATGACAACACCTTTTGGTGTGACCACGTTTGCTACCACTTCCCCGAGACCGCCAAGTTCACACGGCGTAGGCTTGTGTGGCATTGAGATGAGTCGGCTGCATCTCGTTGGCCGTCGGCGTTGTCGATGTCGTCATGCTTGTTGTGCCTGTGGATCCTGGTGGTGTTGCATTCATCTCTCGCTTCGTAGATCGGCCTCGTTTGCTCACGTAGTGTCGTAGATATATGTGGGCCTTGCGCCATTCGGCGTCGCCGACCAACGTCTTCAGCCTTGGGACGATGGCGTCGATGAGAGGCATGAAGTCTGGGTCGCCCTGCTGATTTTTTCGCCTGCATGTCATGACTATCGTTTGCGCTCTCATCCTCCTCTCAGCCTGTTGCGTCTGGTCTAGGAGTTTGAATAGAATCTTGATGAAGATGAGAAACTGCTCCCGTTCCCGAATGACAGGATTCCGCCTCGCGGAGTTTCTCGTCGGTGATGTTGGATAGGACATGGATGATGAAGCTTGGTCCGGCCTTGGTGGCAAAATCTCTGCCTGCGCTTGTTCTGTTTGCTCTGGTCGGCCGTGAGCAGCGTTGGACAAGTTCGCTGCGTCCTGTGATGTGTATTGGTAGAAGGCTGAGATCGGTGCACTTGGCGATGTGTAAGCAAAATTGGCAGGAGCCGGTGGAATCGTAGTCGGCGTCGTTGTGCTTCCTGTTCTTGTTGGTGGTAGTGGCGGTGGTATGACCGCAATCGTGTTTGGTCGGGCGATGCCTGTCGTCGAAGAAGCCAGAAGAGGAATTGGTGTTGATTGGTGCTGTTGTTTCTGCCGAGACCGTGGCTGTTGTTGGGCCTGTGGCTGGAGAGGTGTTGTTGCTGGTGCTGCCGGCGCTGCTGGTGATAGTATTGCAGCTGCGGATTTGGAGACGAGAGGTTCTGGGACCTGGTTCGTCAAGGTGTACTTGTTGTTGGTTGTGTGGTCTGTGGCATCTGTGCGGACTTGGGAGTTCTCCAACGCCAATGCAGAATGTTGTTGTGTCTGTGTCTGTGTCTGCTCCTGCAAGTATGCCAACGGTGGGGTTGATGATTGTGGCTGCGTCGGTGATGGAGTTGGCGGCTGAGTTGGAGACGGGGTTCGGTTGTGGAGGGAAGCTCCAAAAGCGGCGGATGCTGGTGTTTCGGTTGGGTTTGCCATAGGTGCGAGTGTTGGTGCTGCTGCTGCTCTTGTTTCTGAGGATGATACGAAAGTATGTGCAGGTGTGGGTG
Organism: Craspedostauros australis; assembly: GCA_026770025.1. NCBI lineage: Eukaryota > Bacillariophyta > Bacillariophyceae > Mastogloiales > Achnanthaceae > Craspedostauros > Craspedostauros australis. Next base: position 2,526,546 of record JAMXDE010000010.1, on the reverse strand, counting down.
CTGGAGGTGATGTCTGCCTTCTCGTTTGTGTTTCATCCGCGCCTGGCGTTGGGGAATGGCGAGATCGAGGGAAGTTGTGATCCATGTTGCTGCGAAGGGGAGAAACCTCTCTGCTCTGCCACAAACTCTGCGCAGAGGTATCGGCTCGTCGAAAGAGTGAGAGGTGAAGGTCCCCTTCTTCGTCTCTTGTCGGAAGGCGGTGCTTCCAATCGGTGTTCTGTTGGTGTTGCGGTGGGTGGTGGGTTGTTGTGTGCGGCTGTCCGGTTCGTCTCTGTGTGGTGCTTTTGTGATTCCCGAAGTGCCGAAAGTGCTGTATCCCTGCACCGCTTGTGGTTGTTGGACATGGAACCACCACGAACAGAACAGATGCAACCCAACCGAAGGCGTCAACGCGCGATGTGCACACCCGATCAACACAGCACCAACACGCGAAAAGTACCGAATCAAGAGTCGGGGTTCGGTTTGCGACAATCGAATCGCGAAGCCAGATACGAACTTCGTTGGCCAATCAAAACACTGCGGAACGTTGCGACAAAACCTGTTCGAGAACTCCGAAGGTCACAAATGGTGACGTCGTTTGGGGTCGAATTATTCAATAATCGTCCCAGGGGATGCGGCTTTGGACACGAAAAACAACGACACAAGCCTATTTTCGTCAAATGGAGAACAGTTCAGAGCTCTGTGACGTCATAGGCGACGCCGTCTGCGTGCTGACACCAGACGCGCTGTCACAATCGTCCCATCCATCTATAAGTGACATCTAGTACACGTCATGATCGTTGAGATGTGCCGGTAAGCTGAGAACCACATTGAGCCGATTGTGTGCGAATCCTGCTTTTCTGTGCAACAAAGCGGCATCCGCGGACAGAAATCCGCATCCCCATTGCCAGTTCCAGGCGATGCCGACATTGCAATAAATAAGTCATGGACACGGTCCTCGGAACATGGAACCCGTTGAAGCGCGACCAATCAGCCCCTCCACCATCTCACAACCGAACGCTGCAGCCACGCAACCGAAAGCAGGAAAGTCGCAAGGGGGGCAACTACCATGGCGAGAAGACGCGCGGAAGAGGGAAGTCACGGCTTCACTATCACCATCACCGACCTTGGCTTTGAACGCGGCCTCACGCGGCCTAAAATGAAGCCGCACAACAATTTCCCCACAGAGGACTTGTCACCCGCACGATACTATTCAGACTCGTGCCACAAAAGTACTCACACTCGTAGCCGTACGTCGCACCACACCCGCAATTCAGAACACAAAAAGACAAAGGAGGCAACAGTCGCGTCGTCCTGGCAGCAGTGTGGGATTCTCTTTTTACCATGTTTCGTGTGTGATGCGTCAGAACAGGATCATAAATCGCACTCGGTGCTCAATCCACAGCATCGTTACGTTGTTTTACCACACGTATCGATACGCGCGGAGTGATAGTAGTACATACTCAACACCCGCCGCTGAGAGTGCGGACGCATTTGGGAAATAAATTCAATTTCTTATAATACGATGTGGTCTCCTACCATCATGGAATCATCTTCTTCCATCGCGTCCGACGCGAGCTCGACAAGCAGCGCGGCAAGAAGTTTGGCGCTTGTTCCCGACAATGAATCACATACATCATCGTTGTTCTTCGATTGTGACGAGGACGAGGAGATATCAATCCACGCAGTGAACGGTGAGGACGTGCTCTCGTGCGCATCCCCACCGCCATCAACTTCACCATTGCCAACAATGTCGTCTTCGTGGCAATTGCCGTCGCAAGACACGCTGTCAGGACCACGATTGCTGCATCTGCCACAACCAGAGCTCTCAATGCCAGCAACAACAGCCTCAGCTTCAGCACTATCGAATTCAGCGCTCTCAAGCTCAGCACCAACGACGACATCGCTCGCGACTACTCCGTCTTCACCTCCACCTCCACCTCCGCCTCCAACAGCACCAACACCAGCTCGAATTCCAGGAGCGAAGCTCAGAAAAAAGTGCGCAAAGATCTCAATCGCCCTTTTGGCGCTAATCTGGGTGTTCACGCTGTTCATGGTCTGCGTCTACTTCGATGTTCGTTGCGACTTGGTCGTAATCAAGGGACACGTGGTAGATCAAGACAGCAACACACACATATCCGCACCCCTTGCCCCGATCATGGACCTGAACCGCCATCCGCGGGCAGGAGCGCTCACGCCAGACAATAGGTGCCGCATGTGGCCAAAGTACGATGATCTAGAGCTGGATATGGGCATGAAAGTGTCCGAAACAAGCTGCAGGATCATGCCGTTCTTTGCCCTCGCATCCATGATGTGCTTCACGGTCGTGCTCTTCTTCCCACCGCTATACGTCAGATGTATCGCGTCCTTCGTGGCGATCAGCGTCGCAATATGCCAAGGGTTGACGTACACGATGATCCCCAGCGAGTTGTGCAACGGTACTGACTTCACTTACTGGGACGAAGAGAATCAGCGCACCATCGTGTACGATGAGTGCAGCCTCGACACGTTGCCGTTCAAGCTAGGTCTCGGGAACATCGTAGCGTGGTTGTTAACGGCCATCATGATGCACCATCTACCCCATTTCATGCCCAAGGACCCCGAAGATCGAAGACTTTCACCAATCACTGGGCGCCCTCCTGCGCTCGATACTGGAATGGTCGAGCTCGACAGGCCTCGCGATCGACAGGAGCATCATGACAGCGAGCAACAGAGACGACAGCAACGACAGTTGCAACGGCTACGGCAGCAACGGCAAGAGCTGGAGATGATGCAGCAAAATCCATCCATTCTGAAGATGTTCCAGCAACATGACGATTCTGACGTGGAAAATGCGACTCAAACTGACTTCGACACAGTCGGCATCAGCGAGGACTCCGACACCATAATCTTCATGGCCAGCAACTATCTGGAGGCAGAGACGAACACAGTTTTCGAAGGCAGAGTGTTCAAGGGAGCTGTTTAAAGTGTACCATTCAGTTCAGAAGCCGTGCAGTGTTTGGCGCGAGTAGAGCAGAGCATCGACAATCGAGTAGGGTACGAGCCACGAACATTCTTTGTGCTGAGTACTGACTCACCTTCCAAGCTGATTCTACGTTCGCTCGCGCGTGCCGGTATGTGTACGTATGTGTTCGGATTCTTTGGCATGTGTGAGTGTGAGTTATCCTCCTAAGAAATAACGCTTCTTCTGCAACAACCATGCGCGCAAGTTCGACAACGCAAAAATCGCGACCAGTGGCACACGGCTACGAGGATGTACAAGGATGTACAAGGATGTACAAGGATGCACAAGGATGTGCGAGGGCATGCGGTGGTGCTGGGACCTGGTTGGCTTGAAGTGTGCCACGCGTGACCCAGTGACAATGACGGATGAAGCAGAGCAGAGCAGATCAGAGCACAATGTGCCCACCTCAGCCAGTTTTCTGTTAGTTTTCTATGTGTCCGGCTTCCCGTCTGGCCGTCGCTCCGTTGATGCTTCGTGGCGTTAAATCCTCAGACACCAACAAAGAGACCGAAAAGACGGAGGAGGTCTCGAGGATCCATGAACGACAACGGCTCACCCACTGGGACGTCGAAAATCGAAGAAGACCACCACATCAAACCGAAACCAACGCACACCGTCTCTGCCGGTATCAATCGCATACTCTACCACAGCCTCCTCACTCAGTGCGCGGAAAGACAGTGAAAGGGACAGGCACTTTACTATTGTATGGGATTATACGATCTAATCCACTCTGTGAAACACAACAAGGCGAGACGGCAGGAATCAAGAGCGTGTCTGTGCTGCGCAACAAAACGACCAGCGGAGCAGAGTCATGCAAGCGAACCGTCCGAGCGCTGGTACAACAGAATTTCTCCACCGCATCCCCAACACGCTGCTAGTACCAACGGCATCGAAATCAGCGGAACAACAAGCGCAACAACAACAGGTGCAACGCACAAAGCAACACCATGTCGGGACGTGGAAGAGGACGAGGCAGAGGCAGGGGCGGACCACCGACGGGTGCCAGGATGATGCTGCAGAGATCCGCGAAGGAGGCAGGCCTGGATGACAAGAATCTCCGCACGTTGCAGGACATCACAAGGCCCAAGCTCTATCCCAAATTCGAGTGGCATTCCACGGGACAGAAGTGGGAGCCTGGAGAGCCGGAGCCCAGGGAAGACAAGACCGCCGTGCCATCGGTATACCTCATCAACAAGACACGCGAGATCCACCATCGGCTTCAGGCATCTCCGTTTTACGTGCGGCCGACGCAGGAGGTGGATGTTGTGCGGTACGGAAAGCGTCCGCATCCGGTGCAGCCGGATGTGTTCATATTAGAGCATGCTGGCAAACGGCTCAACGATGGCAAGTACTTCCCGACGGAGCTCCTGTGCGCCACCGGAGGCGCGAAGTTGTCCATGAAGGAGCTCAGCGCGCTGGGTGGACAATCGAAGGAAGCGCTGACGTTGGAAGAGATGGCGGCGAAGGAACTGAAGAGGCGGCGTGAGGAACGCGAGATTCAAGGCGATATCGATGACGACGACGAAGGCAACGTCAGCGACATTCCACCGGAAGAGGAGGAGGATGAAGAGGTCGAAGACTACGCATTCAACCATTACGAGAGCGAAGGAGATGAGGACGATGATATTGGAGGTGGGGAACCGACTTTCTAATCCATCATTGCCGTGCGAGGTGGCGTATGTGTGGGCAGTTGGATGAATTGCACCCTATCTTGTCTCAATACACACGTACTAGTACATGCTCTCCCCCGGTAACACTTCGCATAGGTGCATCCATGTATGTACGCAGTCCATCATGTACGCATGGTGACATCTGCGTGCTCAATGGCATGCACTCTGTGGTAGGTACTCTGCTTCATGACCTTGACGTGCCGCCGCACGTCTCCAACCAGCGATGGAGAAACGGCGATGCCTTGAAGTGGAAGTTGAGTGCGCAGAGCCTGCGCAGACAGGTTCCACTCGCACGTGCACTGCTGTAACCAAACATGCACAGACACCAAACATGGATGAGAACACGCGCAGAGCGATCCCTGTGGACATTAATGAGTGTAGACTACGCCGGGGTGATAGTAGGCATTGCATCAGGCCTTGAAGACCTCTTCCATAGCTCGTATCACGCCAATCCACGGTGTGACGATGCCATCCTGCCTGGCCGCCAAAAACAGAGATCTCTCCATGTCAGAGGAAGAATTTGGGTTGGGAGACAAAAGATCATCAACAAGATTGGCAGGGTCTGTCACAGAACGATTTCGGCCGACGATGAAGAATCTTGGTTGATGTGGAGTCGGGGTTGATTGTGTGCGTTACGCGACACCAACAAAATTTCGCCACAATTTTTGTCTCCGGTCATCAATTTCCCAATTTTTGAACACGGAGAAAGAACAAACGCTCCTCTTGGTGTCAGCGAATGCGTGCACCCTCGCACGAAGCAGCAACAACATCAATGCCATCACCAACAATGGCAACGGCACCTGCAGGATCTGAACAACGAAACAGAATGAGCAAGCAAACACTCAGCTTCATCCGATATCTGCCTCGCTTCACATACTACACCCGGCGTGGTTCGCGATGCACCATAGATCGTCAGCTTTGGGCGTGTTTCGTCGGCCTCCGTTTCGCCACCTCCACAAGTTTTCTCATACAATAGCACCGTGTTTCTGCAGGCCATCACCCTGCCAGCAGTCTCCACTCACCCACGTGACCTGAGCTTGTCATAATCAAAGACAACAGCAACATCAACGATAACATCGCATCTGCGACAACAGCTCCATACTCCGATACTCTACTCTTCTTTGAGCGGACTGCACACAATACAAGCAACATAGACATCAACATCGGCAAGGAAAACGAAAGCAACAGCAGAAGCTGAAGAAGAAGAACGATCATACGATACTTCTCACATCACTTCAAGTATCCCATTCGTGATCATCACAAGGCAAACGCGAAAGCGAGGCACTCAAACAAGCACCCCGAACACTGCAAATCGCTGCTGGTACGATGGCGTCCATCCCATCCGCGCAGGGCACCTCTGCGCCGAGAGCCTCGCCAATGCCTAGCTTCCGGAGACTCTCCTTCAGGAAACACGCGGCGTCAAAACCTTCCGGTGGATCCAGCAAATCGACGCGCTCTCATTCCATCTTTGCAAGACGGAATCGCCTCATGCCAGTCTCCGCCGATCGCGATGCTCCAACACAGACCAAGCTGAATCCCAAAATCATCGTGGTCAATGTCGAAGAAGAGATGGATTCCGATTCCTCGGCCACAGCCGCATCGACGGCCGTAAGTGCAACTACGGCAGCTGCAAAGCAAAACATTGAGATCGTCTTCGAACGGATCAAGGAGATCTCCATCCCTCCCGCCGCCACCGTTGCGCGTTCGCCACCCAGCCCTATTGGACGAGGCAGCGACATGTCCACAAGCAGGGCCCACAAGCTCAAGAAGACAAAGTCGGTGAAGGTCATGATGAAGATGATGTCGCCCAAGAAGCTCTTCAAGAGGTCTTCGCGCAGCTCAAGGCAGGCCAACAAGACGAACTCGGGACCAGCCGCATCCGCGAACCGTTCGCGAAGCAAGCTTCCCGCCGGTGACTCCAACACGTTGTGCACGGACACCGGCAGCAGCTACCGAAGCCGCGACCCAAGAAACGGTCAGTACACGCCGTCGCTCTCCACCGAAGAATCCGAGATGAGCAGCCTCTCCGGATCCAACAGCAGCTCACCCTGCAAGGGACGAATCACTGATCTTCCCTTCGATCTCGTCCCCAAAGGATATCTGAGAGACGAGTCCTTGGTGAACGTGCGCAAGGCGCTGCAGAAGGTGGAAACGCAGCTCCGCAACGCCACCAGCTCCGGCCAGAAGGTGTCGCGCGGCGAGTTCGTGCGCGCACTCGTCTCAGCCGCAGCCACCGTCGATAGCTTCGACGGGTCGGAATCCATCGATGATGAGCTCGAAGAGGTCGCGACGCGCCAGCGTCAGCAACGGCGTCTTCGCAGAGAGGTCTTGTATCACGACCACGATGCAGCAACCGAAGAATCCTCCATCGCCCGCAGGGACGAAGTGGACACACCCACGATCATGAATGACCTCAAGTGCATGAGTCTGGGAATGGGATGCGCGAAGGCGGTGACATGCGACAGCCCCTCCACCGTAGGCAAGGCATCGTCCGCCTCCGCGTCGACGGTGCCAGCAGGAACCGCCGGGCGCCGTTCCAACTCTGTCGGTGCGATGGCCGACTGCTTCAACTCCGGCGGCGACGACGACACCAGCTCGTCCGCCAGCGACATGCTGCACAACGAATTGACTAAGATGCAAAGTGACGATGACGCAGAAGACGACGACGACGACAGCGATGACGAATCGTACGAATACGACGATGACGAAGAGAATTGCATCTACTACGATGATGACACCGTCGAACCGCGCATTATGCTGATTGAAGAAGTGTCCTTCGACTTTCAGGACTCGGTGACGACGCAAGATGAGGAAGAGAGCGACGTCGACACGCACACGACGCAGTCCTCTTTGTTCTCGATGTCCACGGACACGACCGGCGAACTGAGCATCCCGTCGCAACTCAACATTCCCAACTCTCCATCTCAGCAGGAAGGTGATGATGGCGTAGAGCAAGGCAAGCCAAGACTAAAAAAGATCGTGGAACAAGACGAGAGCAGCAGCGGTGAAGATTCCTGTTCGGACTCGGACTCAAGCTTAGACTTGGACTCGGACTCAAGCTCAGACTCGAACTCAGACTCGGACTCGGACTCAAGCTCAGGCTCGGACGACGACGACTTCTGGTCAAGAGCATTTTCCAAGAGGTTTGGTGATGACATCGACGCCTCCGTGGGATCCTATCAAACCCACGAATCCTCCGTCTTGATCGTCGACGATGCGACCGACTTCACTCCAGATTGGAACCCAGTGTTCTTTGATGCTGATGGCATTGGAGCCGCACAAAACGACGGTTTTGCATCGGCCATGAACTGAACGGGTGCGGCGACGAAAGGAAGGGAATGCAGGATCTGTTTTTGCAGCTGGAATTGAAGTTTGGTGCGGCAGTTTGGGAAGGAAAAGTCGTACGATTGTGGTTGCGGCTCTGATTCGGCAGCCGAAGATTGTTATTCGCCGGGCTTATCGTGTTGCTACGGAGGAGAAGAATCTCTCACACAGATGGATGGAATATCCGCACACAGGGGACCAAGTGGGTCTCCATGTAAGATACTTGCATTCAAGTATTGCAGCTCGTATCCGTGTGCAAAGTAAAGTAACGCAATAGAGTATCGACATTATTTCAGATCAACGTGCAAATGTATTGTACAAGTGCTCGAGGGATGAGGAATGAATGGATGGATGCGGGTGCCATTTTGCGACACTTCTGTATCGATGATCTTCAGAATTCTACGGCCGGAGCATCCAGAGTATACTACTCAACTCGTGGTAGTAATATGTATGCGTGGTACAATGCCACTGTCGCATGCAATCGATTCTTCACTTTATCAGTTCTGACCTTATCTCTCTCGCAGACGGCGTCCCGTCCCAAAGCTCCATATTCAGTTCGATACTGACTTGGATGAGGAGCATGCAGGATTCGATCCGCCGTTGGCGATGTACTCTCGGCACACCACATCCTGCAAGTCGTACTTCTCCTCATCCATGTACACGCCGTTGATCATGACCCACGGAACATGATCATGCTGCGGCGTCTTGTTCGCTGCGTCCGATTGCAACATCCAGGAATACAACGGATTGCTGTGGCACTTCTCGATCTTTGCAAAATCCATCGAAGCTTCCTGGGCACACGTACGGAACACACTGGGATCGTAGGGTTCATCACGACTTCCCATGGGCAGGGCGTCTTCGAGGCATCCCAGGAATGCCAAGTTGGTCTCGGGTTCCTCGGCGTAAGCGTGGAACGCACACTGTTGCCACGCGTTTGCGTCGCATTCGGCGTTGCCATGCTGGCAGGTCACGGTCTGATCGGAATCGTTGATCTTAGCGTTGCCGAACGGCACGATGTTCAATTGGATGGCCTGCGGTCCTAGCTTCTTGTACGTTGGGATCAGATGATCGTTGACGAAGTTCTTGCAATCAATGCACAGCGACTCCGTGTACGCCTCCACCAGAACCGCCGGTGGTGGCGCATGTTGTCGCAGTCGCGAAGACTGCACGTCGACTTCGCTTCCACTGTTGGCCAACAGGAGGCTGGCAGCCATCGATGCGAGCAGATCAACCAACATGATGAAGACGAAGAAGGAGGAGAAGTTGGAGATGTCGTCAGTGTTGGTGTCGATGCCGGCGAAGGAACATTCAATCAGGAGCTGTGTGACGCAGCGCCAAGAAGGTATCTTGAGGCTTCACGCAGCGTTGGGCGCAGGCACGAAAGATACGGATCCGAAGAACGATTGTCCTTGTGGTGGCTTGTTGTTGTGAATTTTGGCATCGAGCACGAACTCTGTGCTAAATAGCTCGTGCAAGTGAACATCGTGGAACATCACCAAACAGATTTTCCGCACCACGATCACGACCAAGGAAAGAGCCAGCACCAACACACAAACCAAGCGACGAACTGTTCTCTCGTGGATAACGAAGAGACCAGCGTAGAGGAGGGAATCAACCCTGTTCCCAAAGGGATGATAACCTCGACAACCGAGAGACAAACAACAACATGCACATGGAGCGGTGCAATGGTGCATCAATGGCGCAATCCAGTTGAGGATGCGGGCGCAAGAGAGATGCTTCGAAGGCATGTTGGTTTTGCTATCGTGGAAGCGAGTCCCACAAGGCGCCATCAGAAACAATCGCTGTCAAACCCAGTTTGACTTAACCATCACTGGCGAACACAGTTCGAATCTGCCAATCCCATCATGCGCGTACCACACACTCTTGAGACGAAACGATGGTGGCTGCTCACACGGGCGCTGGTTCCATGGAGGAGCAAACTGCGAACAAATTCACACCGGCTCACGGACAAATCAGATTCCAATACACAGAACATTTACACCAGTCATCGATGACGACCCGTGCGCTGTTGGAAATGGAGCATTGGTCACAAGGTAACAACATCTATGTCATCCATGATGCTCCTGTATCCGAGCAACGAATAGTAGCATTCAGGTGCGAGTATGCTGTCCTGGTCGTACACTTGCGCAGCTGCATACAAAGGCTGCTAGCGAAACAAAAGGGTGTCATAAAATTGCAATCAGCAAAACAAACAAACGAACAAACAAACAAAGCTCCCAATACGAGCACAGAGACACACAATCGATCAGATCGTACTCGATTATTCGATCGATCAATCAATCCACACAACCATGCAGCTCATCTCAACCGCCGCCGTCATCGGTGCACTTCTGACCTCTGTCAACTGTGGAGTCAACGCATTCACTCCAGCCTCCCCTCATTTCTCCCAACGACATCGGGCTGATCATACCGTGAACGAGCTGCGCGCATCCCCTGACGCCGCAAGCTCGGATTCGGCACCACCTCTCAATGTCTGCATCGTCGGCGCAGGCCCTTGCGGACTGCTGCTCTCACATCTCCTGCTCCAACAACCCAACGTGAATGTTTCCATCATCGATGGACGAGCAGACCCACAATCCACAGCATCCCAACCAATTGACAGCCGAGCCTCAGCCTTGGGTCTTGGAATCCGTGCTCGCACGGCCATCCGGTCCGTCGATGAGACCCTGTGGCAGGCCGTCAAGAACAGCGGCTTCGAGAGCGAACGATTCCAGCTGCATACCGGACCATTCGTCATCCCGCTCCGCAACGAGGAAGACAGTGTGCAGCAGCCGGGGAAGGTGCTGGAACCGAGCGTGTTGGTGTATCAAGCGGAAATCTGCAGATCCCTGTGGACCGAGTTGGAGCAACGCCATGGCAACACCGGGCGATTGAACGCCATGTTCAATTGCAAAGTTGAAGATTGCGACTTGAGCACAATGCAGGTGTCGGTCGATTCCAAGGACTCGTCTTCAAGCCAACCCTATGACCTCGTCGTCGGCTGCGATGGCGTCAACTCGATCGTGCGCAAGGCCATGGATGCGCAGCACCCATCCTTTGAGACGAAGAGCGACAAACTCCCTAACCAATTCAAGGTGATCAAACTGGATCGAGTCCCGCCAACCATCGATCCGCTGGCCGTCTCGCTGGTCCTGCCAAAGGCCGGGCGCGTGACTGCCTTCATTGAGCCAACCAACAGTGGTGGATGCTGCATACTCTTCACGAGCTACGGGCGAGATGGTGAAGGGATGTTGTCGAATACTGACGATGCCGCCGCCATGCGCAAATCTTTGACTGCCTCGTATCCGCAATGGGGAGAGGACGTTCTCGAAGATGTGGCTGCAAAGCTGATGGACCAAAACAAGGCAGGCAAAGCATCTGCCGTGATTTGCAACACATACAACTACGGTGGCAAGGCCGCACTGGCTGGCGATGCCGCGCACGCAACCGGTACGTCTCCTTTCGTTTGTTTCGTGTTGCGTTGGATCGATGGCTGTTCTTCTCCAATGCGTGTTGTGGGTCCGTTGCTGCATTGAAACAGATCAACTCACATCATCCACATGCACGTATTCATCTTCCGTTCCCCATTGCTCTGTATCATCAAACAGGTGGAGTCACTGGACAAGGCGTTAACGCTGCGATGCTGGACTCCCTCGCATTGGCCGAATCCATCCGCGACCATCGCGATGACTTGCCCAAAGCACTGCTGGAGTATTCCAAGAAGCAGGTGCCCCAAGGCAAGGCGCTGTACGATCTGTCCTTCGGTCCCAAAGCAACAGGCCTCAAGCATGTGGCATGGTCGCTCTACAATGCACGCGATGCCTTGTTCCATGGCAAGTATGGAGTGGGCAAGGCACCATTGCAAACGCGAATGACCACAACTTTGGAATCGTTTGCGGCGCTTCGCAGAGAACGCGATACCTTTTTCAAGCATGACTTTCCGACTGAGAACGACTTTGAATACGAACTGGATAAGTTGCACCACGAAGGCATGAAGATCGCATCAACACACAACGCAATGCGGACATTGAAAGGACGGATGGTTGAAGCTCCATAGACCGCCGCATCCTCGGGCAGGAAATTCTTCTCGGCACCATGACGCCTGTGAATGTTGGAAGTGTATACTATTATAGATAAAACTACATGAAATGCATACTCTGAGTAGAGACAAATATATATGTATAATACGCACAAATCAACTTGCATACACCGATGTCTGCAAAACAAGGCTTGTGCCATGTGTGTGACCCTGCTCGAGTCTACCCCTCCTCACTCCATCCAACTCACACAAAGCTCAGTGGTTCCGTTCCATTTCGCCTATGCCTTGAGAAAGAGCAATGTTAGATTTCATGCGGGACTGTGGCTTATGATTCGGCCAAAGTGATCATGTGTGCAAATCGGCGGAAATGGCCAAAAAATGAGAATCTCGCAATTGTAGTACCGTTTGACATTTTGGTCTCATTTTTGTCGCAGAAGTACCAGAAGCAAAATCGTGTTTTCTTCGATTTTGGATTCACTCCGAAAAAGACGCTCGCGCAGTCCAGGATTGACATGTTTGAAACACGGATGCTGACGCACCCACAACAACGCACGCATCAACACATCTTCGTTGGCAGCCCGCGCGCTTCGGTTTCGTTGATGCATGAGAGAAGCACGCATTGGAGGAAAGGAGTAGGGACACAAGTGCATACTGGTGCCATACATATAATACATTATATGTATGTCCATACTCATCCCAGACTCACAAGCACACAACCATCAGTCTGCTCACAAAGGAGTAATCATCAAAATAGCGAAGAAACGATCCACAGACGCAACCATGAGAATGAGCTTCACGCGGCTGGTCCCGACCACCGCCGTCATCGGCGCACTTCTGGCCTCTCTCAAGTACGGAGTGGATGCATTCACTTCAACCTCCGATCACCTGTCTCAAAGGCAATCGATCCACAACACGGCACACGCCTTGTTTGCATCATCTGACGCTGCAAGCTCGGATTCGGCACCACCTCTCAACGTCTGCATCGTCGGTGCAGGACCCTGCGGACTGCTGCTCTCCCACTTGCTGCTCCAGGAGCCCAACGTGAAGGTCTCGCTCATGGATGGGCGGGCGGATCCGCGATCCTTGGCGTCGCAAGCCATGGATGCACGAGCGTACGCTTTGGGTCTTGGCATTCGCGGCCGCACAGCGATTCGGTCGGTCGACGAGACTCTGTGGCAGGCGGTCAAGAATAGCGGCTTTGAAAGCGAACGATTCAAATTGCATGCCGGGCCATTCGTGATTCCATTGCGCAGCGAGAAGGATAGCATTGATGGGCAGCAACCGGGGAAGGTGGTGGAGCCGAGCGTCCTGCTGTTTCAATCGGCATTGTGCGGTTCTCTATTGGAGGAGCTGGAACAACGCCATGGCAACACTGGACGATTGAACGCCATGTTCGATTGTGAGGTTAAAGATTGCGACTTAAAGACGATGCAGGTGTCGGTCGATTCCAAGGACTCGTTGCCAAGCCAACCATACGACATCATCATCGGATGCGATGGTGTCAACTCGATCGTGCGCAAGGCCATGGAGGCAGAGCATCCAGCCTTTGAGACGACCAGCACCAAATTGCCCGGCCAATTCAAGGTCATCAAATTGGATCAGATCCCATCAAGCGTCGATCCATTGGCCGTTTCGTTGATCCTTCCAAAGGCCGGGCGTACGACTGCCTTTGTGGAACCAACCGACACAACTGGCGGCTGCTGCATCCTCTTTGCAAGCTCCAGCACTGATGATGAGGGAATATTGACGAATACTGTCAACGTCACTGCCATGCACGAGTCCTTGACCGCTTCGTTTCCGCAATGGGGAGAGAACACCCTTCGGGACGTGGCGACACAGCTGATGGCTCAAACGAAAGCTGGAAGCGCATCTTCCGTGGTCTGCAACACCTACAACTACGGAGGCAGGGCCGTTTTGGCTGGCGATGCCGCGCATGCAACCGGTACGTTTCGTTTCACATTCGTGTCGAATGGCTGGACAGCTGCGCACGTGCGTATTTGCCTGAATGTTTGCCTGTGCGTTTGCGTGATGGGTTGCTGTTGCGATCACCCGGCTTGACTGTACCCATACGTGTGATGGATCCAGGGTTGAATTGAAGCTGTCGACCTTGCTCTACTCTAGCTCACATTATGAAAATGCATGGATGCGTGTGTGCACATCACTGTGATTATGTATCTTTCAATTGCCCATTTTCTTTCCCATCGACAGGCGGAGTCAGTGGGCAAGGCGTCAACTCCGCCCTACAAGACTCTGTCGTATTAGCCAATGCCATTCGCAGCCATCGCAACGACTTGCCCAAAGCGCTGCTGGAGTATTCCAAGAAGCAGGTGCCACAAGGCAAGGCGTTGTACGATCTTTCCTTCGGTCCCAAACCCACCGGCCTTAAACGCCTGCAATGGACATTCCTCAATGCACGCGACACCTTGTTCAGAGGCAAGTACGGGATCGGCAAGTCGCCACTACAGACGCGCTTGACAACATCGTTGGAATCCTTTGCATCGATTCGAAGAGAGCGTGATGCGTTTTACGGCGAAGAGTTTCCGTCGGATGGCCATTTCGAAAGCCAGCTGGATGAGTTACACAACAAAGCAATGAAGGAGTGATGGTATAATACCTAAGAAGAATCTTGCGCGCAAGACTCCGAACAATCACTGAGATGCACACGTATGGTACCTTCCCAATGTTGAGCGCGGGTAACGCGTAGTCCGCACTCTCTCACATCGCGCGCTTGCGTCATCAGATATCATTTTGGAGATTGCTCGGATTGTATCACATGTAAAGCGTACACTACAAGTATCATATATTATTCTATTCCAAAGTGCTCACACATTACAACCCGTAGGCTTCTCCGTACCTGGCCAATTCGTGAACGTACTCAAGTGAGAGGTTGGGATTCAACATGTTTGAGTAGATGGACCAATCAGGTGCCAAACGAACGGACTGCGTGCATGCAGGATGGTGGAAGATGTGAAACACGCCGTCCATTTCTTCCTGCATCCAAAGGCCATCGCCCGTCGCCAACGGAATCCACGTCGTCTGCAGCAAACGAGTGCGGAGTTCGGGCATGGAGGAGACAGTGTGCAGCACCGTCTTCATGCCCCACCAGCCATCCTTGGCGGCCGTGATGATGTGGAGATTCGACAGCCATTCCGGCGCGTCGCTGTCGAATTCCTCCAACAGCTGATCCACAAACTCGGTCACGACTTGCGTGCGTTCTAGTTCACCGGAGCTCCACTTCTGCTGCACATCGAATGCCAGATCTGTTGTTTGATTGACATTCCATCCCATGAGCGCCACGACCGATGCCAAGCAACCGGCAGAGTAGCACACCAGCTGGTGCTCATGGGCATCGATGCTGTTGAGCTGGCCGAGGATGAACCAAAACCCAGAGAATCCTCCACCGGAGACGTAAACGGAGTTGGGAAGGATGGCTGCGTTGTTGGCCTGATGGGTGAAGCAGTGGTACTGATAGACACAGAACATGGTGACAAAAACAATGGCTGCGATCATTGTGGAGATGGGTGAGCGTGGTGTGGTTGTGGTTGCAGTTGTACGTCTATTGAATGGTGAATTCTGTTGGGTTCCATGCGATGGAGTGGTGGCTGTAGTCTCCGCAGGAGCTTTGGTTGTGGCCATCGTCATTTTTGCCGTTCTGACGAGAGAGGTGACGTTGGTGCTTTGTGCGGATGCGCGACGAAGATGCCGTCTCTGTTCCAACAGCGCTTGCGATTGCAGATCGGAGACAGAGTTTAATGGCGTGATGGTATGCTTGACTTGCAATGTTGTGTTTGTGGAGGTTGGATCGCATGTGAGTGTATCATCATTGGTGCTGTCGGCCAGCTGGATGCCCATCACGAGGGAAGGAGCGACGGGAGCATCAGGGATGGTCGAAGCTGCCACAACACCCGGACCATGTTGGTCATGATGAATGGAAACCCTTCTGGCTTCCACACCGACATGGTCATCTGTCCGCTGACGCTTGCGATGATCAATACCACCTGGAGCCGTTCCCTGTGATTCACTGAGAATCACGATGTCGGAATCGCCCTCGGAACCGTCAGCATCTGCATCCAGGCAAACATCAACATCATTGTCAGAGCAACCAGTTTTGCCAATACTGCAATCTTCTCCATTAACCAGTGGCCCCAGGTTTGTACCGATGTATGAAACCTTGCGCAGCTCCGACACTTTCCGCTTTTTCTCGTGAGATGTGCATGTCGGGCCACCAGCGCTGCGATCTTCGCTGAATGGAGGCGCCATGATTGCAGCAGCGTATTGGGTATTCTACTTGCACTCGTACTTGTACTCGTACTCGTACTCTGGTGGAAGACTGCTTTGCTGGAACAGAAATGTGACGATTCAAAGCACAAGAGGCAGATGTTGTGGGTCCCTCCAGTCTGACCCTCACTTCATCCAACCTCCACGAACACACAAGAGAGAAACGGTGATGGAAACGACGGCAGAGAGATCTTGTGCATCGGAACGCGGAACTTGGCATGAGTTCCATTCCTCTCTGATCAGCGACGAAGTATCGCACCAAAGGGCTTCTGATGTGTCGTCGTCACCACGAAATTTGATACGTCATTTCGAGAATGGATGATGGTGGATTCGACGTGGGATTGATATAACTCGTGACTAAGGTTCGATGGCCAAGCGATAGCATCTTCGACTTGATGGACTGGATTGGACATTTTGGTGGTTTGACGCGAATTGTGACATTCGCCATCGCGATGAATCTGCACAGAACAGGAAGCATCCAACGTCTTTGTGTGTTGCAAAGAACAGGCACAACAAGTGTTCTCCGACAAGAACATCACCGCAGCGAAAGCTCAAACCACTCCTGTTGTCAACAGCAACAGCAATACTATATTCTGCCAACGGCACGCGTCACAATTGAAAGCAAAGCGCCTGCGGAAGCATGCTTGACGAAGAGATTGGCGCTGAGAACGATAGAATCACAAGAGGAAGCACTGGAATGAGAAGACCGACCAAAGGACGACAGCCGAACGGCGATGGTGCTGATGGGTTCAATGCTGGCAGCAATGCTGACAGTAACGCCTCCTCCTCAGGACCAGGAAGGCGGTCGGTGCCCCAATCGCGAGGTCTGCCTCAGTATCAGCCACGGCATCAGCAAGTGCCTCCACAACAACATCAACAGCAGCGCCAGCAGCAGCAACTGATGCGACAGCGCAGACGACAAATCACCGCCGATCTGAAGCGAGCGGATGATGAAATGGAGACCATCAAGCGTCACTTGAAGAGGTCTGCCGATGTGGAGAACGCGCAAAAAGCCAAGGCGATGATGGTCGCGGCCACGGCGCTCGTCGTCACCATCATGGCAGCGCTGTTCCACATACGACCGAGATTCCTCTACGGATCCAAGAACGCCATCAAACCGTATCACATCGCCACCATGTACCCGCCGTCCGTCGTCCTGGAGCGCGATATGCCGCGCTTCTTCCGAACCTTCACCATCGCGACGCCCGAAAACCGCGAGGCAAGAAGGATCGCATCCAACCTCATTCGATCCCGAACCAACATCCGCGACGGCAGCATCCAGGTCCACGTCCGGACCTTCGATGCGCCGCAGGTCAATCGCTACCTCAATCACAATCTCTGCGGACCGGAGTTCCGCGAAGCTTACGACAAGGAGACCGACTTTGCGCGTCGGCAGGATCTCTTCATGTGGTGCACCCTCACGATGAAGCTGGCCGATGGCTGGTTCTTTCACGATCTCGAGATTCTGGATTCGGCCCTTATTCTGGCCAAGGGACGTGGCGTGGCGGCCATGCGAGCGCCCATCCCGGGTGCGGATTGGCGAGGGTTGGCCAGCAATTTCTTCATCATGCCGCGCAACAACGAGGTCGCTAATGCTCGTTCCGTTGCGACGTTGCCATCGCAGATGCTGACGTGGGTCATGTCCAACGAGCTCGTCAACTATCCGTCCGAGATGGTGTACCAGTCTTCGATGGAGCGATACTTGTACCGGCTGGTGGAGCACTACGGGTTCGATGATTACGTCATGTTGGACGTTGTTTGCAATGCGATTGAGTACGAGGAGGAGCATCACAGTGGCGGTGGCGACGCGCAGCCTCGCATCAAGCTGCGATCGCAGCGGGCTGTTGCCAGACAATGCGATAGTACGCAATGCTGCGAGTACGTTGTTCCAGATCATTATGGTGGAGGTTTCGGCGGTAACAAGGACGATAGCAGTGATGATTAGAAATCGTACTATGACTCAAAAGTATGAAGTATTGAATATCGTGTATTCAGTGTGACAAGTACCAAGTCAGGTATGGGACATCTTGGATGCGTCAATCGGATCACTCCTATCCTCAGGCGAAGGGGAGAATATGAGTGGAGCGTGCGCGATTGTCAACATGCAACGTGCAGGCATTCTAGAGTACTCCACTCTCCCAACATGAATCTGGCAGTACTTTCATTAATTTGTGGTGGAATACAATAGCGACTATGAGAGGTAACTGAATAGAATTTAGTGTGTTGCGTCAAACGAGCCATCGCGGCTATCCTCCAGTGTTTGTTTACTGCGCGCTGGCTTGCCTCTGCCGTGGAGGGGGTGGTTTCCTCAACGGAATGACGGCAGTGTCCTCTCTCCACTCGGCAACCGTGCACTTTCAAGACGCGCGCACGCACCTGGGTCCAGCACAACCCGTCTGCTCTTAAAATACTCATACAGCTCAACCCAACGCATCTTCGCACTTGCATCAGAAGCGTTTTCCAAATCAGTTTGCAGACTGTGCAATTCATCAGATAAGGTGGATCCAACTTCATATTGAAGGATTGCCTTCTCGAAATACTCCGGCATGTAGTAGACGATGCGAATGTGGCTCCCCATTGTATCGTGCAGAAGTTGTGCATCACGACAGTAAGCGCGTGCGAAGGTCTTGAGATTCTTCCAAGGGTACGATTCGATGCTGCGTTGTCTGATTTTGTCTCCAAAAGTCTGGTGTTGATCCATGGGTGAGTACAAGATGTATGAGATCAGAGCGAGCATGAAAAGGACAAAGCTTCGATGTCCACCGGATTTCATCCTCAAATAGATTTCATCCTCAAATAGATTTCATCTTCAAGTTCATCAGTGATGCCGTTCTCAGGAAATTTCAGCGCATCATGGTCATTGCGGTGATCGTACGCATCGACGTTCTTGCAGAACTGATCGTACAACTTTGTTGCTGTAGTCTTTGTTGTCGAGTTGTACGTATACATCGGGCTGAATTCAATGATTGAGAGGACGTGGGTTTCATCCTGTGGATGGGGTGGGTAGGCCATGGTATCCGTGCCAGTGGCGACAAGGTGACTCCACATATTGCATTTGAATGCACCGAGATGGTCATTTCTGCCGAACTTGCGTGTCCATCCTTTCTGTCTGTCCTCATGCTCTTCCATGATTCATCAAAATTGTAAATGCAATCTGGATGGACTTGGTGTTCGTAGTGGTAGGTCAATTCGCCTTTCTTGTATCGGCCCTTGAGATCCAAACTAGACCAGCCTGCCTTTGGCTTGCCACTAGTCCAATGGACAGTCCTTCCTTTAACTTTCTTGATGCCTCCCATGATTGGCTTGCACTGAAGTTCCTCTTCGGTGAGTGCGACCGTGGCTGTGGCCTTACTTTTGACTCTGACTTTCTGCGCAGCCATGTTGGATTCCCTTTGGTTTCGTTTTGGGTTTTGAACATCAACGCGTTGGATGGTCGAGTCAAGTAAGAGGAAGGATGGGCAAGGAGACAGGGGTCATGGTAGTTTTGGACCGAAGTCTTTGGTGAACGGCGAAGTTCATGGTGCTCCAGCCGTCCACGGGTATTCACAAGCTCACAGGCTCGCTCACAAGTCGATCTCGGAATGAAGCCAAGGACGAAGAATTGGCGAATCAAGAGAGTGGCGAAGAACAGCCAAGGGCAAGTAAAAAACGAGGATCTCCAACCGCACTTTTGTGGACAGGTTGGTGGTCCCCTTGATGAGAATTGTAGAGGCTTGCTGGTGCAATACTCGCAGATCGCCTGTCACCTGTTCTCCTCCACCCAACACGCCGAGGTTGATGCAGCTGTCGTCAGTGTCTCTTCGACTACGTGCCTTCGAGTATGAACGCAGCTGGTACAATTATTGCACGAGTATGCGCCTTTCCGATGGGAGTGTAGCCAACTGCCTCTATCTCTGTCGCTTTCTCGCCATCCCAAAGATACGTACAAGAGGGATGTTGTGATCACGTCGAGGGAGAAAGGGACGAACACGCTCAGTCCAGAACGTGGAGATCATGATCCTCTTGTGACCATTTTTTGGCGGGACTTCTCGGGCACGGAAAAGGATACTATTTCGATGAGCACGGATGATGGACAGACTTCGCACATCCAAGACCAACCACCAAAAACGCACAACGATGAACACAAAACACGGTACAACACACCAATGGAGGAACACACACCTCACACTGCACCACATTCCCGACATCGCAATGCCCTTCGCCTCACTTCAGGGCGTTCGGATTCATACTCGCACTTCTCTCTTGGACTTCCCTCGCGCCTGCACCGTCAAGCCTTCCCCAAGAGTCGAATTGAACTGATTACACCATGAGCTCCCGCCGCAGCCGATGGGGCGACAGCAATCGCCGGGACTCCGGTGGTCGCCGCCATCATCGTGACAACGACAACCGCCAACGAAGTCAGCCCACGCAAGTGACGGACGACGATGCGTTGAAGGCATTGCTGGCATCCGCCAACGATCGCAAGCGCCAGCGCGAGAATGAAGGCAAAGCAGATACCAACCGACGACCCGACGGACGCAACAACGACCATCGTCGCGACGATAGGAACAATGACAACAGCCGCGACAGACGATCGGAAGGAAATCGTAGCGAAGGTCGCCGCAAGAGATGGGGATCGCGTCCCGAGCACGACGACAAGCGTCGTCGTCGCGATGATGATGATCATCATGCCAAGGAGACTGCACCACCGGCCGAAGCTGAGCCCGTCGAAAAGCCAAAACCCAAGCACAAGGCCAACTTCGGACTATCCGGTGCGCTGGCCAAGGACACCGAAACCGGCGGCAAGATGTACAAGGGCGTGCTGCTGAAATTCCAGGAACCTGCCGAAGCGCGCGCACCCAATACGCAATGGCGATTCTACGTCTTCGAGGGCAAGGATACGCTTGAGACGCTGCATATTTCGAAGCAGTCCGCCTACTTGATTGGTGGGAACGTGGAGATCGCGGATATTCCATTTGAGCATGAGTCGTTGAGTGAGCAGCATGCCGTGCTGCAGTATCGTGCCTTGCCGTTGAAGAGTGATCCGACGCGGGTGTCTTGTCAGCCGTACATTATGGATTTGGAATCGGAGAGCGGGACCTTCCTGAACGGTGTGAAGATCGACTCTGCGCGGTACTACCAACTGAGGAAGGGTGATGTGGTGACGTTCGGTAGATCGAAGCGGGAATATGTGCTCATGACGGAGAATACGACTTCCGTCAAGTAGATGCTAGGTGGGGCATGGTAGTTTGTAGCAACAAATTGGAGGCAGCAATTGATTTGCACGTACATGTATACGTGATTACGGTACGAATGTGCGAACTTAACATGGTAGAGAGCAAGTGAGAGAGAGAGAGAAAGTCCAGACTTGTGCTATGGTTGTCACTTTGACATGAACGCTACGATATTAGCGCATGCGCTATCGTATGGCATGCACACATGCATGCGTCAAGGGAATGCGCATTCTGCCTGTGGCAGCACGATGTACTGTCTCTCCTTGGAGAGGGCGCCGTGCGACCACCAAGTTTTGCACGACTGAAGTGCATGCGCTTCCTTGTGTAGAAACTTCACGCTTGTTGATGCTCCAACGGAGCACAGTGTGTTCAAGACGCCTCTGCATCCTTCATCTTCTGAAGCATCTGTCGTCCCTTCCTCCATGATCTTTCGGCGTAATCATAGTACTGAGAGAATCGCGGTAGCATGTACCGCACCATCTCCAATTTAACACGGCGTCCACAAGAGCGCATGCGCTATCACCAATGTCCCCAAAGTACTTACGACCCGAACAACTTGAGCGAATTCGACGGCGTCTTCTTGGAGAGCACATAGCTGTGGATTTCGATGTCTGTCGGCGATGTGGGGTGCAGCGACATGGCCATGTGATCTATGGTCCAGCCCAGATCCACCATGGCCTTGATGAGGATGTGAATATCGATCTTGTTCGCGAGGAGGCAACGATTGCCCTCCCATCGATCGAATTGAAAGTCTTCCACCGATTCCTTCATCTTTTCCACGACGTTCGTCTTCAGCTGTTGGGGACCGCTGAGCGAGAATTTGCCGATGACGAGCCTCTCGTGGTCTGTCGAGAAGGAGAGGTTGCAAATCATGTTTGTGGTTGTGTTTGCGTATTCGTGTGTGGGTGTTGTATCTGTGGGATCTCTGGTGGGGTCGCTATCACTGTCGCTATCACTGTCGCTGTTACTTTGTGGGAATGTGATGGTTGACTCTTCGGGTGTGTGGTGCTTGGCGGTTGTGTTGCGACTGATGCTCGTTGTATTGCTTGTTGTATTGCTTGTTGTATTGCTTGTTGTATTGCTTGTCGTCTTGCTCTGATCTACGCTTCGATGATTTGAGGTTGGTCTGCTTTTGAAATTATGACTGCTTGCTCTTGCTGCTGCATCTCCCTTGTGTTCTCGGTTCTATTATGCGTCCTGTGGTCTGTGATCTGTGATTGGCATGTGATACGAGTAGTCGTGCGAGTATGTTCTGGTTCAGCTTCCCTTCTCCTGTTGCTTCGGTTTGTGACTTCACGATCTGTGATGCTCGTGGAAGAAGGTCGCTCTGTGTTGCCAACAAACAGGGCCAACGGCATCCACTCGGGTTCTGCATCTTCTTCGGCCCATCTTGTTCTCGCCTCTTCTTGTTGTGTTCGTGCCTTTGCTTCCTCGAGTTTTGTGTTTGTACCGATCGAAGCGCATCGTGAATGGAGACGACCTCGTGATTCCCACCAAGACCCATCAAGAACTCAACATTCTCTATGTTCCCTGTGTTAGCATCGCATCACATCGCAATCCTTTCGACGAAACCTTCATTCAAACGTCATCTACAATGACGATATCTAGAGTCGACTGTAGTACAGCACACTATGCATGTACCATGGAGTAACAGTTGAGTGTTGACCTTGTCGTTTTTATCTAGCGTTTGTTGTCTCTGCAGAGTCGTCTTTTCTGTGGATTTTTGTTGTCCCGTGAATTAATGCATCGCAGCAATGTAGCATGATCCATCAAAATTGTGGCACTTTCGTTTGCTGCTGCTGCTGCTGCTGCTGCTGCTGATCCATCATGAAGACTTGATTCACCACGTTACGTTGGATCGTCGATGCCAGATGGTACATCGGCAGCAACGGGAACGGATTCTCGATCTCAACACCGATCTCGTCAATGCCGACGAACACGTACCCCAACAGCGCCACGATGATGACGATCGCCATCGGTGACACCTTGGCGGAAACGAGCGCGAGCGGCAACAGGCCCAAAAACAAGCACAGCACGCGCGATGTATGCCGCGTGTAGGTGGGTGGAATGGGACTTCCCAGCAGCCGCTTGCAAACCCCCATCGTGACCTCCAGGTCGCTTATGCGTGCCTCCATGGCGCTCGAGGCCGCCAGCGGAATATCCTCGATCATCGTCGACACGAGTTGTCGGATGCGCAGGATGATGCAGGTGGGCGTGTCGACCGTGTTACCTTCGATCCAATCGATCTCGGATTGCGGCAGAACGGTGCGGTACACCATCTGGTCGTCCTCGTCGCGCAGGATGGACTTCATGGCCCAACCGAAGATGGAGAGGTAGCGGCTCAGCAGCAACGTCTTCTCTTTGTCGACCTTGTAGGCGTAGGTCGTCGTGAGGCCGGCCAAGGAACCACTCGCCCTCGCCATGATACCGAACATGCTTCTGGCCTCGAGCAGGCGATTCAACGCCCGGTTGGTCCGCAACGCCAGCAGCAGCGCGATAGGCGAGGAGAAGGAGGAGATGCCCACCGAGAATGACGACTTCGTGATGAAGTTGCTGATGATCGGAATGTGGCTGGTGATCAACGAAATCAGCAACGACCACAATACGAAGGTGAGGACGGCCGGCACAACGGCCTTGGCCGTCGGCGACCTCGGCCATGACCTCAGGTGCGTGTGGTACCTCGCAAATGCTTCCAGCTGGTACTTATCCCAATCCTCATTCTTCCACGTCTTCGTGTACGACGAATCGCGAGACGAATGTGTCGGTGTCAGGACGGGAATGGACCCATTCAGGGTTTTCAACCCATCCAGATCCGCCAGAAATTGGCGCGGGGAATCTGGCCCCGACACATGCGCTCGCGTGGGAGCAGCAACAGTAGCGCTGGGCGGTGGCGGTACGTACACCTGCGTGGGTGGTGAGGATGGGTCATTTGAGGCTGGATTGGAATACTGCGATGCCACTATGGGCTTTGATGGCGTTGCAATGGATGCCGTTGTCGCAAGCGGCGCCGATGCAGCCACTTCAGCATGTTCGGACAATGTGCCAACGAACAACGTCGTTGACAGCACCACCACCAACAGCAGCGATCGCAAGTTGGCTGAGATCAGCATGATGAGAGCTGCGTTGTATCACTCTTCTCCACAATTTGTGTGTGCTTGATGGTTCGAGCATCAACAACTGAATGTCTCGCCTGGGACAGCGATGCCTTCCTTGATGCCCCGTCGCTGGTGTGTACTCGTAGTCGTACTATGCAAGTGCCCCTACCACACTTGATGGGTGGAGAAGAGAACGGATGAGGTCTGTCTCCAACAGGAAAGAGGGAAAGAAGTGATGTGGTGGCAACACGATCATCGCGTTTGTCACGGTGATGTCTTTTGTCTTGTGTGGTGATGACTCGCTTCTCTGTTTTGTGATGGATTGGCTTGACGTCAGTCACGAACAAGCTTCAACGTGAATAAGTACGTATTCAGGCGTCAATGGATGATTGGCGCCATTCCCGTTTCCCCAAATGATGGAGGCGTTGGTCGATACATCCGACTCGAACGACAAACCGAATCCTCCGACGCGCGATGCGCTCGCTGTTCTCTGTCCCACAACGGCGACGTGACAAACGTGCAACGAAACAATGAAGGTGGAGAAGACCAACGAGAACTCCACACAAACGAGCATCAACCATGGCGCGTCCGGTGGCGTGGACAGCACAATGTGGGCAGTTTGGGCGCGCACAAACGCGCTCACACAAAACAACTGAAGATAGCGCTCGCAATCATCGACCAACCGAGAGCAATCACACAACGATAACAGGAGAGACTCCACCACCATCAACAACGATCGCCATGTTCATTTTCGCCAACCGCTCCAGCAACCGCATGCTGATCGAAACGGATGTGGGAACATGCCAGTTCTGCGATGAGGACGGCGTGGATCTGTACGAAACGAGATCGGAGCTGCGCCTGTTCGGATTCTTCAGAACGGGAGAGGACGTCAACAAGATGATCTACTGCGAATCCTGCAAGCAGGCATGCAAGGCATCGTACTTCACAGGATGGTCGCCCGTCAAGAAAGATGGCAATAGCAAGCACCTGGACGCGGATGGCCCGTCATCCAATCACCCGATTGTTCAGGGCACCATTGCGTGAGCAATGACGAGAAGAATGAGAGGACGAACGCACACACGAATGAACCATCAGCACCATGCATGGACGTGGATGCGTACGTGCCCAAGTTATGCGGGCAACTGAACACAACCGCGGGCGCACGTGCATGTAGATGTGCATATATGTTCCGAGTGTTTGCCTGGGCTTGATGAAGAGAAATGGAGAAAGTGGGCAGTTTGGCTGTCATGGTCAAGATCAGAATCAGGAAATTTGAACGATTGAGAGTGGCAAGAAACAAATGCCCATGGCTTGGATCAGCCATGGGAACAGATCAAGACGAACAACGCAACGGAAGCAACCACAATGATATACTCGGATGACGCAGCCATAAGCCAGCGATGCGGGCCTTCTACACTTGAGAGGGAGTTACGTGCTCGGAGTCTTTGGCGAAACGGACGCATGAACGATTGAATGAACGAAATTGACGACTACATGAATGAACGAAGCAGAGGGGGAACTCCCATTGAAACCAAGACAGCGTCGCATAACATGTCCACACTCTCAGCATCAAATCCATCGGTGCCTCCACAATGTATGGTAGACAATGAAGGTGTAATCTAGTGCATGGCAAAGTATAATAGAAACTACGAGTGCCACGCAAGGACTCTGCAGAGGCTTCGGTGATGAGCTCCAAGAAAGTGTGGGAACAGTTCTCGATCTTCTGCGCCTCCTTGTTTCTTTCTGCCTCCAACAGACCCGCCATGATTCGTGTTTTGACAGAAACGCGGAATTCGGCTGTCCATCCATTGGTCGAAGAGGTCTCTACACTCACATGGATCTGTCTACGAGAGTGCCAAGCGAGAAACGAACCAAGATCAATGTTCCGGGACTCGTCGTGGCCGAAATGAAGAAGCACAGTCATTCACCACACAGAAGGATCTTCCGACACCAAACATCGTCTCCTCCTCCACTCACCCACACATTCAATGCCATCCATCCATCCACCCATTCCCATTGTCACCAACATCGACACCATCATCGTTGCCGCTCCTTCTGTCACCATCGCGCTTACATCTTTGCATACGTACGACTACGACTACTCTGGGGAGAGATGCCAGGAAAACCAATCGCTGGAGGCCCACCAACCGTCACGCGCCGCATACGACATCGACAGCCACGACGACAGTCGAAACGCTCAAGCTCGAAGAAGCACGCCAAAGATCAAGGAAGAGGAGATCGCATGGAACAGCGTTACAGCCGGCATTGGAAACGCCTGCTCGTGCTCCTGCCAGTCATGATCGCCACGTTGTGGAACGCATCCGTGCAGCAACCGTACTACGGCAGCGTCGCATTCGGGATGTTCTTCACGCCGATGTCGGTGGTGTATGCTGCTGTGTCGCACGTTTGGGTGTTTGGGATCCAGCGGCGCAGCAACATCGTCAACGCGTTACCAGCACGTACGGCAGAGAATAGTTCCAAGCTCGCCATTGTGACGGGCAGCAACACCGGCATCGGATACGAAACGGCAAGGACGTTGGTTGTGGATTACGGTTGGGAGGTGGTGCTGGCGTGCCGATCCAAGGACAAGGCCGTCCGGGCGATGGATGCCATCAACATGGAGGCCCAATCGGATGGCAAGGCTGTGGTTCTGGACGTGCCTCTGGACTTGACCGACTTTGACTCCATCGAAGCATTTTCCAACA
This sequence comes from Craspedostauros australis, assembly GCA_026770025.1. Taxonomy (NCBI): domain Eukaryota; phylum Bacillariophyta; class Bacillariophyceae; order Mastogloiales; family Achnanthaceae; genus Craspedostauros; species Craspedostauros australis. The sequence continues at coordinate 2,499,239 of JAMXDE010000010.1, read as the reverse complement.
ACATCAAGGAGCACTACGATGAACGGCCCGTCGATGTGCTCATCAACAATGCCGGGCGCAACACATCGGGCCAATCGGGAAAGTTCGATCTCCTGTTCCGCGCCAACTTCCTGGGTCATTTTGTGCTGACGCAGCAGTTGCTGGAGAAGCTGCGGGGTGGCAGGATCATCAACCTTTCCTCCGTCATGCACCATTTTGCGGGGACCGAAAAGAGGAAGACAGCCAAATACTGGAACTCCATGATCTTGCATCAACCGTCGCAGCCTGCCGAGACCTATTCCGCCTCCAAGCTTGCGGCGATCCTCTTCACCAACGAGCTGAATCGTCGATACGGGAAGTCGCACGGCATCAAGTCCATGTCCGTGAATCCAGGTGCCTGCTCCAGCGATATTTGGAGAACGTTCCCGCGGTGGATCACGCAGATCACCGACAAGGTGTACCTGACACCGAAGCAGGGTTCTGTGCCTTCCGTGGCGGCCGCTGTCCAGCAGCATTGGTCTTCCAGCGTCACCTACTTGCAGCCGCTGTGGTTGCCGAACAAGGAAGGCCCCGCATTCCCGCTGTCCGAGATCTTGGCGCCGTATGTCGGGTATGCAGTGGCGGAACCAAGGCTGCCGCCACCACAACAGAGCAACGCCATGGCGGGGGCCTTGTGGGATGCATGCGAAGAGCATAGCGGCTACAAGTTCAGCTAGAGCGTGCACGCCTCGTAGTATGATAGTGCGATAGTGCCTCGATCTTGCGCGCCCCGGACATTGGCCCGGCATATTAGACGTGCGTGGACGGGTAGATTCAACAGTAGAGACTTCGGATTGAAGCAGAGCATCTCTGGAACCACAAACAGCTGTCATCTGATGCCAAATCATTCTATGAGGAACATCGATCATGTGGCACTTGCACACGAGCTATTACATGTACCATAGCCATACCGATACAAAAGACAACAGACGCTCGCACAGGTGTGGCGCGTAGACGTAACAGGGACTTTAGGCCATCAAGCTCCCAGTGATGATCTGGGGAGCTCAGGGTACTGGATGAGGCGCAGCTTTTCTGCCATTCCAGATTCGCCCTTCTTTGTCGCGGATACGGATGCGAACGCAAAGCGGAAATTGTGACCCTTGCCGATCCCCCACTGTTCCTTTTCTTCCGCGCTCGGCGCCATCACCGTTGTCGCTTCTGTTGCTGTTGTTGTTCTTGATGCCATCGCTTCTTGTGTTCCTGGCATCGCTCCCAACATCGACGCCCCCATCCTCGATGCTCATAATTCCCGTCGCTGCAGAGTGTCGTTGCATAGTAATGACCTCAAGAGGAAGAGCAGTCAGCCGAGATTGATCACGCAGAACACATTGCCGCCACCACAAAGCACACACGAGAGTTGAGAGCCGCGCCAAAACCGCAAAGATACGACGCGATCCACGCCATCAGAACATTCACCATGTCGACCATCCGAGCAAAGCAACCGTACTACAGCCAGAATGCATTCGCGACATTCCTCCTCGGGATGGCGATGCCGTACTCTGTCCTCTCACACGTCTGGATCTACGCAATCCTCCAGCGTCGCAACGTCGTCCGCGCACTGCCAGCAAGCACGGCAGAGAATCGTGCCAAGCTCGCCATTGTGACAGGCAGCAACACTGGCCTCGGATACGAAACGGCAAGAACGTTGGTTGTGGATTACGGCTGGGAGGTGGTGCTGGCGTGCCGATCCAAGGACAAGGCCATCCGGGCGATGGACGCCATCAACGCCGAGGCCACATCCGGTGGCAAGGCCGTCGTCTTGGATACGATTTTGGATTTGGCGGATTTCGATTCCGCCGAAGCATTCGCGAACTGTGTCAAGAAACAATACAGTGGTCGCAACATCGACGTGCTCATCAACAATGCCGGCATCAATTCCTCGGGGCGGGCAGCAGGTAACTTCGATCTGATGTTCTGCGCCAACTTCCTGGGTCATTTCGTGCTGACCCAGCAGCTGCTCGAGAAGATGCGAGGTGGCAGGATCATCAACCTTTCGTCCGTCATGCACCACTTCACCAGCAGCGAAGACAAGAATGCTGAGTTTTGGAGGAAGATGATCTTCTACCAGCCTCCGGAGAAGGGCGAGATCCAGACCACGTACGACCTCACCGACATGTACTCTGCGTCCAAGCTCGCGGCGATCCTCTTCAGCAACGAGCTGAGCCGTCGGTACGGGAAGTCGCATGGCATCAAGACCATGACTGTCAATCCAGGTTCCTGCGCCACCGACATCTGGAGGAGCTTCGGGCCCATGGTCCAGCGCATCGTCAAGGTCCTGTACCTGACATCGAAGCAGGGTTCGGCGCCCTCCGTGGCGGCCGCCGTGAAGACGGACTGGCCTTCCAGCGTCACCTACCTGCAGCCTCTGTGGTTGCCAAACAAGAAAGGTCCCGCATGGCCGCTGTTCGAGATCCTGGGGCCGTACGTCGGATATAGGGCGGTGGAACCAAGGCTTCCACCAGCGGAAGACACTGCCGCCATCACCAAGGCATTGTGGGATGAATGCGAAAAGCACAGCGGTTACAAGTTTGCATAGGCAGGGAATAACGGTGACACACACCACATATACTTGCAATAATGTAGGTATAGCTGTCTGTAATAGTTGGTGCCATGGTGATTCAGTTTGTTCATAGAATAGTGTCTATGGTGTAGAGAGTACAACCAATTTGAGAGCATACTAGTAGTACTCGTACGTACAATGTAGTGCTCTCCATAATGACAGCCGCATGTTCATTGAACGATGGATCGTTCAAACATCCACGACGACACCATGCCCAGCCAATCAATCAATCAATCAATCAATCAATCAATCAATCAACCAATCAATCGCTTGGGTTGATCCTGCCCATTTGGTCGTTTCAACTGCTATCAGATTTGCATTGTAAATCCATCTTCGTCGAATGCAGCCGCTTCTTGTTTTGTCCGCACTGTTGACAAGCCGTGCTTTTGCAACGCAATATAGTATCTTCACCAATCACTCCCCGACTTCTTCTCGTTGGGATGCAGATAATTCTTGTCATCGTCGGGATCGATGCAAACGTCGTCTCGACCACGGATCTGCTCACGATGCGCAAATGCCTTGCTCTCAATCAACCCGGATCGCAGATCATCCAAGAAGGCCGCCTTGTCCACCTTCCTCGCCTTGCGAATATTGGAGGCGCGGATATCGCGCTGCCGATCGCGTGCGCCCAATGCTTCCTGCACGACGTCCGTCCCGCCGACGCCCCACACCTCGAGGTTGTCGATTTCGAAATGGTCCGTCTCGAATGTGGCGGACAGCAGGGATCCGTTGTCGAAGGTGAGATCGCGATTCGATGCGCGGCAATCGTCAAAGGTCTCGGCGATGAACAAGCGTGGTTGATCCGTGGTGCCGCCGAATCCAATGCCGTGTGCCTGCTGGTCGTATCCCTTCGATCGGGCGTGCGAGTTGCAATACATGAAGTTGGAGTTGCTGATCGTTGGTCGGTAAACCGCCATGGTGGGCACGGCCTGGTAGAGGAAGCAGTCGGAGTTGCCGTAAAAGTCCTTGGATTCCTTCCACGGTGATGCTGTGAATGCGCCAAAGATACAGTCGCCGCTTTGGATGATGATCAACGTGGGACCGCCGTATCCCAGCAACGAGTTTTGCAGTCTATTGAAGGATAATCCATCTGCGGCTGATGTGTACAGCCGGTAGAACTGTGTGTCATGGTGGTTGTTGTTGCAGTTGCAGTCGTGGTTATTGTTGAAGCCGCGGTCATCCGTTGAGAAGTGGGAGGTAAGATTGGACGTGTGAGTGGTTCCTGGCATGGATGAGTTGATGAAAAGAACAGAGCAGAGTAGACCAGGGCGGGCGAAGCGGAGCAGGGTAGATCTACGCGCGACCATTGATGAGATAGCAACCCAGCACTTCTCTCAGACTGCATGGCATGGTGCCACCTTCTCAAAAAAAATGCGGTGCTGTCAATAACTCAACTTCTGTCCCACATGCACGCACGTACCTCTCCACCCAAGGACACCGACATGCAGCCAAATGAAAAGAGCAACGGCGAGCTGGGTGTTCGAAAGAACGTGCTCTCGGCGGGGATCTTGGGATAATCAAAGCTCGATCGTGAGGGTGGTGCCGATCTCCCAGGAAACAGCAACGAGAAGAAGAAGGTCGACAACGTCGATGCGAACATCGGTGCCACCATCTCGGACCATTCCAGCACATCCTCTTTGCTGACAAACTCCATGAGTTGCGTGTTGTAGCGCCGACTGCTGGCGCATCGCTGCAAGGACTTCGCCAGCGCCAGCAAGTCGCTGTCCTTGCCTTCCTGCTTGGGCGGAATGAACATGCCCATATCGTCATCCTCTTCGGCTGCTTTCAAGAAGGCCGTCGCCAATCCTATCCGATGCCCCATGTTCACGAGCTCATACGGATCCACGTAGATCGATTTCTTGTGCGATGCTGCTGTTGTTGTTGTTGACACTGGAGACATAAATAACGACGATTGAGCGGATTCCGGCGGAGCCTCCTGCGGTTGGCAGCATTCCATGAGAACCTCCAAAACGGCCTTGTTGCCTCGCCGTCCGCACTTGGCAATGCCATCAAAGAATGTCTCTAATCTTGCCACTCGGCTGTATTCATCCACTGGGGCTGCCGTTGTTGTTGCTGTTGTTGTTGTTGAAGTCGAAGCTGGATTACCATGGCCGTTGCTACTTGGTTGATCGTAGGAGGAGCGATCTTGCGACCTCAGCAAGCACTTCCTGTACAGAGTGTTGCCGAAGTCCGGAGGCAGAATCTTGTGCTCCGCAGCTTGCAACAACATCATTCGTTCCTCAGCTGCATCCGACGAGTTCAACGACGCCGTCGCCACTCCCATGTCCGTGAGAAAGGACACACGGTCCTTCGGCGTCTTTTCCTGAAGACTCTGGTAGGCTCTGTAGACATGGATGAGTTCCGCGTCTCCGAACGGAACGCGATCGCCCAGGTACTTGATGTCCTTCTGCTCCTGACTCAAGGCCCCATTGGATCCGGTGCTGGTCGAGTTTCCCATCGTGCTCTATTGGGAGAGAATTGTGGCGGCCTTGTCAAAGAGATTGATCGATCAGTCGATCAATAGTCTTCAAATCTCGTCAAGTCCTGTGAATGAGTTCCGTGATGTGTGGGTATTGTAAGCAAGTCGTAATCAAAGCTCACCATGAACAATGACAAACTGAGACGTGTCGAAGGAAGCAGCGTTGAGGAAGTGTGCAGGTGTGTCTGTCGGAGGCACAACGAACACACACGAGTAACACAGAAAATCGTGGAGGGTTTGCGAACCACGATGGTGTGTGCAAACAAGCGCTTTGTAAATTGCTTCTTCGTAATTATACGCACTCCCGTTCTCTTTCCGACCATACAGCAAGACCTATTCCACTTTCTCAGAGCTCGAGTGAGTCAACTGGTCGGATGACGAGGGACCACATGTGCGTTAAATGTGGGCATGACGATATTTTCCTCCGACATCTGCTTTGAGTGGTGCGACTTTTTTGTACCGCACAAACGAGAACAAAACGCTCCGCTACACCACGCAAAGGACACACGCAGGGCCAACCGACACGAACACGAACTGCAGTCACAGCGCTGCGCTGATGTCTCCCACCACCTGTTTCGTTTGTGAAGAAAGCGGCTCTGTGGCTAAGTGACTTGGGCGAAATGAGAAAACGATTTGGTTGGTCTTTCGCTGGTTTGTGGGCGTAGTTAATCGTAGGATGTGTGGTGCATAGCCGCGTGGCGAACGCACGTCAAAGGTTTTGTGGAGCGTTGCTACAACCACTACTCGACTACGCTTCTAACACACACCTTTCTCCACACTTGGGTGATGATCCACCCTCGCCAGAAATCACGAACACCGATTGACGCCAACAACACCCAAGAGAGCACGAGAGGAGGACAAAAGAGGGAGAATCGCTGTTGGTCTCTATCCGTATTCATTCCTGTTGTTTCCATAGCTCCGCCCGTGCCCAGGGATAGAGGAAGACGCGAGTAGAGCGGAGGAGCCCACAACAACATCAACACACACATAACACACACAACACACAGCCTCGCATCCGCAACAACACCATCTTCGCCCTGCCAGGGATCCAATTGTGTCATTATTAGCCCCTAGCAACAACTCTACAAGTATAACCACAGCACACTACACCAACAGCATGTCCACTATCAACCGCCGCGCATCCAAACGCCGTCGCCGACGTCCTCATCTCAACTTCCATAACCCCACCGCATCAGAGGAGCGGCTTCTACACCAGGCCATCCAAAATTCCAAACTCGACCGCGCGCGGCCAAAGGACGGCAAACTCGATGTGCCATGGGCTCCTACCTTCTACCCCACCATCGAAGAGATGGAGGGCAACCCATTGCACTTTGTGGAGAAGATTAGGCCCATCGCTCAACGTTATGGAATCTGTAAGATCGTCCCACCGGATGGATGGAGCCCGCCATTTTGTAAGTGACAAATTTGCTTCGTGTTTGTGATGCTTGTGGTAGTGATGGTGACGATGATGATGACAGCTGTTGGTGATGAGGATGGATGATGGATGGCAGTCTCTCATGACACACGAGAGATGAAGGCAATTGGATGTCGATGCGAAACTCTTGCGTGGTGTCAACCTCAGCATCAGAGAATCGTTTCATGTCACGATCAGCGCAGCAGCCTTGACGACTATCTGCTCCTGCCACCCAGCAGACACTCGTTTCAAGTCCCTTTGGTATCCCTAGTTAGCGCCATTGTGTTCTTCTAACGAAGCACTGATGAAAGCAACTTTAGGACCTGGGTTAGACTTGGTCGAGCTGGGTTGGGTGGGGTTGCCTATCTTGTCGCCGGTTCATGGGGGTGGTGGTGTGGCGCGTGCGTGAGCAGAGGATGCGTCATGTTGAGAAAAAGTTTGTTGTTGTCAGGAGGACTTGGGAAATTCCATCCGAACGTAAACCAACAAACAGAAAGCACAACACTACACAACACTACACAGCATCCTCGAACACACCCAGCGACTACGATCACAACATCAACGAGAGAAGCAACGAGATGACGCTCCCAACCAGCCGTTCGACGCAAACTAGAGCGCGCGTCGCCATGGTCAATCATGATCAGATTCGTGGCGTGCGCCTGAGGCGAAATCTGGCATCTTCCTCCTGTGTAGATGCCAGTAGGATTTCTACAAGCGTCGATTGCCTCCATCTGCTCCAAGAGAACAACAGCGCCAAACGGAACTCAAGCTAACCACCGCCCTTCACTGCCACCATCCCTCCTCTGTCTCTCTCTCTCTCTCTTCATCCAATATCGAACTCTTGCTACTCTTACGGCTACAACACTATTGCGATCTCTAATGATGTCCCATGACGACTATGGCGATGATGACAACCTTCATCATGACCAATCCTCACGTCTAACTTCGTCACAACAACTTCAACCTCACGCGGCCATTCGCCTTCACCAACAAACTCAACGGAAACAATCAACACCAACCAACCACTCCCAATGCATTCAATGAATGGATGTACTCGATGTATGCACGCATGATTGTATCCAACTGTGCGATCATGCACTACGTGCAACTGTTGCATCTACCGCCTCTGCAACTATACGGTATGGGGCCATACACGACGCTACTCTACTCTACTCTACTCTACAACGCTTGATATTACACGAACAACAGCCGCAAAGCTAGACATCAACCAACGCTTTTCCACCAAGGATCAGAAACTTCACAGGCTGCAAGAGGGCGTCAGCTTCGGTGATGGTGGCGAGTACAACCCTGCCGAGTACCAGGAGTACGCCTCCAAGTTTGCCAAAGCGTACAAGGAGAAGTTCTACCCAGATCTCAGATTCACGCCGGAGAACCTCGAGCGGGACTATTGGGATATCGTTGAGACTCGCAACCGAGAGGTGTCCGTCGAGTACGGGAACGATGTGGACACCGACAGGTTCGGATCTGGCTTCCCTCTGTCCGAGAGAGGCCGCAGCGTTCTTGGGAAGAAGGACGAGGAGAAGACCAAGCTCCCGGAGCCCAAGTTCGGATCCGAAGACTACTACAAGGAGACCTGGTGGAACCTGAACAACATGCCCTGGGCTCCGGACAGCGTCCTCCGCAACGTGAAGGTAGGCATCAACGGGATCAACGTGCCGTGGATGTACTACGGTTCCCTCTTCACCACCTTCTGCTGGCACAACGAGGACAACTACCTGTACAGCATCAACTACCACCACAAGGGCGCGCCGAAGCAGTGGTACGGCGTCTCGGGGAGCAAGGAGCACGCCGAGGGACTGGAGAAGGTGTTCAAGAACTACCTCTCCATGAAGATGAGGGACGTTCCTGACTTGCTGCACCACATCACCACGATGTTCAGCCCAAGGCTGTTGCAAAACGCGGACGTGCCGGTCTACAAGCTCCTCCAGTATCCCGGAGAATACGTTGTGACATTCCCCCGGTCGTTCCACGGTGGCTTCAGCCTCGGACCCAACATCGGCGAGGCCGTGAACTTCGCCACGCACGATTGGATCGCACTCGGAGCAGATGCCAACGAACGGTACCGCTCGTTCGCACGGCCTGCCGTCTTCTCGCACGACCGTCTGACGCTGACGATGGCGCAGCATCTGGACCATCAGAAGGCCCACTCGACCTGCAAGCTGCTGCTGGCGGAGCTAGAGCGCATGGTCAAGGAAGAGCTGGAACTGCGCGACAAGCTCGTCAAGGTGGGCGTCCGCGATGTGTCCGACCTCATCGAGCTGCCGGCAAATCGGCTCGATCAGCTGGACGAGGAGAGCGCGGACTACGACGACAAGCGTCTGTGCCACGCCTGCAAGCACGTCTGCTTCTTCTCCGCCGTCGCCTGCGAGTGCAGCCAGTCCAAGGTCAGCTGCCTGAGGCACAGCCACTTCATGTGCCGATGCCCGACCGAGCGCAAGTACCTGATGATCTGGAGCACCAAGGGCGAGCTGGAATCGACGGTGGACCGCGTGCGCGCCAAGTCCGAGGAACTGAAGGTATCGGACGCCGCGAAGGAAGGCACCAGCAGTGCCACTGCGATTCCAACGCCGCCAGTGACATCCAGCGATGCTGCTGCGGGTGCTCAAGCCGCAGATGCTGCCGTGCCACAAAAAACGGTCGGCGTCGAGGAAGATCTGCTGCGCCACAAGGATAAGGATATCCCATTGGATCCGTACGATCCCAACAAGGAGTCCGGGGCCTCCGTCGTCTCCGCATCATCGTACGATATGGACGCCGCGAGCGGATCCGAGGATTCCAACGACGGCAATGATGAGACCGACGAGGATTACGTCGACAACGACACGCAAAAGCCGGTTTCACCTCTGCGACAGTGAACATAGTCAATGCACAAAGCCAAGCACCACATATACGTAGTGCGATATCGAAATGTGATGTTTCCTAGGATTATAGTAGTTGAACGTATTTACATACCATCCCGTACTTGCCGGAGTCACTGAGCTTTCAGTGGTCGATGTGCCGGGCATCATACGAGAGGTCGGCGAGCTGGTTCGGCACCGACCTCACCTGGCATGGCAGCACTGTGAAGCCATCGTGGATGTGATTGCCCTTGTGCTCTTGCTGTGGTGATTGCGATTGCGATGGGAAGGCGTTGAATGAATGTCACACCGTCTTGGATGCTTGTACATCACCGCTGGTCCGACTGCGTCTGCGTCTGCGCCTGCGTCTGCTGCTGTTGGTGTTGTTGCATTGGCTCCACAGCTGCTGCAATGTCAGCAGCGGCATCAAAGACAACGGCATCCAGCCCATTCTCTACCAACGTCTGCGTCCCCCGCAGCAGCCGTCTCGTTTCACGCTTCCGCTTGCGTTGGACATGCCGAATCCATGGTCCTTGGATGTGAACATCAGGTGATAGGCACAGCCTCATCTTCCATACCATGAAGGCGGCGCAGATCAGCACGGAGCCGATCGCGAGAGTCCGTCTCCAATATGCGCTCGATGTATCGCATTCTCCTCGCATCTTCGGAGGCGTGCTGAAGAGGGTGACGCGATGTATCGCAGTTGCGGCGGCATGGTCGCATGCCATCACGTGTTCTTGTCCTGTCGTCGACATGATGCTGTTGGTGGTGTTGGATTTGATGGATCTTGTGGTTTGTTGCTGTTGGTGGGAGTAAACCATTGGAAGACACGGAAGAAGGGAGACGAGTAGAGATCGTGCTCGACTCTGGTCTGCTCTGCTTGTATCCTTGCTGCGTCCCGTGCTTTTGTGAAGGCGGGCCTGATCTGTGATGCTCTGTGGCATGGAATCCCCGTACCCGCGCAGCAGTCGTAACGCAGTTCTTGTTGAGTCTGGCTTCTTGGTTTATTCGTGCGACGTGTTGGTGTTGGTGTTGGTGGGAAGAAGACACCATGTTTCTGTCAAGGGGTTGTGATGCTTTTGCCTGTGGTCTGTTGGCACAGCGCACACCAACAAAACGGAAGTGCACAAAAACGCAAAAATGGCGAACCAAGGTCTAGAACAGAACGCTTCGTAGTCTACGCATGTTTCACGACTAGAAATCGAACTATTGGATAATAACGTCAAATAACGTCAAATCGATACAGTACGTAAGTAATCATACGAAAAACGGCACTGCAACGATTCGATTTATTTGGTACATTGGCTTGTAAGCTGAAATAAACGTTGCGCGCTCCGCTTCGTGTGTGTCTGTCGCCAAATGTGTGAGTGGCCACGCCATCCCATGTCCACTGATCGCCATCTCCTCGCCTCTCCAGACGCAACATGTTGTGAGTCAAATCTCCGCATTGACGAGCTTCACCGTCAACAACAACAACATCACTAAGGACAAAGTAGAGCAAAATATAGCGATTCATCCAGGATTGGTGTTTGTTCAGCCATCATCCCTTGAACACCATTCGCATCATCGTCGATAGGCAGCGTCACAGAAGTAGCAGTGATACGAAGAAGCCAACAACTCTTGCTGCATCCATCAACCTGCGAACATCGTCATCAACGCCACCCCCATCTGTCTTCCTTCTCCTCTCCATCATCATCATCATCATCATTCCCCATCAACCAAACAGTCACGCTACGTGCGACATCGTCAATACCGACGCATAGCCACTGTCGACTTGAATGATCTATATGCGTCATACCGGCACAGCGCATTGCATCGCACCATATCGCAACACACCACAACAGAACACCACACTGCATCAAGCGGAGGTTGGAAAGGGACGATGGCGACGCGGCGGGCGGTTGGACTTTCGACGCTGTTGCTGTTGCAGTCCGCAGGCTTGGCGGCCGCGACTTCCGAAGTCGGCGGTGCCTCGTTGCCAGAGCAGACCCCACTTGCGACAACACCCTTGCACAATGGCCAATCCTCAACCAAGCATGATCACGATACTACTGCCTCGTCAATGGCAACAGCACAATCTCACGGAGTTGATGGGCAAGCCAACGGCACATCGCGACAATCACTACCCCAAACACCGAGAGGTATTGATCATCGGGTACTGTTTGGGTTCGATGCATTCTTTCAGCACAGCGGAACCACCAACGGCGGTGACAACAACGATGCAGATGATAGCGACAGCGATGAAACAGGCGGGAATGATACAGGCGACGATGGCACGAATAGCAATCAAATGGGCGCCGGGCTGGCCAAGTTCTTCTCGTTCGACAATGCCGGCAGCGACAGCACACCCACGAGTTTGCCCACTGCCTCTCCAACTTCACGACCGACGCCGAATGCGGGTACGGCAACACCGGCTGGAACCGATGGCGATGCTGCTGACATCGACGAAGACGCCTTCTGGAATGACTTCGTGTCCAGCACCATCAGCAGCATGCCATCAAGCTCACCAAGCCAGTCACCGAGCACAGCACCAAGCGTATCGCCGACATCAGCACCGTCCGTGATTCCTTCAGTCTCACCTTCCGCGCAACCCAGCGCTACGCCAAGTCAATCACCGTCATCGAGACCCTCCACTATTCCAAGCGCGACTCCAAGTGTAATGCCAAGCACAACGCCAAGTGACAACCCGAGTGCCCAGCCAAGCCAGATACCGAGCAGATCGCCAAGCGAGTCGCCGACATCAGCACCGACCGCAATGCCAACATCGTCTCCAACAGCAGGACCGTCCGAATCCCCGAGTACCACACCAAGCAGTCGTCCAAGTGCTAGTCCAAGCTTACAACCCTCGACGCAGCCAAGCCAGGCGCCAAGTTCAATACCCAGCGAGTCACCATCGTCGCAGCCAACCAGCATGCCGACGGCCTCTCCCACAACAACACCGTCCAACTCACCGAGTGCCGAACCAAGCAGCCAACCAAGCTTGAGTCCAAGTCATCAACCATCAGTGGAGCCGAGTCAGCGACCAAGTACGCCGCCGTCAAGCTCCCCGAGTGCCGAACCAAGCAGCCAACCAAGCTCGACTCCAAGTCATCAACCATCGGTGGAGCCGAGTCAGCGACCAAGTACGTCGCCGTCGAGGCCCCCGAGTGCAGAGCCGAGTAGCCATCCAAGCTCGAGTCCAAGCCTCCAACCATCAATGGAACCAAGCGAGGCTCCAAGCTCGACACCCAGTGCGACACCGACATCGATGCCATCCAGCAGACCTTCGGCGTCGCCTTCAATAGAGCCATCCAATTCGCCAAGCTCCTCGCCGAGTGCTCATCCAAGTGGCAGTCCAAGTCACCAGCCATCGACAGAGCCAAGCCTGGCTCCGAGTTCAATACCCAGCACAATACCATCGATGGATCCAACAGGCTTGCCGACATCTGTCCCAACAACATCACCTTCACAATCGCCGAGTGCCGTCCCAACCAGCCACCCAAGTTCAACACCGAGCGGTGTACCAACCGTATCGCCCAGCGACTCACCCAGTGCATCGCCCAGTGTAATCCCGTCGTCTTCACCATCGAATTTGCCGAGTTCCATTCCGACGCAGCAGCCATCCAGTGTGCCAAGCTCCACACCCACGAACCATCCGAGTGCACCCCCAAGCGTCGAACCATCGAGTTATCCGAGCCTTGCTCCGAGTTCGCTACCAAGCGCAACACCCTCCTCTGTGCCAACATTGGCGCCCAGCACCAGCCAGCAACCGACCATCAGCCAGCTTCCGAGCCAGCTCCCCAGCTCCCTCCCATCCATCAGCGTGCTCCCCAGCAGCTTGCCATCCGCAAGCATGGAACCGAGCAATGAGCCTTCCGACATGCCGTCCGAAGTCCCCACCACATTCTTCACCACCCTCTCCTTGCTCGATACGCCCGGCATCTGCACCGGCGACGGACGCGGCTTCGGATGCGCCGATACCAACGAAACGGGATCAATGGGAAATCCTAACGACCTGGTCAACTGTTACAACGTCACGAACCAAGGCGGGTCGGCACCCTTCTTCATCGAGTCCATCACGTACTGGCTGGGCACATCCATCCCGCCGCCCGCCGATCTCAGTGTGACGATATGGAACGGAACCATCGCGGACGGCCCCGGAACCATCGTGCATCAGGAACCGATCCCCACGTTCGATATCGGCGAGAATCTGTTCGTGCTCGAAGCGCCGTTCGTGTCGACAACGCCGGAGATCTGCGTGGGCCTGTTTTCCGGCACGATCGACAGCGCTTTGCGCGCGCAGGTCGAACCCATCGGCGGACTGCAGAGCTTCGTGCGGGCGCCCAATTGCAACGTGAATGACTTCGCGCGGCTTTCCGATCTGAACATCCTGTCCGATCTTTGTATCGAAGTGCATGTCTTCGGGTGATTGGCGACACCGCATGACATGCACCAGATGGAAGAGCACAACTCAGGAGCAACCAAAGCACCAATATCATTATCCATAACCCAAAACGAAATGAATGAACGAATAGTATAGTAAATAATAAAGTATATCAGTCATATTCATACGATACCAATACTTCCATGTCTCTCTCTCTCTGTCTCTCCGCAGGGAGCAGAGCACATGGATTGAAGCGAGCTGGATCCGCATGTTCGCCCGTTTTGTGCTCTTGTGTCGATGCGTCTCCATTTGCTGAACGTCACTTTTCTCGGCGGATGTGATACAATTTGAGTCATGTAAAATGTGTATTAGTCGAATGAATCCTATTCAATCCCATCCCGACTAAATCCAGTCCCACGGTGAACAGATTATCGACGACGATGGTTCGTCGCGATGCGATGCGAGCACGTTCCCACGCTGATTGGAGCACAACCACAAACCTTCATGACACGTTTCTCCTGTTCTGTGTTGTTGACGCTTTGATGGGTCCTTCGCTCACGTCGTCTGGTTGGTTGGGCGGAATGCCGAACGCCACATTTGAAACCGGAAACGGAAGCGCGTGGGTGGGTGATTGTTTGGGTGACAGACACGACAGAGGCTCTCGCAACAACATCAGCCATCGATCAGAAGTCATTGCCATCGCATTGTCTCTTTGCATCTTACAACACATCACATCGAGTCGCATCAAGCTGAGTTGCGTTCTCGAATCACAACTTTCGCACAGTAACTCTCGTGACATCGAAAGCATCCCTCACATCACTATCATCACTTTGAGCACGACTATTGTACATCATACAATACGCAGCTCCTGCCAATACTATTGTACTTTCTCCAAGATGATCCGATTGCTCCTGACTTGGTTCATCCTTCTGCAGATGATATCCACCTTCTTCCTGGCGCATGCCACCACCCAGAGAACTGGCGCGGGTCATTCCTTGGGGGCGAGGCTGCTAGGAAGGCCATACGTGACCAGCTGGGATGAGGAGGAGCGCGACGATGGCGGTGACATCTACGATCCGAGTTCTGACAGTGCAGGTGGATCACGCAGGAACGGATTGTTTGTGGGGACAGGCCGTGAATTCAACCTCTTTGATTCCGCAGGCACAGAGGATCGCCGTCGCACACGATGGAGACTTGCCTCCAACCATCGGCAAGGCGGCCACGACCAGGATGATGACTATGGGTACGAATATGATTCCGACTACGACTACGGTGACTTCGATGACTACAGCGCCACGAAAAGCGACGTCAGTCGAGGTGGCAGCACGACGACGACGACGGCCGCTGCGACGAGCAGGCACGATGTCGACAGCGACAGCGAATCGGAGCACATGGATGAGATGTACAGTCTCTATGGTCGACCCTTGCCCAGAGCATCATCAACATCGTCGTCGCCATCCAACTCGCAATCACCATCACGATCGTTGCCCACCAATCGGTATTACTACAGAAATTCCGGCATACCAACACGCCGACGACAGCGCCGCCAGGAACGTCCCAACGTCTTCCAAAAGGTGCAGAACTGGTGGACCAGCCAGGTCTCGCCCAATCTCAAGGACATGCCCAAGATCGCCATCCGCGTCGAACCCACGACGACGCTCAAGATCCGCAAGACCTTCCGTCCCTTGAAGACGATCGTTCGTATCGGTGCCGACTACAACACGCAGGTGGGGGTGTGGCAGTTCACGTCCAGCTGGGAGGATGCCATCATCGGCAGCAAGATCACGTTGGCGGGGAGGGAATTGCAGCTCAGCAAGTCTTGGCAATTAAGCGTTGGTATGTGTACACACAGACATGATGGAATGGATTCGATTCAATTCAATTCAATTGGCGTGCTGTGTTGCGACCTTTGCGGTCTTTGTGGTATTTGTGATCGTTGCGGCTATGGTCATACGCTGCGAACATTGGCATTACTCGTAAGCGTCGCGAACAAAGCGTTTGCATTGGAGAAGACATCGCAGCTGATTATGCAACCACTACGCAACATGGATGCACCACGACATGCAAGATACACACACACACACACAATTCCTTCTCACCGTTACCCTCCCACCACCACATTTTCTACAATCACACAGGCGCGGTCGAGGACCTGGTCACTCGACTGAGATTCCGAGCCGCCATCGACCTCACAACCTTCAAAGCATACGCACGCATTGGATTTCGCACGGAACGACTCTCGCCCATCAACGTCATGGAAGGCTTCACCCTCATGAAACGACTTCCGCTCGATGGCGCCCATGGCAACGTCAAGCTCGAAGTCAAGGCCAACTTCGCCTTGCCGGAACCGGAGATCGAATACAGCACGGAAACGCAAAGGTCCTTGGTGGGAATGGGCGACATTGAAGTCAGCATTGATGAGCTCAATCTCTTGCTAGATTATTAAACTGAACTGTCCAACCACGCAACACAACACAACATTCAATTGTATTTGTACTATACCATGGAACATACAAGTACAATGGTTTGCTCTGCTTTATCCATTCTCATCACGATAACGAACTCTATAACATGTCTTCCCGCTCTAATCTACTTGCGCTCACTTCATGACCATCGTGACACAGGCCGAAAGGCATCCGTAGGAATATCCTGCGCCATGGCCAATCGCAGCGTATTGTACAATGGTTCGGCCGCCTTGGGAGGAGGTTGATCCATCACTTCTTCGGCCGTGATGCAGCGTCCGTAGAATTTGGCGTTAATCTCAGGCCGGGCCATCAGAACGCTGCCTTCCAAGCTGATGCCCGCGAACAGACCCTTCGAATGCGAGTACGAATAGGCCGCATGCACGCTCCAGCTGTGCTCGTCGGGCGATGAGACGTGGGACGTGGCGCCGCGACCCAGAGGACCGACGGCGACGCCCAGTTCGGCCCCCAGCTGCACTTCGGCGTCCTGCAACAGGGATTGGACAGCGTCGGTGCTCGTCAGAACGACGAGGTAATGTGCGATGTCCCCGCCCGCCAGCATGCCGTATCCCATGCCCATCGTCCGCATGGCGCACGGCGCGCTCCAACGATCGTCGTCCAAGCGTGCCACGAGAAGTCCCGTCCCGATGCGGCCGCTGACGACGAGTCCCGCCTTGACGACTGTCAGGAAACACAGTCCTTTCGCGTGGTGCAGCAAATCCAGCGGGATCGCACGATCCGTCTTGTTGCCGACCGCATCGTCGTAGCCCAAGCACATGCGTTCCACGATCGTCGTGGCCTGTCGGATGGAGGAACCCAAGGTGAAGCAGACGGGGTTGTTCCAATTCCATGACGATGCTTCGCCATGCACGATTGGATTCTCCTGATCGCACGGTGCGCGATCGGTGATGGTGAGAAAGTCCTGCAGGGCCTGCACGATGCCTCGCGGCAGCTCGTCACGATTGAATTTCTCCACGAGATGCAGCAACCAGAAATCGAGCTGGACTTTGCGCGTTTGGATGAGATCAGAATGCTGGGTTGGTGCGAATTGAATGGACGGCGTCCAATTGCCAATGCGGCCTGCCCAATGCTTGGAGGGAAACTCGATGCCGATGGAGATGTTGTAACTCTCCACCAGCTTGTGCAGCTTGGCAAACTCGGAATATCGGTGTTCAATTTGGGGTGGATACGACTGTTGCTGCTCTTGCTCTTGCTGCTGCATATGACGATGGTAGTCATCATCCTGATCAATGACCGACCTAGACATCTTGTTGGTCTCGCTGCTGCTATTGCTGTTGCTGTTGCTGTTCTTGGGATGGTGAACCCTCATGACGTAGGTGGTGTACTTCTTGCCAGCCAAGTCGCGCCTCGTCTCGGCCGACATGACCCTGACGATCAGCTTGTTGACATGCACATCTTGAGATGATGCATCGGCAATGTAGGACTGTTTACTCGGGTGTGGATCTATCGACTCGCTCTCCTCCGTCCCGTAGTCAGCTTGCGGGATTCCAGATGGCGTGAACTGCGACAACGGCGATGCCCACGGGACCGATCGCACACCAGGGCTGACGCAGCCTTCGCGACTCGATGGCCGGTAATGCGAGGCGTACGGCGACGCGACGGGATCATGACGCGGCGTCGAAGCCAAGGACCATGGTGATGCGGCAGTGGATGGCGTCGTCTCGTGGTGCGTCCGATCGGCGCTGTGTGGAGTGGAAGCGCTTGCATCGTGCGTTCCGCCATGTCTCAATTCCCCGAAGGATTGGTAGCTGCTCATGCTGTATCGTTGTTGGCTACTTGATGAATGAGTCGCAACGATGATCGTGTTGCATTGTGTGTATGTCTTGAGGCTTTGCCTTACCCACTCTTGCAAGTATGGTATTCTACAAGTGCGAGCTGCGGAATCATCTCTCGCCTCGCCTCATCTCAACGCTGCTCTCTGTTCCGCTCTTGCGTGTTTGATTGTTGATGTCGCGTTTCCGCTCTTCTTTCAAATTTGAATTCTCTTCGAGTCGTGCATGCTGTTTTTGAACGAGTTCCAGTCACTAATCCTACAGACACTCACAACTACTTGTGAAGCAGAGAGCGGTGGTCATCAATCATACTATGACCACATCTCTTGGTAACAATCATAAACTGTAATGCTTGCACGCAACTCTCATCAATTGATTATTCAATAACATACATTGATGTAGGAATTGGAGTGGAGGATTCTATGGCACTCCAGTGCTCTGCCATCTCCATGCATACTCGTACATGTTTCTGTCGCTCTCCGTTGGCTTGCCTGCCGCAAGTGCTGTACAACATGCCACTTGCGATCGTTACCTATGAACCCGATGAGCTTGAGCTCGAACTCGAGCTGGGCACGGATTCCAATTCGCGCTGATCCCAATCATCCGAGGAATAGTTGCCCTCCGTGGACATTTGTTCCGGCATGCCTGGGAAATCCATCTGGTTGCTCTTGTGCTTCGGTTCGTCCTTGCCCGGGAAATGGTATCCTGGTGGTTTCATACCAATGAAGATGCATTTGCCTTTCGGTGTGCGCAAGGTCAGGCACAGCATGAGGTTGGCACCGGCCTTGGCCTGGATGCCGTCCACGCCGGAGAGCAGCTTGTGCACGACGTGTCCTTCCGGTATCTGGATGTGGAGGTTGTCGAGCTGTCCCTCTGGTTGCATACGCACTGTGGGATGGTCGCTGGTTTTCTTCCACTTCACGTAGCTCGGTGCACACCCACCGATGTCGTGATCGTAAAAGGTCATGAGATCCCAGCAGCGTTGCGAGCCATCGATTTTCGCCTGCACCATGGCGATCTGATCTGGCTTCCAACCCACGACGTCCGTGGCGTAACCTTCCACCATCTTGCTCATCTGGGTGCGGATGGCATAATGGAACGGTTCCAGCGATCCCGTCGGCAGGCCCTTCAGGTAGTCCGTCAGCGATCCCTTCGGTGCGTCCGGATCCGGCGCGATGATCTCGACGTACCGGTTGTCATTGAGCACCACGACGGCTGTTCTGGCACCCAGCCCTTGCAATCTGCCAGACGGCACGGGCCGAATCCCCGTCCGCTTTTCAAACTCTGTGATGGCGTCGTCCAAATCCGGCGCCGCCAGCACGATATTATCGAGCACGTTGTCGGACAGTTTGATGTCGTCACCACCACCATTCTCATCCTCAGCGGCGTCGTCCATGGCCGTCCATTTCTTGACCATGTTGTCCATGCGCGTTTGCGGCGTGTCATCCGAATCTGCCGATCCTTCCGAGATGGCACCCAACGACGACACCTCGTCATGCGTCAGGACGTCGACCGAAATCTCAATGCCCTTGGCACCCAGCGCGGCCTGTTCGGGCGGTACGGGGAATTCGAATGAGACCTTTGTGATGACGCGTTTGGTGCCGCCGGGCGTTCGCGGAGAGATGGGCGGTGGTACGGATTTGCCCCCATCCAAGTACCCTGGCGGTAGGACCTTTTTCTGCTTGCGCGGACTCATGATGCCGAGGCCCAAGATTGGTTCATCCGCAAAGAAGCCGAAATCATTGTCGTCCGTGTTATCGCCGATGGTGTCTATGGAATCCATGGCGCCTTTGGATCGTTGTGGTTCGTCCGCATTGAGACCATAAAATGCGGTCTCATCGAGGTTGTGGGAAATGCGGCGCTGGGCTTGTTCGGAACGCTCGGGTCGCTTTTTAATCTCCTTGACCTTGAGCTCTTCGAATTGGTCACTTGCCTTGCCGCTGCTGTTGCTGGCATCATCGCCTTCTTCGCCATCATTTTCACCATCGCCATCGCGGCTGTTCTTACCCTTCTTCTTTTTGTCCTTCTTTGTTTTCTTGTCTTTCTTCTTCTTGTCCTTCTTTTTGGTCGTATCCTTATTCTCGTCTTTGCTGTCATCCTTGTTGTCATCTTTGTTGTCCTCCTTATTCTCATCTTTATTGTCGTCCGCAAAGGATTGCTCATCGCCAGTATCGTTGTCCTTGTCAGTATGCTTCGTCGTCTTCTTCTTGGTCTTGACCGGCACATCGCCATCTTCGACGGACGAAATGGAAATGGACGCGCTGGGCTTCTTCAAAGTCTTCTTGGCGGGCGATTCCGATAACTTGGTGGATTCCGTCGATACGTCTTCGTCTTCGCTGCTGCGCTTCTTCTTTTTCTTTTTGATGGTCTTGCGCGACGACGCGACGGATGCCGCCGGCTCATTATGGTCCTTCTTGGATACCTTCTTCAGTTTGATCTTGCGCGATGGTTTCTTTTCGGAGGCGTGGCTGCTGGAATCCATGGGAGCCGAATTGCGGCGCATCTTCGTTTTGAGCGTGGTGCCATTGACGTTGTTCTTTTTGCGAGATTGCGTCGACAAGGTGACGCTGCGTCGTGGCGAATGCAAGGATTGGACGGAGGATTCGAACATGGATTTGAGGGCCTTGACGGAGCCCTTCTTCTTTTTGTTGTTGAGTGGCGAACCCAAGGACGCGGACGCCACGGAAGAATCGTCCAACGAGACGCTCTTCTTGAGGGCGATCTTTTTTGTTTTCTTCTTGGTCTTTTTGATTGCGGAGACGGGCGTGGCCTGGCTGATATCGTCGTCGTTGTTGGGACTTAGCATGCTGTCGAGGGCGTCGTTGGTGGATTTCCTGTGCGGCGATTGAAAGACGGAGCTGTTGTTGAAGGAGGACGCGGACGACACGGATGCATTGCCCTTGGGTTTGGCCCAGGCCGGCGGTTTCTTTTTATTGGTGTAGGGCGAGACGAATCCCCCGCTCTGCGTCGATGCGTAATTCCTTTCCATGGTGTTGCTGTTGTTGCTTTTGTTGAATATATTGCGCAAGGATTTGACGGATCTGCGATTGCCATTCGACGACGACGACTTTTTGGATTTAGAACCGTTCTTGGTCTTGTGCTGTGGTTGCCGCTCATCGTCCTCGTCTTGATTGTGGTTGTCATTGTCATCATTGTCAACATTGTCATCATCGTCAACATCGTACTTCTCAACTTTGATATTCCGATGCCGACTCCGCGTGGGTGGCTTATCGGCCGGCAGCTTCGAGGATCGCTTGGAGAACAAATTGCGCAGGGAGCTGCGTTTCTTGGGAACGGCCAGATCATCGTCATCGTCATCGCTGCTGAGGAGCTTGCCCGTGTAGGTGGCGTGGATGCCATCGTGGATGCTGAGCCCCAGATCGTCGGAGCCGCGGTCATCGTTCGTCTCGAGGGGCAGAAGCGGCGGCGGCGGCGGCGCTCCAATGACCTGCGGTTCCGACAGCATGGACATGAGATTGCTTTCCTTGACGGGCGTCTTGTGGGCGTAGATGGCGGCCGCCGAACGCACGGTGGATTTGGGCTGCCGCAGCTTGCGTTGAGGTTTGGGTTCGTCAATGAGGGAGGCTTCGATGGAGTGGTTGCTGTCGCTGCTCGCCGCGTCGTCCTTCTTGACGCGCCTTGGATGGCGACGCCTGCGTTCCTTGACGAGCGTCGACAGATCGGGTGCGTCGCAGGAGTCGATGCGCGTGGGTTTGCGGTTGCTGCGCGTTGTGGGACGCTTGCGCACGCGGCGCGCCACAGCGGCTGTGCTCTTGCCGCCGGCGCCCACGCTGTCGGCGCTGCCCGGGAACGCCGTCTTCCATGGTTGGGGCGTTGCGTTCTGGTCGTTGTCGGCGGCTGGCGTCTTCTTGGAGACCTTGGGCTTGCGCACCTTCTTCTTCGCCTTGTTCGGCGTGGGTGGTGCTTGCTCCATTTCTGTCATTGTCTTTATTGTTGCTGGTGCTGTCTCTATTGCTGCTATTGTGGGACGTGCCTTGCCCTGGTTGCTTGGTTCCTCCCTCCTTTTCAACCACTGTCCTCGTATTCTGTCCTGAGCTGTCTCGCAACTGTCTCACAGCTGTCTCACAATGATGACCCCAGCAGCGAACTCAGAAGTGAACTCACGCTCAGATTCAATGGAGCGCAACGCTCTTCCCCTCTTGAGTTTGCACTTGCAACTGCAGTGTCTGCAATGCTTGCGGGATGCCGTTGCTTGTCGGAGTACGTATGACCTGTGGTCCTCGCAATGTTTCTGGTGTGCAGAATCAGCCAGTCGCCCAATGCTGCTTTTGGTGTTTCGCTTTGTTCCTTTCCTTTCCTCTCTTTTCCTTCTTGCGACGTTGATGTCCTGTCCCTCTGCCCACCAAGACGATCTACTCCGGGTGCTTCGCTCGTTCGTCGTTGTCTTGTTGTTGTTGGCGGTTCCTCGTCTCTACCTCTCTGGTGCGCGCAACTTCTGTCACTGGTGCAAGCAAGAACAACAAACGCGATAGCCGCACACCAAGGGGGGGGGGGGAAAGACGGTAATTTTGCATTTCCCATGATAAGGCAACAACAGTTTCTTCCATAATCAGCAGTTCAACAGTCAAAAACCAAACTGAAAATTTGCCATCTTTGAGCATTCTTCCTGTCAGTTGTTTGCACAATCATCCTGATTTATGCAAAACCCAGATTCGCGGCTCCATTTTTGACTTTTACACCCTGTTGCCTGTTCGTGCGTCTGCGGCGCAGATGATGTCGTGCCGCGTTGTGCTTGCCAAGGCACGTGGAAAGTGTCGTACTTTGCCGCGAAAACGCCATCATCGCGCGATCGTCTCGCTGTGATGGCCATGGCGGCCATGGCATGCGCTGGTGTCTTGCACGCTTTCGGCGACAGAAACCCTTGTCCGTTCCGATGCAAAAAAGAGTTCTCAAGATGCGATTTGAACGGGTCGGAAATGTCTTCGCATTCCTTGATACGATTAAAAACGTCACCACCAAGCAAGGGTGTACTGAATTCAGGTACATACCACAGCAATGGGTGATAACAAAGGGAGGCATAAGCAATAAATTGCAATCATGACACATCAATCGCGGAATGGCAATACACAAAGATAATTATTAATTCATATGAACCAGAAAATGCAATTAATACGATGTTAAATGCTAAACATGTCAAAGCGCATGACATGGACAGACAGAGAAGCTTACTTAACCAATGACATAATGACACAATAATGTTTAAGCTTCACTTGAACGCAATGAGTAAGGGTCATTGTTTGCTTATAAACCCACATTCTATACGCACAGTATCGATCCTTCATGCACACTGCATTATCGCGCTTGTGTTGAAGACCCAATTTGGTGCTCTGGGCATAACGCTTATTGTGCTTGTGTTAAAGACCCAATTTGGTGCTCTGGGCATAATGCTTATCGTGCTTGTGTTGAAGACCCAATTTGGTGCTCTGGGCATAACGCTTATTGCGCTTGTGTTGAAGACCCAATTTGGTGCTCTGGGCATAACGCTTATTGTGCTTGTGTGGAAGACCCAATTTGGTGCTCTGGGCATAATGCACCTTTTCTTGCTTCAAGTGATGCAAGAATTGACGTTATGGGGCACTGCAAAGAATAAAAAACGCATCTATGCCGCCTTCAAGAGGGCGATTTCGGCCTTATGCATCGCTTTTAGGGGTCAGAATTGCGCTTATGAAAGCTCTATAAGCGCTTTTCTTGCTGTTTGGATTGATGTCACGAAGCACTCCAAATGATGCCTTTGTGATGTGGCATGTTTTGGCCTTATACATAGGCCAATTTGGTCACATTCGACTCGCATAATGCTTCAAATTAAGTCGAAGTGGTCATAAGAATCCATTTGGTCTTATGAGCGCCCCATAGTGTCGAAAACGCCTCTATGGGTGACTAAAAAGCGCTACTTCAGTCCTTTTTAACGATTAATATGAGGACTAATATAGCCCTTTGTTGGAATAAGACTCATTTGGGCTTTATTGATAGTGCACAATTTGTTTTTTGGGATAGGACTCATTTGGGCTCTATGGATAGTGCACAATTTGTTTTTTGGAATAAGACTCATTTGGGCTTTATGGAAAGTGCACAATTTGTTTTTTGGGATATGACTCATTCGGGCTTTATGGAAAGTGCACAAAGGGAAGAAATGAATCTGCATCTATTGGGATGAGCCTCATTTTGGCCTTAAGGATAGCGCATAAGGGTCAGAAACGCATCTGAATCTGTGCCATAGCCGCCGTTTTTGCCGTATCGTTGGTGCATAAGGGCAGAACTGCACCTATTTCTGTGTGATAGGCACCGTTCCAACCATATAGATGGCGTTACAAGATCGAATCTGTGTCTGTGTGATAAACACTGTTTCAACCAAATGGAGTGCTTGCATAGATGAGCACGATTCTGTGTCAATGATTCATGCTGTTTCAACCCAATGAATAGCTAGTACGGATAAGGCTGAAAATTGTCATTGATAAAAGCTGTTTCTACGATTTGAAGGGGATAATGCTGAATATTTGTCATTGATAAAAGCTGTTTCAACGAATTGGAGGGCTTGCTTAGATGAGCACGCTTCTGTGTCAATGATTCATGCTGTTTCAACCCAATGAATAGCTAGTACAGATAAGGCTGAATATTTGTCATTGATAAAAGTTGCTTCAACAATGTTCGAGGAAGAAGAAAATGATCCGTGACAACTAACTCAAACAGAACAGCACACGAATGCTCTCATCAGCTAACGAATCACAGAGACAAAAACAGTGTTCCTTGTGTTCTGCGAAATCGTGCAATGCAAGTGGTTCATGTGCGAAGCAGCAAGGAGGCGTAATCTGCTCCTCGACATGGCGACGTTGATACGCACAGCGAACACGGACACAGTGTAAAGTGCACAAAAGGAGCAACAGCGAAGAGCGAGAGGACACCGACCAAATTCTGCGGAAAAGCACCAATTATCCGAAAAAGAACGAAAATTATATATTATTCCGTCGAGGATAAGAACTAGGCGGAAACAAGTGATTTATGACTTAAGCGCTATGGAATAGAGCAAATTATTGCATTTTGAACTGCCCCCCAAGAATCGAAGTCCGCGTGTTGTGCGTCACAGCACTTTGTGCTTCCGCACGTTTGTGCGCGCACAGGAATCTCGTGAGGATTTCGCGTTTCGGGACTCAATTACTTATCGTCACGTCTCCCACCAGTCATTTTCTATCAACGCTCCCGATCCGACACAATTTCTTTGCGTCACGCGCTTCTTCATCATTCTTGGTGTGCTTTTCTTCTCTGGCGGATTCCACCAAGAACGATCTTTTCCGCAATGACTTTGGATCCGCGCTCACGGGTGTGCGGATGCCGACCAGGTTCTGTCTTGCTTGCATGCTTTCTCGCTTTCTTTCGCTCTTCCACCATGCATGGCAAACAAGTCCACTGGGAGTTGTCGGAAAAGGAGAAAATCCAACTTTATCTGTCGGAATCGGCAAGACTAAAACGCAACAAAGAAGCTGAACAGTTTCTTGCACCCATCGTGCTGTTTTGCTACTACTGAATTATCGCTAATGAGGTACTTGATCAGCCCTCTCCTTGTTTGTTTCTGTTTCTGTTGTTTTCTCGTTGGTGGCACCATCTCTTCCAGGGAGAATGCAAAGCTCTCTGCGTTGTGGTTTGGGATGGTTGCTCCTCTCTTTGTGTTGTTGTTGTCGTGCTTCCTGTGTTGCTGTTGTCGTGCTTCCTGTGTTGCTGTTGTCGTGCTTTCTGTGATGTTGTTGCTGTTGTCGTGCTCTCTTGTGTTGACGCACCCAGGCTGGTGCGGTGTGCTCTCATTTTATGCGTGCTCTGTTCGCCCATCTGTGGACACCACGCTGCCACTCAATTCGCCAGTTCCACTGCCGCCTGCACCCAAATCGCCCACGCGGCTGCGGATCACTTCATCGCGGCGTGGGGCATCTTCATCGTTGCGGGGGTGCACACTTCCAGTCAGGCCCACCATCTCCATCTCGATGGTGTGCGTGGCAACACTCTCCTGGCTGCTGGATTGGGAGGAACTGACGGCGGCATCGGGGATGCTCCCACTGGGAGACCGCAGGCCAAGATTGGCAGCTGCCATGGCCTCCAAGTTCCGAGCCGTGCGCAGCTGCTCCTCAAGCACCGCCATCCGCGAGTTGGCGCGAAACTCACGCGCAGCAACTTCGTTGCGCATTTGCGCAAACTTCGCCGTCGCTTCGCGCTCCAACTGCGCCTTCGCTTGGGCGTCCATGTGAGAGCGCTCTTTTGCTTGACGCAGGAGAGCCTCACATTCGGCGCGGGTCTTCCGGGCTTCCTCTTGGGCCTGTGCGATGCGTGCTGCGGCCTCGCGTTCCATCTGCTGCCGCATGGCGTCCACCTGCCCAGCGAAGTGGTTGGTAGCAGGAGGAGTCGCGAAGGCGCCATGATTGGGAGTCGGAGAGCCAAATGGAGCAGGCTGAGGACCACCGGCTGTACCACCATGAGGCCGAGGTGGCATTGGGCCACCAAATGGATGGGCAAAGCCTGCTGCTGGCACAGTTGCAGGCTTTGGAGGCATGGCTGAAGAGAAGGCACGGACAGATCCGTCCAGCCCCTTGACGCCGCGACGACCGACTGTCCCAAACTGCAGCTGGTTGTGATGCTCCTGGAAGAAACAGAAGGTCACCAAAGAGGTCGTGCCGAGGTAGTTCTCAACTACCTCGAAGTTGGTGTCTTCGAGCTCCTTCGTCAAGACGTTGCGGAAGAGGCTGTCGATCTTGCGGGGGAGGTTGAAGTGGCAGGTGACAACGAGCTCTCCTGCTTCGTCAGTGACCTTGCGAGCGAGGTCCTGGAAGTAGTTCTTGGCAGCAGCAAGGCTGGTTGAGAAGCCTGCATTGTAACCATAAACGCCATAGATGCATTCAGCTGTAAAATACATCCGTGGTACCTTGTATGTGAGCTTGAGCGTCCATCCTTCATCTTCTGTGCTGAGTGTCACTGATTCTGGATCAACTTTCGGGTCAAGGACCACAAACACGTGAATCCCCTCGCGATAGCGACCATGTCCACTGGCGGCTGTGAGCGGATCGAAGGCACGCTCTGTGAATGAACCCATCTTCACCATGTCCAGAGCAGGGCTCATGGCACGATCAACAGTTCTCAACCCCAACGATCCCATGGCATCCACAATGCCCTTCTCGTTGTTCGTTGCTTCGCGCTTTGTTGTTGTGGTTGGTGCTGGTGCTGGCGGCTTCACATCTCGGACAGGGGGTCCATGAGAGCCTTGTACTCCACGACGAGGCATAATGAATGGCGGGGTAGCCTGAGACAGATCGTCGTCGACGAATCCTGAGTCGAGGTCCAGGCTGTCTGAAGATACAGCAGAGCCGTCGCGATGAGGAGGACGAGTAGGAAGGTAGCTCTCGTCGTCGTCCGAAGAAGAACTGCGGTCCACACTATCAGCAGGAGACTTGTTGGCATCGGCACCTTCTGCTGGTCTGTAGTTGATGCGGATATTGAATTGCTTTCGCAACTCAGAGAGGCGTTCTGTCGACTCCAGACCGCAAACCTTTCGGAGAGCAGATCCAAATCCTGGACATGGCAAGACAAAGCAGATGTTCGTGAGTACAGAGTTCATGATCAGCATTCATCGCAGCCAGTGATCTCAATGCACTCAGCAGCAAGCACAATGCAATGGAACGCACCTTTGCCAGTCTCGAGGAACTTGAGCAGACGTTTCCAACAGTTCAGGTAGTTCTTCTTCGTGTTCTTCTCGGAGTAGAGGCTGTGCCACTCGACGTGTGACCCCCAAAAGTTGGAGAAGCCTTCCTTGGTCGGTTGAAAACGAGGAGGATCAGCGATGAACCCTTTGATGATGTACGCTGCGTGATCGCCGGATGATGACCACCTTTGAGCTTGAACAACTTTGTTTTGTGCCATCTTGGAAGTGATCTGAATTGTGGGCTTGTGGTAAGCACCATCAATGCAGCAGATGCTACGGGCATGGCAGCACACACAACTTGATCAACACGGAGCATGGCATCACACAATTGATCGATCGACTGGCGAATCAATTCAAACAACCAAGGTAGGAGCAACGTAAGAACCTACTGGAAGCGCTGCAGACTGTCGCATCCATCATTGGCTCTTTCAAGCAGCAAAACACACAGAATAGAACAAGCTGCCTCGTACATGACGACATGAGCTGCCAAGTTCCTCTTTGATTCAGCGTTGGCTTCACTCGTGGCTTCCATTTGCCTTCCGTGGGAGCACAGTCGGATTGGGTGAGCGTGGTGGCATTTGGGGGGCAAATTCAACTTCATGTGGATGAGTCCGCCAACTCTCAATGATTTCCTCATGTCTCGATAGTTCTGCATTTCCACTCCGACAACAAAAAAATAGGAACCGACGGAAGCGTTTTTCGCGGGGCAAGTACCGTGAATTCTCCGACAAAAGCGTGTCTCAATTCCCACGCATGAGCCAGTATCAATTCACGTAGAAATCAGATTTAGGTTCAGTCGGAGTTACGACTGCTCCGGATCTCATTCCGACGGTTTCTAAAGCGCTATTTTTGATAGATATTCTAGTCTTGTCGGAGAAAAACTGCGAAAAACATAGTTCACGTCGGACACATAAAGCCTACTTGTCGGATGTGTTTTTGGGGCATTCGTGCAAAATGGGTTCTCGTCGTACTATCACGATCGTGTGATCCCGGAATTAATCATGCCAATGGCACGTTGATCTCGTGATGAGACAATTGGGGTCGTGGGCGCGCGTTGATGGGTTCAACGGCTCTCCAACCTGATGCTGACGCGCACAACGGGCCCGAGCGCGTTGACCTGGCCACCCACACGAACATGATTCGAATCCAGCGCCACATCCCTCACGACAAAAATCGCCTCTGCGATTCCGAGATTGCCACAGGAAGAAATCCAATGACGTGAAATCGTTGCACGTCTCTCTCTCTCTCTCTCACACACACACACACCCTCACTCTCATTCTCGTCCTCTTCTTGATGCAACACATGATCAACATCACATCAGCCCGAACCTCGGTATGCACATCCCATCATGGCACAGCCTCATCCCCGCAACCAGAGTCGAAGTGGGGTAAATCGGGCGAAGCAAGTCTTCTCCGACAACAATTCAAGTGGAGGGGCACGAACAGTGTTGGGCCAGCACAAGCATCCACAAGCAAAAGCTGGCAGCAGCTTGCTTGAGAGCAACAACAAGGCACAGCACATCGAATGGCAGGGACCGCCACTACCACATCTCTGAGCCAGCCTTCAATCAACAGCAAAGCGATGGTGAATGGCATCTACGACAATCGGTATGGAATCGGCACCGTCCAAGACTTCCTCGATCTGGCACGGCACATCCTCCTCACCCCTGGGCAGTGCATCACCAATCTGCAGAGCCGGGCAGATACATTCGGAAAAGACTTTGCCGTTGCATTTGGGGTTTCTCCCCATCTCTGCGCTCTTCTTTGGGAGCACACACAGCGCATACAACCTTTGCGCCCGATACATCTTCTCTGGAGCCTGTACTACATGCGGCACTACCCATCTGTGCGCATGGCATGCCTGTTTCTCAGAACAACAGACAAAACACTCAAGCTGCATGTGTGGCAAGCCATCAAGGCTGTCGCAGCCCTGAAGAACGAAGTGGTAAGTCAATGCAAGTGCTTGTGGTTTCACAGTTCAATTCGATATCTCACAAGCTCATCCATTTGCGCCGATTGTTCCCCTTTGATACTACTCTGGATAGATTGTCTGGAACGCGAGATACCAGGGGGATAAGAACAGGACATGCCTTGTCACTGTGGATGGCACGGATTTTTCAATCAACGAGCCAAGCCCATTCGACCGCAAGTGGTACTCCCACAAGTTCAAGTCGGCTGGAATCAGGTACGAGATTGCAGTCTCCATCCAGAGGGGAGATATCGTCTGGATGAATGGTCCATTCCCTTGCGGACGGTATCCAGACTTGAGGATCTTCCGCTCTCTATTGAAAGAATACTTGGATGAAGGTGAAATGGTGGAAGCTGATCGTGGGTACCGTGGCGATGATGCTGTCCGCACTTCAGATGACTATGTTACAGAGGCGGAGAAGCATGCCAAAAGCCAGGCTCGTGCGCGTCACGAGACAGTGAATGGCCGCTTCAAGACGTGGAAGATCTTGCAGAATCGTTTCCGGAACGACCTCATGTTACACAAGCATGTGATGAAAGCGGTGGTCACCATCACACAGCTTCAAATCGAACATGGAAGCTCCCTATTCCAAGTGCAGTACTAGTCCACAGATATGCCTCAAAATTGTTGGAGAACTCGTGATCTCAAACGCAGCCTCTGGCATGGAGAGTGAGATGAAATTCTATGAAATAAACAAGTAGTAACTTAGTGCACTTTCACTGTTGCAATAGATCTGTCATTGAATGTACCATGGCCTTGCCGAGTAGTCACACCATGCCTTTCTGAAACTACGAAGTGAGGCGACAATTATTGGAAGAGTTGGACGCAAACGAGCACGAAGCACAGAATAGCACCGCAACGATGTTGCCATTTGTGACGGATATGACGAGAGAGTTTCTCGCACCCCAATCAAGCACAATGGACAGCCAAGGGGAACCAACAAAGACATCACTATTTCTAGATAGTATGCATGGCGCTGCTTCATTTTCAAAGCTGTATGACCCAGCAGTGTGAGCGTGTGGACCCGACGTATGCTGCGCGCCGTGCACTTGCATGGTATAGACAAGCAATGGCTGGACAAGGTATGCGCCGGCCGTCGGCTTCAATTTCAATTCATTCAACAGGGATTCGTATTCAATCAACCTTGATCCATGACTTCCCTTGGGTATGCGGTTGTGAACATCGCAACAAAACGAATGAGAGAGATAGTAGGAGTATGGTGGCATGGCGACTGAGAGCTTGTTGGAAGTCGGACCAGCTGGGGTTTGTGTTGCATCTACATTCTGCGATGCTGTCATGAGATCCCTCACAGCCAGCACCACAGGCAATCCTTCTGTTACAATCCAGTTGTATGGCATCGTTGAGAAGGTCAATGGTATTGGTCAGGAACAGTAGTCACAGCTCATATTCTGGGTGATGACTTGATCTTCTCTGTGGCAGTTGATGTCGTGCTGTGATGAATTGAGACAAGCCAAAAGCGGCGCACCACCACATCAACGAAAATGCCGCTTGTGATGTTCCAGCCATCACGAGAAAATGAGATCCACGCAGGAACAACAGAAGCGCCACCACCACAAGAACCCGCCGTTGTTGTTGGGGACACAGCAACCAGTCCCCTCGCAGGGACAGCACCCTCGATCAATCACTTTCGTGAACCAATCCGAATCACGAATGAGTCACCTGAGGAAAAATTCAAATGTCAGTATTGGGTC
Source organism: Craspedostauros australis (assembly GCA_026770025.1). NCBI lineage: Eukaryota > Bacillariophyta > Bacillariophyceae > Mastogloiales > Achnanthaceae > Craspedostauros > Craspedostauros australis. Next base: position 2,467,914 of record JAMXDE010000010.1, on the reverse strand, counting down.
GTATTAGTCAATCGAGGAATCTGACTGGCATGTTTGGCGATAGACTCCGACAGAAATAACTCCATTTTCACTTTTTCCGACAACTCCCTGAGAGGTCACCGCTCTTGTGCTCTACAACTACTATTCTTCTTTATTTCCTGTCCTTTCTATTCCAGTTCACTGCATTGCATTCCATTCCATTCCACTCCGTGTATAACCAACAACAACACACCGCTCCACAAGTCCACGTTGTCATGCAACATCCAACGAAATGCAACTCTCCTTCAGCTGCATGCCACGTTGCCACGCCCACACTTCTTCATGAACATACCGATGTTCATCGCGCGACGACCAATCCGCGCAGGCCGCGTTCACATCCTCCAACCGCACATGATCCACATTCTGTATCATCGCTTCCCATTGCATGGCATCGACCAACGATATCGCAATGCGCGGCACCGACAATCGCACGGGCGGCACCAGATCCACGATCGCGCAGATTGTCGCGATGCAGACATCGTCAAAGGCGTGGCAGACGCCCACGACGTGCCGATCCAATGGATTGCCGTGCGCGTTGCATTGTCCTTGGAAGTTGCCGACCGAACGGTGGTCTTCCAGGAATCGCGCGCCGAACGGCAGGGCGGGGTAGAGGTGGGTCGATGTCCAGTCGGTTATTCTTTCTGCTGTCGTCGAGTTGGGTTGTTGCTGTTGCGAAGAAGTGTTCCACGGAACGATCACCTGGTCCAATTGCAGCATTTCTGCGTTCGAGGAAGTTTGGAGGATGCCCGATAATCGATCAAATTGTCGCTCCACGTCATCTGTCGTGCAGCATGGTTCGAATCGGCAGATCGTGCGGACGCATTGCTGCTGCTGCTGCTGCTGTGTCAGGATGTGTTCCAGTTGGGACACCGTCATGTCCATCCCTCGTTCCTGCTGTTGCTCTTGTTGCGCGTTCTCGCCATGGCTCGCTTCTTGATCGTTCGCTACGTTGTTCCTTGGTTTGGCAATCGCAGACAGGGCTGGTTGGAGCCGACTCAATGCGGGCTTCACTCTGTCGTAGAAGATTGGTCGCATGATGGGATGGGATGGGATGGGATGAGATGAGATGGGATACAAAGGAATGCATGCGATAGCACCTTCGACGACAAAAGCGTATGCTTCGTTCCATCCAAATCTTTGGATCTTGTGTGTTCAGCGATGTTGGTGTTGACGTTGTTGGCGTTTTCGTCGGTCATGTGTGCATCCGCCAGAAATGACGAAGGTTCAGTCGATGTTGTCGGCAGTTTTGGAATCTGGTCTGTTGTGTGCCAGACGGATGCGATGGGTCTGGCGCTAGTGCCTCAAAGAGCCGGCTGTAACCAAAAAAATTGGTTACAGTTGGTTACAAGAAAAATGTCGTGTAGATCGTGGTACACATTCTACGCAAGTCCCGAACAAAAACAGGCCAAAAAACAGCATAAACCAAAGTTAAGCTCTCCGCGCTAAGCTCGTATGGGTCATACTGTACTCGTATTTCCAATATAGCATCACATAGCGTTTATATATAGAATACTGAAGTTTGGTGGCTGTTGCTCTCTTGCTCGGTGAGCATTGATGTGATCCGTCAAGCACCCCAATCATTCACGAATGCGTTCAGGCAATCGAGACGTGTTTGGGCACCACAGACACGTTTGGACTCGTCACACACATCATCTCCGCTTCCCCACCTCACAATTTTGTTCATGATGCATTGCCAACACCTCGGTAAGAGACAACAGCACAGTCAAATCAATCAATTGATGCCCTCTTCAGATGCATACGGATCATATTGTATAACAGTGTATTTATGGATTATTGTGCATTTCCCTCGTCGCTCGTGGCATGTGTGTGGAAGCATGTGCGGGTGTCCCCTTTTTTTGGAACTGCTGGGCAGCACCACACGAGCGATCCAGGCGCAGATGATGGGCAATGTTCGCACATGAAGCAGACAACCTTCTTGCAGATGACACATCTTCCTCGTGCCGATCTCTGTCCTTGCTTCAAGCGCCCATTGGTGTCCTTATAGACATTTGATAGCTGTTTCTGTGCTTTCACCAGGTGGTGATGGCCGATTCGGTGTGGTGATTGTTTCTGTTGCTGTTGCTGTTGTGGTTGGCTGTTGTTGGTCGCGCTGTCGTTTGGCTCGTTGGATGCTTTCGCCCCATCGTCCACGGCATCGTTGGCATGCCCTTGTGGCAGAATAGATGTGGTTTCCAGACACCGCGGCATGTCATGTTCCTTGTTGAAGATCATGTCCTCTGCGAGCATGTTGATGAAAGTTCGCAGGGTGACCTGTTTGTGCCTGTGCCGAGACCCGAGATGATACGTGTACGCCTTCATTGCATCCACGACAGTGAGGGCGAACAATGTTGTAACCAGGCGGAAATACCCGTCCTTTGTCACCCAGATCCTCTCGAGTCCCAACACATCTTGGCGGACATGATTGTGCGTGTCCACGGCATTGCACGCACCAAAATACTTACTCGCCACCTCGGGTCTTGGGACCTCCTTCATTTGATGCCCGCGTTCGTCGTCGATCCATCTCGCGATGTAGGGTGTGGATGCCCCCAAATGTCCTGATCCAGAGGAGAACACAAATGGAATCACTGAATTGCGCGAGTACTTGTATCCCAGGGCGTGTATTTCTGTTGCAGCATCATCACAATTGACATCCCCATCGTCACGGTTGCGTTTCAGAAGCAGCTGTGTTCCGGAGGGCCAATCGCTCATCTTTTCTTGGAGAAACTTGAGAGGGAAGCCGGCGGACGAGGTTTTGATGATTCCGATGAATCCAGAATTTGCCTTCGCAGCGATCTCCGAGCACGTCTGCACAGAGGCAAACCATGAATCTCCAATGAAAATGCTTCTTGGGAAGGAAAACTCTGACGTGTCGATGTGAATGTTGTTTCGACCCATGTCATGCGTCGCGAGAGCCATGCGCAGAGAACAGGCAACAGTTGCTTTCCTGCAATCTCTCACGTGATCGGCCTGATCCATCTCTCGCTTTCCGCGTTGAATCTCCAAATGAAGCATGATACCGGTTTCGCCATCAGCAACGGTTTTAAACTCCACCCCAAGTGGTTCCGGCTTGCGTGGAATGTGTGTCAGATGTGGAAGGTTTCCAGTGGGCGTCAGACAAGGCTTATACGCAGTCATGCTTTCGTCCATGACTTTTACCTGGCCCGGAATGATCGTGTCACAACGACGTTTGTTGAATAACTCCACCCCAGGTTGAATTTGCCACCACTTATCACTGTGTTGCCTGGCCGGGTCAGAGAACAAGTAAGGGATGAAGTGTTCGCGGATGTGTTTGAATTGGTGGAAAGGCATGTGCTTCGTGAGATCCCTTACCTCACAGAACCCTTCACTCATCCGGTCACCCCAGAGCTTCGTGGTGGATTCCAGCTTGCCCACGAGCATGATCCCAAAAAACACCCACAATTCGCGCTCTGATACAGGGTGTTCGTTGCACCGGCCGCCAACATCAATTACACCTGCATTGATTTGCCTGTTGAGAGCGTCGATTTGTCGCTTCCAATCACCTGGCCACAGATGTTGAACCAGTCCCAGCAGGTTGATGCGGTCACGGTTGGTGTCATCTTGCACACATCTCTTGCCAAAGTCAAAATCTGCGACGCCGACCTTGGTTTGGGGCTCTTCGCCACACTGTTGGATCGAATCGTCATCAACTACTGTCCATGACACTGCATGCTTCTGCTTGCCAACTGTGACTGTAGTATTCATCAATTCATGCTTCTCCTCCATGTGTGAGTATCCTGCTGGCTCTTGTTCGCGTAGCATGACGTAGTCGAATTTGTCGCCCGTGAGCAAATTGCCTGTGCTCGAGTCAAAGGTGCCTTGGAGGTTATCTGTTGCATCATCGTCGCCGCAAACCAAGATTCCTGGTGCAGACTCATCCGTGTTTCGGTTGGAGATGTCCATGGCCGAGCCATGGCTGGTTGATGTACTGTTGGGAGGGGAGAAGACATTGGCGCTTTGCGAATAAGACTCGTCACTGAACGTTGATGTGGCACGGCAGAGGTTGTGGTACTGCGAAGTCTTGTAGTGTTTATCTAGCTCTGCTGATCCTCTCCCAACACTCTGCATGCGGATGAGCTCCTCAACACAGCTGCTGTCCAATTCAACTCGCGTCTTGTCAAGTACAGTCAGCTTGGTTCCTGCATGTTCACACACTGCGTTGATGGAACGCCAGTGTACAACCCAGTGATTCTTGGGGAGGGACTTGAGGACGACACCATAAAGGACGCTTCGGACCTTGCCCTTGCTGTTTCCAGAGGTCACAAGAGGTCCACAGGGACTCGATACGTGGCTTCCAGGGCGGATCTTCATGGTGCGATGTTCAGTGGAGAGTAGATAGAGAGGAGGGCGATGTCGGTTGGGGTAGAGAAAAGCTGGTGCTGCACCTGTTGTTGGTGTTGCATCTGTTGCTGTTGCCATGGTCGCAGTCGTGTTGCTGAGTCCTCCTCATGACGTCATGATGACACGAAGAACGGAAATTAATTTTCAGACATGCTTCCGAGAGTGGATCCGAGTGGTCAAACAGCATTCCGATTGTCATGGGAGCACTAAACGCGAGCATACCAACACACCATGGCAATCCAACAATGCATATACCATATTATTGTGACCGCCTTGGAGAGAAGATTCTGAAATGATATCTATTGTGCAGATTGAACCAAAGACCGCTCAGCGCGGAGACTTCAAAGATGGAGGGTCGAATTTCTCGAAAAAAGAGGCAAGATCCTACCGGACTCCTGTAGAATCCTACGTGTAACCAACTGTAACCAATGAGATAAAAAAAATCCGGTCTGTCCGTCGTCCGAAGGAAAAACCACACCAATGGGGTCAACAAACACTAAAAGATCGACTAGATAGTAGTAACAACAAGATATTGTTATTGCTTGCCTGGATAGCCCTGGCTCTTAAGTTTATGTATATGCAAAGAGATATTCGATTGAGTGTCTATAAAACGAAGGCGGAGTTTGGGAAAAACTGATCCAAAATCTGTAACCAATTGTAACCAATTGTAACCAATTTTTGGGGTCCGGCTCTTTGAGGCACTAGTCGTAAGTATGTATGACCTCGTTCAGGGTTCTTATGGAGTCAATTACGGATTCTAAAGATAAGCCCTTAGATCATCTTATTATGGTGTAGATAGTATATTTTGTGAATTTATAGACTCCAGGGCCTTATGCAGGAACGGGAGTCACACGTACATGTCGCAGGAGGCAGTAATGTTGGACTTGTGACCAGCATCACGATACTCGATACTACGGCCCCTATGCCGCAACGAACAAGGAAGGAACATGCAGAACAGACCAACAACACGAAGTGTGAGATGGCTTGTGAACGGATCCCTGATGATAAACCAGTGAAGGATTGGTGAAGTATCGGAGAGGTATTGGAGAAGTGTTGGTGAGGACCGGAGATGTTTCAGAAAGAGAAACCAAAGGAGGGACTAAACAAGCTGTTCACGTGAAACATGGAGACTGTGATCCAATTGAATGGAACAAGTTGGATGATGCCTGTGACTTGGCAATGTCTATGCCAACAAAACTATCAGAGGCAAGCCAACGTGATGAGTGTACAAACATTGGGAAGTTGGTGGGGCATGTATGTCCATGATGAATTCAAGATGAATGCAAGATGAATGCATGCTAGACCAATGGATGGACCCATGGAGATCTCAGGAAGAGATCTAACTTTGAAAGTTGAGAGCCATGAAGAGCTCACAGTTCAGAGAAGTAGATTCTAACAAACAAATAGTTTTCTACTATCATTGCCACCCTGGATTTCCAACAGACTGGATCCAGAAGCAGGAGTAATGGATGCAGATGCACAAGTGTCAATATCCTGATGCCAAAGCATGGGCCAGAGAGACGGCGAGGTGGATATGGAAGGTGCCCTGGGAGGTGTGGCTGGCAAGTAACGCTAAGGTCCATGATGAAGAGCAACACCTGACAGTGCAGGACCTGCGCAAGCAGGTTTGCCACCTGACGCAAGGCGCGAGAGGGACATGAATGATTCGGAGCTACATCTGCTTCAAAAATACCACGGTATCGAGTTTGGTACGGAGGAACAGATGAAGCAATGGGTGGATTCCGTGATCGCCATTCATGTGGCGGTTAAAGCACGGTGACGATCGCGAACGACGCAAGGCGAGAGGCGAGCAATGGCGTCGTGGTTGGGGCTGGGCTGAACAGGGACACCTGAAAGCTCGCTCAAGGCATGGTCCTACAGGGCCTGCGGCGGCGAGGGTAAAGCCCTGATGGCACATTTCTAATGTAATCACTGAGTTATTATTGCTTCCAGCTTCTTTTCGATCTTGGCTTCAACTTCTGCCACAAGTCTTTGAAGCACCTGTTCTTGATCTTCCTTTGCAACATACTTGAATACCATTTCTTCAATCTCTTCCATGAAGGCAGCCTCCATCACGTCGTAGCGTTCTCTGCCCAATGCATCGGCGACAGCACGATCACCAACAACTCTTTCTCTTTCGGCCGCAGCAATATCGGCTTGGCTCATCGTTTCATCCACAGGGCTTTCTGGTCGGTTCGCTACGCAGTAAACACACTCATCACCAAACGGAATTCGGAGGAGCTTGTGAAAGATCCCCGTCCTTGGTGTTGCGGATGTCTTCGTTGGAAATCTGCCGACCGGTTGTGTGATCCTTTGCCTGGATGCAGATGGTGACGAGCTTGAGGTTCTCCCACATGATCTTGTTGCCGTCCTCCTTCTTTTGAGCAACCACGACGGACACGTATCCGTCTGCCAAGTTGCTGTTGCCTTCTGCGACGCTTGCGATTGGAGGGTGGAACACCTGCGTCCCTTCCTCCAGCGTTGGGTTTGTCTTGATGGCGTTTCGCAGGTCCCAGAGTCCCTTGAGGTAATCCTTGTCAATGGTCAGCGTTGCTTCGTCACTATGCAGGAGAGGGGCATACTTCCAGAGTACGCCAGTGTTGATGAAGGGATCAGGATTGTTGCATTCGACCCCCCAACCTTCCAGATCCTCCCAGTAGGTTTGGTTCTGTGGCTGCTGGTGAGGGCTGCGTTGTGGTTGTGGTCGCCCCAATGACAACTGCATGGGTGACTTCTGAAGGTACATGCCCTTCATGGCAAACTCTGATGGAAAAGCAACAGGGTACCATCCGTCAAGCCCTTCCCATGAGTCTTCTATGCCCTTGTCCACGAATAGAGATGTGACAGCATCACCATCTCTCACTTCCGATGCGTACATCGCAGCGCCATCCTCGAGCATCGATTTCAGACCCTTTCGATCTTCTGGTTCAACGGTCGTGGCTGCTGCTATCACACTGGAGAGGAATTGGACTGCGAGTGCTTCATATGCGAATGGTGTCGTCCCCAAGGCTTCATCGGCATGTGCCAGGACTTTTCCGCCAGCGATCATCCAGCTACAGAGCCGCTGCATGGCAGGGTCCATGAGGAAAGGGTACATCTCAACTTCCCTGTTCTCCTGTTCTGCCCGTCTGGAGAGATCCGCGAATGATTGGATTGTCAGGAGGCCAAACTTGCCAAGGAGATCGTCTTTGTCGACGTAGTGCTCATCAAAGTGTTGGAAGCGGATGGCATCTTTCAGAGCCTTCTCTCGAACGACATGGGGAGCGTCACCAGGATACACCGTGATCTTTTTCTGGAAGAGGAGGGCAGCGTAAGCGCTTGCCGCAACCTGTAAGCGAAAGTGTGGCAAATCCCACAAGGACGAAATGCCGTTGGTCGCGCAGAAGTACACAAAAACAGTTGTGATGATCTTGGCTTGATGGCGGGGATCACCATATGAGAAGTTTGTGGTTGCAAGGTGGAACACCAAGGCAGAGGTCATTCTTGAGTTGTGGTGGACGATATCGTTGAGGAGGGGATATTCTGGAAGCTGTTGAAAGGGTGGAAATTTGTGCGACTTGCCTGGATACTCTTCACAGAGAACGTTGTAGACGTCTTCAGCCTTTCTTTTGGCGATTGGTTGAAGTTGCTCGAAGTTCTTATGCACGGTTCCTTCCATGTCACCATGGAGGCTTGTCCCTGCAATGGAGAACACCACCTGCAGTGATTCCTTCTGCGTCTTCTTCCAGTTGTCCTCATCGTCACGGTTTTCGCTTTCGTCTGGGTTGTTGCATCCCATCATGATGAATGCAGCAAGATCCTGACCAAGATCTTGGTAGTTGCGGATGATCTCATTGGCGAGGTTGGGTTGTGATCCTGCTTCATCGATGGCGACGACGATTCGCACCTTGTCTTCCTTGGTGTTGCGGTCCTTGATCATTTGAGCGATCTCGACAAAAAGAGCTCGGGTGCCCTTGTCTTGATCCACGAGCTTGTCAATGGTTGTCTTGAGACTGATTCGTGCTTCGCCTTGTCGCTTATCGCCCCACGCAGCAGTAGGAATGTCTTTGGGGACATCCAGTTGGATGGAGAAGGCAGCATCTCTCGAGTACGCGCTCGCTGCGAGCTCGGCTGTCTTGCCACTCCCGCTGGCAGAGCAGTACAGCAACACCAGGTCGCAGTCTGCCGCGTCAGTTGCCTTTTCCATGTACAGCTTCTTTGGCGATCTTCCATGTCTGGCTTGATGTCGGAACTGAGGGTTGCCGAGGTAGAAGACCTGGCGAGAAGAATACGAATCGCCGTGTCCAGTGGAAACTTTCACTTGATGGAGTCTTTCTGTTGTTTCGTCACGGATGGCTTGGTTCAACTTGTTGATGATGACATCTTGGAGTGATGCTGGTGAGCCTTCGTTGAGGGGTGGGAGTCCTGTGAATGATTGGCGGGCAAACTCGATGTTGTTGACGTTGCAGAACCAATGATGAAGCGTGGGTGGGGTTCTGCCTTCAGACCGACTTTCCGCTTCGTGACGCACTTTTTGTTGGTACTCTGTGTCTTTGAACATCGGGGTGTACACGAGTCGCGAGTAGACCACTGACTCGGCAGGAGTGAGATCAAAGCCTCGATCTGTCAATTGTTGTTCAAGCTCCGTCGTGGTCCATTTGTCATCCCAGAACCAGGCATTTTCGAATACCGATTCCCATGGAGGAGGTGATACTGTGCCAGATCCGTTGGAGAGAGGCTTGGCGACAGTTGCTGCAAGTACGCTGGGTTGCTTTTCGTCCCGTGAAGAGCCGGAAGAGGAACCCAGTGGGGGAGGTTTCTGCTCGTTGTCCTCTGCAACTTTCTTGCTGCTCTTGCGCTTGTTCTTCTTCCTCCCCATTGCTGCAACTGTTCTTGCGGAGTGTGATATTCCAACTCTTGGGGGTGTCGTCTGTTGTATGGTGGGGGTGGATGGTTGCAGGCTTCCTGTGATGTTGGAAAGAACTGTGGGATATGCGCTGGACGTCTTGAGGAATCAGTGAGAATGGTCATGGGAGAAAACGCGACAGAGACGATGGAGATGACGAAGCTCAGCAACAAGCAACAGCATTCAACGAGCAACAGATACAGTTGAAAAGAAGGGCAAGAGAAAGACAGATCGTGAGAGATGGATGGCAGCTGGTTGGATTTGGGATGGCACGATCAACCCCCCTTCCCACAATGGATGGGTCTCCAGTACAGTACAATACAGCACCATACCAACATTCCATCCTCTCGAATTGAACAACTCTGACACAAGCACAAACACAATCTCCATCACAACGAGGAGACACCGACCGTGGTGGGCCTTCCTTGTCAGTGTGAATGTCATTGGTAGTGTCAGTGTGGATGTGAATATCCGTTGGTGGGGCATCGATTCGTCTTCTCAGTTCGACGAAGTTGGAATGGTTCGAAGTGCAATACGATGCCAGGCCTGCATCCAACCATATACTTACCTTTGATCTCTCCCAGAGACTTGCGTTTGCTGCTTGTGTTGTCGGAGTCGTGGACAGCACTGAGGCTCGCATCTTCGCTCGCTTCAAGCGCGGCAGAAAGCGCCGACATCCAATCATATCCTTGCCTTTGTTCTTTCCAGAACCTTGAGATTGCTGTGTTTGTTGTTGATTGTGTTGTTGGTTGTCAGAGTTGTGGCCAGCACTGAGGCTCGTTGCTTTGTTTGCTTCAATTGTGGCAAAACCGTGCCAAGATGCGGACTTCGTGGTTGCCACGCCAAGAAAGGAATCAAGACAGTGGATTGTCCTGTCTTGCCGTTGTCACGACGGTCGTCTTGTTGGAGGAGTTGGTGCTCTGCGGATGCTGGCGATCGTTTCGCTGTGAGTGGGACTGTCGTCGTCACTGGCGATAATGCAGATGAAGATGCAGACGAAGATGATGACGAGGAAGATGGCCTTGCTTCTGAGGAAGGTTGATGTTTGTGGTCCTGTTTGATTGATGTCCGCAATTGTGTTTGATTTCGTCATCGTGTCGTTGTCATCGTAGTTGTCGTCGTTGTTGTTGTTGTTTCTTTCGCCATGGTGAAAGCCTGTTGTGTTCTGAAACGATGTGTTGCGTTTTCCAGGTTTTCGGTGTAACCTTGGGAGTTGTCAGGTTTTGGCGCAACCTCCTCGAACTCTGTGTTGTTCCAAGTGTGACGCCAATAAGAAAACGGCGACGATTGATCAATTGGCACCTCTGGGTGGAGATCCAGGTTCAAACCCATGTCACCTCCACTCACATGAACATGTTGGCACGAGGATGTTGCGCACAGTGATTGAGCAGTTGCAACATGCCACGCGAAGTGCCGTGTGTGTTGTGATGTGCTCTCCTGTGTTGTGCTGTGCTGTGCCCTCATCCAGCGTCTGTGCTTGACCAAGTCCATTCTCATGTGTTTTCAACCAATGGAACCAGTACCAAACAGGGCAGGGCATGGCGGCATAGAATCCAGGATCGTCCGGTTTCGTTCTGGGTCACGGAGGAGTCATCCACTCCAGGCAACAGCGCTGGGACCGGGTGCAATGCTCGCTCATTTAGAATTCAACTACGCCATGCTACACTATACTCTGCAATCCAATGCAGCTCCATATCTACAAGCACAAGAATCAATGCAGCAGAGTACCCCAAACACACACGTCGACTCGTCCTATATCAGTCCACACAATCGACTCTGTCTACTCTACTCTAATCCACTCTGCTCTGCTCTATTCCATTCTGCGACATTCTATGAATCAGAATCCACCGCTGGACCATCAACCGCCGGACCACCAACGATACTGTACCCACCATCCACATAGATCGTCTGACCTGTGATGCCTGTCCCACCCATCGACAAGAATGACACCGTGTCCGCAACCTCATCCGCTGTCACATTGCCCAACGGTGCACGCTCCTGCATCTCCTGTCGCATAGCTCCAAAGTTGGCGATGCCACCCTTGGCCGCCACCGTGTTTAAGGGACCCGCGCTGACCGCGTTGACGCGCACAGGTACCATCTCCAGTGCCAGACCGCGCACGATGGATTCCAGGCTGGCCTTGGCCGGTCCCATGACATGATACGATGGGATGGCGCGCACGGCTCCCAAGTACGTCAAGGCTGTGATGCTGGAGTGGCGTTCCATGTGAGGCTGTGCATGTCGTGCCAGTTCGATGAGGGAGTATGCTGAGATGGCATGGGCCTCTTGATAGTCTTCCAAGGTGGTGTTCAGCAAGGGTCGGTGCAGGTTGTTGGCAAATGCCACGGAATGCACGATGGCATGCAATGGACGATGGTGTTGTGACACGTGTTGAAAGAGTTTTGGGATATCGTGTTGGACATCGCAAATGAGGCCTGTCAATGACGGATGTTGTTGTTGTTGTTGCTGCTGTTCGGTGTGCTTGTGCATCATCCGTTCCACCTTGGTGCCGATCTTTTCATTCTGATACGTGAGGATGACATCGTAGTTGTTGTTGAGAAAGGAGCGGACGCAGCTCCATGCGATGGATCTGGCATTCGCAACACCCAAGACCAATGCGAGCGGTCGTTGAGCTTGTTGGATGCTCATTTTTGTGGTGTGCTCTCGTGAGAGAGTTGCGGATGCAGAGCGGCTCTCTCATCTGGAATGCTTCGTGGTGTGGTCTCCATTGGAGATGATCACGCTTGTAACCATATCCAATGCAACGCAACGCAACGCAACTCCGATCTCAGTCACAACCACGAAGATCGCAGATGTGTTGATGATGTTGATGGTGTTGATGGCTTGGTTGGAGCCGAAAGATCTCATTTTCTGAGATTGTTCGGTTTCGTCGAAGTTTGTGTGACTCGTGAATGGACCCATCGGAGTAAATGTGAGTCCGGTGATGAATCCGACGTCATCATTGACAGACTACGTCATCAATACTTGAAGATCTATAAGTAAGATGACGTCGTGTGATTTGGTGTTCGCATGTTGAGAAAGAACAATCAGCGACAGTTGGGAACGAAATGGTTCTTGTGTTGGAAAGAACCGACGTGTGCGTGTTCATGGTTGGAGAAACAACGAAGCACATCAATTCTTGGAGACTCCACGATACGCGTGGAACAGGAGGTGAAGACAACTGCCACTCAGGCAACAAATCAGATTGGATGAGAAACATCACTGAGAAGAGCGCCGCCGCATTCGTCGTTGTGGGCAGAGGAGCATTGGCACGAGAAGGAGGGCTGCCACACTCCCGGGAGTCTGAGGTGTTGGCCCAGTTGATGGATTGGGACATGGCCTCGCCATTTTCTGCGTGGTTGTTGGTGCCTTGTGGACGTGGCTGATCGGGCGATCGTTGAAGTTGTGCAAAGAGGGTGTTCTTCGTTGCTCTCTCGCTTTCTGCTGATCTCTTCAGCTTTGGAGACGAGAGAGGGAGACGGAGATGCAGAGAGATAGCTTCTGCTGACTCTCTGTTGTGACAACAGCGAATCACTATCACTGCTCCGCACTCTGCGATCCTCAAAGCAACCACTGTCACTGTGATTCCTACTATTTTCTGCACATCTCTCAGATCGAACCATTGATACAGTCACGCACAAGTGACAGGCCATCCGTGAGAACTCTCTCTCGTTCGACAGAAGAACAGCACAACATCGGCACAACGTCGGCACCACCGTAAAGACAGCGATAGATCTTGCCTCATGCAACCATGTCTGGCGTTGCTCACAATTCAATGAACCCCACAACGATGACAAGCACCACAGCCATCGTGAACAAGAACTCACAGAAAGCAACCACAACCAACGAAAAAGGAACGCAAAGACGAACAAGAATGAGAACATCAGGAGCATACTGGATCGCCCTCGCGGGTGCTGTTTGGGCGGTGGGTTTGGCCTCGGCTTCCCTCATGCTGCGTCCAGATTCGGGATTGGCGACGATGCAAGCTGATCATCCCAGCGGCAGCATCCTCAATGGCAGTGCCTCCCTCAGCAGCTGGTGGCTGCAGATTCGCACCATCATGGGACATGAGGCTGAGCGGAATGTATCGCAGGAAGGCACTTCGAACTGGATCGATGACACCATATCGCTGCAACCCAGCATGTTCCTCGTTGAAAACCTCCGCGAATCGGATGTCCTGAAGCACATGGAACCCATCTTGCCGACGTCGTTCGCTGGCAAGGTCGTCCTGGCCACCGAGCTCACGATGCTCATGCTGTTCCCGATGCAGCGGGCGTCCATCGTCTCTGGCAAGCTGGCGCTGCAGGTCAGCCGCGGCCTTGGCTGGTCCGCTAACCTGGGTCGCTCCGGCAACCTCGTCCTGCAATCCAAGCTCGTTCGCGCCGTGACGCGTCCCGTGGTCTCCGTCGCCAAGACGGTGCGCTCGATCTACAAGAACAGATCCAAGCTCTCCGTCGTCAGCGAGATCACCTACTACGCCGATCTGCCACCGCAGAACGCTTCCACGGAGATGTCGCAAGACGAGCAGCAGCAAGAAGAGGAACAGCCCGTCGGTTCGCGGAGAGAGGACTACAACCTCTTCAGCGCTTACAGCAAACACATGATCATCTGAACATCTCCGAGCAGTTCACAAGAGCTTCCATTGCGCGGCGTCAGCCAAGGCGCACCATTTTGATAAACACGCACACGCACACCAGTGCAGTTCGCACATCCCACTCTGATACCTCCACACAGCACAACACAACACAGCAACACACCGCACATATCATTTTTACATATTCATACATACCATACCATACACGATATCACACATCATGTCACAGATCATAGCACATTAGAACACACCAATACAGAAGTACTGACTCTACACATACTAGCGCAAGTACAACACCATATAGTACAGAGGAAGGTACGGAAGAGGATACTGAACAGGATACTGAAGTGGATGACCAGGTCCAGCACAAGGAGGCAACTGAGGATAGCACGCAACACGGAGCTCTGACAGGCTGGGCGATACACCACGAAGTAGGCATTGCAAGCCCTTCCCAACCACACCAGCGGCGAGGGAAGGACAGACCAACCAGATGGACTCACTGCGATACACAATGGTCGCACAGGAACAGATCAAGAGCAACAACAGGCCAACCCTGGCTGGACGGTGACAGGATGCACTGCACAGAACAGCAACCTGTTCATTGTGAACCGCTCTCCACGAGTAATATCACAACTATTAGAAATCCACCATGTTACATATAGCACACATGATACAACCTGGTTTGATGATGGTTCCTTGTCGACTTCCGAGATGCTGTGCCACGTCACTCCACTGTCATGGGCTGTCATGGAACGCCCCTCTGTCACCACATCTTCAACCCTCTTGCATCACTCATCGTGGACGTGGTCGGATCAGCTGAGTGGCTTCACTTCCACACCGTCATGCATGCAGTCCGCGTTGGCACTGGTTTTCACCACATCCACATTCCACCACTGCTGCCTCCAGCCACCTCCTGTTCTCTATTGTTCCGCTCACTTCGATGATGTGTGTCCGAAGTCGGTTCGAACTGAAGAGTACTTCAACTGGACACCGAAACTCTTGGTCTTCCCACACCCGCCACAGTCAATACCCACGTCCAACACCGCCTTCGAAGCGGTGGACTTACCGATCGGCATCGTGATGTATGGCTCAAGGTGGGTCTCATCAGCTTCTGCTTCTGCTGTGGCTGCATTTCTAGCTTCCTCTTCGATTGCTTCCAGCTTCTTTTCGATCATGGCTTCGAATTCTGCCAGGATTTCTTGAAGGAACTGTTCTAGATCTTCCTCTGCAACGTACTTGGGTGCCACTTGTTCCAACACTTTCATGCAGACAGCCTTCATCACGTCGTAGTGTTCTCTGCCCAATGCATCCGCGACAGCACGATCACCAGCAACTCTATCTCTTTCGCTTTTGGCCGCATCAGCATCGGCCTGGCTCATCGTTTGATCCACAAGGCTTTCTGGTCGGCTCGCTACGCAATACACGCGATCATTGCCAAATGGAATTCGGAGGAGCTCGTGAAAGATCCTGTCCTTGGTGTTGCGGATGGATTCGTTGGAAATCTGCCCATCGGTTGTGTAATCCTTTGCCTGGATGCAGATGGTGACGAGCTTGAGGTTCTTCCACACAATCTTGTTGCCGACCTCCTCCTTTTGAGCAACCACGACGGACACGTATCCATCTGCCAAGTTGCTGTTGCCTTCTGCAACGCTTGCGATTGGAGGGTGGAACGCCTGCGTCCCTTCCTCCAGCGTTGGGTTTGTCTTGATGGCATTTCGCAGGTCCCAGAGTCCCTTGAGGTAGTCCTTGTCAATGGTCAGCGTTGCTTCGTCACTATGCAGGAGAGGGGCATACTTCTGGAGTTCATCAGTGTTGTTGGGGGGATCAGGATTGTTGTGTTCGACCTCCCAGCCTTCCAGGCCATCCCAGTAGGTTCGGTTCCGTCGCTGCTGCACTTGTTGCTGCTGCTGCTGTGGTTGTGTTCGCCCCAATGACAACTGCATGGGCGACTTCTGAAGGTACATGCCCTTCATGGCAAACTCTGATGGAAAAGCAACAGGGTACCATCCGCGAAGCCCTTCCCACGATTCTGCGATGTCCTTGTCCACGAATGGAGATGTGACAGCATCACCATCTCTCACCTCCGATGCGTACATCGCAGCGCCATCCTCGAGCATCGATTTCAGATCCTTTCGATGTGTTGCCTCAACGGTCGTGGCTGCTGCTGTCACATTGGAGAGGAATTGGACTGCGAGCGCTTCATATGCGAATGGTGTCGTCTCCAAAGATTCATCGAGATGTGCCAGGACTTCTCCACCAGCGATAATCCAGCTACAGAGTCGCTGTATGGCAGGATCCATGAGGAAAGGGTACATCTCAACTCTCCCGTCCTCCTGTTCTGCCATCGTGGAGAGATCCGCGAATGATGGGATTGTCAGGAGCCCATACTCTCCAATGAGATCGTGTATCTCGACGCGGTCCTCACCAAAGTGTTGGAAGTGGATGGCATCGTTCAGAACCTTCTCTCGGATGGAATGGGCATCCTCACCAGGTGACACCTTGATCGTTTGCTGGAAGAGGAGGGCAGCGTACGCGCTTGCCACAATCTGCTGGCGTGCGTGTGGGGACTTCCACAAGGACTCCATGCCGTTGGTTGTGCAGAAGTCCTCAAAAACAGTTGAGATGATCTTGACTTGATGGCGGGGATCATGATAGGAGAAGTTCGCGGCCGCAAGCTGGAACACCAAGGCAGAGGTCATTCTTGAGTTGTGGTGGACGATATCGTTGAGGAGGGGATATTCTGGAAGCTGTTGATAGGGTGGAAATTTGTTCTGACTGTCTGGATACTCTCGACAGAGAACGTTGTAGACATCTTCAACCTGTCTTTGAGCAATTGGTTGGAGTTGCTCGAAGTTGTCAGGCAAGCTTCCTTCCGTGTCACTCTGGAAGCATGTACCTGCAATGGAGAACACCACCCGCAGTGATTCCTTCTGCGTGTTGATCCACTTGATCTCATCGTGACAGTTTCCGCTTCCGTTTGGGTTGTTGCATCCTGTCATGATGAATGCGGCAAGATCCTGACCAAGATCTTCATAGTCGCAGATGATCTCATTGATGAGGTTGGGTTGGGATCCTGCTTCATCGATGGCGACGACGATTCGCACCATGTCTTCCGTGGAGTTGCGGTGCTTGATCATTTCAGCGATCTCGCCAAAAAGAGCTCGGATGCTCTCGTCTTGATCCACAAGCTTGTGAATACTTTTCTTGAGACAGATTCGTGCTTCGTCTTCCCGAACATAGCCCCACTCAGCAGTAGGAATGTCCTCGTCGACAACCAGTTGGATGGAAAAGGCAGCATCTCTTGAGTACGCACTCGCTGCGAGCTCGGCTGTCTTTCCGCTCCCGCTGGCAGAGCAGTACAGCAGCACCCGATTACGGAATGCCTCGTCAGTTGCCTTTTCCATGTACAGCTTCTTTGGCGATCTTCCATGTTTGGCTTGATGTCGGAACTGAGGGTTGCCGATGTAGAAGACCTGGAGAGAAGAATGCCATTCGCCGTGTCTGGTGCAAACTTCCACTTGATGGAGTGTTGGTGTTGTCTTTTCACGGATGGCATTGTGCAACTTGTTGATGATGACATCTTGGAGTGGCACCGGTGACCTTTCGTTGGAAGGTGCGATTCCTGTGTATGATCGCTCGCTGCTCCTGTTCTTGCGCTTGTTGTTCTTCCCCATTGTTGCGACTGCTCTTGCGGAGTGTGGTATTCCAACTCTTGGGGATGCCGTCTGCTGTATGTTGTGGGTGGATGGTTGCAGGCTTCCTGTGACGTTGGAAAGCACTGTGGGATATGCGCTGCACGTCTTGAGGAATCAGTGAGAATGGTCATGGGAGAAAACGTGACGAAGGCGACGAAGCTCAGCAACAAGCAACAGCATACAACGAGCAACAGGTACAGTTGAACGGAAGGGCAAGAGAAAGACAGATTGTGAGAGATGAATGGCAGCTGGTTAGATTTGGAATGGCACGATCAACCCCTGTCCCACAATGGATGAGCCTCCGGTACGATACAATACAACGCAATACCATACCACATTCCATCTTCTGGAATTGAACGGGCCTGACACAAGGACAACCACCTGCACAAGCACAATCTCCATCACACCAACAAGACATTGTGATGGGCCTTCCTTGTCATGTTTGTGTCATTGGTAGTGTGAATGTGCATGTCAGTGTCAGTGTGAATGTTTGTCGGTGGAGTATTGATTCGTCCTCTCAGTTCGACGAAGTTGGAATGGTTCGAAGTACAATACGATGTCAGGCCTGCATCCAAACATATCCTTACCTTTGCTCTCTCCCAGAGCCTTCCGTTTGCTGCATGTGTTGCTTGTGTTGTCGGAGTTATGGACAGCACTGAGGCTCGCATCTTCGCTCGCTTCAAGCGCGGCAGAAAGCGCCGACATCCAATCATATCCTTGCCTTTGTTCTTTCCCAGAGCGTTGCGTTGGTTGCTTGTGTTGTCTGTTGTCGGAGTTGTGGCCAGCACTGACACTCGTTTCTTTGCTCGTTTCAAGTGCGGCAGAAACGTGCCGAGATGCGGACTTCGTGGTTGCTACGCCAAAAAGGGAATCAAGATAGTGGATTTTCCTGTCTTGTCGTTGTCACGACGGTCTTCTTGTTGGAGGAGTTGGTGTTCTGTGGATGCTGGCGATCCTTTCGCTGCCAGTGGGACTGTCGTCGTCACTGGCGGCAATGCAGATGAAGATGCAGACGAAGATGATGACGAGGAAGATAGCCTTACTTCTGAGGAAGGTTGATGTTTATGGTCCTGTTTGATTGATGTCCGCAATTGTGTTTGATTTCTTTCGTCGTCGTCGTTGTTGTTGTTGTTTCTTTCGCCATGGTGAAAGCCTGTTGTGTTCTGAAACGATCTGTTGCGTTTTCCAGGTTTTCGGTGTAACCTTGGAAGTTGTCAGGTTTTGGCGCAACCTCTTCGAACTCTGTGTTGCTTCAAGTGTGTGACGCGGTCTTCGTATCTGTCTAGTCTCCGACTCGTTCGATCGCGGTTCCAATCGAAAGAACGTTAACGAACAAAATGTTCTTGAGATGTCTATTCTTTGAAAGCTGCGTTAAATTACTTTTATCTGTATACTTCCATTCGCAGATTATCTGCAATATACATAAATCAAACTCAACTCCCAAAAAGTATAACTGTATCCAATATGAATATATCGCAACCCTAAGGATCCACGCAGGCAACAACTGGCCGATCGCTTTCTTTCTTCCATCACATGACAACGTATCGTAGCACTTGCGAATAGGAACGAGCACCAATGCCAACGATGCGTTCCATCCAGACATACACGATCTTGGGATCACTGCTGCTGCGCAACACGAGCTCCTTGGCTCGAAACACTGCGGCTCCATCTCGAGGAATTGCGCCTCGCTGCGCATCTTGGGCGGTCAGCACAGCGAGCTTTGGTGGTTGCCTGCGATCGCGATTCTTGCCGTTTGCATCGCTGCGCCAGGGTTCCTGTGTTGCAGTTGCATCATCATCATCGACACGCCTTGCGTCGTCGCTGACTGATGCACCAGCCATCCAAGATGACATCGCAGACGACGAGCTCCCGCCGGACTTTCCACGACGCGACGATGTGCTGACCGCCATCCTTGCGGCGCGCCGTGCCAGTCGGATCACCGTGGCCTTGCAACCATCGCACGATGGCAACAAGGATTCCATCGCGACCGTCGCCAAAGCCGATGCTTCGCCTGTCACGGTGGCCGATTTCGCGTCGCAAGCTGTCGTGCTGCAGCACATCCACCAACAGTATCCATCCGACTCGTTCATCGCCGAAGAGAGTTCTCAATCTCTGCAGCACGATGCCGATTTGGCCGACTCGGTCCTGCAAGCGGCATCGGCGTTCATCGATGATCCGCAGGCGTTGTTCGACGCCATCGATTTGGGAAAGATGTACGAACGCAATGCAACGAATCCATCCCGCGTCTGGTGCTGCGATCCCATCGACGGAACGAAGGGATTCTTGCGCGGCCGTCTGTCCGGCGGACAGTACTGCATCGCAATTGGATTGATCGAAGATGGCATCCCGACCATCGGCGTGCTGGCATGCCCCAACCTCGAGGCAGGCACACAACGCGGATGCATCTTCGTGGCGTCGCAAGGCGGCGGCTGTTACCAGCTGCCGTTGGTGGCCGGGACCGCACCGACTGTCCGACTCCACGGCGGCGCAATCACATCGCCCGCTGACGCCCGATTCTGTATCGGCGTCGAAATTGGCTTCGGTGATCCCGATGGCAAATGCAAGGAGATGGCCAAATTGCTGCACGAGGACGCCATCGATCCCGATACGGGCGATATCGCCAAGGCCCTGCGCATCGACAGCCAAGCCAAGTACGGCGTCATCGCTCGCGGGGGTGCGGAGTTGTACGTGCGATTGCCCAAGAAGGGATACCGCGAATGGATCTGGGATGTGGCGCCTGGCGTCGTGGTTCTGGAAGAGGCGGGTGGGAAGGTGACGGACACAAATGGCGAGGCATTGGATTGCGGGTTGGGAGCACAGCTCGCGCCTCACGTGGAGGGTGTCTTGGGTAGCAGCGACGTCACGCTACATGCCGCGCTGGTGAATTCCTACCAAACGCAAGAGGCTGCAAGAAGGGATTCCGAGTGACTACATTCGAGTATCTTTTGAGCCGCGTATGCATCTAAAAATTTGTATCGTTAGAGTTTCCCCATGTTTCTCTCTTCATATTAATGCTAAACTTGTTCCACAACAAGCGCCTTAGGCGGCAGCGCTCTTGTGCTTGTGTGATACGCGCTTCTTGCTGCTGCCATGCGCTGACTGCTGCGGCAACAGACTATCGCCGGAGTGCTCCGTCTGGCTCAGTGCGACGAGTCGAATTCGTCTGCTGCTCTTTGGCTTCACCGGCGACATCGGCGACTTGTCCGGGCTGTTGTTGCACATCACGATTCGTTTGGATTTGACACGCTGCAACTGCGCTTGCTCGTCCCTCGAGCTGTGCCCGAACGTGGAATCGGAATCGGAGCCGCTGCTATCCGACAAGACGTCTGCGCTGGCCACGCTGTGCCGTGACCGGGTCAGGCGATTGACGTCGGCCGGGCTAACGAGATGTTCGTTGCGTGGCGCCATCTTCTTTTTCCTCTTTTTCTTCTTTTTGAAACCAAAGCCCTGCACCTGCTGTTGCTCCTCTTCTTCTGATTCCGAGTCGCTGGAATCCGAAATCACGGCACCTCCGAACTTCAGGTTGACTTCTCGCGGCGACAGAAGACGCCTGGCCGAAGCGTTCTGTTCCGTCGGCAACTTGCACGCCTTCGCGGAGGTCTTGGTACCGCTGCGATCCGAGGGACTCTGCGATTCGCTGCGATCTTTGCTCTTGTCCTTGCGCTTCTTCTTCTTGCCATTTCTGTGCGACTTCTTGGCTTTGCGCCTTTCCTTGCTTTTCTTCGTCTTTTTGGAGCTGCGGCTCTTCTTACCGCGGCAGTCGTCTGTGGATTGCAAATCGTCGTCGTGGTGGCTGCTGTCCACGCAGTCGCTGGTGACATCGCCCGTCTTATCATCATCATCATCGTCGGCATCGAAGCTGCCCTTCAACGCGATCTCGATATCATTGTAGGACCCGTTGGTGCCCCAGAAGTCCGCTTTGGCCTTTGCATCCGCATCGAGATGAATTTCTTGCGGCACCTGATCGGGACTGGGGTCCTTGCTTTGGCCAACGGATTTGGGAATCCTTTTCGGACTGGATAGACGGCGCGGCGTTGCGGGAGCCTCGAGACGGCGACGGCGGTTGCGTTCCGCGACTTCCTCCCGGCGTTTTTCATGACGGATATCGCGCTGCATGTGCTCTTCTTCGACCGCGTGCACTTTCTGCACGCCAGCTTCGAACTGGGCGTCGTCCAAGAGCTGTCCGTTCTTGACGTTCGCAAAGACGCCATCGTTGAGGTCGTCGTCCTCATCCTCCAACCATTCGCCATCCTCGTCGAAGAACTTGTCCATCCTCCAGCTGCGCTTCGGGAGCTTGGGGGCGTCATCGCGACAGGACTCGTTGCTGCTGACGAGGGCATCGCTCATGCTCGTGTAGGATTCGTCGAACGTGGATGGAGTGACCGTGGAGGATGTCTTGCCGGATGGGCTGTTGCGGACGGGTGCGCCGACCAACGATCGGATGCGCTCGAAGAGCTCCGATCCTTGCACGGACGACTCGTCCTCGTATTCGAAGTTGTAGTTGTCTTTGAGCGGCTCGACGATGTCGTAGCTCTTGGAGCCATCGAGCGATGGTACCTCGACTGGTTTGGACGCGATGCTCTGATCCTTGTCCGCTGGTGCATCCTCCTGTTTCTCATCGTCATCTGGCGGCAGATCCGGGTTATCACGCGTGCGTCTTGGCAGTGCCTGGACCATGTCGGGTGACAGATCCTTCCAGACGCGGCGCACGCGCCACGACAGGTGGGAGGGATCCGGACTTCGGCTGGGCGTGATCCAAACATCGGGACGCGTTTGCGCCGAGCGACTCGTTCTCTTGGAGCCATCGTTGCCGGCCGAATGGCGGCTTGGCTGGGAGGGGGCCATGTCGCTGGGCATGCCGCTGGACATGCCGCTGGTCGTGCTGAGGGCTCCGCTCCTGTGCGGCGGTGGCATGATCATGCCGTCTCCCGTGGCGAAGCGGTCCTCCGATGAGGCGAAGCGATCGAGATCGAGGGTGGTGGGGCCGTTGTAGCGGATTCGGTAGCTGGTCTGCTTCCTGGATGGTTCGCGGTAGCTGCCGGAACTGACGGAGGAGAATGACATCCCATCGAAGGCATCGTCGATGTGCAGGATCCACGTGTCAAAGCTTTCGGATCCGACCGATGTTAGGCAGTCATCTTGCGCTTGCGGCGCTTGAGCAGCAGCAGTGGCCACTGGTTGGCTGGCTTTGACATCGACGACATCCAACGATTCAAAGTTCTCCACAATTTCACCATCCTGCGTCTTCTCCGCGGAGGTTTGATCATCAAAGCCCCTCATGATTTCATCGACTGTGTCCCGCACTTGCTTCTTCAATGTCGCACTGGCCACGCACGGTGCGCTGTCCTCGCCATCTGTGGGATGCGTGTCGATGGAGAACTCGCCGCTGTTGCACATGTCATCCTCCTCCTCATCGACGACGACGCTCTGCCGCCGCGTTTCGTTGTGATGGGCGCTCTTGCCGCGCGACGTGGCGGGCAAGGACTCGATGTTCATGGACGCGGCGCTGGCATTGTGCGTTTCGGCGTTGTTGGAACTATTGGTCGTCATGGAGGAGGAGGATCCGCTGGACGATATGGTGGGAGAAATGGGCAGCTGGTTGGTGGGCGGCATGGAGGCCTGCGCGTTCTTGGTGACAGGCGACAGCGAGGAGGATCGTCGAAAGGACAGGTACGGGTTGCGTTGGGGCTGCACGATCAACGGAGGTTGCGGTGACATGACGGCACCAGCGGCGCGCTCGTAATTCTTCCGGCGGTCCTTGACGGAGAGTCCAGGAGACAGCGGCAGATCACGCAGACTGGCGTTCTGCGGCATTCTCGTTGGCGAGTGGTAGACGGGAGAGCCGACGGGGACGACGGCGCCGCCCAACGCAGCCCTTCGCGTGCTTGGGCTCTGCGGTGGAGACACGGTGGACAAGGCCAGCGACGAGGCATTGGTGGTGCGAGAATGCCATAGCCGTCTCCTCTCCTCGACTTTCATCGCCGACGCCAATGCGTCCATCGTGGGTTGCTGTTGGAGCGGACGCTGCGGAGACGAGGGCACGGACTTGTTGCCATCGGTGGTCGTGTCCCATTGGGCATCCTTCTGCTGCTCCTGCTGGGCCTGCAGGTTGCGCAGCGACAACGACATCCAGGCACTCGATGGATCGACGTTGCTCAAGGAGGTCTTTCGTCGCAGGAACTGCGTGCGATGCACCACGGGTTCTTCCTTGTCCTGCTCATTGTTGCTTCTGGGTGATGCTCTCTGTTCGTCATTCTGTTGTTGCTGCCGCTGCTGCTCCTGCTGTTGGCCTTGCACATGGAGAGGATGGGACATCATGGTTTGTGGGTTGATCTGTTGATCTGTTGACTGATTGGTTGTGTGCTTTTATGCAATGGCAATGACACTGACGCTGTCGCTGGAGACGTGGCTCTGTGGGCGGTTTCTGTCAGTATCGCGTTGCAGAGAGGCTGGAGCTGCTTTCGTTTGTGACAGAAGTGGCAATCACAAGTGGCAATCACAATAACGATCGCAGCGGTGTTGCTACTCGAAGTGCCAGTATCGCGACTCGTGACCGATCTGTGAGCCGCGTGTTCCAGAGACGCTGCGTGTCTGTAATAGGATTGCGAGGTGAGCAATGGCCACACAGCAAGCGGTGGAATGGAATGCGCTGTGATTGGTTGGGGTGTGACGGGTCTCACGTGTGGTTGGGATGTTGCAGATCGACTCTGTCGGATCGGATCGGAACGACGCAGGAGAGTGTGTGGACGAAGGCGCTGGTCGTGAACCAATGTGTGTGGTTGTGTGGCAGACAGTGGCAGACAGCGTCAGCCACTGAGATTTGAATTCCGGTGGTCGTAGTAGAACTCGTATCGAGTATAATACGATCAACGACCTGTTCGTGGTAGAACACACACGCAGAGTGTGGTTGTTTCGCCGTTGTGGATGTGTGTGATGGTTGAGCCCGGCTCAACTCAACTCAACTCAACTCAGTCAGTGCGAGTACTTCTGCGGAGTCGTCTCTGTCTCTCTCTCTGCGATTGCGATCACAGGTGCAGAGTATCACTTTTTGTAGCGATGATGATCCTTGCTGAATGATTCCTGGATGGTGATTGGGGCGATTCCGTCAATCCTCGCGCGTTGGTTGCCGCAACTGGGCGTCTAATGCTGTTTGACCGAAACGGCCTTGGATGACTTTGTCTGCGTGTTGAGAAAAGAGGCGGACGGATGCGACGATTCCAAGCTGCACAAGCTCTGGGTGGCGCGAGTATTGCGATAAATGCGGTCGCAATACAGGAAACCACGCGGACCTGAGCGAATCGATCCGTAACCCAAGACGGGAGCTGCGGATCCAATCGCCTCTGTGCTTCTGCGTCCCTTTGCTTGTCTCTTGTGAGGGTGTTGCGCCGTTTCTTGCGAGGTGTTGTGTGGATGCTTTTGCCACCAAGTCTGCTGCCTCGCCGCGATACCACAACGGAGTACTTCACTCTGTTATTGTTATGGTACAGTATGGCAGCACGGTGGTACGACGATGTTCTTTCTTGGTCGATGGATCAATTGTTTCGTTTCCCTTGGTTACATGTGTGTGAGTGTTAGCGGCCGGTCGTTTGGTGACCTGTTTGCGGTCTTGTTTGCTGTCTTGTTTGGTTTGGTTATGCGACCGTTGGCGCGAGTGTGCTTCCTTGCCGGTCTGCTCGGCTCTGTCTTGATTGATTGATTGATTGATTGATCGCCTGCTTGATGGTGCAGCTCAATGAAACGATGCGATGGAGAGTGAGCTATTCCACAAACCTCTCTGTCTCTCTCTCTCTCTCTCTCTTCGATCACAATGATGCTCCTTGAACACGCCCCTTCGACCTCCGTTCGCATCAACAAGGAGAGATGTGATTGTTGTTACGTTTTCTTGGTCGTTGTTGTTGTTGTTGCCCAAAGAAGTTGCAGGCGTGCGCCGGTACTCAATCAGCTGTCGCCTCGATCTCTCCCAAGCGCAAAACACACGCGTGAATGGATGTGAAAAGCGCCCAATGTCGTTGTGCGTGTTCCTGTTCTGAGTGAGTCATTTTTCTCTGTTACCGCAAGGCAATTACAAAAGACTTTGTCGGTAACGTTTCGTTGCCCCAGCGCTATCCCGGCGAACATACATACATTTATTGACTGTCGTTCACGAATTCCCTTGCACTAAGTCTCACTTAACCAAAACTATTATCCCAGTCGGATTCTTTTGGGCTTCGCTGACAAGAATGACTCGCTCAAGTTGCGTTTCGCCGACTTTGCATGCGGCATAAACAATGCAACGTGCCAGCTTGTAGTACCTTCACAATATCCTATTGTGTGGTATCCATGCATGGTATCGCATGTCGAAACCAAATCATGAGTCAACTTATTCGTGTTTCACTAAGTGCCATTTTGTCAACCCAAAGCCAAAAAGGGCTTCCCATTTCGAACCGAACCGTTTTCTCCGAAACCGCGTTTTGGTGCACGCAAAGTGGTGTGTGCCGGCAGAACGTGCACGCGAGATGTCAAGGACATCATGTGGATTCCCATTTGACATTGTGCCTCCGCAGAGGTACAAGGCACCTCATGCGTCCTTCGCCTCTGCGTGTCAGTCAGTGATTGATTGATGGATTGACAGAACAGATTGATGGATGGATGATGATGGTGAGCGAAATGGGCTCTGGACAAACAATGCATGCAGGTTGCGGCGGCCGGAAGAGTCGTTGTCATGTGGTGCGTTGAAGTGGCTGCAGTTTTCTACCTCCTCATGTGCGCGCAGAGAAAGAGAAAGGATTGTGATGCTTGTGGATGTGTGTGTGAAGAGCACTGTACGCAACCCAGCACAAGGCAACGAAGCAGGACCGCACAACCGCCCACGCGAAGGCCAACGACGAGGTTGGTCTTGGTGGCGAACAGGAGAAGCAGCAAGATGAGCATCAATGGCACGCACAAACCAGATGTGAAGCAAAGACGACACTTGTTCACACACTGGTGTGCAGATGATCGCGTCATTGTTTGGAGGTGGTTCGGAAGCTCATCATGCGGCGTTGCGATTGTTCTGCTTGCGCAGTGTCGATCGTTTTGCGGGCACGTGTATGTGGAGGAGATGAGGTGCCGAAGGGCATCGTTTGCATTCGTGGGGGAAGGTGATACTCCCATCTTTCCCAGGAAGAGTCCAACTCCTCCTGCTTCCCTTTCTTGCTTGCTTGTTTGGCTGGTTGAAGGTTTGCTTCACTCAGTTGAATTGAATTGCATTTGCATTGCCCTCTGTGCTCATCGCATTCATCAACCCACACTCTTGAACGATTCTATTATTATATTTGCACTGCTCTCCTGCTCTCTGGGACGATTCGCAGGCATCCTTTCTTGCATGATAGTACAGGAGATGAAGCACCAGTCCGCGGTCAAGGTAAATCTTGTGCACGAGCGCACACACATGAATGTGATGGATGCACATGGCCAGTGATGCTCTCGACTCCACCTCTCTCTT
Source organism: Craspedostauros australis (assembly GCA_026770025.1). Taxonomy (NCBI): domain Eukaryota; phylum Bacillariophyta; class Bacillariophyceae; order Mastogloiales; family Achnanthaceae; genus Craspedostauros; species Craspedostauros australis. The sequence continues at coordinate 2,440,900 of JAMXDE010000010.1, read as the reverse complement.
GACATCAAAGATACTTTTCGCGCAACGCGCGTCACGAATGTCGTGCGAAGATGGATGTTGTGTCCACCTGTGCACGTGTTGTAATCACTCTTGATGACAGACGCTGCACCACGATGAAGATTGTCTGACGATAGAAACATGAGTGGGGCCGTATGTACGGTATGGCATCTTCATAGCAGCGTAGTGCTGACGCCAAGGTGCGTACATTTGTGAAAACACTATTCGTTCATCTAGAGAGAGAGAGTACCTAAGGTTTGTGTGATTGCTGAAACGGAAAATGTAGAGTATGGTCACATTGCAATTAAGTCGGGCTGCGGTGTCCTTTGGCACTTCGCGCCATTCTTGCACAGCTGCGTGGATCAGTCTGTTGCCTTGTTTTTGTTCTTTTGGATTGTTTGCTTCTTAACATGCTCTCCTTGAATACTGTCATTGAGCGGGAGCGTCGTTCTCTCTATTGTGTGTGTGTTTGTTTTGTGGTGTGTGGGCATCTGGACTCCTGGAGCTCGTATTTGTGCACCATACGAGCGCACATATGTACGTACGACCATGCCACTCATTGCTCCACAGGGCCATCCTCCGTGGATGGTGTCGGTGACAGATTGAGGACGTCGTCATCGGCGAGTCGGTCGCTGTCGTCGAGACCAGGAATCTGGGGAACGCCTCCGGTGGAATCTCTCTTGACGCGGTAGTTGGGCCGCGAAGGGCTCTTCTTGGGTGAGATCCATTCTTCCGGTCGGCCGTAGGCACGCTCCTTGGCCTTCATCATGGGGCTCTTCTTCTCCTTCTTGCGATCGCCTGGAGTCAGCGGCAGGAAGTCGTGTGGTCTGTCCAGCATGCTCTGGCTGTTGTCGAGAGCGCTCATGCTCTTCCAGAGCTGCTCCTGCTCGTTGAGCGCGCGCGGCTGCGTGATGACGGGGTACGGCTTGGGGTTTCTGGAACTGTTGCTGCTGCTGTTGATGCTGCTGCTATTGATGCTGCTGTTGCTTGTGTTCATCTGGTCGGCGGCGGCCTTTGGCCTGTTCTTCTTGGCGGCCATTTTCTTCTTGAGCTTGGCCGATCTGGAGCTGTTTCCGCTCTTCTTCGATGTGGTTGGCACGGGGCTCGCGGGCGTCGGCGACTTCTTGAGGAACGGAATGGCGTTGAGGCTGCCGTAGAAATCAACCTCGTTGGGGCCCTTGCGCCTTGGAGACTTGACGGGGGTTCGGATCTCCACCTCGTCGTCCTCCTCCTGGCGGTCCGTCTTGTCTGCCTCGTCGTCCGGCAGCTCCGGCGGAGGGTTCTTGAGAGCCTCTTCTTCTGCCTTGAGAGCCGCTTCCCACTTCTTCTGCATGAGGTTGTTGGTGACGCGTCTCCTGGCACGTTCCATGGTGGCCAGGCCGGGCTCGTTCTCATCGAGCCAATCGGGCTCCTGCGTGCCGGAGGACTTGATCTTGCTGAGATTGTCGACCTGCTGCACGACCAGCAGATCGCTGGCATCCGGTGGTTGTTCTCTGCGGATGTTCCAATCTCTCATGGCGACGTTGTCGGTGTGCAGCCACTTCTCGTCGACGTAGACTGGATTCGTTGATGGCTCTGTGGCCTGGTCAGCCTCGACTTCATCGTTTGGCTTGGAATCTGGCTGTTCGGCAGCAGCGCTGCTTCCATTGCCGGCGTCTGCGCTATTGTCGTGGTCGTCATCGTCCAGACTTGCCAGCTGCATGGCGGCTCGCATTTCCTTCCGACGCTGGTGCTGCTCCTGCTCGTAGGCAAGCCGTTCGTCCTCCTCCATCTTCTGCAGTTCGGCAGGATCGAGTTCTCGCAGGTACTTGACGTTGACGCGGCTGTGGACGCGACCGCTGGGGCTGAGCCAGGCATCGGGACGCCCGTAGGCACGCTCGCGGCACTTCTTCATGTCGGCGACGGGCGTCATGGCGCTGGCCCTTCTGGTGCTGCTGTGGGTGTTTTTGGTTTTGCTGCCGCCGGCGCTGGAAAGGGAGGCACGGCGAGGTTGTCCTGGACGCAGAGGCAGGAATTGCTTGGGTCGGTCGGTCGTGAGGCCATCCGTATTGCCTCCCAAGAAGCCGCTGCTCGTGGTGATGGCGTTGCTGTCCAGCACATCAGCGTTCACCATCTGTTGCTTGCGGCCATGGCTCGTCTGCTGTGGTGTGTGGAATACAGGTGCAGCTGGGGGCGCCACTGGCATGGTTTGTTGTTGAGTGGCCATTCTGTTGCTGCTGTTGCTGTTTGGTTTGTTGTTGTATTGGTATTATAACTTTGTGCGAGTATGGGCTGTGCTATGTGGTGTATTGTTTGTGCTGTTGTTTGTATTGTGACTCTCTGCCTACCTTTGCCGTTGTCGTTGTTGTTGTTGTTGTCGTCGTCGTCGTCGTCGTCAGAGTTTCGTGATTGCGCTCTGTCTCTGCTTCTGCTGCAGTTGTGTCCGCTTTTGCACTTTTGCGCTTTTGTGGTTGTGGTTGTGCCAGCGGTCTTGGTGTGGTGACGATGATGACCTTCTGTGGGAAGAGTGAGTATCTTGTCCCGGTTCCGATTCCTGTTCTGATGTTTGTTCTTTCTTGCTGGCTGAGGTTGGTCGTTCCGAGAAGGAGAGAGAGCGATGTCAACGTCAACGTCGTTGTGAGGATCCCGTTTTGTCGATGCCTTTCCTACGCTGTTGGTTGTTGCCGAAGACAGTCAAGATGGTGATGGTCTCTTGAGGATGCCGTTGTTGCAATTGATGGGTGTTGCAAGGATGAAACTGGTATAATTGTGATGACCTTGCGATGATGATGGCGATCATGGACGCTCGATGAGATGTCGCTTTTGTTGTGCTTGGTGTGTGATTGCGATCAGGGCAACACAGAGTTGATCGCGTACCGTATTGCCAGTCGTGGTGTGTGGGCTCCACAACGAGACATTCGGTCAGGCCCATACCGTTCTGGTTACTTTTAGTGACGCGAGAAAATCGTGCGTCCGTGTGCGCACAGTGTGCAACGTACCTACCGTACTGCGTTCTACGTGCGACAGTCGGAACGTGTTATATTTTTCGAAGCATACGCCTGTTGGGGGCACAACGATGCCGAGAAATATGACAATCACCATCTGCAAAGCGCCCAACGGTGCTCCATCTCATGTCGCAGGGCCTATCTTGTGCCCTATGTATTGTGGTCTTCTCGCCACTTATGGTGCGACACACATGGGATCTTGGCATGAATGAAATGTGGATGTCCCGTGTGTCACGAATTCTTGAGAGCGAGGATGTTTGGTGTCACTCCGACTAGTCCGCAACGATGGAAGCACAGAAATCGAGCCGTTCACCGGCGATGTTTGCGAAGACAATGAATTTGGCGGGATAGCGAGAGACACGACGAACGCAGGGCAAAAGATGACACAAGACAAAAGGTGGGAAGCAAAAAGAGGCATGAACAAGAGACAAGACAGGATCGGCCAAAGGATGACCTGATCGAGGCCCGATGGTGCTTAGATGTTGGGGTTGTCAATGTCTGTGCTCTCCATCCATGCGGCATCCGCATCCGTGTACGAATGTTGTCGAGAGACGGAGATCTCGAACATGAATTGATTGAGCTGCATCGCACCGCGTCATGGTTGTGGTCACGATCATAGTACCTTGTGTTCACAAGGCAAGATGGTTGGCGAAATGTCATCAGCCAAGACAGCCACAGAGTTGGATGTGAGAAAGGCACGCCTCAATTCATCAGTTCTCGCGATTCTCCTCTCCTTGCTCCTCTCCACCTTCTGTTTCTCCCGAGACCACCTCTCACTCACTCATTCGCTCACTCACTCTGCCCAGGAGAGAGAGAGAGAAGCAAGACCAACTGTGCACCCGATCGCCAGAAGCGCTATAATCGGCCGAATGCCATGTCCTTCTTTGTCACGTTTGACATCATGACTATCAGACGGGGACAGCCGGAGAAGGATCAATGGCGGTCACAGCCCACCTTTCGATCTGTTCGCAATCCATCTCGTGACCAAAGGAGACGCTCCGCTCTTCGCTTTCGCGCTGCCGTTTTGGGAAAAACGAAGCAAAGGAGCGTCAGCCTGCCTCTCGCAATCCTTTGTCTCTCCCCATACTATACTTCGTGCCACAGATCGCACGTGCATCCGTTGATGACAACGAGCGAATCTCCCCTCTGATCCTTTTGCCATCCACACGGCAACGATCCAGTGGGCGCAGACTGTGCTTCCATCGACCTTCGGGATCATCCCTGTTTGTTTCATAGTGCTCGGCATGGTAGTCTTGCCATTCTCCATTCCCACAACTCTGTTTGCACGAGATTGACCTGCTGGATACCCATCATGGGATGAGCCGGTACCTGATCCCCTCTTGCATCAAGGATCGAAAACGCTTCGGTGTATTTAGTCCGGCGCTTCCGTCCTCGGATGCTTCATCGCCTCCTCTTGCTTTCACAGCCTCCTGTGGTTTCGTTTCTCATCTCCTTCGGATGGTTTGGTGTCTCGTCCGACCAGAGCGCGTGCATCGCTCTGCTTGCCATTGCGCAGTCCTCACATGAGGCGCGCCTCGTTGCAAGGGTGGCAGAGCCAGAGTATCTGTTGCTCGTGTCTGATCAACTGCCAGACTTGCGCATCCATGGAAGCACCCAGACGCGGCATTCTCTTGACACTCTTGTCAACGAATACCATTCCAGACATCTTTGCTCTTCAGGAGTATCTCCTTGCCGATGCAAGAATAACGAGGGGCGAGAATCACCTCCAGCCCAAACATGGCAGCATGCACAACAGTTGAAGAGCGTTGATGCTCCCCGAAGATCGTGGAACAGATGAAGCCTTCCTTCCATCTACCATCATGCATACTCCTACATTGAATTGCTGCCTACGGTGCGCGGTGTACCATCCACGACACAGAAATGGAGCTTCGCGCATGGCGCCAAAAAGGAGAGTTGCACCAAAATGTCTCGCGTGACATGTTGCAGTCCCATCGTGACCCATGGATCTCGCGAACTTGGTTGTGTCGTGAGCTGACAAGAGGGCAATCACGTGAGGCACATGAGGCCATCGCTTGTGTGCAACTCAGGACGATTCGCCACAAGAGAGGAGGTGACCGATACCAGCAAAACAGAACCCTTGCGCACCGCATGGAGAGCAACAGCAACCGTTACAGCAACATCCATCTCCCTCTTTCTCTTCCTCTTCCTCTTCGTTGGCGACAATAGAACCAACACCTGACGAATAACAGCACCAGCAGCACCGTTACAAGCAACATCGCCGCTACAATCAATACCGACACCAGTGACCTTCGCTTCCTCTCTCTCTCTCTCTCTCTGCTCTAAACGGCGAAGGATCAGGCGATCTGGAGACAAGGCATCGCCCGATTTGCTCTCTTCCGCTCCCGTGAGAAGTGCTCGTATTGAGCACAGGAGACCAGCCTCCACAGCACAACAGAAAGCAACAGAAGCAAACCCAACGCGAGCCTGCTCACCGCATTCATCAATTGCCAGCAACGACACACTCAGCTACTACTATCATCACCATCAACAACAACAACATGACAGACATTCTCTTTGATGAAGAGATCATTGAGATCGAATACGATTCGGATGGCGATGAGCTGGTGGAGATCATCGAGGAGGTGTACGAGACAGACTCCGAGGGCAGCTACTACGAGGAGGAGGAGATCAACGATCTGCCTGCCGTGATGGAGGAGGAGGATGAAGAGTCGGACGGCGAGGACTTCAGCCTCAACCACCGATCCTTCTCCAGACGCCTCGACGAGGAGGCCAGCGAGGACCCCGCCTTCCACCGCAGCTTCAACTCGGGCACCAACAACAGCGAGGGCGACGACAAGCACAACGATGCGAACAACAGCAGCTTCAGCAGCCGCGATGGAGGCAACATGAGCAATCACAGCAACGCGCACGACGACGGTGATGCGGATGGTGGCAAGCCAGCATGGGCCACGATGCGGCTGAAGAAGACATCGATGGGTCGCATGCTGGAGAAGGACGGCAATCTGGCAGCGCCCATCACCTTCACTCCCTTCAAGAACACGGACTTCAAAAATGGCGTCTGCAACCCGACCCTCCTCAAGAAGACGCCCAAGGGCAACCGCGTGCTCAACGGCGAGTACATTTCGGCGCCCATCACGCACATTCCCAAGAACACCAACTTCAAGAACAAGGTCGTCGATCCCACCAAGCTGAAGCACACCGAAAAGGGCGAAACACTCAAGAAGGGCGCCTACCTGTCCGCACCCATCACACACATTCCCCAAAAGAAGACGCAGCACAGCAACCCCATCGCCAGACCGGATATCCTGCGTCCGACAGAAGAAGGCGAGCACGTGAAGAAGGGCGAGTACCTGTCCGCGCCGATCACCAAGATCCGCGAACACACGCAGAAGCAAAAGAAGATGAAGAAGAAGCTCGTCACGCGCAAGGTCAAGAAGAAATCGTTGGATTTGGAAGGTGAAGGGGCATTGCGGAAGGCAGGCGAGATGCTTGCCAAGGCCTCTGGGGCCAAGCAGCAACAAGGCGAGAATGCGGCGTCAGATTCCGAAATTCATGCGACGATGACGACGCTCAATTTAGAAACCAACGTCGAGCAGCCTGTGGCGCAGCCGGCCGCATAATCGTTGAAGGGGACGGCGTATCGTATCTATGACATGGATCCTTGGTGTCAGCAGAAACAAATGAGGCAATCGACTGATTTGATTAGCGTGGCAAACATGCGAGGAACGGGGATTTTCTGCGGTACCATCCAGATACGCATTGCCAACTGCCCCAAAGTGGATGCACAACGAGAGTCCCGCGATGGTGTGACGACAGATACGTCAGCATCGACAATTGAAACGTCGCGCGAGAGAGACAGGAGTTACGTACAAGCATCCATTGCACAAGGCAAACCACACGATGATTGTTCAAAATTGCATTAATTTAGAGAAATGGATGTTTCATGCAATACTTGAGAGCATGCTATCGATCCCGACAGGTTGTCCATCACCATTGTTGTTGTTGTTATTATTATTGTTGCTGCATCTCGTGTTGTCCGTGTTGGAGCATTGGTGGGATTGAAGTGAGGCGTTGAGCATGCCAAAGCGTATGCAATCTTTTTGGCTCTTTTGTGTTCCGCCAACAACCCTTGACATCATTTCGCGGTGGTGTTGTCCGTCTCCATCATCGTCATCACCATCGTCACTGTCGTGATGTCTCGATGTCGGCTGCGCTTAAATGTTATCCGCACGTGACAGCATCCAATCGTGGTTGTTCTGAAAGGAATCTTGTGACCAAGAGGTATCTTGTGGAGATGACCATCGTTGTGGGAATGTTCGGATCCTCGTTTCCGATGCGCAAGGTAAGCAACGTGCCGAAGAGGCATGCCACCAACGGCGCCCTTCTTATCTCCCACGCAGGCGTCTGCTGCGTTGTGTGGGAGCGTGTGGTTGCTCTTGCTTGCGGAGTATGAGACATGAAGCAGTGCGAGACAGAGGGTCGATGGTCGATACGAACGCAGCGTGGTCGTTGTGGATGCTGTTAGTTGTGATGCAATCTGATTCAATGCGATGGGAGTTGTCATCGTGAGACATCTTCGTCGTGAGTTCTCATAAAATCGACGCATCAACCTTCAAAAGAGCAAAATCAACACATCGCAACGCAACATCGCACCCATCACCACCACCAAACACAACAACACCAAGATGTCAGACACCATAGAAGCAGAAATCGTCGACCATGGCGAAGAGGAGGCGGCCTTCGGCTGGGAGAAACCCGCATGGGCCAAGGGTGGCGTCAAGCTCCGATCAACAGGAAAGGCCGGAGCTATGAAGAAGGATGGCAATTTGGCAGCCCCCATCACCTTCACGCCATACAAGAGCCAGGACCACAGCAACAAGGTCGCCAACCAGGAGAAGTTGCGATCCACGGGCGTCGGCGCCGCTGTCAAGTCCGGCAATGATCTCGCGGCGCCCATCACCTTCACGCCCTTCAAGAATCAAGATCACACCAACAAGGTCGCCAATCAGGAGAAGTTGCGATCCACGGGCGTCGGCGCCGCTGTCAAGTCCGGCGAAGATCTTGCCGCACCCATCACCTTCACGCCCTACAAGAACGACGACCACACGAACAAGGTCGCCAACCCACAGAACCTGAAGCACTCCGATGTCGGCGCCGCTGTCAAGTCTGGCGAGGATCTCGCCGCGCCGATCACCTTCACCCCCTACAAGAACGACGACCACACGAACAGGGTGGCAAATCCACAGAACCTGCAGAGAACCGATGTCGGTGCTGCCGTCAAGTCTGGGGAGGACATCGCAGCCCCCATCACCTTCACGCCCTTCAAGAGCGACGACCACACCAACCACGTCGCGAATCCAAAGAACCTCAGACAGACCACCGCTGGCCAAAAGGCCAAGACGGATGGCAACCTCGCCATGCCCATCACGAATATCCGCAGCGTCCGGGCCAAGGACATCAAGCGGTAGGCTCATGGTCTGCCAATTTCGATACGGCACCATGCTCATGACGGCAACAAAATCCACAAGAAGTTTGCACACATCACAAAGACTGTACAGCATGAGAGGATGATGACGATGACGATGACGACGACCATGATGACACAAGAAGGCGCAATTTGGTGACCTTCCAAGTCAACGATGACGAACGAGCCCAATGACGGGAATTCGCCACAAACATTGGCCGCATGGGCATCAACATGCCGTGCCGCACTCATCCGTCATCGTCGCTTAATCTGCCACTGCCACTTATTTTACGCACTTGATTATTCATATTTTAAGATTTTAGAGAATACGTCTTGCAATTCGCAAATTCGGTCACCGCATTGGTTTGTCTCCAGCTTTCCATTTTGCGCTCTCTCTGTCTTTGTCTCTAGCCTGAAGCGTGCAACTAAGATCATGCAATCGAACGAGTCAAAAAGGCATCCATCAGTGATGTCACAATGACCCTTTCTCGACAAAGATCTTCCCCTGTGCAAGGGACAAATGCCAAGAGAGAATGCCGGCGACAATGGTGCAAACCACCGCGGTTGCACGAAGAGCGGCGCGGATGGTGGAGGCAAAGAAAACAAGAAGCAAACATCTCACGAGGCGCAGCGGAATTCTGCCACGAACAGCAACACCCGCAGAGGAGGCGAAGGCACGCCATTGCACAACAACAGCAACGCAAGCCAAAGCAACGGCAACTACAGAACCGCAAGGAGTTCCGAGCGGAGGCACCATGGCGGACGACGGATCAGAGTACGAATCCGGCTCGGAGTACGAGTCGGGATCCGAGTACGAGGAATACGAGGAGGACGTTGAGGAGTACGTCGAGGAGGAAGAGGACGAGCATGTCCCCATCCGCAACATCACAACCGGCGTCGAGCAGACCCGGATCTCCCAGCCACCACCGCAGCAGCAGAAGAAGGAGGAAGAAGAGGAAGAGGAGGAAGAAGACGATGGCCTGTGGGAGAAGCCGGCATGGGCGAAGGGAGGCATGAAGCTGCGAAAGACGGGCCTTGGCGATGCCATGAAGAAGGACGGAAACTTGGCCGCGCCAATCACCTTCACACCCTTCAAGAGCGAGGATCACAGCAACCAGGTGAGTGCAACGAGGATTGCGCATTGGTCTCTTCATTGTGTGTTTGTATCTGCACAGCTCTGTCTAATGAGACCTCCGGTTCGGATGAGAAATGAGAATGCAGGTCTGATCCGAGATGTACATCCTCAGCCACGTAGAGTATGCTTTCATCTCACCATCGTTCTCACCATTGTTTTCTGTCCACTGTTTACCGCCCAACATCTACACTGCCTCTTGCCAACTGTGTTCGCCTTGCGGTTGCCCGACTCCAACCATACACACTTCCGCACTTCGGCATCCAGGTCGCCAACCAAAACAGACTCCGCTCGACGGATGTCGGAAGAGCTGTCAAGTCCGGTGAGGATCTTGCCGCACCCATCACCTTCACACCATACAAGAACGACGACCACACAAACAGGTATGTTTCGATGCTCGGGCAATCAATCAACAAGTGTTTTCCTGTCTCGAGGTCGTCGCCTGTCTCGAATGGGTAGTTTGATGCTGTTGCTTGTGCCATCTCTACTGCCCCCGTCGGCTCTGTTTTCTTGCGTCTCCAGAGCTGTGTGCAAATTGTGGAACTTCCCTTCCTGCTTGACAGGCCAACCACCGGGTTGTCGTTGAATAAACTTTGATGCCCCATGAATCAATCCATGTACTGATCTCACGAATTTTCCACCTGCTTCTGGTGTTGTTGCTGCTGCTGTTGCACCCTGATCTTGATTGGACCAAACCGATGGAACGCCTCCATTGCTCTGCTCGACTCCGCTCCACTTTCATGCACTCCCACGTAATGATCCGCAGAGTTGCCAACCCCAGCAAGTTGCGCAACACCGATATCGGAGATGCCGTCAAGTCTGGAGAGGATCTTGCCGCTCCAATCACCTACACGCCATTCAAGAATGACGACCACACCAACTATGTTGCCAACCCCACCAAGCTCAAGACCACCCAGGAAGGTGAGTTGGTCAAGTCCGGCGGCAACCTCGCCGCCCCCATCACCCACATCCGCAAGGTCAAGAAGAAGAAGAAAAAGAAGAAGGCTGCCCCAGCCTCCTAGACATTGTACACCAATCTCAACCATCATCCGCTGACTCGCTTGCTTGGTCGACTTGTCAGTTGAACCATGCAAGCGATCAGCCGGCAGCTCTTTGTCGACATTCTGCGTTGTTTGTGTGAGCATGATATGCATGCATTGCAGAAGATGAGATGGCTCTGCACCAGCCCTGGTCCCCAATGCGCAACCAACCAAAGAGGAGACACCAGCACGCGGACCATCAAAACAAGAGCCACGTCTTTAGAAGTTATCAGTTACTCCATTCGCAACCAGTCAGTCCCAATCACCACAAGTCTCTGTAAAGATTTTATCAAAGTTTCCGCAGAACAGAGCATCTATGACACGGTTGCTGATGATGTCTCTTGTGCACATCACTTCCGCAGGTGATGCTCTGCTCGAAACCACATCCAGAGAGATGGGAATCAGGCATGTTGCGCAGCGCGGAACCACCCGTTGGGCCTAAATGTTGCGCTGTTCTGTCACGAGTCTGGATTCAAGTCAGCTTACTCGCACGTCTCCGCCAAGAGGTCTCCCGAGAGAGTGTTTCATGTCGTCCACTGATGCCCCAATGGCGATGCCACCAGTGATGCCAACTCTCTGGCTCCACGCTGCTGCTGTTGTTGTTGATGTCATCTATGCTGCCGTTGCATTGTCGGAGTGGCTGGGGAGGAATTGAGAAACACGCACGTCTGTGAACGCTGCAAAGACTTGTGCTCCGGCGATCCTCATTGCCCTTCTCGATGTCTTTATCTCTGCAGTATCATGGATGCGATCAAGAACCTTGCGCTGCGCCCAACAAAATGAATCTGTGAATCTGCTGCACACATCCTGCGTGATGAAGTGCGCACGAGGAAGAAGCAGAAAACACGTTCACCATCACCTCACTCGTTTCACGCACGTGATTTGGGTTGTACCGGTCATCATAAGACCCGGGTCAGTGAGTCGACCAGCCGTCGGTAAAGTAGAGTGGCACTTTTTCTTCGATTACAACCAGACTAAGCATACAAACCTACTCATTATAGTCACCATAGCAACAGGAAAATTACCCAGAATCTTAAAGCCCATTTTTTAAGTTTTATGGACCATCCAATATTTGGAATCGTTTGGGTCAAACGTAGTGTTCCACACTGTAGTTTTGCCGAAAGTTCTTTGCTATTCTGAGTTAATAACGGAAGGTGTCCATTCACGTTAGTGTCTCCAGCTTTTTCCTTCCTCCTCGTTCGTTTGGAACACGTTAAACAACGTTAGCTGCTGCGGAATCGATTGACATTTTGTGCTTGTCGGCATCACACACATCATCACCACATGCGCACGCACACATCGTTGCCACGCAGACACAAAAACCACCGTCACATTTTTGCTTCATTCCCGAGGTGCCTCCGCCATGGCAATGCTTGTTGCATCTGTTGTGATGCAGTCGTATTGAGAGGAGTGAGAGTACAAATGACATTGGTGGTTGTTGTTTTGGCTGCTTCATCCAACACCTCCTTCGGCTTCCCCTGCTCCCCTCGCTTTCATTCATCGTTCTACAGTGCAATTCGTGCATCAATCAATCAATCAATCAATCAATCAATCAACCTCCTTTGCTACCATCAACACCATGTCCTCCATCCCCGCCAAAGCAACAATCAAGGGCGAAAGCCCATCTCCTCGTAAGAAGCCTCGTTCCTGTGCTGCCCCTCTCGATTCTCCTTTTGATTCGAATGGCAACTTGGCACCTACTCGTGAGCAGCTGTTGCCTGACAAGCTATCTGCTGGATTGCGGAAGCCCACCAACATCACTCACGCGATCGAGGTGAAGCCGATGCTTCCAGTGGACAGCAACCTTGTTCCAACTTTGGCGCATGTCGATGCCGCTAACCTGCGCGTTGACGTGCGCCTGTCCAGTGTGGCTGGTGTCATTTTTGATACACCAACGGTCACACTGCGTACAGTGGGACAAGGTGTCAGTGCTATCACAGTGGTAGACGTCAGCGTGAACGTGCCACCTCCTGTTGAGTCTCCTGCCAAACCAACTACCCGCGCAAGCACTGCACGACATGCCAACGCTGTCGCTGGAGGTGCTTCCACCCATGTTGACGTTGACAGCGACGACGACTACGTGGATGGCCGTGATCGCAGGAGGAAGCGAACAGGACGCAACAGAATCATCAACAAAACGGTGAGAGGATGGCGTCGCGACGCGTTGGTCCGCGTCGCAGGTTTGGTTAAGTCTGGCCTTTCTCCAAAAGCGTTCGACTGTATGCCAAAGACGGGATTCGCACTTGGAGGAAAACACAACAATCAAGTCTGGTGCAACATCAAACGGCTGTGGGCGCCAATTGCTTCTGCGCTCTGGGGTGTGTTGCTCCCAAAAGAAGCGACACCAACTGGCCAGATGCATGAGGTGGTGCAATTTGTCCGAGGTGGGCAACCACTGCCACCACTGACGCTTGCACCAAATCTGTTCCGCATATGTGTTGGAGGGAGCAAGCTCATGCACCTCTGCGCGAGAGCCGTTCTCGCGAAGTCTGCATCTCCAAAAGCATGCACAGACATTCTCACTGGATACGTCAATGGATTGCCGGAGGAAGAACGCGTGCGTGTACACGGAAACAGATTAACTGTCACTAGAAGCCAACTTAGCACATTGCATCGTTACCACGACATGTTGAGCGATGGGGAAACCATTCCTCCCAAAGTTCTCCAATACCGTGTGACTGCATGTGCCTTGTCTGGTGTGGTGTCCTTTCTCTGCACTACAACCACGTACAAGGCTGGCTTGTGCCACGCAGTGGAGTGGGAAGGAGTTGTATTCGACAACGTTCCAGTCTTCGATCGTGGAGGAAAAAGCGTCATGGCGCTATTCGACATGTACAAGACGACCACTACCAACCCGGTGGGCAAGCCAGCATTTAAGGAGATGACGAAGCTACTAACACGACGTGGCAAAGTGAACACAGGACTGTCTTCCTTCGAGAGCCACTTCTTGCTGGCGATGCTCACTCTCAAACGCACGATCTCGCGCCTCGTCACACTTTTGAAGGCTAAGTATCCTGCAACAAACGATGCCGAGGACGAGAATGACATGATTTCCCAGCATGTGCACACAGCCGAGTCACTTTTGTATGCGTTGGAACTTCTTGTTGTCTTCGTCAAATGGGAATTCACTGCCTCTCACATGCAGATGGAGTGTGATGACCCACTCCACTCAGCTCAATTCGCACTCACGCCCAACGAGAAGAAGAAGACAACGACGAAACAATCCCAACCAACCAGAACACGTACCAACAAGCACAAGCTCCATAAGAAGAGTACTCGAACCAACGACATCCCTTCAGTCACCAATGACATTCCATCCATCGCAATTGATATCCCGGACATCACTCGTGTGACAGATGCCGCTGCCAATGACACCACCACTGACAACAATGAACAGCCTCGTGCCCCCACGGACAAACATCACACTGGAGTATGCAACCGTTGTGCAGCAGCAATGCGATTTGTGGACGACCGATATGTCCCTTTCGTCACGATGCTTATGGAGGATCACCTTGCAGAACACGTGACAGAATTAGAGTCCATGCTTAATGCTGCACTGGGATTCAACAACGAAATACTGTGGTACATGGCACACAAAGTGCGCAGCAAGGTTCAATTCGGACAAATTGAGCAGTACCTCAAAAATATCAACAACAGAGAGGATCGTGCGCATGTGGTGCTCGACCACAAGCAGAAAATTCTTCCGACTGGCCAAGGCGAAGCTCAACAAGAATACTGGGGCAAGAAGGGCATGTCTCTGTTGGGCGCGATGGTGATAACGTGTCACAATGACATTTTCACTTATCGCTTCATCGATATCATCGTAAAGGGGAGGCCAACACAAGACACCCTACAAGTTGGCGGGCTTCTCGAAATTGTGCAACAACAGGTGAGAAAACTGCTTCCATTGGTCACCGAAATCGTCATCCAATCCGATAATGCGTGTTGTTTCGCGAGCCACGAGCACATCGCACTGATCACGTCGGTGCTGAACAAGAACCTCGGAACGCGAAATGTCCCCAGGATTGCGGCCTGGATCTACACCGAAGCCCAAACAGGTAAAGGCCGCCTTGACACGCACTTTGCGTACATCACTGTTGTGTTGCGAGCCTACGTGCTGGAGGACAACGACATCAAGACGGAACACCAACTTTTCGACGCATTGGAAGCTGGCAACATTGCGGGAACAACCACGGTTTTGGTGGACGCAGAATGCCTTGAGGGGCGCGTCCTGAGCTTCCCTGGAATGCCGAAGAAGCGTTTCTGCGCGAAAGGGCAAAAGGTGCGCCAAACGCACGAGGTCAAGTTTGGAGACGACGAGGCGAATTTGGTGGCAGCATCTGGTGTCACAGACGACGTTCTTGTCCCGTGTGCCGAATGGGAGGAATGGGAAATCAACCAGCTGGGTGTCCGCACCATCGCGACGCACACGTCAGGAAAGGAACCGTTCACCGCCGAATCGCCAAAGAAGAAGAAGAAGACGCGAAAGTGGGGTGCTACTGCGGTGGAGAGCAAGGCGCTCGTGTTTCGCGATGCATTGGAGATGGGGCAAGGAGAGCTACCACACGACCACACCGCAGAATTGAAAGACCAGACCGCGGAAGCCGAAATCCCCCAACTCGCGGTGAAGGGCTGGGCAGTGAAAACAACGCGCAGCAACGCGGAGTTACCACGGTACGTACTGGTGAAAATGGATGAAATGAGCACAGCCGCCAAAAAAGACCCGAAGAATCGACCAACAGAACACGAAGCGCACCGCCGATTGATGGAGCTGGAGGGAACGGAGACCGATTGGTACATCCAGTTGCACGCAAGTCCAATGCGCGTGAAATCGTACGTTTCCGCAGCATACAACAACGCACAGCGCGCAGCGAAGAAAACCACCGTGGCACCAAGTGCGACCGACAACAACACCAAAATGGCATCGAAATCACCATCACCACCATCACCATCACCACCTGCAACAGCCGCAACTGTCGCGGAACCATCAGGTACGACGCAAACAGAACAGCAGCGCAGGGAAGAAGAGGAAGAGATGGAAGAAGAGGAACGAGAGCACAGAATGTGGTGTGAAGCCAACACCACCAAGGCACATGCAGAGAACGAAGAGATGGTCCCAGAAGAAGTGAGGGATGCGATTCGGACGAGGATGAGAACGAGACTGTTGGCGAAAATGGAGGAAAAAAATAGGACTAATTAATTCAAAATGTGAACAAATTCGCCAAAACCAAGAACACGAACACGTTATTTTGGATCGAACTTGTCGGATGTCTATCGCCCAATTTAGGAGTAGTCCAAAAATAAGCACATTGACAGGTCCATAAAACTTAAACTATGGACTTTGAGATTCTGGGTAATTTTCCTGTTGCTATGGTGACTATAATGAGTAGGTTTGTATGCTTAGTTTGGTTGTAATCGAAGAAAAAGTGCCACTCTACTTTACCGACGGCAGGTCCACTCACTGACCTGGGTCATAAAACCGCGACCCAAGATCTTCCCAACAGTCACGAGAAGACATCTCCCATTCCCGACCAAGACCAACAACTGCCAAGATCATGGCGACTCCGTTTCTGCCGTCACTTTTTGGCGTGGGATTTCGCATCGCGTGAGGTGACGCGTGTGGGCGTGGGCGTGGGCGCGCGATGTATGGGCAATAGAACTGCGAGAATGTGCGACTTGACGCGCATCCGCACTCACGCCGTGCGACTAGGTCCAACATGATCAACAGGATGTGCTGCGGTGTCCAGCAGTGTGCCGCGAAATCATATCCTTTCATCCTCCACTGGCATGAACGAGATCATAACTTCTTCGAAAGCCATTCTGCATTGCGCAAATTGGATCTGCACCGAGGCACAGCCACACAACACATTTCCCTGCGACTTGTCCACAACAGCTTCAACAACAAGATGTCCTACACCGAAGATTGCAGCTACAGCTCCAGACTTGATGATGAGGTGGTGAACGAGCCCATGGAGCAGCAGGAGGAGGAGGAGGAGGAATCTGCCTATGGCTTTGCGAAACCCGCATGGGCCACGAAGGGCGGGCACAAGCTTCGCAGCACCGGCAAGGCGGATACCATGAGAAGGGACGGCAACCTCGCTGCGCCCATCACCTTCACACCGTTCAAGAATGACGATCACACCAACTACTTCGCAAGCCCGACTCGGCTGAAGAAGACAATGCTGGGCGACAAGATGAAGGCAGAAGGCAACCTTGCCAATCCCATCACCAACATCCGAGACGTGAAGAAGAGTCGAAGAGTGCAGCCGTAGAATGGCAGCAATCCCAAGCCCTGATGAATGCCACCAAGGCAAAGCAGACTACGAGCACTCCGTACCGCATGGTATGGTATGGCACATCCATGAAATCAATACACCACTTTTTAGTAGGACTTTTCCATTTTTTAAACCAACGCAGAAAGCAGACATCATGGAAGTGCAAAATAGGATCAATAAGGATCGTTCTGTCGAAGTACTACTCAATGTTTTAGCTTGGAACATCCCAAAAAGCCCCCTCTCTGCGTGCTCCGCCGGTGGCTGCCATGTCTCTCCCATTTTTCACATTTCCCCTTGTGTTCTGTTCGACAAGCGCCGATTCAATTTTTCCCGATGTCACTTCATGCCACACTGACCGAAGTCTCTTCCTCCGGTGGGACGGAAGTTCCAACGTCAACGTCAACGTCAACTGCCGCAGTGGCTGGTGTTGGTTCTGTTGCTTCGGCTGTGTTCACCTCCGTGGATTCCACAACCTCAGCGCTGGTTGTTGGATCATCCACGACGACAACAGCATCGGCGACATTACCGCTGCCGCTGGTGTCATCGACCTTTGGCGACTTGGAGACGTCCGCGGCATCCACGCCATCTACTCCATCCGCGGTATCCTTGTTGTCGTCATTGACCAGCGCCGGTACAGCGTCCGTTGAACTTTCCACCACGTCTGTGGACTCGGGGACAGCATCTAGCTGACCAGGAGCTGCGGTTAAAGTTGCAGTTGCAGTTGCAGCTGCTGGTGGAGCACCATCTGGTGTTGGCTCCTCCACCACAGCGTCGGATGTGATATCTGGGGCAACCCCAACATTTCCGGCGATGGCGATGACTGGTTCCTTGTCTGGTTTGGTTGGCGTCGGCGAGGCGAGCATGACTGGCATTCCCTCCTTCTCAACCGCATCCTTGATGTTTGCTTTTGGTGTCTTGAGAACATCCATAATCTTCAAGCGACGCTTCGCCTTCTCCACCACATCTTCTTCCATCAGGTAGGATCCACGGCGACGCGATCGAGTCTCTTCACGTCGCACACGGCGTTTGCTCTTGCTCTTGCTCTTCTTCTTGGCCTTCGTGGGCAGCGGGACGCTCTTGCGAGAATGATTGCTGCCTCCATCCTTCGTGCTGTGATCGGACGTCTTGCGTCGCGGCTTGCTGTCCTTGTTGCGCTTCGGCCGGCGTTCCAGACGCGTGGTGGTGGACTTGGACCTCGACGTCTTGACGCTGGTGCGCCTCTTCTTGCTGCTGCTGCGCTTCTTCTTCTTGCTTGATGAGCTGGAAGTCGCTTTCGTCGTGGTCTTCAACGCCTCCGACCCTTCTTCGACTTCCGGCAGCAACGAACGCATGCTCTTGGCCTTGCTCGAGCGCTTTTCACTTGACCTACTCTTTCGTGGCGACGTCATTCCGTCCATGAGATTCGAAGTCGACTTGGCCTTCGAAGGCTTCTTCCGTCTGCTGCTACTGCTGCTGCTGCTGCTCTTCTTCTTGTTCTTGGATGATGACGAAGATGATGACTTGCTCTTCTTTTCTCCGGAGCTGCTGCCTTTCGTGTTCGTGCTTCCTCGCGTCGAGACGGTTCGGGCGCTGCGATCAGACGTTTCCTTGAGTGGCGTGAAAGAAGTTGCCGATGGCAACGATGGCAGGGACACCGCGGACGACGCACCCGATGCATTTCTCGACTTGGACGATCTCTTCTTGCTTGCGGCTGCCAACTTCTTGGACAGCTTGGACGATTTTGACGATTTGCCTGACTTCGTGGATTTTGGTGATTTCATGCTCTTCGAGGTGACCACCGAGCATGCATCATCAGCAGAAGCCACCGATCTGATGGTGTGATTACTGTCGTTCCCAGTCGTTCTTTCGGTGTGCGTGCTGTTCACCGCAGCCTCCTTCTCTGCTTCTTCCTCAGCTTGTTGCTCTGCTTCCTTCTCGGCCTGGTTGTGAATCGCGCGCATCGCGAGCTTGCGCTCCTTCGTGGCGTTGGAGACCAGCGATCGCTTCTTCTTCGGCTTCTGCTTCTTGACTTTCTTCCTCTTCTTGCTGGAGGTGTGGGGGTTCTTCTCGAACGGGCTCTCCCACTGGTTGAGTCTTGGGCGTTGTCGACGTTCCATCTTCACCAACCCTGGTTCGGAACAAGCGTCGTCATCGATGTCGTCCTCCTCGTCAGTGGATGTGGTGGCCCATGGAACTGCTGAGCCGAGCGAACTCCGTCTCATCATTCTATGAACAGTCGCAGCCGATGGTGCAGCCGGTGGCGCAGCTGCACCTGCGTCTGCATCCGCAGATTCATGCTTTGATGGCTCTGCAGTTGGCTTCGTTTGCTGTTCCGTTTTTGCCTCCATCTTTGCTTCTGCGGCCCCCACCTTCGCTTCTGATTTTATTTCTGCTTCTTCCTCAGCCTTTGGTTTTTCCTCCACCTTCGCTTGTGCTTTCTCAGTCTTTGGTTCTGTTTCGGATTGCGGTGTGACCTCTTCTACTCGTCCCTGCAGCTGCTGCGCCTCTTCTGCCTGTTGGTCCGATTCTTGTGAAGCTGGGGGCGTATCAGGCTCAAGCTCAGATTTGGCCTCGACTTCAACTTCGGGTTGCTGGTCCGCTTCGGTGTCGTCTTCAATGGAATCGGCCCTTTGCACATCAAGTGTCATCGAGCTAATCTGCTGCTCTTCTGCCACTTCGATTCCGTCCAGAGATTCCTCATCTCTATCAGGCATTGATGATTCGATCGTTTCCTCCTTTGCGGGATCGGTGGCTGTAATTGGCTCCTCCTTCTCGTCACTCGTCTGATCCCCTTTGTTGGTATCATCGTGGGTGTTGTCTATCTCCCCGTCATTGTCATCATCATTGTCATCATCATGATCACCGTCGTCGTTGTCATGGCAGTCGATTGCCGTGTCTGGGTCTAAAGCAACCGCCATGTTGTCCGTTGCGGCTTTCTCAGTTTGTGAGACCGGTGATGCCGCCTCTTCTTGGGACTCAGATTTCGCGTCGTTACCAGAGTTCAAGATTGGAACGATATCCTCACGTTCGTCGCCGCCGGCGTCGTTTGGAGATTCATGCTCAGGCTCGCAAGCCTCGTTCCCTGCTGAAACTGTGGGTTGCATCACGTCCGCTTCTTCAGTCATGAGCGGTTCTGCATCTGCTTCCGGAGACGATGTGATTGCGTCAACGCTTGTCTCTGCTTGCGTCGTCGCAGAACAAGGAACTTCTGACTCTGCTGTCGCAGTCGCCTCTTCAACTTCGGTTGCAACTTCATTACCACTGGACTGCATTTCCGCTTCCTGCGGTTGCGCGACGTCGCCGTCCTGCTCGTCGTTGTCATCTTCTTCCTCTTCGGCCAGGTGTTGGTCGGAGCTGTGAAAGGAAGAGTGGAAGCGTGTGCTCGCGCTGTTCTGCATGGAGTTCTCCATCGATTTGTACCTGCGCGATCCGGACGAGGACAAGGAATCACCCAGGATGGCATCGTTTGCGGTCGTGGCGGATTCGAAGGTCGGTTCCGTCTTGACCGAGCTGCTGCCAACGGATTCGTCTCGTTTTGAGGTTGGCGGCGTCGATGCTGTCGGTGGCGCGGCGAGGTGTTGTGCATTGAGATGATGATCCGGTTGGCTTGTCGCCCGCGATGGCGCAGGCGCGTCAACATCTGTGGTTTCGGAATGTTCCGCCTCCTGCGACTGCGGAGCTGCTTGGACCTCCTCGTGAATTGATGCGGTTTCTTCACTGTAATGGGATGGAGGCTCCGCCTCAGACGAGGATTGGACATCCCGCGAATCAGATTCCTCGTCGCCGTCGTCGTGAATGGGTGTTCTCTCTGCCTCGTGCATTTCAGGATGCGAAGATGATTGCAACTGCGAGACTGGATCTGGGGTTGGCTCATGGCTTGCCGCAGATGGCTCTCCTTGAAGGCTGGCTTCCTCGTCCTCATGGTCGCAGTCGCCGTAGTCAATTTCCTGCTCATAGTCTTCGTAGATGGCTTCATGCGTGGCAGCAGATGTGCGATGCTCGCTATGCGCGATGCTTCGAGCTTGCTGATTGGTGTCATTGTCATTGTCATTGCCATTGTCATTGCCATTGTCATTGCCTTCGCCGTCATCGTCATCGTCACTGGCCGCGATGTAGTTGTGCTGCGTGCTGCCTTCGTCATCGCTGCGATAGCTTGTAGCATCGCCGCCGTCGGCACTGGCACCACCATCATCATCCGTGTAGTCCTGTTCGCTGCCGCTACCGCTGGCGTTGGCATAATCGTACCCGTCATCCGTTTCGTCGTCTTCTTCCTCGCCGTATTCTTCCCCATCATAATTTTCTTCTTCTTCGTCGTCGTCATCGTACTCGTCTGAATCGTATTCCTCATCATCGTCATCGTCATCGTCATCCTCGTCGTCCGACCCCCGATAGCCGATGGGCGGATTGGGAACGATAATTTCGGACAGATCGTACGTCTTCGTCTCGCGGAAGGTCCTCGATTTGAGGATGATGTTGTAAATGCCAAGATCCTCCATCATATCGCAGAACTGCAGAACGGACGTGCGGAATTTGTAAATATCCTTCTGGAAGTGCGGACTGGCCACGTCCTCTAGGATCATGTCGTCCATGACGATGAGGATGTCGATGCACATGTTGCATCTTTCGTATTCCTGAAATCCCTCCTTGACGAGGACGGCGCCGATGTGGAACTTGCTGTAGCCCAGGGTCCTCGTGTCGCGCGTCGTGACGGGGGCCAGCGAATGCAGCTCGTTCTTGGCCTGCACCATGAGGATGTGGAGCTGGTTGAGGGCGTGGCGGGCCTTGACGGCGACTTCGGAGAGCGTGATGTAGCCCTGGTTGAAGAACTCCGTGACGGCGCCGAGGGAGGCGACGAGATCCGTCATGGTGCATTGGAAGTGGCGGTAGGCCATCTGCGCCTTGTCGCTGCCATCCTGTCCGAGGAAGTCGCTGAAGCGTTCCAGGAAGGACGAGCGCCACTTTTTGAACGCCTCGTACTCCTTGATGATGGAGAGGTCGTTGAGCATCTCCCTGAGCGCCGTGTCCGCCTTGAGGGGGTTGGAGTGCATGTTGATGCTGGATCGGCGTTCCATGCTGGGTCGCAGCGATCGCACCGACGATGGCCTTTGTTGCTGGTAGAGCTTATGCCGGTAGTTTCCCGAACCTGAGTTGGATCCCACGGAATGCAATGATGATGGGTGCAACATAGTGATGTGTGATGTACACAACGTGTGGTAGGTTCGCAGCTGGGCAGAGAAGTCAAATGAAGTGACAAGGCCGAGACGAAGACGGATGTCCGAGCAGCGGTTCACCTCTCTGGCTGTTGGCGTGCTCTCGCAAGTGCTATTGCAGCTGTGCGCGCGTCCCCAGAATGCACACAACCCTCCCCCTGGTGCTCCCCCCAGAGACGATGATGATGAAGGGCGGGTTCCTTCTGTCTGTCTATTTCTGCGATGCGCTTTGTGTTGGGTTTCGTTGCTTGTACTTGGACAGTGGTGTTGGAACCGGGGTCGTCGCCGTCGCAATGGTTCTGTGGTTGTGAAGCTGGGAGTCCTTTGCCTTTGTCTTCTTTGTCTTCTTTGTCCTCTTGGATTTCGCGAAAGTCCTCCGTGCTAATGTTGAACAAGGTGGATGAAGGAGGGCCTGATCCGTTCAGTTGTGAAGGATGCCCCTTGCTATATTCGTGGAGTGGTTGGAACACGATGGCGCTCTCTCTCTCTCTCTCTCTGATTACAACGCAATGCAAGGGAACTCCAACAAGATGGAAGCGCCACAGGCTGGTCAAGAAATTCTTGCTGTTGTTTTTTGGTGGCCTTCAGCTGTGCGCTATTGCTCTTGCGTTCTTGCTCTGGTGTTCTTGCTCTGGTGTTCTTGGTCTTGCTTTCTTGGTGTCGTTGCACTGCCTGTCCCCCGTCTGTGCTGTACTGTTCTCGTCAATGTTGATGTTGACGTTGGTGTTGTGTCACGATGTCGTGCAGCGCGGAACGATGAGCGAATGGCCTTGGCCCTGAGCGTGTCTCTGTCTCCTTGATGCCCTCCCTTGCGATACGACTACTGATACAGACAATGACACAGGCGCTGATGCTGTCTGCTCTCTGGAGGCCCCTCTTGCGCAATCTGTGTTGATCGTGCTCTCTCTCTCTCTCTTTCTCTCTTTCTCCTTGTGCGTATGATTGGCACTATGTGCGAGCCACGAGTGCGGACAAGAAGTGCCGAATGATCCTCAGAGTGAGTGCATTGGGCGCATTGTTCCTTTGCCTCCCTTGTCCCTTGGTTTCCTTTCTTTCTTGCCTTCGCCTCGTTGTGCCATGCTTCTTGCCATGTCTCAGCCGTCCGTCGTTCGCCCATCTTCGATGACTTTTCCTTCCTCCCCGCCACACGCGCTGTCCCTCTCTGCACGAATCTCGTGTACTTTGTCCCTGTCCGTGACTATTTCATTTGTTTGGCTGATGCCGACAACAACACCAACACACAAAGCGTTGGTACGAATTAAGATTGTACCCAAACAGCTCCTTCTGCGTTGTGTGACATGTCGCAAGAGGTGGAAGAGGCAATAACAATGCGAGTCTCACTGACACAAATGCCAGAAGTGAAGCGTTTCGCCATAAATGCACTCAGTCATTTATTCGATTTCACGACCACAAGGGGCATGCACAAGTACCGCCACAGGCAACACAACCCCGTCCCAGCATTCCAACCAACACGAAACAAGGGATTTTCTCCAGCAAGAACCAACAACAATACCGCGAACAGCAACAGCAACATCGTCACAAGGATCATCACCAAGGTGACAAACAGGATCAGAAGCCAGAAATGCAGCAACACCATCCACGGGATCTTTCCTTCTCGAGTTCCCGCCTTTGCGGTAAGGAGGACGATGATCCGTTCGTCCCAGCGGACACACGAGAGGGCTTGCATGGCATCGATTCGGAAGGAGGACTCTCTCTCTCTCTCTGCACAGAATGGAGTATGTGCGATGTATTATTGATCGTATTCCATGACCAGTGTCTTTACACTCTGTCCAGAGATGCAGCTTGTACTCGTAGCTCGCGGAACAGACAAGCAATTCTTCTCCATCATGCAAACAATCGTCCTCCACGATCTGCACCAATCTTGGTCTCCTCGCGAAATGTCTCCGCGAACACTCTGGGGATGGATCAGCTAACCTCCACTCGGATTTGCCAGACGACTACAGAACTACTCAACTTTGCTTTGTGTACGAGTATCATCATGAGGACATGATGCCACAGCAGAGCATGCTGAGCTACATTGGACATGACCTGCGCAGATTCAATCGCGTCATGCGCGCCTGCACCAAAAAGCAACTGCGGGACAACAGAATGTCACGACTACCCGTCACCCCTGCTGCCAACGCCATCACCAACCAGCAGCAGAAAGGAAATCGGCGCTGCCTGGTTGCGAACTGCCTCTTGGAGTGAGCAAGTCACATTGGATCCGCACGAGCCTTTGCCGCACTCTGCAACACCAATCGAAAAGCGTGAGTCACATCCCACAATCACTGTAACGCGTCGTCGTTCGGAGATCGGCACTATCCGCCTCTGCGCCGACGAAAGCTCCTCTTCATGCATGCCCTGCATTTCTGCGAGCACAACACTCTCCCCTGCTCTTCGCGTGCGCGTACTCTATACCACGATCACCACTCACCATCTCCTCTCTCGCATTGTGTCCGATCGACGATCTGGACAGACGCAAAACGACCACCATGTAACCAAACCGCAAACGCAAAAGCGTCCCTGTGTCATTTCAGACGATCGTTTCCATCTCACCTCCACGAAGTCCTCACAACATGCGATCCACAGGTCGTCGATCGCACATACGTACGAGCTGCCCATCTGCCCTCGCGTCTCGAGTCCTGTGAGAGGGGACGATGGTACGATTTTGCGCGCCAAATCCAAACAATCTTTCCATCTCGGAGTGTCGCATAGCGTTACATCCTTTTCCGATTGTCTGAAACATCCCAAATTGGGGGTAGGCGTTTGATGGCGGAATTGCAGAACTCGAAATTGTCAAGGAGGTACCTTGTCTTGACTATCGAGCAGACTTCCGATCCACATGTCATTGCAACGGTTACCGTTATATTTGAAATGAACAAAACAACACGAGATGTTTCGCCAAAAATCGTTGTGTCTGGTCGGCAGGCTTCCCCACGAAGAGCAAGGCGCGTCCTGCCTCATCACAAACGGCACAAAATCGACAAACCCGTCACACAGAGCAACGTGCGTTTGATGGCGAGTGGTTTGCTTTTGCTTTGTGATGCTCACGGACAACGTCGCATCTCCAATCTCACTGCGCAGTCCACACGCTGCCATTCGAGCATCTTTCACAACTGTGGAGGAGATACAAACAAGCAAACAAACAGGCAAGGAAACAAACACACATGCACGATCTTCACAGGCACAAAAAACCAGACGCACATCAGAGGAGCACGCAGCAGCACCAGCAAACGACACCACCCATCAAGCGTAGCAGATCCTGCATTGGTGACACGTACTGCCCGAATCGAAGGACCGCGACGGTCACCTCAAGATGGTGTTTGGCCATCAACGAGGTGCCACGGAGATGGAGGAGGTAGCACGAGAAATCCTCATGGAGGAGAGCTCGATGGATCATTCCTTCACGACTCCGGAGGAAAGAGACTATTCGTACAGCCAGTACGCGACGAGCTCACCTGACGACCCCGCGCACATGGCAACAGCGACGGCGGTCGGGACTACGATGTCAGCTTCCAAATACGCGTCATCCAGACCAAGTCCACAAGCTCCGAACAACCACCCCATTTCCACCATCGATGGACCAGGCCAAAGTCACAAGTACGCACCTGCAGCGAATGCAGCAGCGAAATCGGACCCGCAATCACAATCGAGGTCAAGGTCGGACCTGGGCAAGGTCCGGCGGCACAACTCCACGAACAGCTACTGCGACAGCCGGGACGACAGCGACAGCCGACAGACCAGCGGCGCATCGCGCAGGTTGCAACGATCCAGAGATTGGATGGAGAAGGCACGATCCGCACGCTCCCTGCCACGCGACAGCCGGCGCACGCAGAGCACCAACCATGGTTCTCACGTGGGCAGCATCAGAAGCAACGTCAGCGGTAGTGCCGCAAGCAGACGCATCCGCGATGCATCGCAAGATCAGTCCTTGACGACGGAAGAGAGCCCGCATCTGGAAGAGCTGGACAGCATCATCTCCAACAACGAAAGGCGCTGGTCTCCGACATTCGATTCCCAAGCGAAGCGGTCCAAGAGCGTCCCGCGCAGCCACTCCAGATCTCCCGAGGTCGAAGCTCCCAAGCAAAAGAACGTCGCACACTCGCGGTTCAACGACCAGATGCGATTCTACGCGTCGTCGCCTGTGCTCACAAACTTGAGCGGATCCAGTCCGGTCCCAAGTTCCAAGGGATCGTCGTTGCCATCCAAATCACCGGGATCGGAGTACAGATCATCGACGGACTTGGGCGACGCGCCATCTATGCCGTCAGACGATTCGCGCCGTGAGGAGGCAACTCCGTTGTCCGTTGTTCGCAACGACACCAACCTGAGCACCAGCAGCAAGTCCACGTCGCTGCGCGATGGTGCATATGCGCACGACACGATGCCGACATCCAAGTGGCGCGGAAAGAGCTCGAAAGCGCTTGAAGATGCCATGCGCATCACACAGAAGGTGTCGCAGTGGAACGACGAGCGGCTTCAATCGAATGCGCCTCGTGGAGAGACGTCTGCAGCCAGCAAGGCCATTGTGGGTGATGCACCGGACGCGCCAACCATGGATGCAGGCGCATCGCAAACCTCGAAGAGCACCGGGTCTTCCAAGAAGTCAACCAGGCGCTCCAAGGTCCTTTCATTGCGTCTGGATACGTCCCTCGCAAATGAGGAATCTCAGGACGACATCGTGGACAACCACGATCACGGAGAGCGCGGTATTGACTCCACAAACAACAATAACAACAACGGCAACGGGAGTGGCAACGATGAGAACAAACCACAGAGCCAGCGCAAGAACGCAACCACTCCGACCAGACCGACGAATCGTCTCCGATCACCACGGATCAACGCAAGATTCTCCCGTTTCGGTGCAACATCGTCCACCGCAGCACCCTCGCCGAAATCCACGACTCTGACAGCATTGACACGATCGCCACGCTTCCGACGCAGGTTTTCGCCCAGATGCAGCGCCGGTTCTCCCAGGCGGCGTTTGGCATCGCCCAGATCATCGAACAAAGGCAACAACGAAGTGTATGATGCGTCGAAGGCACGCCCTGCAACACACGCTGCTGCATCATCGTCGTTTGCTCGCGCCGATAGTAATGCGGCGACAGACCTCTCCACAAACAAGAACGATACTCCGTCTCCTCCGACCGATAACAATGATGATGCTGATGACGATGCCGGAAGGCTCATCTCCGAACCAACCATGAACACCTCGAAGCCTGCGATGGCGTTCGCGACCACTAACTCCTACAAAGCTCGCCGCCGCATGTTCGAGAAGACGACAAAGACATCAGCGTCATCAGACGGAGTCTCTGATTCAGCTCAAGAAGTCGAGGAGGAGAAACCGATGGTCTTGCAAACAAAGACAAATCGTCACGGGTCCAAGACGAATGCGCAACCACATGAGGACATCCACTCATCCGACTCCAAGGAGTCACATTCCATCAAGGTGATCGAGAAGGCAGACGGGCACAGCCTGTCCAGCGTCTCCAGCATTGAGGACAGCGTCAACAACATGACGGCTCAAGACACCGGTACCCGCAACTTCGTTGCAGCCGTTTCAAGTCGGAGGTTCTGGGAACAAGCCGCACAACGAGCAGTGCAGCATCCCACCATGAACACCACCACAACCAACAAAACTACCACTACCACAACATCGCGACCAGTGCCACCATCAAATGACAAGGAGGAAGTCGTAGACGCCACGGCTCGAGCACCCACCAAGCCAGTGCTGTCGAGCAACCGATCTCAACCCACCCTTGGAACCAATGCAGAAGGAGAACAGGCCGTTGACAGTGAGATAGAAGAGACAACCATCGAAGACCAGGTCCCAGACACCAACGCAAAATCCAATGTCGCCAGCTGGGCAGCTGTTCGTGACAGACTCAAGCCAACTCCAGCCCATGCGAAGAACAGACGCTCGCAACCAGACCTTGCAGTGGATGTGGATGTGAATGCAAATGTGGGTGCAAATGTGGGTGCAAATGCGGGTGTAAGTGTGGATGACGACAAACACAAGCAAGGTGCACAACACAGCAATGCTACTAAGACGAAGGCAGCAGATGGCCGCGAGCCAGAAACGCAAACCAACTCCGACGAGTGCGCTCCAAAACAAGCCGTGCTGAGTAGCACCGCTGCAACTCCGACAAAGACTGCATCCGGAAGCAAGTGGAGCATGTTCGAATCGTCCACGCCGAGATCGTACATAGCCTCAACGTTGAAGGCAACACCGGCTTGGTTGAAGAAGAGGCTCGCAATGACTAACCAAGCCGAAATAGCCGTTGCACCGGAAGCTTCAGAAGCGGCATCGGCGGCATCACCGTCACCAGCTGAACCAGCAACGACTACAGCGAACAGGGTAAGCACGCTGACTGTTGCTGCGTCGCAACCTGAGGGGAAGAGCGCATATTTCCGCAAGGCAACGAATTCAAAGTCCACCCGAGCCACATTCAGCACACCCATCCGCACTCGCGCTGACAGCATGGACAACGCGGAGGGACCTGAGAATGACGCCCAAGCCACCAGCAAGGATGCATCACGGGAGCTGAGAGAGTCTCCGGTTGTGTATCCGGCCGACATGAAGAGATTCTCCTTCGACACGCGTCGAGGCACAACCCCCAAAGTCGGTCTGCCATCGTACTTGCGGAAGGACCCGGCACTTCAAACGCAATCGTCCATGCGTGACAACAACAACAACAACAACGATGGTCACAGCGATGGCAACAACATCAACGGCAACAACAACAAAAACGACCCCGTCCTTGCCACTGCGACCGTGGCACACCCAAAGACTACTCGCACGGAGAGCCATCCAACGCGTCACACGTCCACAGCTCCACATAGTTGGAACAAGGATAACCGCGAAGAACAGCCGAACGAAGAGGACGCTGCCACTCCTGTGACAAAATCGACAGCTGCTGATAAGCCACCAGCAACCGCGAAGGATCCCAACGTGAGTAATATCGCCAATCGATGGAGCGTGTTCGGATCGACGGTCACATCCCAGCACAATACAGCAACATCACAGAACACAACAGCAGGAACTGCCGCCCGTTCATGGAAACCGAAAAGGTCCGAAGTGGCGGAACAGAATCGACAAGAGTCTGAAGATGGAGAGGTGAGGCTCGTTATTGGTCCATCGGTGGCAGATGGCGTTGCACAACTGCCAAGTAAGATCCGCTCCGATTCGCATGCGACGTCTGATGCTTCTGCAGAGCAGGAGAAAGGACCTGACGAGAATACCTCCACCGAAGCAGCGGCTGCATCTGCGTCACCTGCAGCGCCGCCAAGGATTCCCAAATCGCCGCTGAGAGCTGCCCGTAGCTTCTTCGAGTCCAAGTCCAACGCGTCCTCCAATACGAGAACCCGCCCGGTGGCATCCGCACCATCATGGGCCAAGAAGAAAGCCAAAAGTCTGGGTGCTTTCACGCAGCAACATGACTCCATGGAAGGCAGCAGCAACGGCACCAACGGAAACAGCGGGGCGAACATGGCCGATCATCAAGAGCAGCAGAAGCAGTCGAGTGACCACATCGTGGAAGGCTTCGATAATGCCATCATCGGTGAGAATGGCAGGCGCAAACTGCCACCGAAGAGCCCCCGGAGCCCTGGAACTTCTGCCATCAAGCGAAGAACTTTCTCATTTTCATCGAATCGCAACTTCCAGAACACCGCCGTGCGACAGCCTTCACCGCATGGCATAATGCAGACCGAAACGACAGCCGACGATGCCGAGAGCAAGCCGCTTACGGCGTGCGCTATTCCTTCCAGTGAGAGACCAACCCAGTCTGCCTTCGGGCGTGGGAGGCAACAAGTATCATCCAGAATTATCACTGGAAGAAGCAATGTAGAAACAGCCGAGACGATTGGAGTCAACGTCCCAGAAGATGGCGCAGTGGCACCGTCTGAGAACCAGAGAACTGGCAGAGAAGGACGCGCTATGAGCAACCGCAACGGCGAGACAGGTCGGAGACCGAACCGCTCCCCCTCCCCTTTCCACAGATTCAGGAGCATGTTTGAATCAGGTACCAGCCGACCAACTCCGCCGTGCTCCCCCCAAACGTCGTCCAAACCTTCGGATACCGGACCACCACCTCCGAGCACATCCTCCATCCCTGCTCCTGCTCCCGCCGCCAACGTCGTCCCCGTCAACGCCAACGCTGCTGCCCCCGTTGCACTATCGAACGGAAAGAGCAGCGTGGCAGGATATTTTGGTCGTCGACCATCCCTCTCGCGGCGGCAGCAGGCACCGAACGATGCTCTGTTGCAACTACCGGAAGCGATGGCTACCTCAGCGGACAATGTGGACACGGCACACACAGGGCCAAAGTGCGAGCCGGGTAAGACGCAAAACCTCAGCGCAGTTGCCCACAGCGCAAAGCAAGACGGCAACGTCCATGGTGAGCAAGCCGCTCATCATAACCAGGCTGTGGTAAATCAACATGCTGATGGTGTGGCGGATACGAGCCCTTGGTCAATCAAATCCTGTGGTTTGCAATTGAGCGTCAGCGGCATTTCAACCAAGTTCGGCGGCGTCCGATCTGTCACCCGCGGTACCTCACCAATGACAGGAACCACGACCAACGCGTGGAGCAAACAACGCGCCACCATCGTTGGCTCAGCTCCACACATCACCATAGCTGAATCGCACCAGCATCAGCAACAGCAACGGAAACCGGGGCTGCAGCCAGCTGCCGACAGTCAGCAGGATGCTGCAGCCGTTCACACAAGCAGAATGCTGTACGGCAAGAATCGAATGACAGCGACGGTGGCAACTGGAACTTCAGCTGCGGAGCCAGCTTCCGCGAACGAAGCTACCAGCAACAGCGGGGAGCAAGCGGCGCATCAGAACGAAGAACAGACCCAGCAAGTCGGTGGCACACCAACTGGCCTCAAGGCCAGGATGTCAATGTTTGAGAGGCTCTCGAGCCCAGGTTCGACGAAACGTTCATTCACACCGACACCGAAGAAGCGCGACAACCATCAGTCGGCTGGGCAGACCACTGATACTCCAGCTGATGCGGAGTCCAAGACCAAGACCAAGACCAAGAAAACCGTGGTGGACCATCCGGCGACCCACGGAGACAGGGATCATGATGACAACATCACTGGAACCACCTCATGTTCTGGCTCCAAATCAGCGTCAAACTACGCCCGCTTATTGACACAGAAACGCCGCCACCAGCCGCCCGCGCGACCGGCGACGCAAGAGAAAACGGCACCCCTTCCAACAACAACAACAGCAGCACCAGCACCGAACAAGTCCACCATCGCAGACATGCGCACGACTGACCGGATCTCGGAAACGCGGCAACAAGCGGAGCCTGGAACAGGGCAATGGAATCATCGAAGCTCCAATAGCTTCGGCGCCAACCGGGCGATGTTCCAAGCGCAAGGATCGACACCATCGAAGCTGACGGTGTCAAATCTTTCTGGAGGTGGAACTGGAGGAGTTGGAGGGGGACTGCCTCGGTCCTGCACCGGCGACAGCTCTTGGACTCCACGTTCGACGACCAGCGCGAAGTCAGCACCGGCCGCAGCACCAGCGATCAGAGCAACGGTCGCAGCGTTGACATCTCAGGTGGATGCCTCTACCACACAACAACCAGTTGCAAAGCCGCAGCTGGTCAAGTCCAAGAGCTTCAAGGCCAGCATATCCATGTTCCAGTCGTTCGATCACGCAAAGGCAGCTGCCAGCCCACTCAGCCAGACGAAGCAGAATGGACATACCACGAATGACTCGGTCACCAAGAAGGATGCGCAGAGAGGAGGGTCCGCGCATGCGATTAAAAAAGCATCTCCAGCAACTGGGAAAGCAGATGAACCTCTTGCTGCCAACGCGCAGACTCAAGCTGTTGAGGACAAGGCGGGGGCCCACCGTATCAAGAGGACATCGAGCTTCAAGGCAAGCTTGGCAATGTTTGCCGACAAGGAATCCAGCGTGGCGATAATGGGCCCACCGAGTACTCCGCAACAATTCAACCAGGCAAAGTCGCGAGCGCACTCGAATCAGAAATCAACGGTTGCGCCCGTCCCATTCGCAGCCACTCACAAGGACACGATGGATGAAGCGAAAGTTCAGCCATCCTCGTCATTCCAATCCTCGGCGTCGAAGAACAGTTGTGACTTCGAAGAGCTTGAAATCGACCGACAGGCAGCGCAAATCGCAAGCTCCTTGGAGCACGGCAAACAACAGCGCGCGCGCCAGAACAATTGGCCTCCGCAGCGGCTGGACCACCAGCACCGCCATCACTGCCAGCAACAGCAGCAGCACGCACGTGGTGATGCAGTTGGTACGAGTGCAGCAACGCAGGGTAGCGCGCCAGGAGGTCACGTCGACGATGTGGTGCAAACCGCGCCGCCATCGGAGGAACTACAAGGACAGCTGCGTTTTGGGAACTTTGCTGAAGACAACGGTGGCGCTTCTTTCTTTGAGCTCGAGATCGATCGCCAGGCGCGACAGCGACAGAAGGAAGCGCATGGACGACGCAAGGGAGATGCCGTTGCGAACACCGTGCCGGGGCCTGTCCCAGCAACTCGTAATAAGCCAGCAGCCTGCAATCAGCAACAAGGCTTCGAACCGAATGCAACTA
This sequence comes from Craspedostauros australis, assembly GCA_026770025.1. Lineage (NCBI taxonomy): Eukaryota > Bacillariophyta > Bacillariophyceae > Mastogloiales > Achnanthaceae > Craspedostauros > Craspedostauros australis. Next base: position 2,408,245 of record JAMXDE010000010.1, on the reverse strand, counting down.
CTGCGACCGTCCCTCGTTCAGCCAATGTTTCCGTCGAAGGGAAGCCAGGCGTGACCAGGCACACCGCTTGGAACAGAAACGGCGCGATCGCGGCAAGATCACAAGCACCCAAGCTCGGCGTCGTCGTCGCACACATGCAGGCAAAGACAAAGGCAGCCCATCAAGATGTCAGAGACGACCATGAAGATGGCGCCTCCAAACAGCGGCAACGTCAACAACAACAACAACAACAGCTGAAGTCAGAGACGATGCGCCAAAATGAAAATCAGCCAAGAGTAGCCATCCTTCCACCAGCTGCTTCGTCTCCGCCACGAGCTAACCAAACCCGTCATTCCTCGTGGAAACGACATCTCGATGACCAACGACCCGGCGCCTCCAAACCTCTGGACTTCACAATCAAGAGCGCAAAAGCGGACCAACACGAGAAGCAGCCGGAGACAGTGGGTCACAGCATGAACGTGGCCGATGGTCGCAGGTCGGTAGGTGTGGCACCACGACGAGATTCGCTGAGGTCGACCAAGTACACATCTCGACCGTCTCCTCGAGCATCTCCTCGAACATCTTCGGCAGGCAAGACCAAGAACAAGGTCAGAGCCATGCCAACAAGGTCCGGTGGAGTTGCCGGATGGCAAAGGACCAGCCTTCCCCATCCTGGGCAAGCCCTCTACAACGGCAACATATGGGGAGGGAGCACTGGATTTCCGGAACCACCGCGGAACATGCTTGATGGAGCGACGGGTCGTGCGTCGCCTCTCATCATGAACCTTCGTGGCGAGGACGGTGTGACCCCACCATTCTCGGAGATCTGGTACGACGAGGATGACCGCGACGCGTGCTCTTCGCTTGGTGGGGACAACAACGAGCAATACCGACTGCCGGTGGTGTTCGATGTCCACCATCCACCGCCCATCTTCGAGGAGTCGCAGCAACATGTCGAGGACCACGGTGCTGGCGACCACGATCGCCACCAACAAGTGCAAGTGCAAGCGCCCAAGTCCCCTCCTCCCGTTCGTCGGTTGGCGCCGTCCATTCGCGACATCAGCCCGAGATACAACCACGATGAGCCGCAGATGAGTCCCATGGAGCAACAGCCAGGGCTGTGGAGCTGTTAAAAACCCTCCACCACGCATGCTAGACGAGGTCGCTCCCCTCAACTTGTATTGTATACTAGAATAGTATGGTTGTCGTAGACTGCGAGAGTAAAATGCGATTAGATCATTGTTAACATTATTTAGGCCGTGGACGCTCTTCGCTCACTCGGAGAAAATACTGTGTTGGTTCGCTGTATTTGTACGCGATGTAGGAAGTGCGCGTTCGAGATGCACAGTCGACAGCGCAACGAAAGCACTGCGCAGACATAGCACCCTGATGTCATCAATGGAACGATGACGCTGCTCCTCTGCAACAGTGCGGCACCACATCCTTGGAACGAAGATGCAGAGATAGAGAGAGCAAACGCGGTTGGACAATATCGATTGCTTGGAATGTGCATGGCGCCATTTTGATCGGTGGATAGAAAACAGCCAGACTTGCATACAGAGTGTCACACATGGTAGGCTGAGGGAAGATGTGATCTACAGATATTGCTAATGACGCTATTGGTGCTGCTGCTGATAGTATGGAACGGTTGAGTTGGTTATTCACCTCACCCACTGCACTCGTATGTGAGCAAGAGGGATCAGTGTGATCTTGTTCATGCTTCCACGGACTTGTTCTGCCCTGTTCGGCCCCAGAACATCTTCTGGACTGTCGAGGAGTTGTGGAAGCCTGGTGCCGAGGCGAATGCGAGGATGGCCACCAGTCTGGATTCATCACCGTCGGCCGGTGTCACGCGATGCAAGGATCTGAATCCTGCGAACAGGGAGAGGGTGCCGACACGGAAGTCCAGCGTATGGAGCCTTGGGGTTGGGACATCAGCATCGTCCTTGCCCTCCAGCTCGGCGAATTGGAAGTCGCGGGCAGTCTCCTCGTACGTGTTGAGTGTCTTGGCCACAGTTTCGTAGGCCATGTCCTTCTTGGTGGTGCGGATTGGGTCGGTGTATTGGAAGAGTCCTGTGCCGGGCTTTGGCGACTCTCTCAGCATGATGGTGGTAGAGAACTCGCTTTCATCCAGGTGGAAGCCGTGGCACATGGTTGGGCCGGATGCGCTGATGCAGCAGGAGCCGACTGGATCCGCGGATGTGTACAGCTGTTCCTTGCCCACGATCTTTGCTACCAACTTGCAAAGGGTGGGGTGTCGGTAGATCTGCTTCAGAAGCACGCGCTCCTCCGACAGCTCATCGGTGGCGATTGAGGCCTTGTACGCGCGGCTGAGGAAGTTGCGGACGGAGTTCTTTGGCATGTCCTCGTCGACCGGCCGGAGGTATGGTGTCTGCGGTCGGTCGACCATGAAGGCGCCGGGTTCCAGCGTCTCGACTTCTTCGACGCATTCCTTGATGGCTTCGTCTGTGATGAAGTTGGGGAAGATGACTCCGCCGGTCTTGTCGAACGCCTCCTTTGCCTTGCGGATCGCCTCGATTGCCTCATCGGATTCGAGGTCGTTGAGCCAAGGGTACTTTTCGAAGTTCATTGTGATGACTGTTGTTGTTGTGGTTGTTGGCTTGGCAGTGTGCGTTTGTTTGTCGGCTGTTGCTCTTTTGTTTTATGTCGTTGCGAGGTGTTGGAATCGAGGAGGAGCGAAATCCTTTTTGCACTGGTGCACTGGAGCACTCCGGAGATTGCCAGAACGGTTCTCCGTTTGGCCGAAGTCGGGAATGCTTGCCATCCAGTCGTCCTCGCAGAGCTCCGCTACTTTGTTTCTCATTTCTTCTCACCATCATCATTGGTCGCGTGGTTTTGCGCACATGATTCGGAAGGGCCTTGACTTGGAATCGGGGAAACGGATCTCCACCCAAATCCGTCACTTTGGTGGATCTGGTTGAGACTGCAGTGACGACGAAGATTCGCGACGTTTCATTGGCTTGTTGTCTCTCGCATGCGAACCAAAATCCGCGAATGAGAGAACTTTGACTCGATCGACCTAAACGTTTCCACGAATCGACAAGCACACGTCGAAGAATACGTGGATTGTCGTTGTCGTACGTAGCGAAGGAAACACACGACACTCCACATGTTGGCATCTTGAACAGTCCAACAACGTGCACGTTTGCGTCAAGGCAGCAAACGGAATGGTTAATTAATGCGCTCACGGACTGTGCTCTGTTGTTATTTGGCAAAATCCGCTTCTGTTCCGGTGGGCACGTCACCAAGTTATTACACGCATGAAACCCAAAAGTGTTGTGAAAGCGTAAGAACGCAGATTATGAGTGTTATGGAGACCTTCTTGCACGCTGAGTTACGTGGCTGTTGCTACCTGATTGGTTGACACCTATGTCCACGTTGTAACGCCGATTTAACCGTTTCACATGCATCCTGGTTTGTCACGACGGCGTTGTTGTTGACGCATCGCCTCGCGGACATCGGAAGCCAACCACGCTTCGCCGTGATCGTACGATGACACACTCACACGTGTCAGTCCGCGAGTGATGACTAGGTTGTTCACTGACATACAACTATATTCGATTTCTGCAATTTACACCAGCCCCCACAAATGATGGCACCAGGCGACCACGCAGCATTCCACTTCACTCTGCGTGCGCGGCAGCACATCATGTAATAGATACCAACAGAGTGAGGTAAGGTACTCTGCTCCACTCTACTTGTTACTCCTCGCCGGTCCTGCCCCAGAACATCTTTCGCACCGTCTTGGAGTTGCGAAATCCCGGCTGAGACGCGAATGTGAGGACCGCCACGAGCCTGGAGCAGCTGCCTTCGATCTTCGTCACGCGATGCAAGGATCTGGCTCCTGCGAACAGGGAGAGTGTGCCGACTCGGAAGTCCAGCGTGTGCAGCCTTGGGACTTCGCCGTCCTCGTCGGTGCCCTCCAGTTCGGCGAATTTGACGCCGCGGGCTGTCTCCTCGTACGCTGCGATGGTTCTGGCTGTGGTGGCATAGGCCAGTTCGGTTTTGTCCTTGCGGGTCGGATCGGTGTATTGGAAGAGTCCGGACCCGGGCACTTCTGATTCTCGCAGCATGAGTGTGGTCGAGAATTCGCTTTCGTCGAAATGGAAGGCGTGGCGCATCGGCGGGCGGAACGCGTTCACGGAGCAGGAACCCACCGGATCGTCGGATGTGTACAGCTGTTCCTTGCCCACGATCTTTGCCACCAACTTGGCGAAGGCGGGATGGCGGTAGATCTGCTTCAAGAGGACGCCGTCTGCCGGCAGCTCGTCGGTTGCGACGGTCGCCGCGTGCGTTTGCATCTCGAAGTTCTGCACGGAGTTGGCGGGCAGGTCCTTGTTGACTGGTCGGAGGTAGGGCGTGTGCAGGTCATCGATCGTGAAAGCATCAGCCTCCACGGCTTCAACGTCCCGAACGCATTCCTTTATGGCTGCGTCGGTGATGAAGTTTGGGAAGGTTACGGCGCCGTTCTTCACAAACGACTCGCGCGCCTTGCGGATCGCCTCGATTGCCTCGTCGGATTCGAGGTCGTTGATCCAGGGGTACTTTTCAAAGTTCATTGTGACGTGTGTTGTTGTTGTTTGCTTTTGTTTGCGTTTTGTGAGGCGTTGAAGTCGAGGAGGGTGGATCCTATTGATGGTGATGGGTTGTCATTCCTTGCCAACAGAACAGACCTACACCCAATTCCTGCACAGCTGAGTTCTCTTCTCACTCACCTCTCTTAGAGATGAGTCCAACTCCGGGAGAGTTCCGCACTCTGCTCTCTCTGCTTTTGGGAAGGTGTTGGTTCGTAGCCTTCGCGCATCACCCTCACCATTTGGTGGGCAGGAATACCAACACTCCGTTCCAAGAACGAACCCGACTGATCGTGACTTCACAGACACAGAGAGGCAAATACTCGTTGAGCGCGGGGTGCAAGTTGGCTGACATTGCGTCGTCACCCGGATCACAAAGGAGAGAACTATGAAGCTGACGTCGCGACGCAGTTGCAAATCCAACGAGAAAAGATCTTGTGCTCGACCAATTCCGCTCATGTGATGTCCCAATGGACAGGTGCAACCGTGATCTTGATCTCCCATCATCACTGTTATCGCCTGACTTTCGTCGGAATAGGTACCCGAAGCAGCATGCAGCATTCATCAATACCAAGATCCGCCTCGAGTACGTATGTGGAACAGCAATATGCCTTGTGGCGATCAAAGAGCACAATGACAATCGTGTACTATCCGTACATGTTATTTGTGTGCATTGTTTGTAGTCTGTGTAAATCACCTGGCGACGAGTATGGATATGCCATGACGCCCCACTTCGAAGGAGATCACTCGGAGCTCCAAGCTGGAAAGAATGCATCTTCAACGCCGCTCCATTGGCACCAGCAATGATCATGAATGCCTCCATGTGTGGTGTCGTTGCTGCTGACAGTGACCAATTTTGTGATGCAACCATACGTTATGCTCTGCCATCAATGCGCAAGCGAAGATCATGACGCATCGGGTGAATCGTCATGTTCCACGATCGAATGGTACGATGGTTGCCGTCTGGGCAATGGGATGAAGCGCTGCTTGCGACTGGCGGAGGACCTCCGCTTGCCTCGAATGGATGTCGGTGTCAAGGTTCGTGATACCGGCGGCGGTGGTGGCGGCGCGGCAAGCGACAATGAGCCAGGATTTCCCATCTTGGCGCGTGGCGCCATGCGCGTCGCCAGCATTGCGTGAGCATCTGCGTCGTTGCTATCTTCTTCGCCATCGAGGGCCATGATGTCTGCGATCGACGCCTTCCAACGGTACTCGCTGGTGGATTTGTCCAGCCACGAGCCATGCTGAGCATCCTCGCCTGGCTCGCCCGGCGGGAGCGTGAAGGAGTCATCGAGGTACGTTCCCGGAGGAAGGTGGGATGCACCGTAGGCGAGCTTGGCACTGCCCATGATGAACGAATCGTCGAATTCCGAACTGTGCGAATCGTCGCCCAGCATCGTCAACGACAGCGACGATATGCTGTTGCAACGCTCCACGCAGAACTTGCGACGGCTCGAGGAAATGTCATCCTGCAGAGTCTCGTCTTCGTGGAACTGCGTACTTGCGTCCCCGCCTTGGCTCGCATCGTCTATGATCGAGGAAGATCTCTTCATGCTGCTGTTGATGTCGGATTCTGATTCTCGTGCGGTGACGGGCGTGTCGGTGCTCATCTGCTTCTCCTTGGGTGGCGTGGCCTTGCGTCGTCTGCGGCGGCGTTCCGATTGACGGCGGGCATCCGTCGGCGTCTGCTTGCCCGTGATCGATTCATCGTCTGAGGTATCCGCGTTGCTGGCACCGTCTCCCAGTTTGCGAAGACCGAGTCTCTTGCTGCGCAGCGTGGATCGTCTCCTGCTGTTTTGCGACATGCGCATATTCTGATGCTTGTCGGTCTTGTCGATACTGACATCGCTGGAGGCATTCAGGTCTTCGTAATCCTCCTCATAGTCGTCGCTGCCCTGCTCGTCGTCGACGCTTTCGTTGTCGCTGTGAACATCAATATCGTCGTCGTCCTTCTCAGCAGCGTCGGCATCTTGCATGTCTTCGTGCGACACGCGACGCGAGATGATAGGACGCGATGCATCCGTCCTTGCATTCCTGGAGGCGATCATGGCGTTGACGGAATGGCGGTTGACATGTCGCGTGATGACAGCAGCGAGCCATCGCGTTTCGGAGGCCTTGTGGAGTCTGTTGCGTCTTAGCTCCGCGGCCTTCATGGATGGTTGATGCGCACGCTGTCGATGATGATCGCGACGCGCGGATGGCAAGACGGCATTGTTGATGCTGTTGCGTTTCTCTTGTTCATCTCGTGGCGTCTGTCGCTCGTCGAGCGGCGCGTGGATCATGGTATCCGTTGTCGGCTCGCGTTGCATGGGTTCGTCATCAACGGTGCTGGATTCGGGGATTGTGAAGGATGTGCTGCGGCTGCGGAAGGAGTCGTTTTGTCCCGATACTGACGCGGACGTGCAGAGGCTCGGGGAGAAGTAGGTGGTGGTGAGGCTGTCATCAAGGACGATGGTGGGCATGCTGAGCGAGGAGATGCTGGAATTGGGCTTTGCCGCGATGTATTCGAAGCCCGGGTAGTTGTTGCGCGCCGCGTGCGTGATGGTGTTCGCCGCGTGGTCGACCACGGTTTGATGGTGGTGCTGTATGGCGTCGGCGAGTGTGCAGTTCTTGAGAAACGAGAGCGGCAGGGACTCCTCCGACGATGTATGTGCTGGTGGCGGATGGGTTGGATCGTTTCTGGCTTGCGGTTTGCGTCGTTTGTTGGAGAGAGAATGGTGGCGATCGTACGACTTTCTGTGGTCGTCATGCCTGCTTGGGCTGCCGGATAGCTCGGTCTCATGATCGCACACAAGGCTGTCCCCGTCGTCCATCTCGTTGCTCTGCTTGTTGCGCTGTCCCACATTGCGACCCCCACGAACATCAGGGCTGTGCGCAGTCGCAGTGATGGCGTCGGTGACGGCTGTGCGCGGGCTCAGGGCGATTTGCGCTGTGGTCGGCTTGGGTTCGCTCGCACATTCCTCATCGAAGAAAGGGAGTGCGGCGGGCACAGCAGATGCGAACTTGGTGCTTGGTCGCTTGGGCGACAGATGCGATTGCTTGAGATCCGCTGGCGAATGGCACATGTGCTTCGTGGTTTGGCGCGGCGATCGAAAAGGCGACAGCCGTTCCTCCTCCTTGCTGGATTCGCTGCTCGGGGCTTGATTCAGCAGCAGATGCGCGTCCAAAAGCCCGTGCGATGCGTCCTGGTGATTAGTATTTGCGTGGACGCTGTTCATGTCGAGGGATTCCGCGGGCATCGTGGGCGAAAGACAAGCGCGAGCGTCTGGAATGAAGGTTTGTGCATGTGGCATAGCAGCAGTAGCCGCAGTCGAAAGGGAATGATGCTGCGGCTTGGAAGGAGAGCGGGTCGCAAGGAGGAATGATGACGAGAACAGACTGTCTTCCTGCGCACTTGTAGCAACGTGCTTCGGTGAATCATCGTCATTGTCATCATCATCATCGTGATCGCTGTCACCAATGCCAAGCAGAGCGCTGAGCTCGTTGGTGTCGGCGCTGTTGGAATCCAACGAGGCGATGGTGAGCTTGCGCCTGGCGTGGCTGGGGCTGGTGCAACCACGGAAAGCAGGCGGCAACCTGCTGGAATCGCGCGACGCATCCGATGGTCCCCATCTGGATTGGGACGGCAGGACGTCTGCATCGGCGCCGCGGGATGCAACGCGCGTGGTTGGGAGGCTGACGGCGGTGTCGTGTTCTTCGTTCTTGCTGATGCCGCTACTGGGCGCTGCCATTGGCAAGGTTGCAGGTAGCGCCATGGTCGCAGTTGTTCGCATGGTTGCGTTATGCTGTGTTGCGTTGTTGAATGGTTGTGTTGTGGATGATTGTGGATGATTGCTGCAGCCCAACGTGGCGGTTGCGTCTGGTCGTGTTCTTGCTGTAGCAGCAGGTAGCTGCCGTACTCCTCGTCACAGTATCGCGTCTGTGGACAACGACAAGGCGAAGGAGGGATGTCCTGGATGCTTGTGCGTTTGTGTGTCAATGGTTTGCTACGACTATGGCTTTGGCGTGCTTTGCTTTGGTGCCAATAGCACGTTGCAGGTTGGTATTATACGATCTGCCAAACGCGAAGAGCAATTAGACTGCGTTGGGTTCAATGCACACTTGTCTTCAGCTGAATCTGAACGATCTGTGATCTATCCTTCTGTCTTTCTGTCTTTCTGTCCTTCTATCTGCATCTGTTGCTTTCTTGCTCGTTCCTCTTGTCTCCTGTTGTCCTGCTTCCAGAGTTCGTTCCGCCTCTTGTCGTGGCTGCTGTGCTGTGGTCACCAACGCAACGGCGCATGCGCCAAGGTCGCGCCAAAGCTGACGACGAGTTCCCGTCCGATGGTCAATGAATGATGGCGATGTCGATGTCAACAGCTTGGTTGGATGATGCAAATGGTCGTGCGCCAAACGAGCAGAGTTCGGGTTCGTTTGCGTTTGAGGCGACGCGGATTCGTTCGTGTTTGTCTCTTCGTCGTTGTGCGCATCAATTCGCACGCGCAGAGAGTGTCCAAGTTGTTGTCACTCTTGATGCTTCTTGAGTGTCGTTGTCTCAATTCCCAATACTGTTACTGTTATTATTATTGTTGTTGCTGTTGTTGTTGTGGATACGGCCTCCCTTCCATGCACCTTTGCTTTGAGCTGGATCTGTCTTGGTTGTGGTCTTGGTCTTGGTTGCCTCCACACAGCAAACCAGTACAACCTGCACACATGCACGCAAACCAACAAGAATTGCCCACCCACGCAACCGCGAACTTGGATGATCGTTTCTGCTCTCTCTTTTCTCTCGCGGTTGTTCTTCTTCCACGGTGAAGAACGCCGCAAACGTCCTTCCGAGAATTTGATTCAAATTGGACGCTTCTTGTGCCCCTCCGCATAAACATGCCTTCCTTCGAGTTCCAGTCGCATCACATAAAGACCGCGTTTCAGATTTCTGTCCCAGCGACTCGAACACACAAGCCAAGCGCGTGTGTCAGCACAGCCCCGAGGATGCGTCAAAAGTGGCGACATGGGCAGAAGAAGGTTGCGAAAGTGGCGCGGACAAGCGACCAGATGGAGTAACATGCACACACGACCCATTCGACCGCAACAACATGATTTGAATCCGATCGTGTGAGAAGTTTCTTGTGGTCTTGGTCGTGGCAATCAGTTTTTGTCAACAGGTCACGAAAGCAGCCGCATGTTGGTGTCTTGGTTGTCGTTCCTTGTTTGTGTCCGCCTTGGCGAGGCATGTTGGAGATGGCGATACTCGCTGTCAAGGTCAGACAGACAAGACGAAAGGCGCTCGTTCTCTGCTTGTGGTGGCGTCTTGTTGTATTGGTTGCATCACGACAACCACGACGCTGAAAGAGGCTGTCCACAATGTGAATGCCAAGAGGCTGAAGTGTGCGCTCTGCATTGTGATGCACTACACTATACTCCCCCACTCTGTCATCATCATCATCATGCGCCTCGTCAATCTTGCAAAAGGAAGTTGCGCTGCGAAGAAAATGAGATGCAACCATCACGCTCTTCGGTTTTATGGACCCTTGAGCGACAAGCATGGCATGGCATGCGATGCGACATTCAATGTGGGAGTTGCAGCGCGTTCAAGCGAAAGAGAGCGCGGTATTCATTTCCGTCTGCTTCTGGGATTGTTGCACTTTGGGTTGACCTCGAGTCGACTTGGATTGGGTTGGATTGTGTCATACTCCGACGCCTCGTCCATCAACTTTCTGTCCTGTGGTCGTCGTCAAAAACCAAAATGTGAGGAACCACATTTGTGTTCTGATTGTTGTGACAGGTACTTGATTAGTCTCATGACCGCTGCACACGAACGATCCATCGTCGCCAAGGTTGGTTCATAAATACTAAGGGCTTATAAATTTGCTCACGGACATGGTCATTTCACTTGGCAATCGCGACTGCGCGCAACACACGGCACACGATGCGAACACACACGCACACAACAACGACACGAACACGAACCTCACGAACAACGACACGACGTTAGATACGACACGAAGGCAACCCAACGCACCGCGCGACACACAACAAGGCATCAAGAAAGCAAACGGCCACGATCATCACTCCAGCTTTCTTGTTGGCTTCATTTTCCATCACCATCACAATCACAAATAGCAATACAAATGGCAATACAAGTACGACTCTGCTCCGACACCACCAGCAGCGACAGGGACAGCAAAGAAGACCAGACAACAGGGACAACCACACAAGGCAACATCCTGGCCCGCACTTGTTGTGCACTCATTCGAACGTGCAAGACATTCATTCAGCAGAGTAGTAGCACTACTATCAGCCAAGCCAGCTCATTCATCATCGACTTCCTTCTTCCCAAGCAACCAAGATGGCAACAAGAGACGACAGCGACGACGACAAGCCGGATCCGCAGAAGTTCATCCGCATGCGGCAAGTGCGCGAAGGCGACACGAACCGCGTCAATGAGTACTTGCCATCGGCCAATCCGGATGGCATCGTACCGCGCAAGCGTGTGAACAACCGCAAGAAGTGGAAGCCCAAGCCGACGACCGAAAACAAGCGACCGGATGATTGGGTTGGCGGCGGCGGTCCCAAGAAGCGCAGCTGGACCGTCAAGAAGGTGTCGTCGAAGCCGCCCGAAAGCAGCAGCGACGAGGAAGACAGCGAAGATGATGAGGACGGCAACAAGAACGGCAAGGTCACGCAAGTGCAGACGGACAAGCCGGCGGCTGTTGCCAAAGAACCAGCAAAAGAAGTCAAGCAGAAGATCAAGGAGATGCAAGAAGTGAAAGAAGTGGAAGAAGTCAAGGAAGCGAAAGAGGCCAAACAACCAGACCAGCTATCTCCAGCTGCGGTGGAAGAGGAGGAGACCGAAACGGAACCTACGCAGAACGATGAGAGCGAAGCCAACTCCGATGCCGTCGCTCCTGCCGCAACAACAGCCAACGAGCCATCTGCTTCCGACAGCCACGATGGTGACCACACCAACAACAGCGACAGCAAACCTGCGAATGACGACGACGACGACGACGACAAGCCGGATCCCAAGAAGTTCATTCGCATGCGTCATGTGCGCGAAGGGGACACCAACAGAGTCGATGAGTACTTGCCATCGGCCAATCCGGATGGGATTGTGCCGCGCAAGCGTGTGAACAACCGCAAGAAATGGACGCCCAAGCCGACTTCGGAGAACAAACGCCCGGATGATTGGGTGGGATCGGCAGGTCCGAAGAAGCGTTCCTGGAAGGTCAAGAGCAAGCCCGTGGCCAAGCCCGCCGATGACGAAGACAGTTCCGAGAACAGCGAGCATCACGACAAGCCTACCGAAAATGGACACAGCAAGACTGTCACCACGAAATCCACTGCCGATGCGCATCTGCTGTCTCCGCAATCCGTCAGCAAGGCTCCGGATGTGCGATCCACCCCCACCAAGAAATTCACGAGCCCGCGCGGCAAGCTCAACATCCCGTCCGTTTTCGGCGGCACATCCAAGCCATTCCAATCGGCCGTGTCGCCAAACCAGAAACCACGCTGCGCCTCGACGAGAGCGAGCTGGAAACCAAAATCGCCCACCAAAGCTAGGAAGAACACGGTGACTCTTGCCATGCCGCCGCAGATCGAAGACGAGGATGCGGGACATGTCAGCGACGGCGCCTTGCAATATGCACGCAAATCAAGGACCACCGCAGTATCCGCCGCGAGCGATGACGAAGATATCAAGAAGGCCGTCCGCGACAAGGACGACAGCACGCATGATGATGATGACAAGCCGGATCCCAAGAAATTCATTCGCATGCGGCATGTGCGTGAAGGGGACACCAACAGAGTGGACGAGTATCTGCCGTCGGCCAACCCGAATGGCATCGTTCCGCGCAAGCGAGTTTCACACAGGAAGAAGTGGACGCCCAAGCCGACTTCGGAGAACAAACGCCCGGATGATTGGGTTGGTGGTGGCGGTCCCAAAAAGAGGAGCTGGACCGTCAAGAAGGTGTCGTCCAAGCCACCCGAAAGCAGCAGCGACGAGGAAGACAACGAAGATGAGGACATTAATAACAGCAACAGCAACGGCAACAATAATGAGAAGGTGGCGACGGAGGTGGAACAACCACAGGTGGAGGACGAAGACGAGGAGGAGGTGCAAGAGCTAAAGGACGAGAGCGCAACCACTTCCACCGTTGACGCGGCCACCAAGCGACAATCGATGGACATGAACTGGAAGCCGTTGGGGGCGGACGATGCGGGACCGACAGCAGACGTCGAAGTGCGTGCGGGGAGCGACCATGACAAGTCCAGCAAGATCGAAATTGTGCGCATCGAGAGGGACAGCGATGACGAATCTTCGGCTGTGGAAGTGGATTCGGACTCCGAATTTGATGCACCTGTTGTGCCGGACGAGCAATCCACCGATGACGAGAACTGGTCCGAGGAGTATGAGGAGGAAATGTTGCCGGACGGCACCGCGTCATCCGATGGTGACAAGGTGGCGGAACCATCGGGCAATGCTAACGAGCCGACCGAGAAGCCGCCGCCAGTCGTTGTTGCAACGGAGATCAAGATTTCTCCCAAGCCAGTCGTCACACAGGCCGAACCACAAAAGGAAGAATCCGCCATTCCAGACACGGAACAATCAAAGTCTTCCGTCACAACGGACAGCAAACCTGCGAATGACGATGGCGACGATGACAAGCCAGATCCCAAGAAGTTCATTCGCATGCGGCATGTACGAGAAGGTGACACCAACAGAGTGGACGAATACCTGCCATCGGCCAACCCGGACGGCATCGTGCCGCGCAAGCGAGTGTCTCACAGGAAGAAGTGGACGCCCAAGCCATCTTCCATCAACAAGCGGCCCGACGATTGGGTTGGTGGTGCAGGTCCCAAGAAGCGCAGCTGGACCGTCAAGAAGGTCATCGCAGCACCCGTCGACGACAGTGACAGCGAGAGCGACAGCGATGACAACTAGAGATCCTTTTGCTGCACGTTATTATTGGCAATGAGCACTCGTCATGAATAGATACAACAACGACAACAATTAAATTGACCTTGAAATAATAAATGAAAAGATACGATCTGGGGAGAATGTATGCTATGATGCAGATACGTACTTCTGGCAGCGGAGTGAGGAGTGTGCCCGTCGGCGCCGGCACTCTCTGCTCGCACGCAATTTCTTCGCCAGATCGCCCACGCGCGATCGGCATGGCTAATCCATAGTCACATAGCTTTTGTCTGCGTTGGGTGGTAGGTTTACTAGCACCTCCAAGCTTGCCTTGGATCATCCGGCTCGATCCCTCCTAGCCAAGTTCGTCTCAGGTCTCTGCCTCGGCTGTTTGCGTTGGTGTTGACTGATTCGATCATGGTTGGAGGGAGAGCGCTGGAATCCCCAAAGGGCGGGAAGGTGGGTTAAAAAATTTTTGAAGCGTTGAAGGAAGCGTACGTCGAAGCGGAGGTGTGACAATTCTGTTGTCTTTTCCAAATTGTGGGTGATTCGATCGTCGCTGTCCCATCGCTTCTCTGCTTTGTTGTTTACTTTCTCTTCTTCTCTCTTTCTGTTTTGGGCTCCTCGATCCTTCGCGTTTGGCCTCCTTTGTTTCTCATTTGCTCGGAGCGGGTCTTGATCCTGCTTCACTATCCGATTCTGTCTCTCTTGGCGGGTTTGTAATGCTACTCAAGATAGTGCATTCCGTGTTCTCGAATTTTCGTTTGTGTTTCGATTTTGTCGCCGCAGTCGTTCATTTTGTGAGCTCCGCATTGCCATCAGATGACCGTTGTCGCACATGGTTCGAAGTGTCATTACTTAAGCGATCGGCCCATGTGTGGCCGTTATAACCGTTACGACGGGTCTCTGTTGCGGGGTCGCGTGGGTGACTCGCATTTCTGTCGTGTCCCGTCTCCTTCCTGTGAATGGTGCCCTGGAGTCGTATGGGTCGTCTGTATCAACCAGTCAATTATGTCCAGAAGTGACCCGGCTAATCCATAGTCACATAGCTTTTGTCTGCGTTGGGTGGTAGGTTTACTAGCACCTCCAAGCTTGCCTTGGATCATCCGGCTCGATCCCTCCTAGCCAAGTTCGTCTCAGGTCTCTGCCTCGGCTGTTTGCGTTGGTGTTGACTGATTCGATCATGGTTGGAGGGAGAGCGCTGGAATCCCCCCTTGCAGAGGGAGAATATCTTCCTCTTGGTGCCCCCTGATTTTGTCGCAGGCGGCGGAAAAAGAGGGTTCCCCCCCCCAAAAGAGAAAGAAGTGGAAGAAACGAAGAACAACGGGAAAAGTGAGCGCCGGGCGGTCACATGCAGAGTGCGGTGATCGCCAGTCGGTCGGCGAGTGGCCACTGAAGATACGCGGTGGGCATGTCCTCGTTGGCACGTTGGCGTCGCCATCGGCCGTGCTCGGAGACCTCCTGATAATCAGCAATTACACACAGGACAAGGGGGGAGCACCAAACACTGCACTTACTACGCCGCCAGGGTGATCAAGCCAAGAGGTGGAGTTGGTGTGTTTGGTGTTGTTGTTGTTTCTATTAGTTGGTGTGTCAATTGATGATTGAGTTTGGATTATGAGATGATGATCTCCTATTTCTAAAGATGGTGCCTATTGCACGGTTGCTAACGCGCTGCTCGATTACCTCGTGGTTTCTCTCGCAGTCTTTTCTAAGACATTGCCCAAGATGGCATGTCGGTCTACACGATACTCCGTGTTATTCTCGCCTTTGGGTCTTTCTTCATCTCTCCTGGTCTTGCCTAATCTTGATCTCTGTTTGATCACATATGGATTGATCCGTCTACGTCGACAAGGTGCATGCATCACCTCTGACGATGTTGTTCTGGATCCTAAGTATTGTTGCCACGTGCTCGATGATGCACTCGGCATGGCTAGACAGGTCAGTGTACCATGACTAAAACATAATCTCGATTCCGAGGATCACAATGACCGATCCTCTGACGTCATACGATGATGTCAGTGCCTACGTCATGTTCGATGACCGTAGTGACCGAATATCAATCGTGTATCAAGACTCACTCGACTATACTCTCAAATCGAGTCGAATCAAAAAATAGTGAATCACGTTTCAGTCATGGGAGATGGGTACCTAATTTCGATCTAGATGTTGATACTCCCCTATAGTCGGGAGTCTTGTTCATCCACCCAGAGTCTCTCCTTTCCAGAACAGAAGCGGCCTCACTAACGGCCAGTACTTCGCCCATGGAAGGAACTTGGTCATGACGTCGGCTACGTTTTCCGTTCCGTCTATCTTGCAGAAATGCAGGATCTTCGCAGCTACTGCGGCACGCACGCGGTGGTACGCCAATGCGTTGTGTCGTTTGGACAACACACTGTTTGGGATGGTGGAGGATGTGATCACGCTCTGGTTGTCTCCGAACATCCAGGCAGGTCCGTCCAGTGGAATCCCCATTGCACGAAGGGTGAGGCGCATCGCAATCACTTGCTCTGTTGCCTGTCTTGCCGCGACGAATTCCGATCCGTAGGTTGCAGTCTCGACGGTGGTCTGGCGTTTGCTGAACCATTCGATGGGTGTTTGGTTGAGCAGATGGAGAACACCAGTTGCAGATTTGCCTGTCACTTTGCAGTGCATGAGGTTGGCATCTACAAACGTCGTCATTCGAACTGCCTTGCCCTTGGGTGTTGGATCGTCGTCTGCGGTCTCCTCTCCAGCGTCACCATATACAGAGTACATCCATTCATGGTCAGGAACCGTGAAGAAGCGCTCGTGATCTGGAATTCCCGTTCTGAACCTGATGGCAGCATCAGAACGCTTTCGGAGGTATCCATACACACGTTTAGCGCGGTCCATGTGACCAATCCTGGGTTGAGCTCTGAATCTAGACAAAGTCATCACAGCTGCAGCAATATCAAACCGTCCCAATGTGATGCACCATTGAAGGGCGCCGATGAGTGATTGAAACTGTCTGGTCTCTACAGGGTTTAGTTCACGTGATGTGTCTAGCTCGGGGGCGTCGTTGTGTTCCATGGGACTGGTGTAGGTCCGTGGAAGCTCCCCATGCACCTGTTCGTAATTCGCCAGCATCCGTTTGATGTAAGATTGCGGGCTCATAGTCAGGGTCCCGTCTTTGTCTCGGTCGAAGTCTGCGCCGAGGTGATACTTGATTGGTCCTACACCTTTCAACTTGTACTTGTACTTGTTGATGAGCGTGTCGAAGAATGACTGTGGGTCTTCCATGACGGCCATCAGATCATCTACGTACACACAGATGTATTCCCAGCATCTACCAGCATCCCTCATCCACACATCCGGGTCAGCTTTGCACTGAAAGAACTTCATGTCGCGGAGTGTGTCGGCCAGAGACTCGTGGAATCGTGCACCAGACGTGCGTAGTCCGTAGAGCGCTTTCACAATGATCATCATGTGACCAGCAAACTCTTGGAACTCAGGACCAGCTACAAAACAGATCTTCTCCTTTGTGTAGGCTTCTAGATAGGCATTACCAATATCACCCACCATGGGTTTGAGGTTGTTGAGTTCTGCTGCAAGCAGTGCAATCCTGAATGATCTGAGATTGACTACTCCTGCATATGCCATATCCTTGCATGGATCCGTTAAGTGCCCTCCTGCTACGCATCTTGCCTTGTGCCGAAGGTCGTGCTTCACGTCGTACACCCAGAGGAGCTTGATTTGCTTGTACCCGTCTGGTTTCCGAGTGTTCTTTCCGAGATCCTTGAACGTGCCATACTCGTAGAGCTGAGCCATTTCTTTTCTCTCAGCGTCTACCCACTTGGAGTTGCCGTTCTTCTCGTCAAGCTGGCGTGCTTCCTTTCCGTTCCGTGGAACCTGAACACCAAACTTGAAGATAGGACCTTGTGCACGTGTTTTGCGTTTACCAGCATTGATAAGACGATTGAGTTTCTTCTTTCTCTTTGCTAGTTTACGGAATCTTTTCCAGCCAGGCAGACCGAGGAGGTTGTTGTCTGCGGCGTACTTTGCACAGGATACAGGGTCGTCTTTGGCTATCACGTCCAGTGGTTCCATGGTCACACTGCCATCCTCCCATTGTACCTTTACGTTGTAGGAGGAACCGTTGTACTTGATGTGACTGGAGTGGAATGGGCCTTCATGACCGGTGATGGCTTTGAAAACGCACATCTCCCCGTCGCCGATCTCCTGTTCGTGCTGCTGTTCGATGATGTCAGCTAGATCCGTGTATGCGATGAGCTCTTCAGTGTCGTCATCGCCGTATGCGATCAGCATCTTGATGTTGTCATGGTTGGCTGCGTCACCGTCCTTGATCTTGCGGATCACTCGAGCTCTCCACTTGAGACCATCCTGTTGATGAAGGAAGGTCAATCCGAGGAGCTCGTCAGGACTGAACTTGGGGACTTTGACTACGCCTGGATCTGATTCTCCATGTGATGTGGCTACCAGGTCAGATAGTGCATGCACAACGGGTTGTCTAGCTTTAGGTGTGCTGTCACTGTCGAAATCATCAGGATTTCCGTTTTCGCTAGCTTCGTCATCCACGTTACCAGCCTCCCCAGAATCAGGCAGGGGGTAGTCTGCCCGAAGGTTTCGCGCGTCATCAGACACACGTCGGATGCTCGAGCGTGGCAACAGCCGTTGCGTTGCTTCATCTAGTACCCAGAACGTCAGTTCATCACCCTTGTGCTCGCATGGTCCAGCCCAGCGTCCACGCCGTTCTTGCGTGGTGCCTGGGAAGGCAGCATTCCCAACCTTGTAGTATACCGGCTCCCACCAGTGGAAGTTGAGATACTTGCTCACGTCGGGACGTTGGCCAGTGGCGGCCTGGATGGGTGTGATGTGACCCGCCGTGGACTGTGACAGATGGTTGAGCAGTCCCACGACGTACAAGGTGCAGATGAGCCAGAACCTGGCAGGGGTGCCAGTTCGGTCCATGATGCCGTTGGTGGTGCGCTTGATATCCTGGATGCGTCGCTCGACAGGATTCTGATGTTGGTGGTGTGGTTCGGACTGGTGGTCTGCGATGCAGTACTGCCGGAGGATGTCCTTCATCTTGCCTCCGATCTGCGCCGTGGCGTTGTCGGACATCAACACGTCCATGGCACCATGCTCCCGAATGAAGTCCTGGACAACATGGGGAACATGGGACTCGCTTGCCAGAGGGTACGCCGCTGTGAGGCGCGTGTTGGATCCCACAAACACCTGTACCATGGTACATCCACCGTGTCCAGGGACTCCATCATGATGAGCAGGCGTGTCAGAGAACAACGTGTCCATGGAAACAACATCGTGTAGTCGGTTGACATTGGCTGCGGGGAATCTAGACTTATAGTGTTTACGCATGGGATAACGCTCAGACATGCGGTACCACTGGGTAGTACATGCAAGAGTGTCACGCACGCGGTCTGCTGGAATCCACCCGAAGTACGGCCGTAGCGCATGGAAGTTGGGCGCTTTACCCACGATGTTGCGTGGCTCGGCCTTGATGGCCTTCTCCCCATCCCCGAGCGTTGCAGCGGATTGAGCGTACTGAACGCACTTGGAGATGGTGATGTCGATGTCGTCGTCTTCGCCGCGTTCGGTTGCGGGGATGTTGTCCAGATCAGCCTCCCCGTCCAGGACAGATGGGTCCCACTCTTGGTCGGAGGTGAAGAACACGTGTGGCAGATCGTCTAGCTCTGCCTGAGTTGGCTTGTGCATATCCATGTATGCGAGGCCTTGACGCACGGTGAGCGGGATGATGAATCCGTCTGGTGTGACGATGGTTTGCCGGCCGCCAGGGAGGTTCTTGGGTCGCTCATTGACATCCAATCCAAATGCCGCGAGTTGGTTGGCAGAATGGATGGTGCGCCCTTTCCCGTAGTTGGCGTACTGATGGAACCAACCGATCACCGGCCCTGAGGTGGTCTGGATGACAGCGGTGGCCGTGACCAGCGCCAGATCCTTGATCTCTGCGTCGCCGATTCCAGAGACATCAGCACGGTTGGACGTGGACTCCATCACCAGCATGTCATCGCCAACGAGACCGCCGTTCGCACCTCCATCCACCAATGCGCCTTGCACAGTCACGTTCGCGTTGTTGAACTTGTACGATACGTTCGTGTGAGACAGGGTGTAGGTGCGACCGTCAATGACGAGGGTAGCCGGCGGGCTCCCGGACGCGCTAGACATGGCATTGGAAAGCATACGGTTGATTGCTGTTCCGGCGGTAGAACTAGACTCATTATTGTTACTACCGTTGTCGCTGGCCTGGGTGTCCTGTTGGTCGTTCTGGTTGGATGTGGATCCACTGCGGTTGGTGTTGTTGGCGGAACGCCTAGGCTTGTCCTTCTTACCACGTCCGGACTTGGCTCGCCGGGCTTGGAGGAAGTCGCTGCGTTGCTTATCCGACAGCTTCTGGAACTCCTCACGTGGCAGCCGTTCTCGTGTCTCCTTGCTGTAGTCCTTGTTGGGCTTCCAGAGATTGGGTCCGTCGTCCTTATCCTTCCCGCGTTGCTTGCGCTGATCAGTGTTGTTGACTTGCCGTGGCGTCTTTGGCTTGTTGGCGTCGTGGCCATCGAGTTGGACGGCGTACGACCGAACGAGCTCCACGAGGGTGTCGAACTCCATGGTGGTTGCGGACTTGCCGGGTGAGTAGGCCAGGATAGCGGTCTGCAGGTAATCAGTCTGGAAGATAGACTGGTACAGAGCCTTGTCTGCCTCGATGGCGTTGGTCAACCACTCCTTCTTCGTCGCGTCGTCGATCGGATCATCACGCAATGCCTCAAGTTCGTGAACCTTGTGTTGCCACAGGTCCAGAAACTGTTCACGAGTCTTGCGCCACTGTTTATCCAGCTTGAACTTGATGATCTCGTCTCGGATGCGTCGGATGGTGTTGACGGCGGTGGCACCGGTGGTGTACTCGCGGACCAGCCTGCAGTAGACGGCTTGTCCATCACAGATCGATTCGTATGGAGTGACACACTTCCTACTCTTCGTGGTCTGCAGGTTGGATACAAACACGTTGAACATGAAGGTGGACTGCACTTTGAAGAGTTCGGCTTGTTCATCGGATGGGGTGTAGTCAACATCGAGAACATTGGAGATGCCATGAGCAGCAGCGGTGGCACGCAGACGACGATGGAACGTAGCGAAGTACTTGTCATCAGACAACTTTGGGTAGTCGCTAATGTTACGCTTGATGCTACGGTTGAAATCTGCGGCGAGGTCGCGTCCGGTCTTCTCCGTTGGTTCGGTCTTCGTTGGTTCGAAGGGGAATGCGCTGGTGGTTCCATCGGGCATGGCGGTTGAGGATGCGGGCGATGGTGTGAACGTCCGGGCGACATACTCCATGTACGAAGCTTGGTTGAGTTCCCGCCATGTCTCTACGGTGGGATTAGGTTGAACACTGAACCAGCCAATGGCATTTATGAATTTCCGGATTGCTACCTTAGACAGTTGGGCTACGTAGTCGGATCCTGGATCAGGCACCTGGATGGTGACGTCCATATCGAGCATGTCTTCGCGATGGAGCGAAGCGAAATCCATGATGGTTTGGATCTCTTCATTGTGCAAGATAAGCCATTCATTGGATGAGTCGTCATATCCGAGAACGCTGAGGACGTGCGCCAGGATGGGGTCGTTGATTGGGATTGCGTTGGACATCGTGTAGTTGAGCGTTGCGATGATGTGGTCGTTGGTCCAATTTGCTAATATTATCGGGCGAGTATTTTCCCGCAGCTCCCAGGAAAGTGGTCACACTTGGAAATGACTGCGCCGTCCGCTGTGATGTCGAAACGTTCGCCAGAATGTGACCGTGAATTTCTGTGCCTGTCGGAATTCGTCGGGATTGGAAGTGGTGCCGGATGGAAAGCGCCAGTGATGGCGAAGGCGTTACCGGTAGCACGTTGTCACGAGTGGACTGCGGTTAATCCGTGCGCGATGTCTCGAATTGTGACTGACTGACGGATGGAAGGCCAGACGGGACCGTGTGAATTTCCCGACTGACGAATGCGAAGATGACCGTGCTTAATCCGAGGCGAAGGATGACCGATGGAAAAATGTCAACCAGGACCGTGTGAATTTCCCGTTTGGGCGATGTGTTGGCGCGCGACCCGAAGTCGGATGAATGACTGGGATAGCGAAGGAGTTGTGAACCGATGTGACGCGCCAGTGATTGTGCGAACCGAAGGAATTCACAGCCAATCAGAAGGGTGGACTGAGCGCAAATGGGCGTTGTTGATGGAATTGTTGTTATTTTGTTGGTCTTGAAAAGCGATGAAACGTCGCGGATGGATTGCGCGTTGGATGGCCCTGCCCGTTCGGATTTCGTCTCTCCGAACGCTGTGTTCTTGCGCTTGTTCAGCTGTGCTCCACCAGGATGTGGTGCACCTTTGGTTTCACCCAGTTGGACCTTCGATCCAATCCGTGCCTCCTTTGAGTGCCACGGATCAGCTTGCTATACGTCTTTTAGATCTGGCAGCAGCTTGCCCGATGTACCTGATACTAACAGGATTTTGCACGCTAATGAGCGCGGTGCCCCCCAGGTGCCAGCAGTCGCTTTGATTCACCTGGTTCCACCACTCGCGTTTTCGTCCAGCGTATACCTGCCTTCCGGTGTCGTTAGACTCACTTGTGTGATATTGCTATCAGCACAATGCTAGCTTTACGGGTTGCTTCCGCGGTATCTCTACCGATCACGTTTCTTCCCCAGTCAAGGGCAGACGCTAGTCTGGTTAGCAGTTATCTCTGCGTCCCTTTTGGACGTTAACCGATCTCAAGTACGGCTTAGACTTAGTGTTAACGACTGACCTGGTCGCGACAACTCACGGTGAGATTGCCGATAGGTTTCAGAGGGCCTTTGCGCTCCAAGTTTTTACGTGTGTCTTGCTTCACGGGCTTTCACCTTTGTCGATGCTGACCAGGCCAAGTGTTTACGTGTGTCTTGCTTCACGGGCTTTTATACCTTTGTCTTTTAGCTGACCGGCTATCGTAAGTAACGCAGTGGTGCGGAACTTGGTTTGTTGGGAAGAATTACTCCACCTGCGATATTCGCAACAGTGGGTGAGCCTTTCTGCACTCTGGCAGGGCGAAGCGGGTGTGGCGGCACGTAGCAATCTGCACACACGAGCAATTGGTCCGTCGTCACGAACGCGTTGGGCCTTTCTTGGGCCGAAATCAAAAGGAAGGGGACAGCGTGATGTCACCAGGGCATGCGCAGCACTTCAGTATCCGTTCACTCTCACGATAGATGCTTGCGACTGTTAATCTGATAATCAGCAATTACACACAGGACAAGGGGGGAGCACCAAACACTGCACTTACTACGCCGCCAGGGTGATCAAGCCAAGAGGTGGAGTTGGTGTGTTTGGTGTTGTTGTTGTTTCTATTAGTTGGTGTGTCAATTGATGATTGAGTTTGGATTATGAGATGATGATCTCCTATTTCTAAAGATGGTGCCTATTGCACGGTTGCTAACGCGCTGCTCGATTACCTCGTGGTTTCTCTCGCAGTCTTTTCTAAGACATTGCCCAAGATGGCATGTCGGTCTACACGATACTCCGTGTTATTCTCGCCTTTGGGTCTTTCTTCATCTCTCCTGGTCTTGCCTAATCTTGATCTCTGTTTGATCACATATGGATTGATCCGTCTACGTCGACAAGGTGCATGCATCACCTCTGACGATGTTGTTCTGGATCCTAAGTATTGTTGCCACGTGCTCGATGATGCACTCGGCATGGCTAGACAGGTCAGTGTACCATGACTAAAACATAATCTCGATTCCGAGGATCACAATGACCGATCCTCTGACGTCATACGATGATGTCAGTGCCTACGTCATGTTCGATGACCGTAGTGACCGAATATCAATCGTGTATCAAGACTCACTCGACTATACTCTCAAATCGAGTCGAATCAAAAAATAGTGAATCACGTTTCAGTCATGGGAGATGGGTACCTAATTTCGATCTAGATGTTGATACCTCCAGTTTGGTGGCCGCCCGCACACAGCCCGGCCGCCGTCGAGATACGTGCGTCCTCGCCCCTCGGCGATACATGTGGAAAGAGTTGAACCTCGTCGGGATTGGCATGTGTTGAGCTCCGATAGCAGACCGCAGGAAGGGATCCCCGCGGTCCTGTTGCTCGAGCAAAGACGGGTACACAAACGTGGCACGGTAGAACTGGGAGGTCCACGGTTGCCCGGAAGGGTGTTGAGCCACGAAGTCTGCAGCGTCGTGTGTACCGCGGAGGCGATGCGCTCTCTGCAGCCAGTCGCCGAGGCTCAGGCCTGATGCCGTGCGGAAAGCCACGACGACGTCTGCCTGGCGGCTGCGGTCGGACTTGGTTTGGAGCGCGAGGCGCAGCAACACTGCGCCCGTGTTGTTGGGGAGATCGTTGTTGCCCGCGTCGCGTGGATGGAGAAGGGTGACGTCCGCCCAGGTGATGCCGAAAGCCTCGGATGCCCGGAGCCATCCGAGCCAGCCCACCAGGTTGATGATGGCGGCCATGGCGGCAGTGCGCTGTTGGTGTGTGGTCGCGGCGTGGCGGTACTGTTGCTGAAAGCTGTGGTCCATGAATTGTACATGACGTGCGAGCAGCGCCGCTGATGGCCGAGAATCCTCCCCCATGCGTGCGCGCATGCCTTGAGTAAGCATGGTGTAGCCGAGGTGGTCGGTGGGACTGCATGCGTTGACGACGATAGGCCGTTGCTTGGCGTCCATCATGGCTGTGTCGGGCTGTGTGTGACACATGTTCCATGTCCAAAAAGCGGAGGCGGCACTCCGCAAACCTCGTACGGTGCTGAACTTGATGGTGCTGACGTCCTGACGACTGCGCCGAGCGGGGGTTTGAGTTGCATAGTGCTCCTGTGCCCACATGATCGGGATAGAATCCGAGTAGGGGGGGCTGGAGAGAACCGGCGGTTGTAAGGTGGGGACTCCGTAGTCGGCGCCGAACTGTCGCAGCACGCGGATCTTGCTTCCGTAAGTAGCCAAGGTGCCGGTGGCCCAGTTGTGAGCCAGGTCGATGATGCGCATCCGCTCGAGCCGAAGGAGGTAGACGTCGGTGGGCGTGGAAGTCAACTCCCGCTTGGTGTGCACGCGAACTGTGCATGCTTCGCACACGAAGACCCCGAGGATCCCAAGGTTGGTCGGTAGAGCGAGACCCTTGCCTTTGCGCAGCCGGGTGTGGAACGGTGGACCCACCCGGCAGCACAGCTTATGATACCGAGTGTGGCACGGCCGGTAGTGCAGCCCGCCGTGCGTGAAGCCAGCATCGGCGAAGCAACATTGGTGGGCGGTTGTGCGGCGGTTGATAGGCCTAGCACAGCCCGTGCAGTTGTTCGGCGATCCGTTGGTGGTGCCGCCGAAGCCAGGAATAGGGAGTAGTGTCCAGTCTAGGAGGAGTGAGAGAGCGCGTATGAGGAGAGACACGAAGGAGGAGGTTAGGGATATTGAGAGGAGAGGGAGAGGTGATGTGTAGATCGTGGTTGGTGAACACGCCAACCTTGATGAGATGACGAGACAGACGTGTGAAGGTGCGCTGGAGCACGCGAGGGACGAGGATGACGAATCCTGTATGAAGCGGCCGCTCAGCCCAGCATCCCAGCAGGAAGTAGATAAGTTGGTACGCCAACTCGGGTGGGGGCGCCCAGAGCGTGATGCAGTCCATGCATTGCTCTGGGTCCCATGGAGTGTCCCATGCCCGTAGCTGAAGGCCAATGGTTTGTTCCGGGAACGCTAGCCGAGCGATATGGGGCACATGTAGTGGCCGTACTGCTGTTGGTGCAAGGCAGGCGGTGAGGATCTGTTCCGAGGTCGGCCGTTGATGCGCGGCGTTGACCCAGATGCCCCGACTAAGGCCGTCGGTTCCTTCAGTGATGATGGCGGTGCCCGGGATGTGGATGACCTGTAGGTGACAGGACAGCTGTAACTCGAGCTGCTTGACCTGTCGCACCAATTTGTGGAGCTCCGGAGAAGTGGAGGTGCCGCCGTCCACGACGCAGTAGGTACACATGTTGTCGGTGAAGTAAAAGAAGGTTGCTCCGGTGACTTCTGCGGTAGACTCCGGTGATTGCGCCACCTGCTCGAGAGTGCTGAGCAGGGTCCGCAACTCCTTCCAGTTGGACGACTGGCGGGTGGCGACGAGAGAGGACCATGTCCCCATCCACATGCGAGAAGCCTGTTGTGGGAAGAGGATAGTACCCCCGGTCCCTGTCCCGCTGCCATCGCCGAAGCTGCTGACCAGGACCCCTGTACGTGTGGCCCGGCCGCTCCGTGCCGTGTCGTTGAGGAGTGCTGCCCGCCACCAGCGGAGGTCGTGTTGTACGGCTGGGACGAGTGCCGTGTAGCTGAAGTAAGGCAACTCAGGTTGATCCCAGGCAGTGGGGTGGACGAGATGGTAGAGCGCGCGGAGGTAGTTGCGGCCGAGATACGAGGGTGTGGCCTCAGCGACGCTTTCAAGCATACCGGCGAGCACCGCGAGGGCGAGTCGGGAGACTCTGACAGCATGGTCATCGACGTAGTCCATGACTGCTATGATCTTGTCTCTCTTGAGGGTTGGGATCCGTAGCCGCGGGGTTGCGGTAGTGTCGAAGATCAAGCCAGTGTATTTGACGATCTGACTTGGCGGGGTGAGTTTTCCCGGATGGCAGAGCAACCCGCAGTCGACGGAGAGATCGAGGAAGGCCGTGAGTGCTGCTGCTGTCTTCTGTCGTGTTGGACCGTGGATGATAAAGTCATCGCAGTGAGCCCACACGAGTGCTGCCGGTAGACCATCGGACCCCATGGAGACTATGCCTTGGCCCAGAGTATGGTCGTATTCCTTCTCTAGTCGGAACGCAGACCACCACATGTTGGATGTGTGGGACCCTCGGTAGTGCTTGGAGCGCTGGCGCAGCTGTCGGAGGAAGGCGGTACCAAACCGGCATGCGATGGCTGGGGACTGGCTAGACCCCATTGGTAGTCCAGCATATTGGTACATCTCACCGGAGATCGGATGTTGGATCCCGAGGAAACGCCGCTCCGATGGCCGGGTTCGAAATTGGTAGAAGTATTTCGACGCATCGACCACCGCAGACCAGCCTCCGTGATACATCTGCTTCAGAATATCGCGACTTTTTGGAAAAATTGTCGGATCCGACCCAATGTGCTCATTCGCGTGATTTTCGCGCATGTTGGCGATGATGCGCCATTGGTCGGGCTGCATTGGTTTCGGTAAAGCAAAGAGAGGTGCGTTCACCACCACCGGATGATTTGGGTCTTGTGGTTCCACCACACCAAGGCTGAGTAGCTCGTCGACGAAGTCGGCCGCTACCTGTTGTTGGTCTGGAGTCATGTCGGTGTTGGGATGGTTGCCTGGCGTCGGTTCTCGTAGGAAATTCATGGGACTTCCTTCGCGTAGGTGATCCCAGTGGTGCGCAGGGAACTCCCACCAGAGGACCCGCAGGTGTTTGGGATCCGGATGTGTGGCTGTGTAGTTGGTGCGGTGTATGTCCAAGTCCCGTAGTCCGCCTTGGAAAAGGGATTCGGCCCGCTCGCCATACGTATTGCATGCGTGTCGTAGGTTGCGGAGTCGTTGCTGGTGCCACGGCTGCCCTGGAGATAGGTCCGGGGGCGTCCATTGGAAGTCGCGGTCGTCGGATTTCGTCTTCATGAGGGGTGTAGGCTCAGGTCGTTGTCGTTGTCGTCGTCGTCGTCGTGTTCGTCTGGTTGAGGATAGGTTGTCGTGTTCAGGTTGCTGATGGAGATGGTTGGATAGACCCACCAGCGGGGTGGAAAGGTACTCCAGCAGGTGTTGGGACGGTGTGTGGAAAAGCACCCGCCATTTCACCTGTCGCAGGACCTCGCCGGGGAGCGAGCTGCCCAGGGCTTTTCCCACTTCGTCTGGAAAGAGGCGTCGTATGCCGCGGTCCGTTTGAATCAGGGCCAGCCGGTCCAATGGCATGGCGGATGTCGCGCTGTCATGGACCATCTGAGCGTTGCTCTGTGTTGTATAACATCGTCGTGGAATTCCACAGTGGCGAAGACAATTCGCCATGCTTCGTTCCGATGCGGGTTGGAGGTCTGGCCATGCGATGCCAGATGCCGTCCACGTTGTCGCCGATCGTACCACCATCGTGTAGGACACTCGTACCACGCCTCCCACGCGTAGGTTGGGAATCGTCTTGACTTGCGTGATGTAGCCAAGGTCCGCCCACCGCTTGCATTCGCCCTTGGAGGCCGCCCCGTGAATCCAGGATACCGCTGGTCCCGTCCATATCTCGAGGATGAGGGATGGTCTGGATCCGGATGAGCATCGTCCGATCCATTTGCGCCATTCCATTTGCTTGATCCCAAACACGACCAGGAAATCGACCGGGTGTTGATTCAACACCCGATGCGATAGCCTCGCCGTGGACCCGAGATACTGGGTAGTCTTGGGATAGGATCGCAAATTGATGGGAAGGCCGTCGTCGTGGGCACAGAAGATGTGCTGGAACGCCGGCCAGGCGGACGAAGTCATATGCAGACCGAAGTTCAGTGTGCCATATCGCAGGGTAGAGGAGAGCGGTTCTGGCAACCGTTGGCTGGATAATGCAAGAATGTCATCTAAGTTAGAGCTTAGTTGAGCATCCATGGGGGCGGTTGAGCTGGTGTCTGGTGGGATGGGAGCTTTGGTATCACCGAGTGTGTCTGTTGTTGTTGGTACGATCGAGCGCGATTTGTGGACATCAAAGAGAGTGACGGAGCAAACCAAACGCGGGGTTAGGCAGCATCGTCATCATCTCCTCCTCCACGCTTCGAAATGGCTTCCTGCAGAATACGCGTGATCACATCGTGGGCCTTTTCACCTTGGCCCACACTCTTCATCACCTGCTTGGCCTTGGCCATCGCCACCTTCTTCTTAAAGAGGTATCCGAACGGACACCCGCTGTCACGGATCTCATGCACCTTGCTGGTTCCGTTGCAGTGCTTGCACCGTTTCTTGTGCGAGTCTGCGTTAGAGCTGTCGTTCTCTTCATGGTGTGTGGATGGAGCGCCGCTCAGGGTTGAGATGCGGTGTTGGAATTTTTCCAGAATCTTGATGTTACACCATCCGATGCGGGCGCCCTCACGTACAATGACGTACGTGCGGAAAAGCATCAGGTTCCGAGAGCTCGCGAAGTTGCGGGCGTCGAAGAGGGCCTTGGAGTAGTACTCCGTGTAGATGCTGGCCGATTCGCTCCACCCGTCCTGAGTCTTGAACGCTTCCTGTTGTAGTTTGAGGAGGAGTTCGTGGTAATACGTGAGGAAGAGTTTGACCACCGCGACCCATCCTCCACCTTGTTGGTAGATAGCCACTTGTTCGTCGGTGTAGTAGGCATGACGGAGGATGTGACCCACGTTGTTGAGGTATTGGGTCATGATGTCATCGCGGATGCTGTTGAAATCATCCGCGAGTTCGCTGAGGTCCTCCTCATTCTTGACGCGTGCGAGGGCGTGCCGAGTCTTGGTTCTCCAGTTGGTGTCGGTGGCGATGAGTCCGGCGGAACGGGCTGTCTGATTGCGGATGTCTCCAAAGGCCGAGGCAAGCTCTTCAATCGATGTTCTTTCGTCGGTGACCTTACCTGGTAAGCTGGTGACGTCGATGGCTGCCTTGGCTAATTCTGTCTGCACCTCGGTGCTGGCATGAGGAGGGGCCAAGTGTTGGATCATCTTTCTCTCGTTGTCGATGCCTTCCCCGAAGATGCTCTTCTTGTCTCCGCGAGACGTGTCCTCTCCAAGGAATCCTTCAACCCCCATGCTGTTGATGTCCGGGGGGGTCGGAGTTGTCGCCGCTGTGGTTGGCGCATTCGCTGCTCCGGAGAATCCGCGGCTTGCTTGAGGCGGGGCGCGGTGGAGATTCGTGGCCACCTGCGGGTCCAAAGGCGATGATGTACGATTTCGGTGACGTGCGGTTGTGATGGAAGCACGCAAGTAGTTGTCGGCCTCGACGTGGGTGTTGAAGGAGTGGACGCTGGCGTCCGGATGACCTCCGGCATGTCCGTAGGCTTCCGCGCGGGAGGTGTAGACTCCTGGTCGAGCGCCTTGGGTGACCACGTACCACGCTGCTGTAGGCGGGGTCGGCTCTGTGGTTGCCTGTTCCCGACGCTCGCTTTCCAGTCGGAGAAGATGGTTGATTTGCTCCTGCTGGGTGGCGAGCGCCTGGATCAGAGTTTGGTTCGTCTGATCCAGCTTGCGTTGATGGGTTTCCATCGTCTCACGGTTGAGTGCGGCTTGGTGGCGGACCACATGCATGAGTTCGTCCGCTGCGGAGTGGACGGAGTCCGGGATGGTAGAAGGGTTGGTCATGCGTGTCGCGGGAGCGGAGATTCCTTGAGGGCGTTCTTGGTTGGTAGTTGGTGGCGCTGGCTTGGGGAGGCGTGCCGGAGGGACGCGGCTTGTCGGAGGTGGCACATCGAGGTGTTCCCTACGCTGGAGAGATGGCGTCGGCGCATCGTCGATGCCGCGGCGGGCTGCAGGCTTGCGGTCCATGTCGAATCCGACCACTCCGGCGCTCCGGGCATCGGAGTCGTTGCGATCGTGAGCTGGTGGGGTGTCGCGCGTTGCGACGCGCGCCATGTCCCGAAGGGTGGCGGCGCGGGTCGCTTCGTAGGCTTCCGGGCTTTGGAAGCTGCCTTCGACGAGATCGCGGCGAGCGATCCCCCTGTTGGTCGTGATATCGATGCACTGGTATACGCCAGGGAGACCACGGCGAGCCGGATCAGACCGTAGATGGCTGTGGTTACGACGGCTGCAGGTGTCGACGGGATCACCACAGAGGAGGACGTGCCCCTCCTCGGATTTGGCGCTGAGCCGGACGAGGCATGTGTCTTGCGTGGCGTGGACGTGTCCGATGGTGGTACCCAAGCTCATGCTGGCGGGGAGGGAGTCATCGGCGATGCCTCCCGAGGCAGAGGAGCGGCTGGCCATGGAGGAGACGGCGGTGAGACCCTCGATGAGATCGTCGGGGCGAGCTCCGGCAGCGGTTTCGGTGCGGGAGGAAGGCTCGGAGGCGAGGAGATGAGAGAGGTTGAGAGACATGGTGATGGCGAGAAGACGGCGAAGGTGATGTGGAAGAGTGTTGTGTTCGTTTAAAGGCTGCTAGGTTACCCCTGAGCAAGCGTTGAAGGAAGCGTACGTCGAAGCGGAGGTGTGACAATTCTGTTGTCTTTTCCAAATTGTGGGTGATTCGATCGTCGCTGTCCCATCGCTTCTCTGCTTTGTTGTTTACTTTCTCTTCTTCTCTCTTTCTGTTTTGGGCTCCTCGATCCTTCGCGTTTGGCCTCCTTTGTTTCTCATTTGCTCGGAGCGGGTCTTGATCCTGCTTCACTATCCGATTCTGTCTCTCTTGGCGGGTTTGTAATGCTACTCAAGATAGTGCATTCCGTGTTCTCGAATTTTCGTTTGTGTTTCGATTTTGTCGCCGCAGTCGTTCATTTTGTGAGCTCCGCATTGCCATCAGATGACCGTTGTCGCACATGGTTCGAAGTGTCATTACTTAAGCGATCGGCCCATGTGTGGCCGTTATAACCGTTACGACGGGTCTCTGTTGCGGGGTCGCGTGGGTGACTCGCATTTCTGTCGTGTCCCGTCTCCTTCCTGTGAATGGTGCCCTGGAGTCGTATGGGTCGTCTGTATCAACCAGTCAATTATGTCCAGAAGTGACCCGGTTGAAATTGTGAGGCCACCACACATTCCGACCAATCCAACTCCGACCTCTCGGCCCCTTCTGCTTCTTCAGTTCTCTTCCCGCTGACACCTCGCTTGAACAATCCTATGCAGTTCGCACACGCACACACCATGGTCGCAGCCCAAGTTCCTATCCTCATTGATGTTTTCCAATTCGATGACAATGCCCTTTCAGACACTGTTCGTTCGACCGTATCTGCGACGTTGCCAACGATGTTTGTGCCGGTGTGGATCTTGTACAAGACCAAACAACTGTCTGGAGAGGGTAGAGTATTGCCCTTTGGAGCACCGTTCGGATAGTGATGAGAATTGCGATTCTGTCTGTCTCAGCATGCGATACGGATGATCGCAGGCGGAGACAGAGATAGCTGCGCCTCCTCTGTTGCGGATACAGTCGCCGCCGTAACCGTAACCGACCACCAACGCCCAACGCATCTCCTCATTCCTCTCACAATTCGAAAGAAGCAAAAACCAAACAACCTCAAACACAACCTCAAGTCAAGCCAAACAACAATCACCAACAACAATCACCATGTGGAACGATAAGGATGTGGAGCACTACAAGAACACCATGAAGCAGTACGAAGGCGACAAGGGCGTGCCAGATGACTTCCTCCCATCATCAGGACAGGCACCAAGCCCCAAGAAGAAGGCCGTGGCACGGAAATGGAAGCCGACCCCCACGGACGAGAATCGACGTTCCGATGAATGGCTGGGTGGCAGCCCCACAGGATCCAAGCCACGACGAAGTTGGAAGGTCAAGTCGAGCAAGCCCGTCATCCCGGAAGACTTGTAGGTGGGCGATGACATCAAGCGAAGGAAGGAAGGAAGGAAGGAAGGAAGGAAGGAAGGAAGGAAGGAAGGAAGGAAGGAAGGAAGGAAGGAGAAGGAAATAACGACAAAGAGAGGACTCCCACAAGAAGATGAGAGGAACCTGAAATCAATTTTGGTGGATGCCGCGGCCGCTGCTTTTGCATCCGGAAACAAGCAACATCCATTCCCATCACTTGGTAAACAGGAGCAGATACAAACGTCCACTCAAGAAGTAATAGTAACAATAATAACAATAACAACTGTATCTGCGATCACACCGTCAGAGCAGCAGCCATTGCATGAGGAAAAGGCTGAGAGCGGCCGTGCGCGCTATGGTGAAATGCAGTTTGGGAATGACTACCGTGTTTGCGCTGAAGTGCCTTGCCGATTCCTGAAGTTGCCCCACGCCCGCCACAAGGTTCGAGGGTCTGGAGCAGAGAACAAAGAACAGCATGGGGGATCCGAACAGCGCCCTGTGTGTGCCACCATTGCGAAGGGACCGAAGCTCTCCTTTGACGCAATGGTGACAGTGACATCAATGCTACAGACACAATGGCCGGTTCCGCGCCGCATGATTTCGCACTCGGGAAGCGCCAACCACGCCTGCCAGGGGCTGTGATTTTGTCACATTCACGAGGGATACGTCGACAATGGGCAATGGCGAACGATGGGCACTGATACCTACCTACCTCCTCCGACAACATCCCAGAGAAGCGTTGTTCCCGAGCGGCTGTCAATCACCGCCACGCGAAGACAAACGAGGACTCGCGATGTAGAGATTGATACTTTGCCCATTCCCGAACTACCCATGCGTGAAAGGATGAGCATCACTGCGGATGCTCGTTGACACCTCCAAGAGGAGGGAGAGGCTCGCTGATGCTCAGCACTCCAGCTTCTGGGTTCGGAAGTGCACACGCTGTGATCGTTCACACGGATAGTATCCTCGTTGCAGAAGCCCACACAAACGACACCTGCAAGCGAGATGAATGAGATCCAGCAGCAACAGCTGGCGTTGCAACACAATCTTCACCATCGTTGTCACCACTGCTGCCCACACCGCTGTCACCACGCTGCTGTTAGCAAGTGACAGTGAGGCATTCATGCCATAGTTTTCTTACACAGAGATCCAATTGTACACAGCCAACACGACACATACCGAATCAAGTAAGCATCGACTACACAACACCAAATCGATCCAAGCCGACCATGAGCACGTTCAACATGACAGACCGGCAAGCCGAAACGCAACGCCCCACCGCGTTCCTGCCGGCCGCAGCAGACCCATCGCGACGCCATTCGGCCAGCAACATCCCCGACGAGGTGGCCAAGATGGCGGCCGACGATCAGCCCGTATCGCCACCCATCAGCACGCGCAAGAAGATGCAAACGTGCATGAGCCCATCGCGCGCGGAACGTCCCACAGGATGGCTGAGCGGCAGTGGGGGACGCGCGCGACGCAGCTGGAGGGCCAAGAATCCGGAAGATCTGGTGGACAGCTCGGAGCAAGGCCGTAAGGTTGCGTAAATTCAGGTCATTCCGAATCTCAATTCGTCGTCTCATGATGAAGATGATGCGTAGAGTATTGGCATGTATGCGGAGCACAGTGTTGCGAATGGCAGATTGAAGGAAATGAGACGGCTAAAAGATGACTGAAACGACGTCATCTTTTTTGCGTGCCCTCGCCGTGATCCAACGACACCGACAAATAAATCTTCTCCTGCATCTGGTGTCGCACCATACAAGTGCAGTACATTCACAAGACACACCCAACATTACATAAAACATAACAGTAGGTACACACTTCATGCAACACCATCATACCACTCCATGAGAGACGACCTCACTCTCTGCAAGTGCACACCACCCACAACATGCACTTATACTCGTGTATAATATTCTATTAGAATACCATGCAACTGGAAGTGCATGTCATCTCTCTCTCGTTCGTTTTGTCCACACCTGTCTGTTGGTGGTGGAGTTGGACAGATTTCTATGACGACAACACCAACATCAGGAAGACAAGCTCTGCCCATTTCTGGATGTGGCAATTGTGTTTTTGGGCACCCCAAAAACATGACCCGATCTTGGTTCAAGTCACTGTTCTTGATGCGACACATCCAGATTTGTCACAGTCAACTGTCGCGTCCATAGTTGAATAGTCATGGCGAGTGTCTTGGTTGCACGTGTCACTCCACCATATATATTGAAATGGCAGTGCTGTCTCGCATCGACAGTCGTCTGGCTTTCACCTTTCCGGCGAAAGAGGAGCGGAGGGATTGCTCATATCTTTTTCGCAAGTCGGCCTGCGACAGTCATCAAGCGAGAGCGGAAAGAAGATCGCTCGCGCCATTTGCGTCTTTCTCGTTCGTGTCCGGGTGAACAGTGGTGGAAGAGTGGAGGACCATGACGCCGATGCCTCTCACAGGAGTCACACCCAAGAAGACCTCCACTACCACAGTCTCCGCAACTGCTGCAACGCCAGCAGGATCACCAGCAAGGAGAACAAAAGCCGCACCCTGGGTGTCATCTCCATCGTCGCCAACACGCACGCGGCTATCGTCATCCTCGTGCTCACTCTCGTGCTCGCCCACACAGTCCCCAGCATCGTCCGACGTCGATTCCTTCTCCTCCCTCGCATCGCCCTCCACTCCGAAGCGGTTGGGGTTCAGGAACAGGTCTTCGCTTCGCAGGAGGTTGCAATCGCCATCCACGCCTGCGTCTGTGTCTGAACGGCCCGCAACAACCACCATGAAGTCCCCCTTGGCACCCTCCCGCCCCAAGCCAAAGGTGGCCGGTTCCTCCGGCGGCGGCAAGCTCTCCGGCTCGGCCAACAACCCCCTGAAGAGCGACCCCGTCCTCATCCAGCTGCTGGACCGCCTCGACGCCGTCGACTCTTTCGATCAGTTCGACACCTGGAAGGAAGAGTTCCTGAACCAGTTCGAGACCTACTTGGGCGACTCCTCCAAATCGGAGGAAGCCTCGGCCGCCTACCAGACCTTCCGCGACAACCGCATGGAGAACATCGTCAAACGCGTCAAGCGCGCCGCGACGCACGTCGACGACGGCAGCCTCAGCACGGACCGCGTCTCGGTGCGCGCGCGCAACAACATGAACGAGCTCAGCGTCGGTCTGCAGGCCACGGGCAAGGACGTCCGGGCCTTGGCGCCGCCCACGACGCAGGACGAGTACCAGTGCGGCTACAGCAAGTACCACATGGGCGCCGTGCTCGTGCGCGACGGATTTCAGGAGTACGAGCGCCTCACGGTGTGCAACGACATTCTGCGGCGGTTGAAGGACACCTGCATAGACGATATCGGCGACGACAAGCTGCTGGGCGCCATGGTGTGGTACAACGAATCCATCAGCCAGTTCGTCACCGTCATGGAAGATCTGGGGCTGTACCAGATCATGCTCAAGTGTCAGGAGTTCGATCCCAAGAAACGGCCCCGCGATTCCAAGCCCAAGGAGCCGGCGCCGCCCGAGCCGCAGCCGGAGGAGGTCAAGGAGCCGGAACCGCCCAAGCCAGTCGAAGACCCAGCACCGAAGAAACCCGAACCGAATTTAAATGACAGCGTGGAGTCGCTGGAGGTCGGCGATCTGTCGGAAGCGCCGGACGAACCCGTCGTGCAACAAGCGCCGACGACGCCCAATCGCAAGAACCGCAAGAACTACGACGTCAGCGGCAACTGGGGTTCGATGAGCTTTTCGGATCTGCCCGAAAGTCCCGGCAGGCTGCGCGCGGCCAATCCCCCGGGCTCGGCGAAGAAGAAGCAGACGAAGAAGATGAAGAAGAAGAAGACGGAGGGCAAGTCGCCCGATAAGGGCAACTACACGCCGTCGCGCAAGATCAAGACCAAATCCAGAAAGTCGGATAGCAACAGCTCGTTGCCCAAGTTGGATTTGGACGATCTCGAATCTTCATCGACGCCGCCGCCCAAGCCAAAGGGCGAGAGCAACAATGACAGCAAGGGCAAATTGACGGAGGATAACGGAGATTCTCCGTCGCCGCGTGCGGCCAAGGCAAGATCTCAATCGCCCGGAAAGAAGCTTGGCGATGGCAACGACAGCAAATCGAATGGCCTCAACGGCGACGGCGCACCACCCACACCGAGGACCGCCAAACGCAACAGCGCCACTGTCACGGTAGAGAAAGACACGCCGCGCAGCCGCAAGGAGAAATTCGAGTGGAAGTCGATCAGCGCCAAACCACGCATGGCCGAATCGCATGCCGCGGCCAAGAAGGCTGCGAAGGGCGGCAGCAGTGATGGCACCAAGAAGGTGCCCAGAACGCCCAAAAAGAAGCCACCCAAACTGCCACCCAAGGCCCCGCGCGAATTGAAGACCAAAACAGAGGGCAGCCGCTGGTCCATGCCCATGGATCTCAGCGCTAATCCGGATGAGGTTTGGAACCGAAAATCCAAGCCCATCATGCGACCGCGCAAGTCGAAGACGGCGGGATCGAGCGCCAGTGTCGGAGGGAATGCGACGGATGATGATGAATCGATCAACACGGCAAGGACGGAACCTGTGATTCCACCGTCTTTCGTTTCAGCGGGACAGCCAGGAACCGAGGATGATTCGGTCAAGGCATCCATCACGGTCCATACGACCGTCACGACGACGACGACCACCACGACGACGAAAAAGAAATCCTCAAGTGGTCCAGCATCGAATGGTGACAGTGGTCCAGGCGATGGTATTCCCGAAGCGATCGAGGCCAACGGTGCCAACAGTGACAACGAAAAGGATGGACTCGATGATGCAGATGCAGATGCAGATGATAAAAAGAACGAGAACGAGAAGGAGGAGAAGGATATTGACGACGAGAACGGTGATGGCGAGGGCGACGCCGACGTCGACACTGAGAAGAATGACGACCAGATTCTGCCAACGTCGTTGCCCAGCATCCCGTTCGCTGAAGACCAGCCGCCACCCGCAGATGATGGAGACGAGGATGCCGATGATAAGGCCAATGGCGATGAAAATAGAAATGGTGACGGCGAAGAAAAGGTGGAAGAAACGACCAAGACCAAGGTTGAGGTGCATAAGGAGACTCGCACTGAATTGCATTCAATGCCAGCATCACCTGACAAAAAATCAGCAGGCGCTGCACCAACCGATGGAGACAAAGATGAGGGAGATGGTGCAGGAGGCGAAGCAGCAGCAGCAGAAGAGAGCGAAGCAGCTAAGCGCGACCTTCAACCTGAGGCTGACGCACAGCCGGCGCCTGCGGAGGAACTGGCATCGGTGCCCGCACCAACCCCAATGCCAGCCGTGGCACCAAGGGTTCTGGAAACAATCGGCGCACTACCGACCAAACCCGAATCTCGGGGAGACGGCGCTGGCGATGGCACAGGTTCGGTGGTATCGGAAGATGACTACACGTACGTGGAATGCGAAGATGATGTTGGCGACGATGACGAGGTTACAGTGTCCACGGAACTCTACGAGGCGATGCAGTCAGAACAGCTGGGCAGTGATGGGATGGATGACGACTCTCTTGCTTCGCCAAAACAAAGACGATCCAACACCATCGCGAAGGGGGCTGGTCCACCAAAGTCCATCGAAGGGCTGCCACCACGCCCACCGCGCCTGCCGCCAACAGGAGCGCCACCCCCGTCGTCATCATCGTCGACCACGAAATCAACAGTCACCACCACAACAACAACATCGGTCAAACGCAAGAAGGCGCCAATGAAGCACTTCTTCCATGGCAACGAAAAGCCGGTGGACGAACCGGAAGTGGTGGAAAGCACGGAGATCGTCGACACCGTGGAAGAGAACAGAGAGGCCATGGACGAATTCCACGAGTTCGGCGGTCTGAACCTGTCTGTGCGGCGGCTGACATTCTGCAGCGTCGACGACTCCGTCGACCCTAAATTGCTGGGCATCCTGAGCATGTGCTACCCGCTCGTGGAATGGGCCGTCCTGCTGCGGCCCGACAAGATGGGTCAGCCGCGGTACGCCTCGTTGGATTGGATGCAGCAGCTGTCGGCCGTCGCGGGCAAGTCCGGCGGCGAGATGAAGCTGGCCGCCCACCTGTGCGGATCGCTGGTCGACGATCTGCTGCGCGGTGACGATGCGTTCCTGTCGCGGTTGCCGGATATGGGATTCCAGCGCGTGCAGATCAACGCGACGGCCATTAACGGCGTCGACACGTACCAGATGGATAAGTACGCGTCTAACGTGCTGAAGATCGCGCAGCAGCATCGCAAGATCGAGCTGATCGTGCAGCAGAACGAGGAGACGCGGCCGCTGTGGGAGGCGATGCTGGCGGTCGGTGGCAAGAAGCTGCCGTACAACGTGACGATGCTGGTGGACGAATCGAAGGGTCGCGGCGTGATGGCGGACGGTTGGAAGAAGCCGCCGCCGCGCAGCAAGTACCACATTGGTTACGCCGGCGGGATCGGATTGGGCGGACGGTCGATGACGAAGATGACGTTCCAGAGCATCCTGAAGGCAAGGGACGGTAAGCCGGTTTGGGTGTCGATGGAGACCAGCCTGCGGAGCACCGTGAACGGCAAGGACATGTTCGACATCTCTAAGTGCTACCAGATCATCGATGCCGCCACGCAGTGCGGTATTCACTTGCATCCGAACTTCGTGGCCTGAGATCTTTAATTCAGAGAGCGGGTGAAGAGAAAGAGAGGGAGACATCGATCACTGTACGAATGTTAAATGCATGTGTGCAACGAAGTGAATTGAAGTGAGCTGACATGAATGGGGCGTGGTGCGATGAAGACTACTCTAATGACACATGATTCATAACTAGAGTTATTTGAACGAATGATTGTGGAGAGGCAAGATGCAGCTGCGGATAGAGCCATGATCTATCCTCAACTATCCTCTTGATAAGGAGACCAAACGTGTATTTCCGTCTTGGGGGCTTGGGTATTGCAGGTCCATCGATCGTATAATAAATATGAAAAGGAATAACTTGGGTACGTATGGCCATGACGCTCCGTGGCCTTCATGCTCTGAATCCGCTCTCTTACCTATCTTCCTTGGACTGCTATGGCGGGCATTCGTGCACGTATCGGTGCGCGTACTTGTACCAAGATCAAAGGAACAGGCGGTTGTGTCTTGTTTGGAACCGTCAGTCATTCCATCCGCAAAGATACGATGGTCATTTTTGGGAAGAACGGAAACGTGAAAATTTGGGATAGGAAACGGATGATTTTGTCACTTCGGATTGTGACTTTTGGTGTCGGAGTTGTCACAGAGAGCTTCAGAAAGTCATGATCTGGGTTGTGTCGAGTTTCTCCTTTCTCTGTCTTTGATCCTAACGCTCTGTGGGCGAGCACGAATCAGCGACACCTCTCTGCGTGTGTCTGTCTGCGTGTGTGATTGAGATCGGGCAAAGGCGGATCATAGCGACACATGTGCGACCTGTGAAACGCATCAAGGAGAGAAGCCCTCTGAAGACGATCAGCAGCACTGTTCTCTTGTGCTGAGCGTGCATCAGAGCCCCAGAAGGCATCCACCATTGTCTCCAAACAAGATCCTGCTTCGCCGCATTTGAAGCGACAGAACCCAAGCTGCCCCACTGTCAGCATCAGCAGCACCGACAACACTGTCACCATGGCCGCAACGACCGAAGAATCGAAGGACGAGCGACCGCTGCCGCGCGGCGCCGCCAGGATACCGCTGTGGTGGATGGAGATCACGCCGCACAACGTGCTGGACCTCGAGGAAGACGAGCGCAAACGCGACGAGGAGGAGAAGGAGGCGCGCATGTTCGCCGAATTGGCCATGCAGGACGACAATGCCCAGCGCGATCACCAAGATGCGTCTGCTTCTCCTTCATCTGTAACTGCCCGGCAAGGCCGCGGTGGATACACCCGCGGAACCTCGCAATGGAAGTCCGCCGTCGACGCGGCCGTGGATGGCCGGCAATTCAAGGCAGGCCACACGCCGCGGGGGTACCAACCAGGACAGTACGGCCAGCAGAACGCCAAGACGGGTCCCGAGTACCAGACCAAGAAACTGCGCAGCCGGCCCGGCGGCATTCATGCGTCGTCGAGCGGCGGTGCTGCTGCTGACGGTCCTGGCCAGTCCGGCCTCTCCACGCCGCAGTACGGCGACAAGGACATGACCTGGTCCAAGCCATCGTGGACCAAGATCAAGCTCAGATCCACGTCGACGGGCAGCGCCATTCGCAAAGGCAAGTACAGCGACAAGACCTTTCGTGGCAACGGCGACGTCAACAACTCCATTCAGGAGGACTCCGCCGCTGCCGAGGACAAGCCGCAACCAAAGACGCCGTCACCGACCAAGGAAGCCCCGGCGGACGACAAGCCTTCTGTGGCCACAGCACCTACAGTCGCGGTAGCTGCAGGTGCGGATGACAACGACGATGATCCAAAGCCCGCCGAGGACACCAAGGACACCAATGCCGATGATGTAGAAGACGCCGACAACAACAAGGACGACACCAACAACGAAAACAACAAGGACGACAGCATCGGCCGATTCGTCAAGCGCGTGCGACGGAGGAAGGTCGAGAAGAGGAAGCCCAACAAATCTGACAGCAGCGGCGACGACGCTTCCGTCGATACGGACACGGAAGCACCGACATCTCCGCCACCGCAAGACAAGCCCAAACTCGAAGACCAGCTGTCACCGAACCGCCTCAAGTCGCGTCCACCTCCACCACCAGCACCGGCCAACAACGACAACGAACCGGCGTGGGTCAAGATGCGCCGCGAACGCGAACAGCGGGCGGCCGCGCCCGAGTACGAGGAGGAGTACTACACGGACGAGGAAGAAATCGACGACGACGACGAAGAAGAGTACGTCGAGGAGATCATCATTGAGGATGAGGATGGCAACGAGATCGTCGCCGGTAACGGGGGCATGGACGTCAGCACGCACGATGTCACCGATTTGCAGACCGCGCTTGCCAAGAAGGCCAACGAACTCAAGTTGCTCGAAGAGCAGCTCAAGATGGCGCCGGCGTAGGTACATACCGTAGGTACATACTCTACGAGAATGCATGATGGACCATGACACTCAACTAACATACACTCATATCTAATGCACGCAGTTCATATAATACCATATCACACGCGGGTTGCACTTGTAGATCAAATGGGACTAGATCAACTTTACCTGACGTGTCACGCGGAATGTGATGCGTTTTGTCGGCGCGGTCTCCTTGTTGCAGTTGCGCACTCTCCGCTGCACCAGATCCATTGCGCTAGGCGATTCGCACAACCTGCGATGCATAATCCTGGCTCTTCGCTGGAGAAATCCGTGACGTGTCATTGCGTTGCATTCGCTCGTTGCAGCAACTCCATGGCGATCATCACGTTGGAGCCCGATCGCATCACATCCAAGATGGTGAGACTGCATGGCGAAGCAAGCCATGCTCTGCTTTCCGATTTTCAGTCCGCTCTCCATTGCTGTGCCGTTAACATTCGTGCGCTTCGATGGATGAACGATGCGTTGCGTGCGATCGAGTTGGAACACTTCGATTTGGTGCCGGACTGAGCGACAGCACGCCGCACTGTTGCATCGACGAATGCGTCGGCTCTTTGTCCAATCTGTTCCAGCGGATCGTCTCTCATTGCAGTTGCGGCAACGCTGAGATGGAATCAAGTCGCAGGAGCATTGCAGCAATGCATGTTGCGGTCCTTGAGATAGGTCTTGCAGAGCCTGCAGTCGGATACTGACGTTGAGTTGTGTCGAGCAGAGCAGGATAACATCCTTTGTATTCTCAACTCAACTCAATTTGCCTCACGTCGCCTCGCCTCAGCATGGAAACCATCCTGATTGTGTGTCGCAACGCTCCTGGATTCTGCAGGATGACGGGCATACTGGTGTGACAGTATCAATGACGTCAACAGCTGCGCAAACTCTCGCTGGGATGGCAGCTGGGAGTGTGGGCGTGCTGTTTAGAACGGACGTGCTCCATGAATGTTGCTCGAGTGGTAGTCCCCACCGGAACCGACGAAGAAACCCAAACCCGGACCGCGTTCCTTTGGTTCCGGTTGCTGCGAGATGAAGCTGGCGCGGCTGCCACCGAATTGGGATCCCAGATAGCTGTCTGCCCCCACGCTGCTGGCGTCATCTGCGCCGGCGTAGTTTGGCAACGGCGCGAAGCTCGGAATGGGCATGCGAGAAGCACTGGGAGGGACCATGGCGTTGGCGTTGGCATTGCCCATCTCCGGTTCGGGGTGGTTGAAGCCTCCGTTGTAACGTGGGTCGAAGCGAGAATCGTGTTGCTTTTCTCGGCGTCGGCTGCGTCCACTGGGACGGAAACCAGGGGCTGTCTGCCCACCCCGACGGCGATTCTCCCAACGACCGTCCCAGCCTCCGCGCGCCAATGCCGTGAATGCATATCGCGAGTCGCTTGCCGGGTTGCGACGCGGGCGGGCGAATGTCATGAAGCTGGGTTGGAGGTTTTTGAGCGGTCCTTCCACCAAGGTTTCGTGCTCCTTGAAGTGCAGCAGCAGCGCCGCCCAGAGGGCGTTCTTGCTGAGCACACGCGGGTTGCCCAGCAGGATGAGACCAAGCCGGGCACGGGTCAAGGCAACGTTCAAACGGCGGGGATCGGAAAGGAAACCGATGCTCTGTGACTCGCTGGAACGCACGCACGACACGAGGATGAAGTCCTTCTCACGACCCTGAAAGGCATCGACGGATGCGACTTCGATGCTCTCGTACAGAGAACTCGCCAACGCACCCATGCGGCGCATGTAGTCAGACACGTACTTCTTCTGCCCATCGTAAGGTGTGATGACTCCAATTTGAGACGACGTCACACCCATGCGCAGCAGATGCGTGGCGATCTTTTCCACGTACGAAGCCTCCGTGCGATTGAG
Organism: Craspedostauros australis; assembly: GCA_026770025.1. Lineage (NCBI taxonomy): Eukaryota > Bacillariophyta > Bacillariophyceae > Mastogloiales > Achnanthaceae > Craspedostauros > Craspedostauros australis. The sequence continues at coordinate 2,365,452 of JAMXDE010000010.1, read as the reverse complement.
GTAGGATGTGCCGGATGCGGAAATCTCTTCCATGCCAGTGATTGAGTAGAAGAACATGGGCTTGCTGGGAACGGGCCATGGAAAGTCCTCCTTACCAGCGTATCCCGGCGTGTTGAGCAGTTGCCGATCTGACTCCGTGACTCCGTTCTGCAAGCTACCTTCGTAAAACATGTTGGACGGGAACTCGGAAAGCGAGGGATGCATGCGGTATTGCACCTGCAGCCGGATGGGACGGTTGCCGATCAGCACGAGGCGTTCGAAGAGACTCTGCGTCAACCCCGCCTTGGCTGCTGTCTTGCACATGACGACGGGGCCGAGCTGACAGTGATCTCCAACGAACACGACCTGCTTCGCACCCATCACGATGGGAATCAACGCCTCCGCTTCGATGGCCTGAGTGGCCTCATCAAGCAGCACCTGTCGGAAACGGAAATTCTTCAACCGCGGGTCACCAGCTCCGACGCAGGTGCAGCAAATGACGTCCGCGGCTTGCAGGATCTCTCGCTCGGTCCTCATGCGAAGGGATCGGTACTTACGCTGATCACGCTCGGAGAGATCACCGATCTCATCCTTCAGCAGTTGCAGCTTGTTGAACTCGTCTCCTGCAGCGAGCGGAACCATGACATGCAAGCAAAGATGATCCACAGAGCTGTTGGTCGCCTCACGCGTCTTCGATGCAAGTCGCACCACACGCAGTCCCGTTGCGGCAATCTTTTCCGTGAGCTGATCAACGGCCACATTGGATGGCGCCGTGACCAGCACTTGTCCCATGTTCTGCTTTGTCAGGTGGTACACCAAGGTTGCAGATGTCACTGTCTTACCACTGTTTACGCGAGGGTAGTTGTTTCGTTTGTGTGTGGATCGTTGTCGATCGTTACATGCGCACATGTTACGGAGTAGAGCAGAACAGAGGGGTATTCAACGTCAGGGCGAGTGGAGCAGTTTGGCTGTGAGCAAATCATGACCAAATCATGACTAAATCATGAGCATACCATTAGCATTGTATGGGCAAAGCACCGCCAACAATACAAGCATACATGATGGTCACAGTCTCACTCATCGCATTCCGCAGTGCAGATATGCACACCCATCCACACATGCAACCAACCAACCAACCAACAATGAAAAGTGCATTGCACTTACGTTCCGGGCGGTCCTTGGATGAGAGACAAGGGACGTTGCAAGACGGCGGCAACGGCCTCAATCTGCGATTCGTTGAGCGGTGGCAATCCTGGCACGGCATAAGCGTCCTTGGAAGCTGGAATGCGTGCCGTGGCAATGCGCTGTTCCTCGACTTCGTGTCCCAGCAACTTGTGGTAGATGTATCCCGTGACGCTGGTGTCATCGATCGCAAATGTTTTGAGCGCGTTCTGCATGCGGTCGTACGAGGTGGCCTTCCAGATGTACTCGACGACGTAATCATCGAGGATTTGATCCGGCACGGAGCCGGTGGCACGCAGTTCTAACTCGACTTCGCCGTCCATGATGGCCTTGACGTAGCCGACGCCCTCCCATGGCTTTCCGAACATGAAATGCGATCCCTGGCCGAGCTTGAGACGCAGTTCGTCGCCGACCATGATCCTGGACTGCTCGATGTTCAAGCGGTGGAAGCTGAAGGTGACGACGTGCTTGCCGGCCAGCGATTTATCCCAGCGAAGGCTGACGGATTCCTCCGTGAGGGATTCCTTGATCTGACGATCGTAGTCGGCCTCCGTCTTGACGAGGGGCGCGAGGATGTTCTGGTAGTGGAATCCATCCTTGTACTGCAGCAAGGTCGGTTCCATCTCCTCCTCCAGATCCAGCTCGGGACGATTGAGATCGGCGAACTTGGCATCGGGCTCCTTCTTCCAGAGCTCCTCCATCTGCGTCATTTGCGATTGCGAGATGTCACGGGCGCGCAGGAGCAGCTTGTCACCTGGCTGCTTGACCAACCAGGGCAGGAACTTGCGATCCTGAATGAGCGGATGCCACTGCGACAGCTCCCAATCCATGTCCTTGAGCGCAGGCACGGTCTCGACGCAAACGCGGCACAGCAGGACCACGACGCTGGCGGCGCTGGCCGGCACGAATCCCAGGACGAAGGCATTCCTGGAAGCGCAGTTGTAGCATTCCAGCACCGTGTCGCCCAGGGGCGATTCGGGATGCAGCTGCACCTGATGCGATCGTGATCGCACGAGATGGTGCACGAGGTGGGAGCCTCCGCTGCCGACCACCGCATTGCAGAACCATTTCTTCGTTTCGACGCACTTGGCGACGCAGGATGGATCGTGGATTCCGCAGTAACGGCAGGCGTACTCGGGCAGGTTCTCCTCATCATAATGGTCCATGGCGTACAGATGATCTTCGTCATCGCTTGACACATCGGACAATGATCCATCTTCGTCATCATCGTCGTCCTCATCATCGTCCTCATCCTCGTCGTCATAGTCGTCCGATTCATCCCCTTCCTCCTCGTTCTCTTCGTTCTCCTCCATCTCGTCTTCGTCGTTGTACTCGGTGATCGTCATGTTGCGTGTGGCAGTCGTATGGTAGTAGGAGTCGTCTGCTGTCGCTGTCAGTGCTGTCCCTATGTGACTTGTGCGAGAGTGCTGCCGTCCACTTGTGCACAATGAATCGCCCACCGCGGATCTCGCCGAATGCTTGCGACCGTCAAAACAAGCAGAGCACAGTTCTGTGGAACTTTGTCTTTATGGTCCTCGACGCTTCTGAGAAGAAGCTGATGTATTGGTATGGTGCTACCCGAGTGTATAGTAGTACGACCCACGAGTATTGTCAGTGCTCATGAATGCTCCAACGCACGGTGTGCCTCCGCGATGATCATGCCGACACGATGGGACCGTGTGCCTCATGATGGGCGCAGATGAGATTCTCCGGAACTGTTGGCGTTGCTTCCACGTTTGCCGGCTGCGCGATGGGAAAAATACGACTCCATCCCGACAACGACAGACCAAATCGACTGTTGTGACTACTCCAAGCATGATTCAACCGACCAAACGAAATGAACATGACGTCATCGAGGACCAATGTGATCAGAAGGTCATTCCTCAACAACCGAAGATCCAGACGACGACACGCATTGGTGACGCGCGGAACGAGAACAACACGTTGGAAGTTCGAAAGACAACGCAATTGGTTCGCGTCATGACACACCAACAACAACCAAACAACAAACGGACGAAACTGCAAATGAAGGTCATCATGTATTGTTGCCACATCTTCTGAAAGGGTAGGTAACGAAGGGGTATCGCTGAGGACCGTGGGGTCGACATGGTGGCGGTGCGGTTGGACACAGCAATGATGATGCGCGGTTGATTGAATGGCATGGGCGAGGATGCTGTGGAGATGCGTGCGCGCGAGGGAGCAGCAAGATGACATGGATCTTCAACCGCATGATGATGACGGAATGACGGGAGGATCTTGCTCTTCGAATCGGGTGGAAAAAGATGCGCAACGATGCGCACAACACACGCGCAGATCAAATCCTCCTCCTTTGCATTTCATGCCATCATCTGCCGCCTGCTGCAACGCAATGCTCTCCCTGCAATGCCGACAGAACTGCGAGCAGGACACAAAGCAGTCGCAACCGTCACAAAGATCCCAGCATCAGCCATGACCAGACAAATGAACAAGCAGTGCAATGGAATGCGATGCAATGCAATGATCAACACCCACACAAACGCACGCGTTCCTACTTGCGACAGGGCACCATCCAAGCCCGTCCGGTTGATGGTTTCAAGTTTGTTTGCGCTTGTTGGACGCTGTTCGCAGCGATCACGCGTGAACCTTGTTATCTCCTGGATGGGTATCCCCATGATGGTGAAACTCTTACTAAGGGACGCCATATCAGTGGCTCTCTTCCTCGAACTCGCTTCGGGGGAGGCAGTCAGCGCAGCCATTTGAGTATGCTCGCATTTCTTCTTCCATAATGCGTGGCATAATTCGGCCTTCGTGCACATCTTCATTGCAATTGCAACAGCAACTGTGGCTTCAACCGCAACTGCAGGTTGCTTCAGTTCTGGCTTGGTCTGGTCTGATTTGATCTGCTGTCATTGTTGTTCAACGCCCGCACCCACCACATGCATGGGCATACCCATCTCATCTCATGCAGATTCATCGGTCGCGCAGTTTTCTTACTCGACATATAAATTGCTCACGCATGTCCTCGTCTCATTTCATTCTCATCCATTCTTTCTCTCCTTCTCCATGACGAACTCATGCCCATGCCATCGTCAATGCCGACGTCAACCACCACAACGTACAAAATCTGAAATGCACAACGCCAACAATGAAAGACTCTCGCATTCCTCCACTCCACCACCACTTTACACACTTCAAGTAAAAATCGGATACTGCAAAAATGGCTGGACTCTGGGCACGATACAACGCCTTGCTGGAGGCGCAACCCCTCCTCACCAAGGCTCTCACATCCCTCACCGGCTTCACCGCCGGTGATGTGCTTGCCCAGAACTTCGTGGAGGACAGCGACAAGCCATACGACTTCATGCGTACGGTCCGTCTCGGAAGTTTCGGTTTCCTCATCCACGGTACCACCGGCCACTACTTCTACGGTGCCCTTGACAAGAGAATGCCGGGCACAGCGCCCATGACGGTCGCCAGCAAGGTCGCCATCGATCAGACCATCTGGAATCCAATCTTCGGATGCATGTTCTTCGGTTACCTCAACCTCATGGAGGGTAAGTCTTTCGAGGACTACACCAACAAGATCAAGGCCGACCTCAAGACCGCCGTCATGGGATCTTGGGCCGTCTGGGTGCCAGCGCACACCATCAACTTCGCCTTCATCCCACCCTCCCAGCGACTCCTCTACATCAACACCATCCAGATCGGTTACAACGTCTTCCTCTCCTTCCTCGGAAACAAGGCCGTCGAGCCAGAGGAGAAGAAGGAGTAAGCTGGCCGAGTCTCTTCGTCACTCGTTCTTCTTCGTTTTAGGGATGAAAACACAATTCGTGTGGTAGAGTAGAAACCGTACCTGTTAGTACCACCAACACGGCGGGTTCGTCGTGATACCCGATCAACGGAACAGCAACGTGAGCACTAGCCTGGGAAGGCCTCGCTCCCCACTCCATCTGGCGGAGCCTTCCTTTGGGGGATCGTGAGGAGTACGATACGTTCAAGAAGACAAAGCATTTTCACACCGCTCTCTCTGTCCAGAGAGTATAACTGTAACACAAACACTTGTCCAATTGACTTCCAGATGTTGATTTGAAAAATACGCATGACAACACGTGTATCGTGTATTAATGTGCAGAATTCTGGAATGAGAGGCGCGTCTAGGTCTATAGTACTTATACTGTGGAGAGGTGCGGTATCCGGTGCAATACAAGTACACAAGATGCCTAAAGGTGCGGTTTGGAATGATCAGCAACTTCATCTTCAAACAGTAAATCCTCATCGGATCCATTCGCAAGAATGGCGCTATTTACTTCATATATTTCACTGCGCTTCCGCTGCGGCCAACTTCTCTTTTTCGTACTCCGCCGTCGTCTTTCCAAAGATGCGCCGCTCCCACACCTCGTCCATCTCGGGCGTCAAATGGATAGGTTCATACTCCGGAGGCAGCTTCGATTCGCCTTCCTCAGTGCAAGGACGCAGTTTCAATCGTCCCGACGCACAACCATCCTGCGACATCAGCCTCGCGAACTCGGGCCTTGCGGCAACCACAGGATTGATGAACACCTGTGCATTCAATTCCATGGCGATGGAATGTGGTGTTTGATTGGTTCGAGGATATGCATGATATTACAGAAATGGAAGAAGAGGAATGTACAATGGGTAGAGCATGACGTTGGAGGTGAGAGACAAGCACATAGAATACAATATGATATCATGCACGCAACCATCACATTTTGCTTCTCATCGCATGGTTTTTCATGTCCACTTACCAGCATGTGCAACCACACGTGTTGGGCATTGTACTGCGCTCCGTTCGGCGCCCTGAGCTGCTTGTCCTTGTTTTCAGTTCCGGCCACTTTTTGGACCATCTGGGTGAGTTCTTCTGAATACTTGAAGCCCATGCTTTCCATGCGAGCAATCCACCACTGTGAGTCATGCACTTCCACATGGTGCCATCCCGACCACGTCGAATGAGTCACGAACAAGTAAGCGGCCTTGCGGAAGATGGGAATGTAATTGTGTTGATAGTTCCTGCCAACGTGTTCCAGAAACTCAACTGCCCACACGGCATCGTACAACTTATCTGGCCAGTACGGACCACGCGAGAAGTCGTGCTCCACGAGATGCGTGTCTTTGTTTGGAAGCACGTTGGCTAGGACGGCATCATGCGATCCCTCCACGCACAACGCATCCACGCCATGATCATGGAACCAGCTCGTGCTGGTCCCCTTTCCACAACCCACATCCACCATGCTTTTGATTCCCATGTACTCGACCATGAACTTCCATGTTCTTGGTGACACTCCCATGAGATCGAGCTCTGTGAATCCACCGAGATGTGCTTTGTCGCCTGATCGGAAAAAAGATGATGGACATCAGTGAGGCATTGCGAGGCATGGCGAGGCAACAGAAAGTGAATTGCACGAAGCATCAAGGAGAGTTGGAGAGAGGCGTGAGTTGAAGGAGAAGTTGGGTGGCGGAGCACAACAAGAGAGGACACATCAACATAGCACACCACGACATTTGCTGTCCTGAACTCAGGAGGAAAGGCAAACTCCATCCAGCATACCTAAAATCGTAGAGCAGCAACTTCGATTTGAACATCATCCCTGCATCCACCCAAGCACCCACGTGTGCATCCATGCATTCATACATTCGTACACTCATCCATCCATCCATCCATCCATCCAAACCTCCAGTCTCCAATCCAACAACTCTCGCGCCAATTCGTCGTACCTTTACCTCCGTATTGCTTGCGAACTATTTGTTGCTCTTCCTCTTTGGTGGTTCGAATGGACGGCAACGGTTGCGCGCGGCCTGCTGGGATCGCCAAAGGATCGTACGGTACCTCGACAGCTGACTGGCCGACGACCCTCGCCTGACTGGCGACTGCCTTATCCACGGACTGGATGTCATCATTTCTCATGGGGAAACAGAATTGCAGCAAGACGATGCCGATGAGGATGGAGATCATCACCATCGAGGTGGGTGAAGTGGAGCCTGAGGCTCCCTGGCGTTTGCCCTTCAAACCGATGACGGCCATGGTTCGCAGAGGAGGCGATAGCGATAGCGACAACGATAGCGATAACGATGACGATGATGTGAGCTTGTGTGTCCGTATTTCTGATCGAAGCCAACGGCAACAGCAAAGACCTTTTGATTTGAGACTTCTTGACTTGTCATTTCCAACGGATGGATCAACACACAATAGGATATCCCTCATGAGTTTTTTTGGTCGTCACAACGCACCGCCTTGGCACCATGTTTCAGGACGCATGGACCCCCTACCCCCCATGCGTTGTGGCGCACGTGTGCGGCCAAAGGACGGGAGCGGATGCGAACACCTCCGAGAATTGAGTTTCCTTCCTCGTTTTTCTTTGTTTCTCCGTCCCTTCTCTTCCTTTTGTTCATCTGCGATTGTTTCCTGTGTTCGTTGTTGTTGGAACCAAACATGATCTTGCACGCAGCGTCCAACTATCCAACAACACATCATGGATTGAGCTTACATCTCCACCAACAACAATACACCGTATCACATTACATCATTGTAAGAAAAAGGTTTTCGTTCGTGGCTGTTTTCTCCAAGTTCTATTGGCATGCTTCTTTCTGGGCTAGGCATTGGCTGGAGCTAATAACGTACAGCGGCCAGACAGTATTGAGTTTCCCGCACTTGCCCCAGGTGTCCTTGTTGACCTTGTCCTTGTACTTGGTGCTCAGTTCGTGGAGCTGCTCCACGGCGGCTGCAGCTATTTCATCATTGAAGCTTCCTTCCTCTTCATCTTTGTGGACTCCATCTTCGTTTTATGGATGGTGGTCTTCGTCATCCATGTCATCGTCACTGGGTAGTTCTGCGAAGTCCGATGGAACCGTGCTGTTTCGATGAACTCCGGTCACTGTGTCGTATGGTACAACATGTGGTCGCTCGCGCAGGAGCACCTACATGCATCCTCCAAGGATGTAGTGTAGATCCAATTCCGAAAATGGTTCCTCTTCTGCTGCCTCCAATAGTCGGTTGAGGATGGCTGCGTTGGCAAGGATCACTTCAATCGATTTGAAGTTCTTGGACAGGATGGTGCCCACCATGTTCACCCATGTGTATCTCAATGGTTTGCTCACGAACCCTAGGAACATTGGCAGTGCAGTTGTGAGTACTGCATTGTAGATGAGTTGCTTCTGCATTCTCTTTGCAGTAACCGTTGGATTTGGGAATGTGTCGAGTTGGTAGATGTCGTCGACTCTTCTTGGGTTTGGTTCCGCTGGGAATTGGATTCTGATTGGATAGACGACATGTTTGTGGGGATTGAAGGTGTTGCTCGGACGACCTTCGGCTTTGTCACTGTCATCTTCATCGAAGATGCCCACTCTCTCATTTCCTGCTGCTGGAGGAGGCGGCACCTCGCCGCCATTCGTCTCATCTCCGGAGACGTCGTCGTTGTCTTGATTCGCGCCGTCTTTGTTGGCGTTGTCTTCCTCTGCACTCATGGCCTCCTCGATGTCGATGTCAATGGCCTTGTTGCCCATCTCAGCTCCGTCGCCGTATGGACCAATCAGGTTGTTCGCGTTGAAGCAGCACTCGTAGCTCACTTCGCGTCTTGGATCCACCTCGTGGATGATGGGCTCTTCGCTGAGCCACTCCAGGACGATCTCATCGTCCTGCACTTCGTCGTCACTCCTGACGCATTCGAAGTTATCGAAGAAGGAGTCTTCGATGTAGTCATCGGACACCAACATGCAGAGCAGCATGTCTTTCGCCGAGAGTACCATCTCGTGCCCGCTCTTGTCGTGTCCTTCCGTTGCCGTGTTGGCCTGTTCGTTGGCCTTCTTGTTATCGTTGAACTTCTTCTTTCGGCACTCCGCCTCGCGATGTCCGAAGATGCCACAGTAGTTGCATTTGCCCTTGAAGCCGCTTCCCTTGTTGCGCTTTCCGTTCATTTTGTTGTTGTTGTTGTTTTTCTTGCGTTCTGGGCAATCGGCGGATCTGTGACCATACACACCACAGTTGTGGTAGGTCCCCTTGAAGTTACCGGTGCTTGTGAAGCCGGTGTCGTTGCTCTTCATGTTGCTGTCTTGAAAGTCGTCAACGTACGCCTTTCCTCCTTGATGAGTAGCGTGTGCTGTGCGGAGTACTCCTCTGATTGCGTTGATGGTGACTACATCTGGACTGAACGTGAGTTGGTGTTGGAAGTTCACGATGTGAGTTTTGTATTCACTGCTCACCGTGCTGAGGATTTGCATGATCATCTCCTCGTCTGTGATCTCGTACTTGACATCGTGGAGACGCGAGCGTAGACCCTCAAGTCGCGTGATGTAGATGTCGGGGTCCGTGTCTCTCTTCATCTTTTTGTTGTTGAATTGATGTTTGAGCTTGATCTTCGTTGCTGCATCGGATGGACGGAACTTCTCCGCGAGAACGTTCCACGCTGCGTGTGGGTCTCCTTCGGGGTAATCGTCGGAGACGCATTGGTTGATGTACTGGATGGCCTGCTTGCCTTTTCCTTTCTCTGCATCCATCATGAGGATTAGATCGCTGAAGCAGTCGCATCCCAGCTCGTAGATTTCCTCCATCGCTTCCTTGTCATCGCCAGCGGCTGCCGCGATCTCGCTCACTGTTGGCACCTTGGTCTTGCCCAACATCACGTCTCTCGTCTTCTGTGCACGAGCGTATGCCTTCGCTTGGGACTCCCATGCGCTGTAGTCTTCCTGTTCACCGCTGAACATCGGCGCCTTGATATGCCGCTTGTTCATGTTGGCTGATGTCGCCATCTTGTCTTGTTGTTTCGTTGTTGGTGCGCTCGCGCCCTTGATTTCCGTCTGTTTCTGTGTTGTCGATTCTTCGTTTTTCGCTTGTAGTTTCGCGGAGATTGTTTTCATCACAAATTCTCCTCCTGGTGGTGTCTCACTTTTACCACTTCGTTTGGCTGTGCGAATGCTCTCCGTCACACCAGTCTCCTCTTGCTTGCTCGCCTTGAGAATGCTCTTCTCCTCGTGATGTAGTCTCGCAGATCGTTCCTCTTCGGTCTCGTCGATTGTGCTTGCCTCTGCACCTGATAGGAGAGTAGCCGCGGCTGCTTCCTTCTGTTCTTGAAGTCGAGCCTAACTCGCATCTTCTTCTTGCTTGATAGCCAGTTGGGACAGAGGGATGTCTTTCAATTCCTCTTCCTCGCTCATTCAGCCTGCAGCTCTTGAATGATGTTCGTCTTCCTCGCATGATCCGATCCACGGGCTCGCCCTGATCTATTGTTTATAAACGTGTTGGCAAGTTTCGTGATTGGTAACCTACGATCGTGGAAGATGGTGTTGGTTGATAGTTGTTCGTTTGCTATTTCATTACTTGGCTACTCCGATCCTCTCAGTGTACACCAGTTCTCTTGCACGATGCTCTCGGTGCTTCAATCTGTTTCGTAGATTTGGTCTCTGACTATGAGTCGGTACGCGAGATGCTCTCTCGCTCCTCTCTGTATTCTCTCTCTCTCTCTCTCTCTCTCTCTCAACATCATGTGCTCGTCGCGCACGATACTCCATGTTCGATGCATACTCTGCATTTGAAACTCCGTTCGTTCAGTACTGGCTCCTACTCCATGAGTACTCGCCATTTGAAGTTCACCTTCTGTATCCATGATGCTGATGCCCTTCGGTCATCGGATCTTCGCCTCCTGCTCTGACTTGGAGACAGATGTCGACGTGGTGACATGATGACATCCTGTCAACGTCAGTAGGCGTCCTTCTGCTCTCCAGATGTCACGTTCCATTGGTGATGCAGGAGTCTGTCAGATGATATCGTCATCTGAGGTTTAGTTGGGAAGTACCTCGAGATTCTCTTGGTACCATTGATGGATGGACAGACGATCTTCCAATTCTCTCAGAAATCGTTATTTGCAAATTTCCTCCAGAAATCTTGCCCCTTTTCGTGTGTTCCATTTCCCCTGTAATTCTGACGAATCACAGCATACTATCGATACGAATGTAGTTATACCGTCCAAGTGCGTATGAGAGAATAACGGGTGAACGATGCACATATACACGTACATCTCGACATATACTCACATGTACATCTCGACACAGTTTGTCATTGATGATCTGTTCACAGGCCATCTCACTCTTTGTGACATCGGTCTGTCTCAAGTACTCTTTTCTCATTGGTTGCGACATGGGGGCCGTAGTTGCGTGTATTGTGATGTTGGTCATGATTCCAACATCCCTGCCCCCTGCAACATGCACGTGTGATTCGAATTCCTGCATTGAGGTCACGAGCGCCGAAGTACGGTTCGCATTCGGCACGTGTCGTTCTCCACCACAAGACACATGTAGCTCACATTTTCTGTCACAAAGATCCAAGGGTGGGAGTTGCGGTGATGTAGCACAACATTACATTCGACTCCTTACCCTTGGGAGGTGCGGCAATGTGGTGTTTCAGAACACCCGATTCCTGACAATCGGCATCATGTTTTGCCTCCGACCCATCAAGACCAGACTCTCGAACTCGGGAACGAAGCCAGATGTCACGAGATCGTCCCAAACCCAGAAAAAACAACACGACAGATAACGGTCTCCATTAGGGGCAGCCTGGCCGGCTCCATCACCTCATAACTCTACAACTAAAACCACCCTGAAGCTGCAAGCTCGGATAATGAATTTATGTACGTAAAAGTGCATGTGCGTCAAGTTTCATCTCAATCGAAGGTCCAAAATCAAAGAACCCTGTTGGACCGCACCGTTCTTCACTCACACGGGTCATATTTCACTTCGCTTCCGCTGCGGCCGGCATCTCCTTTTCGTACTCCGCCGTCGTCTTTCCAAAGATGCGCCGCTCCCACACCTCGTCCATCTCAGGCGTCAAATGGATGGGTTCATACTCCGGAGGCAGCTTCGATTCGCCTTCCTCAGTGCAAGGACGCAGCTTCATTCGTCCCGACGCGCAACCATCCTGCGACATCAGCCTCGCGAACTCGGGCCTTGCGGCAACCACAGGATTGATGAACACCTGTGCATTCAATTCCATGGCGATGGAATGTGATGTTTGATTGGTCCGAGGATATGCATGATTTTACAGAAATGGAAGAAGAGGAATGTACAATGGGTAGAGCATGACGTTGGAGGTGAGAGACAAACACATGGAATAGAACATGATATCGTGCACACAACCATCGCATTTTGCTTCTCATCGTATGGTTTTTCATGTCCACTTACCATCATGTGCAACCACACGTGTTGGGCATTGTACTGCGCTCCGTTCGGTGCCCTGAACTGCTTGTCTTCGCGTTCACTTGAGGCCACTTCTCGGACCATCTTGGTGAGTTCTTCTGAATACTTGAAGCCCATGCTTTCCATGCGAGCAATCCACCACTGTGAGTCATGCACTTCCACATGGTGCCATCCCGACCACGTCGAATGAGTCACGAACAAGTAAGCGGCCTTGCGGAAGATGGGAATGTAATTGTGTTGATAGTTCCTGCCAACGTGTTCCAGAAACTCAACTGCCCACACGGCATCGTACAACTTATCTGGCCAGTACGGACCACGCGAGAAGTCGTGCTCCACGAGATGCGTGTCTTTGTTTGGAAGCACGTTGGCTAGGACGGCATCATGCGATCCCTCCACGCACAACGCATCCACGCCATGATCATGGAACCAGCTCGTGCTGGTCCCCTTTCCACAACCCACATCCACCATGCTTTTGATTCCCATGTACTCGATCATGAACTTCCATGTTCTTGGTGACACTCCCATGAGATCGAGCTCTGTGAATCCACCGAGATGTGCTTTGTCGCCTGATCGGAAAAAAGATGATGGACATCAGTGAGGCATTGCGAGGCATGGCGAGGCAACAGAAAGTGAATTGCACGAAGCATCAAGGAGAGTTGGAGAGAGGCGTGAGTTGAAGGAGAAGTTGGGTGGCGGAGCACAACAAGAGAGGACACATCAACGTAGCACACCACGACATTTGCTGTCCTGAACTCAGGAGGAAAGGCAAGCTCCATCCAGCATACCAAAAATCGTAGAGTAGCAACTTCGATTTGAACATCATCCCTGCATCCACCCAAGCGCCCACGTGTGCATCCATGCATTCATACATTCGTACACTCATCCATCCATCCATCCATCCAAACCTCCAGTCTCCAATCCAACAACTCTCGCGCCAATTCGTCGTACCTTTGCCTCCGTATTGCTTGCGAACTATTTGTTGCTCTTCCTCGTTGGTGGTTCGAATGGACGGTAACGGTTGCGCGTGGCCTGCTGGGATCGCCAAAGGATCGTACGGTACCTCGACAGCTGACTGGCCGACGACCCTCGCCTGACTGGCGACTGCCTTATCCACGGACTGGATGTCATCATTTCTCGTGGGGAGACAGAATTGCAGCAAGACGATGCCGATGAGGATGGAGATCATCACCATCGTGGTGGGTGAAGTGGAGCCTGAGGCTCCAAGGCGTTTGCCCTTCAAACCGATGACGGCCATGGTTCGCAGAGGAGGCGATAGCGATAACGATAACGATGACGATGATGTGAGCTTGTGTGTCCGTATTTCTGATCGGCGTCAATGGCAACAGCGAAGACCTTTTGACTTGAGACTTCTTGACTTGTCACTTCCAACGGATGGATCAACATACAATAGGTTTTATGGATGGATAACAGCAGTATCGTCTCAAAGGTGACGATGCAACAGTAACGGTTCTGCTGCGTCCTTGCCGTCCAGCAATGCTGTTTTTGTGTCTCTTTTCGATGACCTGTGCGCTGTGATTTGACCGCGCGTGCGTCATGGATCATCTGGAACACCCAACATTTTGTCCGATGTTCACTTTTCTAGCTCGTGACCTAATTTACCGGGACTTAATACACTGCGTTGAGACAGAAAAGTGAATCGTCTGAAATCCTGAAAATCGTAGATAGGGTTACGCTATTGCTCTTCAATTGTCGTTGGTCCAGGCACGAGAGAGACCGGACAAAACCGGAGAAACTCAGTCAGACCGGACAAAATGACCGGACAAAACGACCGGACAAAATGACCGGACAGACCGGACAAAACAAACGAATCAACCGGACAGACCGGACAAAACTCAAGAATCTATCGAACTATTTAACGGACGTTTGGTCGAACGTAACGGACGTTTGGATCGTGAAGAAACAGACAAAACTACTTCGCACGGAGTGACGCAAGCCAACCCAAACCACAAGAACAGATCAGCGAAACAAGACAACAAGCCAGCTTCGCACTGAAGTATGGCATCATGCCAATGCAAATGTCCGGTTCTATTGCATTACGTGTGTTGTTCTTATTACTGTTTTGTGGTATGACATCAAATCTCGAAGAGTTCTGCTCCATCATCCTGATGGTATTGCACAATGACACAAATGGCTTCAAACACATGCTTCTGCTTTTCTGTGCCATGCAAAAAGTGATCTCCAGCACGCTGAAGAACTCCAGTCTCTCATTGAAGGTCTCATGATGCAACCGCGCTCTGCTCTTGAAGTTTTCAAGTTCTGGCCCATCGATCTCATTTGGTGTTCATATCATATTCTTTTTCCATACGACTCGTCCTGTGCCCACGATCAGCAATGATGACTTTTCTGCCTGTGATCTGATGCAACAATCCTTCACAACAAATAGTCAAGTCATGTTTACCTCCTTGGTGGAGCCCGTGGATCCAAACACACTTTAAGTGGTACACAGTGATTGCAATCTTGTATTTGAGAGCACCGTGGTTGAACTTCTTCAAGCCCCATGCCAGATCTGTGTTGAGTGTTGAGTGTTTCTGCTCCCATACGACCCCATTCAGGGTTCGCACGTACGTTCTTGCGGATTTGACATCGTAAAACATGATATTTTTAGAACATGATTTTTCGTGTTGTCCATTAGGTTTAGATATGTTTAGCTAGCGTCTACGACACAAATGCCTGGCTGGCTTGTCTTCACTGCGGACGAAAATGATGACGTCTTTGACGGTCGATATCAGACGGCGATGGTATCCAACGGTGTGGATGGTGATGTTGCGACAGATTCGGTGTTGCGTTGATTCCTCGAGTTGTTGGTGATTTGGCCCAGTTGGGTGTTTCCACGTTTGTGCGTGTTGTGGCAAGCAGCGCACCGTTGGTGGCGGTTTCCCAACATGTTCACGTTCACGGCAACAGCATCAGCAACACTTGCGTATACCACACAACACAGTATTATATAATGTAATGGAGCACAGTGACTTATCCTGGGTATGCAAAATATTGTACTCTTCAATCTAAGCTTAGTTTGTCAATACAAAGTCCTGCACAACCTGCTTTTCTCCCCTTGCTGAGCTGACAGCATGACGCGGAAAGAGACTGATGGCGGTTGCATTGTTTCTCGTGCTGCGATTCGTGCACTTGCGGGTCCATTTTGACCTTTCCTGTTGCAGCAGCCATCATTGTGCAAATCGCAACACGATTTGGGCTGGAAGAAGACAGCAAATGATCACATTTCTTCCTTTTCGTGGGTTCCTTTTGGTCGATCTGGCGTCAGAGCACGTTTTGGTCCTTCCGATCCTGGTTGTGGGACAGACGTTGAATTTGTCGATTTGAGGGATCGAACAGAGACAAACAACATGAGAACGGCCTCTGCTGTCGAACCATTCTGCTGAGAATCGGACAACCAGTGTTGGCGCAGATCAGCCAAAAGGTATTTAGTACCTACTTTTGCATTGGGGGCAAAGTCAAAGGCGGACTGCCACTCGTCGCATATCAACATCTAGATCGAAATTAGGTACCCATCTCCCATGACTGAAATGTGATTCACTATTTTTGATTCGACTCGATTTGAGAGTATAGTCGAGTGAGTCTTGATACACGATTGAGATTCAGTCACTACAGTCATCGAACCTGACGTAGGCACTGACATCATCGTATGACGTCAGAGGATCGGTCATTGTGATCCTCGGAATCGAGATTATATCTTAGTCATGGTATGCTGATCTGTCTAGCAAAGCCAAGTGCATCATCGAGCACGTGGCAACAACATTTAGGATCCAGAACAACATCGTCAGAGGTGATGCATGCACCTCATCGACGTAGACGGATCAATCCACATATGGTCAAACAGATATCAAGATTAGGCAAGACCAGGAGAGATGAAGAAAGACCCAAGGGCGAGAATAACACGGGATATCGTGTAAATCAACATGCCATCTTGGGCAATGTTTTAGGAAATACTGCGAGAGAAACCACGAGGTAATCGAGCAGCACGTTAGCAACCGTGCAATAGGCACCATCATTAGAAATAGGAGATCATCATCTCATAATCCAAACTCAATCATCAATTGACTACAACTAACTTAGAACAACAACAAACACCAAACATCTCCAACTCCACCTGACGGATTGATCACCCTGGCGGCGTAGTAAGTGCAGTGTTTGGTGCCCTTGACTTGTATTGAATTGCTGATTATCATCGCAACAGCTTTTTGCCGCCGCGGTCACATCAGGTGGTCAGCTGGACCTTTCCTGAATCTGTTGATCTGTGGGGTGGGTGTGTTGAGTGTGACAGTTTTGCTCGACTGTTGCAATCATTACCTTTGACATGGAATGCAATCTACTCCAGCATTAGCACCATGGGCTTGCCCATCCATCCACCAACTTATCCATCCACAGATTAAAGTGCTCTACTGGTGTGCACCCCGAATGTATTACAATGTTGGTGCTGAGCATAGTATATTCTTGGAAGATGATCTGTCCATAGGCACACCCCTCAGCAATTTTGCTCTTCCACACATGGACAAATCCATCATGTTATCTCGTTATTGTACACAGCGAAATCACACGAGTCCTTCAAGAGAGATCAAGTCTTTCAGGACGCGGGTGACGAGCTGTTGAGTGAAGACACTGTTTGGGTTGAGTGACTTCTGATACTATGTTATCTTCATTGAGTTGTATCTCATGTTGTTGTCTTCAAGGTCAGCTCTCAGTCATTGCACCTCTGCGATCTTGTTCTGATGTGGAGATGACCCATGATGTGGCGATGATGTCTTCTGTGTCGACGTCACTCATCACCATTCCATGGCTCTGTCGATTCCACATTCCATTGATGATGCTTGAGGTCGTCGAGTGTGTTGTCATTTCAGGTTTAGTTGGGAAGTATATCAGGTCGAATTGGACATCACATGTTTGCCGGGTGGTGGCCAGACCGAATCTCTGATGTTCTCTGTAGTGTGTCCCTTATGCCGAAAATCATGTGTCTGAGGAAAGCATCGTTTCAGCACATACCAGGACAGACTAATCAGAAAACGAATCAGGTGAATAAAGCGTTGTGCTAATACTCCCCGAAACGTATCTTTTCGTAGTCACTTGATGTGGTTGGGATCGGTGTTGCCCTTCCAGAACAACAGTGGTTGGACGAGGTCCCAGAAAACCGACCGTGGAAGGAATTTCGTGAGGATGTCGGCGATGTTCTGGTTTCCCTTGATCTTGATGAAGTACATCGTCCCAGCGGCGATGGCCGATCGGACTCGGTGGTAGGCCAGTGCGTTGTGTCTCTTGGATAGCACACTGGTTGGGATGGTGGAGGATGTGACTACACTCTGGTTGTCACCGAAGAGCCAGCTTGGACCGTCCACAGGTATTCCCATTTCGCACAGCATCAGGCGGATGGATAGGATCTGTTCCGTTGCCAACCGTGCTGCCACGAACTCTGATCCGTAGGTGGCCGTCTCCACGGTGGACTGTCGCTTCGAGAACCATTCGATGGGTGTTTGGTTGATGAGATGCACGATACCGGTTGCTGATTTCCCAGTCACCTTGCAGTGCATGAGATTCGCATCAACGAAAGTCGTGGTACGTACAGGTTTGCCTTTGGCTGTTGGTGCATCCGCTGGCAGTTCCTCTCGGTTGGGTCCGTACACAGAGTACATCCATTCGTGCTGCGGGATGTCGTAGTGTTCTTCATGGTTGGGGATTCCGGTTCGGAAGCGGATGGAGGCGTCTGGGTATTTGCGAAGGTACCCGTAGATGCGTTTCACTCTGTCCATGTGTCCTGCTCTTGGTGATGCACGGAAACGGGAGAGAGTCATGACCGCCACATGTATGTCGATCCTTCCCAGAGACACACACCATTGGAGTGCTCCGATCAACGACATGTACTTGGTTCGATCGATCTCCCCGAGCTCGGGTGTCGTATCGAGCTCAGGACTGTCGTCCTTGTCCATGGGGCAGCTGGTCTTGTTGGGTGGTCCGTCGAACATCTGTTCGTAGTTCATGAACATGCGTTTGATGTAGGAACGTGCGCTGATTTTCATTGTGCCGTCGCTGTCTCTTCCAAAGTCTGCTCCTAGATGGTAGGAGATGGGGCCGACACCTTTGAGCTTGTAGCCATACTGCGAAGTGAGAGTGTCGAAGAAGGAGCGTGGGTCAGACATGACCGCCATGAGATCGTCCACGTATACACATACGTATTCCCAGTGCGGACCTGCATCACGCATCCATACATCGGGGTCAGACCTGCACTGCTGGAAGCCCATGTCTCGGAGGGTATCTGCCAGCGCTTCATGGAAGCGAGCTCCAGATGTCCGGAGGCCGTAGAGCGCCTTGACAATCGTGAGCATATGGCCTGCGTGCTCCCCGAACTCATCGCCGGCTACGAAGCAGATCTTCTCCTTCGTGTATGCCTCCAGGTAGGCGTTTCCAATGTCGCCGACCATGGTCTTGAGTCCGTTCAGTTCACCAGCGAGTAGGGCGATTCGGAGTGACTGCAAGCTGACAACTCCGGCGTAGGAGGAGTCCTTGCATGGATCCGTCAGATGGCCTCCTGCCACACATCGTGCTCGGTGTCGGAGGTCATGCTTGACCGCGTAGACCCATTGCAGCCGGATTTGTTGGTATCCGTCTGGAATGGTCTTGGTCTTGCCGAGCGATCGGAATGTCTCATATCCGAAGAGCTGTTCCATCTCGGTACGTTCTGCATCCGCCCAGAGCGTGTTGCCGTTGCGTTTGTCGAGGCGTACAGCTTCTTGGTGATTGCGTGGTACCTGGACACCAAACTGGTAGATGGGTGCGTTGGTGTGCTTCTTGGTCTTGTTGATGGAGGTCTTGCGCTCCATTCGAGCCTGTCGGTCAGAGAGCTTCTTCAGCCGTTTCCATCCAGGCTGATCGAGCAATCCGTTCTTTCGGCCGTATGCCGCACATGATACAGGATCATCTTGCACTATGGTGGAGAGCGGTTCGGAGGTTGTTGATCCGTCATCCCATTGTACAATGACATTGTATCGGGACCCCTTGTAGGTCTTGGCGTTCGGAGCGAGAGGTCCTTCGTGGCCGATGATGCCTTGGAATCCCCATACTCCGTCTTCGTCGTCTTCGTTGCGTTCGAGCTGCTGCTCGATGATGTCGGACAGCTGGACGTAGGAGATGAGTTCGTTGGTGGCTCCATCGTCGAAGGCGAGCAACATCTTGATTCGCTGGTGGTTCGCAGCATCTGCATCGTTGACGCGTTGGATGACTTCGGCCTTGACTCTCTGTCCGTCGCGGTCGTACAGGAAGGTCTTGCCGATGAGATCCTCTGGTGTGAATCGAGGGATGGAGACTCTTGCCATGTCCGCCGTTCCAGGATCGGACTCCGCAGAAGCGAAAAGAACGGCGTCTCCGAGGGAATGTACAACTGGTTGCATTCCTTCAGGCACTGGGACGTCGTCGTCAAGCTCCCCATCATCAGGTGGGTTCGTGTCCGAGACGTCTTCCTCCCCAACGTCGGCCAGGGGAAAGTCGACACGCAGGTTGCGGGAGCCGTGTTCGTCGGCGGCACGGATCGAGGATCGAGGATCGAGGGAGGAGTTGTTGGGTGTCATCGTCCAACACCCAGAAGGTCAGTTCGTCACCCTTGTGGAGGCAGGGTCCGGCCCACCTCCCCTTTCGTTCCTTGGACTGGCTGGGAAAGCCAGGTTTCTCAACGCGGTAGTATACCGGCTGCCACCATCGGTAGGCAAGGAACTTGCTCACATCGGGACGGTGTCCGTAGGCTGCCTGCATCGGCGTGACGTTACCTACCGTGCGCTGAGCCAAGTGGTTGAATAGCACAATGACATACATGGTGCAGATGAGCCAGAAGCGAGCAGGTGTGCCCGTCCTATCCATGATGCCGTTTGTCATGCGCTTGATGTCTTGGATACGCCTCTCTGCGGCGTTCTGGTGCTGGTACTCCGGCTCGCTCTGATGGTCAGCGATGGAGTACTGTCGGAGGATGTCTTGCACCTTGAATCCGATCTCGGATTTCGCGTTATCGGACATCAGGAGGTCAGGAGCTCCGTGACGCCGGATGAAGTCTTGGAGAGTGGAAGCGACTTGCTTCTCCGATGTCATGGGGAATCCTGCGGTGAAGCGAGAATCCACGGCCACGTATACTTGCATCATCGTGCTGCCACCATGGCCTGGCACACCATCGTCGTGTGCAGGTGTGTCAGAGAACAACGTGTCCATGGCAACGGTCTCGTGGAGCCTGTCCACGTTCGCAGCAGGGAATCTGGTCTTGAAGTGCTTTCTCATGGTGAACCGCTCGGATGTGCGGTACCATTGGGACGTGCACTTGAGAGTGTCTTGGACTCTTCTGGCCGGGATCCATCCGAAGTACGGACGGAGGGCCTCATAGTCGACCGTTGGCTTCGCACAAGTGATAGTGCCCTGGTTTGGGGCACCGGTCTCACTGGTGAACACTTCGATGGAGTCCGGTGAGCGGACGCCTTCGTCTGGGACACCATCAGAGATCTCGTTCGGCAAAGTGAACTCGTGGTCGAGAGTGGACGGGTCCCACTCTTCGTCGGCAGTGAAATCCACGTGAGGGTACGTGTCAATCTCCTTGCGTGTGGGAGGCCTCATGTCCATGTAGGACAGGCCCTGTCGGATGGAGAGAGGGATCACATGCCCATCAGGCACGATGATTGTCTGTCTCCCTCCAGGGAGTTCGCGAGGACGCTCGTTGACATCGAGACCGAATGCACCGAGCTGATTCGTCGAGTGAATCGTCTTGCCCTTACCGTAGAGAGCGTATTGATGAAACTTCGCGATGATAGGTCCCTCGGTGGACATGACGAGTCCAGCAACCGTTCCGATGTCCAGGTTGACGATTGCGGTGTCTCCAATTCCGCTGATGTCGGCGGTATGGTTGGTACGGCTGATGATTGTCACATCATCGCCTGCCAATCCTCCATTCGCTCCGCTGTCGATCAGGGAACCGGATTTCGCAACATCGGTCTTGTTGAAGCTGTATTGCAGGACTGTGGCCTGAACAGCACGGTAGATCTTGCCCTGGATGATGACTTCGTCGGAAGTGTTGGTGTTGGTCGTGGCATTGGCCAGCATGCGCTTGATGGCATTGCCGGGGAGTTCGTCAGAACCGGCGCTGCCGGAGGTCGAGGCGGACTTGATTTGCCCACCACCCCCATTGCCAGTGGTGGATGTCTTGTTGGCCTGTCTGTTCGATGCATCCCTGGTGTACTTGGGGTCCCAAGTACCCTTGGACTGCATGTGGGCCTTCTTCTGATCCCATGTCATTTGCTTCCATTCGTTGTCTGGGATTCGCTTGTTCGTGCCCTTGTTCTTGGACTGGTTGGTCTTGTTCTCGTTGTTGCTTGCGTCCTTGCTTGTGTTGTTGACTCTGCGCTTGGTCTTGTTGCGTGGGACGCGGAGATCGTTGCGTTGTGCAGATCTGCGCACAACACCAAGGAAGGCATCGAAGTCCAGCCTGAAGTCGGTCTTTCCTGTTGCCAACGCCAAGTTGCTCTGGAGAGCATCGGCGTCGTCAAGGGAACGGAAGAGATCGGCATCAGGAGTGATGGCCTCCTTGAGCCACTGGAGCTTCCAGTCCTCAGAGACAGGTGCATCCTGGATTTCCTCGAGGTCGTTGATCTTGCTGAGCCAGCTGTTCACGAAGGCTTCGCGGCTGCTGTTCCAGGAGTGATTCAGCTTGAGGTTCCGGATCTCCTCTTGGATCAGCTGGGCCTTGTTGGCTGCAGCTACTCCGGTTGCATACTCTTCACGGAGCATGGTATACACCCCATGACCGTTCTCGTCATCGGCGTATGCCTGGAGACAGTTGCGGCTCTTCGTGGTTCTGAGGCAGTGGGTCAAGACGTAGAAGAGGAAGGTGCGCTGTTTGTCGAACAGCTCAGACTCGTCTTGGGTCGGGAGGTACTCGGGGTCTACGACGTTCTTCACACCGTGCGCTGCAGCGGTGGCTCGGAGACGTCGGTCGAAGATCATGAACTGGTCATCGCTCTTCAGGATCGGGTAGTCGCTGAGGTTCCGCTTGATGCCCTTGTCAAAGGCAGCGGCTCCGTCAGAGACAGGTTCAGGAGGTGGTGGTGGTGTCACCAAGGACGACATGGTGGGTTCGGGTGTCGGCATGGAGGCATCCACGCGCTTCTTGAGTTCAGCTCTCATGAAGGTCTGGAGCCTCGCAGCGTTCAGGTCAAGCCAGACGGAGTCGCCGTCGCCAGCTTGCGCGTCATACCACATTGGGAGTGCGAGGATCTTGCGAATGTGCAACGCAGTCAATCGGCATGAGTACGGGTCTCCCGCGGTGGGAGTGATGTCGCGATGAAGACTGTCAAGGTCTTCCTTGGTGAGGAAGGTGAGGTCGTCAACGTTCTCCACCGCTGCGTCGATGATAACGCGGCGATGGTCGGAGTCGTCGGAGATACCCACGGCCTTGAGGACGTGGTTCAGTACGGTGATGGGGTCGGTGGGTTCTGTCATCTTGTTCGGTTCGTCACAGAGAAGCGGATACGCTGTGCTCGGTGTGTTCGTTTGTTCGGTTCGTCACGGAGAAGCGGATACGCTGTGCTCGGTGTGTTCATGTGCGCTGCCTTGGAAGGCTCTTGTTCTTGTTCGGTTCCTGCTTCACGTCGTCACGTGATGCAGTTGGTTCGTTGCTGATGTGATCAGCTCGGTGGGTTGGAGGTGTTTTCACGCAGTCAGGTCAGGACGTAGTGCTTGCGACTGTTAATCTGTTATCTTGTTATTGTACACAGCGAAATCACACGAGTCCTTCAAGAGAGATCAAGTCTTTCAGGACGCGGGTGACGAGCTGTTGAGTGAAGACACTGTTTGGGTTGAGTGACTTCTGATACTATGTTATCTTCATTGAGTTGTATCTCATGTTGTTGTCTTCAAGGTCAGCTCTCAGTCATTGCACCTCTGCGATCTTGTTCTGATGTGGAGATGACCCATGATGTGGCGATGATGTCTTCTGTGTCGACGTCACTCATCACCATTCCATGGCTCTGTCGATTCCACATTCCATTGATGATGCTTGAGGTCGTCGAGTGTGTTGTCATTTCAGGTTTAGTTGGGAAGTATATCAGGTCGAATTGGACATCACATGTTTGCCGGGTGGTGGCCAGACCGAATCTCTGATGTTCTCTGTAGTGTGTCCCTTATGCCGAAAATCATGTGTCTGAGGAAAGCATCGTTTCAGCACATACCAGGACAGACTAATCAGAAAACGAATCAGGTGAATAAAGCGTTGTGCTAATACATCACACTTCCACCAGATTGGGTCCACACCTTGTGCAGCATCCCCTGTGGACTTGCATGTCACATGAACAGATGGAGTTGTTCATCAATCCATCAGCAAGCGAGCAGGTGGCCACAAGAGATGACATGACTGTCATGCCAGGGATATCCAAAGCCTACCACCACCAATGCCATGGAGTTATTCATGGACACCAGAACAGTGAAGGTTGCTGGAGAAGAACCAAGAGGATTGAGCCGCAGAAGTAGCAGCATTGTCTCGTCTACTCCTGTCATGGAGCTCACACCAAGACATCGACCATGCACCTTTTTGTGCGGTCTGTACAAAACTGGAGAGAGATCCTGGCTGTCGAGATGTACATGTGAGTATATGTCGAGATGTACGTGTATATGTGCATCGTTCACCCGTTATTCTCTCATACGCACTTGGACGGTACAACTACATTCGTGTCGATAGTATACTGTGATTCGTCAGAATTACAGGGGAATGGAACACACGAAAAGGGGCAAGATTTCTGGAGGAAATTTGCAAATAACGATTTCTGAGAGAATTGGAAGATCGTCCGTCCATCCATCAATGGTACCAAGAGAATCTCGAGGTACTTCCCAACTAAACCTCAGATGACGATATCATCTGACAGACTCCTGCATCACCAATGGAACGTGACATCTGGAGAACAGAAGGACGCCTACTGACGTCGACAGGATGTCATCATGTCACCACGTCGACATCTGTCTCCAAGTCAGAGCAGGAGGCGAAGATCCGATGACCCATGAAGATCATGGATACTGAAGGTGAACTTCAAATGGTAAGTACTCATGGAGTAGGAACCAGTACTGAACGAACGGAGTGTCGAATGCGGAGTACGCATCGAGCACGGAGTATCGTGTGGCACGAGCACACGATGTTGAGAGAGAGAGAAAGAGAGAGAATACAGAGAGGAGCGAGAGAGCATCTCGCATACCGACTCATAGTCGGAGACTGAATCTACGAAACAGATTGAAGCACCGAGAGCATCGGGCAAGAGAACGGGCGTACACCGAGAGCATCGGAGTAGCCAAGTAATGAAATAGCAAACAGACGACTATCAACCAACACCATCTTCCACGATCGTAGGTTACCGTGAGCGGAACTTGCCAACACGTTTATAAACGATAGATCAGGGCGAGCCCGCGAATCGTATCGTGCGAGGAAGACGAACATCATTCAAGAGCAGCAGGCTGAATGAGCGAGGAAGAGGAATTGAGAGACATCCCTCTGTCCAATCCGACTATCAAGAGAGAAGAAGGTGCGAGTGAGACTCCACCACGAGAAGAGAAGGAAGTAGCAGCGGCTACTGTCCTATCAGGCGCAGACGCAAACGCGATCGACGAGACCGAAGAGGAACGGTCTGCAAGACTACATCGCGAGGAGAAGAGCATTCTCAAGGCGAACAAGCAAGAGGAGACTGGTGTGACGGAGAGCATTCGCACAGCCAAACGAAGTGGTAAAAGTGAGACACCACCAGGAGGAGAATTTGTGAGCAAATCAACCCTCGCGAAACAACAAGCAAAATTCGAAGAATCGAAAACACAGAAACAGACGGAAACCAAGGGCGCGAGCGCACCAACAACGAAACAACGAATCAACATGGCGACATCAGCCAACGTGAACAAGCGACGCATCAAGGCGCCGATGTTCAGCGGTGAACAGGAAGACTACAGCGCATGGGAGTCCCAAGCGAAGGCATACGCTCGTGCACAGAAGACGAGAGATGTGATGTTGGGCAAGACCAAAGTGCCAACAGTGAGTGAGATCGCGGCAGCCGCTGACGATGCCAAGGAAGCGATGGAAGAGATCTACGAGCTGGGATGCGACTGCTTCAGCGATCTTATCCTCATGATGGATGCGGAGAAAGGAAAAGGCAAGCAGGCCATCCAGTACATCAACCAATGCGTCTCCGACGACTACCCCGAAGGAGACGCACACGGAGCGTGGAACGTTCTCGCGGAGAAGTTCCGACCATCCGATGCGGTAACGAAGATCAAACTCAAGCGCCAATTCAACAACGAAAAGATGAAGAGAGACACGGACCCTGACATCTACATCACGCAACTCGAGAGTCTACGATCACGTCTCCACGATGTCAAGTACGAGATCACGGACGAGGAAATGATCATGCAAATCCTCAGCACGGTGAGCAACGAGTACAGAACTCACATCGTGAACTTCCAACACCAACTCACGTTCAATCCGGAACTGGTTACCATCAACGCGATCAGAGGAGTACTCCGTACTGCATTCGCCACTCACAGAGGAGGCAAGGCATACGTTGACGACTTCCAAGACACTAACACGAAGAGCAACGACACCGGCTTCACGAGCACCGGTAACTTCAAGGGTACTTGTCACAACTGTGGCGTGTATGGCCATAGATCCGCCGATTGCCCAGAACGCAAGAAATCGAACAACAAGAAAAACAACAACAACAACAACAACAACAAGATGAACGGAAAGCGCAACAAGGGAAGCGGCTTCAAGGGCAAGTGCAACTACTGCGGCATCTTTGGACATCGCGAGGCGGAGTGCCGAAAGAAGAAGTTCAACGAAAGCAAAAAGAACAACGAACAAGCCAACGCGGCTACGGAAGGACACGACAAGAGCGGGCACGAGATGGTACTCTCTGCGAAGGACATGCCGCTCTGCATGTTGGTGTCCGACAACTACATCGAAGACTCCTTCTTCGATAACTTCGAGTGCGTCGGAAGTGACGACGAAGTACAGGACGATGAGATCGTCCCGGAGTGGCTCAGCGAGGAGCCAATCATCCACGAGGTGGATCCAAGACGCGAAGTAAGCTACGAATGCTGCTTCAACGCGCACGACCTGATCGGTTCATACAGCGACGAAGCTGAGATGGACGACGAGGCCAACGATAGCGACATCGAAGAGGCCATGAGCGATGACGACGACGACACCAACGAGAACGGCGTAGATGAAGACGACGAGGCGAACCGCGGCGCGGCGCCGCCTCCTCCAGCGGCGGGGAACAACAGATCGGGCATCTTCGACGAAGATGACAGCGACGAGTCCGAAGACGGCAATCATCCAGACGACAGCTTTAATCCGAACGAGCGCGTCGTCTACCCAAGAGACATCGACTTCCCACCGATTGAGAATCCCAACGAGTCCAATTACCTTCATCGTCATGACACTGTCCCATATGCAACAGAAACAGCATTGGTGATTCAGAAGCAACTTATCTTTGACGCCGTAATGGAAGCAGGGATGCGACTATTCCCAGGAGTCGCACAAGGAGTGCTCAGACCAATATGGGTGAACATGATGGGATCCATCCTATCCGAGAACTTCAGATCAATCGAAGAGATTCTCGCCAATTCGGTCGTCATCAACCGCATACTCGAAGCGAATGAGACAGAGACGATCCCAGAAACGGATCTACACTACATCCTTGGAGGATGCATGCGTGTACTCTTGCGCGAGCGATCACGCGTCCATCCATACGATCCAGCCACAGGATCACATCGAAGCAACACGATTCCATCGGACGACGCGCAACTACCCGACAACATGGATGACGAGGAACATCACAATCCATACAACGAAGATGGAGTTCACGAAGATGACGATGACGGCAGCTTCAACGACGAGATAGCTGCGGCAGCCGTGGAGCAGCTCCACGAACTCAGCACCAGATACAAGGACAAGGTCAACAAGGACACCTGGCTCGCCGACAGCGGAGCTTCGTGTCACATCGTCAATTCAGACGCCGCTCTCTTCAACGTGCGGCACATCAAGTCATTCGTCCAAGTGGGAGACAGCACGAAGCTGGACTCTCCCAAAATGGGATCCATTCGCTTGAAGGTCAAGCAACGAGACAACACTGGCCACATCATCCGGCTCGATGACGTGAAGTACACACCAAAAATGGCGGTGAACCTTTTCTCCACGAACAAGGCTCTGTACAACGGTTACCAGCTTGGTAGCAATGGCATTCTGATGGACATCATCAACGGATCCGGAACGAAGATCGTATTTGACCGAGTCTTCCCCACAGCCAACGGATTCATCACGGGAGTGCAGATGCATCCCATCATGCCAACGAACGACGACAAGGCTTGCACAGCCTTCGTCAAGAATCCATCCAAGGAGATCAGCGCAGTGAACTTGCATCGAATGCTCGGCCACACGCCACTCGAAACCATGAAGCGGACAGCCGCCCAATACGGATGGAAGATTATCGGCGAGATGCCGGTATGTTGCGACTGCGCGGTCGCGAACGCAAGAGTGAAGAACATTCCAAAGGCAACCATTCCGAGAGCGACTCGCCGCGGCGAACGGTTCTTCATTGACATTAGTTACACTAAACACATAAGCTTCGGAGATAAACGCTACTGGACCCTAATCGTGGACGACTGCACGGATCACTGCTGGAGTTTCTTCCTCAAGAACAAAAGTGATCAACCAGGATACATCAAACGATTCGTCCAGACGATCAAATCACAGACAGGTGACCAACAGATCATCTTCCGAGGTGACAACAGCGGAGAGAACAAATCCACGCAGGATATTCTCATCGACGCAGGACTGAACGTGAAATTCGAGTTCACGGCATCGAACACCCCGCAACAGAACGGTAGAGTAGAACGCAAGTTCGCGTACCTCTACACCAAGATTCGCTCCATGCTCAATGGAGCACAGCTCGACGAAGAGTATAGACATGGCCTGTGGGCAGCAGCTGCAAGCACTGCCACCGCCATCGCCAACATCACCGTAGCGAAGAATCAAAAGGAGTCACCACACCGACAATTCTTCGGCAATGATCCACCATATGCGGATGCACTTCGCACTTTCGGAGAGGTGGGTGTTGTGAAGACTACCTACGGCGGGATTACCGCCAAGCTCAAGAATAGAGGAGAAGAGATGGTGTTCATCGGATATGCACACCAACATGCATCAGGGGTCTACAACATGTACAGACCATCGACCAAGTCACTCATCTGCTCACGCGATATCAAGTGGCTCAACCAATCATACGGACAGTTCCGTGGCTGGGCACCAGCACCGAACATATCCAACGAAACAGGAACGACAGACGCAGACGGCTTCACAACCATCGGACGGAAGGGAGCAACGCCAAGGACGGCAACGCGTCAAACATCGAAAGCAAAGAGAGTATCTTTTGCTGACAGCAACATGTACTACATCCTATCGGACAGCGACGATGAGGATAATGAGGACGACGGAGCAGTAATTCAATCAGTCCATAACGACGAGGAGGATCGGAGCGAATCCAATCACGAGGATGACGAGATCATACCATCCAGCGACGAAGCCGACGATGACACAGGTGTCACTCCTCCGAACACGCCAGCGAGGTCTACACATGGTACACCATCCAGATCTCCACCGAACAAACCAAACAAACGTGACATAGCTAGAAAGGAGAGGATCCGACGTCACGAAGCACGAGGCAGGAAGGGAGAAACTAATCCCAAGTCAACTACAGGAAAGAGTATTCCTAGAGCTCTGCGTGAGCTCGCAGACTTCAACGAACGAGGTCGAAAGGAAGAAGGATATGAAAGCGATCCATCATCCAACGAAGACAGTGACGAACTCAGCGACGAGATGATCGACGACTCCAACAACGAAACTACAGATGACGAAGAAATCGCAGATGAAGGAGAGATTGAGATCACTCACTATAGCACAACAGGACTGTACGGAATGAATGCAATCATTACCGAATCACCAGCGATCGACATCGGACTGTCGATGCAGGACCAGAACAAAGAACCAGATAAGCACATCGAACCTACAACATTCAATGGAGCCTTCAATCATCCAGACCCTATCCATCGAAAGGGATATCGAGCAGCCATCAAGAAGGAGTTCGACTCCATGGACACACGCAAAGTGTACAGCAAGATCAAACGAGACGCCATCCCACGCGGCCGCAGATGCTGCAAATGCAAATGGGTCTTCAAGCTGAAGCGTGACGGCACACATCGAGCACGGCTCGTTGCATGTGGCTATTCACAAGTCGCAGGAGTGGACTTCCAAGAGCACTACTCACCCGTCATCCATGACGTGACCTATTGGGTCATGATGGTGATCATGCTGATCAAGAAGATGGACTGCGCACTCGTCGATGTCGTAACGGCATTCCTACATGGAGACCTCGACGAGGAGATCTACATGAACTGTCCCAACGGGATGGATCATCAACCAGACGAAGCCCTGACCCTACACAAGCCAATCTACGGACTTGTGCAGAGCGCCAGGCAATGGTTCAAGATGTTGGTTGTTGGAAATCCGGGGTTATAGTTAGTACTAAGTTCTAATCTGCTGTTAGAAACTGTACCGTTTTAGAACTGTGAGCACAATCTCACTTTCTCTTCCGATTTCGTCTTCATGGCAGGCATCTGTCGCGGTGGCGACACGGGGCATCCTGTTGTCTCTTAGGTGCTTCTCTCTTCATTCATCATGCTCTGTTCTTGCTTCCTTGTCTCTGCATCGTCGTAGCTGTCTACGCTTGCATGGTAGGGATCTGCAGTCTTGAGCTCTTGCCTATCTTCATGTTTCCGTCATTGATCTCATGACACCATCGTCTCATGGTCGATGTCACTTTTGGTGATGTTCCAAACCTGCGGTTGTTCTGATCCTTTCTGATGTTCCAAACCTGCGGATGTTCTTGTCCGCAGGAGGGGCGCGTGCTGTCCTCTGAAGAAGGTGCGTCACCTGCTCATGGACTTACCGTTCTGATCGACGTCGTCGTCTGCATGGTTGCCATGGTTGGCTTGGTATCGGGACTTCCTGATCTGCCATGGGTGTCGTCCTTGCGTTACTGGAGGACAGGCTATCTTCCTTACGGTAGTACAGGTATCAATCGCGTCCGTATGCTTAGTCATAGTCATAATGACATGGTATACAAAGGTGTGACAAATAGTCTCCGAACATGTGACGAATAATATGCAAAGCTGTGACGAACAATGTTGGGAGGTGCGGCAATTACGGGTATTCCGACAAAGTCGTACCCTCAATTCCTAACACCCTTCCATTGTCGCATCGACAACATAACATCCATCATCATCGTCCTTCTCTCTCACCTTTCGCCTTACTCCCATTAATCCATTGCAGACCGCAGTTGGATGAAGTGATTCTTGTGGTTGTCATAGATCTCCTTTTTGGTGTTCTTTGTGAAGCCGTCTGCGATGTTATCTTCCGATCGCACGAATTTGGTTACGGCTTCTCCATTTTTGATGAGTTCACGTATGAAGTGATGTCGGATGTCGATGTGCCTTGTTCTTGCGGATGTCGATGGGTTTGAGGCGATGAAGATCGCTCCGACGTTATCGACCATGACGTCCGCGGGCTTGTGCATCTTCAATCCGATGTCGCTCATCAGTTGCGTCACGAAGCGGATTTCTTTCCCTGCTTCTGACAGTGCGACGTACTCTGCTTCTGTCGAGCTGAGCGTTACGCTGCGTTGTGCCTTTGATCTCCATATGATCGGCACTCCTTGTAGTAGGACGATGTGCCCTCCTACGCTGATGCGATTGTCCTTGTCACCCGCGAATTCGCTGTCGGTGAATATTGCAATCTTCCATGCATCGTTAGTCAGTGGACTCGGTTTCATCTTCAGTCCATACTCTCTCGTGTCCCACACGAACTTCATGACTCGTAGCATCTCCTTATATGCTGAGGCTGTTGGTCCGTCCAATACTTTGGTCAGTTCTCGCACTGCATTGGCGATGTCGGGTCGAGAGTGTTTCACCAGGTATAGCAGCATGCCTACTCCGCTTCGGTATCAGCTGTGTCGCTGTTCGTCCACTTTGGGTGCATCGCTGTTCCTTTGGATGCCCTGCCCTGGTGTTCCTGGTGTTCCGTATCGTTGTAGCTTCAGCACATCGCTCCCGAACGTATCGATGATGTTCTTGAGGATGTGTGGCTGGTTGACCCAACAGTTCGTCTTGTTGTGGTTGAAGATGATCTTGCAGCTTAGGTAGTCTTCAAGATCTTCCTCCACTTTGACCCCGAACCGTTCCGCTCGGATATCCTTCACGAGCTTCTGCAGTTCCTGCTTTTCTCCGATGCAGAGACAATCGTCCACATAGGTGCCGATTAAAAGCAGTTGCCCTTCCTGATTCCGAATCAGTAGGCATGGGTCTACCTCACTCTGTCTGAACCCCAATTTGAATAGGATGCCGACGAGCTTCTTGTTCCATTGTCTGGCACTCTGCACGAGTCCGTAGATGGTTTTCTTGAGCAGCAGGCATTCATCGGTTTCGTGTTTCATGCCTTTCGGGCATTGCATGTAGATCTCTTCGTCGAGGTCTCCATGCAAGAATGCTGTCTCAAAGTCGATGATGATACTGTCTAGCTTCAGTATCATCTTCATGGTGAGCATGATACGGTAGGTTGCATCATGTATCACCGGTGCGTGGTGCGCTGAGAAGTCGACTCCTGCGATCTGCGAGTATCCGCATGCCACGAGTCTGGCGCGGAATACCCCATTTCTCTTTTCCTTGAAGACCCATTTGGTATTTACGCACCGCCGATTCCTCGGCATCCGGTCCTTCTTGATCTTTTCCCATACTTTCCTTCTGGCCATATCGTAGAATTCCTTGTTGATGGCTTCTCGCCATTTCTTTCTCTTACTGGGGTCCGCGTGGTCCCAGCAGTCCTCGAATGTGGTTGGGTCCAATAGCATGGCGATACTCGCTAGCTCCATCCCATCCTCATTCTGTTCATTGTTCAATGCTTGGTCCGCAGTGATGATATCGTCGAGTCTCATCATTCCGTGAGGTGTATCTATCATCATACCTGCGATATCTCTGTTGAATGTTGACCCGTCCGCGTGGAAGTCGGGTCCTCCTGTGTCCGATGGGGATGCGATAGTCTCTTGGGGTGTCTCGTACCCTTCGTCTGTATTTGGTTCTGACTCATCGCTCGATTCGAGGTCTCGCTCTTCCTCTGGAATGGGTTCTTTGTTATACCCTGCGAGAGCACTCACCATCCTCGGTACGCATTGCACAGGTTCTGCGATAGGGGTCTGCTCCGGCTCATATTTGGCCTCTTCGTTAGCTCTCCCCTCATCGTCCCTTCCGAATTCGTCGCCGTCATTATCGTTCGACTCATTTTTCCCTTGGGTGGGGAGCAAGTCATCTTGCCCTCGCGCAGCGTCTTCTGTATCTTCTTTGTCTCCGGCTCTGCTGCTGCGATCTGCGTCGTCGGTCTCCATGCCTTTGATGGTCTCCGATCGTCGCTCCCAAACTGCTCTCGCGTGTCGAGTCTTCATACCCGATGTAGAGTCGTCATCTTCCAGATCTATCGATATTGATCTGTTGGCATTCTCGATACCTCTGAATTGCCCATATGACTGATTCATCCATGTCACGTCTCTCGTGATTAGGATCTTAGTTGTTGCGAGGTTCAGCATTCGATATACTCCCTTCGCGTGTGACTGGCCGTATCCAACGAACATAGCTGGTCTGGATCTGTCATCCAGCTTCGCCTTCATCGTGCGGCCTCCGATGTACACCATGCCTATTTCCCCGAAAACGCGCAACCCATCCACGTAAGTTGGGATCCGGTTATTGAACAGCACGCATGCTGGTTCTCTCGTTTTCGTCCCGATGATATTCTCCAGTTGGGTCGCGGTTCTGGCCGCCTCGGCCCATAATTTTCCTCGGACATTTTTCGGCAGGTGCGTGTGATTGAGCATGGCTCGGACTTTCCCGTACAACGTGGCGAATTTTCTTTCCACGCGACCGTTCTGTTGCGGCGTCGATGCTGCAGTGTACTCGAACGTTGGACCGAACCCTGCGACGAGCAGTTGCTTCTCCGCAGAATAATTTTCTCCTGCGTTGTCACATCTGATAATTTTCACTCGTGTTTGCTGGTTGGCGTGGAGCCACTTAAGCAACAGAATCATTTTTGTTCCAACCTCGCTCTTCTCCTTCAGGAAATAGCTCCAACAGTAGTCACTGTAATCATCGAGGACTAGGAGCCAATACTTTCCTTGTCCGTAGCTGTGTGTCTGGACACTTGATGTGTCAATGAACAGTCGATCACCAACCTCCTTCGCTCGTGATTGGAGTTTCTTCCTCATGGCCTTCTGCCTTTGTTTGCCAATGGCACAGTCCACACATGCATGCAATTTGCCTGTGACATTCCACCCGTATCGTCCCGCTGTGCGAGAGATCGTGTAAGTGTCAACATGGCCTAACATTTTATGGATTTGATTGATGTCCACCGCGGTCTGGGTGGACACGCCAACATTGGCTTGATCGTGAGGGTGAGGGGCGGTGATCATGTTAACACCGCTCACGAACCCACTGTGGGTAGCCATAAGCCGGTCAAACGTAATGCGTTGTCCGCGCTTCTCCAGGCTCATCACAACGCCGTGGTTGCTGATGTTGAAGCCGCTCTCAAGCGCTTTGTTGATGCTGAGAAGGTTCACCCACAAATTGGGCACGAACTTCACGTGCTTGAGGAGGATGGTTGCGGTGGTACCGTTCTTCTGCATTACCACCATGCGCTTGTCGCCCACCTTTGTTGCCTTGATGTAGCGACCGCTGCCGATCTTGATGGAGTGGTCGGCCACGCGTACGTTGGTCATCCCCTCGTCGTTGTTGGTCAGGTGACACGAGGCACCTGAGTCGCCCAACCAAGTGTTTGCCTCATGGCGGTCTGGGGCGAGCGTGATGCGGCGTTCTTCGACGCCGTCGATGTCGCCGATCACCATTGCCATGTCTGGTTGCGGGTTTCTCTCGCTGTAGAGGGGGAGTTCAGGGAACTCTCCTGGGTTGCGGACTCCGTAGTGGCCTGGGTGGTACTTCCACATGACTTGAAGTGCTCCACGCGAGGCCAGGCTCCCGATGAGTCCATGGTGGATGGCTGGCAGCTGCTCCTTCTCCAGCCTTTCGTTGATGAACGGCATGTTCTTCATGACGTTGAACGGGGTCATCATCCCGATCTCGCGTAGGAGGAAGTAGAGGGTGCGAGCATCCGCGCAAGTGCGTCTGTCTCTCGACTTGTACTCCTCCACTGTGTCGAGGCACAGCAGGGCAAGCTCGGAGCGCACACTGTCAGCCGGCATGGCGTTGCTCAATGAGTATCGCACTGCGAGTGCGAGGGACTCCTCCTTTGCGAGCATTGCGCGGCGTTCATCGCGTTCTTCGTGGGTTGTCGGTTTCACCACGACCGTTCCTTCCGGTAGATCGATGAGGAATGGCTGGGCTGGACAATCGACGCAGTACGAGTAGATGTACCCTTGTTTGAAGCACAGTGGGCATGATGCCCATCCTTGGTACATTGCGCGCCCTGCCGCTTCGATCGTCTTCTCGATGGGAGACTTGTTGGTGGAGAGCGAGAAGACAGGTTCTCTGCAGATATCTTCCGCTCCGATCACCATCGCCACTTCATTGGTAGACTCCTCTTCGGTGCTGACGAGGTCTTCATCGTAGATGACCTCGTCGAAGAACCCGTCGTCATCGGTGGACTCGTCTTCGGACGGGAAGAGTTCGCGGTTGATGCGCTCGGCGGCGACCGCTGGTGGTCCGTAGTGACCATACACCCCTGGGTGGTGGGCCGCCCGCTCTTCAGCTGTCCACTCGGAGCCTTGGTTTGGTTCTTCGTTGCCTTGGTCGGCCATCTCTTCGTCGGTGGACGTGAGGGCGAGGTCTTCGGTGGTCTCCTCTTCGGGAGGCATCATGGCGTGGTCGTTGCTCATGTTTTTCTTGATGTTCGCAATTTCTTGGGTTGTTACGAGTCTTGGGTTGGTCACATTTTTGACCTCAGTCGAATCAAGTTTGAACTCGTTGGTGAGGAAGCACAGCATTTCCGTGCTATCCATGGACTTGTCGTCTTCGGGCAACCAGATGGGCTCCTCGATCATGGCTAGGCAAACGTCGTCGGCCTTCTCGTTGGAGGTCGACCACATCTCCTTGTCAACTTCAACGAAGGAGTCGTAGCCTGCCACATCGTCCTCTGCGGTCCGCCACATGTGTTCTTCGACCATCACGAGGGCGACATCTGTTTCTTCCTCCATGCCATCGGTCGCCACGTTTGCGGCCTCGGCTTCTCGCATCGCTGCTTTCAACTTGAAGCAGTCGAGGATCTTGTGCCCCTTCTTACCGCAGTACTTGCAGTTTCCGTTGAACTTGTTCTTGGCGGGGGTGTCACCTCTCTTGTTGTTCTTCTTCAAGGTCTTGTTGTTTTTGTTCTTTGGGGGAGAGCGGCAGTCCGCCTTCTTGTGCCCGTAGGCACCGCAGTTGCGGCAGTACCCCTTGAAGCCGCCCGTGGCAGCGAGAGCCATTTCCTCTTTGGTGTCGCTCTCGCGGCGGTTGCTTCCTTGCTTGATGTGACGTGCGTCGTAGGTGGCACTCACTGCTTCACGGATGTCCTCGATTGACATCGTGCTTTCAATGCCGGTGAACTTGAGCTCGATGAGCTTCACATCCATCTCGTAGTCCCTTGCGAGGGCGTTAAGCACGAGCATGTGGTACTGGGTCATGTCCAAGTCGACACCGGCGTGGGAGAGGCGTCCACGGAGCACTTCCATCTCGGTGAGGAACGTGTCCGGGTGTTCTCCCTTCTTCATGCGCATCCCGTTGAGCTGCGCCAACAACTTTGCCTTCATAGGCGCAGTG
This sequence comes from Craspedostauros australis, assembly GCA_026770025.1. Lineage (NCBI taxonomy): Eukaryota > Bacillariophyta > Bacillariophyceae > Mastogloiales > Achnanthaceae > Craspedostauros > Craspedostauros australis. The sequence continues at coordinate 2,329,185 of JAMXDE010000010.1, read as the reverse complement.
CGCTGCTCGTAGATACGCTCAAGAGCCTTCCATGCCTTACGTGGGTCTCCTCCCTCGTAAGCGCTGCTCTTGCATCCCAACACAGCCATGAAGGCAACATTGCCTTCGGTGGTTTCATGGCTAATAGCCATGGTCAGTTCTTCAAACGCGTACTTCGCCAATGCCTTCTTGTACTCAGCCTCCTCTTTAGGAGTCATGACACTTGGCTTCTTGGCTTCGTCGTCGTCCTTCTTCTTGCCTTTCGCAGGGAGGGAAGCAACAGAGGGGACGAACGGTTCTTCCTTCACAACCACATCACCCATGTCCTTGAGATACAAGTCTCCATAGCCCTTGCGGTTGGCGCGGGCCAGGAACTTCGCACTCCAAGCTTTCCAGCTGGACCGCTTGCCGTCGAACATGATCATGTAATGATCAGTCTTACCTAGGAAGGATGTCATGGTGATGATGATGAGAGGATGTTTGTTGCTGTGTTGATGGTGGTAGAAACGTAGGATTTCAATCGTAACGTTTCGAAACGTGTTGGAAATCCAGGGTTATAGTTAGTACTAAGTTCTAATCTGCTGTTAGAAACTGTACCGTTTTAGAACTGTGAGCACAATCTCACTTTCTCTTCCGATTTCGTCTTCATGGCAGGCATCTGTCGCGGTGGCGACACGGGGCATCCTGTTGTCTCTTAGGTGCTTCTCTCTTCATTCATCATGCTCTGTTCTTGCTTCCTTGTCTCTGCATCGTCGTAGCTGTCTACGCTTGCATGGTAGGGATCTGCAGTCTTGAGCTCTTGCCTATCTTCATGTTTCCGTCATTGATCTCATGACACCATCGTCTCATGGTCGATGTCACTTTTGGTGATGTTCCAAACCTGCGGTTGTTCTGATCCTTTCTGATGTTCCAAACCTGCGGATGTTCTTGTCCGCAGGAGGGGCGCGTGCTGTCCTCTGAAGAAGGTGCGTCACCTGCTCATGGACTTACCGTTCTGATCGACGTCGTCGTCTGCATGGTTGCCATGGTTGGCTTGGTATCGGGACTTCCTGATCTGCCATGGGTGTCGTCCTTGCGTTACTGGAGGACAGGCTATCTTCCTTACGGTAGTACAGGTATCAATCGCGTCCGTATGCTTAGTCATAGTCATAATGACATGGTATACAAAGGTGTGACAAATAGTCTCCGAACATGTGACGAATAATATGCAAAGCTGTGACGAACAATGTTGGGAGGTGCGGCAATTACGGGTATTCCGACAAAGTCGTACCCTCAATTCCTAACAGTTGGTATCGACCCTCAAGAATATCAACTTCGAACAGAGCGCGGCGGACCCGTGCCTGTTCTACAGGAAGACGAACGAAGGAAGCATGATCGTGGCCATCTACGTGGACGATTGCTTCTGCTGCGGAGACTCCAAGGCACTGGAGACATTTCTGAAGGACATCCAAGGCAGCAAGTTCAAGGTGACAATCGAGCGCGGACTCGGAGACTACCTCAGCTGCAACATCGAACTGAACCATGACAAGACTAAAGCGACATTACGTCAACCACACCTCATCCGACATCTCATCGAAGAGTTCGGAACCAAGGTTGAGAAGATGCAGCGCTATGGGACACCGGGAACCCCGGGTCAAATCATCGTACGACCATCCAAAGATAACGGACTGCAGAAGGTCGGAACGGAAGAACATGCCGAATACCGCCGAGGCGTCGGTATGCTACTCTTCCTCATCAAGCACTCGCGACCAGATATCGCGAACCCTGTGAGGGAACTCTCCAAGGTATTGATCGGGCCCACCAAGGCCGCAATGAAGGAAATGTATCGGATCATCAAATATGTGATCGATACAAAGGACTATGGATTGAAGATCCATCCAGCGCGTCCAGACGACGACGGCTGGGACATGGAACTCTTTTGCGATAGCGAATATGCAGGAGACAAGAACACGAGAATCAGCGTAGGGGGATTCATCCTATACCTGTGTAAGGTGCCAATCCTTTGGCGATCCAAGGCACAGAAGGCCGTCACACTGAGCTCATCCGAAGCAGAATACGTTGCCCTTTCCGAAGCGGCAAAGGAGATCTTCTTCGTCGTACAACTACTCGAAAATGTGGGCGTCCCAGTGAAGACGCCGATCAAAGTCCGTGTGGACAACATCGGAGCGATCTTCATCGCCAAGAACCCATCAACATCCCAACGATCGCGGCACATTGACGTGCGCCATCACTACGTGAGGAACATGGTAATCAACAAAACCATCGAAATCATTTTCGTAAAATCCGAGCAAAACACAAGCGACGGATTCACCAAGAACATCAAGGCCGACTTGCAACGTGAACATGAGAAGTCGTACCTTGACACATCGAGAACATTCGAATGACCGAATGCACACAGGAAGGGTGTCGAGATGTACATGTGAGAATATGTCGAGATGTACGTGTATATGTGCATCGTTCACCCGTTATTCTCTCATACGCACTTGGACGGTATAACTACATTCGTGTCGATAGTATACTGTGATTCGTCAGAATTACAGGGGAATGGAACACACGAAAAGGGGCAAGATTTCTGGAGGAAATTTGCAAATAACGATTTCTGAGAGAATTGGAAGATCGTCCGTCCATCCATCAATGGTACCAAGAGAATCTCGAGGTACTTCCCAACTAAACCTCAGATGACGATATCATCTGACAGACTCCTGCATCACCAATGGAACGTGACATCTGGAGAACAGAAGGACGCCTACTGACGTCGACAGGATGTCATCATGTCACCACGTCGACATCTGTCTCCAAGTCAGAGCAGGAGGCGAAGATCCGATGACCCATGAAGATCATGGATACTGAAGGTGAACTTCAAATGGTAAGTACTCATGGAGTAGGAACCAGTACTGAACGAACGGAGTGTCGAATGCGGAGTACGCATCGAGCACGGAGTATCGTGTGGCACGAGCACACGATGTTGAGAGAGAGAGAAAGAGAGAGAATACAGAGAGGAGCGAGAGAGCATCTCGCATACCGACTCATAGTCGGAGACTGAATCTACGAAACAGATTGAAGCACCGAGAGCATCGGGCAAGAGAACGGCGTACACCGAGAGCATCGGAGTAGCCAAGTAATGAAATAGCAAACGAACGACTATCAACCAACACCATCTTCCACGATCGTAGGTTACCGTGAGCGGAACTTGCCAACACCTGGCTATTGAGCCATTAATGTCAACAGAAGACAGGAAGCATTTTCCATTTAGCTTGTCTTCCAACTCACAGAGAGGCGCATGACCAACATGCCGCAAGCGAGCATACATCAAGTACTCACCCATGCACAGCCAACCTGTTGTCACCAGCAGTTCGATTCACAGTTCATCAGTTTGGACAAGCATGGATGAATACAACAAAGGAGCCCACCAGTGAAGATGAGGACATCATCAATGCTGGTTCTGTCCACAGTGTATACACTGCAGATATGTGGGCATAGAACACATGACTTGCTTCATTTCTGTGGCATGCAATTTGCAAGAGAAGACGGCTGCCAAAGCAAGCAACAGGCATGAGAATCGATTGCCGTCCACTCCACTCCAGGTCTCCAGGGGCCAAGTTCATGTGGATGGCGCAAGTCTGGCTACTTCCAAGCGAAAAAAGAATCAATTGGAAGGCAACAAGCAACGGGCCCAGTGCAGAGTCTGTCCCCCACTACAACATCACCGCTCCTATGCGAATTCATTGGGAACCGACCACATATCTGTGTCGCATGCATACCTCTACTTGGAAGCAGCACAACACAGGTAGAAGATAACATGTAGACACCGATCTACATCCCACAACAACAACAACAACAACAATAACCAATTGGCAAACAAAAACTACATTGTGTACCAAAGTCAAAAGAGAGAAGGAGAATGGCCACAGCAACATCGTGCATCAGATGGTCAACCAGACACAACCAATCCGCCAACAGAAAGTGCGAGATCATTTCAGAACATGAGTACTACAACGCACCACCACAGGACTGGGCACACAGTGTGGATACCGGATTCAAAGGGTGACTCTTGTCAGAGTCTCATCCTTGGTGAAGGTACCACCTGCAGGATGAGTTTGAAGCAATTCCAGAGGTATCAACATGGAGGAGTCATTGATGGACAACACATTAGTTGTGTATTAGCGCACGCTAAATCTCTAACAATAGCGACACCCGTCGACCAATCAGAAATCTCCACTTTTCTTACCTTTTCCGTTCCGAACGGAAATTTTGGTCGAAAATCCGTTGTGTCAAATTTGTGTCGCATTTCGCGTCGCAAGAATCGTTTTCCCTCAATCACAGATCCAAAATGTCGCGGAAATTGATTTCTTGCCAAGATGAGCCAATCTGCCCAATCAGGACAGACTTGGATCTTGGGTGTGACACGTGCGAATCTTGCCATGACCTTCTCAAGTGAATACGATCAATCGTGTGATCGTACTACTAGCAACATCGTGAGAAGACGTAATTCACAACACGGGCTATCGCGGTGTTTTGTTCATTGACTTTTGCAACTCTTCTTCACGCAGTAACACGCACATTTGTCGTGTTGTCTCCGTGTTAATTTTACTTGCAATTGCATGAGATCATGTCATGCCTCTCTCATGCTCACAGTTCCAAGAAGACAATCTTGTGAGCTCAACAGCATTCCTACTACCATACGAATAATACAGTAAACAAACACTCTCCTCACCAACAACAACGACTTGATCACTCTACGTTCTCGGTGCGGTATCCTTCACACCCATCTACGATTACGTTCTAACATTGTGTGAACCCAGCCGATACTCACTGCCAATCATGGAGACACTGCTCCAGCCCTTTCAATCAATTCATTCCAGTCAACTGCCCCATACGTACAGACAACCTCATGCGGCGCACAGCAGCTTCCAATTGTACACAATGTGCCAGGTGAACGCCAGCTGCGCACCAATGCACCACTTCCAGTAGCCGCTTCTGCCACCATCTCTTCCACTCCTGGGGCTGCACCATCCGCATCGCAAATCAATCTGATCAAACACAACATGACAGTCCTGTGGTTCAAGCCGTAAATGCTGGAAACTGCAACAGCACCAACATTTCCACCATCATCAATCAGCACCATTGCCTGCTCCACACATTGATGACCTGTGGATCAATCACACCTACCACTATCACCACCAAGATCAAGGATGATGCATCAACCAAAGCACCAGCCACAGTAGTAGCAGCATTATCCTCCAGTTGGTATGCCAATGACAACAAGCCAAGATGACATACTCTCTCAACTCATTGGAAGGCCCCCTTCCATTGATGGATTGCCTTGTTGGCAACAGCAGCTGCAAGAGTTGCCATTTGTGTCGAGATGTACATGTGAGTATATGTCAAGATGTACGTGTATATGTGCATCGTTCACCCGTTATTCTCTCATACGCACTTGGACGGTACAACTACATTCGTGTCGATAGTATACTGTGATTCGTCAGAATTACAGGGGAAATGGAACACACGAAAACGGGCAAGATTTCTGGAGGAAATTTGCAAATAACGATTTCTGAGAGAATTGGAAGATCGTCCGTCCATCCATCAATGGTACCAAGAGAATCTCGAGGTACTTCCCAACTAAACCTCAGATGACGATATCATCTGACAGACCACTGCATCACCAATGGAACATGACATCTGGAGAGCAGAAGGACGCCTACTGACGTCGACAGGATGTCATCATGTCACCACGTCGACATCTGTCTCCAAGTCAGAGCAGGAGGCGAAGATCCGATGACCGAAGGACATCAGCATCATGGATACAGAAGGTGAACTTCAAATGGCGAGTACTCATGGAGTAGGAGCCAGTACTTAATGAACGGAGTGTCGAATACGGAGTACCTATCGAACACGGAGTATCGTGCGCGACGAGCACACGATGTTGAGAGAGAGAGAGAATACAGAAGAGGAGCGAGAGAGCATCTCGCATACCGACTCATAGTCGGAGACTGAATCTACGAAACAGATTGAAGCACCGAGAGCATCGGGCAAGAGAACGGGCGTACACCAAGAGGATTGGAGTAGCCAAGTAATGAAATAGCAAACAGACGACTATCAACAAACACCATCTTCCACGATCGTAGGTTACCGTGAGCGGAACTTGCCAACACGTTTATAAACGATAGATCAGGGCGAGCCCGCGGATCGTATCGTGCGAGGAAGACGAACATCATTCAAGAGCAACAAGCTGAATGAGCGAGGAAGAGGAATTGAGAGACATCCCTCTGTCCAACCCGACTGTCAAACAAGAAGAAGGTGCGAGTGAGACTCCACCACGAGAAGAGAAGGAAGCAGCCGCGGCTACTGTCCTATCAGGCGCAGACGCAAGCGCGATCGACGAGACCGAAGAAGAACGGTCTGCAAGGCTACACCGCGAGAAGGAGAGTATCCTCAAGGCGAACAAGCAAGAGGAGACTGGTGTGACGGAGAGCATTCGCACAGCCAAACGAAGTGGTAAAAGTGAGACACCACCAGGAGGAGAATTTGTGAGCAAATCAACCCTCGCGAAACAACAAGCGAAAAACGAAGAATCGACAACACAGAAACAGACGGAAATCAAGGGCGCGAGCGCACCAACAACGAAACAACGAATCAACATGGCGACATCAGCCAACATGAACAAGCGACGCATCAAGGCGCCGATGTTCAGCGGTGAACAGGAAGACTACAGCGCATGGGAGTCCCAAGCGAAGGCATACGCTCGTGCACAGAAGACAAGAGACGTGATGTTGGGCAAGACCAAGGTGCCAACAGTGAGCGAGATCGCGGCAGCCGCCGGCGAAGCCAAGGAAGCGATGGAAGAGATCTACGAGCTGGGATGCGACTGCTTCAGCGATCTGATCCTCATGATGGATGCAGAGAAAGGAAAAGGCAAGCAGGCCATCCAGTACATCAACCAATGTATCTCCGACGACTACCCCGAAGGAGATGCACACGGAGCGTGGAAAGTTCTCGCGGAGAAGTTCCGACCATCCGATGCGGTAACGAAGATCAAACTCAAGCGCCAATTCAACAACGAAAAGATGAAGAGAGACACGGACCCCGACATCTACATCACACAACTCGAGAGTCTACGATCACGTCTCCACGATGTCAAGTACGAGATCACGGACGAGGAAATGATCATGCAAATCCTCAGCACGGTGAGCAACGAGTACAGAACTCACATCGTGAACTTCCAACACCAACTCACGTTCAATCCGGAACTGGTTACCATCAACGCGATCAGAGGAGTACTCCGTACTGCATTCGCCACTCACAGAGGAGGCAAGGCATACGTTGACGACTTCCAAGACACTAACACGAAGAGCAACGACACCGGCTTCACGAGCACCGGTAACTTCAAGGGTACTTGTCACAACTGTGGCGTGTATGGCCATAGATCCGCCGATTGCCCAGAACGCAAGAAATCGAACAACAAGAAAAACAACAACAACAACAACAACAACAACAAGATGAACGGAAAGCGCAACAAGGGAAGCGGCTTCAAGGGCAAGTGCAACTACTGCGGCATCTTCGGACATCGCGAGGCGGAGTGCCGAAAGAAGAAGTTCAACGAAAGCAAAAAGAACAACGAACAAGCCAACGCGGCTACGGAAGGACACGACAAGAGCGGGCACGAGATGGTACTCTCTGCGAAGGACATGCCGCTCTGCATGTTGGTGTCCGACAACTACATCGAAGACTCCTTCTTCGATAACTTCGAGTGCGTCGGAAGTGACGACGAAGTGCAGGACGATGAGATCGTCCCGGAGTGGCTCAGCGAGGAGCCAATCATCCACGAGGTGGATCCAAGACGCGAGGTGAGCTACGAATGCTGCTTCAACGCGCACGACCTGATCGGTTCATACGGCGACGAAGCTGAGATGGACGACGAGGCCAACGATAGCGACATCGAAGAGGCCATGAGCGATGACGACGACGACGACGACGCCGACGAGGACGGCGTAGATGAAGACAACGAAGCAAACCGCGGTGCGGCGCCGCCTCCTCCAGCAGCGGGGAACAACAGATCGGGCATCTTCGACGAGGATGACAGCGACGAATCCGAGGACGGCAATCATCCAAACGACAGCTTCAATCCAAACGAGCGTGTCGTCTATCCAGCGAACATCGACTTCCCGGATATCGAGGATCCCAACAGTGTCGACTATCTACTCCGTCACACTGTCACACCAGACGCAACAGCAAAGGCATTAACAATCCAAAAGCAGCTCATCTTTGACGCTGTAATGGAAGCGGGGATGCGACTGTTCCCAGAAACCACACGAGGGGCACTCATGCCGATATGAGTGAACATGATGGGATCCATCCTATCCGAGCACTTCGAATCAATCGAAGAGATCCTTGCCAACGCGATCGTCATCAACCACATACTGGAAGCCAACGACTCGGAAACGATCCCAGAAACGGATCTGCACTACATCCTTGGAGGATGTATGCGTGTACTCTTGCGAGAGCGATCACGCGTCCACCCATACGATCCAGTCACAAGATCACACCGAAGCAACACGACTCCATCGGACTACGCGCAGCTATCCGATGAGACCGACGACGAACATCACAAGAATCCATGGAACGAATATGGAGTCCACATCGACGAAGAGGACGAAGATAACGTCATGACCGATACAGCTGCAGCAGCCGTGGAGCAGCTCCACAAGCTGAGCACCAAACACAAGGACAAGGTCAACAAGGACACCTGGCTCGCCGACAGTGGAGCTTCGTGTCACATCGTCAATTCAGACGCCGCTCTCTTCAACGTGCGGCACATCAAGTCATTCGTCCAAGTGGGAGACAGCACAAAGCTGGACTCTCCCAAAATGGGATCCATTCGCTTGAAGGTCAAGCAACGAGACAACACTGGCCACGTCATCCGGCTTGATGATGTGAAGTACACACCGAAAATGGCGGTGAACCTTTTCTCCACGAACAAGGCTCTGTACAACGGTTACCAGCTTGGTAGCAATGGCATTCTGATGGACATCATCAACGGATCCGGAACGAAGATCGTATTCGACCGAGTCTTCCCCACAGCCAACGGATTCATCACGGGAGTGCAGATGCATCCCATCATGCCAACAAACGACGACAAGGCTTGCACAGCCCTCGTCAAGAACCCATCCAAGGAGATCAGCGCGGTGAACTTGCATCGAATGCTCGGCCACGCGCCACTCGAAACCATGAAGCGGACAGCCGCCCAATACGGATGGAAGATTATCGGCGAGATGCCGGTATGTTGCGACTGCGCGGTCGCGAACGCAAGAGTGAAGAACATTCCAAAGGCAACCATTCCGAGAGCGACTCGCCGCGGCGAACGGTTCTTCATTGACATTAGTTACACTAAACACATAAGCTTCGGAGATAAACGCTACTGGACCCTAATCGTGGACGACTGCACGGATCACTGCTGGAGTTTCTTCCTCAAGAACAAAAGTGATCAACCAGGATACATCAAACGATTCGTCCAGACGATCAAATCACAGACAGGTGACCAACAGATCATCTTCCGAGGTGACAACAGCGGAGAGAACAAATCCACGCAGGATATTCTCATCGACGCAGGACTGAACGTGAAATTCGAGTTCACGGCATCGAACACCCCGCAACAGAACGGTAGAGTAGAACGCAAGTTCGCGTACCTCTACACCAAGATTCGCTCCATGCTCAATGGAGCACAGCTCGACGAAGAGTATAGACATGGCCTGTGGGCAGCAGCTGCAAGCACTGCCACCGCCATCGCCAACATCACTGTAGCGAAGAATCAAAAGGAGTCACCACATCGACAATTCTTCGGCAACGATCCACCATATGCGGACGCACTCCGCACTTTCGGAGAGGTGGGTGTTGTGAAGACTACCTACGGCGGGATTACCGCCAAGCTCAAGAATAGAGGAGAAGAGATGGTGTTCATCGGATATGCACACCAACATGCGTCAGGGGTCTACAACATGTACAGGCCATCAACCAAGTCACTCATCTGCTCACGCGATATCAAGTGGCTCAACCAATCATACGGACAGTTCCGTGGCTGGGCACCAGCACCGAACATATCCAACGAAACAGGAATGACAGACGCAGACGGCTTCACAACCATCGGACGGAAGGGAGCAACGCCAAGGACGGCAACGCGTCAAACATCGGAAGGGAAGAGAGTATCTTTCGCTGCCAGCAACAGGTACTACATCCTATCGGACAGCGACGATGAGGATAATGAGGACGACGGAATAGTAACTCAACTGGTCCATAATGACGAGGAGGATCGGAGCGAATCCAATCACGAGGATGACGAGATCATACCATCCAGCGACGAAGCCGACGATGACACAGGTGTCACTCCTCCGAACACGCCAGCGAGGTCTACACATGGTACACCATCCAGATCTCCACCGAACAAACCAAACAAACGTGACATAGCTAGAAAGGAGAGGATCCGACGTCACGAAGCACGAGGCAGGAAGGGAGAAACTAATCCCAAGTCAACTACAGGAAAGAGTATTCCTAGAGCTCTGCGTGAGCTCGCAGACTTCAACGAACCAGGTCGAAAGGAAGAAGGCTATGAGAGCGATCCATCATCTGATGAGGCGAGTGACGAACTCAGCGACGAAATGATCGACGACTTCAACAACGAAACTACAGATGACGAAGAAATCGCAGATGAAGGAGAGATTGAGATCACTCACTATAGCACAACAGGACTGTACGGAATGAATGCAATCATTACCGAATCACCAGCGATCGACATCGGACTGTCGATGCAGGACGAGAACAAGGAACCAGAGAAGCACATCGAACCTACAACATTCGATGGAGCCTTCAATCACCCAGATCCCATCCATCGAAAGGGATATCGAGCAGCCATCAAGAAAGAGTTCGACTCCATGAACACACGCAAGGTATATAGCAAGATCAAACGAGATGCCATCCCACGCGGCCGCAGATGCTGCAAGTGCAAATGGGTCTTCAAGCTGAAGCGTGACGGCACACATCGAGCGCGGCTCGTTGCATGTGGCTATTCACAAATCGCAGGAGTGGACTTCCAAGAGCACTACTCACCCGTCATTCATGACGTGACCTATCGGGTCATGATGGTGATCATGCTGATCAAGAAGATGGACTGCGCACTCGTCGATGTCGTAACGGCATTCCTACACGGAGACCTCGACGAGGAGATCTACATGAACTGTCCCAATGGGATGGATCATCAACCAGACAAAGCCCTGACCCTACACAAGCCAATCTACGGACTTGTGCAGAGCGCCAGGCAATGGTTCAAAATGTTGGTATCGACCCTCAAGAATATCGACTTCGAACAGAGCGCGGCAGACCCGTGCCTATTCTACAGGAAGACGAACGAAGGAAGCATGATCGTGGCCATCTACGTGGACGATTGCTTCTGCTGTGGAGACTCCAAGGCACTGGAGACATTCCTGAAGGACATCCAAGGCAGCAAGTTCAAGGTGACAATCGAGCGCGGACTCGGAGACTACCTCAGCTGCAACATCGAACTGAACCATGACAAGACTAGAGCGACATTGCGTCAACCACACCTCATCCGACATCTCATCGAAGAGTTCGGAACCAAGGTTGAGAAGATGCAGTGCTACGCGACACCGGGAACCCCGGGTCAAATCATCGTACGACCATCCGAAGATAACGGACTGCAGAAGGTCGGAACGGAAGAACATGCCGAATACCGCCGAGGCGTCGGTATGCTACTCTTCCTCATCAAGCACTCGCGACCAGATATCGCGAACCCTGTGAGGGAACTCTCCAAGGTATTGATCGGGCCCACCAAGGCCGCAATGAAGGAGATGTATCGGATCATCAAGTATGTGATCGATACAAAGGACTATGGATTGAAGATCCATCCAGCGCGTCCAGACGACGACGGCTGGGACATGGAGCTCTTTTGCGATAGCGAATATGCAGGAGACAAGAACACGAGAATCAGCGTAGGGGGATTCATCCTATACCTGTGCAAGGTGCCAATCCTTTGGCGATCCAAGGCACAGAAGGCCGTCACACTGAGCTCATCCGAAGCAGAATACGTTGCCCTTTCCGAAGCGGCAAAGGAGATCTTCTTCGTCGTGCAGCTACTCGAAAGTGTGGGCGTCCCAGTGAAGACGCCGATTAAGGTCCGTGTGGACAACATCGGAGCGATCTTCATCGCCAAGAACCCATCGACATCCCAACGATCGCGGCACATCGACGTGCGCCATCACTACGTGAGGAACATGGTAATCAACAAAACCATCGAAATCATTTTCGTAAAATCCGAGCAAAACACAAGCGACGGATTCACCAAGAACATCAAGGCCGACTTGCAACGTGAACATGAGAAGTCGTACCTTGACACATCGAGAACATTCGAATGACCGAATGCACACAGGAAGGGTGTCGAGATGTACATGTGAGTATATGTCGAGATGTACGTGTATATGTGCATCGTTCACCCGTTATTCTCTCATACGCACTTGGACGGTACAACTACATTCGTGTCGATAGTATACTGTGATTCGTCAGAATTACAGGGGAAATGGAACACACGAAAACGGGCAAGATTTCTGGAGGAAATTTGCAAATAACGATTTCTGAGAGAATTGGAAGATCGTCCGTCCATCCATCAATGGTACCAAGAGAATCTCGAGGTACTTCCCAACTAAACCTCAGATGACGATATCATCTGACAGACCACTGCATCACCAATGGAACATGACATCTGGAGAGCAGAAGGACGCCTACTGACGTCGACAGGATGTCATCATGTCACCACGTCGACATCTGTCTCCAAGTCAGAGCAGGAGGCGAAGATCCGATGACCGAAGGACATCAGCATCATGGATACAGAAGGTGAACTTCAAATGGCGAGTACTCATGGAGTAGGAGCCAGTACTTAATGAACGGAGTGTCGAATACGGAGTACCTATCGAACACGGAGTATCGTGTGGCACGAGCACACGATGTTGAGAGAGAGAGAGAATACAGAGAGGAGCGAGAGAGCATCTCGCGTACCGACTCATAGTCGGAGACTGAATCTACGAAACAGATTGAAGCACCGAGAGCATCGGGCAAGAGAACGGGCGTACACCAAGAGGATTGGAGTAGCCAACTAATGAAATAGCAAACAGACGACTATCAACCAACACCATCTTCCACGATCGTAGGTTACCGTGAGCGGAACTTGCCAACACATTTGCTGCTTCCAGGCACTGCATGCCATTCCACAAGGTCGAGCATGAGCAGCTTTGATTCTCTTGGTCTCTTTCATCTGGCAAAGTCTGGGGTACAGCACATCCAACCACAACCCCCTGCGGTCAGTTTGGTGTTGGAGTGGTCTTCAGTGCCACATGGTTCCCGCATGAACTGTGCGCCTTGGCTGGTACAAATCCTGATATCTTTGGCAGCACCAGGATCCTTGATTACATCAGGATCAGCAGCACCAATTCGATCCGCAACAGAGGGCATGACAACTCCAGCAGCAGCGGAACGGGAACAAGAAGAGGAGGTAGGAGGCATTGTGCATGGTTCCTTGTAGCCGCACCTCTTCATCCTGCCACCAGTATTGTGGCAGTGGCCAGCGTCCATGCGCAATGCACGCCCAGGACACCAAGCGCCAAAACAAGGTATGATACTCCTGCAACCAACAATGTCATCAAGGTTCCAACAGCCGCAAGGAAGGAGTTCCGATTGAAATGGCTTTGAGCCGCCTTGCAACAACAAGTTGGCCAACTTTGAGTGCACTGGGTCCCAGACTCTGCAACCAAGGTGGCTGTGAACTTGCGACCGTGTCAAGATCTCACTGCCAATTGGATGCTCTCCCATGTACGACCTCTGAAATTGGTCCATGGGCAATCATAACGCCAACACTGTTCGCGATGCACTTGGTATCTGTTGGTAGCATTATACCATGAGGTCGCGCGGGGAACAAAATACAGACGCCCATCGCCGCCGAGGAGTCGATTGCCTCCAATGGCGACCTGCGCAATGACTTTCCATTCCAGGTGCACGATGACAAACTATTAGGGACAGTGCCATTCCGTTTCACACAGACCCCTGGTCATGCTGTCTTCCACCTGTACTGCCAGGATGCATCAGCTCACATCTTCCCTGCTGATCCCAACCTCAATGGTCACAGCATGGAAGATGAGTTCAAATCCTCCCTCCGCTGCCCCTTGTCCAGCATCATCTCCAAAACACCAAACCCAACAAGCCTATCCTCTTTCAAATATTTCTTCTTCCGGATGAATCAGCCTTGGCTTAGCAACAACAATCAACATGGAGGGAATTTCAAAAATGTTACATACCATCTCGAAGGATCCAGATGGGTCATCTCAGGATGCATTTGTGAGTAGAGCAAAACCATCCACACACACGCACGAGATCATCTGAACACCTGCATTGACCTCCAAGATTCAGAACAGCCTGTGGAGGAGCTGAAAGCAAAGATCACGAAGGTGGAAGAGGAAGTGGGGACAAGGAAAGCACAGACAGTAGCCCATGAAGAAAGCAAAGACGATGCCCCCAAGGATGCCGATGAACACATGGAGCCAAGGCGGTTGATGTAAGCGCACCAAACCAAAATGGAGGCTCTCACAATTGACTGGTCATCCCACAAGCGAAAACGGCGAGATCTGCAACTGGAATTCGCGTCTATCTTCACAGCGGTCATTGTGAATCCCTCCATCTCCATTCTACTCCGACCCCACCTCACCAGTAGAACAAAAGTCAAGTACCAGCTGTGGTGTTCATTGTGCCAAGAGTCCACCACGGTGACACACAGCCAAAAGAAGATGCAGTACAAACCGACTCGAGAGTTGAGGGAAACACATCACAACCGAGCTCATTCGAATATGGGTGGTGACCAGATCGCTGGTGCGAATCCACACATTGGGCTTTGTGCCCAACCTGCATCATTGGAGAATGGAACACGTCGAATGTGCCATGACAAGGACAATGGCGACAGTGAAATGGTACATCATGAGCACGGTCGCGGTTCATTGCTGACAGCCTCTGCACCATCAGAATCCATTCTTTTGGTTCACAGTCGTCATCCGTCAATCTGTCCTAATGCTTGGCAGGAACTCAGCGACGGCTACATGCAACAAGCAATGAGCATACGACGAGAGCGCTTTGGCCATCCTGAGTCTCCATGGCGGCAGCATTGAACAACTAGAAGAGGTGAGGTGTGTTCTGACATGGGCTACAAGCATGTTGAGGAGGTGAGGATGCATGAGACTAGCGATGCGTTGCATTTGTATGTCTGTGCGGAATCTTCCCAGGTTGCAAGAGCTTGGTTGTTGGCGACTGGGCACAGATGATGCCTCTACACACGCACTGATGGCAGTGTACCAGTGGGTCCAGCGATCATCATTTGGTAGAGCTTTGGGAACAGTCCTGCCAGGCTCTGCGTACACCAGAATACGCAGCATCGACGTACGCAAGTCGGTTGCTACACAGTTGGATCTTGGACCTTGGCCATCATATGCCTTCCTACTCTGGCCATGCCAACAGCGGCCAATGCAGGCTTCGTTTCGGGGTGCGCCTGACAATGGAATTAATTGAGGCAAAGATATTGGAAGAGGGGAGATGACTGCTCACTACCTTGTTGTGTGGGGGTCAATTTTTGGTGGAGTACGCTGGTTGTGAGATCAGTTGCCCCATGCAAACGCCGCTTCTTCGGGCCAGTCATTCACATGGGCAAGGCGACATCGGAGGAGAATCGATGCAAGGATTGCGAAAACCATGCAGAAGATGGGGTGCCCCACACCAGGTAAGTGCAGCGGTGATGGCATTGTGCGTGTATTGGAACATTGCATTCGTGGCTCAGACTCTGACACCACATGGTGGGTATTGCATTGGAGTTTTTCTTCAGCTCTGTTGCATGGTATGCATCATGCTATACTGCTGTGTGCAAACCCTCAATACTTGGACCATCCAGCAACTCCCATGTCATTGAATATTACTATCACTGTCATCATTGTCGGCTGCAATCGAGTTGGTTGTCAAGCTCATACCTTCGCCGTCGGTCACAAAGCCTGGAAGGAATGCGACCAAATGGATACTCGTGCTAGGCCAGATGCCGGGGGCAACACCGATCTGATACTTGAGCGCCATCATCTCCATCTGCAAACACGGATCAATCCCCAGCAGCACGCGTCTGCTCCTTCATCCGACAGTCCTTGGATGAATGACCCAAGAGAGACTGAAGGAGCCACCAACATGTCACGATCCTCAACCAGATGGACTCCTTTTTTGCATCAATCATTGCACGCGACGTGGACAATGTGAATCGAAAGAGGGCCTTCGACAGATGTCAACATCACAAGTGTCGCGCGTGTGCACGGAGCGCAAACATCTGGCGCGGTCAAAGCTTGCGCAGGTAGAGTGACAAATTTTGAGTGTGCGAGATACGTGTTGCCCCCAATGATGAATTCAGTAATGGATGCCAGTTGCACTTTCGATGGCTGCCATTGCACGATGCCCGATCATGACAATTGGCGGTTGCAACGTGGATTGTTAAGGAGCTGCTTTTGTGGTTAGATTGTTGTTGCTGTTGTTGTTGTCGTCATTGTAGCTCATGGTGTGTGGGAGTGATAGAGGTTGGCGATCTTGGGGAGATTGCACCCAACACAACAGGATCACGGGTTGAACTCTCTCGCACCAAGATCCCAACCGCCGCTGGTATTCACTGCCAAATACAAGGTCTGTCCCTCTATCGTGAAGATATTGTGCGTCACCGAGAAGAAATGATTGGTCACTGAAAATTCAAACAGTTTCATGGAGGACACCTCTCACCGAAGTTAGATCAGAAATCAGAAATTTGGAATCAAAATATGATGACGTCAGGCCTTCGTTCTGCTCCAAAACGTGAAATACGTTGAGAACAAGAAAATCATGCGTCTCCAGAAATGGGAAAACACGCGAAAATGCCTTCAATTCGGAAGAATAAAATGATCGACACCGAAATAAGAAGCCGATAGGAGAGCAGATGAACAACGGCCAGAAGCCAACGATGGCTGTTGGCGACGACGAGCAGAGAGGAGGTCGAAAGGAACAAACAGAGAATAGACCTGAAGCAAGGATGAGGCCACAGAATAGATTGGGCATGTAGATGGAAGTCAGTGTGTGCTGATTGAGACAGGGACGAAGCTCAACGTCCTGGGACATAAACGGCGACAGAACCGAGAACAAGGCAGTGTGAAAGTCAAGCTGGGGGTCAAGATCTGGATTACCCACCAACCCACAACTCTGGATTTTGACAACTGATCCACATTCCAGACGAAGCAGAAGCCTCAGCGTGCCTACCGCTACCACGCAATCCTCGAAACCGGCCGCCTTCCCCACGCGAAATGTGAGTGTGTCGATGATGGGCACGACTGGAAATCAAGCTGAAGCACGACTGGCGATTGTGAATCCAAGTTGCCCCTCCACGTCCGCATGCTCAACGTTTCTAGTTGTAGATTAATGCGAAAAATATAAACTTTTTAACTACAGGGTCCAGGAGCTTGTAACTTCACACATATACTCTCTACAATATATTAGGACGATATAGATTATAAAACAAAAAATCCGCATTTGCGTACGTGCGAACCCTGAATGGGGTCATACATGGAAATCAGTGCTGTCAACTGTGGCAATGAAAGCTGTTCCCTCTGGATCATTCAATGAGCTTGGCCAAACAATCATGTCAGCTTTCATTGCTGCAATCATTTTGATCCAGCACCATAGATGATTCCATATTGCATACTATCAACATGTTGGCAAGTTCCGTGATTGGAAGCCTACGATCGTGGAAGATGGTGTTGGTTGATAGTCGTTCGTTTGCTATTTCATTAGTTGGCTACTCCGATCCTCTCGGTGTACGCCGTTGTCTCGCCCGATGCTCTCGGTGCTTCAATCTGTTTCGTAGATTCGGTCTCCGACTATGAGTCGGTATGTGAGATGCTCTCTCGCTGCTCTCTGCATTCTCTCTCTCTCTCTCTCAGCATCGTGTACTTCATGCTACACGATACTCCGTGTTCGATGCATGCTCCGCATTCAACACTCCGTTTGTTCACTACTGGTTCCTACTCCGTGAGTACTTACCATTTGAACTTCACCTCTCGTATCCATGATCTTGACGCCCTTCGGTCATCGGATCTTCACCTTCTGCTCTGACATGGAGACAGATGTCGACGTGGTGACATGATGACATCCTGTCAACATCAGTAGGCATCCTTCTGCTCTCCAGATGTCACGTTCCATTGGTGATGCAGTGGTCTGTCAGATGATATCGTCATCTGAGGTTTGGTTGGGAAGTACCTCGAGATTCGCTTGGTACCATACGTCTCCATTGATGGATGGACGGACGATATTTCTAATTCTCTCAGAAATCGTCGATTGCAAATTTCCTCCAGAAATTCTGCTCATTTTTGTGTGTTCCATTTCCACTGTAATTCTGACGAATCACAGCATACTATCGACACGAATGTAGTTGTACCGTCCGGGTACGTATAAGAGAATAACGGGTGAACGATGCACATATACACATACATCTCGACATGTACTCACATGTACATCTCGATACTTGCCCGCTCTGAATTCTGAGAAGGTGCTTCCACCCAATCAGGACAGGCTCCGGTCTTGGATCCAATAACTTCGAATGGATGCAGACCTTCTCAAAAGGAGGATGATCAATTGTGTGATCGTATTACTAACAACATTGTGAGGAGTTGCACTCTACAAGACGGCGTATCACTGTGGTTGTTTTCCTAACTTTTGCAAATCTGAACTCACACAGTAACACGCACATTTTTCGTGTTGTCTCCAAGTTCACTTCTGTCAGAATACACATGAGACTTGCAGCCCCTCCATCATGCTCACAGTTCCAAGATCACAATCTTTGGAGCTCGACTACACTCATTCGAATCATTCGCAATAGCAAACAATCTCCTCACCACAACAACGACTTGATCACTCTACGTTTTCGGTGCGGAACCCCTCTTCGATTCCCTTCTACAATGTTGCAGAGTGACGCATTGTCTTTCAGTTGAGTCTGACGAAGCTAAGAGTGTGCAATGGGCAGCACGCTGTGTCTATCGATGCACCTATGTATTGTTGTCTACTTTGTCACAGTGGACAAGCATTGGAGAATAGTGGAGAACCTGATTCACCATCGAAGATAGACCGACTGTGTGGGATGAATTGTGTATACTATATTAATGGTATCACATCAGATCCATGTGCCCATACCAAGGTACTCAGGATATGGTGTACACAGTGGAGCTCGAAAAGTGTCCAGAGCTCGCTCAAGTTTCAGCCGACGCCATCATGCCCAAGGGTGTGGCAACGTGTGTGGCTTGTCGGGAACAACACTGCGAGGGGATCTTTCTGAACTTGCCGCGGCTCCCAAAACACTGCACGGCAGGCAAACGAACTGCGATCGGACAAGGTGCAGCAAACTCAAACGAACGGAGGAGTAGAGTACATGAAAACGGACGATACTAGGCGTTACGCGAGCCGATATTTAAAATGACCACTGTCGCTTTGAATTCTTGACGACTGGAGGGGTTCCACCGTTGCTTCTTCCCCAGCTTACTACCACCCAGAAGACTGCATCCACTTCAATGCTTCATAAATGATGTACTCCAAAGACTGGAGACGATTTCTTTGGCAAGGGTTGGATTGAATGACTGGGATCGAACAAATGCGAACAAGGGCATTCGCCACAGTAAAACACGGCGATACACGAGACTGAGGCTGTCAACACCATTCTCCATCGTCGCCTCGCTCTTTCAGAAGCTATTAAACTTGAATTTCCCCTGTCCATTGGAAATACTGCCTTCACCATCAGAATCCTGTGCGCAGTGAAACGAGAATGAGGGGGGAAGAGCAGCTGGGGCAGCTGCACACGTTGACACTGCGAATTGATCCTGGTGTGAGCACCCAAGAATTGTCCATCTGCCCATCTGTGCGGCAATGGGCTGTTGGAAATCCAGGGTGGTGTGATAGTAGAAAGCTTATTGTTGTTAGAATCTACTTCTCTGAACTGTGAGCTCTTTGTTGCTCTCAACTTCCAAAGTTTGATCTCCTCCTGAGATCTCCATGGGTCCATCTGTTGGTCTAGCATGCATTCATCTTGCGTTCATCGCAAATTCATCATGGACATGCATGCACCACCAAGTGCCCCATGGCCGTGCACTCAAATGTGTTGACCTCCACTGATAGTTTTGTTGGCTTAGACATTGCCAAGTTGTAGGCTTCACATAGCTTGTTTCATTTTATTGGATCGCAGTCTTCCATTCGTCACAGGAACCCCTTGGATGGGGGCTCTCTCAGCTCCTCATCGTTGCACATCTCTGATCATCTCCGATCACCTCACCAATCACTTCACCAATCACTTCACCGATCCTTTGCCAATTTGTCATCAATGATCTGTTCACAGGCCATCTCACTCTTTGTGACATCAATCTGTCTCAAGTACTCTTTTCTCATTGGTTGCAACATGGGGGCCGTAGTTGCGTGTATTGTGATGTTGGTCATGATTCCAACATCCCTGCCCCCTGCAACATGCATGTGTGATTCGAATTCCTGCATTGAGGTCACGAACGCCAAAGTCCGGTTCGCATTCGGCACATGGCATTCTCCACCACAAGACGCATGTAGCTCACATTTTTCTGTCACAAAGATTCAAATGTTTAAGTTGCGGTAATGTAACATTTAATGACATTCGACTCATTACTATTTGGGAGATGCGGCAATGTGGTGTTTCAGAACACCCGATTCCTGACAATCGGCATCATGTTTTGCCTCCGACCCATCAAGACCAGACTCTCGAACTCGGGAACGAAGCCAGATGTCACGAGATCGTCCCAAACTCGAGAAAACAACACGACAGATAACGGTCTCCATTAGAGAGGTTTTGCATTCCACTCAGAGGCCCCCAGACGAGGTGTCACACCGACATTGACTCTCGAGTGACGGAAACTGCACAGGACTGGTGTGTGACAGAATACTGCTTGGATTACGTGGAGTCAATAACCATTCGCGCCATCTCTAGGGTATCTAATTTAGACATGTTCGCTTTGACTTCTCCCGAAGAGCGTCACATTTTGGCCATGAGTGTGACAACACATCATCGGTTCCTTTTTTGATGTTGCATGATGCGTTCCCTCCATGCTACATGTCATGCTATACCCGCTGCTCCTTCAATTCGTCTGTGTTCATCACACCTTCGTACACACAGCTCCTCCACACGTTCGATCACTACTTACCATCGTTGCCATGGTCAATCGTAATTGGAGTACTGTTCCCGAGCGTCAGGCATTGCAAGAAGCAATCGCTCGATTTGAGTCTGCCATCGCTCAACTTGCAGACATCGACGTCCAACGTCTGGATTATGCAGGAGTCGTCATTTTGGTTCAGCACTATAGCAACATCGTTGCATTGGGCCACCATGTGCTACAAATGCAGCAACTCTACCTCACTCCATTGGGATCTCCTCCCATGTTCACCAACAGGAACATTTCCATCGCGGAGCTGGACGACTGCGAAAGTGTTCGTCACTTTCGTTTTCGTGTGCGTGATCTTCAACGTCTGGCTGACCGTCTCTGGCCCAAGTTTCAGGCAGTGCCCGGTGAGGCAGATCCTGCATGCATTCAAGTGAAGAGTCGATACACGGTATCATACGAAATGGGATTGCTCGTCATGCTGTTCCATCTGGCACATCGCGGACGGCTGTGTGACATGGAACAGAGATTCAGCATGGACAGCAACCGCATTTCCAGTATTGCCTCCACTTTCTACTCCTACTTCTATGCCATTGGCATGCCCTACCTGAGCGACATTGGTTTGTTTCATGCTCGATTCCCCGGCTATGCGAAGAATAACCACCGTCTCACCCACGGCTTGGTGGACGATGTGTTCGCTTATGTCGACGGCACGTTTTGGGGAAACCTGTCGTCCCAAGGAGAATCAAGAGGACCTCTACTCTGGCTATAAACGCGGTCATGGGCTGCACTATCAAGCCATCGTTGTGCCAGATGGGTTGCTCATTCACTACTTTGGGCCGATTGCGGGTGCTTGCAGTGACGGGTACATGTTTCAGCAAAGCAAAATCGAACAGCGACTGGAGGCTCTCATGCCGTTGGATGAGAACAATCCTCCATATTGTCTCTACAGTGATGCAGCATATCCTACTACACCATACATATTCGCTGCATACAAGGACACTGTTCCAGGGTCCTCTGAGGCGCAGTGCAACAAGGACATGTCGTCGGGACGCATCTGTGTTGAATGGACATTCAAGGAGATCACGAAGGATTTTCCCTTGGTGAGCGTTCGCAATGCCAACAAAACACTGCTGAATCCTCTCACACTCATTCATTTTGTTGCTGCGTTCCTCGCCAACATTCATTGCACCATGAATGGCAATCAGCAGTCTGCACGGTACCAATCGCACAAGCTGACATTCGAAGAATACATCGACCTGATCCCATGATCATACACACAGCTACAAATAATGAGGTACATGTAATATGCATTCGACTAACTATTATGTCGCACTTGTGGCGCGTGAGCGCTTGTGTTGTGTGTGCTGTGCTGCGTACAATGAGCAAATTCTGGGGAATGGTTTTCTGATGGAATGGGTGTGGACGCGGAAGGAAGCATGCGGCTGTGCGCACAAGGGATTCAGTGCATCGGCTTCTCTACTTGGTGTCGCTCTGTATGCTGTGGCGGAGTGTCTTGTGCGTGGAGAGAGGAACGAATGGATGGATGCATGCATTGAAGAATGGATCGTCGAATTGGATCGACGAAAGTAACGATAAATGGGTGGGTTGATGTGTTGCGAAATGTGAGGGGTTGCGGGAAAGAAGGTGTGGAATGTGGAAATATGCAGAGACAAAAGAATGGGTGAGTATCATTTTCCCGCGTCGTCGCCGTCGCCGTCGCCGTTGCGGCTGCTGCTGCTGTTCTTGTCCTTGTTTTCGTTGTTGTTGTGGTTGTGGTTGTTGTGTTGAGGTTTGGACATGGCGTGGACGAGAGACCTGACGTCGGACGAGAGTTTCATTTGTGGCTCGTGCAACTGCGAGGTCTCGTGCTGCATCCGGTTCCTATCCTCCTCCAGACGGCGGTTCATGTTGAGTATCAGTTGGTGTTGATTCATCACGAGCTGGAGGAGGTTGTTGTTGTTGTTGGTGGTGGTGGTGGTGCTGACATCGTTGGAAGCTGCTGCCCCCACAGTTGGAGCGATTGAAGAAGTGGCGAGCGATACTGCAATCGGAGAATTTTCTCCGCGGTTCACACGAATCGGAGGTGTGGCCGAAGCGAGCCATGCTTGAAACTGGCGCTGCGTTTCGTCCAGCTTCTCCAGGAGACCGACTGTGCACTGGATCTGCTGCTTGGCGTTTCGTGCTTGCTTCGGAGAAGTCACCACCTCCACAGAAGACAAACTCGAGGTCGCGTCGTCGCCGTTGCTCGCCACCACATTCTGTTGCCACGCTGTTGCTGCTGCTCCAGCTTGTGTCTGCGTTTGAGAAGGGCGAAGTCCCAACATGCGATGCTGCTGCCTTGCAGTGATCCTCTTGCGCCCAGCGATTCTTGTTTGCGATGTGATGACATCGTCAATGTACTCCTGACGCTCCTGCTGCAGGGCAGTGAGGTCGTCCAGCCACAATTTCACACTCTCAGCCATGCCGCTCCTGCAAGGATGGGTGTGGTTGTACAGATCTGTGTACTTCATGAGATTCTTGAATCTCCCCTTCAGCCCTTTCTGTTGTGGGACAGTGGGAAAGACCGTCGAATTCTCAACATGCACTGCGTTGCGGATCGCACTCCATGCAACTCCGATTGGCAGTATCCAAGGCTTTTTTAGAGTCCTGGTGACGACGTCAATGAGGATTCGGTCGCATGGGTGGGGGTTCATGAGCCATGGGAAGTGGTCCACCTTCCCCTTGAGAGTGTAGTACATGGGAGGGAAGAATCTTGGTTTGGATTTGCAGACAATGGGAGAGGTTGGCATGTTGCCATCACTGGCTGTCGCCACCGCAGATGATACGGAAGGTGCAGGCGCCTTCTTGCGACGGTACGCCCGCTTCTTGTTGCTGCTGCTGCTGCTGCTGCTGCTGCTGTTGCTGTTGCTGTTGCTTGGTGGCGATGGTTCCGCTGGAGGCTGATGGGTGACAGATGGCGAAGCGCGAGGCTTGCCAGAATCGGCCATCGCGTCGACGTCGTCGCTGTTGCTCGCGTCGAAGGGAGCACCAACGTTGGCTTGAGGCTGCGCCAGCGTGAACCTGAAAGTGCAGTGTTCAAAGCCAGGTGGGAGCTTCTCGTCCTTGGCTAACACAGGTGGTGGAAAGACGAAGGTTGCGGGTGCGCCGGTTGTTTCACTCGGCGTGACCTCGCTGTCGCTGTTGGTCTCCGACGGAGCAATAGGTGAAGCCGCGGGAGGAGGGGAACCGTCCATGACGAATAGAGGGAAGAGACTATGCGTCAGAAACGACACGTGTGGTGGTATGTGGTGGGAATGTTGATGTCTCATGCAAGGTGTTGGTCGATGTGGAGCATCGAGGTGTAGTCATGAGGTGGGTTGTGACGGATGATTGTCTTGGAATGAGAGAATCGAGATGAGAGAATCGAGCGAAGGTGATGTGATGGCGATGTGATGGCGATGTGATGGATGATGTTTTTCTCTTTGTTGTTCCAAAACGAACGCAAAAGTTTACGATGGCGGCCAACGTAGACGGATGTGGAGGACAAGAAGGACTAAACTAGAACGAAATAACACAACATGATTGGCCAAAGTCTATTATCCATGTGGAAGTGACACTTTTGCCAAGACTCTCTGAGTGGGTGATTTCTCGCCACCCCCCGGAAAAATGTCTCTATCAGGTTATGACTCCCTCCTGGGACTGGTCGTGACTGGGTGAGTGGAATGCAAAACCTCTCTATTAGAGAGTTATCGCACTCAGCTCACCCAGTCACGACCAGTCCCAGGAGGGAGTCATAACCTGATAGAGACACTTTTCGAGGGGCGGGATGCGAACTTCCCCCTCGGCGAACTGATGAGAACTCAGTTCCGACGCTCTGAACTGAAATCATCTCAGCTCGTGGAGTCCTGGCAAAATTATCACTTCCACGCGTAACTAAACTTGTAGCCAATAATATTGCTTCATTTTGACCGTTTTGGTCGTTCTTGTCGTTGTCAATGATCTATGTTTGTCGCAACGCTACACTGTATGCATTCAATTTCGGACACCAACATCCAAGAGAACAACGATGACACACCCATCACAACGAATTAATATATATTTCTATTCCCTGGCCGTCATCTACAATCTCAGAACAGGAATGACCAAAATAGGATGTTGCCAAACCGGAAATGCAACGAACTTGTCTAAACTTGATACCTTGGGAATAGGATAGACTCAAAAGCGCTCGAGTTAATCCATGCAGTATTATGTCACGAATCAGTCCTGTGCAGTTTCTCTGCTCGAGAGTCAATGCGAACTGTGACAATTGACATCAGCTGAGGGAGCTGAATGCGATAACTCTCTATGACCCTCCCGAGTGAGTCGACCTGCAGTCCGGAATAAGGCATGTCAACTTTTTATGGATATATGGATAACCACCCACAAATTAAGAATACTAACCATCACGGTATGACGAAAAAATAAAGTCCATATTGCTATAGTTTATATTTTAAGTTTTATGGACCCATCAACGTTGTCATTTTTTGGCCTCTTCTACGTTTCAGCCATAGATACATGACTAGATCGATCCAATGTAACCCTTCGCTGTTCTTTGTTTCATCGAGGTTGTTCCCATTTTGAATTGTTTAGTCTCTTTTTGAGGTGTTCCGATCAGACCATCCAACACCCGCCCACGATAGCGCTAGTTGTACTGTTTTGGGAGAAGCGGCCATAGCGCATTTACATTCATTCTACTCAATGTTTGTCTAATCTGTTATCGACGTCACAACACTTGACACTACGTCATGAAACACCAATCACAGGACGATGTGAATCATCATCAGCTGCGTTTCGTCCTGACAGAGCGCTCGAGTTGCGTTGGTGCTCTCGAAGTGTTTTGTGTCATGCATTTTTCGTACTTTCGTTGCAATGTTTGACATTTACCTCAGCCCCCAAGATGCCCGACTGGCTGAGAGCGCCAAACTCGACACAACAAGATGACAATGGTGGAACACAAAAAAAAAACGTCACAATGGCCGTCCAACGGCATCCGCAGCGCCGCACCAACCAGCCGTCCAATGCAACATCCACGCACATCGCCGTCACCGCGATGCAACCCTTGGTGGGTGGGCGAGAGGGGGCTGCGATAGAGGCTGATTTGGGGCGGCGGCAGCCCCTCGAACGAAGGACACATTTTGGCGGCAGATCGGCTCATTGGATGAGACCTGTGTATGCAATACACAAGCCACACCAGCGCCTGTGGATTCGCAAGACACACACAGGAGGCAATTTACAAGGTTCCCGTGAAGTTTGAGGCTCGGAGACTCCCGCGAAGGTGTCCGCGCGGACGAAAAGGTGGAGAGCAGAAGGTTTTGGGGGGGTGGCGGCGCGCCCATCGCGTGCATTTGGCTGTGATCGGCGCTATCAACAGGTCGTCCAATCGCCAAACCACCCATTGAGAATACGTACGACATCGGCTCAAGATGCTCGTCACGAAGTATGCGCCGTGGATATTGTCTGGGAGAGGCTGCGGTCGACAATATCCAAGGAATTGTCGCTCTTGGTGGGGCGGCAAAAAAACAATTGGCATTGCCAAATGGAGGTGTACCATTGGTACCATCCATGCCCAAACCATTCTGAATGCATCAGAATGTCGTCAGAGAGTGTGGCAATGCACGAGGGTCATGTGGAGGGGCTGAAAGGGTCATATGGATGAGGTATGGATCCATATCCGTACCATGTCCGCATTGAAAACGGCTTTTCGAAATCGCTCTTTTCCAGTGTGTGGACACTTTGGCCCATTAGATGTGGGTATCTGTGGCCAAGCTTCATGGATTGGATAGATGGGGGGTATACCAAGTCATTGTGGTGCGCAATTTACTGAAATATCAGGATGAGGATGATGATCATGGGGGCTGAGGCAAGAGCAGCATGTTGCCATCCAGAATTTTGTCGATTCCACCGCACAACTGTGTGGTGGCCAACATGACAAAAAATAACTTCTATTTCAATTTAACTTCGATTTTCTGATTCGAATATAGTCAGGTGTATGAATGAAATGATTAGATTTAATTGTAAACATTGTATCATTGAGATATAGCATGATAAGCAGATGTTTGGATGGTTTTTGGATGCTCTCTAGATTAGCCTACGTATCACGACCCATCACCCACAAAACTCCACAACTCGTGTTATCGTGGCGAAGCACCACCATCACAAATTTTTCGTCTCGTTGTCCAACACAGCCTCACTTTCTGCATTCACCTTCACTGTGTGAGCATCACACCACCTCTGATTCTCCCATTCCTCTTCCTCTCTCTGCAACTCCTCTTCGATTCGTTCCTTCTCTGTTCCAGCTGATTCATTGTTGGTCGCCACAATTCTGGATGTTGCTGTTGCTTTGCTTGTTGTGTTGGCTTCTGCCTTGATGAGAGCGGCCTCCTTCTTTTCTTTGCGTTGTTTGGCGTTGTACGCTGCAAACAGCGACGCTTTGACGCGCATGGGATTTGCGTGCAGTTGTACGTACCAGTCAGTTTTTGTTTTTTCGTCGCTCATCAATTGTTCGTGTGCTTCGTGTTCGGATGGTCTGTTTTTCGGATCCTTCGCGGACGCTTCACAGATGTCCTTCAATTTGTCCGCGATGTAGTCTGGTAGTTTCGCTGGTTTGCGCGTTGTTTTGCTCGCCCAGCCTTGTACTGCGAGTGGTGGGTGTTCTGTTTCCGCGGTCTGGTCTTGTAGTGCCATGGTGTGATCGGATGGCAGGTGTCGTTGTCCGTCTGCGATGGCCTTGCCGAACGCCAGCGCCTTGCTCTCCGCCGCTGTGCGACCGAATTTTCGCGTCTTGTCCGTCTTCCTGGATGATTCGGACGTGATCGGCAGCTTCTCGGACGTGTACGATTCTTCCTCGGTGACGCCCAGCTGGTTGATGATCCACCCTTCCCATTCGGCACTTTTCACCACGACGTCTTCCGTGATGCCAGATGCAGCCACCAACCGCGCCTGGTCATCGTCATACTTCACCTCGTGAGTCTGACGTACCTGTTGTCCACTTGCGCGGAATCGCCGTTTTGGTGCACCAGGCAACGTCGTGATGTTGCCTTCAAGGGCTGACGCGTCGACTAGTACTGTTGTCGTACCTGCGATGCTGCCGGCTTGCAGTGCCTCGAAGACTTGGAACGGGGTCTTGATGTCATGTCCACTTTGCACGTATTTTCGCAGTACACGGGTGATGTACGCGAAGTGGGTGTCCAGCATGCTCTTACCGGTTTGGGCCTCTGTGTAGATCCACGCGATGATTTTAGCTGCTTTTCGTGTCACAAGGTTCTTGTTGAGTACCGATGTGATGAGCGCGATGTGCTCGTGACTGGCGAAACAACACGCGTTATCGCTCTGTAGGATGATTTCAGTCACGGATGGGAGAATGTCTTTGACCTTTTTTTGCACGATGTCAAGCAGTCCACCAACTTGAAGTGTGTCTTGCGTCGGTCTTCCATCGACCACAATGTCGATGAACCGATAAGTAAAAATGTCATTGCGACACGTGATGACCATCGCCCCAAGCAGTGACATTCCCTTCTTCCCCCAATATTCTTGTTGGGCTTCGCCTTGGCCTGTCGGTAGAATTTTTTGCTTATGGTCGAGTACCACATAGGCTCTTTCAGGCTTATTGTTGATCTGGGATTGATAAAAGTCGATCTGTCTGAATTGAACTTTTGCACGCACTTTGTGAGCCATATAATTGATAATTTCGTTTGCGAACCCTGGTGCGGCGTCAAGCATTGTTTGCAATTCGTCTTTGTGTTCCGCGAGTTCGTTGTCCTTAAGCATTTCGACGAATGGGACAAAACGATCATCCACAAATCGCATTGCTGATCCACAACGGTTGCATACTTTACGCGGTTGATCATTTGCGGCATTTACAGGAATGTCATTTGTGGCGGGCGGAGTGACAATTGTGACAGTGGTCTTCTTCTTCTTGCACTTGTGCTTGTTGGTGCGTGGTTTGCGTTGGTTGGTTGATGTGGCGGATGGCTTCCTCTTCTTCTTGTCTTTTTCGGTGGTGAGGGCGAACGCGGCCGAATGCATCGGGTCATCACACAGAAGCTGCATGTGCGACGCAGTGAATTCCCATTTCACAAAGATCACAAGTAATTCGAGCGCATGCAAGAGGGATTCTGTTTCGCGGATGTGCTGTGCAACGATGTCGTCGGGGTCGTTTTCAACGTTTGATGCAGGATACTTAGTCTTCAAAAGGACGGCGATGCGGGAGACTGCGCGGTTCAGTGTCTCCATCGCCATCCAAAAATGACTGTCGAAAGAAGATAACCCTGTCTTGATCTTGCTCTTGCGTGTGAGTAGGTTGGTGATGTCAGTGAACGCGGGCATTCCGACGGGGTTATTGGTCGTGCCCGAATACATGCCGAATAATTCTGTGATCGTAGTTCCGCCACGATCGAACACAGGGACATTCTCAAACTCCAACCCAGCCCACCGCACCGTGTGACACAAGCCAGGTTTGTACGTTGTCGTGGTGATGAGAAAGGAGACGACACCGGAAAGAGCGCATGCACTCACTCGATACTGAAGAACTCTGTCCGGCAGCATCTCCCCTTCGCACAACATGCCGTAGTAGCACCGCAATGTAGTGAGTTGGCTGCGCGTCATGAATTTGCGTTTCGGTTTGACACGTCCCCGCTGTTCCTCGGACAATCCCTCCAAGTGGTTCGACAGGAGAGCGGAGCAGTTTGACGGTGACGCAGACGCCGCGAGAACGGCTCTCGCAGCGGTGGCCAGTGTTTCGTTACCACGAAGGCAAATGGTGTAGAAGTTAGGTCCCAGTGCTACTGGTGGCAAGTCCACGTGAGCGCGGACAAATGGCACAACCTGCTCCATCTGGCAAGTGGGTACCTCCTCTCCAGGGAGGAGAACATGCCAGAGTGCACAAGCAACCATGACCCACACCTGTTTAGTTTTACTCCAAGTTTGCCTGTCGTATGCGCTCCCAAGAACGAATCCTTTCTTTGGCATCAGCTTCAAAACGTCAGGGTCGCTGTTAGAGTTAAGCGCATCCATGACAGCAACTACTGCATCGTGGCGCCACTCCTCTGCATGCTTTTTGCCTGACTTCGAGCGACCGTCCTTGCGCTTCTTGTTGGTTCGCGTCTTCCTGCGATTGCGTCCGTCCACGTAGTCCTCGTCACTGTCACCGTCGCAATCAGCCTCCAATGCAACCGGCCGAGGGCGCAGGGGAGATCTGCCAGGGCTGGGTGGGTTGGTGAGAGGCGCGTCAGGAGGCGGCACGTTCACGGTAACGTTAACCACTGTTGCATTACTGACACCTCGTCCCTCCGAATGCACCTCAACATGTGAGTCGTCGATGATGCCTCCCTTATCGTCTACGATGTGTACGTAGACGTGGAGCTCATGAGCATGTGCATCCGCATCGTTTGGGACAAGGCCGCTGTCAGCTGCCTGCATGGGCTTCACACCAACAACTTGCTTGATGGTGATCGGCTTGCGCAACACAGTAGATGGCTTGTCAGGCAACAACTGCTCCGTGACAGGAAGCAGATTCCCCTTGGAGTCGAAGGGAGGAGCAGACGCAAGTCGAGCGGAACGAGGTTTCTTACTTGGCGAGGGGTTTCCATCCTTGGAAAGGGCTTTGGCGGCGGAGGAGAGGAGCATGATGTTGGTGACGGTGGAGTAGAGATGTTGGTGTGGTTGGGTGGATGGCATGCACGAGTTTGGGGGAAAGTGACCCGACAAGATGATGCAGTGACAGGCACACAAGGGTGCAACAACGACAACTTCCATAGCTGGTAACAGCAGCACTACTCATACCGTTTGTACAATGGCCGTGCGTGCAGAACAATACTACGACTACACATAACATGACCTGAGCAGACACTGAATCGGCGCCAAAACGTGACGATGGATTTTGTGGGCAAATGATGACTGTGTGATGTGTTGTCATCTTTGTGATGTGTTCAGTTTGTGGAGGCCCAAAACGCCGATTGTTGTTACCAGTGCTAACGCGGGATTAACGCGTTCCAAACGACCGAGTTGGGATGACGCACCCGAAACACTAGCGTGAATAGACACCTCCTGGATTTCGCACAGAACATCATAGAACATTCCAAAATCAAGGCGCCGTATCGTTGACTTAGACTCGTGGGACCACAAATCAATGAATGGTCGATAAAACTTAAAATATACTCTTTAACCACCTGGACTTTATTTTTACTTTATAACGCGATGGTAAAGATTTTGAATATGTGGTCGTTTTGTTGTATATCCATAAAAAGTTGACATGCCTTATTCCGGACTGCAGGTCGACTCACTCGGGGGGGTCCTATTAGAGGCAGCCTGGCCAACTCCGTCACCTCATAACTCTACAACTAAAACCACCCTGAAGCTGCAAGCTCGGATAATGAATTTATGTACGTAAAAGTGCATGTGCGTCAAGTTTCATCTCAATCGAAGGTCCAAAATCAAAGAACCCTGTTGGACCGCACCGTTCTTCACTCACACGGGTCATATTTCACTTCGCTTCCGCTGCGGCCGGCATCTCCTTTTCGTACTCCGCCGTCGTCTTTCCAAAGATGCGCCGCTCCCACACCTCGTCCATCTCAGGCGTCAAATGGATGGGTTCATACTCCGGAGGCAGCTTCGATTCGCCTTCCTTAGTGCAAGGACGCAGGTTCATTCGTCCCGACGCACAACCATCCTGCGACATCAGCCTTGCGAACTCGGGCCTCGCAGCAACCACAGGATTGATGAACACCTGTGCATTCAATTCCATGGCGATGGCATGTGGTGTTTGATTGGTCCGAGGATATGCATGATATTACAGAAATGGAAGAAGAAGAATGTACAATGGGTAGAGCATGACGTTGGAGGTGAGAGACAAGCACATAGAATACAATATGATATCATGCGCGCGCCGTAATACCCAACAGGAGTGACGCTTGGTCGTTTGCGTCTCGTTTGCTGTGCGCACTTCACCATCCACATCACATCATGCACGCAACCATCACATCATGTACGCAACCATCGCATGACTTTTCATGTCCATTTACCATCATGTGCAACCACACGTGTTGGGGATTGTACTGCGCTCCGTTCGGTGCCCTGAACTGCTTGTCATCGCGTTCACTTGAGGCCGCTTCTCGGACCATCTTGGTGAGTTGTCCCGAATACTTGAAGCCCATGCTTTCCATGCGAGCAATCCACCACTGTGTGTCATGCACTTCCACATGGTGCCATCCCGACCACGTCGAATGAGTCACGAACAAGTAAGCGGCCTTGCGGAAGATGGGAATGTAATTGTGTTGATAGTTCCTGCCAACGTGTTCCAGAAACTCAACTGCCCACACGGCATCGTACAACTTATCTGGCCAGTACGGACCATGCGAGAAGTCGTGCTCCACGAGATGCGTGTCTTTGTTTGGAAGCACGTTGGCGAGGACGGCATCATGCGATCCCTCCACACACAACGCATCCACGCCATGATCATAGAATCAGCTCGTGCTGGTCCCCTTTCCACAACCCACATCCACCATGCTTTTGATTCCCATGTATTCGA
This sequence comes from Craspedostauros australis, assembly GCA_026770025.1. Classification (NCBI taxonomy): domain Eukaryota; phylum Bacillariophyta; class Bacillariophyceae; order Mastogloiales; family Achnanthaceae; genus Craspedostauros; species Craspedostauros australis. The sequence goes on along the minus strand of JAMXDE010000010.1, from coordinate 2,296,407 downwards.
CCATGAACTTCCATGTTCTTGGTGATACTCCCATGAGATCGAGCTCTGTGAATCCACCGAGATGTGCTTTGTCGCCTGATCGGAAAAAAGATGATGGACATCAGTGAGGCATTGCGAGGCATGGCGAGGCAACAGAAAGTGGATTGCACGAAGCATCAAGGAGAGTTAGGTGGCGGAGCACAACAAGAGAGGACACATCAACGTAGCACACCACGACATTTGCTGTCCTGAACTCAGGAGGAAAGGCAAGCTCCATCCAGCATACCAAAAATCGTAGAGTAGCAACTTCGATTCGAAAATCATCCCTGCATCCACCCAAGCGCCCACGTGTGCATCCATGCATTCATACACTCATACACTCATCCATCCAAACCTCCAGTCTCCAATTCAACAACTCTCGCGCCAATTCGTCGTACCTTTGCCTCCGTATTGCTTGCGAACTATTTGTTGCTCTTCCTCCTTGGTGGTTCGAATGGACGGCAAAGGTTGCGCGTGGCCTGCTGGGATCGCCAAAGGATCGTACGGTACCTCGACAGCTGACTGGCCGACGACCATCGCCTGACTGGCGACTGCCTTATCCACGGACTGGATGTCATCATTCCGCAGGGGGGAAAAGAATTGCAGCAAGACGATGCTGATGAGGATGGAGATCATCACCATCGAGGTGGGTGAAATGGAGCCTGAGGCTCCCAGGCGTTTTCCCTTCAAACCGATGACGGGCATGGTTCGCTGAGGAGGCAATGACGGTATCGAAAACGATGACGATGGCGCGAACTGGTGTGTCCGTATTTCTGATCGGCGTCAATGGCAACAGCGAAGACCTTTTGATTTGAGACTTCTTGACTTGTCGCTTGGAACGGATGGATCAACATAAAATGGGTTTTATGGATGGATAACAGCAGTATCGTCTCAATGGTGACGATGCAACAGTAACAGTCCTGCTGCGTCCTCACTGTCCAGGAACGTTGTTCTCGCGTCTGCTTTCGATTGCTTGTGCGTGGTGATTTGACCACACGCAGGTCAGATCGTGAACAATCTGATCGCGCTTCAATCGTTCTGGCTAACGTCACTGCTCTTTGATGGCTGGCTGGCGTGTTTGAATAGGCCGGAACGACGGTAACACCACTGCAATATCCACAAGGTTTTTTGTCACGATAACGCCGAACAATTGTGTCAGCACCATCCTGTACTTTTGTTAGTTGTGGATAAATGAGACTGTCGAGTGATCGACCCATTAAGCTACTTTATCATCAGTTTGCTGGGTTCGCGTTTCAATTCTGTGGAGACAAACTTGGATACTGAAAATAACGTTGTGATCAATATTATAACGGTCTGAGAGCAAGACAGGCCAACCAACACGGAACACTTGGGCGTCTTCCTCCCGCAGTCCTGAACCAAACTGCCCGTTCTGAATCGACCGCTCATTCTGAATTCAGAATCAGAACTTCTGAAGTTCTGACTCGGTTCTGAAAGCCTGAATGCTATTGTGGACACAAGTCCAGTGTTCCACAAGATCGTCATCATTTGAAACATAGTGATTAACGCCGATTAACGCCTTCCACACACAACAAGTTGGCAACACAACAACCACTTCTTTGTTGTTTGCTGCCAAGCGTCCACATGCACATCATTGATAGCTACTCCATCGTCGCTGGTACTGTTACTGTTGCTGTTGCTGCACGCTTGCTAATTTCACACATCATATCGCAAGTAAATGCTCTTCGATTTTCGATGGCTGATGTGATGACATTCAACCAAGAAAAGGATTCTGAGGAGAGCAACATGTTAGCACCCACCGCCACACCGCCCACGCTATCTTTTCTGGCGCCAAGCTACTTTGACTCCGATCATGCTGTTGATGTTGCTGCCAGTGTTTGGCTGTCACTCTTTGTGTTCGCGTTTGTGTACAGAAGAGAATTCCTGTTTCTGCATGGACGAACAACACGATTTGAAGTGATGCGCCTGGAGAAGCCACCAATCAGAAGGAGGCTTGTGTGTGTTACCGGGCGAAGTTCCTTGGCAATCACGCCAAGGCCCGCTATGGGTTCAGAATCAGAACGAAGAAAGTCAGAAGTTCGAAGTACTGACTTCCTTCTGAATCGGTTCTGAAAGTCTGAATGCGTTCTGAAAGTCTGAATCCGTTCTGAATCGACCCGTGACACACCAACTGTGCTGTCTGACATGGAATCAGACCGACATGTGTAACGCTAATATAACGTCCACTCAAATTCAAATTATTGCTTGAAGACAAAGCAAGACTACGCGGGACTCGATTCGAAACGTAATGACGTTCTATTGGCGGTATGTCCGTCGTATTTATCCATGAGTAACAAAAGAGCCGGACGGTGCAGGAAGCAACAGCCACAAACAGCTCCCAAAACCTTGCGTCCTGAGACTTGTTTCTGATTGACCACATGGAATGGTCGTCATCTAAATAGGTTTATTTAAAGATTTTCTGCTCAGTCTTTTGTTTGCAATGCGCTGTCCATTGTCGATCCTCGTGCAGTTTCGAAGGTCTAAACTTCATTCCATCAACATTTGCTATTCTGTTCAGATTTTACATCTCTGGCGTTTCCCTTCAGAGATCTTCCTTCCGCTCCACCTCCCGTTTCATTGCCGCTTCAAAAATGCCTTGTTGATTGCGCAGGGAGCGCTGGGGTGATGCCTTCGCAGCCTCCAGAGTCCTTTCATGCTTCCGAGATGCCATCTCTTTGGCTGTTGCTCTCAATCTTGTTGTTATGTGGTGTGGTATCTTCATTGTGCAACAGTTGCCTGCCTTTCGGCTGCTGTCCAGTTCTGCTTCGTCCGATATGCTTGCCACAGCTCGCTTCCTTCTCGAAACTGTGTTCCTCGCTGAAACTCTGTTAATGTTGTGACTTTCCTCCATTGCGCCCTGTTCGTTTGTATTTCGGTTGGAGTCTGGCTCTCCTCCATCTGGCATGCCCTCTACAGCTTTGTTTCTTCTCGATGGCTTGTTCTTCTTGTTCTACTTCACAAAGGTTTGTGCCGTCTTGCAAATCCAAGTTCGCTCCTTTCCGTGAAGAAGGCGGAAGCAAGTGTTGCTTGCCTCTAGCCCTTTGTTGTTGTGTCAAAGCTGGCACATTGTGACTGTTGTTTCGACACCGCAGTACTGCATCCACCTTCCATGGTGTGCTGTGGGTGCAACACATGCATGGAGGTGGCACTCCATGCATATCCATGGAGTCAAGACACTGCAGACAACACATGTGCACCTTCTTGACACCAGATACACTGGACCATGGTTGCCTTCGCAAACATGCCTGTTCATGCCCGAACCTTTCTCCGTCGTCACCTCCAAACCTTCCGACAGCAGTCTCCATACCGATCGACAGTCTGTCACTTTGTTTACATCTGTCCTTCTCCCTTCAGTGGCGCGATCTGCGCTTTCCACTGGCGCCTCCATGGCTGGTACCGCAATAGCTGCTTTGCGTTGTAGTCTGCTTCGATTGTCTTGTTCTCTGTCCTTCAGAGAACTGGCCCAGCTGCCAAGAGTGTCTTGGATTTGCCAAATTGATGAAACAAGCCCTTGGCAATCATTCAACATGCAGTGGAAGTGATGAATAGTTGGAGTCTTCTCCAGATCTGCATTTGTATGGATATCCTTCATACAGTAGTACTGCAGGAGTTTGTGCAGTGTGATGATCATGACTTTCATCAATCGCGACACAATCTTGCATTGGAACATGGGGCGCAGTGGGCGGGCCTGGTTCTGTCTTATCATGCGGGTGACCACGTTTTATCCACCCTTGAACTCGTTCCAGCGTGAAATGATTGCGGGGATGAACGTATGCACTCTTGGAACCGGAGAAGGCAAGTCTTGACTGGCCCTGCATATATCAACAAGTCATGCAGGACGTCTTCTCTTGTGAGATGAGCCACGCTAGACCCTCCCAAACCCCTCTTGTGCGGATTCCGTTTGGTTTGGAGGTAGTCTTCCAGAAACTTCCTGGATGGAGGTGTGGTTGGTTTTGTTCCGGCCTCTGTGCATGCAAACATCAACATGAGCTTGTGGAGGCATTTAGCACAGTGCAATAGGATTGGATGAGAGGCGATTCAACCTAGTTGCCATAGTCTGGATTACGTTCCCCATGGCATCACCTGCTCCAAAAGAGGCCCCAGGTGTGCCACGAATGCAAGGATGGGAAGAAAACAGAAGTAGTGGGGTGAGAATCGAGTCCAGACTGCGGTTGCAAACAACCATCCGGTGCACGAACCGAACACCAATGCTTACTGATAACCATCAGCGCCCCTGGAACTCCGAAAACATATGAATGATGCAACAGTTAAATCATTTCCGACTGCCTTTGGAACACCTCCAGCCAGCATTGGTCTTGCCTTTCCACGAACACATAATTCCCTTCTCCAAGATCACCACGCACCTGCGCGCCCTGCTGGTGTGCTGTCTCCATGTCTTGCGTTGTGGTGTTGGTTCTAGTTTTCACCTCAACCAAAAAAATCCATCTGTGGTGGTGCTGCCTAGGTCTCCCACCACAGCAAGGAAGTTCACTGAAGCACAGGCATACCTGTCATCCTTCCTGCGTACCAGCCCTGACCGATATGCTGCCTTGATTCGAAAATGCTTGCCATCCACTCTCTTGGTCTCCATTGCATTCCGTATCAACAGAACCTTGTTTTGTGGCCCGCTTTCGCATCTTTCGCTGCTTTCCCGTGAAGTGGCATCATGAACCAGGTTTGTAGCATAGTTGACGCCAATGAAGTTGTCAATGATGACATCCAGGGTGTGTCAGCCTTGTCGTCAGAAACTGGTGTTGTTCCCTCCTCCTTCGAGCTCGGCTTGTTCATAGTCGCTGCGATCAGCCGGTCAATCATTCATTTGTTGAATGTGTCGGTTTCCGTTTGTGTTGGGAAGCGCAGACTAATATGCTTCTTCAATGTCGCCGCGTTCATGGCCATGAACCTCCATCTCAGCTTGTCTGGTTCGTCCAGGATGTTTCCAAGCATCGCTTGCAGGGTGGAGGGTTTGCACCTGATCCGACTTGCATAGAATCAGCGCATCATGGCAGTGAGCACTTCAATGGGCATCGCTTCATCGTCATCTTCTGTTTCGTCGACGACGGTACGCATGTATCGTTCCAAATCTTGGGAGTCATACATAGGATTGGTCAGCGTTGTGTGAAACTAGGACGCTACAAATCCGTGTTTCTGCTGAGCTACATTCACCATGTATGCTTCTGGCGTCCCAGCGACGTCGAATCCCATGTACTGTTCGACGTCTTCCCATGCTTCTCGTTTGAAGACATGGCGCTGCTGTCCGGGTTGCTCCACTCGCCACTCTTGAGGACTGCCTGGATAACATCTGACCCCCCTTTGAAGGCGTTCTATCGCAATATTACAGCAGGGACGAACACATGCACTCTTGGAACTGGGGTAGGCAGTTCTTGGCATGCCTTCCAGATCAACAACTGATGGAACACATCATCCTTCTTCAGTGCTGTGATGTGGTGACCACCCGAAGACTGTTTGCTGCCAGATCTCTTCGAAAGTAGATACTTCTCGAGCATTGCTCCAGAGGATGTCAAAGTTGGATTGGTATCAATGTTGGTGTACGCGAAGTCCAATGTCAAGCGATACAAGTTGCCAAGCACCATTCCTAAACACAACATCAACGAAGCTGAGAACCTCGTGGACATGTATCTTAGAACGTTACCGGTTGAATCGCCTACCAACACACCAAGTGCACAAATGGTGGTGACAAGAGCAATGAAGGAACAGAGATGTTCGTGATCACATCATGTTGGGCCTGCCGCTTTGCAATACACGCTTTCAGCGACACATACGTGCCAGCCTCAGGAAACAAAATGCCAATTACAATCATCGTGCCTGGCACTCCGAAAACAAATGAATAATGCAGCAGTTGTACCATTTCCCACTGCTTCCAATATTGCACGTGCCACACATTGTCCTGCACTTTTCGGAACACATGAGCATCCTCATCAGTCCTGGTAGTCCTACTTGCTTCACAAAGATGTGTCTTCTCCAATTCCTCTGTTTTGGTTGTCGCCTGAGTCTTCATCTTGACGACGAAGACTTCGTTGTTGTCGTCATTGTCAGGGTCTCCCACAATAGCCAGGAAATCAATGGATGCCCAAGTGTAGGGAACAGCTTTCTTTGCAACAAGGCCAACACAGTACCCTGCGTTGATACAATTGCCAGAGCTTCCCACTCCAACGCACTCCATGGCCTTCTTCATCAGTGGGATCTCACATGTATGGCCCAACTTTGCGTTCTTCGCGGCTTTCCCCTTCACTCCTTTCATGAACCATGATTGTAGCATTGTCATTGTAAGCCTATGCTTCAATGATTCCATCCATGGCATGTCATTGTCTTCCTTGACAACAGATGGTGTCTCCAGCTGCCTTGTCATATTGGTGAGGGTCAATGCCACCATTCTATTGAGCAGAGTCATCCTTGTGTCTTGGGACAAGTTGGCCTTTGGTAGCTGTTCCTTGACATCCTTCTTGAGGGACATGTTGGCAAGAGCAACGAAGTGCTGCCAGGTCTTTTCGTGCTGCGCCATAATCCGATGCAGCATGGTGTAGTTTGTTGTTCCACTATGATGGACTTTGCTCATGTAGAAGAGCTGCATAAGGGCAGCTAGATTGGAGTCTGAATTGATGTTGATGTTGTTGTCACTGGTTTCGAGCCAAGCTTCCAACTCAGTTGAATCATGGACTGGATTTGTCAGTTGTTGGTATGTGGTGAGTGCCTTCAGCATTGTCCTTTCGGCACTCAAATCCTTGGCATATGTCTCAGCCTTTCCAGAAATATCAAACCCCATGTATGTGCTGACATGTTCCCAAGTGGCTTTGTTGAATACGCCAGGATTTTTTGGAGTTCAACCACTCGCCATTGTCAAGCATGGCCTTGATCATGGTAGACGTGGAGGTGCTTGTGAAAACAAACCTCCTCTGCATGAACCATAGATGGCCGCTCTGCTCGCATGTGAGACCCTCCACCTGGAGATCCCAAATCTGTGCCGCCCAGGCTGCAGTTTTATTGTCGATGGCTGTTTGGTCGGGTTGGTCTGTTTCATCGTTGCCAAGCATCCTTGCTGCCCTCATTGCAGGCGATAGGTTAGTATTGGATACTCAGTGTTGGAAGAAGTGTGGGCACAGCTCGGACTGACGATTGTGTTTGTCTTTCCTGTTGACCATGTTGGTGTACATTTGTTGGTCGCGAGGATTCTCTAGATTGAGGTCCCACTCAAATGAAGCAGCGTTGGTGCCAACAGCCAACACGGTTTTCAGAATGTGGTGGTAAGAATAGAGAGTGAATTGTTTATTCCCCATGCTATTTGTCACTGCTATCTGAAGTTTGCGCGGGACGTGCTTTCCGACGTCCATCTGTGGGTTTCCTGGTGTGGTCCAGCTGTCGAAGATAAAGGGCAGGTGGGCATGACGCATGTGCATTCCTTCAAAGTCTGCGTCCTTGCTGATGAGGTCGCGCGAACTCAATTCGGTGTTGAAGCCGCGGTTCGCCATAAGCATGATATTGCGGAGACTTCCATCAGCCTGTCCCAGTTGGGAAAGGAGGGCCAAGTAGTTGTCATGAGGACTGTCATGAGATGCAGCAAGGCCAGCAACAAGACCTGACACACGCTGCACAAGGTTATTCAATTGTATGCTAACACATGGAAGAAGTGAACAAGGAGAGAGGAAGGAAGGAGAATGGAATGAGATGGTGTAAGAAAAGTGAGACAATCATTGCCAAACACAAGCATGCAAGATAGAACTTATCCATCACGGTTTGCATAAGCATGTTGCATCACAAGCAAGCAACTTCTGTCAGTGTGACTCTGGCAATGGACCAAGTTGTCATCAAGAGTGACGATTCGACAACCATTACCATGATTCAGACAGATCTATGGAAGGCTTTGGTTGAATGCCTTCTCCAACTCTGTCCAAAGGAACCGATGGCCTCCTGATGATGGAGTGTCCCCGTTGTCCCTGATGTTGCTCCAGGTGACAACGTACAACTCCTTGGATGGAAATGCATCAAGCTTGACAATGACATCAGAGTCGTAGAGGCATTTGGTGATGCACCCCAACATCATCTGAGCCAAGAATTCATACAAAAAATCTTGCATAGCTGCCACAGGGGGATGCTCAGACCCCCTGGTCCAAACGCATCAACAAAGATGGAAGACGAAGCTCCCAGCATGCGGCGCACAAGGTTGTGCGAGGTGGGCACAAAAGGGCCCCTTCCTGGGAGAGGCTTTGGAAACAGTTGGAGCCCACATTGACAAGTGGTCTGGACCTCCATTCAAAGCTGAGCCAAGGACAAAATATGGGTGCCGCTAGCAGTGACAGTGGTTCCATGAGCGGCAGGACAAGTTACATGCCACTCCATGAAACCCCTTCTGCTGTCCTTTGGCGGAGAAAGGATGACGCAATGGGTGCAACCATGACTCGTGGAAGGTCGAACACCAAACGTACCGACAAGCGGAGGGGGTGATGGATCCATGACAACACTTTCGTCATCGCTGCAGATGGAGGCAACATGAACGTGGTCGTTGAGATGGTGATCATGTTCGCCGATACCATCATGGAGAAGGTGTGGGGCATCAATGGTGTTGGTGGCACAAGCATCAGCAAAGTCGTTCTTGATGGCCTGGATTGTGTTGAGGTGGTTGCCCTTGTTCACAGATGCCATGGTTGAAAGTTAGTTGCGGAGAAAGCAGGAGCAGGAGCAGATAGTCTGATGTCAACATGAAGTTGGGGGGAAGTCCTGAGTGGAAGGAGGACCAATGGTGATTGGAGAGAGGTCATGGAAGGAGCATCAATGTGAACAGGTGTATTGTGCAGCAACAATACTGTAGTTGTTGTCGGGAGGAGAAGAAAGGGAGACAACGCGAGAGACAACGCGAGAGACAGCGCAAAATCACAACAGCAGCAGATCAGAACGCAAAAGGAAAAGACAGAAGAAATCGAACTAGTCGATGCAGGAATCGCACCAACTTAAATCTACATGTTGAGGCTTATTTTGTTTTCACCCTGACGCAAAATTCTCCGTGGATATCTGACTCGCGTGTGGTCAAATTACAGGGCGCTCCTGTGTTGCCCAACGATGTCGATCCCCTCCCCAGTCCTCTGTCAAGGTCTCGTTCACCAAAGCAGAAACGAGACTGTTCAAATAACTTTCAACCCTTTGTTGATTACTGTTGACCCAACAAATATTGTCCATACAGGCAAACACAAGAGTAACGGTAGAATAAGTATTAAAGCGCTGGAGTCCATGATGATTCAACAGGTGACGGACAAGCGAATTACATGGTTTCTTGTTGTTGGATGCGGCAAAATAGACAATAATGTTTTATTTGTTGCACTTTCATTTCGCGATTTAGTCGCACGAGTCGTGCTTGGCTTTCCAATGTTCGCCTCCGTGGTGTCACGAGTGGGGACATTTTCGTCTTGTTCTGGAGGCAAGGACAGAAAAGAACATCAACAACAGATGACCTGCCCATCAGCGTTGTTGCACATTCGTAATTCTGGTTCTTTTTCGTGCGTGGTGTCACCAGTACAAACCCTACGGCACACAACTGCCACAGTTCTGCCCACACCCCACCGAAAAGGCAAAACCCCAACAACACACCAACTGCCAACCGCACAACATCGACGTCCTGCCCCCGAAGATCACCAAGTGTGCTCACTTGCAAACGCTCCACTTTCGTGTCCATCCCGTCATCGCACATCACCCCGAACGCAACGCAACGCATCCCATTCATCGATTCATACCACTTATACGAGTACATCAGCAGATCCAAGTGCCATCAAGCTGTCAAGACATCAACATCTCACATTCGCCACCGCACAAGTGAGTCCGTTGGCGTTGTTCGTCTCGTGTTGCTCTGTGACGCTCTTGTTGCATCGATGGCAACACTCGTACCATGCGAGGATGTCATCGCTATCTAATAGGAGTCTGTCTCTCTGCTCGATGGGATGTTGTGCATCGTCTTGACACTCACACCACTCCGTTGTCTTGTCCCCACACTATTGTGCATGTGTTGCGAAATAAAATACATCACACACTACATCACACACTACACATTTGACGCCTGCCACGCATGCTTTGGACGGGATCCAACCGCGCTTCTTTCCAAGCAGGGAACTGCCGACACTCTTGAGTCAACAACCATGGCTGCTCTCGATGCGCAGATCTACCATGCCTGCGGGTCGGGTGACTTGGCGAAGCTGATTTCGTTGGTGGAGTCCAGCGAGGTTGCCGTCAACATGAACGCCGGCAACTCCTCGGGCAACACACCACTCCATCTCGCAAGCGGCAACGGCCACACGCATGTGGTTGCATGGATCTTCCAGTCCGATTCCATCGAAATCGGCATCGATCCCAACGTGCAAAATCATGTGGGCAACACACCGCTGATTCGCGCTTGCTTCCGCGGGCACACGGATATGGTGAAATACATGCTGGGCTGCGATCCTGCCACCAGCAATCTCACGGCCGCCGTCGATGCCAACCTGCAGAACAGCCAGGGTGACATGCCACTCCAGGCCGCTTGTACAAAGGGGCACACCAGTCTTGTGGAATTCATGATTCGGTCCAATTACGCTAACGTCGATGTCAACGCGAGGGATGGCAATGGATGCTCCCCATTTCTCTCAGCCTGCTGGTACGGGCATGCCGATGTTGCGAAGCTCTTGCTGCAATCGCAGCGAACGACCATCGATGTCAATGAGCAGGATGATATGCTCGAGACGCCGCTTCACGTTGCCTGTCACCTCAGGTCACGCAGCATCGTCGAACTCCTGTTGCAGACTGATGGCATCGATCCCAACATTCCAAACTGCGACGGCAACCTGCCGATACACATCGCCTGTGAGCAGGGCTACTTGGATATTCTTGAACTGTTGCTGGGCTCCGATACCTTCAACCAGAATCTGAACGTCCAAAACCACGTGGGCAATACGCCGCTTCATCATGCCTGTCGGACTGGGCGTGTGAGCATCGCCGAACGTTTGCTACGATGCGATCCAGCTGGCATAGACATGCAAGCAAAGAACAATTGGGGTGACACGCCGCTCCATCTCGCTTGCTTGAACAACCAACTGAGGGTGGTGCAATGGCTGCTCAGCACCGTTCACATCAACATCAACGCCAACATCAGAAACTGCAAGTGGATGACGCCATTCCACTTCGCCTGCCGGAATGGCTCCGCAGAATTAGTTCGGCTCATGATCAACTCGGATCGCGCCGCCGTGGATGTCAACGTTCAAGATATTAAAGGCAATACGCCCTTGATCCTTGCCTGCCAGCGTGGTAAGCATGCCGTGGTCGAACTTCTCTTGCATCCCAACCGCATCCGCAACGTCGACTTTCACGCTTGCAATCGCGATGGATTATCTCCGTTCCGCTACATTTGTTCGGAAGGTCACGTCGATTTGATCGAATGTTGGCTGCGGCTTATCGATGGTGATATTGACGCAAGCATCCAGTGCAAGCAAGGTCTCACGCCTTTGCATTACGCATGTCGCAATGGGCACATGCATACCGTGAAGATGCTGCTGGAATGCGATCGCATCAACACCGATGCGAACATTGGAGATTTCCACGGCCACACGCCGCTCCATCATGCAGCTGTGAACAAGCACAAGGGCGTGGTGAGATACCTGGTGCAGCTCGACGGCACCAAAGTTCATGTCAACGCTCAGAACACGATGGGCGACACGCCTCTTCATCTTGCTTGCGCCGCTGGGCACGACGAGGTGGTCGGATGCCTGTTGCGAGCGAAGGCTGGTCCCGCCGCCGCGACAACCATCGCAAGCGCCAGCATTCGAAACAACGACGGAGATGCACCCATCCATCTCGCCTGCGTGAATGGGCGCAGAGATGTGGTCGAATGCTTGCTACATCACGACCCAGCCGGCGCCAACATCAACCTGCAAAACAGCATGGGAGACACACCTCTGCATCTCATTTGCGAGGGCAACCACGTCGCTTTGGCACAGTGGCTGTTCCGATGTCCGCAACCCGCCATCGATCTCAACATCAAAAACAACGAAGGCAACACCCCGCTCCAAGTTGCCTGCAAGAAGAAAAGCAGCGACATGGCCGACTTCTTGATGGCATGCGACTCCATCAATGCCGACATCAACACGAACGTGCAAAACAACGAAGGCAACACGTCGCTGCACCTTGCCTATGGCAGCGGGTTCGTGCTCGACGTGAACGACACGGCCAAGCTGTCTCATCTGTATAACTTCCTCCAGAGAGACGTGGTGCCGAGCCGAAAACTGAACGATGTCTGCTACGGAGAAGCCAACGACATGATCACCCAATTGATGGACCGAGCCCAAGCACTCGCCAGCATCCCAAACCATGATGGTGACACGCCCGTTCATCTGGCATGCCGTCACGGTGACATGCCCAGGTTGCAGGTTTTGATTGGGACGGCGTACGCAAGGGAGTCCATCGATGCCACGTGGCGCAACAAAGACGGCGACACTCCGTTGCATTTGGTCCGTGAAGACGTGGATATGGTGAAGCTGCTGCTAAATTCCGCCAACGTCAAGACCGATGTGAACCTTCGGAACAGGAACGGGGACACGCCGCTGCATTGCGCGGCCAAGCAGAATGCCCACGAATTGGTCGACTACTTGCTGACGGTGGAGGGCATCGATCCGAACGTGCAAAACAGTTTTGGAAATACGGCGTTGCACTGCGCGAGCGCCCGGGGAAGCTGTGACATCGTGATGGAGATGATCCAATGCAGCGCGAAGGTCGATCGCAACATCCGCAACCATGATGGCAACACGCCGTCAGAAGTTTCACGCCAACCTAGACCTGCCGTGGTCGCCGCCGTGCGGCAAAGAAAGCGGGCGAAAGTCGATCGATCTTGAGGGAGACGTTAGATTCATACATGTTATTCGTGCATATCACAATTCATACCGTAGTAATACAATACAATGAGTGCTACTCTGCGCCCTCTCCTCTCTGGAATTTGCTGTCCTCGCTATTCAACAGCACCTCATGGTTCCACCGAGCTCAATTGTCTCTCATTCTGCAACTTGACACTGCGATCACGACCTGTGCTTTATTAAGTTGTGGCTTTCCAGTCGGATTATTGGGTACTACTATTCTCTTTTGAAAGTTAGAGGGCCTCGCGTCTGTCGTTTCACACCATTATGAGATGTACGAGCCTCTCTCTCTCGCATGGTGGCTCGTCCATGGAGCACCCTCACGAGAGAGAGAGGGAGTGCGTGTGTGTGTTCTGCTTCACTCTTCTCTGCTCTTATCTACTTTGCATTCGCGTCTGCTACATGTCTCTGCAATGGGGTGGACAAGATGTCTGTCTTGATTGTTGCCCACAGTACCTACGAGCTACCTCCACCATCATGTCATTGGTTGTACACAAACAGCATGTTCAGAAAAGGAACAGAAAATGTGAGGAGAAAACTGTAATTTGAATTCGGTGATGCGAAACACATGAATTGGTCGGAGTTGCCAGCGTGCGTTGGAAGAGCATTGGATCTTGATGCACATGAAACTCCACGAAGCGATTGGCCGTGTCACATCAAACCGTTCTTGGCGAATTCAACGGCTAGAGATATTTTTGGCTTCATGGTGTCGTTCTTGTCCAATCTTGTTTTTTGGGGATCGGGAAACAAAGCTGCTGTGGACGAATCGCCGCGCGAGGCAAAGCGAGAAATAAGACCGATGGCATCAATGTGGGAGACGCACGCAGACAGAGAGAGAGAGAGAGAATGACGGACAACGAGAGAAACGGAGATCCCCACTGATCGCCAGGCAAAGGAAGAGACAGACACAAAGGCCAGGAGCGCAGTTCGGTGGCAGCAAGACAGACAGACTCACGCATCAATCACCTCCTCCTCCATCCTCCGAAAGAGTCATCAAGCGGAGCACTCCACTCCACTCCTCTCTAACACAAACTGCTTCCCACCGATTGAGTTAACGGAAGCAAAGGGACGGCAATAGAAGACGGCAATAGAAGACGATAACACCATGAACTCACCAGCGCGGGAGTCGGCTCCCGAGGAGCAGTACGCCCCGTACGGAACCGTGCTGGAGGCGGCCTTCGTCGACCCCGCCTACCATTGGCCACCGGCCGACGGCGAGGGCCGCAATGCCATCGAGCTGCAGGCATCGGCCATGCTGATGAGCAGCGACGAGGACTCCATCCGGACGACGCAGTCGCAGAAGGACCGCATGCGCATGCCGCAGAAGCCCACCATCACGACGGTGAAGAAGCGGGGATGCTTCGGCTGCTGCAAGTCCGACGAGGCCATCATCGATCTGCGCGACTACGAGATCGCCAAGAAGAACGCCATCGAGGCGCGCAAGGCCCACTTCGAGGCCAAGAAGCAGCGTCAGAAGGAGATGCGCAAGAAGAACAAGTACAGCCGCGTGCCGGAGGGCGTTCTGGTCTACCGATTGGACACGGGCAACCAGACGATCACCCTCATGAGTCCGCCGCATTCCAACACCGACATGGACAACCTCATGACGGAGATCGTGGTCGTCTCGGCCCACCCCAGTTCCGACAAAACGCGCCGTGGTATGGTTGTCGTCGATGCCGATGGCCAGCAGCACACCCTCGTGGCTTGCGAGCAGCGCACGGCGATTGCCTGGCTTGAGGGCATCGACCTTATGCTTGCCAACAGCAACCGTCTCGGATCCAACGTGAGTTTGTGCATTGTCTGTTTGTTTTCAATGTCATTTCATGTTATTATTGTTGTTATTATTGTTGTTGTTGTATAATAGTTTGGAGGATGGATGTGTTCCTGCGCTCATTCGTTCATTCATTCGTTCATAGGATACTATCGATGCCACTGATATGTGTGGAATAAACAAACAAACAACTCACAATTGCCATGCACTTTTTCATTTCAATGCTCAACTTTTCCACCCAAACACACACACACACACACACACCCTTAACCTCGCTTCTCTCCACTTTCGCACCAATAGAAACTACAATCGCAATCCAGAGAATGGCGCAAGAACAACCTCAGCACGCGCGAGCTGGATCAGATCGAAGGGCAGTACCTCAACCTCGCCAACTACTCGCACAAGCTCATTCGATCCGGCAAGACTGGCAAGAAGGCCAGGAACACCTCCGATGGCATCTACTACTCCATCGAGGTCTCCAAGGACCCTGCCGATCAGTTCGAGGAGGAGGCCTTGGAGAGCATCGCCAAGCGCCGCGCCGTCATCAAGGACTCGTGGGACTTCTACCGCATGATCTGCTCCTTGCTGCGTGACAAGCGCAAGTACGACGAGGTCTTCCGCAAGCTGCAGCTCAACCCCGTCTACCCCTACCTGCGCTCCATGACGGGCCTCAACGATCCAGGTGACAAGACCGAAGAGAATGTCGACAAGATCGTCATCCAGCGTGACCTGCCCGAGTACAACCACATGACGCGCACCCAAGTTGCCGAGACTCTCGTCAAGCAGGCCGAGGAGGCCACGCCGGCGCTTGTGGAGATTTGCAAGGCCTTGGCCGGAAGCCTCGGAATGGAGGAGGTCGGCGTCGGTCCCGTCAAGGAAGTATCGTCGGCCCTGCGCAAGGCCGAGAGGAAGTACCAGGGAGATCTGCTCAAGGTCACTGACTTCTGCCGAGCGCTGCTCGTCGTCAAGGACTTCCCATCGTTGCTGGCGTTGTTGGAGCTGGCGCGTGATTCCTTCGGACCATTGATCCGTCGTGTCAAGCTCTCCACCCTCAAATCCGACCACCCCAGCAAGCCGGGTGGTTACAGGGACTGCGTCATCAACCTGGAACTGAAGGAGCACATCTGCGAGATCCAGGTGCACCTGTGGCCCATGTGGGTGGTGTGCGGCGTCGACGGATTCCGTCACTACAGGCACTCGCTGGAGTACAACACCGACACCTTCGAGAACCCGTACGACGCCCTCGAGGGACTGGACCGCAAGACGATGGCCGAGCTGATCGTGATGGCGGAAGAAGCCGTCGCCGACAGCCCGCTGGACAGCCTCGAGTGGTACCAGGAGAAGTTCATCCTGGATTACTTCGCCGAGGTCGGTCTGTTCATGAAGCACGGCCTGCACGTATGGGCAGAGATCACGCTGAAGCAGCTCGTCCGGCTGAGGCAGCAGTCGCCCGACATTGGCTTCGACCATCACGAGACCATTCAGCTGCACCGGTACCTGGAGCAGGTCCTGCGACAGCTCAAGAAGAACGAGGAGGCCGATGAGGCTGCCGTGGTCATTCGCGAATTCGAGTCGAGGCTGAAGAATGAGAAGGAGGATGCGGAGGAGTCGTTGTGGGATTATCTGATCAACGCTCCAGGCGAAGCATACGATATGATCATGTAAGTTGCATGCATTGAAAGGGTGGTCAGGAGTGGTTGAGATGGTGATTGCTTTCGAATTCGACTCTGTCGTGTTGTGTCGTATTGCGTCGTGTTGTGTCGTCATCCCATCTCACACGCGTTTTCTTCCATCACATCGTCTCTGTTCACTGTTTCCATTATATCACCCTATATGGTCCCCTTCGCCACGCCAACATAGGGATCCAAACAAGAAGGAACGAGAAGAGGAAGAGAAGGTCCGCAAGGAGGTCAAGGCATCGAAGAAGGCATGGCGAAACATCCGCAAAGAACGCTTTGCATTCCTCGACTCCGCTGCCGGCGGTGCCAACACCAAAGCAGGGTCAACTGCTGCGCCCTTCGAGGAAAAGAAGGAGATGTCATCTGCGTAATCATCAGCGGAAGTTGTATCGAGAGAGACAATCAAACTGCATGTGGACCGGCGAGCCGAAGGAATGATCAACTCGAGCTCCACCATTACATTGGGAGTGGCTTCTTGGCAGAGTCAGAGCCAAGGATAAATCGATATAGTAGTGTTTGTGTATTTCTTTTTCCTACTCTCGCATTCTATATTACTTGATGCTTGACTTTGAGAAGTTGAAGAGGTTGGCAGAAATCATGGCGTGTCGGGTTGCGAGTAGACAATTGAAGTCTATCTGCGTTCGGGTGATACGGACGGCAGACAGACCGTGAAAATGGCGCGAAAGCAAGCGAACGTGATGGACCAAGAAAGATGCGCATGGAAACACGATCATGGCACCACCACCCTTTGCTGTTGTCCCTCTCCATTCATCACAATAACAAGACGATCCGATCTCATCACAATCAATCTCTGACAAAACACGCACTCTACTCGCACCCGCAACCATGTCCATCAACATCAAATCGTCGCAAGACCAGCCCACACCAGAAGAAGTGGAACTGACCAAGATGCTGGCGCAAGACCGACCAACCATCGAGGCCGCCGTGAAGTCCTTCATCAGCCTCTCCTGCGCCAAATCCTTGACGACGGCGACACCCGCAACGCCGCAACAGCAGATCCTGGCGACGGGGCGCCGCATTCTGAAGGCCGTCAACGCGCACACCTTCCCCATCCATTACACCGTCGACGTGATCCGTCCCGCGAAGCATTCCGACGCGCAGCAGCACAGATTGAAGGAACGGCAGATCGTGTCGCAGCTGTGGAACGCGTTGGTGGAGTCGCAGCAGAAGCCGTCCAAGTTTTTGGGGCGGCGGTCGTTGCGGCATGCGTGGAAGCTGCTGGAAGCAGGCGAGGAAGAGGACGAGGCGTGGAACGAGTTTGGGCGGCTTCTGTTTTTGGACATGGAGGATGAGGATGTCGACAACGATGCCGAATTGATTTGGGCGGCGGATGGTGGGGACAGCGAATTGGCCAAACGAAGGCAGCGGCGGAAGGCTCGTGCGACGGACAACAACACTGCTGGGGAGGAGGAGACGCAGATCGTTCCAGCGGAGCCAGACACGAAGCCCAGTGCGCAACCATAACAATACTCCACTCCACAAGCATTTGCAGTAAAGCGTCTTTCTCTACCATAGTGTTAGGATCGTGCGTTGCATGACCGGTGCGAACCCGTGTGTGTGTGTGGGAATTTAAATCAACCCACAATGCGGTGCTCCACACCACTCAGTAGAAATTTCTGCTGCTGAGGATCGAACCCCCCGGCGCGACGACTGTCCTGCTCTGACGGATGTTCTTGAACTCCTCCCGTCTGAGGCTGCCAAGCACGTCGGCGCAGTACCGCACGATGGTGGAATGAAAGTTGGAGTCGTCCTCCTCCATGCAGCTCATGACGTGCTCGTATCTGCTGCGCCGCGCCAGGTCCTCGTGGAGGATACCGGTGCCCAGCTGCACTTCGACGCCGCCGCGCTCCTGCTCCTCCTGAAGTTCCTTCTCCATCAGGTCCAGGATCTCCAAGCCCGTCGTTGCCCACTGCTGGTAATGATGCAGCACCTCCTTCTCGCCGCGGATCTGGATCTTCGCGTGCCGTTTGTTGGAGAAGGGCGGGTACATCGCTCTGACCCTCAGGTCCGCGATATCCTGCTGCAGTTTGGTCGGATATCGCGACAGCGTCACGGTTATTATCTGGTGCAAATGCTTCAGTGCCGCACGTTCGTTGCGGATGCTGATGGGGTGGCGCACATCGCGGCAGCTTCGGTAGAGGGTGGAGAGCCCACCCCTGTGATCTGGAACAAACAGGGATCGCATGGAGCCGGTCATGGGGGTGGCCAGCGTCTCCAGCTCGTCCGAATTGCTGTTCATGACACGCAGGAGGCTGAAGAGGAGGCGCGTATTTTCATTGTTGGAGACGCAGATGCGGACTCGCTTTGCCGCCGTGGCCCTGCTGAGGTTGGTCTCGCCTCTCATCCAAAAATCAAGCTTCTGCACGTACAAGGGATCGCCGGAACTGAGGCTGAGCTCGATCGGGACCTCGTTGGGACAGAAGCCGTCCAGCTCGCGGTTGTTCTCAACGGCGAATCCGTAATTCAGCAGGAAGCGGTGGTTGCATTTCTGTCCGTAGGAATCGTAAACCTGCGACCCCGCCGGAATGGATTGGAGGCTGTGCATGGTGAACATGTGGTTAATGAAAGGTATGGAGATGGTATCGGAATGGATGAGATTGAGATTGAGAGGTGAGTTGGTTGGTTGATTGGCTGCATGTTGTGACATAGACATATTGGTATTTGCAGACATCTGTGCATGGAGCATGAAATAAAACGTGATTGCGTACTCGTGCAGCCACGTACCTTGTGATGGTGAAGGCCTGACGTTCCTCATCGAAGGTCCATTTGGTCTCCCTCGGCCTGTAATGATTGAGCATGTCGGCATGCGGCACCAGCGCCGATGTGCGGTGGCCGTCGATTTGCAAGCCGAAGTTTCTGGAGCACACGCACATGCGCGCCCATTTGAATTGTTCCAGCGTGCAGACCTGATGCAAGGGCGCGATGCGGCAGATGGAGTGATAGTCCTCGGCGATGGCGTCGTTGCGGTCCTGAATCTGCTGCAGGAGGTAGCTGCCCCGCAAATGCTTGAGCTCCTCGTTGGACCAGAAGATGGGCATGTTGCGCAGCGTCTGCGGCAGGATTTCGTAGTAGGGATGGAAGAAGGATTGATCGCCATTCATTTTGCGATCCCACAGAACGAAGATCATGAGGAAGATGTGCTTTGGCGCATCCAGGTCCAAGTCGCTGCGTAATATCGCCTGTCCGATGGGAGTGTCCTGTCCCATCTCCACAGTGATGAGGCACTGGCGTGGGATGCTCATGCAGACGGTGTTGGGTGGAATGTTGGCCCTCGCATGCACGCCTCTCATCTCCGACTCTTCCGTGCTGGCGGCTACCTGCGTCTGCTCCTTCTTTTCCTCCTCCTCGTTGTCCGTCTGCGGTGTGTCATACTCTTTCAGCTCCAGCTGTTGTTGCAGTCGTAGATGCGGTCGTCGTTGCATTGAGACAGGCGAAGTGCACCCATGCAGCCACCCACCGCATGAATGACAAACAGCGAAGTACCGCGATGGATAAATCCGAGACGCAAAAGAGGACATGGTGAGAGGGGTCTGTTGCATCGTCAAGCATGTACGAATAGACTAGAATAGAATAGCATGGTAAAGCAATGTGATGTGATGTAATGTGGACTGGAAGTTGAATGTGATCCATCTGAACACACCCACACACACACACCCACACACATGTAATGCATGGATGCGCATGGCAAAGGCCCATCGCAATGGGAATGAACGAACGGCTTGAAAGACGGCAGCAAATGCCATAAGTGCGGCTGATCAAAAGAGACTCAGTCTTGCCAATCAGACTCCGCTCCGCATCCACCATGCTGCGAAGGAACTCACCGTCTCGAACTGCGCTCCATTTTCCAGCAGCCACGCCTCGAAGCGCTCGTACTTGTCCTGCGACATTCTGGATGGAGCTGCTGCGGTGCTTGCTTGTTGGCTCTGCATTCTCCTGCTTGGGCAGAACTGAGCGGGGTTGCGCTTCTCCGGATTCTCTGCGTCTCTCCTTTTCTTGCTGCCTTCGATTGATTGTTCGCAGATCGATCTATCAACTTGGCTCCTTGCTTGCTTGCTTCTTTCTGACTTGTCAATGATCTCACTACTCTACCAATACTCCTCACGCTGCTCTTGCCCTTGCCCTTGCCCTTGCCCTTGCTCGCTGTCTCTATCCACTCACGGAGGTTGTTCCTCTTGGTGGTTGCAGTTGTGTGCCAAGAGTGCGCCTTCGGACGCCAAAACTTGGACGAGGTGTGTGTGCGTGTTTGTGTGCTCTTGGTCGTGTCTTGTCCTCGCGCACTTTGCGTGGTCGGCAGCCACGCATTGCAGACGCAAAAACTCCGTGTGTGCGAAATTTATCGACCAAGGTGACACCGCCTGCCGACCTCTTGCTTCGCAGCGAAGGAGTTTTGATCGTTTTTCGATCGGTACGACTCCAAGGAACGTTTCAGCATGTCTATCATCACGAATCTAGATAGGTACGGAGGTGTGGTTGGTAACCCGCTTTTCATGTGCTCTGCGTATCCCCAATTGCTTGCATTGAAGTATCACGACAGGAAGAGAACTCACTCTGTTGATCTCCCGCTGAAATGACGGAGTCTAGTTGCGAGGAATGCATAGCTGTCAGCCTCTCTAACCGAAAATAAATAGTATTGCATGCGCATACTCTCTCACTCGCCGTCGCACTCGCTCTAAACGGACCCGTCCGTGCTTCCCTCGATTCGACCAAGGATGGCATCCATCATCTTGTCGAAGCCTTCCAAACCACCCAGCTTCTCCAAATTGGCGAGGGCTTGCTCGTTGATACCACCCGGCGTTTGTTCCGCGATCAGATCATCCAAACGACTCGCATTGTCGCATCCGTTGTCGGCATCCTGCAACATGCCCAAACACTGCTTCGTCATGAGGTAGGAGGCATCCTCGCGAGACAGACCGCCCTTCTTGACGAGCCACTCGCGACCGCTGCGCATGAGACCGTACATGGGACCCATGACGCACGTCGTCATCATGGACACGGCCAGCTGCTTCTCGTCCTTCAATGTCACGACGCCGCCCATGGCACCGAACAGCGCCGTGATCTTGGGATGCGTGCCGGCGGGTGCGCAATGCAAGCACACGCCCTGGTGGTTGGCGACGGAGGGTAAACAGATCATCTTCGACACGCTGGGCGTAGCCAGTTTGCAGTACTTCACAATCTCGGGGACCTTTGCCGTGGACTGTGCATGTGGGCATGGAGTGTGGATGATATGGCAGTATTCGCATACACGTGTGTTGTGCATTGCGTTACGTGTGGAAGACGAAGGGAATGGCACAATTGAAAGAGAGAGAGAGAGAGAGAGGCAATCAACTATGAATGAGCCAACGTTGCACTTGGCGGGTGCGGTATGACCTTCCTTTTTTGCCAGCATGCGCCCGTCTCTGCCAAGAAGCATAAACCAGCATTCACATAGTGCCTTTGCAAATGCTGCTGCGTATTTTGGCACCTGCGAAATAACGCAGATGCTGTGATCGTTGGCTTGCCGGCGACTGCATCAGACATCGCCAAAGCACAATATCAACTCACCAGAAGGGAAACAACCTGATGGCGTTGTTTGTCAAAGTTGAGCTTCCCCAGCACTTCCTCT
The DNA here is from genome assembly GCA_026770025.1 of Craspedostauros australis. Lineage (NCBI taxonomy): Eukaryota > Bacillariophyta > Bacillariophyceae > Mastogloiales > Achnanthaceae > Craspedostauros > Craspedostauros australis. The sequence continues at coordinate 2,274,420 of JAMXDE010000010.1, read as the reverse complement.
CCTTGGCTCGGAAGCACGCACACGAAGACCACATCGGATTTGTCCAGAATCTCCTGGTTATCATCGTGGACGGTCACCAAGTCCGGAAATTCAGCTGCCACGGCGGAAGACTTGGCCTTGGAACGTCGCGAGACGGCGATCGATCCCACCTTGACGGCTGTCTGCGTGGCGATGCCTCTGGCGATGGCCGATCCGATGGTGCCAAAGCCGATGAAACCCACCGAGATGGAGTCCTCATTTCCGCTGACCTTCGATGCTGCGCGATCGGTAGCGCCACGATGCCATGTTGGAGATGAGGCGATGAATCCGCCTGCAGCCAGAGTTGCGGTTCCCAGCAAGGCGGCGAGGATCGTGGTGGAGGAGAGCACCTTGGGTGAGAAAGCCATGGCTCCTTTTGTGTTGCCGTTTGTTCACAGGACGACTATGGCAGAATATGTAAAATCCGGTTGAGTTCTTGTCGATCTCTTGTTGTACTTGTATGGTGCGTGCGGGAATATGTGATAGAGAAGATGATTGATAACCGTCCCAAGAGCAATCTCAGCTCTGGTATTTGTGTGGGTTTGCGGCTTGTCGGAACAGAGAAGAGCGCGTGACGAGAGTGACGTTTTGTGTGGTGATGATGGGTCAACATCTTTGGAGGCTCCGCTCGACTAACCCACACCGAAAACCATCATCACGGTTCTCGCCTTGCGACCAAGGAACACAGAATGAAATTTTGGAATCTTGATCTGCGAGCTACGATCGGCCGAAACTAGAGAGACAGAGAGCATTCTGAGGGCGCACTTGTATTATTACTCTCTCTCTCACACACACTCTCTCATAGTATGTCGTAGAATCTTATCATCCATACCATAACGTAACTTACTCTAAAAATCTACTTTGGGCACCTTGCGGATTTCGTAGGTTGACTTGCGATCATCCCGATCTGCAATAAACTGCCGTGTTTCAAGGCCCAATTCGGCCTCGGCTTGCTCCGAATACAAACCAATCCTCGTCGCCTCTTTCGTGTCTTCCGCAATCTCCACCAATTCCAACCATTCTTTGTCCAAACCGGCCATCATTGCGCTGTCGTTGAATGTCCTTTCCTTTGTCGCAATATCCTCATCATCATTCTTAACAGCAGGAGCATCATTGTCGGGAACAGCAGCCATCTCAGCAGCAGCGACAGCGTCACCGCTTTCCTTCGAAGGCAGACTGCTACCAATCAGTAACGTCGGCGATTGTTGGTCGCTGGTTTCTATCGACGACTGCGGCGCGTTGTTCTGTGCCTCCTTCTCGGCTTCCATTTGCGCGGCAGCTCGTTGACGCTCCGCTTCTTCTTCGTGTTGTTGCATCGCTTTCGGCAGCGCTTCGGCACGCTGGTCGGGCGTGATGGCATGATTCAGAACGAGGGATGCCTGCAATGGTGTCATGGATTTGATGTCGTCCGCCGTGTAACCCAACGATTGCTGCAGCTCCGATCGCATCGCACTCGTGATCATGAAGGCGATCTTGGCCTTTTGCGGCGATGGTGCTGGTGTTGTTGTTTCTGCTGCTAGTGTGTTTGTGGATGTCGTGCTGGTTTCTGTTGTCGAATCTGTCGTTGTCGTGGACGCAGCCAACGTGGCCCCTTGCTGAAAGGACTGCGGCAGAAGATAGGTTTTCGTGTAATTGGCAATGCCATGGTACCGCATCAATCCAAGCTGCTGCTCCATCTTGAGCAACCCAATCGCAGCGCGGTTGTCGCCCGACCGAGCCTGATCCAAGAGCACGGATTTGGGTGGCGTTTTGGCCATCATGCCCTTGCCAAGAGCCTGCAGCAGCACCATGCTATCCTTGCTGGTGCTGTACAGCGATCTGCCCCATCGTGATGCGATCGATGTGAAGGATGGCATACTGCTCCACCTGCTGATACTTCTCTCTTGTTGTCTGCGCTTGATCTCATCGCACAGATTATGATCTTCCGCATGACAACCATCGGAATGATCTCCTTCCTGTTCCACCCTTGTTGTTGTCAACGAGATGGACGATTGATTGCTTGGTGGTCATTTTTCGTCAAAACAAACGAACACCTTCGAGACTTCCGAAGTACTTTTGAATTTCGAGAAGGTTCGAAATTGCAAGCGCCACATTTTGGCCTGGCTGCGTTGGTGGTGACACCGATCATGCCGATGACGAACGAGAGATGACTCTCTTTGTTGACGGTTCCACCAACGCAGAACAAAATAGCACGGCATCACATCCCACCACACCTCATCTCATCTCATTTCGTCTCAGCGCTATTTTGTTGCCCACAACAGACAAAGGCGAAGCAACATCGTAACCCTCACAAAATACGATCGGACTACTCCACAATCGAACTGCTCCACATTCCGTGTTCCACGCTCCAAGCTTCACTGTCGAACTGCTCCGCGCTCCACGCTCCGTGCTCCACACTCCGAGCCCCAAGCTCCACGATCGAATTACTCCATACTCGACAAACACGCCATGAATCCGCAACGCACCTTCCTCCTACTGGTCGCCACATGCGCCGCATGCATGGCATGGACGAACAACCAACAGCCGACGTCGCGACGATCTCTGCTGCAGGACGCGACCTCGGCCGCCTTCCTCACGACGGCATTGTCCATCACACCCGCACCGGCCGTGGCGGCCAGCACCGACGCCTTGTTGCAGGATCTGCGCGACAGCCAGGACAAGCTGCAGCCCATCCCGGATCTTCTCGAAGACCAGCAATGGGACAAGGTGCGCAGCATCCTCAAGACGCCGCCCGTCAACAAGCTGTGGAACTTGGGCGATTCGCAGAACCCCGTCTTGCAGCTGGCCAAATCCACGGGCAACATCGAGCTGTTCGAACTAAAGGATGAATTGGCCTACAATCTGCAGCTGTGCGATCAGATCACGTACGACAACGTCTTCGTTTACTTCCAGCCCGGCAATGGCAAGGTCAAGATTAAGGAGCCCAAGGAATTCGCAAAGAAGGCCATGTCGCAGTTGGCGGAGGTCATCGAATCGGCATCGTCGTGAAGTTGAGATGGATGGCTTTGGAATGGCTTGAATGGGATGTGATCGCTGGATGGATCCTCCAGTAGGACATCATCCATGGGAGCCCGTGGTAATCGCCCTAAGCACACCGCTACGAGTTTTGCTTCATGGATTGTCATGGCAACCAAATCTTAAGGTTCAGTCCCCATTAATTTAGCATTACTCCTCGTATTGAAATGAGGACTTTCAATGCTGGCCGGCACGCAACGAGTGCGTATGCATGTAAAGGGATGATTCTTGTGAATATAGTAGAGAGTATGATTATCAACAATCCATGATCTCATTAGAACTTGCATGAGTAGAATAATCCATTTGTACTGAAGAATAGCACTAATAGTATACGTAGAGTATTTTACCATGGAACAGCCTGACCACTCCTCAAATCTCGCTTTGCTCACTTTGTTCTAATCCGAATCATCATCGTCGTCGTCCGAGTCGTCATCCGAAGATCCTTCAAAGCTGCTCTCTTCCGACTCCGATTCGGAATCCGAAACCGTGTCATCCCAGCCGGTGGAATCCTCATCCGAGTCCGAATCCTCGCCACCGCCCTTGCCCGCAGCACCGCCTTCCATGTTGCTCTGCTCGATGTACTCGTACGGCGGCGGACCGAGATGCTCCGTGGCCTGGATGGGCATCTCGCCGATCGTCTCGCGATGCCACTTCATGATGGGGAAGCTGGGATGCGTGGTCTCCCACACGACCTTCTTGCCGATGCCGGGACCCTTCGGCTTCTCACCAAGATCCAATCCTGATTTGGACGAAGCGTAGATGGGATCCAACGGCCAGCGGAATCCTGGCGTTGAAGGATCGTCGAGCATGAGATTGAAGGTGTAGGGACCCTGGCGGAACTCGTTGTTGCGGACGTTGACCGTGCCGGTCTGCTCCTCGCCGTCGGCGTTGTTCCACGTGAGCTTCCACCTGCCGTCGAGGGGGTAGAGCAGGCGGTTCTTGTCGGAGGACATGGTGACGACGCCGCACCGTTCCTTGCGTTTGTGGATGAGGCCGACGCGCAAGAAGGAGAAGTCCTTGGCGAAGCCCAGGATGATGTCCCATCGGTGGCTGCCGTGGAATCGGCAGGGCTTCCACGATATGGATCCGTGGAAGGTGCGCGTGTAGGCGTCGTAATGGCAGCCGGGGTCGAAGAATTTTCGATCGGGGACCGGCTCGCCGTTGTTGAGGACCCAGACCTCCTCCTTCTCATCATGGTCGATGGCCTCCGAGAAGTCCATGAAAGGTCGCATGCGTCCCTTGTCGTCCTTCTCGTCGGAATCGAAGTGGAAGGAGCCGATCGGCGGACGCTCGCTGTCGGTCTTCTTGCGATGGTAGACCTTGCCGGCCAAAGGCGACTCGGCGATGTCGAAATCCTTGGTGTAGTAGAGCTTGGATTTCTTCAACTCCTTGACGCCGAACTTGCGCAGCTCCTCGTTGCATTCGGGACAGCGTCCCAGCGTGGGAGCTCCCAGATGGTTGTCCTCCGGCTTGGGCTCACCTGGGATGGGCCTCGCCAGCCGGTGCTCCAGGCAATCCAGGCAGAAGTTGTGGCGACAGTGGCTGCCGACGACGATGAGGGTTGCCGGGACGGTCTCATCCTTGCAAATGACGCAGACGCCCTCCTTCACCTCCTTCTTGGCATCCTTGCTGCTGCTCTTGCTGCTGGACTTCTTGGACTTGCCGCTGCTGCTCTTCTTCTTGCTCTTCTTGGCATCCTTGCTGCTGTCCTTCGCGCCATTCTTGGTGCTCGACTTCTTCGATTTGGACGACGGCTTCTTCTCCGACTTCTTCTTGGCGTCGCCGTCGCTGCTGCTCTTCTTCTTCTTGCTCTTCTTCTTGGCCTCCTCGTCCTTCTTTTTCTTCTTGCTCGACGTCTTCTCGTCCGAGCCCATGATTGTCTTCGTTATTTCTGCTGTAGTGCACAACACAACACAACACAACACAACACAACACAACACAATAGAATAGAATACTTGGCCTTTATGCACGCGTACTTGTCTGTTCCTTTAGGCCTTTGTGATCTGGTGGTCTGGTGGTTGCTTGCGCGCCGTTCTGACTTGTGGTGTATGTACAAGCAGCGGCTTCTCCAGAGAGGTGTTATACCTTGCACCAGTCTGGACATTGATGTGCGGAATGGCGCCCGCACCACACAACAACCAAGGAGGGAACAGAGCGACAGAAATGCCGAAGAACTGTTTTGCATGAAAACCGCGCACAAAGCCAGCGTTTTGGTCATTTTGGTGTCTCTGGATACCGCAGTCCCCAATGACTCTCAGTCCCTAGCAAATGAGAACAACCATTTCATTCACTCGGAAACAGGATTGAATTGGCTCCTTCCGATTGGAGCGGGAATGGTGAATCACTAGTTCCGACAAACTCTGTTTTCTTCGTTGGCAACGATTGACACGCGAACACGTCCAGAGACACAATCGTCATCGGCAAGCAAGGACATCCAAGGAACGACCACCACCGTGATCACCATCGCGCTCGTTGTTGGAACCACAAACACAACCACCAATACAAGTTGATACAGCAGCAGCAGCAACAGCAGCAAGGTCATCGGCGACGTGTTTGTGGAGTGCTTGAACACGAGTACTCGCACATACCCACGATCGTGTGCAAGATGATGGTGACAATGAGAACGCTGACGTTGCTTCTGGCGCTGTGCTCCGCAGCCGCCTTCAGCCCCTCCCTTCCAAACGGCAAGACCACTGTTGCCAGAAATGGCGCAGCGTCCCAATTGGGCATGTCATCGTTCTTCAACAACGGTGGCAACAGCAACGCCGCGACCGCCGCGAACAGCATCTGCCCGCTCCTGCCGCCCGTCACGGACCCCTCCACGATCTTCGAGGTCGCCATGGGATGATTTTGGGGCCCTCAGCGTGATTACGATCGCGTCAAGGGCGTGCAATCGACGGTGGTCGGATACAGCGGTTCCAAGAATCCGCAGGATACTCCCAATCCCACCTACCAGAACATCCTGGATTATGCAGAATCCATCCGCGTTGAGTTCGATCCCGACGTCGTGGACTACAGCGAGCTCCTGCACATGTTCTTCCAGTTCCACACGCCGGCCGATCCGCGTTGGTGCGGCACGCAGTACCGTTCCGCCATCTTCGTGCATACGGAGGAGCAGCGGCGTCTTGCCGAGCGGGCCTTGCGCATGCGCGGCAAAGCCATGGCCGAGATGGTTGCTGTGGAGGATGGATCGGACTTCTACCGTGCCGAGGAGTACCATCAAAAGTATTTGGACAAGATGCTCATGTAGACAGGCAGGGAGGCAGACAGGCAGGCAGGTATTGCACCATACATACTCTACCATACGATTGCGGCGTCGTGAGCATTCGCATGTCAAAATAATGCATTCTGCAATGGATAAAAAGATTGGAGAGACGGGAGATGGGCGGGGCAAGGGAAACAAGAGTCCCCCCATACCCAATTAGCCAAGCAATCATTTGTTTGGTTGTTAACTGATGATCACGGTCGTTCTCGATCATTGGTGCGGTTGCGATCGGAAGGATTCAAGAATCGGAATGACGTCAAAGGCAAGATGCTCAACATGGGATCTTTGACTGAAAAAGAAGTGGAATCTTTCGCCGCGATATGCAACTTTGCGACGGAGCATGGTAACATACACCCGTAATTCAACTCAATTCATTCACCATTCAGCGGGTTCAGCAAATTTAACGTTGATTTCACAAAATAAACTGTCCCGAAAGGGCAGGCAATTGCTACAGAGTGCTGGATTACTCGTTGGTAGGCGACCGAGCCAGTGCATTCAAATCTCAACATAGCACTGCGGAGGACGCGGGATGCAATTTCTGAACACGGTATGCAAACAGTATTCTGCATCATACCAACGTTTTGTGCTGGAGCTTGCTTCTTCTGTAGGAATCGCAGGTGCCATCACCATGTCTACGATCTATGAGATCCCTGTAGAATGCGTTCCCATACGGTGGGCGCACTGGAAATTTGGGAGCGTGAACAAAAACGACGGCAACAGCACAAGGTGAGACTCCAGGATCTTCGATGAGTGAGACGTTGCAACTCAGTTCTTCCCTTTCCACATGCACACATCTCTTCGGTTAGAAATTAAAACTTAAGACTTGTATCTTCCTCTCACATGCCGACATCAAAACGACGTCCGAAATACACAACGAATTGCGCATTGTCGCTAAGTGCATAGAGTATGGTTCTTCGTCATCCCGAATACGAATGTGCGTTGTGTTGCATTGCATTGCATTGTTCAATCAGTGTCTTTCTCTGCAACAATAGGGCGTTGTCCGATTACGTACCTGCCATGTCCTGGTGCCATGCTGGAACTGCTGCACAACGAAGCTTGACTTCATGCGATACTTCATGCTCGACCCTCAGACTGCCCATGAAGACTACGGTTTGAAGAGAATGATGCCTGTCCCATCTGGTGAGGTGTTGTGCCTGCTCCTGGTCATGGTGTCGTCTAGTATAATACCATACTCTACACTTTCGTGGACGATCATCGATTTGTGGTAGTTGGCCCCATCGTCGAGTGTGTTCTTGTTCTGCTTTGTGTTCCCGATTGTGTTGATGTTCAACATGTTCGGGATGGCCAAAGATCCGAAACCAAATTGTGGTTGGTTGCGGTTGCAACTGCGACCCATAACCCATCTGTACACGTCCATAATTTTAGCGTGCAACCTGGCGGACCACTTGTGTCGCTCTTGGCAGGTCGCGATGGTCCAGACGTTGCTGATGCTGCAAACAGGATGGATTGAATACGCTGCGAGCATAGAGAGTATAGAAGTGCACACAAGGATATCACGAGAGCATGGGAAGTAGACGCATGTCTCTCCATTGTTTGATCCAAGTATATTCATTGTTTCTTTTTCTTTTTTAGAATTCCGTTGATCGTGCTACTATGCCATATGCAATGCGTTGTGCTTGTTGCCATACTCGTATGTATCGTGCGTGGGATGGCATGTGAGCTTCGCAGCAAGCATGGCGCGCCCAACCTACCGCCGTTGACGTTTGCGGAACAGCGGATGCTTCTTCGACTTGGAAACCTCGCGGTACCGCATGCCGGATCCTCCGCTCATCTGTGCCATGGAGGATCCGACGGAGCGTTTCACACCGGCATCGGCCATGGCCGCACCGTCTTGGTTGCTCTTGCGGATGGCGGTGTCCTCCGCCTTCTGCTCCTTCTCGAGGTCGCTCTCGGAGGTCAGAACGGTGCGCAAAAGCTCGCGATCTTTTTCCGGGGTGCTGTAGGCATAGTTGTTCTTGACGGCCTCTTCCGCGGCCTTGTCGCAGAGGTTCGTGACGATCTTGAAGGTGTAACCTTGATCGATGAGATACTGCTGGCGTTTGGCGGAGTAGAACATCTCCTGCGTGTCGGAACTGACGAGGGTGTAGAAGAAGGCGTTGAAGTTGCTGCGGTTGCTGCCGTCCGTCTGCGTATACGACTTGGGACGCAGGATACGTCCCAGGCGTTGCGCCTCCTGTCGACGACTACCGAAGTGGCTGGAGACCTGGATGATGACGTTGGCCTCGGGCAGATCGATGGACGTGTCTCCGACCTTCGAAATACAGATGGTGCGCACGGCGTCCGTCGAACGGAACGTACCCAGGATGGCCTGACGCTCCTTCTCGGGTGTCTCACCGTAGATCAATGGCTTCACGAGCATCTCGGCGTACAGCTTGAGCGAGTACACGAGGTCGGAAAAGACGATGATCTTGTCGCCGCGGCTTTCGTGGAATCGCACCAGGTACTCAACGGCGCGGAGCTTGGAAGGGTTCATGACGTAGAGCAACTGCTTCAGCCGGGCGTTGGTCGCCATGAGGTATTCCTTCATGAAGGGTCCCGTCATGGGGCACCACACCTCGATACACTGCACGTTCGCCAGGTACCCCTGAGCGGTGAGATCCATCCAGTTGGCCTCGTAGAGCTTCGGACCGATGAGGAAGTTGAGATCGGAGATGAGGTCATCCTCACGCACGAGAGTCGCCGTGAGGCCCAGCCGGCAGTGCGCCTTGACGCTGCCGATGACGCGGCGGAACATCTTGGCTGGGACGACGTGCACCTCGTCCATGAGGAGCAGGCCCCACTCGCGGCCCGTGATCTGGTCCATGACCTTTTGCGATTGATCGGACCGGTTTCCGGAATACGAGATCATGGTGTAGGTCGTGACCAGCACGCACGCCTCTGGGTGCAGATTCTCCTTCTGGTCGCTGGTGAAGACTGCGATGCGGTCATCCGGGATGTTGGTCCACTTCTGGAACTGATACTTCCATTGAAGGACCGAGACGGCGTTGGTCGCCAAGCACACCACGGACTTTTTGATGGTCTGGGCGGCGGTCACGCCCGTCAGCGTCTTGCCTGCACCGCACGGCAGCACGATGATTCCGGATCGCGCGCGGCCGTTACCAAACATCTTCGCGAGGGAACGCTCCTGGTACCGGCGGATTCTGGTGATCGGCTTGAGGTCCATCATGGGGATGTTTGGGTTTGTGTGATCGTTGCGAAAGTCGTACTCCTCCATGAGCGGGTAGTCTAGTTCGATGGCCTGGCGCTTGACGCTCTCCACCTTGCTGCCGTCCACCTGGAACGAGACCACGGTGGCGGGCTTCGCGGCCTGCTGCGAGTCACCTCCCTCCTCCTCGTCCGAATCCTCGTCAGGTTCGCGCAGGATGTGCAAGTTCTCCTTCATTTCTTCCGCCTTCGTCTGCGTGATGAAGCCATGCTCATCGACGTTGTCGATATCCTCCTGCACCCTGGCCTGTGCGATGGTGGGATCTCTTAGCAATTCTCGCAGCACCATGGGGTACTCGGACTCGACGTAGAACTTGTTGTGCTTCAGAACGAGCTTGGCCTTTCCGTACTTGGTGGTGCAATCCCGGATGAACTTCTTCACATCCTTCGGCAGCGCGTTCTTGGACAAGCGCTCCAGAACGGAGATGATGCTCTCGGTTGCGATGTTGGTTGCCACGGCAGCGTACAGGCTGTACGGCGTGAGCTTGTACTGGTGCAGGAATTCGGGTCTCGCCACTGGCTCCGCGATGGCGACGAGGAAGTCGTAGGCCTGGGTGTACAGATCGTGGAAGGCCTCCAAGTAGATGTTGCCATCGGGGCACACCCAGCACGGTCGCTGGATGTGATCGGGCTTCAGCCTCATGTTGGAGAAGTCCGCACCGATGCCCGAGGCCAGACCGCCCGAGCCGTCGGCCATCCCTTTCCCCTTCAACGAAGTCAGTGCCTGCTCTCGCTTTGCCGCGCGCATCACGAGCTTGCGAGCTGTGGAGTACTCATCGTTGCCTTCGCTCGAGTCCATCCTGCTGCTGCTTTTGTTCCCTTTGCCTTGATGTTGCGATCGTTCTTTCCACTACTGTCCTGTAGCTCGTGCTCCAATGGAATATAACTCGTGAGCATCTCTCAAACACAATGAGCTTTGGAGACCGACCATCGTCGGATACAGGTTGGGTCCGATCACGCGATTTGGATCGAGATCATGCGCGGAAGTTGTTGCTGCTGTCACTGTTCACGACTGGGTTGTTTTCATGTGGGTTTGGAAAGCATCTTTCGACTACCATGACTTTCACATGTGGTCGAACTTGTCGTCACCTCGCAGAAGTGTCACGATCGTGAAGCAAGACCAATGAAATCCGGGATCATCTGACGTGACCAGCGAATACGAATACGAATGCGTCCAATGAAGGCGAACCCCTGACGCACCACAATCCGAAGCATTTGCAAGCGTTCTTCATGGACCAAGTGATCCGCTGCACTTCAAGGAGCATAGAAATGCAGGTAGCGCGGTCCTGCGTACCACCCACGGTCGTACTCGTGCTGAAGAAATGGTTCCGCGGGAAAGAGACGGATCTGCGCACATAGTACTCGAAGTGTACAGCGACGAGCCGAGTTTGTGGCCAAACAGCAACGACACACTTCTTGCGTGCAGCGGCACACCATCCATCGCTCAGAGGTAAACGACGATGCGCTTTTCAGGTCACAGATGCGTCGCACCGTCGTGGACAGTCCATCGCCCGATCTTGGTGGCGGAATCCATCCAATTGCGCCGCCTGTGGCAGAATCGTGTGCTCGGCGACAAACGCTCCTCTTCACCGTCGTCGCGAAAAGGTGGAGAAATGAAGGGCATGCCAACATCCTCTCTTGCTCGCTTCCTCCGTCCGCGGGTCTGCGGAGAGAATCCTGTGCTCGGGTGCTCGGGTGCTTGGATGTGATCACCAATCCAAACTTGTGAGTATGTATGGCACGACATAAAATACGATCTATGGCACACACACTTACTCTGTGCAATCCAATAAGCTGGCGTGGATAACACCGCCATTGCGCTGTTTTCCATCTACTGTCAACTCGTATTGATAGCGCAGACAAGAAACGTAGCGAGACAGGAATAACTGTGGAATGTCTGTTTGCAATGTTCTTTCTATTGTGAATTGCGAGGTTGCGGCGGTGGTACCAATGCTTGTGCGTAGGATGCCATGGGTGTTCTGCGAATTACACCATACACGGACGAACAGTGACAGGACGACAAAAATTGATCGAGGTTGTGGAAGTCAGCGTACGAGTCCTCGCCGAGGGTGTATTTTTGCAGTATGACAGTCCAATAGTGTAGTGTCAGTAGAGTGTGTGATCGTGAACGTCATCCAACATTACCGCACGTGTCTAGGTTCGGTGCCTCCGTGCCTTGACCATCTCCGTCCGTCTCCGCATCCATCAGCTGGTTCTCGCATGTCTGGTTTGTCCATCAATCCCCCATGGCTGTTGGAAAAGTCGCAGGCGCCAAGGAGACCGACATCGGGCACGAATTCATCATTCCACCAGTACTCGCAGATCCCAGATGCCGGTCTCTCTCTATTCGTGTGTCTGCGTCTCTTATTTTACAATTGGATTGACCCGAACATGAATGAGTTGTGCCAGCACCTCTCGTAGCTCACCCAACCACGATCACTCCCAACACAAAAGATTCGCCGTGGTCGTCTATCAATCGACGCTGCACCTTCCGCATTCAATAGCATCAAGCACCGGACCGAACGTCGCAGCGAACTTATAAACTGGACATCTCTGTGACCACGTCGCCTTCGAGGCCGGGATAGTGGAGTAGCAGCAGCAGAGAGAGAGAGAGTGAGAGAGGTACTCACTCTACTCTGCTCTACACATTCGATACAAATACTTGGTAGAGTGACCGACTTGCGCGGCGGTTGTGCAAACCCATGACCGTCTGAATTGCAAATCAGACACGAGAGGCCAAACTTCTGGCGGCCGCCTGCCGAAAGCAAAGACGTGAGTCGTGAGGCCGTGGTTCAGCTGTGCGAATTGCCGACCCCTCAATTGGAGACAGAGACATACTCGTGCTCGTGCTCGTGCTCGGACTCGCGCGAGCTACGACCAACCAACAACGCCAAACTGGACCAAATGGTCAGAACCAACAACAAAGGACAGCTTCGTCTCTCCGATGTGCTCTGCTCTACTCTGCCACGCTTTCGACCTTTCGGTCAAACTGGTTTTGTCTCCATGTTCTGAACAATACCAGTCACAGCAGCATGCTGATGTCATCATCTTGCGCGCTTGTGCTCGTACGAGCCACGGTGTACAAGCACGATTACGAGGACCGTGATAGACTTCACTTCCATGGTGCTGGTTGGCTGCTTCCCCGCGAACTTGTCCTCCGTCATGATGCATGATGGGGCGTTCCGTAGGATGGTTGACAGATCGATGCCAGAACAGTGCAGTTTCGTTTCGGAGCGAGCGCAACGACATTCAAGATCACAACCGCGACCAATTTTCTTGAATATCCCTAATGAGTTTTTTGCTGACAAATTTGGCACATGTGCCAAATTTGTCACTTCTTTTGGGTTCGCATCAACAGCACTATATGGCCTCCACGTGTAGGTGGCGAGATCGCATGCCAGACCAACATGGTCCTCCAGTGTGGTGGCTTCTCTCATTGTATAACTGGAACCTTCTGGCGCAGGCAATTTCCGCTGCAAACAAGGCCACATAAGGAATTCAGAACCCTAAGGACATACCCCATAAATGAATTATTTATCAACAAGCCGGAACGCTTCGTGCATAGACACTGTTGAAAGACAATGATTGGATGAAAATCGCAGACTTCGCTTGGAAATAGCACTGAAACAAGTTCCGTGAAGCATCGAATAGTCTCACCGTCGTCGGAAACCAACAGAAGCACAAACGCCAATCCTGGAGAAACAACAATCAAGAGTTTTGAGGACACAAAAGCGCCTCTCCGCGATAACGCTGTGTGGAAGTCAAAAAACTTTATCAGTACCACCTCAGCTGGCCGATGCGAACACACAGGATGTGACAAATGTGGCACATCGATCCAAATTTGTCACATCAATGTGAAGTGCCAAATTTGTCACATCGGGGGCCCAAAATCTCATTAGGGATATGGTACGAAACGGGTGGCAGTCGACTCGTACCATATGACCCGGGTTCAACAGGATCGATGGATATTCCCCGATGATTCCAAATTGCTGCCTCTTAAACTTCACACATCGATAGCCCTATATGTGAGGACCCTACACAACCCTCAAGACCCCCCCCTATCTCCTTTAGTTCAGAAGTTATTTTAATTTTAGTTTTGAGGTAAGGCTACAACTAATTTGGAGGCGACGTACAGACGTCACTGTTTTGATACTTTTGAGCGTGGATTTCGGGAAAGATTGGGGTTCCCGTTCGACAATCAGTGTTTGAAAAAGTGGGAAGCTAGTCCAACACGACATGTCATTGTCCGTTGCAGAATTGGCGCCCATGGTTTCCACGACTTGCTCGGCTTCCGGAACAGCGGTGCGCTGCTCATTTGATGTTGCCTGGTGGTGGCATCCCGAACCCCAAGCCCCCTAACCCTAACTTAACCCCAGTACTAACCCCAACCTAACCCTAGTACTAACCCTAACCCTAACAGATTGCATGACAGAGGACTGGAGTTTTTCGCCTGGTGTCGAAACTCCAGATTTCCACATATCGCAAGCTGGAGAGAGAACAATGAGCAAACCTGGCACAATACATGCCCAGCCGATGGATACGAAAGCGTTCAGAGCGATAGGATGCTCGGATACGATGGATGTGACGGGGATGGGCATGATCATGGACCATGAAGCGGGGGTGTCCCCTAGAGTTTTTGGACATCACAACACGTAGTCGTACGGACCGAAATGGCAATACAAATAATGTTGATTAAAGTGCGACGTTCACTCTCGTCAAAAGTCCAGCATTCACATGATACGCTCAGTTTATGGTTCAAATGAGATGGTGTATCGTATCGGTATGTATTAGTGCGTTTTGTATGGCATCACCAGGGGTTTGCTGTTGCTGGTTTGGAGTTGTTCTCGTGATTGCCGTCCGCAAAGCACAACAGGATCGCGCAGTTGGATGAAAAACTCTCGTGGCTGTTGTTGCAGTTCAACAGGAATCAGACGGAACTACTGATACGATAGAATAGAGTATAATAGAAGATAATTGAATATACTAGGGTATACTACAGTATTATACGTACGTACGTGTGGTTGAATTAGCTGTTGCAATGAAGTGTTTCCATCATTTACCAGCGTTGTTCAGAGAACAAGTCCGTGCATCAAAGATGGGTTTTATTTCTATACTTACCTGTGAATGATCCTGTTGATGCAGGTAGTGCTGTCACCATCAACTCAACCGTCGACGTCTCATGATGCAATGGGCCGCGTCGATACCGCGAACGGATACGGTCCCAAACTTTGGCGCGGAGTGGATCGGTTGTCGTCGATGTGGGTGTCTCACTGCCACTGCCGATGCTGTTGCAAACGTACACGCCTCCGCACGTAGCGACAGAAGGGATGCGATGCCGAGGGAGAAACAGAAATCACAGTGCATTAGTAGGCATGTTGCGGTGGCAGTTGGATATGCGATCGCTTTGGTGTTGTGCATCGCAACCGGCCGTGTTTCTTTTCATTTGCTTGCTGCCGTTGCGGTTCGTATTCGAAAAGAAGAAGATGAATAGGGGTATGCGCACAGGCATGGAGGCGGTGTGCGCTATCCACGATGCGTGGGAGGCCGCTGGTAGGCATGGACACAGGTGCGGTTGTCAGTTTGATTAGATCATACAGGCCGCGATGGTGTTGGTACTGCTGGTGACCATTGACTGGATGCGGATGCAATAGGCTCAAAGAATGAATGGGGTAGTGGCGTGTTAGTGTGGCGATCTGCAGATGGGCGGGTGGTTGGACGGCAAGGCGATTCGACTGCGATGTGATTCTACCGCAAAGGGATTAACCGCAAGGTGATTCCATTGTAGCGCACACAAGCGTGATCGTATCTGAGAATGAATGACCAAATGGATCGGATGCGACGTAGTCTGCTCTGCTATCATGAAATGATGTGTTGATAGTGGCGACTGCATCCGATCCAACGCGGTGGGCTGCGATGCTGCTGCGGTTGCTGTGGGCAATGCCCTCATAATAACGTTGTATGGTAGGTGGTGAAATGCGGCAGGGTTCGATGGCATCTTCTTCGGTGCGTCTTGGGCAGAGACATGAAGATTGACGCGACGAGATAACGCGTCAGAGGAGTTGCATTCGTGCTGGTCCTGATTTTGGTGTGCGGTTGTTGGATGCGGACACCGATGCTGACGAAGAGGGCCAGTGGTTAGCCACCGTTGGCCGTTTTGGTCTTGTAATTTGAGCCAGGGCCGCAGTCACCATCGCGGAAAGGCATGCAGCTCGATATGAACTCCGGATGCCGACATCGACCGGAGGCGGCTGCATGGGATGGGCGGTTGATCCATATTGTGCACCAGGACACTGACTTCCGCGCCATAGACATGCGGTCTCATGTGACGAGCCATGTTGCTGGTGCAGCTGCTCGCGGGCATGGAGATGAAGACAAGCACGGAGACTGACGTGGACGGGATGTATCTGTATGCAATGTGCAGTGCTCCTGCTGCTGATGCTGCCTGCCATGACGGATACGGAAGCTGCTGCCATTGCGATGCTTCATCATGAGATGAGGGGTTGTGATAGCGGTGAAAGACTCCGATGCTGATGACGTATGATGTGATGCAACATCAGATACGGCAACGTCAAGTTCGATGCGGACGTTTTGCATGAATGCAGCGTGCTGCCGAGGCAAGGGGTGCGGCACGCTGCTCTTGGGATTTGCCACCACAGCCGAGTCTCCGAGCGACATCGACCATCTCCAGACATGGACTGTGCACGGACTCGAGGTGCTGGCATGTCCATGGCCTCCCGATTTGGCCTGTCCCGCACATACGATATGTTGATATAGAGATGGTATTGTGATGCCGAAGGCCGGTCAACTAGCGAATCATTTCTCGTCTGAAGGGGGACGTGCAGACGTCTGCAAAAGACCAACTGCAAGAGGCTGCCCGATGAACTGCAGCGGTAAACGACAGGATGAATCGCCCACGACAAACTGACGTCTCTCGCCACCCCCTCCACAGCGACCCGCACCTCGGTGTTGTCTCCCCCGTCTCTCACGGAGCTGTATGGAAACGCAAGAGGGCATGTGCCTTTGGCATTCTGCTTTTGCGCGAAGGAGACGAAAGGAAGGGGGTGATTGTGTGCGGTGCGCAGGGGAGAGCACACACACACACAGGAGTAGGGTACTTGATGACTGCCAACAGGAGCAAGCCACCATGATGAAACAAACAAAACCACCATCGAATACGTCTGCCCGTCCCCACACAATTCTCCCACTCTGGAGAAGAAGCCGGTGCGACGACATCATGTGACGCAGAATGACACAATTCTACTTAACGAACGATACAACAGAAGATGACGCCAGCGAAACCTGTAGCACAGGGTAACGTCCGAACAACGGATGGCAATGGTCGGCTGACGCCGACGACTGAATCGAACCAAACCATTTTGGATGCCGAAAGAAACGAAAAGAACCGGAAGGAGCTTCTTCGAAAGAAAAGCAAGACAATTTTGTACGAAGAACAGAAAAGAAATGTCATGACATGCTACGAAGAACAGGATCGGTCGTCTTGCTTTCGTACGAGCCGCGGGAAGGAGTCTTGTGGAGAATGTCCGGAGAACATCACCAGACATCCAACACACCATAGGTGCGACGTCGAACACAGCATAGGGGGGACGTCGAGCACACCATGGACGGGACGTCCAAACACCGATCCTGCCATGGTTTGAACGTGTTTGGGATCTAAACACCATGTTTGCCGCCGATCTCAACGGTGTCGCAGAAGACGCTAAATATCTTACCACGGAGCATCGCGAGAAAATCTTTTGGCCGGCCGGCGCGATGACCCAACTTTAACCTCTTATAACTTATAAACTAAAGGAGATAGGGGGGGTCTTGAGGGTTGTGTAGGGTCCTCACATATAGGGCTATCGATGTGTGAAGTTTAAGAGGCAGCAATTTGGAATCATCGGGGAATATCCATCGATCCTGTTGAACCCGGGTCATATACTGTGGCGAGACGCCGCTTTTTTATCGCTGCCATGCTTCGCCTCCTTCTCTCGCTTGCCTGTTTCATTTCATCTGGGCGGTCGAAGTGAGCCTCCACTGCGCGCATAGATCTCTATGCGAAACCATGGAGTGCTCATATGTTAGTGCAATATTCTATAACACCTATTATGGCTCGCGCGCATGTGCCAGGTATCGGCGCCATCGGCGAGGTATCAGGCACCACTTCCCAATGCCGGTCCTATTCTGTTCGTGGCGACTGACCAAGATAAAGAAGGTCATTTGTGGCGTTTGGCGATTTGCCATTCCCCCAAACATCCCACAGAGACCACGTGTCTAGGCGGTTGCCATCCTGCTCAAAGAAGCTGTCGATCCAGCATTTCGGTTGATAGCGCCCAGCCTCCTTGTTCTTTTCGAGGCAAACGTCCAGCGTCTCGTTGGCACAATTAGGCCTGTAGTGTTTGCATGACGATCAAGGAACATACCCTGAACTTTCCTCTCCTGACATGACGTGGACCATACTTACTACTCTATACTTGTCTGAGATTGGCACCTGCCTGCCGGTCCTGGTGCGAGCTGCTGGTTTCAGCAACCTTCTGGTGTCAACATCTTCCTTGAAGGAAAGGTGTGAGAAATCTGTTGGGTAATTGCTGTGTTCCTCCACTCACCTCTTCGTGGCCACGTGATCACTGCCACGCCATTAGAAATGTCAATTGTGATGGATGTCGCTGGTCTATTCGTAGCTTGGACCAACGAACGCCATTGAAGACTGACGAGACACGAGTGTACAGTTTCTGTGCATCCAATGCGACGCGAAGAACACAGCGACGATAAGATGAAGAACTTCATCCCACGAGCGGAACCACGTCATGGCTTTTGGGGGTCCCTTCCATTCCTTTTTTGCACAAGCCGACTTCTTCTTCCCGCGAATGCGGTTCGGAGCGGCGAAGCAACAACCTCACAGCTTCCTGAAATCTAACACAAGATCCACGACCAATGGGCATCGGACAGGAGGAGCATTTGAACACTACAATGCGCTCCGTCTCTCGAGTAGCTCTGGGCATTGTGGATGCCTTGTTGTGCATTGCATTGGTATGGGATGTAGAATAGTTCGCATGTGATGTCACCAAGCCTCAGTCTCTTCTTATCTCCGCACGAATACTCGGTGGGAACCAGTCGGCCAATACTCTCTGCTTCGTTCGGCTCTGTTGCTGCGTTGCAACCGACCTTCTGCGCCTCGGCCAATCTCTACCAACGTACCGTACTCGTGCTGTACACGTCGGCAATCTCCCGATTTGCTTTGCTGAATCGGTACCTGGCGCAAAAGACTTGCAAGTTGAAGCCCATCATGCACCATGTCGCCATGGCGACGACAGTTCGACCATCAACAGTGTTCATAGTTAACCATTTAGCTGTTCACGACAAAGTCAAGGTCCGGACTTCATAGCCGCAAGGAAGATCACATCGGTCCCATCGCTCCGAGGGAGTTGGGAAAAATGGGAATTCACATTCATAGCCTACTGGGCCCAACCTTTGCATTGGTGCTTGTGGCATGCACTAGTACCTGCGAGTGGAGTACGTAGGTCGACGCAAGCAAGCTGCCGACAATTGAACATTGAAGGTTCGAGACGACTCGCTCTACTAGCGCGATGGTTGTCTATTGGTGCCCATAGTGCAAGTGTACATACTACTACTCGGTACATAGAATAGATATCAGCTACCAATTGTCTTGAGAAGTCGGGAATGGATGCATTTCACGAACTCGCGATGTCCTCAGGTGATATCGGACAAACCACAAAGAGTCGGAGCAGCTTCGCGTTCGATTGGATCACTTTTGTTGGTTGCAGGCGAACAACATCAAATGACCTTGTGACCCTCTTGGTTTTATCGCGCTGCTAAGCGTTTAAGTGCGGGCTGATGTCACTCGACCAAACACACCCAACGGTTTATCTCGTTCTCGCTCGTCATTTCCTGGTCCAAAAGGAACAAACCAAACAAATAGTTTGCAAAAACCAACGCGGTCTCTGCCCTGTAGAAACAGGAGGACAAAGACACAACACCAACAACCAATCATGAGGCAACCACACAACCACCAAGAGGGAACGAAACAAAGCAAGGACGAAGGCAAGGACGAAGGAAAGGAAAGCAACACAAAGCAAAACAAGGAGGGGTCACGTCAATCGCAGGAAAGATCACATAAAACCAAAAAGAAGGACAACACTCCGCTCCGTCATAAAAACAGAGCTACAACAACGAAACTCATCCCTCCCATCATCACACAAACACACAAACACACAAGTCAACAATCAAACCACGAGCCAACCAACCAATCAACCAAAGACAAGGCAACAGCAACCACAGCAACCACAGCAACAACGTCAACATGAACATGAACACAATCAAGCAGAACACGATGGTGCAGCGCCAGCGCCGGAACCAAATCAGACCAGCTACGAAAATAGCAAAGACGACGATGACAACAACATCTATCGTGGACAGCATCGGGCTTCTGGCGAACTTCACTGGAGCGACAACAGAGAAACAGGCAGAAGCCGCACTGACGCCAGGGTCGATGCCCACCGTGCCACTGACCACCATCTTCGATCCGTTCATGGACGGTTTGGGTGCCAACGAGGATCTATCCGCAACCGCGCCCAATCTCTTCGGCCTTCCAGAGCTGGCACCCTCACCAGATGCGTCGCCTGCGGAGACGATGCCGATGCTGCTCTCGATGGTAGAGCAGATCGTTGATTGCAACGAAGTCTCTTTCGATCCCACGCCCATCGGACCCGGCGGGATCAAGGAAGTCGTGGAACAGATCGACCTCTCGCAGAGCTTCCTCGACACGGACATGGCGCTGGCAGAGTGCTTGAGTCCATTGCTCATCCCATCCAATGGCTTCGACGACAGCGCCCTCGTGAGCATGTCGATGTTCGACACCATTGCCTTTGCCAGGAACAACGTCGTCAGCGACATCAACGGAAAACGTAAGAGAGAGCACGATGCTCCCGCTAGTCACAACACCCGATGCTACGAAGACAACTGCAACAGCAGTACCGGGCAAGGCAACAGCCTCATCTACGGAACCGATAGCGCCCTATCGCCACACTCGCAAATCGCGGTCAGCAAACGGACACGTCGATGCAACGATAAAGTCTTCGAGTCGCCCAAGATGAACAGCATCTCGCCCATGGTGAAAGCCGAGTCCCGCGCCATCAGCTCGAATGTCAGCTGCAGCAGCCAAGACATCTCGGATTCGTCCAGCCTGTTCTCGACAATGTCGCCCGCAATCGGCGCCCATCATTTGATTTGCTCGCAAGTCCCGCCCCCACTGTCGTCTTCGGCACCCAACGTGCCGAGCATCGGCAGCACGAGCGCAAGCGTAAGCGTAAGCTGCGACGAAGTCCAAGGCGAAGGCGACGTTAACAGAAGACCAACCATCAAGACAGGCGGCAAGGGGGCCACCAAAGAGGACCCGTCCAAGGATGTCACCTTCCGACAATACCAGGCCGATCTCTGGTGCGATCGCTTCCAGGAACTGCTCAACTTTCGCATGGAACAAGGTCACTGCCTTGTCCCTCACGCATGGGGGCCAAATCCAGCTCTCGCACAGTGGGTCAAGCGCCAGCGTTACCAGCGCAAGCTGAAGCGCGAGGGCAAGCGTACCACCATGACAGACGAACGCGAGTGCGCTCTCGAGAGGCTGAACTTCGTCTGGGACTCTCATGCGGCCATCTGGGAGGAGCGTCTCAACGCTCTCACCATCTACAAGCAGAACCAAGGCGACTGCAACGTGCCATGCAACTACGAGCACGACCAGGCGCTTGCTATCTGGGTCAAGTGTCAACGGCGCCAGTACAAGCTCTTCAAGTGCGGCAAGCGGTCTACGCTGACGAAAGAAAGGCTGGAGAAGCTCAACAGGCTTGACTTTGCGTGGAATCCCCGCAAGCTGAACACATACTGCCACCGATCCAAGAGGTAAACACTCCCCATGGGGCGCCAACATAAGATAAGAGAAATAGTAGCACGGATACATTGGAATGTATACTCCTGAGAACAGCAGAACGCAGCGTTCAGCATAGCACAGAATAGCACGATTGGGAGTAGTACTGACATTACCGTCGTGAGAGATCAGCATGCCCGCAGAGCAGTTTGACAGGAGAGCAGTGTACTTCACATGCACACGCACTCTCTCGAGCTTAGAGGGCGCTCGACTCCATAGGAGACAAATCCATCTCTCTCACCACGTCGCGCGCAGGACATAATGGATTGCTCTACTCGTACAATGCTCGTGCATCTTGAATGGGAGCACTTCACGATACCATATGTATTGAACATGCATATGGTTAGCGAGACGAGTCCGATTCTGCACGATGCTGTCAGCAGAAGTACACAAGAGTGCGGCTCCACCCGTGTCATAACTGTAATCGTATGTACGTCCAGTACTTGTTTGCGACAAATCGATTTCATCCAACCTGCGTCGGATCGTGCACACAGCAACATCGCCTCTCGTTTTTACATTGATTTTGAAGTGTACCAACAGGCTGGTGAGACTATTAGCATCGGTCTCGGTCGTGCCATTTGCTGCAGAGCAACGCAGATGACCGCAAGCGTCACGAAAGCGCCTAGGAAGACGCTGGAGGAATAATACTCGTCCGGCTGCATCAAACCTCGTGGCCGAGCACGTGACTCGCCATAGTAGGCTCAGAGCGGCTGGCACGATACTCGTATCCGTAGGTCTGGTCAAGTCCATCAGCGGACGATGTCTCTTCACTCATGTCTTGGCTCCTATTGGTATTAGCTATGGTACACACAATGACCCCTGTGAGGATCATAAAAGCGCTCCTCTCACGAGCTACAGAGTGGAACAACCGCCTCTCGACACCCGTGGCCGCACAGTCTCAGTACGGGCATCGGTACTGACATCAGCAGCGACACGAAGAAGAACGAACTGATCACGACAGTTGCATTGGTAGCTGCGAGGCAGAAGGAATCACATCGTGCGATCTCTGACATGACCCTGCCCTTGGATTTCAAAGTGTCTGAAACCCGAAGGCAACAATAGGAGTGCTGCCGTTGTGTATGTACGCATATCATACGTACGTACCACACGTACCTACCATACGTAAGTACCATACGTAAGTACCATACGTAAGTACCAGCCGTAAGTACCATACGTAAGTACCAGCCGTAAGTACCATACGTAAGTACCAGCCGTAAGTACCATACGTAAGTACCAGCCGTAAGTACCACACGAAAGTACCATACGTAAGTACCAGCCGTAAGTACCAGCCGTAAGTACCATACGTAAGTACCAGCCGTAAGTACCACATGTACGTACCACATGTACGTACCACATGTACGTACCATGTGTGCATTTGCAGAGGCCGTTTACCACTTGTTCGCGCATGAATAGCCACAGAGTGATGGAAAAGCTGATCGTCACGCGTGGTAATTCACGTCGCGGCTCCCCCTGGTCCATCCTGTCGCGCTTGAGGCACAAATCCGCCAACACCATGTCACGCCAGTGGTGGACTATTCTAATGGAGAGTGCTTCGCCTGTCATGTTTACGGTGGCCTGGGACATAGTGACGTCCGTTTGTGAGCTCCCTGGTCATGTACGTGCTGGGTGGCAGGGACCGTATCTTCCTTGCTGCTCTTTTCGGCTCACGTCTTCTTCGCCTTTGCCTCTCTCTCTCTCTCTCTCTTTCAAGAGAGAGAGAGATATTCGTCCGTGTGCGTATGTGCCTTTGTCGAAACGACAAACGTGGTCGCCTGACGCCAACTATTATACGACTGCCTACCAGCATTCCCACATGTATGGTACAAGTACGAGTAGACAAGATTAGGCTCGAGTATGTCACCAAGTACGGGACGAAAGGCTCACAGAACGACCAAGCTGCTGCGGAGAGGGGAAGACAAATGCTCTAACCTGCGATACGCTAATACCTACAAAATTCGGGTTGCAGATCTGCGAATTGACAGCGCTGTTTTCATCTTCTGGTGGCGGTATATGGTATAATACATTCGTGGCCGGCTACGAAACGCTGATCAAAGTCGAACGCGTCAACAAACTCGCAGAAGCTATGTCCTCTTTGTCATGTCTGGTCTTGGATGTTGTGGGACGACGCGCCACATCACACCTGTTGGCGGCACACAGCGATGAAAGCAATAACAATAGCTGAGAGTGCTTCACTTGCATCCTGTGCTTCGAGTGTGCACTCGCATGGTGCCATGCGGCGACCCACACCGCCCATGTTCGCCTGACGCTCCCTGTGACCTCTGTGTCGATGTCGTCGTCTCTGGTCTTTGATCTTCAGTTACTCTGCCGAAGAGTGTCGGCGACATGATCATGAAAAATTGGTCGTCGTCTTCACGGCGGAAGGAGGCCTATTTCCCCCAGTCATGTCCAATTCTGTCGAACCTTCTCATCATTCAGTACGCCGTCGTTGGATCAGTCTGTGACCCGAAACGACCACGTTGCAGCCACGTGCGAAGAGATGTAAAATCGGTGCCACCGCATTTGCCATCACATTTGTCCCGGCGACACCACCACAAATCAAACTCGTGAAGCTCCTCGGATGCCAGGAGAACCAGAAGATGAACATGAACAGAGGCAGAGAGAGAGAGAGAGAGGGCAACTGATTCCTCGAATCCGCTGGAATTGAAACCAAAGAGAATATGCAGCCGAACGGGAGCCTCCGATGAACGTGTGAAGTGAAGAGACCTATATACCGTGATGTGAAGATTGGACCGAGCGCGTCGATGCTGTTCCTGTTGTTGCTGTGTTTGGATGTATCTACGAGCTACTGGTCAGTATCTTGCCTGCCAGCTAGCAGATTACAGTATCTCTCTCCTCTTCCTCTCTCTCTCTCGCAGCTCCATGCGACTGTTGCGTTGCCGTGTCGTGCCCCTTCGGAAGTTGTCCCGCGCATGAAAGCCAAGAGAGTGATCGTGGAGAACAGCCAGATGTGTTCCTCAAACCACCCAGGTGTCCTTTCCACAGTACCTTCCATTGAAAAACGACGAACGGTGTGATAAAACTCCTCTGTCCTCGGCCTGGGCGGTGGAGGCCAGATACCTCCGCGCCAGGAAGGGATGAACGTAAGAGTAAACTTCTTTTGTCCTGTTCGCGTGTGTGGCATCATCCGAAAGTGTAGTCCTTGAGGGTATTGATCTATTGGCGTATGAGAAAAGTACTGCGCCAACCCGGTCGCGCCACACGGACATACAATCACCCGTATCTGGTCGGCTGCACCAACAGTTTGGATCGTGGGACATGACGAACCCATTCTCACGAGAAGTGTAGCGTGATGGACTTGAATGGCAACATGCGAATGCCCCTGGCGGGATCCATACTCTCATTGCATGAGCGATGAGTGCGTGAAGACAGGAGCGGTTCCAAACAACTACACACCATGCTTGATGTCACACAATCCCGAAACTTTCTCGGAGGCGCCTGCTCAAGGTTGTCCTCCTCAAAGCGGCGCTACAACGTGCGAATACTAATCGTAGCGCGCACACGTGGAGAATCTCACGTCCAACATGGAGCACTTCTCCTCTCCTCTATCCTGCCCCCACTCATCTCCACTCTATTGTTGTTGCGGTACCTACGGCGGACAGGTGCGAATGTGTTCTGGAGTGTTTATTTCTCATAGTCGCGGATCTTCATTCCCGAAGGTCTCCTTGCGTATCACGATCAATTGGCTTGCCGTGTTGGGAGGGGTTGATGATGGTGCGTCTTTGTTCTATACACGGTGACCAGATCACAAGTCCGCGTCCGTGGTTGTTGTGTTCGCCGGATCCCGTGGCACGGCGTCATTTGTTGTCAGAGTGAACAGGCAGACGTGACAGCAGACGTTTGTGCCTCCGATCCAGTCGTGTCGAACGGTTTCCCTCCACACGCAGGCAAGGGATCAGAAAGTGAAATGGTTGCGAACGATTCGCGGAAACCGATCATGGCTAGCGTCATGTGGTATCTTATAACAGTACGAGCGTCATCGTCGCGGCAAGTCTTTGTTCGTTGGTCAGCAAGGACGCCACTACTGTGTTGATCACGCTCTCTCGAGAGGATGGGATGGTGCTCTGTTTCGTTGCGCGCGAGGTTGCGATTTCATTTCTTACAGCCACGATTGAATACACGTACATACATACAGACGAAATACATGGTGTTTATAATATGCGGCGAAACAGGAGTTCGCGGAGAATAGGACACGAAGTTCCCCCGATGTTACCGGATTGAATGGTCGCAAAACAAGGAGTAGAGCTATCCCGCCTTGTTCTTTGTCCTGCAAAATGGTGTCAACTGTAGTCTCGACACCTGCTTCACTATTTCCGAGTTCTTGTGACAGTGTCCCAGTGTGTGAGGGTCCCGAGATGTCGGCAAACAAATATGCACTCAAGCAGAACGCCATACCAACCAAACGGAGAAACGCTTCATTCTTCGGCCGCGAGGAGTACTCGGCCGCTTCCATGAAGCGCTTCCAGAATTTACTCTTGGTTGTGTCTGTTGTGTGAAGCTTGTCCTCACACGACCATGGGGCTGGAGACCGAGAGCCTCCAACCATTGACACAGCAGCACCGTGTGCTAGCCGAGAAGCGATTCGAAACAGACCAGCAAAAACAGAAGCAAGACAAGCATCACAAACAGCAGAAGCACCACAAATAACAATACCATCATCAGCCATAGCCGTGCCATCACTCGAGGAGCGCCCCCAGACAATCAGAAGCTGCATTTCACTCTGGAGAGAGAAGTATACTTGAGCACAAGTCGACAACGCAAGAATCATGGCTCCACGACAACGCACGAAGGGCTACCCCCGCCCGGCCTCGGCCAAGACCGATGGCAGCCTGCGGTTCGAATCCTTCGACACGGCGACCGAATCGATCTCCAACTCCAACTCCACATCGACCCTCCAGCCGCGCAGCAGCGTGCGATTCCGCAACATCCCCATGTCGCGCAGCACGCTGCGGCGTTGCGATTACACGCCAGAGGAAATCCGGGCCACGTGGTTCTCAAGGCGCGAGCTGCGGGACATGGTACCGGATCTCAAGGAACTGAAGCAAATCGCACGATGCTGTTCCGCCGACGACTGCATCCGCGGGTTGGAGCATCAGACGAAGAAGGGGATCAAGCTGCGCCGCAGCGTCTGGGTGATCTCGGGCATCGCGGTGATGGATGAGCAGGATTATCAACGCGAGGACGGAATCCGCGACGATGAAGCGCTGGCGCAAGCGTATTCGGACTACACGCAGATCCATCAGAAGGCAGCACATTGGATTGGCCTGACTGATGAGGCCTACGTGCGAGCTCATGTGTGCGAGGAGTCGACGGAGATGTCGATCCCGCCACTTGAGAAGAGCGTGGTTCGTGGATGTGAGAAACTGAAGTGTTTTTGTCAGTGTCACGTATCAGAACCCAATCACGATTGCGCAGATAGCGACGGCCAAAGGAGGAGAATAAACCTATTCAAAGGATTGGGACTTGGACAGCGACAACAGTCAAGGCGGAAGCAGAAGCAGAGCTCGAAACAATAATAGAAAGCAGCAGCAGCAGCAGCGCCACAACAACAGGAATTAAGATGACACATGGTTGGACCGGGGAGATGAAGGAATCACGGTGCAGCTCGACACAGCCCAACTTCATTCATCTTCGTCAGCCTGTGCAGTGTTCATGGCTCGTACGGAATGCTTCGTCAGCCTGATGCAACAGGAGACCAGTATGCTCGTGACAGAATACATAATATAAGAGAATGGCTGAGTACTCTTACAGTATATTATCTGATTGTCACCCACTCAGTATTTCTTGAGCGGATCAAAGACCTTGATGTGCCGTTTCAGACTGAGTTCGATGGTGGAGCCTTTCATGAGCATGATGTTGCCTGGTTTCCGATGAAGCTCGTGCAGCTTGGGCAGGTGCTCCGACAGGACGAGTTCCAATGGTGACTTGACCTTCATTTTTCCAGATCGGACCGTTCCGACGTGTATGTTCGTTGTCGTTTCGGGCGTCGAAGATGAGACTCTGCCTGCGTTGCCGTTTGCGCTGTTGCCATTTGCGCTGTTGCCATTGCCATTCCTGCTGCTGCTACCACTGCTGCTGACACTGAGCTTGGTGGACAGCGAGTTTTGGATCTTGATGTTCCATCGGAAGGAACGCTTATCCAACGTCGCCATGGTGGTGATGAAGGCCTTCTCCGGGTTGAACTGGTACTCCCCCACCTCCGGACCGATCTTGAGATTGAGCAGCGCCCATTCGCCGGACAGATCCCCCTCGCTGCGGAAGGACCGCGTGAGGATGGTGGGCAGCCGATCGGGCATCGCGACCTGCACCGTCGCCTTGCCGCTGACATGCAAGCACGGAACGCGCAGGCATCGCTGCACCCCGTTGTTGGGCGGCGGCAACGAGAAGGCCATGCCCAAGCACTGGCCGTTCATGTAGACGTAGACCTGCGTTCCCTCCGGCTGCGCCACGCAGTAGATGCCGACGGTGTGGCCCTGCTTGACGGCCTCGCCGAAGTAGGTCTGCAGCGCGGCGCTGCCGTTCGTGAGGTTGCCGTTGTAGAACATACCCTTCGTTCTCCAGCCCGGCAGCACCTCCTGCGGCTGCACCAGACCGACGGCCAAGTGGCCCTCGAGCGAGGTGACCTGGGCCTCGAAGTAGCACGTGGGATGCGTGGCTGGTTCCGCGTCCTCGTCGTCCAGGCGGTAGTAGACGCTGTACGGCGTCCCCCTCGAGGCGGAGGAGAACTGGACCTTGGTGGACGTCGCGTCGTCCTCGCTCTTGGTGGTCGTCATCGTCCCACCCTCAGGGCCGTCGCCCGTCCACGATCCGATGCGGTTGAAGTAGTGATTCATGATGCCCCGGACTGTCGCGCCTTGTCGTTACCACAGGAGACTACGACTACGACTACGAGTACAGAGCAAGTGCACTTGCACTTGTAGAGCAATTGTACTATTATATGTTGGGTTGAGTGCAGGTGTGCTCTTGGGCGGCGGAGGGAGTGATGAGAGGGCGGAGCTGCGGATCTTTCCTTTCCCTTCTCTTCGCATCGCATCACCCCGCGCCACACCGTGTGGATCTCAACGACGGAAGAGAAGCGCAGCAATCCCCATTGTCGTTGTCTCTTCGCTGGGTGTGTTCGCCGCTCTTGTGACACCGCATCTGAAAGGATTCGCGAGCGCCACAATCGCTTTCCAATCCCGTCATAGCACGGACCAATCAGAACCAGTGATTCAACCGTCAGTCCCGTGCTCGTGTCACAATGGCAAATCAAGAACACCAAAACCAACTCAAAATTATCGTCATGCATTGAAAAGTATTCAAGACCGAATAACTTCATATGTCACAATAACGCTCACAATTTCGACTCCGAAACATCTCCAACCACCACAACGATGCGAAAAAACGATGTGGGGCACGGTAACCCAACACCTTTGCGGATGTGTGCATTGACTATGATCTGCACTGTACTGGCACCAAAACAAGTGCTTGATTGCGTGCTCGTAGAGTAAGCGTGGTGCCACTCACGCAAGCGTCATCTTCAGTGCTGTTCATGACAAGTCATCAAAGATCGAGGAGCAGTATCACCGTTGTCATATTTTTCCATTCATCCAACGAAGCATCGATCGTGCACGAGTGCTGCTAGCCTCACACGTTGCAACGGGTTCAGCCAACGCCTTGCGGTGTGTGCCATAACCCTCCGGTCGCCGGGTACCATTCGTTGACTGGCATCCGTACTATACTAGTACCATACTCCACACAGCTTCCATGCAGTCAATCATGACGACGACGACGTCGCCGACAGGATCGGTCCTGCGGTCTCCCAGTTCGTGGATCACTACGAATCCAACGGATGAGGCCGATGTGGAGACTCCAGATTCACAACGCGATCGGCTGGGAATCAAGAAGCCGGTGCACACTCCGAATCGCAAGTACTCGCAGCACATGGACGCGGATGGCGTGAGCCATGTCTTTCCGACCACACCAGCGAATCACATGGGCGACCCCTCACAGTCGTCGGTCATGAAGGAACCACCGTCCACGAGTCTGTCCAAGGCGCGCATGAACAAGCGCTTCCTCGAGATGATGCGACAGCCATCGACGTCGGAAGAAACCATGAGCGAAACAGACGAAGGCGAGGACAGTCCCACGGAATCCGCGAGCTCGGGATCCAGCAAGTACTCGGAAAATCGGCGGTTCTGGATCGGGCTCATGAATCGGGTCGATAGCCAAAGCACGACGAGCCAATACACCAGCGACGCATCGTCCATGATGTCCGGCCGATTCTCGTTCTCCAGTGCCAGCCAAGGCATTCCCACGCCGATGGGACGCAAGATCTTCCGCTCGCCCTCCAACGCTTCCTCCATCACGACGCCGAGGGATGATGACAATCACGGCAGGAGCTTGAAGACGCCACGATCGACGATTAGCGCAGGGTCGCAACCGAGAGTCGCCACGGAGGGATCTCAGTGGAAATCACCAACGAACCACAACTTCGTCAGCCCCACCGCATCGCAGGGGTCCAAACGCAATGAGAAGACCAACGAAAACGCTTTCAGCTTTTCGAATCTCCCGCCGACCCCGCAATCGGCGCACGCGCTCTCCCACGCTCCATGCAACAACAACGACAACAACAATGACAGCAACGGCAATCATGCTGGGACACCGCGAATGTTCGGAGATGATAGAACCAACAGCGTCAACACCCCAACAGTGTTGTCAACACCGCAACACAACCACGATCACGACCATGGTCAAAATCAGAAGCATCCCAACACGGGCACCAGCACCAACCCACAGAGACACCCCAACGAGGCGGAGCAAGAGCAGCCTGCAAACCAGCTTTCGGTGAAGATCGAACCATCACCTGGGTCTCAGAATCCAGACGACCGATACACGCCACTCGCGACTGCGCGATTGAAGGCATACCGCAAATCCCTGTCCACGGGGTCGCCGCTTCCCGACTGGATCGGTGAAATCCACCCATCACCGGGTCAAAATCGGCGATCGACTCCTCTTGGCAAATGCTCGCCGCCTCTGAGAGCAGCGACAGATGCGAAGAATGATGGTGACATGGCGAAGTCCATGCTCTCCCCGGATCTGTCCATCCCGTCGGAACCGTTGCGATCCAAGCCAGTGGCATCACCTGGGCTCGTGCCAACGTCCATCCAGTACAAAACAAGCCAGGGCGCTGATGCACCACCAAGTCCCGCGATACGCGCAAGCCACCTATCCACACCAAAGATGACCAGCCGGAAGCCGCGACGTGCTGAGCAAAACCCACGATTCCAGAAGGCCTACGACGCATGGGCACGGGTGGGATTGATGAAGGCAACCGTGTCATCAACACCAGGCGCATCAACGACGCCAGTACCATCGACCGCGACCGTCTCCTCCGCGTCGTCCATCGTACGCACAGCGACAAGACCTCCGACCATTCCAACCCCCAGCAAGAGTGATGCGCAGAAGTGGACGCCGACGTCATTGCCAAAGGTGCACAGCAAGACGGAGCAACATATCGCATCGTTGCAAACGGCACCCTCTCGTGATTACTCCATCCAGCCCGTGTCATCGGAGGATGTCCGAGATCTGCCTCATATGGGATCTGGAGATACGAGGAGCACGAGCCAGTGTACGAGTATGCGAATGGAGATCATCCCACCAGTGCCAACCTACAACGACGACGAATCCACCCTGCCATCGATGCAGGAGACGCTGGAATCCCGTTCGACCATCCAGGACGATGCCAAGGAGAACGACAGCAAGCAGCATCGCAGAACTGATTCCGACAGTTCCGGTTTCCACGACATTCTCAACCATTGGAAGACTGTGAGCGCAGATAAGCCCAATACACACTTCCTCTCCCCCGAGCAGAAGAAGTGGGAGAAGGAACGCCAGGATCAACGCAGAAGGTCGAGCTTCCGAAGACCGCCACGTAGCGAAGACAAGAAGAAGAGCCAGCAACAAAGGCAACAGCAAGAGCAGCAGCAGCAGCAGTTTCAATGGAAATCGTTGTCATCGCCACTGAAGGGTAGCAGCAAGGATTTCCTGGACGAAACCCTGAACATGGAGAGCCCAAGCAGCCAGACGGATGATCATGATGAGTCCTTTCCGCCGCAAGACTTCTCCATCGACGTCGATGTCGACTCCGATATTGATACGGGCAGCGTGGTGACTGGCAGCAACGCCCGCAAGCCGGCGGCGGATCACTTCCGTAAGATCAGATCCTTGGTCGATTCCGACATCTTCGAAGATGATTGCACTGTGGCAGACGACGACCCTAAACCCAACCGAGCACTTGTCATGTTAGAGAACGAACGCACATTCGAAGTGACGGTCGGTGGTGCTCAACAGAGCCCGGGCAAGGAGGGAGTGTCGATCCGCAACCTTTCGCCCTTTGACGAAGCGAAAAAGAAGCGGAAGAGCGTCGCGCCGTGCGAATGCTCGAAGTCCGTGTTCAGCGGCAACGACAACCTCGTGGATTTCTTCCTCCCCAAGCTGGGAATGGCCTGCACGTGCGGAAGGTCGGATCATGGCATCGTGAATGTCAACGATCCGACGGCTATCGAGAATATCCTGCGCCCGTGGCAGGTAACATTCGTCAAGGCATTCGGCGTCGACCGTGGTGACCAGCTCGTGAAGGCTCGTCACCGAAGTGGTCGCATCATGACCCGCGCGCTGTGCGACTGGCGCAGACGAGAGGGATTGGTGTACTTTGATCTGAACTCATGCAGCCTGGCGATCGACATCTGGGCCAAGACGTGCAAGGCCTACGTTCGATCTGTCCGCAAGCAGATCAAGGAGGGGGAGAGGATGTTGGAACAGCAACCGGGCCCGATCCTGCGCGAGCTGTCGCGTTTCGTGAATGAGTTGCCGCCAGAACCAAAGCGGAGGGAAGATCAGATCAGGTACGGGCAAGCACCTCATCCGAGTTTGCTCCAACATGAGCTGGATGGGCTGCCGAGTGTGAACAGCAGCGACATTTCGATCGACTATGATTTGGAATCGCAAGTAGAGGTGTGAGGTCGGGGAAGGCCCAGGGAACTGATCAAGATTAAAATAGAAATATGGGCTCACACGGAGTGCGCATGAGTACATGATGAGTAGAGTACGTTTGGCAGATTGCGACTTGCCTTGTCGTTTCAGGGGATGCGATGCTCACTGTCTCTCGCTTGCTTTATCTGGATAGATCCTCGTGGGAATGCATGATCGCGTGCTGGTTTGGAGAAGAATACGGCAGGGCGCTCAGAATATAGTATTATACATCCGGATGCAGCTCATTTTCTCATGTCGTGCATCTCAACGAATGAGATAGTTGTTCCAGTGTCTGCCATTGCATCCGCTTTCTCGCTCGTTGAATGATGACAATGCCTTGCCGTGCTCCCTCCATCAGAAGCACCCGCCCTGCGACTCCTCGCCCCTCCATACGGATGTTATCTCCCTACAGCATTGATTGCGACACGACTGTGCCTGCGCATGCATCAAATGAGCTGAGATCATTCATGTCGTCGTTGTCGTCGTCGTCATCATTGCGTCTACTTGCGCTCCAATGTTTCGAACTGGACGATGCTGTTGCCACGAATGACGACCTTGCCGACGAACTTGCCATCCACCTGCTCTGCCTCTTCCAGCACAACATTCAGGTAGGCATCGTATCCTCTCAGCGTCCCTATCAGTTTGCGATTTCCATTGAGATGGAGTTTCAGCCGCTTGTCCTGCGAATAATGAAAACAGAGTGAATGCATTGATGTGTGTTTGAATGTGTGAGTACAAGATTGTTGCAAACAATGGAAGGTGACAGGACACATCATGACTGGTGGCATCACGCACATCAGACGCATCAGAGATCACAAAGAGTACACTCACCATGAATCGCTTGAGATCCGGTCCCTTGATGAATTTGCTTGTCGCCATTGTGTCAGAGGATTATCAGCTTGTGCTTTGCCTTGTGGTTGCGTTTACGTTTGCGCTTTCTCTTCGATCGGTACTTTTACTTTTCTGCCCCACGGATCTTGGTTGCCGATGCTCAAGGATGATGTCGATTTGGTATAATGGATGGCTGCGATAGATCGGTGCTTATGGTGGTGCCCATGGGAAAGATGGACTCTGTTGGATTGCGGTTGTTGTTGCGGTTGTGGTTGTGTTGATGTGTCTGTTGGTGGTGATCTCTTCGTTCCGTACTTTTGGTTTTGCCCATGGTCGAGATTTTGTTGGTGTTGCGAGAATAATCGAACGGAAGCATGACAGACTTTCGATACGTTCGACTAATACGTCTATTCACAACCCAGAGAGAGAGAGAGAGAGAGAGGAGGGTAGGTCGTAAAACACATCATGCGACTCCCTCTTGAGTGCGAGTTACTGAGGGAGTAAACAGAGACAGCTAAGTGTGCTGCAACTATCTGAGAGTGATTCCATTGATCATATAGTAGTACATTGGTCGTTTGGCCACATGCCTGTCATTCTCCACACTGCTGTACCGATTCATCATCACTAGTCACGTACTGGGCGTCTCATGAATTTCATTCTTCTGTGTTACTACTTGTATTTGTGCATATGCTTGATCTTCCCTCCCTATCTCGTGGCTTTCCTCGCTTCCACCTTGGCACGTAATCACTTTGCGGCGCTCAAACAACCCTATTTGCGATGTCTCCGCTAACTGTATGCAGCGAAATCCACGGAATTTAGCGTCCGCCGGCCTCGTTGAAAGTGATTGTCGTCTGAACGACGGTCACGCTGGATGGCTGGTACTGCGGGGCGCCTCCCTGTGGTGGAGCTTGGGTGTCCGCCATGGTGCTGGTGTTCGCGCTGGTCGATGCGCCGCCTGTTTGGTTGCTTTCGAGGAAGAAGGCGGAGCTTGCAGCCTGCCACTCGGGCGAGTCCATGAGCTTTCTGCGTTCTTCGTTCATGAGTTGCACGTGATCCTGGGTGAGCATCTTGTTGTCCTGGGTCACGGGGAGCGCGAAATACGGCACGCCCAACGCCATGAGCTTGTAGTAGCACTCCTGGCGCGATCCCGACAGGGGACGGAATCGAACACGCAGGAAGCGGCTGATCATGATGGAGAATCCTTGGATGACAGTGTTCCACAAGACATCATCGAAGCATGGGAGCAAGGAGTCAATGCGGATTGGCAGCGCGCGCAGGAGCGTGGCCAATCGGCGCGATTTCTCCCAGTCATTTCCGTGTTCCGGGAATCCACCGAGGTTGTACACCACGATGATGACGCCGTGCTTCTGGGCCTCTGGGTCCTCCACGGCGAGGTGGCAGAGGTACCAAGTAGTGCGAAGCTACGAATCGATGGATGATTCATGGATTGGATGGTTTAGTTTGGTGCGGCCGGTGGGAAAGTATCGCAGATAGAGCAGATCACAAGAGGGCATTGGAGGGCGATGCCATGAGTCGAGTTAGGGCGAGAGCATATTGGCGCATGAAAACGATGATAGAAGCAAAATCACACGGAGAAAACGACGCAAATGCGTTGCTCGTGCGTGCAGAGCTCGATGTTGCAACAGAACATGCCGTAGACGTTGCGCAATCGCAATCACCCGAACTGGATGTCACATGGCTGGATACGATACACTATCCTCGTACGTACCATGTTCTCACGGACTTTGTACCCCTCTATGAAGGCCTTGTAGAAGAAGAGGACTCGGCGTCCGGCATGGTCTCGCTGTGGAAGGAGCTGCAGGTTGCCGGAGAACAATGCCGCCGTGTCGTCCTGGTCCATATCATCCAGCGTGATTTTCTTCACAAGCTTCTCACGTCCGAAGTAGATGAGCTTCTCTTCGAAGTACGATACGATACGGAGCGCGGCAAGTTCGGGGTTGTAGAGTTCAGCGCGCAGGAACATCATCTGGAAATCTCTGTCATCCACGAACTGCGGATCCATCTGGCGCGCGTCGGTGTAGGCCTGCTTCTTGGGGATCTTCTTGATGGCATTCTCCAGACCCACAAGGCACTCCTCGATGAATGCCGGCTGCTCCTCTCGGAGCTCGTTGACGTGTGGCGCCATCTTGGTGTTGCCGGACATGTCCGCCCACACCACTTGGCGCTCCTTGACTGGCAGCTCTCGCAGTTCACGCACCGTGCGCTCCTCGCTTGGACGCGTGAGGATCTCGCATCCGACACGACACAGCGACTGCCGGTCCGTCTTCCATTGGATGCCTTGCATGGTGCCTTTGAGCGGTAGCACTATACCGTCACCACAGCTGCTTGGGGTCGTCAGCGTCATTCGTTTGTTTGAGGGGGTGTAGTCTGGTTTGGCGAAAACGGTTCAAGGGTGGTGGTGGGGGTGATGCAGACTTCACAGACATCAGCACCGTGATTTGATGTTGGTGTAATTTGGGTTTGATTCAGGTACAGGGGAGTGAATGCGTTCGTGCGTGCGATTGTTCGCAAAAAGTTCAACCGAGTGCGTCCGCCGCGATCGCACAGGGACGAGCCCAGAAATGTGCACAGAATCGTGTATAGAAGTGAGCACGAATGTGGGCACAGAATTGTGGGCAGTAGGCAACGAGCATCGGAGAGGGTAAGGAATGGGGGTGGTATTGCGATTGAGGAACTTGTACCAATCCCACACCGTTTGGCGAAAGGTGCAACCCTGCACATGGGAACATCAAAGCAAAGCAGACCTGTACGATACAATGCAATCATCGCCAGCCCGCCAAGTCCAAGGCCCACGTCCAAAGTTGGTGCCACCAAATCAGGCCACGACGGAGTTTAGCAATGGGCGCGATACCCCAATGCATCCCTCCATGCATGCACTCGCCCATCCAAAGTGTTTGGCCACCCAAGAACAACTAGCCAATCATCCGTGCGCGCATCCATTCCTCTCTTGATCAGCGAGTCAACTAGCGACTCAATCTCCGAACCGCAGCGAGCATTGGAGGTTCTCACCTGTTCTGGCAGTGTGCAACTCTTCTTGCGTTGGTTGTCGTTCCGTCTTGTTTCTTGTCTTGTTTGATGTTTCTTTGTGTGTCAGTCGAATAGGCGGCTGTTCAGTGGTCTGCAAATGTATTCGTGCTCGTGATGGTATGCGTATTCAATGATATGCAACGAATGTTCGTTTCACGATCTCTTCGTTGGCCGTCTTCAATGAGGATAGTGTCTCTGGGGGATGCTCGGCTGGATTAAACTTGACTGGGATTGGATCCGAGTCGGTCTCTGGATCCGGGTCGGTCTGGTGGGCTTCTGGATGGTGGTCGTAGTGGCAAATTGCGTTGAGGAGGTTGTGAGGTTGTGGTCGTTGTTGTGGTCGTCGTTGTGGTTGCGCAAAGGAGTCCTTTCGCTCGGCCGGTTGTCTTGTTTCGGATGTCTGTGAAATGAGGGGATGGTGGCGATGATACGTTGATCCGTTGATCTGTTGTCCTCGCTGAATGTGCTATGTTTGCTGTTGCGTGGTATTCGTCCTTCGTTCTTCGTGTGAGGAGGTGCGGATTGCGAGACCTCTGTCGTTGTCACAGTACACGTACGTACGGGTACTCCTATCGTTCCTCACCAGCGACACACCGAGTGATGGGGCACGATGGAGCGCGGTGAGAGACAGGGCAGAGCACTGGAGAGCCTTCTCTGGCGCAGCGTGCGCTGAGGTGTTTCTTGCTCTCGGCCACTCGCTCTCTTCCGTTCTTCGTCTCACGCCTCCCGTCACCCGAGTCGCTGACCTCTCACGGTGTTGGCGCTGCGTCTGATGCCGTCGATTCGACTGTTCCTTCGGCTCCTGCACCGTTGTTAGCTGCTCCACTCGTTTTGCTCCACTTTGCCCGACAGATCCATCCCAACTGCCACTGGTGGCGAATGTGGAAGGAGAGGGTTGCGAAATTATGGTTATCACGGACCTTGGTGCTTGCCATGTTCCTTCTCGCAATTCGCTGGCTTTTGGCGCGACAACCCATGCGCCTAAGTGCGCGGCAGAAGTGGTGGACATTTCACGGTTTTTGCTTTCTCCGTTGTCTCTCTCGGACGAAACGTGTCTGATGGTGATGGCATGCATCGTCACAATTGGAGCCAACGAGCAGATGTGCGAGTGAACGAACTCGGAAGCCTTCCGAATTCTAGTACCGCCAACGTAGCGGCCTTCCGCCCCCATCTCTTAAGATTTATCATGCTTCTTGATGGATGCGATGATACGGCTTCACCGAAACTCCGTTCACAAAGTTGGGGATTGCAATGGGAAAATCGCACCCAAGCGCCGCACAGAGTCTGCCAAGATGACCATGATGGGATCTTCCCAACCCTCTTGTCAACAGCCACGAAGTATTTTAGTAGTCACGATGACATACGTATTACACATGGGAGCCAAGAACTGCAGCCACGAGCTGTGCATGGTATGGTGCACTGCCCCGTTGTATTCATTTCTTGCGGCAAGAAGTTTGGAAGTGACGGCACACAGAGTAGTATGCTATACTCCAGAGTGTGAGCTACAGGATGATGCTCGTTGCTGTGCGTCAACCCCCTTGACGGAACCTATCGAAGTTCGACCTTCGGATGAGGCGCTTCCACACAATACTACATACAATCCTACACAGGGAAGAGACAGATAGCCACAACTTCCTCTCTTCCTTCCCTACCCTTCCCTACCTTCCTTTTTCTCGACCTCCGAACCTTCGAGCTTTTCGTCTTGTCTGGGCTTCGGGGAGCAGGTCGTACGTATCCCATCTTCCCCACCACTCCACCTCATTCTGATGGATCGTGACGCCTTCCTCTGCTTGGCTTTCCTTCACTTTGGGTCACCTCCTTGTTGCCAATGGAAGAGTTGCCCACCGAGAGCACAGGACAAGCGCTTGCGCTCTTCAAGAGTGCTCACACTCAGACACTCCGCGCACACAGACCCCCGTTCCTCGCCTTTCCTCTCCTTGTGTGCTGAAGGTTCCGGTGGTTCAAATGAACATAGCAAGACTGCCGACTTATTTGTGATACTCTCTATTCGTCGAACTCGTCAAGACGAAACAGCTTCAGGGGGGGGGGGATGCCGCTCTCCCTCTCTTTCGCTGGAGACGTCTTTGGACAAGCAACTGTACCTACTACTCCATGAGCCAGCAACACAACAAGGGTCGCCAACACCCCAGTCTCCCACAATTGTCGAGCAACGTATCCATGGATCTGAGACAACCGCTGCCCAACATCCAACGGAGAACAGATCGACACTTTCCGCGCTCGTCGATAAATCCTTGGTCTTGTGTCTCTCGCATCTGAATAGCGTAGCCGGAGCTTCTTTGTTGCGCAACTGCCTTCGCCTTTGTCCCTTCTCCCCTCGTGTCACATCGGTATTCGCGGAAGAGGACAGATTGTACTCGAACGATTCGAAGTCGATCGACTCGTGTGACTGTTCGTACTCGTGAATGCTACAGCTGAGGACGTTACGGGCGTTAAACTTCGAACAACTGAAACTCCCGCCAAAAACGCAACATCTCGGAAAACAAGACGACAAGAGGACGAAGACAAGGACAACACCGAACACGCAACAAAATGGAGCTCCTCTGCTCGCAAAGTACAATACGCACACCAGTTATCATCGCGAACGTAAAAAAGATCAGCTATTCGGGATGGTGCCATCGCGACAGCCCATCATTCGCGGTCTCGCTGGTCGCGCTTGAGACTTGAAATCATGGTTCTCATACCATCCATCTATCCATCCCCAGGATGATGAGGTGTGGTCGATGGTTCTCGTCCCTTGTTGCCACTCTGGATGAGGGCATCACGTCCAAGGTTGATTTGATTGACCTGACCTGATCTGATCTGATCTGGACAGGTGAGGCGAGATGACGGAACCGCATACGTCCCATCATCCACGATCGTCACCACCGTTCTCTGTCATCAGTCCACAAGTCCCACGCTCGTGGGAACTTCGATTTCCATCCCATTTTGGCGATTTGTCATCAGTCCGGTCTCGTTGTGCTTTCGATCGATGCGATGGTCGCCACACAATCGCGACATCGCAATCGCAGACCTTCACAAAACCACGCAGATGGATCCATTGGTGAGCAAAGGATCTCATCAGTCCAACTTGGCTTATTCGACACTCCCATGCCGCAAAGACACCTACACACTCATCTCTCACGCGCTCACAGACCCACGCACTCACATATTCTCTCAACTTGCATCACGAAATTCTCTGAAGCTAAGAAAGGCAGACTCTCCACAACCCGAACAACAAATCCAGTAACACAATATCACCACCACCGCTCCAAATCGTTCTACTCTACCATACTGCAGCGCTCTGCTCCATGCAACCGTGCCAAGGAACACACCATGGATCGTCGTCATCAACAACGCCGGCTTCATCAAGAGGGTGGCAAAGTCTACATTGGGAACGATGCCAGCGCCCGCAACAACAAGAATAGCAACAACAGAAACAACAACAGAGGCGTCTCCGCTGCGCACTTCAATGATGTATGTTTCGGCAGACACGAGGAGATGGTCTACGTCTCGCCGCCATCCTCGCCTGTAATCACATCAACGTCCGCAGCACAAGGCAAGCAAACCTGCAGCTTGACTCTCCCTGGCATTGGATCGGATGAGGAGACAAACCGGATGATGATGATGCCGTACATCCAATTTTGCGCCGAAACGAAGCGCACGCAGCAAACCAAGCGGATGCCAAAGGCAGAAGTGAAGGAGGAAGAAGCAACAAGTAGCGATGAGAAAGGGGCTACGTCGATGCTACCACCTGGTCCAGTGCGGCCCCCAACGCGAAGAACAGCTTTTTCGTCATATGTCGATGCGATCAACCGCGCATCCCTCATCGTGCAGCATGACTCGCCGAGAGTTTCTGTCAGTTCTTCGCAAAGCAACACCGAAGGTGCTTTCCATCCGATCTGCGGATCTCCGAACAGATCGTCGTTTTCATCGGCGCCGTCTTCGTCTTCGCTGCCGGCTGCGTCGGGACCATCGTCCATGCCTGCTCCACCCTTCCAAGCCCGACGTGGAACAGGTTGCAAGAGCCGTGACAAGATCGAATCGTCGCGCAGATCCTGTGGCTCAGCGACGAGACGCCGGCGCCGCTACGTCTCTATGAAGACAACGGGCAAGCATAGCGCAGTGGATGACTGCATGATCTACTACGCGAGAGATGAGAAGAACGCTGACATCCCCCAGGTCCTCGCCTGCGACGCACGACCCATGCAGAGAGGCAGCGTCACCACAAGTGTATCCTCGCTCACATCCTCGTCAAGCTCTGAAGGTTACTACAAGACCTCCTCGGACCGGTATTCCAACGAACAGACGTCGTCTCGCAACGGACTGACGGACTCGTCAAGCCATCGAAGATCTACCAGCGTGTTGCTGTCGGATGGAACGAAAGTCCCGCTCATCGGCGTCGAAGAGACCTGGCGAGCCATCGAGGATCGTGAGGAGCTGGCATCCGTCGCATGCTCGGATTGCGGCATTATCATGCACGGTCACATCGTCTCTTCGTATCTGATCTGTCCGCGATGCCGTTCTCTGAGCCCGGTCGATCATCGCAGCAAATATGGTAGTGGCAACAAGCATGTAACGCGTAACGCCATGGAGTCGATGGAGGGACGCTCCATCTCTTGCGACTACGATGAGGGACCGTACCCGGCATGCTTCCCAGCAGGGAAGGCAACATCGGGCGCCGCTGTGGGGAGCGCAGCAACGACACGCGCATCCACATCGTCCTCGTCTTCGTCGTCATCACCGTCGTCCTTGTCTTCGCAGGACTACGATCAGCATGCAGCAGCTCGCTACCGACCATCCAGCGCCATTCCAAGCAAGTCATGCGGACCATTCAGCGCCGGCACTCCGAACTGTGTCGGCTTGGGAATCATCCTTCCTCTGCTGGGCACTGGCCTTTGTGAGATCTAGATCAGGGTTGGAGACGTGCGCAGCAGCAGCGGAAGCGATGGTGGCGGCGGCGGCGGCGCTTACCGCACGGTGTTCATACACATGCATGTACCATGTACCGATATGTGTCTTCTCAAGGGAAGAAGAATGGGTCTTCGATCAATGCCGCTTCCATACACAACCGCAGCGCAAGGCAACAATCACATGCTTCATATACTCCAACGAAATGTAAATCAGGGAACAACCACTATAGACAGAAATATTGGACAAGGGAATCTAAACCACGCTCGCCTGCATTCAACTATGCAGCTGTCACACTGCAACAACCAAGAAGAAATGAAATGAAATCAAGAAGAGCATGTAGAGCAGGGCAGCAGACTCCATGGTCGAGGTGTATTGTTTATTAAGGCAACGGCCGTCCACCCATGATATTGCGTATGTATACATACACGAATGCTGTCTATGTTTCGTATCCGACATATCGGCCTGCATGGGCATCTGCACCTGTTCGTTTTCATGCTCACGCCTGTACACCTACACACCTGCATGCCATTCCTCAGTATCCATGGTGATGTTCGTCGCCAGCGATACTTAATGGTGCCAGCGTGCCATCGATGCCATCGATGCCACCGATATCATCACCACTGTTGGAGGGGTTGGCCTGTCTTCTCCATCTCGATTCCTTCCTCGATCTTTGCCTGGGCCACTTCGATTCCAGTTCGCACTTGCGCAGCCAACTCTTCGTCGGACAGATCGGCCATTTCCAAGACCGTCTCGCCCAATGCACACGCCACGTCCTTGCGCATGCTCTTGGCATAATTCTGACGATAAATCGGCACGATGGATCCATCCTCGAACCGCACATTCGTCGCGTACTTTTGGGCATGACCTTCCTTATCGGTGATCCCAAAGCGCACGCGCTCGTTGCGCACGAGGAAGGGTCGCACGTTGGATTCCTCCGTTGGCACGTCGCACACGACGGATGAGCAATGCACGAAGACGTCGCCCAGCTCCTGATCATCCGGCAGGATGAAACCGTAGGCCTTGTTGCGCATGTAGAACTTGACGATGCCCGTGTACTCTTCGGTGGAAGATGACAGCGACCGCATGGCGCATGAGGATGAGGCCGTCCATTGCGGGAGCAGCCGCGCTTGGGCAAGCGGCGCCTGGATCTGCGCGGATCGGCGGACAGTTCGGCACGCCAAATGGAACATAATTGCAACGCAGAGCAAAATAATAAGTTATTACACGTGTTGGACGGTGCGAGTGGATGGAGAGATGGGTTTGCTATGGCATGATGGTTTCGTTGGGAATCATTGAATGATCGAGGGTCCTCGCAGGATCTTGTCGCTGTTCTGTTCTGTCGTCATGTCGTTGCGTCGTACAGCAACAGATCTTTCCTGGTTTTCGTGTCGCGATTGAAACAAACACGAACTTCGGATGCAAGGACAGACACAGCAACGTCAGAAAAATGAGAAACAAAACTACACAGTTACATATACTCTACCGCACCTCCAAGATGGTGACATTGTTGAAATCGCGTCACTCGCTTGATGTCGGCTATCCCACCACATCGCACCACGAGTCCTGCGCCCAAGAACGGCACGCATACCGTACCATCGTTGGATATCGCTTGCACCGATCAAAGGCATGAGCCACTGCACTCGCCCGCTCAATCGAACCAACTGGATGCGCGGTTGCAACTCGCACGCTGTCTTCCTAGCGACGGCATTGGGATTGTTGCAAAGGAATCCGCTGCTTTCCGAGGCAGCCCTGATCGGTCGCTCCAATCGTCTTTCTACTCGTACGCAGATACTCGCCGGTGGTCGCTGCCAGCACTTTTCTTCTGTTGCAGCGAATCAACTGACCATTCGATTGTCGTCGCCGTCAGCAACAGCACACAGTAGAAAAGGAAGCATCGCATCGAGAAGCATGTCGGGTTCATCGGCAAACAACGCATCGACTCCGGCGCCGCCGTTAGTGGATGTGGATTGCAACCTCTGGCACAAGGATCTGGTGTCCCTCCTCCCGGCCACAACGGACGGCGGCAACGGCAACGACGATCCATGGCAGATCCTGTCGGAGGATGCCATCGAGGATGCCAACATCGTGGCCATGCTATCACCGTCAAGCACCATCCAAGAGGC
This sequence comes from Craspedostauros australis, assembly GCA_026770025.1. Classification (NCBI taxonomy): domain Eukaryota; phylum Bacillariophyta; class Bacillariophyceae; order Mastogloiales; family Achnanthaceae; genus Craspedostauros; species Craspedostauros australis. Next base: position 2,231,015 of record JAMXDE010000010.1, on the reverse strand, counting down.
GCAAGCAGGATTGTTGAAACTGCAGCAATCCAAACCACCGTTGGAAATACGAACGACGGTCGGCGTTCATCCGTACCATGTGCGCGATGATGATCTCCTTCACGACCCATCTGGTGGAATGACGATTGATGATCATGTTCACACGGTCATGAAAAGGATTCTGACCGATGAAGCCAATGCACCGTGGTGCGCTGCGGTTGGCGAGTGCGGATTGGATGCCAGCGAAGGTTTCCCGCCGATCGATGATCAAATACCATGGTTTCGAAAGCAGGTGGAATTGGCAGAGGAACTGCAGCTGCCGCTCTTCGTCCATGAACGACTGGCATTCGAACAGACCATGGATGTGCTCAAGACAACTACCGTTCCCGTCATCATCCATTGCTTCACTGGTACTCAGGATCAGTGTCGGCAGTACATCGACCGTGGCTACTTCGTGTCCGTCTCTGGCTTCATCCTCAAGGAGAATGCCGACAACTGCGACGAGGTTCGCAAGTGCCTGTCGGAAGGGATCCTCCCGCTCGAGAGGCTGATGATCGAGACGGATTCGCCGTACATGGGATTCACGAACTGCCGCCAATGGTACGTCGAACATAACCAGGAACTCATCAGCTCCGCATTGAACTCGAAGAAACGAAAGAGGTTGGTGCAGTCCATGTATCCCAACGTCCCCACGTCGCTGCTGGGAGTGCTGGACAAGGTCGTGGAGTGCCTGCAGCAGCATGATCAGTCGATCACGAAAGATCAGGTCGCAGCGGCGACCACCGCAAACGCAAAGAGCTTCTTCGGCTTCAAATTTGGAGAGTGAGGGATGATGTCAGCCAAGTAAATGGAGAGCTATGAGTGCCTATCCACTCAACTCCACTCCACTCCACACAGCAACAATAACGTGAACGGCATCGGAACAACACCTGACGATACTCGTACGTGGGTACTCGGCCAGAGAGGCTTGCTTGACAAGACCTTATGTCTATTTGTACATGTCTAGAGATTTTTGTGTTTTGTTCGGATTCAGGAGAAAGGGTCTAACGTAGCACGTACTGGTCCCTGCCATCTCTTGGGCCGTTCGCTCGTTCATTCGTTTGCCCGCTTGGGTGCAGGGCTGTCCACGACGACTGACACGTCAAAATATGACGACTCAGGCCATCATCTTCCGACGAGTACGCTGTTCGAATGAAGTCGAAGGCAATCAGTGCAGTCTCTTCACCAGCTTTTGGATCACGAGGCGAATCGCTTCGTTCTCCGTGTGGATGCACGAGCTCAGTACCGGATTGAGCCACGACATGCAAGCCAGCCGCTCATCGGACAGCTTGTCGTAACTGGCCAGCATCTCCTTCATCAGAGTGGAGAGGCGTCCGAAGACGACGATATCCGCAGCGAATTTCTTGCCATCCTTTGCCAACTCTGCTTCCAGCTGCAGGAATGCGGACACCAACGACTGCGTTTGCTGTTTGATGACGGTCTGCGCATTGGGCTCTCCCTTGTCGCTGTTACCTTCATCGGGAATGGGGTCCGTGGCTGCAGGATCCTTCGAGGATGCCAGCTGCAGGAGATAGCGGTTCATGGCCTTGCGTGCAAAGCACGCTGTCTCCAAGTAGTGCGGTGGATTGTGCCCTCTGGGTTTCGACTTGTCCTTGTGCTCGTGGAGGAGCTGCGCGGCGCGTTCCCACTGGAGGATCGCCTTGCCGACACCCGCCACCATCATCACGCGCCATTGCAAGCCAAGCGTGCTTGCAAATCGTTCGCTGTCCAGGAACACCGTGATGACCATCACAGCGCTGGCACCAATGTACCGACGGTCGGCCAGCATGTTGTCTTCCAACACGAACTCCAACCCATCTTCATTCGCACTCTGTTCCTGGTCTTCTGATTGCCCTTGTGCCTGCTGCTGTTCCTGCTCGTTGTCAGCCTGTTCCTGTGGTTGCTCTGCTGTTGCTTCGTCGCCACCGGCTGCAGATGCCGTTCCTGCCGCATCTGCTTCCTTGGCTGATTTCCGTCTCGTTGATGCTGCCGGTGTCGCCGGCGCTGCCGCCTGTGGCAACGAACGTACCGCCAAGCAACGTGTCAGCATGTGACTGACGGTCGCCCAGGTTTCATCGGTGAAGGCGCTGGGCTTGAGATCGCTGGCGATGAACTGCTCCAATCGATGGAGGCCCCGCACGGCCAAGGCTCCAGAATCTGACAGCAGGCAAGTATTCAGCATGGCGAAGATCTCTTCACCCAACGAGTCATCGCTTGTTGCGCGAACATACCTGATGCACAGGCTGATGCAACCATCCATGAATTGATCGAACATCTGGTCGAGCCAGTGGTTCCTGCTGCCTCCACTGCTGCTTCCTTCGTCCTTGTTTTCCCCACCCTTGACGGCGGTCAGAAAACGATCAAAGTCCTGGGGCGTTTCCGGAGCCTTGCCTTCGCCTGGTCCGACTTCACCAAATTCCAAAACGGGTGTCAGGATGCCACGGAAGATCAGCTGCAAGGTTTGCAAGGTCTGTGATGCACCATCGGCGCCAGCGCTCTCCTTCGGCAGGAAGTTGGTGTTGATGATCTCGAACACGGCTTCCAAACTCTTACGCTGCAGCTTCTTGCGGTCGTCTCCGATGGATTTCGAGAGTCCCAGCATGATCGGCCACCACAGCTCGAGCGCTTGCTTTGGATCGCTGTTCTTCTTGTCGACGGCACCGTCAGAAGCTGACGATGACGCTGCCGCTGTTGCGGTGCTTGCTCGTTTCCTCACGATTGGAAGAGCGAAAGACTCGTCGGCAAGGAACGTGGACAAAGACGTCAGATGATCGATGCACACCAGACTCATTTCCTCATGGGGCCCGCTTACAAACATCAGCAGGGCATCGACCAAATCCACGAAGCGTTCTGCGAGAAGGACACCAGCCGTCGATTGGCCAGCGTGAGTGGTTTGTGACAGACACTGAGCCAGCTGGCGAGCCAGCATGTTGAACCCGAGCTTGGCCACGTCCGAGTCAGCATCCTGGCCAGCAAGGCCGATCACCGTGAGGATCGGATTCCATCCGGACCGCAGCTTCCCACCGTTGGGACTGCCTGGTGAACCGAACATCAGGATGATGCGTTCCACGCACTTCAGCAACAGTTCCTTCGTCGTGGTGAGCTGACTTCGAGACATCACCGACTCCAGTGGCTTCAGGAATCGTTTTTGGAACTCGAACGAGCCAAGCTCATCGCGCTGCAGGTATTGGATGCTCAGTTGTCGGAAGGAGTCGACTGCGTACATGGCGATTGCGGGATTCGGTTGCAATGCTGTGCTGGTCAAATGAGCCGCGACTGTCGCCCAAATATCAGCGAATACCAACCGCGGTCGCGAGTCCATGTTGTAATGCGTCACCTCCACCAGCTTTTGGAGGTTGTAAATGTTCGGTTGGTGATGGTGGAAACCTTCGCCGCCTTCGGCGCTGGGACTGGTTGTCAACAAGGAATGATGGCGTCTGTAGTGGACCTGGGTGAGATCCACCGCGTTGGCATCACTTCCAACGTGACCTCCGTAATGAGAGATCTCCATCCTGGAGACTCTGCAGAGTTGGTACACGAACTCCTTGACAGCGTTGGTGCTGAGCGACGAGGAGCGTTCGTAAATGGCCTCGATCAGGGCTTCCGACACGGCTTCGTACACGGTCCGTGCGTTGGCCTCATCTATCTCCTTCTTGTCCATCTCGTCCTCATCGAAATCCATATCCTCATCTGCGAACAAGGTTTCACCGATGGAGAGGTTGCTGTCGCTTGCACCACCTGCGCTGCTGACGGAAGTGTCGTCAAGGGCTTCGTTTGCCTCCTGCGCTGCGAGTCTCTCCTTGCGCTCATTTATCTTCCTTTCGCGTTCCTCAAGTCTCGCCTTCCTCCGGCTGGCAGCCGCGGCGGCCACGCGGTCGTTTCTGGCCAACAGCTGGAACAGCTGATGGTACCTGTTGACTTCGCTCAGTGCGCTGAAGACGTGCTCCCAGCTGCTGCCCAACAGCTCGCCGTCGGAGCGTGCGAGACCGAGCATCGTTTGGATGCATCGAACATGGCGTGGCTCAAGCAGCATTCCGGTTCCCAGATGCGAAAACCGTGTAAGCGCCAGCATGTACGAATCTCGTGCGATGTCGTTGCCGCAAAGGCCAGCGGTGCAGATCGCAAACCGGAATCCCGTGAGACAGACTTCGATGGTCTCAGCGGCATTCTCAGCCGCCTGCTCGAGTTCATCGTCGGTGGCGATGGCGATCAACGTGCCCACTGTGCCGTTGGCAGATTCGATGGCGGTGGAGAAGGCAGCCAGAGCCGGTCCCCAAGTCACTTCGAACATCGGCGAGACGTACTCATCGCGCAAGCCGCTGTCCTCCGTTCTCACGTATCGCACTGGACGAGGTGTCGTGGAGAGCTTGCGCTTCGGGCTCTTGCCCGGTTCGCTGATGGAACCATGCCGCCTTCGCTTCAGCAGCGATTCGGTTGTTCGGACGATGTGGTCACGTTCCTTTTGGAAGTTGTTCTCCTTTGTCCTATCAAGTTCTTCGTAACGGCTGCCGAAGAAGGCTGCGGGGTTCAGGGCTCCCTGCAACCCTCCTGGTCCAGCGGTGCCATCTCCAGCACCTGCACGCTCTCTTGCTTCGTCATCTTCCTTCAGACTGAATGGATTTGCTTTGATGCGATCGTAGATGGCCATCAAGAAGTCCTTCGGCAGATCATTGCCGTCGCAGATTCCTCTATTGTTGCGGATGAAGCCGTCCTTGGTCATCTTCTTCTCCTCCTTGATGGCTGGGTTGTGCAGATCTGTGTTGAGCATGATGGTGGAGAAAGCCAGGATGAAGGCGACGTCGGCTGTTGGGAACACCTCAGGATTCTGCGCGGTGTATCGTTCGGCGAATTTCTCCATGATTCGGTCAATCTGCGTACCATAGCAACGGAAAATGCGATTTCGTTGTTGTCGTTGTCGTGGCGTTGGCATTGACGGAAGTGGATGGAAGCGAATGCAAAGGGTTGCAATGAATGGGGTGAGCGGTTGCATGCATTTGGCAGAAACGAAGATACATTACATTACATTGCAAGCACAGCCATTCAATTGTACATTTCACTGTACATCCAATACTGCTCGTTCATTTGTGCAAGGCAGGCTTGAATTGCATATTCCTTGCCGTTTTGTGCTTTCAAGGAAATAACGCATCACCATATGATGCAAGCATTTGGATCGCTCACCTTTTGGGCTTCACCTGGCAAACGGAATCCACTGAGGTAGTACCGAATGGCGTCGTCGAACATAAGCTCGGTGAAGTCCATGTGATTGACGTATTCGTGCAGCACCTTGAGGGAGAATCCTTGCTGGTAGTCCGGTTCCCGCCCCAAGTACTCTCCGATCTGCGTCTTGTCGATGGAGTCCTTCATCTTCAGCAAGTACCCGGCGACGTCCGTGGCATCAGAGGCATCCACATGTCCACACTTGCCAGCGAATGCGATACCCGCCGACGGCTTTTGATTGAACCGCAGCACGACTTCCGACTCTTCCTCTCGCCGTTTCTTTTTGGAGTCATAGATCTGAACAAGGGTTTTCTTCTGGGCTGATTTCTTGGCAGGAGGCTTCTTCGCCGCGCCATTCTTCGAATCGGTCTTGTCGTCACTGTCGTTGCCGTTGCCTTCACCAGCGTCACCATCGCCTGCGCCATTGCTATCATCCTTGAGTTTGCTGTCTTGCTTGGGTTCGTTGCTGCTGGACTTGTCGGATCGTGCCTTCATTGGGACGACGATACTGGCGTGCAAGGAGGCCAGAACCTGACGCAAGGCGCGCATGGCCACCAATCGCAGGTCACGATGAGTGCGCCGCAGCTTTTCCATGCGAGCGGCGCCTGCACCGGCCACCAAGCTGAGGGTTGATGTGGCGGTTGCGGATATTCCGGCAGAATCATGATCGAGTTCCGTGCTCTTGCTGACCTTCGACAATGTGTTGACGATGCGGTGGAAGAGGTCGACGGCGCTGAGGTCGCAATCGTAATTGAGGAAGATCTCGGCTAAGGTCGCCGGGTCTGAGCAGATCTCTTCGAACAGTGTCACGACCAATGCCTTGTGCTCGATGGGGGAGTTCTTGGAATCCAAAATGACGAAGAAGACGTTGGTGACGAAGGCCTCGATTTCCGTTTTGAGGATGGAGCGAAAGTTGCGAACGATGGGGACGAAGACGCGTAGTGATAAGTTGACGACGCGGGTGTCGTCCATCGTGCAATTCTTGAGCAGGGAGACGCAGAGGTAGTTGCGGATAGCATAATGGAATTGCGGACCGCAGTGTTGCAGGAACGTGCCCTTCATGTCTGTGTTGGATAGCACGTAGAGGAGCAGATCCAACGCCAAGAGCTTGGAGGCGAGTGCCGGGTGGATGGCCTGGGTGTAAATCAGGGATGCGCTGGAGGACGAGTCCTGGACGGGCGACATGACGTCTCCATCCCTCCTTCCAGCATCATCCTTGCGCGGAGTGGCGCTCATGGCGCCTGGTGGCACGGCGGAGGAGTCGTTGGCATCCCAGAGCGTGTTGGAGCCGCTGGTTTGCAGGCCAACGTGCGAATGCCGATTGGGATCCTGCGGTGGGCTTCGCATGCTGAGTTTGCATAGACTTCGCAAGACAAGGAACGCATCCCTGTGATTTTCGGTTGGGAACTCCTCCTTGCCGTGGTAGTGGTGGTTGTGTTGAGAGGATCCGTTGGATCCATCGTGAGGATCATGATCTGGGCTCGTTAGCGATGACGGTGTTTCGATCTGGCTGGATACGCTACTGCTCTTGACTGGTGTACTGTAAGAGGGAATACTGGACGCCGCAGAGCTGGAATTCGCAAGCGTGACCGCGGAGGCACTCGCGATCATACGAACGAAGACGGAAGTGACGAGTTGCTGCAACGAAGCCCTTGCGGTTGTTTGGTTGGCCTTGACCGTGGTGGTGAGGTAGACGTGGTATAGAACACGGATGGATTGCAGGAGGTAGGTGCCGCGCAACATGGCTGTCGGAATATCATTGTTCTTGTCTGTCTTGCCATTGACACTGGCACTGGCGGATGACGATGATGCCGCAGAACCAGTGCCACCGCGACAGCCTGTGCTGAGCAAGAACTTCATGGCCGAAAGCTCCATGCATCCGATGCTGAGATCGGCGCTGAAGACGGACTCTGCCAGGAGATGAACGATCGAGATGGTCTTCGCGTTGCTCGTGGAATCCACCGTCTCAGCATCGGCATCGTCACCCGCAGCGGAGGCAGAAGCGGCGCCTCCACCTGATTTGAGAATGACCAGTTGCACTTCGTCCAAGCAGCCGTGCGTGACCAAGGAGGTGGCCGTGTCCAATGCCCACGCCAAAAGCTGGGCGAATTCTGCGTACGCCGCCTGTCCCGTCTCAGCCTGTGACTCGACGAGGAAGGCGCTGGCATGACTCCAGACCTTGCAGAGATGGCTGAAGGCAGCAAGCGCAACGGCGGCCTTTTCCTGCGTATCGCCGGACTGTCCCATGATGGAGTTGATGGTGGCGTCGGTGGATGACGTCTGAAGCTGATTGGCACCTTTTTCATCGTAGGGATCGTCGACATCGTCTTCCTTGACGATGCACTCCAGGAACTCCTGGTAGGGATTGAACTTTCTCTTTTCGGCTGGATTGGTGGCGGGCGTGGTGGTTGAGAAGAGGTACTGAAAGAATGTAGCGGTTTTGGATCCTCCAAACTCGGCGGGGACCATGGGTCTGGACTTGCGCGCGAACTTGCGGAAGAGGCGAAGTGCAACATCCGCGTGTGGAACAGGCGTGTCCGGATGGATCATCCCAGGACCCGAGCTGACCGTAGTGACAGAGGGCGTCGCCCTGGCAACTGGGTGGGATTGTTGATTGCTGATGGGAGGAACTCGCTTCTTTGTGGCAGACTCTGCCGTCGTCACGGTCTTCGGCGTTGCTGCTTTCGGTGTCGATGTTTTTGGTGTTGACTGGGTTGGTGTTGGCGCTGGAGCCTGCGGTTTCTGAGGTGTTGCCGGAAGTGGCTGTGATGGGGCCTGCGTCTTCCGTGATGGCGGAGCCTTGTTGGATGCACCATTCGCTTTGGCAGGTGTTGTCGGCTGAGGTTCCTCTTCGCTGATGCTGCCAACTGGTTTGTCCACGCTGGGCGTCGCAAGACCAAGCGGGTTTTGACCGCTGAGCGGGGAGGCTGCAGCGGTGCCCGGCTTGGCGGCAACTGTCGACCTCCTCTTCTTTTTGGTCGCAGCGACTGTCGTTGTGGCCTTTGGAAATGATTTGGACGGCGACGGCGAGGAAGAAGCTTGCCCCTGTTCCGTGGATGCTGCTGATGCGGTTGAGGACGATCGTGGTGGAGAGCTCATTGATGGCACGGCAGGGTGGGATCTGGAAACGCTGGTTGACGCCTTTGTTGGAGTTGCTGTCGATGAAGCCTCGGAGACGACTGATGAGACCGATGTGACCCGCGACTGCGCAGCCGGTTGTGCTGGGCTTGGCACGATGGGTTGCGATGCGGTCGTCTGGACATTAGCGCCGTTGGCAGACGAGGAACCTGACGCCATCATTCCGAGAAGCTTGTCCGTGAGAGGCGCATCTCGTCCCGCCTGGCCATTGGATGTAGTGGGTGCATGAGCGAGCGATGGGAGGGGCGCGCCTCCATTGACCGCAACAGCACCGTTGGTGGATGACGATGTCGATGCCTGCTTGGGAGGGCTGGATGGCGCGATGCTGAGCCCCGCGAAGAGGTCGGCGCCGCCGTTTGATGCCATTGCGTTGCTGGTTGCCGAAGTGGTTGCTCAAGTGGCTGCTCAATTGAATGACCCACTGATCCGTCTGAAAGCCAATCTCGCTGGGCGAACCCACCGCTACTTATGGATGATCTTCGGCTGTATCAGCAACCGAGAATCTATACGATACCAAGCTCTTCGTTGTGGATCACTCCAGTGTGCTGAGGTGCTGACGTTGGTTGCTGGTGTAGCAGCTCGGACTCCCCAACTCCAATCGCAGTCCGACACACTCCACTGCGCAGCCGTTGCGAAGGAATGGATTCGGACACGACCGCGACCGCACTAATACGATGGTGGCAGTGGCAGTGGCAGTGGCAATGACACAACGAAATCCAACGAGATCCACTTTGAGTATGACAATCGTTTGGAAACACCGTTCACACGCAGTCTTTCGAAGGTCGTCGCCGCTGTTCGATGACGCAACGATGAGGGGGTGAAGAGTCACAATGCTCTCTGCGGATGGTGTGCGGGGAGATCCGTTGGTGGAGTGATGGAGGTCCTCCTAGTTTGTATTGTGTGGTATGGTATGGTGTGGTATGGTGTGGTGCTCTCTTGCTTTCCTCCAACCCACGTTTCCCTTCGCCGCTCTTTCGCCGTTGTGCATTGTTGTTACCGTTGTTACCGTTGGGTGGAATCTTACCATTACTCGTGTCGGAGGCACCGAGACATGCGGGCGACAACAAAATCGAAGATGACCGATGTGTGTCTTCGATTCAACGGATCGAAATCTTCATCAGATTCGCTGTTCGATTCATGTGATTCCATCTCCGGAATGTGGCTGTGCTTCTCAATTTGTGTGATTTTTTCGTAGCTCACCACACACCCATGTTCACAATAGACAGACAAGCGAAGTTGAACTTGGACTTCGGCGGACGTTTGTCGTGGTTCCATCTGGATACTTCCATCGAATCTGGTTGTTTGGTGACGCCAACAAAGACGACAACGAACTACCCCCACACGCCATTGTGAGTGCGCAACAAGGAGAGCAAGACACAGACGACAACAGGTGGAAAAAGGTGAACGAACGAACAACCAGAGAGGGCATGCGAACGACAACTTGTGATCAGACCAGGCACAACATCAACACCAACGTCAACAACAGCAACGACAGCATCCGTCAACACCAAACCAGTGCGGAAGTCATCAACAAGAGCATCCAGGAACGACAACATCTCCGATCCGCTCCGAAAGACCCATACTCGTTTGGCACAACACGATACTCGCACATCTGCTCCTTCTCTTCCTGCTCATCGACGTCCTTCTTCGAGCGCTGCACTCCAATAGATCACCCTACATTCCCAATCGACCATCCCCACCAACCTGCATCAATCCACAACATTCCCTCCACACAGATACCAAGAGAAAGAACGACGCTCCCGATACGAGGACCCTACTTTTGAAATCCCACAATGAATCTCTCGACCCTCCTTGTCTCCACAACGGCCCTGGTGAACGTGCTCACCGTTCAGGGTTTCACAGCGCCCATCCAAAGCCGATCCACAAGTACGTGCTCATGCGAACGAGCAACGCTGTTTCCATTGTTCGAAGGAAGTTGTGGCAAAGGCAGTAGCCATGCCAGTTCATTCAAGCGGCGGAGCGAGAGCAATCCGAGTTGAACTGTTGCATCGAATTCAATGGAGTTGAGTTGAGTTGAATTGAATTGAGCTGGAGCATGATGGGGTTCATCCAGATGAGATGTGTTGAGATGGCATGCGATAGCTTGGCAGCACATCCGTGTGACCCATGGTATCCATGCCTTCCATCTCATTTCCAAGGAGAACACAAGAGAAGAACATGAAAACAGGAGAGGAAAGATGCATCTGCATGGGTGATTCGAACTACTACGTGACGCGCAACACCCCCATTTCACAAAGGATGAAGCGTATGAATGATTCCGCAGTTGATTCATCTGGCAACCTTTCCTTCCTTCTTTCGTGCACAATGGATTCCTGACCATGTCCCGCTTCTCGATTCTGTTTTCTTCATCTCACAATTCGATTCCCATTTCCATCACCTTCTTTCTATCAACGTACCCTACTTGGCCACCTGTCCCCTCATTGCAACGTCTTCGATTCCATTCTATTCCATTTCGTGCAGCAATCCAGAGCTTGCGTCGACATGCCACTCTCGCCGCACCATCCATCAACGGCGACACGGAAACCTCGACGACTGAATCTGCAGCACCAAACGACGAAATTGCGAACAACATCCGACTGAACGTCTTCGAGAAGGCCCGCACGGTCACCAGCGTCTGCACATCCGCCACACTTTGCACCGTCTCCACCCACGATGGCATCCAGGGCGCACCCTTCGGAAGCTTCGTCGACTACGTCCTCGACGATTCCGGCAACCCCATTCTCCTCATGAACGAAATGAGTATGCACACAATGAACATCGAGCAGCAGCAACAGAAAACCGCCGGAGACAACGCCCTCGTCACCCTCTTCACGCAGCTCGGCAGCGACACCGCCGCCTCCAAAAAGGGACAGGACGTCTCCAGGTGTTCCCTCACCTGCAAGGTCGAAAAATTGGACCCGGACACCGTCCCGGACATGGACGTCATCCGCATGCGCTACTCCCTCACCCACGCCTACGCCGACCAGGTCATGGACTCGCCCAAATTTGCCTTCTACCGTCTGCTGCCGGAGACCATCTACTACGTCGGCGGATTCGGCGTCATGTCGCGCTGGGTCAACGTCGACGAGTACCGTGCCGCCGCGCCCGATATCCTGGCCAAGGAGGCGTCCGAAATCGTCAGCAAATTGAACCGCGAGCATCGCGACGATCTGGCGCGCACGGCCAACCACATCCTCATGGTGGAGAATCTGGAGAACTGCCGCGTCTCGTCCGTCGATCGGTTGGGATTCGACATGCGCGTCACGAGGCGACAGGGCACGAGACGAAACAAGCTTGAAACGGATGAGTTCCGCGTGGGATTCCGAATTCCCGTGCAGTCGACTGAGGATGCCAAGTCGGAGGTCCTCAAGGTCTTCCAGGAGGCCTGGGAGAAGGCCAACGACATTCAGTGGGATGATGAAGAGCCGGGTTCCACTATTCCGGTTCTCAAGATTGCCGCCGACAGTCTCGAGTAGAGGATGGTGGAATCAAACTACTCTACTCTGCGCACGAGTATGATACAACAATACATACTATTCTACAATAGACGAGGTGCTATTTTTAATATTCACACTGCTATCGTGCTCGCAGAATTACCTGAGGAGGGGGAGCAGCACCACACTACTCTGCGAGCTCTATGTCCACGTCCTGGAACACGACCGTGGTGGTCATCCTTAGTTGATTCCCCTCGCCTCCCGTTGGGCCAATCAACCAACCCATCAGCAATCAACAAGATTCTGCGCCGCATTCGCGCCATTTCTCCAAAAAAAATAGTTGATGGCATCGAGGCTCCGCGTCTTTGTCTCTTTCTGTTCCTTCACAACCTATCGCAAGCTACGAGTCCAATTCGATCAATGCAAGACAATTGCACAAGATAAAAGACAACCCATCACAGCATCTGCCATGGCGGACCAGAGCAAGACTAGTGATGACAACGATGATGATGCCATCATTCTCTGGGACGATCTTGAAGAAAAGGAGCTGTTGGTGATCCCGCTGACGACGACACAAGCAAGCACAAGCACAAGCACAAGCACAAGCACAAGCACATCAATGACATCCATCACCTTGCGTCAATTCGTGAGCAGCGATGATCGATGGGGAATTCACTCTTCCGTTTGGGAAGGGGGATTGGCCGTGCTCACGTACTTGCACACGCAGCAACAACAACCGCAACAACAAAAGCGGCAGCAGCAAAGAAATGAGATCGCCTCCTCGTTGATTATCGATCTGGGAAGTGGCACGGGCATCGTCGGAATTGGTCTGGTCAAACTGGGATTCCGCAACGTCGTCATCACCGACCTTCCCGATGCCGTGCCGTTGATGCAAGAGAATGTACAACGCAACACGAGGATGGATGACAGCCACATCGCGATCGAACCGTTAACGTGGGGCGAGCCGATCCCCGAAGCGATCATCGCACGCATCCGCGATGCCGACGAGGTTCTGCTCGTGGGCGCCGACATTGTCTATCGTAAGAGTCTGTTCGCGCCGCTCTTGACATGCTTGCGAGACTTGTTTGCGATTGCCGATGGCACGGCCATGTCTTGCATGCTGGCAAGTCATTCGATCCGGACGCATCTGCTGGACTTTTATCAGGCTGCGGAAGATCATGGAATCTCAGTCGAGTTGGATGCGACGGTGGAATTGCCAGAAGCCAAGGTGGATGCCATGTCCGGTTCTGTGATACGGCAGGGACCGTTCTCCAAACAAGCTGATGAGGCACCCAGAAAAACGGGGTTGGTGCACGTCGCCAAACTCGTTCCGAAGGACGACTCCACGAGTACTACGAGAACATGAGAAGAGCGTGGGAATTGTTATCTTGCTAGAACATACGATAATACCATCCGTCACACTAGAGCATGGTGATTATGGTGCCTCCAGGACTTCAGCGCCTCCCATGTACGGTCGCAGGACTTCTGGCACGACGACGCTTCCGTCTGGCCTTTGGTAGTTCTCCAAAACAGCAACGAGCGTTCTGCCCACGGCCAGTCCGCTGCCGTTGATCGTGTGACAGAGCTCTGGCTTCATCTTCTTGGGCTTCTTCTGCTTCTTGTTTCCGCCCTTCTGCTTGTCATTGCCGCCATCCTCTGCGACCGGTGGTGGCGAGGGACGGTACCGCAATGCCATGCGGCGTGCTTGGAAGTCTCCCGTGTTGCTGCACGACGAGATCTCGCGGAATTCGGCGGCGCCTGGCAACCAAACCTCGAGGTCGTAGCAGTGACGGGCGGAGAAGCCGATGTCACCGCTGCACAAGCGGACCTTGCGGTATGGCAGCTCCAGCGCCTGCAAGCAGGCTTCGGCGTGTCCCGTGAGTTTCTCGTGTTCGGCATCGGAGGTTTGGGCGGATGTGATCTTGACGAGCTCCACCTTTTGGAATTGATGCGTGCGGATCAGTCCCTTCGTGTCGCGTCCGTAGCTTCCGGCCTCGGCACGGAAGCAGGGGGTCCATGCCACGTAGGAGAGCGGGAGGTCGGACTCCTCCAGAATGCTGCCGGCGTGCAGGTTGGTGACGGGCACTTCGGCGGTCGGGATGAGGAAGGCGTCCTCTCCGTTGCAGGTGTGCGACTCCGGGGTGATGGCGAAGAGATCCTCCTGAAACTTGGGGAGCTGCGATGTGCCCTCCAATGCCGATCGGCCCACGACGTATGGAACGGCCACCTCGGTGTATCCATGCTCCTGTGTGTGCAGGTCCAGGAAGAACATGGCCAGTGCGCGTTCCAAGCGAGCGACCTGACCGCTCAGCGCCACGAATCGTGCACCGCTCATTTTGACGGCCTCCTCGGACTTGTACCCGTTCAATCCGACGGCGACATCGTCATGCCACTTGGGCTCGAAGCCATCCGTCCATTCCAGCTTCTTGGGCAGTGCACCGACATCACCCCACGTACTGACTTCCTCGTTTTGGGTCTCATCATCGCCGTCCGGGACGAGATCGTCGAGGAGGTTGGGAATCCCCGACAGCATGTCGTCCATGGTGGCCTGGATGGTCGCGAGTTCGGCCTCCGCGGATTCGGCATTCTCGGCTGCCTTGCCGCTGATCTCCTTCTGCTCTTCCACCTCCTTCAGCATGGCATCTTTCTCATCGCCGTCCTCAGCCTGGCTCATTCCTCGCATGATCTTGCCCACGACACCGCTGGCCTCCTTGCGCTGGTTGAGGAAGTCGTCGCGCTTCTGAATCAGCGCCACACGTTGGGATTGCATCTCGGCGATGGTCTTGGCCGCGTCGATGGTCTCCTGCGATGCACGACGCGAGGTCAGATGAGAAACGACCATGTCCAAATCCGAAACGATCGTTCGGACCTCCAGGCTCATGCCGTTGCGCGATGCGCGGTCCGTCGAGGCTGGAGCTGACGTTTCATCTTGCGTGGTGGAGAAGCGAACAACGCGCGACGTCGTGACAGCAGATCGAGCGTGTCGCAGAGACGACGATCGCATGGACCATGCCGATGCCTGTCGCGAAAGGGCTGCCAAAGTGGCCATCATCCAGAGGTTAGCGTCGAGTTTCATTTAGAATGCGTGCTTTGCTTGTTTGCCAAGAGAGAGGGTTTGGGTTTGGATATCTTTGGAGATAGGTATGGAGTTGTGATCTGTCGTCTGCGATCGTTTCATGAAACGTCTGTTGTTGTGGTCGATGTCACAGCAGTTCAGTTCAGTTCAACTCAGTTAAGTTCAACTCAGTTCAGTCCGAAGAATCAACAGGTATTGCATGTAGGTACGAGCACGTGGATGGCGAATGATCTTGGAGATTTTGCACATCAACACACTCTCACGTTTGCCGACATTGGTGGCTGGCTGTTTGGATCTGTTCCTCACGTCGGTGTGGTTTGCCATCACCAGCACCATGACGATGATGATGATGATGATGATGATGGCCACAGGACGATGGTGATGATGTGCGTTGGTTTGGTTTGATGTGGCATTTTGGTGGCGCCAAGTTCGTCAGTCTTCGATTCCTTCGATCAATCTAAGTGATGGAAAGCACGGATTGACGGATGGACATGCAGACGACCTAGGGATCCGTGGAATCCGGATGGATCGCTGCGACTTTTCGATCGCTCGCATCGAATCCGGGTGATGCGGATTCGACGAACCGTGCGGCTTCATGACGTGACACCAAGACATCTTACGTGTCCCAATCAAATCGAGAATACGCGTCTGTCGAGAAAAGCTGCTCGATTTTGGGGTTGATGTGTCTTTCTCTGTGTTTTGTTTGGGCAGAATCGTGCTGCGCGATGGCCATCAGTCCCCGATTTGTTGATGGCTTTGGTGTGGGTGGCAGTACGCCAGAACATGGAGTGCAGCTGCGTCTTGATGTGCTTTGCGCGTTGTTCTCCATCTGTCGGCACCGCGGTTGTCTCGATGTTTCGAGTGTTGTTGTGTCTCCTTGGTGCCAGCATTGCTTCATCTCTCGTGTGGGCCATGGACAACACTTCCGCGATTCTTGTTGCTTGCACGATACGAGCCGAGCCGAGCCAAAACCAAACCCAGGAGCAATTGTTTCCTCACCAACCCAACGCATGATCCATCACCCCCGTATCTCTCCATCGGTACCTTCACAACTGACCAAACGGGGCTCCCGCCGTTCTCCGCGACCTTTGATCTCTGCAAAGCCAATCGAGATCGAGATCTCCAGCGACACCTCCGCAATTCCTTTCGATTCGTTTTCTGCACTGAGTGCTATACCGATTGTCGCCCATCCAATCAAGGAGGCCTGAGATCCCAAACACCTTTGACGACCCAAGGACGGATATCTCTGCAAGCAGAGAGAGAGAGAGAGGACTGGAAGAACGGCCGTTGACCTCGGTGTGTTCAATCAAGCCGGTAATTGCGCTTCTCGCCCTCCAACATCCTCGTGCGCAACGCTTGAGACATCATCCCAGTGCACGTGGCAACAGGCCGTACTGCTCTGCTATAATCGTATCACAATCTGCGGGTGACCCAAGGAGACAACAATCGAAGTGCAGGCGCAAGTGCAGGTGCAAAAGTGAGCAAGCCGAAGAGCGAAGGAAGAGAGGGTGTCGTCCGGTCGACCAACGATCCACAACACCAGCCTGCCAGCCAGCCAGGATCATCCATTTGACAAGACACTCTGTAGGACCATGTCGACGCCGGTGTCCGTCGAACCTCCCCCGCTATCGCGGTTGCGCAGCGATTCGGAACAGGAGAGGGAGCTGCGTGCGAAGATGCAACACATGATTGACTTGCAGTACCAGCAACAGGCGTTGCCATCGTATCATCAACGTACGCCGGTCTTCTCCACGACGTCAGCATCCGCAGCAACAACAACGACGGGAAAGTCTGCTGCGACGAGACCAGCCGGACGTCACGATGCACAAATCACCACCGACAGCAGCAGCAGCAACAATAACAACGATTACAACGATACCGGCAGCAACGCTAGCAATGGCAACAGAACTCGCAGCATATTTGGTTCATTGGCAAGCGGCAGAGACGGGAAGCGATTCCATGATGGGTCCACCAGCACCACAATGCCCCTTCGCACCAACACGGGAATCAGCACGACGACCACCTTCAGCGGAAGCGCTACAACTGCCAGCACCACCACAAGCTCGAATGCAAATGCAAATGTCAACGCCAATACTAACGCCGACGCCGACGCCCCCACAAATGCCGTTCCGGCCAGCAGCGCCAGCCATACCAGCGAAGCAGAGAAACGGTTCTTCTCAATGGCACGGACGCCGACTCCGTCCTTTCGAGTGCGCGATCCGCAGGATGAAAACGACGCCCGAAGCGGTGGCGGCAGCAACGACGCGTATGATCCCGGTTTCAACGCGGCGCCCATCAGCCCCATGATAGGCCCAGGGATGGGCGGCACATCGATCGACAGCTACGTCGGATCGGGTGTTGGCAAAGGAACCCTGTACATTCCTCAAGAGTACAGGGCGCACATGGTCCGTGGGCGACCGAACGTTGTGGACAGTGCCAACGTGAGCCTGGGATCGATGCGCAACAGCCCCCTCCCGCAGAGAACCGTGCACAGACCCTCCACCATCAACTACCAGCAACCCTTGAACGACGTTGCCGACCGAAGCCGAGCGGGAAGCATAGGCAGCAAAACAAACGATAGCATGGTGCCGGGTCAGATCGGAATCCCACCGCAATCGCTTTACGGCGCGATTGTGCACAAGCTGGACACGAAAACAACCACACTGGGGCAGCAGCAGCATTTACAACAACAGCAACAGGGACTTGACGGAGCTGGGCCAGATCAGTTCTATCAAGACGAGACTGGCGTCATCGTTCAAGACGTGCCCATCATGGATGGTCTGGATGGTCTGGATGCCGACGCTGATGGTCATGAGTTCATGCATCCGCAATCACGTCAGGCGTGGGACGATCGCGACGAACAGCCCCGGAGATCATTTGCACACCGGTGTTGTTCCTGCGTGTTCGATCCCGTTGTGTACTACCTCTCATTGGAGCACCTGCAACGATCTTTCTGCTTTGGGGCGATCGATGGGATGCTGACGGGTTCCGGTATCATCGGGGCCTGCAGTGGACTGGGCATACTGGGCATATCGACGCGCTACGAAACCAGACTGGCGATATTGGCGTTGACCATTTCAGCGTGCATCGCGGACGCTGTTTGCATGGCCTTCGGTCATGTCTGGGAATCCTACGTGGTGTCATCCAACCACGCGACAGAGCGACAAGGCGCGCGTCATGAGCTGGATATGCAAAAGCCCATTGCCAAGGCCAAGCTCGTGGACATGCTGCTCGCCAGAGGCGTCCTGAAGATCGACGCCATGAGCTTGGCTGACACCTTGGAGGGGTACCCGGACCTGTTCGTCGATACCATGGTGGGCGATTCGTTGCTGGGTTCGCCTCAGCTGGAGTCCACGGGCAGCGAAGCGGACAGCAGCTCAAGACAGGATCCATCTTTTGTGATGGAGAACACTCCTTTGCTGGTCGGAGGAGCAGGCGGCGTGCCACAGCCACCAGTCGATCAAAGAAATGACAACATCCGCAACGGCATATTCAACTTCTCCTACCCTTCCTACGGACATTTCGACGTGGCGGAGCACGACCCAGAGACTGAGAATGTGAACATGGTGGTGACGGAGAGTCAGAGGGAGGGGCTGTTCATGATGGTCGGCTTCAGCATGTTTGCTGTCGTCCCGAGCTTGTTGTGGCTGTTCTTTCCCATCTGGGTCGGGACTGATCCATCGTTGCCGGCATCCCAACGTGCTGCCAGCGGTTCCAGCGACGCTGTCTCGTTGGCAAGCCTTATTGTGACTCTATCTGCCACCACCATTGGGTTCCTTGGTGCATGGAAAGCCAAGTTCCTGGACCCAGACAATTGGCTGCTATTTGGCATCCAGACAATCATCGTCCTACTGATCTGCGTTGCATCGTCCTTCGGTGTCGGCAAGCTCTGCGCAAAGCTTCTGCCGGACGCCGCGGATGTGGAATCCTTGTTCGGATGAAACCACTGGCGTTTCATTCTCATGCTACTCGTATGTATTACATCCTAGTACGTCTCTGGCACATCACGCCCCTATCGATCGACACCGGCAACGGCGATGGTATGCTCGCGCTGGCACCATGCATGGCGTGGCGTGGCGTGGCAATTCATTATCTCTTCATCCGTGCAGTGCGAGCACTTTGACAATTCCCATACTGCGAGCAGGAGGAGCAAGACACTGTACCGACATCAATGGCATACACTTAATGGAAGTACGCGCAAAGGTAAGACATTTTCTGCTCATCATATCCCGAAATCAATTGCGGTGACATTGCGCACTCGGGTGAGAGAACAATAGTAGTACAAATGCCACAACACAATACTCGCACCGTGTGATGTCAACTCCAATTTTCTTTTTTCATTTCAATACAATTCGACATAGAGTATAATACTTGTTACGGATCTCGCTGTCACACGCATGTATTCAAAAGCTTTGATGATGATGATGATGATGGTTGTTGTTGTGATGTGGCTGCTCTCTCTGTCTCTCTAGATGAGCCGTTCAAATCGTACGCCGTCCAGCACACCTCCTCTCAAAGTTCGATTCACCAGGTTTTCAAACTGCCGCACGTCCTTTCGGAACAGTTCCGCTGCCTCATGGTTCAGCGGGTCATCTGGATTTGGTTCGTAGAAGAGGTAGATCAGTCCATAAATCACGGCGTTGATGTCCAGCACGGGTTTCCAGTCCTCTCGCAGAATGTTCAGGCACACCTTGCCCTGCAGATCGATGTTGGGATGGTAAATTTTCGTTTTGCATTCAACCTTCGGTGGGGAATGTGGGTAGTGCGGCGGGATGTTGAAAGTGAAATCGTACGTGGCTCCCTGCCAGTACCCAGTGTCCGGGCTTACGGCCACATCAAAAGTGGTCAGATCATTTGCTTTTGGGAATGTGATTGTTGCCACCTTCCCGCCATCGAGCTCAGCGATGTCTGCAATTTATCAAGGTGATCGTTCGAGGATTTGCCAATGCATCATTGCGTTGTACCGTGGAATGCACGTTCGTTTGGTTGTTTGATTGTCGTGAAGTGTGACCATTGCATCCCATCATATCGCGATGACCACACGATTGGAAACAGGGGTATATGCCATGCCATGCCATGCCATTGCATTGTATTGCGTCATGGTGTATCACAGCCCATCCCAGGCGGAGGCAGTCCCATGACGAACGGTAGTTGTTGCGCGGGAAGATGCATTGGGCGATCCAGACATCATTTCGTCGGCCGAGTGAACAACAGGTGTGCATCACAACAAGAGAGAGAGAGAAGCACTGCAATGTGAGACTTTGTTTGTGTTGGCGCAAGCAATGGATTAATCATCTTTGCCGCAATGGCTAGATGGACCGGTCGCACTCATCCCCAACACTCGTCAATGCATCATCATCATCATCATCACCATCAATCGCGACCACACAAAATCTCGTTCTTTTGACGAAAAGAATCGTGTCTTTGTTGGAATACGGGAAATACCACCAGCCAGCAATACGAAATTTACCTTTCTGAATACGAATTTCACCTGGTGTCCGCTTCTTGGCTGCCCCTTCTCCTTTCTTCGACTTCTTCTCTCCGCCGATCCCAAACAGGGAAACCTGTCCCTTCGGTTCTTGCACACCATTCTCCTTGGCCAGCTTGGCAGCCGCCTCGGCCTCCTTCTTCTCTGCCTCGCGTTTCTTCTTCAGGGCCAACATGGTTGCTTTATGATCTCGTTGTTGTCACCTCCCTCTCTCTGTTGCTTTCGCCTCGTCGTGTTGCGTTGCGATACGTTACGTTACGTTGCGTTGCGTTTGTGTGCTGATGCGCAGCGTGTTTTGCGCAGAGGGTCTCCGAGGGTTTCGTGTTGGTGGCAGCGCGTGGCGAGGGTGGCACACCAAACGTGGAAACACAAGCAAGAGGCACAAACACGGACGCACACGACAGAATTCGCCACGAAAAGCAAGAAGATCGCCAGAGAGGCCTTTGGATGCAAGTCTCGCCACGCCGAAGAAGCGTTCGGCATCGACTGAATTATGATCCAGGCGACTCATTCGACCTCGACGACTCATATCCCCGAGTTCCCACGTTTCGAGTTTTTAGTGAGGTCGGCCGACGCGAAGGTTGAATGTGTTTCGATACAAAGCGCCCCACATTTTGGCAACGGTCTTGCGTTTCTCCGACTAATCCCAACAGTGCAAAAAACGACACAAACGTACCACCCGCGACACCCACGAGAAGAGGCGAGCCCACAAGGAACAATGTGTTGCCCTTGCGGGAAGCTTCTTTGGAAACCATCAGCAGGAGCGGCACAGAGAGCTAACGCAAACACAATGTGCCCCGCATGGAGGCACGGCAAAGACAAGCATCAGCATCGAAATCGGTCCCACCAGAGAGAGGTACAATCGAGCAGCAACAACAACGACAGGAGGAAGACGAGGTCCATCGTGACCCCTGAAAGTGGGTTTGGTTGTGGTAGGTACTCCCGCTCCAAATCGTAGCTAGTCCTAAGTCAAGACAAACAGGGAAACATCTCCAGAGTATGATCGGTAATACGCGACGCTCTTCAACCCATCAATCATTCTGTGCATCAAGCTGCGGAACGCCTGACACAGGGATAACAGGAGGGAGTCGCCACTGTGAACGTCACATACTTTGGGATCGACCATTCATCATCCACACGAAAGAGTCGCATTCACCAACAGAAGAAGCATCACACGCAAGCGCACACGCATACTCTGCAAGTATTCACACCAAGTCAGCTTCGTCCGTCGATCTAACCAGAAGGATCGCAAAGACGCGTTGGTGCATTCATTGTCAGCAGCAGGGAAAGAACATGGAACGAAGCAGGCCGTGTCACCATCAGGACCTCCACGATCTGCCCGAGAATGATGGTCTCAG
This sequence comes from Craspedostauros australis, assembly GCA_026770025.1. Classification (NCBI taxonomy): domain Eukaryota; phylum Bacillariophyta; class Bacillariophyceae; order Mastogloiales; family Achnanthaceae; genus Craspedostauros; species Craspedostauros australis. The sequence continues at coordinate 2,209,286 of JAMXDE010000010.1, read as the reverse complement.
TATTATGGGTCAAGAATCCACATCCTCTAAGCATCTTTCGCAGACAGTCGCAAGTACAACCACAAGGCCAACGATCTGCGAACAAGATTCCAGCGATCCACGACCACACCGTGGCAGCACGCGCCATCTTTACCAATCGTCTCAGCAAGACCAGGTACTCAATGATTACTTGACACCCACACAGAGACAGCATCAACGGATGCCAAGTATCGCCAGCTTCGATGGCTGTAGCGATGGTTGTAGCGATGACTCCGGCGCGACGGAAGACATGGAAGTGCTACCGTTCACCTGGCGTCGAACGGCCTGCTGCGGACCTCCCTTGAATCCACTTTCGCGTCGCCAAGGTGGCATAAAACGGCAGGGACAGCAATTGCGACGAGCCGAATTCTTCAGAGCACCAAACGCACCAGAATTGTGCGGCGGTGTGACCATCCTTGCCTGTGGCTCGCCCGACATCAAAGCGTTGAGGATGAGCACCGTTCCGCTCTACGAGGACTCCAGCGTCTTCGACATCGATGGATCAAACCATCTAAAGTTCGACTTCACGAGTATTCATCCTGAAGAAGACAATGAGAGATCATTGCGTGATGCCCCACGCACCACCGATAACCATGAGAAATCCATCCCTCTGGACCCTGCTAAGAACGAATCAGGTGACTGTGAAATAAAAATGTTGCCATGCTGCACAGCACGGACACCACCGACGGGATCAACGACGTCAGCGTCAGCAATAGCAACAGGGGGAGCAAACGTGATAGCAGCAGTATCATCATCCTCGTCATCGCTGTCTTCGTCAAGGAGCCCCTCAGCATCGGCAGTATCGTCAGCATCAACGCTGAGTACACCGCCGTCACAACCACAGCGACGACGACAGTGCCACAGCTACAGTCATGGACGCGGGCACAGGCACAGAAACGACATGTGTCCCACAGACCAGCTGATCCACTCGATGCAGCAGCAGAGCTTGAATGATGTCACCGACGCCATCGCAATACCAATACCCCGCCAGCAATACCGTGCGAGAAAATCGAAATACACGAAGTATTCTCCCATCAAGCCTCCTGACAAAGAGAATCAACATGACCGGTCCCACATCCGCAAGGCGGCATCCCCCAATGCAAAGACCAAGCATCGCGTGGCATTGCACAGCATCATCAACACCAGCAGCAACCACAACGTGTCGCGGTCCAAACGTCTGCTCTCCTTGGATGCGCACAAACCTCCCACGTTGCACAGGCGCGCCTCGTACGATTCCTTGCCATCCCCTGCCGAAATTCAGGCCCATGACTTTGAACTGGCCGAACCGCATCCTCTCCAGTTGTTTCCAGGCGAGTCACAGCATGGTGGCAAGATGGACGACCAGGACTGCCCACCACCACGACGGATATTCCGTTGAGTTGGGTGGTACCTATAATGGTGGGAATAGCGGGACGACGGAGCGACTGAGCACTCCTAAGATTGGGGAAATGGAGCACTCTCTCTTGAGTATTAGTGGACGGGAGTATACCAGTATACCTGGGAATGGAATAACGACTTGCAATGGGGGACAAAGATACGTACAGAAGAGTACTCTGGAGAGGAGTGTGCACGGGTCAGTCGCAAACACGTGGAGGCAGAGCGGTATCGGGGGCGATACGTACTCATAAGCACAAACATGATCGGCCAACTTATGTAGGAGCTTCATGCTATGCGGCACTCGTCTGCGGCATGATCTCGGGGAATATATTTCACAGCACTACTACTAATTACTCAGGGATTACATGAGAAATGTGCCAGTTGGCTTCACCCTCGCCGCTGTATATTTCACAACACTGGCAATGGTTTGGACGTATGGATGCTCTGGTGCACGTACATATGCATACGAGTTGTCGTACTCCACCGTGACACCACATTATACTTCATTCGTACTCGGCGTATGCACATAGCACAGGACTCGTATGTGGCACACTCGTCATGCAGGGTGTGGTCTGGAGAAGCACACTCCAACACTGGTCGAACTGTTTGTGCTGGGGAGTGTATTCAAAATGTGTTTGTATCATCATTACAATTCAACACGCATTTAGAGTTGGTGTTGGTGTTGTTGTTGTTGTTGTTGTTGTTGTTGTTGTGACTGTGCATGTACGTACGAGCACGAGCATGATTGCGTTTTTGTTTTGCTCACAATCTCACTGTGCTTGATATTGGTTGTCGCGGTGTGCCTGATGCTGTCAAGGACATCGACCTTGTTGCGTCGTTGTTCTCCAACCCACTTGTCTTCGGAAAGTACGTATCTCCCTGCCTGAGCTTCGTGTTCAACGCTGGTTCTGCATAGGAGACTGGCTTGGAGATGTTGCGTCGTGGTTTGAAACGATGCAGCTGGTGACGGTTTCCAGGATCCTGCTGGCCTTGTTGCATCGTGCCAACGTTGGCACTTGGCAGCATCTTCTTGTTGCGTTGGGATGGCGCATCGAATGGCTCCTCATCCTCATCGAATGGTCGTTCCGCACTCTTGGAACGCCCGCTGTTGCTGATCGACTGACCCTGACGCGAATGCAATGACGATCCGTAACGCGATGTGGAAGTCGGCACTTGCACTCGAGGCAAATAGCCAGGTGAGCGCTTGCTTTGGAACGCTGAACCAGCCGACCGAATATCTGGGGACCGGGAATCGTTGCTGCTGCTGATGTTGTCTGGCGATTGCTCTTCTGCCTGCCGTCTGGCCTCCCTCTCATCGAGGTGCCGTTGCATGGTTTCCTCCCGCAACCGACGCTGGTGCAAACGACGTCTGCGAGCGGATTCGCCGCCGCCGCCACCACCACCGCTGCTACTTCGGCGAGTATCACCAGAATCAGTCGTCCTGACAGATGCCGATGATGAAACAGGCGATGTGGACGTGCGCGGTTGCAATGCCTTCTCGTACCTTGCACGAGCTGTGGCGGGGACGACCTTCTCCGGATGTTTCTTCCAGTCTGGAACAGCGTAGTCAGAATCTATGCCATGGTGTCCGTTCAGCGACAATGGGATGTCCTCTTGTTGTTGAAACTTTTGTTGCTGTTGCTGTTGCGATTGCGCCGGCTGCTGTTCTCCTTGAGCAAGATTTGCCTTGTCAGGTGTTTTGAAGGTGGTTGAATCTGAATGCCATGGATGGCTCTTGCCTTTGGCGCTGCCACTTCGTGGCACGTCTAACGCCGTCCCTTCCTGCGTTGTAGCATGGTGTCCAGGTGCAGATTCGAATTCATCGGTGGGGCTTGCATTGGATGGACTAAGCTTGGGCGGACTGGCAAACGGGTCGTACAGCTCCGTCGATCCCCTGCTGCTATTCCTGCTGTGCCTGGTGGTTGTGGCGATTGACGTTTCTCCTGGGCTCGCGTGGATCTGGCTTTCGCCATTCGTGCCATCGATGCTGCTTCTGTCGTGTGCGCTGAGCCCGCCGTCCGGCTCGAACAAGGGTTGCGACGTGTCCCATGCGGACTGAAAGTCAGCATCGACATCGGTATCTGTGGTCATGAGATCGTCAGTTGCCTGCATGGGCGTGCCTTGTGACGCTTGACTGCGCGCATCGGAGGGCGATGCCGGATCTGACTGGATGTCATCGCTGCTTGGCGATGTGTGCGTTTGTGCTTGCACATTTGACGGGGTGTTCTCGCTGGGCGTGCTCGGTTCCTCCCCTTCGTCGATGCTCACCGTAAGTCTGTGACCACCCATTGATAGGTTTGATGATACTGTGTGCCTGTCCTTGGTTGGCGATATGACGTCGCTGGGGAACTCCTCGTTGTACCGCGAGCTTTGGCTACGTGGAGAGATGAGGTCTGCCTTGGTAACCTTCGGTGAAGCGGTGAAGGGGAAGAGAGGCCTGGTGGTGTCCCTGCGTTCCTGAGTGAGATCGTCGCGTTCATCATCGTTGGCAGCTTCGACTTCGTCTTCGTCCTCCTCTGGAATGGCATCGGGAGCATTCGCTGCGATGCCGTCCCGTTGGTCGACGCTTGGAGCCCTGTGGATTGGCGTGATGAGGTGTGCTTGCGTCTGCAATCCGCCGGTCGCTCCCGTACCAATCTGCCCGTTTTGCAAGAGGTCTGGCGGCATCAAATCATCGCTAACGTTGAGCGATCTGGAAGCAACATCTTGCATGTCAGGGACCATGTCCACGTCCACGTCGACGTCGACGCCAATGGCCATGTCTGCATCAGATCCCACAACGGGGTCCTCGTCCTTCTTTTCGTCACTCGAGTCCAATGCATCATCGGCATCCTTGTGTCTGCTGGATGTGCCAAACATTGCGGACGCTGATGCCGATTCAGTAAGCGACATGGTGGATGCAGAAGTGCTCGACTGCGCCTGCGTGGAGGATGGTGGCATTTGTGCTGACGCCGCAGGTGACGACGACGACGCCGAGTACGGCGACTTGGATGATGCAAGTCGTAGCCTGGATGCGGACAGGGAGAGTTCTGCCGCCGTGCTGCCGTTGGAAGGAGAAGGGGTGAGAACGTTCACCGGAGGCGCGGAGGATGGTTCCGCCGGGACCAGTTGCTGTGCTGAAGATGCGGTTGGTGTCGCGCCCGCTCCATTTTCCATCACCTTGCTGCGCGGAGTGGAGGCTTCGGATCGCGACGGTGTGGAAAGGAAGGATTCATCGGTTCGTTTGGTGGGTGTTGCAACTGCGGCTTCCGTCGTGTTGAGCTCGTCATCGGAGAATGATTGCGATAAGCGAGAAACTTCCGCCGAGAGGTTGCTTGCCATGCGTTGCGTTTGCTGGCGTTGCATCTCCAACGCCTCTGCTGCCCTCTGTTGGTGCATTGCCAATTCTCGTTTGAGCATGGTGACATGGCTGATGGCCTCGCGACATCTGGATGCCAAATTCATCTGTATGATGAGAGCAACATTGTGGTAATTGATGGCGCAATTGATGGCGTGATTGATGATGGATAAATGGATGAAAGTAGAAGTGGAAGGAAATGGTGAGCTGGTCAGCGAGTGATTTGTTGCGATCAAAGAGAGCCTGCATTTGAACATTGACAAGCGACAATCGGACGGGTACGCGCCATGTAACAATCATGGCCCATGATCATGGGTGGTGGCACTTACATTCTCCATGGTGAGGCGTGTCACGTTCTTGCACTCTTCGCGGTGGCGGACTCTAAGATCGCTCTGCGGTTCCGATTGATTGATGGCACAATGATGTGATGAATTGGAGGGGGGCACCATCGATGTGTGCAGAGGTGAGCGTTTTTGAAGGAAAAAAACGAGAATGAGATGAGGGCGCGAGTGAGAAACTGCATGGTCGCATCGTTTCACATCGTGTTGCAATGGATAGCATGGCAAGTTGCTGCCTTCGCATGCTGTGGTGTATTATTATACATCACAATGCAGGAGTATGAAAGGAGTACGAAAAGAGCATGAAAGGTGAAATTGACGGAGGATAGACTTGCGCTTCCACTTCGATGTTGTTGCTGTTGCTGAATTGATTGTGAGCCGACTTACGAGTTCCTTCGCCAAACGGTAGTTCTTGGTGGTGAGAGACGCTTCTTCCGGAGACGGCCTTCGCCGAGTTGGAGGCACTCCATTTGCTGGAGGTGGCGCAGGTGCTGCTCGGTTCATCGGCGCCTGATTGGGTCTGGCATTCCCCATCTGTTGGGCAGGCCCAGCGGATGGAATGGCCGCAGGAGGCATCTGATTCGGCGCAGGGCCCCTGCTGATGCCCAACCGATTTGGTTCGGCGTTCTGGGATGTCGCAGCTCCGGCCAGAGCTTGGGCGTTCCTGGCCAAGAATGCGTGATGCTGCTGTTGTTGTTGTTGTTGCTGCTGTTGATGCTGCTGCTGTTGATGCTGCTGCTGATCCATCTGCTGTCTCTGGAAGAAGAGCTGCCTCTGCCTTTGCTGCTGCAGCAGGAACATCATCTGTTGCTGGTCCACATTCTGCTGAGGCTGCGAAGTTGGCTGGGGTGTGGCTCCTGCCCTCGTCTTTTGATTCGCAGCCTGCTGCTGCTTCTGTTGCTTCTGCTGCTGTTTCTGCTGCTTCTGCTGTTGTTTCTGCTGCTGTTTCTGCTGCTGTTTCTGCTGTTGCTTCTGCTGTTGCTTCTGCTGCTGCTTCTGCTGCTCCTTCTGCTGCTCCTTCTGTTCCTTCTGCTGCTGCTTTTGGGCCGCTTGTTCTTGGATCGCGGCTTGCTTCCTGCGGCTGCCACGCAGGTGCTTGCCGATGCCCGCCATCATCAAGTCTGTTCTCTGATCAGTGCTCGTGCAGCACTGGTGTGGCACTCGTATTATATGTACTCGTATTATATGTACTCTATGGATGGGCCCAGACAATACAGATATAGGATCAGATGCAGGCCAAACGGACTCTCTCACTGTCAACGCTCGTGGCACGACGATCTGCTCCAAGTTGACCCACACGTGGAGATGACTCGCCAGCTGCGGAGGTATGGATAGATTATGGAAGAGGACGGTGCTGGTGTGTATGCTAGGTATACTACCTGAGTATGAGTATGAGTATCAGCTATGAGCCATGAGTCGCACAGTCAATCCTTGGAGGATACTCTCTGTGCCACGACAGCGAGCTGTGTGGTGTTCACGTGAACTGATGATGGATCTTGATGCGGTGTGGGCGCAACGTGGATGCGTTGTGTTGTCTTTTTCTCCCTTGTTTTATTCGCAGAGGAAGGAGGTATCTGTGCTTTCCTGTTTGCTCTTCTCGTTGCGTCTTTCTCTTCTTGGGATCAGCCTGTCGCTGTCTTGTTTCGTCTGTTGTTCTGGTTCTTGTTCTTGGTTGGTTGCTCCTTCCTCTCTCTCTGTGTGGTTCTGCGTCTCACTCCACTGCGTACCAATACCCGTGTCATGCCACACATCCTCTCGACATCTTCTCTCTCGCGCACTGTGGCGCTTCCTCACGAACCCCAGATGTCACACATGCAAGCGTCACATACGTGCAAACGCTCCAAAACAGTCGATGCCGAAATTCTGTGCTCGCGTTTGTCACTTGCCGTGTCCTGGATGCTCAGTTTGAAATTAAATTAGCCATAAATCTGTGCTGAATTGTACGCCCGCTGACCAATTTACGCGCATGTCAGGTCGCCAACCTGTATTTTTTCTGTTGAGACTTCCGATCGATCACGGCAACAGGTCACATGATTCTTGTCACTGACGAATTTTATTAGAATCCCACATGACTCCTTCATTATTTCGCCGAAGTCATCCAATGATCGCAGTCGGATCCACGAGCGGCAACGCGAAGAATCGTTCCCGTCACATCACAAATTCAAACTGGCCGGATCGTGTTTGATTGGCAAACGCATGAGACATCGCACACCAACCACAACATGACATCATGCCACGCAGAGAACTTCTCTCCCTTCTCTTCAGTCTCTCGCCAACGCCAATACCACCACCAACAGCAACAACACCAAAAGCAGAGGACGAATCCGTCGAGCCATCCACAGCAGACTCACCAAATTCGATCCCAGGACAGCGTTTCTCTTCAAGTGCCATGCCACAGCCCCTCAGCTTTCGTTTCGTCTCGCTGATGAAAGATGGCGAGCAAAGAGATCGTGGCTTCCAGTGATGGCAGAGTTCATACGTATGATCATTCGCTCTCTCTCTACATATGAGCCCGATCAGTGAGTCGACCAATCGTTTGAAATGAAGAGTGCAGTCCAATTTCTGGGATTTTCAAACTAAGCACATATTCGCAATCTTCATAGATCTAAAACATATACCAATCCATTCCAGTTCCAAGGTTGGCCGTATTTTAAGTTTTATGGACCGATGGATGTGCTAATTTTTCGATCTCTTTCGGGTTTCAGCTATTTGGCTACGACTACATCGATCCAACTTAACCCTTTGCTGTTCTTCGTTTCAGCAAGTTTGTTCCGATTTTGAATTGTTTAGTCTCCTTTTGAGGTGTTCCGATGAGACCATCCCACACCTCCTCCACGATAGCGCTAGTTGTAGAGTTTGGGGAGAAGCGGTGAGTGCGCGTTTACATCCACTCTATCCAGTGTTTGCATGATCCGTGATCTACGTCACCAAACTGGCTGCTGCGTCATGAACCACCAATCACAGCACGATGTGAATCATCATCAACTGCGTTTCGTCGTGACGGAAGGGTTGAGTGTGGTTGATACTCCCGAAGTGTTTTGTGTCATGCTGCCTTCGTTCATTTTGGTACAATAGTTGATAATTGCCTCAGACCCCAAGATGTGCGACTGGTTGAGAGCGCCAAACTCGAAACAACAACATGACAATGGCGGATCACAAACAAAAATTCTACAATGGCCACCCAACGGCATCGTCAGCGCCGCACCAACCAGCGGCCCAATGAAAAGTCCGAGCACATCGCCGTCACCGCAATACAACGTTTGGTGTGTGGGCGAGAGGGGGCTGCGATAGCGGTTCATTTGGGGCCGCGGCAGGCCCCCGCGCAAACGTCGCAAATTTGCGGCAGATTGGCTCGTTGGATGTGGCCTTCGTGCTCCATACACAGCCCACACCAACACCTTTGGAGGGTCAAGGCGCATCCAGGAGGCCATCACCAACGCGCCCACGAAGTTTGAGGGTCGGGGAGGATCGGGAAGGTGTCCGCGCGGAGGGAAAGGTGGAGGGCAAGAGTTTTGTTGGGCGGGTCGCGGCGTACCCATCACATGGCTTTGGCAGTGAGGGGGAGGCATCATCAAGCCACCCAGTCGCCAACTAACCCATACAAGATGCGTGAGCCACCAACGGAAGATGGTCCTGACGAAGTTTGCGCCTTCGATATTGTCTGGAAGAGGCTGCGGCCTCGAATGAGTACAGACAGGTCATTTTTTGGTGGGGCGCCCAAAAAAGCAACGGCGTCATCATATGGAGGTGTACCACCCGTACCATTCATGTCCAGCCCCCTCTGGATGCGTCAGCGTGTCGCCAGGGAGTGTGGTAATGCACGAGGGTCATGTGGAGGAGCTGAAAGGGTCATGTGGATGAGGTATGGATCCGTATCCATACCGCATCCGGCTTGCAAATCGTTTTTTGAAATCGCTTTTTTCAGTGTATCGACACTTTGGGGCATGCAATGTGGCAGAAACGTTCTGTCCTTCATGGAGTGGATAGATGGGGAGCATACAGAGCCATTGTGGTGCGCAGTTTACAGAAATACCAGGATGATGATGATGGTCATGGGTGCTGAGGGGAGGGCAACATTGCTTGATCAAGAATTTTGTGAATCCACGACACAACAGTGTGGTGGACCAACATGACAATAAAAATAACTTCTATTTCAATTTACCTTCGATATTCTGATTCATTGATAGTCATGTGTACGAATGCCATGTATAGATTTAATTGTAAACCATGTATTATTGAGATATAGCATGATAAGCAGATGTTTGGATGGATTTTGGATGCTCTCTAGAGTAGTCTACGTATCACGACTCATCCCCCACAAAACTCCACAACTAGTGTTATCGCGGTGACGCACAGCCATCACAAAATGTCCGTCTCATCAAGTTACGACACACGTGAAACCGATTTAGAGTGAAAAAGAGTAAAGATGCAGATTATGAGTCTTATCGATGTCGTATGCGTCAGTGTGTTGACTGCATTACTGTGTCGTCCATGAATGGTAACAGCGTCTATCGTGTAACGTCGTTTCAACGGTTTCATACATATCCCGGTTTGGTCCCCTCGATGCGCGGTGGCTGTGCTAGCCGTCGTATCGTCACATTTTGGTTGCATTCGGGATGTACCTGCTGCATGCCCCACATGTGGACACCGCAGGGCGCTCAGCCCACCAATCAGGAGCAGAGCCCATGATTGACCACCCTTGGGTACTGTTGCGCAGCGCCGAGGTCAAAAGAGGACCCGTTGTGCTTGTTCCTTTCGTCTCGGTCCTTGTTGTTGCTTCGTGAGCATGTCGGATAGGTTGGTTTCGGATGGTTCATGCTGTACCACCAAGATACCCGCTGCGATGCTTTCTCTGACGAAGTGATATGCAATGGCATTGGCTTTCTTCCGCAATTGTGATTCTGGTAGTGAGGAGTTGTACACCACACTCTGATTGTCGACCCTTACATCCGCTGGACCATCTAGTGGAATGCCCATCATACGGAGTTTGTATCTCATGCCGATAATGATTTCAGTGGCGACCTTGAGCGCTGTGAATTCGCTGCCGAATGTGGATGTCTCAATGCTGTTCTGTTTCTTGCTGTACCATAGTATCGGTGATGTGTTTAAGAACAAGAGCACGCCGGTGCGTGAGCGTCGCGTGACGCGGTCACCTGCATGATCAGCATCAACAAAGCACGTCATTTGGACTTCCTTTCCGCGTGGCGGTGGCATGTCAGCAGGTAGTTGTTCATGAGCATCTGGGTAGAAATCGTTCCAGTTGGGTTGCATCACAGGCGGTTTATCAATGTATGCATCATCAAAAACAAGGCGAGAACGATCGTGAGATTTGAGGTATGCGAACATGTGAAAGAGAGCATGCAAGTGGCCAATTCGTGGCGCAACACAGTACGATGCCATCATCGAGGTCTCGCAGCAAATGTCAATGCGTCCGAGCTCAACAGTCCAGCGCAGGATGCCAATCAATTGTTGATAGAACGTCGTTTGTTCAGTGTCACACAGTTGTGATCCGTCCAGTTCCGGTCGATAGTTGTTTGGTAGGACGCTGGGTGCTTTCGTCTTTAGTCGTAGACTGTGTTCAGTGAGGTATTTGGTGACGATCTTGAGAGCGGATTTGATGTATTCTTGTGAGCCCATGCTCCATTTGGGGCGTGATGGATCGGCAGTGAGATGGAATTGTGAGATAGTAGATCCAAGGTATGTTGTTGGAGGGCCAATGGAACTCGGTTTGAGGAAAAAGTGTGAGTCAATCGCATCAAGGATGCGTCGTGGTTGTTTGGATACAGCAAGGATGTCGTCGGTGTACACGAGCACGTATTCGTAATATTCTGACCCATCGCTCGCAACAGCTGGTTTCATCCAGACGTCGCTGTCAGCACGGCAGGAAATGAATCCCAACGAATCGCGCAGTGTTTCTGCCAGATGCGCTCTCCATGCTGCTCCACTTGATTTCAGTCCATACAGGGCCCGACAAATGATTGCGATCTTCCCCTGATCGGATCCGAATTCCGGACCACACCGTGTGTATATGCGTTCCCGGCACGGGGCGTTCAGATACGCATTCTGAACATCCGCAGCAAGGATGTCCAAGTCATTGAGTGCAGCGATCAAGAACGCAATGCGTACGCTTTCGCGTGACACCACACTCGCGTATGTGATTGTTGCAGGCGCTTCCGTCATGTGTCCCCCAGCGACAAGCCGCGCCTTTCTTGTGAGGTCCACCTTGACGGCGAATATCATGTGGCATTCCATGTATTGGTAGCCCACGGGGTCAGGAGTGTCAAGTTCTTTGATGTCGAACGCTGGTCGCACGGCCTTCATTTCTTTTGCGATGGCTTGTCGCCACAGATCCGTGCCTGTAGCCGCGTCGATCGCAAGTGCATGACGCACTGAGGTAGGGAGCTCCACGCCAAACATCTCGTTCTTTCGGACGTGTCGCCGCTTCGTTGCCATGATGATGCGTTGTCGTTTACGTAGGGTATGTGGCACCCACCACTTGAATGCAGGTTCGTTGACAAGCTTGTTGTCTGCAGCATATTCAGCAACGCGTACTGGGTCGGCTTCTTTTGCGTCGCGTAGATGGATCCAGGATGTGGATCCGTCCTTCCATCGGATGCAGAGCTTCCAGCCTTTTGTGGATTTGGAGTGAGGAGAAGGGGAAGAAACAGAGGGCAAGCGTTTGTGATCGATGATTTCATCCATCAGCATAGTCGTGTATCCGTCGTCGTCAATGCGCGCGTAGATATTCTCCGCAATTTGGTTGGCGCTGAACACTTCGTGGTGTCCATCAAGGAACTCCACTTCGTATTGTGCGGTGTCAAGCATAGGATTCGGATGGGATCGGCCGATGAGGTTGCCTTCTGTGTCTCGTTTGCGTTGTTTGACTGTTCCGTGTTGCATTTCGTCCCCTGTCGGTAGGATGACTTTGGTTGCGATGTATTTGTCGAAGATGGCACTGTCAACATCGTCTGGTTCCATGATTTGTTCCAGTGGTTCGGTGTTCTGCAGGATGTCGATGTCTTCGGCGGTATCGTCAACGTCGTCGCCGTCGTCATCGATGGTGATGCCCTCCATTCGTTGCTTCCATTTGGATCGAAGTGTGTCCATGAACTCGTTGCATTTGTGTGCGATTACGTCGCTATGTGTGTCATCGTGGGAGAGAGGCAAAACAGAGGATTTAGAAACAACAACGCCGTTGGCAGTAAGGATGTACGAGCACATTGCGTCACCAACAGAGCGGCTTGGCCCAAGGTAGCGACCAAGTTGCTTGACGTTCATTGACGCGTCTTGAATGTTGATATACCACACGAAGTCGAACCAGCCAAACTCAGCGATGTGAGAGATGTCAGCAGTATCACCGGACAATATGGTTGCGGGTGTCTCGCCATGAAGATCATGGATAGCGATCGCGGTGTGACTGCGTATCTCGGCACAGTATTCGAAGCAGTAATCCCACAGGTATTCTGGTGTGTCGGTCGAAGTCATCAAGCGTCGGTAATGCCGTCGCAGTTCGCGGATGGTGGCTTCTGCTTTGTTCTGATTGTGGATGTATGCTTCAATTGGTCGGATGGAAACTTGTGCTCTATGCAGCTTGCGACGGAATTCGCCAGCTACGAGCTCCTTGGCGTTGTCAGGGATGATGGTGTGTGGGATACCGTGGTCACGAAACAGTTCGTCGAGTGTGCGATGTGCTTCTTTGCGTTCTGCCATTGGGTACACCCGGACCCAGTGAAACGGGGTACAGTAGATCATGGCGCACTTGTTGCCACGAATCGACTTGGTCTTTGCGTGCATGGTGTCGGCGTAGAGTTGGGTGTTGAGCCGACGATATCGTAGTTGCATGGCGTACGGATTGAGACGTCGTGTACCTGATGTATGACGAAAGTCACGAATGGCCAACTGTGTGGTTGCATCAAGTGTGCGTGATGCGGCTTCCGTTCCGATACGCCAACGTTGCGCGAGGACATCGGGTGTGATAGTCCCCTTTCGACTGGATGTATGGGTGCCATGGATGTTGATGGATGATATGGTTCGTTGTGATGAGAGAGATGCTCGGATGGCGTCTTCGTCGTCACCTGACGACCACTGGGATGGGTCCCATGTGGCCTCTTGTGTCATCATGACGTGGATGCAATCACGGTCGGATTGGACTTCTTGTTGTGTTGGCTTCCTAATGTGGAAGTAGGATACGGTACCCTGTAACCGTAATGGGATGTGTAGGTCGTCGTCGGATGAGACCACAGAATGGTCTTCCTGTTTCCGTTCGTGCTCTTTAATCATGAGCAGAGGAACATCATTCACGACTATACCCGCAGCCCTCATTTGATTTGGGCACAACAAAGGATGTTCAAGACGAGGAAAGTAGATCGATTGTGGAAAGAACAGAATAAATGTTTGATATGTAATTGGATCATCGTATGCTATCGCAGCTGTGACGATTGGTGCATTATCGATGGATCCAAGTGAGTCAATAAAGGGGGTTGCAGTGACGGTTTGATCGGTCTGATGCACAATGTACGCAGTATCACCAAAGCAACATGTATCCGCATGCGAATCGAGCTCTGCCCGTGGGGTATCAGATGACAGAGACATGCTAACGGATGTGAGCCGTCTCGTATGACCTTGCGGTCAGGAACGTCCTTGTTGGTTGCGACGGGTAGCCATGCTGCCAATTCCAGCCTGATTGTTGGTGCCAGATGGGCTACCGCCTTGATTAGCAGCATCAGTTGGTCCGTAATGGCCAGCCGTCTCTTCATGCGGACGTTTCGATGGTGTGTTTCTGCCCACCGACATGACCCCACGGCGTTTGTCTCGTTCAGCACGCATCTCAAGTGCCTTGGTCTTCTGTGTGGATGACATGACCGACCATTCGTCGGGTGAGTAATGGCGATCAGTAATGACCATGTTCGGATCATATTTCTTGGGTTTGCCTTGACCTCCACGGCCACCCTTGCTTGGGGTTCCGTTACGGTTGCCACGACCGCCTTTGCCGCGATCCATCGAACCAATGGAGCGTCTGGGTGACGCGATCTGTTTATGGTCAATGACTTCGCTCAGGACATTGATGGCTCCTGGTAGGTCTTCACGAAGAGCTTCGTTGATCTTGATAGCAACGCATGCACTGTCGAGGCGAGAATCGCGGATACCATCGAGGAAATGGCGCACTTTCGCCGCGTTCACGAGTGGTTCACCGCATCGTGCCATATCCTCGAACGCGCCTTTCATGATTTGTGCGTATCGTTCAAAGGTGAATTGACGCGATTTGCCGTCATAGAAGCTGGTAGCGATTGTCTTGGATGCAGCGGCCTTGGTGCGCGCCTGAAAGGAGTCACCGTGATAGTGTTCCTTGAGTGCGATGAATGCTGCACGACCATTGCGTGCACGCTCAAAGCCTTGGACCCATGCCCATGCAGGTCCGCCGTGAGTGACGTGGCGAACCACCTGCCACACCTTGGCGTTGTCGGCGTCGTATCGAATGCCTGCATGAATCGCCCGGTCAATGAGTTCCTCCTTCATGGTTGGCACACCAAACCCGGTGTTGACTGGAGGCGTGCGATCTTCAGGTTTGCGTGCGTCCTCACGGATCACATAGGAGAGCGGAGCATCAAATGCACCATGTGTATTCTCCAAGAAGTTCTGGATGTCTTCGAGACTGTCACGGACTCGGTCCACTTTGACCAGCCGTTCTGGCATATCCATCTCGGTTTCCTTCTTAATGCGTTGTTCCTCGAGAAAGAGCTCCCATAACGCAACAAGGCGGTCCATTGTTGCCTCTGCTGCTGTGAACGGGCGTTGAATGCGTTGGAAATGGAATCGTGCGTAACGCAGTTGACGCAGTTTGGTCTCATGCACCCATCCGATGCTGATGCCTGGATCCTTGATTTGTGGTGGTACGTTGCCTTTGGCTCCTGCCTTGTAGGCGGGGTTTTCGATGAACCCGCTGCCGTCACAGATGCGCTTGCACAGGGCAGTAACGCCTTCATCGGTGATGGAGAGGAAGTCGTCGAATTTGGTCAGACCTTGATCTTCAAGAGCGTCGACGATGTCATCGTCTGGGAAACTCAGTACGTTCTTGCAATAGTCACGTATTTCGTTGGCGTTTGCAGCGGCTGCCATGTTGATGATGTTCGTGTGTAGCGTTGTTGCTAATGATAAGGGAAAGAAGTAGTGCAGGAAAAAGGATTTGTGTTGTCAAGAAAATCACACTGGGACATAGTGTGTTTTCGACGTGAAAATGGTTCAACGTGTGTTTTTCACGGTGTCAGTCCACGATGAGAAGCACAGACCGGGCAACAAGGCACGCGATCTTTTCGCTGATGACAGCGTGTGTCTCATTAAGGATTTCCGCGTGACCTACGGTCGGTGCGTCCACCAGTGTCATCAACACCTCGCAACGCGAACGGTGAGATTGCATCCCGTTGACGCCGGTCACATTGCGTCAACACATCATGGTCAAAGAGGATGCAGCACAGTACAAGCAGTGCCGGCTTGGTGACGGTCCACCCTCGGAGCGGGGTCCCAGTATTATCGTCGCCTCTTCAGGCGGTCCCTGCACGCTCGCACATGCCCGCATGAGCGGATGAGAATGATAAACCAAGTTACGACACACGTGAAACCGATTTAGAGTGAAAAAGAGTAAAGATGCAGATTATGAGTCTTATCGATGTCGTATGCGTCAGTGTGTTGACTGCATTACTGTGTCGTCCATGAATGGTAACAGCGTCTATCGTGTAACGTCGTTTCAACGGTTTCATACATATCCCGGTTTGTCATCATCCAACACAGCCTCACTTTCTGTGTTGGCCTTCATTGTGTGAGCATCACACCACCTCTGATTCTCCAATTGCTTTTCTTCTCTCTGCAACTCCTCTTCTCTCTGCTCTTCCTCTGTTTTCGCTGGTGCATTGTGGATTGCCACAATTGCGGATGCTGCTGTTGCTTTGTTTGTTGTGTTGGTTTCTGTCTTGGTGAGCACAGCCTCCTGGTTTTGTTTGCGTTGCTTGGCACTGTACGCTGCAAACAGCGACGCTTTCACGCGCATGGGATTTGCATGCAGTTGTACGTACCAGTCAGTTTTGGTTCTTTCGTTGCCCATCAATTGCTCGTGTGCTTCGTGTTCGGACGGTCTGTTTTTCGGGTCCTTCGCGGACGCTGCGCAGATGTCCTTCAATTTGTCCGCGATGTAGTCTGGTAGTTTGGCGTTGGTCCATGTTGTTTTGCTCGCCCAGCCTGGCACTGCGAGTGGTGGGTGTTCGGTTTCCGCCGTCTGGTCTTGTAGTGCTGTGGTGTGATCGGATGGTAGATGTTGTTGTCCGTCTTGGAGGGCTTTGCCGATCGTGAACGCCTTGCTCTCTGTTGCTGTACGCCCCATTTTGCGTGTCTTGTCCGTCTTCCTGAATGATTCGGACGTAATTGCCGGCTTGACGGACGTGAATGTTTTGTCCGCGATGACACCCAACTCGTTGATGATCCACCCTTCCCATTCAGCGCTCTTCACCACGACGTCTTCCGTGATTCCAGATACAGCCACCAACCGCGCCTGGTCATCATCGTACTTCACCTCGTGAGTCATACGTACCTGTTGTCCAGATGCGCGGAATCGTTGTTTTGGTGCGCCTGGAAGCGTCGTGATGTTGCCTTCGAGGGTCTCTGCGTTGACAAGTACCGTTGTCGTACCTGCGATGTTACCAGCTTGGAGCGTGAGGAAGACTTGGAAAGGGGTCTTGATGTCCTTGCCACTTTGCACGTATTTTCGCAGTACACGTGTGATGTACGCGAAGTGGGTGTCCAGCATGCTCTTACCGGTTTGGGCCTCCGTGTAAATCCATGCGATGATTTTAGCTGCTTTTCGTGTCGCAAGGTTCTTGTTGAGTACCGATGTGATGAGCGCGATGTGCTCATGACTGGCAAAGCAACACGCGTTGTCGCTCTGTAGGATGATTTCAGTCACGGATGGGTGAATGTCTTTGACCTTTTGTTGCACGATGTCAAGTAGTCCGCCAACTTGAAGAGTGTCTTGAGTCGGTCTTCCACCGACCACAATGTCGATGAACCGATAAGTGAAAATGTCATTGCGACACGTGATGACCATTGCCCCAAGCAGTGACATTCCCTTCTTCCCCCAATATTCTTGTTGGGCTTCGCCTTGGCCTGTCGGTAGAATTTTTTGCTTATGGTCAAGTACCACATAGGCTCTTTCAGGCTTATCATTGAGTGTGGATTGATAAAATTTGATTTGTTGGAATTGAACTTTCGCACGCACTTTGTGAGCCATGTATTTAACGATTTCATTGGCGAATCCTGGCGCCGCCGCAAGCATTGATTGCAATTCGTCTTTGTGTTCTGCGAGTTCGTTGTCCTTAAGCATTTTGACAAAAGGGACAAAACGATCATTCACAAATCGCATTGCTGCGCCACAACGGTTGCATACTTTACGTGGTTGTTCGTTTGTCGTGACCACAGGAGTGTCATTCGTGGCGGTGGGAGTGTCGTTTGTGACAGGTGGTTTTCTTGCGCTTGTGCTTGTTGGTGCGTGGTTTGCGTTGATTGGTTGATGTGGTTGTTGCCTTCTTCTTCTCCTTTTTGGTGGTGAGAGCGAACGCGGCCGAGTGCATTGGATCGTCACACTGAAGCTGCATGTGGGAGGCGGTGAATTCCCATTTGAGGAACACAACAATCAGTCCAAGCGCATGCAACAGGGAATCGGCTGTGCGTTCATGCTGTGCGATGACGTCACTGGGATCATCATTGTCGTGGTAGCTTTCGTCATTGGCATCCACAGCATCATCGTTTTCCTCCTCTCCGTCTGCTTCATACTTAGCCTTGAGTAGCTCTACTAGGCGCGAAATTGCCTGTTTCAGTTTCTCCGTCGCCATCCAGAAGTAGCTTTCGAAGGAAGAGAGGCCTGTCTTGATCTTGCTTTTGCGTGTGAGTAGGTTAGTAATGGTGGTGAAGGCGGGCCTTCCCACTGGGTTGTTAGTCGTTGACGAGTACATGCCGAATAAGTCTCGGATGGTGGTGCTTCCACGATCGAACACCGGGACATTTTCAAATTGGACACCACCATACTTTACCGTGTGACTCAACCCTGCCTTGTACGTAGTCATGTTCATGAGGAAGGACACCACACCAGAGAGATTGCAGGCACCCATACGGTACTGAAGAACTCGCGCAGGTACGATTTCGCCGTGACTCAACTTGTCGAAGTAGCGACGCAAGGTGCTTGCCTGGCTTTGCGTGATGATGTCGCGTTTGGGAAGCATGCGGGCGTTCTGTTCCTCCGACAATCCTTGTGCATGCCTACCCAGGATAGCAGTACACAGTGCATGTGGCGCAGACATGGCCAGAGCAGCTCTAACTGTGCGGGATGACGTAGTTTCTCCGAGCAAGCCCACAGTGTATAGATTGGATGCCAACATCGTTGGAGGAAGTTCCACATTGCCGCGTACGTATGCAACCACCTGTTCCATCTGACAAGTTGGCACGCCCTCTTCTGGAAGCAGGACACTCCAAAGTGCACACGATGCGACACTCCACACCTGTTTGATGTAGCTCCAGATGGTCCGATCGTGTCTGCCTGTGAGAACGAACCCTTTCTTTGGCATGAGTTGCAACAGTTTTGAATCTAGGTTAGATCCAAGCTCCGCCATCACACGAGCGATCGCATCACGCCTCCAGCTGCCCTCCTCTGTCGGGTCACACTCAAACTTGCCGCCCCTCCTGCCCCAGCCGGCGCGCGTCTGCTTTTCCTCCTCGTCAATGAACGTGCTGTCGCTATCATTGGAGGTGTCTGCGTAGCGGCCAGCAACAATCGTATTGCATTGGCGGGGTAGCCTAGCTGGCGGGGTAGGCTCGACAGGTGGTGCAACGTCAGGTGCAGCAGGCGGGGGTGGCGCGTTCACGAAAACGCTCACCACTGTTCCATCGCCAACACCTCGTCCCTCCGACCGCACCTCGACATGGGAGTCGTCAAAGACGCCTCCGTTGCTGTCTAGGATGTGGACGAACACATGCAGCTCACGAGCGTGCGCATGCGTACCGTTCGGGACGAGGCCGCCATCCGCTGCATGCATCGGCTTCACATCAATTACTCGTGTGATGGTGCTCGGCTTCCTCAACTTAGCGGACGGCTTGCCAGGCAACAGTTGATTGGCGGTTGGCAACAGGAACCCCTTCGAATCGACAGGAGGAGCAGGCACAGGGTGAGCAGATGCAGGGCGAGCAGAACGCGGCTTCTTACTGGGGGAGGGGTTGGCATCCTTGGAGAGGGCCCTGGCAGCAGCAGAGGGAAACATGGTGGGATTGTTGGTGGAGAGTAGTGTGGTTTGCTAGGTGGATGTGATGGTGTGCACTGGTCTGAGACGAAGTGAGCAAGGAGAGCATCCGATGAAAGGCAAACCAGCTTGCAACAGCAACAGCAACAACAACAACAACAACAACAACTGCTACTACTACTGCTACTACTACTCTGACGACAACGGGCATTGAGTGAAAGGGCGAGTGTGCATGGCATTGGCGAGGAAAGTGAAATGGAGCCAAAGCCTGGCGCGATTTTGTGAAATGATGGAGATGATGTGTTTTGTGTGATGTGTTTTGTGTGATGTGTTTTGTGACGAGCAGAATGTGGAATCCTGTGGCACATGCTAACGTGTAATTAACGCGTACCAAACCACCGACATCTTCGGGAGCTAGTCCATGACTGACCACCTGACGATAAATACTTGAGAACATCATCGAACCTTCGACAACTACCAACGAGTTTTGCGTGGTTGGATCCACGTGACTAGAATGAACACATTGATCGATGCATAAAACGTAAAATAAGCTTTACTAAGCACTGAAAAGGTGACATATACATAAAGAGACTACAAGAATTTCGAATATGTGCTTAGTTTGAAAATCCCAGAAATCCGATTAGACTCTTCATTTCAAACGATTGGTCGACTCACTGATCGGGCTCATATATACATCAATCTATGTTTACGAGCTGCGCGAACGAGTATTGGTAGATAAGCGGAGGCGATGGTCATGGTTGCAACGTTTTATACCTATGTATAGCAGGTGTACAATAGGCACAGTAGTGCTATGTGCTTGACCTGTCCTGAGAACCCCTGAGCGATGCATTCATGCGACATCAAATCAAGGAAAGAAGAAGAGAGCAGAGCAGCTGGAATGCTCGTGTTTCTCGCCCCCTTGGCAGCAACTCATCTTTCCTCTCGTCATTTCGCATTCATCGTCGTTGGTCTTGCTTCGTTTTGTGGGATGATGGCATTGAGACAATGACCTGTCAACTGCTCTGCGACTTTGCAAATAGTACGAACTTTGGCAGTGCATTGCGACACTACGACTATTTCAACAACATTAACAGATGTCTATGACTAGCGATACGTCCATAGTAAGTCTTGTCTGATTGAAAACGACTTCGATAGTCTCAAAACAGAAGCCGACAAATCCGGAACACGAGAGAGGAAAACGATGCCGCAAAACCACGTTCTCCAAACCCGATCCGCAGAAACAGCCACCGCAGAGCCATCAACCAATCCACGGCCAACCACCAGTTCTGCGATCTTCCTTGTTGGAGGCAGAAGCGCAGACGCCTTCCCCTGGATTGTTCTCCGCAACACGGATTTGTTGGAGGAGTATCCGTGGTGCTACCAACACCAATCGAGCAGAGGCACTTCCAACCATTGCCCCTTCGCCCATCGCCGATGGACACACGGAGGTATCGTTGAGTCCATTCAAGTCCACGTTTGCGTCTACTTCTCCTCATTGCAATATACGCGTACTTGTACTAGAGTGCCACACGTGCAGCACAAGGGTCAATGTCAAGTCTCGCATCATCTCGGCCGAGATTGCCATCCAGACAAGGTCGGCGGGTTGCTTTCCTCCTGATGGCCTCCTTCTTCATGATCCTGGCGAAGCGGGCTGCTGCTTTCGCAACGGCATCTCGACGTACATGCAACGCCGATGGTGTATCTGCAACCACGGCTCTGATGGCAACGAGAGGAGTGTCGCAGTTCTCGGCCACCGTTCCAAGGCAGAGCACAGTTCGGTGGCGGTCTAACAGGAGCCTTTCCCCTGCGGGCGCATCGGTGATCACCCAGTTATCGATGCTTTCTCTCGATCGTCATGATGTTGACGGGATGACGAACTGCGACGAGCGATACGGCTGCTCCCGGTTGGGTCCCTTCCGACAGAACCGGAGCAGAGGATACCTCGCCTCGATATCGTCTCCGCGTTCAGCCACCCGGCTGGACATGGGAAGACGGCGCAAGACGGACATTGCGGCTTCTGATTCTACTGACGCGTCGAGTGAGACAGCCTCAGCTACGGCAACAGCCACGATTGCAAAGGACGAGGATACGAAAACAAAGGCTGCTGCGAAGAAGAAGGCGGTAGCAAAGAAGAAGGCTCCACCGAAGAAGAAGAGTCCGTCTAAAACGAAAACAGCAGCAACCAAGCTGAAGCCGAAGGCAGCCAAACCCGTCGTCGACACCCAGATCAATCTGAACGGTGCGAATGCCACAGAAGCGTTGCCATTGAAGCCGGAGGATCTGGGACCGCTGAAGATGCCAGTAGCGTTGAGCCCATCGTCGGTGCTCGAATTCCAGAAATGCCCGCAATCCTTCATGTTCCAGTACTTGTACAAAATGAGGCAGCCCAACAACCTGGCACTCGCCAAGGGGAAGTTGTGCCACTCAGCGCTGGAGCAAGTCTTCGACCTCGAGAAGCCAGAACGCACCTTGGAAAATCTGCAGAACCTCTTTCGCACCAACTGGGGCAACGTCCGCGACGACGACGATTGCCGTTTCCTCTTCAACACGCTCAAAGAGGGCGGCGGTGAGAGTGACGAAGGCAAAGGCGAAAGTGAAGGTGAAGACGAGGAGCTTGTACATGACATCCAGGCCGAACGGGAATGGGGGCTCTCTGCATTGAAGCTTCTTCAGAACTATGTCGAGTACGAGGATCCCAGCACGATCAGCCGCCCCAACCCCATGAAGCGAGAGTCTTGGGTCGTGTCGAAGCTCACGGTCGACCCTTCGCTCGGTATCACATCGCCAACGTACAATGACACGGCAGATGAAACCGACGAGGACGACGCGGAGGATGACGACGATCCCGATGCGACAGCCAAGAAACCATCGAAAACCACCAAGACAAAGCCAAAGAAGAAGAAGGGTAAAGCTGAGGACGACGGTGTAGAGAGGTTCCTCGTACGCGGTATCGTCGATCGCATGGACCTCGTCAAGGATGGTCCTGGTGCCGGAGTGAGCCTCCGAATTGTGGATTACAAGACAGGTAAGGCGCCCCATCTGAAGTACACGCCCGCCATGAATCACAAGATCATGAATGAGGCCTTCTTCCAGCTCAAGATCTACGCCTTGCTGCTGCAGGAGAACAAAAAGAAGTACAAGAAGAGCACTCGAAAAAGTCTGGACCACCGCTTCCTGCGGTTGCTGTACCTCACATCGCACAATGACAAGGCCGAATCATTGGACTACGACCTCGGCGCCACGAAGGAGGAGCGGGATGCAGAGCTTCAGGCCGTCCATGCCGAGCTGGCGAACGTGTGGAAGTCAATACAGGAACTGGTCGACGGGCAAGACCCCAAAGCTTTCGTTGGTTGCGCTCGTCCTTTTTGCTACTGCCACAAGTGTAGACCCCGCTTCGCACCAGGGTCTGTGTGGGAGCCACCGCCCGATGGCAACTAGATCGCACGTGAATACTTACCATGCATTCGCAATTCCTTGGAGTTCCTTGTCGTTGTAGACGTGTGGAGCAGTCCGCCAACCGAAGCCTTGGATGATTTGCTCCACTTCCAAAGTGCAAACATCATCCAAATGCAAACGAGATTGGTGGTTGATTAGTGATCCAGGTTGTGTTCATTTTCAACTTGGAACTCGTTGATGCGGAGTGACTGGATGGACTCGGAGCGGAGCAAAAGCACACGAGTACGAGTACAAGTGCGACAATGAGGGACGGAGCCCAGCCTGCCACCCGTAGGTCGTACGGTCACTAGTGGAAGATGAAGCAAGGGATCAGCCAACATGGCGTAACGATAGCAGTGGAAGTTATTATGACTGTGTTCTACGCATGAACTTCTTCGCATGGCTCATTCCTTCGCACAACCCTTGGCCTTCTACACGAAACTCGATTGGGCACTTCGTCCAGGTTGATTGTCAATGCCATCCGCACACCACCCCGCAGGTATGCTTAAAGTAAGCACAAACTACGTTGTCTTAACGATGCTGCATGCGGGAGCTGCAGCTACCATGGATTGCTCGTAGTGCCAGCACATCCATGTGTGAGTCCTGTGATTCCGTTGGTCCGTTATCTAGCTAAAGAGAATAGACATCTATATCAAAAACCGGACACACTATCTAGGAAGGTCTATTACATCGGGCAACGGCCAGACTGTGACAGGCCAAACCGACACGCCGAACAAACAGTCAGTTCAAAATGGCCTTTAGTGAAGTATGCACTGACACATGGAAACAGACAACTCCAAGTCAAACAGACATACACAACAAGTGAGCGGATGACTGACATTGTAATACATTTAAATACATTATTTACCGCTGGTCCCGTTCAAAGATCTAGACTGAAACGAAGCTATACAAATATGTGGATATGGCAAACTTGATACGACTGGAAGAGTGAAGGTTACAGTATTGTTCATGGACTATCCACAATAGATTGAGTGCTTTGCGTATGAGTTCATTCAAAGTCCGAACCTCAACCCTGGAGAGAAGAGCAGGACTGCCAAAATGTGATTTCTGAACGGTACTGCCCGGGAACTCTTCCTGCCGACAAGGTTGATTGGCTGTGGAGCTGAGAGTTTTGGTGGATTTGCAGAGCGCGGATACATAGCAATGGAATTATCGGTGCAAGTAACAGTGACCTAGGGTTACCCAGTTTTCTAATTTCTGATGGAGTAGAGCTTGATGGCGAATTGAGCCACGATGGAAAGCATGAGCATGATGCTGAGGACAGTCGGCCCGAGGGTGTCCTCGTATGGTCCGGGGTGCTTGTTGCGGATCATGAACGCGCGACGAGAATCTGAATGGTTGCGCGCATGTGTGTTTCGTTTTTGTTATTGCGTGGTCGCGGCGAGCATTGCATTGCATTCGGATTCGAATTCATCATCCATATTGTAGTTCCATCCAAATGACAAACAGGACGTGGAGAAGAAGAAGCAGAGGAAATGAGATGGTCAAGTGGAGATGTGTGAGGATGCTTGGAGAAGTGAGACAGAGTCTTGGCAGAAAGTGAGACAAGGATTGAAGAACGCAGATAGATAGCGAAACTCACATTGACGCATGGCGTACACGATGAAGGCGACTGCCACGGGGAGCAGGACGATTCCGTACAATTGCGAAGCGGGGTTGTTTTCATCGGAAAAGGCCAGAATCGCGATGGATCCGCCAGCTAGAATGATGGAGATGTGCAACCACGCGAGGAAGGTTCGCTCGTTGGCAAAGAAGACCTTGGGTTCGACCTTGACCGGCGCCTTGCGCTGCTTGATCAGCTTCCTGCCGTTGCCCGTGGCCAATGGTGCGCCATTGTGTTTCTTGGAACCGAAGATGCTGTTCCAAAAGCTACCGGCTGCTCCCAAAGCCGCCTTCGGCTTGCTTGATGGCTCGTTGGATTGATACGACGGTGCCGCCGCTGACTTGCCATTTACAGTTTGCGCTCCCTGTGCATATGTTGATTTCAGTTTTGGTCCATTGAATGGAGGCAGTCCGAGAGGGTGGGAATGGGGCGGCAGAATGCGAGTAGGCGATAAGGGAGAGAGAAGGTAAGTTGTGCAATTTGAAACAGGCGGTGAGCACACACAAATATCTCGGACTCGGCAGCCGAGTTCGTGCTCGCACGAGTACAGCAATTGCCATGCTATGACCAAGAAGATTCACACATGTAGACTTCCAACATCAACATCAGCACCGACGTTGCATGGCTGGGATCCTTGCAACTGGGCATAGATGCGCTGCTATGATGGAGTCACCATTGCGATTCAACTCAATGAAATGAAATGCAATCCAATGTAATCCAAAGCGATTGTGATTGCCGTTGTCATTGCTCCATGGTCATGTCATTGCTCCATGGTCATGTCAAAGTAGCTTGCGTGCGAATACGGATGCGTAGTTGCACATTCATCGAAGATTCATTCCGCGCAGTTTCGTTTCGAGCGCTCAATGCAATTTCATCTGCGCAGGCTCTTTTTGCAGGCATTCTGCTTTTGGGTGCGTACCCTTGCTTTGAGCACACGCGGCGCGAATTCGTCGGCGGTGGAGCCCTGCGGTATCTCTTCAACCACCTTGCCGCCGTCGCCGTCCCAACCGGAAGCCTGTGTGCGGCTGTTGTGCTCGAGGAAGTAATAGGGATGGGCCTTGGTTTCCGCGGATGCCAACAATGGTGTGTCCTCTGCTGTGCTGCCTGACATTGTCGATGGGATGGAGTCGTATCTGTGCTTCCTTCCTTCTCTCCTTCTCTTGCTTGCTTCTTTGCCTGTTCAACTACTGGGTAGCCGTGTGCACTCCTGTGATTATGATTGTGATTGTGATTGCGGATGTGGATGTGGGTGCGGATGTGGGTGTGGGTGTGGATGCAGGAGCGAGATGGCAGGTTCTGTGATTGTCGAGCGGACCCTCGCCACCAAAATCGAGTTGGCTGCGGTGGTTCTGTTTGTGGAGTTCTGTGGTGGTTGTTGTCGATTGTTGCTTCGCATCTCCCTTCACAAACAACAACCAAAATCGAACACCACAAAAGTGAAGGATTTTGTGTCGTCCTTCATCTTTTACGGACGCCTGATGGGCGGACAGACGGGAGGCGAAAGAGAATGCGAATGGGTCACGAATGGAAGTCGTGTATCCGTATTCCATTTGCGCCTATAACAGTACCATTGAGACAAGAGCATTTCGCAGAAAATGGCGAAAAAGGTGGATCAAGAAAGGTGCGCACAAATCAACGGCCCAACGACGCCTGCGGCGACAACATCATCCAACAAACACACAATCTCAAAGAGGGAAAGGTGCTGAAGCACGCCACCTTCTTTGTCTCTTTCTCTCAACATGGTGCACCATGCGCGATCCTGCATCGTTTCGAACAATCCACTCGTGTGCACAACTAACACGTTTGTTGAGCGATGCTTCAGGGCAACAAGGCGCAGCATGACTGGATCCTAAATGCAGACAACAGCGCATGCCACTTGTGGGACATCGCGAACAAACGTGATTGCTCTTCCCAGCGTGGACAGAACACCAGAGGTGATGGGATCGCAACGCGCACGAGTAGCCTCGTATGATGGTACATGTGTAATGCATAGTACGGCTGGTGCTTCTCACTCGGTGGGAATTACCTCAACTGACGGCAACGATAAGGTGGTCGTTCCTCGTAGGAGTATCACATGACTCCTCGCTGTGCGTCTCTCTCTCTCTTCAGAGTGGAAAGGAGTGACACGCAGCGAATACACAGAGACACAAGACAGTGGGATGGAGTAGAGTAGAGTAGAGTAGAGTAGAGCACTCTACTCGATGGAATGAGTCATACCACCGCAGTGCCAGAAGAGAGAGAAAGCGAGACAAAAGGAGAAAGCCAGGGAACAGACAAAGTCAGAACACCGCCTTGCGGAACACTCTGCTCTGCGGTGACCGTTCTGTAGCTCCGCATCACATCCAATTGCTCTGGAGTCAAAGAGTACTCTGCACGAGGACAGATTCTGGGCATTCTGCTGTTGGCATTTCTCCGCTCCTCCTCGCATTCCTACATCAGACCATCATTTTTTGGAGACAGAGGACCATCGAACACATCCAGCACGTCAATGATGAACCGCCTGTTCCCAAGTCGCAGGAAGGATTCCGAGACCATTAATCTCTACGAGGATGCCATCACAGTCACTTCGACTGTAGTCAAAAGTCCATCGCGCCGTTCAATGGCACCGCGCAGCATGCCCAAACGCGGACGATCGTTGCCACCGGCATCAGCGCCAAAGTTTGCCACTTCGACCACTTCATCCTCCATGTCCGCTGCCTCTTTCGGTGGCGAAAGCGTAGCCAGCACAATCCAGGGAGCCAGACTTTCGGACAGATCCGACTCCACCTTGCGCATCGTGGGCGTCGTTGACACGAATGGACCTACAAATGCACGGTCGAATGCACCAACGCGGACTCCAACTGGCATGCCACAACGTGGACGTCAACGCCGGTTTCGTTCGGCAAGCCCATCCATCCGCTCATCGTCCGTCACACCTCGACGCCAGCGCTCATCATCATCGAGATCGTTTTTATCCAACAGGAGCAGAACGCTCAACAGGTCTGGACCGTCGTCCGCGATGTCCATGACATCGAAACGGACCCCAAGAGTGCCTCGGCCTGGATTGCTGCTGATGAGGAGGAAGGGTACATCCCCACCGGACAAGAAAACGAAAAAGGAACAAGAGGCGGTTGACGGCAACGCGAGTGAAGGATCGGCATCGAATGGGTCATCGTCAACCGCGCGGCGGCAATCGACAACTGCCAAGGGGCAGAAGAACAAGAAGGATGCCACCAGCACCACCACCACCACCAACAACAACAAAAAGAAATCGCAACGAAACGGAACCATAGTCACGAAACAGCCCAAGGGCGAGCAAGGGAAGGGCAAACAGCAGAGGCAGAAACAGAGAGAGGCGGAGAGCCGAGAAGACGTAAGCGAACAGAGAGAATCAATGACTTCCGCCGCAAGACTGACTGTGGTAATGAGCGAACGAAAGGTATATCGACCGTCGCAGTCGCAGTCGCAGTCATCAAAGACTGCTACCCGTCCTGTTCATCGCAAACCCATGGGAAGGCCGCCGCTGCACACTTCGGCCAGAAACTCACAGACCCGCAGAGGACCAGCGCAACAATCTAACGTTCCTCCAACTGACCGTTCACCCTTGGAACGCCAAAGCATGACATCCGCAGTCAGCTCAATGGTCAAGGCAGCAAATGCAGCCTTGGGTATGGCGACCATGGTTGCGATACAGCCGCCATCATCGTCCAGTAGCAACGCCACCGCCAACAGTAGCAACAGCAACAATATCAGCTCAATCACAGGCGCCAATGCAAACGCAAACTCAGCCACAAAGACAGACATCAATAGAAAGACGAATGCCAATTCCGTTGACGACAGGAACGACCAGGAAAGCAGTGAAACCAAGCCTGAAGAAACACTCGTTGCGAAGAATGTTGCCCCTCTTGCAACAGAAAGGGAAGCAGCCCAATCCATCGACATGGGTGGCTCCCAAGCCGCACAAGCATCCAGCTTGGAAAACCATGGCAACGAAATGGTGAGCACAAATCAGCGGCAGATTGATCGGATCGTCAATCAGGTATTCAACACGCAGGATGATGAGTCCACGATAGACTCAATGGACGTCCTGTACAATTGGATATGTAGTGGGCCGCTGGATGAGCGCGATCTCTTCGACGATCAATCAGAAACCACCGCCGGATCCACCCTCTCGGCCGTCACACGGTGGTACAACCTCCAGTCCGGAGTGCTGGGGCAGCTGGGCAATTGTGGCCACTAGCTCTTGCCATGTCGCCATCGTGTGGCGATGCGTGATGTTCTATGTACGAGCATTGGATGGAAGTGAATTCGAACTTAGCTGCTCTGCAATACTTTAGTATTCTATTATATGTAGTTGCAGGAGTATCGAGAGTGGGCAATGGCGAAGGATATTGGCCGGTGCTGTGCCACAAGTACACTTAAGCACAAAAACATACTGCAAGTCTAATGTAATTGTAAGCTTGACAGTCTGTTACGTCAATTATAGCACGAGGTTACGCTCACCAAGCCGCAACGGCGGTTCTGCTCCACCTCGTTTCCTGCAGTCCTCTGCACGCTTCGCAACATTGGGCAGTGCGACGAGTTTGAGCGGGTCCTCCAAAGTCGGGATGGTACGCAAGGTTGCAAAGAGCTCGGTCACTAGAATCGGCGGCATGGGTTCGGAGGACGCTTTTGCAGACCTGGCTTTCCTGGATGCGTTGTACGCCTTGACCAGCTGAGATTTGCGAAAGTACAGCGGCGTCGTCTTGCCATCTTCCAACAAGAAATCGTTGATGTAGAACAGAGGGACCTTGTTCTCTGCTAGATCGCTCTGCTTCGTCAACTCAAGAGCATCGCTCACATCCTCCTCCGATGGCGAGACGAAGAAGTAATTGCGCGTGGATCTGGAAATAGGCTTATCGAGCGCCAAGGTGATGGCGGTTTCCAACGGCACCGTGGATATCCGAGCATCCTTCCATGGGTTCACCATCTGGTCTGGATCCAAAGCCTGCTTTTGCCGTTTGGCTTCCTTGATGGCATTGTCGGCGCTGGTGCTTGCCGACTTCAATATCCGACTGGCCTCGTCGTACTCCGTGAAGAAGTACGCCGTGACTTTGGCATCGTCACCGACAACCATGAACGGGACCCCCCGTTTGTCCACGATCGTGAATGTCGGCACGCCTTCAATGAACGTCAGCAACTTCTGGACGCTCTTGTCGTCATCATTTGCGTCGCTGCTGCTGGTGCTCGTGGCAACTGTGCTGGCATCAATCTCTGCTGCGTTGGCCGGAGGTACAAATACACTGGGCAGTGCTATTGCTGTCGCCGAAGCAGCCACCCACTCGATCACGTCCCTTCTACTCTCACTTTTGGAACCTGCATCGTGCAAGGTCGTTGTTCGTCCACGCTGCACGTGTTCGTAGCGAAACTGAGCTGCTGCCGACGCTGATGCTTGTCCTGGTCTGCCTGGTGTGAATGCAGACACCTGTGAAGGCGATCCGCTGTGCCATGATGTGGCGATCAATGCGATCATGACACACGAGTATGCCATTGTCAATGGTCTTGCTGGTATCCACTCAAACAGTTGGAGTGGGTGCAATTTGATTCGAGGAGAGCAGAGTAGAGCAGAGCAGAGTAGAGTAACTACAGACTGCTTGATGATGTGGATGGGGTTGGACGGAGAAGTGCTTTGTCCCTCTCTTCGCACTCTTCTGGATGCAAGATACGCACACGAGGAGGCCAATCACCGGCCATCTCTCTGTGACGATGGACGAACAGTGATTGGCACCTTCTGTGATGGGTGTTCGAATCCACAAACTGACCAATCACACGCGTCG
This sequence comes from Craspedostauros australis, assembly GCA_026770025.1. Classification (NCBI taxonomy): domain Eukaryota; phylum Bacillariophyta; class Bacillariophyceae; order Mastogloiales; family Achnanthaceae; genus Craspedostauros; species Craspedostauros australis. The sequence goes on along the minus strand of JAMXDE010000010.1, from coordinate 2,179,089 downwards.
AAACTTCTCCCTGTTCCACCAAAATGCACAGAAGCGATGCAACGAGTAAAACTTCTTCGTTGTTCGTCGTGACGGCACCAGCCACAAGAGGTATCTTTGTGTCGTCCAACGTGGATGGGTACGAGCTGCAGATGACGAAACATCACTCCTTGCCATGCATCATTAGCTTTCCCGACACGCGCACCCTTGCGTCCACATCCAGCTCTGTGGCGGAGTTGTATGCGTCTCACGTGCAGAGAGGCCAGCTATCACTTGGGCTCGATGCAGTTTGTGATGTCCACAAGGACAAACTGGTAGAGAGACAAGGAGGCATGAGGCTGGAAACAAAATGACCATTCGTGTTTCCGTCGGAACAAAAGTGCGTTCTGTTGTGACCACGAACTGCTCAAAGCGATTCTCGCCATGTGGGGGCGTGGCATGAGGCGGTGGAATCGAATGGGCTACGACCTACTTGTACCATTAGTACCAAAGCTTGTACCACATGAGCACCATCAGTCCTCAGCCAGGTGGGAAGGAGTTGGTCTCTTGTCATTCCTCTCCGTCCACAAAATCACAAGTGCGAGTTGCGAGTACCACGAACAGGAACATCATCGTCATCATCATCATCATCATCATCAACAACAACGACAACGGCATTTCGAACTGGAACCATCTCAATCCAATCAGTACAACCAATCAATCAGCCAACCAATAATCTCCGCAGCAGAAGCAACATGCCGAGTCTCATCAAATTCCCATACAAGGCATGGCTGGTCCGCCTCGTCATGAATTGGTATCCGCCGTACATCGGAGCGGGGATCAAGATCACCCATCTCGCTGATGATTACCGATCGGCAACCTCCGAGATGGCATTGACGTGGTACAATCGCAACATCGTCGGTACGCAGTTCGGTGGCTCCCTCTACAGCATGTGCGATCCGATTTACATGGTGATGTTCATGCACGTTCTCGGCAAGGAGTACATCGTCTGGGACAAGTCGGCATCCATCGAGTACGTCTCTCCTGGAAAGTCCACGGTCATTGCCAACTTCAAGCTCGATGATGTCCTTATGCAATCCATCAAGACGCTGCAACCGGGAGAGAAGCGATTCGAGACGCTGGAAGTGGAAGTTATCGACAAAAAATCTAACAAGGTAGTGGCTCGGCTCTCCAAGACTCTCTACATCAAGCGCAAACTGCCGCGCATGTCTACTCCTGTGGATGGCGGTGCGACCGCTGCGTCCGCCACAAATGCAGGATCTAATCCCAATCACGTCACATCTTCATCATCGTTGCCAGTGTCATCAACACAAGTGGAACAACCGCAGCAAGAGCAGGAGCAAGGATTTGAAAACAAGATGGACCCGTGAGGAATGCCAATTCATTGTTTACTCTGCTTCTCGTTCAGGCTGGCTTCTTTGGTCATTGTGAGCAAGAGCGAGGCTTTCTGACAGATGAGAGAGACAGAGATGCGCAAACTGCTGCATTTGTGATGATTGCGTTGCAATACAATCGCGACTCGCAAAGTCGAAGTGGATGGAGCCAAGCACTCCGCCACACGTTCCGGCTGTATTGTACAAGTACGAGTGCAAGACTCAACTCTTAATGACGCATATCTGTGTAACATCTCACCATATATGTGTAAGTACTGACCTCGTCATCGCCGCACTTGACAGCACCCCACCATAGACAATTGATGTCAGATCTTGGAAGCATCACGAGCGCCCACGAAGAAACAGATCTGCGTTCACAGGTCTGCATTGGATGCACTAGATTTCAATTCAACTGGGCGTCTTAATCGATGTAGTCGATTATTGAGGTGACGGTTCCGCGCAACTTCGCGCCGGCATCTCCGTCAGTTAGCGATAAGTCGTGCGAGCGTGACACTCCAATCTGGAATGTCTATGCCTAAATTCAACGCACTCTCTCTGAGTGATATGAATGCCATGTCTTTCGACTCCACATGCGCTCAAACAGACACGGTGAAGACGTGTTGTATGTCTTCGTTAAGTACACAGATAAATTCACTTAGCAATATCACATACAATGTAACGGCTTCTGGGTTTCTTACATCTCCAAAATGCACTCGGCTCAAACTCCATCCGACAAAACGAAACAGACAACATCGCATCTCACGGAATGAGAAAGGAAAATCACACCAAACCGCAACAGACCAAGGCGAAGGCACAAAGAGAAACACAACCACTCCCCAACAACGTCGCCAATGTGGAAACCATCCGCGCAACCATCAGCGCACCTATCAGCACCAACATCCACAACATCTCCAGACTTATAGAATAGTATTTTACTGGGTATTCACACCATATCGAACGTAATCTAAACGAGAGTGGTACCGACATTCACATTCACATCGACATCGACATCGACATCGACATCAACACTGCGCACAACGCAACAAACGAAGCCAATACCAAAGGTGAAGACAGAGTGGAGGCAAGCACGCTGTGGAGGGGCGGACGTCATCATCCCGACGACAAGATCTCGCACACAGCAACGCAAGCGGCTGCGCAAGAAGAACGTCCCATCCTCTGCACGAGAAGAATCCTGCTCCAGCGGGCCAAGAAGGGTAGGTGCAGGGAGCCGACGATTGGACACATACTACCATACTACCATGACCAGGTTGCGACATGGAGAGACCACAGAAGCGTTGCCACAGCGTAGCAATCCCATGTTCACAGAGGAGGAAGTCACTGGTGGTGCTACGAGACACGCAGTGCCGAATTCAATGCACATGCGCCGAGCTTCAACTGAAAGCAACACGATTGTGGCCACCGATGCTGGGACGAACAAGGCGACAGCCACAGCGTCCGCAGCAAACGCAAACAAGGAGAGACCGTTCGGAGTCTATGATGTGCTAGCCATCGCAGCTACTGAGATCAACAAATCCTTCCAAGGATTCGTGGAGAAGGCGGACAACTTCCTATCTCCAGCCGTTGCGGATCCTGAAATCGCAAAGATTGCGGCAGGTGGCATGGACTCGCTGGGGAACATTGGCAATTCAGCCGTTTGGTTCCATCCGCAATTTGGCCCAGCGCATGTTGCCAGTCCAACCTCGCAGCTGCAGAAAACAATTGTGCCACCTGCAGTCCCTGCAAGGCAAGGGGCAGGAGCTAGTTCGCCACGCCGAGAAGGCCGCGTCCATCCAACGCAACAGGAGCACCGTGATCCCCCTGAAACACAACGACAATCTACGCTTCGAATTGACGCCCAGACCAGCGAGATCGACAGGAATGGTCACCGAGCCGACAAGCAGCCTACCGCACGCAGACTGCTCACTGACAAGGAGGGTTCCTTGCGATCTTCCTCTCCATCCAAGTCCGTGAGGAAGGAAAGTCCGCGCGGTAGTTCCCCAGAGCGCAGACAGGCAAGAAATGGCATCTCCGTCCCAGAACCAACACAGAGCAGCACAGCGCAAAATAAATCGAAGCCCCTGATTCGAGGATCGGGTAGACAGTCCTGGGGCCGAGGTCGTGCGAAGGATAACATCAGCAGCAGCAGCACAAACAACAACAACAACAACAACAACAGCAACAAGGGAGGCAAAAATGGGAACATCGGGAACAAGGTGGGGGTGCTCCTCCGAAGTGCACGCTCCATCTCCCGAACGCGCAGTGGCATGTTTCGTTTCGGTGGGGGACGATCCAATGGCAAATCCAACATGTCCAACCATGGCGACGAAGCTCGTGACGACGTCAACCACGATGACAGCTTGAGCCATCCATCCTCTCCAAACCCTGAACATCTGGATCAATTGCTGATGGCCCAATCCAACCGAAGCTTCCGAAGCGGCACCACCACCATCAAGACGGAGCAAACCTTCGGGACTCCGTTGGCGAATAGGAACATCCATGTGGCGGACGGAAAGTGGAATGATTACGGAAAGTCGTCCACCAAGATCACCAGAGATCAGGAGAGGAAGATGAAGAAGCTCCTTGGGCTGCCATGCGACAGCAGAGACGAGTGTGACGACAGCGCCAGCAACAAGGTTGTGCCGTCCAATGCCCGTGGCAAGCACCGAAGAATGGCGAACGCCAATGAGAGCAAGGGCAGAAGCGATAGACATTCTTCCCATTCCAGTAACAATCACGAGGCTTCCACCGTTGAGACGAAAAGTAAGAAGTCAGCCAAGAAGAGGCTCTTCCGGCTCCCGCGATGGAGCAAGCAACCTGCCTCTGACGAGAAAGACTCCAGCTCGGAGCATGCCGCCAAGTCGAGACGTAGCAACACGAATAGCAGGCAGAAGGCTTCGCCAAAGATTGGACCCTCAACGCCAGCATCGACATCGACTTCGAAGCAACTGCCACCACGACACAAGACCAACCACCAGAAGCAGCAGCAGCATAGGAATCGAAAACGTATCCACGGCGCCGCCAAGGTGTACGAAACAGTCGCCGACGCCATGGCTGATATGTCGTTGCCATCCGATTCAACCAACAGTCAAAGCACGGGCAAGCAACACGATGCACAGAACCAAACGCAGGTGCGGCACTCAGCCCAGCATGCATCATCCACGGAATTCGCAGACACCAATGGAGATGCCAACACTCGGCCTCTCTCCATCAAGCACCAACAGCAGCATTCTGGAAGGACAGGCAAAGTCCGCAACGGACTGTCGACAATGAATGATCTTGTGGACGCACGATTGGGCCAGAGCATCGCCGAAAGTCGCGATCCGGACGATAGCATCATGCCATCGGCACGAATCGGCAACCGAAACATTCGATTAGAGGCCAAGGGCGACTACCGCAGGACAAAGAAGGGACAGGAGCACCAACGGCAATTGATAGAGCTGGGAACCTTGACGATCTCTGATTCCGAAGGTGACGCTGACGACTCGACTTACCGCTCGAGTTTGTGGTCGCCTGAAATGTCCACCATGTACGGATCCGTTGATGGCAACGAGCACGGGAATCGAGCGTGGCAAGAAATCAATCGTGCAGCAATGATCCTGTCCCGTTTCTTCGGGCATGGAGGCCCCGTACAATCAATCGTGGCAAGCCTTGGCAGCAAGGGGAACCATGGCGGTGATCAGAACGGAACGGATCACAGTGTCACCAATCGCCGCAACAGCAGCACCCGCAGCATCGGAAAAGGCACGGATGCAGAGTCCGTCGCAAGCAACGACGTGCGCCTGGCCCTGCAGACGTTCCGACAGCATTCGCATCGGCTCGACGTGAAGCCGACCTACCTATACGCCGCCGTCCGTGACAATCCGGCCATGCTCCAGGAGGAAGGTCTCGACTTTGAAAACGACGATCGTGACGCCACGGTCGGCAGCATGGACTCGACTTTGCATTCGATGGAAGAGAACAACGTGACAATGGCTGATGAATACATTGACAAGTACGTGGATGCGTTCGAGAACTTGTTCCAGTCAGTTCGTGATGACATCAAGGCTCTGAGAGGCAAGCCCATCTTCTCCCGAACGTCTCGAATGCACAAGAACGTGATCATCACCTCTTCGAAGGAGTTGATGGAGAAATCGATGTTCCGGGTTCCAGCGGGAGCTGTCTGCACTTCACCAAGCAATCACATCGCGTCGGAGTAGATGAACAACATTGGATGATAGATTGCGGATGATGAACGGAAGACAAATGACTCCAAAGGGTGTGACTTGAATTGGTTGCCGCGATTGAATTGCCATACCCAAGGCCGCGTATTCTGCTCTACTCCGCGATGATTGCATCATCGTTGATCGCCTCGTCCAGTACAAAAAGTAGACATAAACTAACAAGTTCGATACCTTATGGCATGGCATGGTTGAATGATGAGAACGAAGAGGATTCAGAACTAGTATTGCACCGACATGAGAGAGACGAGGACAGCTCTTCTCCTGCTTGTGAGCTGAGTATGTAGGATAGGGTAGAGTACTACAGACACATCTGCGCTATCCACTGATCGGCGTCACGAGCGCAAGCCTCTGATGACATGGAGTCCTCATCTCAAAATGTACGACTGCTGCATTGGTGTTATACATGGCAGTACTGGGAATTTAGTTATTCTCTTACTAGACAGAGACAGAGTTGAGAGTACTCCACTCTGTTCCAACAGTGGAGTATTCCGCTTGAACATGGACGCTTCGAAGCGATAACTTGAATCGATGATGATAATGATGATACCGTGCTTCCATATTCACTGTGTTCGGTACATACTCGTACAGATGGTGTTTGTGAGGACGAAGGACGGAGCATGCAGAGCAGGGGACAGCGACAGGTTTCGCACCTGGCAATGCTCAACTCCACATACTCTGCTCTCATCAACTCTACTCATCCTCATTGTCGCTCAGTTCCATGGTTTGGGCTTCCTCGATGTCCTCGTCAGACAGGCAACATGGGATGCCACATTCTCCTGCAATCACGGTGAACGGGCAAAGTAGTATGCTCAACGTTGCTCGAATGCCTCTCAGTGGATTGTATTGTATCCTCGGCCTGTCGGCTTGTTTCGGCGAGTATGATGCTGTTGCTGCCGCTCCTGGTGTCGTGGCGGTCGTTGTGGATGGCGAGAACGACGATACCTTGGTGGGATCGTTCTGCGTGAATGTCTGATAATCTGCATCGTTGGCACCATCCCGCATGTGCGACTTGGCATGGGAAGAATGAGGCGCGTTGTCGTTGACGCGTGCGCCGCAGAACAGGCAACAGCAGCAACCGCACGTCGCGAGGCTGATGGCGGTCGCGAACGCCGTGTAGAGCAAGGCGAACGGGAGGTAGAATGGCAGATACAGGATCGTATAGAGACGAAAGACCCACATGTATCTGTGGTCGATGTAGCTCTGCTGGCACAGACTGCAGGAGCGCATGGTGGTGCCGGTGAGATGTTCATGTTTTCCGCACCTGAAGCAAAAGTCCTTATGACAGGAGGGACAGACGACGTGATCGCAGCCCGCCTCCTTGTGGATGGGGACGCTGCAGTGGGAGCATGGCTTGGTGAACTTGCGGATGACCTTCTCCGATCTCTTGGTTTCTTTCGATCGCTTGATCTTCTTGGCTTGCTGACAGGTCTTGCCTCTGTGCGCATCACCGTGAATGGAACAGAAATGGTGGTTGCATGTTGGGCACGACAACTGATGCACTGATGTTGCATCGACAGCCTTCAACCCAGCGTCTTGGTCGTTCTCTTTGGAGCACAGTCCGGAGCACCTTGTGCACGCAGCGAGGGTTGGGTCCTGGAGCATCTGCTGGGATCGTCGGAATCGCTGCCAGAGCTTTGACCGTCTTTGCTGTTCCTGGCGCTTCTCCTGGTGTCGTTGCTGTGAAGGATTGCCGTTGACAAGATTGGATCCGATGTCATGATCGTCGTTGTCATCATTGTCATCGCCAAAGACGACATCGGTATCATCTGCCGGATGCAAGAGCAACTCTTTGACCAGCTCTTCATCCAACCTTGTGGAGCACGCAGGGTGCTGTTGCATCGGGCAGATGATCGGCATTTCGTTGGATTCGATGGAATGGATGCAGTACTGGGTGAGGCACTGTCTGCAGAATGTGTGCTGGCAACCCGGCACCGTGATTGGATGCACCGAACCGACCGTCGCGGCTGGAGTTGCACTTGTAATTGCAGTGGCTGGGGCCATTCCACCTTCGGTATCTTCCATCGCCCCGTGGCGGGAATGAGAATCAGAACCATCGCCGGAGTCCACCTCCAGGGAACTGCGTTTCCTTGCATTCTCACGGTCGTTGTTGGTCGCATCCACGTCCGCGTCTTCTTCACGAAACCATGTATCCACATTTGTATCCACAGTGGTGGTGTGATTTGCATTATTGCCGTCATTCTGACTGCCTTGCTCCTCGTCTGTTTCGAAAGCAGGGCCGTACCCGTCCTTTCCCCGCGCCACTTCGAGCGCACTCGGTGAGAACTCTCCGTAGCAAATGGGGCATTCGGAAGCCATTGTGGATACCTTTGGAGCAGTTGCAGTTGAAAGATCGTGTGACCAAGTATTATATCTGTGAAAGTCGACAGTATTTGTGGTGTAGCAAACAGCAGAACGATCACTTGTTGGTCGATGGTTGGTCGATGTGGATGCAACGCCTGTGGAAGATGTTGTTGCGATGAATTCTGTTCGATGGGTGAGTGCTCTCCGTATTGAAAGTGACAAGAGGCAGTTGGCAGCTCCTCTCCCTTCTCGTTCTCTTTCTCCGACTCTTCCTCTTCCTGTTTCTGCATGCATGTGTGTGTGTGTCGTTTGGTGGCATGAACCCTACCAAGACGTCCACCCGCAAACTGACGAGAACACATTGAGAAAGCAACACCAAACGCGTCGTCCGGCGAAGGCAATCGCTACCTTTCTTTTGGTGTTCGTTTCGCCCAATTTGTCGTCACATCAACAAATTTGGATACCTTTTGGTACAAATAGGATAGTATATGTGTACAGTACAGAAACAGAGGAATGGTACTGTGTACTACGTTGCTTTGTGCCAAGCACGCATTTCGCGGAGGAATGGAACAGAAGGGACATAGATAGGCGTAAGTTCAGGCCGGAAGCATACCAGCACTCCTCCGCTCAGCCTCATTCCATCTTTGTACTTCTACGTTTGCGTTGTTGGCAGCTTTCTCTATTGATTAGAACATTCATGTTTTCATGTGGTCCATGGCGACGAAGTTTATGAGAAGAGCATGGTGCAGTACTTGGATTGCTTGTGCTTGGCGTTTTTCGTTTGGATTGGTGTTGTGGTTGGAGATAGCAGCAGAGCAGATTCGGTTCATGTATGTTGCGTTGTAGAATAGTGTTATTGTTGGTAGCGAGAGAGTAGTCCCGGAGCAGCTGTCTGTGCCATTTCATTTTTGTTGCGGCTACCTAAGCTGCTGGCGCTCATCTGTTTGTGCTCTCTCGGTGTGCTTCTGTGGTTCGTGTTGTGTTGTGCTGCGAGTAAACAGCATTGTCGATCACTGCGCGCCACCGTCAAAGGATCCCATGCGGGGTTGAGAGTTCGGCACATTGCGGTCTCGTGTCATGGTCGTAGCTGTGCCATATGTGCCATACTATACCAGACCTTGCGTTACGTTACTCCCTCCATTTTCAGTTTGATGTCATTGATTGCCCTCGCCGGCTGAAAAATGCTCTGTGAAAGGTGTATGATAGCTAGATGTGGGAGGCCAAGCACGGATCAAAGTCATCCGTTTATCGACTCTCCCGAAGGTGGCAGTTGCCCGTTGATGTCCCCAACTCTCCAAGTTTGCACGGACCCAGCGGCGCCTTTTTTCACGGCTGCGGTCAGCGACCGCTTCGTAAAATTGTGCAACATCAGCGGATTGCAACGTACTGCGCGATGTCAACAGTCGTTCGGGTTTGCTTTATTGTTTGGTGGCAGAGGCATTCTTCTTGGCGGTGTCTTCCTTCTTCAGCACATCCGCGAATGAACGTCCTCCGCCCCACGACGGAGGTGTTACGACGACTGCAGGGTTGGCATTGGCTGGCGACGCAGTTGCTTGTGTCTGCGATGCGGCATCTTCGTGCTTGCCTGGCTTGTTCTTGGACCGTCCGGATGGTTGGGGCTCCTGCTGTTTTCGGCCCCGTCTGGATCGATCTGCGGCGCCACCTCGCCTTGAGTCTGTGGTCTTGTCGGAGCCAGCAGATGCCCTGCCGGATCGGGAATTCGACGACTTGGTGGCACTGTCAGTGGCGGTGACGGACCTGTCGTCCTTCTTGGCATGATTCGCCGCGGACGGCTGGCCCGAGGCTGTTGCCACAGGAGTGGGTGGTTTGGGTGGCGCGGCCTTCATCAGTGCAGCGGCGTACCCACCAACAGGAAAGTTGTTGCTGGCGGAGACTTGATTTTGCGTCTGCGACATCTGCTTCGACGATGACGTCGAAGAGCTTGTGGTGGCGGTGGAGGCGCCATCGGAACAGACCCGTTGCTTCTCCCCATCCGCACACGAGCTGTTGTCATCGCCTTCGGGACGATCGTTTGCGCCGTTGCTGTTGCCGCCGCTTCTGGTAACATGTGGCGCCACTTCCACTTCCACCTTCTTGGAAGATCCAGCGGCGTTGCCTCCGTCGTTCTTGCTGCTCTTGGTAAGCGGCAGATCATTTCCGTCGGGTTGGTTGAGAGCGGGGAACTGCTCCTCCCCAAGAGCAGGCGGCGCGGGGGGTTGGGATTTGGCGTTGGACTGCTTCGGTGTTTGCTGCAGACCTTGGGTTTCGGTTGACGCGATCGATGCGCCCTTGTCGGTCGATGTAGACGGAGAAGATGTATGTTCGGATGAAGAAGGTTGCTTTCGCTGTTGGTTGCTGTTGCCGTTCTGATTTTCGCTGACAGCGTTGTTGCTGCCATCGACCTTCGCATGAGGGGCACGGCGGGTGGTTTGTGCAGAACCCGCATTCTTCGCGCGTGCGTTGGCCGAGCTGCCGCTGAATCCCTTCGACGCATGTGTGTTGATGCTGTTGGTGTTGCCACTCGCGCTGTTGCCTCGTCCACCCGCGCTGTTTGGCATCTTCTTTTTCCTGTTCTTGTTCCTTCCCCCACCATTGTTACGACCGACGCCCTTTGGTTGCTGCTGCTGCTGGTACATCGAATACACGGGAGCCATCTGCTGTGCAGATGGCACAGGCATGGCATTTGGGTCGCTGACGACCGCCAACGCGGAAGGGAGAGACTTTAACCTGACCTGGATGCGTTCGCCGTTGGGATACTGCTTGTCTCTGAGCGCGAACATGACCATGAGCATATCATCTCTTGATTCAGTGTCCAATGTGACGTACCTGAGAGCGCAGAAATGCAGCGAAGTAAGTGAGCAAGTTGATGAGAAAAAAGGAGGGAGGGAGGAAGAGTTGATGGACGGTGAGAAATGCGATGCGATGGGGCACATCCTGACTTGATTGCGGCAACGAGATCAATGCCTTTTTCTCCACTCATAGCAGGCATCGGGTTCGACATCGCGCGAACTTACCAGCACTGGGCGACATCGGGATGGAGGTCCTTGATGGTTGGGCACTTGTCGAACGCGAAGAGCTCACGGATCTGTGCTTCCGTGGCGTTGCTTGGAACTTCGCGAAGGATGAATGTGTTTTGAACGGCGGATGTTGGAGTGGAGGAGGGTGTGGCCTGGACTTGCTGCTGCTGCACGACGGGAATCATGGCAGGCACGACCGGGGCTGGTGCAACGGCAGCAGGCATGACGTAGGATGAGGCGGCGGCGGACATTCCGCTGACGATCGGAGATGACAGGATTGGCGCCAGGGTTGGTTTGGGAACCGGCAGCAGCGACTCGGCCGGGATGGGGTTTCCGGAGACGGGACCAACGGCTTCAAGCAGCTGGTCCGAGGCGTCCTTGGCCTGCTCGACCTTCTTGCCGGTGGCGGTGCTGATTTGCACGATCTCGAGCAGATCGCTGTACGTGGTGGCTGCCTGCTTGACAGCGTTGATGCTGTCGTATGGCACCATGCTTCGCACCTTGCCAAAGTTGGCGATGATTGAGATGGGGACGTAGCCATCATTGAGGGAACGGAGGGTGGAGACGTAGGTGTCCTTCTGGAGGTTTGTGGTGGAGAAGTAGTACTCCACCTGCCTTGCGACCATCTCGAAGACGGCCTTGGCCTCCTCCGGCACGACCATGTTGTCAGCCTCCGAGCTGGTCTCCGAGTTGGCGGCCTCAGCGGTGTTTTCGCTGGTGGCAGCAGAAGCGGAGGCCGCGGTGTCGCATCCGGCGCTTGGTGCGCTCATGGCGCTGGCTTCCGCGTGGCTTGGGGCGCCGCTCGTGTCGGCGTCCTGCTTCTTGCTGTTGACGACGTTGTCGTCTTGTCGCAGCGAGGATGATTCGGCCATCTTGCTGTGGTCGGAGTTGGAGTTACAGTTGTTGCTGCGCAAGGGGATGATGCTTTGGGAAAGTTCGATTCGGATCGCTTTGTGTTGCCTTGCGGTGCGTATTGGTACGCGCGGATCTTTTCGGTTCTGCTGTGGATCGAAGCAAAACGGAAAGAGACGCAGACGCAGTGAAAGTGCAGAGATTAGCGGAGTTGGTCGCTGGTTGCTCCGGTGCCTGAAAGGTGCCAACGGTGAGGTCGTCGATAAACTACGAGCTACGTGTAGTAGTAGCACTGTTGATGTTCTGCACGATACTGTCAGAAATGGAGATGGATACGGATCCTACCTGCCTGGTTGACTGTGGCTGTCGATTGATTGCCGATTGGTTGGCTGCGGTCGGGTTCTCTCGTTCCGGACGAGAGAACAGGCGAGAAAGCTTGGGGCCTTGGGAATTGGATGCTGGCGAATCAATGAAGAGTCGAGTACTTTCCTCTCCTCCGCTCTCTGCTCTTGATTTGGCTGAGAGGGGTGGTGCAAACACGGATTGGATCGTTGATGGGACGACGAGCGCGCGAAATGCGAAGAAAGGAATAGAGCCAAGCCGAGTCGATTCCTTCTTGGTCCGTTTTGTCGTGGTTGGTTTCCTGTTTTTGCGCCAGTTCCCGACACGTGGTGTTGTTGGTCGTTGGTCTGAATTCTCGAGGTTTGTGAGTGCACTTCCCTTCGAGCTGCCAACCGATGTAGCGTAATGTGTTGTGATGCAACGCAATGCAATGTCGTCAAGTTGAATGTCGAGCGACGAAAGTGAATCAACTGCAGCTAGATAGAAAGATAGAAAGACAGAGAGTGGTTGCAGTGAACCGTCTTGAAATGAAGATGATATCTCCCCCGAGGAAGTTCAAGGCTCGATGTTCAATGGCAGTGCTTCGTTCTCCAACGATGCTCAGTCAATTGTGCTTGTATCTTGCCTGTGTGCCTCCCTGCTGGAGTATGTATGCGTCGATGTGGCACTGTTGGTGCGAGTTCTGACTGTGTTGGTGGTCAGCGGGTGTGATGGTTGCAAGGTGCACCACAAGTCGTCACTTTCCTGATTGCGTGGCGTGTTGCACGGTACGTAGCTCGTATCGCCTTCTCGTTGCTCTCTCTTGATTTCCGCGGGTGGTTGATGTTGATGATCTTCTTGCCGGGTTCCGTGGGTACCCGTATTGAATTTATTGATGACGATGGATCGATCGATCATTTGGGGACTCCTTTCTGGCGCTACGATTCGGTGGGCACGACTCTCTGCCACACAATTGTCGATCCAGGGCGCCACAATCTACCGGCAGTCTACTCGGACCCACACGAGCACAGTCCGCCCACCACAAAGTATTCCTGGTTGTTGCGTGTTGCCTTGATTGGTCTGTGACTGGTTGGTTGGCTGGCTGGCTGGCTGGTTGGCTCCAGATTGGATTGGGGGCGCAACGGGAGGACGGTCGTGTCTCTGTGGCCTGTGGCGAGACAACGACCGAGAGGACACAGCGACGCCCGAAAAACTCAAGAAAAAGGCCTCACAACCGCTTCCACAGCCAACAGCCACGCGTTTGATGGTATTCCAAGCGGGACGTCTGTCCGCGCACCCGTACACAAATCTTGCTTTTCGCTCGCAATCCGCACGGCGAGGACTGCACGAAAAAGCCCAATCGTGGTTTCACGTGGATACCGCTCAGATGACGTCGGATGTCCTACCTTCCTTCTCAGCCAATCAGAGCGCATCAACCCAACAAACGAAAGATTTGCACGTTCAACTTGGTCCGTGATTTGGACCGCCTTGCCGTGACCCAGAACAACAAAGAGACTGTTGACTCAAGCGACCGCAAACTGTTTCTCAGCATTGTTTGATTCATCGGAATGGATCACAATTCAAAATTCAAAAGGTCAAACCCAGCACAAAACCGACGAACAACACAGAACGTGACACACAGAACATTGCGCCATCACATCACTACTGCCATCAAGGGGGCGCAACACGCAAGCACAGAGAGACAACACACCAGAAGAGGATCCATCTCCGTCTCCCAAAGACAACAACGATAGCAGCTCCAACACCACACGCCCATAAACACTTCACGAAGGAAACAAAACAAGCAAAACGAACAAGCCGCAACATCATCATCGCAACCATGCTCTCGACCAGATCCCAACTCACCAAGCAGATGCTCTTTGCCATCGTTCTGATCTCGTTGGCCAATGCGGTGTCTGCCAACTTTGTGAGTTCTGCGCGCTCGTGCTAAACTCGTACCGTGCGAGTGCACCCTTCTCGTTGCATCTTCCGCGAGAAATGACCAATGCGCATTGCAGACGGATTCTTCACGAATCTTTCGCACGCAACCGTCTCTCTCGTCTCTCTTCCCATCCTTCCCCATGTATCACATCTTCCCATACTTCGCACCAATCCAATCTATTTCGTGGTCGCCGTGTCATCCACTTCATCCGCTCACGCTTCCATACTCGTACTCTGTTGCTCTGAATTCTCCCATGCTCTGTCCATCTTTCCGACCTCCAACTTCAAATGGCCCATCAATGATTACGATGGCAATGACGAACATCCACAATGGCACCAACAATGACACCAACGATGGCACCAACAATGGCACCAACAATGGCACCAACAATGGCACCAACAATGGCACCAACAATGGCACCAACAATGACACCAACAATGACACCAACAATGACACCAACAATGACACCACAAACACTCCATGTAGATCACGAATCGTCTTGAACATTACTACAACTTGGCGATGGGGCTCTCATTCGGCGAAAAGATCTGCTTCGGTATCGTGCTGTTCTTCATCTTTGCTGGTTTCACCGGACTGGACGGCGGATCGCCACCCAAGCTCAAGGTCGTCAAGGTGGATAAAGTCTCCGGTCTCAAGGAGAATCCCAGAGTCTACTTCGATATGGAGATTGGTGATGTCAAGGCGGGGCGCATTGTCATTGAGCTCTTCTCTTCCATCGTGCCACGTACAGCAGAGAACTTTCGTGCACTTTGCACGGGGGAGAAGGGCACTGGGAAATCCGGCAAGCCCCTCCATTTCAAGGGCAGCATCTTCCATCGTGTCATTCCTGGTTTCATGGTGCGTACCCTGGTTTCGCATGATCACACTGCGTGTTTTGCATGTGCACGATGGCGCATGTGCAAAACAGTGAAAACAAAAAAGAAACAAAGAAACAAACAAGCAATTGAGAATTTGCCGTTGTTTGAGCTTCTGATCATGGTTGAGATGTGGCTTTGGGATTTTTGAGTCAGGTGCTGCACGTTACAAGTGCAAATGCAGCACGAGGATCCCATGCGCTGTGACTGCAGTACGCGCACAAAAGATGTGGATTTTGGCTTTTTGCCATTGCTCATGGTGATGGCAGCTGCAGGCATACGGCGCTCTGCTGTTGACATGCGTCGAAATGAGCATCGTTTGAACATTTGCGAGGGCATGCACATGGGCACTTGCTAGCATGAGCCAATCACATTCTTACATTCGTGCGATATGCTTTTCTTCCACAACCACCAACATCGTCGTCAACAACAACACCAATGCCAATATCAATGCCAACAGTGCCAAGGAGGAGACTTCACGAACTTCAATGGCACCGGAGGTGAATCAATTTACGGAGCGAAGGTGAGTGGAGTGCTGCGTTGCTTGCCTGGGACAGCAGCGCAATGGCTGAATGGATACCTCGAAGTCGGGACAAGATGAAATATGATCCTGCTCTATGTACTTGCGACAAAAGGAACCATTGCGTGTGATTGCTCTTTGTGACTCAACAGTCAGAATACTCTATCCCTGCACCTCTCGCCTCTTATCCTCTTGCCATCATACGGGTACGCATGCGAACATGGCACCTATTGCCACACAACCGCCACGACATGATGTAACTATCCGATATGGAAACTTTAGTTCGATGATGAATGGAATGATGTTTTCATCCCACACAGCAAGCCAGGATTGCTGTCGATGGCAAACTCGGGACCCAACACGAACGGAAGTCAGTTCTTCCTCACAACAGCCAAGACGGATTGGCTCGACTGTAAGCACGTTGTCTTTGGACAGGTTGTGGAGGGAATGAATGTTGTCAGAGCAGTCGAGAAGGTCGGAAGCTCCAGCGGCAAGACCACGAAGAAGGTCTCAGTGGTGGACAGCGGCGAAGTCGCCACCAAGAAGAAGGACTAAGGGTGGAGTGCGGCACCATACATATTAGTACATCCGCGCAGCCCAGACGCAATTGGTTGACTGACTGCTCCGCCGTCCTGTAAGCATGTTCCATACACTCGCGGGGAAGGATGCCGGCGAGTATGGACGTCTCAGTTCTTCAGGCTGCCATGTGGACCACAAAGAGCACAAATGCTGACAATAACCTTTCACTATATGTTGTTGGTACTCGGGAGTTGAGTACAAATTGTATCTGCGTGCTTTCTCTCCCTCTGGAGAGACATAGCAGGGTGATGTGATTTACCGCGCTTTGCCCAAGATTAGTTCGTGAACATGTGTAATAGGTAGCTCGCTTTAATCGTAGCCGTACGCTATTCGCATGCAGTTGCGAACCACGCAGTAAACCAAATCCAGAGAGGCACCACTTGGTTTGTCGTTGATTTGTGACGCCACGTGGAACCAATCTCTCACATTTTGTGGTGGATCATTTCCGGCCGTTGCTTCCACGAAACACCACTCACATCAGCGCACGCGCTCGCACACGCGCAGAGAAAGTACGGTACTCCACGTACCATGGCTCGTACATGCACAAGAGCAACACAAAAACGCAACAGCACAAACCTGAGACAGACATCAACACCCCCTCATGAGGACGAGGACGAGTACAAGCACAAGCACAAGACTCGCACAAACAAACACCAGCTGCAAAGGCGGATGGCTGAAAGCATCACAACAACTATCAACCGATCGCTGCGCGCCTTCAACAATCCGCCACGATGATAGGGAAGGTGGTCCTCCTTGCTCACCTGAGCGTGTTGCTATGCGAACCTCGATGTGCGCTGGCTTCATCCGCGCAGTCTCCATCATCCACCGTCCGTCAGTTGGGTGGTTCAGCTCGCACGCCGTCATTGCTTGACACAGCAGCACAGCGACAGCAGCAGCAACAACGACGGCGGTTGCCGCCACCGCCTCCACGGCTGCAGTCATCTGATGATACAGCAACGTCATCATCGTCAAGACCTCCCCCGCCGCGGCCTCCACAGCACCAATCTGCTGTCGCCTCTGATGTCAATAGCTCACACAGAATGACATCTCTGCCTCCTCCGCCGCCTTCATCGTCATCGTCATCATCTGCTCAACTGATACTGCCGCAACGAGATGGTGATCGTGCCAAGCCAGCAGCTCGAGAAGAGGATCGAGAGATGATGCTGGATCTCAATGATGAAGCGTCCATGTCGCCCACCATGATGGTGCAAGCCAACCGTGTGGCAAACGGCGAGAAGCATACTGCAGGAGATATTGACGTGAACACGCAACATCACGCGAGAGATGGAAAGGACGACCACTGGGATGATGCGATGGAGGACATGAAACTGGGCGATGCGGCAATCGATCATGAGGATCACTACCAGCGCTTCTCTGCTCGGTTCAACGATGTTCCTCGTTCAGACCTGAAAGAGGAAACCGCCGAAGACGGAATCCAATGGATCCATGCACGCAGCTGGGACCATGAAAGCCTTGGCGGGCATGACCTTCCAGCGCAGTCACAGTCACAGTGGCAACAAACCCGAGTGCATCAGCAGCAACCGAACGAACGTGTTGCCAGCACCGACAAGCGTGGGGAAGACAACGGTTGGATGTATAACCAAGTGGCTGCCAGGCAGATACCAAACACTGCCACACTCACGATCGAGTCGAAAGGAGCGGTCGCTGCCAAGCCGAAAGATCCTTCGGAAGGAGTCTCGCAAAGGGCGACCGCAGCCATGGACGGTAGGATCGTGGTCGAAATGACGCCAACCGCATCGAAGGAAGATGATGCAGAAGCTGACATTGAAAATCAGATTGGTCGTCTTCTGCTGGAACCTGAGAAGGGAGGCAAGGAGGAAGTAATGAAAGCAACGGGCGAAATGTCGTCATCTACAGACAAAGAACCATTTGTCGCAGACACTGAGCGAGGTCAAGATGTCCTCACGACCAACTCAACATCTATCCCACCGCAGCAGCAGCAACAACAACAGCAACAGCAAAGGATCAGACCGGTTCAACAACGGGGACACCAACCACCTCCGCAGTTGCAGCAACATCAACAACAGCGCCAGAAATCTCCGCCACCACCACCACAACAACAGCACCAGCACCAGCAGCACCAACGCAATTCTAATCAGGGACGCACTCCAAAACCACCAAGGCCAAATCAACGCCCACCCAACCCCAACCGGCAACCAAACAAGTCTGGCAAAGACTTCTCTGTCATGGGATTGTGGCGCAGGGTTGAGAAAGGATTGGACGGCCTGGCAACGTTGGAGGATGCTGTGTCGGATCGTGCCACGCGGTTGGTGTCGTCCGTGACGACGCAGGTTGCGCCATCCAGAGCTCCGAACCGTCAGCAACGACCAACCACAACTTCGCAACGGCAACAGCAACAGCAGCCACAAAGGCCACAGAATCAACAGAACCCACGAGTTCCCACAAACGCCCGTGATCCCAAGACAGGGTCAAATCGGAACAGCCGTGGAACTTCAAACCAACGGCAGACGCAACAGCGGCGACAGCAACAAAAGCCAAATCAGACAGCACCAGCGAAGGAGCCACCCACCCAGCAGCTCGGTGCATTTGCTTCGTTCGGGAAGAAATACGAGGACGCTATCGCCAAGAAGAAAGCTGCAGAGGCAGCAAGGAAGGCATCCGCAGCGCGGACGTCTGTCACAGCCGCTCGGAAGATGATCCACCCTGTTGGTGGAGCCATGAATCCTGAAGCGGCTAGCGCAGACGGCAACCACAACTACAACGACCCAGGCCGGAACTACCAACAACAGGGAATGGTCAGCCAACAATGGCAGGGCACGGCTTCTCCAACGCCATCAAATACGCAGCAGTCTCAAACTGCAGGTGCAAATGCAAACGCAAACGCAAATGCCGGCAGTGCGCAGACGTACGAGCCTGCTTTAGATGGTTCTGCAACCCCACCAAATCGAAACGGTGCGAACACCTCCAATGTGAGCAACCAAGGTCCAAATGAAGAACGTGTACAGTACAGCAACACGGCATCATCCGCCTCCACACAAGGGCCGCCGTCAATGCGGACATCATATCCCGTCGGCCCATCCACGAACACAAATCCGTATCTTCAGCAATCGGTGCCCAAACAGCGAAATGTCGTCAGCCAGAAGTCCAAGGCTGCAGCTGCTGCGCAGGACCGCAGAGGTTCCAGAATCCCATGGTCTGAAATGGTATCGTCATCCAGCTCCAACGGCGGCGGCCGTGCGGGGGTTGGTGGACCGTCGCAGATGCCGGCATCGAACTCCGCACGGAACCGACGTAGTTTCGGCGATGACGACAACGATGACGAGAGACAGGGATTTCTGTCCAAAATCGGCAGCTTCATCCCATCCATCCCTTCTCCAAAACGCCTCTTCAGGAGAGGCAGCAGTGACAGCTACAGCGACGCAGAGTTCTGGGGCACCATGAGCCACGATGACGACGACGATACCCCAAAACGAGGTATCTTTGGGTGGTTCCGACGAAGCAACGCGGGGGCTAACAGCTCCACAAACTCGGCCAAGAGTGATTGGAGAAGGAGAGTGGATTCACAGGAAACTGTGTCGACGCCCCTTTCATCTCTCACCAGCCGATGCGATGACGGCAAGAACACCTGTTTGCTCTCCGCGGACGATCAGAAGAGGGCGAAGCTGTTGGGACAGTACCAGGGCAATATGGACTTCCTATGCGCCCTCTTCCTTGTCCTTGGTTTCAAGATACTCCCCGACTTCTCCATGATTCCGTTCGATTCAGCGTGGTCTGCTGCGGACGTGGCATCCCAAACGGTCCCAGCTCTTGGCACGGTGCTGGCAGATTCGTTGCTGTCATGGGCCCCGTTCGCATTCGCCGTCGCCTACCTGCTCAAGCAAACCAGCAGGCTTTGGATCAACCCGGAAGTGAATGCATTGACGCACGGTGTCGCCAGGGCAGTGGAGGCCGAGTCACGGTACGGGCAGCTGTATCTTCGGTTGGTGGCGGCCATGCCGGTCGAGCATCAACTGGCAGATTCCATGCGCACAGCTACCAGTGCGCAAGTAATGAGCCTCGTGTCAGCATCGCGATTGCGATGGTTCGTGTCCACTGCGCTGATACATCTAGTCGTCATGACAGCCACTAGTCTCCAGAGTGGGGTTGTTGCAATCATGGACTCACTCGTCGGCATCGTATCGCTGCAGGAATGGCGATCGTGGCCTGTGCCATGGAAGGAGCTACTCTCGCACATCAAGCAGCTCTTGCAAGTCATGCTGGTGCGCTTGGAGGGGGTCGTGGCCACCAGCGCAACTGCAATCCTTGATCATCCATTGCAGGCCATGTTTTTCGGACTCGTCCTGACAGCCTTGGCGATCACGTCCGTCATTCCCAACATGGAGGAGAATCGCAACGTTGTACCGCCAGCCGAAGATGACGACGACCAAGCGCTGCATGCTCCGTTGGAAAGCATGGACCATCTATCAAAGTTGGGTGCCTCCAGCGCCAACCGTCTCAGCATGCTGTCGGAGGATGGTTCCGTGGAGAACGTGCTGGAGCGTTGGCGATCTCAATCGGCCGCCACGGCTGCATCTGACACAACCATCGAGATCGCGGGGTCTCTGGTCCGCGTGACAGTCCTTCGATTGTTGGCAGTGATGGTCATCATTGCCCCATTCCTGCTTTACGCAGTACTGAACTCGTCGATCGGTCTGGCCAGCGGATTGCTGGCGGGTCAGAGCGCATCTACGGAACTCGCCTTCGCATGGAGCTCCATACTGGATGCCTCGATGTACCTGATCTTCGCGATGATACTCTCATGGCAGGCAATCGGAAAGATCGTCGCCGCGACAGATGCACGCGGCCCTATCATGAATTTCCTGTCGACCTTGTCGCAAACTGTTGCTGAGATCGCAAGCGACAGCTCCAACCAGGCGGACATATCGTTCAATGCATCGTTGTCTCCTTCGGCCGGCATCGCCGTGCGAGATTTGTGGACGGCACATACGAGCAAACGTGCATGGGCCGTGCGAGGCGCCAACTTCGAATGCAGGAATGGCGAAATCTTGGTCGTCCTTGGTGATGACGGGTGCGGCAAGACGCGATTGCTGACTTCATTGGCGGAGACCATCATCTCCCCGCCCAAGCGATCGCTGTCATCCAGCAAGGTTCGAGGCTCCATCTCTATCGGAGGTGTTGACGCAGCCAAGTGGGATCGCAGCATGCTCAAGCGGCGCACGGGCATCCTCCTCAACGACATCCGAACAGCTGCGGATACCGCCAGCATCGTTTCGGGGCTCACGTTAGAGGAGGTTCTGGAGCCATTGAACGGATCCAAGACGCTCGATCCGGGGAGGCAGCTGAGTGCCGTCGAGAAGGCTTCAATGCTGCTGTCGATGAAGGTACGTCTTCCCTTACCGGGATGTGCGTGTAGATGCAGATATGCATGTGGTTTGGTATAGCGTGGCGTGACGTGTGGATAGGATTGGCTGAGATCTTCTGCATGAACATTGCATTGCGTTGCATTCTATCGGTGTCGGCGTCGTTGCAGGTGTGACCATTCTGCTTACTTTCGTTTGTGACGCTCACCTTTACCCTTCTGCTTGGCTTGGCTTTGCGGCCATTCTGCTGCACTATTTCTTATGTCACCATGCTCTGTCAAAAACATACGCACACTTGATCGCAACTCGTTGACTTGACCAACGCATTCCATAACGATTGCGATCGCCGTCGTCGTCATCATCATGATAATGATCATCTCCGTCGTGATCACCATGGGCGTAGATCACGGGGCTGTACACATCCTTGCTCCCGAAGCTACCGTCGAAGTGGTCGACTGTGATTACCGCCAACGAGGAGGACTTGCGACCGTCGCCTTTACGACCTCGAAGCACCGTGCTGTCGCCTTCCGAATGGTCCAAGCTTCTGCTCGCGAAGATCTTGGCGCAGACCATCTCTGACAACGACAACTCGGCAGCATCCAACGACAAGATCGACAGCTGCCTGATGGGGTCCGTGCTCATTCTGGATGATCCGACTGTTCTGCTGTCGGAAGTTGAGGAAGCGACGTTGCTGAACAAGATTCGACGGACCGGGGCTGCCACTGTGATGTCCACCAACAAATGGGCCACGGGGCGATTCGCAGACAAGGTGGCCGTGATTAAAGACGGCAGGGTCGTCGAGACTGGAACGCATAACGAGCTGCTCAGCCGAGGCCCTCAGCAGAGTCTGTATGCAGCCAAATGGCAAGCCATGACCATGCAATGAGAACATTGATACGGCGATGTTCCTGACACTGCTGGAATGCCACACAGTATAGGTACGTACGAGCACTAATACTCGTACTCGTATGTATAATATGTTACTTGCGGAGACTTTTCCACCAGCATACCATAATGCGACAAGGGTATGGCACAATACGTACGATGCCAACTCCACAGAAGAGCACGGGTACTGGGGTTTGAGAAACTTGGAATCTGTGTGCACGAGTATAGAGTAGAGTATGCATATGGTATGGCATTAGTGCATGGCTATCCTTTTAAAAACTATATCTGAACACTCGTTCTATTCTACGTACCTACGGCACCATGCATAGTTGCAGGTACGTTTTCTCTCTCTAGATTAGATTACCGTAGAGTGCCAGAATCATCTTTTGGTCTTTGGGCGCGCGTGGATGACGACATTATGCGTACTTGGGACTGTGAAACTCGTTTCGTTGATATTTTGGTCGTTCGTTGAAAGAACCTTGTGGCTTCGTTTTCATTGGTGTTTGTGTGTGCACCCTCGTCCAATCAGAAGTCCCATATGCAAAATGACGTCCAATAGTTCACTTCGAGTGTCACAGCCATCTGGTCATCCAGGGTAAAGATGTATCTTTACGGAACCAACCGTTCGGATTCGGTTGACACAGAGATCGCCTCTCGTTTCTGGATCGACGAGTGAGAATTGATGGGTGTGATGGGTGAGGGGTTGGGTGGTGGTTGTTTGTGGGTGGATCGATGTGGTGTGATGTGCGATTGGCGATGCCTCTCTCTCTTGCTCGTGTTTGTGTGCGTGTTGTGTTTGAGCGAACAGCGTGGATTTTCGTCCCAGCAACGACATGCACACAGAAAGAGAGAGGACACATCCGCATCGTATTCCCCATCCGTTGTGAGTTCTGACGTGAGGGGTCTGATGCTCTCTCGTGATGCCTCATGCCTCGTGCCTCCATGCCTCGATGATCGCCGCAAAGCGGTCTGTCATCGCATTGCCCCATTTCGGTGTGATGGTCATTCTGCTTGTCGTGTTGTTCTGCTACACTACAGGCGTACCATACTCGTACGATACATACATACCCACGCGCACTGGCATGTACGAGCCACTCGTACTAATACACACAAACTTGTGCTGTCTCCTGATGACCGTTGCTCTGACCTCTTTGTATTCATCTCCCTCCTCTTTCTCACTTTCCTAAGGAGCCTCCGACTTCTGCCAGAGTAGGATCAAACATGGACAGCATCAACAATGATGAAGATCACAGCGCCGGCGTTGGTGGACGACTTAACGACCACAGCTGCCACAGCAACAGCCGTGGTGGTGACAGCCAGCGCCAGGCCAGAGTGGGAGATCCTATCCTGAGCATCCATGGCAACCGTGCCAACAAGAGCGACATCAGCAGCAGCACCACTAGCCACAAGAGAAAGCAGAAACAGAAGCAGAAGCGCAACGAGGACGGTCCTTCGGACAGGGCCATCAGCCTCAGCAGTGCCTCCATCCTGTCGTTTGCATTGTGCTCCATCAACAAGGTAATCAAGCTCAGAACCAACCGATTGTTTCATTGTGCATTGGCGCTGGGCGTCCTTTGCTGTCATGCTGCGGACGCATACACCAACGGACATCCTCGCGCATTTCGCGAACACCCTGCCTCGTCGTGGCGGCAACAGCAAAGGGGACAAGATCGGCTCTTCAATGAACGCCATGCACAAGGTTCTACGACCAGCACGTCCCTTCGCGTCAGCCATGATCTGGAGCCACCCTCGCGTGGGTTCAGCTTGAACTGGCGGCGAAAGGGCGAGTCCCAGCCTGATCCTCAGAAGATGGAGTCCAACGCGGACGATACGGAGATCGATGTCGACAAGTTGCTGTCTGACACGGAGGCAGCGTTGAGAGCTGTCGATGACATGATCAATGCAAGACCTTCCCTTTTGGTTCAACAGGTTCTCAACGAAGACAGCGAAGCCGTGGCCACAAGAAGAGGAGGAAGAGCACCAGCACCACCGATAGTCCCGCCATCGACAACAGCCTTGTCAACAACTCAGTTCACACAACCTCCAGCACATGATGCGAAGGTTGATAATCGTACAACAAGCACAAGTACCACTGCAAGCGCCCGCCATGGCGATGCGCTGCAGCAATTGATCTTGACCAGCGGCATCGGTGGAGCTTTGCTCGGAGGGGTACTCGGTTTGGGGCTGGAGCTCCAGCACCCGTTCGGGTATCTCGGGGTGCAACCCGAGATGCTGCCGGTGACGCTCGCCACGATGATCGGGACCGCCGTGTATTTCAGTGCAAGCTCTCTGGACGACGGCATTCTCCGCAATCTGCTGCTGGCAGTGTTCGGCGTCTCCACCAGAAACCTGGCAATCAAAGCCCAGGAAGCCACAGGAGGCATCGCAACCGATGCCTTGTCGGCAGCAAGAGACAGGGCGCACAAGACCGTGGAAGACATCCAGTCATTCCCCGAATTCGCCACGACGCAGGTCCTCGATTCCAGCAAGGCGTTCATCGAGCACACGGCAGAGGAGATCCAAACCATGCCCCAGCGCTTGGTCGATGACACGCTGGATCAGATCGATGGCGCCAAGGATGAACTGGTGCAGCTCCCGCAACGCAAGACAGAAGAAGCCGCGTCTTGGTTCGGCGGCATGATCTCCAGCATCAAGCAAGCACCCAGCCGGGTAGTGGAAAACACGAAGCAGCGTGTCCTGGCCATGACGACGACTGAACCGTCAGGAGCGGACACATCTCAGGATAACGCCGACGCCCAGAACGATACATCCTCAGACCGCCGAGCACGACGCGAAGCCAAGAGACTCGAACGAGGCAGGTTCTGGCGACGCCGCGATACCTCCAACAAGAAGAAACCAAGCCCACCCACCGTCCCTCCTCCAACGTTCTTCCTCTGAAAGCGATGAACGAGCAAGTGGAAGGCAACAGCGCCAGCGCCAGGGCCAATGGTACACCTCTCTAGAATTCTTACTCCGCTCTATCAATCCTGTAGTTGAAAACACTTTACGACCTACAGAGTATTCTTTTGTGTCCCGCGTGGTTTTGTCTCCTTCATGTTGTCCATCAAAAGGAACGCAAGCAAAACTGTAAGCTGGAGGCTGCATCGACTTGAATCGACGAGCCATGCCACATGGCATCGTGATGTCCTCGTCTCCTTGTGTGTTTGGGTGTTTGTGATCGTCTTGGTTGTCCTTGGTTGTTGTCATCCGTCATTGTTGTTGTTTGCCAAACTTGTCTTGTGAAGACTGTGGAGACTGTGGACTGAGCTTGGCTGAATCAATCCTGCAGGACTGAAATGCACACGTTGGTTCACGATACGACGCATCCGTTGGCAATCTCCTGTGCACTCATACGAGTCAAACGGATGGTTGGCACATGTATGTGACAGTCCTCGCTCTATGCAGCCACATCGCCAACCATGCCGACAGGCTCGCATAGTAACAGAGGCGGCACGACAGATATCGGAATTTGAGGCGGCTGAACGGAAGGTGGCGTCGCGCCGGCTTGAATGTGTTTTCTTGGATGCTCTTTTTTCTCCGAGCGTGGCGGGATGCCAAACTGAGAATGCACGTGTGGACAACACGTTGAAAAAATTGGCGTGGAACGCCGTTGGGTGCGTCTTGTGTGATGTCAACGACACGGTGCAATTATGTGACGAGTCGGCAATGATGTGCAGACCAGCCGGCTTGCTTGGCATGCGTACTATGGGCGAGAGTGTCATGTGCGCGCCAATGTTGGGCATGTGGTTGGTCTTCTACTATGGGACCTTCGACACAAGCGCGTTGAGAAAGGCACATGGATCTCCGAGCGAGAGAAGGGCGGAATTTTGCTTCGTCTTGTTGCGGCTTGTCCGTTCTGATCAGGGGTGGTGGCGTTATCGTCTCTTGTGTCGTGTGGTGAAGTACGGGAACGGGGGTTTGTGCCTTTCCGCTCTCGTGAAGTTTCCGCGTCGCCCGGGTTCGCCGCGCCAAGAACAAGGTGGACGGTAAGAATCAGGAGAAGAGTACCCGCGTGTGGCGCGGGTTTTGGAGTACCGGCAAAGCGAAAGCGGAAGCGAGAGAGAGGGAGGCTGGGCTCTGGGAGATGAACAGAAAGGGAGCGTTGCGGGCAAAGAGAAAGCAAGAGACGAAGCCAACGAAAGCAATCGGGCACGACGACAGCGACACTTGCGCAGACACATCAAGATCAAGAGCATCATCAGCATCAATCCACCGTCGTGCCCAACCAACACTCTCTGTCCCAATTCCAACTCTGAGGGAAGGTGCAAGAGCGCAAGAGCGCAATTGCAAGAGTGCAGGTGGTTGTGGTTGAGGTTGCGCCATACTACGCGAGCCACGAAGACGCAGTCAGATCGCGCCAATCATTGAATCGTCGCTTCAGCCAATCCATCACTGCGGTAAACCAGAGGCAGAAAGCAAGGTTGAGCATCCGCATTGGACATTGGCAGGGAGAGCAACAGAGAGAGAAACAGAGGGAAGGGCAACATTGTGCGTCCGGAAGAACAGAGTGCGAAGTGCGATCACTGTACCGACACTACCGCACGCTCCGTTGGTGTTGTCACTCTGATGCTGTTCATGCCTCCGTTGACAAAGCCGTTGTAATTTTCGTCGAGCAATCAGCACAAGCCGAGCGGAAGGACGAGGGCGACCAGCGAAGGCCGGAACCACGAACAAGGACATCGACAAAGAGAGAGACACACACACAAACAGAGAGAGGGAGACGGACGGAGACGAACGAGAGAGTCTCAAAAGGAGAAGCCTCCATTTGGAGACAACAGCTGAAGGCCCAATTTGAAGCATCCAGAGCCGCCAGGAAGCCGAGCTCTCATCACTGCGTCGGTGTCATACTCGGCAACGCTCACTGAAGAGCACCCAAAGAAGAGCATCCCGGTGATAGTGTCCACGTTGTTAACTACGTTGTGAACTTCAGTTGGAGTCTCATCCCCATTCGCGACGCATCAGCTCGAACCACCAGTGGCGGAAGCATCCGAGCACTCGAACTTCCATTCAACAATCAACTGAGGTGCAACCATCTCGGCGCACAACTACCCGCACAACTACCCGCACATACCATCCAATCCAGCTGCACTTCACTAGACGACGCTGCACTAGACGACGCCGCAACCACAGCTGCTACGAGCACTCCGATTATAGTAGTACTCCACCACCATGGCCAACTCACGCACCGTCATCGATCCTTCCGGCACGTCCCATGAGCATGCTGGCGTGAGCACCAATGCCCGCAAGGGCAGGAGGACGCGGCAGTCAATAGCATCTCGACATGGCCAACCTCCAGTCCATCCAGACACGGAACAACGGCCTCCATCAAGGTCGAAGGCCAAGCCACACTCACAATCAGCGAAGAGGCAAGGCAAAGGAGGAGTGAAGGGAGGCTACGCAGCGCAGGTTGTTCGCCTCCAACGCGCTGGCGAATCATCCTCGTCGTCGTCCCTCTACGAGCCGCACAACCTCCCGCAGCCGCAGCAACAGCAGAACGAGTCGCATTATGATAGATACTACGAGGCGGATCAGGCAGACCTGCACGGCGACTACCAACCCTCCTACGGCCTTCCTCGCGATCGCTGGCCCAAGGGATTCACCAACATCGGCAACTCCTGCTACTCAAATTCAGTGCTGCAGTGTCTGCTCAGCACGGCCCTCAGCAACGCCCTGCTCAACCCGCAGACGATGCCCCTCTTCCGGCGCTACTCCTCCAACCACAACCTCCTGGCGCTCAAGAACAGGAACAACAGCCAGGACTCGGAGGATGAGATCCTCAGGGATCCCAAGCGAGACCGCGAACAGAAGCAGAAGCAGCTCAGGGAGAGAGCCGAGGTCAAGCGACAGCTCGCGGAGAACTGCGAGTGGCTCACCGAGGAGCTCACCACCATCGTCGAGCAGCATCAGGACGTCAACCCAAATCCGCACAGCCAGCAGCGCACCTCATCGCACAACTCCTCCTGGTGGGACATGTCGTCCTACACCTCGGAATCGCCAGAGCATGCCAACATCGTCATCAACCCGGAGGCCATCACGAGGCATCCGGATCGACTCTCCAAGTGCCTCGTGCCCTACCAGCAGGAGGACGCGCACGAGTTCCTGCGGGCGCTGCTCAGCACCCTCGTCATGAACGGCCGCAACAAGCAGCTCTCCAGCCTCTTCGATGGACTCCTCGAGTCCTCCGTCACCTGCCGCACCTGCGGCCGCATGTCCCTAACGAGAGACCGCTACATGGACCTGTCGCTGGACATCAACGACGTCAACATCACGTCCCTGCCACGGGCGCTCGCGGAGTTCACGAAGAACGAGATCCTGGACGAGGACAATGCCGTCTTCTGTCCCAGGTGCAACCGCAAGCAGTCCGTCACGAAGGGCCTGCGCCTTGCCACAGCACCCTCCATCCTCGTCTGTCATCTCAAGAGGTTCGCCTTCGATCAATTCGGAAGGCTGGTGCGTTTACACAAACGCGTGCAGTTCCCCCTCAGGCTCAACATCGCCAATTGCATGTCGCATCTCAACAAGGCCAGGCCGCCACCCTACGAGCTCGTGGGCATCTTGGTCCACCAAGGCCAGACCTGTGCCTCAGGTCACTACGTCGCATTCGTCAAGAAGCACGGCGAATGGTTCCAGTGCAACGACAGCGTCGTCACCAAGGTCGACGTCCAAACGGTTCTCAGCCAGCAGGCCTACATATGCATGTACGAAGTCGCCGAGATGAGAGAGCGAGCGGGTCATGCAGGACCCTCGTCACCCTACGAACGCAATCGCAAGACTGAACAGTTCCTGGATGAGGACGTGCAGTCCCTGGGTGGGTCCACCCTCAACGACCCCTCCACCATATCCGTCCACACCCACAACTCGCAGAAGCATTACGAACAGCAAAATCATCACCAACAGCACAGTCAGCATTCACGAAACGTGCCACAACGGAAAAGGCAGAATACTCCACACTGGGGTGAGGAACCGGCCATGCGCATCCTTCAGCTCCTCAGGGACGCGGAAGGTTTCCTCACCGAGTTCTGCTGCGACACCTCCAACAATGGAACCAACGAACCATCGGCGCGCAACGTCCAGCACTCGCATTTCCGCCATCGCCCGCATCGCATGCGAGACGACTACAGCAAGGACGATTCGACGGTCCGCACAAATGACACCTCCTCGTACCCGATGCGCCGCAGCACGTCAACGGACGCTGTCATGGACGAAAAGGCCAAGCACAACGCCAGCGGCGGCGGAAGGTCGCAGACTGCACCGCGATCGCGCCGTGCCCGACACAACAGCTTCACCGCGCCCGATTCAGAGAAGCTCCTCCAGCACAACGATTCAGAGCTGCGAAAGGTCATGAAGGTCAGACCCCAATCGGACCACGGTGCGGCCCAGCGTGAGGCCAGATCCAGATCGCGCCGACGCTACACCAACCTGCGCTCGCGCAGCCAAGGTCGTCCGCGATCCGACGCCGGACCATCCAACGCCTTCCAACAGCAACAGCAACACCTTCCGCCGTTGCCTACGGCAGGATCAAGGAAGAATCGCCGGTCGAAGTCCAACTCGGACGAAACGCTGTACCACCTGTGATGAGTGCAAAGCGCGCTGCCCTGCAAGTGCGCACGAATGAGCACAAGAGCTGCTGCTCACCCCCCAAACCATACTGCAAATAAGTTATCCAAAATAGAGCAGAACTTCAGCACCACCCCAATTTCAATTGAGCTCAGTCGAATCGATTGTGACAGAGCGCATGGTGCGATCGAAATGGGCTGATGCAGATTGATTTTGACTTTGATGAAGCGGGTGTATTGGGCATCATGAGTCAGCGATGCCGACCTGACACTCGCAATTGTCTTTGCGATGCAATCAATGTGATACCATGCATCGAGCTCTCAGTGTTCCTTTTGCCTTTCCTTGCCGAAAGCCCAACCTCCAAACTGAGCAGAGAGCACACATGAGCGGGCCGTCCGAATGTTGCACTTGGAGTATACTCTGCACGAATAAAGCAGAACAGGACACATCCTCCTATTGGCATGTATAATATAAATATAATGTGGTAGTATTGTATTGCGCCACATTGCATGACTCTGCATTGCATCTCACTCCACCGACCCTCACAAGCCAATTTCATTGTCATGAAACAGGCACGTGTTCGTTCCATGCTGCTCTGTGAATAATTCTTCCAGAATTGCACCATCGCCAGGATTGACGATGTGCGCACGTGTCACGCCATGATGGACGGCCCAAGCGGCCCACGACAGCTTCATCAAGAATGCTTTGTTGGTTTCATCTTTCGTTGCAGAAAGCTCGTCCTTTTGGTGTTCCTGCTGCTCTTGCTGCGTCACGAATCCATGGGAATGAATTTGCATTCCGGATTGCTGCAGCACTGTTTCCACGAAGGACAACGGGATGTCCTGCAAGAAATCAGGCGTGTTCAGCTCGACTACAGACTTCATCTCTTGCTGTTGCTGTTGTTCTTGCTGTTGCTTCTGCTGCCGCAGCACCATGCCCGAACTCATCATGTAAATCACTTTGTGTGCCTGGCATTCGGCGGCGATCTTTGCAGCCAGATGAGGGCCATTGACGTGGATCATCTCACCATCGGTGGATGCGCCCATCGTAGTCAGCAAGACAATATCACGATTTTCCAACGTCGACATGATGTTGCGTGCGTGGACTTGTTGCACGTAACCGGCGTGATTGTTGCTGCCCTCAGCGCTTCTCTGATGCTCCTGCTGCTGCTGCGAACGATCATCGTTGTCCATTTGGAAGCGTTCCGCGGTGTAGAAGTTGCCACCAATGACATTCCCATTCAATGGGACCGACTGGCTCAATCCCATGTGTCGTGTGAGGCACTTGTTCAACTTACGTTCCAGTTCGAAACGCACAAAGCCGGCACTTTCCTGCAGGGACCGCATGGTGGCATCCGAGATCCTTGGGAATTCGTAATTGTCAGACAATGAAGGCGACGACGATGAAGACGGCTCTTGTGATTGGTACTGCGGCGGAGTCTGGGTAGACTGTGGGTACTCGTACGGTGACATCCAGTGTGCGTCTGCTTGTTGGTACAGCGTATGATCATGGATGTAGAGAGGTTTGTGGTCCGCGTTGGCGGTATCTTGCGATTTCTCTGCCGCCCAGCCATGCCACTTCCACCAATCCATGCCACCGTCTGCATCATCTCGAGATGGTTCATTGTGCTCTGTCGTCGTTGCACCATTGCTGTGATCACCACACCTGTGGTCATGGGCACTCGAACCCGTGCAGCCAACGACCAGCACAATCTTCATCCCCAGCAACCAAGTGATCGCAATGTCATCCATGAGATGATCCAGTGCCTTGCCGTCGCAAACGTGTTCCGCACTAATGTTTCCGTCACGGGCACGGTCACCGTCCTCGGCATCTGGGTCGCACACCAGTTCGCCTGGGATGTAGAGCACCATGACTTCTTCCGCGTGCGACGCAATATACGGTGCCGAACCAGTGAGCATGCGTGCGAAGGTCGGGTACTGCACGCATTCATCGAATCGGTCGTTGTCTTGGAAGACGGCACAGCGCTCCTGCAGCCTCATTCGTGATCTACTCGTACCGTCAGTGATCGTACTCGATACAACCGATGCTGTCGAAGCCTGGGAGGAGGATTGCGACTGTCGTTCCTGAAGTAGCTGCTCTGTCGAAATGAACTCGATCTGAGATGGATCGACGATTGAATCTGTCTGCGCTGATGCGCCCTCGTTCTGGCTGCAGTCGTCAGGTCCAATAAGCCGTCTACTTCGAATGACCTTGCGCTTGTTCGCTGCATCTAGCACGAACTCATCTTCAAACTGAAGGTGTTGTTGATGTTGTGGTTGATATTGCTGCTGTTGTGGTTGATGCTGAAATACAGCTGTGCTGCTAGCCCCCCAAATAGCTGCGGCTCGGGATGGGACTTTCGAGAACTTGTGCGTTGACGGTGTGTCCGCAACGAATCCGTGGACTCCAGCTCCAGTTTTTGCGTCAAATGCCAACACCAGTACCAACAGCATCTGCATAGTAATAGTGGCGCTGATGACGAAGCTCCTGACTGAGCACATCTTGCCCCTTTGTGGCATAGATCGCGCTGGGCTGGTGAGGCACCTTGGATCCAGCATGGTCAGGACGCTCATGCTCATGCTCCTGCTCTTGCTTCGGCTCATTGTTATGCCAAAAGGCGCGATTGAGTCTTCTTTTGTCTCGAAGTGTTTGAGCGGCTCCACGTATTCCGCGGAGAGTCCTCTGCTCTATCTGCTCCTCTTCCCTTTCCACTGACCACAAGATCTTTCTTTGGCTCTGGCTGTCTCTGATGGGAGTGTCTACCCAATAATGCTCGTGCAAAGTGCCGTGCTGTGCTGTGGTCGCAGCTCAACAATGCCTTGTTCGTCGCTTCTACTTTGCGCCTGAGTTGCACGAAGGAATCGGATGTAGGTGATGACCGAGCGAACGTCTTCCTCGAATGTGATCCTTGTGTTGGTATGTAAGGTATTCTATGTGCTCTCTGCAATTCCTCTCTCTCTCTCTCTCTCTCTTTGTGTCTCTCTATTGGATGGGTTGATGCTGCTGTGCCGTCCACCGCTTCCCTGAGAAACAACAAATGTCCCTTCGCTTGTCTGGCTGTGTTGTCCCTGGTGGGGTGTGTTCATTGGTTGGCACGTTCTTGCCATGACCTCTCATGCATCCTCACGCTCGCAACAGTGCCGATGCGCGATCTCCTCCTTGCGTGTTCTGTGGTTCTTGTTGTTGGTGTGACCGTTTTCGTGGTCGTGGTTGTTCATCGTTTCTGTTTAGTCATGTTTGTCGACTCGTGTATCGAAAACGTGAATGAAACGACATGCAGATTGAGTGTTGCGGTTGAGCGTCGCCAGAATTTTTCTGATTGGTCAAGACAAGAGTCAGCCGTGTGCTTCAAAACCGCCAATGGACGTTAAATGAAGCGTTAAAGATCGCCAATTCTCTGCCAACAACAAGTGGCGCCAAAAAGGAAAAATGATGCCACCGAAACGAAACAAGACCTGTCTCTTCTTCTTCTTCTTCGATTTTCTCTCAAAGGGTGATGGCCACACGACACAACTGATACCTGTGTCAACAACATCTCTGTGTTCGATGGCATCAAGCACAGCAGTCACCTCTGCCCTCTCAGAAGAAGATCATTTGCGGCTGCACTTCCACCTGGACTTCCACTTGGACCTGCGCTCCCGCCATTGATCCAACGAATCTCCATTCACATCACTACAAGGAAGAGTTGGAGAACTGTGTTATCTGCACTCCATTCCTGTTATCATGCTCTGCTGCTTCGACACGTCGAATAACGCGCAAGGAGCGTACTACAACCAGGTGAACACCAACACGACGGCTTACAATGGTTCCAACAACAACAACAACAACAACACCGGCACCAGCACCAGCGCATACCCCGGTCAGCGCCGTCCGTACATCAAGACAGCTGGGAATGCGTTGATGGCAGCACCGACACCATCGCAAACGCAAACGCAGCAGCAACAACAAGTGCAAACGCAAGTTGCAACACCAGTGGCAGCACCAGTCCCAGTGACCCCTATACCCACACCATCGGTTCCGCCACCGCCAAAACCATCTGCTGCGCTGCGGCCTGCCTCCAATCAGCTCATCGCAGGTAAGCATTGTGCATACGTCCGTAGCAGAACAAGTGCAATCAGCAACAGTGCCTGCCATGCAACGTAACCATGGTCTGATGTCTCGGTGTAACATTGTCGCACTGTATTCTCCCTCATGTCCAATCCTGCTCACATTTCCACGTCTCTTTCATTCATTCTTCCCTTTATCCTTCATCGCTGGCCTTCCTGTCACCACCTCCACCCATGTTCATGATCGATCATGGCTTCGTACGGCTTTGTACTGCAATACCACACAATACCACACGAATGTGACAACACAGTGACCGTGCCACAAGGCGTACATTCTGGTCAAACAATTCATGTGGCGACACCTGATGGCTCTGGCCGCCTGATCGCTGCGGTTGTGCCGCCGGGCATGGGACCAGGTTCCAAATTCATGGTCCAAGCACCACCGCCAGTGTCAGCACCGGCACCAGCCCCTGCACCACCCATGGCAGAAGCAATCGCGCGACCTGTCTCGGCATCGCCAGCCTCCGATCCGGCACCATTTGCTGCAGCACTTGATGACACACCGCCTTCTCATGGCACCACTGGCCACTCCGGTGGGTATCAGTACAGAAAACCAGCCCCGCCTGTCTCAGCTCCGTCAGCGCCAGCAACATCAGCCTCGGCGCCGCCTGCATCAGACCCGATGCCCTTCTCCATGGCGCTTGACAATCCCCCTCCTCCTCCACAGCATCATCATGCACAAGTCCAAGCGCAGACGCAACAAGCACCGCAGTATGTCAAAGTACAAGTCCCACCCGGCACGACTCCAGGAACGACCCTGCACGTGCAAATACCCAACAGCGGAGGCAAGCTCATCGCAGCCCAGGTGCCGCCCAATTGCACCGAATTCCACGTCCAGTATACACTCTAGCTTATCGCAGCGCCGTGACGCGGCACAAAACCTTTGCATGCATAAACGCAGATCATACATGTACACGATACTAGTACTCGATACTACGACTCTACTTATTACTCGTCCTCGTGCCTGTCCATGCTTCTCATCAGTTGCTCTGTACGAGTACGAATACCATGGATAAACAGGACATGCATCCTCCACAGCGCAATGTTTCGTGAAGGCACTAACGACTGGATGGCTCTGGTTGGCTCAACTCTACTCTGCTCTGTCCAGTGTGTTCACAATTGGTTGCTGCTTGGCACAGTGCGACTGTGATGAAGAGTGTGGTGAAGTAGAGGTGTCGTCCACTTGTATCTACTCTTATAGAAGACTATGTATGTCCGTGTGTGCACGACTGCTTGTACCGATGAGTAAACTCTCTTATGTTCTTGGGCCTGTAGCGCAACGCCCTATTTCGGGGAGTGAGAGTTCAGCCCACGTGACCTCATCGTCTGCCGTTCTTCTATCCTGTCAGCAGCTTGGTTCATGTGGTTGTCTCGAAGAGGCTTGGTGACGATGTTGTTTTGGAAGATGCATGTACATCGCTTGTTCATCACCTCGCAAGCCGCAACTCCAAAATTGGTTTGATTGCACTTATCGTACCTACGTACGTGACTTTGGCCGTTGTGTCTGCATGTACTTGTACGAGCGATGCCTTCGGTTCCCTATTGTTTCGTCGTCGTCTTCGTCGATGTTGTTGCGTGTGGATGCGTTGGAAGGGAGCAGCGCCACTCTTGCGCTGGTCCAAATGGTAAGTCCATCTCACTCTGTTCTGCTTGACATATTCGGTCCACGAAGTATTCCGCTCCGCTCTATTCGAAAAGGAGGTCGTCCATCGAGTCTCCACTGGCGGCTGTGAGAGCCAATGCGAGTTCTCTCAAGGTGTTGGCCTCTTCTTCAGAGCTCACAACTGAGGATGTTGTGTCCAGATCCCCGTAAGAGGTAGACGTCCAGAACGTCTCTGTGGGATTCATGCCGCAGGCGACCATGTTGTCGCCCGTGACAAAGTCGTAGGAGAGATTCGATTCGATTGAGTTGGTGTTGTCGTCCTCGTCTTGGTCTTGTTCAGTGTCCTCACGTTCCTCCTCGCCGTCGCTCCCGAAGGTATCACAAGATCTGGAGTCGGCTGTGTCGAAGAGGGATTTCGTTGCGAAGATGTGGCCCTCTTGTGTCCGGGCATCCAGGCAGCTAGTTTCATCAAACGTTGTCCTCGATTTTCCGACGGAACTACGAAGACAGGAGTTGCTCCTTGATTGAGAGAGGAAAAGTCTGTCACTTTGCGTTGCTTCGATGCCTCCGTAGCTGAAGACGCTTCCCTGTGTCATCAACTGTTCACTTGCCCCCCGGAGGAAATTGTCGTGCCACGAAGATGTGGATTGCGTCGGCGTCATGAGTGTGGGCTGGGTCTCCACCAATTCCACACCCTCGAACGTGTCCTGCGGGTCGGCGTCCACCGCGTCGTAGGCAGTAAAGGTGATCGTTTCCTCCTCCACGCTCTCAGATCCTGCCTTTGATTTAAATGTGTATACGCCAGAGGATACTCGTTCCGAGAGCGCCAACGATGTCGACGATCGTGACGACACGAACGTTGACAGTGATGCTGACAACGATGCGGAAGAAGACGTTGACTGTCTTGAGCTGCGCAAGGCGCTGTAGTCGACGCTCTCCTGGATCGATGCGGATCGCAAGATGGAAAGCCTCGACGCGTCCTCCTGTGATGGTGCTGCCGCAAGGGGGGCTGCATCCAGTTTACGGGGTTGGCAGGTTGTGACATTGTTGACGCCTGCGTGCCTTGTTGGCGCGATGGCAGGAACGGTTGAATTTTGGGTCGGTGCGTGCTTGTTTGTCTTGCTCTTGGTCCTCTTCGACCTGGGCTTGCGGAGGCTAGAGATCATGCTCTTGAGCTTCGTTTGCTTGCCGAACAGTCGCTTGTACCATTTCTTCTTTTTCTTGTTCGTCTTGGGATTGAGGTTGGAAGCACTTTCGCGTTCAGTTGGTGATGCTGCCAAAGATCCGGCCCAGAAAACAGGGGCAATTTCTTCCTTTAGGGCGCGTTTGCCATCCTCGTTGTCGAGGATGATCTCAACATCTTCCTTGGCGTCTGTGTCTGTGTTTGCGTCTGCATTTGAGTTGTTCTCGCTCTTCGCCCGTGGGATGTCCGTGTTGGAAGTTTGGTTTGGTGTCACAGCTTCGAACGAAATCGTCTCGGTGGTTGGCTCATCTACCGACGGCCTGGACAGAAGAAGCTGGTCGTCATCCTCGTCATCAAACTCATCGAGGGCTGCTGGAAGCAACGTGCTGGCATGTGTTCCATCGTCCGTGTTGGCCGCGACGCGTACGCCTCTGTGGTTGACGACACTGACAGGAGGGTTGAATTTGGCATCGTCGGTGCTGGGTGCGAAGGAGAGCCAACTCTTGAGCTGTGACATCAGGGTGTTGTCGGAGGCGGTGCTGTCGATGTCGTCCTCGGACACCTGGCTGGCGGCGATGCTAGAGCCTGCGGAACTGAGGGTGTGCAATAGCCTGGTGACCCTGAAGACGCCGTCCTTGTCGTGAAATTCCTCGGTGCTACAGGTGGATTCGGAATCGAACGATTCGATATCAACGGAGTAAGCTGCGTTGGGGTTAGCCACAGATTCGGCATCGTTCTGGTTCCCCGCATGGCTGGCGCGTGCACAGCTGCCACCTGCGAAGGGGATGTCACGACCCAGTCCGATGGTGGCTTTGCCCGAAGGCTTCGGGTGGCTAATCGCCTCATCGTCGCCATTGTCATTGCTGTCGTTGCCGGCGGCGGGTGCTGTGTTAGGTCGTGTGGGCAAGCTTGCCGGTCCAACGTGAAAACCACTATTGCGGGCACTGACCTCCGCGAAGCTTTCGGCCGGAGCCGGAACATCACGTTGATCCGGAGAGGGGACGGATCTTGCAAATGTGTTCGTTTGTTGCCTGGTGAAGCCCTGGCCGATGAGGCTGCTGTTGTCACGGGCGAATGCCTCCTGTGTGGCCCATGCGGGGGCGTAGGTGTCCTGGCGGACCGAGTTCTCGTCGCGGGTGTCAGTGGTATTGATCAGAGATATGCTGTTGTATGTGTCACCGACGGAGAACCCGGTGCGGATCAGGTTGTGGTCGCTCTCGAATGCTCTGCCCGTGTCAGATTCGGTGGTGCAGAGAGACAGCGACGACAGCGCTTTGTGCTTTCGAAGTCGTCTGGTGGTCTTCTCACGCTGGACACGTGCCAGGATGGTCTCCGTACCCTCGCCGTCCGTCGCCTCTGGTTGAGTATTGGTGTTGCTGCTCTCTCTGCAGCGGTTGTGGGCGAGGACGTCGGGAATCACTTTCTGCTTCAGCTCAAACTCGGACAAGCCGCTGATTGGCAACAGCGCCATGTCTTCGTCGATGTGCCGCAGATCACCCTCGCCGATCGAGGGTACAGGCTCCCCCTGTCGCGGCGCCCTGATCACTGCATTGCTCGGTGTTCTTTCCGTGGCGGAAGCAGAAGTCGCTGTGTAGTTGCTGCGAACGTCACCTTCGTCGCCTTCGTCTCTTGTGGATTGTTCGAGTATGGACTCTTCGCCTTCACGGTCCCAGGTTGAGCCGTGGCTCGGCATACCTTCCTTCGTTGCGAACGTGAGAAGTGACTCACCCAATGTTGCTCTCATCGGCAAGCTCGCCCCGTGCGGGACGGTGTCCTCATCGGGCATGGACAGCACCATTTTGGACGTTTCAAGGTCGCCTCTGGTATGTCTTGTGGGACAGCGGTCCTGATGATCAGTTTGCCTCGCCTTGCCTTGGTTTGCGCGTACGTGAACCTCTCTCTCTCTCTCTCCACGCTGAATGGCTTTGAACAATTGAAGTTGTCTTTGTTTGCGAGGCCGTAAAAGATGATAGCGTGATGTCCGTTGGGAAAGGGGTGGGAGGAGTACGGTGAGTATGTTGTGATACAACAGGACTGTGGCTGCGATTGTGAGGAGAGAAGCTCTTGTCGACCTGACTGTGTGTGCGGCGGGTTCTCGTTGTTGGTGGTTGATCTCCGCTTGTGCTCCACTCGTGCTCGAGTATGCAGAGTAGAACAGAGTCGTTGAGGATTGAAAAGTAACTCCGTTTGAGATGAGATCGGAGTTGAGGACTCTCTCTGAAGAGTCGTTGTGGTAGTACGGCAAATGCTTCAGCGCCAACCTGCTCGACTCTGCTCACCCTGATCTGTTTCGAAAGTTAAATGATGTCAAGAACTGCAGCACGGATGGAGAGAATCCCAGGTTCTTCCGTTGGCAGGCGCGGTTTCGTTTCCGTTCCGAAGAGTTGCAGGTGTAGGAGTCGATTTGGAGTTTGAATGGATGTTGACGGAGCGAAGTCGGATGCGTTCGTACGATTGTGTACAAGTGTGTACGTTGTGTACGAATGCGCTGATCTGGTCTTGCTTGATCGTTGTATCGATCTTACCCGGACAACAACAGTGCACATACGACCCTATCCAGAGCCAGAGCCAGAGCCAGAGCCAGAGAGAAAGAGAGAGAGAGAGCGAGCACGCACATGTGATCATCGGAGATGCAAGCAACATCCAGCACCAACAAGGCGACCACAATTCAGAGATTCCACTCCGCTCCACTCCATTCCATTCCATCCATCACCAAACCTCAACCGACAACATCTTGCGACATCTGACTTGAGCGGCCCCAGTCAAAGCACAATACCTGCGTCCGTTCAGTACAAACAGATATGCAAATGTCATCGTCAATGGACGTTCAACCGACAGCGGAGTACACCATGGCGCACCTCGTTTCTCCAAATCTCCGAGCGGGGTCGTTGTTTGCGATTCGTTGTTGTTGCGCCAATTTTGTGACGTCATTTGGCGCCATCTTTTCGCGGGATTGCGTTACTCATGGATGCTCTTGTTCCACTCACGATCGACCGTGTCCATTTAATCACGATTGCCAAGTGCGCAGTTTCATCTTATCGTGTTGCGTTTCAACTCATCATCTGCAGCTGTTCTATTGAAGTGCTCCATTCCACATCAAGTTACTATTATTACATTGCACGAGGCATGAAGTTCTACCATACAATTTCGCTTTGCTTTACTGCATTACACCACTTGGCGTTGCAATTATCTCCATCCTTCTCTTTTGGCGTGGCATCAATGACAGGTTACAGCACATCACCAGTGACCAACCACCAACAAGTGTGGGTGTATCCGTATCCGTATCTGCATCTTCAGGTGTACCGTCGGTCCAGTTTCAGTTCCTCATCAGTTGCTCCTCATCCACTACTCTTCTCCTTGCCTTGTTGTGCGACACCGCCACCGCCACCGCCACCGCCACGGGCACTGGCCATGGCCGATGTCACGCCGTTCCATTGATTTTGGATGCTCTGCTCCACCAGCGTCATCATGCCCACGGTCTTGCTGTCGTCATCCGTCTCGTACGTGTTGAGGCTGTATCCGTCCGTGTACGTGTACGAGTTGGTGTTGGTCTGAGAGCCGTTCGTGAAGTCGATGGTGTTGTCAAGATCTCCATCTTGCGTGTAGGTGTACGAGTTGGTGTTGGTCTGAGAGCCGGTCGTGAAGCTCTCGCCGTTCGTACCGACATCGGAGGACGTCAGATTCCCGCTGAGGTTGAGGAAACTCTTCTCGCCTTCCTCATCCATCGTCGTGACGGCGTCCACGATCTCGCTCATCACGTTAGTTTCGCTGCGCCATGTGTTCGATTTGGATGATGAGGATCTCGATGATTTGGATACAGATGTCGATGTCGATGTAGACGTCGAGGTTGATGGTGCTGATGGTGTCACTGTGCCTCGTTGAGTGGAAGTTGGTATCCCGGACTGCGATACACCCATCATTGTCAATTCCTTCCCTGCTGACGAGGCAGCGCGGGACTGTTGCAAAGTCACAGAGGAAGCTCGGTGCCTTGCGGTGTCGCTTCCAGTCGCGTTCGCATTGGTATTCGTCTCGTTGCCACTGACGCTTGCATGGGATCCTCCATGCTGCTCCTGCTGCTGGCTTGGCGCAAGGGAATGTCCCCCCGTGACACTGCCATTGGTATCAGTTTGCGTACCAGCATCAGCATCAGCTCGGGCTTTCGCTGCACGCCGTGCCTCCTCTTCTGCCTCCATTTCCATGAGCGTGGGTGAAGTGACGGATGATGTCATGCTGTCCTGATGCTCCATGCTGGAATCTGACGATGTCACTGCCGAGGAAAGGTGATGGCTGTTCGAGACAGAGGACATGCTGGCGTCTGCCAGATTGGGTGGAAGCATGACGGGTGTGCCACAGAGTGAATCATCTTCGATTTCATGCGCGTCAGTTTCATGATCATCGGCCTCATCGTCATGGCATTGCGCGTCGTCTACGTGCGTGTCCAAGTTGATGTTGGCATCAGCGGTGTTACGCTGGCTGTTCTCAGCGCTCGCAATCTCACTCCCCTTCTCAACGTTCACGTCAGCACGAGGCGACGCATCACCATCATCATCATCATCATCATCATGTGGTGGAGTGCCCGCAAGGCTCACAACCTCGGCGCTTTCGTTTGTGACTGAGACGCTCACGTCAGTCTCCCCCTTGCCTTGGACGCTGGCGGATCTGATGATACTCACGGAACCGGCGTCCGTGTGGCCGAGGCTGCCAGAAGGTGGTCTGGTGATTCGTCTTACGTTGTCAAAGTCGGAGGTGAGCGACAGCGATGCTGAGTCTCTGCTCAGCTTGCTCAGGATGCTGCTGTTCTTGTGGATGGTGATGGATGGCTCCATGTCATGCTCGTTGGCATCGCAAGTACGTTCTGTGCTTCTGCTTCTTCGCCTGCTGCTGGTGCTGCCACTGATGCTATTCCCTCCGTTGGAGCTGGCAGGTTTGTGCGTTGGAGGTAACGGCGGCGTGATGATGTTCTTTCCCCCCGCACTGAAATCGCGCGAGAGCTTCTGCGCGAGCCTGGAAGAGTTAGAACGCTGGCTTCCGCTATTGCTATTGCCTGCGCCACTCCGTGTTCCTGTGCCTTTGCTTGTGCGACTCTGGCTGCCGTGAACGCTGTGCGCTTGGGATGCGCCGTTGCTTAGATTAGAGCCAGCCGGCATCACCGCGCTGCGTTTCGATCCGCCTTCGGATTGATTGCCGTTGCTCACGCGACTGCTGGTTCGTGAGATGCCATTCTTCGATGATTCTGCAACGGAGCTATCCGTTGGAACCGCCTTGTCACCTGTCTCACTGCTCGTTCCGTCCTCAGCCACAGACCCCTTCGACGATGTTGTCGGTTTGACTGATGACGGCGTGATGGAGTTCCAGGATTGCAGGAGAGTGATGCTCCTGAAGGCCTCTGACTCATCCCCTTCAGTTTGATTCAACCGGAGCATGTGGTCGGAGTTGCTGATGTTGCCGTTGCTGTTCTGGCTGAAGCTTCGTGCGGCTCTGGCTTGGTCGTGTGCAGGTTCGTCAACACCACCGTCAGCACCATCGCCTTCGCCGTCAACGTCGTTGACACCGTCACCAAGTGTGGTTTCGTTCGGTGATTCAGTTACGGACCTTCTCTCGTCGTGTTGCTCTGCTGCCTGCTTCGCATGCTCTCCGTCAGCTGCCGTGTCTGCCGCCATGGACATGTTGCTGGCGAACGATGTGGCCGAATTGACCAGGCGCTCGTACCATTGTGGCTCTGGTTCGGCTTCTGTACCCTCCGAGCGGTTGGGCGTGGTGCTGCCTTGAACGGGTGCCTTGTCGATGGCGTCCTTCTTTGAGACAGTGGAAGACGCAATCGATGCATCCATCTGCAGGCTCCTTTGAGAACTCTTGGCACTGGAAGCCGACACGCTTGATGCAGCGGGCGACAGCGAGTGCATGTTCGCCTTGGTGAAGGATGAGCGTGCTGCGAACGCAGGAGACGGAGGACGCGGTGGCAGGGATGATGGGGACAAGGTAGAGGCAATGGCAGCCTTGGTGTTTGGTGTCGAGTCTCCAGGAGGCTGTTGCAGTTGCAATGGTGCCGCCTTCGGTACGATGGCTGACTCAGATGGTGGTGACGCCGCATGTTGCTTCTTGTCGTTTGGCGCACCACTGGCATTGTCGATGGTGGCCAACAAGCCCGTTGATCTAAACACATCGGACACTTCGTCCTTGGCACCATCGTTGATGATCGCAGTGGAATCCTTGTGTTGCTGCTTTCCACCACCGCTTGCTTGCAACTTGCCACGTAGCTTGGCTGAATGCTTCGAAGATGGTGACGTTGGTGTCAGGGATGTGAATGTTGGCAATGGTTCAGCCGGTGATTTGGTGGATGCAGTACGGCTGGTGTCTGCCGGGATCGTTTCTGCAGTCTTCTTCGACTTCTTCTTGGGCCAGAATCTGAAGAGCTTCTTGCTTGTCTTCATCTTGCCCTTGAGTTGTACGGTTGGCCCGGATGATGACATGGACGATGGATCCGCCTGCGTGAATGACTTCTCAGCCGGTGGTGTTTCGGCTTCGGTGTGGGCATGTTGATTCTCGACGGCATCATCATGAGAAAAGGCAGCGACAGGTTCCGGTTGGACAGCAACGGAGGCATCCTCTGCTCCATCCGACGGTGGACTCTTCCTGTTGTTGTGGATGCCATCTGCGCCTGTATCTGCGTCTAGATTCGCATCGGCTGCCGATGCGATGCCATCGATAACATCACCTTGTGGGTCTGCAGAATTGCTGGTAAGAAGAGTGGAAGCAACAGCACCTGTATCTGCCTCGTTGGTATTGGTTGGTGCAACAGAGGCGACGGCGGACCGCGAGTTTGCTGTTCTTGCTTGCGTCGCATCGATGGCGAGTGCCATCGCAACAGCGCCGTCGACTAGTGTTGTAGCAGCATACTTGGTCGTCTCCACGATGTCGCTGACAACCGTTTCGGTTCCATTTCCTTCCGAGGGGTAGACAGCGGTTTGGAAGCTTCCGCATTTGGTCAACGTAGGAGGCCTGGGCATGCAGTGTGTCCATGCTGTGGATGTCAGCGTCTTAGATGGCTGCGTCGTCCTGGTCACCACCGACGGCGCTTCTTGTGCAGTGCCGAACATCGACATCGAAACGTCGTTGCTGGTACCTGCTGCAGCAAGCGAACCTTCTTTGGTTTGTGTGCCTTCACCTTCATCTTTGCCGTCTCCGCGCGCGTTGTAGGCATTGGCAGCACCGACAGCACCACCATCCGTGGCTTCTGTGTTCGTTGTCAAACCTGCGGTATTGGCGTTGTCGCCACCGTCCTTCATGTT
The DNA here is from genome assembly GCA_026770025.1 of Craspedostauros australis. Classification (NCBI taxonomy): domain Eukaryota; phylum Bacillariophyta; class Bacillariophyceae; order Mastogloiales; family Achnanthaceae; genus Craspedostauros; species Craspedostauros australis. The sequence continues at coordinate 2,135,145 of JAMXDE010000010.1, read as the reverse complement.
GGCATTGTAGTTATTTGTGGCTTTGTGGTCATCATCACCATCCTTCGACAGCTTCTTCCTGGAAGGAAACCACGATCGGCGTCGCCTGCTGGCGGACGGCGTCGTAGGCTTGCCCGTGTTGGACTTGGTTTGCTTGGATTGCTTCTGCTGGTTTCCATTTCCATTGCCACTACCAGAACTCAAGGTGTGGCCCTCGTCGCCTGCATCACTCCAGCCACGTGCCGATGGGCTGCCTGTCTTCGTTCTCGTATCCCGACCGTTGGTGACACTGTCCACAACTTCCGTTGTTGCCATGCTGGGAGACAACGGTGGACGACGGCCGTTGTTCAAATTCGACGCATTCTTCTTCTGCTTCCTGCTTTGGGCACTTCTCCCAAACGCCGAACCGAAGAATCGTCTGCGCGGGGATCTGTTCTTGTCCTTCTTGCGCCATCTCCTTCGAGGTGATCCTTCATCCTGCTCGCTGTCTGTCACGGGGTGCGAAAGCTCAGTTGTTCCATCACGCCCGACAAGGAAGACCATCCCTCCTCCTCCCATCATGCCGGTCTCGACATTGTCGTCTTTGATTTGGTCATCGTTGCCTGAGTCTGTGCCACGCTCAGCATTTGGCGTTGCGTTGGCCAAGGTCACAGGGCCTTGGGGGACGGAAGATATGTTGGGCACGTGCTTGTTTGTGACACCCGCCGTTGCTGCGTCCATGTGGTTGTCGTATTCGTTGTGGCTGGCGGCTTGAATTTGATCTTCGTCTTCGTCCTGCCCTTGGTACTCGTACTGAAGATGATTCGCATCATCTTGTGTGTGGTTGATCGCGATGTTGCCGTTGTCATTGCCATTGGGCGGGGCTTCAGCCTGCGCGCCACCGGCAAGAAGAGTCGGTGCTGCGTTGATCGCATCAGCGATCCACTTCGTCCACGCCGGAGACTCCATGCCGGCAAACGGAGATGATAGGACACTTTGGGTGGCATTCACGCTGCTCATGCCTGTGTCGATAGCAGGAGGTCTGGACGCAGATGACCTGGGTGACGAGGCTGCCATTTGCCCGTGCCGCCCACTGGCGTCGAAGTCCGTGCTCGTGTCGGCAGAGCCTAGGTCGTTCATAAAGTTGAAGTAGCTTTCATCGTCTTGGTTCGCCTCATCTTCCTCATCGTTGGCAAAGAGGTGATCGAGACCGAAGGGGTTGGACACGCACGCCATCCACGATGGGCTCTGCTGCACCTGCGGGTTGTGTGGCTTTGCTGGTGCAGCCGCCGGCGCGAAGTCAGCACCGCACATCGTGGTGAAATCCTGCGCCTGGAAGTTGTACACACTGCCGGATGTGGCAGCAGCAGTGGATGCCGAGGCGGTTATCTCATCGCGGGCGCCTGATGCGCCGGTGACCGACGTCGATGCTGACAGCGACTGCTGATCGGATGAATCATCGCTGTCCGACTTGATGGAGTTCACTCCGTCGAAGGTTTCGGAGATTGGGCGAAGCGCCTTCTCGAGCTGCGGGGAACGCAGCGCCTGCGCCATGCGCCCACCGGAACGCACCGCGAAGGGCTTGGCGAGTGGTCGCATCCTGCTCGTGCTGCCCAGACTGTTGAAGGACAGCGTTCTGTGCTTCCACGTCCCTCCCTCTCTCATGCTGTTGCTGGCATGGATAGTGGATGTCGTCGTGTTGCTGCTGCTGCTGGGGTTCAGCTTGAGCTCTGGCAGGCTGAACCCACTCGGTGTGGACTTTGTTCGGACAATCCCGGTGGAGCGTTCCGTGTGTTCGATCTGCTTCTTCGTTACAGAGTACTTCTTCGCCTTGCCTCCGCCGTGCTCGATGAACACGACGCGGGAACCGGAGTCAACAACCTCAACGGCATCTTCCGAAAGCTGTGTGAGGAGTCGCTGCGGCGGGATGGTCGACAGCTTGTTCTTCTTGGCGTTGCCCTTCGCTTTCGCCGTCTTGACCTTCCTCGTTGCCTTGCCGCCACGCATACTTGCAAGCGCCTTTGCCGCGACGCCAACGCTCGTCCTACCGGAGCCTTGGTGCTTGGCTACCTGTTTTCTCGTTTGCTTGGTCGGCGAGGGTGCATTCTTGGGTGATGCAGTGATCTTCTGCGAGACGTTCTTTCCCTTCCTGGAGCCGAACATGCGATTCATGGAGACGGCCTTCCCGAGTTTCTTGGTCGGTTTCTTGCTCTGGGTCTGTCGCCCGCCTCGGCGTGAAATGGCACCGTTGGCCTCGTCGGCATTCACGTCGGTACCCAAGGAATCAGCCGATGACTTCTTACCACCGCCACTTCGTCTGGTTGATCGACGAGGACTGGCTCTGCCGTGCTTGTTCTTCGGAGTCGTTCTTTGACTAGGCATGTCTGTCGCATCATCCATTGACGGCTTGACCGTCAAGTGACTGTGGCCAGCGCCACGTGCACCGCTTCCGTTTGTTCCTTGTGCATTCCTTCGCTGAGTGGCTGGGGATGGCATCACCCCTGCATTCCTGATGCGGGCCGTTTCCATCGCGATGAAGGCTTCCGTCAGAAGATGTGTCGGCACCTCATCACCATCTTGCAAGTGCTGCAGAGGATCGTAAACAGTTGTTGCTTCATCTCTCGCAGATGCGGCCCCCTCGCGTGGTTCTTCGTAATCGGCAGACTTGTCGAAGCGGAAGTCCCTCGGCTCCTCCTGAGCCCAAGACGACGTCTGATCACGTGACTCCTTGCGGGTTGAGGGAGATGCAACCGCTGCATTCTTGGATCCGACTTTGTCTTGGCTGCGCGCGTTGATAGTGGCATTGCCACGCTTGTCAGCCCTCCCGCCTTTGTTTTTGTTTGCGGTCCTCTTCGATTTCGCAGTTGCCATCTCGGCAGAACCACGCGTCTTCCTTGGCGATGACTGCCGGCTTCGGCCCTTGGTGTCGCGTTCGCTCGCTTTCGGTGACTTGCGGAACCTCATGTTGCCAATCACCTCTACTTCTTTCCGGCTGATCGAGGTCGGTACAGGACAATGATAGCAAGGACCGACTGGCTCTTGATCGTTGTTATCGGTTGGGCACAATGAGGTTGTGCTTGTGAGCGGGGATTGTTGTTGATGTTGTTGATGCTATTGCTTTGGTTGCTGTTATTGTCGTTGTTGTCGCTGTTGCAGAGTATTATTGGTGCCGATGGTGAATACGCCATGTGTTGTGAATTCGGTAGCGCAGAGTACCACACGTGCACGAACACACAAACGGAGAAAGGCGTTCAGTTTTTGCACGCGAAGCTACACGGAATTGTTGACATTCGCTGCGTTTCCGTAAGCTGGCACGAGTTAGCGCGATCGCCCATTCCGTCACACACTGTGCCATGTGCCAGAAAATGTGACAGATACAACCTCCTCGCTTCAAGAGCGCGCCGCTGCGCATGAAGTGTCTCATCGGATACCAATGGTTAAGTAAAATTGCGACGACAAGACACGCGCACAGTCGATGCGACACGATTGCACGCCGTCCTGTCAGATGTGATCGCCAATAGACAGTCCGACTACTTTGAATGAGATGATGTGGTCATGCTGGTCGATTGGGTCAGCGTCGATTTGACGCAGCCTACGGAAACTAGTGTAGATTGTCGATCCTTGACGTTGGTTTCAAGTCTATCTCTGCCTTGTACTCCATACAGACAGAGAGAGAGAGAGTCGAGGACTCTCGAGAGCGTTGCTCTCTCTGTCTCTCCCTCTCTCTCTCGTACTTGTCTACTCTACTCTTGACTCGACTTGGTATTGGATCATACAGCGCTCTGCTTTGATTGTGGAGCCATCAACAAGGAAATGGTTTGGACTATTCCCTCCGGAGAGGTTCTTACTCTCCATCAAATGTTGCAGTGCTCAGCTACACTGGACAAAATCATGTTCGTACTCCAATTCGCGCACCCGGCAACCTCGATCTCGACCTCGATCTGAGCCTCAACAAAAGAAGCCACCGCAGTAGGACTGCGATCGGCCATCGTCCTCCGAGATCACCGTCATCATTCCGTCATCGGCTGTGATGGATCCAAGTGAATGGAAGTACGTTCTGCCTGAATCGTCCATGGGCTCGCAGTCGGTGCGGAGACTGTCGTCCATTTCGGTGCCATTGAATTCGGTCTCGCTAGTGTCTGTCATGTAGTCGACGGTTCCTGCAGCGTGTGACTCATCCGCATCCCTTCCATGGGTCTCACTGTCGCAGCTGTCTGAGCTGGTTGTGGAACAGGAATCATCGCTTGCATGGGTGCGGGCATCGCGGCGGATCCTGTTGCCTTCAGTGGAAAGAGCGATTGGGAGATCATTGAGATGCAGCTCTTTCGGTGGTCCCTGTCCAGAACCGGTGCCATTCCGAGATCGTTGGTTCTTCCTCTTCTTCTTCCTCGTTGTCGAAGTTGTCGTCTTCTGCTTCTTCTCTTTCTTCTTGCTATCTCGAATCTTCCGACGGCACCGTTCCGCAATCGTGGTTATCAATTCTCTCTCTTCCATTCCGTAGCGGCTGGCATACATCTCTAGCGTCAGGATTGCATTCTGCAGATCTCGCACCTTCGATTTGTTCACGGATGAAGTGCGCGATGATGAGACCTTGGACGACGTGTCTGCCTCCACGGTGCGAGTTCTGGACGGGGATCGGAGGACTTCTGTGGTCTTTTTCTTTTCAATCTCCGTCGCTAGCTTTCTGGCTCGTCGCACCGAGCGCACGAGGTCCTGCAAGGTGAGCCCGTTGAAGGTCTCAAGCTCTTCCTCCGCCTCACTCGACGCCGTCGCATCGCTATTGGAGCGCATCCTGCGGGTGATCTTCGAGCTGGCGGACGTCTCGTCCTTCGTATCGCTGAATGCAGCATCTGACTCTTTGGCAACATAATAAGCTTTATCTTCTCCGGCAGTTCTGCTTTCGCCTTCGCTTCCGCTGGCCTCCTCAGCTTCACCGTCATCTCGAGCATCATGTTTATGCTTGCTCATACAAACGTGCCTCATGTCGCTGGGGTTGCGAGCATCAATTTCACACACGGGATCAGTATCCGGCGCGAGCTCATGGCGAGGGGAGTGCTGCTGCTGCTGCTGCTGCTGGTGTAGTGCAATAGATTGCTGGAACATCTCGACAAGATCGACGCCCACAGCCACATCACCTTCCTGTTGAAGACTTGGCGAGAACATCACGATGTCGAAAGGAGATAGAGAAGGATCCGAATCGCCAACAGCTTGGGTGGTATCGAGCGTCGAGCGGCTGCCTCTCGATCTCTGGGCCAAGGATGACGCACTGTCATTGCTGGTCACGTGTTGGTGATGGTGCGAAGGCTGAGCATGCTGTGCGATCGTTGCTTTGCGGTTTTGCAGCATCGGACCCGGTGAAGGCTTCCTCCTTGCCTCCCCCAACTGCCGCTTCCTCGTGCTCTGTGTCCGCTGAGGCGACATGGGTGGCATGGAGTTCCTGCTGGCACGAATGCGATCGCTGGCGCTGCTCCTGGGTGATTTCCGCAGTGTCTGACCCCGTTTCCTATGCCCACCTGGAGAAGGACTGGATTGGCGCCGATTTCTGGAGGTGCGCTTGCCTCTGAGTCTTCTGCCAGACGGCGACATCGGAGGCATGCCCCTGGCAGCTCTCGACGACCTCGGATCTACAGATGCACCCATTTGTTTCGACCAGAAGTTCCATCTGTTTGTTCTCGGTGTGTGTTGGTGATAATCTTCTTCACGATCACCGTGCATCATCCTTGCTCCATGACGAGTGCTGTGTTGCTCAGGTGTGTCGGAAGAATCGTCGACGTCGATCATCTGTTCAGCAGCACTGCGTTCCACCTGAACGTGTCCGAGTCGTTTGAGGGAATGGAACTTCCTTCCGATCTGCGTCCCTGCGATCAGAACTGAATGGATGAACCTGTTGTCAGGTGATTTGATTGCAATCAACTCCACCTCTTCCGCAACTTTGGAATGGTGTCCCGTCGCTCCGTCAGCGCCGTCTGGGTAGTTCCCATCTGGCCGATGCGCTTCGGCATGTTGAGATTCGGGTGCAGGCATGTACTTGGCCGCATGACGACGTTCTGCCTTGAAGTGCGCAGGTTGAGATGGAGAGCCATTGGATGCAATTCTTGGTGAATGTGTTGGATGATTTGATGGTGATGCCATCCTGTTTGCCGCTCTCCTGCCACCGTCAGTGCTTCTGCTCATAGTCATGGCCGTGGTCGTGTTGGTGCTCTTCGTCGAAACTGTCTGCGCGCTGTTAAGGGTCTGTTTGCGGCTGCGGCTGCGACTGAGACTGCGGTTGTGCCTTCGGTTGACGCTCCTGCTCCTGCTTCTGCTGCTATTTCTGCCGCCACTCCAGCCACCGCTGCCGATATTTATTCTCGGAAATCGTCGGGTAGAAGTGCTTGTCTTCGTTGCCTGTTGGGTGTTGCTGTCATTGTGAGGCCTCCGTCTTGCCATTGACGCTACGCTCGCAATAGCTGTTGCGACTTTGCTTTGCCGTCCCTTCTGCGGTGATTGGGCTTGCGCCGTTGGCGATGTTCCACCTTTCTTTGGTACGGATGGCGAGACGGTGCGATTCCGTCGAGGTGAATGCGACCTGGACCTTGATCTCGATCTGGGTCGAAGTGGCGGCTGCGAAGATGGCCGTGCTTGCGTCCGCACCTGCACCCGTGGCCTTGATTGTGAGTGTGATCTTGACAGTGATCGTGCCTGTGATCGCGATTGCCGAGCGTTGAGATCGTGCTTGGCACGTGAAGGCGAGCTCCGACGACGGTCGAGACCCGCCTGAAGCGGCGAGGTGGGAGCAACATCCTGCGTATCAAGTTGGTTGGAAATGCACCCGATATCATCTGAAGGTGCGGGCTCCCTGGCACTTGGATTGTTGCGGCTCGTCGGGTTGCTGTGATAGTTGTTTGCCGTGGCACAGTCCGATCGACATTCATCGTCATCCATCGCTTCATCACCATCCTCAATCGTAGCTTCCCTATCAGCGACATCACCGCTGTGGCCATCTCGATTTGTGCTTTGCACGTTGGTTTGAAACATCGACTTCATGCCCTTGTCCACCGTGCTGGTGAACGCGACAGCTGCGTTGCTGGCAAAGCGCAAGACGCTGTTCGTGGATGCAGTCGCCGACGCTGGCGTCGATGCTGCCACTGGCATCGCTTTCTTCCTTGATGTCGTTGGAATCGCTGTTAGAGCTGATGCCGCTGCGATCGCTTGGTTTGTCGTCGTGTCGCCTGTTGTTGCTTTGCCACTATCGAATGCGTCCAAGTGTGGATGCGCAGAATGACGCAGAATTCCGCGGCTCCGAGTGTCCGCATCCATCATCGTCACGTTGCTCGTAATCACACCGTCTTGGTTGTCTGATGTAATGACTTCGGAATGAACAGAAGGAATAACACCGACAGTGTTGAGGTTCCACTTTGTCTGTTGTCGGCTTTGTGCAGTTCCTGTGGGAATGGGCGCACAGAGAGAGAGCAGAGGATGTGGAGCCGTTGTTGTGGATGGAGGTAATCACCACACTCGCGATACACATGGATGATCTTGTGGTCTGCCATCGCCATCGCCACAACCACACCGCACAACTCCACTTTTCGCGGGGCGAGGGAGACGCGCTTGGCGACTCGATTCCGTGTCATCGTTGTCCGTTGGACGTCCTTCGGACTCCGCTGTTGGCACCGACCGTTGTAGCCGCTTCGCAAATGTGCGAGAGCGCATTCCCGTGTTTGTGGTGTCACTTGCTTCCTTCAATGGGAGTTGAGGTAAACGCAGGCGAAGACCTTCTTGTCGCAGAAAAGCCACCTGGTCGAACTGGTCACAGACTAAATTAGTGCTTTGGGGCAGCCCTTCATCAGACTTCCACGATTCTCGCCATTTCCTATGTGCGGGTGCCTTCCCCACGTTCTTGGCTGCCACCTCCGCCATTTCCGTGGCGTTGTGTGTTTGTCCTGTGTCATTTTTTGTGCTGCTTTCGCTGCTCAGCCTTCTCGATTGGATCCGCGTCCATATTCCTGATCTACGTTCGTTCCTTCACATATTGAATGGCACACGGTAGTCTGCGCGATTTCCACCCTTCAGCTCTCTCTGTCTCGTTAGCCGCTGCGTTTCTGTCCCAGTTTTCACATACTACTTGTTTTCCCTCGCGCTCGATTTTGCAAATTTCTTCCTCCCTCTTGTAGTGGACCAAACATGTTTACTTTGGTTGATTCGTGTCAGGTACGGCTCTTCCTTGCGCCGCTCTGTTGCCCTCTTATTCGCTTTTCCGTCCTTTCTCTGTGGTGGTCCTTTTCCTTCTTGTGTCCTGTCCGCTCCATGGTTGATCCCTGCATTCTTTACCTCATGCTTTGTTTGGCGGTGTTCATTCTGCGCCACATCTGCCAAGTGGTCGCAACTTGTCCATTCCACTCTTTGCAGCCCATGGCTATGACTACATCTCGGTCAAGCACTAGGCGTAGTTCCCCCTGTCTCACAGACCGACATCGTCACCAGCCGCGCTGGTGGTACTGATGTTGTCGGTTTGGATGTCATCTGTGTGTTCGTCTCTCCATCCTTCCGTTCATCCAGTCATTCTTTGATGTCTCCCTCCGTCCTACATCGCCAGCCTGTTCTTCTGTCTCTACAAAGTTCTATCCCTCTGCAGCAAAATATCTCTTCACCTACGCACACTAATCTCGCCACATTCATGGTGTTGCGATTTGCACATTCCTCTCCTCTGTCATCCACTTCAGTGACCCGCATGTGTTGTTCCTGTTGCTATTGTTACCTTTTGTGGCCTTCGTTGCCTCTCGCGTCGCACGCGTCTGTTGGCCTTGTCCATGGACAATTAGATAATTATATTGCTTTGTTATGTAGCCAACAGACTTCGTCGCTTTGTTTCGGTCTGTCACAGACACTTCACAGATACTTTTCTGGTGCTGCCAATGGTCGCCTCCATAAGTGCGATCGCAGGCGGGCGTTCGGCACAATCGCTGACAGTGGAACGATTGCTGCTATTCCTCCACATTATTACGCCTTTTCCATTCTGAGCGTTGGTCACGACTCGCTTTGTCGCCTCAAATCACGGCTTGCAGCATTTGCGGCGCACAGTCCGTCTCCTCACATCGTTTTCGTTTCCCTCAGCAATGATTCCAAGAACAACACATGCCCTTTGCGAACTGAGCACAGCGACGTAAAATTAGAGAACAACGGAGAAAACAACGGCGGGAGTATTATTGTTACGCTTTGTTTGGTGGGACATTTTGGTGTTTTGTTTCGAGGAGATCGACCCGTGCTGCATGCGGGACCCATGTCTGGGCTCTGAGCGATTTCGGATTCTTCACCACACTCGCCCAGAATTTCTTCCGGCGTTTGTGCAACGAGTTTGCGAGCGCACTTTCGACATCAAATGCAGGAAAGCCATGCGAGAGTTCAATCTGTGTCAACAAAGCAACTGCGTTGAATGCGAGGTGGTGTTTGTTTGGATCATGCGTCCAAATCTCTTTCATGCATCTCCAATGTTTGATGCGGCGATTGATGGTTTCGTGGCGTGCGCGGCAGACACCATCAGTGACCGAGCTTGGTCCCCAGACGTGTTTGTCTGCCTTGTACCCAGCATCCGCCACCACCATTTCGCCTTCGCGAAGTTGATGTTTGAGGCCAAAACGGAAGATCTGAAGGTCGTTGAACATGCCGCAGGGGAACGGACCATTTGTCCACACGATCTCACCGCTGGAGATGGAAACAGCGATTTCGTAGCGAACACCTGACCCCTTAAATTTGTGTGAGTACCACCCTTTGTTGAATGGTTTTGGTTCCTTGATACGCATGTCGGTTCCATCCACTGTCACCAGAGCAACAGCTTGTGGGGATGCGTTGCGGAATCGGTTTCCCCAGTGCAACTTCGCATGGTGAAATTGAACGCCTCAACAAGAGCGAGAATAGCGCAACGGAGACAGAATGAGACCACACGTGAGAAAACGAAGAAAGGACGAGCCACATGCCGCGTTCTTCACTCTCGTCATGCTGCACACACTATACCTACCACCAGTGGCTTCGCATACTCCATGGTTTCGAGCACCTTCCACACCCACTCTCTAAATGTCTTAGTGCTGCATTTCGCCAAGCTCGCAAGGATAGATGCCGATGAATACTGTTTGAGAAAAGCGCTTGTCCACAAGAAATGCTTTGGTTGCATACTTCGTGGAATCATTCCATGCATCCACATGTCATTCCACAGCAGATGCAAGACTTCCCCAGTCGTTCCAAATACGGCGTTGAAACGACCTTGGACAGCTTTGCTGACATGAGGGATATCGTGTAACTCATAGCAATACCCAATCATAGAAAAACCTGTGACTGCGAAGTAACCTCTTGGAAGAGCGCGATTGTATTCGACCGAGCACATGACGCTGTTGGTTGCCATGCAATCGTCAGAAGCGAAAAGAAGAAATTGCTGTTGTCTTGTGTGAGCACTATTGCACGGATTCACGGTGGCACATCCACCATGCGAGTTGCGCAGAGACCGAGATCCACAGCCCCATCTACTGTTCCTCATGCACAGAGAGGTTGCATGCTGAGTTCCGCTCCACACAATCGTTGTCGATGCTGTCAGACGTCAGCATCGTGGCACTGACATCTCTCTGGGTTGGCGTTTCATACTTCTTCGTATCGTTTGGATCATCTTCAAGGTAGGCTTGAACGTGCCGGCCGCTTGGCTTGGCATAACAACAGGTTTCCATGTGCCTATTTCAATACACACTATTCCTTGCGGAGAGGTCGACGTAGCACACCAGCACAGAGCAAAGTGCAGAGTTGAAGTAGCCTGTTCCATTGGTGGGGTTGAAGGAAGAAGACCTGGTCTATGCCATACCAACACGTCATGCTTTTTCAAAAACCGCATAACCCCAGGGAGCCTGCATACAATTTCATCCACCATCCCACTCATCAAGCACAACCCACCAGAAGTTTGGCATTTCAGGTTGCATGGAACAGTGCATACACTAGAGGGGCATATCTCAAGGACGTCAATGTTGACATCCTTGACTGTTCGAAAGATATTGATCTTGTGGTATGTTCTGCACAACTACCGCCACGTGGTGTGGCAGCATTCACGAATAACACCGTACCTCCGGCATTATATTTCGGCACTTCGTTGGAGTTGTATGAAGGAGGGCGCTGGGTGTCTTGGTGGCATGCAGCACCGCACATCAGGCAACGACGTGGTGCTTTGTTTGTTGAGAATTTAGCGAAAGACGAACAGATGGTGCCGCAATCGCGGGTATACGTAGACCGACACGCCTTTTGGGACAGATCGTGCTGTCTTGAAGGGAGCAAACGGCGAAATCAACCAACGAACTGCCGAAACGCCAGAGGGAGGGACACCACGCACTTATTTGTCACACTGACATGGTTTGCATGGCGACGTTGCATGTTCTCCCTCCCTCTCTCTCTCTCGCTCTCTGTCTGTCTGTTGCCACGCCGGTCTCACCGTGACACGTATGTTACATGGCGCCTGCGTGTCTCCCACAATGCAGAAGTGGAGACCCTCAATGATGACATCCCACTACCCCATCCACGCCCATGCAGACACACTACGGCGCACAGATGGAATGATGACAACAAAGGACAGTTCAGGCGCCTGCGTGCGATCGGTTGTGCGCCGTTGTCGTAATGTCGCACTCCCCAACGCAGGAAAATGCGCATTTTTTGAATACATTAGTCGTTTTCGTGCAATTTGCGCTCTGACTATGTAGCCGTGTTGCAACACCAATCATGGCAGCTTCGATGGGATTGTGTGCACCTGTACAAGCGAAGAATGTAGGGAACCTAAATTCATGACTTGAACACAGCTACACCGACGAGGAGAGCTCCATGACAAGCATTGTAAAGATCTAGCCTCCTGTGGCAAGTCTACAATGCGACATCAAACCTGCGTTCCTTGCGCAAAAGTCCCCAAGGGTGCTCTCATGCGCATGCAGCTGGCGACGTTTATGCGGTGCGCAGGTGCTGGCCACCTACTGCGAAGGTGTCCCCGCATCGACTCCGCGACGCACTTGCGATGTAGAGTCAGAGTAGTTGGCATGACAGCGGTGAGTCGACGCGTGGAGTCGCTTGATGCAGGCAGATGACGACTTCACATTGTTGGCGACGCGTGATGTCACCGACGGAGGTTTTCGCATGAGACCTTGATAGGGAGATAGTGGGCTGTGTGTCGCGTTTGCTGCACTATCGTGGGCGGTGTCACCAACATAGAGGGCAACGATACCATTGGGAACGTCGACGTCATTGAAACGAAGCAGTACACTGCCTGTTTCTAGATGCGAACGTGCATGTCGCTCCAAATGGGAGAAGACGCGTCTACCATGTTCCAGAGTTTGATGTCAGTGACTTAGTCCCTGACATTGGGCACGACTATAAGTCATGGAGGTAGACAAACTGACGACTGTAATTCTCTTTATGCGTTGTTTTCGCCAAATGCAAAGCACGACTACATTGAAGAAAGCATGGCATTATTGTTACATCCGTTGTGCTGCACTTGTTCTGTGATCCTTGTTCTCTGTACCTATCATGCCATACGTACGAACGTACGTATCTGACGTCGAGAATTTCGTATGTGCCCCGATTGTCTGCCTTGTGCACCAGGCAGGCCTGATGTGCACCTGCTGACGACGTGGCGCTTGAGAAGTAGTTGCTGGTTCGATCTTCCTTCCTCTCTGTCTGCAACGACGACGTGTTGAACCGCTCGGCAGCTTTCTGATCTGATGCTCTTCCCGCGGATGTGCGAGTTGATGAGCGTGTGGGCGATCACGTTGGAGACAGGTTGAAGCAGACAGAGACCACGAGGTCGATGCCGACGTCGTTGATGAACGCGTTGACAACAACGCAAACCATGGCATGAAGGATGATCGCATCACTCCAAAGTCACATCACAGCTGCTTGAATGTTGTCGTGGTCATACAACGAGACCTTCCAACCCTTGCACCACTCCAATTGGAACTACCACCACAACCACAGTTCCAGGCGCAGCTACACCAGCAATCACGATCGTATCAGCACAATCAACCCACGCACGACCATGTCGGCAAGGAAAGTGTGGTCGCGCAATGCCCCAGAGGTCCAACAGCTGCGAGGGATGTTGATCTCCGGTGAGATACCATCTTCCCTCCCCCCAGCTGTGGTGTGGGAACAGAACAGCTTTCTCCACGTGTTCATTGAGGCGCAGTTTGCAAGGAACTACCGCAACCTTCAACGTCAGATCGCAATGGAGCTTGGTACGTCATGATGCGCAACAATGGTCCTCGATGATGTCTGCGTTGGATGCCATTTTGAATCAGAACATTGCTTCTGTATTGCCACTCCAATGTCCACTCACTTCCTTTCAGGCCGCACCAATCCTTTCGCTGCTCCCGATATCACAACGTATGTTGAAAATCGGCATCATGTGTCCCCTGCCTCGCGAGCGAATCCATCGATGTCGCCATCTGTGTTCCTCAACACTGCATCATCGAACAACACAGATTCCGCGAATCACGGTCATGGGGGACCAACAGCAGCAACAACGTCGCCACACGATGCCAATTCCGTGAATACGGCGACGCCCTCCCCAACATTCCCCGGTGTTTTGTTGCAGCCTGCACCACCGCGCCACCTATCGCCATCGGCATATGCCTGGCCACAGGGAATGTCTCATGGAAACACTCCGCTGGCTAGTTCATCCCAGCCGCCTGCTCTCCCAACCACGGGATGGAGCCCATCGCCACCAAGAACGGAGGCAGAGGCAGTAGCAGCAGCAACAGCAGCAGACAGAAACTGTCAATTCCTGATCCCAAAACGAGCAAGGGTTCTCCCTTCGGTGAAGGAATGGGTGGCGCAAAACGCCTCCATTGTGCTGCCGGCCATTCGTCACCAGTACGAGAACAGTGCTGGACATCGAGTGCTCGGGATTGATTTCGAGCTGCCAGCCGGAACCTCTGAGGAGGACATCCGAAGCCTGGTGTCGGAGGATGGTACGTGTCTGGAGGTGCATGTTACCGCGAACTCCAACCTACGGTCGACCATGTCCCAAGACAATGCCATGATTGACCATCGAAATGGCGCCTCGGACGGAGTGCACCTGTTTGGGTTCGAGTTGCAGACCGAACGACGTGCAGCATACCGTTCGGCAGTGGCAATGGTCTCAACACACCATTTCACAATTGTGAGAGTGCATCGGGAGATCCTACCATTCCAAGTCAGTGGAAGGCTTGAAGGCACCAATGACAACGTCATGCTTGGAAGCACTTTTGTGAACCCCACCATCCCATTGAATAATGGAAAAGGCGAAGTCCCTGCCCCACTGCTCCTCGTGCGCATGGTCGAAGGGCATTCTATGCGCCCTGTACCAGCCGCACCCATGAGTCGAGCCACTTACTCCTCAAGTGCAGGGAACTGGCCAGCTGGGGGCCAAATCCTTCCTCGAGTTTCTGTGGGGAGCCCACGTCACCCCCACAACAACAGAACAGGCGACAGTGTTGTTGATCTGATGGAGTCAGGCAGCTCCGCAGATGAGGACTCCTTGGATGACTCTGCAGGGGGCATGCCGCCACCTCGACGTCGCAGTGTGCAAAATCAGAAGGTAAGAACACACTGAACAGAACATTGGTTGAATGCATTGCTCATGTTCTCACACCATCCTCCTCTTTGCACATTGAATCGGCTCTATCCGCCACAACACACACATCACACACAACAACATGCAAACCACAAACGCCAATGAACTGCAATAATGAACAAGAACCATGATGAAAGGGTGGATGCCACAAACTGTGAGGATGTGATAAGCATCCACTCGTCATGCGCCGATGACGAAATGTTCCGCTCATGCAGAAGAAGCCAGAGTGCATCAACGAAGCACTGCAGCAGGAAGGGCTCGCGGGAGAGTGTGTGCAGTGCATACAGCCGCTACTCCAAACGCAGCCATCGGACCAGCAGGAGTCGCCGCACCTACAATGACGATCTGAGTATGTCCAGTGCAAAGTCCAGTCACAGTCGACACAGCACGAGGAGCATGACTAGGAAGAACAGGAATGCAATCAGCCGCGATGCCATACGCAATGCAGCGCACAGAATGCACTCGGACACCATCAGCGTCCGGTATCATAAGGCCAACGGACGAAAGGAGGCAAGATATGGGACCGCAAGCACTGGCAACATGAGCGTTGCCAGTGCAAGGAGCTGTGCAACATCGCGAAGCAACAGAAGTGGCAGAAGCAATAAGAGTATCCGAAGCACCAAGAGCACCCAATCTGGCAGCAACAGGAAGCCAGCAGCAAAAGTCCTTCCCAGCACAAGCAGGAAGGATGATGGTGGAAACAGCAACAAGAACAAGAATGGTGCAGCCACTTCCAACACACCAACAGCCGCTGCAAAAGTAACTGTGGTAACACGGAGCAGCACGCGCCGGCATCCTACCGCATTGAAGGACAACAAGAAGCCCTTGCCGCAGGGAAGCAAACAGAATTCGGCAGCAGAAGCAAAGTAACAAGGCAGCACCATATGGCACAGCATTAGAGCAAATGAAGACATGAGACAGAAGCTGAAGGCAGCACCAAAGCAACAGCGGTATGAACAAGAGATCAAGAATGAATGATATATCAACACCGACCAAACCACACCAACAACAACAAAACCACACAAAAAGCAAAAAACGAAAACAATATAAAGAGGGGCAGAGGCATGGTGGTGGGCGCGTTCTGCACCCATCATCATAATCGTAAGAGACAAATTGCTGGCCCCAAAATTGCTTACTTTCTTTCTTGCTTTGTGGCGGGCTGTATGTGCATTTTGTGTTATTTTATGTCTGTCTGTCGTCCGGGACATTTCTGTGCTCGCCTTCGTTTACCTCGACTCCCAATGTCCCATTGGCGAAGGACGTTAATTATGGGAATCACTTGTGGGCGGTGACTGGCATGCGCGTTCTTGCAACAAATGAAGCTACATAAGTACATTTCCAATCACAAAACTCCACGGACAAAGGCAAAAACGCAACAAAGTCGTGAACAACTTCGCAGCGTGGATGCAACTCGACTGGAATGGAACAACAGCAATACATGACGCGGTATGGCGCATTGGCCGTTACATGTTCTGCTACGCTCTCCAGAGCGAGAGAGAGAGAGAGAGATCACTTAGAATTAGATGTGGATGGCTATTCGTTTGCTATTCGCTTGCTAATCTTTGTTAGTTCGTTGTTTCATTGCACTTGTTTGCATTGCTCTCTCTCTCTCTCTCTGAGGAGAGTAGTTATGTTATGTGAATTGTTAGTGTGCCGTCACCTTGTTGTTGTCTTACCCCCCAAACCCCAACCTCCCACCACCCCCCACCACCCATCGGCCATGCATCATGGATCATCATCATCAAATGCCGCACAGCCTCTTTCATCAGTCTCTTGACTTTGCATGGTCCTTGAATCGTCTTCATCCGCGGAGCAGGCGCTGTCGGTTGGTCCTTTTGTTGGAGAAGAAGTACTCGAACATGTCGATGAAGTCATCAGCTGCGCCACCAAAATGTGACAGCATGTCTCTGTTGTTCGTCTTCACACTCTCCGCCGTCGTCATGGAGTCGAGGCGCGCCAAGGATTGGCTGTGATCGTCATCGCGCACGGCGACCATCAGCTGGCGTTCGTTCACTCCCAATCGAGCGGCGTGATCCCTGAACTTGCCAATCGCATCATTCACCTCCTCGATGGTTTCCTCCGAGATGGATTTCTCGGAATCGTCGTCATCGTCATCGTCGTCGTCATCCGTCTCGGAATGCTTCTGCTCGCTGAACTTGCGCGCCAGCGTCTCCGTCACGTTGAGGATCTCCTGCCACTCCTGGTCGTCCACCTTGCGGTTGTTGATGGTGATGTCGCCTGTCGCAGCGCTTTCATCGATGGAGGAATCCATCGACAAGGTGACGAAGCTGCCGCGTCGGCTGCTGGTGCCACCCGCGCTGCTGCGTCCTGTCGCCAAGGAACCAACTCCGCTGCTGGTGTCCATCTCCTTGGTGCCTCCGCCTTCTCCCAGCGCTGGAGTTGTCATCGGCGAGAACAGTCCATCCATCATCCATGAGAACCAGCTCGGTTCCACGGCTGTGGAATACTGCATCTCACTCGCCTTCGTGTACTTCGTGCTCTGATCCTCGAAGATGGTGGAGGAGTCGATGGACAACGAACCTTGCGTGGAAAGGCCCGTGGCAACGCTGTCGACGACGTACGGTTGATCGAACATGTCCACGGTTGATGACATCTTCGACGAGGATGGCTGGACGCTGTTGCCGCGGGAGATTCCTCCCAGCCTCTGCTGCTGCCCGATCACACCGCCTGCATCGTTGAAGTTCGATCTGTACTGACTGGCTGATGTCACCCTGCCCCGTGCTCCTCCCACAGCCGCTCCAGCACTGTTCGTGTGCTGCGTGGAGTGTGTATCCTTGGACCGTCCGTACTTGCTCATCACAAGGGATGGTTTGCCACCGGCAGATCCGGTTGCTTCCTTGCGCTTCGGCGGCTGCTGCTGCGATGGATTGTTGCGCTGGGCTCCGAAGAGAGGAGTCGCACAGCCAGCGACGTGGATGCTGTCGCTGCTGACCGTCATCGCAGATGTTGCAACAGAATTCTTGGCTGGAGACCTCCCGCGCCGACGTGTTGGTGCTGATTGGATCATCTTGTCCATTGCCTCAGACTTTGCACGCGGTGATGACATCGCCATCTGCGATGTGTTGTGTCCACGTGGATCCCCGCTTCCTCCTACCTTTCCAGCAGTCACAGCTGTAGCCGAAGCTGCTCTTGCTCCGGTGCTTGCGGCGGCTGGCGACTTGCTTCTCTGTTGCCTGCGTACGGCGTTGCCCTTGACGGGTGGCAGGGTCAATGGGCGGCGGTTGTTGTTTCCTCGCCTTGTCTTGCTCTTTTCAGCCTGCTGCTGTTGCTGTTGCTGCTGCTGCTTTTGGACACGATACGAAGAAATCAGCTTCTGCTTCGCGGTGGCGGATGAGGACGAGGTGACAGTCGTGGCCTGACTCTGATGCTGCTGTTGCCTGTGCTGCTTGATCCGCGATGCCAAAGAGATGTTCTTCTTGTCGGCATTCTTCGTGTTGCCATTCCCATTGGATGCCATGATTGGGACCTGCGGCATGCACCCTGGCTGGATCCTTCCGACGCTACCGACGCCGTCACCACCGTGCGCATGCGATGATGAATGCCGTTCTCTACCACCCGCGCCCGATTTGCCATCGGATGCTCCCTTGCGGTTGAACGGTTTGCGGTTGAAGAATCTTCGACCCTTGATACCGCCGACGTTCTGTTGCCGCTTGTGTGCACCCTTTCGCTGCTGGTTCTTCGGAGGTTTCATGTCGTTGCCGTTGTTGCTGTTGTTGCCATTGCTGTTGTGACGTGCCGGGCTAGGAGTTGCAGATGCTGCTGTGGATGATACAGGCTGCGGCAATCCACCATTCCGGTTGGATCTAGCGCTGGTCTCAGTTCTTGGATCCATTGTTGTGAGGCTGTTCACTGACGCAGCAGTTGACATGATGGTGGATTGGCCATCAGTGCCAAGTGTGGTGACTGTGTTCGCAGCAGATGAGACCAAGGTGGTGGCGTCGGTGTCATCCTCCTCGCCAGAAGTGACCATACGGCGCTTGCCGTAAGTTTGGCTGGCCGTCGAATAGTTCGGACCTCCGGATTTCGCAATGAGGATGGCACTCCTGCCGCTCTTGGTTTGTCGCGCAATGAGCTCGATACCCTCATCTGCCATCATCGTCGTCATCATCATCTCCCCGTCCACACCGTCGTCGGGTATGAATCGAGTATTTCCTGTCGGTATCGCCGGCGCTTGCTCCGAAGGCACTGTCCTATGTGATGATTCCTTGCTTATTCTCTGATGGTAATGAGTTGCTGGTGCAGCGTGATGCGACACACCTGATGCGGTAGCAATAGCACTTGATCCCACCTCCGATGATTTGCGAAGGGCCCCTGTCGCTTCACTTGATGCAATGTGCTCTGAGAGTTGCTCGGCACCGCCAGTGCTGCCATCACCAGGATTGTATGCGCGGGAGCTTGTGAAAGCACCAGGGTTCAGACGGGTGGGATTGTTGCCAGTCTGCAACTTTTCCCCGAGAGCTGGTTGGTCGCTATTGACGGAGCCACCTCCGAGATGAGGTGCGGTCTTCGATGTTTCAGGCAATCGATCTGGCAGGCGCTGCGACCGTCGTGCATTGGCAGCGTCATTCTTCTTCGAGTCACCTGCGAGAATCTGCCCTTCCGCTTTCTCTGGTCGAGATTCGGCTGCCGCCATAGCACCGTGACGCCCAACCTTCAACGACGACGTCTCGGTCGTCTTGCCGCCTTCGGTACGGTTGGCAGCGCCTCTCGCATTGCCACCACCACCACCACCAGCTGCTGCTGCTGCTGCTGCGGGAGTGCTGCTAGCGTCTTGTGCTGGCACGGCATCAAGCGAGTTCAACGACACGCTTTCATTCGTTTGATTTGTGGACAGCGTCGTGACAGATACACTTTGGTTCTGCACGGTTGTGCTGTCCATTGTTGCATCGTCCATGCTGTTGCTTTTGTAGTTCACAGACGACGAAATTGAGTGCACGGTACTGTCGCTCGATTCAGAGCTCACAGAGTCCATGTCATCATCTTCCACGACAGAGCCTGCATCCTCCGCCATCTCGGCTTGATCATCCTTCGCATCGCCGCCATGTTTGACACCGCTCTTGTTGTTGTCGCGTCGTTTCAGAGCCTTGCGCTTGAGCCACGAGAAGATCTTGCGCTTTCCTTTCTTCTTGCCCACATGAACAACGCCAGAACCGTCCGAAGCAGTCGGCGATGGCAACGGGAGTGACATGTTCCTCGTTGCTGAAGTGGCGTCTCCCGACGACGGGCGTGTGGCTGAGTTAATGGAAACAGAGTCGGCCGTGCCATCTCTCTTGATGGCCGGGATCTCCCTCACAAACACAAGATCCTCCGAAAATCGCACCTGCTTCTCACCGTCGTCAGCGACTCTTGGCACGCCTGATGGACTGTTGTGATAGTGAGTCGACGCATGGAACTGCGCCGTGTTCGTGTTGACGTGCCCCACCTCGATCTCATCCTTGCTGCCATCCCCGACGAACACAGTGTGAGATGCAGGGTCATCATGCGAGCCGAACAGCTTGTCCGATTGCTGAGCTGCTGCCGTGGCCTTCTGTGTATCCAGTGATGACTCGTCCGAAATCTTGGTGCTTTCCGATCCGTTCCCGCTTGAGTTCGACGCCTTCCCAGCGCTTGCACTGTCGCTCGAGGTCAACTGCAACCTCTTTCGGTGGCTGCTTTCCAGCGCGGCTGACATTGGCTTCCCAGCACGCGACCGGGGACTCTCGGTGGCAGAAGCTCTTCCCTTCCCATTCGATGATGATGAGGCGAAGAATGACAATGCGTTGAATGCTTGTTTCAGCGGCGATGTGACCCTGAACTTGTTCTCCAGGCTGCGGGTTTCACCGTCGTTCGATGTCACAATCGGAGCTACGTCATCCTTTCCCGACCCCTCCGCTGGCTTGTGCGGAGCGCGAGGTGGGAGGGAAGCTTCTGCGGCATGAGTGGATGGATCGGGGGCTCGTTGATGGTTCTTGACACTCTTGGATTCTCTCGATGGCGTCGCTGATCGGGAATTGTCATTGGCAAAGCTTCCAGCAACAGCAACAGACGAGGCCTTTGACTCGAGAGCAGCTGTGGGGGTTGCCACTCCCGCACCAGGAGGCCGTGGTAGTGTCGTTTTCAGCTGCGTCTGGATCTTCAAGCCTCCGATCTTGTTCGCACCGGCATTCATATTCATCAAAGATGGGGTGTTTGCATCCGCCATCTCACCATCCTGCTTTGACACGGACTTGTCATTGGGCTTGCCCCCTGACCTCACAGTTGTTTTGCTCTGGGTGTTCGCCTGCGTCGTTGTCACGCCATTGGCACGAGATGCCGTTGGTGTGGAAGCGTTCGTTTGACCAAAGTTGATGATCTTTGTTCCCAAACCAAGGAGTGACGACATCGCTGATTTGTCTCCTTTGGTAGTGCCAGTCTTTGCGCTGTTGTGGTGTGTCTGGTGGTTCCGCACCGTGGAGGATTTGCTAGATGCTGCGGGGCCCGCAGCTGACTTCGCTTGGACCTTGTTCTCCGCTTTCGCAGATGCCGATTTGGATGGATCGGTTGATTGCCGATTTGTGGCGGTGCCCCCACCCGATGTTTTCGGGGAGGAGGCGGCAGCTTCATCATGATTTGCTTCCGCAAGCGGCTGAGCATCGGGCCCGGAACCCATAACTTGGACTGCAGTTGTCTTGTCCGTAACCCGTGCTAAAGGTTCGTCGGCGTCAGTTGCGTTCGTGGTCTTGGAAGTTGTCTTCGATTCTTTCTCATCTTCTGCACTTGAAGATCCCTTTTGATTCGGAGACGCGGAATTCTTGCCCGAATCCTGGACTCGCGCGCTGTTGGTTGGGGAAGCGCCTGTCTTCCAATGCAGCATCTTGTTCATCTTCTTCACAGCTGCGGCTGCGTTCGGGGACTTCTTGGCTTTGGAAATCAGCTTGCCTTGAAGCTTGGCGGTGCGTACGTTCGGCTGAACCCGCGCCGAAGATCTGGTTGCTAAGGCAAGGTCTGCTTCGAACCTTGACTCGATTTCACGAGGGCTGGGGCTCGTGGTCGCCGTCGGAGTTCGTCGAGGGGACGGTTGCGGTGGCCTTATCCTCTTGTGCGGCGAGAGGGATCGTACGAAGTTGCGCACCTGCTGGCGGCCAGCCCCTGTCGCACGGGCTCTGCCAGCCTTTGGCGTTACATCTCGTTTCACCGCGGCTTTTGACACCGAAGGGGACGACGACTTCACCATGGATGTTGCCGGCGCTCCGGATTCTATTCCGTGTGATTTCACGCCGTCAGCATTCAGCGGCGATCCTCCATCAGTCTTGGCCACATCGTGCTGTGAGCTAGGTGTCGAGTCCTTTGTCGCATTTTCCTTCTTGGCTTGGGCAATGCCCGGATTCATCATGCTGACACGGAAACGAGCCTGATCCTTGGCCGTGATGGAGTTCTTGACCGGGCGCTTGTCACCGTTCAGCTTGCTCTGAGACTTGCCTCGTTTGTTGAAGAAGCGTCGCATATTCAGTGGGCCAGACGATTGCTTCATTTGAGGTTTGGCACTATTCTCAGCCTCCTTGTTGTCGATGACAATTTCGCTGATGGAGCTGCTGCTCTCATCCAGACGAACTGCCGACGAAGGTTTGGTGGCTCCGAGAGGGTCCTGATTCTCATCCTGATCGCTGTTGCAAGCCTCAGAGGTGCTTTTGTTATCACTGGCATGGCGTGCATTCTGCTCCGCCAGAGCGCGTACGACCAGCGAGGGGCTGCCATCGCTGTCTTGTCGCTTATCACTCTGCCTTCCATCTGGACTCACGAGACCAAGTGGAGTAACTTCGACTTCGAGCTGATCAGCTCCCTGTCCGTAGCCGCTTTGGGATTGCGGCGTTGGTTCGACCAGTGCTGATGGATGAATCCCATCGCGTGTTGGCTGGGCGTCTCGCAGCTGCGTACCAGCGTACCCCGACATGGCATAGTGGCTGGGGTTGGATGGATTCCGCTGCTCATGCCCATGCTCATGCTCACGCTCCTCCTGCTGCAGTTGATGTGGGCGTGGTATGACTGGATCTCCAACACGGGACATGGACATCGACCGTGGACGTCTACCACCGGCTTGTTGTGTGTTGGCGTCGCTGTCGTGAAGCTCGACAGGAGTTGAACTCGCAGAGTAGTTGGACATGGCATCGTCGTCAGCGTCGTCTCCGTTGTTGGCATCGAACTCCTGGCCCGTCTTCGCCATCTTGCTCGACTTTTGTTTCGACTTCTTCCATCTTCGCGCCAGACCGAAGAGGCGCAGCTTCTTTTTCTTCTTGGTCAGCGGGATTCGATCCGTCGACATGGTTTCATCTTCGTCACCAACGTTGCTGTCCACTTCGCTCGAGGTGGTCCCGAAGAACTCACTGTGGGACACGAGGGGTGCATCCACGCCTTGCCCTCGCAGAAGCTCGCTGTTAGTCACCAGATGCACCGCCTCGATAGTTTCGCTTGAGATGTGATTGCCGGAAGCTTCGACATAATCTGTGGTCATGATATGCGTGCCATTGTTTCGAGATGGTGACATCGATGGACCAGCAATCTGTCGTTGACGAAGCGCGCGCATCTCCTCCTGGGACAGCCCGCGGGTAGCAGCCAGCGAATGGAATGACTCGATCGACGGTCTTCTCGTGCTGCCGTCGTACCCCTGACTCTCCGACTGAATGGACATGTCGTCATTGCTCCTCGCCGAGGACACCCGAGAGCGGTACTGCGGGCTGTTGCTGGCATGTGCGTGACCGAACGGCGTTCCATGCCCGTGGGGCCCAGGGCTGAGCATACCCTGACTTGCCGTCGACAGCGGAGACATGGGTGGGAGATGGCGTCGCTGCGATCGCTGCCGATCGGGGTTCGCCGGATCGGGTGCATGGACGATCAACGATTCTGTGGTGCCAATGCGTCTGGTTTGGCTCGTCGATTTGCGAGCTGCGATGGTTTGAAGCGTAACAGATGATGCTGAGGTTGCGCCGCTGTGCAGGGACTGTTCCGACTCACGTGCTGTTTGCGACGACATGGGTGGTTGGGAGTCCGCGGTTTGCGCATGAAGCGAGGACTTCATCCGGGATGATGGACGGGTCGATGTTGAAGTGGCGTCACTCTTTTCGACGCTTTTGGCATCACGCGAAAGCTCATTTGACTCGTTGGTCCACGCGCTGGTGCTGCCATCGGTCCGCCTGGAGCCTGGGGATCTCCCTCTACCCGCAGTGTGCCTTGCCTCAGAGCTGTTGTCAGACGATCGACCTCGCGAGGACATGCTGGACTTGGTGGTCTTGGTGGCATGACTGACCTTGCTTCCGTGGGTCCATTGGCTTGCAGACGTTCCCTTGGTACCCTGAGATGCCTTCGTAGTCTGGGTGCCGTACGATGTGTGAGACGTATGAGTGGCCATGGTGGTTTTGGATGCCTTCGTTGACTTGCTCAAGTTACTGGAGTTGCTGGATTTGCTGGAATGGGTCGTCAGCGTTGCATGACTGGCTTTTGTGCCATGCGTCAGCTTGGTGCCGCTCGTCGTGTAGCTTGCCTGCGATGAATCCGAAGCACCGTAGCCATCAGACGCGTACGTTGTCTTTGTTAACTTTGACGATTTTGACGAATTGGTGTTGTACGTGGCTTGTGTGGTACGTGTGGCGTGCGTGGTCTTCGATCCCTTCGTCGACTTGCTCGTACGGCTCGAGTCTGAACTCACGGACGCAGAATCGAGACTCCTGCGGAATCGACCACGGGTACGTTTAGATCCTGCCGATGCCCTGCTGCTGATGCTGATATCATCACGGGTCGTCTTCTTTGACATTGATCGAAGTGATTTGTGCGAATTGGTGTGAGTTTGACCATCATTCCAGTCTCTCTCTGAGTCGATTTGAGAATCGCCGGATGTCTGTCCGGACGCGCTTCTATTTGACTGAACTGATCCAGATTGCACAAAGCCGTTAACGCTTCCGGTCCGACTGGCCCCACTTGCGTTGGTGGAGTAGGATCCAGTTCCGAAGGCAAGTTCGGAGATGATGGACGACGCCGTGGACCCGCCGGCTGTGGAGATGGCGGCGTGAGACTGTCCCATGGAGCTCGTCATGTGCCTCGGCAACCCGATGGAGTACTTGTCCGAGTGTTTCGTGGTCGACGCTGTATCACCAGATCGGGTGCGATTGGTCTTGAAGCTCGTCATGGAGGCGCGGCTCTTGTCATCCTTGCCGGTTGAAGCGCTCTTCCACCCGATGGTCTCAATCTCGAAGTTGCCATCGCTGCCCAAGCTGGTGTAGAACTTGTCCGTCTTGGCTCCCTTCCCCTTCGAGCTGAGGTCGTCGCGCTGCTTCGATCCCATTGTGGTGGAGGCTGATGAAACCGTCGACGCGCAGCTTGTCTTGCCCTCCGTCCAATCTTCGGTCTGTCCTCGAGTCCCATACGATCTGGAGTAGTCGTACTCCATCAATTGCCTCTTGGCATCATGTGACGAGGCGATGGAGGTCTTTCCTGATCGATTGCTGGGCACGGAGGAATACGTGGAGGTACTCTCTGCTCCAGTAGTGTACTCGCTTCCCTTCCCCGTGGTGATCGTGTAAATGGATTTGGCATCTGCATAGTAGCCGTCATCATGGTACTTAAGGCTCTGACCTCTGTTGTCTTCGTATCCAGTGAACTCGGTCATGCCATCAGTGACTGTGGTGACTGTCCCGGTCATGTCCATCCTCGAGATGGGCGAGTTGGATTCGTTGCTTTGCATGCTAACCCCAACGCGTGGTGGAGTCATGGGAATGGCAGTGCTTGCGTTGCTGCTGGCGCGAGAGCTCGCTCTGGAACTCGCCCTGGAGCTTCCCCTTGTGCTGGTGGTGCTCGTCGACTGTGCAGACGAAACGGTCTTGCTCGCCCTGCTGCCATTGCTGCCGTGCGTGGCTGTTTCGTGCTGGCTGCCATATCCGTACTCGTCTGGTTGCGATCTTTGGTCTTGCGAGCTTTGTCGGGATGATCGTTTCGCGGAGGATATGGAGTCCTCCTTCGAGTTCTCCCCGATGGTGGACAGCTCGTGATCGTCGGGTTCTCGGGAATCCATCATGTGCTGCGTGGCCTCGTACCGGTCCAGATCTTCCCCATCCTCTGACTTGCTCTCCATGGCGAAGACGCCTGTCTCCGGGTCGTACCCTCGCGATTTGAGGTCATCCACCACGATCCTTGCCGCGTGTTCAGCACCGTCCGATTTGACATTGGGCGCGGCGCTGCTGTGGTAAAGCCTGCGTCGTTGTTGGAATCGGCTCTGCGTCTCTTCCTCGTCATCCGCCACCCACGCTCGTCGTGCGCGCAACTCTTGCATGGCTTCAAACTGCGTGCGTCCGGCCCACTGACTTTTGCTTTGGCCAATCGTTCCTGCCATGGGCTCGCCGCGGTTGTTGTCGGCGTACTGGCCGGGATACTGCGAGCGAGACTCCATCGTTGTCAGTGTATGAAGCGTAGTTGATTCGAGAGTGTTGGGACAGTCGAGCAGGTGTGATTGCTGGAAGCAGAAATCGATCTTCTTCACAACTGTCGTCAATCTGGTTTGCAGCGGTTGAGCCACACACAAACGCTCCGTGCGTCAATGCCCAGCGACCTTGCCTTCGGTAGAGGAAGCAGGGCAGGGCAAGGCAAGGCACGGTCGGTGGATAGATTGGTTAATCGATTCTGTGGCTGCTGTGGTTCTGCAGATGTGATCGTAGATGGAGAATAACCCGGCGAGAGTAACCAAAGGCATGCAACCACCCTGAATGTCCCCCAGCCGTCGTTCGTTAATAAAGGACGATGCAATTTGTTTGAGGTCTGTTCAACAGTGTGTTGGTCTTGGCAGAAGCAGTCGTCTTGATGCTCTTGTCGTTGCTGTTGCTCCTCTTGTTTCTGCCTGTATCGTTGACTTGGCTGATTCTGATCTTGATTGATGTTAGCGTTGTTGCAGTCGCAGTTGATGTCAACGTCGATGTCGATGTTGCTTCTTGTTGTATCGTTGATGTTGTATCGTTGATGATGTCCCTATCGCCATCTCTGCTCGGGATGGTTTGGCGGATGGTATCGTGACGGAATACAAGTGCTGGCGAGTCGCTGGTATTGCACAGGAGAGAAGTTGGTGCGATTGATGTGTTCTGCGACACATGCTGTCGCGAACAGTTGCTCGCGAAAGTTAGGTATCTTGCGATTCTCGACGACGTGTTTTCTGTGTCCGTTTTGTGTTCGATCGTTTTGTGATCGCCAACAGCCAAAACTCGGCTGGCGGTGATGCTCGACATGACACATATTCGTGTATCAATAGTATTAATCCAGGTGAGACGTCCCATGTCACGACGCTCTCCGACAGATTCATATTTATATTCGTGTGTGAATATAGTACTTGAAAATCGGCACGAGAATAAGGGCTGATTCAGTACTCGTGAACATTTTTGGAATGGGTTATGATCTGCGATCCAAATCTCCAGGTGGAACAAGGAACATCAACGTGGATGTGTGCGTCGTTTGTCATGTTGTGTTTTGTTGTTTTGATGGATTGGATCGGCGGTTGTCATCGTCGTGCTTGTTGTTGGCATCAACTGCGCGCCATCGTGATTGATGTTGGTGGGGGATCCTCATCGTCGGCAGCACAAACAAACAAACAACCGCATCAGCATCCTGTCCGTGACAACAACACAGACAAGAGCACAACACAACACAACAGAATACAATTCAACGAACAGAAGAAAGAAAGAAAGAAAGAAGGGAAGATGAGATTTGGAATCGTCCAGCTTTCGTTGATGGCCGCCTTCGCGGTACCAGACGCTGCAGCCTCCTGCCCGGCAGGAACCTGGGGATGCAACATGATTCCTCGCGGTGGTGCTAATGCCGCCTCCGGCTACGCCACCGAGCTGGAAGGTGTCAAGCTTCAGGTCCTGGATGCTGCCACTGGATCGGTACGCATATCCCGTCGCTGGAATCCATCGTGTTTCAATGTTGCCGATTTTGGGTGACTGGTGGTTGCCGCATGAAAATGATTGACGGGAATTGGGTTGCCGGAGATTGGTGGTTTGTGGGTTGCGTTGAGTTGAGTTGTGTGGAGAGAAATAGTGGAGGCTTCGCATCTTGTATCTCGTATCTGGAGCCTCTCTTACTTCTCGGCACCCTCATTTTGCCCCACCATCGTGGTCATTTTGTGCAACATGATGAACGTGCGAAAGCACACATCATAACATCATTCTTCTCACCATGTCTATCCAACATGCAATACTCTTCCTTCAACTCATCTGATCGCAACGATTCATGCATCTGATCAATGATACGATGACCATGCATTCCTCGCACTTTGGGGACTTGCAATTGCACCACGCAACGATTCGTCTTGTGGAACGCATGGACTATGGACACAACGATGGATGGATGAAACGCTGTTCAACTGGGTCCCACAATGCCACCGGCTTCTCACGCGACACCTCACGTATTCGAAACATCAACAATCATCCATCTTCGACGACGGCAATAAACGACACTGGCAATGGTTAATGGGAATGCTGTGCAATCTCCGAACGTGACCATTTGTCTTGAACATTCGTGAACATGAATGCCAATAATCTATCCCGTGCATACATACACATGTTCATGGCGATTGTGCCATCACCGCTGTTCAATTGGTGGTGGCTGGATGATAACAAAAACGACAACACAAAATCGACATCAATTGGATGCATCAATGATTCACGCTTATGGAATGCGTTGTGCGTACCATGCATTACGCCATTCACGTCATGCGATGCCATGCCATGCACAGATCGAGTCTCTTCGCAGCAAAATTGTGAACGAAGGAACCATCATCGACGGATTCGGCGGTCAAGCGGACACCATCTGCAACAAGGCGTTGGAGGATTTCGCCAAGAGCGCACCAGACGCTGGCGATGATCCAACAGCAGCTGCTGAATACGATAAGAAGCTGGAACAACTCGAGGCTGCGCTCGATGCGCCTCTGCAGGTCCTCTATCTGCGACAGCTTGCCTTGCTGAGGGAGAATGCGTTGCAACGGTACCGTGCCGCCAGCAAGACTTCCGGCGCTTCCGAGTACGAGGCCATGCTGCAGGCAGACGGTCTCTTCACACGCCAGGCCGAGGACTCCACACGCGAAGGCTCGGACTGGGACTTCACGGCCGAGCGATCCTACCTCCAGGCCGTCATGAACAATATCGCGGAGTCCGGAAAGAAGGCAGTCGACGTCCAGGTGAAGAGCGCGCAGCAGCAGCAGACCACCATGGCCTTCCTGCAGCAGCAACAGCAGACGATCCAGCAACTTCAGATGCAACTCTACGGACAGTCCTCGCCATGGAACGTCGGTGTCGCGTACAGAATCCCAGATACCAACTTCAATTTGCAAGGATCGTACCAGCAAGGACGTGCCAACGTCCAGCTGAGCTGCGTCCCGGACGAGTACGCACCTTTCTTGGGACCAAACGGCTTCACCAACGGCGTCGGACCAGGCAACCTCGGCCTCTCTGTCAACCTCAGCGTATAGAGCGTCGGCAATTACAACGAGAGTCAGACGCTCTCCTACCGCATACCAACAGTATGATACCATGTGATATGGCATGAGGGTGAAGAGGAAAGGAAGCGGAACGACGTCAATATGGACTAATCTCTATCCCCCACGAGTATGCCACAATGCTTTAGGAAGGCGAGACGGATGTGACAGCATGTCGATCACCATCTCGCGCTCTGAATCGTACTAGTAGTGCAGTGCCAAAATACCTATTAGTTGCTAGAGAGAGAACAAGAACAATAATTAATGGCAATCTCAGTCTCAATGGTGCGAGTAGATTGTTGAATGTCTTCATGGTACAAGGACTCTCCAGTTAAGAACGAGAATGCAACCCCTTGCGGTAGAGTACGGCATGCTCTCTGGAGAGCAACCCAACACATGAGGGTTCACGCAACGTGCGAAAGCAGAAGTCAACGAAATCAACACTTGCAATGCATCAGATTGTCTCTCTATCCATGCATAGCTACGTGTCATCATCATCTTCACCGATATCCCATGAACTGGATTCCGACCGTCCGGTTGCGTGGACCATCCAGATCCACCAGCAGGATGCTCTGCCATTGCCCAATCACGAGCTTGCCATTCACCACGGGTATGCTCTCGGAACTCCCCACCAGCATCGACAGCAAGTGCGAATGCGCGTTGATGGGCTCCTGACCCCTCCACGCTTGCAGCACCTCAGGATCTCCAATGTCCCATCCGTTGTCGCGACACCGCTGTGCCTCCTCCGCGGAATCGGGACGTTGATCGATGTCGTTGTGCCGATACCGCACTCCCGGTTGCGCGACCGATGCCTCGGACCGTTCGTCGGGTGGCGCGATACTGAGGAAGTACCGCTGCATGTCCTGCGCCAACCTGGACTCGCGTTCGTTGATGGTGACGGCGGTCGTGGTGTGACGGCTGATGATGTGGACCACGCCCTGCTGCATGGCGCTCTCCTCCAGCATGGCGACGATGGTCGGCGTGAGATCCTCCACGCTGATGGCCTGTCGCGGCGGTCCTTCCTGGCTCGTCGGGATGTCGACTTGATGGTAGTCGCAGATCGGATCGCCAAGGGCCTTGCTCGCAGTCTGGCCTTGCAGCTTGTGCAGACGCAGCCTCGATGGTTGTGTGGGAGATGGTCCTAGCATTCTGTTGCCGGTGGCGAATGGGCTGCGATGTGGTGTCACCATGGTTGGTTGGAATGCTGAAACCAACCAAGACGACGAGGCAATCAGCAGTGCCGTCGCCAGCATGGTGGAATGAATCGCGGTTGCACCCGTTTGCCTCATTATCTCTCAAGTGCTCCAGTCGCTCCAGTCGCTTCAGTCGCTTCGAGATCGTTACCGAGCTGCAGATCGGCGCAATGATGCAGCTCAGTGTGCGCCTCGCTGCGTGGGATCCTTTGCAAAAGCGTTTGGTGGAATGATGAGTTGCGTGGATTTGGAATACAAAGACCAAATGCCGTTGCTCTCTTGTCAGCACGGATTTTGTTGGGAGTTGTGAACTGATGACACCAAAAGATTCGCCCCTCACACGTGTTGGGAGTGTGCCGATCCATCAATCTCCACCGACTTCAACTTTGACATCATGCCCACAAGACTTCCTGCACCACACTGCTCAATCTATTATACGAGCTATGCATGGTGTTCGATAGACGACGTACAATTGGAGCAGAGTACTCTATACGCTTTACTCTTTACAACACATGAGGATTGGCCACGGCTGCTTGTAAATATTCTATCGTGCCATGCTTGTACTTCGATACTGTCTCTCTATCAATTGACACAGTTGCTAGCTACCTGCTGCTTGACGGCACTTCCATGGAGCACTTCTTTATGCTCAAATGCTCCAGCGAGATCTTTGCCGCAAATACGTACAGTCCCCCGACGTGAGAACATGTGCCCGTACGCTTACGAGCGTACTAGGAGACACTGTGGTGGTGAGCTCCGAACATGTCCTGTAGTCGTACGTAGTTCGCGATTTATGCGCAGTGGGCCAGGTTGGCTCCCCCGGAGCTGTCTTGCGTTGGGCTGTCTGCCGTCTTGGCCTCTTGCTGGGCACCTGGGAGACTGGATGGCGAGGAGCCACCCGAAGTTGGCTGTGCCAGAGACGAATTTCCTTGCAGCGCTTGTTGCTGCGGCTGAGACGGAAGAGCCACATTCATCATGCCTGAGCCAGGCATTGCAGCAACGGACGCAACGGGGGGTGTTGGTGCCATCGGTTGCATCATGTAGGGCATTCCGTTCTGATTCTGTGCCGCAGCCATCATCATCATCTGCTGTTGTTGCATGGGCATCATCATGCCTGCACCGAAGGGCATTTGCATGGCTCCCATTCCCATGGCAGCAGGCGTGTGATCAGGCTGCTGCTGTTGCTGAGACGAGTTGGAACCTTGTGAGGTGGTGGACGCTGCGCTGGTGGCAGGTGCCGTGGCTGCGACTGAGGCAGCCTGTGCTTGGCTTTGTTGTTGTTGTGGTTGCTGCTGTGGAGTTGATGTCGAACCAGCAACGGATGCGGCGGGAGAGGCGACTGGCCCGGAAGCTGCCATGGGCGAGGGCGCTTGTGCGGCCTGACTGGCCATGTGCAGCGCCATGAACTGTTGCTGCTGATGCATCATGAATGGATTCATCATCGGCATGGGCGATGCTCCGGGACCACCGGCCGCAGCTCCGCCATATTGCATTTGATTTGGATTCATCATCATTGGCACCATCATCATCATCTGCAATGGATGGTGCGAGTAACAATGCGGTGCATCATCGAACATGCGAGGACATTCCAGAACGAGAGGCAGATGTCAAGAACCGTTGGTGAGCGTGGACATGAGGTGGGAGGAAGGTTGAAGGAGCCAGTAAACGGTCTCGCAATTGCAAAGATGGGTTCACAACGAAACGTGGAAGCAGTACCAAAACTCGCTGCCACGCGCTTTGCGCGTGCAATTGATACTTCCAGGATGATGCAATACGAACACTTTGATTTGCGGCAACATCGTGGTCGTCGTCGCGAACAGTATAGCTTCTCCGTGCCGCCATCAATACCCATCCTGTGAAGGATGATCAATACAGTGCCATCACTATCATCATCGTCATGATGCCATCATGGACGCTCAATAACAACGCACCTGCTTGCTGGACGGAGAGCTGAACATTGTCTCCTTGAGCTTCTGCGCCGTCTCTTCACCCGCACGCCGTGCATCCTTGAGTTGCTGCTGCAGGTTCTCCGTCTCCGCCTTCGACCGCTTGTTGGCTTCGTGCAGACGTTCCAAGTGGGCGATCGTTCGGGCAATGAGATCCACGCGGTTCGTGGGGCTGAACGTGATGCTGACTTTGGTGGCATCTCCTTGCGCCTCGTCGGCCTCGATCTGCTTGATGAGCTGCGTGAGGTCGTTGAACCTCCTGTTGACATCGAAGCGCCTTTGCTTCTCGCGCGTGCGCTTGCGTTCGGACCTCGCTTCGGCTGCGACGTTGGCATTGACGCCTGGCTGAACGCTGGCTTGATCGTCCATCTTGAAGGCAGCTGCGTTGTTGCTTGGGATGCTGGATGTGTCCGTCATGGCGCCTGCTGCCGCACCACCACTTCGCGTGGCACATGCAGCCAAGGAAGCGGCGCTTGCGAGTGCCGTGCATGCCATGTGTGCCTGCGGCGGCGCCATGCTCGCGTTCGAGTGTGTCGCGTTCGAGTGTGGCGCTGCGTGAGTCACTGCGTGCGCCGATGGGACTGGCGCAACCGCCTGGGCTGGCTGTTGGAAGCTGGTGGTGTGGACATCGTGGTTGGTGGTGGTTGCCTGGGGATTGTGGTGGAGACCGGCGCTGATTCCATCCTGCATGTGCTCCGTGGACATGGCGCCCAGGATCTCCTGGATCTCCTCAGGCGTGAAGTGCCCCGGCATGCCGAAGTGGGTCGGGCTGGACGGGCCGCTGTTGCTGGGCGTCATCTTGCTTGCTTTGCCTTTCCTTTTCTTGGCTCTGTCGTCTTCTGTCTTCACCTGTTGCCTTCAGTTGTTGGGTTGATCGCTGTCTCGGTCGGTTCGTTTCTTCGCCGGTTCGTCCGTTCACTCGCTCTGATGGAGTTGTCAGTTGGGCCTTGTTCGGAGATGGGAGCACTGTTGCTTCCGCCTGCTCTTTCTGCTGCTTGCAGAATGTGCTGAATGTGTTGATGAAGGCTCCGCTCTATTATACAGGTTCACACCAACGTTGATGATGATTATGATCTGTTTGGTGCTTGGACGAAGAATGGGTCAGCGAGAGGATCGCAAGATTGAAGTAATTGTCCGAACTAATACAAGGAAGGTGCTCCTCCAATAACATCAGCATGAGTCTCTCGTGGATGGTGCGAAGTCTCCACAACAGTTGCTGGAGAGTGACTGTGGTGGAGGAGAAGTTCGGCCACGACGCAGCACATTTACGCCAACAAGGAGGCGTTCGAATCTCTGTGACCACGCTTCCGAGGCGAAATACCCGATTCTTGTTCCATCTCTTTTTCGTCTGTGCTTGCTCCGTGCAGCAAGGGGTGTTGGTGATGAGTTTTTGGTGGGTGTTTCTGAACGAACAACATCTGCTCATCACGACACAGCGTGCACGTCGTTTCCAAGGGGAAGGTCGGAGTGTGCGCTGCAGTACAATTTCTACGCGCGTGTTGTGAGACGTGGGCGTGAAGGGATGACGCACGGAACAGCCTTTGTCCAGGATTTGCACACGATGACACTTTTCTGTGGCAGCGACGACTACTTCGACTTCACAAGGCTATCATCCTCACTGTTGATTGGTCAATTCCATGTCTTACACGACGTTTGAATTGCTCGTGTTTGATGTTGACGCAACCGTGTTGTTGTCAGAGGGTAAGAAAATTGCCCAACTTGAAAGGAATCTTGTTTTTGTGTGCGGTATCTGTGTGATGCGTCAACACGCACACATCATCGTAACCATGACAAACAGAGGCAGGCCCATCGGAAACGAGGAGAGGAAGAGAAAGCGAGAGAGGGGAGAGGCATCGATGTATCAATACCATTCTATCACACGAGCTATCCCTACCTCCCCGAGAGTGAATCGATCGCACATGTCGCTTCGTTTTGCACACTCACCGCAAACGGGTCGTCTCGAACGTAAGCGCAAACTATCATACGAGCTACATTCTGCTGCTCTGCCAACTTCGTGTTTGGGTGTACGACATATGGTAGCCCTGTCAGAATGACTGGGTGTCGATGATGACCGACCTTGTTGCAGTCAACCTTCCTCCACCCCTCTACTAGACTATCCGCCGCTCTGCCATTCTCTCTGTCTCTCTTCGTACTTATACGTCATGGTAGAATCGCACTTGCCAGTGCTATGTACAATATAGTAGAATATATAGAATCTATGACTATCCAATGGCAGAACTGATCAGCGGTTCTCCATCGATATCAATGATCGGTAGGATGCATCCCGTCCCATCACATCCACACAACATCTGCGACTGGATGGCACACCGTCACAATCAGCCCAAAATGTGAGCAAACAAGAAGACAGAATGCAAACGAATGAATGGATCGAAGGGCCGCGGTTCTGGTTTGGAATGTGCGATTGCGATTGCTATCCGCCATGGCCAAGAGGGATCTCCTCATCCAAGTGCAAACAAAAGAGAACAAAGGGCAGAGCGCCTTGTTCCAATCCTCTTTTCCGCGTCGGGGTTCTGGATTTGTGAAAAGTGTGAATCGGATGCCCCCCTCTCCTCTGTGGTAGTTGGACTAAAGGCACTCTATGCAGTGAGTAGTCTAATACATTGGTTTTCACGCCACGGCAACATGTGCACGCACGCACGACTCTTGATCTTCCGGCGGTGCCAAACCTTTGGATAAAGACATCCATCGGCGTCCTGCACACCAGAGTCCTCTCTTCCTCCCTCTATCTCGTGCACGCTGACGATGCTTCTCGAGGAAGAACAGTGCAAAGCCTTAGAATTCTTCATGATGGCGCAACGCACAGTTGTACTCTACCATCGAGAGTGGTGCGCTTGGGGTTCTTGTGAGTCGGCTCTTGTCGTCAATGAGCCTATCTCATTCTTGTAGAACAACAAGGTACAGAAACAGGCTTGTGAGAAAAATGGCGCGAAAGGTGGTTGTCGATCGCCGAAATCTTCGCACACAACAAAACAAACACAAGCACAATCACAAAGACACCACATCAGGTTGTGTTGCATTGGTTTGCTTGTCGCATCAATGCTGTGGTGATTCCTCAGGACTTGCATCAGCATCCCGACGCAACTACATCTGATCGCTGCACTCAACATTGACTCGTTGAGGTTAAGACGGACCTGCAATCACATCCAGATTGGAGTCTTTATTGCTGCGACCGCTGGTATTGGCTGTGCAAGCGTCATTGGCATTGTCGGTGACATCCCTCGACTCCATATCGCATTGATTTGAAACCGCAGCACGCTGAGCATCGGTGCTGGTTGCTATCATGGAAGTCCCCTGCCTGAAGACATGCAAGTCAGACGAACTTGCGAAGTACTTGATTCATCAACGATTCCAAAAGGTAAGCCAAGAGAATGCCAATACAAGGACGAAGAGATGCAGGGAGCAGTTCGCCACACACATACGCACATAACTTCCCTGCTTGCTCACTCACCTTCGCGCTCCGTGCGAGTTCAACCCTGCGAAACCAAACTGTTCATCCCCGTGTCATCGATCGTTCTCCACTTCCCTTCCCTTCGCTCTTCTCATTTTCTTCCCTGCGATTGCAGAATGCAACGCAAGCGGCGGGATTCTTACAGAGCGCTCTCGATCACGTTGAGAACAAAGGA
This sequence comes from Craspedostauros australis, assembly GCA_026770025.1. NCBI lineage: Eukaryota > Bacillariophyta > Bacillariophyceae > Mastogloiales > Achnanthaceae > Craspedostauros > Craspedostauros australis. The sequence continues at coordinate 2,099,323 of JAMXDE010000010.1, read as the reverse complement.
TCGGCTGCTTCGAAGGCGTCCAACGGAGAAGATGGTGGTGCCAGTGATGACGGAGCCAGCGCCTGCGCCATTGTGACATCGAAACCGACAGAGTTAATCATCGGAGAGGCCATCACAAGAGAATGCGAAGTGAGCGTGATGAAACCGCGCGTCGGGAAGTGTGCGCTTACCGTGCACGAACATGGCCTGTGCTTCACCAAGAAACCATCTGCGGCTGCAAAAGCAAAAGCGGACGTGCAAAATGGGCCAGCCGACGTGGTGAGATGGATCGTTCAATCGTCAGAGATTCGGGCAAAAGGTGGGGGTATCGCCGTGTCAGAGTCTGAAGAAGGAACGCCGTCGGCTGTGTCCCATTTGGTCCTGTTCCCGAAACCAGAAGACTGTCGCAAGGCGTTTTCCAAGTCGAACAAGACAACGAAGCCGAGAACCGCCGATCTTGTGCTGCTCTGCTTCGATACTCCACGGCATGACCTTCCCAACACAAAGAAGCCTGTCGATCAGGTCTGTTTTTCTCTTCCATTCGATAAAACCCAAGGCGGGGCGCTATCTCCTCACCTCGCGCCAGATGATGGAGACGACAACGACAATGGCGATGGCAACGACGGTGGTGGACTCCTGCACGAAGAAGCGTCAACAAACAGGAAGAAGAACCCAACACTGCTTTGGCAAAATCTCTTCGTGCAACATCTGGGGCTGTCTCAGCAATCGCAGCTTTCGTTCGTCGCAAGGCCTGAGGAATCCGGGTTGAAGCCAGAAGCGGCCGACGAGTCATCGTACGCATTCGCATCATTCCAAGCTCCCAATACATCCACGACGACAGGCAACATGCCCTTCGTGCGATGCTACTCAGGTGTCCAGGATGGGGTTCTATTCCCGATGCGTTCCGGGCTGCTCTTCTTCAAGCCGCCCAGCTTCCTGCCCCGCGAACGACTCGCGAGCATTGCGTGCGGCCGTGGCAGCGGAGGCGGAGGATCCGGGAATGCATCTCGGTACGTGGATCTGGTGGTCGAAGTGCACAACTCGTCTTCAGAAGCAGAACACTCGCCCGACTCCAACCCAACCAACGGGGATCAACATGAGAATGCAACCACGCCCATGGAATTCTCCAACATTGCCCGCGAGGAAGTCGGCGTGCTGAACAACTACATCCACAGCATTCTCATTCCAGCAATGCAGCAAGACGTGAATGCGCATGATGCTGCGGCTGAAGGCGCCGATTCGTCGGAGGAAGCCGTGCTCGCAAAGGAGGCAGCTTCGTCGCAAGACGAAAGCCTGCCGGATGCAACTGCAGTGGCCGAAGATGACGACACGGAAGACGACGGGGATGGTGCAATGTCCGACGGCATCAGCGATGAAGAAGATGAAGTGTTTATGGTCGATGGGGACAACGATGACGATCGTGCCGACAGTAATAATCACAGTGGCAACGGCAACGAAGAAGAAGAAGATGATGACCACGATTCGGCCGACGACGAAATCCTGCTAATGAAGGGCGGCGATCGGATGCGTTCAACAACAGCCCAACAAACCAAGGACAAACTGAGCCAAGGGGATGGCGATGTGGAAGTCGTGGAGGATGAGTTTGCCAAGGAGCTGGCAAAACGGAAAGCGAATGACTCTGAAACAGAGAGTGAGGCTGACGATGACGACGAAGAGACTGGCAACGGCGGCAGCAACGACAACAACAGCCGAACAAGAAACAAGAAGCGCATGTCTAAACGACTGAGAAGACCATGACGACACAAAACTGCAAGGATCACTGGGAGAAGCAGCAGTGTTGGATGGGAGGGACATAGAAGACCAAGGAACAATCCGAACCTCACGGCGTTGGACTCGGCTGTGTCCGCAAGGGGATGGAAAGCAGAGTACGGATACTCAAGACATTAGAGTAGAATCCTTCATAGCGCACTCTGACACCAGTTCGAATCGCAAACAAACCGAACCAAGTTTGAAACGGACGTTGTCGTAACCCCACTTCACCACGACGCATCATTCCATAATCTCTTGAACTCAGGAGAGTCCACAAGTTGGTCTAGTCGGCGATGTTATCCGCATTGAATCACGAGTGTTTGAGTGCACAACATCAACGATTGAGAAATCTTGGCATCAAGTTTCACGCCGCCGCCATCTCCTCCCACGCACCACACCACACAGCCACAATAGCACGGCTCACAACCATCGAAGCCACCACACAAAGAAGGCAGCTCTGGTTGGCGGGAGCTGGCGCGAGTATGGTATGCATGATGGGAAACAGCGACACGCTGCGTTTGGATGAGATGGAAGATTGGAGCGGTGGAGGCAAGAAACAAAACAGTTGCCACACCTGTCGATCACCCAACCGGCCCAACGCCTCAACGCACCCCCATTGATGAATATGAACGCAGAGATCCCAGAGGTCACTCACACGCACGAGGGCAACGTGCCGATCCATGATCCCCATGGTCTGGAACCAGTTGCTCAAGCAGATGAGCGGAGTGAGGGAGGCGGAGCAAATCATGCGCCTGCAGATGCTGCGGAATCTTCACGCCGAGAGAAAGCAGATCCGCATGGAGAGAACGACCACAAAACGGGCGAGAATACCAACAACGACAAGGTGAAGGACGGCGATTCAAACAACCGCGGGCTCTCAACGATTCAATCAAACCCAAGCGAGAAGCCGCACGAGCCATCCAAATCACGCCCGGCGAGTGAACCGACGTCTCCATACGATGCGGACAACAAATCGGAACAAGCGGAGGAGCCAGCAAAAGCAACCGCAAATCCATTCGCAACATTTGCATCTTCGTTTGGGCGACCGCTCGGGAACAACAAGTCAATGCGGATCTTCTCCGGATTGACAGCAGCGCCAAAATCGCCAGCAGCTTCGCTCACGCCGTCTCGAGCAACCATCATCGCCACAAGCAACAGTCACGGAGGCACAGGCGATGGCGGCCATGGGAACGAAAATAGTCAAGCAAGCGGTGAGAGAAATCCTGACATGAAAAGAGTGAGGAGAGCATGGACGGTTGTATCTCCCAGAGTACCGAAACGCCGACGTCAACGCAAAAGTGGTCGTCAACAGAAGCGCAAGGACCTCAGCACCGCCAGCTTTCCCAGCCAGCAACAGACCGAACATACACCCAATCATCGTTCTGTCCCAAACACTTCGAGTTGTCCAGCTCCTGCGCCCCTGACATCGCCAACGAGCTCAGAAACGATCGATCAAATTGGTCAGTCTCTTGACAGCAAGCTGTCACCGACTCAGACGGTGGTCGGGGATGTTGCATCGGGTACAAACATGACTCTCCCTTCGTCGACTAGTGACAGCGTCGCATCGGAAAAGGATACCAAGCCAGCAAAGAAGAAAAAGCAACAGGCACGCAGAAAGAGAAAAACCTGGGTGCCCATGAGCGACTTACCAGAAGAGGAGCAACGACATGCCATCAAACGATGGCACAGCCTTATTGCGAGCAACGGCTCAACGACCATCGAGCAGAGAAGGTATCAGCTGTTTGTGGCTGCTCGAGTTCATGCGCAATGTCACGAGACTGCCGTTCGCAAGGCACTTGAAAGAATCCACCAAAAGTTCCCTGGTTTCACTGTCGATATGCTCGCAAAATCTGATCCCAAGGACTTGGCATCCTGCATGACCAACGTACAATACCACAACGCCAAAGCAAGGCATATTGTAGAGGCATCTAAAGATATCGTTTCCAAGTTCCATGGGTGCGTCCCAGCAGATCAACCGTCACTGCTGCAGCTCAAGGGGATTGGGAAGGTGCTTGCAGACCTGTTGGCGACAGTCAACGCACCACACGTTCATCATGAGATGGCCAAGGCAACACCAACAGTAACGGAGGCGGAAACAGCAACGAAGGCAACGACAGCGGAAGCGCCAACTGACAAAACGGACAGAGATTGCATTCGTATGAAAACCTCAACAGGGTGAAGCATGCCCACGAACTCCATGAACTGCGGCTAATTTAGTGCTGCATTCAGAACAACAGTCCTAACCGTATGTGCATGAAAAGCAATGAAGCACTAATGTATGCGCGATCGGCGACTTCTTCCAGCAAAGTCGCAACTTGCCCAGCAGTTCTTCTCCATTCCTCTATCACACCAGGCTACCAATACTCTGCTATCGTGGTCATCGTTCAGGAATGTTGGAGATGATCTATCATACTCCTACTCAGTTACTCTCTGGAATAGTTGCCCCCAGCCGGATCGCACCTGCGGCAACAGCCACCACAACAGAATCGTGGGTTTCCTCTTGCCTCTTTTGTGATTGTTGCCTTGCAATCCCTATCGTTGCATTCGTACGTAGCCGCCGTGACCTCCGCAATCTTCGCAACCACCGTCGCTGTCTCAACCTCAGAAAGTGCCAGAGATCAGCATCTTGGCACGGATCTCATCCTGCGGATTGTACGACACGCTGTGCAGGAGACGGATCATCTCAGACCTGCTGTTGGGGTGGCCCCATTTCTCCAGCACCATGCCTTCCATCTGCTTCCCGTAGCACACCGCCTTCAAACATGAAGCACGGGATCCAGGCCTCGCGCCATTCTCGGTACGATCCCCTTTGCGACCTCGACCTCGACCGCCGTCGTTTGCAAGCCCGGAAGCGCTGCCACTGCCACTGCCATTGCCGTTGGTATTCGCACTTGCAAGGTCTTTCAAGACGCCACGGAGCTCCTCGAGCACCTGGCCAAACACGGTCGATTCCGTGGCCAGCTTGCGCAGGTTCGAGTCGGTCAGATCTTTCTGCGTGCGGATCCAATCCAACCACAGCTGCGTGTCGCACCATAGGCAGTAAGACCACAGCTCGGCGGCCATCCGCTGCGACCAGGATTCATCCTCCACGCACGAGCACACCACCAGCGCAATGAAGCACAGGCGGACGCGTTCCTCGGTGTGGCTCGTCTTGCCGAGCTTGTCCAGAGCGACCTTGACAAGTTGGTGCGGGGCCATCAGCGCTTCTGATCCTGTGGTCACGCGGGCCTCGGCTTCGCTATCCATCGCGTTGCTGGATTCGCCTTCCGTCAGCATCTGCTGACAATTCACGAGGTCCAAACGCCGCTCGATGTCATCACCGCGATCCAGCACGCTTCGGCTCTTGGTCACGTTCAACCTCTGCGACAGCTTGGCCATGCTCAAGGACCACAGGATGTTCTTTGTCGTGGCGGCCATCCCCTTTGCGCCCTCTTGACGGCCGCCTGTGATGTCATCGGCACGATCGACATCATCGACACCGGCACATCGATGCAGCAACGAATCCGTGGCGCCGTCGTAATCACCTTGCCGGATGTGCTGGACCCATCGGTACGGTCGCAATCGCTCATCCTGCCTGAGGAGGGCGTTGAGGTCCTTCGGCGAGTGCCTTCCGTAGTTCAGCACGTGGCCGAACATGCCCTTGTCGACGTGCCACTGCAGCACGAACTGGGCAAAGGTGGATCCGGACAGCAGATCGACCTGTTCCGTTTCATCCAGCAACCGATCCAGCGCGTACGAGGATGCATCTCGCTTCTTCTCGTGATCGGCGGATATCTGGCAGATGGCCTCGAAGTGACCATACTGCACGGACAGATCGAACGCCGTCTCATCATCGCCTCCGTTGATCATCCGCAACAACCCAATGCCCAGCACCTTCACCTTGGCATACTGCTTCTTCGAGTCTCTGTCGCTGTCTTCGCAAGACTCTCCGAACGACCGAAGGGTGGCTGCCACCACCGTCTCCGCCTGATCCATGTCCAACCCCACGCCCAGTGACGCCTCGCGTCGGAGGTGCTTGATCTGCCGCAGCAGCACCGACTGGAAGGATGGATGACTCAGGAATGGTCGGAACTCGCCCGCGGCGGTGCTGGATCCAAACTCGAATGGCTGGTCGTCAGGGACGTCGTAGAATGTGACGGCGCGCTCATCCCTGTACAATGAAGCCATGTGCAGACAGTGGTGCAGCCACGAGGCCCATGTTGGAGCATGCGGCCAGTTGGTCTGCTCCTCCTGCGTCAGGATCTTCAACAGCCAATCTGCGATGTCGTATGACTGCAGCTTGGAGAGTTGGTCCTGCTCCCACGACCCCTCCGCTCGGTGATTGCTCAAGGCATCGAAGACGGCCAGCTGCTGCCCGATTGACAGAAGCTGGTATCGGCAGGTTGTTGACAGAGATCGGTACAGTCCGCCGTTCTGCAGCAGCTGGATGAGCGTGGCGTGCCATTCCAGCGGGTTCTGGGCCGATGACTTGTCCACCTTGTGCTGCAGCTCCTTGGCGAAGGCGATCACGGCCACCTCCAGGTCCTCAGCATCGGCCTGCGTGAGGCTGGGTGGCAGCAGACGTCCGTTGATGATGGATTCGTCCGTGTTCTGATAGGACTGCCAAAAGACCGATCGCAGATGAGACATGAGGGTTTGGATGAGTGCCATGCTGGCTGGGGTTGCGCTGTCGCCGCTTCGGAGCCGTTTGATTGGAGGACCGAATTTGGAGGACCTGGAACGAATGAGACGGACGCGGATTCCCAATCCCGATGTTGTGATCGCGGTGAAGCCATGCGTGACGGTGTCCTTTGCGAATGCATCTGGTAGCAGGGCGGGAACTTGCGTGGTTGGCAAGTCAACCTCATGGATGATGTCTCCCTCTTGATGATTACCGTCAGCACTGTGAACGACGTCGCCGTCGCTGTCGCGGTTGCTGATATTGTTGATGTTATTGTTGCTCGAAACTGCCATGATGATGTTGGTGTTGTGGTTGATGGAGTTGGATGCCAGCGAGCAGAATGATCCGTAGACGATGCCATTCGCAGCTGATAGCAGAGCCAGCACCTGGACGTGAGAGGGAACCGCAAAGCGCGAGAGCCACTGTGCCCGAACTAACCGGAACGACGGTGGAGACCGAGACTTGGCATTGCCAGAGCTGCTGTTACTGCTGTTACTGTTGTCGGTGGTGTCAGAGATTACGGTGCCTTCCAACCAAAAGAGCTTGGACTCGTTGCCACGGTTGGCACGGACGATTGCATGGATGGAATCATGCTTTTTGTTACCACCCATCATGGTACCATCAGACATCTCAATTCCACTCGACGACGACGATGATGACGATGGTGCATCGCTGAGAGTGACTCGAATGACGTTGATGCTGACGTTGCCATTGTTGCTGAGACCTCCTGCAAACAGCCATGGTTGTTGGGCAGTCAATTGGCGGTTGTTGTGATTGACGAGGAGATTCCCGATCTGGCACGCAGCGAAAGACGCGTGGTGGGCATCTGCCACGGTTGGAGTGATCGTCCATCGGGTGACATCTCCCGGTGACGTGACCGAGTACATCGTGTACACTCCATCCTTGGTCGACGATGGGGTGGATTGGATGATGATCTGTTGGATGGGATGACCAATGCTCGGCGTCTTGCCACTGCCACTGCCAACACCGGTGCCATACGAAACAGTGGACACCAACCCAGATGCGATGCGTGACAGAATCCCGGATGAAGCAGAGCTATCCTGCATCAGACGAACGTGCAAGCCGGCGGGGACGAGAGTATGCGTGATCCAGTACAGTCTCCCCCACGATGTTCCGATCACCGCGATCCCACCATTCGGCGGGATGGAAAGCGTCGTCGCGCTCTCCCCTTCCTCCAGATCGATGCGCACAGTGGTCGTCTTGCCAGGCAGAGGCAACCGAGAGTGCAGATCAGCCTTGGTGATCTTCCTCAGTGTCAAGATCCCGGTTGCGGCATGCAGAGCGAAGAGGTTGACTGCATCTCCGCGATCCCCAATCGATGCTCGCAGACCCAGGAAGATGCGTTGGTCTGTAGCGTTGGTAGCCGCCGGGCTATCGGGTCCTTGATTTGACGGACGTACTCGTGCTGGCGATGGCGCTGGTTCTGATGCTGAGGTCGGATCAGGTCCAGTATTGAGATTGAGGTGGGGAAGATAGATCTTCCGAAAGTCTCTGGGTCCTTGCACTCGTTCTTGGACCAGAGACGTGGTCTTGGGTTGCCAGACATGGACGTATCCATCATGGGATGCCACGCAGGCCCACCCAGGGCAGGAGGCGGAAGCGGCGGCATCCACAAGCAGCGAAGCGCTGGTTCCCAACGCCCGTGGAACGGCCGACACCACATCCACCGACCAGGGAATGTGTGCAGATGGTCTCACGAGCTGCCTCTTGTCGTTGATGGACGCAGATGTCGCAGCCAGCGAGCTTGAGTTGGTGGACATGTTGCTGCCCTGGCTGATGCTGCGCTTATTCGCGGGGGAGAACGGCATGATAGATGGTGTCGATTAGAGTAGATTAGAGTGGAGTCAAGTACGACCTACTCGTGCGGTGGTGTGTTTGCGGCTGTGAGGATTCGTCCATGGATCTTGAATGGTTTGTGTGGAGTCCTTGTTCGTGTGGTTGTTGTGTGTTGACAATGTTGTGGTTTGATTTTGAATACCTCCATCTTATTGGAGCGAAACCAGACGAAGGTGTGACGTCACGACGGGATGGCAACAGCATTAGAGTCAAACGAGTCAAACGAAAAGATAGGCTCAACAAGGAACCAAGCAACAAAACAACCGGTTGTGTGCTGACAGCAACAACAGCAGCAAGAACAGCAACAACAGAAACAGCAACAACAGCAACAACAGAAGACATAAGTCGACTTCAAATAAGACCAACATCGTAGTTACAACAAACCAACATCATCTACTGTGGATTCTGAGTTAGTTCTAATACATCTGTGGAAATGTGTGATTGTCGTATTTGTCACGAATTCGCGTGTATGCACGTTGTAGTCTGCCATGCTCACGCCAGGAAGACGATGCGCTTTGGGAGTGTATTTCGTGTGTGTTTACAGAAGCTCTATGCATAGACTGAACGATGCAAGATAGAAACACAGAATAGAACAGAGCAGAGCAGAGGAGTTGCATTGACTCACAACAAGTCCAAACACAGCACAAAACGCAAGCCACATGAGGAGACTTAGAGACGTGGAAAGCAATGTCAAGCACTTGCGAGTAGACTAGGCAGAGGACTCTGGAGTATGAGCATTTCGAAGTAGTATGGTCGTGAGCAGAGTAGTACACTCCTGAGCGGTCGTGAAGGAGAGGCCAAGCCCATGGCATCAGAGAGGAAGTGAACCATTGGCACAGACATGACCTGAGGAGCCAAGAGTTTGATATCTTGATCTTTGGATACGAGTGGGCATACCATTGCGACTGTGGCATTCGCTGAGTAGTGGCGATTGGAGGTATGGAGCGACGAAGGTGCTTGTAGGATCCATTCCATCATGTTCGCATTCGACGATAGAAGTAGCGGCTGGTATGGTATTGATGCAAGGGGGTTGCTCTGTCGTGTGCGAGACTGTTACGTACGATCGATGGTACATACTCCTGGTGCACGGCTTGCAAAGTAAGCATGAATGGGAGTGGGTGTATGGTAACCATCCTGGCCATACTTCCGAGTACTCCTCACGATTACCTACCAACGCGGTCGCGATGTCGAATGTCGAATGTCGCGAAAAGACAGAGGTTGGGCGGTCCGAACATGAGCAGTCGTAGTTGGTTGCTGTTGCGACAGAGCCGATGTGGCCACCATCGCCGCCACCGTCGCCATTGCCATGAACGGCAGAACGGGAGAGACAACACGGCATCCAAGTCCATGCCTAACCTCGAGCTCAAGGTCAAGCTGGAGACTCATCGAAGGACCAAATCTCCAACCGCGCTTTGCGCGAGACTTGATCCCGCTTTCTCAGAGTACTCGCGTGCATTTCATTCACACGAGCTCTTCCCGTCCATGCAGAACAACCATCTGAGACTCTGGTCGATGGAAGATTACCAACAAGAAGGGCCTCTGTTGGTTTGCATTGCGGATTGAGTGGAGTAAGGTTGAGTGAGGTGGAGTAGGACGGAGCAGCGTGGAGTGAAGCACTTCGGCAATCTCATCTTGCATCGCGCTGCGTCAATAGGAATCGAGTACAAGCATGTCTGGTACAACCTATTACGTACGACTGCTAATACGAGTAGTTGAGTACAGTGTGGATGTGCCATGAAGAGGTACCACCCTCTGACCATAGCCCCACAATAACAAACGAACAACAAAAATAGAAGAGAGTACTGGTAAAGCGGGGCAGAGCACCATGTGACACCGCGTGCAGTGGTACAGTACACTACAAGACGATGCAGGACTGTGACAAGAACAACTGCGCATTCTCCCTCGCTTGTCGAATTCGACATCATCTCCCACCGAATTTCGCCGACCAACATCATTCGTGTGGTATTCGTATTGTATCCAGCGTCTGTCTGAATCGCTTGGAAGCTCTTTTATGCGAAGCAGAACAACGAATGGACGACTCGTCTCGTGTTAACGCACCCACCTGAGTTTTTGGACCCTTCCAAATTCCATCGTGACACAACAATTAGACGGCGTCTCTGAGGTGGTGACTTTCGTAGTACATAGCATGGGCGAGTTGCAGTTGCGTTCTTGATTGTGCGTGGTGTGAAAGAGTTGTGACCTCTTCGCCTTGTTCATAAATGCGCGCGCGACTTTCAAATGATGGGGGAATGCCCCCTCAGAAAGTGCCTCGCTGGTGAACTCTCCAGTCTTTCGCAGTTCGCTGTTTTTCTCCCCATTTGCTCTCATCGCTGTGACCAACGCCACTGTCTCCCTCCTGGTCATCATCATCATCATCATCATCATCGTGAGTGAGTGAGTGACGTTGTCGCTTGTCGCAGGTACCGAGTATGCTCCGTTCGAAACGTAAAATATGATAGTAACTTGTTCAGGCAGTCGGGAGATGGTTGGGTCAAGAGGCGTCCATCCATTGGCTGGTCAATTACGATCTATTCGAGTGTCCCGAACCTCTCGACCATCTCGTCGTCGTTTGGTCTGATCATTTGGTTGTTTGTTCGGTGAAGTTGGCGGGATGGCGGAGTTCGATGGGTATTGTTTACTTGTGTTTCTGTTGGGTGGTTGACGTGGTGGTTTGGGGCGTTTGTAATCGGTTTCGCAGAGACATTTTCCGGTTCCTTTGACGAGGGACTGGGCTTTGTTCTTCGCGCCGCAATGGACCATTCGGTGTTCTGTGGTGGTGCACGCTTTCTACCGTCGCCCTTTGCAGGTTTGGTTGTCGATGGCGATGATGTCGTTGTCGTTGTTGGTGTTGGTGTTGTGGGCTCCGCCAATTTGTCCTGAGATCGTGTTTGGTACGCATGGCGAGTGAGGGCACATTCTCGTATCAATGCAGATACCGCGTGGGTGGACAAGAGCGATGCTGAGTAACGTTCTGTTGGCGCTCATGGGAGAGCGCGTGTCACCCCACGATACATGAACCGTTGACGAACATTCACCATTCTCTCCATCCAGCCAACTTGTGGCGAAGACAACAAGACGGAGGAATAGCTCGCACAGTGGACGAGAGTAGAGCAGGCACAACCACGAGATTCCCAACAACGAAAAGTCAGAACAGCAACAACGACAACAACAATAACGCAGTACTGCGAGGCAAGTTGGTCTCGGTTTTGGCTTTTCTGGCTATTTCTGGCTTCCTTGTGCCTCCTTCCTCTTTCGGTCATCGCCCTCACCTTCGCCGTTACCAATGTCATACAGACATACGAACAGAGTGCCATACGATCTGCTCATACCTGCAATAGCTCGTGCATTCACAACGGCGAAACACACAGACAAAGCAAGGAGCAAAGCAAAGACGAAACACCACAAAGGGTCAACGGCAATCACAGAGGAACAAAGAACCCGTCCCCAAATCTCAGAGAAACCAACAGATCAGAGTAAAGCAGTGTAGAGCACGAACAGAGTACGAGTAGAGTAGAGCAAGACGAGCGTGGAGCGCTGTCCAAGTATTCAAGTGCTGACATTCTACATGCTCTGTACTCGAAACACACGAATACCTGCACTCTCCTATCTTCCACGGCACGCTCTGCATCCTACGCTCTGAAGTACCCACCTGCTTCACTCCCTCACAACCGTCACAATCATCTTCGCTCTCCGGCTTCGCCATCTCCGTTCGCAGAGCGTAGGTACAACTCCAAGTTGCCTTCCCATCTCGCCTGTCAGCGTGGGTCGGTCAACCACTGGATCTTCATAGGTTGTGCCATACTCCCACCGCTGCTCCTACTGCTGCTGCGACTGCTGCTGTTGATACTTCGACGCGCCGTGGTTGCAATCCACTCTGACCTGTGATTCGGACCCTCGTCCATCCATCAAGCTGCCTGCTTCCTCAGCCACACCCACAGCCACAACCATCTCAATAAGCAGACGCTTCTATCTCAACGAAAGCACCAAACTCTGACAAGCCTGACCACCCTGCCCACCCTGACGACAACCACTTACTTCGAGTACTCTACTCCACTTAGCTCGCAGGATCTGACAAGCCAACCCATCACCACATCACAGCCACGCCGTCATGGACAAAGGCGGCAGAAAGCGCAAGAGCTTGCACGGTTCCATGGCTGCGAGGAATGAAAAGAAAGGACCTGCAAAGGCCGGCGAAGAAGACAGCTGCTCCAGCAGCAATGACGACCATGGCAGCAATGACGATGGGAGCGATGCAAGGCCAACAAACAAATCCCGCATGGACGGCAGTCCGAAGATGAAGATCAAGATGAAGAAGGACAAGAGACGGCTCAAGATGAAGAAGCAGAAGCAGAAACTCAAGCAAGCGAAAAGCGCCCCGACAACATCTGCCAGCGGCAGCGTCGATCAAGTCCACGATCGTGGCAATGATGAATACGAAACGAATCGAGCTCGCGGCGACAAGCGGCAGCAAGTGGCATCAGCAATGCCATCATCATCAGCAGCAGCAGCATTGCCATCAGGCCCATCGCCTCCCACGGCGTTGCCAACATCATCGCCGTCCTTCCTGCATTTCCCCTTCAAGCTTCACAAGATGCTGGAAGCCGCAGAAACAGAGGGCGACGATGACATCGTGGGCTGGTCGCCTGACGGCCGTTCCTTCGTCATTCGAGACCGCGACAGATTCATGAATATCATCCGTAAGTTAGCTGGTTGGTGGCCGACTATTGGCGCTTGGCATTCGTTTCGAGACCACTGGAGATGCAAACGACTGGACATGCAACGTTGACCAACGTGATCGTGATCATCATGCCAGTGACGCCGTGTGGCGACCCTTTCTTGGGGACCAAGACTGGTGCAACATGCAATCGCTGTGTTGAAACATCACTCATAACCAACTCACAACCAACTCACACCTTGCATCGCATCCAACTTCTCATGCATGACATGGCATCAAACGGAACGAAATCAAATGCCATCCAACTGCACCTGCACTTGTATCAACAACGTTGCCAAATCGCAACCTTCTCACAACCGTCATTCCATGCCAATACCGCATTCGCGCGCCATGCACTGAATTGCTCTGACATGAGCAGTGCCACGCTACTTCAAGCAATCGCGGTACAAGTCATTCCAACGGCAACTCAACCTTTGGGGCTTCAACGCCACCAGAGGTGGCAAACGTCAGCAAAGCTCCATATCGCATCCGTACTTCGTCAAGGACAGGATCGATCTATGCATCAGAATCACTCGTGAGAAACTGAAGGTGAGGGACGAACCGCCGTTGGCAAGGCCCAGTGCCGCCACTGGTGCGGCCGCTGCGACGGTGGCAATGTCTTCATCGTCATTATCACCACCGCGATCAGCGCATGCGGAGACTGGCGCGAGTACCCCCCATCGTGTCCAGGCAGCCTCGGCCAGCCAGTCTCAATTCCCATCTGACAATCAATCACAACAGCAGACCCGACAACAGACATTGGATGCCTTTGCTCGGGGTGTCGCCATGGAGCAGCAACAACAACAGCAACAACAGCAGCAGTTGGGACAACAGCAGCAGTTGGGACAACAGAATCAGTCTCCGTTTCATCTCCAACTCCAACAGCAACTTGCGCAACAGCAGCTGCTGCAACGGCTATCAGGCGGCAACTCTCTTGGCTTGCTCCAACGCAATCCCGGTGCCTTGCTTGCCCATCTTCAACCACAGCAGAATTCTATGGAAAGGCTGTTGGCACTATCACAACTCGGACAGCCGACGGAGATGGCGACACAGCGATCGTTGCTTGCGTCCGTTCTACAGCAACAACAGCAACAACAACAGCAGCAACAGTCCTTGCTTCTGGCACAGCAATTGGGTGGGTTGAATCCACTGTTGCTGGCACAGCAGCAATCCGTCGGTGACCTTCTTGCCAGCTCTGCGAATCCGTTGATTCCATCTGATACGTCAACGGCGTTGCAGGCACTTCTGGAACAGCAGCAACAGCAGCAGCACCAAGCGACAACAACGATAAATGCCGCGGCGGAAGACACAAGCGCGAGCAAAGGCGCGTCAGCATCAGCAAGCGGCACAGCGCAGCAGCAGACGCAACCACAGCCATCGTCGCAGTCCCAGCACCTTCAACTCCTCGCTCAGCAGCTCAAACAACAAATGCAGCAGCATTCAGCACAAGCGCAGTCGCAGTCGCAGGCACCCGCAGCAACGAACGCGGGGGAGAACGCAACCATAACCGGAAGTCTCAGCGCGGCAGAACCACGTGCGACATCGCATTCGTCGGCCTTGGTGGCGTTGCTCAGAAGTGCAGCGAACGGCACACAGCCTCAAGCTCCAGCCGCAGTGCAGCCACCGGCATCAACCACGCCAGGACTACCTCATCTGCAGCTTCCGGGTGCTGCGCTATCCTTGCTCCGTTCCTCGCAAGGATTGCCACAGGCACAGCCACAAGCACAATTGAATCCCTCAGCCTTGGGGGCATCCGGCATTCTGGAACAGGTGTTGGTGTTGCAACAACTTCAGCAGAGGCAGCATCATCATCAACAGTTCCAAAGTGGCGATGCATCCAAGATCAGATCGGGCGAGAGCCAAAGTGAGGGATCGAAGCAGCCATGAGCATGGTGGATACGAGTATGATGACGATGTGGCCGCGATACTCATGCTTGGGTAATCCATGTGTTGAGTGGTGAGTGGTGAGTAGCAACCTGCAACTGGGAATGAATTCTGCAGGGCAGCGTTATTCAATGCTCCGGAACGTAGACATTTATTTTACAACACTCTACATCTAGTCTTATCCTCGTAGCTCCAACCACGTATGGATGGAAGGCAAAGTCGCTGCGTTTTCGGTGGTTTCAGCATCAGCATCAAGTGGCGTATCATCAGCCGTTGCCCTCAGCGAAAGAAGGGATTGATATGATCGCGACTGGACCTTTGAATGGCACGACAGAAGTTGAGATCTTTGCGAGGAAAAAGTCGTCATCACTGGTGTGCTTGTTGCGCATGGTGATGCTGGGGTTGCGCTTGAGGTTGGCGTTGGTACCTCCAGCTTTGTATGAGACCGAGGATGTGAATGCGTGCCAGCGACGATGACAAAGCACGATGCGAGATCATGGGCGGGGAATGACAGCGCCAGTGCGGCCATCACTCGCACTGTGATGTAACGTCTCATCATTTCAGTATCTTTCCACGCGACTTTGTCGTTCGAACTTGGGATGTGGCGGAGCTCGGTGGGTGGAGACCGGCAGAATCAATCGGAAAGCACTGCGATTCTTCCAGCTGTGCCTGTGTCCGTGTGTGTGTGCGTGCGTGTTGGTGGTGCTTGTCTGATTCGGATCTTGTTGACAAGGAGTCGGGCCGCTATGACGGAGCACTGTCGCACACTCTTCTGGAGGATACCCAAGATGTCCGCGGCTATACCGATGATGCTGACGCTGATGAAGATGTTGAGATACGCGTCGGGGATTCCAATGAACCAGAGGGAATAGGGTCGTTGCGTGAAGATCCGTCCCTCTATTTTCCCGTTCTTTCGAGGCTTGTTGAATGTACATCAGTCACGGATGTGTGATGGGTCACGAATAGGAGAATCGGATGATTCTGTAGGCCTTTTTCAGTCCCGTGTTCGATGGAGTTCTGGGTATGAGCCTCTCATCGGGAGGTTCGGTTTTTCCATGTTTCTTCGCTTTGCAGAGGTTCTGTTTGCATCTGTCTTACACCATGCTGACGCCGCGCCAGTACCAAATTGTATCCATTCGAGACCTGTTGCAATCATTCACACAAATCATTCATTCTCTCATCACCAGCATCGCCGTCACCACTCCCATTTTCCTTGGCTCGTGGTCATCAAACCTCATAATACATGCACTGGATCCAATCAACGTTCTCTTCTTCTGCTTCATGATGAGCACCATGATTTTCGTTTCAGCACTGCTGATTTCAATGGCGTCATTGCCCTCGTCCAACGCCTTCCACGTTCAACCATACATCGGTTATCACTCAGCGGTCACGCCTGATCAATCCATCGTGCTTTCGCAACCATCCTCGTCAGCATCGTCAGCTCCAACAACCACATCCGCGTCAATCTTCGGTCTCCTCGCCACTGCCGATCCAAGTTCTGGCTCTCACACAAATGACAGTGTGAGCAAGACCACCAGCAGCGATGCTGCCCTCCCACCCGACTACCAAAAAAGGGCGGAGACATTTGGATTCGCCTCTCCCGGCGACGTCGTCAAGGCCATGAACGAACCAGGCGTCATTGTTCTGGATGTTCGAACCAAGGGCGAAATTGAGGAACAGGGAACAGTGACGCAAGTCAACCCCGAGACTGAGTATGTGTACAGTAACTGCACGCCATCGGCATGCCCAGAGCTGACGGCGGAAGCCGGGAAGCTCCTTCCGAACAAGGATGGTGAGTATTGGTTGTCCGTTGTGCGCTCTACGAGTATGTTTATTGGCCCAACGTGTCTCGATGAAGATGAATGAAGTCACCATCGTCTGAGTAGCAATCTTCCCCTTGCATCTCGCATCTCACTTGGAGTCTCCATTGTACCGCCATATCTCCTATTATCGAATCACTTGTAAACTGTGTACTGCCAAACAACATGGACGCGTCGAATGTCACCACCACCAATAACAACTGTAATGCGACAACATTTTGACGACGATGATGGAAACCGAAACGATACTCTTCATTCCATTGGCACTCGTCCATTGCAACACTATCGAATTCGTGCGAGAGCAGCAACAATCGTCATCCACTGCGCATCTGGTATGCGAGCGGGGAAAGCAAAGGAGACTCTCGAGGGTCAGGGTTATTCGAATGTTCTCAATGCGGGTAGTTTGGCAGATGTGAAAGCCATTCTCGGTCAGAACTAGTGAAGACCTATCAAGCCCGGCCGTATCCGAGAGAAAGAGAGACAGAAGAGGAAAGAAGCCAGCATCAACTCGCATTGGACCCACTACCCCAAACAAATAGTCACCGAAGAGTTGGAATCAAGCCTCACACACTTCCATTCGTCGCCCTTACTCGTACACCATAACCGTAGAAACAACAACAGCCAAGACAAGCGACAGTTCTGATGGAGATCACTCATTCGATGATAGAGTGCAATGAGCAATGCGAATGCAAGTATCGACGCGCTCCAAACCCACTCCATCCTCTGATACCCGTGTGTATGTTTCTCTCACACCTTGTCTTTCCATCGTAGCCACAGCCACACGCATGATCACACACATGATCACACACATGGCCACAATCACGATCATAGAGAGCGTGGCGTTGACTCCATCGTGCTCATCCATCGTGCTCATTCATCGCATTGCCGCCCATGTAATGTTTCTGTGACGCTTCATTCGTTTTGTCACTTGCGATGACCGTTATTCATGTTCGTTTATATCAAATGTATATATACCTTGCCTTCCACATATTCATTCGATTCATCTGATCATTTGAGAATGCACATATACTCCTATAATAATATATCTGCCGCAACGACCAATCACGTCCGTTAATTCAATCAAATATACAAAACGGACACATCATCATGTAACGAATATCTACTTTTATCATGCAAATACTTCGTCTGTACCTACCACCCACCCATCTCATCAACAAGATACCAAACCGATCCAATCACCCAAACACATCACATCCAACACAGAACCACAGAACCATTCGGATACGCACTGCCACAACGCGAGCAACTGTGCTCCACGCCCTCCTCAGAAGATGGAGCTGAAACATCCATACGAGTACGACTCAGAACATCATCATCACCACCAACAGCGACTGACACGAGAACAACGACGGGAACGACCACACGTCACGACGTCACAGTGTCACGACGTCACGAAGGAGGAAGTGACGACAGCGACATGAACACTGGCGATGCTGACTGGGATGACCTGTGCCTTGACCCCTTCCAAGACTGCATCGAACGAGGCAACAAGGAGGGAAGAGAAGCGGGCTTGCGGGCTGGTTTCCAGGAGGGTGTGGCACTTGGCAGACGGAAGGGTGTTGAGTACGGAGTGGAACTCGGTTACATCCGAGGGTTTGCTGATGAGGTACAATCCATCCTTGATGGATCGACCGGGGCCAATGTTGGCACCAAGAACGAAGACGTAGGTGTGAGCACTGCGAGTGTCGTGGATGGGAACGAGTCTGCGAATGACACCATGCTGCCACCAACATCATCGTCGCCATCGTCGCCATCGATGGCAGCAGCAGCATGGCCCACGCCATCACGATTGCAGCAGCATCATCAGCCACAGGCAACGCCGCATCCACCACGCGTGATCCATTCGATATGGAACGCGACCAAGCAAGAAAAGATCTCACGAGATCTGCGACAGCTGCATGCGGCCTTGGATGATTTCGAATCGGTGGATAATCTCTTCCGATCAGCTGCTGGCAGCGACTACAACGCTCTGCCGCTCCATAGTCGAGATCTAAACAAGGTGGGAGACAAGGTGGGAGACAAGGTTGGAGAAGGCAGCAGCGGCCAAAGGCAAAGTCATGCTCGAACCCACCAGCAGGAACACGATGATGGTGAAGAAACATCATTAATGGTGGTGGGAGCGGATGAGACGGGAGCTTCTGTGCCGACTCCACAGCCGCCGTCCAATGCGATTGATGTCATCCACAAGATGCAACGCATCCGGGCGAGATTCAAGTTGCTGACGGTTCATCTGGGACTGAGCCGAGTAACTTTGAAGGATGTGATGGATCAGGCATCGTTGCACAAGGCAACGGGAGGCTCTGTCAGTCCCACTGGCACGCACGCAGACATCAACACACAAGTGTTGGCGCAGACACAAACCGCAATGCAGAATACCGCGGATGGCATCACCAACAACATCCATAGTCGAAGTGATCAAGCGAACGCAAATGCAACCGCCCCCACAGTTGCTGATCAGGATTGGTGAATGGTATAGCGGCACCTGGTGGTGAATGATAGGGCTGGGGTGGAATCGACGCATAGCACAGACAGCCTGGCACCAACAAGGCGTTTAGCAATCGAACGCCATCGGCAAGGAGCGAGATGGGTCGTCCTGTGAGCTTCCTGGCGGAGACGCATGCGCACTTCGGTGGAAAGTTAGAATGGACTGTGATCACATTGTACAATAAAAGAGGAAAGGATGAAAATTCCGTCCCGACGCCAACCAGGACGTTTGAATTTGCCCACATCTCCATCTTTGCGTCTGGCTTGTTTCATCATGTCATGTTCTACCCGGTCAATACGGTGTGACGCATCGTCTCCAAGGGACACATGAGGAGGAACGGAGAAGGTGGGCCCTTGCCGACCCCAGCTCGCTTGGAGTTCATAAATAACATTCCAGAGCCTGTGATGCGCGGTACCAGACGAACAGATCGCAGCCTGGGTGTTGGTGGACCCTGTCGAGTTCGCTTTCCTCTTGTGTTTTGCGGAGGCGCGAGGTCCACGAAAAGACCTCGTGAAGGGACGACATCAACAAAACAAACGAGAACCCACAACCGCCTCGTTTGCCGAACTGCGATCTTTGGTAAGACATCAAACGGAGCAGAAAGGAGTTCGGAGGCTGCCATCAACACAATCACCAAGAAGGCACACATCGCCCTGCGGGAGATGCTGCTGCTGCGAAGAATCACCGATACTACTACCCACAAGGGAACTGCCACAGGACGGACGAGGCAGCAGAAACGAACGCAAATCACTGACGCGGACGCCATCCCGTTGCCACCCATCCCCCACTTCGCATTTCTCCAGAGCTCTGGCGCTTCGACACGACATAGGTAGACAATCAAAGGCAACAGACAACATCTCTGCAGTAAGGCATCACTCTTATCGCCATATCCATTATCTATCTCATCAATACCCACCTTATCAGCTCGTACGTAGCGCACAAGTCGACCAACATCCTCATGTGGTGGTCAGGAAACAAGCTCCTTCTGCCCTTCGTGGTTGGTGTGCTGTCTGCGACAGGTTCCCATCTGGTAGATGCCTTTGTATCTCCGTCGGGATCTCCATGGACTCCAAGGACTGCGCAGATGCAATTGCCGTCGCTTTCGTCAGCATCGAAGCATGCATTGCGAAGTGGTCTACATCGGATGGAGAGGGCTCCTCTTGATGATGCACGAGCCCATTCCTGCTCTGCCCGCCTGACATCGATTCGACTCTCTGCGGCTGAGGTCGGTGCTGATGATGGGGCTAATGAAGACGCCGCCGCTCCAGAATCGCCAGCGGATTTTGCCGGGAAGACACTCTACCAGAGAACCTTCTATCGGTTGACTCAGAGCGCGCGGGTCGCGCAACCCAACGCCATGGTCATCGAAGAACGCATCCGCTTCCAGCCCGACTCCGAAGACACGACGAAGGTTCGCCCTATGGACACTACTCTCATCCTGCGGGAGGGGACCGCCGAGGATGAGATCACGGACGAGTTCTTCCGTTTGAACGTTTCCAGCAAGTCAGCGAACGAGAGGGAGTCCATCGTGACAACGGCACTCTTCCTGGCCTCGAATCCACAAGTTTGCCAGGGCAACATGCTTCAGCTCGCCTGCGGCGGAAGCGCAGCAGCTGCAACCGTCTTGGGTTGCATCGGCGCAGGCTTTGCGCTGCGTGACAAGGATGATTACGCAGCCAAGAAGAAGGCTCTCAAACAGCTGCAAAAGCAGAGCAAGGAGGGATCGTCTGGAGAAGGCGACAGCACAACTGGGAGGACAGCAAGGATCGGAGATGGCTCGGGCAGAGTCAGTCCGCTCCAAATCAAGATGGGCGACGACATGCTGCCTCCATCCCTCGGGGTATTGACGCTTTCTGATGAAACATCGTCGGCCTTGCAACAAGCACTCGCGACAGTCAAAGGCGCACGCCTCACACCAGGCAAAGTCACCATCCAAGAGCTCTTGTGGAGCCGCCGTCCCGGCATGGGGATGGTGTCTGCCCAGCGCCAGGCCTCCAACAGCGCCTACCGCACCATCGTCGGATGTGACATCCCATACTCATTCCCATCGGCAAAAGAACTGTCTCGTTGCATCGCCCATGCGTTGCTGCCGTCCGATTTGGTGGCGCAAGCCCAGGTCGAAGCAGGATCAGCAGGTGCAGCATCGGCTGGCAGCAGCAACGCTGGCGGCGGCTTCTTGGGGATGGATGAGGTTGCTCAGTCCGCGTCGCCGGCAGCATCAGATGCGGCGAAATCAGCGGGGGCTGACGTTGACACGTCGGTTCCGCCAGCATTTATCCATGTTGCCCCAGAACGCAGTCTCACATCCTCCGAGGATTCCATCTACCTTCGTCAGTTCTTGGAGCAAGGATACCGCATGGATGTTTCCACACAGTACTTCCGCGTCGAACGCCTGTCCTTCCAATACCAAACTTTGGACACTCTGACACCCACGAGCAGCGACGAGGCAGGGCTGGAAGATCTGGACTTGGAGCTCCTCGACGAGGCCACGCCGTCCTACCAATCGCTCATCGCTGTCCACCACCCGGACTATGCGGGTGATGGCAGTGGCGAGCTGTTCTTCCCCATGGAGAACGGAGCATATCAGGGTGGAAGCCGAGGTGCTGGAACATACCTTGAACCGGAAACCGAAGGAGGGTCTTTCCTCATGTAGCCACGTGCGTCGGTGCCCGCTGTGGTTCCAAGCAAGGTGTCATGTTCGTTGAGTTCGAAGGTGGAAGAAGCGACGCTCAGATCGACATGTCCGACCTCATTCACATAAAACCGCACATGCCATCGACTCTTGCCTCACGCCATGAGTGCATCAGCATCAAATTGAAAAAAGTCTTGAATCGAGCATTCTACCATTAATGAATTGGTGTCTCCTTTTGTCGATTGTGTGGAAATGTACGGCCGGGCGTGTCCAAGACGACTCCCTGTCGAGTTTGCAAATGTACTCGAGCAGACTAGAGTGAAGCATTCTCACGGAGATACAAATAGATAGTTATCATGTCATGCTCCCATTTCTTTCCAACTCACCTTTATTGTGGCGATCTTCTATTTTCTGGCCTTCGAGATAGCCATTCCGGCCAAGACACTGAGAGTGGCAACCGCCAGCATCTGCGTCCAGTGGTTGCTTGCTCTGGCCTTTGGTGCGTCCGATTCAGATACATCAGAGTCAGCTTCGTTCTTGTGGAGTCTTTCGTACTCCTGCAGGCATGTGTTGGGGAAGGAGGGGAGCAATTGCAGATGGTACAAATTGAAACATGAAGCAAAGTGTGGCAGTAGGATAGTTTGAGACGTGAGCCATCCA
Source organism: Craspedostauros australis (assembly GCA_026770025.1). Classification (NCBI taxonomy): domain Eukaryota; phylum Bacillariophyta; class Bacillariophyceae; order Mastogloiales; family Achnanthaceae; genus Craspedostauros; species Craspedostauros australis. The sequence goes on along the minus strand of JAMXDE010000010.1, from coordinate 2,076,841 downwards.
TCATGTTCGAGCGATTGCCGTACCTACTCAAATCGACGCGACAAGAATTGCGATAGAATCGATCGTTGACGCTTTCATCGTTCTTGTGAGAGCACGTGCGATACTTACCATCATGGCTGCCTTGTGGGCTCCACGAACACCCAGGTCCTCCACCAGCACAGCGAATAGAGGCACACTTTCCAGCAACGGCGCAACCCGTCCCTTGTCCTTGTAAGCCTTCATGAAGGGCGAATCAGCACCTTGGATGAAGTCGATGTTCTTTGGAGTCAAGCCACCTGTCACGTACATGCCTCCTGTTGGGATGAACTTGATGGAAGCACACCCGACTTCAGCACCGTATGCGCTGCAGAAATAGTATGGGGTAGTTGTTGTTGTTGTTGTTGTTGTTGGTATTGTTGTTTTCGAAGATGGACGTCATATGTAGGACCAAGCGACATGAAGCAACGTGTACCAGCGCACCGCGGTAATGGCGATGACACCATAATCAGTTTGGCGATGAGAATGAATGAGGGATTTTTGAACGAAACATAGAACATGAGCCAAGACAGGCATCTTGTCGCGAGAATCTGACCGTCTTTTCTGACCTCGAAGCGCCATTCAAGCCTGGTTGCAGAGCATGCACAGCATCGGAATTGCGCAAGACCTCATGCCACTCTCTTCATGCCACGGTGCATACAGCACCTCACGCTTTTTCGTATTGCATCCGTTTTGTATCCACGTTATATCCGCACTGAACACTCAAGCACTTTGCGGACTCACCCCATCATGATTTCCATAGCCTGGAGACAAAGGGTGCCTGGGCGTGCGTTCACTGCAACAACCTTGCCCTGCATATCTTCAGCCTCCAGGAATTCCTTGTGAACAGCCGGGTCGATCTTGTCCTTGAACTCGGAGGCCAAGAACTCGTAGCAGTTGGCCAACCCGCGACCTGACACCACCCGCTCCACAGAGATACGGTTGGTGGATTTGAACTTGGCCTTGAGATATTTCCACATCTTGACTTCAAGATCGTTGCGCGGCGCGTACTCCACGTGGCCTCCCTCTGATGGGAAGCAGGTATGCACGGTTGTTGGGCAACCTGCTTCGCCCGCCTTGCTCGGCGTGAGGTAACATTCACCAAGTCCCGTGCCGGCGCCGACGCACACCTTCGGACCCATGGGATCCATCATGGCGTAGCTTCCTGGCGTCAACTCCAGCACTTCGCTTGGCTTGAGGGTCAGGCAGCCATACCCCTGTGCGACGAAGTCGTTGATGATGGTGCAAACGCGGATGCTGGCGAGGCACGGATCATCGGGGCAGAACTTCTGGTTGGCGATGGCCGTGCCGTCGATCTCGATGTCGTGCAGGTTGGAGAGACTGGCCTTGTTATTCCTCACAGGACCAGCCACGGCCAGGCAAGCGATGATCTCCACCTGATCGATCGACGGCAACGTCGACGCTCGTTCTTCCCAGCACTGCTTGAGGAATGGCGCGATGATATGCTTCTCGAAGATCCCATCCTCCTTGTGCGGCAAGAATTCTTGATTGCGGAAGTACTTGATGGCCAGGGGCATGTTGTCACCGATGGTGTACAACCCCATGCGGCTGTTGGTTCCCCCGATATCTCCGGTGAGAAGGAAGCTGGTCATGATGTTGCTGTTGTTGCTGATGTGGGTGTTGTGGGTGTCGTTGTCACGGACGTTGAATGGGTTTCAAATCACGATCTCCACACTCTCGCGAGGTTTTGAGAAGACTTTGTGTGTTACCGTTTCGGTGGGTGTGAGTAAGTATTTTATAACTAACTGTCTGGGAGATGCTTGCCGGACGCGATACTCGTTGTTTTTGTAGCGGGGAGTCTTCCACGATGACTTGCTCTTTCTGCCCTCTTGTGTGAGAACTGTCCTTGTGAGTGCGAGCATCGCTGCCATGCAGGCCCAAATGCACAAGCAGCTTTGGCCCCGTCCGTGTTCAACACAAGGAGGCAGAGGGGAACTTCCTCCACCTGTGGCCGTGGACCAGGCGATCTTTCTGCAACAGTCTCCACCGCATCCGTGCCACTATCACGCAATTGCGCCAGCAGGTGGTTGCGAAGCTCTTCCTCTTCTGGTTTGTTCCGAAGAACCGAACGCTTCGGATTTTAACGGGACACGACCAGATCTGATTCCACAGTCAAAGCCAAGCAATCGTGACGTTCTCCTTCTGTTGCCTTTGCGGCAAAAATGGTCATGTATCGGCAACCTCCTTATCCTGGATGCTACTGCACGTCGAACACTCAAATTGACTGGACAGTCCCATCCTTCGCCTTTACTCTATCGTTGGTGCATGTTGGGCCGGAACGACCGAATACAACTCCATGATTTGCAGCAACCAGTACCGCAAACGATCGATGATCAAAAGTTGAATACGAGTAGGGTACAAACGATAAAGGTCAAGTTTTATGTTGCATTTCCGTCGCCAGGCTTCAGTTACCATCAGTGGTTCGCCTGCGCCGGGACACGCTTTCAATGAGGCGGAGAGAACTGCACTGGCTTGCGCTTGCTACTCTCTCTGTTTTCCGCGCATCGCATGGTCCTGGTGCATGTCAGTCTGTCTACTCTATCTAGTTTAGAGGTCGTCATCGTCATCCTCTGGGAGCGGCTTGTTGGCGGCTTCGGCGATCTCGGCCTCGTAGCGAGCCTTGGTCTGCTCGTCGATGGTGAACTCCGGTGGCTGGAGGGCTGGTGCCTCCACGAAGTGCAGCGCGTTGTCACCGCTCAGTTTGCGCGCCAGCCAAAGGAATGGCTTTTCGAAGTTGTAGTTGGACTTGGCGGAGATGTCGTAGTACTGCAAGTTCTTCTTTCGGTGGAAGGTGATTTGCTTCGCCTTGACCTTTCGGTCCTTGATCTCGACCTTATTCCCTGTCAGCACGATTGGAATGTTCTCACACACTCGCGTCAAATCACGGTGCCAATTTGGCACATTCTTGTAAGTGATACGGGATGTCACGTCGAACATGATGATGGCGCATTGCCCCTGGATGTAGTATCCGTCTCGCAGTCCTCCGAATTTCTGTGCATCATGGGTGGCGGTGGTGGTGATCGTCGTTGTCATCGTTGGGATGTGTTTAATTCGCATCAATCAAGGAAGGATGGGCAGGTGATTGCATGGATGGATGGACGAATCGATGCCGAGCAAGAAGAGAGAATCCAAACGAGCGTGTCGGGCAAAACATACCAAGAATTTTTGATTGGGGCCATCGAATCATCGTCATGGGCGCCGTTGTGATCATATGACGCATGTTTCAGTTCAGTATCAGTGCCAGCGCAATCCATAGCCACAGCGGAGAGAAAGGAATGTTCGAGCATCGCGCGCCATTCAACAAAGAGAAACAGTGGGTTTGGTCGAATGAAATGAGATGGCATATAAAGCGCAATGAAGTGAGACGAGGCATGAGGTGTTCCGTAAATGGCGATGAGGGAAGCACAACACTGATCATACGACCCGTGCCGTGGAGACATTGATGAGCCATGGCTTCCTCGTCTCTTCGGCATCATTGTGATATTGTGATGTGTGCTCACAAAGAACACGCAACGAATCAGGCTGCTGCTGCGCAACGAGCAATGTCGACTTACCTCCTGTCCGGCAGTGTCCCAGACATTGAATTTGATTGGTCCACGGTTGGTGTGGAAGGTGAGAGGGTGGACCTCCACACCGAGGGTGGCGACGTACTTCTTTTCGAACTCGCCAGTCAAGTGACGCTTGACGAACGTAGTCTTGCCGACACCACCATCTCCGACAAGGATGAGCTTGAATTCTGGTTCCTGTGACTGCACGATTCAGAAACAGAGGTCGATTCGATCATGGGTGATATTGATTGCAGATACAACAGCGGCAATGGTAGAGGTAATGAAAGCGGGAGTGGCAATGGCAGTGTGAGCGAGAGTTTCGGTGGTGAGTTGGTTGCAGTTCGTGTGGTCGGTTGATGGATGTTTGGGAGTGTCCTGGCGATTTGGCGAAACGACATCTTCGGAATTGGCTGTGCGACGCTGTGCTTAACGGTGGCTTGTGGCTCGGCAGTGACCGATTCTTGGCTGGTTGGAGCTTTGTGCTTGTTCCGTCGTCTTGCTGTCCCTGCCTGCTGGACTGGCGATGCCGCATCATGACCCACATCCAGTTGAAGACACTCAAAGCAGAGCACCAGGCATAGGGCAACAGCTGCATCCATGTCCACGTCCACATGCACATCGAAGCATCACAGCGCCACAGCACGTCCAGGCACGCAGGCAGCGGTACTGAGCGTACGGGAGTTTTTGGGAGCCACAAACGGTCGTTTTGCTTGGTGTTGGCGAGGGTGGTTTGGCGCCGTGGTCGGATGGTGGACTGTCCGCGCAACCTTGTTGCCGTCATTGCAGTGCGTTCGTCCGATCACTCGCTTGCCCCTTCCTCCGTCAAATCGTTCCACAGTCTGTCGCGTGGATGACCATCGTCCCGTCATTGCTTACCATGTTGCTGATCTGTGTTTGATCGCCGGTCTGTATTGTGTGTTCTGCTGCGCTACGTTGCGTTGTACTGTTCGGCCACGACTGTCCAAGATTTTTTGCCGCTTGTGTTGTTGTGGTTCTGGCGGTGTTCTGCTTGTTGTTTGGTTCCTCGCGTGTTTGGCATTGAACTGTGTGTGGTTTGGGCGCTTCTGGCCCGATTTCTCTCTCTTGCCTTCTTTGGTGGTCGTTGCTGTCACGCTGTTGCTGTCAACGAGATCTCTGTTTGTTTGCCGTTTTTTGAATGCGACGGGTTTGAACGCCACAACTTTTTTGGCTGGCTGATTGCTTCTGTGTAGGCGTCTGTCCATGTATCCGCAACGGGATAGAAACGACGCGTTCGACTCATCCGAATATCGAGTCACATGCAAGTGTCCGACGGTTATTCTGGACACTGCCTGACATTCTGGAAATGCGACTCAGCTCTTGCAAAGAGAGAAAAGATGACTCAAATCGTCAGTGACGCAAATGCGACATCAGTCACGCGCAGGCCGCGCTTCCCTCCAAGAACCCATCGAAGCGTTGGTTCAGTTGTTTTCTCGTGTTGACGGGAGCAAGTGCTGTGTTCTCTGCCCAACAAGCAACGGTCGGTCGAATTCACCAAGAACGACGCGTGAGAGAGCAAGAGAGAGCGCCACCACGACCAAGAGAGCAAGACAGACACCCAAGCGGATCTCGGCAGATCCCTGGCCCCAGCAGATTGATCTTGGATGAGGCTGCTGCGTTGGGTCCATGCCGCATTGTGCATCTCCATTGATACCCGTACCCGTACTCGTCAGAACCCCAGCGCTACTGACACTCCTATTCACGTTACGATCCAACAACGACTGTGCTCACTTGACAGGCTCGTAGAGCAGATCAGCAGCTACTACAAGAATAGCAAGAATAGCAACAACAACACCAAGAGCAACAGCAGAGTCGATGCCACTCCGCTTTCATAGAGAACCACACCGAACGCGGCGAACAAGGAACCGACGATCTTCACTGCACTCCACTTTGACAATCTGCGAAAGCGGCAGCCACAGCATCAGGGATCATCCGAAGTAGGCTCACGAGAAACAGTGAAAGCGAGCGCACTTGTTGGTGGGAGCTATCATTGCAGGTAGCCACAGATAGCCAACGATAGCCAACGATAGCCAACGATAGCCACAGTTAGCCAAAGACCCTCAGAAACAGCACAAATCGACGGCAACAAAAACGCCAGTTGCCGCTGCCTTTGTTGGTTGCTCTGCCTCTGCGTGTCTGCATCCACACCCCATCCTTTCTTGTGGGGGGCACGCGTTACGTACGCTTGCACGGCTCGTCATAGAGTGGACTTCAGTGGAGTGCAGTGAAGTGGACCAAGTTAAGAACGTCCATGCATCCATCCAGTCATCCATCCAGTCATCCATCCATTGCTCAATTCACAATCGCGCTCAATATATCACCAGTGGTGTCACACCGGGAGATAGGCTCACTGCAGACATCTCGCGAGACCGTTCACACAGACTCGCACGAGCGTGGGTGTGATCATTGCCTGACTTCTGCTGAGCAAAACTCGCTGAACGCAAGCGCCAGCCTGCAAGGACGGGGAAGAACTGGGCCTGTCATCGACACTGACACTGTCATCGACGCTGACACTGACACTGACATCGACAACGATGAGCTCTCCACCCAAAGGCAAGGCGTCGCCTGGCCACAAGGTTCGGCCAGGTGAATCTGCCAGGAGCCCCAACCAACGGTTCGCGCAGCAGAGACCGACGGCGGTGCCCACTGCAGGCGCCAGGCGACCAGCGAACACTGCACATTCCCAGCAGCCAAAGAGGACGGCAAGCAATGGCGGTTCTCCTTCGGCAGCGCGGCAGGGTCGTCCTTTTGGATCGTCTCCGCCAAACCAACGACGCACCCAAGACAATGCGGCAAGGGCACGCAACTCGCCACACCAGCAACCTCGGCACCACCGAGCGCAACCCAACGTGCACACGCCGGAACGTGGACATTCACATGCGCAGCAGATAAACAAACCACGTGGCAGAGGCAGTGCTGCTGCTGCTGCTGGATCTCCGCAGCAGTCGGGACCAGCCGGCCGGACTTCGCCAATGGATGATGCTTCACGCGCAGCACTTGCGGCGGCAGCCATAGCACAAGCTGCCAATTCGGGGAATCGGTCTCCCGCCGAGGTTGCAGAACTTGCCAAGGCAAAGACCGAAGCCATGGCAGTGAAGAAGCACCACCACCAAGGCCAAAGACAAGGCCACCAGCCGCAGCAGCAGCCACAGCAGCAGCAGCAACAACAACATCAGCAACAGATGCGCAACCCCAACTCTCATGGAGCCGGAAGAGGGATGCGTGGTCCGCAAAATCAACCAGGACGGGTCGAGCCACCACGCAAACTCCAGACGGTGGATTTGGATGCAGTCAAAGGATTGCTGCGTGCATCAGTGGCAATGAATCAGGACGGCCCCACCCTCCTCACAGACCCGTCCTCTCCACCTTCCGCCAGCAGCGACCACTTCAATTCATTCCTTTCCAAGTTGGCCAACGGCGAGAACGACTCCTTCCTTCAACACCTGCTGATGCTTGAGTACATCCGATCCATCAACCCCGTGCCAGCCATCAATGCATCCTCCTCCAAAGACAGTTCAGAATCCAAAGATGGCTGTGCCATTGCGGATGGCAATGGCAGCAACAGTACAAATCTCAGCACCACCAGTGGCGGAGCCAACCCCATGTCGGCAGTCACAGTGCGCGCACCGACACCCAGCAGCACGGACCAGGATAATCGCAGAGTGTCTTACGCGTGCGACCGCGTACAAATGATTCTTCGCAGAGTCGAGCTGGCGTATGATTCCATGACCAGGATGCTACCCAAAGTTCCTGATGCCCAAGGCACACCTGCCAAGTCCGATGATGATGATCTGGAGGATGTGGACCGCCCGGTAGTTGTCCCGGATTTACTCCCACCCTGCACATCCTCGGCTGGTGATTCTACACTCGAATTCTTCAGGGCATGCTACGGTGAGATGCCTGACAAGAAGGACGGCAAGCACGACAAGTCTCACACCGATGACTTCTCGATGGCATCCACGGACGCCACGTCCGAAGTCGGAGATGCATCCGTCGACGACGGTGGACACGGCAACGACAGAGGAAGTTCGTCATCCACCTCCATGTTCGCCAACATGTTCGCGAAGCGCACATCCTTCTCCAAGCGTGGTTTTGGCGGAGTGTTCCGAAAGCGAAAAGGATCCAAGGATATCGATGCTGAGGAACTTGATGGAAACGGTGATGGCATGGTCAATGAGCTCGGCGAATACACCGTGACCATCGAACGCGAGATGCTCGGGCTCACAGTCGAGAATGTGTTGGAACGCACCGTCGTGCGCACTGTGCTTGGCACGGGACCAGCCAAAAAGGCAGGTGCACGCGTTGGATCGTTGATTGTGAAGGTGGGTAACATCGAGACCAAAAACTTGACGCATTTTGAAACGATCGACGAGCTGCGACAGAGCCAACGCCCGTTGCAGCTTGTGCTGCGGCAGATCTCGGACGAAGCGCTACGGTCAGCCCGCGAAGAGATGGGAAGGCTGATCAGAGGTGCAGGGTTCGGGCGAATCATCGATGGCGAACAGCCACGCCAGGCGGCACAATCTCCACCAGCCACACCCGGTTCCAATGGAGACAGTGCCGGCGACGGATCAGCTGCTGTGACATCAGGGCAAACCAGTCCCACCGCGGCGGGTGCAGCACTCGGCAAGGACAGGAACCTTGAGTTTTATTCCACCATCGTCCGCAAACGATGGATCGATGCGGCCAACGCGGCACCCCTCAGCAAGAAAGACGAACCGGTGCTGAGAGCTGGTGAAAAGATCATCTGGATCCTCACGCTGTTCGTCATTGGGTTGGAACGTGAAGCAGAGCGCTTGCAGCATCTTGCAAACTCCGGAGACGGCGATGGAGTTGGAGAGGCTGGCACGAAGAGGAATGCGCATACCCAGTACCACCACACCGCAAGAAACTACCTGGATGCTGCGAAGAGCGTTTCCAAGGTACTGGTTGACTTTGTCAAAAAGCGGATGGACCCACCACCCAAGACACCGCTGTTCGCAACTCCGGGTGGGAGAGGTTTCGCCGGAGGCCGCGGCGGTCGGGGAAGTCCCATGGCACGCGGAGGTCGTGGTGGTAGAGGACGAGGGCGAGGTCCCTTGGTACCAGGGATGGCCGCAGGCCTCGCCGCCATTGCACCGCATGAACGTCTCCTCATGCAGCTGGGAGATGTGTTGCAGAGAACTCGAACGTTCTTGGCGGATCCGACGTCTCCGCCTGCGGCTTTGCTTCGCGGTGAATTGATCGCCTGCCTTTGCGACATCCTCGATGCTGACACGGATATGGAGCTTTCGGACGAGGACAATGCATCATCAACCGCCGGAGGAGGTGGAGGTGCAGGGACAGACGCTGCCAATAGCGGTGGTGGAAAGGGCGGACCCATCACTGATCTTGGAGCAGCCGGAAGTCTGCTGAAGCTCATAGTCCTCAACTGCCCGATCATGCGAAGCCCAGAATGTGCGGCGTTTTGCGCACAATCCGAGCTCGACGAGCAACAGGAAGGCAAGGTGGATGAGTTTTCCGCATTGCCGCAGTCCTCGATTGAGGAGCTGTCGGACCTGGACCGACATCGGCTGCATGCTGGCAACCGATTCTTGGCGGTGGTGCATCGGCTAGCCGCAAGTCGAAGCACTAGCGCGAGAATAACGGCATGCTCTCTTGGACCGGTGTTGTGGAGTCACCTCGACTTTCCCCACCAATTGCAGGTGAGTTCCAGTATATTCACACGTGTGTCTGTATGTACGCTTGCGATATGCTGCGTAATGTGTGATGATGTGGGAGTACATCATGCGATTGCATTTGCCATTGCGGTAGCGATTGGATTACCCGTACACTCGTGTACGAGTGCACATGAAGGTTTCCATACTCTCTCTCTCTCTCTCGACGGATCGCACCCAGCCACTTGACTTTGGAGAAGCGAGTCCGTTGTGAGGACCGACGTTGCCTCTCTTCCTTCGCTCGCTTGGTTTCTCACATGTTTCCTTGTTACACCAACTTGTACTTCTCCCAAACATGCTGCCGCGACGCGAATACCAATTCGAAACTCGCAGCTGAGAGGCGTAATCACAAGAGCGCTGCATGACGTTGAAGTGATTGTTCGCAAGTCGACGGCGACCGTGCTGCATGAGATCGCTGAATTGGTCTACGACCCGAGATCCGTCCCGTGGCTTGTGCTGATGTGCGAAAGGGCCATGACGGATCCAGAGCCTCTGCTCAGATCAGCCGCGATGACGCTGACATGGCATTTGGCAGAGCATTTGCCGAACGCGTTCCTCGGAGACGCCACCAAGGGAAGCCGGTACCTGTGCCGATTGCCCAGTCGTGATGATCCCATCTTTGCGGACGTGTACCTGCTCCAGTGCAAGCTGTTGCCCGTGGCCACACGACTTGCCGAGGACAGAGCTCCGCCCGTCCGGTTGGCGGTCGCTGCGCAGTGTGATCGATTGTGCGACGCTCTTGGCGATCATTGGTCCAGCGTCATCATCGACGTCCTTGTTGCCATGCTCACGGATTCTGACGAGAGGGTGAGAGGAGAAGCGGTGATGTGCGTGCCACGTCTATCCGAGATTGTGCTCCTGTCATCCCCGCCGGGCGTGATCCCCACCGGAGAATCCAGCGTTCTGGAGGCGCTGATCCCGGCAGCCATAAAATTGCAAAAGGACACGGCGTCGACCGTCCGTGTCGCACTTGCCACCGCCGCCGGAGAACTCCTGACCCTGCTGGTGGCTCTGCAACGGCCCGAAGGCATGCCTACTGATATTGAAGGCGTGCCGGCTCCAGCCGGAACGCGGCACCAGAAGCGACACGTCGACGAGAAGATGATTCCGCTGGTGCAAAAGCTGTTGCACGACCAAGACCCTGAGGTTGCGAGTTCGGCGCTCCGTGCGGTGACCAACGCGTCACGAGAGCAAGGTAAGGGTCGCCGGTCCCGATTCAACACCGAGGATGACGACTCGAAGTCCGTGGCGTCCCTAACATCTCACACGAGCATGGACAAGCCTGTGTTCCTGCCCGTCCTGTCGGAAGATCACGTGCAGAGGCTGCTCCCCACTCTATCAGAACTCGGCAACAGCAAGCAGTGGCGTGTGCGTCAAACTGCCGTGGAAATCGTGCCTGCCTTGCTCGGCTGCACGACAGAGTTCGAAACGAGGACGGAGATTGCGAATCTGTGCTTCCGCCTGATGAAGGACAGAGTCGACGCGGTGCGTCGCACAGCAGCCGAATGCCTCTGTCTGGGTGGCAGCAGCATGGGCAGCCATGGCGAGAATGCCAGCTCAGAATGGATGATCGACCTTGTCATCCCACAGGTGCAGAACTGCGCCAAGCAAGATGACTTCCGACAGCGCTTGCTCAGCCTCAAGATGATCGAGGTCATCTTCCAGAACGGGGTCTGCCCTGCCAAGTGGAAGTCCAAGCCCGATGGTGACGACGTGACTATGACACCGGCGAGGGAGCTCGTGAAGCTGACCATGTCGCTTGCGAACGATCCGATCGCGAATGTTCGATTGAATGTTGGCAAGATTTTGCTCGGCGTCCTCCACGTGTTCGACGATGAGGAGTGCGGGGTGATTAAGTTCGCTCTGTTGCAGCAGCTGAAGAACGAGAAGGCGAAGGAGGAACGCCAGGACCGCGATGTGATCTACTTTGCCAACAAATGTTTGGACAAGCTCCGACAGAGACTTAATCCAACATAAATGGCATGAGAGGAAATCCCTCTTGCCTTCTGCGGCAAGAGACACCTTGAGACAACTGTCGGGCTGTGGTCCGAGGTGAAATCAGCACAAATCAGCGGACGAGCATGAGTACAATAGTGTTGCTCTGTCGCCATCAACATACACCAGGGTCCGATTCGGTTCGATTTAGGTTCTCGGCTAACGTTATTTCAACTCGACCTGAATGCGACATCTGCAGAGGCGTGTGTATGCTCGTCTCAGTGGCTTTCAAGCAGACTTGTTTGCGTCCGTGCCTTGCCTGGTTATTCGGTTGAGGGAGCATCGAGCATCATAATTACGAGTGGACCCAATGTTTGTGGGCACTTCTGCGAGTATGCAAGCGGTACTCTCGAACACAAGGGCCTGTTGAAGACGTGGTGCCCACAGCCTTGCGCACACTTCATGGCCACACACATTTTCATTGTCAGTAGTCGTAGAATACTGGTAGCTCACAGGATGGTGGTCTTTCCGTTGGCAAGCTGGTAGACCACGCGCAAGAGCAGCGCGGTGACGGTTGTTCCCCACACCGATCCAAGGATGACGCGTTCCAACGGAAGAGGCTTGCCGTAGTCGTAGATCTCCCTGACGCCCTGCTCCTCCTTGAGCTTCTGATCCGCCCAGTCATCGGCGGAGGCCAGGTAGGCATCCACGTTGCCCTGGGCAGTCATGACAGAATCCTCGTTGAAGTCCTTCATGTACTTGTAGACGCGCTGCTCGTAGCTGCCTCCATCCAGCAGGCGTCGGGTGAAGGAGACAGGTCCGGATCTCAGGACCGTGTAGGTCGGGAGGTAGAAGTCCGTCTTGGAAATGCCGGTGGGGGCGACGATCTTGCCGTTCTTGCCGAGGTCCAGAGTTGGCAGTTCATCGCGCGTGATGACCTTCGCGATGCGTCTGCCCTTGTTGCTGTTGTTCTTGCCGGCTGCCTTGCCGGTGATTCTGTTGATGCCGAATGCGTGAGATTCGTGTGAGGATCCGATCAGCAGAATCAAGGTCATCACGAGGGCTGACCGGATGCTGCCGATGCTGGTTCTGGCGGAGGCAGAGCCCGCAAGCACGTGTGATGCCTTCATTGTTCCTACTAGTTGATGTTCTATGCTAACCAAGAGAGTTGGTGCGAGGGTCGCGTGCGTAAAAGTACGTATGTACGGTACGAGCGGTTGGGACTATGATGCCTTGGTGTCGTTGCTGTTGGTGTCGAAGGTATTGTTGTTGCGGAACGGATTTGTGGAGAGCTCGTTTGTCTGTGCGAGAATGTGATCTTCGTTTGTTGCATTCTGACGTCAGTCGTTGCGGAGTTCGATGGGGCGTTGCCACAGAGGAACATCCCGATTCTATGACCTCTGCCCACAACAAGGCAATGTCAGGCTGGAGCTCACTGCGAGAAGAGTAGTAGCTTGGAGAGTATTATACAATGGTACTCAGCACATCATCAGACAGTCAGGTAGTGGCGGTGGCCGCACTTCGGCAATGCCAAAGCATCGAAACAGTATCACGAAAAAACACGGTATCACGTCATTTCTTTTCGCATGGGCTTCCTTGTATCTCTATTGTACGCAGTGGTATTATGGTGTATGGAAAGTAAAATACACAAGTCCACAATAGTCATCAAGTCAGCATCGGCGCATCGTCATCTTTTTCTGTGCGCCGCATTGTCCATCAATCCATGCAAGCCTTCAAATGGGACGTTCCAACGGGTATGGGTATCGCTCGATGATCCCAGATGAAGAAACGGTTTTAGCCCCACTTCACTTCTCTTCATGCTTCAGATTGCGTTCGATTGATTTGGTCATCGAACACACCTTCTTCGTCATCAGAATCATTTGTATTGTGTATCATTCCGAATGCTTCAGTGAGGGAATATGTCGGTGAAACCATGACCTCGCTTTCGATCGACAAACGTAACAGTCCCAGTCGGATTATGTCCAGTCCAGTCCAGCTAGTTGCCGATCGATCGGTTGGTCGTGGTGGGTGGCACTCTCCAGAAGAGTATCTGTGATGTGCTACCTGCTCGTACTTCGCATTCCATGGCAAGACCATACAAGTACTTGTCGTACCTGCACGGAATTTAGAATCCCTCCGAGAGTCCTGGGACGGATCCTGGGATGTAGTAGTTGGCAACGAAGGAAGCGATTCCGATCATGGCAAGGCGTCCGTTCTTGAGCTCCTTCATGGCCATATCCTCCTTGGCCTTGTCGTCCATCTTGCCCCAGTTGCTGGTCCAGTCAAGTGCGGCCTCCTTGTCGATCTCGCCAGTGAAGGACTTTCCGTTCATCTCTCCGCGGAACTTGATGCCCTCGATGACGGCGCAGAAGACGATGAACTGGGCCCACCACTGTGGGTCAGCCTTGCCGAACGCCAGGATTGGGTCGGTGGTGTCGACTGGTCCGTCGAAGGTTCCGAACATTCGTGGGAAGACCCAGCCAACGGTGGCGAGCATGGCGGAACGTCCGTTGGCCAATTCGGCCTTGCGGAGGTGGTCCACTGGTGCCCACTGGGCGAGCTCAAGTGGATCCCACTGTGTATCGTTGCATTATGTACATCGCATTGTATCAAGTTGCATCGCGTTCCATCACAATGGATCGGGTTCGTATGGTGTCGGAATGATCGCGCAAGAGGGGCCATCGAGGTGAAGAATGAGTAAATACGTTGTCGTAGGTGCGCCGGCCAACGTGGACGCTACGTCTGGCATTGGCACTCTTATGAACACGTATGAACACTTCACAAAAGGACATTGAACTATTGCACTCTCCTCGCAAAGATGTATCATTGCAAGTGTAGAAATGGATAATGGCATGCGTTTCGAGATCAGCCTACTCCAACACTATGATCAGGAGCGCTGTCATGACCGTTCGCTCTGAAAGGCAACGCTACGGATATTCCCACTTACTGGCTTGCCTCCGGTCTCGAGGGTGGCTCCGCGGATCTCGTCGATGGAGCTAGCACCGATGGCAGATGTGCGTGGGGCCTGGGCGGTTGGGGCGAAAGCGCTGGCGCCGGTGAGGGCGGTCAAGATGAGAGCGAGCTTCATGGTTTGTATTGGTGGGGGGCTTGGTATTGGTGTTGTTATGCACGGGGATTGTTGCGAAGCTGTGGCCTTGCTTGTTGCGGATACGTGTTACTGCTGTCGCTGTTGTCGTTGGTGCCTACGACGGTCACAACAGAACAGGGGGACCATCGTGGCTTCGTTCTTCCTCGCGTTTCCTCGCTCCCTCCCCCACTTCCCTTTTCTGCGTTGCCGAACAGAGCGAAAACTGATTTTGGTGTCTGATGTCACACCTTGGATCGCGGTTTTTCGACCTCAACGGAATCTGGAATTCAACTTCTGCTTCATTCAAGATAGTGACTGGATTGTTGTTGGAACGAATTCATTGGCTGTTTGAATCACGAATAGAGTGTCAAGAAGAGGGTGCTTGGGTGAGGTGGAAGGTGACACTTTTTCTTCCACAACGTGCGTGATGCAGGGAGTGTTGTGTGACGACACACACGAAAGAAACGTCGATGTCCTGTCATGTCTTGTCAGACCACTCTTCGTGAGCGGTTCCCTTTTTGATGTTTTGGCGGCAAAAAACAACAACAACCACAACAACAACCACAGACACGAACGTCGATGCCACGAGGTGCACCCACCATCGTCAGAGCAACTCTTCGTTCCATGATCATCAGTTGCATGGATTGTTGCTGGAGGACAATCGTATTAGTGCACGCACGCACACACACAACCACT
Organism: Craspedostauros australis; assembly: GCA_026770025.1. Lineage (NCBI taxonomy): Eukaryota > Bacillariophyta > Bacillariophyceae > Mastogloiales > Achnanthaceae > Craspedostauros > Craspedostauros australis. The sequence continues at coordinate 2,061,824 of JAMXDE010000010.1, read as the reverse complement.
CTTGCCACAACATCACGGTCCCAACATCACAATCCCACACTCAAGGCTGACAGATTCTTCACCGGAAAGAGACAGCTGAATTCGCATTGGAACGCACTCGTACCGTGCTCGTACTTATCACGCAAGAGGAGCCACACCAAGCCACACACGACCAGGGGGGAAGAACAGCCGACGTTGCAAGGACGCAAACAGTCGATTGCAATCGTGACATCGCACCACATCACCATCCGAGCGCTCCATCTTGCTTGACATCGCACAAAGGAGCAAGCACACAAGAAAGAGACAACAAGAGAGAGCTCAAGTTGGAGTGGATCTCCTGCTTCATTCATCATCTCATTCCCCACTCGCCGCCTGGCCAAGATCCTCGCAAGGTTCCTGGGATAGACGCTTAACAAACGCAATAACGAGTCCAGCATCGTTCAGCTTTGCACAGGACTGTACTCGTATAATACAATATTCTATTATACCATTTACGGTATCACACACCGCCGCAGCATACGAGTATCATTGCGTGGCCCGACAACATCCGCACTCGCTTCTTCTGCAAGCGAGGCATTGAACTACCAAGCGAGCACCTTCCAAACGCTGCACGGCGGTTTCTGTCAGCATCGGCACACGTTCAAGCAGCCATTCGGGGCGACACCATCTCAGTTTTCCTTCACTGCAATTCAATTCAATTGACGATCTGCTTGAGTTATATAATAAGTGAGAGACCAAAGCGAGCCAATTGAAGGCAAATCAAGCCAAGCCCGGAATTCGATTCATTCGTGCCCGCATTTGTGGAGACAGAAACTCAACATGGAGATCTCCATCGAAATTCCCTCGTGGTTGGTCAGCCGTCTCGAGATAGCGTCGACGCAGTGTCAGGCCACTTACGTCCTGGCCGCTGACATCTACATGAACACCAGAGACTTCCTCGGCCATCAGAACAACCTCTGGTGGGTCCTCTCCAGCCTCGTCATCTTCTGGCCGCTCTGGGTCTACTTCGCCATTGCCGTCACGGCCGCATCCACCTGGATATTCTGGTTGCTCGCGTCCGTCATCATGGGCATCCTGCAGGTCATTTACGTCACCTACCAGTTCTTCATGATCGCGGCGGATGTCAGCGTCCTCACCATGCTCAAGACCTACCAGGTCCTCATGCGCTCACGGCTCATCAACAGCATCTTCTTCTTCAGCAAGCGCCTGAGGAGGTCAAGGCAGCGCACATCCAGGAGGCGCAAGTGGAGGAAGCAGTGCGAGATGGCCACAACTTACAACGACTTTCTCAAAATACAAGTGGTCGAGCCACCAGCACCGCAACAAGATGGTGCAAACACAGACAATGCCATTGGCGACACTGGTGCCGTCGGTTCACGCGCAGGTGCGGTTTCCGGCATAGCTGCCGCCCGTGGAATCAATGGCAAGGCCCAGAAGCCCATCTCCATTCTCAGAAGGCCCAACGTGACAAAGATCGCCGACGACAGCGCTTTGCCACCGCTGCAGCTCTCGTCGTCCAAATCATCCCCGTCGCTTTCCACTTCGTCTTCCTGGGATGACATCGACAACCCAGCAAACGCAAGTAGAAACTCAAGCTCGAGCAAAACCGGAAGTATCAATAGGAGCAGCAAGGGGATTGATGGTGTCAGCAACGTGGATGTCAAACATGGCAGAGCCCACACAGCAGAGCAGCCCGACACTGCTGCTTCGCCATTCACGCGTCAGCATTCATTCGGAACATTGCGCACGCTGTACGAGAATTACGAATCGGATCTCAACGATTCAGGAAGCCCGCACCGACGAACGTCGTCCCCATCGTTGTCTGGTGCTGCGCACTCCTTAACCTTTGATGCAAAGCGGCTTGGCGCGTTGCGGATGAAGATGGAAAGGAGCTCAGAGGATGAGATCAAGGATCAGATTCGCGAGGAGCTGGGGAACAAGCCCGCCGACTTGCTTCCATCCACCATGGCCCGCCTCAAGGAAGCACGGCACGCCTACACATTCGACGACGGCGACGACAAAAGCTTGGAGCATCTGCTGTCCGGCGTCGTCAAGCGCAATCATCTCACGCTGGAGGATCTGCTTGTGGAGAACGGAAGGTCCATCGCGGAATCGGGCCAGTACCGGTACTCACCGGCATCGAGAAAGCTCATGTCAGCGTATCAGTTCGAGGTGTCCAGAGGCATCGATACGTTGGCAGAAGCGCCCACCAAATCCGCCGATCCGCTGGTCGAGCTGAGCAACCGGATGACGCTGCTGCGCAAGATGAAGCAGAACATGGGTCGCACAGCGTTGATGCTGTCGGGTGGAGGAGCCCAGGCCATGTACCATCTGGGAACGGTGCGGGCGTTGATCGATGCTGGAGTATACGACGAAGTCAAGGTCATATCGGGCACATCCGGTGGCAGCATCACGGCCGCCATGTGCGCAATCAAATCTTCGCAGGAGCTGTACGAGCACGTGTGCGTCCCCACCGTGTCGACCAATTTCATGAAGACGGGTCGCATGAAGAGGGAGAACATCCGTTGGTTCCCACCGGTCAAGGACATGATCACGTACTGGTTCAAACACCGCCTCCTGGTGGACAGCTCCGAGTTCCGAAGGACGTGCGAGTTCTACTACTCCGACATCACCTTCGAGGAAGCCTTCGAGCGCACGGGTAAACACGTTTGCATCACCGTGTCGGCAAGCCGCGCCAGTGGAAACACCCTGCAGCGGTTGCTGCTCAACCACATCTCCACGCCCCACGTCACACTCGCCAGTGCTGTGGCGGCGAGCTGCGCGTTGCCCGGTGTGATGGCACCCGCGAAGCTCCAGGCCAAGAGCAGCAACGGGACGTTGGAGCCCTTCGAGGTCGATGGGGTGGAGTGGATCGACGGATCCGTGCAGGCGGATTTGCCATTCCAACGCATCTCGACCATGTTCAACGTGTCGAACTACGTCGTGGCGCAGACCAACTTCCACGTGAGGCCATTCCTGCGCAAGGAGCACCATCCCAGCAGCCGAAGTCTGTACTGGGCGATCTTCCAGACGCTGGAATGGGACATCCGAAGCCGCGCGCTGAAGCTCAGCAGGTTGGGTCTGTTCCCCCGCGTCTTCGGGCAGGACGTATCCAAGGTATTCAAGCAAAAGTATCACGGCAACCTGACCCTGGTGCCGCGCTTCACTGCGATGCAAACCTTCGGGATGAAGGCTTTGGTGAACCCCACGGCTCGTGACATGGAGGGCTACCTGAAGTTCGGGCAGATCGCCGCCTGGCCGTACCTGTCAGTGATGAGGGAGATGATGCGGCTCGAAACGGCACTGGACTTTTCGTTGAATCGGTTGAAGGAACGTTGCGGGGAGCTGTATCCTGATCTTGGAGATCTGGACAACACTGATTTCAACGATGACTTTGACACCGTCGGGTCCGGAGGCACAGGCTGGCATAGCTTCGCGTCTCCCTTGGTCCGCGAAGGCCACAGCAAGCGCATCCACCTGAAGCATTCAACGAATTCGAGCGATGGCAACATGCCCACATCCACATCGTCATCGTTGACGGGCGGTGCCGTCGGCGGTCATCCACATCCGTCGCATCACCAGCAGCAGCTACCGCGGCTGGTGCGATTCTCATCGAGGAATCGCGAGGCGGAAATATCTGATCATCAGAAGCAATCGCTGCGTGCCAAGGTGGTGCATTTGGAATGCGAGAATTCCGACCTGAGGCAGGAGCTGGAACGAATGAAGCGAATGATGCAGCAGCAGGAGCAGCAACAGATTCAGGGTGGCATGGTGACGGACGCCAAGACAGCCCGTGCCGATGATGGGCCATCCGACGAGGCTGCTGTGCTGGACGGCAAAGCGAATATTGCCGATGCCATTTCCGAGGGCGAGGTGAAGGTTGAGGACTTCGAGCCGCAAGAAACAGAGCACTCAAGTGAGGAGGAGCTAGAGGCATTGCAAGTCGTGAAGCGGCTCAGCCTGATGAACGGCTGAGGCCGACGGATGTTGGGCTGAACGATTACACTCTTGGACCGGCAGCAAGTCAATCGAAGCCACTATACTACTCTGGCAATATGAAGCGCTGTTTATATTCTATGATAGAATATAATACAATACAATATTGCCTTACACAATAATCGAGAGATTAGAGTCCACAATAATCTGAAGTATTGTACTATTATGTTGCAGTTCGATTTGAGCAGAGCCGTTTGTCTTCAGAGAAAGAGAGAGAGGAAGCTGTGGTGACACCTTTACTCACACATGTGAGCTGTCATCACATTGGATCGGGCACGAACTGAGCTGTTGCTCCGATCAACCTCTCATCATCGTTCCACGTGGGTGTTGTAGATCGTATGATAGGATGACGAGGGCAAGATGACTCGGTGTGCGCTCTCAGGTGTCACAGAAGACGATTCGATAGGTGGGAAGAAGAATGACATCGCAGCTGCCGGGAGGCCATTGGAATACTTCGGAGCACCACCCAACAACCGTGTTTCTGTCCACGCTCTCCCTCTCTCTCTCCCTTGGCGCCGACAGCGTGAAGTGAAGAGACAATCGCACCAAAAGAACTATTCGTACGTATCGCTCTGATCTGGCTCGACTCCGCTCAATCTACCATCCGTGCGGCTCCTGTACTCGAAAACGCTGTCTCCGTCCACGCCTCCTTGGTCGAATGATCTCACTCTCCCCTTCCTTGCGTGGACGGTTTGAGCCAAGCACCACTTTGTATGCCACATGGGACCGTCATGGCAGAGGAGGCTGCGGAGAGAGGGTTGGCTGGTTCGATTTTGCTGCGTGATGTTGAACTGCCGGATCTTGACACGTCAACAGCTGCGTGAAAACCGATGGGTTCGGTTGCATGCTGGTGCCTGTTGTATGACCAGCTGCAAGGAACATGTCATCACTTAACGGCCCATCTCCAAGAAGAATGGGCTGCTTGCCTTGGGGAACAGATGGCCACGTTCTTTCGTTCAATCAAAGCAAGACACGCAGAGGTGCGACACAACAAGGTTCGTGGCGTCAGATGACATCATCCACAGAAACGAACCCATTGGCTGGTCACCATCTGTTTTGTGAGGCCAGAAGGAAAATGGATTGACGTGTTCCGCCTTCCTACATGTGGTGGAATGTACCATCGTCACGTACGCGGAAGATGCATCAAGGCGCATCACCGCGTTGCTGGCAAGCAGTACATAACGCCAGCCTTTTTCGCAGTTGCGCAGTCTGCGCAGTTGACTGCGTATTGGATTTCGAACATGATCCTTCTCTCTTCGTCACCAACACACGTGGATCACACGCAAGCAACATCGGCGTTGCGCGGCTCCACTACTGCTACCACAGTTACCCACAACGTGAGAATACAAATACTCGCCTCCAATCGCAAAAGGAAGAACATCACCAACTAACGAGCAGTGTTCGTGTGCGTGTGCGCGTGTTCACCAATCACAACAACTCCAGCAACACCAGCAACAACAACAGCAGCAAATCAAAAAAAGCAACAAATGGGGTTTGTATGACAGTACAGTCACATAGCAGCAAAAAGCCATCTCGCATGTTCCATCACAGCTGAACCATCAGATCGCAGTACATCCACATCCACGTCCACATCCACGTCCACATCCACAACACTGAAGCTCCAACCGCTACGTCCTCATCTCTATCCGCTGCCGGAGACAGAGAGGCTCAGAGAGACAGACACCGTCAGAGGAGCGCATCACTGCCATCACCGTTGATCCAAAGTAATTGCAAGTCGATCGAGGTAAAGGAGAGTACAGTACTCTCAGCAACACCAAAGCATACCATCCAATACAAATATCAACACTAACAGTAACACCAGCATTCATTCCTTGGGGAAGCCAGAGGCCAGATCAGGCATACACAAACACACCGGAGCACTTTGGAGGAGAATAGAGGAGTTGCCATCAATCAATCGATCAACCAGCCAACTAACTAACCCACCAAGCAAACCATCAACTCGCAACTCCACACCATGAAAGGCAACCAGGGTCTCGAAGCACTGGCTGCTCTTTGCGGTGGTCAGCGAGATGCTGTGGCGACGGCTGCTGCCGCGAACGGAGCAAACCCTGGGGATGCGAGAGCGGCTAACGGCGGGAGAGCCCCGGCAGGAGCTCCTCCGGCCACAACCATGGCCGCTGCGCAACAGCAGCAACTGCAGATGCAGCACCAACAACAGCAACAGCAACCACTGACTTCGACTTTGGCAGCTACCGCGCCTCCAGCAACCGCAGGCACGCCCGCTGATGTGGCCACAGTCGCTGCACAGCAGATACAGCAAGCACTACTTGCCAAGGCCAGTGCGACAGCCATTCAACAGCAACAACAACAACAACAGGGTGTTGCAAACTTTACTGCCCAACAGTGGCAACAGGCCATCAGCGCATTGCAAGGTGGTGTCACCCAGAATGCACCCATCAATCCTGTCCTGGCTGCTCAGAACCTACTTCTTCAGGCAGGCGCAGCCGCAGCAGCTCAACAACAGCAACAGAAGCAGCAACAACAGCAGCAGGCACAGCAGCAGGTACAGGTGCAACAGCACGCCGAGATGAACCAATCCGTCCAACAGCAGCTCGCCTACTTGCAGTACATTCAGAACCACACGAAGGCGCTCCAATCCATAGGCTTGGCAGGTGCTCCGGCCGCGCCCACCCCCACGGCAGACCCCAACACCCAGGCCTTGGCAATCGCCCTCGCAGGCAAAATCCAACAGCAACAACAAGCAGCAGCCGCAGCGGCGGCAGTAGCAGCCATCGGTAAGTACCTCCATCCCGCGCGATCGCATCACGCATTGTTGAGCGAGTCTGCGTTGTTGTTCTGAGCGAATGGTTGATTGATTGCTTGACTTGTACGCGATGTTTGCTACTTGCTGCTCCACATACGCTTGATGTGCTCCGGGAGCACTCTGGATACAACCCAGGACAGGTTCCGCCACCCCAAGACCCCACCGTCGCACGAAACGACAAGCCAAGATGTGTCATCCACAATCAGAGCGGATGTTGCAAATCGCACGGACGAACGGCGCCCCCACAACCAGCAACCACAACAGAAGCATGGCTTCGAGGCTTGCATGGGGAGGATATCGCCAACCCGGAGGCCGTCTTGGGACGCTCCAACACGCCCCAAAGCACGATCGAATCTCCAGGTTGCCACCAACATCATGCAACCAGACCGACAACCACACCGTCGCAACACCACAACACACACCACACAAGGGAACACAGGACGGGACAACAGAAGATCCCTCTGACACCAGATCATCCCGCCAGCAAACACCGCCATGGCCGAGGAGCATGCTATTACCGTTGGGCTGTCCTGGCCTGGTTGCCTGGTGACACTCGGCACGCGGTACTTCCCCGTGCTGATTGCTCCTCTACCCATGAGCAGTTGCCAGCCCCAGTTGTCACCATGAAGCAGCAGGCTGGGATACCAAATGGTACCTGTTCTCCAGCAATCCTCCGCACTTAACGATCAAGACAGCTGACGTGGATGATCTTGTCCACGGCATCGATTTGGGGCGATCTGATTGGCCGGAGCGAATGGAACCCTGTCGCTCTTCAATGTTCGCAACAATGCGCCGAAACCCCACCACCTGGCCTCACCTCCTGTTTGTTGTCACTTTTTTTGTCCCCGCCTCGATACAAAAATCAAATCCCGTTGATACCGAAAACCGATTCTTTGCTCTCCCCAAACAGCATCGCACTCGCAGCCTCAACCACAACAGCAGCAGCAGCATCACCAACATGCGCAACAGTTCATCCAGCACCCGCCGCAACAACAGACGGAGCTGGCATCTGGCCGCGCCAGTATTGTTGTGCCAAAACCGTCCCAGAACGCGACACAGCCGGCGTTGAAGGCTGCGGTTGCCGCTTCGGCTTCGGCCGCCAAGAGCAATGTCACGATCAACGGCACCGCAAACCATCATCCAAAGCAGCAGACTCCTCCAGCAGCAGCTGGGGCAATGATACGCGCACCACAGAAGATGCTGACCTCTTCTGCCAACGGGACCAGCACCGCGAGCAACAAGGCCACGAGCACCAGTGCCAGTGCGGCTGGCAAGACCCGCGTTGTCGGCAACGCCAAGAACAAGGGCAAGGTCAGCAGCAACAACCATGCGACATCAGCGACAACCACATCAGCCACTGCCGCTGGTACCCCAGCAACTCCAACGCCACCAACCACAACAACGATCGGCACTCCGGCTACCGCCGCGATGACATCGCACACCAGCAACAACAGCGTCAACTCGACGGCCTCCACGACAGTTATGCGAAACGCCCCATCACCGAACAACGCATCCGCGTCCTCCATCTCGTCAATCTCGACTAGGAAGGCGTTGCCGTCGCAGACAAGCCAATCCCTCCCCGCGGGCCTTCCGGCAGCAGCGCTAGCGGCATCCGGCCTGTTGACCCAACAGCAGCAGCAGTTCCAGCGTCGCCAACGCCAGCCAAAGCAGCGACAAAAGCGGCAGCAGGTTCCGCCGCCTGTTCAGGTCCAGCCGCACCACACTACCATCGCGCCAATGCCTGGGACGATGTCGATCAACGGAACCATCCTTCCGACGTCAGCGGCGGCGGCAGCAGTAGTGGCCGCAACCGCGAGCAACGCCGAAGTCGGAAACGTGCACGGTCACGGTCACGCCGGTGCCCATCACACCGGGGTTGTGACAGCGTTTGTCGAGGAGAAGAAGGAGCAGAAGAGAGCGGCGAATCGCAAGTCCGCCCAGCTCAGTCGCAAGCGCAAGAAGCAGTTCATCGAAGAGCTGAAGGAGGAGAACGACGACCTGCGCCGCAAGGAGCAAATCCTCAAGAGCATCCCGGACCTCATCGTCGTGTTCGACTCATCGGGCAAGCTCTGGTTCGTCTCGCAGTCCGTCTCGCGCTTCCTCAGCATGACGCCGGATGAACTGGAGGGGACGTCGTTCTGGGACCGGTTGTGCGAGGAGTCAGTGCGCCTCCTCAAGGCCGCCTTCATGGACTCTCTCGCGTCACGGAAAAATGACACCGACACGGCTCCGTTGGGATCGGGGGTTTGGGAGCTCAGGCTGGTTGACAAGGACAACACGTACAAGGTCGTCACTCTCAATGGTGTAGTCCACTTCTCCGGATCCTCGCCCGAATGCGTGTGCTGCATCCGACCAAGGGACCCAGAGTATGTCATACCGTTGCGAAGCAAGCACCATCCCACCAAGCAGGCCAAGCTCATGCTCTCGGCCAAGCTGTCCCCAGAGGTTCCCAGGCAGCAGGCACAGCAGCGTGAACAGCTGGCGGGAAAGTTGCACACATCCAACACTGTGTCCAGCAGCGACGGTTCAGACTACACACCCAAGCAGCCTCAAACTGCGGAACCAAGGATGATCAATCCTCAGATCATCATCAAGCCAAGCCAAAGCGTCCTCCAAGGCAACGACGCAAGCAACACCAGCAGCAATAGCAGTGCGAATGGCGAAACGACAAACGAAGAAACCGTGTCGGCCTCGGGCGGCAGCGGAACCGATGACAATAACACGGGCAATGAAAATGGCATGGCGGGCAGCATGAAGACCGAAGCCGCCAACAGCATTGGCAGCAGCAGTAGCAACAACGCGAGCGGAGTGGAAGACAATGATGTCGAGGACGACGACGAGGACGATGTTGATGAAGCCAGCACAACCAACAACCACGCAAGGACCCACAAGAACCGGGCCATTCATATCAGTGACGGAGACAGCGAAAGCGTCAGCGACGGCATTTGACGACATTTGACGACATTTGACGATATTCATCGACGGGTCCAACTACGACCGACTAAAACAACAAGGGGACAGGGTAGATTCAGGGAAGTCTTCAACACTCTTCATGACACAATACAGGAGGCACTTCCATCGAATGTCACGCACGCTGCTCTGGATGTGAAGCTGCGTCCATACACAGCCTCCAGAAGGACAACGAAGCATGTTCTTCAGCGTCAAATTAAGCGGAACTGCACTGCTCGCTGTGCCTACCTGCCGAAGGCGTGGCAGCGAAGATCGCCTCGATGGTGTCGATGCCTCGCGCCTCGCAGGAACAATGTGTCAACATTGCATTCACACCGATTCACACACATCATTTTATATTCGATGTACATACTAGTACGCATTATACTGAGCTCTCACAGCCCTCGTGGGTTACTTACTCGTGCACTCATCTCTACTCCAATGGCGCACAGGCCTGCCACCACACGACAAAGCAGCATCGTCCAGCCATCCATCGTGCCTCGCTCCGAGACCGAACCACTGCACTCATCCATCTTTTTATGGGGCAAATGGAGAGGACACCAATACCAATACCAGTCGCGTACACTGAGCCTAGCACGTTGCAATTATACCTCTACTTGCCTATTACATTGTGTTATTACTTTTATCCGTTACAACGGTGAAAAGTGGTGAAAAGTGCTCTGTCCGGTCGCCTCCACTTCGTGCTGCAGCATCCGCAAGGCTTCATGCCTGTGCCGTCGCCGCTGTCTGGGGTCTCCACCTGCCGCAGCCACTGCTTTGGCAGAGGATGTTCCGAGGACGAGCTTGTCGCCGAACTTGATCTTTTTCGTCGCCACGACTTCCAGCATCATGCCCATCGGAGTTTGGGTGGTAGGATCGATGTAATTCGGATGAACGATCAGCTTGCAATTGGCGCTGTTGCTGCCATCGGCGCGGGCGTACAGCGCGATATTGCCTGCCAGCGAGAGCACGGCGATATCGTTGTAGGAAGCGAACCGGTCCACACGCGTGTGGTCGCTGGTGACTCCTTGAAACTGGACGATCCAAGCTTTGTGCAGCTCCCGCGAGCTGCGGATGTTGGTCTGCTGGGGCCTCGTGAAATCTCCCCAACGCAACAGCAACGGCTCGAGAGCTGAGTTCTGAAAGATGGCGGACGTGACGATGAGGGCGGGCGAGATTTCGATGCGCTGTCCCTTGGCGATGGTGTACTTGGACTTCTGATGCTGGTGCATCTTCGCGGTGACATTGTGCACGCCGGCGTCGACATCGAGCAGGGTGTGTCTGTGAATCTCCGTGTAGTTTTCGTGGTGCTCGCGGTAGAACTCATCCATCACAGGAACGACATGCGACTTCCAGGTATCGTAGCTCATTCCGGCCTGGCTCGAGGAGCAGTACTGGGCCTTGTACTGGTCAACAGCCTGCTTGGCGAATTTGTGTGTTCGTCTGAATTTTTGAAGTCGTCGCTCGCTCTTGAAGTCATCCTTATCATCTTTGTCGCCCACATCGGCATCGGCATCGGTACTTGCACCTGATCCGAGTTGCACATTCGGATCCCCTCCTGCCATCTCGAGTTGTCTCTTGTGGAACCAGAATCTGCCGTCGCTAGTCCCTCCGCCGTAATTTGTGAACAATTCCTCCCCAGCCTGGATGGGTCGCCTGGCGATGAATCCGCAGATGGATGTTGTCGTATCCGCCGGTGCCGTGAGGTTGCGAGTGTCAAAATGGTGACGGCCAACCACATCGTAGTACGTTGGCTCCACTCCGAAGCATGTGAATCGCATGTTGGCCGAATTGGGATGATGATTTATATAGGATCCATACCCAAAGAGCATAACGGAGCGCGACACAGCTCTGCCATCGAGGTAGGTGGTGTCCTGGTTGCGCCGGTAGTTGTTCTCCCGTCCAGAGTAGCGATGGTACTCGTAGACGTAGTCGGCTAACACGGTGGATTTGACTTCGGCCGACATGCCCGAAAACGTGAGCATGAGAGGCGGCAGCTCAATGAATTCGTTCTCGTCCAGGTCTCGGCCCGCGAAGACGCCCCATCCGACACTCTCCAGGGTGGATGGTGCCAAGAACAAGGCACATCGGTCATCGTCGTTGGCACTGTCGGCATTCCCGCTGCCTCTCGAGAAGAAGCCGGCTTCGGAGGTACGCACAAGTGCAGCCATGCAGAGCAGCACGACGGATGCGGTGGACATCCACGACGGACGGCGCCCGCGGGGATGAGACAGCACAGTCATTGATCCAGCCCGTCGTCGGCGTCGTCGACGCAATATGGGTGGATTTGCGTCAGTCGTTGCTTGTGACAGTCTCAGCAGTGTTTGGGGCACTTCTGCGCAGGATGGCGCTGGACTTCACAGATGTCGTGCAGATGTGGTTGTTGTGGCACGGGAGTGATAACGTTATTTGGTGATGACTCGTCTTGCTTTGTGATGTGTTGCGGTGTGATGTCCAACCATTGGCATGTGATATACTATATTGCGGGAAGTGCGACGATCTAGAGCACAGCGTTCTGGTATGCCCAACAGGCCGATGATTAATGGATGATTGACGATGAACAATCGGGAGGTTGAGTCTGAGTGTGAGGCTGCCGATGGAGGACTGGCACGAAGATCGGATCCGTCGGCGTTTCGAGAACAGCGGAAATGACCCTGATCTTGTCGCAGACGATTGGTGGTGACTGGCCGTGGATCGCAGGTTGCGGTTTATCCTTTATCTTTCTTCTTCACTCACTCTGTCGTTCCGGGCTTGGAATGCAGTACTGGTACGGTGGATGTTGTGTTGTAATATATTATTGTATAATGTGTACCACAAGAAAGATTGTCTGGCAGGTTGTGGGTTGATTCTGTGCGCCGCCTGAAATGATCTTTGGCGTCGGATACCCGTGTTGAGGTTTTGCGTGGTTTTCTCGCACAGTGTTTTGTCGTTGTGTGGCCCATGACCGACGCAGCAAAAACAATAAAAACGTGGGTGGCGGAACAACGTTGCCGCGATTTCGTGACGGTGGAAGCGCTCCGCCAACTATTTGGAGCACGGACAGAGTACCCGTACTGTCCACGAGGAACATACCCCATTTGTGACCCACGGTGGGCCAGCGGATCCATTTGCCACCCTTCGTCGCCACGATCCAAAAAAGTAGCCGGAGGAACAAATGAGGGACCGGAAAAGTGCGTCGCGGTTGTGGTGGAGGAAAGGATCATTTGCCCTTCGTGGAACTTGCATCACTACGAAACCGTGTCGAACAAAGAACATGGCCAACGCAGGAGACGCGATTCATGTGCACGTTCCCAACCAGAGAGTTCTTGGTTTGCCAACGGTGGTGTTCGCGGCGACATGTCAACACGACATCATGACACGTTCTCCATCATGTTCCAACGGAGAAAATGTGTCTTTTTCCACCTCTCCTCCTCGGCAAACTGCATCATCTGCTCCAGGATCCAGTGCAACATGATGAAGTTAGATGCATCAACCCAACACGAGAGAGGATGAGTTGATGAGCAATCATGTCTTGTTTCTGCCCTGCTATGCTCTCCACTTCTCTACTCTACCTTAGGAAGCCTGTTTCGTCGAACTCATCGCGATTCTCGTCGCTGTTTGGTGATGCTCTCTGGTCGGCATCAAAGCGTTCTCATGTTGCTTGCTGCATCTCCATCCATGACTGACGATCCATGGATGAATCTGTTTCTTTGGATCCAATTCTCTCGTTCTCATCGCGCCGACCAACGCTTTCGAAGCCTGTTTGAGAAGCTCCAACCTCGGCCTGGACCTTGGCAGACCGACGAGCTGCCAAAGAAACAAACAGCGGTGTCGTTGATCGCCAACTTCATCATCTCATCTCATCAAGAGTTCAATCATCATCCAATTCTCTGGTCATAGCAGCTTGTCGGATTTGTTTTCGATGTGCCGAAATCGCGAAGTTCGAGTTGTGTTTGTTCACAGATGTTCAGAGAGGTTTCTTTCCCGATCGGGGCAAAAGAACCCACAAAGAAACGGTTCTTCCTGTTCTTTTCGGGGAGAGCCACTCGACAAGCTCGACCACAATTGAAAGTGCTACTACGACCGCTTTGACCACATCAGAACAGTTTCCCTGACTTCATCGACCAACGTTGATGTGACGTCATTCGGAGGAAACCACAACGATCCGAAACACGACAATTCGAGACAATCCATCAAGCAAAAAGATCGACCATGGCGACACGCAATCCTCCTCCATGTCTTCAACAACGGCACCTTCGTCTCTCCTCTTGCCTCTCGGATACCCTGCTGGCCAGTCGCATCGTTCGTACAACCCATCCTTGCTGCAGCAAACCTCAAAGGACAAACTCGTACGAACAAGACTCGCCGCAGCAACGACAGCAACAACAGCACCGACAGCAGAGCATCACCCACACAGCGCAACGATGCAACGGATAGCCATGATTTCGCACTGCCTTGTTGGATTGATCATCGCCCATGCGACATCCAATGTCAGCTCCTTCGTGATGCCAAACAGCCAGGGTGCTGTCAGATCGGCGTTGCCCACAGCTGCAGCACCGTCAACGCTGCTGGCGGCATCATCGTCCAACACGAACATCGGCAATAACAACGGCAACAGCAGTGAAGGCCTTGGCGCGTGGATGAAGAATGCGCGATCCAACGCGGTGGCAGCAGCATTCGCAGTCTCCATCGCGACCGCGACAGCATCTTCCCTTGCCACCGTCGCACCAGCCTACGCCTACGAGGATTCCGACTACGCCAGTGAGACCGTGCAGGAGACGATCCAGAAATTGAAGGCCGCGGCTGGAAACTCACAGGCCACCTTCGATGCTTACGAAGATATCGCCAACATCATCACGGAAGGCAGAGGCGTTGGTGGAATGATCAACTACCGTACGTGCTATTTCTCGTAGAGTACAGTCTGCTGTGTCTACGTTGCTTTGGCCGTGCATCGTTGATGCATTGCTGATGCGTTGTTCATCTATTTGCTTTACTCTATTGCAACTTATCTTCATGAAGACAAGGCTGGCAACATCGCATCCTTGTGAGGTCGATCAGAAGATCCCATGTTGCATCCGTCATTCACCCAGTGCCTAACTCTTGCTTTCCGCTAACCCGCCATCTGCAACCATGCTGTCTTGTTTGTGCTTGATGAAATCTGACTTCTAACGACACCAATCACATGCATAACATCATGATGTACTCCGTGGTGACGATATTCCGAACGCACCTGCCGACCATTGCATTCGGTCATCCGATACAAAAAAATCACTCGAACGAAAACACTGACGCATTTGATACATCATAACTACCAACAGAGGGCATCGCGCTGGAACGTGGTTTCATCGCGGATGAGGATACCACCATCTACAATCCAGGACTGACGCTGTTGACAGAAAGCGAGAAGGAACGTCTCGTGGAAGCCATCATCGATGTCCGCAAGGTGGGATTGCAAAACGATGCATGGGCGGAGAGCAACGAATTCGCCTTCGAATTCTTGCGAGAAAAGCTGGATCCATTCCACCTTCAGGAGCTTTCAGGGTACCTCAGCATCATGCCATTCTATGCCGCATTCTTGTACATCGTGGTGCTGGGCATCCAGCAGTTCGCCAGGAACCTGTTCGTGCCTGCCTACTTCATCGCTGTCGGCGCGTTCTTCCTGCCAATCGTCGCGCTTGTTGCTATCGGACCATGAGAAGCGTGCCCGTCACCATGACACCATCGTCGAAGGTTGGCTGTTACCGTCTAGCCATTTGAAGCACACCATTCGGACAGAGAATTAAAAAGTCCAGTATTCTGCGCTCTTTATGCCACACTTGCAGATGCAATACGAGTAGATATAGCATGTTTGTACCAACCATGTACGACACCATACTTGCCGTGATGGAAAGATGCATTCTACTGTGGCACTCAACCTTGTTTATTCTATTGCATGGTTTGTTCGTGCCGGCTGGTGGCGCACCGATCGCACAGTGAGCTTTGATCTTGTCAAGATGATCCTTCCGTCCTGGAGAGGGAACAGCATGATGCGAGTATGTATGTGTGTGTGTATGGCCCGTATGTCAGGCTATGCTATCATTGTGGAAGCGAATGCGAAAGTCAGGCGACGACGTCTCCTCTGACGAAGCAATCGAGTTCTGAGCAACCTGATACGCACGGCAGTCCGTTGATCGTCCATTTACAATGATTCCTCCGAGTCTGTGATGTCGGCAGATCGGAAGAAGACATCCTTCGACGGAGGGAATGGCGGCGCGCTGATCGGGTCGATACCATGCAGCCTCGTGCCGACCAGCATCTGCTCTGGCAGTTCATCGTCGGTGTTGCCCTGCACGACGAATCCAAGATCGAGAGTGAGAACCTGCGTGTACGCTCTTGCCACGGACAGGATTCCGCGAGCCGCGGAGGATGACACGATGTCGAGATCCGCCTCAAGGTACAGAGCTTTCCCTTTCTCCGCTGGCTGGTAGATGTACGTGACAGGCAATTTGGTTCCCAGAATGGCTGGCTTGCCACCGACGGTCGTTTTCACAATCCATGGCCCTTCCACGACGATGGGCACGATCTTCAACACCTGATCCTTCTTCTTGTCTGATGCCTGCAGGTACCGGGCAACGCACCGATCCGAAGGTGACATTCCCTTGAGAGACGGAAGGCTAGATTTGTCGAAGGCAGGATCGTAGCATGCCTTGATGAATGGAATGAACCGTTCTGGGATCTCAAAGTACGCCAGCAAAACACCCCACGGGAGACGGAAATTGATGATGAAAGTCGGCTTCTCTCGCAGGTTTCCACCGAAGACTCCGCGGTTGCTGTGTGATTGTTTTATGAGTATTTGAGCAAGGCAGGTTGTTGACCATCGGCGCACAGGTGGTACGAAGTGCAGCATCACATTATGTGGCATCACGTGGTGCGGCATGAATTGGGCGATGCCATACCACATATCACAAAGAAAAGTGGGGGGTATCAAGTGGCAGTTGGTGTGAGCGTTCCAAACGAAATGACAAAACACACACGCGCACACAACACCGCACAAAAGAGCATCCCCATGATGCACGAGGACGCCCACAGACGGCTGCGTCTGGCAGCATGATAATCGCCCGATGGATTCAGCAACACCGCTGCAAGTAGCAGGAAACATTTGGTGACCTACCTTCCAGCATTCTCCGGACAAGTGTCTGTGAGGAACAAGTCGACTCCGCGGATGGGGAAGATGAAGTCCCCCGACGGGAACTTCTTGCGATCGCTCAGATACTTTGCGCCGCGCACGTGGAAGTTGCTTGGGTCCGGCTCTGAGTAGCAGTTCAGATGGGTTCCCAGCTTGGCGCCCTGGGGGAACTTGGGCATCGGAGATCTGTTGGCCTCCATCAGGACATCCTCGGCATCCTCTTGGTCCATATCCCCAGGCACGTTGAAATTGAAAAGAGCGGACGAGCGTCGCGTGGAGTGGGGCATCGCAGCATCAAGCTCGGCTGTGGTTGACATGGACTTGACCAACAGAAGGCGTTCATGATCGGACCTGGAGAGGTTGCGCTGGCTGGTTCGTCGCAACGCCATTGGTGTGACGCCGACTTGTGCCACTCCTGGTACGGGACTGTCGACACCGCCGACCATGGGCCTAGGTGTGTGCAGGCCGATGCAGAAGGCGGAGAAAATCAAGAGCAGCTCGATGTCAAGATCGACGCGAACTTCCAGCTCGCCGGTGGCTCGCAAAAGCATGATTGATGCGATGGATATGGCGACGAAGACAATGGGGCTGTTCTCCAGAAGATTTCCGATGAAGCTGGTGCCGGACGAGGTGAAGCTTGGCGTGGGTCTTGAGTAGTTGGGAACAAGCTCCACCGGTGACCTATCGTCGTCGAGAAGCAAGTTCGCCTCGGTTCCCATCTCCTTCAATTCGTCGTCGTCTTGCACGCGCAGCGAAGGTCTTCGCCGCTGCTTGCGGGTGTAGGGCACGACCGGTGAGGCCAAGGCGTTGCGTGCGCTGACCTTCGACCGGCTGCCATCCTTCTTGTTCGGCGCCAGTGCTGAGTCGCGATCATCCACGGAGATGCTTGGCGCCATGAGACTTTCCATCCCCTTTCCGATCTTGTCGGATATCTCCTCCACCTGCTTTCCAAGATTGCGAGCGGCATCATCGAGGAAGGGGAGCTGGTCCTGCCCTCCAGTCTTGACTCTTGGCTTGGATCCGTTGCTTTTGGGAGAGAGTGGCGAGCCTTTCGTGAAGGATCGATTGCGCTTCGCCTTGTTCTGCTTCGAGCTCTTGCCTCCCCTCCCGCTCTTGCCGCTCTTCGCCGAACCAACGCTCGCGCCAGAAGCTGTTTCATCCACCTCCTCGCAATGATCCGACAGGAAGAATGTTTCGATTGTCTCTGCGACCAGTCTGAGGAAGGGGTGGGACTCGACCTCATCAGGGAAGTAGGCAAGTGTCGCGTCCAAGATCTCGTTGATGATGTAACTCCGCTTCTTCGCGAGGGCCTTCACGTAGAGGTAATTGACCTGCGCAAATGGTGGATGGGACGAGAAAAGAAGGAGGTGCATGGCAGAAGTGCAATTCATGTAGCGCAGAGGAGAGGAGATTGTCCGTGTGTGTATGTGGCGCACGACCAATGGAGAAGGTGGATGTTTGTGGACGACATGGTGCAGAGGAAGAGAGAGACAGAGAGAGGGTTAACACTTCTTGTGTTGACACAAAACGAACGCCACGTTGAAGCATGAGCGCATCTCCACGCACACATTCGCGAGCTGCAGACCCAGGCGTGTTGTTTGAATGTTTGAGTTCATTGGCATGCAGTGGATTGCATGCGAAATGCAGCAACATGGCACGCGTGCAGAATGATGCAGTACTGTGTAGTACTGTGCAGCCGTCCATTTGAACTCACCTTGCCAAGGTACTGCGTCTTCTGAGATTCCACCAAGTGAACGACGGTCTCGCAGTACTGCGCCACCTTCTGCATCTGTTTGGACATGTCCTCAGTGCCCGACGTGACCTCATCCGCCGCCTTCTTGAGCTGGTTTCCGAGGGTGCGAAAGGAGCTGAAGGTCTTGGACAAGAGGAAGTTGTCGATCTTCGGCGACGGGGCGACGGGCGGTGGAGGCGTCGACTTGCCCCAGGAGACGGAGAAGCCGGTCTTGCGCGAGGGCTTGCTTTTGCTCTTGCCGTTGTTGCTGCTGGCGCTGTCGAAGCTGTAGCTGTTCTCATCAGCTCCATTGGGACACACGCGGATGATGTAGTCTGTCTCGACTGCCATGCCTCCACGGATTCGGTAGTGATCCAGATCCACCACGTTCGCTGTGACCTTGTGATCCAGCAGCGACATGAGCAGCGGGCTCTTCATCCTTGTGATGGGGCGCTTGGCCTTCTGCTTGGATCCCGTTCTGGGCGAAAGCGCTCTTGCGGATGGCATGGTTGCGTGGTGCCCTGCCCTGCCCTGCCGTATGGTGCTTGCTACTTGCTACTTGCTGTGTCGGTGAGTTGCCAGCGGTTCGTGATATGCTGAAGCTATCTCCTCTCTTGAATTACGCACAGATCGTGCCGCTCGTGCTGTTTGTTGCACGATTCGGGGGCTTGGCTTGGTGCTCCGAATGGTGAGTGTGCGATGGAGATGCTGGTGGGAGTCACGGAACGTCGCCAACTTTGAGCGGAGCCAAGGAGGCGACGCGAACCTGAGGAACTGCTCCTGTGGTCTACTACTACTGAAGAGACGTGTGGGCAGTGTATTGCTAGGAGTCTCTCTCGCTCTCGCTCTCTTCCTGATGCAAGAGTATGGAGCAGGAGGTATTGCGCAACACAGGACTGGTGGGGTTAGGTTCTTGCTGGTTGTTGGAGAGCGGCTGTCTTGTCTTGTGCAAGGCTCAATTGGCCACAAGGTCGACTATGTGTGGGAGTAGGTCTGTTGTGTTGCAGGTACTCGCACAAATGATTCTTCCGATGGATCCATGAACGCGTCCTTTGCGGTCCCAACAAGACGCGACAAAGGAGGCAATTGGCTTTGCGAACTGGTACAAGAACACGAAGACACAACAGGGGAGGCGAAGCGCCACGCCTCCTTTGTCGCAAACCAGGGGTGCACACAAACAAGCATCCTTGCTGTGGCTACTCCTACCAGCACCAGCGCTCCTCCTCAGACGCGAACCCGTGCGCGCGACGTGCTCTGCACAGAGTTCGGATACTGGCGCGCAAAGACAAGGCAACCACACCACACCAAACAACGGAACCGATTTGAATTGTGGTTGTATTCCGGAACTCCCTCAGCTCTTCAACAAATTCAAAATCTGGTTGCTCGTGGGATTCGACCACGTGGACCAAGCTATCATCATCCCTAACAAGACTGAACAGAAGGAGTGTTGTTGATGGGCTTTCGCAAGACTCCACACAGACAAAGGTACCGGGATCGGTCGAACGCCAGACAAACAACGACGATGTGAGGCAGACTTCATGAATCAACAGTCATTGGATCGATTGGATCGGCGATGACCGTGGCGAGGAAATTAGCGCACAACCCGTTCACATCTTTTGGCTTTCGCTTCGCATTTCGCGTGCTTTTGTGTGTTGTGGAAGCGCGCTGATTCGGCTGCGCATGGTACTCGTGCACGTACGTGCGAGTACTCGAATGCGTGTGGGGTGGCAACGATGGCAGATCTTAGCGACGGGACGCGAAGCAATTCTCTTTCGCTGTTTCTGCCTGCGATCCTTGTGGGGTGCCTGTGTGGCTGTTCGTGTCAGATCCAGCGCTGATGGGACATCAGAACCCAACCGTACGCCAACGAACAGGACATCGCCGCACGAGCAGCACAGCACCACCCAAGAAGAAAGAGAAAGTGAAGAGACTGCCCAGACACATCGTCACCATCACTTTTTGTCGTTTCATCGCCGCCAGTTGCAAACATATTTTACGTCGCATCGCTCGTAGCTCACCTATCGCTCGCACGCTTCCAACCACAGCCACAACTGTAAATACGCTGCCCTTCTTCCATCCACGTTCATCATGAAGATCTACCAACTGTACAGCCTGACAATCTGCCTCATGGCATCCCTTGTGGCCGCCCAGGAGGGAGGCGCCCCAGACTGCGCCGCCGCATGCGAGGCCAAGGTGGGCGAGGCATGGTCCAGCGCCAACGGCGAGATCGAGGGCCTCAAAAACGAGATCAACGCCCTTCGTGGACAGCTGGAGGAGGCGCAGCGCGCACGCGATGACCTTCACAACTCCCGCGAGGAGGTCCAGCGCAACCTCAACGGTGTCACGGAGGAGAAGGACAACCTCGTACGTGCCCGCGACGACGCCCAACGCGCGTTGGAGGCCGCCAACAACGACAAGGCCGCCGTGGAGCAGCAGCTTGGCGAACTCGGCGGACAGCTCGAGGCCGCCAAGTCGGCAGCCACCGGTGCCCAGGCCAAGGCCGCCAACCTGGAGAATGAGATCAGCTCCAAGGCGGCTGCATTCGACAAGGAGTTGGCCTCCAAGACCGCTGCACTGGCTGCCGAAAAGGCCAACGCCAAGGCTGCGCAGGATGAGGCGGCAGCCGCCGATGCCCAGGCCAAGAAATTCACCGAGACCCGCCTCCTCATCAACACACCTCTCATACAGAAGGACGTCAAGGATTTCCTCAAGAAGCTCGGAATCGGCAGCAAGGAACTGTAAATTGTGGATCGTTCGATGGTGGACACCTGGGTGGCTTCGAACGTGTGATATATACTCGTGCAAATGCCTCAACCGAAAGAAGGTGGACGGATCGATGCCAACAATGTTTGCAATCATCAATCCTGATCACATCCGTTCTCTCGCATGAAGGCAAACATGAAGGCAAAGGAACATGATGGAGTACGAGTGGAGCACCGCTGTGTTCTGCATTCTATGCTGCTCCTGCGTCACACGAATGGTAGAATGGAGTATGGACTTGACCATACTGTGTCACATCGTACCACATCATACCAAATTATACCCCACCATACATACTCGTATTTCGCAAACTGTCTAAAGAGCATTCCTTGCCGAGTGTGATACGTAATTAATCATTTCATGTCGGAAGAAATAGAGACAAAGCTCACTGGACGGGTCTTGTGGGCTTCCTCTACGTTCTCTTGAACAAGCAATAGATTACATTGTCACATTCGTTCACTGAGCAAATCGGAAATGGAATCACTCTAAGATTGCTCTGCTCTGCCCTATGCATGGTCAGCGCAGAAGTCAACGTCCTGAAGGCGGCCAAGCAGTGACGGACCATCATCGTATTGGTATGCATGCGTACTTGAACGACACGAGTACATACATCTTAGTGCTGCCGGTGAATGACCAAGTTCTGTACTTGGAACGAGTTGCGCAGCACCTCTTCCCGCTACTCTCCTCATCGATCATGATACCAGGGCTCCTGCTCTACAATATGTGCCATCTGGCGGTCGTACTCATTTGTACCATAGGTATCAGCATGCTGAATGTACGAGCAGTTGCGGAAGTACCATAATACCCTTCTATTTGGCTTACATAGGGTAAACTTGAATTCGCCTCGAAGATCTTTGCTTGCCAGCCGTTTGCTCCACCGCGTTCAACACAGATGGTGACCAGACAACGACAAGAATGGAATACATGACACTCTTTCCAAAGGATCGAGTGTTGTAGCATGACACCATGGTACGAGACCATACTGTGTCGCATCTTCTCAACGTTGACGACATGCAGGCAGACGAAACGTCCAGTTGGCTTCTTTCTTCACTTGATCAGCTTCCGTCATGGCAACTGTCGCACTTCTATCGTTCGCCCCACCATTTGAGTTGGCGCGGAACGAGGGAGGAACGGGTGCATTGACGGAAATGCCACCATTCGTCAAAGACTGGAGCTTGCACTCGCACTTGTACTGGCACCGGTACCATCACCACTGCGTGCGAATCTCGATGCGCAGCTTTGGATCAATCTGTAGAGAAGTGGAGTAGAGCATTCGCACAAATACCTACGAAGTCCACGAGGGAGCCTCAGCTCGTCTCTCTCTTCTCTTTGCCATCATCTCAACTGGATGGATTGTTCCCATCTTCAGAAGAAGTGGTTCATGCACAATCGCACTTGATATCTCGAGGGAGGGCCGATCCAAAAATGGTGGTGCGGGCGTGCCGGAAGCGCAGCGTCTTCTTCTCCAGAATGAACCGAGGCACCTGGCTGTGCAGCAACCGCTCAAATTGTCGCCTTCGGATCCGCAACTTGGATCGTTCGCTGTCTTCTTCAGCTTGCCACCGTTGCAGTTGCCCAAGCTACGACGAGTTCTCCATCGTGATGAAACCAGGATTGCCATGAGAATCAAGAGGATTCGTTATCCTTCTCGGGTCCAACGCCCCGTGCGTAGAAACGGTGACCAAACCTGATGGTGTCTTCGCATGACCGTGATGGACGGCGTTGGTATCATCAACCCCTCCCATCGTGGTTTCGTAGTCTCCAGCATAGCACAGAAAGAGCAGTATGGCGAATATGGTGTAGAGTGCCGATAGGAACATGCACATGACCGCCAGTATCGTTGCTATCCGCTCCACCTGGTACTTTTCGTCAGGCTCAAAGTTGAAATCGTCTTTCTCATCTTGATTATCCTCTCCAAAGTTGTGTACCTACGTCCCCGCATGTGGACATGAGATTGCACGAATTGGCGTATCATTTCCAGATGGTCCGTACGAGTACGCATACACGGTTCGGGTAGATGTGGTGGTGGTTGTGGGTGTATTGGTGAAGCAAAATGGTAGAGCAAGTGGAGTAGCAGGCAAGGGAAGGGAATAGTTGAGTGTGATGTTCATTTTCATTGCCACTGTCGTCGTCAACACAGTCGGAATACATGACTATATGATGAGCAACACTCCGCAAACTCATTCGATATGGATCAACAGCATGGACTGACGTGTGCCCGCGCCTATGCTTGTGCCCATCGCATGATTCCCCCTCAATTGCTGCTCGAGTCCCAGCCCCAGTCCCAATCCAATTCAATCCAGTGCACTCTCTCTCGAGATTGCGCTGCTCTACTCCAGTTCGATTCATTGCAGCTGGACTCACCCTGACTTCTCCTAATACCACCGCGCACACCAGGAGGAGATTCGCAAAGACGACGATCGCCCCGCCGAAGATTCCCAGCTTCATCATGTCCTGATCGGAAGAGAAGCACGGAGCGATGTAAACACCACGTAGCGACATGAAACCCACGATGGCCGTGGATCCGTACAACGACAATCCCACCGCCAGCAGCATCGTGCCGACTCCGACGAAGGTGAGCGAACGCGCTGACATGGTCGCCAGCATGATGTAGGCCTGCCCTTGCATTCTGTACTGATCGGCAAGCGCCTCATCCTGCGAGTTCCGATGCTCCTCTTCGTCTTCGTCCTCATCCTGCTGGTTCTGATAGAGTTGCTCTTGGTACCAGTCGTCATTATCGTACTCGTTCTGTATGCGATTGTACCGAGTGTGCGTCTGTATGATGAAGGACGTCGCCGTGAGGAACGCAAGCAGCGTCATGAGCGTTGTCATGGTCCATGTCAACGCCACCATGGACCGTTTGTCCGGCAGGAAGTTGCCGCAGATGGATTGCGTCATGCTGGTGCTGCGTTGCTTCTCCTCGCGCTTGTGCTGAAGATTCGAACGAATGCAGCGATGGACGGGATGAGATGATACGAGCACTCGACTATGCCTTGTCGGCTTGGCTTTGGCTATCGACTTGGCGCTCTGCGTACGTCCAGGTACTGCTCGAATCGCACTTCACTGCAGAGTCGACTGTTCGATCTCCTGAACTTCTTCGTGAAAAGGGGACGTGAAGAGCAGAGCAAAGTCCTTGCTTGAGCTGCTCTCGAGATGCCGTTGGCCTGCTTTGAAGGTGTTTCTGTTGGTTTGTTCGGCCTTCGTTGATGGGCTTCAGATGGACGGAGACTGATGCCTGTACGAGTCGAGCAGGTGTAGACAAGAAGCGTGGATGTTCGGAGGAGGTCACCACGTCGATGCTGCAAGTCGGAAGAAGGACGAATGTCGGTGGCGTGGGTGAGGCTGTCGACACGGATGCTGATTCTGATGTTTCCTCGTGAGAGCATTGCCGCGTTCGTCGTCAGATGGCCGTTTTGTCTGTGTGTGGTGGTTGCATGGCGGTCTCGTGTGTGTGCGTCCATTTCGGTTGGTTTCCAATCCGATGAGCGCCGGCAACTTCGCGTGGTTGGCAAGATCGGCGCCCGCCGTGTCACATGACCCATCAACGCTTGCGTGACCCGTAAGGCGACTTTCGCGTTTTGAAAACGTGGCCGTCATGCGACACAGCGACTGTCTCAGAGACATGTAGTAATTATTTAAGATCAAACCAATGCGTGTCGCATGCGCTCAGAATTAACGGACAAAGAGCAACAGAGCAGGGCGACGACTTGATACCACAACGCGAACGACAAGCGGCACAGGAGCGACGAGCCACGAACTGCGAGTTACTCGTGCGCCACAGAACTCAAACAGAGTGCGATACTCTCGAGCATCGGGGCTGTTGCGGTACAATTGCGTTCCAGAGGGTATGGAGCTCGGAGCAAAGCAAAGCACAATAGAATAGAATAGAGCAGAAGAGAGTACTGTCATATTTGTTCATTTTGCCCAATGATTTACGAATCGAGTGTTGCGGTGATGGGAGTCAAGCAATGCCATCCGCGCCAACAGCGACATTCGAGGAGCACATCCGTACGTGGGCACGTATAATACATGGAATGGAAACAAAGCTGGCTTTCCTTTGATATCTCTCGCTCGCTCTCTTCCATGAAAGCATCCGGCATGTTCGAGCGATGTCACGAAAGTGGAGACGGGGGAGATGGACTTGCTTCGCGCCATGAGCACGTAGTACTGCCATAGCCCCTCCCGATCCTTTGCTTTTCGCCAACGATACAAATCTACAGAGCCACCAACACAAACATGTTGTGCTGGATCCACCAGTCTCAACCAAGATACCGAGAGTTGGACCGCATCGCTGTGGTGTGATTGCGACGCAACAGCCAGTCGATGTGCCAACAACCACAGGTTCAAGTGCAAGCGCAAGCACAACCAAGTACCTGGTTTCATGTACACAGTGAACGCCTACGCCACGACGCACAAGATATATGAATACGATCGTGCAAGACGCAAGAAGTGACGCGCCATCCTCTGCGACCAGCACCAGCACCCTCGCATCTCATCGGATTCAGGTCGTCAGCATCGTGACAGCGCGGGATGGAGTCGTCCAGTTTCTGCGCCAGAAGACTGATGCTTGTCCCAATCGGCTTCCTTGCGACGATCCATGCCGCAGCAGCCTTCCAATCGCATGTGGTCACGAGAAAGTCGCGACATGCTGCGATTGCTCGAAGCTCTGACGCAATTCATGAACATCGCGGGGACCTGCATCGGCCGCTGAAAGCTCAAAAGAGAGACATGCAAGCAGTGCTTGATTGGGCCACCGACAACGGTGTCCAGTTTCAGAATGGGTGCCACGTAATGCCGTCGTCTTCGTCATCGCTGTCAATTGAAACAACTACTCCGCTGCAACAAGGCGACAGAGAATCCCATGTGAACAATCTCGTCAAACCTTCTGGCGCTGACGCAGCTGCCGCTGCGGGTACCGCCATCGCGAACAGCATGACAAACAAGAACGGAGAACATGATGATGATGACGATGACGATGATTGGTGCGTAGTGTGTCGAAATTCATTGCAGATTGGCTCAGTGGCGCTCACTGTGCCAAGATCCATCGTGTTATCATCGAAGACGATCGAACGCCAGATCGGGACCGAGATCTTGCTTCCGGCGTTCGACTGCTTAGAGAGCGCCAAATGTTCCAATCTGCAAGGCCAATTCGTGCTGTTCCTGCAACTCTTGAAGGAGATGGAAGCGAAGGAAGATAGTTTGTGGCATCCTTGGTTGCAATCGTTGCCAACCTCATTCGACACTGCGTTATTCATGGATGAAGTCGAAATGGAGCTTCTCGCGCCATTTGCATTCGCGTTGGCAGACCTGCAGAAGCGTCATTATACCATTTTCCGCGAATCGTTGCAGAAGATGAAGGCAACCAATCATGATGATGGAACTGCAACAGATGCCAACAATACCGGCGATCATGGTGGCTACCTATCCAAAGCAACATCGCAGGATGAGAATCTGCTCAAGCTGGCTTACAGCATCGTCTTCTCAAGGAGCTGGCAAAGAGAGGGATGTGATGAAGACGGTTGCTCCGACATCTGCCCTTTGGGTGACATGTTCAACCACGCCACGCCATCCAATGTGGTGGCCCGGTACTCATCTGATGAATGCATCGACTTTGTCATATCGGAACCTATAGCGGGGAGCGAACGCAATCCGCAGCCTCTGCATTTGTCGTACGGATTTCCAACGAACCCCTATCGCTTTCTCTGCATCTTCGGTTTCGTGGACGAGTCGCAGCCGGAGATATTCATCCAGGTGCTCTTCGCCAATCCGACCCCAGAGCACGTTGCTCTCGGATGCAACGAACGCACGGAGATGGTGTTCCGCGCTTCCGACGGTCTTGTCGCGGATGCTGTTTGGGACTGTGTGCTGTACGCCATCTTGGAACAGATTCCGGAGCATCAGACGGCGTTTTGGAAGGCGTGCCGTGACAACGATGCGCAGATGAGGGCACGGTTCCACGAACGATACAGGCTGGAGGTATGTATGACGTTGCGCAAGCACGTGGCGCGTTCCTGTTCGGAGTTTGCAACGCTGGTACAGAGAGGTGCGCAGATCATGAACGGCCCCACCTTCGTCGCGGCGCAGCATCCGATTCTACCCAAGATCCAACAACAAAATGAGTTCCTACTGCGCTCTTTCTCCAAAGTGACGGCGTTGGTGGATACATTGATCCAGGAGGAACTGGCGAAACGACGGACGGCGGAGGGCGGGGCTGGGAAACAGCAGAGCAGTGGAGCGTAGAGTGGAGTAGATCTCCACGCAGTCTAGAGTATAATATTATCGAGGAGATGGAGTAACAGCGCTCCTGTGGGTTCTTCACGTTCTCGTTCTTCGTTTTGGCGCCAAAAAGCCTGTCCGGACCATGATTGACCTTCATGCCTGTTTCGTCTCTTCGTCGCGAGTTCGTGTTGTGCACATCGTTTCTCATCGTCGACACAAAAAGTACGACAGACAACACTCCAACACTCTGTGCACTCCACTCGCCGAGTACGAGCAACGAGTATTTGTGCTCTGTTGCTGTCGGACCCTCACCTTCTATCAGCAAGCATCTACTCATACTCATTGTACTAGTCGTACGACACCCTGAAACAACAGTGGAGCCTTGCGTTCGGCATCATCCCCCACGATTCGCACAGGCATCAAATGACCAGCAGAAACGACAACGACAACCACACGATACTTGCGCAACTGCAGCGCTGCAGCACAGCGAACCCGGACGCGTAGGCGCACTCTGCAGTGGGCATGATGATTCGACAGCAGATGAAACGGAGGAGGCCCGCGACGGCACGCTTCGTTGCGGCGGTGGGAGGCATCGCGATATTTGTCGCCGCATGCGCTTGCAGAATCAGCCGGAACAGCATCCGCATGGACCTTGCGACGGTCACAGGCTTGGACGATGGCACTGGAAGTGGTCCGCGCAACAACATCACAGTTGCCTCAACGTCGGCGTCAGCATCAATGTCGTCTATTCTTGGAGCCGTCCCAACCTTGGGACGGAGCGAGGCAGCCGCAGTCATCTTGGACAATCGAGACATGTTGTTGCAGTCGTTGAGGAAGAAGCTGTCGCCAAAGTTCTGGAGGAACGCCACACGCAGCAGTGCCAAGGTTGAAGAGGAAGCAACACAAAGGCGACGTATCGAACCGCATCAGTTCATTCATCTGCACAACATGAAGACGGGTGGAACATCAATCGACAATATGATCAAATGCGCGCTCAATCGGTTGAGAACGGACTTCGACTACATCGTACTATCTCACAGCATTCATGAATGCAATCCCCACAAGTACAAACAGTGCAGAGCTGGGACAGACCACCGCGGTTGCCTGACCAAGATCAATGCGGCGGCTGTACTGAGCTACTGTGCGCCACTCGGCGACCTTCCCAGATTCCCGTTCCTGCCTGTGGACCAAGCAACGTCCGGCACCGCCGACAGGCATTCAGCATCAGCGGCGTCTCAGGCGCACGGAGGACAGAGCGGAGAGGCCATTGCCGATACTTCGGTAGCGGTTACAATGCAAGCAGCGCATCATTTTGATGAGCGGGATGAGAGGTACCAGTCGATAACCGTGCTGCGGCATCCTGTCGATCGGGTATGGAGCATGTACAAGTTCGTGCCGTACGACTGTTACTACTGCGAGAACCTCACGCAGGTGTACGATGGGATGGACAATGGCAACGTCAATCCGCGCATCGATCAGCATTGTTTGGATCAGCTGTAAGTTGCCATGTCGCCACACGTACTGTCCATTCGCCAATTCTGCAATCTCACATTGCCCCCAACCCACCAATCCTTTCTTGGCATCGCTGTGGCTGATCCATCCGTTGGTCGAGGGTCTATGCGATTCTCGACAATACAATCCCATGCAATGCAATCCTATACAAAACATACACACATTGTCACACTCCGATAGAGACAATCACATGGTGACGAATATACTCCCGCCAGACTTCCCAGAGAATGCCAGTGATGAAGAGAAGGTGAAGAGCGCGATCACCAACATGATCACATTCTTTGATGTCGTCGGGGTGACGGAGCAGCTATCCACCACGGCAGACATGGTCGGCCACACCTTCCCTTGGCTGAGCGAAACAGTCCCCGGCAGCGACATCGCATGCCCTTTGCCACATGACAACGCAAGTCCCAAGTCGAACCATTGCGGCAAAGACCACCAAAGTCATGTTGATTTTGGAAAGCACCCGGATGCGGCGACACGGAGCGCGATCGAGGCACACAATCAGCTTGACCTGCAACTGTACGAAGCAGCCGTGCAGTACTTCGAGCTGGAAAAGCAAGTTCTTGGAATTCGCTAGAACAGGTACGGATAGAGCTAGGCGGAATGCGATCGCGACGATGAACTTAAAGCGCCTTCGAATACCCTGCTTGCCCTGGTGAAGATTCGCATTGCACACAGCAAACTAATGATGGCATTAGGACGACGCATACACCTGCGTGCACCACGTACAGCTCTCTCCACAGTCATCTTGGGAGGGATGGATGCAGCATGCGGGATAGAGCTCGCACACAACGACAGAAGATCGATGTTCGTCGACGAAGCAAGGCCTCAGGACTTCGGCCACACTGTTGCCACCCATCACGGAATAAATCGAGCCGCGAGTAGGCTGTTTGTTAGTCCCGCCTCAGCCCAAACACTAACCAAATCTCGAGGCCCCTTGTGCGTGGCGGTCTTTTCTTCACTGGAACGATGCCTTTGCTTTTCGGTGTGCACAGACAACTGTGTTTGGATGTTCGACGCGATGTTGGTTGCGAAGAAAGGGGCCAAAACTGAGACATCGAGAATTCAAGGAGCACCCGTGAAAGCACACAAAACTGCGAACCCGAAGGATCAGAAAGGATCAAAGAAAGCAAGAAAGAACGCAAGAAAGTAAGAAAGAAGGGATGCTGACCATGACACCATCTCCCAACAACGACGGCGCCAAGCCAACAGCGCAACCTCGAACGACAGCACGCCTTGTCAGCTTCGCCCTCATGGCGGTGGGGGCTGCGCTCGTCGTTCTCGCGGTCTCCTTCCACCAACCGCAACTTGCGGCAATCGACCACCATGGCATCAATCGTGCTTTCTCGACAGACGGGTCACTGGCGCCGCGTGGGGAAGAAAGACACCTCGCGACGGATCAAGGTGCTGCCAGCGACGACCGTCAGCTCAAGAGCAATCCCCACCGTCCCGATGTGGGTGTGGAGATGGACCTCATCGTGGTGGTCGAGGACGAGGACGAGGATGAAGCTGGCGCTGAAGCTGAAGCTGGGGACGCCGACGACGAGAAGCAACGCGAGGAGGAGCAGCTCCTCGAGGCGATGAAGGCCCGCTTGCTGCCCGGCCGTTCGCTTGTCACGGAAGACCTGTCGGCGCATCGATACTCGCCAAACCAATTCCTCCATCTGCATCACATGAAGACGGGGGGAACGTCGCTGGACAACATGCTCAAGTGCATCATGGAGAACGTGCGAAGAGTCCCGTTGGAACAGGACCACTACGATCGTTGTGGCGTCCCGCACATGACTTTACATGAGTGCTCCAAGATGCGGTGGGACAAATGCATCAGCGGCCAGAATCCGAGATGCCAAGCCGACGCGTCCGACGCCACCTTCCTCAGCTTCTGCGCCCCGCTGCGCCATCTTCCATTCTTCGGGTGGAATCAACAGATGGAAACCGCGGTGCACACGCGGGACTCGGCCGGCCAAGACGCTGGCTTTGCCGCCGTCACCGTGCTGCGCGACCCCGTGGCTCGCGTCTGGAGCATGTACCGCTTCAGGACCAAGGGTTGCTACCAATGCAAGCCGTTGTTGGAGGTCTACAAGGAAATCGACGACGGGGTCTCCGAGGCTTCGGAGATCTGCACGGTGCAGCTGTCCAACCACCTGGTTGCCAACCTCCTTTCCACCGAGTCTTCACTGGACGCAAGCGACGAGGACAAGGTGAAGGAGGCAATTCACAACATGCAGTACTTCTTCACGCTCATCGGCCTGACGGAGGAACTTCCCACCACGGTCGAGATGATGCACAAGGTCTTTCCTTGGACAGGCAACGTCACGGTGCTGGCCGACTTCCCGGTTGACGAGAAGAAGGCCCGGCTGCACACTTGCGACATGCCGCATGCAAACGCATCGCCCCAGAACAATCGCTGCGGTGCGGATGGGTCCCATCTGGAACTCCCCAGCAAACCGGATGAAGAAACCCGCGCCGCCATCATCGCGCACAACCAGCTGGATATCCAGCTGTACGAAGCCGCGAAGACACACTTCCAGCGACAGAAGTCGATCCTGAAAATGAGATAAAGAACGTGGACTCTCTAGAGATTATTGGTCGGTGCAAACGGTATTATAGGAGTGATGCCAACTCCATGGCACGGATACATACGTGAAATAGACTAAAATACTCTCGTTCGATCTTGTGGCATGTTCGATGCAACTGCTCTAGTGGTAGGTGCAAGTTCTTCAAACCCACTCCGGAGGATCGCTACAGCCGACCAACCATGCCGACAAGGACAATATCCCATACATACTGCTCACTCCCTCACGCCTCGGGAATAAAGACATCCGGCAACAGGATTGGATTTCGACACTCGCAACCAGTTTGCATGGTACCGCTATCATCCTTTTTTAGTCGCCCATCCATGGTCTCAACAGCGGCCGTGATGTCCATTCCGGAGGGCTCTTGCTGTTGTAGAACATTGGCGTGGGATCCACCCCAGAGCACCAGCAACACACACCCGACACCATCGGTCGCCGTGAACGATTTGTGGATGGAGCCGACTTCGTTCACAAGCCAGTCGCCTGCCGAGAGCGTGTGAAACGACCAAGACCTTCGTGTGGCGGATAGGTCAGGACCGAGCAATTTTGGATTGGGTGCCCTTGGTTTACAGTCGTCGCTGGATCCTGATGCTTGTGTGCGCTTGCTTTTGTTTCCATTGACACCGGAAACGGAGTCAGCGGAAGCATCGGCCTGCGCGTATCGCACGGCATCACGCAGAGCCCTCCCATCCATGCGAACTTCATACAAGGCCCCGTGCAAGCAGTACACCAGCTCCAAGTTCGGATGAGCATGCAATTGGAACTGGCATGCTGGCCCGCAATGCATCAAACCCCACTGCAAAGAGCGTTGATTCGATTTGGAAGTCTGCAACAGTTCCAGCAAATCCTGGCCAACATTGTCCCCGCGGACTTCGGAAGGGTTGTCCTTGTCCTTGTTCGCCGTTCTACCGCCTATCGACTTGATGACCTCCTGCCACTTCTCGGTGATTTGACCCGCATCTGTCCTTGATAAGTTATGGTCAAAGTCTGGCGATGCTGGTTTTCGTAACGACGGTTCTGCGCGATGCTCTCCAAACGAGGTCGTCTGCGCCGAATCGGTGAACACCTCGTATCCGAACTTGCGCAACAGAGCGAGTCTGGCAGAAGCTTGCCATAGCTCAGCGTCGTTGTCGGCCTTTGCTCCATCGTCTTGCTCCGTGTTGTGGCCATGGTTGCGCCCGCTGTTTCCATGATCATCCCCACCATCGCCGACGTCATGGCTTCCGATCGTCCCGCCGGCGTCTCGGATGAATTTCATCAGCTCCGTGCCATCGGGCCATCGTGTGGCATGATCGATGTTCACCGTATCCACAAGTGGGGTCACCTTCACGGAGCCAGGTTCTGGTATTGGAAATGGCATTGCACCACGAGGTAGTTCGGGTGTGGTGCCTGGAACGAGGAGTTTCCACGCTGTCTTCCTTCCTCTTCGGACAACTGTGGAATGCTTGCACGATTTCGATGGTGCTGGGGTCGGTGGCACCTGCGTTGCTGCTTTCATTTCGGTTTGGGCAACATGCGCACACGATTCCTCGTTGATGATTCTCTTTTGTGGGAAATCTGTCGAATCCAATCTGGTTCAGGGTCTCAACAATCACCAAACTCCAACGAGCAGAGTCGCGGAACTACGCAACTGTTCAAGATTATGATGAGCATCATTGCGCTGCTCGCTCTGTCTCAATACTCTCGTGGGCGACTGCAGCAGTTTAGAATGTATTTTACGTGGAGTATAGGTGTATTGTGGAGTCCACATGGCGCCGCGTACCCATTCATCCACCCTGCACTACTCGTATGAATACACCGTGTCTAATGCACTGTGTGTTACGACTACTCTTTCGTCTCTGCCTCAACATCGAGCAAACCCAGCTGGTCCAGCATGAAGGAGTAGTCGTAGGCCAGTTCGCGAAGGTACTTGTAGCGGTCGCTGGCGCTGAAATGCCCAGCGCTCATGTCCATCTTTAAGCACACTGGTCCCGAATCCTTTGAGGTGAGGTGGCGCAGGCTTGCCACGAACTTCGTTGGCTCCCAGTACTGGACGCGAGGGTCGTGCAGACCGGCTGTCAGCCAACAGGCCGGGTACTTGGCGTCCTTCTTAATCGTCTTCATTGGACAGTACTCCATCATGTACTGGAAGTACTTGCTTTCGTTTGGATTTCCCCATTCTGTATCAGTAATCGTCCATCATTGGTATTATAGAAGAGTGTATCGCAATGCGAATAGAGCATATTGGTAAGAGGCCAGATCATTCCGCAGTCAAGACAGGATCGGCGTGTCCACAGCAGCAGCAGTGCCAAGCAAAAGAAGGCGCGTTAGAATGCAGAACACATGTCGAGTACGATAAAAAAACTGCTGTCCTTGGACCGAGATGCTCAGAAGCCAACGAAGAAGCCAGTCTGTGCTGCGAACCAAACCCAACCCCAAGACGGTGCACAGATCACCAGCAAACCAAGCCACATGATGATGATGATGATATCCACGCATGCAGCATTCATGGAGGTCTTTTCCATCTGCCTCCTACTTGAAGGCTGAAGAGAGCCCTGCGCAAACACTGGGCAGGACAACACAACGGCAATCCAGCACACCACACCACGCCACACGACATCACTTACCAACCCACTCTCCTGGCGTCAGCGGGATCGAGGCATCAATCATGGTGTTGACGACGTCCACGAAAGGCACGCCGAGCATGGCGACCTTGAACAGATCAGGTGCCTGGTTGATCGAGGAGCCGATGAGCATCCCCCCTGCGCTTCGCCCTTCGCAGGACATCAATTCCGACGTCGTCAGCTTCTTCTCATTCACCAACCATCGCCCAACGTCCACAAAGTCATTGAACGTGTTCTTCTTGCAGAGGTACTTTGCGCCGTTGGGGGCCTCATACCAAGGGCGGCCCATTTCCGCGCCACCACGAATGTGAGCGAGCACGTAGATCATGCCACGATCGAGCAAGGGCAGCCTGGTGGCACGGAAGCTTGCCTCGACGCAGATCCCATAAGATCCGTATCCGTACAAATGCAGCGGGACGGGCGTTCCCCCAACAGCCTTCTCCATCACGTCCTTGCGGTAGACGATGCTGACGGGGATCTCAGTCTTTCCATCGCGTGATGTTACAGTGATGCGGTCGCATCCGTAGTGTTCCTTCTTGTAGCCGATGACCTTCTTCTCCTTCAACACGGTGCGGTCGTCTTGCGGGTTGGTCAATGACACGAGGAGGTGCTGTGTCGGAGTGACGAGAGAGTCATACGCAATCGCAACGTGCGTAGTCTCAAAGTCCGCGTTGCTGGACAAGCCGACATCGTGCGCGGGCTCGTCGAAGGTGAGCATCTCCATTGCTTTGGGTTTGGTTTTCGTTTCTACGTCGAAGGACAGGATCCAAACTCTGGGAATGCCACCTTCTCGACCTCCCAAACAGATGTGCGTGTCGAAGATCTGGACGCCTTCCAGGGACCGTCCGTGGCCGCCATCGAAGAGCGGGGTGTCATCTGCTGCTTTTGGGTCTGTTACGACCTTCCAGTCATCGGCGCTCTCGGATTTGACGGGGCTGGTGAAAAGCCTCATGTTCGGCGTACCTCCAACGTTCGAAGTGATCCAGAACTGGCCGTGCCTATGGTCGACATCGTACAGCACCTTGTCTCGGCGGCTTGCGACGCATTGCAGCGTGGCCGCAGGGTCGTTGAGGTCCAGGTAGTGAGCCTCTGACGTTTCTGTGGATCCAAACTCCAAGAAGAGGAACTTGCCGTCCTTGGACTTCGAAACGTAGCCGTAGAACAGATCGTCGTTGTCTTCGAAAAGCATGGTATCCGGGGAATCGGACTTGAGATCCTTCTTCCACAGCTGGTATGGGCGTTGATTTGGATCCAGCCGCATGTAGTACAGGATCGTATCGTCGGCACCCCAAACTAGGTTCCCGCTAACTTCGAACTTCTCATCCTCGAACAGGATCTCCTTCGTCTCCAGATCCTGGACGATCATCTCACAGATCTCATTGCCTGTGTAATCGATGGAGTACGCCAGCAGCTTTTGAGACGGTGACGTCCGTGCCTCACCCAAAGCGCAGTAGGCCTTGTCCTTGCCTAGTTCGTTGACATCGAGATAGACCTGCTCTCCTTCCAAAATCGGCTTGTCGGCTGTTCCGTCCCATTCGATGCTTCCGAGTTCGGACGACGTCATCGGGGCTCTACAGTAGGTCGTGTAGGACTTGCCCTCGAAGGTTCGAGTGTAATACCAGTACTTGCCACCCTTCGGACGTGGAACTGTGTAGTCGGTTTCCTGGATGGAGCTTTTGAGCTCTTCATAAATGGTGTCCTTGATCGCGGAGAGGTGCTTCGTTTGAGCTTCCGTGTAGGCGTTTTCGGCCTTGAGCAGGTCCAGCATCTCTGGGTTGGTGCGTTTGTCATCTCGGATCCATCCGTATGGATCAGGAACGGCCACCGGCGGATCCATGAGCTTCTCGGTCGACGTGTCGGATTGGCGTGGGACCTTGGGATCCCACCCCTCAGGGGCCACACCTGCGTACACGACGCGATCCTCGTCGCGTCTTGCGACCGGAGGGATCGGCGCATCGCCCGCAGCAGCGGCGTCTGCCGTGGCTCCTGTTGATGCTGTGGAGGCCATTGTCAACGCTGTAGACACTGTAGAGACTGTGGATGCGATCGAACGCGGAGAGGATCGGCGCAACGCAGAAAGCACGAATGCGTTGCGGTGCGCGGCCCTGCTGCTACCGAGTGGGAGTCTGTGGATTGGTGCTAATGCAGCGACGTTGCGTGGCAGAAGCAGGCACGTAGATGACAGAATGGTGATGATGGCGATGGCGGCAGTGCTGGCACTGAAGATGGAAGCAGCAGCCGGGGTTCTGCTCGTAGTTGTTTGTTTGTTCAAGTTTGTGTGCAGCATTGCAGGAAGTTGTTGATGCGGAGCAACGTACGACTACGCTTAGCGCAAGTATAGCTCGTACTCTGTTCTTGTTCGGGTGGTGACAGGCTGATGTGTCTCCCCTTCTCCTTGGTTCTTTTGTGGTCGCATGGGGTGTTGTTCTGCCTGGAGAGATCCAACCAAGCACAGCGGCAGATCTTCGCAACGCGCATCTCTCCCCTCGCATCGATGTCTCTCCTCGGATTTTGACACACCCGTATCTTGTTCTTGGATTTTTGGTCGAGCGAGTCATACAGCTACCTGGTGGCAAGCTGTCCAACGAGGTTACTCAACGCGAGACCAGACTGCGCATAGCACTTCGGGCCCAGGTGGACACCAAGACTAGTAGTCGTAAGTACACCGGGGATGAACGTCATTAGCATTCAAAGGTACACTCGCACTTGCACGATACATACTATACGTGTGTACAAAGAGTACCATGTTCATGTAACTTTAACGGCCCACCAGGAGTGTACGTAAGTACTAGCTGCGATGAGAGTGCTGCACTATCCGCACAGTCGTCTACTGCAGTCGTCTGCTATTATACATTACATATAGTGCATGGCACGTTGCATGTACATACGTAGAGGAGGTTGCCTCCGTGTCTCCTTGAGCGTGACCGCTGACTAAACTTGGGCCAGACCAACCTCATTCAAGAGGAAAGCGAAATCAAAGGCCTTTGATTCCAGGTACTTGTAGCGGTCGCTCTGGCTGAAGTGACCGGC
Organism: Craspedostauros australis; assembly: GCA_026770025.1. Lineage (NCBI taxonomy): Eukaryota > Bacillariophyta > Bacillariophyceae > Mastogloiales > Achnanthaceae > Craspedostauros > Craspedostauros australis. The sequence continues at coordinate 2,024,536 of JAMXDE010000010.1, read as the reverse complement.
ACTCATCTCCACCTTGAGACAGACGGGGCCGGAGTGCTTGCCCTGCTCGTGTCGCAAGGTTTGCGCCATCTTGGTCGGCTCCCAGAAAGCCACGCGTGGATCGTGCAGACCACCCAAAAGCAAAATGCTGGGGTACTTTGCATTCTTCTGCACATTGTTCATCGGCGAGTAACTCATCATGTACTCGAAGTACTTCTTTTCGTTGGGATTGCCCCATTCTGACGCACCCTCCCAGGAAATGGACCAATCGCGCGGCAGCAGCATGTGTGAGTCTACCGGTACTTGTATGTGGACAGGTGTTGAAAAAATTGCTGGAATGTTGAACATATGCGTCCGCCATCTCCGCTGCCGAACTGCACCGGACAGGCAGACATAAACTTTCGACTCCGGCCAACGCACAACTTCTGTAGCTCCAGAGCGGCCCGCACGAATAAGCATACGATTCACGGACCAACTTTCGCACGGGAACAGCAAAGCAGCGCGCACTACAGCGTTGTTTTGCTTGCTGCTCATTGACTCGTACCTTCCCATTCGCCCGCGGTGAGTGGAATGGACGCATCGACCATGGTGGCCATCAGATCGACGAAAGGGACGCCCAAAATCGCCATGCGGAACAGATCCGGGGCTTGGTTGATGGATGCGCCGATCGTCATGCCACCTGCGGAACGCCCTTCGCACGAAAGCAACTCCGGCTTGGTCCATTTCTTCACTTCGACAAGCCATTTGGCGACGTCAATGAAATCGTTGAATGTGTTCTTCTTGCAAAGGTACTTGCCGCCGTCCGGTTCCTCGTACCATTGCCGTCCCATCTCGCCTCCACCTCGAACATGGACGACCACGTACACGATGCCACGATCGAGCAAAGGCAGGCGAGATGGGGAGAAGCTGTCCTCGATGCTCACACCGTAAGTTCCGTATGCGTACAGGTGGAAATGAACCTGCTTGCCGTGATCCCTTGCTTGATCCATCACATCTTTGCGATACACGAGAGAGATGGGAATCTCAGTGTGACCATCACGCGAAGGCACCGTGATTCTGACGCTCTCGTAGTTGTCTTGAATATAGCCTTCGACCATCTTCTGCTTGATGACCTCGCGGTCCGCCTGAGGCTGCTTCAGCGATACTTTAATGTATTGGTGCGGGGACACCAACGATTGATAGCCGATGATAATGAACTTTGCCTTGTATTCCCAATTGGCTGCAAGAGAAACATCATGGGCAGCCTCGTCAAACTCCAGTCTACCTAAGCTCGCGACGTTCATTGTCTTGGTTACTCTGAGTACCCATATACGCGGAATGCCACCCTCTCGGCCTGAAAGGACGACGAACAGTTCAGACACCTCTAGGCTGTTGATCGCAATCTCTGCGGAGCCATCTGTGATTGGTCCATTCTTGTCGGGGTGCTTCGCGAGCTCCCAGTTGCCGTATTGGTCTCCCACCTTGTCGTTGCCGCCATCTTTCTCAGGATCCGACAGCGGTGCCGTGTACACTTGCAAGTTCGGTGTACCGTCCTTATTGGAGAGGATCCACCAATACCCGTTGCGGTGTGCCGCAGAGTAAATGACGCCTTCATTGCGTGGTGAGATGCATTCCAACTTCGCGCCTGCGGTGGTGAGGTCCAGATAGTGCACTTCCGAGGTTTCCGTTGAATCGACGGCCACCATGAGGTATTTGTCGTCCAGTGACTTCCAATGCCCCATCCAGAACAGCACGTCATTCTCCTCCAAAATCAGATCGTCGTTGTTTTCTGACTTTCCACTCTCCGCTTCCGCCGCTGCGCCCGCCGACGTGCCAGTGTTATTGCCAGCGCCATTGCCCGTGCCACTGTCGCTGTTGCCGCTGTTTCCATCTGTAGAAGCCGAGAGGGTTTTGCGGTAAAGGCGGTTCGGTCTTTGGGCGTCGTCGATACCGAGGTAGAAGACAGTGTCGTCATCCGCTCCCCATTCGACAGTGGAGGAGATGCGCATGTCGTCATCTTCAAAGATGACCGTGTCGGTCTCCAGATCATGGACGACAAGATGGTACACTTCGTTGCCGACGAAGTCCGCCGTGTACGCGAGGCGTTTCTGGGACGGCGAGATGGAGAGCGATCGGATCCCGCAGCTCGCCTTTTCTTCGCAGACCACATTTTCGTCAAGGTAAACCTTCTCGCCCTTCAGCAAGGGGGATTGCGGCAGCGCATCCCATGCTTCCAACGTTTCCGCAAGATGGTCGTTTTCCTTGACGGGCGCGCGGCAATGCAGTGGATACGGCTGGTCTTTGACGACGCGCCGATAGTAGTAGTAATCGCGATCGGCGATGGGCAACGATGCATCCGTTTCATCCACGTAGGAAAGGAGTTCGTCGTAGATCTTCTTACGGAGTTGCTTGAGATGCTTCGTCATGTACTCGGTGTAGTTGTTCTCTGCGTGAATGTGATCGAGCACTTCGGGATCTGATCTGGTGTCATCGCGCAGCCATCCGTATGGGTCGTCGATCGCCAATGGAGGGTCAAGTAGAGGCTCCTGCGAAGTCTCGGCCTGCCTCGGAATGCTCGGATCCCAGCCATCGGGCGCAACGCCTGCGTAGAACACTCGGTCTTCTTCGCGACGTGCCACCGGTGGGCTGACCTTGCCGTTGTTCTTGTTTCGACCGGAATTGGGCGTCGGCTTCGAGGAACCCTTCGTCCCCGTTTGGTGATGATCACCGACGAAGCCCGGGTACAGATAACCGACCGTCCACCCCATCGCAATCAACGCCATCACCCATACTCCCAGCAGCTTCGAGCACCACGATCGGCCCAGCAGCCACGTTGAAGCGACCTGTCGACGACGCCGTCCCTCCGACGATGCGCGTGAGGTCAGAGGCTCCTCGTCGTCAAAGTTGTCTTGGTACGGAGCCATGGTTGCTTGCGATGCTGGTTGTGCCAATGCTGATACTCTTGCGAATGCAGTTGCGAATGCAATTGCAATTATTGTACCTTCCACAGCGTTGCTTGTTTCAATTGGGAGGATGGTACTATGCGACTACACGTACTCTACTATTATGGTATGGCGCCATACGCATGTGTTGTGCAATGACGGCAGAGCACCACGTTTGTCTTTCGCGACAGGATACCCAAACAGGGCGTGCGTGTTCCCCCCTGCGACAAACGAGAACGCGATCCGTTTCGCTGCTGTTCGCTTTCGTTCTGCTCTTTTGTTTGTTTGGCGAAGATCTCGTTTGCTGCACAGGACTGGAACGTGGGCGATGCAGTGCACGGCATCGTTCTGTACTTACTACTTGTACGAGTATGTACGTATGTAGTGAGGGCATACTAATGCGGGACGCGATATAGCAGTAGGTACTGCATTCTATTATATTATACTCAGAGTAGTGCGCACTCTCACTTGCACAAAGGTTGTCGTCGAAGAGCGCGTGGCACAAGATACTCTGCAGTAAGAATAGACTCCAAGCAGCAATGCGAGGCTGCCATGGCGACTCCACAAACGTCTGTTGGGGCTCGTTCACTGAACCGGACTGGATTCTGCCTTCTTGATTTGTTCCGTGCCGCGAACTCGAGAGCGCCAGGACTGCACGTTTTCGCGGGAGAATCATAGAAATATGGCACCGCAGGCAGGGATACCACTCGTGCATTTAATCGAAGATTGTAGAGTAATGTGCCTCGTGGTGATCAATCTGTCCCGTAATTTGCGTTTCTCCAATACTCGTATGGGTGGCCCTTGTGTGGGTGCTCGTCTTTGTTGGCATCGCATATGCATGGTACGAGCGCTCGTACTATGCGCACTCGTGAGCAGGAGTACTCTTCCACAGTACATTCAGAGGAAAAGCGTGCGAAGGATTTGCTGCGCACTGAGGGCGGAGGCTGGAATGCTGATTGCCTCGGCGGCCCTTCTTGGCCATTGTCGAAGCGCGGTTTGAATCATTGGGCGCTCGCTGGCACCCTATCTATTGGTACTCCGGCAGACCTATCGCTCGTAGCTGCGCGCATACGAAACCAGCGAAACCTTGTGTCTTGGCACCTTGGGGCACATGCCGATGCCCATGCCCATACCAATTCCCGTACCCTGCTGATGATCATGCGGGCTGTATCTCCAAGGATGCCTGTGACAGCCCAAAAATATCGCTCGCTCGCTTGTTAGTTCGCTGATTCATGGTGACGGTGTGGGCGATGGCGAGTCGACAAGCAAATCTTCGTCCACCTTGAAGTCACAATCTGCCTCGTATCTCCATGCAAACCCCTTCCAGGCTTGTGCATGTCCCTTGAGGCATCTGTATAGCATGCTCTGAGCGGCATTCCCAGTCAGAATCAGACACGCTGCGTTGGCAGATCTGTACATGGCAACGGGCTTGTTCGATTTCTGGCATAGCTTCACCACCCTCTTGAAGGTTTTATGGCGAGGCTTGGGTGATGCACCGGCTTTCGCCTTTCGGTCAAGCTTGCTGGCCTGGAGGTTGACCCTGCGTTTGATCAGCGGCAGGGAGGGTTTGTACCCGGCCGGCGATGATAGATCAGACCGTGGCGATGAGCCTGATTCCCCGCGACCCTCGGCGGTTTCCAGCCCTGCAGCTGGAGTTGGCGTCGGGTCAATGAATCTCCCACCATCCGTTCCTGACAAGGGGGACTGAGACGAGAGCGCCGCTTGCCCTTCCGACAATTGCGTTGGAGTCTTAGACTTGATGTTGGACTCCATGATGGTGAGGCATGCCTTCACCTTGCGCATCAGAGAAGCCGAGATGTAGTGTCGGCGCAGAGCTTTGATGGCGCGGTACGCTCTTGCGACGAACACCTCACAACGTTGGCACTCGGCAAGGTTGTCATCATACGACAGCGTCGCACCGGAGGCCTTCAGTTTGCGGAAGTTGCCTTCGATTTTCCAGTCGCTGATCGCATCACGGACCATCTGACTGACGCCCAGGTCGGTGATGATCTTGGCCAATGTGCCCACGTCAAATGTGCTCTGTTTCGCGAAGTCAGACGGTTTGAGACAGAGGAGGAGCATTGCCCTTGGGATGAAACCGCAGCTCATGCCGTCCACCATCCCGTGGCGCCATTCTACATCGTACACGATTGTTGATCTCGTGATTTGGCGACGTGCCTTCACGAGGGATTTCGCCAGCGTTGGACCGAAGATATGCACGGCGTCCATCGGCGCTGGAGCATCGCTGCTGTTCTCATCGGCGACGAAGAACCTGGCTATGGTGTCAAAGGGCTCCTCACCAGTTTCTGCGCAATGAGTCTCGCTGTACGGCCGTATCATTGGCGGGCCGTCAGACACCGGAGCAGCCTTGCCTGCCTTCTTTCCCCCGCTTGTGTTGACGGTTGTTGACTCATGCGCACTCCCCCCGGCATCCTCGGCAAGCATCGACTCGTCGTCGTCGATCACAGTGATCCCCAAACCGCGTCTTGATGTATGCTTTTGGTTCAATCGTCTGTTCTGTGCGGTCCCATCAAAAGCAGGCAGGGAGTCCAGTGGGCTGCTGAATTTCAGATTGGCCAAAAATTTGTCGGTCTGAGTGGTGTCGCGGTACCTCCACTTATACCCTCTCCATAGATCCGTCTTCCCTGACAGCACATCGCCGAGGGCGTTCCCCTTCGTTAGGACCATGATGCTCTTTATCACTTCCGTCGAAACGAACGTGGCAACCACTTCTCCGCTGTTTGGGCACACAACCTCGATGCGTCGCTTTGCAGAGGACGTGTCGCCGGCTTCAAGCCCGTCGCAAGACACCGACGACGCCTCATCGCCAGCTGGAGGAGTACTGGAGGATGTGTCCAGAGAAACGATGGCGTGGCTGCCCCTCACGGACTCTTCCAATTCATTATCATCATCCGAATCCATCTCTTCATCTCGATCGTAACCGTCGCCTTCGTCCGACATGCTTTCGTCGCTTGCAGCACCCCTGCGTGCTTTTTTTGCTCTTCTCTGTTCCTTTCCACGTCCATTAGTGCTGTCCCCACCGGCACTTATTCTTCTTCGTTTGTGACCATACCTGCCAGATCGACCGTAGTATGACTTCTTGCTAGATTGCTTCGCGAGTTTGCGATCGTCAACCAGGTCATCCTCAATTTGGTCCTTGTTATCTTCCTCAACGTAGACGTATTCTTCGTCGTCTTCCCCCTGCAGGATGCTACGTCGTCTCTTCGGTACCACCTCTTCCTCTTCCTCCTCTTCAACGTCTTCGCCTTCACTATCCTCATCTTCACCGTCCTCCTCGTCCTCTTCATTTTCGTCATCGTCTTCATCCTGATCTTCTTCGTCGTCTTCGCTTTCGCCGGTGGTATCACCTTTCGACATCTCATCATCGGAATCTTGCTGGGATGCTTTCCCGTTCTTCCATGATGTTTTGGATGAATTGGATCTGCTGAAGGGCAAATCGGGTACGATCTTTTCCCTCTTCGCAAGCGACGGATATTTCCGGATGATGGACCTCAGCATGATGCCGAGGCAATCTCGAAGCTTCTTTTCCAGCTGAGCACTCCTCGAGGTCGTTTCAAAGTACAACTCACAAGAGTAGACTCGCGTGCAAAACAGGAGGCAATGTGCAAAGCGGATCCGTTCCCGGTTGCGCCCGTCGATGAAGAATTTCAGCTCGTTCTTGCTTGTGCTGCCTGCCACAGATGGCTTCGACAAATCTTCGACGCTGGGCGGGTGCATGAGGTAGTAGTAGTCATCCTCCCATCCCCAGTGAGTGATGGCCTTTTCGATCAGCTCCATACAATCCAACGACTTCACGATCTCCATGAGGTGCTGCGGCTCGCTGAGGTAGAATCGCTCAGATGCGAGACACAGCAGAAGCATTTGCGGCTTGATGTACCCGCCGCAGTTAACACCTCGAATGATCCCGTCCATCCATTGCGACCCCCAAACTATGCCACTGAGATCGATCTGATTGGCAGCTGTGACCATGCACTGTGCAAAGAGCTCACCGAAGGTGTCGATGGCTTCGAGGCTGGGCTCAAGCCGTCTTCTCGTTCTCGACCATCGGAAGGAAAGCGACTCGTCAGCCTGCCGCGGTCGCAGAAGTTGGCTCAAACGTATGAAGGGCTCTTCTGCCAGCTCCGCGCAGAATCCGCACTGGTATGGCGTTGCGGCCACGTCATCGTGATCATCGGGATGGTTCATGAAGATGTCTTCAAGCGGGAGGACGTCCTTCCACTTGTTCTGAGCGTATCGTTCCACAGCTTCACCGTTGAAAGGGCGAATGATGCTGAGGAGCCGATTTATGCGGGTCTTGGACTTGCGTTCAGGAGCGGCGGGAGGCTGCGTACTTTCATTGGAGCCATTCACTGTGGACGGTGATTTGGCGTCTGCCTTGATCTGTGACTTCGCTTCGGTACTGGAACCAGACGCGGCGCTGCCGAATCCAGCTGATCCATTGGTGCTGGAGGTTGTCGAGCGACCTCCCTGTCGAGCTGTTTTGCCATTGCTTGCCATCGCCTCTTGCGCCTCGCTCTCTGTGCCCAGGGCGGCTTGTTCTCGAATACTCGGTGAGCTTCCTCCTGCTTGGGCTGGGGTTGCGATCGAGCCACTCACAGTGCGTGGGCTGTTGTCCTTGGTCGGCTTTGACTCGTGAATCCCGTTCGCCTCGAACTGCTTGCTTTGCTCCTGCGTTCCACAGGTCTCCGCGTTTCGCGTGAGAGTGGAATCTTGTGGCTGCTTCTTGTTTTCCTTTTCCTGTTTGTTTATCTCTGATCTGCTTGATGCATTTATCATCGTTTGGTGCAATGTTGTGTATGAGTGCGAATGGTTAGCGTTGTGTTGTGTTGTGATGCGTTGTGTTGTGATGCGTTGTGTTGTGATGCGTTGTGTTGCGTTTTGCTACGATGCAGGACGAATGCGATGGAAGTCACACACTCAGCGAGCTACTCGTGGAATGGCGCAAACTTCGATGAATTGCACCACGTGTTGGATCAGCCAATCTTCGCTGCAAATGTTCGAGGCTGAATGCTCGCGCGAGAAGGGGACGAGAAAGGGTCCCACGATGTTTACGAGTGGATGGACGAGAGCTGTCGTGGGATGTCGCGCGCAGAAGCGTTACGCGGCGAAGTTTTCGCTGTGCACAGAACGCCGCTGCAGCTTCTCTCCGCTTTGCCTTCTTGCCTGTTCGTCCTTGTTGCGATCACTGTTGCCGTTGCTGTTCGATCGTCTATTTATGATTGTACTCGGATGGCGTCGTAGCTCGTTGCACCAATACAAGTAGGCTGCGAAAGTGTTCTGTGCTCTGCGATGCTTGGTTCGGGGTGAAGCACGATCTGTTGGTGCTCCCAAACGACAAACGATGCCAAGAACGTGCCTGATCGTATCAGTTGGAGCGTATAGCGTTGCTCCTCGTTTGCGCCACGTGTGTGTCCAACAACTCAACGCAAACCAGGCGAAGCGTCTGGTGTGCCGTTTTGTGTGTGTTTGCTTTTTCTTGGGAACCGCGGTAAATACGTTTTCGGCGTCGTTTTCCGATGGGACTGCCTTAGTAGTCCATTTAGTCCGTGCGCTTGGCATCACAACATGCAAAAGGTACTACTGTAGACGCGTGATCGACGTGCCGTGGGCGAGGCTATGAACACTAGGAGCTACTTCTGTTGCCATTGATTGCCCAGTGCAGGACAGCTTGACGGGGCTTAGCCAGCGTCTGCGCCATCAATTTTTGGCTGGGTGTCTTTGGACATGTTGCCACCAACCGTGTTGAGGCCAATCGCCCAGGTACGCGCTTTCTGGGCTTGATCTTCGTTGTGCAGTCTTGCTTCAACAGCGGAAACAGTGAGAGCAACCACGAACGCAGGTAGAGGGCATAGCCTCGCGCGTACTCTGTGGTACAGGAAGCACCTCTGTCCTGACCAGAATAGCCTGCGAGTGCGAGCGGACACATCCTGCTCGCCGAATGTGACATGACATGTTCCGTTTGCAAACTGAGGCAAGGGCAATAGGAAGAGAAGGTGGATGGAGTTGGCGTGAACTTCGAAGCGGTATTCGCCAGTATGATGATTGATGCACGGAGCGGCTTGGCTGTCCAAATGTCCGAAAGCGATTTATTCATCTTGATGAGAACGAGTGTTTTGTCCTACAGCAACAGGAGATGGCGGAACAACTATGCCTTCTGTGACGTCACATTGTATGAGGAGTGGTCGTGCGAGACCGCACCACGATCCATGCGATTAATTATTTGACTGCGCAGATAACACGCAAGGTTAGTGGCGTCACATGACTCGAAATGACACAGTGAGTGTCCACCTGGGCGAACGATGATGCAGATCGCATCGGCCTTCACGTTGCTTTCGTAGTCACTGATGTGGGAGCAGGTCATTCCCGCACGTTGCCCGATCACTTGTCATCTCGAGTCTGACTCACACGAATAGGGAGAAGTTCTCTTTTCGCTCAGCCTGGTTGGGGAAACGTTGGCACATCATCTGGACCGAACAAGCACAGGAAGCTGCCGGCATTCGTCGTCCACAGAAGCATTGAGCCGCGGCTATGTGCCATGCGAGACGAGTTGAACTCGTGATCATTGATTGTCAGGCATGATTGCGTCACCTTCTTGTTTGTGGTGCACGATGTGAGCGACACGTCGGAAACGAGGGGCTCTCTTCCCTCACGCAGAACAGTTCACCTCAACATAGCCCCTCCTCCAGGATCACTTGTTTCGTTTTGGGTGTTCGAAGAGATGCGCAGAGTGCAATGGTTGTGTTCGAAGTACTGCTTCGCAAGAGACACCAAGTCACTGCTTTCGCTCCTGCCAGTTTTCCTATCTTCTAGACACATGGCTTTGAGACACCAAGCTAGACATGCGATAGCACGTGTATGCAACCACACAGATTGCGAGATAGATTGGCAACATCTTCATTTGCGCTCATTGACATCGTTGTTAGACGTGAAGAGTTGAGGCAATACTTCTGAAAGCTGTACGTGCATGTTCACGTCTGACTATTCAAACACGGTAGCCTATCCCGAACGTGGATTGGCCTGACCGATGATGCACGTTTGATGGTGCTCGAATTGAGGGGTACCCGGTAGCAGACATCTTCGTGGTTGTTCTTCCGCTGGCGAGGTTAACCGCTGCAGGATCGTAACGATCGGACGCGGTGTGGAGTGATACAACAGTCCATTATAGGTTATCCGCATCCCCCAGGCTGTATTTGTCCGTTGAGTCATTGAGAGCCACGCTCAGTACCTGGGAATGATAGCGCGTTCTTCGTCTCGGATTCCAGAGAACACGAGCGCTTTCGGCACATGTGAGTATCATGATACTATGCCCCAACACACATGGGGAGCGGTGAAACTACAGTGACCAACGTGGCGAACGCACCCGCACGTCGAAGAGGGAGGGGCATTACATGGGGGAGAACACGCTCCAGTGTCCAAGCCCCGTCGGATCGGTGTTCTTCCGAAGTTTCGCACTCGCGAACGCGCATTGGCACTCGCGTAACCGTCACTGAGTATGTTAAGCGGCATGCGTTGGTAGTGACATGGTCACGACACAGGATAGACGTGGGATCCCTATGAACACGCCTTGGACACGACATGGACGTGCGACAAGCACGACATCGACATGCGACAGACACGACAGAGGACCGGATCGACGAGCAAGGGGACGCGCAAGTGACGAGCAAGGGGACGTCCAAGTGACGACCAAATTTCTCGCAATTACCGTGGTTTTGTCGGTGTGACATGTCGCGAAAACGGCCATACTACGGTGTCTAATCTAGTTGTATTTTAAAGGGCGTCAGAGTGCACTTTTCAAAAATAGACTGCATGAATGTAAGCGTACTGTCTATACCATGGTAGCACACGTATTTGATCTTGATTTTAACATCATTCTGCAACACAGTTGACAACAGAGATTTGCATCGCAGCGTCTCCAGACTGATCACCTACGATACTGTGACATCTCTCTATAAGTAAAGTGCGGTAAGGGACAAGTCGATTTTTCAGGAATCGACGAGCAAGGGGACGTGCAAGTGACAAGCAAGGGGACGAGCAAGTGACGAGCAAGGGGACGTGCAAGGGACGCGACATGAGCACGACGTGAGCACGACGTAAACACGACGTAGACGTGCCTTGGATGTGACAAGGGTGCAATGGATGCACGACTTGGACGCGACCCTGTCACGACTTGGACACGACATAGGTACGACTTCGCACACTGGGCTGTACAAGCGGCGTTGCGAATGACAGTGACGCTCAACGCATGCGTGCGGAGAAACTCGTGTCCGTTCCGTTGGTCGGCCTGTTTCGACCCCATAAATAGGCGCCTGTGCTATCCGCAGGAAATACCCCGAGCACTGAACATCGTGACACAAAGAGCTGCAGGGGCATACATGTTGATCGTGCTTCGCTTCCATCATTTTGTGTATGGGACTCATGCGAACATCGTTCACTTGTTGTGTAACCGCCTTTTGCACGCTTGCTTCGCGGAGGTTCGCATCCAGGAAACGTGTTCTCGCCACGCGCGGCACTACATTTTCAAATTGAGGAAACTGTTACCGTTATCATCTCGATGTGTTCCACTGCGACTCCTCGCAGACGGACGCGCGTGATGACATCAGCAATAAACATCGCGGTGAATCACATGAACAGCGGAGAGTGAAGGTCGTGTCGCATGCGCTGTCCGACACCCAATTGCAAGACACACAGTCTCATCTGTTCTCTCGCACTACGCCGCGCAATCGACATGACCGCTTCTGTCACGGTGAACACAGCGGGCGTGCGCATCACCAAACCAAGACAAATTCTGCTCATCTCGTGTGCGTTGCGATGTTCGTGTTGCCAACCACGGGGGATGATCGTGGCAGCCAGCTCGTTGCGGTGTGGTCTTTGGGGCGATTTCTCCGTCTTTCGCCCAGTGACTCAAACCGAAGTGAGTGCGTCACGAATTTGGATGCGCTGATGCTGGACGCTGTGGGGCGCCTTGTGTCTTTGCGCCAGCTTACTGTGCGGATGGCATCCTCCGCCGCTGCCTCCAACTGACAACAGTCGAATCAAGCACTGTTAACGCACGCACTTGAAGCGCATTCAACACAGTAGCAACACTGACTCGAATTGAACTCTGTGATGGCTTGCCCTTGTTTGATGTTGTTCCTGTGATGCAAGAGGCATGCGACGGGTCGGCTGCCCAAACAGATGCACAGAACACACGATAACTAGCCCATCCCTTGTACTAGTAACAAATAGCTCAACTGTCAAAACCACGAAACATGATGATCGTCGATAGCTTCCTGTGTCTGTTGAGTTAGCGTGTGGTTGGTGTCCTGGTTTGAAAAGAGCAAGCAAACAATTGCACTGATGGGGTAATCGGTAAAGCGCCATATTTTGTTGTTGGGCGTCGTAAATAATATTGTCTGAGTTTGCATCTCGGACGCACTGGACCAGCATCGTGAGGAACGCAAAGCGAATTTTGTGCCCTCGTGGCAACACCCCCCAAGGAAGAAGACCGCCAGACACTCACGCTTGCTGAAGAGAGTCCCACTTTGTCATGCGAAAAACCCAGAGAATCACCAACGAGCGCCAGAGCAGCGCGGCCAAACAGACGTTGCACAGGGGCGGGCTCACCACCTTCGACAACGGCAGTGACAGGAGCACGACAGTGATCACGCAGTAACGTAGTGCGCATTAATACAGGAACGCGGAGGAATGGAGCTGCTTCCAGTGCAGAGTGCGACGGTTGATGACGCGAAGTTCAGTAGGCTAGTAGGACAACGGACAGCTTGTAGTTGGAGGAGCGCTCTGTGGTAATCAACGACGGTGCGAAAAGGAACTGCTCAGACAAGTACGAAAGTTACCTGAGCAAGGGGAGGGGAGAACACGAATGATGATTGCAAATCAGCCACTTCTTTCCAAAGAGGGAAAGCAATTGTGTGACTGCATCAATGCTGCGTCGTGTCGTGTCGTGGGTCTGGGATGGGGATGTGTTGGCACAGACACAACAGGGGTGGAACGAGAAAAGGGGACATCGTTGGCATGTGCGAACAGTGTGCGACATCGCAACCACGAACGCAAATCAGCACGACGTCATGTCGACACGGGAAAGGCGTGCTCTAGTAGTCCCAGGAGCGCATGACTCGACAGACCCAAAAACCGCACAACATACCCCAAGCGTGAACAAAGCAAAAATCGACGCAAAAAGAGACTTTACCGCGCTTCCCTTGGTGTTGGAGTGTTTGTCCTTTTTTTGGTTTTGTGGCTGTCCGTCGTTGTTTGTGTTGGATAGGCGTTAAAACACCGTTTTGCAGACATTTGTTGGACGTGGCAGGAATCTGTGCGTGGCTTTGCGTGGTGGTCGTGGTCGTGGTCGTGGTCGAGCTGAGCAAGCCATTCCAACAACCACGCACAGAGACAGAGAAGAGCCCACAGAAGCATCCATTAGGAATGACGATGCATAATGCCAAAAAAGGATGATAACAAGAACGAACTTGAGTATGGCACCATCGTCTCATATCTTCTCTTCTACTATAGAATAGCAGTCTAGAGAACATGCAACGATTGGACAATTATAGTACGACCATCTAAAACAAGACTGCCACATTGAAAGCCGCCATGCCATTCACCAATCCTGATCAGCAACTGTGGGGGCGGTTCCATTTGCGCTCGCTTGATCACTTCGACTATTGATGTTGGTGGTGATGCCATCCGCGGTATTCTGCATTGAGGTTTGTGTCTGCGCCAACACTTGTGCGTTGATGTTTGCGTGCGTGCCAGTGGGACTGACAGAGCCTCCCGTTGCCTTGTGCAACGATGCCTGATCCATCACATCCTTCAAAGTTACTCGGCTCAGTCCCAGATGAACCGTCAGCAACTTGAATCTCGCCCGGATGCGTTGCATCTTGTGGATGACATCAATCGCATTGGACGGCGGCTGCGAAGTCGGCGCAGAAGCTTCCGTCTCATCCGCTCCAACCACCATAAATGATGTTTCTTCACTATCATCGTGTTCGTGCTGGTGGGTTCGAGCATGACTTTGCCTTTGGCCGCTGCTGTCTTCTCCAACCTTGTCTCCCACCTTGTTTAGATCTCGACTATGGAGCGGCAGAGAGTTGTTGTTGCTGCCAGCAGCTGATCGGAAGAGATTATCCGCCGATTCGAAATCATCCAAGGCCACATGCAACTGTCGCAGATCCCGTGAGATCTTTTCTTGCTTGGTCGCGTTCCATATCGAATGGATCACGCGTGGTGGATGCGGCGTTGCCTGTGGCTGGTGATGCTGCTGCAATCGTGATGGCGTGGGCCATGCTGCTGCTGCTGCTGCTGCTGCCATCGATGGCGACGATGATGTTGGTGGCAGAATGGTGTCATTCGCAGACTCGTTCCCATCCACGACACTCGCAGTGCTCACACCTACGTCTTCGTTCTTGGTGCCAACATTGGCCCCGGTCGATCCATCAAGGATGGATTGTACCTCATCAGCAAACCCTCGGATGTAACCGAGTTCCACTCCGTACTCAACACCCTTCCGTCTGCCAAGTGCCACACCCTCCTGGAAACCAGCCCGCAAGCCCGTTTCTCTTCCCTCCTTGTTGCCTCGTTCGATGCAGTCTTGGAAGGGGTCAAGGCACAAGTCATCCCAGTCAGCATCGCCAGTGTTCATGTTGCTGTCGTCACTTCCTCCTTCGTGACACCGTGACACCGTGACACTGTGACACTGTGACACTGTGACGTAGTGACATGTGGTCGTTCCCGTCGTTGTTCTCGTGTCAGTCGCTGTTGTTGACGATGATGATGATGATGATGACGTCCTGCGTCGTACTCGTATGGATGTTTCAGCTCCATCTTCTGAGGAGGGCGTGGAGCACAGTTCCTTGCGTTGTGGCAGTGTGCACCCGAATGGTTCTGTGGCTCTGTGTTGGATGTGATGTGTTTGGGTGATTGGATCGGTTTGGTATCTTGTTGATGAGATGGGTGGGTGGTAGGTACAGACGAAGTATTTGCATGATAAAAGTACATGTTCGTTACATGAGTATGTGTCCGTTATGTATATTGGAAGGAAGTAACGGACGTGATTGGTCGTTGCGGTAGACGTATTATTTTACAAATATATGTGTATTCTCAAATGATCAGACGAGTCGAATGAATGTGTGGAAGGCAAGGTATAAATACATATTTGATATAAATGAACATGAATAACGGTCATCGCAAGTGACAAAACGAATGAAGCGTTCGAACATGTGCACACAGAACCACTACATCGGCAGCAACGCGATGGATGAGCACGATGGAGTCAACGCCACGCTCTCTATGATCGTGATTGTGGCCATGTGTGTGATCATGTGTGTGATCATGTGTGTGATCATGTGTGTGATCATGTGTGTGATCTTGTGTGTGGCTGTGGCTACGATGGAAAGACAAGGTGTGAGAGACACATACACACGGGTATCAGAGGATGGAGTGGGTTTGGAGCGCGTCGATACTTGCATTCGCATTGCTCATTGCACTCTATCATCGAATGAGTGATCTCCATCAGAACTGTTGCTTTTCTTGGCTGTTGTGGTTTCTACGGTTATGGTGTACGAGTACGGGCGACGAATGGAAGTGCGTGTGGCTTGATTCCAACTCTTCGGTGACTATTTGTTTGGGGTAGTGGGTCCAATGTGAGTTGATGCTGGCTTCTTTCCTCTTCTGTCTCTCTTTCTCTCGGATACGGCCGTGCTTGATAGGTCTTCACTAGTTCTGACCGAGAATGGCTTTCACATCTGCCAAACCACCAGCATTGAGAACATTCGAATAACCCTGACCCTCCAGAGTTCGTTGTGCTGTTGCTGCACGTCTTCCGGATGCGCAGTGGATGACGATTGTTGCTGCTCTTGCACAGATTCGAGAGTGTTGCGATGGATGAGTGCCAATGGAAAGAAGAGTATCGTTTCGGTTTCCATCATCGTCGTCAAAATGATGTCGCATTACAGTTGTTATTGGTGGTGGTGACATTCGACGCGTCCATGTTGTTTGGCAGTACGCAGTTTACAAGTGATTCGATAATACGAGATATGGCAGTACAATGGAGACTCCAAGTGAGATGCGAGATGCAAGGGGAAGATTGCTACTCAGACCATGGTGACTTAAGCATCTTCATCGAGACACGTTGGGCCAATAAGCATACTCGTAGAGCGCACAACGGACAACCAATACTCACCATCCTTGTTCGGAAGGAGTTTCCCGGCTTCCGCCGTCAGCTCTGGGCACTTCGCTGGTGTGCAGTTACTGTACACATACTCAGTCTCGGGGTTGACTTGCGCCACTGTTCCCTGTTCCTCAATTTCACCCTTGGTTCGAACATCCAGAACGATGACGCCTGGTTCGTTCATGGCCTTGACGACGTCGCCGGGAGAGGCGAATCCAAATGTCTCCGCCCTTTTTTGGTAGTCGGGTGGGAGGGCAGCATCGCTGCTGGTGGTATTGCTCATACTGCCGTTTGTATCAGAGCCAGAACTTGGATCGGCAGTGGCGAGGAGACCGAAGATTGACGCGGATGTGGCTGTTGGAGCTGACGATGATGTCAGAGCTGTGGGCTTCGCGGGCAACGATGCTGACGAGGATGGTTGCGAAAGCACGATGGATTGATCAGGCGTGACCGCTGAGTGATAACCGATGTATGGTTGAACGTGGAAGACGTTGGACGAGGGCAATGGCGCCAATGAAGTCAGCAATGCCGATGTTGAAACAGAATGTGAGAGTATTGATCGGACGTATCTGTGTGATTTGTGTGATCGATCGCAACATGCTCGAATGGATACAGGTTTGTGACGATGCAGCACAACCTTGTTGTGTCGTGAAGTGAGTGCACACAAAACAACAAAATGTGGGGAAACGGAAAAACCGAACCTCGCGATGAGAGGCTCAAACCCAGAACTCCATCGAACACGGGACTGAAAAGGCCTACAGAATCATCCGATTTTCCGATTCGTGACCCATCACGCATTCGTGATTGATGTACATCCAACAAAGTTCCAAAGAACAGGAAAACAGAGCGACTGATCTTCACACAACGATCCTGTTCCCTCTGGTTCATTGGCACCCTCGATGCGTATCTCAACATCTTCATCACCGCCAGCATCATCGGTGTAGCCGCGGAAATCTTGGGTATCCTCCAAAAGAGTGTGTAGCAGTGCTCCGTCATAGCGGCCCGACTCCTTGTCAACAAGATCCGAATCAGACAAGCACCACCAACACGCACGCACGCACACACACGCACCCAGGCACAGTTTGGAAGAATCGCAGCGCATTCCGATTGATTCTGCCGGTCTCCACCCACCGAGCTCCGCCACATCCCAAGTTCGAACGACAAAAGTCGCGTGGAAAGATACTTCAATGATGAGACCATACATCACAGCGCGAGTGATGACCGCACTGGCGCTGTCATTCTCCGCCCATGATCTCGCATCGTGCTTTCTCATCGTCGCTGGCACGCATTCGCATCCTCGGTCTCATACAAAGCTGGAGGTACCAACGACAACCTCAAGCGCAACCCCAGCATCAACATGCGCAACAAGGACACCAGTGATGACGACTTTTTCCTCGCAAAGATCTCAACTGCTGTCATGTCGTTCAAAGATCCAGTTGCGATCATATCAATCCCTTCTTTCGCTAAGGGCAACGCCTGATGATACGCTGCCTGACACTGACGCTGAAATCACCGAAAACGCAGCCACTTTGCGTTCCATCACGTTCTCCAACCTCGACAAGGATCAAGAACCGCAGCTGCTTTGCAACTTTCTCATGGAGCTCGGTGCATGCTCGACGTCCATCACAGACGCTGATGCTGGAACCGATGCAGAGCAAGCGCTCTTCCATGAGGCGCCCACCTCCATATCCGCAGCGATGGATGCCTCCGTAGATGCCAACCCTACGTGGACAACAGAAACGGCGGTCACTACTCACGTGTGGAACCTATGCAACGTGGAAGCACAGTTCCCTGCCTCAGCTGACTTCAGCTGGATCTTTGAGATTGTGAGCGAGACATTTCCAGATCTACCAGCGTACACAATGAAGCAAGTGGAGAACAAGGATTGGGTGCTGCATGTCCAGCAATCGTGGAAGCCCATCGTCCTGGATCCTTTCGTTCTGCGCTTTCCTTGGCACACTAATGATGCCGTCAAGGAGGCCATCCAGCTTGCTTCCTCCACACCTTCGTCATCGTCGACATTGTCGTCGACATCATCAACAGATGAAGATGATGGCATCGAGTCCAACAGAACTTCATTCCTCCAGTTGAAGCTTGAAGGAGGCATTGCCTTTGGCACTGGGGAACACCCGACCACTCAGCTATGTCTCGAATGGGTAGCTCGCACATGCAGCAGACCAGACATGTTGATCATGGACTATGGTGCTGGATCGGGTGTGTTGGGCATGGCGGCTTGCAAGCTGGACCCCTCCATCCAAGCTGTCGGAGTTGACATCGACGTCGATGCAGTGCACATAGCTAACGCCAACTCGCAGCAGAATGATGTCCCCATGACCAACTACCTCAGCAACCTGGTCAGCACCAACGACGACGAGTCCAAGAGCGTGCTCATGAAGGCGTACTCCAGCAGGAAGGGCGACACGGCAGAAACCCTCCCAGAAGACCTGAATGGCCCCGTCTACGATGCATGCGTGGCAAACATCCTGGCTGGCCCTTTGGTAGTGCTGGCGGAAACACTGGCAGGATTGGTCAAGCCAAGCGGCTTGCTTGGGCTCAGCGGCATCATGACAAGTCAGAGCGACATGATCATCGATGCGTACGGAGGGTGGTTCGATGATGTGAAGGTGGAAAAGGACCTTGGTGGGTGGGTGCTGATCACGGGGATCAGGAAGGGATGAAGTGGTTGAATGGAGGGCAGTGAAGTGGAGTACTACGAGGAGAGCGGGTGGAGTATAACCAAGCGAAGCGAATCCGAGCAATTGGGAAGCGAATGGACAGCTCAAGGCGTATCCTGCCAAACCAGCCCGGAGGAAATCAAACTCATAACACAATGAGATGCAACACAGCATCTGCAAGTGCGAGGCACAATAATGATAGGCATGTGAGTACTGCTCTCTCTCTCTCTCTCTCTCTTGGGACAAGGCATTATCCAAACGAAGAT
This sequence comes from Craspedostauros australis, assembly GCA_026770025.1. Classification (NCBI taxonomy): domain Eukaryota; phylum Bacillariophyta; class Bacillariophyceae; order Mastogloiales; family Achnanthaceae; genus Craspedostauros; species Craspedostauros australis. Next base: position 2,005,512 of record JAMXDE010000010.1, on the reverse strand, counting down.
CGTGTACTCGTGCGGTTCGTTCTGAAGCATCTTCAACTGTAGCAGCAGACGAAGAGGAAATTCTCATTACCTAGTTGGAGCTACGAGGATACGACTAGATGTAGAGTGTTGTAAAATAAATGTCTACGTTCCGGAGCATTGAATAACGCTGCCCTGCAGAATTCATTCCCATTTGCAGGTTGCTACTCACCACTCACCACTCAACACATGGATTACCCAAGCATGAGTATCGCGACCACATCGTCATCATACTCGTATCCACCATGCTCATGGATGCTTCGATCCCTCACTTTGGCTCTCGCCCGATCTGATCTTGGATGCATCGCCACTTTGGAACTGTTGATGATGATGATGCCTCTGCTGAAGTTGTTGCAACGCCAACACCTGTTCCAGAATGCCGGATGCCCCCAAAGCTGAGGGATTCAATTGTGCTTGCGGCTGTGCCTGTGGCAATCCTTGCGAGGAACGGAGCAAGGATAGCGCAGCGCCCGGAAGCTGCAGATGAGGTAGTCCTGGCGTAGTTGATGCCGGTGGCTGCACTGCGGCTTGAGCTTGAGGCTGTGTGCCGTTCGCGGCACTTCTGAGCAATGCCACCAAGGCCGACGAATGCGATGTCGCACGTGGTTCTGCCGCGCTGAGACTTCCGGTTATGGTTGCGTTCTCCCCCGCGTTCGTTGCTGCGGGTGCTTGCGACTGCGACTGCGCTTGTGCTGAATGCTGCTGCATTTGTTGTTTGAGCTGCTGAGCGAGGAGTTGAAGGTGCTGGGACTGCGACGATGGCTGTGATTGCGTCTGCTGCTGCGCTGTGCCGCTTGCTGATGGTGACGCGCCTTTGCTCGCGCTTGTGTCTTCCGCCGCGGCATTTATCGTTGTTGTCGCTTGGTGCTGCTGCTGCTGCTGCTGCTGTTCCAGAAGTGCCTGCAACGCCGTTGACGTATCAGATGGAACCAACGGATTCGCAGAGCCGGCAAGAAGGTCACCGACGGATTGCTGCTGTGCCAGCAACAGTGGATTCAACCCACCCAATTGCTGTGCCAGAAGCATGGACTGCTGCTGCTGCTGCTGTTGTTGTTGTTGTTGCTGCAGAACGGACGCAAGCAATGATCGCTGTGTCGTCATCTCCGTCGGCTGTCCGAGTTGTGACAGTGCCAACAGCCTTTCCACAGAATTCTGCTGTGGTTGAAGGTGGGCAAGCAAGGCACCGGGATTGCGTTGGAGCAAGCCAAGAGAGTTGCCGCCTGATAGCCGTTGCAGCAGCTGCTGTTGCGCAAGTTGCTGTTGGAGTTGGAGATGAAACGGAGACTGATTCTGTTGTCCCAACTGCTGTTGTTGTTGTTGCTGCTGCTGTTGTTGCTGCTGTTGTTGCTGCTGCTCCATGGCGACACCCCGAGCAAAGGCATCTAATGCCTGTTGTCGGGTCTGCTGTTGTGATTGATTGTCAGATGGGAACTGAGACTGGCCGGCTGAGACTGCCTGGACACGATGGGGGGTACTCGCACCAGTCTCCGCATGCACTGATCGCGGTGGTGATACTGACGACGAGGACATTGCCACCGTCGCAGCGGCCGCACCAGTGGCGGCATTGGGTCTTGCCAACGGCGGTTCGTCCCTCACCTTCAGTTTCTCACGAGTGATTCTGATGCACAGATCGACCCTGTCCTTGACGAAATACGGATGCGATATGGAGCTTTGCTGACGTTTGCCACCTCTGGTGGCGTTGAAGCCCCAAAGGTTGAGTTGCCGTTGGAATGACTTGTACCGCGATTGCTTGAAGTAGCGTGGCACTGCTCATGTCAGAGCAATTCAGTGCATGGCGCACGAGTACGGTATTGGCATCGAATGACGGTTGTGAGAAGGTTGCAATTTGGCAACGTTGTTGATACAAGTGCAGGTGCAGTTGGATGGCATTTGATTTCGTTCCGTTTGATGCCATGCCATGCGTGAGAAGTTGGATGTGATGCAAGGTGTGAGTTGGTTGTGAGTTGGTTATGAGTGATGTTTCAACACAGCGATTGCATGTTGCACCAGTCTTGGTCCCCAAGAAAGGGTCGCCACACGGCGTCACTGGCATGATGATCACGATCACGTTGGTCAATGTTGCATGTCCAGTCGTTTGCATCTCCAGTGGTCTCGAAACGAATGCCAAGCACCAATAGTCGGTCACCAATCGTCCAACGACCAGTCACCAACCAGCTAACTTACGGATGATATTCATGAATCTGTCGCGGTCTCGAATGACGAAGGAACGGCCGTCAGGCGACCAGCCCACGATGTCATCATCGCCCTCTGTTTCTGCAGCCTCCAGCATCTTGTGCAGCTTGAAGGGGAAGTGCAGGAAGGACGGCGATGATGTTGGCAACGCCGTGGGAGGGGATGGGCCTGATGGCAATGCTGCTGCTGATGCTGCTGCTGATATTGATGGCATTGCTGATGCCACTTGCTGCCGCTTGTCGCCGCGAGCTCGATTCGTTTCATATTCACCATTGCCACGATCGTGGACTTGATCGACGCTGCCGCTGGCAGATGTTGTCGGGGCGCTTTTCGCTTGCTTGAGTTTCTGCTTCTGCTTCTGCTTCTTCATCTTGAGCCGTCTCTTGTCCTTCTTCATCTTGATCTTCATCCTCGGACTGCCGTCCATGCGGGATTTGTTTGTTGGCCTTGCATCGCTCCCATCGTCATTGCTGCCATGGTCGTCATTGCTGCTGGAGCAGTTGTCTTCTTCGCCGGCCTTTGCAGGTCCTTTCTTTTCATTCTTCGCAGCCATGGGACCCTGCAAGCTCTTGCGCTTTCTGCCGCCTTTGTCCATGACGGAGTGGCTGTGATGTGGTGCTGGGTTGGCTTGTCAGATCCTGCGAGCCAAGTGGAGTAGAGTACTCGAAGTAAGTGCTTGTCGTCAGGGTGGGCAGGGTGGGCAGGCTTGTCAGAGTTTGGTGCTTTCGTTGAGATAGAAGCGTCTGCTTATTGAGATGGTTGTGGCTGTGGCTGTGGCTGAGGAAGCAGGCAGCTCGATGGATGGACGAGGATCCGAATCACAGGTCAGAGTGGATTGCAACCACGGTGCGTCGAAGTATCAACAGCAGTAGTCGCAGCAGCAGCAGCAGCGGAAGCAGTGGGAATAGTATGGCACAACCTATGAAGATCCAGTGGTTGACAGACCCACGCTGACAGGCGAGATGGGAAGGCAACTTGGAGTTGTACCTACGCTCTGCGAACGGAGATGGCGAAGCCGGAGAGCGAAGATGATTGTGACGGTTGTGAGGGAGTGAAGCAGGTGGGCACTTCAGAGCGTAGGATGCAGAGCGTAGGACGCAGAGCGTGGTGTGGAAGATAGGAGAGTGCAGGTATTCGTGTGTTTAGAGTGCAGAGCATGTAGAGTGCCAATACTTGAATACTTGGACAGCGCTCCACGCTCGTCTTGCTCTACTCTACTCGTACTCTGTTCGTGCTCTACCCTGCTTTACTCTGCTCTGCTCTACTCTGATCTGTTCGTTTCTCCTGGGTTTTGGGGACGGGTTCTTTGTTCCTCTGTGATTGCCGTTGACCCTTTGTGGTGTTTCGTCTTTGCTTTGTTCCTTGCTTTGTCTGTGTGTTTCGCCGTTGTGAATGCACGAGCTATCGCAGGTATGAGCATGGTCCTCTGCTCGTATGTTTGTATGACATTGGTAACGGCGAAGGTGAGGGCGATGACCGAAAGAGAAAGGAGGCACAAGGAAGCCAGAAATAGGCAGAAAAGCCAAAACCAAGACCAACTTGCCTCGCAGTACTGCGTTATTGTTGTTGTTGTCGTTGTTCTGACTTTTCGTTGTTGGGAATCTCGTGGTTGTGCCTGCTCTATTCTCGTCCACTGTGCGAGCTATTCCTCCGTCTTGTCGTCTTCGCCACAAGTTGGCTGGATGGAGAGAATGGTGAATGTTCGTCAACGGTTCCTGTATCGTGGGGTGACACGCGCTCTCCCATGAGCGCCAACAGAACGTTACTCGGCGTCGCTCTTGTCCACCCACGCGGTATCTGCATTGATACGGGAATGTGCCCTCACTCGCCATGCGTACCAAACACGATCTCAGGACAAATTGGCGGAGCCCACAACACCACCACCAACAACGACAACGACATCATCGCCATCGACAACCAAACCTGCAAAGGGCGATGGTAGAAAGCGTGCACCACCACAGAACACCGAATGGTCCATTGCGGCGCGAAGAACAAAGCCCAGTCCCTCCTCAAAGGAACCGGGAAAATGTCTCTGCGAAACCGATTATAAACGCCCCAAACCACCACGTCAAACACCCAACAGAAACACAAGTAAACGACACCCATCGAACTCCAACCCCGCCAACTTCACCGAACAAACAACCAAATGATCAGACCAAACGATGACGAGATGGTCGAGAGGTTCGGGACACTCGAATAGATCGTACTTGACCAGGCCAATGGATGGACGCCTCTTGATCCATCCATCTCCCGACTGCCTGAACAAGTGACTATCATTTTTTTCCGTTTCGAACGGAGCATACTCGGTACCTGCGACAAGCGACAACGTCACTCGCGATGATGATGAGGAGGAGGAGGAGGGAGACAGTGGTGTTGGTAACAGGGATGAGAGCAAATGGGGAGAAAAACAGCGAACTGCGAAAGATCGGAGAGTTCACCAGCGAGGCACTTTCTGAGGGGGCATTCCCCCATCATTTGAAAGTCCCGCGCGTATTTATGAACAAGGCGAAGAGGTCGCAACTCTTTCACGCCACACACAATCGCACACACAATCAAGAACACAACTGCAACTCGCCCATGCTATGTACTACGAAAATCGCCACCTCAGAGAAGCCGTATAATTGTTGTGTCACGATGGAATTCGGAAAGGTCCAAAAACTCAGGTGGGTGCGTTAACACGAGACGAGTCATCCATTCGTTGTTCTGCTTCGCATAAAAGAGCTTCCAAGCGATTCAGACAGACGCTGGATACAATACGAATACCACACGAATGATGTTGGTCGGCGAAATTCGGTGGGAGATGATGTCGAATTCGACAAGCGAGGGAGAATGCGCAGTTGTTCTTGTCACAGTCCTGCATCGTCTTGTAGTGTACTGTACCACTGCGCGCGGCGTCACATGGTGCTCTGCCCCACTTTACCAGTACTCTCTTCTATTTTTGTTGCTCGTTTGTTATTGTGGGGCTATGCTGGGAGGGTGGTACCTCTTCATGGCACATCCACACTGTACTCAACTACTCGCATTAGTACATAATAGGTCGTACCGGACATGCTTGTTCTCCGTTCCTATTGACGCAGCGCGATGCAAGATGAGATTGCTGAAGTGCTTCACTCCACTCTGCTCCACCCTACTCCACCTCACTCAACCTTGCTCCACTCAATCCGCAATGCAAACCAACAGAGGTCCTTCTTGTTGGTAATCTTCCATCGACCAGAGTCTCAGATAGTGGTTCTGCATGGACGGGAAGAGCTGGTGTGAATGAAATGCACGCGAGTACTCTGAGAAAGCGGGGTCAAGTCTCGCGCAAAGCGCGGTTGGAGATTTGGTCCTTCGATGAGTCTCCGCTTGACCTTGAGCTCGAGGTTAGGCATGGACTTGGATGCCGTGCTGTCTCTCTTCTCTCATTCTGCCGTTCATGGCAATGACGACGGTGGCGGCGACAGTGGCCACATCGGCTCTGTCGCAACGGCAACCAACTACGACTGCTCATGCTCGGACCGCCCAACCTCTGTCTTTTCGCGATATTCGACATCACGACCGCGTTGGTAGGTAATCGTGAGGAGTACTCGGAAGTATGGCCAGGATGGTTACCATATACCCACTGCCATTCATGCTTACTGTGCAAGCCGTGCACCAGGAGTATGTACCATCGATCGTACGCAACAGTCTCACACACGACAGAGAACCCCCTTGCATCAATACCATACGTGCTGCTACTTCTATCGTCGAATGTGAACATGATGGAATGGATCCTGCAACCACTTTCGTCGCTCCATACCTCCAATCGCCACTACGCAGCGAATGCCACAGCCGCACTGGTATGCCCTACTCGTATCCAAAGATCAAGATATCAAACTCTTGGCTCCTCAGGTCATGTCTGTGCCAATGGTTCACTTCCTCTCTGATGCCATGGGCTTGGCCTCTCCTTCACGACCGCTCTGGAGTGCACTACTCTGCTCACGACCACATTACTTCGAAATAATCATACTCCAGAGTCCTCTGCCTACTCTAATAATAATAATAACGCACTGATTATCCCCTCCCACGAGGGTCGCCTCGAAAGCTTTAACGTCGCCGGCATACAGCGAGCCCTCACGGGCCGACTGCGCTCGAACGACCTACCTAGATCCCTCACATCTTGGTCTACCATGGTTTGCCAACTCCACGGGCCATCAAACATACCGCACTGGGCACCCAGCTGTCACTGTATCGCACTTCACACTCATTTTTCTGTTGTCACGAAAGCCGTCTTCGCCGGGCCCTGCGACCTGTCGCCTCCTGCCTTGCTCCGCCGCCTTTCCGCTTGCGATGCCGTGGGGTGTGGGCGAGTGCACGTCGCCGCAATCCTGCTTGCCTGGCCGCCCGTACATGCCGCACCCACAACATCTGGTTCTCCGCCGGTTGCGCTCGTACCGCTGCCTCCGTTGTGTGAGTCAGCAGGCGAACGTCATCGCCGCCGATCCCTTGCACTCCTTGTCGCCACTCTTCTCGGACTGCTATCGCGGCCTCCTGCCATATCATAGCCGCCATGGTTGCCTTCTCGCTGTCATGGAGCACCTTGTTGCGTGCCATCCACGCCTTCCATCGCACTTCCCACAAACCCACCATTGCCCTTGCGATCCAATTCGCCGGGCGTCCTGGCTGGCCACTGATCTCCATTGTGCTTTCCTGGATTCGTTGCCACCTCGCAGACCACCGGCCTCGTACCATCATTCCCCACCCTATTTCTCGCTGTTCTGCCATCGCCTGTTGCAGCTGGTAACCCGCTTCCATTTGGACTTCCCGTCCTTCACTCCACGCCCAGACTTGCTTCACCATTGCTCTAACCATCAGGCTGTCTCCTCGCACTGCCATCATCTCAGTTTCCCACTCCTTCATCGCCGTTCGTCGTACTGACACCGCCAACGGATGCTGGCACTGCATGACATGCTCCGTGGTCTCCTCCTGGTCTTTGCATATTGGGCACCTGTCGCCGCTCCAGAACTTCCACTTCCGCATGTTGCGCCCGACGGGCCCAAAACTGCACGCATGCTTCGCCACCCATTTCCGGCGTGCTGGCTTCAAGCAGGCCATCGCGATCGCAGCCGCTGTGACATCCACCTTCTTCGCTTCGCCCTTCTGGATCCGGCCCACCTTGCGCTGCCACTGCACTGTCCTTTGTCCTTGGACATACTTGCGAATCATCACCGTGGCATTCGTGCAGACCTTCCTTTCGTCGAGCCATATCGCCCACTCGGCCTCGTATCCCTCTTCGTCGGCATACTCCATATCAACCGAGTGTGCTGCCCCTGCCGCCTTGTCAACGTCGTCATTCCATTCCGCAAACTCGTCCCTCGCCACTCCTCGGTCTCGCTCCAGCTGATGGCCGTACACATGCCGATACTCCAGAGTCACCGTCAGCCGCCTTTGGATTCGTCGTATCTCGCGAATAACGTCAAAGTGCTGCACTGCCGTGCTGACGTCCCGCGTGTACTGCACCGCGTGAATTCCAGCCATCTTATTGTCGCAAGCGATCACGATGACCTTCCCCGTCACTGCGTATTTCATGTCGTGGCGTTGAATGACGTCTTCCACTTTGCGGATAGCCTGTAGAATGCCACCAAGTTCTGCGCGATATGCGCTCTGCACTTCGGCCCGGCCCGGCACTGGTCCTGCTGCTGACACTCTGCCTTTTCGCCGCCCTCGCACGTTGAGCGAGTACGCCGCAGTACTCCTGCCGTTCTTGAACGACCCGTCGGTGCTCACCACTGCCTTCCCTTGTACCACTGCCTCCAGCCACAACTTCTCCGCATGACTTGAATTCGTGCGGCTTTTTGTCCTGTGCTTCCTCACTCTTCCCCCGATGCCTACCACTCGTAAGCAACCTCCTCGCTCTCGCACGTGGACCACTCTCCAATCTGTCGGCGGGTCCTTCGTCACATTCGTCGTGCCTGCGTACTCTTCCATGCCCGGCACCGCTCCTGCTTTAGCACCCCACTGTCTCCATTCTCGCACGTTCTCTCGAAGCCATATCACCTTGCGGTTGTCGCTCATCATGGCGCTGACTTGGTCCACGTCCCATGCCGTACTTGTCCGTGCTGTCTTCGCCACTTTTCGTAACGCCTGCCTCCACAGCGCCCAGTCCTTCTTGGGGACGTTGCCCTGCCTTGGCCAGCCAACATGTTGCCGTCCTCGCCATGTGCCTTCATCGCAAGTCCGTTGATGCGCCACCACTCCACCGTGCCTCTCGTCCACCACATCCGCCACGCTGACCACTTTCATGATCACTCGGCATCTGTTCAGTCGAGCTCGTTGGTCCCGGCTGTATCCTGCTGCTTGGAATGCCACCGATAGCCACTCATCCTTGTCGTGGACGAGCGCTGCTGTCTCGGTCTTCTCTCGGATCCGGATATTGCATTCATTGGCCTCTCGCCACACCGTTTTCACCCAGCATGCCGTAGCCAGGAATTCCCATTCGTTGTACTTTACTTCGAACATGGACGTTCCAGCCCCGACCTCCGTCTTCATCGCTTGTATGCATCCCCGCATCAGTTTGCCCGTCATGGTCGCTCTGTCGCCGTGCTCGAGTATCATCTTCATATGTTCCACCACTTGTGTGGTATGAAGCTCGTGAAGATTCGCCCCTAGCCACTCGTCCGTCGCGTAGGCCATCTCCCTTGGAAACCCCCGGTTGAGGCCAATCTTTGACATCATCGTCTTCCAGACTGGCTTCATAATCCTGTTGCATTGTTCCCTCGATAGTTGTGCCACTGGCAGCACATATTCCAGCTTTTTCATCAGAACTGTCCGTATCGCCGTCTCCGCATCTTCCTGTCGCATACGCCACGACTTCACATTCTCAACCCACTTCTCCGCCTTGCTTCTTAACGTGGCCTCTATCGCTGACCCGTTGCCATCGGGCGCAAGCTTCACACCTAATGTTTCGAATGCTTGCTCGCTTCCGCTTCTTGGCATCGCTTGCGGTACTCCCGTAGTCCCCTTCATCATCAGCTTGGCTGGCGTCTCTGTGTCCGTCGCATATCGCCACGTGCCGTCGCTGTTCCACTTGAAATCGACAGCCCACCACATACATTTCTCCACCACCAGTGCGCCGCCTGTCGCTCTTGCCAGGATCTCCCACGATTGTACACTCCGCTGCATGCGCTGGATCGTTTGTTGTACGTCCTCGCCTTCCCGTGCGTTTACCACCAAATCCGTGTCATCCACAAATGCATACCCCACCATCTCCACGTCTTCTCCGCTCGCCGCTGTTCGGAAGCTGGCTGTGTGCCCTTCTCGTTTCATGATTTCCAGTACTGGCGATGAGATCACTGCCCATATCACCGGCCCTGCTCCATTCCCTTGGTAAATACCCTGCATTGGTACCACCCATCGCTTGCCTCCGTACGTGAGTCGAGATTCGCCGTACGCAGTCCTGATGTAGTGCTCAAGTTGCTGGAGTGTGCTGAACATACACACCACTTCTGATTGCGCTATCCCTTGCCGTTGCAGTCCCAATGATGCCACCGTGTGCACGATTCGATCGTAGCAGCTCTTGAGATCATTTGTGCAAAGCACTGTTGGCACTCGCACCTGTCTGGCCCAGTCCAACGTGAGCTGCTTGTTCAGCGCATGGTCGATTGCTCGATGCCGTTTGCGGCTGCCATATTGTTCCTCAGCAAACCCGTTTTGCTGTTCCGCCTGATGCGCAGCTTTGCGCCCGATGGCCTTGTTCGCAAAATTGAAATCCGCTTCGAATAGCACGATGGTCCTCAGCTTGTCGACTCTGAAGCTGTTCGCTTTCTTCATCAGCTCCACGTCGGTGCCTTGTCGCCATCGCTGGTACGAGTAGCCGCTTACCATCGCGATCGAAGTCATGCTTGCTTCAAACTCCGAATTCCTCCGATGGTGCGCTATAGCTTTGAAATGGCCAAAATGCAGCCCCGATGGTCCTGCCGACGTGTCCTCCTTGGCTCTTTTCCATCCTTGTTGGAACTCCTTCGTTGTCATTCCTGCTGGTATGCTCCGGCTTGCTACCGATTTCAGCCCTTGTAGGAGCTTCGCGGCGCCTTCATCAACCCATGGTCGTGGTGCGTAGCTTCCGTTGAGCGTTTGCTCCGCCGCTTCGGTCACCCCGAGATACCCGAATTCTCTTGCCAGCTGGCCGTGCATGAACGGCGTGTTCTCGGTTTGCCGAAATCGTTTCTTGTTCTCTTCCATGCATCCTTTCTCGATGTCTTCTTTGCTGGTCCGTTCCACCCACTGCCCGTTCCCGTCCGGTGCTATCACCATGGATATACCTGCCATCGCATTTTCGCCTGTGGCCATTCGTATCCTCCGATATGTTGCCCGCACTCTCTCCTTCGTCCTCAGCTGACGTAGTTGCTGCGATGTCGCTTCTCCAACCTCTCTTTCTTCTCTTCCTCTTTTGTTGCTTCGCTGCTGTTCCCCTCTTCGTCTCATTTCCTCCCCACCTCTCGCTTCCGCTAGTCCTTCTAACCAGTTCTCTCTTGCTTTCGTCGCTCTTGTTCTGAACTGCTTAAGGTTCCCATACGCTGATTCCTGTTCCTTTGCTACCTCCTCGTTGGCACATCTCATCAGTTCTTGTACCTTACGCGTTTCCCCTGCTCTCTTCGCCAGTCTCACGATGGTTTTCGACGAGATGTTGGCTCCTCGTTGCTTTCTCACCACGTTGTTCCATAGCCCGATGTTGGCTTCAATCCGTTTGTACTCTTTCGAGTATGGTATGCCTCCCATCCTTAGTCTGCGGCACGCCTTGTCGGCTTTCCATATTCCTTCCACACGAATTCTGTCAAGTTTCTCTGCCTCCTTCTCCATTTTCGTCGTCCATTCTTCTGATGCCGCTCGTTCCAGTCGGAACGCCCGTGTCCTTGCTTTGTGTTGTTTCAAGTGCGCTTCGTAGGCGTCGTTGAACTTCTTTACAATCCTTGGGTCTTCCGTCTTCACTCTCCTCGACACCGCCTTGCGCAAGGTTGGCATTGATTGCCCGAGCACCGCGATCATGCTGACGTCGATCCACAGGCATCGGTGGTCTGCTTGCCTCATTTGTATTCCCTCGTCCCATTCGCTTGCTCCTGCCCCTTCGATCCGAACTCCTGCTGTAGCGAAGATTCCATCGATAGGCACTTTTCCTAGTCGATGCGTTGGCAATCGACTGACTTCTTCACCTGCGCATTCCATCGTGTTGGTTAGCCCTGTGGCCTCTTGGAATTGCCGCATTGTGGCCGAATTCGTGTCTTCGTTGCAGTCCATTGCCACGATTACATGGTCGCCTTCCTCTCTCCACGCCTGAATCGCTTTCTGAAGGTCCTCTATCATCGCCGCTCGAGGCTCCTTGTCCATCTTCTTCTCATTGAAGTACCGCCGTTGTTGTGCATGTGTGTTCAAGAATCCCTTGCTTCGCGGTCTGCACGGTCTATACGCTGTTATCACTCGGAGCGTTTGCTGATTTGCTCCGCGGTATCGTTGCCACACCCATCGCCCCAACTTGGTTGGGTCTTCGCCTTGTCCCATGATGCGGATTGCCGCTTGGAATCTGCTGATCATTGCCACTCCTCCCCACTGTTTGTTTTGCGTGGGTTCGTTGGTCGTATTATTCGCCGTCTTCGCCACTGCCGTTCCTGTTGGCCACCATTCCTGTATCCGCCCTTTGAGTGTGTGCTCTGTTGATGCCGTCCTCCAGTCCACATTCACCTCCGTGATCCCGAATACGTCGAATTCGCCCTCGTTCATCCACCTCTTCAATCCTTCGTCAACTACTCCTGGTCTCCTTCCGAGTCCTCCGAAGTTCTGCAACCCTATCCTCAGTTGCCCTGTTCGCTTCCTCAGCATTCTCCTCCTCACCCGAGTCATCCTTCCCCCTTCGTCCGTGTCCTGTCGTCTGCTGCTATTGGGTTGTTGCGGTATAACCTCCCGATCCGCAGGCGCTTGTTGTGGGCTCTGAGTCGTTCGTCGTGCTGCCACCGACTGTTGCTCTTGCCCTTCTGGTCTAACCATTCGCCGAGTCCCCTCGCGGTTCCTCAGCTCGTTGCGTCTCGTGCGCCTCTTCCCGGTCGTCACCCGTTCCGATGGTTTGTGTTGTGCACTGGACCGTCTGTGGCCTTACTCCAATGTTTTTTCGCGGCTTTTCTGCCGCCTTGAGCGCCTCGTTCTCTGCCTTCGTGGTTACCACCAGTTGTTTCAGCTCTTCCATTTGCTGTTGCATGGCGGCCATCATCGCTCGTGTAGTTCCGGTTGTTCGCCCGGTACTTCCCGACAATGTCGATGTCACTGATCCCTGTGCCTGCGCTTCCAATATCTTCCCCATCTGCTCTTGAAGTACCGCCATCTTCTCCTTCTGTGTTCCCGACGTGCTTCTGCTCGCCCCTGTGATCGTTGATCCTGTCGACCCTTCTTCTTCTCTCGCTTGCTGGGCCGCTCGCCTCTTTTCGCTTCGTCTCTCCCGAACCTTTCTCCATGCGCTCGTGTCTCTCATCGATGGTATTGTATCGTCGTCTCCGTAATCCTTCTCTCTTCTGATTGGAACTCCTCTTTCCTCTTCCTCGTCTTCGTCGTCTTCACCTTCTTCTTTGGTCGTCTGGAAATGCATGTCCTCGTCGACCTCCATGGATGCTTCCACTTCCTTGTCTTTTTCGGATATCACTCTTTTCGTGGCCTCATCCCATTTCATCGTCTTTGCTTCTACCCGTGCCATGGACGTAAACAGTCGTTCCACGTCCTCTCCGTAGTCGGCTGTCAGCTTGACCAGCAACCCTTTGACCACCATTCTTGCTTCTGCTGTCTTGTCTGGGTGGAATTGTAGCACGTAGCCGTTGCCCCTCCATTGCTTGTCTATCGATGTGAAGAGCGGCGTCTTTTCGTTGCCGGTGGTGGACTTGATCCGCATCACCATCTCTCTGAGTGTGAGATGGGTGCCGTCTGGAATCTCTTGCAAGCACTCCGGGATGATGTCGTAAGTCGTCATCGCTACTGCATGTAGGCACCATTCCATTTGGCGTTCGCGTAGCTCAAACCATCCTTTCCTCATGTCTGTGTTGACAATACCGGATAATGGCGTGATGATACGCATTCTCACTCCCAATGGAAACTTCTTCGACTTCGTGCTGTAGTACACTTCCAGTACTTTGGCCACTAGCGCTCGATCCTCCGTGCTTGATTCCACATGAAGCGCCCTTGGATCTTTCTTCGTGTCCCTGTTGGGATCGTATTTTTCTCCGTCTGCTATCCGCTTCCATGTGATTGCTACCTGTGTCTTGGCTAGCTTTGTGAGTTCCGCCTCCAGTGCTTCTGCGTCGATCTGTCGGGTGGAGTATAGGAGCCACCCCAGCGTTGTTGTAGAGTGGGCTTGTATCTTCGCCACTTCGAACCTCCCTCCGATGTGTTGGAAGTAGTCTGTCAGCTCTCCTGTGATTTTGCTGATAGGTCCTTTCGCTTCGATCTTGACTTTCAGGTACCCTTTCTCTTTCGCCGCTTTGTAGATTGGCCGCACTCCTTTGAAGAACCTTTTCAAGTTAGTCATATCTGTTGGGAATGACTCCATTGCGTGCACTATCGTTTGGTCTTCGTAAGGGTTCCAAGGCAGCAGTTTTGCTGTCGCGTTCACCCGTTGGATTGATCGTAAGAACTCTTTGCATGATGCAATAGCTGCGTCGATCGCCGTGCCTGCGTCGTTGGCGCCATCTCCTCCTTCGATCATCATCTGTACGTCGCAGTAGCGTGTCTCGATTGCTTCGCTTTCGCGTGCTCGGCTCCTTCCGATCCCACTCTCGTTGCTTCCAGCTTGTGTTTCGTCGTCACAATCCATTGGTGGGTGGATGTTGTCCCGCCCGATTTCTCCAATTGCCTGTGGTGTCGATGGTGTTGCGTTCGTCGTTTTTTCCTTGTCCTCCGGTGTTTTCTCCTGCGTCGCTTCCGCCTCTGGCTCTTCGTCCCGTAGGTCTGTTCGTTTGGCCGGCAGCTCCACCGCTGTTGAATGTCGCGGGCTTCTTTCCGTTCTCTTCTTGCTGCCTCCTTGATCCAGTGTCTCTTCTCCCGTTTCCACTGCCGTGTTGTCCCCTCCGGCTCCTTCCTCCCACGTGTCCGCCCATTCATTCTCTTCGTCGCTGCTCGTGTCCTCTCCCCCTTTCGCTGCTTTTGGTTTGTTCGTTCCTCCACTCGTCCCGTCACGTTGTTGCCCTGCCTCTGCTCCATCTTGCTTTCCATTGTCCTTGTCTTTGTTGCCCTTCGTTGCCTTGATCTCTTTCATCTTGCCCCACTTCTTGCTCAGCGCCTTGCGTATTGCCTCCGTTGCTGCTCCAACGCTTCGTTGCCCTGCATTCGTTGTCTGTACTGTGATGTTGTCGTTTTCGATGCACTGTGTACACACCACTGGGAATCCTCTTGGTGTCACCAAGCCTTCTTCTGGCTTGATCCATGCTCTGCATTCCCTGTGCGCCGGTACGCCGCACATGATACATCGCACAGCTGCTGCTGCCTGTCCTCTTCCCTTGCAGTACTTGCCTGCGGCGCATTCTACCTTGCGAATGCCTCGTCCTTGCTTTCCATCTTTCTCGCCCTGTTGGCCCCCGTTAGTCATCGCGTCTTGCCCTGTCTTCTCCTCTGCTCCTCCTGGTCTGTTGCTCTTCGCCCTATTGCTATTGATGCCGCCTCTGACATACGCTTCCATCGGCATTTGGCCTGTTGGTCGCGTCATCTTGCTGCTCCTCGTCGTCGTCATGTCGTCGTTGTTTTACTGGTTGTTTTTGCTGTTTGGTGTTTGTCTTCAATTTGTTTATTCGTGGTTTATTTGCTGCGACAATTTCTTCCGGAAGTTGGTTCCATCTGGAAATTGTCCTCTGCCTACTCTACTCGCAAGTTCTTGACATTGCTTTCTACGTCTCTAAGTCTCTTCATGTGGCTTGCGTTTTGTGCTGTGTTTGGACTTGTTGTGAGTCAATGCAACTCCTCTACTCTGCTCTGCTCTGTTCTATTCTGTGTTCCTATCTTGCATCGTTCAGTCTATACTTACAGCTTTTGTAAACACACACGAAATACACTCCCAAAGCGCATCGTCTTTCTGGCGTGAGCATGGCAGACCACAACGTGCATACACGCGAATTCGCTACAAATACGACAATCACACATTTCCACAGATGGAGCTATTCAAAATCAAATCACAACAGTACCAACAACAACACACAACAACCATACCTGCACGCACAACCGCACAAACAAGGACTCCACACAAACCATTCAAGATCCATGGACGAATCCTCACAGCCGCAAACACACCACTGCACGAGTAGGTCATAGAATACTTGACTCCACTCTAATCTACTCTGATGGACACCATCTATCATGCCGTTCTCCCCTGCGAATAAGCGCAGCATCAGCCAGGGCAGCAACCTGTCCACCAACTCAAGCTCGCTGGCTGCGACATCTGCGTCCATCAACGACAAGAGACAGCTCGTGAGACCATCTGCACACATTCCCTGGTCGGTGGATGTGGTGTCAGCCGTTCCACGGGCGTTGGGAACCAGCGCTTCGCTGCTTGTGGATGCGGCCGCTTCCGCCTCCTGCCCTGGATGGGCCTGCGTGGCATCCCATGATGGTTACGTCCATGTCTGGCAACCCAAGACCACGTCTCTGGTCCAAGAACGAGTGCAAGGACCCAGGGACTTTCGGAAGATCTATCTTCCCCACCTCAATCTCAATACTGGACCTGATCCGACCTCAGCATCAGAACCAGCTCCAGCGCCAGCACCAGCACGAGTACGTCCGTCAAATCAAGGATCCGATAGCCCGGCGGCTACCAACGCTACAGACCAACGCATCTTCCTGGGTCTGCGAGCATCGATTGGGGATCGCGGAGATGCAGTCAACCTCTTCGCTCTGCATGCCGCAACCGGGATCTTGACACTGAGGAAGATCACCAAGGCTGATCTGCACTCTCGGTTGCCTCTGCCTGGCAAGACGACCACTGTGCGCATCGATCTGGAGGAAGGGGAGAGCGCGACGACGCTGTCCATCTCGCCAAATGGTGGGATCGTGGTGATCGGAACATCGTGGGGTAGACTGTACTGGATCACGCATACTCTCGTTCCCGCCGGCTTACACGTTCGTCTGATGCAGGATAGCTCTGCTTCATCCGGGATTCTGTCACGCATCGCATCTGGATTGGTGTCCACCGTTTCATATGGCACCGGTGTTGGCAGTGGCAGTGGCAAGACACCGAGCATCGGTCATCCCATCCAACAGATCATCATCAAATCCACCCCATCGTCGACCAAGGGTGGAGTTTACACGATGTACTCGGTCACGTCACCGGGAGATGTCACCCGATGGATGATCACTCCAACCGTGGCAGATGCCCACCACGCATCTTTCGCTGCGTGCCAGATCGGGAATCTCCTCGTCAATCACAACAACCGCCAATTGACTGCCCAACAACCATGGCTGTTTGCAGGAGGTCTCAGCAACAATGGCAACGTCAGCATCAACGTCATTCGAGTCACTCTCAGCGATGCACCATCGTCATCATCGTTGGCATCGTCGAGTGGAATTGAGATGTCTGATGATACCATGATGGGTGGTAACAAAGAGCATGATTCCATCCATGCAATCGTCCGTGCCAACCGTGGCAACGAGTCCAAGCTCTTTTGGTTGGAAGGTACAATCATCTCTGACACCACCGCCACCACCGACAACAGTAACAGCAGTTCTGGCAATGCCAAGTCTCGGTCTCCACCATCGTTCCGGTTAGTTCGGGCACAGTGGCTCTCACGCTTTGCAGTTCCCTCTCACGTCCAGGTGCTGGCACTGCTATCAGCTGCGAATGGCATCGTCTACGGATCATTCTGCTCGCTGGCATCCAACTCCATCAACCACAACACCAACATCATCATGGCAGTTTCGAGCAACAATAACATCAACAATACCAGCAACAGGGACAACAGCAACCGCGACAGCGACAGCGATGTCGTTCACAGTGCTGACGGCAATCAGCAAGAGGGAGACATCATCCATGAGGTTGACTTGCCAACCACGCAAGTTCCCGCCCTGCTACCAGATGCATTCGCAAAGGATACCGTCACACATGGCTTCACCGCGATCACAACATCGGGATTGGGAATCCGCGTCCGTCTCATTCGTTCCAGGTCCTCCAAATTCGGTCCTCCAATCAAACGGCTCCGAAGCGGCGACAGCGCAACCCCAGCCAGCATGGCACTCATCCAAACCCTCATGTCTCATCTGCGATCGGTCTTTTGGCAGTCCTATCAGAACACGGACGAATCCATCATCAACGGACGTCTGCTGCCACCCAGCCTCACGCAGGCCGATGCTGAGGACCTGGAGGTGGCCGTGATCGCTTTCGCCAAGGAGCTGCAGCACAAGGTGGACAAGTCATCGGCCCAGAACCCGCTGGAATGGCACGCCACGCTCATCCAGCTGCTGCAGAACGGCGGACTGTACCGATCTCTGTCAACAACCTGCCGATACCAGCTTCTGTCAATCGGTCAGCAGCTGGCCGTCTTTGATACCTTGAGCAATCACCGAGCGGAGGGGTCGTGGGAGCAGGACCAGCTCTCCAAGCTGCAGTCATATGACATCGCAGATTGGCTGTTGAAGATCCTGACGCAGGAGGAGCAGACCAACTGGCCGCATGCTCCAACATGGGCCTCGTGGCTGCACCACTGTCTGCACATGGCTTCATTCTACAGGGATGAGCGCGCCGTCACATTCTACGACGTCCCTGACGACCAGCCATTCGAGTTTGGATCCAGCACCGCCGCGGGCGAGTTCCGACCATTCCTGAGTCATCCATCCTTCCAGTCGGTGCTGCTGCGGCAGATCGAGCACCTCCGACGCGAGGCGTCACTGGGCGTGGGGTTGGACGTGGATCAGGCGGAGACGGTGGTGGCAGCCACCCTTCGGTCGTTCGGAGAGTCTTGCGAAGACAGCGACAGAGACTCGAAGAAGCAGTATGCCAAGGTGAAGGTGCTGTGCATTGGGTTGTTGCGGATGATCAACGGAGGCGACGATGAGACGGCGTTCGACCTGTCCGTGCAGTATGGTCACTTCGAGGCCATCTGCCAGATATCCGCCGATCACGAGAAGAAGCGAGATGCATCCTCGTATGCGCTGGATCGGTTGCTGGATGAAACGGAACAGGTCGATCTGCTGTCCGGATCCACCTTTGCCCAGTTCGTGCTGCAGTGGCACGTCGACAAGGGCATGTTCGGTCACGTGCTGAACTACGGAAGGCACTCGCCGAAGGACCTCAACGCCCTCCTCAGGCAAGATGAGCGATTGCGACCGTACCGATGGGTCCAGCACATCCGGCAGGGTGATTACGACGGCGCCACTGATTCGTTGCTGCATCGATGTGCCGGTGTCGATGATGTCGATGATGCCAATCGTGCCGATGACATCACAGGCGACCGTCAAGAGGGCGCAAAGGGGATGGCCGCCACGACAAAGAACATCCTGTGGTCCTTGAGCATGGCCAAGCTGTCGCAGAGGTTGAACGTGACCAAGAGCCGAAGCGTGCTGGATCGCGGTGATGACATCGAGCGGCGTTTGGACCTCGTGAATTGTCAACAGATGCTGACGGAAGGCGAATCCAGCAACGCGATGGATAGCGAAACCGAGGCCCGCGTGACCACAGGATCAGAAGCGCTGATGGCCCCGCACCAACTTGTCAAGGTCGCTCTGGACAAGCTCGGCAAGACGAGCCACACCGAGGAACGCGTCCGCCTGTGCTTCATTGCGCTGATGGTGTGCTCGTGCGTGGAGGATGAATCCTGGTCGCAGCGGATGGCCGCCGAGCTGTGGTCTTACTGCCTGTGGTGCGATACGCAGCTGTGGTTGGATTGGATTCGCACGCAGAAGGATCTGACCGACTCGAACCTGCGCGAGCTGGCCACGGAATCGACCGTGTTTGGCCAGGTGCTCGAGGAGCTCCGTGGCGTCTTGAAAGACCTTGCAAGTGCGAATACCAACGGCAATGGCAGTGGCAGCGCTTCCGGGCTTGCAAACGACGGCGGTCAAGGTCGAGGTCGAGGTCGCAAAGGGGATCGTACCGAGAATGGCGGGAGGCCTGGATCCCGTGCTTCATGTTTGAAGGCGGTGTGCTACGGGAAGCAGATGGAAGGCATGGTGCTGGAGAAATGGGGCCACCCCAACAGCAGGTCTGAGATGATCCGTCTCTTGCACAGCGTGTCGTACAATCCGCAGGATGAGATCCGTGCCAAGATGCTGATCTCTGGCACTTTCTGAGGTTGGGGCAGCGACTGTGGTTGCGAAGATTGTGGAGGTCACGGCGGCTACGTACGAATGCAACGATAAGGATTGCAAGGCACCAATCACAAAAGAGGCGAGAGGAAAACCACGATCCTGGTGTGGTGGCTGTTGCCGCAGGTGCGATCCGGCTGGGGGCAACTATTCCAGAGAGGAACTTAGTAGGAGTATGATAGATCATCTCCAACATTCCTGAACGACGACCAGGAAGGCAGAATATTGGTAGCCTGTTGCGATGGAGGAATGGAGAAGGATTGCTGGACAAGTTGCGACTTTACTGGAAGAAGTCGCCGATCGCACATGCATTGATGTTTCATTCGTTTACACGCACAAACGGGTAGTGCTGTTGTTCTGAATGCAGCACTAAATTAGTTGCAGTTCATTGAGTGCGTGAGATGCTTCACCCTGTTGAGGTGTTCATACGAATGCAATCTCTATCCGTTTTGTCGGTTGGCTCTTCCGCTGTTGTTGCCGCCTCCGCTGTTTCCGCCTCCGTTGCTGTTGGTGTCGCCTTGGCCATCTCATGATGAACGTGTGGTGCGTTGACTGTCGCCAACAGGTCTGCAAGCACCTTCCCGATCCCCTTGAGCTGCAGCAGTGACGGTTGATCTGCTGGGACGCACCCATGGAACTTGGATACGATATCTTTGCATACTTCTGCTCTTGCGGTGTGTCATGGCGCATAACTGCAAGGCCCTTTGTAAAATCCGTTCTGTCCACGAGTTTCTATGGAGAGGAAATAGCGCTGGCGACAGCAGCATTGTATTCAGCTTGGCATAGACCCGATTCTCCTGAAAGCCGAATTCGGATGAGACCATCGTTGTTCTTGTTGGACTCTGCGGCCCATGATTTGGCGAGACGTTTCTTGCTTTTCTGGACGTAAGCATAGGCTCCTGATGCTTCAGTGATGGAAGTGCCTTGGAAATGCCTGAAGGGAACTATCATTCGCGATGAGATGACATCACCATCGTAGCTGGACATATGGTGACGAGGGAGGATCACGTCGTCGACGGTTGCTGGCGACTGCTCGGGGTTGTACGACAACAACCCTTCATACTCCACAGCTTGCGGTTGCGCTACGTTTGGAAAGTACTTGATCGGCATGTTGGCAATGCGGTCGACCTGTTGCCACAGGACAGGGAGGCTGAACATGGCCCGGCCTTTGTCTGTGGATTGCAGCGGTGAGCAGATCGGTGGTATGGCGTTGGTCGCCATCTCGTCATCGGGACAAGTCATGATGGTGCGGTACTCCGGTGGAACATAGTAGGAGACAATATCCCAACGTGGTTGGCGCAGTGTTGGGGGATTGTCGCCGCATGGCTTCCAGTCAATGACGATATGGTCGATGCCTGTGGCTTGCTTCATTGGTAGCGACAGCCTTTGCCAGTGCTGAGTTTGCTTGTGATAGGGTTGTCCATTCGGTGCTTCTTTGTTTCCGCTGCACACGCCTGTGAAGCCGTGTTCACCCTCTGGAAGGTCTGCTGGTTTCTTGAACTCCAGCATTAAAGTGTACTGGCACTGATTGTCCACAGTAACCTCGATTCTGCCCTCGTACGCATCTAATCCTTCGACGCCCAGAACGGAGGTGTCCAGGTCGAGATTGAGTTCTTCAGATAGGATTGTCGGGACGCTTTCCGTGTAGGGATCAAGCGTGTCTGCCAGATCTTGCACGTCAACGATGGCTTGCTCGGAAGCAGCTGCACGCACCAGCCTGGTGATGTCGCAGGAGATGCAAAGCACCGCGAGGTATGCGGCGACAGCACGACTGTTGGAAGTGTTGGTCTTCATGGTGCTGTGAATTGATCGCCCAAACTCGGGATCTCTCTGTGAAGTTTGGATTGGAGTGTTGGCTTGTTCTTGCAGGGCAACAACGATGTTCTCTGCCCGACTGGCGGAATGAAGGTTCGGTGTTCCCTATCGTCTGAAGCGAATGTGTTTCTGGCTACGTCCTCCTGGATTAATTTGTACGAAACGGAGAAACGGAACGTGTTGCGGTGCGATGCGGTGTGATGTGATGTGATGTGATGTGATGTGATGTGATGCCACATGAATGTGATGGGAAGACTTGTCTCGTCGCCACCGGCAGCCGCCGCGTTCTCTTAGTCGGAGAGGGTTCGTGGTATGACTGCCGCGACATGTCTGGAACATCGGGAGGTATCTTTGACATGAGCGAAAAGTCTAAAAAGATACCAATGTAGACATCTTGACCAGACCACAACAAGAGCTTGATGGCGTTGCAATCAGCGAAACGTAGACAATCGCAGGCAGTTTCTTCCGTAGAGGATGATCCTTGCATCGCTTGCCTTCGAAATTAGCCCAAGGCAACCACTCTACGAGTATTACAGTCAGACTCCTTTCCTTTCTCATGCGGTGGTTTCTGTCAGTATCGTGAGGGTGATAGTGTGATGCTATGATGTTATACTGTGTGTAGGATGAGGATCGGAGAGTATTATGAGGACAGGAGACGGATGGCTCTGTGTCTCCTCCTGTGTGAGGGCCTTGCGGACCGTCTGTCCTTCGTCAGGCCCATGGGTATGCCAACACCCCCCCCACGCTGACGATCGTCAGCGGAAAAAATACCAGTTTCGCAAAGGCAAAGAAAGAAATCCACATGTCCCACGCAAGTATAGGTGGGACCATATCATCATACGGGTGCTGGAAGTTGTATGCAATCGGCTCGTGAATTGTGCACGTTCGAAGATCTCAAGCGTGGAAGTAGGTTGCTTGAATATCCTTGCTCGAAGCCAGTCAACAACGAGGATGAGCTCGTATGTTCTCGAAAATTGACGGCGAATGCGCAAATGCCGATGTGCTAAACGTCCAGATGGTGGATCTCGTTAGGCTTGACTTGCATGATGGCAAGCAATGTTTGCGAAACCATCCAACCCATCAGGCAAGGCCGAATAGGGTTGAGTTACACCGGCATGATCACAACATGCTCCAAGGGCCGGATCCGCTGGGACCCATAAGTGGGTACTACCATAGAGTACAGTGGTGGGCGGATCATCCTTGAGACGCACCAAGCACAGATCCCATGCTTGGGATGTGCAACCATCAAGTCGTCCAGGTGGGGTGTAGGTATGGTACCCACCATGACGCTGACGACCGGATTCGTCCGACTTGAGACGATCCGCGAGACCACACAAAATGATGTCAGAACCGTGTTCTGCAATGGGCTCGAAAACGTCACTGGGATCCGTGCTCAAGCCAATGGGAGGCGAGCGTGCATCGTCGAGATCTTTGCTGCGAAGGTTCGGCGGAACACCAGTGTCAGCAAAATTCTCGTTCGGAACAAGAGGCGGAGGCGCGTTGTGGCCATCAACACCGTTGTGATCGTTCGCACTGTGGATGCGTTGCGCAGCCATGGTGCAGTTGTCTCCAACACGGTTGCCACGGAAGCAAGCGCTGTCATGCGAAACATAGCGGCTGTGGGCGCGTTGGACAGCAAGTGAATGGCCATCATCAGGATGGTTGATGCCGATGTTGCGACAAGATGATGTTGATGCCAATGGCGTACGTGCATGGAAGACGGAGCCAATGTATGCTGCGGGAATGATGTCTTCGCCCCGGCGATACGCACGGAAGGAGTGTGCATCAAGCATGCCAATGGCATCAATCCAATCGCCATGAGTGCCCTGACCAAAGTCCTGATACCACGAGCGGAGCTTCCACATATTGCGCATGCGGATGATGGTGACCACTGGTGACGCGCACATGCATGCATAGAACTCGTGCTCTGAGAGTTCAAGCAGATCAAAGAACTCATCGTCGCACTCAACCTGCATGTCTGCGAGCAGCGTTGCCAACCAAATCCATCCGAGGCGGCGCGTGATGGTCTCAGCGGTGACGAGACTGTCGGGCAGCCCTGCGCATGTGTCAGATGCATCGAAGGACATGGCGGATGATGGAGCGAGGCGATGGGCGGGGGTGTTGGAAGGCATGATGTGGATACTGCAAATCGTAAGGGAATGTACGTCCTTGAACGAAAAGCTGCAAACCGTAAGGGAATGAACGTCCTTAAACGATAAGCATACGCAGAGGTCGGTTACAAAACACGCAAAGCGTGAAAAGGCCAGAACCTGTCAGTATCGTGAGGGTGATAGTGTGATGCTATGATGTTATACTGTGTGTAGGATGAGGATCGGAGAGTATTATGAGGACAGGAGACGGATGGCTCTGTGTCTCCTCCTGTGTGAGGGCCTTGCGGACCGTCTGTCCTTCGTCAGGCCCATGGGTATGCCAACAGTTTCGACTCCGTCGGATGAGGTCCCACAATGGTCATTCGTTGATGGTCATCGTATCCTTTCTGCCAACAACCACGATTGAACAGAGTGGCGCCAAAATGTCGAATAGGGTCGCGAAACAATCCATGTGACAAACGTCGGACATCGGATACAAAGTTCCCCCTTGCCGGGCGGGCATCACATCTTGTACGAGCTGCTCGTATTCCTTGTCAAGTATAATACCACCGCGCTCCGTCGCTGTTTGCATCATCGACCCCCAAGCCCCGTTTGTGTGGAAAGCTCAAAATCGAAGCGACAACCAGGTCAGGATCTGCCTGCAAGACAAGAGTGCAAGTCACCATCTCCCAACACGGTATTGGTGAAGCAAGGCTGCCTCCGTCGACAACAACCGCAACAACCACGGGTACAATACAACGCGGAATGAAGTTCTCTGTATCGCCATTGGGATTGGCGCTGTCGTTGCTCGCCTTCGATGTGACGCAGCGTCCAACGACTTCGACATGGCCAATGTTCGCGTCGATGTCGCCATCGATGGCGCCGTCGTTCCTCGTGGGCGCGAATGAAACGATGGACGCGGATGATGGCATCGATCTGAGCTTGCTGGGCACCAATTCGTGGGCGCGCTTTCGCCCAGGCTGGTCTCTCACTGTCAGCGATCAATGCCTATTCGAATTCGTCTTCCAGATGGAGCACGACGACAACCTGCCCAACGGCGGAACAAGGTCGTTCGGCTTCAAGAACCAGTGCGACAGGGACGAACCGAGGACCCACGGGAAGGACGGCATGCTGTGGATGAGCTCACGTGAGCATTGGGAGGAATTGCCAAAATACGTCCAGGCCACCATCGGATTTCAGCACCTTTCCATCGACTGGCGTGCATGCGGAGAGGAGCCCGCCGGGTGGGCAGCCCCGACGTACGAATTCTCGTTCTACAGAGCCACGCCGCAGTACCGTGTCGCCGTCATGAACTGCACCCAGGCGTTCCCAGATTCGATCGATCCGTTCTGCGAATGGTCAGGGCAATCCGAGGGCACGGGGAAGCAATTCTTCGTCGTGCCGCGGGCCCTTTCCAACACGGCAGCCACCGTGAACATGCCCCTTGGGTTTTCCTTCGAACCCACGCGCGCGCTTGTGCCGCATGTGGGACTGCGCCAATGGGACCGCACGCTGACGCCATCATCGCCGGACCTTTGGCAGGAGCTTTCATTTCAGATGGCGACGTACGACGGCGATGTGTCCATGTTCCGCGTCAAGGCACCGTACAGGGTGCTGTCCCACGACGCAAGCGCCAACATGGCACCAGACAAGGTCCGTTCGTTCTCCTTGAAATACCATGAGTCGACGATCAAGTCCCTTCCCGACACCGTGTCCACGGACTACGATCATGCCAAGGGGCTCATCCGGCTGCACATGATCGGCAGGGCGGGTTTGTGCCGATCTGATTTTGAGGCAGCCCAGGCCAAGGCCGGAGGCAAGCCGATCTTCCCCGACTACGATGCGGTGGCTTCGGATGGCGGGAATAGCACGGATGGCAGCGAGTCGAGCCACGATTCCGCTGCCAACTCAAACAGCGGAAGCATGCTGCTGCTGCTGTTTTCGTCATCCGTTCTCGCCTCACTCGTGTGGGCAATCGGTATCACGATGCATCTGTAGGCAGAGGAGGGTTTTTGTGGCGCTGTGTTGCCATGTGTGATATGATGCAGAGGCACTTTGTGATGTATGACATGAGGACTAGTAAGGGGCGTTCGCCCAAACGTTAAGGGTTTTATAATAATAATAATAATAATAGTTGCAATTCAAGGTAATCATATGGTGCGTAGTACGCACGATACACTCCTCTGCATGTGCATACTACCAGAAGGATAGTTGCTGAGATACGATGAATGATAGAGTGTGCATGGCGACAGTCCCCTCTTTCTCTATGGCATGCTCTCTCCACGAGTTTGGCCTGTCCATTCAACTCCATTTGGGGAGGATCACACAACAAGGCTCTCTACACACGCTATTCGTAGCGTGGGCATTTGGCTTGTTTCATATTCGTGACTGAGACAACGCTCGGGTCTCAATGCGATCCACGGAAATCCGCGAAGAGGCCGTCCGGAAACGCCTCATTCGACACGCATGATCTTCACAGAAATGGCGAACAATCAGCATCGTCATCTCTCACAAGACCATCCTCGCACATCCTCAAGCACCCACACGAGCATCACACTCATCTCTCCCATACCATTGCAACATACACCACAGTTCAATTCAATTCAATTCAACACCGCCAACCTCTGTTGAGTTGACTTGATGCAGCAAACACCGACGTCCAGCGGCAAAAACGCGTGCGTCCCGTCCTCCCGTCCTTCGCGTTGCATCGATTCGCCCACGCGGCTGCCAGCATCCCGAAGGCTTGATCTGTCCAACGGCCAGCGGCTGACGAAGACCAAAGACTGCAGCACCATCAAGACGGTCGACCTGTCATCCACGAACCGGACCTTTCCCACCGAAGAGTCCACCTCGTCTTCGTCGACGCCATCGCCGTTGGCATCGCCGAAATCTGCCGTTGCATCCGCGCAGGCGCAGACCCCAGAAGTTGCAACTTCATCAGCGGATTCGAAGTCGAAACCCAGCATGGTCGCACTGGATAGAATCGTGATTGCCGGCGGCGGCATCATCGGCAACTCCATCGCCTTCTACTTGGCGAAGCGCAATGTCCCGGTCACCCTGATTGACCCCGTGGGCATCGCGCCAGGAGCATCCAGCAAGGCGGGTGGTTTCCTGGCCAAAACCTGGAGAGACACCACGCCGGTGGAGCAGCTGCATCGTCTTTCCTTCGATCTGCACGAGGAGTTGGCGACCGTGCAGTTCAGCAAGGAGGCGTTGGGTCGGTTGGACGATCCTTCTCCCACCGACAACGTCGTGGATTACCGACGGCTGCGTTGCGAAGCCGTGGCGGTGGATGGCAACGGGCCGGTCTCCAAACCAAAGGCGCGCAAGGTCAACGAGGTGGAGTGGGTCAATGTGGGCGTCATGGGCCATGCTTTCATGGGCGACGAAGATACCATCGCGCAAGTGCATCCCAAGAAGTTGTGCGATGCCATGTGGCAATACACCTCCGAAACGGTGGATTCCGAGCTTGTCGTGGGACGCATCGTCAAGGCGATCACGACGAAGAATGTGGATAAGGGCGACAATGATGACAGCGGCAGCGGCGATGCGGTTGGATCATCCTGTTCCGAGAGGCTGCAGGGCGTGCAGCTGGATGACGGGACGACCATCGAATGCGACAAGCTGGTCATCGCCTGTGGCCCATGGACGCACGAGGCCCGCAAGTGGTTCGACACAACACCCTACAATGACACGAGCAGGAATGGAGGCTCCGCTGCAGGTGCCGCGAGTGGAAATGGACCCACGTCGAATGGAGATGGAAATCGTGCCACAAGCAACACGCCTCCGCCGGACAGCGATGCCAGCAGTTCGTACAGCAGTGACAGCGACGACAGCGATGCCGAAGTGCCTATTCTGCCGTTGATCACGGGTGTGAAGTGCCCTTCCATGTTAGTGCGTTCCAAGGAAGGCCGCGTGCTGAACCAGGCAGTCTTCTTCGAAAGCGATCACCCTGACATGATGGATGGAGATCTCGAAGTCTACCCTCGTCCGGATGGCGATAACTACGTCAATGGATACACCGGAGATGAAATCATCGTCACCGAACGACCTGGGCAGGAGGAGGTCGAAGAGGACGGCATCGCATTCCTCAAAGAAGCCCTGGAACGAACCAGCACGGAATTGGGCGGAGTCGAACCACACACCGTGCAGGCATGCTACTGGCCAGAAACGCCAGATGGATGGCCCATCATTGGCAAGGTGTCACCGGCGGACGGCGTGTACTGTGCTGTCGGCCATTCCGTGTGGGGCATCTTGCAAGGACCGGCAACGGGCCTCGCCATGTCGGAATTGATCCTCGATGGCAAGTCGACGACGGTTGATTTGACGCCATTCCAGGTGGATCGATTCCAGCAGGACATGTACGACTCGGACTATACATCATCGCCGTCACATTCCAGTTCATCTTCCTCGTCTTCCTCATCGTCGTCGGAATCTGAGTCCGAATCTGACGACGACTCTGCAGCAGCCATCGGCAGCGAATCATCGTCCGTTGAGACGACCACCTCTTCCACTTCATCTGCGTCGTCGTCGTCATCGTCGTCGTCATCGTCGGAGAACAGCAGCAGCAGCAGCAGCAGCAGCAGCGACGAATGAGTGGATTGAATATAGAAAGTCTATGGCATCTTGATGCGGCTACTATTGCCAACTGATGCATAAGCTTGGTGAAGACGAACTGTGGTGGACTACATATTATACACTATTGTGTTGGATCCATGTATGAAACACCGTGATGACTATCGCAGATGCAAATTGTGCCCGCTTAGTTCCAAAGCGTAGCCGTTTGAGATGAATTTCTCTCTCATTCTGAATTTGCTACAGCACCAAGTTATCGTGCGTTTTGGAGAGTAACGATTGGTGCCGTATGTTTGTGGAGTGGAGCCAGAAGGAAGGCGCATGGTCCCAACCTGACAGCCCCTTGCATCTCTTTACAAGCTGAAGTGTCATGCGTACCGGTCGTTTGGTAGCATGTCTTCGATCGTAACATTCCATCCCGCGTGATCCCCAGCCAAGCCTTGTACGATCTACCACACGTACGAGGAATACCCAATTTTATTGGTTTTGATTTCGTCATGAAGGCTGATACTCAGCAGAGTTGGAGGACCCACTCGAAAAGGACCATCATTTGCACAGCCGCTCACGGCGCAAGGGTGGTAGCCCCCAGTTTTTTCTCAATGCTTCGTGATCATCATAGCCATGCTGTCGCTGTCGCTGTTTCTGTTGCTGTTTTCCTTCTCGAAACAGGAGCACTGTGCAGTATTGCCCCATAGTTGCAGAGCGTGGACAGTGTCATTGATTGACGCAGTCTGGGACTTGCCAGACGTCGTCGCGTCACCCCATCATCGTGTCTATGCCAACGACACCCCAATGACAGGCATTGCACCGCTCGTCAACCGCTGCCATAGTTGTTGTAGATGTAGTAGCACAGGTAGAAGCAGCCACCGAGGAACGCCAGGACGAAGATGAAGATGCACCAGTCCAGACACTGGCAGAGGCAGCAGTGGAGTGAATATCTCGGAGTCAGCCGGTCCTGCTCATCTTCATGCACGATGTAGTGCTGACCTGTCCCATGGTTGTACCGATACCCTGCGGGATCGAGAATCGTCGACATGCTCGTGGATGCTGAGTGGTGGTGACGATGCGGCTGCGATCGAGCGCTCGCGTTCCTTCGTCCCTTCTTTCGTTGCAAGAGTCCGAGTGGGAGTGGGAGCACGACGACGACGACGAGTACGACTACGACTACGAGGAGGGTACTCTTGGTTGCTGTTCAACTGGTATGGCTGCGCATCAGTTCCTGTTCCAGTTCCAGTTCCTGTTGGTGTTGGTGTCACTGCTAGTGGCAGAAGATGTGATTGTGTTGTTCTTTCTCTTCCGTGTCATTCGTTGGTGGCGACATAACGTACTTGGATAGCCCTTCATATTTTGGCGCGAAACCCTGAACGGGAATGACATCGCGGTAACGCGAATACGCCATGTTCTTGGGTTGGCATGACACGAAATGGATCGCTCATCCTCGGTCCACAAGAGACGTGCAAGGTGATCGTACTCGTAGATCCAATCTTGCCATCTTTCTCGTTGACGCTTCGCTCATGATCTCATCGCTCAAGCTGTGAATCACAGGTGCAAACCGCCTCGATTTGATGGCCCATTCGGTTTGTACCACAGAAGTTTGAACTGGATTGGGTTGGAGTTGAGATACCGGGGTACGGGATGGATGATGCCGCCCTGTTCGGAAGGATGGAAGCAACTCTCGTTGCGCCATCGTCACCTCGGGTACAACTATTGACATCGGCGTCATGGCACGTCTCCGAATGGAGATCCCAAGGAACCGCTTGTTCGCAGCATTATAGTCTCCGCCGAATCCTTCCAGCACAACGCGCCATGATACATGGTATTCTATTCGTATTAGAGTGTGCGACTCAGCGGAAAGGTCGAACGACTGCTCCAGGTTGGTTGATTGATCGATTTCAGGATTACAACTGTTCGCGAAGGTGGGGCCAACATGGTATAAGATCTGATGAAACAGGAGAGATGGAGATGCAAAGTCTTTGTATCTGCCATGCACGGCAAGGCGAACTGTTTGTGGCGTGTGTTGCGATTTGGAGGAGGCTGTTGCCTTGCGCAGACGTAATGTGCGCTGCCGAAAGAGGATTGTTCGTTTTCCCATCACAAGCCAGAAGGTATACTGCTCAGAGCGTGGTGGGCGATCCGCGCCACCGGTCTCAAGAATATCAATAGTTTAGTCCGCTACATGTTGCAACGCATCATGGTCAGTGATACGAGTACCCCGTGGAGCAGAGTAGAGTAGAGGAAGCAGGTATCTTGGTTGCCAAGAATACGAATAGTCGCACAACAAGAAGATGAAGAAGAAGACGACGAGGGCAGGTACGCAAGGTGCTCGTGGAGAAGATCGTTGCGAGGTGCATGTCTGCACAAGCGATCAAAT
Organism: Craspedostauros australis; assembly: GCA_026770025.1. Taxonomy (NCBI): domain Eukaryota; phylum Bacillariophyta; class Bacillariophyceae; order Mastogloiales; family Achnanthaceae; genus Craspedostauros; species Craspedostauros australis. The sequence continues at coordinate 1,975,179 of JAMXDE010000010.1, read as the reverse complement.
AGAGGGAACTTCTGAGCCGTCAAAATGACATGGAACAAGCAGCAGTAGCGAAGCTAAGTGGGGTACTTCTCTTGTGCTTCGCTGATCGCAAAATGTGGGACCAAGATACGCGTGCCTCGACCCGCCGCGCATGCCTTGCCTTGAATTACTATGACTCTACGAGATACACGACCCCGACCAGCATCGCATACAACTACAAAGCAAATGGATCATGTGGTTCACAACATGGCAACGCTTGTGGATGCGGAGTGATACGGGATGATGCGACGTACATTCACACCATGGAACCGCTCTGTTTCTGAGGCTCTCTTCGACTGTCGCCATGGATGTGCACCACATGCATGCCACAACCATTCCTAGACAACACGAAGCAGCACGAGACACGAGGCAAGATGGAGACGGATCTCGATAGAAATTGGTTTCTTCGAAACTAAATTTTGAAGCACAACAGATGCCTGCAACTATTATCCTCCTGTTGCGCCGAGATGCACACAACCCCAAGAAGGTTCAACCCGGTCTTGACTCTTGTAGTGGTCGCACCTTCCCTAAAATCCTGTGCGCTACTCTATGCAGCAACACGCAAAGAACTTCGGCTCGCTCTGCCGTTGAAGGTCTTCTTACGGGTGAGGAGAAGCGCCTTCGATCAACAAGGACCTGCTTTGAATGTCATAGTCGTAGATGGCCTCGCCAATGTTCTTGCCTGTGCTGGCGCCATCCTGCTTTTGTTTGCGACGTCGATCCAGATCAATTATTCTGCCCAACACAAAGGTGGAAGCGGACCTGGGCAGCGGTTGCGGAAATCGAGGAAGGCCAACAGCGTCAGACTTCGCATTTTGGAGCCTGTGTCTGCTTTGTGGAAGAACTCTGAATCCTGCTCTGCAACCGTTGAATCCGCCAACAGCCAAGTAGCCGGCGACGCGGAACAGTTATCCGAAGCCAAGAGACGCAGGGAGGCGCGGTAATCCCTATCATCGGCGTATCACAAAAGGGTATTTTTCGTAGCAAAACGGTGTTCCACACCTCTTTTCATGCTTTTTACTCGCGATTCCTGATGCTTTCTGTTACGACATCCTGTGTCTGTATCGCATGTACTGCGGAAGTCGTGCTTCACCCCATGCGCAATGGGCGATATTTGGCACCCCCCTGGTTTTTTCCGTTTCTGCTACGTGACTTCTGGGAAGGAGGCATGCTGGTGCAAGAGCCACCCAAGTCACTTGTAGCGGACGAGCTCCTGGGCGTACCAAAGCATAGTGCAATGATTTGGATTGTCTGTTGCGACGATCATTGTGAATAGAGCAATAAATGTGGAATAGAGCGCAGAGGCGGCAAGTGTGCCAACATAGTATCATACGATATAATAGATGGTTGTGAAGGTGACGTTGTAATACAATTTTGATGACTTGTGTACTTGTATGCAATGGATGACTTCTAGGAAATGGTAGACTGCTCAACCCAAACCAGTCGCAAGAGTCGATGCCATCGGCTTGCTTGTCTCGTTCGATCAACACGTGACGAACAAAGACCGCTCATGTGAGTCCCAGGTGCGATACCTGCAGCGGAAAAGGGCCGTTCTGGCGGCGACGAATCTGTTCTGCTTCGCATTCGCACCAACCGAGGCCAGCGCAATGGGGGGGCTTTCTTGGCACGCAGCGCAGTTCGTGACCTTCATCAGGTAGGGAAGTTACATCAGTTCTACGTGGGAATGTGGAAAGAGTCCCAGCGAACAGGGAAATACGACGAGGCGAATGGGAATATAAAATAAATTATATTGTAATTCCGGCCCTCTCTCCCCAGCAATTCCACCCAAAAAGGGAAAAATCTCACACTGCCATCGTGTTGATATGAAGAATACGCTGAGAATAAAAAAAAGAATTATATTGTAATTCCGGGTGGAATTACAATTTATTTCTTTGGGAGAAGGAGGAGCAAGTAAGGGGCCAAATCATCAGAGAATGAAGGAGGAATTCATCGGGGAATGAAGCGTGGCTTCTTTTGGGTTCCAGAGGCGCTCCTGCTGACACTTGCGTCAAACGTGTCGTGCAACGCGACATCATCTCGTGTGTGAGGTCGTGTTGAACAGACAAGCATACTACAACTATCACTACCACCACAACTACTACCGCCACTGGCACTACTACTACCACTACTAATACACTACTAAGCATAATAATCCTGCTAATACTACTACTAATAGTAGGACAAATAGACAACTCAATAGCGTGGATTGCATCAACATCAGGATGCACAGTAAATGTGTGGTGCAAGGGAGATGAGGAGGCTGCTGCCTGTTGTTGTGATGCATCATGCAACAACACACAAAACGGAACATGAAGCCGGAGCGGGACGCAAAAGAGGCGTGGACGAACTCGGAAGCACCAAAGCAATTCATCGAAAGCGAATTTCCCAGAAATCTGTCGAGTCTTCGCGCAAGGTTCGAAAGGAACAAAGGAAGTACTATTTATCTGTGGCGTTTGCATGAGATGACTTGCTTGACTATAGTGGGCGTGACTGATCGATGCGTGACCCGAAAAAGTGCTTTTCAGTGAAACGCCAACGAGTCTCCAACCGTTTCCGGGCTTGCAGCGAATGCCAAGACGATTTGGAAAGCTACACGAATGATCCAAACCAACATCAACTTGGCCAACCTTGTCAAATTTACCAAAAATGTAACAATGGAGCCACTGCTGCCATTCCTGGGGATTACCGCGCCTCCCAGCAGGGCAGAGAGCGAAGTACTCCACGCCTACTCTCTTCTACGGCGTGGTATGCACACCACGCATCTTCGGGTAAGAGATGTACGAAGAGTGTGTACGCAGAGTGGGGTCAGTTGCGACGCATCGCAAGAGTAAGTCTGCACATGTGCAGAAGTAGATCCCACCACAGAGGTACAACGTCAATCGAAACCGTCAAGATGATCCACAACCCACACACGTGGTCGCACGAACGCACAAAGAGCGTGAAAAGGTTCCAGAATCGAGGAGAGTTGACGATTTACAATAGTCAGTGAGTAGCCTCGCTTCCAGTGTAGTGCTACAAAAGAACGGATCTCCCCATCCAAATCGTCTTATCTACACCACGCGGCTCTTTTTTCTGTTTTGCATCAGTGCCTGAGCAATTCGGAACATTGTGTTGCAAGATTGCATCGGAAGAGCAACTTCGCGGTAGTCTGTCTGTCTCTCTCTCTCTACGTACTCTATGTTTTCACGTGGCCGGCAAAGTAGCTTGCCAATGCTGGATCCTGAGGTACATGGTGGCAACGACGGTTCGGAGATGTGCCTCGTTCTTGATTCGTGAAACAGAGGCACATCAGCATCCTCCACTGTCCTGTACTCCGCACTCTGCGGACTCCCAAAAGACATGCACAACGAGCCCACCACCAGTACGCCATGACCACAGGACCATTGCAGCACAGAAATAATACCTTCGCAAAGGGCCTGCATGTTGTGTTGTGATGATCTCGACCTTTCTGATGAATGTGCCCGCTCGATCACGGCGGAACAGCCGGCTTTGTCAAAGGAACGAATTCTCCATAATCGCTTGGATTGAAGCGGTCCCTTTCGGGAAATGTTGGCATTGTACCTGACTTCAGTTCGCGCGATGGAAGCACCATTCTTCCAGCAAAGACCTCCTCAGATTTCTTCATGACATGCGTCTTACTTAACGTATCGTGCCAAATGGGCGACTTATTTATCCTGCCCCCACTGGCTTTGTGGTTTCGTTCTTGGGTCAAACCCAAAAGCTCACTTTGCAACGAAATTCCTCCGACGCGTTGCCTACCATACAAGGCGCTTGTGGCCGTACCGTATACCAGTACCCGCCCACAACGCAAGGGCGGATAAATAAGAGGTCTATGTGAGGAAGGCACCGAAAAGGCTTGCGATCGCTCATCCGAGCGTGCTTGTTGGTCTCGTTCGGCTCTGTGGGACAAAGAACACAGCACAAACACAAAACAACACCAAGAGACCACCTGGCTGTGGCGCCAACACGAAAACAACACCAACCTCCGCCTCTGTCTTTCCTCATAAAATCAAAACTCGATCACTCGACAAAACACAACACAAGACAAACGCAATCAGCATCCACCCCAATCAAGCCAACAACCAAACCAACAATCAATCAATTCATCATGTCTCCACAAGCAGCATACATTCGCGACCATGACGATAGCTTCAGCGATGTCACCACCTTCTTCGCCACAGCACCGAACTCGCCGCTGGTGAAGAACCTGCCAAAGGCCCTCCCGCAGAGCCCGGTGGACGTGACCACGCCAACCTCCGCTGCCGAGTCCTCCACATCGCAGGACCGCCACAGCAGCCGCCGCTCCAACAAGCGCTGCGTCTACAAGCGCGTGTCGTTCGATGTTTCCGCCACCGAGATCCACGAGATCCCACACGCCTCCGAGTACAGCGAGGAAGAGAAGGCGCAGATCTGGTCCAGCCGCTGCGAGGAGCGCCGCAACCGCACGGCCTGCATGGACATCGTGGCCTTGATGGACTGCGACATGTACCCCTCCGAGGAGGAGGACGGCATCTGCACCCGCGGTCTGGAGCCATACACCGAGGAGTACGTCAGCATGTACAACGAGCACAGACGCGAGGTGAACGAAGGCATGCAGCAGATCCAGGACGAGTTCGATGACCTCCTGGAGGAGCCAGAGGTGCTGAGCGAGAGGCTCGCTGAATGGCTCGCCGAGGTGTCGGAGGTTGCCCATCAGGTCGCCGTCGAGATCGCTATCGAAGACGAGGCCGAGGTACGCGCCATCTGGGAGCAGTGAGCGCACCTCACCCTACTCTATCCGTCGCACATTCACGTGCATTCACATGCATGGATGTCGGCTTCCACATATCATAACACAACACAACACATCATTCAAAACCATACTATTATACAACATATTCCAAACCTTAAACCTTAACACACAATCACAGCAAACAATAGCAACAGACAGCTCCAATTCATCTGTAGTAGTATCATCGCATCCAGTGGAAATTCTCTACTCCAGAGAAAGAGAGAGAGAGAGCACTTGCATTCCAGCAGGCTCGTAGAGTAGGATAATAGCAGATAGAGCATCCGCATCATCCCTTGCGGGAACTCACCAATACCAGTAGAGTTCAGCAGAGCAGAACAGGGTAGAGTGCGACTCTGCCTCACGCACTCTATCCATGTACGCGCCTCCATCATCTGTTGTTCATTTCGACCAGCCAATCACACCAACAGCAACAGCATCACACTCATCCATAGAATACATCCAAACATATTCTGGAGAGTGGCATGCTCTGCGAGCTACTCCACCCCGCTCTACAACATTCTCCCTCGTTTGCCTCCTTGGGCTTGTGTGTGTGTTGATGGGGAGAGTCGTTGAGTGAGACAATCGCCGCTTTTTGTGGTTTACAACAAAAATCAAGACCAGATGCGCCATGTCGAAACCTCCGGGTCTCACAACAAACCAAGAAACGTAATGCATGTCAGACGCTATCAATGATGAATTGTGTCAGTTTCCAAACGTGTCTTGTCCTTTCTTGTCCCGTTTGATCAATCACGCGAATGCGTTCTGCATGCACGAGTCAATGCATACCCGGATGTTTGGTAGTCGTGCGGGATTGAGGATACCACGTTGCCGTTCGAGTTCCGATTGAAATGCAAAAGTCGAGCTCGACCATTTGTGGCGGTGTCAAATGAGATTCTGCGTGGAGATTCCTTCGGTCAATCAGAATTTCTGCATGCGTGAGGCGCAGAGATAACGGCCACGGTTTGGCTTCGAAACACGCGTCGTGGAGAGAACGAAGCACACGCAGAAACGCGGAAGGAATCTGCGCTTCCTGTTTTGACCGGCGCTTCCGCAGCTGGTTTCCGAACGAGAAGAGTGACAGTTTATCGTGTTGCGTAGCGTGCTGGGCCCGAGGTGGGGATTCGCACTGTGAGGCGGAGTATTGATGTTTGAACAAGAGCGGGAGCGTGCCCCTAGTACACCATTGTGCAAGTACTGGACTCGTATTCGTAGCTCGTGCCGCATCGCCAGAAGCTTCTGCGTGTTTCCTCGAACCGCTTCAGCCATCGTCGTTTTCTTGTTTTTGTTCTGCGTGGTGGTTTCTTGTGCGAAACGTGAGGCATCATTCCCAACAGGCAAGCCAAGAGGGAGGAGAGAGACAAGCAGAATAGGAAGTCCACAACGCAAGAGAATGCCAATGGAGAGGAACTGAGGACCACCATCCATCCCTTCCACCTGCCATCCCTTGTATCAGACCTTGCATCCATCCATTGCGCCGACAAGAACACTGAAATCAGCACAACTGGAGGCACCACAAAGTCACAGACTCACAACAGCAACAGCGCTGCAGTTGCATTCATAACAACGCCCCACCCACAACAATCACAACCACAATCGCGATCAACAGCCTTCCGACAGTCTTCGTAGCACCCCTAACCGCAACAACCTCAACAACGTCCACAACGTTCACAACAAAGACAGTTGGTCACACAGCACCAAAATCGACCTCAGAGAGGCACAACACAACAGGCAAAGACCTGTCATACAGAACAACGAAGACCAAAAACCAGCTGTGCAAACTGCGACCCACGATCACCCAAACACAGGCACAATCACAAATACAATCACAAACACAATCACGCCTCCACACACATACCCACAGACAAACCCACATCAGCGACAACAATACCTCAACAACAACAACAACAACAACAACAAAGACCGCATGCCCACCAACTCATGACAAGCCTCACGATGGCACCCACCCCGGTCAGCAGCAGCAGCACAGTCGGCGAAGTCGCAACGACCGGCGAAGGCATTCTTCACGATTGCTTCGCCTCCGGGCGCCGCACGCCGCATTTGTTGCCATCGCGTGTGGCTGCTGCTGCTGCTGCTGATCTATTCCTCGGTGAACCGATGGACGACGTTGTCTACACCACCGTCAAGACCGCGAAAGCGCTTGTACGCACAGCGACGGCCGCCATGGCGCGCCGAACATCCAACGATGTGGAGATGCGCTTTTGTGTGGATGATGATGATGATGAAGACGATGCTTCTGACAATGACGGCGATGACGAAGATGATGCCAACGGCGATCGCCAACACGACGAGACCCATCCGCAGTCGCAAAACGCATCATCGCAAGGACGTGGGCAACGCGAAGGCGGCTTACCCACGCCCGCAGCCGTGGTCTCAGAAGACAGCAGCGTCAGCTCAACCGGTAGTCGGTGCGAGGACATGGATGGCGATTCCAAACCTGCGGCTATCGATGTCCCATCAGCAACATCATCATCGCCATCATTAGAATCAACGTCAGCGTCGATAGGACTGTCAAAGAACAACGATGGCGAAGCTCTCGAGTCCAATGACACGCCGGAGCCAACTTCCGCCAGTGCAACTGCCGGTGGAGCCCCTGAAGGGCTTCCTGGCGCGGACACTGAGATCGCCGTCAACAAGTCGGTCAGCTTCGCAAAGAAGACGCGGATCCGGGCCATCCCGCACTACTCGGAACTCACGCGCGAAGAGATGTCGAAGATGTGGACGTCGCAGCACGAAATCCAACGCACGAAGAAGACGATCGACTACACCGTCTTCCTCGTCAAGACGGGGGTGGGGGAGAGGCTCACGGACGACGACGACTTTTGCTCCAGGGGATTGGAGAACGTCATCTTCAACCGCCAGCACAAGATCCGCGTGCGCAAGTCGCAGGCCATCACCCTCGCCATGCAGAAGTATCTGCGCAAGGCCGGTGTCCGCAGTCCCGACCTCATCGCCAAGGCGTACCGGGCCTACACCGTCCTCAGTCGGAGGCTCGCGAGACAGCAAGGGCAGGAGGATGAGGATGAGGCAACTCTCCTATGATCTCTGTTGTTGCTGCGTCCACTGCAGTGCAGCGTGGGCATGATTCACGTCCGAACATCCCCAGCAACGCCCCGTCCTGTTCATGGGTCTTATTGCCAAAGCAGGAATGGCATGCAGCGGAGTCGAACACGATCAGCAAACAGGGACGATTTTCCAACTTGCTTCGTGGCATCCATCATCTCACCAAAGCAAGTGCTTCGTCAAGCTCCCTCCTCCCAATCCAAATACGAGTACCAACTCGAACGCTCCCATCACACAACATGTTGTCAAAACCACAAATATAATACCATGCAACCGTACCATCAATGTAGAATAGAAACCCCCAAGCAAGAAAAAAGAAAACCAAACAGCACATACTATTAATAAAATCATAAACAAAGATAAACACGTATCCGAAGGATCGATGCAACAACAGCAACAACAACAGAAGCGTCAAGGCGCGGATACATCACCAGAAGATCCGGGTGGATTGCAAACAGAAGATTCGTTCGTTCCCAGTGGTGTGCAGATTTAGTGCCAATTCCCGAATCTGGCCGAATCCGAACAATGAGTGTCGATGGACAGACGATACCGCACAAACCACGCGTAGGATCCACGTTGAGCAAATGACCGCTCCGCACAGTCATAATTTTTCAGAACAGACAGGTTTCACCCCCCAACACCTCCGGTCACGTGAAAAACCTGCACACGCTTCCTCTGCGCAACGTGAAACACGCGCTCTGATCGTTTGGTTTGGTCGCACGCACCAAAACCAACAACAACAACAACGAAACTCGAAGAGCGACCATGGCGGATCAAGGCAACCAACCCAACAACGCCACAGCCGCAACCGCACCTGCAGGACAAGCAGCTGCACAACCACAGGCAGCACAGCAACCACCACAAGCAGGAGGACAGCCCATCGCTCTGAACATGGCACAGCTCGTCCAAATCATCCAGCAGCAAGTGGCAGCACAAGTCCAAGCAGCAGCAGCTGCACAGCCAGTCGTCCAAGCCAATCCGAATCCGCCAGCCAATCAGCAACCAGCACAGTTCGCTGTAACACCATATGGATCTCTCATCGATCCAACAACAAAGACAGGCGCTGCTCTCATCAAGACAGCACAAGAGAAGCTCAGCGACGACAAGTTTGAAGGTGCTCCAGAGAACATCAACGTCTTCCTCGCCAACATTCGCACTCGCGCGATGATGATGCAATGCATCGACATCTTCCAAGTCGCCACAACAACAGGCATGTACAACATCCTCGACAACTATCCACTCACCACCATCGACCATGTGCGCACCAGTGCCACACTGCGTCACATCAATGACAGCGTCGAGAAGCAAGCTGCGCACCTCATAGGTGTTGCCATCCTCAACTCGCTGAGCCCCAACCTCGTCAATCGCATCCTGCCACAGCGCAGCACATACGAAATCAACGGACTCATGGATGGACCAACGCTCCTACGCGTCGTCCTCTCTCATGTCAGCATCGACACAGATGACCTCAGCACGAGCATCCGCATGAATCTACATCGGTTGAAGCTCAAAGACTTCGACAACGACATCAAGAAGCTGAACGACCACGTTCGCAATCAAGTCTTCACTCTACAGTCCAAAGGCGAAGCAGTCGGCAGCGAAGTGACCTTCGCACTCATCACTGCATACAACACAGCAGACAATGAGGAGTTCGTCAACCGCATCCAGCGCTGCAGCGACTCTGGCACTCCAGACTACGTCAGTCTCATGAGCACCGCCGAAACCAAGTACCAGAGCTTGGTCAACGCCGGCACATGGAACCGCCTTTCCCGCGACAAGCAGCTCCTCGCCCTCCGAGCCGAGACGAAGCAGCTCAAAGCCTCGCTCACCAAAGCAACCGGCAAGCGAGCAAACAACAAGAAAGACAACAAAGGGACAGCTCGCCACAAGCGCGGCAACCACCCTCTCGCCAATCGCGATCCGCCAAAGGGCAACGATCCCAAGCACTTCGTCCACCAAGGAACAACCTTCCACTGGTGTGACAACCACAAGGCATGGGGCAAGCACAAGACATCCGACTGTCGCGCCCGATCCGGCAAGAACGCTGACTCCTCTGGGAAGAAGCGCCAGCACGACAAGAAATCGTCCTCGTCCAAATCCGTCAAGGTCCATGCCAAGTCAGCTCCTCACGTCCACTTTGACGACAGCGATGGCCACTACGACAGTAGCCAGCATTCCACTCCCAGCGATGGAAACGTCAGCGAGAACTGACATGAAGGCACGCCCATCCAATCAATGTTATCAGTCACAGCACTGCAAGGCATCTCCGCGATGCAGACGACATTGCATCAGATGGGTGATGTGCCAATTGGAATCGACACCTGCACGTCGGCCACAGTCTCCGGACAACGTGGTGACTTCAGTAACGATCTTCAGCCAGTCCGCGGCATGGCCATACAAGGAGTTGGAGGGTCCATCCCCATCCAATCCAAGGGCACACTAACCTGGACAATACTCGACGATGACGGCCAGCCACTGCGGATGAAGATAGCCAACGCTTACTACGCGCCACGGCTTCATATTCGATTGTTCTGTCCACAGCAATGGTCAGACCAAGGTCCCCGCGATCATCACGGCAGGCACTTGCGTACCTGCACAACCTACGGCAACCACACAGTCCTGCGCTCCTCGCGTCACAAGGTCACTGTCTACCATCATCCTGGCACCAACCTGCCTCTGATGTCCGTCATCCACGCCAAGCGACATGCGCCAGCATTCCTCGCTACCTCCAGTCCTTCAAGCGATCCTGAACTTCTCAACATCACCGATGTCCCCGACGACATGATAGAGGTTCATGAAGACCCCAAGCTCGCCGAGTTGAGGCCCGATCCTCTCCAAGACAACAACACACTGGTCCGCGATCAGTCGGCAACACATCCTGTTGGTGCATCCGATGCACAGGGACAGCTACTCCGGTGGCACCATCGCTTGGGGCACCTTCCCTTCCGTGTCTTGCGCAACATGGCATCACACGGAATCATACCACGGCACTTGGCCAAGGCCGAGTTCCCTCTCTGCTCTGGGTGCATCTATGGCAAAGCCGTCCGCCGGCGCAAGCCAAATCGCATCACACGCGTCGTCAAGCGAGCGCGATTCCCAGGGCACATCGTGTCAGTCGATCAGATCGTCTCTCGCCAACCTGGGGTGCTTCCGCAGCAAAAGGGCACGCACACCTGGTCGCGATACACATGCGCGACAGTGTTCGTTGATCAATACTCCGGTATTGACTACGTTCACTTGCAGCTCACCCAGTCTGGTGCCGACACACTGCAAGCCAAGCAGGCTTTTGAGCGCTATGCTCACTCCTTCGGTGTCCGCATACACCACTACCACGCCGACAACGGCAGATTCGCTGAGCAGCTGTTCCGCACAGCTGTCGCATCAGCCAATCAAACCATCACATTCTGTGGAGTCAACGCTCATCATCAGAATGGCGTCGCCGAGCGACGCATCCGCGACCTCCAAGAGTCCGCTCGCTCAATGCTCTTGCATGCGCAGCACCATTGGCATGATGCCATTCATCCGTCTCTGTGGCCGTATGCTCTGCGCTACGCCTCCGAGATCCGAAGGAACGCTGCTCGAGAGGGAGGTATATCGCCACTCCAGCGATTCGCGCAGATCGAGGTCCGACCCTCAATGCAACACTTTCACACATTTGGATGCCCTGTATACATCCTCAAGGCCGCACTCCAACAGGGATCTCAGGTTCCCAAATGGAGCAGCCGCGCCAACATTGCCATCTTCCTTGGCATGTCAGCTGAACATGCGAGCAGCGTGCCTATCGTTCTCAAGATCGACACAGGGTACATATCGCCACAGTTCCATCTGAACTTCGACGACAGGTTCCAAACAGTCAAGACCAACCCGCTAATGCGTCCTGGCGCATCACAGTGGCAGCGTCTCACGCACATCGACGAACCAGCCAAGCCCTCGCAGCAGATGCGCTCCGAACGCATCACACATGCTGTTCAGCACCAGCTTTCCGCAAGCACACGTCCTCCGGGGACCACACACGCTGCACCTGACGCCAAGCCATTCCAGCTTGACATGCAGCACAAGTTGCACAGCCTTCCGAGGCCCAGCCTTCCGGGGCCCAGCCTTCCGGGGCACAACCTTCCGAGGCCCAGCCTTCCGGGGCACAACCTTCCGAGGTCCAGCCTTCCGAGGCAAAGTCTTCCGAGACAGCCAGCAAGCTCACCTCCAGAGGGAGCTACACCTACACACGCCATCGCCACGCAGAACGCATCGCGATCCGCTCCATCCGCAACAGAACGTGCAGAGACCAACCAGCTTACACTCCAACTCCAATCATACCACACGCACACAGCTCGATCCTTCCATGCATCTGACATCCTCAACATGAACTCCGGCGACCTGCACCCCATGTCATTCGCGGCAACACTCGCAGACGATGACACCATGTACTGGGGGCAAATGCAGAAGCAGAACGACCGCGACAAGTTCATCGAGGCAATGCACAAGGAGATCGAAGACCACCAGTCCAGACAACATTGGGAGGTCGTGCAACGCAATCAAGTGCCAAAAGGGCACAAGATCCTGAAAGCCGTCTGGTCATTCAAACGCAAACGCAGACTCGCAACCGGCGAAATCTACAAGTGGAAAGCACGGCTATGCGTGCATGGAGGAGAGCAACAATATGGTGTCAACTACTGGGAAACATTTGCTCCAGTCGTGCAATGGTCCACCATTCGGACATTCCTCACCATGGCCGTCCAACGGCGCTGGCACACTCGCCAAATCGACTTCGTTCTGGCGTTCCCGCAAGCGGATGTGGAATGCGACATCTTCATGCAAGTACCTCAGGGGTGCAACGTGGACGGAGACAGCAGGTCTCACGTTCTCAAGCTCAAGAAGAATCTGTACGGCACCAAGCAAGCAGCTTTGGTATGGCACCGGCATGTGGTTGACGGCCTGATGCAGCATGGATTCCGACAAAGCCAAGTCGACGAATGCCTTCTCTACAAAGGCAACACATCCATTCTGCTGTACGTTGACGACGCCATCATCATTGGCCCACACAAGCACGAGATCGATGACATCATCGAGCGCCTCAAGGCACGGTTTACGCTAACCGACGAAGGCAACATGAGTGAATACCTGGGCGTTCACATTCAACGCACCAATGACACCATCACACTCACACAACCGCAACTCATAGACCGAATCATACGAGCAGCCAAGATCGATCCTAATGCACCAGGACGAACCTATTCGACGCCAGCCGTCAAACCGCTCCTACACAAAGACACCGGTGGCCCCGCTGCCACTCGACGATTCGATTATCGATCGGTTGTGGGGATGCTCAACTTCCTCACACGATCGACGAGACCTGACATCTGCTTCGCAGTCCATCAATGCGCACGCTTCATGGCTCATCCGATGAAGTCACACGAAGACGCCATCGAACGGATTGTACGATACCTCGCTCACACACGGGATAAGGGACTCCGTATCTCACCTACCAACGACTCCATTCATTGCTACGCTGACGCAGATTTCGCAGGAGGCTTCGCACAAGCCAACAACGACCCCAACACGGCAAAAAGTCGCACTGGATACGTCGTCCTGTACGCAGGATTCCCCATCATATGGAACTCCAAACTGCAAACAGAAGTTACGCTCAGCACCACAGAAGCCGAGTATGTAGCTCTCAGCCAAGCTCTACGGGAGGTTATACCCATGATACACCTCATCAACGAAATGAAGCAACACATATCGTCATTCGACACTTCGCCGCCAACAGTTCACTGCACAGCATTTGAGGACAACTCCGGTGCCCTCGAACTCGCCAACGCACCCAGAATGCGTCCTCGTACCAAGCACATCAATGTCAAATACCATCACTTCCGTGAAGCTGTCAGCAAAGGGCTCATCACCATCGAAAAGGTCGACACGTTGGACCAGATGGCTGACATATTCACCAAGCCCTTGGCACGCCCGTTATTCGAATCTCTGCGATTGCGACTATTGGGATGGTAAGCGCGGTCCGCCCGTGCCACCGACAAGAGGGAGTGTGCAGATTTAGTGCCAATTCCCGAATCTGGCCGAATCCGAACAATGAGTGTCGATGGACAGACGATACCGCACAAACCACGCGTAGGATCCACGTTGAGCAAATGACCGCTCCGCACAGTCATAATTTTTCAGAACAGACAGGTTTCACCCCCCAACACCTCCGGTCACGTGAAAAACCTGCACAAGTGGAAGTTACTCTGAGAGTACTCTCTCGGGGATAGGATTCCTCCACATCGCGTGGTCAAACTTCCCAGTCTCAGCAACAGAAGGAACGATCACACTGCCCATCAACGTTTGCCACGCACATTGCGCCATCAACATCGTCGCAATCGTCATCGTATCCAATTCCGTTTTCGCGTGCAGAATCATTGCACATCGTGACCGAGACGAAGATACGGTGCTCAACATTGCTTCAAACACATCAACTTCGACGAGGCACAAATAGCCTCCCGTGGAAGTTGTGTGTCGTGTCGTCACTGACTCAACGTGTGAAGGCAACAGTGACGTATCCCAATAAATCAGGTACATGTCGCAGAAATCGTTCCGCGGAAGCCGCGTGGCGACAGCTGTCTTCCCCAAAACCGTTGCTGATTCCTTGCGCAGATTCTGTTTTGTGCCATGGCCGTCTCGTTTTATCATCACATCAGGAATGCGAGTAAATTGGTGAGCGAGTGGAGGCGTGTGCACAGTACGCATCCACACTCTACTCTGCCGATAGGTACACACACCTCAAGTAATGCGGGATGACATCAATCCCAGAGAGGCAACACGTCGTGAACATCGCTCTTGTCATTGTTTGACACGCTCACCTATTCCGACGATGATAACATTGACAACCACTGCAGCGCCAACCACACATCACCATCAATCGCTGACACAACAAACAACAAGCGCCAAACAGTTCCGCGGTTGTTGAAGCAGCACCAAGAACAAAAAGAGAAGAAAGAACCAAATTGTGATCGTGTTTTGGGGCAATTCAAGATTGAGAACCCGTGATCCACGTCACAGAACCATAAACGGGAATGGATGTGTCTTTCATTCACTCTTGATTCATTCGACCAACATGCCGATTCCAGCTGACGTCATTTGGCTCCAACTGGAAACGATTCCGCACAAAAGATCGACGACGACGACAACAACAGCGGCGACGATGACGATGACGGTCACCATGGCGGCGTTGATTGCGGTGGCGAAGGAGAATGGGATCCGATGGGCGAACGCAACGAACCATACTGCAACGGCTGCCGTAGCGAACATCTGTTGAAGACGAGACTCAGAGACCGCTTGATACAAACGGTGGAGGAATAGAGACAGAGAGTGAGACCAACAGAGATAGTTCCTGAATCGTGATCATGAAGGTCTTCAACCTCATTCCGATCCTTTTGGCAGGATCAGCCAATGCGTTCGTCCCAGCTTCGATGCATTCGAGACAGCATGTGGTCGGTGCCAATCAGCTTCAGCTTCAGATGCAGAGCAAGGGAGACGACAATGCCAACAATGAGGACATCTCCGCATCCGACGGCTTCCCCCGCCGCGCATTCCTCTCGACCATGTCCGCAGCAACCGCCGGGATCCTGTCCATGATCGCACCCAACGCAGCATTGGCCGACGACGACGAGTCCTTCGCCTCCATCGCCGCACGTGCCTCCAAGCTCTCGTCGCGTGAAGGAGAACGCAGCGCGACGCCGCAATTCAAAACGGATGATACGCGCACCATGTACGATTTCAGCGTGCCTGTGCAGGGCCGTGATGTTCCCCTCAAGGAGCTCATCCGACAGGAGTACGACGAGGAAGGCTTCGCACGCGTCAAGGCCGTGTTGGTGGTCAACATGAAGCAGGATGATCCCATCGCTCGCAAGGATATTCCGGAGCTCATGTCGTTGGCGTCCAAGTGAGTGTCTTCTTCGTGCGTTGGGCGGCAATGCTGGTTGTGTGTTCACTCCGTGCACTCTACGTCCACGTTCATTTGTTGTTATGCTTGGCTGGACGTTTGGCTGTCTTCATTTGAATCGGAATTGGGTGTAGTCTGCAATGTCGCGCAATCTCACAAATTCATCAAATGTCACCAATACAAATGCATCCAAATGAAATGGAACGAAATGGTTGCAACACGCAGATACGGACGTTCCGGCGAATTCGTCGTCATGCTCAGCCCCAGCGACCAGGGATATTACGAACCAGACACATCGGCGTTGATCCGTCTGAAGCTGGCATCGGAGTACGGATACGGCATCAACCCTGCCACCATCCTCACCGACAAGGTCAACTTCCTCGGCACGGGAGCCCATCCCTTCTGGAGATGGTTGCAAAAGAACTGCCGCACTCCGGCCGGATTGGGCAGAATAGAAGGCAACTTCGAGAAGTTCCTCGTCGATGCCCGCACGGGAGTTCCGCTGCGCCGCTACCCGCGCAAGTACCTGCCCACCTACATCAAGAACGACATCGAGGCCATCGTGTCTGGAAAGCCGCTGCCACCGGCCGTCGCCAATTACCAGGAGTCTTGGCGTGCGGCAACGGCCGAGGCCGAGCGTGATACCTACCGATTCCAAAAGGGATTGAACTACTTTGATCAGCAGCCATAAACGTAGTGCGGTGCTTAAGTTCAGTTGGGTTGAGTTGAGATCGAATGGGCTCATTCGTAACGTACTCTAGCGGATTCTCGCAGTCTGCGAAAGCACTTCCTCCAATGAAAATCAATCACAAAAGTCAACCAATCGATGCACTTGATGTTCATTCATGTGTTGTGAATTATCTGTTGTTTGTAGAATAGCTACTGCTGAGTCTCTCTCTCTCTAGCGTTGATGACTGTTATTGCACCAGTACAAGTATTGTGGTGAATAGACCGAAAGCAGATCGAGTCAGGCATTGCATGGGCGTCGATGCAAACATCCGTAACGATGATGTGAAGGACGACGACGACAACGACGATGCCGACGATGGCTGAGAGTTCCGATCTTCCCCTGTTGCAGTGGAATCAGGTTCATAAACGCTGGAAACACCGACGGAGTCTCGGTTGCCAACAAACATGAAACGGAAATCCAAGGAGTTGCCGCGCCCACGTTGCGTTGCCTGCAGCACACCATCCACGAAGACATCGATCTGCCATGGCCCATCGCCGCTTTTGCTCGACACGCCGTATCCGTAGTCACCCAGTAGAATGCTCCGCTTGGTGGGAAAATATATGTTCTCCACATGGTGATCGAATGTTGTTGGTGCTACATCCTGTTCCAGCTGACCCTGCGTGACTTCATCCAACGGGTTGTCGAAGAAAATGAGCTCTCCCGTCGGTGTTGACACCCGAAGGTCTTTGTCGTCTGTTGTGTATGATGCATTGTGCATTGTGAATGTATGGCATGACCATGTGTGAGAATGTGAAGGGTGCATGGACGATGGTCAGAATCGATGGAGTTTCGAAGATAGCGCGCAATCAATGCACGATATCATGCCGTACGTGTGTACGTTCATCAATTCATCCATTCATCGAAGGCATCGCTCTTACCATCTCCAAACCAGGACAGCGTGAATCGGAAAGCGCCCGTCTTGACACAATTGCGGTTGGCGCAGACGGTGCCGTCTGCAGTGCAATCCGAAGTGACACAACATTGCGTATCTGCATTGCCATTCATATCGCAGGCTTGCGTCGGCGGCATCGTGACCATCTCCGTGGGTGCTGCAGAGGGCGATTCTTCGACAGTTGGAAGGGGTGTCCCGTTGTCACTGAGCAAATTGTAGGTGACAACATCATCGCCAACGCCTTCTATTGTTTGTTTGATGGTTTCATTGTATGCCACGATGAGCGTCCATGCCTTATCATCTTGCTTCGTCAAGATCGTGCATTCGTAAGCTCCATCTGGCGGGTACTCAACAACCGATGTTGCGGTATCCGATATTGCCACTGGTGAAATTGAAGTGGAAGAGTCGGTGGGATTTGAATTGATGGAGAAGTAGATGTTCTCCACGTGATGGCCAAAAGCAGTTGGGGCGGTGTCGCCCTCGAGTCTGCCATTGGTGGAGGCATCAAAGGGTTGTTGGAATGAAACGAAGGTGCCGAGGGGCGTTTTCACGATCAGATCCTTGTCATCTGCTCGTTGCGTTCGTAGGTATGGCGGACGTGTATGGCAAGCAAAGTTGTTTTTGAGAGGGTGAGAAGTAGGGTACAGCACAGTTGTCAGTATGACAGCAATCCATACGTGAATGTCTCAGTCCAACACAATCAAGTAGGGCATGCAAATCGTCGGCCTCACACATCTTGTCCAATCCACTTACCATCTCCCACCCACGCCAGAGTGAAACGCGGGAATCCCATCTGCACGCAGTTGCGATTGGCGCAGGCCTGCCCTTCGGCACAGTCCACATCGGTGCAGCACTGCGCTGAGTTGGTGGAGTCGATGGCGCACATGGAGTCAGAGCCCATGTCGGCGTGTTCGTCGGTGACGGTGGGGGTGATGGATGGTGCCGACGATTCATCGGGTGCGACGGAGTACACGAATATGTTCGACGGCCCATTGCCTGTGTGGTTGAACACGACGCTGTTATTCTCCAGAACGCGCAGATTCCATTCCGATTGCAATGAACTTGTAGCGACGGTCGATCCCATCACGAAGTACTCGTACATGCCCACTTCGCATGCTTGAGGAATCGACGATGCCTGCGGAGCGATGAAGGTGACTCTCTGCATGTTGGCGGAGGCCTGCTCCCACGTGCCAATGGCGACACCGTACACAAATCCAGGCACGAAGTTGGTGGGATTCGCGCGCCACAGTTCCGAACCAGACGGCGTGCGGACGAAGAGATCGTACAGCTCATCATCATCTTGCCATTCCAACATAAATTGCAAACATCGGTCCGTCGCAGGCACGCATTGCTCAGTCAAGCATATGTGGCCGTTGCTGTCAACGCCATCAAAGGTGCTCGTGCTGCAATCGCTGTCCTCGCAGCATTCGGCGGTGTCTGTCGTGCAAGATGATGTCGGCAGGGATGGTCCGAGAGTTGGTTGGCCAGACGGTGCGTCTGACAGCTGGGTTGGGAGTGAGGTAGGATAGCTTGACTTTGATTGCGTGCCTGTTTGCGTCGGGGCAGCACTTGCCATGATTGTTCCATTCACATCTTGCTGTGCCAGTTGTCGTAGTTGTTGTTGCTGAGCGTGTTGCTGCTGGTGGTGTTGTTGCTGAAGAGAGTTCCATGGTTCCGATGCGACTACAGATGCAGATGCGGCCGAGACATAGCCATTGGACCATGTCCCTGTTGCTGCGATGGCGAGCCCGAGCATGATGGTCGATGTACAAGCTTGCATCGTTCGTAGCATGTGTGATTGTCGGACCATCCCCTTTCTCATCGTCGTGTTTGCTGACATTCTCATTGCTCTATCGTGCTTTGAGCTCTCTCTGCCTCTCTCTGATTGTGTGAAGAGTAGAGTACGCGCATCTGTTGAGTAGAATGTGGAGTCCTCTGCGACTACTCCACGTACAGTCTCCTTGGTCATGCTCTAGAGTATAATATTATAATAGACAAATTATAATACAGCAGAGTTTCTATCCGTTTCTCCCAATCTTTCTCGCTCTCTTGTCTGGTCGATCTTGATGTTGATCAGATGTGATGAATTGAGTTGATGTCTCTGCGAGTTGAACACCCATGCTTCTCCGACTTGGGGTACCGTTCTTTCCTCTCGACACACTGTGAGTACACTTGCTCAGCCCCAGGACGAAGACTTTGCTCGTGACACCTGCCGGTTTGTGTCAGCAACAACAACGCAGATCTCTGTTTGTGCGCAACCTCGCTCTGCTCGGTCATCTTCGCGAAGCCACGACGAACCACGCCAACAGCTCGTAACAACAGCGACCATCTGCATGATTTTGGCGCCAACATGACCGAGAGTACGTCAAAGAGACGTTAATATTCAACGTCCGTCGTTAAATGGAACCGTTGATCACAAAGTTGGCGATTGCGCGAAGAACGAATCAGAGCGCAGGAATTTGCAAAATAGGACGCGGTCCCGCCAAACAAGTGAGAGCCGTCGTTTGTTTTCCAGTCTAGCATGTAGATAGATCAGCTTCAAATGCTAGTACTTCTGGAGCGAGAGAGTTGTAATGGTTCGACTGCTCTCTCCAGTAAATGTGTACAGATGACACCGTAAAGCAGACAGACCATAGAGAATAATAGGAGAAGCATTGTGAAAGAGCAATGTTCGTGTTCTACCTTTACTACATGTACTTCTACAAGCATAGTACAATCAAGTTATGTGCGATGTCCTCCGTTCTTCCCTCTCAATTTTCAAGCATTAGTCGTATATGTGGAAGTGCGCATCCGTCGTTGCATCACGCACGTGCCTGAACGGTCTCGTTTTCATCTGTCTCTTCTTGCGCATACCGCTTCATGTTCTTGATGAACTTCTTGGGTCCACGCATCCAACCCTTCTTTTTCTTCTTCACAAGCACCGCGTCTGGATCATGACGCGGCGATGCGAAGGGACCGGCCGGGAGAGAGTCCGGGATCCTGTTTTGCGGACTGCTGCTGTGGTTGTTGCTGTGGGAATTCGATGAGGAGGTGCCATTACCTCCCGATCGCATGGTGGTGGTGGTGATCTCGCGTGGGCGTCCTGCGCTTCTGTTTGATAATGAAGATGACGATGCTGATTTGCCACTTCTGCGGTCTTTGCCTTTGCCGCTGTTGTCAAGAGATTTGTCCTTGCTGCTCTGCGGCATGTTCGATCTCATCACGACTCGCTCCAGCGTCTCCAAGAAGGAGGATTGCACGGGGGCGTCATCTTCGGAAGAGCTGGACAGCTCGATTTCCTGGGCGACGCTGTCGGTTGCGGAACTCGTCGTGGAGGCCGGATCGCGGTGGGAGTCGCTGTCGCGGGACAGGCTGAATTGAAAGTCACTGCCGCTGTTGTCGATGATCGTGGGACGATTCACCGTCTCGTCTTCGTTGTCCGTCGTGGCGCTCCGGCTGACCGTAGATTGGTCCTGACGGTCGTCGGCCACCATCTCGCCTCTGTGATTCGTTCGCAACTTCTCCTTCTTTTCGGTCCACTGGGTTGTGAGGTTGAAGGGCGAGCATCGGAACAGACCGAATCCATCGGCTAATGACATGAAGGCGTCGTCGGCCTTTTCTTCCGTCTCGAACGAATCGAACGTGCCAGTTCCATCCATGGCGCGACGCTTCGTGTTGGAGTCACGCGTGGCCTTGGTGCTGGCCGTCATCGCGTCGCGTCCATCTCTCGACTCCAATCCCTCCGTCGCAAGGGAGGTTGTGTCTTCCATATCGATTTGATTTCCTTCGTTGGACGAGGATGAAGAAGAGGCGCCGTCCTTGAAGTAAATGGGATCTTCGTTCGCTCCTTTGGGATCGCGTTTGGTGGAGTCCACCTTCGACATGGTCTTGCAGATCTTGTCGATGGAGTCCTCGTCATTCTCGTTCTTGTTGCTGATGTTGCTAGCGGTACCGCTGTTCGATCGCAGCTGAGATGATGAGTCAGACCGCTCCTGGTTCGATCGCATCCTTTCGATGATCTCCTTCACGGGCGATCTCGGAGAGCTCGGTGACTTGGCCAACTTCGGCTGAGTGGCTCTGTTGGATGTTGTCTGGGGTGAGCTTTCGAACTTGCGAATGTTCGGAGCCTGTCCTGTGGGGCGGATGTGCGTTCTGGGAGACAGCGGAGGCAGGATGGGGCGCGTGCTGACGGATCCTTTCGATCCGCGTGAGAGACCGGAGAAGACGGAGGTCTCATCACGCATGTTGCTACCGCCGAGGTTGCTTCCGCTGTGCGTCCTTCCATCAAGTCTGCTCTGACTGGATGGCGGAGGTGGCGTCGATGGCGGGGGTGGTGGCATCATGCGCTGTTGACGCATCTGTTGCTCCTTGCGCTCGTCGTTGGCGGTGAAGAAGTTCTGACCGCTGTTGTTGCGCGAGTGGGAACGGTTGGCCGTTGCATTGCTGCCACCGTTTTGATAGGACGGCGGCAAGCGATTCGTCGTCGTTTGACCACTGGTGGTGGGCTGGTCGTTCCTTTGCTGGTTGTTGTTGGGACTCGATAGATGGGAGACGCCGGACCGTGTGCTGGCACCCTCCCATTCCACAGGCACGTTGAGGACGGTTCCGTTGCCGTAGATGGCGTTGGTTGCCGTGACGAGCGCCATCGATGCCACCACCTCGGCCTGTCGTTTTGCCTTGCGCTTTCGCATGAACCCTGAGCTCCTCACGCTGCCCGACTCGGAATCGCCTGGGTTGTGGATCAGCACAGACTGAGCCGCAGCCTTGGCCGTCTTCAACGCAGTTTCCTCGCTTCCGCCATTCACCAAAATGGACTTGGCTGCGATCACTGCCGTGTTGGTTGCGTGCGAAAGCAGCCTTGCATTGTCTCCTTTGGCGCTGCTGTTGCGTGAGATCATCGAGACTCCCGTCACGGACGAATCGTCAAACACAATCGAGTTGGACATGATGTAGATGTGTGCTGTTGGTTGTGTGTGTGACGACGAAGTTGAGCTTTTTCTCTGTTGTTCCTGCTTTGTGATTGTGGGGACCAATTCGTCGTTGTGTGCTTGGTCAACCAAATAGGTGATTGTTTACCGATTTCGTATGAATGTTGCAGCAATGCTGTGTCTTCCAAGGCGATTCCGCGATGGAATGCGATCAAGGGCAGTTGCCGATACGTGTAGCTGTGATTGCGTTCGTTGCGTCGCTTCTCCGTCACTGCGTCGCTGTTGTTGACGTTGTTGCCGATGCCTGGCTGGTTGACAAAGCACGCACCAACGGATGATCCCCAACGACTGCCCGAACGAAGGCTTTACAGCATTCACTTATCTCGCACGCCACCAAAACACAGTTCGTTTTCGATTGCGACGATTATCGGAGTCGGAGTTGCAACCGGAGAAGTTGTGGAATTGCAGCTGGACGCGCTGATGAGATTGCGATTGGTTGCGTTCTGTTTCGCGATGTTGGGTGTGAGTCCGGAGATGGACGATGACGCAGCAGTCAAATGGGTGCACGATGGAGTCTTGTTCGCGCTGGGTGTGCTTGTTGATGTGATAGTTGTCGGCGTGCCGCCTTCGTGCTGCTCTGTTGTTGTTTCTCCTGGTCCTCAAACTGGTCCAATCCGTTTATTCTATTTGTGGAAGTGACTGCTGTTCGTGCATGGACGAGCAAGTCTCAGTGATGGTGGAAGAGTTGAGTTTGATGATGATGCGCGACGTTGTCGTCCGAATGGCATCGAGCAGCGCCAAGACGATCCCACAAGATGATCAAAACGATGGCGAAGTCATCGTGGTAGCGGATTGTGTGAGACGAAAAGCGGCGATGTTGGTCGGCTGGATATTGGATACATTGTATTCATATATGAATATAATTGAATACACAACACCCTCCAGACGCAGATGATATCCGTTGGTGGCATGTGCCAGCCGTCATATCGGCGATTCGTCACTTCAAGATCATGTGCTTCGAGCAGGCATGGCTGCTGTCCACGCCACCAAATGCGGACAAATGTCCGTTACGTGAACATTGGCGAAAGACGCTCTCCTCGGACTGTCGTTGGTCTGACCCATACGACTAGTTCGCCCTTGTAGTTCTTTGCCTAGACTTGATTCATAGCGAGGCGAATCGAACGTTTTGATGGGAAAATGTCAACTGTTGGAACGGATTGGAAGGCCGGTTATCATCCACTCTGCATCCTCATCGTCGATGTCCCTGGTTACTTGTGGTGTTGGTGCTGCTGTTGCCGAGCGTGGAAGTCTCTTCCAGACAGGGGGTATGACACTCACAAGTACGATCTATCTATGCGCCAGGTGTCAACATCCCGTACTTCCATCCCTCCACAAGGTCATCATCGTTGCTGTGAGGGCGACCTTGCGCAGAGTGTATGCAAGGCGCAAGAGGAGCCTGCATCAAAGTTGTGAACGACGAAACTCCAAGTGGGTGGAGTGCGTCATGCATTGGGGGAGATAGTGGAGATGTCTCGTCTAATGTGTCTTCTATTTGCATTGTTAGGTTGGTTGTGATGGCACTGCACTGCACTGCATTGGATTGCATTGCAGGAGCAACATCATCAAGAATGTGTCGCGTCTGGTGGCTGGTTTGGGTGAAGATACAAGAACACGCGGTGAGCGTGTGTATCCGATTGCTCGCAAACCTATCTGCCACTGCTGGTGCACATGGAGGCGATTGGATTCATTCATGTCGTCACACGTTTGGGTTGTTGGTGTTCGTCGGATCAAGAGACGCGACGAAAAAGAACGTCGCTGTGTTCCTGGAGGTTCCGAAGTTGGAACATCGTCTTTCCCATTCTGCCTGCCAAGAACAAGACTCGGGGCGTGTTCGCCGTTGATCCGGATCGTCCGCCCCTTCGTTCTCGTCGTTGGTGGCGGTGTCCTCCAGTCCCCAGGATGGATACGAGCCATGCGGTTCTTGTTGCGCATTGGGCAAACGTGGTTGTCGTGAAGGAGTTGGATGCATGTTTCCTCTACAGATCCATGCGTGGCGGAGCTCGGTTTGTCTCATCCACACGCATTCCGCCTTGCGTCATCTGACATCATCATGTCCGCCGAAACGTTGCAATCAGATCTTTGCGGATTCGACGATCGGTGTTCTGTGTGCTTGTTTGGGCAGAGTGTTGCATCGCAAAGTGGCGAGCTGCCGGCGTAGAAATGCCAGTCGCTCTGAACTCGCGTGTATCAATGCTTGTCTAGTTGCTTGTTCGTTGGTTCGTTCTTTTGATGCAGTTCCACGAAAACCTCACGACGAACCCACGCTCATTGGCGCGGCCATCCCGCTGGAGGCCACAGAAAGACCCCTGAGGAAGTTGTCGGCCGTCAGCGCCCTGCGCATCTTGCGCCCGAAGGCCCGCACGGCGGATTCGGTCTTCGCGCTGGCCTTGGACTGCTTGTTGGAATGTTGCCGACGCTTGCGGATGCGCTGCACTTCCTTTTCCGCGTTGCGCAGCTCCTCCTCCGGAATGCCAAAGACCTGATGCAGGATGTTCTTGCGCGTGATGGAGCTCATGCGCAACATGCCCTTCGATGTGCGTGTCTCTTCGTAGTGCTCCAATGTCTGGTCCTCCTGCTCTTCGTAGTGCCATCCCAAGGCCAGCGGGACGCCGATCTTGGTGTCTGGGTGATCGCCGACGATGCGCTCGTACTCGCGGATCTGGACGTTGCCGAAGGTGACGCGCGTGGTGTCCTTCTCGCTGGCGATGGAGCTGTCGGCGCTGAGGCTGGCGACGTCCGTGGCTTCGGTCACGTCGGAGAGCTGGCTTTGCGATGTGACTGTCTTCATGGTCATGGTTGCTCTTGCTGTTGTGTTATGTATTGTGTTATGTTGTATTCTATTCTATGATATTGTAGTAGTATTGTATTGTGTTGCTGAATGTGGATAGTAGCGGTTGTGCTCGTGTTGTGGGATTGTTCAATTTATGAGCTCTGGGTGCTGGATCATTACCAACTCCGCTGAGCAGGCAACCTCATGCTTGTTTGCGTGGGAGGTATTACACTCAACAGTGTTGTGTGGGGGCGACTTGCGTGGTCTCGTCTGCGCTGTTCACTCCTTGTGGCTGCGGTTGGTCTTGGGAACCGCGGTAAAGACCATATATTGGTCGGTTTGCCGATGGGACTCCGATAGTAGTCCAAGTAATCCGTTGCAACAAATTAGACTATCTAGAAGGTACTACCGTAGACAACAAATCGTCCTAGTGTGATCATGGTGATTAGAGTTATTCGTTAATAGTGTTATTCTTGTTCGTGTGTTGAGGGGTGGTCGGGATAGTCTCACTCGGTCTCTGTGCTGTCGTCATCGCCCTTTTTCAAGTTCGCAGGTGCTGGTGTGGCTTCGAAATCGCTGTCGCTATCGCTGTCCATGTGGAGGTCGATCAACACAACCTCACGCTTTCTACGCTTCGTTTTAGCGATGCGCGGTGCGCGGGCGCAGGAGGGAACAGGAGGCGGCACCACAACCGAGACGGGGACAGGAGGAACAGCCGCTGGGCTGGAACGGCATGCCATGGCACGGGGAGCACGTTTGCGAGAAGCAGAACGGCGCGCGCGACGAGCGACTGTCATCCTGTGCACGGACGCACGAGATGGCGAAGGAGCAGACTGGCCAATCGGAAACAAAAAGAAAGCAGGTGTGAGTGTGCAAGTTGATGTCATGCGCAAGAGGCGAGTGTGGCATCGATGGGGCTTACCTCGTAGCATTCTCCGAATCCGGTTCCTCGGCGGCCTTGTGGAATCGGGGGACGAGCAGCAGAGGACGGAACAAATGTGACTTCGTCCTCCCCAAGCGAGGAGTAATCATCCCCATCCATTGTAATGCCCGCGGAATGCTTAGTTGTTTTATTCTCCGCCTTGCGCCCGTAGCGTGCCAAGTTGGTGGCACTGTGCACCACTGGATTCGCGGAGTACACCGGTACCAACCGAACAATCAAGAGAGGCGCATCAGCCTCCACCTCGCTGTCGCGGTCATTGAGATTGACGGCCGGATTGAGGAAGTCGACGCCGTGCATCGCATGATCTGTGGTCATCTCAAAACGATCACTCACTTGGATGGGGAGAATCTCCCTGTGAATGCGGTAGGGTTGGGGGTGTCCGCGACACATCCTGCGAACAGCAAGCGCGTACGACTCGCCCCGCTCGCGTTGTCCCTGAAAAGAACGCATGTTGAAGTGTGTAGGCAGCTTCTCGTTCAGGCGGTCAAGCAGCTCCTTGTCCGTAGCTGCAGTGGATCCGAGTTCGTGGTTCTGCTTCAACCCCACCTCCAAAACGCGTCCTTGCTCCTTGATCGACGCTTTGACGTCGCCGTAGCAAGTCCCACCTGGCAACTCGAAAGTAACTTCAAGCACCTCGCCATGCCCTTGCGGAGAGTACACGTGACGCACAGCAGGTAAGAAGACCAGAGTGTTCTTGTTCATCCAATCAGAAATGGATTGCGCACGACTCGGACCCTCTTGGAAGGGTGTCCCAGATACGGCATTGTTCACGAGCATGCTGGCAGCAGAGGCAGGACGAACAGCAGCAGGAGAAGCCACAGGAACAGACGAGGGCTCAGGAGGAGCAACAGTCATCATGCTCGCCGCGTTGTATGCAGGTCTGGGGGTTGGTGGCGGATTGGTGGGGACAGGTGGCAGATGGGTGGGGACAGGTGCCGCGACGTGCGCATGGATTGGTGGGGCGGACGGACGGGCAGTTGTCCCAACTTCGGTTTCGCCGGTTGGTGGGGAGGCGTACGCCAAACGAGAGAATGTGTCCATCGTTTGCTTCGCGTCTTCGGGTTTCTGGGTTGATACTTTTGCGATGGTGTTGTCGAATTGTTGTTTGTATTGTACGGCATTAGCGACAAGATCAGAAACGTTCGGAGAGTTTTTGGTGTCCATTCGCACTGGATAACGGGTTAGTAACGGTTTCAAATTTGTTCGTTCAGAAATGATGTGTCTGGTTCACAAACACGCAGTGACGTACCAGCTTTTGCTTCTTTCTTGGCGCGACTTCGTTTCACAGAATTGCGCAGATTACGCAGGTTCCGAGCAAAGTTGCGCTTCGACAAGAACGCCAAGTCGCCGTTTTCGCTCCAGACGAGTCTCGCGGGCTTATCCATGGGGATGACACCGCTCTCGAGCTGTGCCCTGAGTTCGCGGATCTGCGGGTACAGTGACTCGTTCCATGCGACCCCATCGGGACTGTCCTGTTTCTCCGTAGTAGCTTTTCTTGGCATGTTGCAGTGGCACTTACTGTTGAATGGCGGATCAGCAACAAGTACACGTCTGTCAATGTTGAATCCAAGGCGATTATGAGATGAGACTGCATCTTGACTTCGTTGCATTCCGCAGAGTAGAGGTTGCCGCGCGTGATCAACATGCGGCTTGTGATGTGCAGCATCCGTGTTTGAGAGGATGAGGGAGCCATCAATCAACGTGTCGCAGCGTGGTAACCGTCAACGCGAAACATCGGCAGGAGAAACGCTGTACAAAACACGTGTGGTGTAGAGCTCTACTCTGCCCATTTAGTTTTCAACGCATGCTGTTTGCCTGGCCAATCCCACGTTCAGTATGGCTTGCTTTAGCTGTAATTAGAATGAATGTATACATCTATTATATATATATGTTACTATTAGCATCTTATACTATATCCCTAGGCATATAAGTGTATACCTACCGTTGGTCTAGACGCAACGCTCAACGTACGAAAAAGGACGGCTCCGGTGAGTCGACGATTGTGGAGGCACATGGTTCTTCTGTCGTGTGCGACACTCGCCCGGCGTATTCGCCGGCCACTTGTCTTCCTCGTTGACTTTTCACCATGTGCTTCATGGCGCACGACGTGGGGAGCTGGTATCTGGGAAGCCGTTGGAGCACCGATGTTTGACTCGCGTGCGCTGCACCATGTGCCTCTAAACGTCAAGCATCGGAATAGACACCGACACGACATGGAATAACCGCAGACACGAACCAGGATCTTCGTGGGCGTAACATAGAATCGTGATAGAAACGAGCCAGGACGTCCTCAGACACGGCACAGAATCGCACCAGACACGAGCCAGGACGTCCGGAGACACGGCACAGGACAGTCACAGAGAACACATCGACACGAAATGAGCACCAAATGAGCATCCAATTACCGCAGATTTGTCGCTGTGACAAGCGCTCAATCTGTACCATGCTACGTTATCGAGTCAAGTTGTGTTGTAAACAGCGATATAGTGCATAAACTACAATAAACTTCGATGGATAACAGCATACTGTCGATACCATTCAGAATATTTGGTTGCTGTTGATTGGTTACAGCATTTACAATCACAATTAGCATGAGAGTTGTACTCCGCAGGATTTGAATACTAGGAACGTATGGCATTGTGACAAATTCGTATAAGTTATAGTGTCGTATGTGACATGTTGATCTCGCAGAGATGGACACCAAAAGGGAATGCAAACGACGTGCAATCGACATCATGCGAGCGCGACGTGAACACGATGCGAGCGCAACACGAACGTGACGCGAACACGGCGTGAACACGGCGCGAGCGCAACACGAAAGCAACGTGAGCGCAACATGCACGCATCGTGAACGCGACATGGACGCATCGTCAACGCAACATGGACGCAACGTGAACACGACCTGGGCGCATCGCCAACGCAACATGCACGCAACGTCAACGTGAGTTGCACGCGACATGCACCCAACGTAAACGCGACATGAACACGACGAGAGCACGACGCGAGCTCCACATGGACGCATGTGGACGCAACGTAAACGCGACATGAGTGCGACGTGAACACGGCCTAGTCCCGACATCGGGCAGGATTTCAAATGCGTTGCGAGGTTCGGTTTAGTGTAATCATGGCTGGTGATCAATTATCTTCTGACTGTGTGGAAGTCCACTCGGGAATGGAGTAGTAGTAGAATGCAGTACCGTGTTGGCAAGGATGAGACTTCACAGAGGATGACTCCTGCTCGAAACATCGTTTCTCCGCCCTCCGCAGCGTGCCTTGCTTGCAAACGCGTACAAAGGGCACAGCGCACTCGTTCGTCCATGACAGCCCCCACGCTGTCATGAAGACGCAGGGATCATAACAATATTCAGCGACGAAGAATAGAATCTGACGTTTTGGTCCGTTGAATTCTGTCGTTTCTGGCATCTTGGACACGATGAAGCGCCTTGACAGCGGCGTCGTGGGACAATGGTACGCGTTTATTGCGTTCTCTGCTGTCTTGCGCCCTGGGTAGCGCATCATGAGAGCAACTCCCCAACGGCAAAAGGAGACAACAACTGGCCTACCAGGAGTCACGCAGAGTTCGCGGAGAAATGCTGTTTCCTCCTCTTACCAAGTTGCAGTTTGCTTGCGCACTATTTCTACTATTACAACGGTTACTTTTTGACATTGTTGGTTTTCGCCTCATTTTGATATTTGAAGAGGAACAAAGAGCTCACAAATTCGCAAGAACGCAAACCATGTTACTCCCACGCGGAACTTTCGCTGCTTTGGGGTTCGGACTGATTGGGTCTCGCCCAAGGGGCATGCTTGCGAACGATCTTTCCGTGGAGTCGTTGCGACAGTTCGCGTCTGTGTTCGGAACGCATCCTGACATCGTGCACATCTTGTGGAACGAGCTCGTAGACGCTCGAGCTCTCCCGCGCGGGGCCAAACCCAAACATCTCCTTTGGACGTGCGCGTTTCTTCGCCTGTACGTGTCGGAGACTGCGCTCGCTGCAGTGTGCAAGTGTTCGGCCAAAACACTTCGCAAATGGATGTGGCTGATGATGGCAGCCGTTGAAACCGTTAAGGATCGCATTGTAAGTACTAATAAATTCGCACACCCGAACTGCGACACAAAATTATTTTCACTCCATTCACTCACACATGGTCCTTTTTTTCGTGGTACCGCTCCAATTGACAGATTGTCTGGAACCGTCGTTTCGTTGGCGCAAGTCAAAATGCAAAAGCTCTTGTAACGGTTGATGGGACGGACATGCGAATCACCGAACCGAAACCGTTTGACAAGAAGTGGTACTCGTTCAAATTTCGCGCTGCTGGCTTGCGTTACGAGTTGGCTGTTGCGATTTCTACTGGCGAGATTGTTTGGGCGAATGGGCCTTTCCCGTGTGGCCTGTTGAACGATCTTTCGATCTTCCGCCTGGGCCTGAAGCCGAAACTAGTGCAACACGAAGTCATCGTCGCAGATGCCGGATACCGTGGGGACCCTTGTGTGTTCCCCCCAACTTTTCGCGCGGATGGCATCATGCGGTGCCGCCACGAAACGGTCAACAGGCGAATCAAGCACTGGCAATGCATGCACCTGAAGTGGCGGCACCACGTGGACAAGCATCGCCTTGCATTCAACGCGGTTGCCATCCTCACCCAAATTGAATTGAGCAACGGTTTCCCCTCGTTTGACGTGGTTGTCGCGATGCAAGAAGCACGCGAACGTGCCATCGCCCAAGCAGATGAACAGCACACACACTAATTAGCCCGTCCCACTTAGTAGTAACAAATAGCCCAACTTTAGCAAGCACAAAAGGTTCATCCCACATGCCCCCCTTGCCTGTTTGAGTGAGTGTTGTTAGGGTGTCCTGATTACGGGGTAGTAATTTTAGTGCTTTGTTTTGCTGTTGGAGGTTTGAAGGACTACCTTGTTGTGGTTGCATGTGGGACGCACTGAATAGCCAGTCCAGGAGGACGGAGACGAGGAGACACCAACGCTTGCCCAAGAGAGTCCCGGTTTACATCATGGACAAACGAAGGGCAACATCAGCCAGGCATCTTGGCCACCCAACCACAACGACGTTGAGCGGAGGGACGGGTTTGTGGTCGCCACCACTGCCCACAACGGTAGCGATGCCAGCGCCATGAGTCCTCAGCAAAGAATGCGGTGAACATCGCGAGGAACGTTGGGGAGTCACGCGACGCTCAGGCAGGCAGGAACAAAGAGAGTGTGACCTTTTCTCGTGTAGAGTTCTGCAGTTGGCGAATCAAAGCCAATGACTCTCCAGAGCACGAGGCATGGCGCATATTGTTGGGAGCCCTCACCTGGATCAAAGGTGGTGTGAACAGGAACCGCACGGAGGAGGAACCGGAAGAACACAAACGGTTGTTGCGAATCAAGGGTTTGTGCGGAAAGCGAGGCTGTCGTACGGGCCATATTGACAAGAAGACAGCGATGTGATGTCGTGGGTCTGGAAATTGGCATGTCTTGGAGCAGACACGACAGGGGTGGAACGAGCGCAAAGCGGACATCATTGGCATTGGCACACCGTGCACGACATGTCGAGCACGTACGTAAATAAGCGCAACGTCAAGTCAACACGGGAAAGGCGTGCTCTAGTAATACCATTAGTGGTTGACTCGACAGATCCCAAAACCGTACAACACGCCTCAAGCGTGAGCAAAGCAAAATCCGACCAATATATGGTCTTTACCGCGGTTCCCTTGTGGGATTTGGAGCGGTTTTACAGCGCATTCCTGTGATCGTAGAACCACGTCAACGATTTGCCGTTGTCCAACCCTTTCACGCACAGCGTGAGGCGGGAGACGTGGTGGCGCCGAAATCGGCGTCTTCTATGGTGTTCCTGGGATTTGGAGCCGTTTTCAAAGTTTGCATCTGGAAGCGCCCCCTGGAACATGAGGGATTCGAAGGATGTGCAATCCCGTGCATTGGTTTCAATCCACGATTCCCCATCGTTCTTCGATCATGTGGCACAGCGTTTTGTGTTGTTGTCATTGGAGAAGTGGATCGGGATAGTATTAGTCGTGCGAGTCAAGAGAAGCTTTTCAATCCATCCAAACGAGTGGTCATTGCGAATGACTTGTGCTTCAAGCGCTGCCTCACATTTCATCATCTTGGCGCACAGCGTGTTGTCACAATCGATGAGGCCCCATAAACCGTCATTCTTCAGTTAAATGTTCAGAATGTCCGAAGGTCATAGCACGCTTCCAAGAATAACCGCCTCGAATCCGAGGACTCTTGTGATGATCGTGTCAACAGGAAGAGCGTGTGGGTACAATTACGGTTGCAATTACGATTGCGACCACAAGAGCGAGTGGCCTCCAGTTCCCATCCATCGCC
This sequence comes from Craspedostauros australis, assembly GCA_026770025.1. Classification (NCBI taxonomy): domain Eukaryota; phylum Bacillariophyta; class Bacillariophyceae; order Mastogloiales; family Achnanthaceae; genus Craspedostauros; species Craspedostauros australis. The sequence continues at coordinate 1,942,731 of JAMXDE010000010.1, read as the reverse complement.
GTTTTGATGGACGCGTGGTGCAAAGAGCGTTCCTTCTTTCTTGCTCTTCGTTTCGATCGCTCCTTGTTTCTGATGCAGGGTGGCTTTTGTGGCCTCTGGAGAGGAGTCCAGAATGCCTCCAAAGCGGTTCTTGTCCGCGTTGGATAAGAGTTCTTGCATCGCCGTCGCGTGAGCTCTTCCCATCGTCACCCTTCCCTTGACACTTTGGTTCCTTGAGAGAGAGCGGAGAACATGGTAGCCAAAACCAGCTCTCGTGGATGCATGCAGTATGACACGAACTGATCGTGGAGCAGTGTACGGTGATGATAGTTGTAGGTACTTCCAGTGCCAGCCCAGACCACGAACAAGGCATCTCCTTTGGTGTCGCTCTTCTGGATGTGCTGTCGATCGAGAAGCATGCACGAGGAAGGAAGTGCTCGTCGGTGCAACGAGTCGCGGGATCGTCAATGAAACGAAGCGAAGGTCACCCTTGCTCATGAACAGCCTCTGCTCATACTCCAGATTTGGCTTGACTCGATCCGATGGAGTTGCAGGCTTCTGTAATGCGGAACGACACGGCCGATCGTCAGATCTGCGCACGATCACGAACACACAATAGAGCCTGCTCTCCTCTCTCTCTTTCTCTCTCTAATCTAGAATAGTTGAGTTCTCTACTCTATTCTATTTCGCCACATCCTCTTCCTCTACCATTCTGGGGAGCGGAGGCGGATCGCCAGCGACCTCCTGCGGGCGGCCTTGCTGCATGGCATTAACCCTGTCCGCACCACGCACACGCACTCGCCGAACGGCTGCTGATGGTGCCTTACCGTCGGCAGCATTCGTCGTCTGATCCATTCCCTGTCCATCCTCATGCTCCCCAATACTCGCATGCCCGCTGCCATCGGGATCTCCAGGCTGTTCCTCATCCCCACGCTCCTGCACCAGATGCTGCGTCATGGAGAGGAACAGGCCCATGACGAATGTGATGGAGACGCCCAGAGACGTGTCCTTCTCCTGATCCGTCAGCTGCGGAAACGAAATGCCGGTGCCCGAAAACTTCTCCATGTAATCCATCGCGCCGCGTTTGAGATGGCGCTTGGTCGGCAACAACTCCTCTGCCGCGCAATGATCCGCGGGCACGGCGGCACTGCGCGCTGCCTTGTTGCGCTGCTCGTCCTTCATGACGCAGTAACTCAAATACGCCGCCACGTCGCCACCCACCAACGGGCGCTGCTTCTGCGCGTTGCCCATCATCTCGAGCACGACGGACGGCGGCAGCATGGCATTCTGGTTCGTCGCGGCCGCCATCTCGATGGCGCTGGCCTTCTGCAGGAAGGTGTCGTACTCCTCCAGGAAGGTCTGCTTCGACTTCTGCTTGTTGTTGCGATACTTCTGCAGCTTGCTCTTGATGCGCTCGCTGGTGATGTTGGCGTTGTCGCGCTGCATCATGTTCTCGTGGATGACGGCCGGCGACGAATTGGCCACGCCGATCTCGTAGATGGCGCTCGCGAAGTGCCTATGGAACTGCTCCGTCCACAGGAAGGCGTCGTCGCTGGCGTTCTCCTTGTCATGGCCTTCGCTCGCCGCTGTCGATCCTTCGCCTTGCCTGCGATCGCGCTTGCACTCTGCTGGTGCAGCATTCGAACGCTGTTGCGATGGCGCCTCTCCAAGTCGGCGTTTCATTGTGGATGCGGAGGTGAGCGAGGCTATTTGGCGAGCTGCGTGAAGTGAAGTGATCGAATCAACTTGATTCATCCCAGTTTGGTGTGTTGTGTTTGGGCTCTGCGCTTGCGCCAAACTTCCCTTGTTGAAGCAGAGCCAGCCATTCAGGCCACTCTGTGTTGGATTTTCGGCGTTTTCGCTGTTTGCTGTTTGAGTCATGTCACGTACATAAAGGCCTATCCCCGTACAATACATGCTGCTCTATTCTATTATTATTTACGGCTGCCACAACACCCTCGTATCATTCCAGGTCTGATCCAGCACCGATTCCAACTTCTTCTTGCTGCTTTTCTTGCAACTGTGGCCATGTGAGCTGTGGATACGAAAGATACAAAGTGAGTCAAGTAAAGCCGATTAGAAACCAGTGCAACAATCATACAATGACAACGCTCCACAAAGACGTACCACTGCCCATCCAAATTGTCTTTCACAATGTCTTGCAAATGATCGTGCAAATAGCCCGACGTTTGCTGAGCGTGATCGCGCGGGATGTGGTAGTCGCGACTCAGGAGTCTCCACAGGGTGTCCGTGGAGTTGTCGTGTTTCGGTTCGGCGTTGATGCGGCTCATGCCGGCGCTTGTGATGGTGCGGGAACGGATGGCGGCCGGGAAGCCGGGCAATCTCGTCCAGCAGTTGGCGGAGGAGGCATGCGGCGGATCTTTGCAGGGTGACCATTTGCGATTGATCAGCTGGTGCTGCACGGGCGGCGGAATCAACAGCGGCTGCGCATTGTCGGCGGTCGTGTTGCGCGCGTACGCCATCGTCAATCCCGGCGTGATGCAAATCTGTTCTTGCACGATCCGGAGTTTCCCCGATCCCACCTTCTCTGACGCCAACGTGCTTTGCATGATGTTCATGTTGCGCCACTCGTAGTTCAATTTGGCGCAGATGATCTTCCAACCGGCCGCGTTCACGTGCATGAGCTGCCGCGCCTTGTTTTGCAATGCCCAGATGGTCTTACGGTGAATGCCGTCGTCGGCATCGACGCGTGTTTGCAGCACCAGGTTGCGTCGGGGATCGGTCAGCATTTCCTGAAGGTGCGTGATGTTGCCCGTCCGTACCGGCGTGGCCGTCAGATCGTCCATGGTAAATCGTGCGCTGTTGCTGCGGATCAGGTAGAAGTTGGGGTAGGGTCGCAGCAGCTGCATCATGTGCTGCAGGAGGATGTCGGGCAGGTCGGGATCGACGAGGATGGCCCACACGAAATCTTTTTCCAGCTGATGGATCATGGGTGGCAAGCAGAACGTCTCGAACAGCCACAGTCTCGCCACGCCCAGATGCAGGAGATGGGGCTGGAATTGCATGAACCGTGTGGTGACGATGTGCAAGATGTTGGATGGCTTGTTCTGCTGACTGTCGAGAATGACCTGCGTAATGCTCGATTCGCTGCCGTTGTTGTGCGAGCTCTGTTGCTGTTGCTGCTGGTGCTGGTACGGTGCATTTGCGTGAACGTTTTCAGTCTCTCGTGACGGTGACTCTGGAACTGACGATGTCGATGATAGTGATGATGGCAGTGCCGACGATTCGAAATGAAATCTCGGGAGCGATATCGTCAGTTTCTGCTGCTCCAAAGATGCGCTTGCCGTTGTGTTGAGTATCACCCGCCCACCTTCGCGCAATGGCATTGTCGGCATCAACCCTCTGTTGCGGTACTGGCTGGCATGCATCTCGCTGAGTTCATTCATGATGAACAGATTAGCAGCCCACAGCAGCGTGACCGCCACACCGATGAGGCAGAGGACGTTGGCGATCCGAAATCGCCGGTGGCACATCAAGAGGCGTTGCTGGTCGAGTCTCATCATCGTGGTGGCCCTGTTCAGATGTCGGCGTTTGGGAAGTGAACGCCAATGGATTTTGGGTATGTGCGATGGTTGTTTCGACGATTTATCGCAGCCCAGCTTGCTTTGCGGTGGAATGGGAAAGGCAACAAATGATGAGAAGTAGCGTCGCTCAATCGGCACGGTTGTGGTCGCAAGAGCGCGCCGGGAAACAAAGCTCAGGATGAGTCTTGCACGGCAGGACCATCGTTGTGGGAACGCTGCGTGATGGGATGTTTGGTGATGCAAGATCGAAAGTACGAGTGCGAGCAAGATGGTATGAAGTGGGATGGGTTAGGGATTGTGTTGCACTGTGGCATGATCTATGGAGTGCTCAACCGTGTTCAGTTGCGTTGGTGTTGCATCGGATGTGACTTCCATGTGGTTGGCTTTGTCATTTGATGGGACCGTTTTTTTGTCGCGGACGCAAGGAGGCGTCAAATTCAGACATTTTGAAACACGGAGGGATCGAATGGAACATCCACGAATGGAAATACATCGCATTCTCGACTTTGATCCTTTGTGTCGCACAAACACGTCACTCTGCTGGGTGATGCCAGTGGTGCACAAGCATGGTGCAGACAAAAAGTGGATCCGTTTTGTGTGCTTTGCGTTGGTGTCTGTTGACGTTTGGATTTGTTTGGTTGGAATTGATGTGTTGTGCATTCGCAAGAGGGACAGAGCATCCGACATCGCACACAGTCAGCCACCGACATCAGCGCGACCACATCATCATCATCATCATCGCCATCGTTTCTGAGACGCAAACGCATGTGCCATCAGAATCACTCGTTGTGCGTTCCTTTCCTTCGTCGACAAGAGAGTATCATTGTTCCGATTCTGTTCGGCAGAACAAAGTTCTGATCACTGACACAATCGAAGCAACTGCCGATCGCGCTCATTCATCAACCCGATCTTTTCTTCCAAGCTATTATACCTTGACTTGGCCTTGGTTTGGCTGAGTTGAGTTGAGTTGAGTTGAGTAAGGTTAAGTTAGGTTGAGTTAGGTTGAGCTGACTTAACTTGATTTGACTGCAGAGTCCATTGTTCGAGGCGTCATTCCATCCAATCCCAACACACAACATCAACTTCCACCACAAGCTCTTGATTGCATACTCATCAGAATACTCCAGAGCACCACAGAACCACACAACTGTTGCCTCCCCTCGAAAACGAAAAAGATCCTCCATCCACAATGAAGATCGTCACTGCCAGCGCCGCGTTCGCCTGGCTCTGCCTGGCCCAGCAAGCGTCCGGATTCGCATACGCGCCCAACTTCATCACCAAGATCATCCAGGAGGAGACCGGCATCGTGCCGACCATCGCTCAAACCGACGACGCCAACGATGACACCACCACTGCCAAGGAGTTCGACGGCACCATCACCACGCGCTTCCCGCCCGAACCCAATGGCTACTTGCATCTGGGACACGCCAAGGCGGTTAGCTTCAATTTCGCCGTCGCCCGCATGTTCGGTGGCAATTGCAACATGCGCATGGACGATACCAATCCCACCAAGGAGGATGAGGAGTACGTGCAATCCATTTTGGAAGACGTGCGCTGGATTCAATCGGGTTTGCATCAAGCTGCGGATCCATGGGAGGGTTCCGTGCGGTACACGTCGGATAACTTCGGCACCATTTACGATTGCGCTGTGGCGCTGATCAAGTCAGGTGATGCGTACGTGGAATCTTTGACGGCCGAGGAAATGCGAGAGTACCGTGGGTCGTTGACCGAGCCGGGCAAGGAGTCACCGTATCGCACTCGCAGTATCGAAGAGAATCTTGAATTGTTCCAGAAGGTACGAGTATGTCGGATTCATTCCTTTGTGCGTCGTCGGGTATTTGCATGACATCATGATATCAGGTGGCGGCAGATAATGTCCAGGTGATGGGGTGGAAATATCGGCGGCTTCGAAGGCGATCACTTGGAGTGTGAGCGATTGAAAGTCATGCATGCATGCATCTACGCATCCACGCACACGCGAAACCTATGTGCCTTCTCGTACCGCACTCACTCTTCTGCTATTGAATCCGCCATGAACGATCCACATCTCAACCCAGATGAAAGACGGAGATTGCAAGGAAGGAGAGCATGTGCTGCGTGCAAAGATCGATATGGCGTCACCCAACATCAACATGAGAGATCCAACGCTGTACCGCATCAAGCACGAATCTCACCAATCGACTGGCGACAAGTGGTGCATCTACCCCATGTACGACTTCTCCCACCCCATCTCGGATGCGCTGGAGAGCATCACCCATTCCCTGTGCACGCTGGAGTTCGAAGATCACAGACCCTTCTACGATTGGACCGTCGACAAGCTCCTGCCCACAGGACTCATCGGCGCCAAACCACAGCAGATCGAATTCAGCCGTCTCAACATCCAAAGCACCGTGCTATCGAAGCGTAAGCTCATTCAGCTCGTCGAACAGAAGCACGTCAGCGGATGGGACGACCCACGCATGCCGACCTTGTCGGGAATGCGCCGTCGCGGTGTGCCGCCGTCGGCCCTGCGATTGTTCTGCGAACGTGTTGGCATCTCCAAGACCGATTCGAATATTGCCTTTTCCAATTTGGAGGACTGCGTGCGGTTGGAGATGGACGATGCCTGCAAGCGTGCATTTTGCGTGCTGAAACCGTTGAAGGTTACCATTACGAATTGGGATCAAGGTGAGAGTCGTTGTTGGATGCTACATTGGATATTCGTTGGCATCTGCGTTCTGCTGCTGCGATGTTTACTGCATTGCTTGCTTTCGATGACATCGATAACGACGATGGCGACGGCAATGACGACGACGATGACGATAGTCAGTTCACAATACACTCGAACGCATGTGTTGTGCGTTTCTGCGCGGAGCTGGTATGGCACTACTCCAACGGCATGTCATCCACCCATGTTTAATGCAAACGCATATTCTTACCCAACTTCACCTAACCGACTCACTGCCAAACCAACTTGCAAAACAACGCAGACGGCCTCGAGGACTTCACTGTTCCATGCCATCCCAAGAAGGATGAGATGGGCGAACGTGTCATTCCATTCGGCAAGGAGGTCTTCATTGAACGATCGGACTTCTTCGACACGGAGGGCCCAGAAGGCAAGGCCACCGAAGGTCAGCCACCAAAGGGCTTCAAGCGTCTGCTGCCCAATCAGCAAGTCCGTTTGAGGTATGCGTATGTCATTCGATGCGATGAGATCGTGAGAGATCCAGAAACGGAGGAACCCATCGAATTGAAATGCACGTATTATCCCGATACACGCGCTGGTGTCACACCCGAGGGCATGAAGCGCGTCAAGGGAATTATCCATTGGGTGGAGGCGTCGACTGGCGTGACGTGTCAAGTCAATCAGTACGATCGCTTGTTCACCACGGAGGAACCTGGGAAGGAGAGTGGGGACTTCCTGAAGGATCTCAACCCGGATTCGTTACAAGTGCTCAAGAACGTTATGGTGGAACCCAGTGTGGCGAAGGATGTTGAGGGACTGTTGGAACAAGTCAGCAAGACCAAGGACGATGGTGGAGATATAATCTACCCAGGTTCTTTGGCGTACCAGTTCGAACGCAGCGGATACTTCGCCGTCGACAAGGACACCACGGGCGATGACAATCTTGTCTTCAACAGAGTCGTGACGTTGAGAGATACGTGGGGAGCTGCCGGTGGAAACAACGGCAACAACAACAACAAGAAGGGTGGCAAACAGAAACAAAAGCAACATCAACAGCAACAGCAGCAGAGGAAGAAGGGCGGCGGCGGCAACAACAATGCCAAGCCAGCCGAAGACGTCCTGCGCGTGGCACTGCGCGCCGCGACGATCCTGGAGGCCGAGCAGCATCCCGACGCCGACAGCCTCCTTGTCTGCAAGGTGGATTGCGGAGACGTCGGTGAGGATGGCACGACGCCGGAACCACGCACGGTGGTTGCCGGTCTCGCCGGATTGATTCCCATCGAGGAGCTGGTCGGTGCGAAGATCGTCGCCGTGACCAATCTGAAGCCATCGAAGATGCGGGGCATCGAAAGCTCCGCCATGCTGCTTGCCGCGACTGATGGCAAGGAGGAAGGTGAGACGGTGGAGCTGCTGAAGGTGCCAACGGATGTGCCAAACGGTGAATTGCTGAATGTGGAAGGCAAAGACCCGACGGATCCAGATCCGATGATGAAATCGAAGGGTGCCTTGAAGGCCTTTGATCGGGTGAAGGCAGCGCTGAGGGCGAATGCGGACGGAGAAGCCACTTGGGTTGCCGAGGACGGCACCGCCTGTCGATTGCTGACATCCGCTGGTCCCGTCAAACCAAAGTCGTTGAAGGATGCTAACATCTCGTAGAGCATTGTAAGCTAAAAAGTATGGTGTGGTACTATACAAATCCAATTCTACACGTACGTATAGCACGACGATGTATTCGTACTCCACTTGGATTGCGTCACGTTGCATCATTGTCCGCATAAGCATGAAGTCCAGCAGCGAAGGACCTAATGACTACGGGCATCCAGTGATCAGACATGTTGTTCTTGGGTAAAGTGGTTCTGTTATTTGAATAGAGTACTTAGAGTATGCTCTCTTTCTACTCTACTCATGGTGTGCTTAATTTGGTAGATGCGTGTGCGTGCGCACAAGTATGTTGTATCCTTTTCGGAGTAGTGGTCTTGTCGGCTGAATGTACATGCTCGTATCAAGTACACCGACCGAACTCTTCGTCGGATGGAGGTTGGAGAAGACTGAGCTGCGATTGATTTAGTAGTCATCATCGTCGTCGTCAACAACCACGTCGTCCTGATTGTTGTTGTTGTTGCCCGTACCTGCCTCCTGCTCACCCCAGTAGCAGTTCAGCTCGTAACGCAAATCGTGGCCCTTGCCGGTGATGACGTCGTAGGCAAGCGAGAGGAAATCGGGGACGTTCTGCGTGTAGCGCTGGTAGTACTCCTCGCTGTTTTCTCCAAAGTTGCTGGAAAACTCACGTGCCGCAATGTCCGTGGCGATGAAGTTGTAGCATTGGGTGAAACGCTCGTGATCGCGCGTGGCGTGGACGTAGTCGACGAGGTTGGACCATTCTAGTTTGCGGCGCAGGAAGTTCTTGATGGGATCGATGAGGCCCTCGACCTGGAAGAAGTCTGCCACGTTGTGGAGTTGGATGGCGGTGGTGACGGTGAGGTTGTCCTGATCCATGGCGAACTTGACCTCCGGGTAGATGAAGTCGAGGAGCAACGGGAGAGCCTGCGCCGCGTCGAAGCCGAGGGTGACGTGGGTCGTATCGCGCTGATCTGCGGAGGCGAAGGCCGAGTCGGTGGACTCGGTGACGCGGTGGTAGCCGTCGTCATTCTGCCGGACCGACTCCACCAATGGCAACACTTTCGCGGCGGGGAGAGGAAGCTTCGCATCACTTTCGTTGGCTGTTGATGATGATGATGGAACGGCGTCGGTTTCCTCAGTTTTGGTCACTTCCATCGCGTCCTCATTGTCGTCGGCCGTGACGGTTTTCGCCACCGTGTCAGCTGATGCATTGTCAACTGCGTTGTTCGGTGAGACCGCGTGATTGTCCCCGCGCGTGGCATCGCGTCTGGTCTTCCGTTTGGGTGGAGACGACGATTCGTCATCATCCATCTCCTCTTGCGCTTGGAAGCAGGAGATGAGAAAGTCGCTCTTGCGCGGACCCGCTCCGACGATGCACTTGTGAAGGTGGTAGGTCGACGTGATGCCGGTCTCCCGGACCGTGACATAGAGCGTCCAATCGCTGTAGCTTTGGTCGGGGTTCATGCGCCAGTTGAGTAGTGGCTGCGTCATGTTGACAGGAGCGGGAGCAGCAGCGCCGTTCGAGCGGTAGCTGAAAGGGACGGTGAATCTGTAGGACATGGCCGTAGCGGTGGTGGCAAAAAGGCAGGCAAAGTGAGCGAAACAACGATCTTGTGTCCTTTGGAGGTCGGTCGGATTTTGGTTTGCTTCACTGTGCTCTGCCATGCTGCGCGAAGATCCGTTTGATGCGTGATGTCGCCGTCGTTGTTGCTGGCCGTGTGAATGTGGCACACATCAGTGAGCGCGCAAAAACTTGCCTCCACGATCGTGGAATGTGGGGTTTTGGTGATCACCACATGTTGTCCACGATGCGTGACGACTGCGAAAGCGTGACAAATCACGTTGAGCTGTGGCGGTTGTTGTGAATGCCTCTGGTCCGACTGCCGTGGAGCTGGCGGAAGAGGAGCTCCTTGCGCAGGTAGGGATCGTTGGCTTGTTGCCACGTTTCTTGGAAGGCCTTGAGTTTTGGTTGCGTGCGGCGCTTATTGTGGTGGTGATCCATGCCGTTGGACGGCTGCTGGGTGGTATCTTGCGTGGACGGCATGGGGAATCCTCCCTTCAAGCGGGCCACCGTCTGCGAGGCCAGTTCGGAGTCGGCCGGTGATACGGCCGAACGCTGTTGCGATGGATCATTGGCTGACGTTTTGTTCTGCTGAAAGGCATTGCTGGATGCAGCACCGGCAGCAGAATTCGCAGTGTTGGGCGTCGAGATGGCGCGCTTCCATGCCTTGGGCATGGGCAGACCACCTCCCAGACCCATGAGACGTTCCAGCATCTGCTGAGAGATGCCGCCATTGTTGTTGTTGTTTGATTTGTGCATGGAGGTGGAGGCGGGCTGCGATGGATTGCCCCCCATCATGGGTGTCGGCATCGGCATGCCCATCTGCATGGGGAGCTGGATGCCGTTGGCAGCAGCGCCGGAATTGAGCTTGAGGCGCTTCGTTGTTTGGGGCGTGAGATTGGCGAAGCCTGCTGAAGTCCTGCTGATGTCGAAGTTGGATCGTTTGTTGGCGAGGAAGCCGAGCGTTTGTTGTTGTTGTTGTTGTTGTTGCTGCTGTTGCTGCTGAGGCTGCTGCTGAGAGATGGAAGACAGGGCATTCCAGGCGTTTCCATTGACGTTGGTGTTGGCATTCCCACGGGGCGTTGCGTTGCCGGTGCTGCGATCCAAGTTGCCCATGGCCAGATTGAGACTCGCGTTCATCATGCCGCCATTCAGATTGAGGCTGTTGCTAATGCTGTTGCTAATGCTGCTGTTGTTGTTGCCCCCTGCGTTGCCGCCTGTGCTGGAAGTGACATTGCTTGCACCCATGGCAAGGTTCATACTCGCGTTCGCACTCGCTGTTGTGGCCACAGAGGCATCATTTCCAGCACCAGCGGATCCATTGGAAGAGGCGTTCGCAGCTGATGCGCCCGCATTGGAGCCACCGCTATTTCCATTGCCGCCATTACCGCCATTACCACCCCCTCCGATCGCGTTGCCAAAGGACAGCCCGTTCATGATCGACCGCAGTCCCAATAGATCCCCAATAGAGCAGAGTCCTAATGGAAGTTCTCCTGTGGGCAGTATTCTGTGTTGCTTTGCTTTGCTTCGCCTTGCTGTGCAAAGGGAGCTCCGGACTTGATGAGGCGCCAGAGACAAATGGCCTTGCTCCACAGTTCGAACCGGCTTCGCGATTTGTTTGTCGCTGCTGCCGCTGCGAGTGAAGGCAGTACTGCTATTGACTGTGGGACTCCGGAGAAGGAATAGAGGGCGCACTCTCTTTCTTGCTATGGTTCTCGTCTGCTGCTGATTCTTTCTCTAGAGAGAGTGCGGATGTTGCTACTTCTTGTTACACTTCTTGTTACACTTCTTGCTACTCCTTGTTACTCCTTGCTACTCCTTGTCGCTTGTTCAATCAATCAATCGCTCAGTTCGTCGGTGCCCAAGATCGTCCTCCTTGCCATTCACCGCAGGTGTTCGTCACAGTACGGATGGATACCAATTCCCTCTCTGCGGATCCTTGTTCCCCGCTCAGCTATCACCTCTCGTTGTTTGACAAGACCATTGGCGGGAGGTCTCTCTGTCTGTGGCGACCAATCTTCCGCGGTATTTTTCCTTGTTGTACTGTTCTTGGCAGTCCTTGGCTGGCCTGTCGCAATTCTGTGTCAAACCTGTACCCACACAACGACCGTTGAGTCCACACGAAGGCGAACACACACGACAAAACCACCGCAAAAGCCAGTACGAAACAAAACGACCACAAAACGCAACAACCGGAGGAATTTTGCTGCCTCGATCGATTCTCCGAGCCGTCGTGACGTCATCAATGGCCGTGTTCCCTGCTGGTGTAGATGAAATTCCAAATTCCCTTCCCTTTCTGTGCATCGTGACGTTTTCTCACGTCTCTCGTCATTTTCCTGACTCCAACCGACATGCCGACGAGGCGGAGAGCAACGCGGAGAGCAACGCGGAGACGGCAGCGATTGTTCGTTCATCTCACTTGGAACGAGCCAACGGTACGCAAGCATCCTCCATGCCATTCTCGAAGGAAGAGTGACAGTCCAAGGGCAGCAAGCGCTGGCCTCAACCTTGTACCACAAAGCATAGCACGTACCACACCACACCGCATCACATCACATCACATCACATCAGAGTAGAGCACCCTGCTCCACCATGGTCTCCACCGCACGCACGCGAACGCAGTGTCTGCTCATGATGCTCTGTTCCTTGTCATCGGCATTCACGCCATCTCTTCCCAAGGCAGCCACATCATGCGCCTCGTCTCCATGCCGACCAGCAACGCTGCTGCAGATGACAGCTGATGCATCATCGTCAGCACAATCACCCAGGCTCCTCGTCACATTCGATCTGGATGACACGCTCTTCCCAATCCAACCCGTCGTCGCAGCTGCCAACGCCGTCCTGCTTCAGGAGTTGCATCAACATGCTCCCACATGGCTCGACAATACCAACAACAACAACAACAACGACCCGCTCTTCGGAATGACCGAATACTTGCAACGCACCAAAACGATCCGCACCCAAATCTTGCCCACCAAACTTACTTACCGCGGTTTGCGAGAACGCACCATCCGTTCCATCCTACCTCCCGATCAAACGAACCGCGTCGCCGCATGTTACGCGCAATGGGAACGCATGCGCAACGAGGCCGCCAACGACCATGTCTTCGATGCCGCCATTCCCATGTTGCAGGCATTGCGGCAGCACAATGCCACCATTTTGGCCATCACGAATGGTGCCGGCACGCCGTTGCGGATGCCCAAGATCGCAGACTACTTTGATGCCTGTATCAGCGGCGAAGATGACTACGATCTAGATGGCACGCATGCCGGACCGCGGCGCAAACCGGATGCGTACATCTTTGAACGGGCGTTGCGGGCATGCGGTGGTGACGACGATCAGGATGATTTGTGCTGGATTCATGTTGGGGATTGTTTGGTCAATGATGTGGCGGCCAGCGCCAAGTGTGGTGCGAAGGCCATTTGGATGGCCGGGAAGGAAGAGGCGGCGCAGAACACCGGCTACTCCTGGTCCACGGCGACACCGGAGGAAATTGCGGAGCGTGATGAGAAAAGGAGACATGCGCAAAAGTACATCACATCGACTATCCACTGCCTGTCCGAGCTGCCAAAAGAAGTCCAGAACATCGTCAGGAGTAGCGGGCAATGAATCATGACAACAACTCAAGTAGGATTCGCACCATTGATGTAACTGCTGCTAAGACACACCATGCAAAAACAAACACCAGCGTCAATGCACGAGGAGAGCATCCAATGCGCAAATATTTTATTTGCTATTACTATCGTACTGGTACAGTTGTACTCCTCCCAACACAATCACGCTCTTCCTCATACTCACGTGCACGCACTGAGTTACGACAGCGTATTGCACTTGCCCAGTGTCTGCACATGCTCCTGGACGCAATGCATGAACCCCTCTGCATGGCACTTCTCCAGCCGTTTCCCCAGATTGTACGTCACTGGATCCGGCATGTTCGCCGGCAATTCGTCTCCCAGATCAAGCAACTGGATCGGCTTCAATTGCTGCATCACCTGCTGCACCGTCTGTGCACTTGATGCGCCTGAGCTTCCATTTGCAGTTGCCTTTCCGCTCGTCCCAGCTGCTGCAGCAGTTTGTGATGACGTACCCATGCCGCCACCTCCGGCGGACGGCTTCAGGTTGTCTGGCAGGAATTGAGTCTCTGGTGGTCTGCAGCACGGGACTCCGTATCCGCCCTCCAACACGCTCAGCACACGTCCACCGCAGATCCTGAGAGCAACCTGGCAGATGACTTCCGTCAGCGTCGCGAAATCCTTCGCGGCCAGACCACCGAGCCCCAGCGGGTCATTCTTGTGCGCATCGAAACCAGCCGATACAATGATGAGCTCCGGTGCGAACTTCTCAACGGTGGGCTTCATCTTGGTGATCAACGCCGTTCCCAACGCATGCGGGGTCACCTTGGGACCAAGAGGGATGTTCAACACTCCGGGATGCGGAGACGTGTCGCCGCATCTGCCAGGGTAGATTCCCTTGGATCCCTGGCGGCCGAGATGATGCGATGGCATATCCCCATCATCTCCAGGGTCGACGCCGTTGACCTGAGGACCGCCAGAATGCACGGAGACGTACAGAAACCGTGGATCGTACGTTGAACCCAAGATATCTTGCGTTCCGTTGCCGTGGTGCACGTCGATGTCGATCACACAAACACGTCGCAGACCGATCCCGTTGTCCGACACGGCCGATGCTGCGTACAGGGCGGCGCAGGCGACCGTATTCAGGACACAGAATCCATTGGACACGGCGTTCATCGGGTGCAGCTCACGACCAGCATGATGGCCCGGAGGACGGGTAATGCAGAATCCGTTCACGCATTCCCCTCGCATGATCATGTCAACTCCTTGAATCGCCGCACCAACTGCCGCGATGGCTGCCATCCATGTTCCCCGAGAACCCTCTATATCAACCGTTGTGCAATGGTTGCGCCAGTTACCAAGCGAAAAGGATGATGTTCATCGGTTAGCCATGTCGAAACAAAGTGAGTGAACAAGTCAAGTCTGTGGTATGCAAGGAAACAGTGTTGCAACAACCACAATTGCGACAGCACCAACCAAAACAGCTACAGCAACAACCACCGCACCGCTCAATCACGATTCCAACACTGTGACTCACTTGTGTCTTCGCCGCCATTGCCGTCGCTGTCTTCCGTGAGAGCGGCGATATCCTGGTTTGGCGCAATAGCCATGCATCGATTCTTCATGCGCTTGATGTAGGATCTGCTGTGGGCCTTGATGATGATCTCTTTCTCTGCTAGTTCCAGGTAAGACTTGTCCACTGATGTCAGAAGTCGCAGGCCTGGCTTGTTGCCGGCACCCACCGTCTTCGCTGCTTTCATGGCGGCCGGAATGCGAACCGCGCGCTCGAAGCATCCAGCCGACGTGAGATGTTGGTTGCACAGAGAGTCGGTGATGACGAACGAGACACCATTGCCGTACCCAGTGCTCGACATGCGGCCGATGAAATACTTGTATATACGTTCGCAGGCTTTTCTCCACTCCAACCTATACATGACGTCTCCGCCTGGAGACAGAAGGGATCCCGCAGCATCTTCGCCTTGTGACTGCGATGTGTCATGATCGGTGAAAGACCAGCAGAGGACGCATCATTTTCAGCAGAAGATGAACGAACAAGATGACCAGACAGAAATGCAGTAGGCAACAGTGAGCTTTCCAAAACCACCATACAAGAGTGCAATTCGTCCAACACAGTGCATCGACAAGTGATCACATGGCTCTCACAAATCCCACCGTCATCATCAATATGCCAATGCAAAGCACGTCGGAACAAGGACGAACTCGCACTCACCTTTGCAAAGGACCAGGACTTGAGGAACTGCTGTGCTTTGAGGCGCTTTGTCGGGGCATCCATCGACTGGACGGCTGCCTTGTCGACTGGCACAATTTCGAGCAAGAACTCCATGCACGTCTTGAGGATGTTGCAGAGACTGGATTCCGTCTTGATCACCTGTTTGATGTACGGCAAGTCGTGAATGAATTCATCCAGCTGGATCGGCTCAGTTCGCTTCTGCACCGCAAGTTGCAAAGGATTGGGTGCAGGAACCGAGCGTGCTCTGTGAACAGCACTCACTGCTGCTGCAGTTGCATTGGACTTGCCTGTCGCACCTGCGTCTGCCTCGTCTCCATCCGCCAGCGGCTTCATGGAATCCAAGATGCGGCCCAGATGGATGGATGGTTCGAGCGTGGTGTGACCGTCTGCCACCAATACCGACACGTTCGCACCAGGGGTGGTTGGCATTTGAGACAGAATATGTTCAAACGGCAATTGAAGCGCTGCTGCTGGGAACAATGCCGTCTGGACGGACATGGGGTGCACCTCAAACAGACCGGCAGTTGTTTTGTCGTTGTCGGATGACAGTCGACTTCGCGCGTACTCCTTCAGGGACACAGCCAGACGATGCGCATCGACATAGCGAGAGAACGCAGCGCTTGGCAGGCCGACGAACTTGAACGCAACCCGTAGTTGGTCGATGTCAAGGCCACGGCTTCCGTCGTAGGGGTATTCCTGAAGAGTCTCATTGCCAACATCGATGCTCTCCATCGCGAACAATGGCCCCATGTCGAAGATAGAACCACCAGTTCTGGTGAGGCTGTCGTGATACGACCCAACGGTCCGTTTGCTGCCTGACATGACGTGAGCTCCGTTCCAGTACGGCGCGAGGAAGATGACGTCGACTTTCTGTCGCTGCGTCCCTCGCTTGCTGAGGGGCGAGGTCATTTCGGATGCGTGCATGATCCGTGCGGGCCAGAAGACGCCAGGTCGAGCGCCTCTTGCGTACGAGACAGCCATCACGATTCCATGCTCGATGCCCTTGACTGTGAAGTCGGCTGCTGCGGCGTATCGTGCCGATCGACTGCGTCCATCCGGTGGCACGGGGCTTGTGGCCGCCGACCGTTTCCCTTCCTTCCCCGACGCACGCTTCTGCGCTGCCGGGGCGATGCGTTTCAGGTATCTCCGGCGGGCATCTTCCAGCTCCTCTGCCTCCAGGTCGAAGGTGTCAAATTCATCAAACCACATGGCCTTCCACAGATCTCCCAGATCGTGGTCGTGGATGTAAGCAATGACGACACCTTCGTAGTTCTGCCAAAACACGCGCTCACCGATGCGATAGGGCCCTCCCGACGATCCGATTGGACCTAGGGTCTTTTGCGTGGTCCAGCCATCTTGTCGCAGGACGATGGGGTCGTATGAAACGCGCCGTACTGCGTTCTGGATGGCGTCGATGGATTTGCGATCTGCGTTGGCCAGGATATGCCGCGCCTGCTGGGGTGTCTCTGGGAGATGGTACACGTGACGGATGAGGTAGTTGACCAGCTTGAGCCCCGAGCGCGTGTTCTGCGCCCAGCGGAGAAGCGGTCTCTTGGGCCCAGTGTTGGTCTTGATGTCTGGGTTCGTCACGTCCTGGTCCAAGAATGCAAGGTTTCCGATCCAATCGTCGCGCCATTTCTCCGTGCGTCCGATGTCGAGGCAGGTCTCCAATGTCTTGATGTCGTTGGGGTTGAGGGATGGAATTTTGGCCGCAAGGGATGGCGGTGGCTGCAGCTTGAGGTGCTTGCTGACGATTTCATCGGGCCCGTCTGGATCTGAGGGTTTGACGGGTTTGGCTGGGACGATGATCTTTTTCCCAACAGGAACAGCAGGAGTCTCAGTAGTAGCCCCAGCCGCATTGAGAATAGCAGCAGCAGCGGCAGCAGCAGCCGGCGCAGCAAACACGACTCCCGGTGAAGCATTGGTTGGTAGAACTAATGCTGCATGTTTGGTGTGCGTGGGGACGGCAGGCAGTGTGTGTGCTGGAGCTGGTACTTGCGCGATAGTCTGTTGTTCAGGCAGTGGCTGCGCCTGCGGCGGTGGTTTGATGAGTTTTGGTGCGATCGGAACTGGCTTGAGCTTCTTCTGCGATGGTGCTGCCGTGTGTTGGGCGATCACAGTCGGTTGCAATCCTCGTTTCACCCCAGCAGTCTGTCCAACCTGGGCGGGCACTTGTGCGACGTACTGTGTCGGTGCTGGGAGTTGAACCTGACGCACAGGCGGTGGGTGCGGCCGAACGTGATGCACCGCTGGCTGCGCCTGCACCTGGATCAGAGGAGGCGAAGCCTGCACGGCCTGCTGGTGATGGCGAATGAAGGTGTTCTGATTGACTTGGAGGGGCGGACTTCCTTGGAGTTGCACTTGCCGTTGTGCTTGCACGTGGAGTTGCTGTTGAAAGTGTGGTTGTTGAAAGTGTGGCTGTTGTAGTTGTGGCTGCTGGTGGAGTTGTTGCTGGTGGAGTTGCTGCTGGTTTCCTTGAGGCACAGGTGTGCGTGGATAATTCGAGCTCCCCCCGACTGGGTTTCCACCAATGCCATTTGGATTCATGATCGCTTCCGAGGCTGCGGGTCGATCAGACTCACAGTGCGTATGTTTGGTACGGATGCGATGTCCTCGTTAAGGATGTTTGGTCTCTGATTCTCGCAACGATACCGATGGCGTCGATGAGTTTCCAGTGGTCGATCAGGGCTGCCAAGTAATGAATGGAGGAATATACTTTGGTTGATCTGCCCGAATTGGAAAGTAGTTGAGTTCTAGCCTCCCTACGGATAGCCTTCTTGGATGGGGATGGACCGTTGGCTGCGAAACAAATGATTTTCTTCGATGACGGAGATGGCCTTGATGCTCAGTTGATGCGGGCCTCGCTGCGACCGAAGCAGCACCTTTGTCTTGTCGTATCCTCAGCTGAAGGCTTGGATGTGAACAAGGGCGACCAACGTGCTCCAGGAGGACCACGTCAATCGACGGATGGAAGTGTTGTTGGATTTGCGCGGTTGGAGACGACTCACGGTCGAGATGGCGACGGGACCTGTTGGTGGTTGCACTCTCTTCCACCGATGGACCCAAGTAGAGTTCTCCGAGTACAGCGCAGCGCAATGTAGTCAAGGGAGATGACGAGCTTGTGAAAGGGGCTGTGTGATCGTGGCAGTAGTCGTCGCTCCTGGAGGGTGCAATCGATCGTGGATCCAGCAATGCGCACAAGGCAGGTTGTTGTGGCTTTTCGCAATGCAGGTTTGTGTTGCCGAGGAGACACCTAACCTCGTTGTGAACACACACGACACTACTTCGTGCCTCTTGTTCGCCAACCGCCTCACAAACAGCCGATTCAAAAAATTGTGTGTTGTCGTTGGAGATTAATCGAGTTGGTCGTTTGGTGCACAGTTGAAAGGAATAAACAAAGACGAAATGCGTATTGAACGTGTTTTTATGATGAAAATGATAGAATATGTTTGTTTTTCAATTCACCGCGAGCCCCTCTTCGACACACGTACCAGCGATTACTGAGAGGCGCCTTGAGTTGTTGTTGTCCGCAGCACCTCGATTGAATCATGTGCACAATCGCGATCCTGCCGCCGATTCTCCAAACGAAACGGAAAGACTAGCTCGTACTCTGCGAGCCATGATCTGCGATCTACACTCTCCTCCTCAACGCATTGACGAATACCGCCTTAGTTTCCAGTGTTGTGGATCCAGGCATCATGCATCATTGTATTGTATTGCATGCCATACCGTTGTATAAAATATTATAGAATTCATTATATAATATAATATGAATGAAATGGAATCCATGGGTTGTTTTTATTATTCTATACCAAATGGATAGCGAAAATGTTGCTAGTGGTGTCTACAGATTATCAATGTCCGCAAGGAACTTGTCCACCTCCTTCTCTTGCTTTGGCTTCGGCGCGCGTTTCTGGGGCCGTGGCACGGGGTTGCGCTTCTTCTTTTTGCTGCGCAAATGCGTTGGCAGGAATGCCACCAGGTCCTTGTCCACCTTGATCTTTTTCTTTTGTGGCTCGTGATGCTCCACTTCTCCAGCCCCATTCGCGACATCGTCATCGTTGGTTGGATACCCATCTTGAGCATCCGGATAGACGTCTGTTGCGGGATACGCATCAGTGGCGGGGTATTCGTCTGTGGCGGGATAGGCCTCCGTTGCCGGATAGGCATCTGTGGCTGGATAAGTGTCATCTACCGGGTATGCATCCGTCGCTGGATACGCGTCGTCCACCGGATATGCGTCATCCACTGGGTACGTCATCGCTTCATCCGTCGGATAACCGTAGGCATCTCCCACATCTCCGTCCTCTGCAGCAGCGCTGGGAGCAGGTGGTGGTGGCGGCGGCATCGTATCCGCGACAGGATAAGCCGCCGGCATGTCATCATCCGCACCGTACGCCGACGGAGGCGCAGGACCGATCTCCTGATCATCTCCCATCGATGTCTGCGGCATGGGCGGCAATGGAAGTTCTGACTCCTCGGCGGCTGGCTTCTCCCCTCGTAACGCCGCAATGCGGTCTGCCACATCATCTTGTGCGGTCGGTGCATCGCCTCGCAATGCCGCGATACGATCCGCAACGGACTGTTCTCGCGGTGGCGCGCCACCCTTCAGTGCCGCAATGCGATCGGCCACCGACATGTCGCCCGTATCCTTCGGCTTGGGACCAGTGTGAATCGTCTGCGTCAACGACTGGATGCTCTGAATGGGCTTGTAGGTCGGGTCGCGCGTCGTCTTGACGAGGGTGTCATCCGGAAAGAATCCGGCACCCATCCAACCTTGCATCTGCGAACGATCGAACGGTCCCTGCTCCTGCTGCGAACGATCGAGGTAAAAGTAGGCCAGCTTTGGTTTCGGTGCGCGCTTGCGTTTCTCCGATTTCTTTTTCTTTGGTTTTTTCGTCTCCGTCTCGGTGCCTTCCATTTCCAAATCGACGTTGTTGGCGCGTTTCTCGTACGTGACTTCTTCGGTTGAAGCCCAGATATCGGCCGCCAATCCACGACGTCCTCGGTTGCGGCCTACACGTTTGACAGACTCCGACGGGGCTGGCAGGGATGGCACGACCAGCGGCTTCTCGGCTTCCTTGGGCTTTGCCGCTCGCGATGCTGGCTGCGTCTCCCGCTTGTTGCGGTCCTCCTGTGCTCTCTGGTTCGGCTTTGGCTGTTCCTGTTGTTGCCGCTGCTGGTGTTGCGGAGTCCTGTTCTCCTGCCTGTTGCGGTCCGATCGGTTGTTGTCATCCCGAGGACGATCATGCCTCTGGTTTGGATGATGGCCATGTCGTTGCTGATGTTGTTGCTGCTGCTGGTTCCAATTGTTCCTGTTCTGATGCCGTGGTGGCGGAGGCGGAGGCGGCGGACGCGAATGGACCATGGGCGGCTCCGGCTCACCAGGAACAATGGCATACCGAATATTCATGGTGACACCTCCACCACGTTGATGGTACAGCTTCGGCTTGCCGGGTGGCGGGGCTCCATAGGGATTCATGATCTTGTCGTAGTACACGGACTTTCGGGGGTCGTCCAGTTCCGTCAAGCGCTGGTTCTTCATCTTCTCCACATGCTGCTGGAAGTACGGATGGGACTTGGCGTACTGATTCTTCTCCTCCTCCTTCTTGCGCTCCTGCTCCTGCTGCACCAGCTTCAGCTCCTTCTCGAGGCGTTCCAGCTTCTGACGATCGCCATGGTTGGTGATGGAGGCCTTCTTGTCGCCATCTTCGCCATCGGCATCTTTGTCCTTGTTCAGGATGCCGAGGCGCTTCTTGAGCTCGCTGATCTCATCCTTGACGCCTTCGACGGTCTTCGTCTCCACGACCCTCTGATCGCGCTCCTTGATGCGCTGCTCCTTGTTCTTTTGCTGCTGCTTCTTCTGCTGCTTCTTGTGGTATGATTGCATGCCGCTTCCCATCTTGGAATCGCAAGTCGGTGGGGGAGAAATCGGGAGAGGTGGAGGGGCCTGCGTCTGCGTGCAAGTATGAGTATGAATATGAGTATGAATGTGAGTACGTATCACAGAGATCTCGATTGTGGACTCCGAGTATGCTCGCAAGGATGGTGATGATGATGGCCACGATGGTGGTGGTCATGTTGGTGGTGATGACTGGCGGTTTGGTTGGCTGCAGATCGGCGAGAAAATGAGTGGGCAGAGAAGCGGTTGTGCGATTGGTGTCATTCGTGAATAGGTTTGGTCGAAGTGGTCGACTTCTACACCACGACGGCCACTCCACGAAAGGAAACTAGAGATAGATGAGAACAAAGTCTAGACCAGGATCTCCTCACAGAGTACTTGCCCAACCGGTCCTTGCGGTGGCGGCCAATCGAATGGACAAGGAAGAAAACAGATTTGAACATGTGAGTGCAGACTACGTTTGTAATCTACTCGTATGCAAGGGCGGTGGAGGATGATGGAGGGCCATGCCGATTGATGGTGGGACAGTATCGTTGCCAGGCGTGTTCCTTCATGTCATTTGCTTTCCTCTGTGTCCATCTCTGTCGGTGTATCTGCGGGTGTTTCTGCCGGCGTTTCTGCGGCCGCGGAGCGCACCAGCTCCAGCAATGATGGGCGATCCATGTACGCCTCCACCTTCACATTATCCTTCCCATCCAAGGACTCGTACAACTCCATCACCGACATCTTCGAAAACTCGTCATTCACAGTCCCATCACTTGGAACGTCACCCTTGCGCATCACATGGACTTCAGTCATCAGCTCAGTGCATGCGATCAACCGGCCGCACTCCGGATGACCGAACAACTCATCCACATTCTTGGCAGCCATCCGGATACCAGCATCCTTGAGCATCACACACTCGTGCTCACGTGCCAGCAGCAACAGATCGATCATTGAAGCTCCCGTGAGATGCTTATTGATGAGTTGTGCCTCGATGATGAGCTTGAGCTTCCAGCATCCGAATCGGTTGGCCGTTTTGATCATGTCTCGGAGATCGTCCGCCTTTGACATGTCATCACCGTTGAGGAAGGTGACGTCGCCAGAGTAGATGTATCGAATAATGTATCTGACATGTGTTGGATGGAGGTCAGGGAGGAGGATGGTGGTGAGATTGATAGTGTTCGTGGACGTGTTGCTGCTGTTGGCACCAAGACAGCTAACGAAAGAAATATCAGAATCTTCGCTGCCATTGTTTGTGCTGTTGGGTGCGGTTTGATCTTGACGCTGGATGCGGGTGCCAGCATCGATCATGGCGGGGATGGATGGAACAGCGGCGAGCAGCATGAAACGGTTTGCTTTGATGGCCTGTTGTTCCTCAGGTTCTCCGACGAGGAAGACAAGATCGGCGAAGCTGTCATTTTCAAGAGCCTGAAGTCTATCCTGGTTGATGTTCCCCAAGGGATGCGCTGCTTTAGTTGTCGAAAATGTATCTACAACGTGGGTGTCCCGCACTTGTTCTTTGGGTGGAACAAGTGGAACGGGGAGGCATCTGTGCTGAATGATAATGGCACGATCCATTTCTTCGGCGTACTCCAACGGGGTTTGACCTTGTGAGTTCTTGGTGGTTGTGCACGCCTTGCACGAGTGGACTAGATACGTGGCGACATCTTCACGGCACCATCGGCACGCGTCATGCAGAGGGGTGTTGCCTTCATTGTCTTGGACGTTGACGGCAGCCTTGTGAGTTTCTACCAACAGCTTCACAACGTCCAACCAACCTTGCGAACAAGCGTAGTGCATCGGCGTGGTTCCATCCTTGTTTGGGAGACCAATAGTTTTTGCACATCGAGAACTCAGGCGATCGACGATGACTGGATCACCGCTGAAGCATGCCAAGAGCAACGCAGTGTCGCCGTTGTCATTCTGGAGTGTGACGTCTGCGTGATGCTCGTCGCTCAAAAACTCAACAATGTGACTGTGCCAGCAACCGCTTGCGTCGTGGAGAGGCGTGCAGCCTTGGCCATCTCGGACGTTGACATCCATGCCACACACTGCGACCAAGAACTGGACAATGGGGAGATGTCCGTTCCAGCAGGCAAAGTGAAGAGGCGTATCGCCATCCTCGTTGCGCCCGTTGACGTCTGCTTTGCATGATATCACAAGGTATTCCACGATATCCATGTGGCCGTACCAGCAAGCACTCATCAGGAGATTATCGCCATTCTCATCCTTGATCGTATCGACCAGCTCCGTTCGGTACCACGTGTTCCATGTTTCGATGACATCCAAATCGCCGTTTTCGGCAGCGGAGATCAAGTCTTTCTCTTTGACTGGCCGAATTGGGAGACTCATACGTTCTGCAGAGGACATGTTGAGAGTTGATGATCTTCAGGCTTGGTCGCACAGTCTTGTTCGATTCGGCAACTTGCCTGGTCAGATGCAACGCGAGAAGATCAAGAAGTAGACGATTGTGAGAAGGAAGGACACATGACAACCCAGAATTCGGTTGCAACGTCAGCGATGCAAACTACATGAGGATCAGAGCTTGTGTGCGCTCTCCGTGGCGAGCGCCATCCAGTTGCAACACCTCTCCTCCCACTCACCCTTGTGCGAGTATGCCTCTTGATGGGATTATGAGCACCTCCACCCTTTCCTCGCTTTCGCATCTCGTCACGGAACAAGTCCGTTTCATGGTTTTCGTCAAGGACTCCCATCGGTGCGGAAGAACAACACCAAAGATCCCGCCACCACGCACGTGCGGCTTGGTCGCACCGCGAAGAAATTCTGACATCCTCGTGCACAAAAGATACCCTCGCAGTTCTGGTATCTTTGATCCGACCAACTGGAATCACCAAAGCCACTCGCTGCCCCTTGATGGGTGGAAGACAACGCGAATTTGCGAGGACCAATGCGATGGATTCATGGCACCGACCCACATCGCACACAAGTACTCCTGCGATACTTGATGATCGGTTGCGGAGGTATGGAGCAGAGCAGAGAAAAGCACTTTGTGATTATCTCTAATTGATGCGACTATTTAGTTATCAGTTCATTTTTGTGGGCACACGACGAATCACCTGAATGCGAAAAGGGAAAGAGCAAGTATCGCGATCCTTTCTCGCCATTGTTCACTTCTGTGCAGGTACACCTTCAACCCTCTATGGCCGCGGAGCGCACCAACGCCAGCAATGATGGGCGATCCATGTACGCCTCCACCTTCACATTATCCTTCCCAGCCAAGGACCCGTACAACTCCATCACCGACATCTTCGAAAACTCGTCATTCACAGTCCCATCACTTGGAACGTCACCCTTGCGCATCACATGGACTTCAGTCATCAGCTCAGTGCATGCGATCAACCGGCCGCACTCCGGATGACCGAACAACTCATCCACATTCTTGGCAGCCATCCGGATGCCAGCATCCTTGAGCATCACACACTCGTGCTCACGTGCCAGCAGCAACAGATCGATCATTGAAGATCCCGTGAGATGCTTATTGATGAGCTGTGCCTCGATGATGAGCTTGAGCTTCCAGCATCCGAATCGGTTGGCCGTTTTGATCATGTCTCGGAGATCGTCCGCCTTTGACATGTCATCACCGTTGAGGAAGGTGACATCGCCAGAGTAGATGTATCGAATGATGTATCTGACATGTGTTGGATGGAGGTCAGGGAGGAGGATGGTGGCGGTATTGTTGTTGACATTCACTTTGAGGTCCTCGTTGTTATTGCTGGTGCTGTTGGATGTGGTTTGATCTTGACGTTGTGTGTGAATACCAGAATCGATCATGGTGCGGATGGATGGGACAGTGGCTCGCACCACCCAACTGTTCGCTTTGATGGCTTGTTGTTTGTCACGGTTTCCGACGAGGAAGATGAGATCAGCAAAGTCTTCGTGTTCGAGAGCTTTGAGTCTATCCTGGTTGACGCTGAGGAGTGCCATTTGCATGAAAGTATTTGTGGTGGTGTCGCATGTCGATTTCTTCTTCGAATGTTGCTCAAACCATGGCTTGGTCAGGGAAATCATGATTTCAGAGCACTTTGCGTCGCTTGCAGCATTCAGCGCATGCTTGAGATATTCTGCCTTCAGCTTGTCATCTGCATCGCACTTCTCCAAGATGTCCTCCACAACGCTTACTTGCCGAAGTTTGATTGCGGCAGCCAACTTATCCTTGGTGGCGTCCAGCTTTGGATTGACTTGGACATCACTGTCGAGAGACTTGGCGATGGAAGCGAATCGGATGGAATCCCTGGATGATTTTTTTACGTTCCTTTTTGATGCGATTTCCAAGACGCCCGAGACCCAATCCGTGTTGTTCGGGCGTGACAACGGCGAATCATTGTTCCAGTTCGTTGACGCCATTTTGCGATGTTGCCAAGGTATGAGTCGACAGGAGAGGAAGTAATTCGTGTCCTGTTGGTGATGGATCCTTGATCGATACAGAGTGGAACGGAAACAATTGCAGGAGGTTGTTGGGATGTTGAGTAATGCGTCAGCGTGGATACATAGTGTAAGAGCGACGCGGAAAACGCTGCAATGCAACTGGAAACAAGCTGTGCATTGCTGTATGACACTGTGGAGCCACCAACTCAACGAAGGAAGTCGTCACTACTCACCTTGTGGTTCGAAGATCGCGATCCGATTTTATGACGTTGTGTTGCAATGTGATGTTGCTTTCTTGCCATCCGACTCGATGAGACCGGGAAGTTGCGCACGCCATCGTGGCATTCAACCCTGCTCAAACCGACCATCACCAGAGGGTCCGCATGGCACATCGCCATCAACGACCGTTGGATCCCTTGAGTTGTGAAACATGGAAACGAGCGCAGAACGAGTTGCTGCAGGGTCGACGTTATGAGAGCACCCATCATCTATCCGACCGTGGCCAACTTGTCTGCGACGGCCTCAAAGAACGCCGAGACTTGGGAAACGCACGGGGACCATCAAGTATTCCATACAGAGCAGAGTGCCTCGCAAGATCTGAAGCGAAGGCGTTGAATCCCATCTGGAACACAGACGGAACGCATGGTTTCAACTCATTGTGGACGGCCGTCGTGCACAGCCAACATCGTGGAAGAGAGATCAAGAGCAACTCTCTCTCTCTCTCTCTCTCTCTCTCTTTGGGTGTCGTTCCATCAACACCATGTCATTGCCGCTCGTGTGTCCCACACGATTGTGCGTGTGCGCTCACCGAAGAGACTACTCGCCTCGGAACGAAACAACACCGAAAGTGATGGCTCTCGTTTGTTCGTTTCACGAAACCCGAATTTGTGTGAACCGCAGACGTGATTCAGACGTGCGCGTTGGGGTGAACCAACCATCGACTCAGATGACTAATAGGAATTGGTGTTTGGGCGTGATCTTATGTGTGAAAACGTGACGTCATGGACAAGACTACGTGACGCGCCCGGATTAATGGCGATGGTTGCAGATGGTCACAGAAACATTGAAGGGCTTCACGATCTGATTCTGTTAGTGTTCCACGCCGTTGCGATTGGTCAGGAAGATGTCTTTTGTGCGCCACGTCGACACAACGGAAAGGTTTCGCAGCCATTTTCGCTTTGTGGGAAGTTACAAAGACACACACGCGATTAGGTCGTTCGTGTCATTGTGATGTGTTATCGCTGTTGACGTTGGTGTGCGTGGTGAACTTGCTCGTGTTTGTGGAGGTGTTTGGCGTCGATCGTTGCAAAGAAGGAAACGGACAGTGCATTGATGTGGAAAGGCGCAAAATGCAGATTCGAAGCGGAATTAGGACCACGCCACTCGGACGTGGTGGCGGCAAACAACTCAGAGATGGACAAAGAGATGCGGTGGACAACCAAGACACCCACTGTGCTACCTATTTGCAACAACATGCTTTGGACGAGCTGGTGACAGACAGCGTGGCGACCGCCACGAGTTCAGGTCATACACGCGCCATACTGACGAGGACCAGAAGTGATGTGGAAAGGGGAACAAGAAAGTCGAGGAGGGCAGAGAGGAGAAATCGCGAGTGAAGCGAGGTGATGTTTCTTGTGCCGTTCCCGCAAGTGTAACCGACAAAAGCTTCCTTGGGTTGGAAAGGTTGTGACGCGTCGCCGATACATGCGCCAAAGTCAGCGCCAACAACCACATCCACCAAGAAAGACGTTGCGTGGCAACATCCGTGGCAACATCCGTGGCAAAGTATTATCCTCCACTCTGCCACACTTCGCATGTATCGCAGCCATACATAGTCGTGCGGATACTGCCATGATCAAACATCACACTTGGACCATCGACATTATCGCAACTCCACAAAGACATAATTTAGGATTGTAAGTCGCCTCACGTCATGCATCGAACGAGTACACGTACGCGTTTTGCGGATGTGGCCGCTCTGTGTTTGTGTGATCTGTTGGTGCCGCTGCATGAAAAGACATCGTTGCCAACCGAGAGCGGCGGACTCCGAAGTGCCGCACACCAAGAGAAAGGAAGGAAGGAAGGACAGCAGAGAATCGAGTGGCCCGATGAAGTGGAAAGAGATGGAGAGAGACGGTATCGTTGGCAAGAAACAACAAAGCGCGAAGGCAACGACAAAAAGGCCTCACGAGCACCATGGCTTCCGCTCCATCGCATTCCGCGAAGAGTGCAGGATAACAAGGAGCATCACGTAGACACACTGGAACGAGGCGAGGACCGCAAGGAGACAAGCGACCTCTCGCATGGAGACAGACCAGATTGCCGAAAAGGAAGACGGGCCCCAGCAGCGCAACTGTTCCATGGCCTGCGTCCCAAGCAAGACAAAGCCAACGCCAACACAGCCGTCCTGCGGAGACACAATTCCGCCGCCGATTCGCCTCAGCTGTGGGAGCCAACCATCAGTGATAAAATCGGCAGCTGGCGTCATCGTCGACGATTGACTGGTCAGGCAGTCGCAAACATCATCAGCAGATTGCTTCTTGCGAACGCGACAATCACCGCACCATAGGTCGCACCAATACCTATACCCCAACAGGCAGATGACGCACATCCACCAGAAAGGCCAAACATTCCGACACGCACTCGCAGACCAACGCGAATCTCCGTCTCCCTCGGTTCCATCCTCTTCGTCTGCTGTGGCCGCTCGCTCTGCGCTATCTGATCCCGGTTCGTTCGATTGTTCGATTGTTTGTTGGGTGGGTGCCACTCTCATGTCACAAAATCAGGAAGTCGAAGCAAAACGATTCCAGCGCCTAAAAGAACCTCGACTTCTTTGCCGTGCTTCACCCGCAAGAGCATCAACGTCCTTGCATTCCTCCTCACATCTCCATCTTCCCATTCCATCCACACATTCCATCCACCGCAACCTCTAACAACTGCAACCAAAGATGAACGTCGACACCCGCCTCAGCTTCGACGAGATCCTGGCCATGAAGCAACGCACCCGCAACAGTAGCAACAATAGCAACAGCAGCATGGTGGATGCCACCATCACAAAAGCTCCCATGACCGCCTTCGCTCCATCCAAGATCGTCGTGATCTCGGATCATGCCGACCACTTGCAACGCCAGAATGGGCGCCGCACGCCATCGAGGTCGTACAGCGACGATGGCATGACGCGCTCCTTCACGACGGCCACGGAGGAGGAGAGCGTGCAGGACAGCTCCGTCGGAACCTTCTGCAACGTCGAGGTGCCCGGTCCATCCGCAACCACGTTCCAGCATCGAACACGCGGTGCAAAGGCAGGCCAGCACGTCAACGTCAACAATGACGATGATGATGACTACAACATGGGCAGCTACGGCAACGATTCGGACTACGATGGCAGCGACGACGATGGTGAGGATTCGGATGACAACTCCTCCGAGTCCGATGCATCATCTTCGTACCCGTCATCCGATTCCTCGTCTTCGGGTGAGTGGGACAGCGACCTCGAGGAGATGGAGTCCTGGATGCTCAAGAACGACGATCCCATCATCCGCAACGGCCAGTTCCAAATGGAGACCGTGGGGATCACGGAACACCTGCGCCACACCTCCAAGAGCGGCTCGGGATTGCGCCGCAGCGGCAGCTTCCAGAGCTTGCCCTCCATGAACGGACTCAAGAAGCAGCAGGCGCGACAGCAAAGACAGCAGCAGGCATCGCGAAAGCCAGCAAAGATCACAAGCACAAACAATGTCACAGGAACCAAGAGCAACACCAAACAGCTCAACTACGTCAGCGGCAACGAAAGCGACGATTGGTCTCGCGCCAGCGAACACACCTCGCGCAGCGAGACCTTTCTGCGCAAGATCCGCAAGGGCACGTCCACCGCTCCCTACAACAGCAAGGCGATGCAGACCCAGAACTGCAATCCCAAGCTGCCCAGCGCCATGGCCGGCGACAGCGAGAACGCCTCCTACGTCTCGGAATTCAACAAGTACGCCCACATCCAGCCGGAGGAGTTCCTCACGGAGTACGTCAAGGCCTACGGCTACTCAGCCCTCGATGAGCTCAAGCCAAACCTCAGCAAGTTCAACGCTGGCAACAGGAAGGGCAGCCGCATGAAGAAGCCCGTCCAGCACATCGACATCACATCGCCGTCCTACCCGCAGGCCGCCAAGGCCGCGCGATCCAACGACCTCCTCACGATCCAACGCCTGCACACGACCGGCTGCGACCTCCACAACTGCAGCAACAAGTTCGGCGAATCCATCGTCCACATCGCCTGCCGACGCGGCAACTACGCCATCCTCAGGTACCTCGCCAAGATCGTCAAGGTCAACTTGCGTCTGCAGGACGACTACGGCCGCACGCCATTGCATGATGCGGCATGGACGGAGACACCCAATTTCGAGGCCGTGGCACTGCTGCTGCGTTACTGTCCCGAGCTCCTGTTCGTGCGCGATAAGCGCGGACATTTGGCCGTCTCTTACATTCCGCATGCGGCGCGGCCTCATTGGATTCTCTTCTTCATGTCGCGTCCCGATCTCATCGAGGCGTGCATGGATCGGGCATGATGCGGGAAGCAGGGTGGTTTCTGTATCGCATGGCAGGGTGAAACGGAGAGAGAGAGAGAAGGGGGGAAATGAAACTAACAGATACACCGGCTGGCGACGATGACGATCAGCACAAGACAATTATTGACACCATAACAAGGGGAACAAACAATCAGCAGAATAGACTAAGCAACAAATCATGATAGAGCACACCATAAACGAACAAGGAAAGGCGTTGTTGATGGCGTATTTGTCGATGTGCACAGAATCATGGGCGTCACCGTCTTCGGCTTGTTCTTCAGTACGGAACACACGCTGCGGATGCATGCTGCACGCACGTTCATCGGCATTCAAGAACAGCGCTCTTTGCAAACAACGAAAGGCGCGCTGCCTCTCTCTCTCTCTTCAGAGAATAGATGGAGTAGAATACAAGGAAATAGAGCCGTGTTATCTATGAATTTGTTACAGTTTGACAAAGGAACGCATGTGTATTTGTATGTCTCTTCTATCCCGCCGTGCTCCCGGGGTTTCTCCCGCTCTGTGTGTCTCTCGTTCTTTCTTCTTCCTTATGTGTGCAGCGCCATCCCTGACCATTGCACCATGGTGGTGACTCATGGGCCAGGCACTGTCCGCCTGCTTAATTGGGGGAAAGAGTCTCGGCATACCATGATTGCATGCCCACTGTGCAGCACTTCCTTCCCGAAGCTGAAAAC
The DNA here is from genome assembly GCA_026770025.1 of Craspedostauros australis. Lineage (NCBI taxonomy): Eukaryota > Bacillariophyta > Bacillariophyceae > Mastogloiales > Achnanthaceae > Craspedostauros > Craspedostauros australis. The sequence continues at coordinate 1,912,014 of JAMXDE010000010.1, read as the reverse complement.
GCAATGTCTCGATGCGCACACTGCGTGTGTTGTACTATTTGGTGAAGACCGACTTCAAGAGAGACAGCAATCACAACCAATGGAGCGCGCCTTCTCTCTCTCTCTCTGCGTTCTGCTCTTGATGTCGCGGTTCCCCCCAAACCTCTTCCTCTTCCGCATCCTTGATGTCAGCTCATCCTGGTATCGCTGTGGCTGCCGCCGGTTGCTGCTGCTGTCGCTGTTGTTGTAACAGCAATATGGGATGCCGCTGATTACGGACCAGCGAGCGAAGATTGGGGTCTATCCTCTCTGTCGATGCTGTCTGCGCCAGAGCGCTTGGCACGAATCCTGGCACGCTGTCGCTCTTCGTTGGCGACGGAGTCTCGGTTGAGGACGAATGTGGATCGGCGCTTGGTGTGCTCGAGACCACTCTCGTCACCATCACGCAGGGCACAAATTTCTCTGCGCAAGATCTTGTAGATGGAGTCCATGGTGGGTCGGACCAGCGGATCTGGTTCCCAAGAGCGCTTCATGAGGATGCGGAGCGGCGTCGACCAGCTGGCGTCGAGCACTGGACGTTCGTTGCCGTGCACGACGGATTCGGAATGATCCTGACGGTTCATGCCGTCGTATGGGAGATCGAGGGAGCAGATCTGCCACAGCAAGAGACCGAATGAGTACACGTCGGCTGTGAGGTTGTATGGTTCGGAACGCGCGACTTCTGGGGACATGTATCGGAGACTTCCGGTGTTGCCAGACAGCTCGTAGAACTCGGTGAGGCCAGCACGAAGGCTGGGGTCGAGCTCCTTGGCGAGACCGAAATCGAAAAGCTTGACGTCGCCTGTGAATGTTTGCAAGGTGGTACGTATGTTACGACGTGATGTGTGTGAGTCAGATATTATTTGCCAATTCAGTCCCAATTCAGTGCCAAGAGATACGCTCTCGACCAAAACAACGCCAACAGCCCACAGCCCACAGCCAACAGCCGCAAGCTTCAAGCAACATTAACGTCAACATATGCACTCCCCATATCACACGTACCTCTGACATCGAATCCGATGTTGTCTGGCTTGAGATCACGGTAGATGATCATGTTGCGGTGCAGGTAGTCCAACGAGGCGCAGACATCAAAAGCGACGTGGAGACGTTCCGCCAAGAAGAAGCGGCGCTTCTTGCCGGACTTATCAGATGCGAGGCTTTTATCGTAGTCGGCCCACAGATCGATCTTGTCCTCCAAGGTGCACTGCAGACGGTCCAGCAGAAGGAAGTAGCCACGTTCCTTGAGGGTGGCAAAGCCGGACGTTCCGGCGGCAGCCATACCACGGAGCTTGATGATGTTGGGATGCTCTAATGATGCCAAGAACTTGGCCTCCTGCGGTTTTGTTGGGTTGGATTTGAGTTAGGCATGGTGTCATAGTGTGTGCAATGTGTATGGCAACAAGATAGGATTTTGGGCAGGTTGTTAGGCAAATGTTAGGAAAATGAATGGGTTGGTGGTTGGAGGAACATGTGGATAGGAACAGAGTAGAGTAGAGCAGAGTAGAGTGCAACAGAGCAGAATAGAGTAGGGACAACTCAAGCATAACCCAACACAAGAGGAAGAAGAGAGACGACGAACAACTTACCACAACCAAGTCTGCAGCACCAGTGCAGAAACGATTCGGATCCGCAAGAGTGTCCATCGACAGGAACTTCATGGCGTATCTGCAGTTCTGGCTGGACTCGCGGAAGACGTGCTTGGCGACGAAGTTGCGGTGCTCCTGCTGCAGCGGGGAGGCGATCTTCTTGGCGTGCTCGGCCTCCTCCAGGTTCTGCACCAGCGAGATCTCCCGGACTTCGTAGACGTCATTGAATCCACCGCTGCCGAGGAACTCCCCCAGGATGACCTCCGATCGCTCAAATCTCGGAATGCATTTCTCCAGGCTTGGGTTGACGATTCTGGAATGCTTGGACATGTGCTTGGCGGCGCGAGAGGCGCTCTTCCAGGCGCGGCGCCCGATCTCCTCTGGGTCCATCTTGTCGTAGCGAGTCATGGTGTTATCGGTGTTGCAATTGTGTTGCAGGTAGTGCAGTGCAGTGCAGAACGAGGATGGCGTGCTAGTGAAACAGAACTAATGGCAAAGACGGAGATGGTGTGCTATCTCCAATCAGTCCCAAATTGTGGTTGTGTATCGGTATGGCACAGTGATGCTTGGCCTTCTCTTGTTTCTTGGCGCTTTTCTTTCACAGCGGAATGGGTCGCCGACGATGTGTGCTTTGTTGCTGTTGCCGTTGCTGACTCTCTTTGTTGCCTGGCGGGTGCTGTTCTCTCTCCTCACGCGCGGTCCCTCTGATTGCCACGATCGTTGCAGTCTTCACAGTCACGTTTGTGATGGAGTTGGTGGCAGCCTCTGTCGTGGTGGGTGTTCTTGTCACCCTTCGCGCTGCGCGGCCGAGAGAGGGAAACCCAACCAAGACACCAGAGGACATCGTGACTGATGGCCTCCCGGCAATCTGTCTCGTCCAACCCTCACAACAGAGGAACAGCGCTGTGGCTCCCATTTTCATTTTCTCGAACAAGCACGCCTTTTCCTTGATGGGATGATCAATCCACCAAATGACAGTGACCGTTTTCCAGAAAGATTTCGGATCGTTGAATCGGATGAGTCCCAAAGGGTCATTGTCACGCTTTTTGGGAGCCAGATGACCAACTGGCAGTCACAACGACCAACAGCACATCAACTGTGAGCATGCCTCTCAATTGATAAATATATATTAATTACCGCAACTCCCGAACCAAGATCCAACCAAGACAAACACAAATTCTGCCACCTGACACTGCGCAGTTCTGGCGGGAATCGAAGAAGATAACCGATCTTAACCAACTGGCATAATTGTGCCTCTTGTTGCATGCCACCATGCTGTTTCCTATCTTGGCGCCACACGCACATCGCATCTGTGGACAGAAAGCGAAGAACCCCCGCTGTGTCCACTCCTATCATTTTCGTGGAGGACGATCTGCGCTTGGGCAAATGTGGATCGATCAAGAGAGGACACGACCCGCGAAGGGCCGCGAATGTTTGGTTCCCTTTTGTCCCATGCAAGACACTTTGCTGAAAGCGACACGGAGTCTCCAAGTTTGCGATGACGCAACATTGGCCAGCGCCTCTGAGATGAGGTTCCCGCGATGTCATTTAATCCCTCGATTCCAACCTGCTCCTTTGCAGCAGCGTCTACGTATTTGTCATGGGTCTCTCCAACCGCGACAGCGCGTTTTGAATTGGTTTGCCTCTGTCGACAGCACGACTCTACGAGCAATTGGACAGTGTTGAACGAGGGTGCTTCAAGAGAGCGCGATTGAATCTCAACCCGCTGTTAGATGTTTGGCTTATCGATCGATGCTCCATCATGCGGAGTTGAACACAAACACATCATTGTTCGTTTCCATTCTTCCGCATATTGTAGTTCATACATATGGCAATGCATGCCAGCAGAGTACCAATACTAATGCCAATACTAATACCAATAGCCATGCTCCTCCTCGTCACCGCAGTTCCGCCATTTCATCGTCTTCGTCGCTCTCTCCCGTGATCGGATCCATCCCGCACGACTTGCGCAACTTCTGATCCAGCATGTGACTCGGATGGATATCTCCCATGGCATTCATCACATTCTTCTTCGCATCCGGCGTGAACGTCAACAAGGTCTCCAGCAGCAACTTGATTTGCGGACGTTGCAAATTGGCCTGATTGCTGCACAGATTGCAAGGCAAAATGGGAAATTGCCGCAGCTGCGCGTACTCGGCAATATCCGCTTCCAAGCACAGGATGAGAGGACGCAGCACGCCCAGCGATGCGCGTTGGGCTGTGTACCGGGCCGGCATGGATCGCATGCATCCCGTGTGGATCATGTTGAGGAACATGGTCTCCATGGCGTCATCGGCGTGATGTCCCAGCGCGAGTTTGGTGCAGTTGGTCAGCTTGGTTTGGGCCGTCGTGTACAGGATGCCGCGGCGCAATCGTGAGCACATGGTGCAGTAGCTTTTGCCGGCGTCCGTCTTGTCGACGACGACGGAGTACGTGTCCTCCTCGATGATGTGGTACGGAACTTGAAGGTCCTGTTGCAACCATTCCAGCAACGGCTTTCCATTGTATCCGGGCTGTTTCTGATCGACATGCACCGCCGTGATTTGGAAGGGACACGTGGGTGCCAGCTGCTTCTGCAGCAGCAACATGAGGTAGAGCAGCGTGGCGGAATCCTTGCCACCCGACACGCAAATCATGATGTGATCGTTGGGCTGGATCATGTCATAGTCCTTGCACACTTGGCGCATGCTCTTGAGGAGCTTGCCCTGCAATTTGCGCAGTCTGGTGGCGTCAATGCTGTCGTCTTTGGTTTGCTTTGCCGTGGAGTCAGCAGTTGCGTTGATCACCGCAGCAGAATCCAGCGATGCAGCATGCAGGAGGACTTCGTGTGTCGACGGATTGAATTGATACGTCATTCTGTTCCTCATTATCGTCGTCGACGTCGATTGTGACGATCTCGACGAAAGTGATGAGGAAGTGTGCCGTGTGGATCTCCATGGACGACTTGGCTGTGATGCAGGCGCCCATGCAAGGCAACCATGGATGCATGCCGATATCCACACCAACAGTGCGATGGAACCAGATGACAGAATGGACATGATGGTAAGAGAAGTGCCGTTGGGAATGTCAATGCAAATAAGATGGTGTGATTGCTCCGTGCTCTGTGCTCCGTGCTCCGTGCTCTATGTTCAACGAGATGTGATCCGAGAGACGATGGACGGGTCCTCGGGCATTGCCCTGGAAACAAGAGCCAAAAGGTGTGATGATGTGATGTGCGGCTTCTGTGGCATTTTGGCGTTGGCTGCCAAAGAACGAATTTGGTTGGTGTTGGATTCGATTTGGTTTGACACATGCCGATGTGACGTGATGTGTTCTCTGCATGTGGTCGAGGTTGTCGGGGGCATCGGTGCAATCCATCGAGTCATTCACGTAACCACACACGACTGAGTACGCGCGATTGATGACAAAAACGCAAAGAAACCGAAATGACTGGAATCTTTTTGCAAGGCATTCCGATCTTCACGTAGTCATCTGGTAGATTTGTACGGCCAAGTTGTTGCGCAGGACTGGTCTGTCCTGCACACGTGCGATGTCCCAATCGACATTCCCAGGACAGAAGGCAGAACCGTATCGCCATGCCGAAACGAGCCATCGATCCGTGTGTGGTTCTTCGCGGATCCAGCGCAATGTTGGGTCTTGGAATGTCGTGTTTCAGGAGCGTGTTGTCTCAAACATGGTGCAGCGTTGTTGTTGCCGTTTTGGCTCCGCCTCTCCGGGATTTGCTCTCTCTCTTGTGTTCGTCTGTGGTGGTGGGCGCAGGTTTGTGTTCATCCTTCGCTTCTGTTGTTCGTTGTTGCGTGACGACATTCACACACGCGACAACCGAACAGCAAAGATCATCGTCGACCGAAACAAGGAGACAGGGCAGGGCAGCATCCAGGGGCGCCAACACACACACACGAGCGACGAACTACGCACGAGTTGCTGTGAAAAGCGACGAATACGATCTGCGGTGCTACCAGCATTCTGCGCGTACACATCCACACCAACCAAGAAGAGTCTGTGTGGGTGGAGGCAACAAACGAGAGAGAGAGAGAGAGAGAGAGGAGGCGAAACCATTAGCAAGGAAGTAACACACAGGCACAAGGAGGAGGGCAGCAAGAACACGAACGCAGCCTTTTTTTTGGGAGAGAAACTATCAGATTGGGCCTTTGGATTCGAAGTGGAGGGAAGCCGTTGATACTCGTGCTCTGGCAGTCGTGCTCGTCTTCGTATCCGTCTTCGTACTCCGACCGCCACTCTCTGGCTTTGCGTCATCGCAGCCACATCATTGAGATCGCACTTGAGGACATCGCACCGACAATTGCGGCTTCACAGGTATTGGTACACACGACCCGGCCTTCAATACCGAACAAGAAGAGAAACAACGGAAGAAGCAGCAACATCAACATCACGAAGGAGGGAAGGCGACAGAAGCGTGAAGCAATAGAGAAACCGCGGCCGCTAACAGAAACCAAGCGATCCGTGCGAAGGAAACAACAGAAACTGGAGCAACAAGGCACATCAACATCAAACGGAAGCAGCAGCAGCGACAGCAGCGAAAGCGTCGCAAGAACTCCGACCAATTGATCACATCTCCGCCGACTGATCCTGTTCGAAGCTCTATCCTCTCTCTCTCTCTCTCTCTCTCTTGAACGTAGAGAGGCAGAATCCAAACTCAATCCTCCGCAGAGCCCCGCATCACATTGACACGAACACTTGCAGTCGCACCATCCTCGTCCCTACCTCGACAACAACATCAGCGTGAAACAGCAGCAACAGCCTCAACGCTCTGCGGCACACCAGACACGCTCGTGCTCATACCATACATCGCTCATACTTATACATCGCTCGTTCTGAACATCCGAATAGAGCAGAATAGAGCAGAGTAGAACACTCCACACTCCCGACTTGGACAGGCGCATCTACCTATTCATCTACCCATTCATCCATCAGTCTGCTGATACGTGTACACACACCCTCCAGGACCATCAGAACTGTTCTGCCGCGATCTCGAGACAACAGAACACCATCATACGAACACTGACAAAACCGAACAAGGGGTTCAGATTCAAGGAGCAATCCGCAGCCCAAACTCTACACCGTCTGCCCAGAATCGTCAGTTTTCCACCAGATCGACACCAGCCACACACACAGACACACACACTGCACGACAGAGAGCGAACAACTCCAACCACACATCGCACATCACGCGTCGCACAACACATCACATCACAACACATCGGGACAGAAGAAAGGAAATCAACGTAGGTGGAGTGCTCTGGCGAGAATCAATCCACAAAAGGCCATTCGATCAGCAAAGCATCCTTTCATCACATCAAGGCATCAAAACACCAAGGTATCAAGGTGTCAGACCACATACACACACACCCAAGCTGAAGTCCAACCCAACGCAAGGCAACCACGCACTTGAACACAGCCACAACCACAACCACAGGCTGAGCCACCAACAGCAACGACGACAACGACAACAACGACAACGACAGCATGGCCACACCAGAAGTCGCGAAGAGCTTGGGGGCTGACTCGTCGGAAGGCAAGGACGCGTCAGCAGAAGGCACAAGCAACAACAACAACGAAAACGGGGATGGCAACGGACCGCTGGACCTCAAGGATGTGACGGATCCGAGAGACACAGACGTGCTCTGTGGTCGCGGAGGCGCAGCCCTGCGCCATCCAGGCAACCAGACCTACCGCCGTCTCGTCAATCTCAACAAGGGCCTCTACATCACGTGTCTCAAGACGGAGAAGCTCAAGATTTCACGCAGCATCGTGGCGGCGATCAGGGAGCAGCAGGGCCGGTTCCTGGAGAAGAACACCAAGAAGGGCTCGTGGTTTGACATCGGCGACAAGAAGGCCATCGAAAAGACGTCGCAGGCCCTGCGAGAAGGACAGCCCAAGCTCAGGCAGAAGATGGTGGAGATGGGTGGTCTGCCACCGCCCAACGGAGGCATCTCTCTCGATGCGCAGTACGCCGCCGCCGTGGCAAACTCCAACAACGGCATATATACGACCCCGGGCATGCAACAGCAGCAGCGCATGGGCGGCTTCGATCCCTCCGCTGCAGCTGCCTTCATGGCGCCTCATCCCGCCCTCACGCACCACCAGCAGCAGGCACACATCGCACAGCAGCAACACCTGGCGGCGCAGCAGCAGCAGTCCAACCCAAACGCCCGCTCCAATGCATTCCAGGACATGCCCCCACCGAGATCCAGAGGCCCGGTCGCCCCGCCGTCCATCATGCCCAACGCCAGTCTGGGCAGTCTGGCCAGCATCGGCTCATCGATCGGTGCAGGCGCGATGTCACCAGAAATGCAGGCCGATCTGTTACGCATGAGCCTCAACTCCATGAATACCGCGGCCACGGCAGCTGCGGCAGCCGCTGCTGCATCCCTCAGTGACGCGGATTCCACGCGGAGCTCCATGAGGGCACGGCTGCGACCTTCCATCACGGGACGAATGGCACAGGCGGCGCAGGAGCTCGGCATCGCGGAATCAAACCTCTCCCTTTGGTCCAACTTCAGCGGAATGAGCGCTGCCGACATCAACCGATCCATGGGCGCCATGAGCATAGACGACTCCATCAACGGTGGCCCGCACAATCTTGGCGCCGCCGATCCATACATTTTCGGCGGCGGTCCCGTCGACATGGGCATGGTGGGCGTGCCCAACATGCAGAATCAATTCCAGCAGCAACAACAGCAAATGAACCAGCAGCACATGAACCAGCAGTTACCACCACCTCCGCCAATGCCACCGTCAGCCATGGCGAGCCCGAGCATGGGCGGCATGTCATCGCCCGGCATGCCCAGCCCCAGCATGCGCAACTTTGATAGGCGGCGTCTGTTTGCCAGAATGAAGTACAAGCGACCGCCGTCACAACGCAGTATCGGTGATGGCATGCCGGATATTCATCCCGTCGAAAGCTCCACCTTCTCCCTCCTCTCCAACCTCTCGGCGCACAACAGCCAACATGCGGCGTCAACGGCAGCAGCAGCAGCCAACAACAATGTCAACAACCCCACAGGTGCCATCAACATGTCCGCGGGCTATGACGCGAATAACATCGCCAACAACAACAACAACAACAACAACAACAACAACGCGAATAATAGCAACAACAACAATAACCCATCCGACAACGGCGCCGACAACAACGCCAACGGCATGCAGAAGGACGGCGGCACGTCGGGACGCGCAAACAGCAACAACCCCGGCATGGCGTTCTTCGGAAGTCGGCGATCGTTGATGTCCGGTTTGTCACGCATTTCCGACAGATCCGACGAAGCCGGTTCCATCTTCAGCGATCTGTCACGCAAGATCGGCAACGTCTCCACGCGATCGATCGCGGTCAGTGAAATTTCGGGGATCGAGGAGGAGGCCTTCCACGAAGATCTCGAAGGCTTCAATCTGGATCCGCTGGCAGGCCGTGGTGGCAACACGACCCACTCGGTGCGCATGACGGATTCGCTGCCGCAAGGGTCGACGCATACGGCCACCATGGAGTTTGCCGATGGATAATAGAGTGAACACATTTTGAATTGACTTGCGTTCTATTGAATTGAATTGAATTGGTCGTTTGAATTGTCTGATATGTGTGGCTGTGCGAACGATTGCGGATTGTATTTGCGTGGGCACGATGGAGCAGCGCATTGCATCAGACTGGACTAGTTGTAAGACTTTGTGTTTTACGAGAATGGATTGGGCACTTGAGGGGGATCATGCTACTCTGCAACGGCTCTGTTGCAGGGCTTCCTTGCCCATTGTTGACTGTCTCTTCACCTCGCCGGTTGCTTCTTGCCACGGCGCATCCAAATAATTGATCGATCAGCCCATCCATCCATCCATCTGCATGCGCACTCCCACATTCATGCCATGCATGCATGGACGCCTAAGCCGCCTTGGTCTTCTCCTTGCGGTAGAACTGGCCCAGCACGCCCCTTCCCGAAAAGATACGCAAAAGCGACAACAGAGTGTACGCTCCGATCCTCAATGCAAAGGTGTAGTAAATTCCGGACAGATTCGTCACCCAATTCTTCAACAGATACATCTGCACCACCAACGATGACATCGCCACGGCCAGCATGAAGCCGAAATCACGCGATGCCAGCATGGCACCGTCCACGGCGACTGTTTGATAGATTCATAATTTATGTGATTTTGCGCGGGTATTGCAGTAGGGTAGGGATGGAGTGGGAAGACAGAGTATCATGTATTATATAATATCGTGAAATTCAAATGGAGTTAGAATAGATTGAAGCACGTGTGGACACCATTCATACCTGTACTTGTGAGAGCATTGATGGCAAGCAAACACAATGGTAACCAAATGACGCAAGACAGGTACACGCAGCATTGAAACAAAAACGAGTAAGAGCAACCGCAATCCGTCCATTCAACATTGGATGCACGTACTGGCAAAGATACAAGTCGCCACGGCCACAAAGACGGATGGTGATGCTGCCTGCGCCAACGTGCGAACAACCGCATCGGACGTGAATGCACCAGCACCAAAGTTCAAGATGAGACCCGCGGTGGCACCCACGACCACGGACGTGACGGCGCCGAATTTGAGAATACTCTTCAAGTTCTGGCGCACTGCGGGTCCCACGTCACGCGACTTCTTGGAGTCCGCCAGGAGGGCCGGCAGGGTGGTTTGGGACAGCTGCGAGATTGGCTCGCCAAAGAGGAAGAAGAAGAAGACCAGATTGATGGAGACCTGCAGTGCGGCCGTCTCCGGAACGCCCAGCGCCATCGCCTTCTTCTGCATGGCGATGGTACCCAGCAGACGCGCCACGGTGATGGCCATGAGCGGCCCCGTGTACTCCAGCAACGCGGCCCATTCCTTCTTCGACGGCAGCTTGAGCTTGGGCAGCATCTTCTTCTTGTGCAACGCGCGACACATGAACGCCGTCGACACGACGGTTGCGAAGGACGTTGCGGCCGCCGCACCAGCGCATCCCATGCGCAACGGCCACACGCACAGCGCGGCGTCGCCCACGATGTTGATGGCCGCCGCCAACGCCACAATCTTCAACGGCGTGATGGCATCCCTCGTGCTCATGATGGCCGACAAGGCCGAGGCTTGTCCCAATGCGGCCCAGGAGATGGCGCCGCGCCAGTGGACGTACGATGCGGCGGCGGGACGCAGAGCCTGGTTGACATTGAGTCCCGAAAGCAGCAGCGGCGTGCCGACGGCGTAAAAGATGGACAGGAAGACACCGCAGATCAAGGAGACGGTGAGCGGTGCAGCAGCCGCCTCGCGTGCGGCATCGGTATCGCGGTTCGTTCCGAAGGCGCCCGAGACCAACCCGGTGGTGGCACGTCCCAGGAAGGAAAAGAGGTAGAGCATCTGATCCGTGCAGACGGTGGCCGGTGACATGGCCGCCAACCCCTGTGTGCCGACGGTCTTGCCGATGAAGGCGTTGTCGATGTTGCTGAGCAACGGATTGGCGAGGAAGATGCCCAGCGCGGGCAGTGCAAAGCGAAGCATCTCCTTGGTGGAGGATGCGTCCGCCTTCGTGGTCGTCCCGCTTTCCGTCGGTGTCTCCGTCATCGTTGCATTCGTGATGATGGAGTCGGCATCGATGTCGCTGGAGGTATGCAGCCGCGTCGGTACGTGGAGCGGGTCATCAACGTGCTTTTCATGATGAGACTGATACTGCTGCTGCTGTCGAGACTGGTTGCGGCCATGCACCTTGGAGGCGATTGGCTGTGGCAAGAAATGCTGGTTGGTGGCATGGAATGCCGTCACATCTTCCGACAGAAAGTTGATGGCGCACAGAACGCAAAGCGCAACTGTGATCGTCTTTGTCATTGCACTGGTAGAAGCGGTTGATCTCATATTGGCTACTGTCTTCCAATGAGAGCGTTCTCTTGTGGTCTCTATTGTTGCAGCACCTTGGCCCTTCAGCAACGATCTTGTATCTATGAGTACAACACAGGAAGGCCTGGCAATGCATGCATTTGTAAGTGCGAGTAGTCGCACTTGCACTTGCCATCGGACACCAATAGCCAACAGAGGGAACAGAGCAGAACAGAACACAGGAGGAAGAAAGACGAAAAAGCCAGTCGGTTCGTTGGCAACAGAAACGTTTCATTTTTTTGATGGATTTGGATGGACGTTTGCGAGAAACGTGCACACGTGCAACCGTGCGTCAGGTTCGTCGTAGTTCTCTGTCCGAACACACCCATTCACACAGACAAAGTAACACCAGCATTATCAATTTGAGTCATGGATACGAGTTGAAGAATGAGGAAAACACCAAAATGCGATTTTTGATTTCTGTTGGCACATCGATGACCACGGTACTGCGAAATGATGGAAGCACGAGCCTGGAGGCAGACAAGGCTGACAACAGATCGCAGGTCGCAATCCACTTTCGAAGCCATCACACTACCAATACGAGTGCTCCTGACTGGAGCTGAGGCAGGAAAGGTAAAGGGTTAAGCAAGCTCAACGAAATACGGTGTTGTGCAACAACACAGAATACAAAATGACGATGGGATTCCATGAGATCGTCATTCTTTCGGTGGCGCCAATCTACGTGATGATGACGACGATGGTGTGCCTCACGCAAGTTTCCCCATTCTTGGCAAAGCTATCATTGCATGGCAAGGTGCTGCACGCACCATCTCCTCAACAACAACAGCAACAGCAACAATCGACAACTCGCACGAGGCAAACCGATAAGCCCAACCAATCCACTTCAACAGTCTCTCGATTGCATCGCATCATCGACAGACTCTGGATCCCGAAGAGTTACTTCCGATACTTTTACCTTCTGGCGACTGCCAATTGGATTCTCATCTACGGATTAGCACAACGCCGTTGCTTCCCAATGTCCTCCGATCCAACGAAACACTATCACATACCCACGACCATCGCGATTCCAATGTTCGCGCATTGCCTGCGCCGCACCTACGAATGCTATTACATTCATCGGTGGAGAAGCAACATGCACATCGCGAGCTTTTTGCTGGGGATATTTTACTACACTCTCTTGCCGTGGGCATTCTTGCAGGACGACAGCATCGATGCCACCGCCAACGTGATCTCGATGTCGCTACATATCTACTTCCAATATGAGCAGTACCGGCATCATGAGCTTTTGAGTCAGTTGCGTCAACAGAATCACAATGCAGCGCAGTATCATTTGCCCATGCGGCAAAGATTCTTTCGATACGTCTCATGTCCTCACTATCTCATGGAAGTGCTGTTGTACGCGTCCCTTATCTTCGCGCTACCATTCGACAGCATCAACCGACGGCATTGCGGATTGCTGCTTTGGGTCTGCGTCAGCCTCTCCATCAACGCGTTGCACAGCCAGACATGGTACCGGCAAACCTTCAATTCGAAAACGGTGGACGGCGACACAGCCGAATTCGTCTCGCAACGCAAAGCCATCATTCCATGGATCCTGTAGAGTATTCGTTGTGATTCTATAAATTATGAACACAGTGCAATGCAATGCGATGCTAGATTTCGATCTTGGTGCTGCCATTCAAGAAGTCCAATCCCTTGAGGTTGGACGTGGAGGATCCGCGTCGGCTGCCGTACGGGTTGTAACTGCTGCTCTTCTGGTTGGTGCTGCTGCTGTCGGGGCTCAAGGCCAAACTGTCCATCAGCTTGGACAATTCGCGCTTGCTGTCTGGTGTCAGTTGTTGCGAGTTGATACTCTTCAGCTTGTCTCGTGCCCAGATTGGCCACTTCTTTGAGTCGGCGCCCGGCGACGACACGAGGGTGGATCGTGTGCCGTTGTTGTTGTTGTTGGTGGTGGTAGTGGTGGATGGTTGCTTCCTGCTGGGTGAACTGCTGCCGTACTGCAGTGTCTGCAGCTTCTCGCTGGCGTACGAAAGGCGCTCCTTCGTTTTTGTGGACACCGGCGATGCCTTGCTCCTGGGCTTGGATGTGCTTCGGATGGGGCTGGGGCTCGCACCAGCACTACCAATACCTGCCACAATCTTGCGCGGTCGAGGAGGTGAGATGAACGAGGCCCTTTGGTCCACAACGCTCTTGCTTCTGGTCAGTTTGATCGGCGAAGGCGATGTCGGTGGAAGCTGGTGGTATCCGATTGGAGACCGGGAGGCCACAGTCGAGGCCCCTGGAGAGAACAGCGCCTTACAGGGTGTATTGCTGGCGTCGTCTTCGTCATGATGCATCTCGATGAAGAAGGCGTCTCCCAGAAGCGCCTTCGCGGTTGGCCGTGTGGATGGATGCTTGTGGTAGCATTTGCCGACGAGGGCCTGGAACAAACCTGTGGAGGCCTTCTCGTCGGATGTGATGTTGGATCGTCCCTCCAACTTCATGGCCGGTGGTCCGCATCGCTTCTTGAGGTAGTTGAACAACGTGATGGGGTTGGTGAAACCCTTGTCCTTCCACGGCGGGGATCCGGTCACCATCTGATAAGCCACGCATCCGACGCTCCAGATGTCGGCCTTCGAGCTGTACTTCTCTTCAAACACCTCGGGGGCCATGAAGTACGGTGTGCCTCTGGCCGTCATGGACATCATCAGATCATCCTGGAAGTCTCCGACCCTCTTGCTGGCGCCAAAGTCTGCCAGCTTCACGATGCCCTCATTGGTGACAAGGAGGTTGGAACCCTTGATGTCGCGATGCAAGATGCTGTTGGAATGCAGGAATGCCAACCCCGTCAGCGTCTGCTTGAGGTAGCTGCGGATGACGGACATGGAGAAAGCGCCGAATTTGCTCAACATCTCCGCGACGCTGCCAGCCGGCACCCACTCCTGGAAGATGTGGAGCACGTTGCGTTCGATTTCGGCACCGTAGTACTGGACAATGTTGTGGTGATTGAGCGACCGCATCAGCTCGACCTCCGAGCGGACGTCCTTCATGACGGACGTTGACATCTTGAAGCTCTTGACAGCCATCAGCGTGCCTGTCGCCATGTTCATGCCCACATGAACAACGCCGAATGATCCGACGCCAATCTTGGTGCCAAGGGACCACTTGCCTGGCTTGATGTTGCCTTCGCTGCGGTGGTACTTACGTTGCTTGCCCTTGCCGTTGGCATTCGCTGCTGTTGTTACCTTGCTCTGCGCAGGTGACTGCGCCTTCTTGAGTGTGGCATCAGCTGTGGGTAGTGGCGAATCAATTGTCGAATACTTGGTAGCGCTCATGGGAGATTTGATTGATTTTGCTTGAGATGATGCGTTTTTCGATGCTTTCGAGGATGCCAGTTGAGTGTTGCTCGCTGCAGTGTCCGGTGTGCCCGCTCCATGACTTTCAAACTTTTTGAGAAGCTTGGACACGCCTCCGGCATACGACACTGTTTCGTCGTCGTCATCGGCGTCATCATGAATCGGATGATCATCCTCAACATCGGATTTGTCGGTGGAGTATGCCATCGAGTCGACGGTTGCATTGTTAGGGGATGGTTTGGTTTGCATCCTTCTTGCATGGGGTGCTGGCGTGCGCATAGTAGCCACAAGGGCTTCAGCTTCATCCTCCTCATCGTCGTCGCCATAGGTGCCGTCGTCGTCATCGTCCACGACGACAGCGACGGCCTCTGGTGTGAACATGCCCGAGGCATCTGCTGGATGTTGTTTGGATTCAGGTGTGGTGCTTGCAACCTGCGCCATGTCGACGGTATCATCAGTTGGAAGAGCAATGGTGGCATCATCGTCGACCACGACGACTGTCTCGTCCGCATCGATCTGAAGGGTGGCATTGTCATCTTCGGCCTCGTTGGTATTGGTAGTGTTGGCGGTGGTGGCGGCAACAGCGGCTGGGGCGGCTTCATCGTTGACATTGAGCGCGCTCATGTTCACGCTGAGGTCATCCACTGTAGCGTCCGTTGCAGCCTTCGGTGCTGCAGACTTGGTGTTCTTCGAGGCAGCCCGGCCACGCCGGGTTTGGATCTTGATGGGAGAGTCCACAGCATCGAACTCAAGCTCGTCATCGTCATCGACAATGAAGGAGTCGTCATCCTCGTCAGGGTTGTACATGTCATCCTTGTCGTCGTCTGGCTCCGAGAATTCATCCTCATCGAAGTCTTCGAACTCGTTCTCTTGCGTGCTGGCCGAGGCTTCATCCTCGTCGTCATCGCCATCATCCAGAATGGTCTTCTTCATGTTGCTGCGGACTGTTCCCTCGTCTGTTGTCTCCAACGCGGCATCACCGTCGTCGGCATTCTCGAAGGTCGCGTCGTCATCCATGGCCAAATTCTCCTTGGGAATTCCAGAGCGATCCGGTAGCTTCTTCATGGGCGTCCCCATGGATAGGGTGGCGTCGTCGTCATCATCGACGTCGTCGGCAAGAGCAGCCTTGGTGTCGCGATCGTACTGCAAGTGGCGGCTGGTGCGCTGCAGCTTATCGGCGCTCGTCTCCATGACATTCGCAAGCGACTGCCGGTTGGCCGATCGTTGGTACGTCGGATGTGGGGAGAAGACGCTTGAGCTCATGGCGCTGATGTTGTCATCATGATGCATGGGCGATGCCGCAGAATCGAGCTGGGATGGCGTGGCGAACGCCGGTCGCGCCTCGGTGGGCGGCGACATGAGGATGTTGCTGTGCCTGTCGGCATCGGTGCAAATCAAGACCGACTTGGGCAACGATGGGGATGCCATCGTTGCGGTGTCCATGGAAGTGCGGCGGGACTTTGCTGCATTCTCCTTTTCCTGCGTGCGGGATGGCACATTGTTGTTGCTTGGCTTCGACGTCGCGACAGCGGCAGTGGCAGCCTTCTGTGTTGCCTTTGCCAGTCTCAGCGAATCAGAGCTCTGCTTGTTGACGTTCTTCTGCTTCATTCCTCCGCTTGGATTGCTTGATGGCTTCGTTTGCTTGGCGGTTGCTTTGGCCTTGCCTTGCTTGACGCCACGATTCCCCTTCTCGCTGCTGCTGCGGTTGTTGTTATTCATGCTGAGGGAGGCAAGCACTCCACCGACCTTGCGTGCCATGGCTTTGGCCTTGGATGGCGTCGACTTGACGGATGATGCACCGATGCCTCCGAAGGAAGACGCGTCATCGTCGGAGTCAGGGATCTGGTAACTCTTCTTGGTGGCAACACCGGCCTTCGCCGTGCGACGTACTGATCTGCGCGGTCCGATCGGCATGGTGGTTGTCAACGCAAATGGCAGCGTACTATATGATGTGGATGCTGTGGCAAATACCGTTCCTGCCGATGCCAATGTCTTTCTTCAGTTTCGCTTTGTGCTCTTGTGTGGCAGGGCCTTGTTTGATGCTGAGCCTTTGAGTATGGCAATAAAGTAGAGCTTGGTGATGACTGTGCCGATGTTGACGATGATGAAGTCCTCTTGTATTCTTGTGGTGTCATCACGATGGTGATGGTTGATGGCAGTAGGGGCGGCATCGTCCGGACAAGGAGGAAGACACCATCATGCATGTTCGCGTTTTGAGTTGTTTCTGTTTTGTTGGTTGTGTGGGAACGCGTGACCGTTCTGGCTTTCAAGTTTCTTCATTGCTCAATACAAAACATAACGTCTCAAACGGTATGAATGTTCGACTCACACGACTTGACACGTCATCTTGAGACAAACCTCTGCCACAAATTCACGAAACCGATACCAACCCAAACACGAACGATCGTGGAAAAACGACTCGACCATGGCGGTGGTGATGTCTCGATGTTGCGCATCGAACGTCGGAGGCAGCTCCAAACCCAACCATCATGCCCGGACCGCATTCCTGAGGCGTCCTCTCATAGCATGAAGCATACCAGTACCATACACTATCGCAGCGCAGAGATTGAGAATACAGCGCACAAGACAGCGAAGAGCAACAGCAGAAACTCACACGATGCTCGCTCGACGAACACTCGCGACAGCAGCCGTGCGCTCACGTGCATCGCCGGCAATGTCGACGATGATGCAATCCGCGATGCGGCTGTCTCGCGATGATAGTATCACTCACAATGAAGGACGGATTCATCATCGCACCACGCCGTTGCGCCACTACCACGCCACACAACGACGAGAGATCGTGCCCCTGATTGCGGCTGGCGCTGTTGTCATGATCGGACGATGGAGCTGGAAGGCGATGGGTCGCATGGATCAGGAATGGGCCGACTATCAGTGGGAGCTGGAGCAGTGGGAACGCAAGCAGGCACGCAGCGGCGATCAGGCCATCCCCACGACGATCGGCGTGGATGTTGGCACCATCTACAACAAGGTGGCATCGACGTACGTGGGCCAGCCGACGCCGACGTTGCTGGAGACGCCGCAAGGCGAACGTTTGCGATTTGTGACGACGGCAGCTGGGAGTACAGGCGAGGCCAGCATACTATCGGGCGCCACGGCCATGGACAAGTTCTTTTACAAGCCAAGCAATTCGAGTGCGGAAGGTCAGGTGTCATTGCCGTACCAGCGATTCGTCTCGGACACGGCCTCCCTGGAGGAAGCTTCCAAGATCGTTTCCGAAATGATCACTCCTTCCGTAGCGCAAGTCATGGAGCGAGTCGAAGCGGCAGCAACATCCGTGTCGCAATCCAGCCGGCTCGTCCGAACGGTCGTCGCGATGCCACCCAAGCTGTACAATCAATATTCGGAGGCTATCGAGGCAGAGCCGTCGACCGACGACAGCGTGAGGGTGAGCGGTGTTGCGATCAACAAGGAGGTCGTCGTCGTTCCGGATCCCATCGCTGCTGTTTGGGGTGCTCAATCGATCGATTGCATTGCATCGCCCACCACGAAGGACGATGTGTCCTCGCAGACGTGCCTCGTCGTTGATATTGGTGGATTGGAGACCACGTTGAGCTTGGTCGAAGGCGGCGCCTCTGTCACGTCCTTCGCGACCATCCCTAACGTCGGCGGCGAGGCGTTGGTGCAGCAGCTCGTCGATCGTGTTGTCAAGGAGACGGCGGTGACGGACTCGGACGGCAACGAGACCGCGACGTTGGCCAACGACCCCATGTCCCTCGCCTTGATCTCCAAGGAAGCACGGCAGGCCGTGCTGGAACTGGTGCACAAGACGAACGTCGATCTGCACATCCCATATCTCCTCATGGGACAGCCCGACAAGAGCGACGACCCGCACTTCAGGTTGAATTTGTCCCGCACGGTGCTGGAACAGGCCACCGAGGACAGATGGAGGGACACGACGTACCCCGAGCTCATGTACGGCAGCGACGAACCCATCCTGTCCCCGAATCTGCCGCCACCTACCAACGTGTCCACGTTGCTGTCGTCCGTCGCCACGAAGCTGCTGGAAGATGCCGGACGCACACCCGGTACCATCGATCACGTGCTCGTCGTCGGTGGTGGATCGCGGCATCCCTTCTTGCAAAAGGCGGCGCACGATGGATTGGCGATGCTGTTTCCGCCCGAATGCTACGTCTGTCCGGAACCATCGACGGTGCGGGCGGAACTCACGGCCGTGGGCGCCGCATCGTTGTTGCCATCGCAGACCTATACTTACTACGATGGATTGAAGCGAGTAGAGAATAACTAGAGACAATGGCGAGTGTGCGTGCCAAAGGAGAGTTTGGTTGTCCATTGGTATCATATGTTGATGCATGAGGTGCATTCTCGCACTGTCGTGTGAAGTGGAACAGGGTGGGGGATGATCCTATTCTACGTTCAAAGTGATAGCGATGTAGTCATTTGGCTCCATTCAGCTTGACATCGAGGGTTGATGATCTGGTGGTCACGCCACGCACAAGCACATCTGTCGGGATCGATCAGTTCCGGTGTGCATGGCAATGTCGAATGACGAGGACATGCGTAGTACGTACGAGGGATTCATCGCAAGAGCCACCCTGGAGGTGGACATGGATGTCGATTCGTTGCATGGGCAGCCGGTATGTACGACCTAGTAGAGTGTACTGGTAGAACCTTTTCGGGGTATCGTGCTCTCCCCACCAGCACCAACATCAGGTCGTGCGGCTTCCTGGGATCTTTGTGCCTGACGCCATTACTGTCGACAATCATAAGTGCTTCGCTCCACTCTACTGGCACGTACTACTACTCGTAATGCGCACGATGAAGATTGTTGGAGCGTGGAGGTTGGAATTCAAAATTATTGTTTTATCTACCCTGCGTAGTATGGTATTATATGCGCATGAGCTCAAGTCGTGGAGTCAGTCTTCCCCTTGATCCATGACCTGATCTCGTGATCCTGATGGTGCCCCTCTGGAGTCGTGCCTTTGTTCTTGCCAAACAGCTTCAGTCCTGCTGTCTGTAGACATCCTCCTCATCTCTGCGAGCGTATGACAGAGCAATCGTGACGCTCTTGCTGCTGGCCTTCTCGTATGCTTCGGCAATGGCTTCGGAGTTGGGGAGTCCCTTGGAATGGCACTCCTTCTGCAGCTTCAACACGGCCTGCCGGGCAAAGCCTTGCTGCTTCTTGCATCGCAGGGCACCGGCGCGCGACATGCCCTCCAATCCGCGGACGCAGTAGTCGTCGGATTGCTGGCGCAGAGTGTCGCGTTGGCACTTCTGGATCAAGGCGATGGTTCGGGCGCTGTCTTCGCGGAAGCTGTCGTAGTTGTGCATGTCGTACCAGCGTTCGTGGATCTCTTCTGGGGATGGCATCGGGATGAGCAGGCCCTTTGGCTGTGAGTCGAATGTGACCTTCTTTCCCTTCTTCTCGTTGCGATGCTGCGTTGTGGCGGTCGTGGCGATGATGGGCTGGCTCGAGGACAAGGAGGAGACGAGGCTCTGCATTGTGGAAACGCTCTCCGTGGAGCAAGTCGAAGCAACTTCAGGGTCGACTGCGGGTTGGTGTTGGCGCTGCGCCTTCAGCTTGTTCGCGCCATTGCGGCCTCTCTGCATGCGGCTGAGGAGCGATGATGCCTTGGAGGACTTGACCATCTTATCGAAGTTGACGATGACACCTGATGGTGCTGCGTTGGATGCTGCCTTGGAACGACGGAACATGATGACTTTGTATTTGTTGCGAGTGCGGTGGATGCTGTGGATGTCGCGATTGTTTGCTTGGTTTTTGATTTTGTGAGGGTTTGGAGCCAGTCAGTTGTTGTTTGTTTGGGTTTTGCGGGTTCGTGCACGTATGGCGCATGGGCCTGCTTGCCACGTTGCTGCAGCGCTTCGCAAAGCGTTTTGTACTCACGCCACGCACTGTGGTGTTTGTTTGCGAGGGCATGGAGGTGGCGTCTGGCACAGCGCTTGGTGCGGGATACCGCACGGCTCACCGTATTGTTTTTCGGTGTCTTCCGTGATTGTGTTGCGCAACCGCGCGACTGTTTCGGCATCGTGGCAGCGTGGAGGAGAACAAAGCTCTTTCTTCTGCGAACTGTAAGCAGCAAGTTTTTATCATTCGACGAACTCGCTGTTGTATCACGGTGTTATTCACGGTAATAGGCCCTATTCGGGAATGCACTATTAAGTGCAACTATCAAAAACCATTGAGATTTAAGCAGAGGTAGTGATCTGTTTGGTCTCGTACAACACATCCATGAAGGAGAACATGAATACACGTTTGAGAGGACAGCAATGATGCTTCCCATGCCTTCCAAGTTGGAAAGGCATGATGAGTTGGCCGGATTGTGACATGATCGACGTTTCGCAACAAGACGGAGACCGCAGTGGTGGCTTAGCTGTACCGCAAGCAACTCCGTTGGGGTCACGTTCACCACTGAATGTCGTATGTCAATTCAAGACGAGGAACACGAGCTAACACCAACTACGCAGCCCCTTCTCGGAAGTCCGATTCTTTGTTTCGAACAGGCAAGAACGAGAGGGCGTGCAGTACTCGTACTAGTACTCTTCCTAGCATGTACAACTATGACACGGTTGAAAATGCACCGAGATGCGGATGATCTTCGAATCTTCGGCTTCGGCCAACCGAGCGACTACGACCTACGCTCAAGTGCATTGCTCCTCTTCGGCCCTAAATTTGTGTTCATCATTTGCGTCGTGATGATTCCACACAGCGAAGCGAGTTTGTGTTCGGCCCATGTCTACCCACTCTCGGTTCCATAAATGCGATCTCCACCAACACACACCCTCGCGCAATGGCGTTCCTTCAACGCGAGGAGTCGCTCGCAATTAGCGCAACATCTATGGATCAGGTCCAGGTCGAACGCATCCGTGGGCTGGACTGAGATGTCATATCCTCTGTCAGAATAAGACTACTGGTCCATTTCGTAGCTAGCTCATCATAGAATAGATCGCAATCTGGAATATTCGCAACATAGCACACCGGAAACGATTGTTAGCACAAGGGGAGGTGGCAAGGAGGTCATTACGGCACATCCTGGTACCAAGAGCGCCGCGCAGATCACGTGGCAACCCGTTTCCACCCTTGTGACTCTCTGGTGTGTCGCGAATCTGCAAAAGTACCAAACTCTCTCTCTGTGAGCAGAGGGCGACTGCGCTCGTTGTGCAGAGTCCCATCGTATGAAGGAGTGGAAAGCGTTCTGCTGCGCGGTTGCATTGTCTCTTCTCAACAACCCACGGTGTTCTGGTCACCCATCTCTTCTTCAGACCTCATCAAATAAACTCGATGATCAGGTGTGGTTGCACTGTTGTCGCGTTGGGAGTATCGTGACGAAAGCATGCTCTCGTTGTCGACAGCACATCCACATCACGCGGAGCTCCCATGGTCCGCAACGGGGATTTATCAGCTGCGAATTCCCCCACGATACAGAAACCCGAAGGCAGAAAGCAGAGATGTGGCGCGACCCAAAGAAGCAACTCTGGCGGCCTCATAGTTCTGTAACACAGAGTGCCACGCGACAGAAAATAGGACTCCAGAGGCCGCTTCCATCACACAGACAACTTGTATGGCAGCCTATCTACGCTCATGGAAACAAGCGCATGAGGCTGAAGAGGAAGAATGAAGCAAACAATCCAAACAACCACGATGACCACAAGAGCGCATTTGGCACGTTTGCCAGTTCCTCATCGGCCTGCGAGCCGCACCTACAAGTATCAATGTAGCAGTGGGTCCGACAACTCTTGGATTCTTGTTTCCCTTCCCAGAGGTGCAAGGGTGGCACAATGGACTCTTCCGGGGCGAATGAAGCAAGGCGGAACGAGAGAGAGAGAGTCAGGTGGCAGCAAACGGGGAGCATCGGTACTTGCATCCACGAGTATTGCCGAAGATACGATGTTGCGGCGGAACTGCCTGTTCTGCCCAAGTTCCTATTCGCACTCTCCCGAACTGGTCCGAAGATCGAAAGGATCATGGGCTTGTTGGAGGAATTAATCGATGCGGGTTGCTCGACCAAATCGTCATGCGCATTGTGTGATGTGCTCGTAGCTGCTAATGCTCATGCTCTGCCACCAGCATCGCGTTCACACCGTTCTCTCACCAACGCCACGAAACCGCGCCAGTGCTGATTGAAGGCGCCGCATGCTCCTCTTCTCCCAGAGTGGAGCGAGTAACACTTGAAACGGAATGTGGTGTTTGATTGCTGGCTTCGGGACTGTCGATGCTGGTTGGAGACGTGCCGCATGGACAGATCACTTTTCGCATCTTTGCAGTCATGATCATTCGTGAGCCGGTATACCACGTTTGAAAAACTACATCCACATATATAGCCTGTCGTGAATCATTGGAATACTGGCTCAAAACAAAAGTAATGCGTATTTCACCGCAATCTTGGTAAGATTCGTTTCAACAACATCACACCAACCAATCCAAGGAACTCCATCTCGCTGACAACGGAGTTCTGTTCTGTTCCTCCCCAACAAGATACCACGCAGGATCCAAAATCGACAGAACAACAAGAGCACCACACATCACCAATCGAACAGCCAACCCAACCCAACCTAACCTGACACCACATCACATCACATTCTTCTCCTTGCGTGGACTTTGATCCTCTGACTTGTTGGCTCGGTAATACTCGCAATCCATTTGCTCTCTACGAACGCGCTGCCATCCAAACTTCCATAGAGAACAGAGCACCACTCTGAGTGCCGCCACCATTCCCGCCTCCACTTCACCATGAACGCGTTCGCCAAATTGCTGCAAAGGAACACAAGTTCTTTGCCCATGGGACACAGGCTGCTGACAGCATCATTGTCATCATCACCATCATCATCATTTACCAGATCTCTCTCCACCAGCGGCACCACCCAACAGCCAGCAACCACATTGCGCAAGGTCGCGGTGTTGGGAGCTGGCGGAGGCATCGGCCAGTCGCTCAGCCTGCTGCTCAAGGCCAACCTGGCTTCCCATATCTCCGAGCTGGCATGCTATGACCTGGTCGGGACGCCCGGCGTTGCGGCCGACCTGTCTCACATCCCGCCACCAAACGGCATGAGTAGAACCATGAAGGTGACGGGACACCTGCCATCGTTGAGATCGTCCGCGTGGCCACCGAAAGCGGTCGAAGACGAAGGGCTCGCGGCAGCTCTGCAGGGCGCGGAGGTCGTTGTCATCCCAGCAGGCGTCCCAAGACGATTGGGCATGACTCGGGACGATCTTTTGAAGGTGTGTACTATAGAGTACTGTCCCGTACAACTCAAGCGCGGAAGAGGAGGGTGGCCTGATGTGCTTGGTTGCGTCTGATTGTGCTTTGCAGAGATGTCCGGGTGCGCAACAGATGAAGGTGGCGCGGCTGCACTATGTTATGCGCCATCATAATCTTGATGACTCGATTGAAGATGCCAAGGGCGGGTGGAAATCCCATTTCTCGAAAGAACGCGCAAATTGTTTCGTTCCTCTTTGTCCTTCGCGCCATCTTGCTCCCCCTTCCTCTCTCTTCTCACACACGTCTGCGGTCCTTTTGCTTCTTGGTGCATGTACCCATCGATCCCAACCTGCCATGTCATGACATGGTATGGTACGGTGCCCCTATCTTCATAATCTCATCGAACCCATCGACCCTTCGCCGTGCATTACATTGCATTGCGCTGCACGGTAATACGTGCGCTGTGATGTCTTGCGCTTTGATGGCGTCACCATTCAGGTCAATGCCGAGGCGATCCAAACCCTGATGAATGGAGTCGCTCAGCATTGCCCGGATGCATTCGTGGCCATCATCACCAACCCCGTCAACAGCGTAGTCCCCACCGCAGCCGAAGTCCTCAAGCTGCATGGCGCGTACAATCCCAAGAAGCTCGCCGGCGTTACCACACTCGACGTCTGCCGTGCCAACGCATTCGTTGCGCAGCATCTTCGTGCATCGAGCAACGTAGCCGAGGATGAGCTGAGGAACATCAACGTTCCCGTGGTCGGCGGTCACAACGGCATCACGATCCTGCCCCTCTTCAGCCGCATCCCGAACTTCCAACCGACCGACGAGGCACGCGAAGCCCTGACGGTGCGGGTACAATTCGGCGGCGACGAGATCCTGAAGGCCAAGGAGGGCAAGGGCGCGGCGACCCTGAACATGGCCTACGCAGGCTATCGGTTCACGGACAGCGTGCTGCGAGCGCTCGATGGTGAGGAAGGGATCTTGGAATGCGCGTACGTGCAATCGACGATCGTGCCGGATACACCCTTCTTCGCAACACCCTGCAGTCTCGGCGTCGATGGAATCGAGCAAGTCCATGGCATCGGCGAGATGTCAGACTACGAAAAGCAGTGGTTCGACAAGCTGGTGCCGTTGCTGCAGAAGCAGATACAGATGGGGGTGGATTTTGTTCACGGATGAGTCTCAAACGAGTGAAGTTTGAGGAGAGCGGAGTAGAGTCAGCTCTGTCGACATGGAACAAAGTGGGGTGGGCGCAACGAACGAGCATGGTATGTCAAGCATGTAGATGACATTCGCATCAATCAAAGTACTCGTAACGTGCTCGTAACAGTACTACGACAAAACCCAAATGGCATAGCTACATTCGTAAACATATTGCACGGCACTGCGCTGTGCCGTGCATGTCAACACTCTTCGTTGCTGCGCTCTTCTGCTCTTCTACGAGCTACAGCTGTCTTCTATAGCTGATACCATTTCTTCTTCTTGCTCTTTTCCTTCAGCTGGGCAGCCAGATCACCGAACGTGGCCGCCTGGGTGTGCAATTCCTGAGTCTTCCAGCCCAGATCATCGATCTTTTGACCGCGTTCTTGCAACCCGGCCATCGCCATGCCCATCGCGGCCTGTGCGCTCTCTGCCTTCTCGCGGGCCCGCTGACTTCGCTCGTCCTTCACCTCCTGCTCCAGTTCCTTGACTTGACGTTCCCTATCGCGTCGTCTCTCCGATGCCGCAGCCGCCACTTGCGCGGAACCAAACAACGCCCCGCGCTGCTCCACGGCCGCCATCTCCGAGTCCTTGCCCCCGTGCGTCTTCAAAATGCCCACGACGTGATCGAGCCTGTTGCGTTCGGCGTAGTACATGGGGGATCGGCTCTCGTAGTCCTCGAGATTCGGATCAGCACCAACGTCGCACAATCCCTCGATCAAGACGGCGTTGGGGTGGTCACATTGCACAGCGTAGTGCAGAGCCGAGCACTTGTTGAATCTGTCCAGCTGGTTGATGCGCTTGGAGGTTTTTGGATCGCGTTTCATTTGTCGTATGATGGATGTGATGCGTTCATTCGCAACATCTTCGTCCTCGTTGGATCTCTCGACCGAAGAGTTCGTGACGACCATGGTGCAGATTGGATGGACGATGAGCTCGTACTGCCATCCGAACTTGGTGGTGTCATAACGTGGATCGAACATGGCATTTTCCACGATCACAGTCTCGATGGCATCGCACCAAAGCTCGTTGGACCGGCACAGGAACTGCATCCGCCTCGGCTTTGCCACGGATTGATCTCCTGCGCTCCCATCACCTGATGCCGCTTTCATGGTGATGCAGAAGGATGAGCAACCTTTCGGAATCAACGCATCGCCGGGAACATCGGTCATATCCTCGAAACTCTGCACGTTGTTCCAGTACGTCGCAACGCTCACGCGGTTGCCATCTTCCATGACGATGAAGCCACGCGTGAAGAGCATCAACTCACAATCCACCATCCGGAACGCCGACGCCCCGACCTGCTTCCGGACTTGGAGCTTGCCGCGATGCACGATGATGGAATGCGGATTGTCGTCCTCGTTGGAGATCAAGTTGGAAGCCACGATGTTGTTCTCGTCGCCGATCACGGAATCCACAGCCTTATCCAGCACCTTCTTCATGGATCGGAAGCTGAACATACTCCTCTTCTTCCTCTTTTGCTTTTTGTCCTTCCTCGTTGGCGACGGTGGCGGTGTGATGGACATGGTGATGTTGCACTCTGACGACAACACCGCCAATTCGGACTGTTCTTGCGGATTGGCCCTATATCGCTTGCTGTACACCTCCGGGCGTCTCCAGCGCTGCTGTTCTGCGTAGTCCACTTTCGCCCAAGCCGGCATCGACCTGGAGGCATCTCGTGATGGAGACGAAGGCTCTGACCCAAGCATGCTCTTCATCGATGTGGCAACTGCCGCGCAGGCATCTCCCGAGGCGCAGGTCACGTCGATCAAGTGGTCCGAAACGTTGGAATTTGACCTCGAAGGTGAAGCAGTGGCAACGTTGAAGTCCTTGTCGATG
The DNA here is from genome assembly GCA_026770025.1 of Craspedostauros australis. Taxonomy (NCBI): domain Eukaryota; phylum Bacillariophyta; class Bacillariophyceae; order Mastogloiales; family Achnanthaceae; genus Craspedostauros; species Craspedostauros australis. The sequence goes on along the minus strand of JAMXDE010000010.1, from coordinate 1,885,007 downwards.
TCCATGTTCTCCAGCATTGCATCCAGATCATCTCCTTCGCCATCGTTGCCTTTGGCATCGCGTTGGCGGCCCTGATCGCCAGCACCCTTCTCATGCGAAGCGATGTTGTTTGCTTCCGTTTCTCCCTTCTTCTCCTCCCCATTGGCGTTGCCTTCATCGTAGTCATCATCGTAGTCATCATCGAATGGATTCGTCATCATGCTGTCCAATCCAGCGCAAATGCAAACGTCCGTGAGTTGATTGAACGCTGTGGTCTTGGTCGTTTCTGTTGCTCCTGTTGTTCCCTTCCCTCCGGTCTGAACCATGCTGCGTCCAGCAATTCACGATGCACCCAAAGAGGAGAGCGCCCGTGGTGTGGCTGCGCGTATGAGTCGTCGACGTTGGATGGAATCGATTTCTGGAAACACAATGACACCGACCGCAACGCCAACTCCGACATCAACAGTGCGACTATGAGTTGGGAAGTCGACGAAAAGCCAAGAAGGAAGGGTGGCGTGCGAGAGTGTGTACTAATAGGCAGAGAAACGGCGAGACGTCGGGCATGGGCGAGTATGGCACCATAGGACGCACGCGTACGAGCTGTGCGAGTGTGGGCGCGAGTGAGGATCTTCGTGAGGAACCTGGAGGCACTGCTTCCCACCAACGCAGCCAACACGGAGAAACGACAGTTGCGAACATTTGAACATGTCGATGTCACGAAAATAGAACTTTGAATTTCATTTTTCCGGATTCTCGGATCGATCAATTCGATTGTTTCCAACGCTCGACTAAAATGACTATACAGAGCCTGGGTGCGCGTTGGTACCGCAAAACGCCCGAGGAACTTCACAACAACGACAGCTGCATCCCCAACAGAATCCCCAAGCAAGAATAGGCGAACTTTCCACAGAACTCCTTTGAACGTGAGATGAATCGTGTCACAATTTGCTTTGTGAGATCGGCGACGTCTTTCTGGTCCCGCTTCGGCTTTTACGATTTCTGTGGCAACAAAAAACGGTGCAAAAAAAGAGTCGACGACGGCACTCTGCTCCGCACCGACCTCGTTGTGCGATCTCTGTTCGACGTGCAAGGAAAGGCACGAAAGTCGCGGATGGGCGAGGCTGCTGACGATTCCCAAAGCAGAGAAAATCACAGCAGATCGAAGTAGAGGAGAGTACGAGCACGTGCATGAATGGAAAAAAGAAGGAAGAGAACTGAATTGGAAGAACGTGCCAGGATGGCGCGAGACATCTGCCAAAGAGTGGGATCTGGGACGAAGTTTTGGCCGCCATGGGGACGGCACTCCGACATGGCCCACAGCACCGAAACACAACCTTGTGCGCCTCCGTCGAGACGACGACGGATCGAAAGACCTGCGAAGGGTTGCCCGCGAAGGAGGGAAAAGTTATGAACGTGAGTCCTGATGAAACAGTCGAAGGAAAGGCGATCCGCACTCATCTGTACCATACCCGTACAACGGAGTTCAAATGCGATGGTGAGGGATTGGCGACCTCAGAAATAGTTCTCCACTCCCCCAACCCCGCAAATTCATTTCGGCCAGTCCAGAAATGAGACCCCTCCTTCACAATCCCTGCCACCATCGCTGTTCGAATCGTGGCTCCCTCAGGAGCCGGGTCCGTCTCCGTGGCTTTCTTTCGCCCGTGTGCGTTGCTGATATACCAGCCACGAGCATGGCGATGTAGCAGCCAATGAACGTTCAAGACCGCTCTTACAAGGGCTATATCTTTATCTCGTCAGGTGTTCCTCATGCCCAATTGATGGTTGCAATCCCCCATGATCTTTGCCCAGAGCAGCAGCGGTGTCTGCATGAACAAGTCGGAGAAAGTCTCTCTTCTCCTTGCGGATGTGGATCGCCTACGGCAACATGAGCTGAGGTCAGGCGGAACAAGGCATCATCATACAACGTGGCGTGACGCGATGGAGCATGATATGATGTCATATGATGTGACGGAGGAACAACGACACCTTTGCTGTGCTGTTTATGTACTCGTTGTGCCAACTATGTACTCGTTGTGCCAACTATGTGTTTTCCGACTGTGATAGCGTGGTATCATCGCGTGGAGGTTCGACCACCTTTTCAAACCACAACCGCCCGTTTGCTTCCGTGATCCCACGGCACTTCGCTGTCCTCTTCCAATACTCCTTCCCCGACGATGCCCGCCGCTTATCGTCCCTCAATCGTATCAAGAGATCTTGGACATCGGTGCGGATCTCGTGGCAACCGCCACAGAGATGATTCTTGGCAAGATTCTGAGCTGCCTGGTACAGCATGTCCAGTGATCCTGTCATGCGTACGTAGCATTGGTGTTTTTCGCGCCATCGATATTTGTATCGGAGTCCCATTGCAATCAGAATGAGGATGAAGTTGGGTATTGCCGCAATGTATTCGTCCGGTTGGATATGGTCAGTGAATTGTTGAGGAGGGGTGTGCATTCCAAGGTGATCGATTTGTGAGGAAATGATGCGCAGAATTGAGCCACCACATTTTAGACAGGCATGACGTCTTCCCATCAGCATGAAATACCACGGTACCACGCACGCGCGTGTCCGTGTGCATGTTTCAATACAAGTAGAATGCATCTGCCGTCGCATGGTACTTCAGCTCGGCCGTTGCAAATCATGCTGATGGCACAAAATGTACTCGTAGGTAGTATGCAATAGAAGAGCGCAGGAAGACGCAGTTGATCAAGACTTCAGAGCACTTTTGTACGTACCGGGATAGTAGACAGCCCCAGCAGCTCGTCTGTATTCTGGGAGGTGCGAGCAATGCCGGCATCTCAGCCCGACCTGACCTTCCAGGATTGCTCTGGCTGTGCGGGATGCATTGAACTGGACATCGGTGGTCGTGGCCGCAAAGGCTTCAATTTGCCGGCGCAGAGTTGATTGGTATGCCGACAATGCCATATCGTCTGACATCCAAGAGAGCGGGACAACACCGGGCTGAGTTCTATTCGAACTTCCATCGTCGCTGCCTTGACGGAAGCCCGGATCCACCGGCCCGGCAACAACAGAAGCGGGCAAAGCATGGTCTGCGGAGATGAATGATGACAGCATGGTACTCCTTCCCAACCTTGGATGCGTATTGGCTGACACCAACGTGGCCGGCACATCAGTCGCAACAGCTGTTGCTGTGGCTGAAGGTTGATAGACCTGGCGTGCGATGGGTTCGACATCCATCGGTTGCGCGAAGAACCGAGGCTGCTGCTGCTGACCAAATTGCATGGAATATGCCAGCTGCGTTTCGGGAGCATTGCTGATTTCAGTTGCACGCCTGATAGCTATCCATGCTACATGATTTTCAACTCTGAGTCTACCCGCCATATCGACCGGAAGTGCTGTTGGTGGGACACCGAAGGTTTCCAACCGGGATGCAAAATCAGCGTTGGAGTCTAGTAAGAAGGAAATGATGCATTCGGCGGAGGTTGATGGTGCATGCCATAATGTAGTCCAACGCGTGGCCATCGCAGTGTGTGACGTGTGGCGGTAACAGATGGCAGGGGAGAAGTGCGAATCGAGGACAAGGCAACGATTGTCAGTAGCTGTCAGGTCAGCACATGTCAGGAGAGTGGCAAAGTCCCAAGATTGAAAGCTGTTGCGAAAAGCCATTCATTGTTGCTCGCATCGATGCTCGTACTTACTGAGATGGACGCGTAGCGTCGCCTTGGCAGCATCGGAGAGTACTGATTCGTATAGAAATGCCATCGCGTCAAGCGACATCAGCTCACCGTGGATGAGATGAAGCTCTCGCACCTTCACAGGAGCGGCAAACCTGAAAAATTTCTCCATCTTGAGGAACAGATCAAGGTCGAAGCGATTCGATACTTGTGTTCCGACATCGTATCGCACACGCACAATACCATCGCGCTGAAGACTTGCATCTCTTGAGATCACATCCAGCACGTAGAATGCAGCGCGCATCTGGTCGTTTGTGAAGTTGCCGCAACGTCGCGGTCGTGTCATACGCATCGTGAGAAAGTAGATTCGTCATCGTCGCAAGTGCCAAAGTGCAAGGTGGAAGTGGAAGGGCAAAGTTGCAAAGTGTCAGATCATGCTCAAGATGTTGGAATTACAGTGCAGCGCGAAGTTGCGAGACCAACCCCCAAAGCCATTCAGGTGGTGCTTTCTCGTCCCTCTCACATACGCTCATGTGCATGTACGTATGCACATGTACATGCACATGGATCAACTTGTGGAAATGAAAATGGAACAGGAGCAAATGATTGTGCAGATTCACGTGCAAGCACATCCGCAGCCTGATGCACAGACGCATCTGCATGTGCGGATGCAAACGCAGATGCAGTGTCATGCATAACATCACCCATGCATGGTCGTGTGTCGATGGATCACAGCAGGAGTAGCATGGAATGACTCCGGCATCTGGGCTTGGTCATATTTGTGCAAACAAGATGGCATCCAGGTCAATGCGACCACACTTACCATACTCTCTCGGTTTGTGTGCATGCTGGCAGTTTCGTGGAAGAATACGACTGTCCTGCCAAGATGATCTGGCTGCGGGAGTACTTGCAGCGCACCCGAGCACAGCGCTTCTTGGTCCTGCTGGGAAAGATTGGATAGCGCTATCTCCTCTCCCAAACATTCAGCACCAAACAGCTCCTTGATGGTGTCGAAGTACTGCGTCAGACGATGGGCCGCAAGCCCGTACTGGAAGTCTTCCGCTCGCAGGAACTTCATCCGCATTCGTAGATCAGTCCTCAAAGCAGCGTTGTTGGCACATGCTTGCTCGTACGACTCCCTTTCGTTGTCGCTCATAGCATTTAGAAGGTTATCCAGCTGTTGGATGTGACCACTGATCACACCAGGACTGTCATTCTCGCCTTCATCGTGGCAGTGTTGTGCTCTTGTCGGCCTCTGCGGGGAGCCTCGATCCGAGTCTCCTGATGGTGCCTTCATGTTCGTGCCTGTACTTGTCACACTTTGGGACGCCCGTTGCTTGGCAATCCACCTGCACAACTCAGTATCTTCACTGCGGCGTACCAGTATGGTTGGTGCGATCTTTGGTCTGTGTGCTTTGCTCTTCGCTCTTCGCTCTTAGTTCCTTGGCTTGTGCACTTTCGGATGTGTGCGTGTTCGGTCGTGTTTGTTGCTATTGTAGATGCTTGGTCCAGGCGCGTTCTTGATTCACTCTTTGCAGGCGCATACGCCGAGGAAGACTGATATGCGCTCTGCTTGCGTCTTTTGGCCGTATTGCTCGGCTCCTTGGCCAATGCTGGGCTCTTCGAATTGTTTGGATCAGTTGGGCTATTGCTTGTATGGTTGCTTTCCACTGCTCGTTGCCTGCGATGTTGTTGGCTCACTTGTCTGTTGTCGACCACCGCTAGTCACTCCGAGTCACTTCGAGTCCACCAACGTCACAGCCTGGTACTGAAATCGCCGATGATCGTATGCTGCGGTCCTGACAGCCTCTGTCTCTACAACGAGCACGAAGTTTGGTTTTGAAAGCAAAAAGTGGCGGTGTTGCAGCGTTATTGTTGGCAATCTGCTGATGATTGTCAGTTGTGATTGATGGTTGTCCTTATTGTATCCGAGGAACAGTTCTGTGCGCCATTGCCATCTGCTTTTTCTGATCTGTTGCCCACAATGGAAAAATCAAACAGCTGTTCGAAACAGGTTGTGGTTGTCGCAAACATTCCCCGCAAGAGTAACCTGTTAGCCCCAAAAAGCTGAACCATTTACCACAGTGTTGCCGCGACAATGGTGTGGTACTCGTGCAAACACATGCAAGTTGTGTACCACACCACACGAGACACACGTACCGTACTGCACCGCGCCGCATTCGTACCATACATCATCTGCCACCTCCATCTGGACGCAGTCTCAAATGTGACACACAAACACAGCACAAAGCGCACAGGCAACCGCATTCGCGCTCACACCAGCTGCGAGCTACCGACGGGCGAGGACGAACCTGATGAACACGATGAACACGACGAACGCGAGCACGAGCACGAGCACGAGTACGAGCGGGATACCAAATACACCAAAGGAGTACGCGCGGGAGTGTGATAACGAAAGACGGAGTCGGCAGCAACAAGGCGCTACGGGCCTCCGTTCTTTTGTGTCGACTGGATTCTACTGCTCCGTTGTGCCCCATTCTTAGTAACGGTTCAATGCGCACGATGACGACATGGTCTCGTTTTAACACTCCTGTGGTAGATAAAATTACTTATTCTCTTGTGAGTTGAAACGCAGGCTGCGATCTGGCAGTGGGAGACCTCATTTTCTGTGTTTTTCTGCTTCTCTGCAGAACTTTGTGAGCCAACTTGGCGAGACACGAGGATGACCACCGTTCCGTCGGGGACTACCACGCGGCCATCTGCACCCTGGCCAATGACGCACTGACTATTGGTACTTGTGCGATCATGCCTGGGGAGTACCGCTGCTCGCAAGATCACCAAAGGACGAAGGTGGAAGGCTTCGGAAGCAATTCTCTTCCCCAATTCCTTGCGGTGGCGTGACTGCAGGCTTCGTTGGTCCGCGTGTGGACAAAGCCACAGCGGACCGAGGGATGGTTTGCCCGAAGGGATTCACGGATGAACGGCTAAATAATGCTTCCGCCGTCCATTCACAACAGTTCCTGCGATCAGAATTGTGGCATCATGTGCAGCAGAAGCAACAGATGCGAACGCTACATCAATACATACCAACTGAGCGGAGCATTTTTTCTCTCCAGGCTACGAATACACATCCCAGGTACCAGCATCGAAAGTCCTGGCCAGCACCAGGAACTCACACATCATCTCCAACTTCGCACATTCCCCGCCTGCTCCACCATGCGATTTGCGTCCTTCCCGAGCAGGCAGCTACTGTGCGTGTTGGCACCAATGTTCACAAGCACCTCGCCTTTTGGGAGTACGACTACGCGTTCTTGTGTGCAAGCTTCGTTCACGCGGCGAACGGCAGTGCGCGAAGATCGCAAGCCGGCTGACAATCGGTTGGACCGCAATCGAGCTCCTCGGAGAACCGTCTGTTTCTGTCGCGCAACACATCACCTCCGCAACGACGTGTAATCCACTCCCGAGGCACAAACAACAAGTGATACAAATAGATGTACGCACGCACACAGTGTCCGCACAAGTACCCGTCCTCGCAAAACTCCGGCGCAAAGCGGGTGTGCAATAAGCGCCTCTTTGTGCGGTACGACTACTCGCGAGATGGACCAGCACGGCACACCCTTCGACTAACGAAGACAACAAGTATTGATACTCGGAGATCGTCCGCCAACGTCTCTCAAGGTCCCTTGGCTTCGGTTTCTGTCGCGAACACGTTGTTAGCGCCAACGTTGCTGATGGGCAAATGGCTCCAAGAAATGAGGTTTTTCACTGACGCGATATCTCCGACTACTTCGAGTAAATTGACGCCAACCCAAGAGCCCATCATCGCCAACCGATGTCAACAAAGAACGATGGCGCAAGCAGTTGGTCTGGGACGATGCGATGTGATGTGCCTCTCGTAACGCCGCCACTCGCAGACAAAGAGGGTGGCCAGAGCCTCGCCGGATCACATTTCACATCATTTCTCAGAGGTCCGCAGTATCAGAGCTTTCCTGGTCCATTTCCATTTCTTTAGTCCGAAGCACCACAAGCCGAGAGACACGCGCACTCGCAGATATCATACCTACGAGCTGCTCATGGATAAGTCTTACCAGGCAGCCGTCGACGCGCTGTTCTCGGGCACCCATCAGGCGCGTGGCAAGGATGAGATTAAGAGGGCAGCGGCACGGAGGACGAAGACGGTGCAGGACATGAGAACATATCTGGACCGAATTGGACTCGCGAGCCTGCACCAATCTCCTCCACAAGGTACCGGCAGCAGCAGCACCACCAGCACTACTATCGCCGACTCCAAACCTCCATTTTCCAAAGTCATCCACATCACAGGGACGAAAGGGAAGGGTTCGACAGCCTGCATTTGCGAGAGTATCCTCCGCCGAACCTATGCGTGCAGAACCGGTCTGTTTACTAGTCCGCACTTGGTGGACATCCGCGAACGAATCCGGCTGGACGGGAAGCTGGTGTCCAAGGAGGTGTTCGGCGATGCCTACTGGACAGTACGGCGCAGATTGGAGGCACATGGCACCTCAGCTGAAGATGCTGCCGGTAGCTCAGACGATGACGGTCTCCCAGTGCTACCAGGGTACTTCCGAATGCTGACGCTGGTGGCGATGTACATCTTCACGAAGGTGCAGCCAAAGCTGGATGTTATCGTCTTGGAGGTCGGGATGGGTGGTCGATACGACGCAACCAATATACTGGACACGATCGAAGGCCACAGAAGATCCGTGTGTGGCGTGACGCTGCTGGACTTCGACCACACGCGCATCCTTGGCTCGACGCTTCCAGAAATCGCGTGGGAGAAGGGTGGCATATTCGCACAGAAGAAGGATGGTCACACCGTCACGCCCAGGCCCCCTGCAGATGAGGAAATCAGCTCACCAAATGCCACGGGACACGCATCGAGCAAATCATGCTACTGCTTGGACAGCAACATGGACGATGTCGTGTCCATGTTTCGAAACTGCGCTCGCAATGAAGGAGCAGGCGCGTCCCTCAAGATGGTGGATGCGCAAGGTCGGCGGGTGCGGCAACTTTTGGCCAAAGCAAGAGCCGTGTTTGGATTGGCAGGTGAGCACCAGTACGGCAACGCTGAACTGGCGCTCCATTTATGCGAAGATGCCGCAGCCAACGGTAGCGAAGGCTGCGGCAATCGAAATCGCGATGACAGCGACGGAAAATTCATCGATGCGTTGACTCAGGTGACATGGCCTGCACGTTGCCAGACCGTAGAGGCAACCGACAGGATCACGTTGAGACTTGATGGTTCTCACACCATCCAATCGATGGCAGCAACAAAGCAATGGTTCGAACAAACAGTCGGCAAGCCAGTTCACGGTGCATCACATCCCAACACAAGCAGGGCCATCCTCATCTTCAACTGCAGTCACGAGAGAGATCCGTTGGAATTGTTGCAGCTGCTTTCCTCCATTGGTTGGCAGAGGGTGTACTTTTGCCCCGCCAAAGCACACCGGCCATCACCCGTCACACCTCCTACGGCGAGGGAAATACTCGCCAAGCACGGAATGACCATTGACGGCAGCAAGATCACCAACGACGAAACGCCGACCAATCGATGGCAGCACACATTGGCCTCGCTCTGGAATCACATCGAACGGCCAACCGCTGACAGCGATTGCGCCGTTGTATCCGACAAGAACTCCAAAGAGATCTGGCAGGAGCTGCAGCAGGAAACCGGCGCGCGGATGGAGATCCTCGTCACTGGCTCGTTATACCTGGTCGGTGCACTGTTGGAAGAGATACAGTGGCATGAGGCATCCGTCGATGGATACACTCTTGCATCATGAAGCCTTCAGCGCCGCCATTAATAATGTTTCATGCCGCTGGGAGTAGATCCATAATCCCATCGGTATCTTTCGCGCACCTACTTCTACTTCTACTCCTAATCGCGACACGCAGAGCTTGGCTCTAGATTCTCGTATAATACACACGATGGAGATGAAGACGTGAACACATGAAGAGATGCAACTGTTTGTGTTGGTGCTGCCGTTGGTAGACTGATGGATAGGTAGACTAATCTAGAGCCTGTTCACAAGAGAACGCGACGCGGAGAGACTGAACACGACTGAAAAAGGCGCATTCTTCTCTTCGGCCACTTTTGGTACGATTCATGTGGTTTCTCAATTTAACGTGACCAGCAACATGCGGAATCGTGTCAGAATTTCAATCCTCATCACGTTTGGGCAACAGGTGAAGTCGACACATGCAATGCAGGCGTTGCTGTAGGCGAAGGCCAGACACGCTTTTTGTTTGCGTTGCGGAAGCAAAGCCCCAATTCCTCCAACATCTGCGTTGTTCTTCATTGGACTGCGCCTCAAGTTCTACCATCTCATCACATGAATCGCAACTGCGACTGGATGTCGGCACTTTCTTCGATAGCGACGTTTGTGCAAGGCTGGGGATCGTGTGGATTTTGGTTCATGTTCTACGACTACGGCTACGAACAGGAGTACGAACAGGAGTACTGAGACTTGGACATATTCGTACTTGTATCATCGATCACGCTACTCGCACAACAGCGAGACAACGAAACTCAACGCTTTCGCTTCGATCGTGCCAAGTCGTTCCACTTCCTGCGACATCTCACAGGTATGCTCATGTGCATAAGTGATTACACAGTTCGTACACAAGACGTCGAGATGCGGCCCATCATCCTGCGCGAGACACTGATTGATTCCGATGAGGGCATCTCGATCACAGTCTCATCTCACAAAACCAATCATTTGCAAAATCAAAAGCAAATCAAACCAACGAGCACACAGGCAAACAAACATCCAAAGCAAAAGCAAACACGCACACAAACTACCTAAATCCAAGATGAAGATCAGCCTCGCAACTTTCCTCGCAACCATTGCCGTCGCACACGCATGCCCATACCTCGGATACACCACAGGCGGCGACAACCCTCATGACACGGATGCTGCCGCACCGTGCGCAGACGATGCCATGCATGTGAACGACGGATCCGTTCATGGTGGCCGTGCTTTGCACCGTAGTAGAAGACGTGGAAGTTCCGATTCCCAGAGCACTGACGGCGATGCATCCAGCCGAGCCACTGGCGACGATGGCACCCCGCTGGACTTCGACGCCCCAAGGGACGCAGTCGACTCGCTTCGATACGAAGTCGGTGAGATGGTCCGAAGCAGCGAGCGTCTTGGACCGCAGCTGGTCCGTCTCATCTTCCATGACTGCGTCGACATGTGTGACGGGTGCATCAACCTAAACAACCAAGACAACAATGGATTGCTAGCCCCAATCGAGGCTCTCCGCCCATTTGTGACAAAGTATTCTCAATACCTCACCCGTACCGATGTGTGGGCGGTGGCTGGGATGACGGCCGCGGAAACGATGCAACCCAGAACCAAGTTCGACTACCGTTTCGAGGTGTACGGTCGACCGACATGCGACGCTGCTGGCTTCAGCGAGACAGCCGGTCCAGAACGAGAGCTGCCAGGAGTGAACCTCACCACCGAACAACTGCTCGAATACTTCCGGCAGCACTTCAACTTCGACGCTGACGAGACTGTAGCAATCATGGGCGCACATACGCTGTAAGTTTGAGGTGCTGCCTTCGCGTGAGGGTGTGCTGCGGCTGCGGCTGTGGTTGCGATTGTCGAATGAGATACACAGTATGCAAGCGCAAACAACCTCGCTCACCATTGTTCTCGCATCATCTCTCAATCCAACACTGTGTGCATGTACATGTGCGCCCATGCTTCCATCTATCCATTCGACCATCAACGCAGCGGAGAGCTCAACGAGGAAAACTCCGGTTTGGTGGACGGTGAATGGGTGCAGGATGAAACAACATTGGACAATGAATTCTTGCGCCGTGTACTCGACGGAAACTTTGACATCGAAGTTGCTGCCAATGGCAATGCCATCTGGGAACGTAACGGTGGAGGCGATGACGACTTCTTCCTCAATGCCGATCTCGCACTGGCGTACGACTTCGCTGGGTCCATGGATCCCAATGGCTTCGTGACCTGCAACTTCGCCGGCACCACCGCAAACCTTGGCGCTTCTAACTGCGCCAGCGCGAGCACCAGTGCCAAGCTTGCCGAATACGCGAGCAACGGAGCTCTGTGGTTGGAGGACTTCCGCAACGTGTTCGAAAAGATGGTGAACAACGGTATCAATACAACCGAATTGCTGGAGGTCGGTTTACCTTCTGGAAATGCAGCCGCCCCTCCATCCGCATCGCCAGTGGTCCAGCTGAGCGCTGTTGTAGCCGCTCAATCCATTGGGTATCTCCTTCTATTTGCTTGATCACGGCGGCTGCTGCGCCTTGTCGCACTGCATCTCCAGATGCGCGAAGTTGGACAACACCTTGGTTCGGTGAACATGGTATACTTGATATAGTTAGAATATACCATTTACAGTAACTCCATCTGTGTTCTTACTGTGATAACGGACCATGTATGTTGTATCGGACAACAATCGAACATTGGCGGATGTTCGGCCACTCCCATTTTCTCGTCCTGTTGTTACAACAGCGTTCCTGCCAGTCTCTACCCGGCTTTGAGCCGAAGGACAGTTCCAGACGATGCTGTGTGATCGTATGTTTGGCTAATCAGATAGTTACAATTGATTTTTATGGTGTTTGTTTGCTCTCTCTTTTGTTGTTACTTGTTGCTGCTGTGATCTTCTTGCTGACCTGGCACAGTGGTTGTGTGGTCTCGGTTGGTTTTCCTTGCCTGGTCTGGTCTTCGTCAGGATGTCCCGAAACCACAGGTAGACCGGGAATGTAGGTGTCTTCCCCAACACACTCCTTTGATCCCACCAAGGCTTCCTTGTATGACTTGCCCTTGATGACATCACCAGTATGGTGGTTGAGGATAGTGTCTCGGAATGTTCTGAATTTGGTTCGCTGGAGTGGCTTCGTGAAGAAGTCTCCGAGCATGACATCTGTTGGACAGTACTGGATGGTGATGTCTCCTTTTTCGATTCGATCTGTGGCAAAGAAGAATCGCATGTTGATGTGACGAGTCCGTTTGCTGCTTAACCCTTGACCGTTCTGTTCCAGGAGCATTGCACTTGGCTGTCCTGATAAGTGATTGTGGGGCCAAGGTCGATAACATGCTCCTGCAGGAAATACTGTGTCCATAACACTTGTGGCATGACATTGTCAACTGCCACGAGTTCTGCTTCAGTCGAGCTCCTGGTGTTCAGTTTTTGTTTGGACGAAGTGGCGTATATCTCCACCTCCTGCGGACAGACATGCTCCTGTGCGGCTGCGCATATTGTCCCGTTATTGTACACAGCGAAATCGCACGAGTCCGTCAAGAGAGATCAAGTCTTTCAGGAAGATGGCGATGAGCTGGTGTAGTAAAGACACTGATTGGGTAGAGTGACTTCTGAATCTATGTTACCTTTCTTGTGTTGTATCTCATGTTGCTGTGTTGAAGGACAGCTCTTGGTCATGCATCTTTGCAATCTTGTTCTGACGTGGAGATGACCCATGATGTAGCGATGACGCCTCTTGTGTCGATGTCACTTGTCACCACTCCATGGCACTGTCGATTCCGCATTCCATTGATGATGCTTGAGGTCGTCGATGTTGGTGTCGCTTCAGGTTTAGTTGGGAAGTAGATCATTTCAAATATTGACGTCTCATGCTTTTCCGGGTGGTGGCCAGACCAAATCTCTGATGCTCTCTGTTGGAAGGTTCCGCGCACGGAGAATCGGTAGTAGTCACACTCTTTGTCGAAAGTGTTTCTGTTACTTGTTACTGTAGTCATTTCTGATTGTTGATGAGCGTGCGTGGGGAATGAGATGATCAAGATGCTCTCTTGATCCATCTCCTCTCCACGGTCGTTGCTGGTGCAATCCTCTTGCACCTCCCATGCACATTGGTCTCCTTGTTGCGCGTTGATGTTGTCTTGGTTGTTGTTGACCTTGTCGCAATTCTCTCATTGTCTCGTCGTTGTTCCATTCTCAGGTTTTGTTGAATCTGATGATTGATGGAATCTGTTGGATTATTTAAAACATATTTCATTCTCTGTAGACCTGGTAGGTAAGGCCTTCAGGTATCGTCGCATGTGATGGATACTGTGGTATCTGCTGGTATCGCGGTATCCTGGCATTTTAGTATCGCAGTATCTTCGTGGTATCGTGGTTGGATCGTTGTGACATCACCAGTTTTGGGTCATGATTGCGCCAACAAATATTCCCGACGGCAAGCAAGTGTGACTGATGCATACACATCCGAGTACACACATTCCGACACAAATGCACGACTTTCTGGCAAGGAGGGAACCAAACCTAAACGGGTTACCAGGATGTGTAGCTTCTGCCGAGTCTATATCTGTAGGGATCATTGGGATATATACCATGGAAAGAAGTGAAATAGACACAAACAAGAATTCAGTAGTTTCCCACGACAACACTAGTTGTGAGGGGTACAGACTTAGTTTTCACGTAGGCCCTGGTAGGGAAAATTCGTTCAAAAAACAACTAGTGTCGTTATATCGCCCATAATATGGGCGTTAAGCTCCGGTCGTAAAGGGATACACTAATAACAAATTTAACGCTATTAACGTCTATCTATGACCACTTAAGGGTTTATCGGCAACAGGGCGTTATGTGCTTGAGTGCATACATAAGTGACTACACGGATCGTGCACAAGACGTCAGCATGCGGCCCATCATCTTGTGCGGGACACTGATTGGTACCGATGGGGGCAGTCTCATCTCACAAAACCAATCACCGGCAAAATCAAAAGCGAATCAAACCAACGAGCACACAGGCAAACAAACATCCAAAGCAAAAGCAAAAGCAAAGCAAAAGCAAAGCAAACACGCACACAAACTACCTAAATCCAAGATGAAGATCAGCCTCGCAACTTTCCTCGCAACCGTTGCCGTCGCACACGCATGCCCATACCTCGGATACACCGCAGGCGGCGACAACCCTCATGACACGGATGCTGCCGCACCGTGCACAGGCGATGCCATGCATGTGAACGACGGATCCGTTCATGGTGGCCGTGCCTTGCATCGTGGTGGAAGACGTGGAAGTTTTGATTCCCAGAGCACTGAGGGCGATGCATCCAGCCGAGCCACTGGCGACGATGGCACCCCGCTGGACTTCGACGCTCCAAGGGATGCAGTCGACTCGCTTCGATACGAAGTCGGTAAGATGGTCCGAAGCAGCGAGCGTCTTGGACCGCAGCTGGTCCGTCTCATCTTCCATGACTGCGTCGACATGTGTGACGGGTGCATCAACCTAAACAACCAAGACAACAATGGATTGCTAGCCCCAATCGAGGCTCTCCGCCCATTTGTGACAAAGTATTCTCAATACCTCACCCGTACCGATGTGTGGGCGGTGGCTGGGATGACGGCCGCGGAAACGATGCAACCCAGAACCAAGTTCGACTACCGTTTCGAGGTGTACGGTCGACCGACATGCGACACTGCTGGCTTCAGCGAGACAGCCGGTCCAGAACGAGAGCTGCCAGGAGTGAACCTCACCACCGAACAACTGCTCGAATACTTCCGACAGCACTTCAACTTCGACGCTGACGAGACTGTCGCAATCATGGGCGCACATACGCTGTAAGTTTGAGGTGCTGCCTTCGCGTGAGGGTGTGCTGCGGCTGCGGCTGTGGTTGCAATTGTCGAATGAGATACACAGTATGCAAGCGCAAACAACCTCGCTCACCAGTGTGCTCTCATCATCTCTCAATTCAACACTGTGTGCATGTACATGTGCGCCCATGCTTTCATCTATCCATTCGACCATCAACGCAGCGGAGAGCTCAACGAGGAAAACTCCGGTTTGGTGGACGGTGTATGGGTGGAGGATAAATTAACATTGGACAATGAATTCCTGCGCCGTGTACTCGACAGCAACTTTGACATCGAAGTTGCTGCCAATGGCAATGCCATCTGGGAACGTAACGGTGGAGGCGATGACGACTTCTTCCTCAATGCCGATCTTGCACTGGCGTACGACTTCGCTGGGTCCATGGATGCCGATGGCTTCGTGACCTGCAACTTCGCCGGCACCAACGCAAACCTCGGCACTTCTAACTGCTCCAGCGCGAGCACCAGTGCCAAGCTTGCCGAATACGCGAGCAACGGAGCTCTGTGGTTGGAGGACTTCCGCAACGTGTTCGAAAAGATGGTGAACAACGGTATCAATACAACCGAATTGCTGGAGGTCGGTTTACCTTCTGGAAACGCAACCGCCCCTCCATCCGCATCGCCAGTGGTCCAGCTGAGCGCTGTTGTAGCCGCTCAATCGATTGGGTATCTCCTTCTATTTGCTTGATCACGGCGGCTGCTGCGCCTTGTCACACTGCATCTCCAGATGCGTAAAGTTGGACAACACCTTGGTTCGGTGAACATGGTATACTTGATATAGTTAGAATATACCATTTACAGTAACTCCATCTGTGTTCTTACTGTGATAACGGACCATGTATGTTGTATCGGACAATAATCGAACATTGGCGGATGTTCGACCGCTCCCATTTTCTTGTTCCCTTGGTGAGAAACCACGCAAATCAAAACGCCAGAAACAATGACCAGAGGCAGCTCCAAGCCAAACACCTCTCACAGAGACGATACCAACACGTTTACGTTCATGTATGTGTGTATGTATGCATGCATACTCCACAACTTTCCAGAAAATCGTCACATGCACGGGCACAGTGCCTGAAAATATTATAGATCGACACTCATCCATTTTTGTTTGCTCAGTGGAATAGCAACAGGCAGACAGGATCATGGCGTTGAAGAAGATCGGGCAACCGACACATGCTGGCGGCATCATCAGCAGCGGCAGCAGCACGGGAGCATCGTTCTGGAGGAAGATCGCGATGTTTCTGGTGGGGATCGTTCTCGTGCAGTGGATCATCATCGTATCGCTGATCATGAGGACGCAGCAATCGAACCATGAACTCAACCCGATCCACGCTGCCACAATCAATACGTTGAGAGCGGCGCAATTCCAACATCTCGATGCTGCTCAAGCGACAAAGATGAATAACTCCATGAAGGACGGGAGCGGTTCCGAAGACAGCCCTCGCCAACATCCTCTACCTCCAGCAGTATCCTCATTCAACGGCCATGACAGCAGCAACATTGGTAGCATCCAACAACCCGGCATGATCAAAGGTGTTGCGGTGACCCTGTTCCTGCGCAATCCAAAGTGGTTTCACAGACGATACGTCATCATGCTCAACAACGCCATGAACAATCTCCCCGATGGCTGGGCGTTGCAGGTCTTCGTCAATCAGGGATGGCTCGAGAAAGATGTGCTGCGCTTCCACCCTGCATTGAGACGCATGCTGGGACCTGCCATGCAACACCAGAGCGCGAATCAAACGATCACAACGAGCCGGATACCCATCATCGTCACGCCGTTGCCTCAGAACATGACAGCCCGCAGAACGAAGCCCAAGGAGGTGTTGAAATCGAGGTGGTTCTGGAACTCCGTCGCCGCCGAGAACGTCTTCGTCTTTGGCGGAAACGGCGCCGTATGCTCCAACCATCGATCGGAGAGCTACGATTGGGATGTCTACACGCAGTACGACTTCGTGGGCGTGCCGAATCGGGGGCGGTACAATGGCGTCGGCGGCGATGGTGGCACGCACTCCTTCCGCCACAGATCTGCCATGCTCTCCATCATTGATGAATTCCCGCCGGAGAAATCGGATGACGTGGATTGGAAGTACTTTTTGCAGCATATGTATCAAAAGAATCAGGCAGGCGCACAGGAGCGGCTGTACCGATTGGCAACACCGGAGGTCACCCGAGCATTTGGTGGCATCCAGTACGTGACTTCGGATCAGCTGGGGACTTCGGAAAAGCCTGATCTGGTGGAGCTACCTTTGGTGCTATCCGGAACGCTGGCGTCCTTGAATTGGACGATACGGGACCACGTGCTCAACATCTGTCCAGAACTCAAGGCCATCTTTCCATCGTTGCATGAACGTAAGTACTCGGACGATGTGAATAATCCACTGCAGAGAATACGACGATGATGCACTGCGGTGTGTCGGCGGCTGTGCTCTTGCTTGCGCATTTGCCTGCACCGAAAGAGGACAACAAAATCCTTTCCATTGCTGTTCTCATACTCACCATGCGACACGTGCTCTCCTCGCTGCCACCAAAATGCGCACTCTTTCACGTCATGCTCCGCATTCTCCTTCCTGCAGCTTCATGTTTTGGCGCGCATCCGAATGGCGAACAGTGCAAGGCGACCATCTGCGCGCTCCGCGACAAGCTCCCGAGTGGTGGTTGTTGACACGCCACGCAATGAACCTGGTTTTGCGTTTTGCTCTATTTCGTGGACTGGAGAGGATGCCCACTCTTACGTACCCTCATGAGCGCATGGTACAAACAAGAAACATGGCACGTGCAGTTGTATCTACTCCACTAATGCTGAGCAGTATGCGTGTCCAACCATTAATTCACTAAACGGAAGGTGTTATTGGTGCTTTACAGAAAAAAACACGCGGGATGTGGTGGTCGTTGCGTTTTGTTCATATCCTTTTTGATGTGGTACGTATGCAAGACTCGACTAGTGCGTACTCCATACCAAATCAATGCAATCCCATGCGATGCATGAGCTCGGCTTGGATCACCAAGGGCAAGGCGACCTGCTGCACCCGTAGCTCGGGATGCAACGCCGCGGCCACGCCTTCCATGATCTCCACGGCCAACGCGGCATTGATGAAGGCAGGCTCCAGTTTGACGTGATGCCGGCATGCCAAGGTGCAAATATCCGTGATGTAATCGCCCACGTTCTCAATGAAATTCTGCCCTTCGTCTTTGACGCAAATGTATTCGATGCCGTCGATGAAGGCCTGCACGTCCCTTTCGGCTTTCTGGCGGATCGCGAGCTGTTCGGCCGCGAGCTGGGCCTCGTTGGGTCCGCCCATGAGCGTGTTGCCGGCACCGTCGACCAAGGCCTGATGGTGTCGTTGCTGCGCCTTCATGTCTATCATGAGTTCTCCTGCGAGCCGTCCGTTTCGCCGCGTGAATGCACCCAAAACCTTGACGAGGTTGACGTGCTGCGAGGGTCCCATCTCCAACACCAATCCGCAATCGAGCAGGTTGAGCTTCAGCTTTGGGTATGTGCCACTGATGAGAATGTTACCTGTGTTGGGGTCGGTGTCAGAGGCATTGCCAATGTCAATATTTGTTGTTGTTTGGTTGGTTTGGTATGAATTGGTCGTCGAAAGAATGTGAAATTCATCAACAGGGATGTGCGAGCAAAGGGTGAGATGATGCAAAAAGAGGAATGCATTAGGACAATCATGCTTTCTTCTGCACTGCAAATCGACGATTATGATCACTGCCATTCTGCCACACTTTCACCAACGCAATCACTTACCTGGATGCAAATCTCCATGAACAAAATCGTGCAAGAAGATCATCTTGAGCGTCGACTCCAATCCCAAATGCGCCAGCTGTATGCGTTCTGGTTCGCTGGCATCGACGTAGTCCATGATTGGTGTGCCTTCAATGAAGGTCTCGACGAGGACCTGGGTCGTGGTGAGTTCGGTGAGCGGTTTGGGGAAGTCGATGCTGGGCATGTTGGAAAAGTCCGCGTTGAAACGGTTGAGATGGTCGGCCTCCAAGGTGAGATCGAGCTGCGGGATCATGATGTCGCGGAACTGGCGGATGGTGTCACAGAGACTGAGCATGCGGAGGTTGAGGTAGGGTATGGATTCCAAGAATTTGGCCATCTTTCCGAGGACGTAGAAATCGACGCAGACTTTGTGCCAAATGCCAGGGTGCTGCACCTTGACGGCGATCTTCGTGTTGGCTGGGAAGTGCGGTGTTGGGTGCAGCAGCTCTCCCTGATAGACCTGGGCGATGCAGCCGCTTCCAATCGGTTTCGGATCGAGTCGGACGAGATCCTCCCACGACGAAGGTGCCGCCATGCCGCTGCCATCCGTTTTGTTGCGCTTGAAGCTGCTGCCAGGTTTCTTGTAGAACGGACTGTTGGGATCGGAAGTCAACTTCTCATTCATGACGGGAGGACGTCCGTTCTTATCGACGGTGGCGCCCGACTCCGTCCCAATGAGCTCCTCCTGCAGAATGCGCTTCGTCTCCTGCCAGGAGTGTCCCGTCGTGTTGTCGCGCAGCTTGCCGAAGTACTGACAGAAGTCGGGAGAGAAGAGATCCTGACGCGTCGTGGCCCATTGCATGAGCTTGATCCACGTGGGACCAGCATGCTCGATGCCCCACAGCGCGTAGGCCCAGGCCCCATCCTTGGCGCGATCCGACACGTAGGAAAGCGGCACGAGGATGGCCAACGGCGACACCAACGCTCCCAGGGTGATGACGCGCTGCGTCGCCATCCACCATCGCTGGAAGGACGACGCACCCACCGAGGCCAACGCCGTCTCCTCCCAATCGGCGCGTTCCCAATTCTGCCATCGCTTGGGCTGCGCCACCGCCTCGAGCTTGCTGGCCTTTTGACGCAACGCCATGGCCGATGCCGAGATGGCCATGAGATCGAGCATGCGGCGCGCGTACAACCTCCAGAAGTTGCGGTGCCATCGCCTCAGATTCTGCAGGTACTTGGTGTGATGCGCGTTGTGGGCGGACAGAAGGCCGTTGGAGTAGCCATGCCCGATCGTGGTCGAGTAACGTTGCACAGTGCCTTGCATCATCGCCAATGATTGCGATGGTGGCATCCTAGCCTTCATCAGCGATCGGCTCGCAGCGGACATCATCTTGTCAAGTATAATATTATATAATAGAATAGTATGCTGTATTATATAATACGACCGAGTGCGAGGTTCCAAACGATGTTCTCTTCCTTCGAATATGACACTCGTGCGGGTAGGTCGTGTGGCAATGACGCATGTGATGCAGGCCTTCCTTCTTTTGTGTGAAGGGACGGTCGTGCGTTGCCGCACTCGTTCTCGACGGATCCATCATTGTGGCGGTGTTGGTGTCATCGTCACATCACCACGGCGTGATGGGTGTGTGATCCTTTTGGTTCTTGCGTGAGTTGGGAGCTTTGGGTATCGAATGTCGTACTTGCACGGTGAATGACATTCTGAATTCCACATTCCATGTTTCATCCAACATGACGTCATCATGTTGGTCACATGAGTCGCAGTTTCTGGATTGGTCGTCATTTTTCTCATGAACCGTTCGCATGCGGCTGAGTCAAGATGGAGAAGTGGCGAAAAGGATCTTTGACGGAAACGTGATTTGTGGCCGCGGTTTCGCGGAACAATGTCCATGCGATCGTGATACCACTGCTGACGATGATGACGATGATTGTCGCACAAGAGAGGCATTCGCAGATCCATCGTATCCGCATCATCCATCATCACCATCACTTCGTGCAAGAGGTTGAAGAGTGTCATCACCGCTAGGCCAAACCAGCATCCACGCTGTTCCTTGTTCATTGTTCAATCAATCCTTTGGCATCAGTTGACGTCAGTTCAGATACCAAGAGGCAACGAGGAAGGGTCGTGTCACACAATCACCTTCAGCAGGTGTTTGCCATCAAGAAGCAGAGGCAGGAACAGTAGCAGGAACAGTAGGAGGAACCGTTGATCAGCAACAGAGTGGATCATACAATAGCTGGAGAGCGCCAGGGAGCAACGCGATTCCACTTCAGCATTCACAAAAAGGTGCAGAGCAGACCATCCATCATTCATTCCAGAGCACACAGCACATAAGTGCAGCGGGAGCAGCCATGTTGCGATCCATCGCCATCTCGACGCTCATCTTGAGCCTCTCCAACGAGCGCACGTTGTGGATGCACAATGATGCTGCTGACCAACACGGCTTCACAGCATCGGGGAGTGGAATCATGACGGTGGAGTCCTTCACAATCCCATCCACCTCCACATCGGTCGCCAACACGAGATGGTCGTCGCAGACATCAACTGCACAATCGCTCATCTCTTCACCTAATCCCATCAACTCGATCAGCAGCAGCAGCACAAGTCGCTCATCGCCATCTTCATTCCGACGCACGCACGCCACATCCATCACAAGACGCCACGTCTTCGAACGCATGTCCGAGGAGGTCATAAGCTCCATCGTCTCGGCGCAGAAGCAGTCTTCCAAGTACGGTCGTTCCGAGGTGGAGCTGCCCTGCCTCTTGGCCGGCATCGTCGACATGCAGAATTTCAAACCCCTCGATCGCACCCTCACACAGTACGGCATCACATGGCGCAAGTACCAGCAGGTGCTGTCCGTCCTCTACGCCGAAAGCGCTGCGTCGGCCAATAGCGGTGGCGGATTGTCTTCCATCTTTCAACGTCAAAATCCCGACGACGATCTTCCGTTCGGAAAGGAGGTGCAGCAGACTCTGAAGCGTTCCGGTGAGCTCGCGGACACCATGGGATCCGTGACGATCGAATCGATGCACATCTTCTTGGCGATCCTGGAATACGACCACGACATCAACCCGTCGTCCAACAGCGATGCTGCCACGGCCGTCATGGATCCCAAGACCAACGATGCCTGGCGTGCCATCATTCTGCTCGACGGATTCGACTCGGATCGGTACCAGGCCATCGATATCTGCAACTCGCTCCTCAGCAACATGAAGGACCAGGACGACGCCGAATTGGAAAAGAAGGAATTGGTCGCCGCCATGGGTGGTACCGGCGCCACGGCCTCCTCCAAGACCCTCGATGAATGCGGCGTCGATCTCACGCTGCAGGCCCAAGACGGCCTCCTCGATCCCGTGCAAGGCCGCGACAAGGAGATTTACAACTGCATCCGCACCCTGACACGCCGCCGCAAGAACAACGTCGTGCTCATCGGCGAACCCGGCACGGGCAAGACCAGCATCGCCGAAGGCATCGCGCAGATCCTCATCGATCCTGCCAAGTGTCCACAGCGGCTGCGCGGCACGCGGTTGGTGTCGCTGGAGTTATCGCAGCTCGTGGCCGGTACGAAGTATCGCGGAGAGTTCGAAGAGCGGCTGCAGGATATTCTGAAGGAAGTCACGAATCCCAAGGCGCCGCCCACCATCCTCTTCATCGATGAAATTCACAACCTCGTCGGTGCCGGTGCTGCCGAAGGTGGCATGGATGCCGCCAATCTCCTCAAACCGGCGTTGGCGCGCGGTCAGATGCAGCTCATTGGCGCTACCACCATCTCGGAGTACCGCAAGTACATCGAGAAGGACGCCGCGTTGGAACGTCGTTTGCAACCTGTCATGGTCAAGGAACCCAGCGTGGATGAGACGGTGCAGATATTGGAAACGCTGTCGCCCACCTACTCCAAGCACCATGGTGTTCAGTACACGCCCAGCAGTCTCGAGGCTGCTGCCAAACTCTCCGAACGCTACATCTCCGATCGGTTCCTTCCCGATAAGGCCATCGATCTTATGGACGAAGCTGGCGCCGTCGTGCATCTGGAGACTGCCGCAGCCAAAGACCTCAACAATGACATGGCCGCTGATTTTGACAACGACGACGACGAGGAAACCGAACTCCCCGTCGTCGATGAGCACACAATCGCCCAAGTCGTCAGTGAATGGGCCAATATCCCGATTGGAAAATTGGAGAATGCGGAGATGGATCGTCTCGTCGTGCTGGAGGATGACATCACCAGGCGCGTCAAGGGGCAAGGACGTGCTGTGCAATCCGTCAGCCGTGCCGTGCGTCGTGCACGATCGGGATTGCGCGATCCCACGCGTCCCATCGCATCCTTCATGTTCTGCGGTCCCACCGGAACGGGCAAGACGGAGCTGTGCAAGACGTTGGCCGAAACGTATTTCGGATCGGAGAAGGATATGATTCGCATTGACGTGAGTGGATTGTTGGATTCGTTGGATTCGTTGGTTGGTTGGTTGGGTGTACCATACACCACTCTCTAGCAATGCAGCTTGTTGGCGCGCGGCCATTCGGGACCAGTGCATGGTGTTTCATGGAGTTGCTGTCATTTCCGCTTGTATGATCTTATCTCGACTCACGATCGCTGTTCATGCTTCTCGCTTATGGCACATCGCATTCATCCCACTTGCGTACCTACAATTATCATTATAGATGTCGGAGTACATGGAGAAGCACTCCGTGGCACGCCTCACAGGACCACCGCCCGGATACATTGGATATGACGAAGGTGGTCAGCTGACCGAGGCCGTCCGACGAGCGCCGCATTCCCTGGTCTTGCTGGACGAGTTGGAGAAGGCGCACAAGGACGTCCTCAACATCCTGCTCCAGATCATGGAGGATGGCATGCTCACGGACGGCAAAGGCCGCACGGTCAACTTCAAAAACACCATCCTGGTCATGACATCCAACGTCGGCAGCAAGCGCATTTTGGACCTCTCCAAGGTCATGCCGAATTCCAGCACGGACGAAATGACGATGGAGGAGAACGATGCACTGTACGCCATGTTGTCCGAGGTCGTGAAGGAGGAGCTGGAGCAGGAAATGAGACCAGAGCTGCTGAATCGCATGGACGAAATCGTGGTCTTCTCGCCGTTGGGCAAGGATGATCTGGAGAGCATCGCATCGCTGATCTTGCAGCAGACCGTGCAGCGCGCTGAAAATGAGCAGGAGATGGCTCTGACCATCGAGCCGAGTCTGGTGGAGAAGGTCATGCAGGAGGGTAGCTCCAACGCGGCCCAGTTCGGTGCGCGTCCCATGCGGCGGGCAGCGCAGCGATTCTTCGAGGATGCCATCAGCGATGCCATCGTGAGAGGCTTTCTCAAGACCGGTGACTCCGCTAGCGTGGGATTCGCAGACACAGACCCTGATGGTCGCCAATACAGCATTCAGATCAAGCGATCTAGCGACAACGAAATTCTGGAGGTGATGGTGGAAAAGGTCAGCGGTGGCATCGGCTCATCGTTGGAATCGATCCTCAATGGCAACAACGGTGTGCTGGAAACGGAAGCCACAAGTTAAACTAGTACACTTTGCAGTACTCCACAACTTAACACCCTCCACGAGCAAAGAGAGAGAGAGAGTATCGTGCTGTATAGTAATCATCGGGTAAAATGGCTTGGACGAGTTTATCCTGACCCGCAGAGCGATGTTGCAGCAGTGCATGGATGGGCGAGTCTGTCTCCTTCATTGGTTTGCCTCTCCATTTTGTGGGAGGAAGTTTGAGCGATGAATGCTAGTCGTGGATATGACGAACAGTCATTCCCGTGATTTGGAGTCACGAAACATACGTTTTTCGGCGGCGCCAACACATCCCACCAACTCTTTCTTCTCTGACGACAGGCCCAAGCCGCGCAAGGACAAGGACAGCCTCGGAACAAACAACCACTCTCCGAAACACAGAACATCGCCTCTGACGAACGGTTGCAATTGCGAAGAGAATAACACGCTCGTACCACCTCGTGCCATACTCTGCAGCCTCCAACAGGCGGTGAGCACCACTCAAGATCGTCCAATCTTTGCTCCTGTGCCTCTCTCCAGCAAGAGAAAGAGAGAGAGAGAGAGAGGTGTCCATCAGCAAAACGAGCGGAAACATCTCAAGAAGTCATGGTATCAATACATGCGGTCATGACTCTTCGCTCCATGTTTCTGGCGGCACTGCTGTGCATCTCCACGATTCCTCACGTCTCGTCATTTGCCCCGCAGACAACATGCGGTAGTACATCGGCGGACGCCTTGCGGGATCGGCGAGCGGTAGCTCTTGGCGCCACAACCCCATCGCAGAATCAAACCGGCCAAACCCGACGCGGCGTCCTTCACAACTTCGGGGCTGTTGGAGGCATCGTCACCGCAGGTGGGTTGATTGTACCGACTGAGACAGCAAGTGCCGCAATCACAACGCAAGGAAGCTCCAACGGATTGGCCGCGCGTCTGGCGGAAAGGGATCCTTCTCGGCTCTCCAATTCCATCTTCAACATCCCGCCAGCCGCTCAGACGTATCCCGAATTCCTGCGCGGCACATGGAACGTTCAGACCACGTTCGGTGGCTTCCTCTTCCCCTCCAAGCGCATTCCCCGCGACAAGATCGTGTCAAATGCCATCATCCCTGGCTTTCAGAAGTGCTCCATAGCCGCGTTCAGCGATGTCGGCAAGGACGTGACGTACCAAATGTCGATCGATCCACGCACCGGGCTGGAAGATCGAGGCTCGACGTTACGGAGTCAGATCGACACCAACTTGGGATACAAGGCAGTCAAAGACATTGCCTACAATGCAAAGGCCAACCCAAATCGCCTGTCGATCGACTTTGTCGACTACCGCACCCGAAATGCAGAACGCATCGAGCTGTTTTGCAACGCCCGAGAGTCCGAGATGGTGGAATCGACAGGGGTGTTTGTATGCAGCGAGCACATCCGCCAGGTGACATTCGGAACCGGCACAGAGGTGGGCGTGCCACGCCAAGTCGTCGGCAACTACGCGCACTTTTGGACATGGAGGAGAGATCCGGATTCACCGGACGGCGGCGACCTCAAGGGAAATTTGCTCACGGCCGCCTACCTGGACCCGCAGGATGCCATGTTTTTCGATGAACCATCCAAGCCCGTGGCCGTGTACTCGCACATCCTGAAGGCCCAGCGAGCGTGAACGCAGCTCGACCAACAGTGCTATGTGTTGGTTTGGTTTGCTCCAATCCAGAAAAGAGTACTCACATGTAGCGCTCCGAAGTATGCTAAGATTGAAGTGCTCTACATTGATCATTTGCTGTCCCATTCCACTTCTTTTATTCGCATTGCGTTCTCGACTTGCTCACAGAGAAAGAGAGATCAGAGAGATGTGCACGTACGAGCTATTACTCGTCCAACATCGATTCCTAGCTTCGTATGTAGTATGTGAAGTCGACAAATGCAAAACAAATCACGTTCCTATTTTATGCTGTTTCCGAACCCATTCTGTGCAGCTTCTTCTTGTGCAACACATCAGCATGTTTGCGTTTTGGCGAACACGCCGTTCCAGTGACGCTTAAGTGGACCATTCGATGAGGTTGTTCTCCGAGCATTTCCCCGAAAGCGCGAACATGCACCTGCGTGTTTACAGCGGTTTTTGGCTCCTTCCCCAGGTGTCGCTTCGCTGTTGCCGAAGAGAGGCTGCACTTGGTTGTCGCTACCAGAATCGGAGTTGTGCGTTCGTGTTGCTGTGCCCCGACAAGGATGGAGGATTGCTTTGGGTTCTGGTTCTGTCGCATCAGAACCGGAACACTTCGGCTCAGCTGCTTTGACACAATCGCGCCATGACGAGCCTGATGCGAAACGTACGGGCAGCAGCGACAACGCAGAAGCGACCACAGCGCTGTTCGGGAGCGGTGGTGACAACAGATGCGATTGATCTTCGTGGCGGAGCAGCCCAGAGGAGACTTCTATTCTTGCAGAGAAGGACAGAACACGGTAATGACGAAGTACGCGCCTCGGCTGAGTGGCGGAATTCTTCCTGCTTTCGCTTCCTCTTGTGGTTGTGGGTGTCGTCGGAGCTCCCGTGCATGTTGTGCAGCACGCAGTCCTTGAAAAAGCATCAGACGTCATCTCACATCACATGACATCAACCAGATGACCACCCGTGTGACCGAAAGCAGCAGCAAGTGTGTGTATTGGTATGCGTGTCAACGCCACACACAAAACAGCAAAAGAGGAGGGGGTCATCGATCAGGTTGTTGGTGAGGATTCTCATGGATCTCTACCCTCTGGCAGCAGCTCATCATCTCGCGAGTTGCCTCCCCAGCACCGAAAGCTTGCCGTCGATTCTGGAAGAAGCGTGCACCCAGCCTGCGGTCCGAAGCCCCAATTTCACTTCACTACATTACTCTACGCCATCTCTATGGGCACACGAAGACTTCACGAATGCTAACCATCCCACCAGCGCTGGGGCCTCAAAGGTGCCGCGCCACATGTCTTTTGGTTGCTTCCTTTTGCGTCATGGCGATTGATGGTTATCTGCCGCAGACAGAGTCTCAGGTGGAAGAAAAATGCCCGTGCGCGGCCGATAGGTATTGCGCACCATCGCAATGAGAGGAGCGAGGGTCATTGCGGGCAGCTGCCGTTGGGAGTCATCGATACCACGCAGTAACAGCCCATGACTGTTTGCGGCCGCTCGAGGTTGCGGTGGTCTGGCCACGAAATTCACGTCTGCCGTGTCACATCCAGCGAGATGATGGTTGTGCCCTCCCCAGAGCGTCAGCATGATGACCGATGGCAGTCGACATCTGGCGCCTTCAGCGCTGCGTGATCCAATTCTTAAACGCGCTGATCCAAACCTCAAGCGGGCCTCTACTAACCCAACGTCTCCCCCTTCTGCGTGTTGCATCACCTGACCTCGCTTCCGTCCACACAAACAGAGTGAGTTCCTGCAGACGGCTTCCTCCCGAACATTGACATGTGAGGACACACCTAATTGTGGGTGGTCAGCGCGGTGCTTTGTCTCGTTGTCCACAAGGCCACCTCCGTTGCCCTTCCTTCCCGCACATCTTCCCGAAGCTGCTGATAATCCAGGCGTTTCCTCACACTTCATCAAGATACGGATGCTGCTACCAACAGGCTGAATACCTCCATAGTGCGGTGGATGCTTCGGACATGGAACGAAAGGGAGGAGAGAGAGAGAGAGAGAGAGAAATGTGATGGTGGGCCCACGCCAGGCCAGACCAGCTCAGGATGCAAGAGAGGGCAATGGCGAGGCATCTTGGATGCGCACTGTCATCCTGCTTTGTCGCCACGAGTCGGCGCCACGCATTTCCTTCCTTCTGCCAGCGCAAGCGTTGTCGGCTTCCATTCCGACAATGCCGTCGTCGTCGCTGCCATAGCGACCCGATTCGTGCTCCTGCAGAGCGTGGGTGATCACTCGCACTCGCCATGCGACAATAACAAGGGCTGTCCGCGATGGCTGCACCGACTGATGGAAATACTTCCGAGCTTCGCACCGAACGCTCTTGCCACAACATCGCACCGTCGCTCATCGCCGCCAGGTGCACGTCGTGGAAGATGGATCACGACGTGATCCCTTCTCTCACGACACTCCCGCCCCCTCATCAACTGACTGCTGCATCGCCGAACCATCTCACTGGCAAATCGAAGAGCCAGCACTACCGCACCTCCATCCATACACACCCACATGCACACGCGCTCTCTGGCCTCGTGGCGTGTGCGTATGTGTCTGTGGACACTGTATCCCGTACTCCATACCCCGTACCCCATGCCCACTTACGATTGATCTACAGAAGCCGCGGCTGGTGATCTCGGGTGGGCTTGGGCTGAGCGCTGCTGCCGGAGCCAAAGGGCCTTGCTGTGCTGGTAGATCCCAAACACCTTCACCGCTGTGTTCTTCCAATACTCCTTCCCAGACGCCGCACGGCGCTTGTCTGCTCGGAGCTGGCTGAGCTTTGCCTTGGTGTCGCTCGGTATGGACTTGCATCCATTTGTTGGATTGCAGATATGATTCTTCGCCAGGTTCTGGGCGGCCTGATAGAGCATGCCGAGAGAACCTGAACATCAGGGCATTTTGCATGAACGCAGGTTTTCAACAGCCGACGTCCCACACGCCAACGAAGGACATCCACGCAACGCCCGCCACGGTTGTCATCGTAACCGACGTCATGGACATGAAACAAGGGCAGAGCACGGCAGAACAGAGTCGTGAGTCGGCAATCAATCGCGATACATGTCCACGATGTGACCCGTCCGTGCAATCATCCATAAGCAACGCCGCTCGATGTAGCGGCATCGTCCCAAGACTGCACCACACTAAGTGGCACAGCGAATGTGAATGCACCAGATGTCGGGCGTTCATTCCAGTCGTACCGCGCGAGCATCTGTACCCCAAAGAGAGCAAACGCATCCCACCAACCCACTACGCACGTGCGGCAAGCCGAAAACAACTCATCGCTTCGCCGTGTGCAGGTATAGCACCCATCCGCCACATCACGACACGCTTACCTGGAAAGTAGACAGAACCGGGAGCTTTCTCCTCGTCGTCAACGCAGTGCTTACAGCGCAATCCCACCTGCCCAAGCTCGATGACCCTGGACTGCTTGACGGTCATCGGTTCAATGTCGTTCTCTTGGGCCACAAATACTTCTATTTGATGGCGCAGCAGGCACTGATACTCAGACAGTACCTCCGAGTCGTAGTCTAATGCGAGCAATGCTGGCATGGTCTTCATCGTAGGTATCTGCGACGGAACTTCGAGCTTCGACTCCGGGCTATCCACTCTGAGATCCCGCGTTGGCTGCGAGCGGGCATGCCCACCCTGGGAATACGATTGCGGGTCATTGACGATGGAGCTGATTGGAGCGTCCAACGAGGTATCCCCAGCCAACCCAGGCGAAGCGGCGGTTGCGGTTGCGAACGCCGGTGCGGATGCGGATGCCCTCGAGGTCTGCGCAGACGCATACGATGGAAACGAGACGAACCTGTGATGGATGAATTGGCTCGCATCCTCAAGATCTGTCTGTTCCGTCATCTGCCTGCTCGTGATCCACTGAAGGTGCTGCGCAGTGTTCACACGTTGATGGGTGTCGAGGGGCAGGCATGACATTTGTATGCCATGCGTTTCAAGACTTGGCGTCACGCCTTGTGCGGATACTGAGAGTTTGAGAGGTGGTTGACGGGGGTCGTTCAAGATCATCAGAGTCGATCAAGGCAGACCGAAATGGCAGAGGTCACAAGGTACATTTACGTGCACACATATGCGGCCACATTGAAGAACAAGACAGACGCGTCGCCGAATCGCGTGAAAAGATGAACGAACGGGTGAGTGTCTATGTGAACATCAATATACTCAACCACGTGGCAACATCAAAGAGGATTGGCATCATGACATTCGTAACGCCGTCTCTCATCTTCCAGGCAACCCATCGCATCAATTCGCAGTCAGCAAGAGGCATACAAACAACAAGCAATGCTTGGGAAGACATCGTGGGGGACATGGACGAGAGCATCGGCCGTTCCGTTTGCCGGCTTTCGGAGAGTCTGGAATTCGGCTTTTGCAATGCGCACGAAGTACATCAACATGGAGTACATCGACGTGACGCATGGAAGCGACCAAAGCATCATGCCTATCACAGTCGTGGTTCCTTCTCAGACTGAGCAGATCAGAAAGGGAGCGTACCAGAGGCAGCTGCGCCCATCTCGCTGATCAATGTGAGAGCATTGGATTTGGCATCGCACTGAGTGGCACTTACTGAGATGAAAGGAAAATCGTCGCTGCGCATCCTTGGAGAGGATCTTCTTGAACATATTGAGAGTGGGACGATGCGTGTACGTTTCGGTGTCTTGGATGAGATGGTGCCGTTCAACTCGAACAGGCGCGGCGAATCTGAAGAATTCTTCCAAACCCAAGAAGAGCTGGTAGTTGATGTCGCTGTTGGGACGTTGAGTACCATGAAGTTGATCGAAGTGAGCTCCTCCCAATCGTCCCGCGGGACCATTGTCATCTGTGGTGACATCGTAGCAAATACGAACGATACCTGACTTTTGGACTCGGGTGTCTCTGGATATGACATCCACGATGTACAGGGCGATTTTCAGCTACGTGGACGAACAAGCGGAAGGCCACGATACACGATGAACACATCCGTTGACGGAGAGGGATGCAGAATCCGAGGTGGGCCGTCGTGGTGGTGTGCATACGTTGGCGCAAGAGTTCGCGTACCATCATGGAAGGTTCAAGCAAGAAGTCCACATGGTGTTCACATGGCATCCACATTGAGCGTAGAAAGGGGTTCGCGACAAAAAGGGCAAAGTGGCGATGAGAATATGCGCGGTTTCGTTGCATGGGTATGAGCAAGATAGCTCGCGTTGGCATGGCATGGAGTGGCAGCCTAGCGCAATGATGGTGTCACGTGGCAAGATTGCTTGATCAAAATCGTGAGAGCGTCAGGCAATTTATGCTTCGAGAGCACTTACCAAGGTTTCCGGTTGTGTTCGACGGCAAGTGTCATGGTGAAACAACAGCGGGCAGCCCGCGATATCTTTCTGGCTGAGCTGTTGGATGGCACCATTCCGAAGTATGTTCATATCAGATGGCGTGAGGTGCGAAAGGCGAAGCTCCTGTCCCAGCAGCTCCGTGCCGAACATTTTCTGGACCGTCGAGAAGTACTGCGTTAATCGATGAGCCGCGAGTCCGGGCTGGAATGCCTCTGCTCTCAAGAACTGCAGTCGAAGTGAGCGGCTTGTGATGAGATGCGGCGATGCATGGCATGCCAAGTTGTACGCGGCTGTTTCGTCGGGGCGCATCATCTGCAAGACGCGGTCCAGTTGGCGGATGGAGTCATCGACGACGGCGGGGTCCTCAGGCACAGGTCTCGTGCTGGGTGCTGCCGAACTTGACATCAAGCCAGATGGAATTGGACGACTACGTCTTTCCTTGCGGGCTTGACGGCTCCGCGGCGGCAGCAACCACGACAGCCAATACAACGACGATTCGTCCTTTGGATCGTCGTCTTGGCGCCGTTTTTCTTTCTCAATATTGAGTGACGGTGACTTGACTTCGTCGCCGTCGTCTTGTGTGCAACAATGTGACGTTGTTGGCAGCGGGCCTCTTCTACCGAAAGGGGTCACCAAGGTACCTTTGAACAACGTGGAGCGATGTCGAGAATTGCTGATTTGGATGTCAATATCGATGCCGATATGGATACGGCCGCACGGATACTTGAACGGAAGCAGGTTGTCGGTCGATCCACGGCAGCAGCTGGGACCACGCGGAAGAATTCGCGCTCTGTGCCGAAGTTGGAGAGCTTGAGCGCGTGATCGATTGGATTGTTCACGTTCTTGCGAGTCGCTTTCTCAATCCGCGCGCTTCCCTGCAGGCGTCGGCAAACGCAGTGGATGTGCAACGAACGAAGGAAGGAAGGAAGGAAGGAAGGAAGGAAGGAAGGAATCAACCGTCGATCTCGCCGCTGGTGGTGCTCTTGTTATCGGTGTCGCTGTCAGAGTTGGAGTTGCTGTTGTCGATACTGGTGTCGATACTATTGTCGGCGTCGGTGTTGGCGTCGGTGTCGGCGGGTGTTTGTGGTGGTGCTGCTGCTTCTGTTGGTGGCACAAGAATGGAAATCGAAGCGATTCTCGTCGTTGTGTGTGCGATGGATGATCTGCGATGACAGTCGAACAATCAAGCCTTCAAGATCGAAGAAGGGAGCAATGAAGACAAGTCGGGTGGAGTTGATGTGGATTGTCTCGCGAGAGGAGCAAGCCATAATACAGTGGTGATGTGGGTATGCGGTATGTGCTCGTGCACGATCAAGAGAGGAGGGCAGAGGTTCTGGCGGAGTGTTCAGCTCTTTGCGTGCATCGGCTATTGCAGCTTTTTTGGAGTGTGCTGAAGTTGCGATTGAGGGTTGCAGTCACCGTCCAGGGTTGTGGAAGGATGACCACATGTCGTGTGCTTTGCGGGACGAACGGAGAGATGTGTCAATTTTGCCAATCAACCGGCCGATGAAAACGAGGCCTGCTGGGTCGAACGTCGACTGGGCAGCCAGGAGCAGAGCGATTGGCGTTGCACCCATCAGGTGGGCAGCAGACAAAAGATGAATTGCACTTCAGCGCTTCTGGCTTGATCTGCGTTTCGGGAGGAGGTTTGCATTGTTCGTCAGCCAGGAGTACCGAATGGCGTTCCGGCCTTCATCACTGCTACGCGGACATGTCGCAGGAGTACCGATAAAAGCAACCAACCATTCTTGGACAATCGCAGAGGAGTTTGCGAGGCAATGGAAAAACGAGAGGCGGAACACCATCAAGAATCGACGAAGAAGCGAATTCTGGCAACACGCAGGCGGGGATGATAAAATGACGACAGAATCAGCGGTTCCACTGTCATGGTGTGTTCCGTTTGCAGAATCGAAGGATTTGGCAGCTTCTCTTCCCGCAAGTTCGTCAGAGACGTGACGGCACTCTCTCACTTAATGGCCTATCAGAAACGTGGAAGGTGGACGCTTAATTGGGTTGATGTGCGTCACCCAGTGGGGATTGGACAATACATCATTCTTCAGTCACGACAGAACCATCTGCCATCTGTCGTTCTTCATACACTCCACTCTCCCCACCATCACAAACCACTCATCATTGCGCAAGGCATCAAGAACACGACAACAGCAACGCCAACAACAGGAACCAAACCGCATGTGGCGATCCACTCACCAAATGCGCTCCATTCTGTCACAGGCGTAATCGATCATGCATGGGGGCAAGGCGGCGCTTCACAACACAGCGTCCCCAAAGGAAGGTCGTGGAGACTGAATGGAGACTGGTTTTCGACTCCTGACAGCTGCCGTCGACTTTTCGCACACACGCAGACTAGGTGCATCTTTGGCTGTCCTCTGGAGATTGGTTGTTCAAGCGCGGAGTGGGTCGCCATCATCGCACCATCACCATGGACAGTACCATACTCGCACTGTGCTTTATACATGTGTGTGCTGCATAGAGTACATCCTTGTGCTCCATGCCCCACAGACGACGCAAATGGCAGCAAATCGCTCACGTTTTCTGCTTTCCTCGGCATGCAGACGAAAACAAACCGAGGCGGAAAGGAGAAGAGCACGATAGTACTCTGCACTCCACGATTACGACCTATCTGCGTTCCGGTTTCATTCCACTCCATGCACACTCGCATGTATCACCACAACACGCCATCAAGAAACAATGAAATCCATCAATCTCTGTCGATCAATACCATACCATACTACGCCGTTCGATCCACTGCGTACCGGTTGATGCAACCACGCGAGACAACCCACTCATCCGCCACCGCCAACAGTGACATTACCACCAACTATCACAAGCCAAAGTGTTTTTGCTGCTTCCTTGCCCTGGTTCGGGTACGAGAAGCACTGCTACGACGCGAGTACGACCTATGCATCTACGACTATGCCTGACGCTGCCACGATTTGAACGGAGCGAGGTTATCGCTCACGTGATAGAACCAGCTCTGTGCCCATCCGCATTATCATGGATGAAACTGCGCCTTACAAAGCAGCTGCCGACGATGCCAAGGGAGTGGCACCAAGCAACAACGGGGTCATCAAATCGCAGCAGAGCAATTCTGATTGCTCGCGAAGTGGTGTCTTGTCTTGGGAAGCAGCCGCGTCGCCGAACTCTGGTGGCACTTCCATGACAATAGACACGTGGTGAGCGGAATGCGATTGCAGAGAGGTGCAGGAAGCAACCAATGATACTGGCAGACGAAGAGCGAGGCATTGCTCAGTCGCAAATACAACGTCTGCGCCATGCATGGCGAGTGTGGCTGTTTGTACTCACGAACTCGCATGAAGATTGATTGCTTGGAAGACATGCAACCTTCCTGCATGGAGTGAACTCGTCGACAGTAGGAGGCGGTGGTGTGAGGCATGGTACCATACGCAACAGCGAGAGATACAGAGCGCGACTAGCATCCGTAGATGGATGTCACATACTTGTAGCATACAGCGGCTGCAGTGACATGCTTCTTCGCGACTCTTGATGCATGCCACCGCCCAAACCGGCGGCCTGGTTGGACCCTCGCTCACGAACTTCAAGCATTGCTGTGGCGCCAGCTTTCTGCTATGCATGTGCTTCCAAGTCATCCGTGCCTGGTGCACATCGCATGCTCTACCACTTTTGCTGCAATTATGCTCTGCCATGCAGTACCGTTACACCGTCCAACAGCATGATGCCAAGACCATTGAGCACTCGACGATGGTGTAGAACTTGGATCTGATGTAGCGGGCTTCCTATTGATTTGATTGGTCGGGCAGAGCATTTCACTTCGTTGGGCGAGTATGATATTATGTACAATACATTACTGTATACTCGCCCAAAGTTCAACAGAAATGGCAGCAGCATTCATCACATCATCTCCCGCTCATGTGAAGGCAGGGGAAGAAAAACAGATGGTAATGGTGAAGCATCTTCTGCCCGAGGACAAGACTCGCGATCCAAAGCGAGGCGATACCCAGAGAAGATCGACACGGACGGTCTCGGAGACTTGCACCTCCGCATCGATTTCCGTGCAAAGATACGCCGAAGAACAGGCGAAGCTAACTGCTGATCGCCCGCTGCGACGCAATGCGCAATGCAGTTGCGTCATCTGAGTTGGGAAACATCAAATGCATGCCCTCGTCTGGCCACGTCGACGTGGCCAGGCGGACTGTGCCACCAACGAAGATAGGTTCTGACCAATCGCGCACGCGGTAGCAAGGGTAGCAAGCACCCAACTCGAATTCATCGGAGGCGATCTGACCGATGGACGTGGTGCCGATGGTAGCGTGTGAGTAGTACGGAAGTGGTGCCAACTGGACAGGGGAAGAGAGCGATCCCGGCGATAGCACGACGTCGCAGGAACCACGCACACTCGATGCTAACTGTCCCTGACAGATGGCCGCTTGTTGTGGTGGAGCAGCCTCCGGCTTCGGTTCTTTGTCCGCGGTTTGTGCCCGCACTCCGATGCCTGTCGGCACCGAGAGAAGTACCTCTTCGTTGTCCCTGTCTGCTTCCTCGTATCGTGCATCACCTTGTTGGTACCTCGAGGCTCAACGTGGGCA
This sequence comes from Craspedostauros australis, assembly GCA_026770025.1. Classification (NCBI taxonomy): domain Eukaryota; phylum Bacillariophyta; class Bacillariophyceae; order Mastogloiales; family Achnanthaceae; genus Craspedostauros; species Craspedostauros australis. Next base: position 1,849,023 of record JAMXDE010000010.1, on the reverse strand, counting down.
AAGAGAGTTTCAGCATCGGCAGCCTCTACATGATCTCCTGTGCTGGAGACTGCGGGCGCCCACCTTCAGAGATGCATGGAGTTTCTGCAATTCAATCAACATTCGTTTGCTCTGCTCTGTTCTGCTCTATCTTGCACCCACGCAAATGTGGGTATGATGCCGGCATATCCCGCAACGCCTGGTCGCAACCTGTTGTTCGTCGGCAGCCTTCCCCATGATTTGGCAGTGCCTGTTCGTGTTCCCACTCCACCTGCTTGTTCCCGCAGGAGCAAATTTGCGTTTGGCGTGGTGCCAGAAATGCGTACGGATAGTAGTCGTACGTGGGAGCGTACGCCTGCAATGGTGGAGGGCAGCGATGCCACAAACATCAAAAATAGAAGGAAGCGTACCCAACTGAACTCTTCGCAACGGAGTCTGACCCACAGAGATAGCACATGGAATGCGCCATGTATCATGATACGTTATCTTTTCATCTCGTCCTGTCTGCCTGGTCCCGGGAACTCTGGCCTTGCCATGACGTCATGGGAGAACCAGCGTGCACAACACTCTCCGACTCGCGCAGAAAGATCGGATTGAGACATGTCCAAAAAAGGATTGACAGCTGCGTTGCAAAGAGATGCGAAGTGGTTGGTTTCAGGTTGCAATCTCTATCGAACCACGTCCATACACATGCACGCGATTCCTCATTCCATGTATGCCACCATCATTCGCTTGGTTATTGGCCGCCATTGCGAGCGATTGTCCTGGGACGCGGCTCCTCCTGGTTGTACTCTGCGGGCGCATTCTCGACTCTTGGCGCTCGTGACCATGGCGTGGCAACCATCCACAAGCTATCCCGCAGCAAAATCGCGACAATACTCACACTCGCCATGCCATCCTCTGCCTCGTACCACACATTTACTCTCAGGCGAAACACGAGAGAATAGGTATCATCGAGACGCGAAGCGCCAACAGAATGTACGATTATGATGCGACGTTTTCTGCATCATTTCCTCCCCAACAAACTGCCGACGGCCTGCTGGTGGGGATGGAGACATGTGACATGCAGCATCTGGCAATCTTCCTTTGTGGATGCGGTATTTCAATCGGTTTGTCTCCAGTTGTTGTATGTGTCGCGTTGTCTCTTGCGGTTGGGCGATTGTGTGTGTGATTGGGGAGGCAGAAAGTATCCATCCAATCTTGGCGCGCAAAACTCGATTTTTAGTCGTGATTGCAATCACACAAACTTGATTTCACTCTGGCACCAAAGGACACTCTGACAGTTTCACCAGAAAATATATGGTTTAAGTGATTATTTGCCAAAGATCCGAATTATGCCCACTCACACATTTGACCTTGAATCGGCTTGGAAAGAGGCAAAATCAAACGATGAACAGACATTGTGATATATCATGATACTTCCTGAAACCGACAGCATCTACCACAAACACGTGCGAAAACACACCAATATGACCAAACGGTGGAACTCTGGCGGAGATGGCAGAATTTGGCTTTCGTTTCGCGTTGTTGTCGTCTTTCGTTGGGTGATTGGCGAAGACGTAACTGTCGGATGCACAGTCGTGTATTTCCAAGACTCGAAAAATGTCCTGTGACAACGGACGGACAACAAAGATGGGAGAATCTAAGCGGATTCCCACGAAGCATGATGTCACACCAACCGACGAATTTGATACGCTCACAAAGTTGGCTTCGGAGGTTTGGAAAAATTGGGAGAAGGGAGCATTGGTGAGGTCGCCGTGGGCAACAGTTGTGCGACGTTCCCGGCATCTGTCGCGGTGGAGTGCAGGTCATGTATTTTGGCGTGTGTTGTATGTCAATGCTCGGCAACGAACGGACCAACAACAAGAATCGACAACTGCACTCGCAAAAGGCAAGCCCAGACAAGCTCGAAGACTCTCTCCTCCGTGTGCGTGTGTGCGTTTGTGTGTGTCTGCTTGCTTCTTCCTCTCCATACTTGTCGGCACTCCAGTTCACACATCTGTTCACACACCCAGAGACCACAGGATTACCGCAGATTGCAACACTTCGATCCTGGCTCGGCAAGTCACAATTGACACAAAGGGAGTTTACAACACCAGCAATCGCAATCGCAATCGCAATAAGAACAGGAACAGGAACAGGAACTGTGTCGATCGCGGCGACCACATCTGTGGAAGCACAAGACCAATTCATAGTGGCACTTACACCCACTTTACCAGCAGACAGCAGAGAGTAGAGAGCAGCTGCACGATGACTCTTCGACGACGAAACGGCGCTCATCACAAACACAACGTCTTCGACGATGGACTGGACCTCCCGAATGAAGACGGCATCGAAGTTGTTTCGGGGTCCGTGGAGACCCACCATGACGGGCCAATCTCAGTTGAAGTTCATTCAGAAACAACACTGAAGGAGAATGCCGTTATTCCAAGCACAGGAGCCAGCGAGACCTCACGCACCAGCGCTGGCGTGAATACTCGGGCTGAGGTTGCGACACAAGCCACTGGGGACATGACGCAGACATTCAATTTGAGCAGGGAGTGCACGTCGGCTCTAACGGTGACTCTGACTGACGACGCACCAACTCTGCTGGTCGATTTTGGATACGCGGTGGAGACTTCTATTTTGGAAGAGCTCTCCTTTGTGCAGGAGAAGACGATTGCAGAAGCCGTGCTTTCGTCTATCATTGAGAAAGTGTACAGCATCAACTGCCCAGATGCATCGTCATCATCAGCAGAATCAGCATCAGCATCAGCTGGACCCTGGCCATTCGTGTTGAGGACAATCACGACGGGCGACATCAATCGCATCGCAGAGAATGAATTGTGCTCTGTAGAGCAGAATCTGAGTTCGTCGAAGAGCTGCACGAGATTTGATGGGTCGTTGATGATCACGTACACCCCCAAGAAGTCATCCGACAGCGAGGCAATGGACAGAGCCATCTACGCATTGATTGAACGGGACATGCGGGATGGAACATACCTCCCTGCCATAAACGATGCGATAGCGCAGTTGCCGTTGGAACATCAACAAGTCGATATCACCGCGATACGTTCGCAAGACATGGCTGCCTCGCAGCACCCAAGCGCGTCGCCAACTGGTGAAAACCAGACTGCGAGAGGAGACGATGTTTCATCTGCGAACTCCTCCGGCAATGCTGCGGCACTGACCTCGTCACCTCGGTTCAAACTCAATAGCATGGGCTTGGCCATGGTCATTGTGTGCTCCACCATGGTTCTGGTGGCAGCATGGATGCTTCTGTCGTGGTTCCGGCAGAAGGTTAGGCACGACCGATCTTCGCAGCAGAGACGACAGCGAAGATCCAAAGGCGGCCGGACACCTCGACGCGAACGGGTGGCCAATACTAAAGATCCCAAACGATCAAAGGAGCAACAGCAACGCCAGCGTCAACGACAACTATGGCTGCTGCAACGTCAACGTCAACAACAACAACAACAGGAACAGGAACAGGAACAGGAACAGGAACAGGAACAGGAACAGCGGCAGCAGGAGAAGGAGCAGCAGCAGGAGCTGCGACGAGAAAGCCAGGAGGTGCGCAAGCCAATCCGGCAATCAAACCAAGCCAATTCGAGGGTAAAAATGTATCAAAGCGCTCCTGACAAGGAAGATGTTTCTGTTCAGGTTAGGCCCAGCTTCGACGCAGAGTCCCAAGCCAGCAGATCTGACATTTACAAGCTTCAGGATGTGGAAGCTGCTGTTGCACGACGTCTCCCACGACCAACGTCAAGCGCCAACACCACCAGCAGCATGGATGCTGGACGATTTGACTCACAGACCTATCCATCGTCTGCAAGCCGAGGGCAGCCGCACACTGCGTATGCCACTCCTACGCAGGATGTCATGGGTGCCGTTGAAGAAGGAGATGGCGATGACACTACCATTGCTGGATTCAGCGTAGAGGGCTGTAAGAATCTCCTTGACGAGGATGTGAGCGGATCTGATGGGACTGGGGAGACAAGCGGTAGCGAAGGCGACAATCGCAGAAGAATGACTGGCCGTAGGCGCATCAGCAAGCACGTCCACGATAGCAGCTCCGATCTCGCCATCGCCAGCAGGTACTCATCGGAAGGATCGAGGACCGTAGGAACGCAGCTGACGAGCAGCACGCCAGGTTCGTCAACAGGAACAAGCGTAAGGGAGCTGCTGGAGGTGGAGCTGAACAGCAAGCAGGATGAGATGAACTTCATGGAACGTCGGTACCAGGATCTGATGGTGCTGGATGCTGCCATCATGGACCACTTCGTCGGAGCCGCTCTCGAGCCACACTACACATCCAGGCAGAAATCGGTGGAATCTGATACATCTCACTTCACCGCGGTAAGCCAGAAGTCAGATGCGATATCCGAGGCGGCCACAGCCAATGACGATTCCAACTTCCTAGAAGATGACTCGGCATTCAGCAACGGTGGCAGCAAGGGGGGCGACGAGAGTCATGCAAGCAGCAACAGCAGTGGCAGGAGCAGGAGCAGCAGGAGCAACGCCAGCAGCGTAGGCATTGATGGCATTGATGGCAACAAGAGCGGCACCATCGACGTCAAAGATAAGAGCAAGAGCGTGGACGCTGGAGGGAACATGAACACGGTTGATAAAAAGGCACAGCCCACGGGCAATCATGCCGATTGCTGCCACGACAACCCCTGCAACGATGATCACAACATGTGCCAAGGCGACAGCAACCCCGGCAGCTTCAGTTGGATCAATCCTTTCCGGGAGCGGGCATCCCGCGCCATTACATTCCCACGCAGCAACCGAAGTCCGCCGCAGAATTCGACCGATACGGACCGCCATGGCAATCCGCACGATGAAGAGTCGGGTCTTGCGAAGGATGCCGACGACCCCGATGATCAAGAGGAATTCGAAGTGAGCCTCGTCAAGCGACGTTTCGTCAGGGATCTCAGCGGTAATCTTCGTCAGGAACTAGAAATGTAAGATCTGAAGCGGAGGGGAGGGGAGGGGAGGAGGAGGGGGAAACGTATTGCAGAACGAATGACTGAATTCCTGGATGAATGAATGAATGAATGAAGGAAGGAGATCAGGAGTATAGCAGGAAAGTCGTCGAGTCTGGATGGGAATGTGTTTTGTTCAACATTGAGAATAGTATGAATCGTCACGACAACAAGTGAGGTAATCATTGGCATAATAGCTTCATTCTATTGTCTTTACAGGTAAAGAGTTCCTTTTTCCATCGTCTGGTAAGCAGGGGGACGCAAATATCTGTCAGACCGTGCGCTGGCTATATGTTGTCTATATTTATGTTGGTAAACTCGAATAGTCGAAGTAATCTATTGGGGTGAATGAAGCCATGTTCGGTTGAGTCGTATCTCATCGCGATTGTGGCCAAAAATGCCAAACGGCTGGTTGCTCGCACAAACGAAACCAACCAAAGACATGACCGGCCAGCCCAAAAGACGGAAGATCACGAGTTTCTGACGAACAAGAAGAGAGCAGGATGCCTGCCAGGGTCGCAATTGCTCATGTGCTGGGATACGAGCACATAGAACAGAGTACAACGTCCAGGATCAGTTCCAGAAAAGCAATTGTCATTAGTTGTTGAACGCAGCAATACGTGCATGAGAGTAATAAAAACATCGACAACGCCAACGCCAACGACAAGAGAGGAGGCATCGCAAGGTCTTGGGGCATCGTGAACGTGGTCATTCGCACAAGAGGCAACGAAGAAATCGATCGCCGCCGCTGTGAAAGTTAAACAAGGTTCATTCGTGGATGCAAGGGCAGAGCTGCAACCATCCCCTGGGGCCAGCCTTATCAATACATACTCGTACCTCTTGAACCAACAACACCACCGACGACAGCAGCAACGATCGATTCAGGATTGCTGGAGAATACCATACTCTGCTTTGCTTGACTCCGCTCCAATTGAGTGCAGGAAGTTGCGACAACGTGTGAACTGCCGCAACCATGTTCAGTCTTGTGTCGGGGCTGTACGACAGCTACCTCGCGCCAGTGCAGGTCAATGTGCTCGTCGTCGGTGCCCCAGGATCGGGAAAGACTGCGTTGCTGGAACGTATCAAGGTCACGGAGGTTCCCAAGAGACCGCCGCCGCTCACGCCCGCGCAACTGGCGACGAACGCGCTGCCACCCTCGCTGGAGCAACAGCTGGAGCTGGGCGGCATACCCGAGATGAGCGAGATGGAGCAGGCTGCATTCAAAGTGAAATCGATCGCCAAAACCAGCGGCAATGCTGCAGGAGAAGAAGCACCCCATGCGACATCGCGATCACAAGCATTGGCTGCTGACGCCGCGCAACCATTGAAGTCGCCTCCAGCACCATCTTTCACGCCCACGAAGCCAAAGAGGAGATTCCCGCTTCTCTTCTGTCCCGCGCCCGAGAAGTACAGGAACAACGACGCCGATCAGGATGAGGACATCATCATGGATGACGATGGAGACGATGATGATGATGACGGCATCGTGGAGAAAGGCATCAATGCGCAGCTGCAGCGCAATCTCGAAAGCGATGAGACGTCCCCGCTCAAAGATGCACCCAATGGTGGCACAGCGCGGCCATCAGCTGCCAATGGTGACGCGACAGCAGGGATGGAACCACCCATGCCGCCGGCGCGTGCGCGCTTGCATTCGCATGAAATATCCATGGACAGCATCGATCTCAAGGATGACGACAACGACGACAACGATAGTCTGGCGGAGGTCGTGTCCATGCTGTCGGGAACGCCGACACCACAGCCACAAAATGACGCTCCGACTTCCCTGCCGGCATCGCTGTATCAGGACTCCGACCAACAGCATCATCTATCATCCAAGAAGAAGATGTTCCCGCTCTCCAAGATCCGTCCGACGAGTAAGTTGTGATTCGTGAGCCCGCGCGTGCTTGTATGTATGTTCGCCCAAAGTATCTGCCGTCTCTTCGGTAACACGTGCTGTGCCGAATCTTGATCAACACTATGTCCGTGCACAATGGCATGCCACTAACGGTACATCACATGATCACTTGCTTGCTTCCTTGCTCGCTCGCTCGCTTTGGACTGTCTCTTCATTCTACTCGTACGCAGTTGGGACCAACCTAGCAAAGCTGGACGTGTGCGGCGCCAAGTGCCATTTCTTCGACGTCGGTGGCAAGCTTCAGAATTTGTGGGAAAGGTATTATGACGATTGCGACGCCGTCATTTTCGTTTGGAAGATCGGCGAGGAGCCAAAACTTGGCAAGAAGGAAGGCGACGCTGACGACGACGGCAGCGATGATGAAGAAGAGGAACAGTATGACTACGCACAGCAGTACTCCTTGCTGCAACAGGTTCGGGAGAACATCGGAGATGACATCCCCGTGCTGGTGCTTGGACAAGTATTCGGGGGCAACCTCGCCGAGCCCTATTCCCAACACTTCTTCTCCACCGATCGGCTCATGCCACACTATCACAACCCGATCATGAGATTCAGATGTGCATCGGCATCCACGGGCGTTGGAGTGCAGGAGGCCATGACGTGGCTCATTCCGCTCACGAAGCGCCAATTGAAGGAACGCCAGCAGCGAGATGCAAAGACCGCAACAATGGACGGCAAGCTCAGCAATTAGCCGTGATGAATCACGCGGATCGTGATGGTGATGCTGCTGAGCGAAGAATGTTCCAATTCTAGGACATACCCGCTCCTGCTCGCTCGGTCGGTCGCTTGCTTTACACAACAGGGCGTAACAATATGATTGTGATGACCCAACCTCGGCACACGGCTGCAGGTTCGATCGAGCCTTCTCCGTGAAGATGTACAGAATTTTTACATAGCAAGTCATTTCATTTTCGAAGGCTACTTGTTCCTGTCTTCATCACAATGTATCCGAATTATTGTGGCGACCGAAGCAAGCTACGGACAAGACTCAGGGTGGGTCCAGACACTCCTACTCGTACGTATTGCAAGCAAGTCGAAAAGGATTCATATTTGGTTGGTTGGTGTACTCGTATCGGTTCGCACAGAAATGGAAACAGCCAATACTTGGATGAATCGATTGGATGATGGTCTGCTCATTGCGACACTGTGATACGGTCCCACCTTTCCATTATGTATGGTTGGTTATTATGTATTGGGAGCACCAGTTCTTTGATTTGGTGGTACCATCGCCATCTTCGTATGTACGATACTCCCATCATCCTAAATCGATTAGTCTCAGCCCACCTCCGTGCTCGTTGTATGAAGCTCAACTCCAACCATTTTCCTTCATGAAATGCTCGGTGGACCCCATGCATTCGATCATGAAGGTTTCGCCGAGGTTGGTGTTGCCAAATCGCATGATGTCGCGGCAAAGGATCACTGGATCCGTGAGGTAGAACTTACCGTTCTTCTTGACACCCTGCAGGTCTGTCACCATGAGGTACGAGTTGGTGGCCTCGTGGGTGAACTTTGTGAAACGCAGGAGCGTCTCGTCCATGTTGTCGGTGTCCCAGTATCCGGTGTTGTTGCTGAATTTGGTGAAATCCATGTCACCATCCGAAGGGAGGACCTCCTCGGCACAGAAACGGCGGTTGCCGTCCTTTTCATTCGCGTCGTCCTCTTCCTCGACGACGCAGGACATCAAGACTTGGATCCGCGCACAATGCGCTGGTCGAAACGGTGAATTGTTGTACTCCTTGGCCAAGAAGCGGGCAATGTTGGAGACCTCCATCTGTCTGAGGTACTGGATGCGGTCGTTGACACCAAAGCCATGGTGCTTGAAGCATTTGAGCACGACCTTCGTCTTCGGTGCCCCCAGCGACTTCTCCTTGCGGGCGAGCTCTGCGTGATACGCGAGACGGCACCCGCCTTCGGCAAAGGGTGCTTTGGCGCGGCGAAGGAACATCTTCGATTCCTTGGTCTCGTCGGTCTTGGTCTTGCCATCAAAGTATGATAGCATCCCGAACGACAAAGGAGCTTGGAGGTCGTTGATGCTCTTGATGCGCTTGTTCTGGTACACCTTCACGGACGCGACTGGTGTCCACTCGTCGCTTTTCGGGAGTCTGGGTTCGATGCTGTATGGCTTGAGGGCCGCCTTGCGCGACTTGCGCTTGGGACCTTCGTCAAAGGAGACGGCCTTGGTGCCTCCACTAGCCAACGACATCGTCTTGAAGATGGACTTGCGGACGCTCGAAGTGACGGAGGTCTTGACCTTCAATTCGTTGCTGAAGTCGACAACATTGAGGTGGATGCCGTCTTGGACGAAGCGCGCGATCATGCTGTCACAAAATGCCGTGATGCGTCCGAATTGGACAGACATGGTGCCCTCGCCGCAGTTGCCGATGAGTGCACGCAGTTCCTTCTTGATGTCTATACCTGGTGTTCCGTTAGGATGGTCATCGCCGAGACTGTGGAACTCCCGCCCATGACATGGACAATCCGCCACGATGAATGCAACCCGCGTAGCTTGTCGCCACGAAAGCGCATTGGCGTGTTGGATGCCGCCAGCCATGTCCTCAGGGGTATCGCCACCGCCAGATGCCCTGATACCCCCAACGAACGTTTGGAACCGTCCTGCATCTTTCACGAAGTCGAGCACTTCGAATCGGTTGGTGTCACAAAGGTCTCTGTACGCAACGAAGGCCAACCGAAGGCTGAGACTACGATTGGAGCCTTTCACCTGTGTGACGATCGCGATGATGTTCTTTTTCACTGCCTCTATGTGGGGTCCCATGGATGAGGTCGCATCAACGATGAATGCAAGATCCACAGACTCCGCTTTCTTGACCGAGTTGACCATACCCTTGATCTGACGAATCTTGATCTTGCGGAAAGCCTCTCGTCTGCTCTCTTCTTCAGCTCTGATCGTCGTCTTGAGTTTGTCTTCGCGAACCTTGCCCGCTTCGGTCGCGGATCTGGACTTGCTGATCTTCTTCTTCAGGTCAAGCACACGGCTCTTGTCCGTTGCTGTCGCAGTGCCATTCTTCAGCTTGTTGATGAGGTCCTGTGCTTCGCTCATGTCCGCTTCCAATGCAGCGAGGAGCATGGAGGTGGATTGCTTGGCGTGCGACGCCTCGCCCTTGAGCATCTTCATGTCGCTGGCCCCGATCTCTCCATCATGTTCTTCGGCTTCGTCGTCGACCTCCTCGATCTCGTCGAGGACGTAGCAGTCCTCTTCGATGACTGAGAACTCGGAGAGCTCCATGCTCAGCATAGTCAAGCTGGTTTCATTATCTTTGCTCAGCATGGTGGAAGATAGTGTTGGGTTTCCTACTGGTCTTGCTGCTGTTATTGATGATGGACTCGTGGTTCAAGCTGTGGTTTGATCGAGTATTGTATTGTATGTATGCACTGCGACCTTGGTATTCGTGCTCTTCCTCTCGCCAGCGTTTTGGGTCCGCAGTTGCCAGGTTTATGAGAACGCAAGTGCACCTGAGCAGACGAATCCATCTTGCTGCACACATCGCGATGGCTCTTTGCTGTGAGGGCATGTGTGCTCGCATAGTATGATGTGGCACGAGTACTAGAGTATGTGCGTTCATGTGGCTGCGATCAATACCAATGCTCTACGGTGTAAATTTTCGGAAAGTTGAAGTTCCTTCTTCAGAGGTCGCACACATTCTCAGACTTTTGCGCATCCCAATGACGTTCGCATACAGGATGACTTGTGTGACAAGACCCAGGCCGACAGCAAGCGGCGAGATCCATCGGTTGGCCATGCGCATTCATATCTGAAACATTCGGTCGTTGACATGGATGCTTGTGGATTGCACACGTCATGATCTCTCCTTGGTGGTTGATTGCATGGTCGGCAGAGTAGAGTAGAGTGGAGTAGAGTAGAATGGAGTAGAGTGGAGTAATTTGGATGGACCAATGCATGAATCGGACAGAGGGGCAGTTCCGAGACATCATCATCGTCATCGTGGATCTCTCTCACTCTTGGTTTGCGTTTGCGGATTGCTTGTTGTGCGATTTGGCTTTTCAATCGCGGATACTTTTTGAGTCATGAATATGACGTGGACAATTGGCAGTTTCCATTCTATGCAAGAAAAGCTAGAGAGAAAGAATGGATGATGAACGTTGTCCGCATTTTCAAATGTTGATGGGAACGCCCTCCGCACCCCCACCGAGGACTTTGGACAATCTGAGCAATTGGGGACAGCAAAAGCGATGGGCACGTCCTCTCTATTTCTCTTGGTGTGCTGCCTGCGGAGATGATCAAAGCAAGAACGATGACCGTGCCACACGGGAAATGGCGATTCTGGACCCAAGCCAACGCGTGCCAGAATTGCGCCATCGCGTGTCCGCCCGCCGCAAGCGACGACATGTGCGTATGAACAACATGAAGGAAATGGATGGATTGAATTTGTTCGTTGTGCTGGTGCTATGATTGTTACTTTATGCCTTACTCGTGAGAGTAAGTGTGTTGTGTGGTTTGCTGACAGGTATGTGTCGGCTATCCCTTTGCATGGAGCTGCATGCATGCGATGGATGGATTGCTTCCTTGTCGCTGCAATGCTGGCGAGCTCCAAGTCCGACTCGAGAGAGTCAGGAACTGCTGTTGCTGTCGCCTTGCCTGTGCAATGTTTTTGCGCAGTGCGTGCTTTGCTTGGCGTGCGCCTCGCATGTGCCACTTGACATAGGGCAGTAGGAGACGACGTCATCCAGTTCAATGCGTCTGAGGACTTGTGTCTTTCCATCCTTCCATCCATCCAAGCATGCATGCGTGCTTTGCCATGTGGTCGAAGCAATTGCTGCTGTGTCGATTATCCAAGTTGCGGTTCAAGCTTGGTTGAAATTGACAACGGCAACCGGCGCGGACTGCATCCAGCAGCCGAATGGCAAGCTGGTGGTCGAGGTTCGTCCATCCCTGTGGATGACTGCTCGCCATCGAATGCAGCGGAGTGGAGCATGGTGCGCTCTGCGTTTGTTGAAATCAAATGATCATGTGCCGCAATTGCATGTTCACGTGTTATGCTTGGTGTTGATCTGCTTGGTGCGTTCCAGCTTGTAACAGATGGCGCGCTCCCAATTGATGCGGACGAGACGGTAGAGATCCATGGCGGCCTTGGCATCCTCATAGGGGTCATGTGGACGTCCATCGAGCTGGATTTCGCGCTGCAGACGAGTTTTGGCAAGGTCCTTCAACTTGCGGGGCCACAACACCCCGTCGCGTGTCTTCATGAATTGTTCGTACTTGCCGGTGTCGCGGGTTTGGTGCCATGGATGCTGGATTTGAAGCACCTTGAGGTCATTCTTGAGGGCATGGCCGATCAGGATCTTGCCGTCGAGGATGGAGAGGACCTGTTCGCGGCATTGTTCGATGGACATGGTGGCGTGCTTGAGATCCTGCTCCGTGATTCCGCTGATGTAAGTTCTGTAGTTGGTGACCTCCTGCGTTGGCTGGACGAATTCATCCATGAGGACGGCACCGTCCCAGCCGATGCAGGTGACGCGTGCGAGCATGGATTGGTAGCCGCGTGGCCCGACTCCAACCATCTCGCAGTCGATGGCGACGTACTTTTCCTTCTGCGCCTGGCTGAGCTTGGCCTCCTGCTGACGCTGCTTGTTGTACTTCTTGCCCTTCTTGCTGTTCTTGCCGTTCTGTGCTTGTTGCTGTTTCTGCTGCTTGTTCTTCTGGCGCAATTTCTTCTGTTGCTGCTTGTTGCCGTTCTTCGCTTTGGTATTGTTGGCGGCCCGGGAATTCTGAGCAATGGAGGCAGCGCTGCTTGTTCCGTCGACACTTCGTTCGGATGAGGTGAGCGAAACAGTATCGGCGGTCAGGTCATCCGCATGCTGATGATGATGCAGGGTCTTGGCGGTCATGTCGACTGTGGCGTTCGTCTGGCGATTGCTGCCCATGGCGAGCGGGACCTCGACCTCGACATGGACGATCTGTATGTGTGAAGGTGGGAATAGTTGTGAATGTGTGGGGGGAGGAGAAGGATGGGGATGGATCAGTTGATTGCAGTTGATGCGCGCTAACATTGAGTATTGGAGTCATTTCGTCATCGCTGCAGGCTTGTGGCTTCCAATGGTGCTTCCATTGAAAGGACTCTGCGTGAGAGTGCACACACCTGAATTTGTGTTGGTTGCGTTGTCGTCATTGTTCCTGTGCTATGATATAATATGATGTTGCGATTATGCTGTGATTATGCTTTGATTATGATGTTGTGCGTGAAGTTCGCCTTGCGGAGTGAGTTGAGCTGAGATGAATTGGGCTGAGTGAGCGTTTCAGTTTGTGTGGTGATGTGATTTGTGAGAGGTTGGTGAGATGTCTTTCGTTGATGGCAAATGGGAAGCGAAGTTTGACGATGGAACAGAAGCCCTGGCCAAATGGAGGGAATCGGCAATGTGATGTGAGGTTGATGCGAGGTTGACGCTGATTGTTTGTGTTTGTGTCAGTTGACACATGCGTTGTTCTTCGCTTGTGTTCGTTCCGTTCTGATGTTTGTGTGGGTCAGAACTCTCTCTCTGCGTGGTTGGAATGTTGGAACTGCGCTGGAAAAGTGTGTTTGCCGACCGTGATGATGAGTTGGTGGGTGGTGTTTGAATGCTGCATTTGCGTGAGCTGTTGTCGTGTTTGCACTCCGTGGCAGGTGCCCCGTGGCGTGATGATGCGAATGCGCTGATTCGAACCACGGTTCTGGTTCACGACAACAACGGCAGAGTTTTTCTGTCGTTTGGCCGTGTTCTGATTCTTCGTTGGCGGTTTCACGTGTCGCATCTGCGCGCCAACTCTGCAGGTCTTGTGTTGCTGTTTCGTTTTCGAGTGTTTTGCGTTGGCATCATGTGCGGTGGTGCGCTTCGTGTGTTGTTCCCAAAATGACACCGGCCACATCATCTTCTGCCAACTGGTGTCTTTCTCGCAAGTCGTGGATGTTACGTCAGCAACAATTCCCTCATTGGTCAGAACTTTCTCACGGAACAAACTAACGTCCAATCAGAACATCTGATGACGACATGCCTGATGTGTTCTGTCGTGACTCGGCCACCAACAACACCCTGCTGTTCGCCACTCAAGCAGTTTCCGACGCATTGGTGTCTGTTTTCAACGGAGCACACTCCAAAACACGAATTCGCGCGCAGTCCAGTGTTTCGAATGAGAACTCTCGTCGAACACCAAACAGACCACCACCGTCACGCCCATCAAAATTGACACCGCCGCAATCATTCCCCACCAGTCAACCAACTGGCAACACCCATTTCGAAGTTTGACATGGAGGGAACACCGATGGAACAGCAACACGGATCAACAGATCAAAATGACAAATGCTGCTTTTGTTCTTCGCACACACATGGTTCGCGATGCGAAAAGGGAATCTCTCCACGATGTGTCGTCATCATCACGTCATCGAGCCTTGTCGTCACGTCATCACCATCCATCGTCACATCTCGCCATGTGCTCCAGAGCCAAACAAAAAGACGCTGGGCCTGCGGCGACGGCAGCGGGCGGTACAAACCATGCGTGCGCAATTGCGTTCCGTCATTTTGGTTGCCCAAGGTGGGAAGAAGAGCATCGCGACGATGTCGATGAATCATCGATGAATCCATCCATCCATCCATCCATCCATCCATCTATCCACCCATCCACGTAAACAGACAACACGTTCTGTCTTCTCCTTCACGGCCATTTCATGTATCGGTTACTTGCTATTTGTTCTTTTTTAAATGTTTGAATTGTTCTTGTTCTTGTCGGCGTTTGCGTTCTGCCATTCGTATGCAAGAGAGAGTTGAAGACGCTGCATCCAATTCAATGCGTTGCATCAGCCCGAGATGGAATACACCATGGTCTTGCCATCGACATTGCTGCCGCTGTCCTCCACGTTGCCGGGTTGCTGCTTCTGCATGTCCTCCAGCCACCCGTCCGGAAGCACGGAGGGATCGATCTTCGCTTTGAACACGCCGCGATTGCCCGACTGGTTTATGGGACGCTTCAAATACGCCGCGCGCTTGATTTCCGTCACGATACGTCCACTGTCGCTGCCGTACGCACCCACCTTGCGTTGGAAATCGGGAACGTTGCGTTCCTCCTCGGTCGTCTCGTACGTCTTGCCCAATTCACAGATGGCGACGATGTTGCCCTTGCGGAAGCCCTTCGGCAGGGATTTGAGCCGCTCGATTTCGGCATCGTCCATGCCGCCGCCGCGCAGAATGTCCATGTGCTTGCCACCGTCGGGATAAATGCGCTGGCCGACATGCAGCAGCATGAAGGTGCCCTCGGGGTACGGCACGAACATGGTGCCGTTGCGCGTTTCCAGCGTCTTGCATTCGCTCGCCAACAGCGCGGCGAATGGCAGGTTCATGGAGAACGCGCGCACGGTGATTTTGTCGCCAGAATCATTGCCATCGTCATTGCCATTGTTCATGTTGCTGTTTTGCGTGCCAGATGCCTGGATATCTGTGGCACGCGACTTGCCGGTCTTGCCGTCGCGGCCGATTCCGAAGGAGATTGAGTCGCCCTCTTGGATGAAATCCGCCATGGAGCTGGGCAGGGCACTGAAATGGAAGAACAAGTCCTTTGTGTTGCGGTCGCCGTAGTTGATGAACCCGTACCGTTTGTCGTAGTTGATCGTCTTGACGGTGCCCTCTTGGCGTGCCGAGGTGTCGACAGCCGTGGAGGCGGCAGCCGCCGTGTTGGTAACGCTGCCGTCCCATTCGATGATAGTGTTAGGAGCACCGTCCCAACCCTTCTGGTAGTACTGCAAGGCCCGATCGAAGACGTTCTCCTTGTCAATGCCCGACGCGCAATGCACGCACAGGACGCCCAGTTCCGAGATGGGTTCGCAGTTGCCATACCTGCCGCCACGAGCATCGTCGAAGAACAGCATCTCGTGATACCCGATGCCGCTTTGCGCGGCAATATTCGCAAAATGCTTGCGCTTGTTGGACGGGAAGATCTCGATGTACGGAAAGTTCTTGCGAATTTGGAACTGATCCAGCAAATCGTTGGCCCATTCACCCTTGCTGGTGCGGGAGGCGACGCCGAATCGGGTGGCATCGCCGAATTCCCCGTCTTCGATGCGTTTCAGAACGGATCTGGAACCTGGAAACAACGACACGTCCTTGTTGGCGAGCGGCGTTTTCCCGGCGCGATCCAATCGTCGCAGCTGGTAGAGCTCCGGCGTCCACAACGTGTTGTCCAAATCAAAGACGATCAATTTGGGTGGATCGCGGAGTGGTGACCGACCGTCGTCAGCTTGAAAGTCATCTGCCGAAACGGATAGCGCTGATCGTGCAGCGTTTCTTTGCTTCGATTGATGACGATGACGATTTCCATTGCGTATCTTCTTGTTGGCATTGGTCACGACGTCCATGTTGCTGGGAGTGTTGGGTGTGAATGCAGCCACCGCCCCAAACGTGCCTGTGGTTGTTGTGATCCTGCCCTGGCCACAAAGCAACAGGGAAGATGCCAGCACCGAGATGGATGATCGCCAAATGTTCTTGGAGGGAGTTGGTCGCGTCAATCGCACCATCGTCTCGTACGGGTATGTCGTAATTTGGTAGGATAATGCTTACTGCGATAATCTGATGGGATGTGCAGATGCTTGTACTCTGAGTAGAGTATGGGAGAGTAATACGGTGGATGCAACAAGCGCTCGAAAGACTGTTTGTTGTTTTGCGCGTCTCTGAGATTGGGTTGATGTGTTGATGTGTCGATTAGTTGGTGTTTTGGTTGGCGCTTGTTGATGGGTGTGACGTTAGTCCGAAGAATCGAGAGTTCTGCGTTGGTCGATGGAGTCGAGGACATTTCTTTTCTTGCTGCAAATTAGCGTGTCCTTCCATGTATCATGGTATTTGTTGAAGTGTGTTCTTGTTCATTTAGTATTGAGATATGCGGTATAATAGGTTTATTATTATATATGATTGACAGGAAAAAACCCAATCGAATTGATCTCAGTCGCCTCATCTCTTTCTCTCTCTCTCGCTCTAACTCTCTCTGACTCGTACACTCCACAAAAGAATGAATGTTCACCATCATCTATCCATGAAGTTGACAGAGATGATGTTGCTCGGCATGCCTTGTGTCGGGATCACCAAAGAAGCAGCAGGAATACACTCCTTCCGAGGGTCGACTACAGGCCGTGGACAAGGGGGGAAAGCCATCTGATCTTGTTGAGAATGCGATGAATGTCTTCACGAGCAAAGTGCTAGCACACAGGCGGATGCAATCACCCATGGAAGCAAGATGAGGTTCCACAGAAATCTTCTCGAGAGATGGTGAGAAACATGCTCTCTCTCCAGAGAATGGCGTTCGATGTTGCTCGGAACACATCAAGATTGATCAGAGACGGTTGTTCTGGAGGATTCATTTGTGGCGTGCAATCGATTTTGGCGGTTCTTGTTGCAATCTTGGATGTCCTCGATGTTTGGCTGCGTCATACCTGATGCTGAACACTGATGGCCAACGTGTCTGTGGGTGGCGGAGACAAGTCTGGACATGTTTGAGAACAACAATGAATTCAGTCGATACCCGAACCTGCCCCAGACCCTCACTCCATAGCACTCGTCCTCGTAAATAGGTACTGCGCCACGGTACTGCGCCAAGGTACTGCGCCAAGGTGCGGTACCAAGGTACTGATGAAGAGTAGATAGCAACAAATTCTTGATTGTTCGACAACGTGGGATGGAGGCGCCTTTGTGCAACACTGTGGACACGGTGCATGACGTCAGCCCATTCTGGGCTCATTAATCAGACATTTGATACTTAGTGAACTGCGCAGGCACAACTACCATACTTTCGTACTTATCGCGTCAAGAACAACCGCGACGATGACGCCAAGTCATAGCTGATGCGTCAGCAACAGGAAAGCAAAATGCTCAAACAATGCGGGTCACTTGAGGCGTTGGGACGCGAGCCAGCCATTCGACAACTCACCACATCACACATCACACATCACACACACGCACCGCTAAAATCAACGAGGTGCCTGTATTTCGAATTCGCGGATCTTCAGGCGCGTTCGCGGCACCAACCACAACCCATTGTAGCATACGTTCTGAGTACATACGTAGACGGTTGAGGCTTGCCGAGATCGTGGACCACAGCGCCGCTAAGTTTGGAACACTCTGCTCCAACACGATCGTCACTGACTTTATTTTCTTTCCCGACGCCTCTCGTCCTTCTTGTCTCGCATCGCGATACACATCAAACAACAACAACCACCACCACGCACATCGCTTCACCGGTTCTGTTGACTGTTGACTGTTGGTTGTTGGCTTGTCCCTGTTGCCGGACGTTTCCGCCTTCTGAATCACATCCGTGCCATCCGAAGTCAGCGCAAGCCATCTACGAACCCTTCGCAGAGCAACTTCGTACGATCGCTGGACATTGCATCACCCCACATAGCATCATTGTGCATTGCATTGCGTTCCATCCATCCACGGACAGGTCAGCAAACTTCTCCGTCAGCTCATAAAACCTGTCTTTGAACTCATTGAAAGGCAACCACCACAAACAACAACGCAATCACAGCATTCCATCAAAGCATCACAATTGATACAAAAGACGGCGTGTAATAGCACAGCTGAGAGCGTATCACCCTGCACCGCACCACACTACATACAGCACAACACAGCATAACACTACATACATCACAACACAACATATCAAACGACACCACCATGGCAAGCTGCATCGAAGCCTTCGGCGATCGCATCGAGGGCGCAATCAGCGCCACGTTCTACTCGATCGGAACCTTCGTCGGCAATGCGCCGCGCAAGACTATCGCGCTTGCCATCCTCCTGACAGTCCTCATGGGTGGCGGATTCGCCACGTGGGAGACTGAGAACCGAGGCGAGAAGCTCTGGGTGCCGCAGGACACCACGGCGGAGTCCGAGACGGACCTCTACGAGTCCTACTACGCCAGCACGTCGCGCTTCAACAGCATCATCGTACAGCCCAAGGGCGACGGCGCCAACGTCCTCACCAAGGAGCGACTCGTGGAGGCCATGAAGCTGCATACCTTCATCGAGACCGAGGTTGCCGAGATTACGGACAGCGATGCCGAGCATGCGGAAGGCGACGACAAGCTCTACACCTACACCGAGCTCTGCGTCAAGGCTGGCGGAAGCTGCGCGTCCAAGTTCGACGGAATCTGCGGCTGCCTTGTTTCCAGCATCCTCAAGCAATGGAACTACGACATGGAGACCCTCGAGGCCGATGACAACATCCTCCAGACGCTGCAAGGATACGGATCGAAGGACGAGATCTCCGCCGTGCTCGGAAACCCGGTCTTCGATGCCGATGGTAACATTCAGGAGGCCGAGGCCTTCACCCTGGCCTACTTCCTGGAATCCCGTGTCATCGTCAAGGACGGAGATGAGATGGATCCAATCAACGAGGGTTGGGAGGAGCAGGTCTTCCTCGAGGGTGCGGAATCCGTCAAGGACTACGATACCATCCAGGTCGATTACTTTGCCGGGCGCAGTTTTGGTGATGAATTCGGAGGTGCCATCTCTGGTGATCTCGCCCTCGTGCAGATCTCCTACGTCATCGCCTTCCTCTTCCTCGGCGCCAACCTCGGAAACCTCAAGTGCGGAACAGGCTCGCGTTGGACCATGTCCCTCGGTGCCCTCGTCACCGTCGGTTTGAGTACGGCTGCCGGATTCGGTCTTTCTTCTCTCGTCGGTCTCTTCTTCGGTCCGGTCCACTCCCTCCTGCCATTCATCCTCCTGGGTATCGGTGTCGATGACGCCTTCGTCATCGTCAACGCCTTCAACCGCGAGCGCAAGACATCCCGATCGTCCGAAACCAATGAGATCTTGGCAGTCCGTTCTGCGCGCGCCTTGGCGCGCTCCGGAGCTTCCATCACGGTCACATCTGCCACCGATCTCGTCGCCTTCGCCATCTCCTCATCATCCGCCCTGCCGGCCCTCGCAAGTTTCTGCGCCTACGCCGCCATCTGCATCTTCTTCCTCTGGCTCTTCGCCTCCACATTCTTCACCGCCTGCCTCGTCCTCGACGAACGTCGTCAGCGTGACAACCGCCGCGAGTGTCTGTGCTGCCTCACCCGCAAGCAGGATCTGGAGGAAGACGAGGGCGATGCCTTCAAGGAGGACTTCATGTCGCGTTACTTCCGCAACTACCACGCACCCGCCATCCTGTCCGGCGTCGGAAAGGCCGTCGTCTTCGTCGTGTTCCTCGGTCTCTTCGGTTTCGGCGTCTACGGTGCCCTCAACCTCTCCGTCGAAGATTCGCAGCGCAGCTTCATCCCGGCCGACAGCTACCTCAACGACTACTTCGAAGCCACCGACGACTACTTTCCATCACAAGGCATCGCCTTGGAGATCGTCTTTGAG
The DNA here is from genome assembly GCA_026770025.1 of Craspedostauros australis. Lineage (NCBI taxonomy): Eukaryota > Bacillariophyta > Bacillariophyceae > Mastogloiales > Achnanthaceae > Craspedostauros > Craspedostauros australis. Next base: position 1,828,821 of record JAMXDE010000010.1, on the reverse strand, counting down.
GATTCTGCCCAGATCTACGCATCGCGTGTCGAGCTCGCCAACCTCGAGACCCGTGTCTCCGGCCTCTCCGAAAAGTCGCCATACATCGCTGAGCCAATTTCCAACGAGGTTTACAAGAATGTCATGAAGGGCTTGAGAGACTACCTCACAGCCAACGGAAGCACCGGCCCCGCTGCCAACATCACCCTCGGTGACGACAACTGGCCAACGACAGAGGCGGACTTCGTCACTGTGCTCGACGCCTACGTTGCCCGTGGATCGGATGGTTCCCAGTACGCCCCCGATGTGTCCTTGTCGGATGACGGAAAGCTGCAGGCCGTCAAGGTGGAACTCGAGTACGTCCGCCTCGTCAAGAAGCTGCGCGGCGAAGTCATCGATGATGCCGAGCGCCAGATCGAGGCCATGGACGACACGCGCACCCTCGTCGACAGCTGGGACGACCTCCCACCCGCCACGCCATACAGCAGCAAGTTCCTCACCATCGAAGGCTTCAAGATCATCCGTCGTGAGCTCTTCCTCAACGTCGGTTTGGCCATCGCCTCCGTCGGCGTCATTGTCTTCCTGACCGTCGCCAGTCCTGTCACTTCCATCCTCATCACGATCAACGTCGCCTTCTGCATCGTCGAGATTCTCGGCTTCATGTTCGCCTTCGGCATCGTCATCGACTCCGTCAGCGTGATCAACATCGTGCTGGCCGTCGGCCTTTCCGTCGATTACAGCGCCCACGTCGGACATTGCTTCATGGTGAAGGGTGGCGACGACAAGAACGCCCGCGCCCTCGAGGCCTTGACGGACATCGGAGCCGCCGTCCTCAGCGGTGCCATCTCCACCTTCCTCGCCGTCGTCGTCCTTCTGTTCTCATCCTCGTACGTCTTCGTGACCCTATCGCGCCAACTTGCCCTCACCGTCATCTTGGGCATCAGCCACGGTCTCATCTTCCTTCCGGTTCTGCTGGCCGTCTTCGGACCCAAGCCATTCAGCTCCGCGTCGGAGCATGGTGACGACGACGACGACGACGTCGGAAAGCCAGACAAGATCGGCGAAACGGCCAACAACGGAAGCGACAACAACGGAAGCGACAACGAAAACAACAGCAGCAACAACAACAGCGAGCATGATGCCTAAACGCAAGAGAGGAAGGCAACGAGTGCACTCGCACTCGTACTCAGATCCCGTCAAATGCAAGTGCTGTACAATGCGAGCATTTCCCGCACCTGCGAACACGCCACCAGCATGCAACGCTTGCAATACAAGTATCATAGTAAACCAATTTTAAATGTTGCAATCATATCATACAATGCTACATAGTAGTACGCCCGCTCTACTCTTGCTTTTCAGAACAGTTTTGAATACTCTCTGGAGGAAGAGGGCGAGAGGAGAAAGAGAGTACACGCATGGCACATGAACGCATGTGCGCTTTCGGCGACAGTCCGCATTTACAAGCGTCGACCCCACGCAGAGCGTCAAAAAGAACAGAGCATCTTGCATCGGAGCACCGTGACACGCTTCGCCGTGTGTTGCTACTGATACGAGTACCTCGTGGACAGCGAAGAAATGAGGGCTGTTGCTCTCTCTGTTTGTCTCTATCTCCAATGTGTAGATTGATACTCTTCTCTTGTCACTGTTACACGTGGATCATTATGATTGGTTCGATCCTTGATCGCGTTTCTCCCTTTCCGTGCCCAAAACCGCGAAACTGCCCAAACTTCGACTCCGTGGAAATCGCGCGCTTTGCTGTCCTTGTTTCTCCACAACAAAGAACCACGAGAGAGATGAGCGTGCACGCATCCACAGGTCCTCTCGGCAACAGCCAAAGAGTCGCGAAAGACGGAGGCTTGGGAGCAAGAGAGAGAGGAACCTCGAGAGGCGCTTCATCCATCAACCTGAGGACGCGGACGCTGCATTCGACCGAATACGAAGCAATCGCATCAAGCAGAGCACACACATCCACACAATGAGCAACCCATTCTTCCCAGACGACGATGCGCTGCGGACGCTGATCAACGAGCTGGTGCCGACGGTGGATATCCGAACGACCGGGATCAAGTCCTTCACGAAGCTGCTCGCCAAGCATGTCACGGATCAGCTGCAGGCGCGCAACAATGGCAACAAGGAGATCGATGTGTCGTATGCGGAATTGAAGGAGAAGTCGCAGTTCATTCGCGATGAGCTGACGGTGGCCATCAACAACATGGCCGCAGAGAGCGATGGCGAACACGATAGCGATGATGATGATGATGATGACAGCGACATGGAGACGGAGGGAACGCCCGCGAAAACGAGAAGATCGAGGGGAGAAGGAGGAGGGCTGTCGGCGAAGAAGAAGATATCGACCAAGCTGGCCAAGTTCCTTCGCAAGGCAGGCGTTGTGCCGATGCCGTCGGAGAGCAATGACGACGTGAAACTGGCCAGAACTGCCATCGTGAAGGGTCTGTGGGCATACATCCGAAAGCACGAGCTGCAGAATCCAAACAACAAGAAGGAGATCGTTCTGGACAAGGCGATGAAGAAATGCTTCAGCACGGACAAGTTCGACATGTTCACCATGAATCGGTACATCTCCGTGCACGTGGAACCATTCCCGTCCATGAACCAGCTGCTCGCCGCGGCCAAAAAGAAGAGCAAGGAGAAGCAGAAGCAAAAGGCCACGGCGAAGAAGAGCGGCAAGACGAAAGGCAAAAAGGACAAGAAGACGGGAGGCCAGCCGCCGTACCGATTATCCGATGACATGGCGTCGCTGCTGGGGAAGCGCGTACTTCCGCGACCGCAGGTTGTGTCGGGGATCTGGGCGTACATCAAATCCAACGAACTGCAGGTACGCTACATGGAATGGAGCGAACACAGTCCTCTCGATGTTGCAATGTTGCTTCATGCGCCACAGCATAGTTTTATCGTGTTGATCAGAGCAGAGTATTGGGATTTGGTATAATATTTGGTATTGATGTGTGGATGCGTTGATGAGTTGATGCATGCTGGACACTGGAATGGAACGATGACTTTATTCCCACCTGCGCTCACATTCCCTTCCCGTTTGCATTTGTGATTGCTTTTGGGACGCATTCTTCATGACCACCTTCATCCGCCGCAGAATCCAGAAAACAAACGAGAAATATTCTGTGACGACAAGCTGTCACGTGTTATGGACAATGAATCGAAGGTCACCATGTTCTCCATGAACAAGTACATATCCCAGCACATGGTCGAGAAGGTAGATCGGTCAGAATATGTCCATGAGGACTAAAGCTTCGAACGCCGTGAGCAAACGGCGTGATGTAGTCTCGACTGCTGCAGCATGGGAAAGCATGGAACAGCATCCGATTTCAAATCTCCAATGATCTGGTTTCACAATGAAATCAAGCCCGATACTGCATGTATACATACATACATGTATGTGTGTGTTGAAGGAGATCGCCAATCGGACATGAAAATCATAATCAGCGATGCAAGAGTTACGAGCATCCAGTACGAATAGATGGGGGAAGAGCATGCCTGCCATGTGGTACAAGAGCTGTAAGATCGGCGTAGCTTCGCGACCCAACATTGACTACTCGTACAAGTCTACCAGCCGCGCCAATTATGATTGGTCGAGCAACGTACAGCTGTGTCCGTCACAAGAAGGAAGGAACGAAGGAGGAAAACTACTCAACCAAGGCAAGCAACCAGGCAGCGTGCTTGCCGCTTCCTCGTTCAAGCACGCAAAATGTGTGACTGCATTCCGACATGGACAAGGCATCAGCACTACCAGGATGCACGGGAAGGATTTCAAACACTCTGCTCTGTGCGCCGTGCGTACGACTACTCATACTCCGATGATGGGAAAGAGCCGGATTTGCATTTCTCTCTGGTTCATGGTCGACACAGAGGACTGCCGTCGTCGGGAATGATAGCTTCCCATACGCTCAGCGAAAAGCAGCAAGCTTTCACCATTGGATGTCCATCCAACCCCTCACAAGTCAAGATTGGGTTTCACCACTCGCAACCGTGTCGTCTCTTCGTTTACCAGCTATAAAGCAGGCTGCAAGACAACACGAGCAATAAATCTACTCTATCTCTTTCCATGTCACATCGTCGAATGTATCCCACACATATAACTAGTGTAAGACCATGGCACTTCTCTGCCTTCTCCCTCTCGCTCTCTACAGGTATCGCACTTCGCTTTCACTGGTCACAGGCAAGGAAATGTAGCTAGTGACAGGTGGCAATTGCTTCCCCCATGGGTACGGTACGACTGCTGAATTGCTGATTTCAATGTCTATTATACGAGGTGCGATGTCGATGAAGCAGCAACAGGAGTCTGTTGCCCTCTTGCGTCCCTCGTGATTCGTTGTGACTTGTGATGTGTGAATCACAGGGCGGAAACTTGGAATGGTGGTCGCGACCGGTCAACAGCAAACGAATCCGACTTGGGCAGCAGCCAGTCGACAGCAAACGAACCCAACTTGGATAGCAACGCTTGGACGATCAGGGCAAACAAACAAGCAACCAAATGGCTTCTTCGTTGAGCCAACAATGAAGCTCCTCTGGAAAGATGCTTGATGTCGCATGTGTCGGTGCCCGTGTGAGAATGCGCTTGCCTTGCGACGATCCTGTGTGATGAGTGCAGCATCTGCGATACCCTACCACATGGTGGGATACGCTCATGTAGCCGTGGACGTGCTTCGAGAGCGTGGTCCACAGAGCCTCATCGTTGCTTCTGCATCCTCGGGATCTCTGTGATGCGAGATCAGTGCTCACAAAATGAACAAGTCATAATCTCGAGAATCAACACTTGACCACAAACCCAACCAATCTACTCTATTCTACACTACTCTACTCGAAGAAAGGTAAGATCATGTCGACACCAGCCAAATGTATGGAGTAGTGGGAGTGAACATGCACAAGAACACCGATCATTGCTCCTCTCTATGTGGCGACAATCACACATATCCTACGAGCACAATTGCACTGCGATATTGTATGTATGCATGCCCTGCATCCATCACCTTCAACTCCAGCCGACTTATCCTGTCCTCTCTCCCTCGCTCGCTCGCTTTCTCGAATTGAATTCTTTCCTGCCACACAGTTCCGACACCATGAAGATCCATTTCACAGCCGCGCTCATTCCACTCCTGCTCTCCGTCGACGCTTGCTCTGCCAGCGCAAATGTCGGAGGCGCCGCCGATCAGGATGCGATGGATCCAGCAGGTGCATCCGCAAATGATGCACTGAACGACAAGTCGGCTGGACCTGGTCGGCGGCGGCTGGCCAGATGGCAAAGCGGCAGCTCTTCCTTTTCATCGACGCCACGGCAGCCACGAGTCAACACGGGGATCTTCACCTTGAACGGCTCCAACATCCCAACAGAAGCAATCTTTGGTGGAGATTCCATGCTTCCGTACACTGACGGCGGAATGGACGGAATGGGTGATGCCACTCCGGGAATACCTTCAGGTGCAGGGGGCAGCATGTATGATACAACCCCAACAGGCATTGGCAACGATGGACACCTTCGCAAGCGCAAGGTTGCGGAGGCCGTATCCATCGAAGAGAAGAAATCGGATCATCAACGGAAGGCGGCCCGTGCCAATGCTAGCGCCAAGGCCAGCGGCAAGAAGATCCGCCACGGGAGAAAGCTGCCAGCTATCTGCTCTGATGATCCTAGTGATTCGCTTCCACCATGCGATTTGGTCATCGGACCAGCCCCGGAGGATGTGATCCTTTCATTCCTTCTTGCCCAGACGGCGGAGTCTACGGTGAACGTCCGCGGCTGCAGCTTCCGATTTGTCGAGGCCAGCACCATCCCGGTCGTGATCGACAGTCACCGCGACCCCACCAAGATCATGGAATGCATCGGTGGCATCTGCAACTACGACTACAAGCTCGATGCCACCATCCAAGTGGCAAGCACGATGATAAATCAAGCGCCTGGATTTGTAGACACTGAATACGAATTCATCATGGACTGCCCGCAGGGCTCCACGGGCATGACAGGAGAGCCTGCGCGAGCATCCGGAGGGTCACAGCCCGAAATCATCTTCGACGGTGGCAGCGGCCCCGCGCCCGCGGCTGGGTTTGGATTGCCATGCGACGACATTGATTGCGACGGAGGAGACCCATTCTTTGAACCCATTCTCGACATTTCCCCGCAACTCATCTGGATGTGTCCCATGGCCTTGTCTGTGGGAAGTGCGCCTGGGCCGGCGCAAACCTTTTCGTTCATCGAGATTTGTGAAATCGATGACAGCAGAGTCCCTTCCATGGACGAATGCCAAGCTAACGTCTTGTACGGCGATACCGTTTCTGGAACTTCCACTGCCCAGATCATTGGCATGAATGATGGACCGACATCTTTCACGGTGACCTTGGGATGCCGAAATCAGTTGTTGCCGTAAGCCACATGAAGGAAGGGCAAGAAGAAAGGGAGGCGAGGTGATTCTGTGAAGACAGCAATCAATGGAGATTGATGTGCTCCTGTCATGCACAAGTCGGAGCAGCAAGACGTGGCATCACGCTCTTGGAATACATGATTTGTCATAATAATATGATAGATCGTACTGCACCCTCATTAGATCTACACTGACGCTCGTCCTCTCTCTCCCCCTGACAGATGTGGGGCTGTGTGAACGTGACACGCGAGCGTGATGCCACGCCAACAAAGCAACAGACGGATCGCCCAGCGAACGAGGCGGGCACAGGCGAACAATCGTCTTTGTTCCTCATGTCCGCCGCTTGGAAACAGATGTTTGTGGTTGGCAGGTGTAACGTCCACAATTGGCCGTTTTTCCGTTCCGATTCATGTAACGGTTCTCCTTTAGTCCCGCTTGTGTTCCTGACGAGTGGGTGAGCGTCCCACAGAGAGAAACAGACAAGACTAAGACCAACCACCAACATCGGCATCGACATGGACACCGGCACTGTCAGAGAGAAGCAACCGCCATGATTTGTCGGCAGTATCTGTCCCCGCTGACCTCTCTGTGAGTTCAACCTCACCAGTGTATCGTCTGCGATGTTTGGCGTTGGTAACGCAGCTCTCTGGATCGTACTACTCGTACATACCGGCGGGGAGTGCTACATGATCATTCAACGAAAGGGCACGGAGATGTATGTCTTCTCATGGCGGTGGTGGCAACCTCCGAACATGCATGCAATTGAGTATAGTATAGTAGTAGAGTCCTATACCGGCGACGATCTGCGTGGCGCAAAGACTGTGGGTTGTAAGAAGTCCCTCGTATTTTATTGTACCGACTGGAGAAACAGACGGTCTCTTGGCACCCAAGAGGAAATTGAACAAGGCATCTTCGAGGCGCGAACAAGCCTGCAACCCTGAAGAATCTTCCGCTTCAAAACAGAGACCTTGGTGGTCGTGGGAGGGTGAAAACGCACCACAAGATGGATGGAGAACATCAGCGTCAAGAGAGAGCGAAACGCAAATACAAACGAGAAACATCAAACATCACACGCCAAACGTCAACACATGTGGAATGGAGATGGACCCAAACGCAAATACAATCGGAGGAATGCCGCCGCCGATTGGGAAGCAATGCTGCAGAGTCGAAACATCTCATCATGGTAGCGACTGCGACTGTAACTGCGGCTGCGACTGAAAATGCGACTGTGACGGCAACTGCAAGTGCATAGTAGAATACAATTGTGACTACACATAGTATGTCAGAATTAGAAACAGTATCAAGAAGCCAACAGCACAGAGCATGTTGCGAGGCAGAGATGAGGATAGTATTAATGGTTCGTTGATGATTTCTGTCGAACATCCTGGGAGCCCAGCAGGACATGAGAATGATGCGATTGCCACGGCTTGAAGGTATCTTGCTCTTTCTCGTACTATGTACTATTCCTAATACCATCCACTCATCCTTCTGCTCCCGCATGTGGGCTTGCTGCGTGGTCTACAGAGAACGTGTTGTTCTGTCATCATGCTGTTGCCGCCACTGTTACCGTTGCTATTATCGTCGTCGTCTGGTCACAACCTGTTCGACCAGCTGTTGTGGCTGTTGCCTCCTCTCTAGCCTTCTGTATCTACATCGTCAATCGTAAACTAAATCCGTCATAACTGCCGGAAGTTTAACGTTCGGAGAACCCTGCGAAGAACTCTAAAGATACACTTGGCGCGAAGAATACGTGGTTGGCGCAGAGGGCTCCTCCCTGGATCTTCTTTGTCGGCGGACGGCTGGCGCGACTTGGCGTATTTGGATCACTCGTCCAGTCAAGCTTGCTTACGTCATCGCAGATGCTGGCGATCTGACGAGGAACACGGGTGCACTTGTGGAGACCAATGTGACGACGGTTGGAGAGAACTTTGCATCGAGAAGGCTATGTCCCGCGTGGCGATTGTTGCAGTTGCGTGTGCTTGGGATTGCAATCGGGAGAGGAGGAATGGCGACGCGGGATGACAAACGGGTTGACGACAGACACGAACACCGAAAAAGAGAGAGAGAAAGCAGCCCTCTCAGTGCACAAAATAGGTGATTTTGTCGGTTGTACTTGCACGATCGCTAACAAAGAGACTTTCTCACGTTGCCGAATCTCCATCATCTGCCACGACCACACCAACAACACGTAAACGCACGTGCGCGCACAAACTTGTGGCCACAGAAAACGAAAGATCACACAAAACGAAAGATCACACAAAACAACGATCACAAAAACAGGCAAGAAGCAAGAAACAGATCGGATGGAACTGTTCCACATGGTACCACCAAACAACAACAACAACAACAGCGACACATCATAACAAACAACAAGCAACAACACTGCTCCACACGAGAGTACTGCCACATCAATCACATCCACGACAGGAGTAACAACCATGCAGCAACCAGCTGGAGGTTTGATGTCGATGCCAATGGCAACCCAAATGCCAACACCATCAACGAGACCTGTGATGAGAAACAATGACTCCGGTTCTACAACCATCGGCTCATGCACTCCCACGGATACTCGCTGGAAGTCTCACGTATGGTCGCAACCAGATTGGCTGGACCGTCTGAAGGCGATGTTGCGTCAGGAGAGCCATCACCCCACCAGCAAGATGACCCAGTGGATCGAAGATCGAGATGCGGCTGTGGAGCGAAACGGCTGTGCTCATCATGTCGGCAGCAACTATCGTGTGGACCACACAAGCCCGAATCTCCGTGATTCTGGGAATTCTCATCATCATCATCATCCGAACGAGAAAAAACGGATCACTTCACCGCTGCACGTCATCGAGGCGTGCGCCAGCCTCGTCACGGACTTCGACGTCGTGACGATCAAGCAGCTGCAGCAGCCTCACGATTCCTGCAACTGTGCCCAGCATGTGCAGAATGGCGAACGCAGCCCAACCCAAGTCGACGGTCGCTCCCAACCAACAGACAACGATGACTGCGATGGTTCCGACAGCCTGTCCTGGCGATTCTCTCTGGGAAGCCGGCAAGACAGCCTGGAATCAACACACCAGCGCTCGTCTTCCACGCCACCTGTCTCGACTACATCCTGGTTCTTCCCCAACAGGTCGGGAGGTGGCCTCTTCCGGAGCAAGTCGGACGGTGCAACCGTTCCCCCACCTTCTTCTTCCAAACGCACCACGTCCCTCCAATCCATCTCAGCCTCCTCCCATGGCTCCTTGTCCGCCATCGGCCACGGCTCGAGGCCCGGCAAGAACCTCAACGGGAGCCAGATCACTGCGTGGACGGATCGGTCATCTTTCTCATCGTCAACAATTTTCCGAAAGGCGACGATCGCCCCTCGCAGACCCCCAGCGACGCCGCTGTCGTCCCTCTTCGCCTGGAGGACGCAGATGATCCGCTGGTGCTTCCATATCACCACGATCTTCAATTGGGACCATGAATGGGTGTACGCCGCCTTCGAACTCCTGGATCGCTGCATGCTCACGGACATGTTCGATGGAGACGAGGATACCTCATCCACCACCTACCGCACCTACCAGCTCTACTGCATGGTCTGCTTCCACATCATCAGCAAGATGAACCACACGTCCCCCACTTCGCAAGTGCTCGCGGCACCGTTGGTTGGACCATACGGTGAAGTGCGCTTCGACGCAGCTAGCACAAATGTCCATGCCAACAACACTCCGCACATGCTGTCGTTCGACATGATCCTTCACATGTCTCATGGCAAGTACGCCCATGAGGAATTGAAACGATTGGAGTACAAGATCCTTTCCAAGTTGCAATGGAGGCTCACCGTACCAACCGTCCCCACCATCTACCGCGAGTTGCTGGAAGCATTGGACCTGAACGGCAGCGTCTGCTTCTCACGAATGACAGCAACCGGCACATCCTTGCGCCAGCTCATGGATCAGATTCTGTGCGACGCCGACCTCATCTCCTACCCGAACTCGCTGGTTGCTCTGGCACTGCTCGTCCATCAGCTGGCAGAGTCCAACGACATGCAGACACCAACATCACCGCACGGACTCAACACATTTTTGAACCACTCCTCTCTGAACCCAGCTTGCTGGAACACGATCCTTCGACCATCCATCCTCGATGAGGAGGAAACAGAGTCCTACTGGAAGATCATTGAGATTCTGCGCTGCCTCGATGACCTCGCTTGAAGCGTGTCCAACGAGAGCAAGCAGCAGGATGAACAAATAAGCAAGTAAGCAAACAATAGAGGGTTGAGTATATATGCTAGAGTAGAATACTTCAGTCTGAATGGAACAAGCTAATCTAACCGAGAACATTCGACGCACCATAGTACCATACAGTCAGATTACGAGTACGCGCACAATGACCTTTTGATGCCGGTGTTCTGCGCTAGTCATGGGTGTCACCATCAATTGGGAAGAATGTGGCGCTCACGCGCAAGCACAATGAGTGCAAACCGAAGTTCTGGTTTGTTCTGAGGAAGAAAGAGAATCGCCGCTGAACTGATGCGCGAACGGCGTTTCTGCGACAAATTTCGGCGGCCTCCGTCTCCATCTGCAGAAGCATGTGACTATTGCGATTTAGAGTAGATGAGTCTCGTGGAGGGCACACGAGGAAAGTCCTGTACTATGCCGAATCAATGATGCCGCTACTGCGTCGGGGTTGGCGTCAATTTGAGCAATTCTCTGTGGAGAGAGATGAGGTCTGCAACAGGAAAAGGCAGGTACAGGAAGGAATGTGAGGACACAAAGGATGCATAATAGAATGCTATACTCTGTCTAGATACATATTATACCTCCCCTCGTGATACCCATTACTCATGAGTAGTTGTGGTCCTTGTGTATTCTCAGTTGCTCTGACATGTCAGGAGGCCAACAGCATCTTCAGAAAGCATCATCGATTCCATGCGCCAATACGACAGCTGATGCGATGGTGGAGGCTTCATGAACAACGAGAAGAAACTGTAATGCTGTCCTTGAGACCCCATCTTGTGATCAGGAACCATTTACTGTCTGGAGAGGGAGAGCGCGACATCTCTGGTTGCAACGTGGAGGGTGGCATTGTGTGGCAGCAGTGGAAGCAGTGCGGGAGCCAGATTTGTGGCGATCCTTCCAAGGACATGCAGTGGCGCGTTTCCTCCAAGACAAAGATCGTCACATCATGCCCAGACCAAACCAGACACCATCCCTCTGCAGTCGTCTTTCTGATGTTTGGACAGAGACAAGTCTAATCGACTCTATCCCAGCCCGTCATGCAATTATAATAGATGGAATGGACGGAATGTTCGTCTCCGCAGTGTTGCGTGTTGCTGAGTGTTCGCAGATCGCAAGAACATCCGGTTTATTTTTGGGCGCCTCGGTCAGCGTAACGCCCATCCGCGCTGCCGTTGGATGAATGGCATCCACACGATAATTAATGTGTGTTTGAAGCAGTGGTGGGAGTGTTTCGCGCCTGCCAGGTTCTCAACGTCGCTGCGTCCGAGGTGCAGTCTACGAGGTTTCGAGCGAGTAGTTCCTCGTTATTGCGACCTGTTCCGCGGAAGTGTTGTGGGCAAGTATCGCGCCAAAAAAGACGAGGAAGCAAAAACGGACGACATCGCGCACTTCCAAAGCACTTCGTCCGTTCCAACTTACAACCTCGAGCGTTGGCTCCATGTCGATGGCATAGTAGGCGTTGCCGTTGGTATGCAACACATAGCAGAGCGCATCGTTCTATCCCATCAAAGCAGCGCCAAGTTTTTAGGTGCGCCGCATGATCGTGGCGAGCGAGTGATTGGAGAAAGAAGCCGATTGGTGCTCGTGGAGGTGCTGGTGGTCTTGCTGGTGGAGGTACCCGCAGTCGTATCACGATGATCCGTCTGTTGGGAGGTTCGAGGCATGGCAGCAGCAATAGCAGTGGGAACAGTGAGGGCGATGGCAGGAGCGGCAGCAACAAGAGCGCTGCTGCGAGGTCGGCGTCGCTTCAGTCCTCATCGTCGTCGGCAAAAACCAAACGGACGAAGAGTGGCAGAAGCGCCTCAGTCCACAGCAATCGCAGCGAGAGCAGCGGGAGCACTGGTGGGGAGAACGTTCATAGCCACACTACTATCAACACCATCACCACCAATAGCAATAGCAACACATCGCAGGCATCCACATCTCTTGCTCCATCACAAAAGGAAGCAACAGGTATCGCATCCACATTTGCATCCACATTTGCATCCACAGCATCGTCAAAGGCACCATCCAAGTCATCATCGAAGCTATCGAAACGGCGCAGAGACAAGCAACGGCAGAAGCAACGGCAGAAGCAACAACAGAAGCAACCTTCCGACAGCGCCAAGCAGATCGCCGAGAAGCTGCAGCGATTGCGTGAACGCAAGGCGAGGCTGGACAACCGACTGGAGGAGGCCAAGACCCAGCGCAGCGAAGAAAGATCGAGACGCAGCCAGAGCTTCGACCTCAGCAGCCACAGCAGCATCGGCAGTGCCAACAACGCGTTGGATCATTGGTGGAGCGACGTGGAGCAAGCTGGAACGCTTTCCTTTGACACTGCTCTTGATATTGGCAACCTTGGTGGCAACGATTATCAGGACGCAGATATCAGCAGCAGTAGCAGCAGAACCAACAGTAGTAATCACAGCGACGACGACGACGAAGACAGCAGCCTCTACTTCCAAAAGAAGGCAAGTGCAGAAGGCAGCGCATCTCAATCTCCGTCGAGTTCATCTTCATCCTCGTCATCATCCAGTGCATGGCGGAACAAGAGGACTCTTCCATTGCACATCCAGAATCGTGTGGAGCTAGACCCTTTCGAAGCTAACAGGGAGGTTCTGCCAGATCACGAACGGTACAGGATAAGCAAGATCATGGGCTTTACGGATCTATTTCCATCGGAACAACTCGCAAAGATGGCCTCCTCTGTCACTGCACCTGCAAATCAAACTGCCGACGCGGATACAGCCGGCGCCACCAACGCAGCAACCGATTCAGCGTCGACCAAAGAGAACGACGGAGTCCAACCACCCTTCTTCCCTCCCACATCGCCCATCCGCAACGCTAGCGGTCAGGCGGATCCGGACCATCGCACACCACCCAGGAACATGTCCACGCAGGATGCCAACGGTTCCTACTTCACTCCTTCCGACACATCGTCGCCGCAGCATTCGACGCCTTCCACCATGGGTTCCCAATCTCCTCACGCAGATCAACCTTCCGAAGACCGCAAAAGGAACGCAGCGGCTTCCGACAGCAGCAATGACGTTGCAGCTACCAAAATTGTTGGATCTCAGATCACCACCGACAACAACAGCCGAGCCAGCGACGACGCCGACGTCAGCGGTGCGCCAGTTCAAACGAAGTCTGCGATACACGCAGCTTTCCTGGAGTCTACCGACATGTGGTTGCAATCCCAGCAGGAGCAATCTTCGGCAGCAACAGACGGCCAGGAGTCCTCCGCCATCACGCCATCTCTGCCGGATCTACCAACCAACAAACGAAACGCCGGCGATAACAATTCTGCGCTGGAGCAGATTCTGCAGGCATCGCCGGCAGTGAGCTTCGATGCCACATTCATGGACGTTAACTCCTCGGCCGAGACGGAGGAAAACGAATCTCCATCGCGGCCACAAGCCTCCAAGATCATGGAACGCCTCCAGGAGGTCAAGCAGACCACCTTCGAGGAACGTCTTGGACTCAACGCCACCCCGGACAGCACAGAACCAAACAGCTACGCCACTCCTCCACGCAACGCGAAGGACAGTTCCATGCTCGGCGTGAATCAGGAGACCGGCGGCGACGACGTCATCCTGCCAGAACCGGTCACTCCCGAAGAGAAACGAGAACAGCGCCGACAGCACGAGACCGACCAACGCAAGGCCTTGCTGCAGCAGGAACTCAAGACCATCCTCAACGAGACCCAAAAGACGATGAACAGCAACTTGTCACCCACCATCGTGCGCGCCATCTGCCAGGCCGCCTTCACCGTGACCTACACGCACAAGTACTTCGACGCCACCGTCGACGACATGGTGTGCTACCCCACCATCACCGAGACGCTGGTCGACGACGAGCAGAGCCTGTCCCTCGTCAAGCATATCGATCGCTGCTACGCGCATCTGCAAGACGAGAAGATGATCCCGGCCGAACTCATCACGACGTTGGTCATGGTCGCTGCTAGGCTGCATAAGACGGATGCCGTCAACGTGGAACATCGCGAGACCATGTCCATGCCGATCGATCTCACGCCGTCGGCCTTGGAGGACTTTGTGGTCGTTGATGTTGTTCCGCTTCCAGTTCATGATGATGCTGACGCTGTCGAAGCTGGTGATGACGAACAGCGTGACGGTGTTGAACCCACTGCAAGCGAGACTGACAAGGACGTCGATGTCTTATCACCATCCTCAGAAGCAACCAACGTCGGCGGAGATGAGCCAAACGAGGACGATTTGAAGCGCATCCCCATGACACCGGAACAACGCGAGGAACGGCTCCAGCGCATCCGTGACCAGATGCAATCGATCCTGGACGAATTGAAATCGGAATTGGGCATCGAGCTGTCTCCAACAGTCGCGGATGTGCTGCACGAAGCAGCATCCAACGTTGCCGAGCTGAAGTGCTACATGGACGATCGCGCCTGGTTCTTTCCATCGGTGCATGATGCCATCATGGATCACACCCTGACGGCAAAGGCCAACGACCTGTACATCATCGAAACTGACGAGGACGAATTCCCTGTGGAATTCACATCGCTCCTGCGCATCGTGGCCGTTCGTCGACTCGAGGAGGATGATACCAAGTACGGACGCGCACTGAAGGAGAAGCAACGCAATGCCCGTCCTCTCGACTTGGAAGATGATGTCGATCTGGCGATCCTTCAGGTGGACTCGGCCGAAGAGGTGCACGCCGATATGGCAGATGCGGAGATGGACGACCAGCCAGTTGACGGCATTGCTACAGCCGACGAGGCGGTCACACCAGAATTAGTGAAGCAAGCCAACAGGCCCCTGGAAGAGGTGGTGGTGAGCCAAAGCAATGACTCGCCGATCGACAAGGAACTTGACAGCATCGGAAGCCCCTCACGCAAAGAGCAGTCCTTTCGATTGTCCCACCTGGAAATCCAAGGGGGAGGAGGTAACAGCAGCAACCAGATCTCCGGAGATATGTCAGACATCACGATGACCGCAGCGTCCAAAGAGGGCACCTCATCTCGCCATGAACCGCGCAGCATCGCCAAAGAACTCGAGGAAGCTGTGAGCGAGGAGAAGAAGGACATCGCCGGCGATGATGTCAACACCAAGGATAACGCACCTGGCGCGCTCGAGGCAATCATGACCCAATCCAAGCCTGCGGTGTCGATGGACAAGCCCGCAGCGATCGTCAGCCCGGACGTGACACCAAGGAAATCCCATCGCAAGAAGATCGCGAAGCAATCGAGGTTGTCAGATGCACAGTACGCGCACTTCTCGAGGCAGAAGAAATCATCGGCGTGGACACACGCGCAGTTGAGCGGATTTGATGCTCTCCCCTTCGACCCCAAGAAGTCCGTCAAGGGCGTCTACGTCAAGGACAGAGCTTTCGCATGGCTTCCTGCCAAGATCACCAAGCACGAGGATGATGGGGTGATCGTGAACATCATCGAGAGTGACGACTGGGAAGACACGACCGTCAATTCCGAGGCCCTGTTCAAGAACTCCCTGCAACGGCATCCATCTCTGAAAAATAGATCCGACGATGAGATCGCCGATCTGATGAAGCAGAATGGCATCCGCAGTGCCTGCTCCCTGCGCAAGGTGCTCTTCGCGGACTACACCGACGGTGAACTGCCGCAGCAGAACTCGTTGGTCGGCAGCGAAGGCAAGTCGGACATGGCGGATCTCATCCACCTCCACGATGCTGCTATCCTGTACAATCTGAAAGACAGGCACTACCGATCCAAGCCGTACACGAGAGTTGGCGATATCGTGATCGCCATGAATCCATTCAGATGGATCAACGAGCTGTACTCGTCTGACACGAGGGACGAGTACGCCACTCACTACATCTGGGAGGCGCACAGAGACGGTGACGATGGCAGCACGATCACGGGCATCTCGGAGAAGGTCACCATGGGCGACAGAACCGCGCTTGACCCGCATGTCTACGAGGTGTCCTCGTCAGCCTACAGGGGACTCGCAACTGGTGGCGAGAACCAGACGATTCTCTTCACAGGCGAATCTGGTGCCGGCAAGACGGAATCCGTCAAGATCGTCATCACGCATCTGGCGACGGTTCAGGAAACGAGACCAGAGGGAGTCGATGCGGAACACGTCACGGCGCAAGAGATCGTGTCCAGAGTGTGCCAGTCCTCACCGATCTTCGAAGCGTTCGGCAATGCCAAGACAACTCGCAATGACAACAGCTCGCGATTTGGCCGATTCATCCAGCTGCAGTTCTTGCTGGAACCCGAAGACGCCTCCATCAACGCTGGCAGGGCAGTTCCGTACACTGACCTCGTCGGGAGCAAAACGACGACCTACCTCCTCGAAAAGAGCCGAGTTGTCCACCACGATGACAACGAGAGATCATATCACATCTTCTACCAGCTCCTCGCGGCGCCCTCAGCCACCAAGGACAAATTCTTCGACGGATTCGGCACATCCACTGCCAGTGACTACGCGTTCCTTTCGCAGTCTGCCGCGTTGTCGGATGGCTTTGCGGACGAAGACAACTGGCACTCCACGTGCGCTGCTCTAAAGCTGTTCAAGATCTACGGTGCCGACCTCGAAGAGCTCATGCGCGCTCTGATCATCGTGCTGCAGCTTGGGAACCTCACCTTCGATGAAGTGCTGGGCCAGGGCACGAGCGTGACGTCCGAGGAAGCGCTGAACAAGCTATCTGCGATGACCGGATTGCCAGCAGCAGATCTGGAATCGTCGCTCACATCCCGACTGCTGCGAACACCAGGCAACAGCGTCGATGTCAGGGTCGGCATGCCACCGCAGGCGGCATACGAGGCCCGTGACGCCCTTGCCAAGGACATCTACGCACGGATCTTCGATGCTGTCGTGCGGAGCATGAACGACTTCACAGCCTTCGGCGCAGCGGCTCTGAAATCTGGCCAGTCCATCGGTCACATCTCGCTACTGGACATCTTTGGCTTCGAGAACTTTGAGGTGAACCGGTTCGAACAGTTTTGCATCAACTATGCCAACGAGAAACTCCACAACAAGTACGTCCATGACAACTTCAACTTCATCAAGGCGGAATACGAGAGAGAAGGCATCGATCTGTACGACTTCGCGCTGGTGGACAATGCAGATGTGCTTGATCTGCTGGAGGGACGGGATGGCCTCATCGGCTCCCTGAACGAAGAATGCCTTCGACCGCAGGGGACTCCCGAGAACTACGTGCTGAAGAACAAGGTCGCATTCAAGGAGTCCAACCGTCTGATCGACAGGAAGCTGCACACCAGGACAGAATTTGGATTGATGCACTTCGCGTCGCCGGTGGAGTACGACGCGACAGAATTCTTGGAACGCAACATGGACACCATCTCCAATGACCTCGCTTCATGTGCCGCAAAGTTCGACAACGCCTTCATCCGCTCTCAGTTCGAAGAGCTGATGACAACACGATCCAGCGGCGCTGCGGACGACATCATGACAAGCCCCAAGAAGAAACGCGGTCGCAACTACGTCATCGAGAAGTTCCGCCAGCAGCTACACGGGCTGATGGATGCAATGACCGGTTCCCGCACACGATACATCCGATGCATCAAGCCCAACAACTCCATGACGCCCCGGCTGACCGATCACAACACGACGCTGTACCAGCTCCAATGCTCCGGCCTCATCACCGCGATCCAAATCTCCAAGGAGAGCTTCCCTACCTCGTTGGGATACGACTTCATCCTTTCTCGTTACTCCATGCTCATCGAGGAGCAACAGGAGGCGGGAGAATCAGGATCTCCCGATGGATCCAAGCTAAGTGCCTTGGTCGCAGCAGCAGAAACTACCAACGAAAAGGTCCAGGCGGTCCTCACATCGTGGCTGTCCGACCTATCCACCCCCAACATGAATGGAAGCCGTTCCCTTCCATTTGCGTGCGGCAAGACCAAGATCTTCTTCAAACCAGGAGCGCAAGAACGCCTGGAGGTGCTGAGGAAGAGCTACTACGGGAAACGCGCTGCAACTATCCAGAAACACGCAAGGCGCAAGTTGGCGGTGGGCAGATACGCCGCACTTCGTGTCCACACCGTGCGTCTGCAGGCATTTGTCAGGATGGCTGTTGTAAGAGTTCAGCGAAGAGACATGATCCAATCCTCCACTTCGATCGCGTCGTGGTTCCGATGCATGAAGGCTCAGCGGGAGTATCGTGGCACACGAGCGGCAGCACTCAAGATCCAGAGCCTCTCCCGTGGCAACTTGGGTAGAAAGGACGCATCCACGATGCGCTCGAACCGGGCAGCAACATCGATTGCTTGCTGGACTCGTTGCATCGGTGCTCAGCAAGCACTGCGCGGATTGCGAGAGCATCACGCCGCTCTGAAGATCCAGTCCTTTGCCCGAGCTAGATCAGCCAAGCTGATGACCGGGACGATGCGTCGTGAGAGAGCAGCCCTGCAAATCCAGTGCATCGTAAGGATCAAGATGGCTGCGCGAGTCTCTGAGTCCCTTCGTCGTCAGAAGGCTGCGATCACGATCCAAGCAGCAGTTCGTGGCCTCCCTGTGCGCAAGGAGTACAGCCGCCGTGCGCACGCAAACGAAGTGCTCCAGAAATTCGCACGCCACATGCTCATGATGAGGACGATGAAGAACAGATTGGCCGAGATTATGCGAGTGTCGAAGATGACGAAGCAGAGGGAGGCATCGCAAATGAGCTCCGTCGATGCAGAAGGCAGAAAATTCGAGAGGGCAATCGATGAGACATCTTCATCAGCGAAGTCAGTTGCCTCGCAATCCACATCTGATGGGCCGGCTCAGAGACCCGCGCTTCACGATATGGAAGCAGCGATGACGACCATGAAAGCTGAGATGGCTGCATTGCGACAGAGCAACGAAGCTCTGACACACAGGGCAGAGAAGGCGGAGAAGACCAATCGCACGTTGTCCAGCCAGGTGGAACGTGCCGACTCCGGGGCCTTGGCTGCCAGGACGCGCGTTGCAGAGTTGCAAAAGATCAACGAAGGCTTGGCCAAGAAGATCTTCGCGTTCAAGAGTGACAACAACCAACTTCGACGGTCGTACCAAAGCAAGAACTACCAAACAGTCAACAAGCTGAACTCCATCGAGAAGAAACTGTCGGCAATGACGTCAGAGCGCGATGCAGAGGTCGCGCGTCTCAAGGATGAGCTGAAGGAGCAGCAGGATTCTGCCATGCAGGAGCTGCAGTCCCTTCGGCACGACAAGGACCTCATGGAGGCTCGGTACAAGGCTGAGTTGACGAAGATGAAGAACGAGCTGAAGTCTACGCAGGAGTCCCACCACGCGTACCTCAAGCAGATCATGGAGGTTCTGGAGAAGACCCAGGCGGCCAGAGAGCAGGAGGCGAAGAGGATCAACGAGGACCTGAAGAACATCCGGAAGAAGAAGAACGACCAGATTGTGTCGCTGCACCAGGAGATCGTGCGGTTGAAGAGTGAGCAGGAGGCGCCTCCGGTGCCGCAGGAGAAGGTCAAGCTGATTCAGGCCAGGACCGAGAAGGAGGAGGAATCGCGGGCACGCAGGTCCGCCCAGGTTGACAATGTTGTTCAGGACATTTACAAGCTGGCGGATTCCAAGGCAGTTCCCCAAGACATCGGGTCGATGCTGAGCGACAATGTCGAGCTGCTGCATCACCTGTACCGCATCGAGGAGGACTCGCAGAGGAAGGATGATCGCACATCGATGGAGCTCATCGAGGTGTATACGCAGACAGTGAAGCCCGACGAGGCAATTTCCAAGCTGAAAACAAGGCTGATGGACACCCTCGAGCAGGTAAAGATCTTGCAAGAGCAGGTGGGATCTGGTTGTGAGAGATGCGCCGCGATCGACGCACGCATCGCCGCACGATCAAGTCAGCAGTCGTAATTTGATGTCGCTCGATCGGTTGTCATCGGTGCGTTAGGTTGCCGCACTTTTGTTCCTTGCAGTTTCGATGCATGCATGTCAGGAGGAGACCTGCAACGATCGAGATAGTGATGTGGATGATAAAACGATAAGAAGCGTACTTGTACCATATTATACTTTACTTGACACTGCGAGTTGGGCAGTCCAGACTTGTCCCATGCTTGCGGCGCAACTCGCATTCTGACTTACTGGCGAGTTGAATGATTTGCGGTCAGCTTGGGCGTGGAATGGAGTGTGTACTCTGCGAGTGCTTTGACCTGCCCCGTTCTGTCTATTCAGCCGATGGTGCGATGATTCGGCACTCGTTGATGGGCAAAGGCGACTAACAGTGATGGGACTTCCAGGTTGCTGAACGGAAGATGCCAAGGGATGCCAAGGGAGGCAGACTATGAAGAGGTTGTTGCGCTGCAAATGGAAGAAACATGGGTGCTGTTGGTTTGCCATATGAGTGCAATTGGGCCTCGGGGACTTCACAAACAGCAAAGAGTGCAGCAACGTGTTTCTTTTCCTCCGTCGGAGTGCGAAATCGGCGGCATATAGTAGACGACAGAATAGAGCAGCACACGACAAAACATTGCTCTTGGAGATGGGGCTTCGTCTATCTTTGATTTGGAAGTATCAACTCTCGTCGAGTCTCATCTGCATCAAACAGACATACACTTGTATGTTTGTGCACGATTCTGGCAGTTTGATACATGAACAGACACTTCTTGACACCTTTGACTAGTTTGACATACATCCAGACTCTACTTTCGACATGGAAATCTACCAACTTCTTGTTTGTGAATATTTAGCCAATTATCCATAGCTCCCAAAAAGGTAGGAAGGGTTGACCGGACTCGGTTGTGGACGCAGTCCCCTGGAACGGCACAGCGCAGGGGCAAATGGTTCCCAGGCTAGAGAGTATTCCAGATGCGATCCACAGATAGCATCTACTTGCACTTGTACAGCTGTGCGGTCATAATACATACGAGTAGATAGAGACAGAGGTGATTTCATGTAAACTTCGTAACTATCACTCTCGAACGAACTATGCTCTGCAATCAGCAAAAATCTTGGTCGGACTTGAGGCGCGAGGCCTCGTCGGACGCGATGGGCAGGTCCTGCGACCGTACAAAAATGATGTCCACCACCACCTGGAGGAAAGGCATGGATCCAGTGCCTGCTCTATGAGCATTGATGCAACTGGTCTGTGCATACGTGCACAAGTGGATGGAAGGATCGTCGCGCCCGTGTCCCCTTTCACACTCCACCAGGAGCGTCGAGAGCTATTCCCCGTTGTCAAAAATGAAGGAACCGAGGCAAGCGCCAAATCGGTCCATCGGGGATATTGGGGGCGCCCTCTCTAGGCCGTCTCGGAAACGCTGCGACTTCGGCCGGCGATGGCAGAGGCTACAGACTTTGTTTGCTGCTTGCGCTTCTTGATGGCCTGCACGTAGCTCTTGTAGTAGCATCGGATCCGGTCGCGAACCATGGCGAAGGTGAAGTCCTCGAAGACGTAGCCAGCATCGTTGGCGATCTTGAGGAGCTGCTTAGTCAGGTTGTTGTTGTATTGACGCTGCTCCATGGTGTAGTTCAGGGAGGAGTGTGCGAAGTACTCATCACGGCTGTCTCGCAAGAACTGCTCGAGCTGCACGGACAAATCAAGGTGGGTGGTCGAGGTGTGCAAGTACCGTGTTGCATTTGAAGGAAAGAGAAAGAGACATAGCAAAATAAACGATTGGTGTGAGAAGGGATAGAGGGGGCAATAGGTGTATCAACGAGTGCAGCAGGAATAGATAACGGCACTTTATGCGCAACTGAAGGACGACTTAGGTGGTTCGCCACACGAAAGGGGTGGGGCACAATGTCCTCCTCGAACTTACCTCCGGGAATTGGCGCCAGGAGAATCCCTTGCGCAGAACATTGCGGATGGCCTCAGCGGAGGTGCTGGTGCCGACGAAGGAATGTCTTGGCTTGCTTTGCTTCACCGGCAACTGTTGCTGCTTGTGTGGCTGTGCCTGCTTCTTGTTCTTCGTGATCTTGTTGCTGATTGCAGTCGCCGGGGCCTTCACCTTGGTTGGGAGGCTCTTGAGGACTGCAACCGGGCGAGGTGCTGTTGTGTTACGGGTGGCAGAGGCATCGTCCGTCGTGCGGAACGAGGCCGTTCTGGCGCGCTTGTGCGGGCGGATGGACTTCTTGGCGCGCTGCTCATGCGATGTTCGCTTGCGGTGCTTGCCTGCACCGTGTAGGTGTGAGGAGGCGCGATTGTCGATGGACTCATCGTCGGATTCGGAGTCTGGCTCCAATCCGTAGCGACCATCATGCTCACGGGTGATGGACTCGGCCTCATCTTCCGTGCAGCTTTCATCGCTGGTCAGGTCGGAGTGCGAACCTGCGTCAGTGGAAGCGGCGGAAGGGAGAGATGAGGTTGCTGATGAGTTGTCGTGGGCGGCCCCGGACTGCTTGTTCCGCTTCGCCTTCTTCTTGCTGGAGACGCTAACGTCGCTGCGGGCCTTGGAAGATGCCTCGCCGTCGCTTCTGGAGTGGGTCTTCCAGTCGTGGTGCTCCAGCAAGAAGGGCGGTGGGATGGTGCCCGCCACGCTCGCCATATGCGGAGACATGGCGGAGTACTTGCCAACCGGCAGAGACCGCCCGGAGGAGAGCGGCGTGAGCGGTTGCGGCATGATGAGGGAAGGCATGGGTCTCAAGGGCGGAGTGGAGGCCAGCGGACCCACCTTCCTTCCCTTGTTGAGCACCTTGGGCATCGGTGGGAGTGCCAAGTCGTGGGCGAAATCTCCCACCGGCAAGTCAAGACTGACCGTGCGGCTTCGACGGGAGAACTTCGTGGATGCAGTTGCGGCTGCTGTTGTACCCAAGTCGCGCCTCATGATGGGGACTCCGAGAGCAGAGGGGGCAAGCTGCCGCAGGCGTTGTCGTCCTTGCTTTCGCTGATGGATCCTGTGCTGTTTCTGGATGAAGCTGGAGATCGGGGCGCCTGCAGGCGGAGGGATTGGTGGTGGCAAGGCTGTGGAAGGGATGTTGCGCACGGCCCCCGCTCTGAGAATCGATGTCGTGGGCTTGATGGAGCCAGGAGTCGCGGCGAATGGTGGGGGCAGCATGCTGATGCCTCTGCGACCAACGCTGCCCGCCTCCCTGGTGCTGCTGCTGCTGCTCTTCGAGACGGAGCTGGCTGCTGAGGAAGATGGAGATGCGGGTGGAGATGACTCCGCTGACTGCGTCGATCGCGTTATTCCCATGGCGGGTTTGGAAGTTGTCGTGATTTCCTTTTGCGCCAAGATCTTGAACTGCGTGAGAGTACTCGCGGCAGCCAGATCCGCGGCGATGTCATGACCCCAAGCAGACGTGCTGTTGCTGCGTCCATCTCGTCTGTCAGCTGCAGCGCCGGTCGTGTTCAGGTTCATGCCCATGCTCATTGCTGGCTTTGGAGGCATAGCCGATGCCGAAGACGCCTTGTATGTGATGGAAGGCATCGTGATGTGTGTATTGGTGTTGGTACTGGTGTTGGTACTGGTATTGGTGTTGTGCGGGTCAGAGGCGGCTGCAGGCGTGCAGACGATGGCAGTAGTTCGATTCCGTCAAGCTGTCTGTTGGATATGAAATGCCCGTGGTCAGATTATGATGGTATGGATGATCGGAGGTTGTTCGGAGCCAGCAATGAGTTGGCGGATGGTATGTCTGGATGGTATGAGTATGATGTCGAGTGGAACGAGATGACGAAATGGGTTGTGGTGGTGCCCAAGCGAAAGAAGCGATTAACAACGACAACCAAGAGGAGAGTAAGAAGGAGCAATAATCCCATCCGATGACAGGACATGTGCGGAGCGGCGAAATGCCATCTGGGCTCTCCTCTCGCGAGGCTGATGGTGCCAATGTCGGAAGCGCGCAGCAGCGATTTCACATGCACAAGGCGCAACCAGAGCCACAACCACGAACACAAACACAAACACGCCTCCACACACCTTCGCATACACACAGACACACACGCGAAGATACACCGTAGATTCGGTACGTGATGGGCAAAAGAAAAAGAGAGATGTCACGTACATCCATGCGCCAACGGCCACGGACACAGGAGCACGAGAGCGCATCGAGCGCACTTAACGGCGACGCATCCGATCCACCATTCCACCTCAAAGCACACGCACACAGCAACGGCCACGATAACAAAACGGAAATGCGAAGGCTCGAGGTGCCGATGCTTGGATTACCTTCGGAACCAAGACCATAACTTCTCTTCAGGATGCGGGCGAAGAGCGATCGTCGAATAGAATCGAAGCGAGGTTTGATCCAAAAGAGTGCTGTTGGGAGGGAATTTGGGACGAATGTCGTACCGCGCCGTAGAATCTTAACGTGGTGACGTCAATATCTCTCTCGCAGAACCGCAAGGTTCTCCTTTTCCAGATTCAACGCGGATTCCGATGCCTGTTGGAACATCCATGTCGTGTACGCGTCCCATGTGACACATACCGCGCTCATCGGTCGTGGTAACTGACTCCTGTGACAGAAGGTGCGTGTATGGAGTATCACCACGTCATCGGATCATCGGTTACAACAAGAAATATCATTAGAACCCAAAGCGAATGCCCCTCCTCGCATGTCACGACATCATCAGCAAAGTTCGCTGATTGTGGAGATACCTTTTCTCCAATGCGTCCGTCGCCAACAACGCTGCGCCGTTTTGGTTCCTGTTTGTAGATGCTCCGCACGACCGAGTCATTGCTTCTGTAAGACCCTGGTGAGCGAAAAGGTTACGCCCAAGTTGGCATCGCAGCACGGATCGGGTATAAAATTGCGTATATCTCTTAAAATCAATGTTAAGTTTCTATTGAACACCTTAGACCCCTCAAAGACCTTATATTTTAAGAGTTATGGAGGGCTAAAACTCATGGGAAAGCTACCTATTAGGTGAATAACGCACAGACGCTACGGTGCTCATTGGCGCTTCAATAGAGTCGCAGTGGTCATTCGTCCCAAAACGTTCTTTTTTCTTCCATCGTTTGGGCCTTGTTCGCGATTCTCAAATTTCCGGAGCGTGACTCTATCTTGTGCTCACACAGAATCGTTGGTGTGAACACAAAACTGTTGTTGCATGGAGAGTGATGTGATGTATTGTGATGTAATGTGATGCGGGGCGATGTGCCATGGGCCGACAACCAGGATGGTAGGCACGGTCCTTGTTCCTCTTCCTCCTGTCTGTTATGTCAGAGTGGTAGCAAGGGGGATGCACGGGCTGCAATGCACGAGACGCATACGATGCAAGTTGCGCAGCGCTGAATTGGACGATGTGAATTGCTGGTGCCAAGATGGAAATGGACAGCGCCCTTGCCACAGTCCTGTAGGCAGTGGCAACCCCAACCCACACATCTAATCCAGGTCTTGACCCTCTGGCACCCTAACCCCAGCCCTAACCCTAACTCTAACCCAAGCCAGAACCCCAGCCCTAACTCTAACCCTGAGCAACCTCATGACTCTGTCTGAACAACGTCATCTGCACACAGTTACCTCCTCCGTTGCTCTGGTGTTGCCCTTGTCGCGAACTCTTGCTTTTCTCCCACTTTTTTGCTTCCCGCACTGTTTCGATCCATTTCAACGGTCGCCGTTCCAGCGTTTTTTATTCGATTTCACAATTTTTACAGTTTGTTTCGTCGGAGGTATCCTCCAGAACGTCCTTTGAAGCTTTTTGCGCCAATGAAACTAAATCAATATTGTCGATTGTGATTGCGGTATCCGGACAGACGTCAAATCTGCTGAGTAAAACCTGGCGCCTTGGCGTGAAGGCTTCGTTGAGAATCTCAACGCACGAGCCATCCAAAGAGACAGACTTGGACAAAGACAAGAAACAAGTCAACACAAGAGACGAAAGGGGCCCTGTGTTGACTGGTGGGAAACATCGCGTCGCGTGGCTTCGCATCATTGCCGTTGCCATTTCCATTTCCATCGGCATGCCTTGGCAACCGCACGAGTACCATACTCGCTCGCCATCGTCTTTTTTTCAATCAAGAGCATCATGCACAAGCACGTTCATCTTCTGAAGTGCTTCATCCCACGCCCAACTGGCATCTCTCATCGCTTCGATCAATTGACCGATCGCCGCTCGTGTTCAGTTGGTGGGTTGTACCGTTACGGTCACTCATGCCTGCTTGTGCGACCGCGACAATTCCAACGCATCACAACGCATCATAGCGCATCACAACGCAAAGAGAAGCAGCATGGCGAACGATCCCTACGCCTCATTGGAGGATGTGGACAGCAAGTCCCCCAAAAGCTTCGTCTCCAAGGCCAACGAGATGTGCCTCAACACGCTCGGCGATCGCACCAAGTCCAAGACCAGATCCTACAAGTGCGTCGTCGACGTCCTTGAGGCGGATGACAACATACCCTTCGTGAGCAAGATGGGGACGGATGCAGCAGGCAATGACATGCTCTTCAATCTGTGGAAGGATTCCAAGGTACGTACAATGCGCAATGCGCAATACACTGCACGAATGAGCTGAAGAAGCTCTGCAAGTATTCCATGGTATGCATCGCGCTCCTCACACACAGAACAACATTGCATTCTATTCTCACATATTATTCTCATATTCTGTTGTCTTGCTTCACTGTTCGCGTCATCCTTCCAACCAACAATCCTGCATCCACATCGACATTGTCCACACTCCAAACACTGCAGAATCGAAAAAGGAATCTGGCGCAAAACGACGTTGGCGTCATAACAGACCAGCAACCCCAAATGGATCAAGGTGCTGGATCTGGACAACCCCGCCAGAAAGGAGAAGATGCCATGGACATGGAAGGGAAGTTGGGTGCTGCCCAGGGCCAGAGATCCCATGTCGCAAGATGGCAAGCTCATCACGCGCGCGCTGCTCAGTTTGTCACGAGGCAGCACAGACTCCGTCGTCCTCAGGGAATTCGATCTCGTCAAATCCGCATTCGTCACCGACAGGCCATTCTCAATACCAGAGGATAAAACCAGAGCCTGCTACAAAACAAGGAACATCCTCCTGGTCGGGGCGGATTTTGGTTCTTCGTCTCTCACGAGGGCGGGATACCCCAGGACGATCCGCGAGTGGGTGAGAGGCACAGGTCTGGCATCGGCGCTCGTGGTCTTCGAAGGTGAAAAGTCTCACATCGCAGTCTCAGCCAACGTCGACGATCAGAGGGTGCGCAGCGGGGGTATCTACAAAATCTGCACGAGGGCCATCGCCTACCAGATCACCAAATTCTGGATACGGAGGCCAAGTACAAGCACATGCTGCCGCCCAGACAACATACCAGAATCAAGACAGGAGATCCACCGGATTTCAAACCGTTGCTTGCACCAGAAGATTCGGATATCGATTTCGGTGGCACCGTTCTCATGATCCCTATGCAATCCAACTGGCCACCTGAGGGTGCCAAGGAATTCAAGGCTGGATCCATCATCTACGTCAATGCGCACAAATTCGTCAGTATGGACCGGCCGATCGGATATATCATACCCTCTTCAAACCCTCCGACTACCTCCTCCGAAAAAACTATACCATCACAAAGAACCACCTCATCCTCTTGCTCATTGGTAACGTCAGATCGAAGCTGGAGTTCTATCAATTGGAGGAGGAGGCTAACAAGCTGCGTTTGGTGGGAGTCGACAAGCGACCCCAAATCGCCTCCGCCAGCGTTCGATCTGCGCATCCCCATGAGAGCGATCGATTCTGGATCACGACCACCAGCTACACAGAACCAACCACGCTGTGGCTCGGCGATGCATCCGTGTTTGATGGCGAAGACGAGAAGATGATGAAGCGGGTTGATCCAGAGGTCCACCTTGGCAGCAAGCTCAAATCGCTACCGAGTCAATTCGATTCGAAAGGTGTGGACGTCATGCAACGCATCGCAGAAAGCAAGGACGGCACTGATGCTCTGCACATCATCATGTCGAATAGGCGTCCCCACGAACAAGCAGACCCACCTTTCTCTACGCCTATGGTGCCTTTGAGGTCGTGTCGGTCCGCATTACAACCTGCAACAGGTCTGGCATGGTTGGAATGTGGCGGCGTCTGCGCGGAAACCAACATGTGCGGTGGCGGAGAATTCGGTCCAGGCTGGCATCAGGTGAGTGACAAGTGTTGTTGATGTTGCTGCTGCTGTGTATGGTCGTGTTGTACACTTGCGCATTTGCACCTGGCATGTGCGCGGCGCAGAGCAGACCCAAAAATCAGGAATGGAAAGCGTGCACAAAACAGGTGCATTGAAGGAGTACGACTTTCAGAGCTTGTGGGAACACTTGTCATTGATTCCTTGATTCTATTCCATTCGCATTCCTGCTTCAATTCACATCATACTCACAATCGAATCATTGTCTGATTGGTATGGTATGCTATGATACTCACTGTGCCCATTATGTGGTACTATACGCACACACTCTCATCCCGAATAATGGACTCCACTCCAACCATGTGTCTGAATTGCTGCAATATCGTCTTGCTGGAGGCCGCGGTGCGTGAAAAGCGTACCAAACCACACGAAGACTTCATCGCAGCTGCTGAGCATTTGATTTCGTCGAAGTATGAAAAGCCAAAACATTGGTCATCCACGGCAGATCCGGCGGAGGATTGGTGGCGCGGATGCTTTCGTGATGCTCCTGAACTGTTCAGCGCGGTGCGTTGGGCAGTCGACCCATGTCATCAAGCGGTCAAAGATCTGCATTCGGACGATGCACCGATATGCGCGACGAATTTGGATCCGGACGCGTCCGATTGGAGGTGTTCATGAAGTAGATCTCGCCGTACCACAACATCAAATAGGATGCAAATTTTCTACCAATCCTATTCGCTTTCGCACGAACGATGATCGGATAACCCAGCGCATGCACGCAAGATGGTGAAGAAGCTGTGGAGACTGGTTAAGGGAAAACGATGGCTGTCATAATACGATGAGAATGTGGAGGGCGGGAACGATTTGCATGCAACGCCAAAGCAGGACGCCTTCATGACTGCGCTGGCGTACGCTTTCATGTTCATGACGTTGTCAAAGAATGCCAAAAATTCAGCTGACGCGTAATGGACGGGGTTTGGATTGATGCACGCCGTGGTCTAATCGTGTATCATACCATACATAGCAAGCACATGTGCAAATTGAGTAGATGCACGGCGATGGTGGTTCCATAGTGCATGTCAAGATCGTAGCAACCAATAATATTAGAACCACTCTATACATACCAACAACAACTTCCTCTCAGAATCCCTGTGGACATGCGGCTACTGCAGTTGATATCGTCACAATGAGAGTTAATGATATCAATGTTACATAGACTAATACTATATCAATGAAATGCATGTGAGTAGTGTTGGCTTACTTGCGGTTGTCGTCAGGATCAATCATCGGAAGGCAGCAGATTGCCAGCAATCACATCAGCATCCTGCCCGTCGTATGGGCGATCATCCAGAACCTGCTCTTCGTGCGCTTCTTCGCTTTGAGTGTTCTCCTTGGATGCCATGATCCGCAGTTCATGCATCTCGTTCAGGTGCTCTTCACATTCCTCGTCATCCAAGAAGCCATTGTTCTCCAGGTATCTCTCCGCTCGACCGTCAGGAGCTGCCAGGAAGCATTTGAGGTATGTGATGTCCACCTTGATCCTCTGCTCCCAATCAAGCAAGAAAGGCCCGGCCATCAGCTCTTCATGAAGCACATGAGCGCTCCTCCTCGTGTCTGGGCTCCTGCAAGCAATCGCAGCATCGCACACAATCTGCGCCACTTGTTTCGACATGGACGGTACCTTGGTTGCTGGAGATGCTGATGGATCCTTCTTTCGTGAGGTGGCTTTGTCTGGGTGACAGATCGCCCATCCCTGCCTGATGGATTGAGGGAAGTCCACTGTGGCATTTCGTTCACAATTTGCCGTTTCTGCTGCTGCCGCTGCTGGTTCCAGAACACGCGAAGTGAGAATGCGCTTGAACATGTCGGTCTTGTTGGTGCTCTTGTTTGTTGTTGATGTGTGTCGTCGTTCAGTCGGTTGTGAGCCGCGGATATTCTGTGGATCCATCACGAATGCCGGTGGGACCTCGGTGATGTCCTCATCATTGCAAGTGACATCGAGATGGAGAATGTCGAACTTGTCGATCTTGCCCTGAGTGATAGTCTCTGGATGTGTCAAGCCCGATGATGCTGTGACCTGGATTTTGTCATCGATCAGATCAATTTGATGGGTGGCGCGAACGGAAACTCGGTTGGTCGCGAATGCTTTTTCCTTTCCGTCCACACCACAGATGATGGCATGTCCCAATCTGCTCAGATCCAACAGAAGTGTTGTTGTCCCCTTGATGTTGGCAGCTTGTAGCACTTTGAAAATATCGCCTTCGGTGGCAATCTTTGCATCCCTGGCACTATCCACAAACAACCTGAGTTGACGTGAGACGAAACCGAAGTGTCCGTCCAAAGCACTCTTGCCAGCTTGTGCCTCAGTGTACAGCCATTGGATGATTTGGAGTCGCGGTTTGGGAGGGCGGGTTCCGGTGTCTTCCTGTGCTTTTGCCTTCGTGGATGATGCAGCCTTCGCGTCATGATAAGATGACTGTTCTGTGTTGATTTTGGGGGCAGGCGGAGATTTAGCCTTGTCCTTGTGCTTGCCCTTGTTCTTGGCTGTCGTCTTCCGCTTCTTCTTCTTCTCTGGCATCTTGTATTCAACTTCAACCTCTCCTTGGTTCAGTCCATGCATGTACCTCATCAGTGCTGGACTTGCAAAGCAACTGGCATTGTCACTCTGGAATACAACCTCTTTGACCCCCTTGTGAAGCTTCGGAAGCACGGTGGAATGAAGAATCTTGATCGCACCAGCAACTTGGACATGATCCTGCTTGTTCCGCCCCTTCATCACCATGTCAATGAATCGATACTCGAACTTGCCATTCTTGTATTGGATTGTCATGACACCAAGGAGAGACATTCCGTTCTTGCCAAAGAACGCTTTCTGAGCTTCCTGATTCTCCGTTGGGAGGATGCGTTGCTTGTGATCGAGCACGGCAATGATGCGATCTGGGTGGTCCTTGAGGCGCTCCTTTTCCTCCTTGATCTTCTGTGCTTGTACCTTTCGTCTCACTTGGTGGGCCATGTACTGGCGCAGTGCGTCATCACACAGGTTAATTGCTGCAGCCATGCGATCCAATTCGAACGTGTTGCCAGTGATGTTGTTGGTGGCAGTTCGCATGAAGTTGCGAACGCGAATCAGGAAGAATGTCATGACATCTGCACATTGCTTGCATGCTTGGTTCACAAATGGGAGGGAGCCATTTGTCAGTGCAAACTCTGCGGAATGTAGAGTATCCGTGGTTGGCTTCACCTGGATGTGCTTGTTTGCATATTCCCATTTTGCAAATGAAAGAACAGAATCGCTGTCCGTGATGATGGCCTGTGCCTCGTTGAGAAGCTCAGACACGAGCTCTTTGTCTTGATGTTCCTTGTTCTGAGTCCGAAGCAGTTCCATGACTCTCCTGATCATGTGTTGGAAGTGCATGAATACAGTCAGAGTGTCTGTGTAGAAGGAGGACAGGCCCGTTTGACACTTGCCACGTCGCGTGAGCAATGTCAGGATACTCCTGAAGGCAGGCATACCAACTGGGTCATCTGTTGCGTTCTTGTACTTCGCAAAGAGTTCTGCGATAGATGATGATCCGCGAATGAAGATGGGCAGGTCTGGGAACAGAACACCAGCCAACTTCACACTCCTTGTGATGCCTGGTCGGTACTGGAACATGGAGGTGAGAAATGAGATCACTCCCTGGAGGCTAGATTCCTTGACACGGTACTTGTAGTCTGTGTGTGGGAACTGGCCTCCAGCAAGGATCGCATCACCAGCGTGCGACAGTCTCCTGTGTGCTGCACGAGACATGGTTCGGCGTTGCGGCATGACCTTTGCCTTGTCTCCTTTCGACAGGCTGCTGTAGTGCACAGCCAGGATTCGGGTGCAGCGCCTGGAGTCACAGGTCATTGCCAAAACCGCACGAGCAGTCAGTGACAGGTCCCTATTCCCCCAGAAGGCTAAATGACAGAGAGTCTGCTCCAGCAACACAGGAGGGAGCTGTTTGCGATGTCGCACGAAGGTCATGGCTTCCCAAAGTTGAGGTGGGGGTTTCGCGCCAGGGAAGATTGCATGCTCGGATGTTCCATTACACAGCTCTTTCCAGATTCGTTTGATGACACTCCAGCGATGCTTGGCTCCCCTTGGTGGGATGCTTCCGAATCCACTCACAGGGAATTTCGTAATTGCTCGAATGTCAATGCCTGCTGATTTGAAGATAGATGTGAGTAGTCCTTTTCGATTTACAGCATCCTCTGCTTCTGGAACGTACTCGACATCGGTGTCATCGGCACTGCTCATACTTGCACAATCCGGCTCGCGCTCTTCCATAGACACAGCGACATCTCGTCGCGCGAGCACATCATCTCCTGCCTGTTGATGTGGTGTCCTGCGTCTGTTTGCTGATGATTTGCGCTTGGGACGTGTGGGCACAGGAGCATCACTACGAGTCCCAACGGAGAACGAATTTGCCTGTGGCACAAAGGCATTCACACCTGCGTGACGTGCACCTCCGCCGATGGATGACGCACAGTTTGGGCAAAATGGTGGCCTACTGCAGTGACTGCAGAACAGGGTCAGACATTGCTTGCAAGGCATATTGCCAAAACGGTTGGGCCCCATGTAGTTGGAAGTGGGAGTTGCTATGCTGTTGTTGGGGTGGAATGTTGAGTATGGTAGACCACCCATGCCTGTACTGATGTAGCTGGGGATGCAAAAGGAAGGAGGTTGTGCATTGGGAGGGACATGATGATTCGCAACCATGGGGAGAGGAGGGCTGTGGATGCTGCCATGGTCGTTCGGCCCGACAGGTGCAGAGTATTGGTACGATGCGTAGTGCCCATGAGGTGGTTGGTGATGGATGGATGTGCCAGCATTTGCTGTTCGACGTTGCACCTTTGATTGGGATGGATTGGGATCGATGCTTGAATCCTCACGTGGATGGGTCATGATGCGATAGCGGTAGTGGCTTGGTGGCTGATGGACGATGCGAGTGGGGGGAAGGCACGGATGATTCTGAATGATCTCGATGTTGGGGAGCACTGAGTGTTGTGCTGACATTGCAGATAGGAGAATGCAGCAGACAGCGACAACAACACTCAACAAGCCAAAGCAGCACATGCCTATTTGTTCACAACAGCATGGGCGCTGTGTTTGTGCGGAGATCGGCGGCAACAGCTCAACGGTCGCTCATTGGTGCATACGTGGTTGTGATTGGAGAATGTATGTGCAACTGTATGCGATATTTATTTTGGCGAATGAGTGAGTGTGACGCAGCGCCAACACAACGAGAGAGCAAGTGCAAGAGAGAGAGAGAGAGAGCAACAAGTGCTACATCAATCCGTCTGTCCATTCATTCTCTATTGATTTTTACTTTTTATTCTCATCGATTGTAGCCTCAATTTCTCATCATTTGCCTTGGCATCGTGAGAGACGATCGAGTGTGTAATGATTACTTCCCTGGTGGCCGAACGCAACACGGTAGAATACAATCGATCTGTTCTTCGTTGGCTGCCATTTGGAGTTGTGTTGGCTGTCGGCGCCGATCGTCTCAGATGCGACGATTGAAGCATCCGCAGTGAATGGGAAAGAGCATAGTCGTTGGGTGTGTGATGTGTGATGTGAGTTCACTGCGGCAGACGTTCTGTCCTGCCTGTTGTTGTCGGTTGGTGTGGGACGCTGGATCGTTGGTACACGAATCCATCATTGGTGATCTCGTCGTGTTGTTTTCTTGATTTTCGGACATACTTTGGCTCTTCGTTGTTCGTTTGTTAAATGTAGTTTGTCCTTGTGAGCAACAAACGACATTTGCACTTAACCATTGACGATTCCCATCCAATCAGATTCGACCGAAGTGCGCCAATTTCACACCCACATTTTCGATCAAGACAACAAAACTGGATCGGGCATCGACCAAGGCATGCAGTGTATTGTCGAGTATGAGACAAGTAGACGACGCCAAGTCGATCTTCGAACCATGATGGAACCACAAAAGCGCAGCGCTCACAATGGTGCAGGAGCGTGTCCGTAGTTTCACATATTTCGGGAGCCGCTGCAATTTGTCCACTGCCGTCGCTGATCGTCAATTCTGTTGCTTGAGTCGTTGGCCTCGTGATGCCAAGCGGTAGGAAATCATGCCCCGCACCATCTCCAGCATCCGCGTCATCCGCAAACCTGCGCAACCTGATGTATGAATGTCATGTTCATCTCCTTCCATTGGTGGAATTCGAAAAGGCCAACACCACACGGATCCGCGAGCAATTGAAAGTCAACAAACTGTCTGCCGGAGTCCGGAGCCCTCGCAAGAGGATTGCGAGCAACATCAATTCGGAGCGTGTAGATCGCTCAGGCCCAACCTCCCCTTTCCCATCAGCCAAACACCATACAGTATTGAGCAATATGAATGGTTGATGCAACTGGAATGGCATAGACTCACCTCAATCGCGGCAATCGTGCATGACACTGACGATGCCCTCCAGAAGGTGCATGACGACGGAGAGGAATTTGCATGGGTATGGATTTGGTCGGATAGACATAGCACCAGACGGAATTGCGAAATAAAAATTGGACGACTACAAAGTAAACAATGAGGCGGAGGAGATGAGAGTGGTTCGTCCCTCCAGACGTCGAAACTGATAGAATGCGTGATGGAAACGTTCAGGTGAGGGTGCAAAAATGTTAGTGCGAAGAATAACACGGGGTCCCCGACATAGGTATGCTTTTGTTGGCATAGGAATAGCACCAGGCGGAATTGCGAAATAAAATTGAACGACTACAAAGTAGACGACAAGACGAAGAAGACGACGGCAGTCCGGGCATGTGGCTGTCGAAACCGATGGAGTCCGTGAACGCAGCGGAAAGGGGGAGATATTGCAACTTTATCGTGAGAAATAACACGAGAGAAAACGAGAATCCGGCAACACAACGTGCCGAACTAAAAATAGCACAGGGTGAATCGCATGCATCGTATTGGTGGGTAGGTATGTCGGCAGCGTTGAAATCAAGGTATGGAGTTCATCCAACGGAGAGGATCGTGCAAAGGATGAATGCAGTAATGTTTGCAAATGCGCTACCCACGCAACAACATCGTGTACCACTATTGAAAAATTCAGTAGATTGATTTGGGAGAAAATCGGGGAACCAGAAATTGGATACGGAGGACCCAAGGCAAACAAGGAGTTGGCACGGCACAACTCCAGGTTGTGGCTCTCACACTCCTGTTCAAGCCAGAGTGGTATGATGCTGCTGTCGTACACTGTCTAGTGTATGACCATACCTATCTTTCAATGATAAGAATCTAATCAGTGAATTGCTAGAGTAGGCACAAGGTGGGCACCTGCAGCATTGCCACAGAATGCTACGTGGACACCATCGCTGCTGACAGCAAGCGGTATGCCGAAGGGAGTAAGATTCTTGAATGATCGATCCCAAATGCTCTGCTCCAAGTACAATGTAATCTCCATGATGCTGGTAACATTGTCTGGTACAAATGGACTGACTCCAAGAGCAAAACTGCTGCCTTCTGCCCATGAGCTAATCAGTGGCTTGCGCCAGGCTGCTTTCACAGTTGCGTGTAGCAATTTGTGGCTGCACGTACCGGCGTTTGCTCCGCGTATCTGCCTGCGATGGTACCAATACGGCGACTATGGTTCGTCGCCAAGTGTGTCGATACGGTATCCTTGGGATGATCACAGCTCGCTCCATCCATCCATTTGTCAATCTATCCAATACGTATGGTACTGGTATCAGTAGCATGTCGTGTCATGTCGTGTCGTATCGTATCGGAAAGTCACGAATGTATTCTGGAGTGTGCGCGATTTGTCGCTCGGCTTGTGAATCGGGATGCGCGGTTCTCTTGCAAATGGACACCAGTTCTCGGCGCAGAGCAGTGGCTCACATTTTGCTCTCACGCGGACACAAGTCAATCGCGGCGAGAGGACGAGTACACGCCATCAATTCGAAAATGTTTGTGCTTGCGAGGAAATCGGAACAAGCTCTCAGCCTCATCCACACTACCTCGTCCATTAGTATGGCACTATTGTTTCATTGCTCAGAACATCCCACCCATCTGCCCTGACGCTTTCCGTACAGATGATCACCACCAGCTTCTCGTCTATCGCTAATCCAACAACCGCTGGGGGAGACAACAAATCGCATCCGCCTGTGGAACAGCGTTCACCGATCATCAACCGCCAGTGCCATTCATGGTTGGCGCCGGCTGTTGCTTGCTCTGTGACCACCCAGACTGCCACGAACGGCCCCAGCAGACAACGGAGAATGATGACGATCAGCGAGAGCGAGTGATGATACCAAATCCATGGGCGCAAAAAAAAAAAAGACACACGATGGTATCGATGTCTTCGCGTGGAGCAAAATTGTCATCGTATTGCCGCAGCGCCAAGAAGAATTGTTATTCTATGCCTCGCTGCTGTCAAATCAATACAATTACCCTAAACTCAATCCACAATATGGCGTCCAGATGGTCAGCACATCGTTGTTCTTCGTCTTTGATCCACAACAACTCTGGAGACGATAATGCACCATGGAACTGATCGTCATACCTATCTCATGAGGGTAACAATGCTGACAATCCTCGCGCTCCAAGTCTGCCTGCGCCGCTGACCACCAAGCGCGCCTTGTGGATGCAACACCATCGTTGACGGTTGGATTTGACGGTGGAATGTTGATTCTGCGGAAGTCAACCGATCCATCACAAGATCTAACCTGATCAGCCTCCGACGTGCAAATAATACAAATGTGGGCATGTACGATAAAAACAGATGTATTACATGATCTCCTGCTGTACTCTCCTTCTTGTGTTCAGTGCGGTACATCATTCTGTTGTCGCAGAGCCACTCCGCAGTTTTGTGGCGCTCCAGAAACGATTCCGTGGGGAATGTGTATCAACAGGCACAAAGCAGTCCAGAATTCGCGAGCGCAGTATCTGATTTGGTTTTGTTCCACGCATGTTTCTACCAAAACACCACATCTCACGTCTGTCTGTCCACCGACATCTGAAAAAGTACAGAGCGATTCTCTGGGTGCGACATGGAAAAGAACCAGGAAAAGGAATGAAACGTGATCAAGAAAAGAGCAAAATGAACTCACAAACTTCCACAACAACAACGAGACACCGAAATCCTGTCTGAGAGGCGCAACGCGCGGCGACTCGGCAACTCAGCAACTCGAGAAGAGCACAGCAGAGCACAGCAGCGTACATCAGGAATGTGCCGTAGTCGCCAGCTGACTTTATTTTGCAGAACGGGACCCTTATCCTCCTGCACCTATCTTGTCACAGAGGCTCGTGCCCCTTGTATGAAATGAGAGACCACACGTGGAACGCGCGAGATCATGGTGCAACGAACCCGGCAGTGATCACAGTTCCCGCGCTCACGAAGTACTACCAGCATCAGCATCAGCAAAAGTAGCATCTCACTATACCTGGTGGAATATGCTGATAGCTCTGCACCTTCATCCCATCCTAATGTCGTATGGCACAGCGCAGTGCACGTACGTACCATCGCATGCTGGTGCAGTTTTGCTCCTCCACACCTGTTCCGAGTCCATTCCGAGAAACTGCGTGCAATCAATTGGGCCAAAAACAACCGAAATGTGTGCCCGTTCGCACGACTGTAGACACGTCTGAGTTCAGCTTCAAGCGTCTTGCTGTGAGCCCGTCTGCGAGAGGAAAAAAGAACATTTTCGCCGCTCGCCAACATCAAATTTGGTGTCAGTGATGAGTCGCATCCATGTCGCATCCCAAAAACTGAATCTAATGCACGATACAACACGACAGAATAGGTACCTTCATGACCTCCTAAACCATCCAATATACGTTTTAAGAATGTAGTTCCTCTACATACATCTAAAGGAAGTATATGTTAAGGCCTCTTAAAGTTTATATCAGGATCGCAGATGCGACGCCAACTTGGGCGTAACCTTTTCGCTCACCGGGGTCGTAAGCGCATCGTGCACCATCTCTGCGCGTATTCAGCCGCTGGATCTGCGCGATCCCGCGCGCATCGTTCTCATGTTCGCTCTTTCTTTCGGGCATTGCCGCAGCGATGCCCAAGGGGTCAAGGGAGCACGATACTCTCCATGCGTCATTCCACAACTTTCGGTGTCCAAGGGTACAGTTTTGCCCCTATCCCGGGATTGGGCTTGTCAACTGTGTTGGCGTTTGCATCCCCAGCAGTACTACGGGCAAGAAGCTGCGAATGTGCGATGTCATGAGGCAAAGTTCACGGATCTCGTCCGCCCCAAAGGAGCACCGCCACAGATTCAGAGCAAAACGGCTCGCCACTTTCTGGGAACAAAGGGTTGGTGTACGCACAGAGTATGCACACATCATGGGCACATCACACATCACCATGGCTAAAACGCGTGCATACAACTCACAAGAAGGAACGTCTGCAGATTGGGAGGCGTGTTTTACTTTCTTCTTCCTTTGGTATGCGCGTAGTCCCAATCTGAGACACCGTTGTGAAGGAATTGATGAAGGTGGCGACCAGAGAGGAATACGGTCCTCCGATGCGCCTCTTGTCCGTATCGAAAAAAACCTCAGAGGTGATGTCGTGCTTCGCACCATCGCAGGCAGCAGATGACATCAAAGGACGCAAATTGTGAAGGAAGCGTGTGTCGAAAGGGGGCTGATCGCATCGGCAGCCATGCGGCGAGACGGCTGCAGATGCGAACGGCGAAGGAATACCCATCGAGTACGGGTACGATGGGAGAGAACGGCATTGGTTCTGGTCTGGACGAGAGAAGGTTTCGACCAATGCTGCTCCTGCACATCTCGCTCCACTTTGCGTTGACGTGTGCATCACCACCGAGGATGGAACGAACAATGTGCAAGCGCCATCGTCATCTTGTTCCTCCTCGTGGACTGTCTCGCCATCGTCAACACAATACCACGCGTCTATGTTTGCATTTGTATAGCACCATGTACAGTATGCAACTGCTCCTCCCGTTTCCGGGGTTTCGATCTGTCCAGCAATCCATGCCCGTTTCTTTTCCGCCCATTCTGCGGTCATCGATGTTCATCTCCCCCTTGGACTCTTTTTCCCCGTTGCCGATGTCATACTGGCGTGTTGACGTGGTGCTGGGCAAGGAGAAACGTCCCCTTCCTTGTCCGCACTCACGACGCTCACGACCAGAGAGGCCGTAAATCCCGGACCACGGACTTTCCGGGATGATAGGTCCTGCCATACAAACGATTTGCGTCAGGAACCGATGTCATCATCGGCAGCGCAGTTCGCAATGTATTATACATAAAATAGATCGTAGTGTTTGTGGCTCGTGGTTTGGGCGCGAGTATTTGCAAGCGGCCACATGATAGATGCGGAGCGATGCCTTGTCGATCGTAGGTTGCACGAGTACGATGACGATGCATTCGTTCATGTGGAGGAACAGGAGGAGAGGTGTGGTAAGCATCATACACTTATACTACGAGTCTCTGGTAGAACTATATGCCATAGCTCGTCGTGGAACGGTGTAGAGGACGATCTATAATAGTCATATGCCACACGCAATGGCATTGCGTATAGTAGACTGATGTGATCGTCGAGATGTCTTCGTTTGCGTGACATCGTCGTTGCTTGAAAGTGTGAGGCAGAATCCATCTGCAGTTCGTGCAGATCCAACCGCCTCGGCTGTCGACTGATAGGTTTGCTCCGCCGAACTTCCTTGGGCACGGGATACTCCTTTCTCCGTTGTTGCTAATAGTATGCGTTGATGCCACAAAGATGAACCCGAAACACGCCTCCGGCGGTATTGTGACACACGAGCATCCAACCACTCTCTGGGTAAAGAAGTCAGGGCTGCAACAACCACTGATCCATTGTTGGTACCACCAGCTGCAACTCGACAACAAAACAGCGCAGTCTATTAATAACGCAGCTCTGTCACATGCGCCGATCCGATCCTCTCTGCCAATACGTCTCCATTCCACTCCAACGTCCTCTTTCTCAATTTCATCTTGGCTTTGTCATCGGTTGCTGTTCTGGCTTCTGAAAGAACACAGCGATGTGTCAATGGCAACGATGGCGATGATGATGATCCATTCCCTCATTCCTTCACTCCTTCGCTCCGCTCGTCACTCATCACACAACAACAAGGGGCACGTACCTGTAGGTATTTGTAGTCGGTTGCTCAGCATACCATACGTGCTGTGCATGCGCCGTATCACACATCATGCCATTCTGAGAGCAGGTCGGACGAAACGGGAGTTGGCGCGAAGAAAGGCCGATGGAGAGTCCACCGACCAAACGGCCGGAGATGGTCTTCCATCACATCTTTGTCAGAGTGGTCCATGGGCATACGCAGCATCCCTTGTTCCCACACAGGCAATTGCCAAGAAGAACCAAACCAGGCCACGCAAGGTATTGCCGTTGCGACGCCACGTACTCCACAATGAGCGAGGAGGATCGGCCATTGCAGCCGAGACACGCCGATGCGATCAGCCACCGTCCCGCAAAGAGAATCTTTCAATCGTGAAGTGGAGGTGTCAACAAAACAGATGTTTCATTGATGTCCCACGTCACACAAACACACCAGAGACAACACTCCGCTTCCTGGATAGCAGCGGCTAATCCCACGAATTTCCACGAATCACTACAACGGGAGTGCCAACGAATCTTTCTTCGGCACGGGCGGTTCCTTTTGTCCATGTGATGGGAGCACCACTGTGGTTGCTCTCTCTCTCTCTCTCTCTCTCTCTCTCTTGTCGGCGATGATCCGCCCATGTTGGCGCTGTGAATCAAGTTGGCATCATTGGGGCTGGGCAACAACGGAGTGTCGCCGATACAAGCAATCATGAGCGGCCATCTCCTTGGGGCTGGTGTGTTTGTCGTGGTTTGCACGACCGTTCGCAATGCGGTGAGAAACGGCAATAGTCGAACTCGGACACTGGCGCTCTTCGTGAATGCAGAAGATGAGAATGGAGATCGCAGGAGGACTGCCGAGCGGATTCAAGGACATGGAAGTCCCGTCTGGTGTTCTGCTTTGCTCCATCGTCGCCTCCTCCAGAGAATCGTCATCGCTTTGGGCCACCACGCCAAGCAAGATTCCAGAAGACAAGGAATCTCGCAAACAGCACCCACAGAAATAGAAGAGCTTCAGATCTTCCTGCTGATGCCTTCCATGCGTACACCCCATTCTCGAAAGTAGAGGGAGAGTGTGGTACAGTATAGTATGATACAGCATGGCATGGGACAGCGCATTGGGCGGATTGGTGTGAAGAAAAGCCGCAGCTCGTGTGGTCGATCGTATTCGGTGCGCGCCTCTTCTGCCCTTGATGTTGCACGTTTTCTCGCAATCGTACTACTACTCATCTGTACCACAACAAGACGAGGTTGGGTGACGATCGTGGCGGGAAAGTCGGTGAGAATCCAGGAAGAAGAAAAGAAGCCTCGGGGCCAACGAGCCGCAAGTAAGAACAAGGAGGGTTCTCATGTGTCAATTCTCAGACGGGGGCAATTGGCAAAGTCGATTCACCCTTCTGAAGCGACATACATCCGCCAATCACAACAAATCCTATCAGTCAATAGTATCTCTGAACAACGAGTCCCAGACTCGAAACGTGCGACTGTGGGCCGCAGTTCGCCACGTTGAGTTGTTCGTTTGTCGGCGGAGCACAGCGACAAGAAAACAATTTCAGCAATTGTCCCACACACACGTTGTACGAGCGTTTTGCAGCACAATGCCACATGCAGTCGTGGAACTTACCATGTGCTTTGGCTGTGACCAGCGTTCTTCGGATGTCAACTCCGACAGCGCTCGGACACGATGTGACAACATGCCATCACCGTACATTTCTACGCAGAGCAGTACTGTGGTGACACTGCGTACACTTCGTGTGACACGACCGTTCAAAAGATACCATTCATCGTTCCTCCTTCCTCGCGGCAAAAGGAATGAATTCCGACCGTGGTGGTCAGTTCCTTCTTTCTCTCTCAGTTCTTTCTTCTTCGGCGACGCAGGGGGTGCATGGTGGAGTATCTGTGTTGGTGTGGGGATTCTTTCTTCACGTGTGTGCGTGCATCTATGCAAGTATACATAGGTCGTGCATGCGTGTCTAGAGAGCGTGTAACGCGGCGTGCCTTTGCTTTATCCGCTGTACGATTCTGTTTGGCTTGTTTGCTTGTCGCTTGGCGTCTTCCCTATTTGTTCTTTCGTTCTCGTGTTTGCTCGCTGTTGCTCTTCGCCTCTCGGCAACATCCAGACACCCCTCATCCATCACGACACCTCCTCTTGCCGTGTTTCTGTGTGTTGGCGGTGTCAAGTAGAGTGCGTGTATGGCCGCTCTTTAATTTTGCATTTTATCTAATGGAGTAAAATAGCTATTGCACGAGTATTGGTAATAGAGAGGGAGAGGTACTCGTGTTGAGGAATGTGAACTGGAACAGGAGGCTTGTGTCGTGTTCGGTGGGAGATGCGAGTACCCGTCTACCCATACTTCAACCGTGAAAAGTTGTGGTGAGAAAGCGTTCACATGTGGTGACACTGCGCGACATCGATCGGCCTTGTGTGTGTGTGTGTGTTGAATCCCATCACGCGACGTGACGTTGGTGTCGTGTCTTTGAGGTGTTCTGCAGTAGGATTCCACGTGAGTTCTACCGTACTGCCGATGAAATCTGGCGTCTTTGATGGTTCTTTCACAGAACAAATTGCATGCCGATCGGCACGTTGGGATTGTTGAAGCTGGGTATCGCGACGGGAAGGCGTGTTATTGTTGTTGGTGTTTTTTGTGCTGGTTGTTGCCGCGTTGGCTGCATCACGATCGGAAAAGCGCACAATTTCCTCGTTGCGCGCTTCTGTACCGTGTCGAAACACAACATCAACGTCAACATCCACCAACAACACCGAGCAAGAAACGAGAGACAAAGAACAAGCGCCCAGCCAACACCATCGGCATCATCAACCCAAACGTTCACACAAAACCTCACCTCCAAATTTTCGATACCACAGCACAGCGCGACACAACGCAACAGCAGCAATAGAGCAGCGCCATCGGCAATCCAAACGTTGACACCAGCAACAAGAGCAGCAGCAACAGCAACAACATCTTCGCCTCATTGATCCGGTGAGTGCTCGGCTCTTGATTCAGACTTTATCGGTACTGAGCAGAAGGGCGACACAGTTCCTCCTTTCCTGTCTCTTTGGACACAACAGAACAAGGCACCAGCGTCCACACCACCGCAGCCGAACAAGAGTCCCTGGATCTG
Source organism: Craspedostauros australis (assembly GCA_026770025.1). NCBI lineage: Eukaryota > Bacillariophyta > Bacillariophyceae > Mastogloiales > Achnanthaceae > Craspedostauros > Craspedostauros australis. The sequence goes on along the minus strand of JAMXDE010000010.1, from coordinate 1,785,114 downwards.
ACGTACGTCAAGCCAAACGAGCACAAGATCAAGCCCAAGAAGATCAAGAAGCGAAGCACCACCATGATGAACCAGTCCTCCGCACTTGGAAGCCGCTCCCAAAAGCAGGCGCAACCAAGAGGCATGCCTCTGATGCCAAGACGCCGCGTGCTCATGATGAAGTCGCTCTCGTCGCAGAGCCCCTCGCTGCTCCAGCCGCGCCTCGCCTCTGCCGGCTTCGTCTCCATCGGAGACAAGGCCCAGATCAACGGCTGCGAGCTTCTCGCATCTGTGCTTCCGCCCTCGCCGGCGCCCATGGCATCTGCCAAGCCAGCCCCGTCTCTGATCGATCACAAGAACACCAGCTCCGACGGCAGCAGCAACAACAACGCGACCACCACGAAACGCAGCATGAAGAAGAGAGCCCGAAACGTGGCCCAAACCGCCCCGTCCTTCCGCCAGACCGCCAGCAACAACCAGGCCGCAGCCATGCTGCTCCTTGGCATCTCCAACATCGTCTCGCAGGAGTTCCGCGTCAACAGCGACTGCCTCGCTGACGATCACGAGGATGCCCACAACAGCATCAGCGACGAGTCCGGCGACCACCAAGCCAGCGGCCTCCACGATCCTTCGCCGCTCTTCCTCTCGTCGCGCTTGCCGGCCATGCCGTTGTGGAGCGCCGACGCAGCAGCCTCAAGAGTCGCCGCGACGCCGTCCCCCACTGCGCAGCGCCAATCGATCTCGAACCACCACGCAAGCAGCAGCCAAGGTGAACGGTTGCGCTGGAAGCGCATCCGCGCTGTCTCCATGGACTGCCCGGATCCGTCCCCCAAGCGAGCCCACATCATGAGCCGTGCCCCCTCCACGCCAACGTCTCGATCGGCGGTGCTCACGTCGCTCGATGTGCCTCCAATCGTGTCACCAAACCCGACTGGTGGGCGCGGGCGACCGGTTCGCAGGGCCAGCCTCCGATCCTCCAAGAGCACCGCAGCCAGCAAGAGGCAAGCCACCGCCAAGTCGAGGTCCAGCGGCAAGTCCTCATCGACAGCCCACCATCCATCCAGCACCACAAGCAGCAGCAGCAGCAGCAACACGAAGGCAGCGGCCGCAAGACCCATCACCGACGTCAGCTACCACGCCAAACGTGCCATGGAACACAGCATCGCCACGGGAATCACAATCAAGAAGATTCTTCGAAAGAAGTTCTCGTGGAAGAACTATCCAGGTACGTACAGCACGACTATGAAAGCTATCACAGCGCCTCTTTCGCACTTGCGACCCTAGCAGAGCATCGGCACGCACCGTCCGCAATCTCACCCACTTTCTGTTCTTTCGTTCGTTTCCCCTTCCCTTCCCTGTCACAACACTCCATTCCATTCCCACCTCATTCCGCGCACAGAACTTGAGGCCTTCCTGGTCGCCAACCGCGAAGAGTACCTCCGCCATTCCGCACTCAACTACACGGTCCAGCAGAAGCAGTACAACAACCGCCTCACGGAGCGGCTCCTGGAGCTCGCCGCCGATCACGGATACGTCTTCGACGACGCTGACTTCTCCTTCGTCACCGTCCGAGACAGGATCCGCTGCTACTTCAAGTCCTACGTCCAGTCCGCCAAGAAGCGAGGCATCATCATCGGCTATGCCGCCCGCAAGGCGGGATTGCTCACCGAGGAAGATCTCGAGAAGAGCGCTCAGGAGAAGGGACACATCGTCATGCCCGCTTCGCATGCTGCCGCAGACAACGACGAGTCCAGCACCAGTGCCTCCAGCAGCACATAAGCCCGAGTGTTCGCCACCCGCTCTTCCCGAACCTCCCGCCGCCATGCTCCAGCAAACAAGGCTGGGCACAACTGCACTGCGATGCGTTGCATGATCCATGAACATTTGTACACACTTCCGCAGGCCATGAGATGGCCCATCGTGCGTTGGCACGACGCGCCTCACAATGCATCTCATCTCGCGAACAAGCAAAAAGCGTGCAAGGCAAAGAAACTGGCGCGCCTTTCCTGCGCCGCCGCCGTTTCTCCCTTCCGCCAGGCTTGGAAGCAGCCGCCGCAGCAGCTTGCATCTCAATATCTTGATCTCACGCCTCGTTGGGGGTCCCAGCTAGAGTCAAGTACACATCCGGGTGTCCTCTCAGGCAACAAGATTGCATGGCTTTACCCCATACCCCATGCATGCGCCACCGGGTCCACAAGTCGAGGACGAAGGCCAGAAAGATCCTTCGCCCTCCCCCGTGTCCTTTGCGCACGAAGGCACCCAGACAATCCACCAGCCGAATGTGCACATACGCACATACCACCATATACATACATGAACATCCCCAGGAACATAAAGTGCCACGCGCACTCACGGAGGGAAGCCAAGCGTCGCCGCCACGCGCTGCATGACCTTGACTCCATCCACATAATCTGCGGTGTCACGGAACCTGCCATCTTCGACGACACCAACAGGCGCAGCTGCGCTCTCATCGTTACTGTCATTGACGTTGCCAGGCATCTTCCGCACATACGTGACCGCACCCCACAGATATACACCAGCACAACGCTCACACACAATTATACCATAATACAATAGCATTCCATGCCTTCCGCAGCTTCACTACTCTCTACATTTGGTTTACTAGCATGGATCTATAGTACCCCGCGCGGTATGATCTTGCGCCGACATTATCGTTGGAGGAAGCGAACGCAGTATGGAAACGGACAGGAGACCAACCAACACGGATCCGCACCACAACAGCGAAGGATCACGGCATACTGGAAGAGGAGTGGAATATCTTTGCTCTTTAAAAATTTAAGCGACTCGCTGACCCTTGGCAGCCGTGTCCATTTGACTATCGGTACTGTGACAAAACAGGTCCTGCCTGTGCGCAGAGTGCTTTCGTTTCCTGCCCGTGGGGCACTATCCGTGCTTCTTCAGCTCAACCTAACCATTGGGTAGGATGGGAGGTGTCGCTGTCATGGCTCTTGGTGTAGGCGACGACGTCGGCGTACTTGCGGCATTCCACAGGAAGCGCGCTGAAATGGACCAAGTGCTTGGCGATGTTCTGGCAGTTGTCGTGGTCGAAGTTCTTTGGCTGCATGTGGAGATCGGTATCCTTGTGGGACTCTGTTGCGCGCGAATTGTCGTCGGTGCGAACAAGGAGATGTGAGCAGGGATCGCGAATTGCGAGCAGGTACGAAAGGGCATGTCGCCAGCAGCAGCAGAGCATCATCTTGTCTTCGATCGTACTCACCATACAAGTTCTCCTGTGATGCCGTATTCCATACCATAGGCAGGGAGGTGTTGCGTCATCGGATTCGTGCATCCCATTCCAAACCGAAGCAAGAGACGTGAATAGAGACACGGAAAATCAAGATACAAAAAGCAAAGTGTTAGTGATGGACGCCAGACAGTCGAGGAAGGAGTCGAGGACACGGGGTACGCGCTGCCCACTCTCCAGCGTGACCATGAAGTGTCGCGCCGCATGGGACCGAGCCACCCTGCACTGTACCACCGCACCACGCTGCACTCACCATCAAAAGGTCGTTCTCGTTCTGCTCCGTGTAACGGCGGGCAAGGTTCATTGCTCTCTCGTGCCTGATCATCTTCTCGTCGTCGCCCATCATGATGTTAGGTTTTGGTTTTCGTTTGGCTGGTTACTGCTGTTGCTTGGTGTTTCTGGAGCTTCTTGCTTCAGATCCGTTGCTGTCTTTTCACTTGGGTTGTTGTTGCTGTTGTTGATGAATTGTGAGCAGAAACATGGGCTCTGCCAAACCTTCGCGAACACAACAGCAAGCGCTGTGGTCTCTCTGTGCTGCCTGGATGGCCGAGGGGTGACATGCGATCAGCGCTGTTTGCCTTTGACACCCCTTCTGCGACTCTGTTTGGATCCTTCGCTCTCTCGCTGTCGCTATCGCTTTGCCTACGAGAACCGAAGCACCCAACCCGACCGACTGGCTGCTCGGTCGAAGGCGAACAGTCAAGAGGCCTCTCCGGGGCGGCTGCACAACACGAACGTGTCAGCAAGGGAGGAACTGTTGCTCTTGTTGTCAGTCGTTCTCTGATTGCGTGCGCGTCACAGACAACGGCGACGAAGCCATGCCACCGCGCGGATACCTCTCACTTTGCCTCTTGAGAATGGTCAGGTGGTCCGCACGGGCGGGGTTTCGTGCTGCCGTTCGCTTCTCATCACCACCACCGTTCTCAACTCGGCGAAAGAGAGAGGCAAAGACTGATGCCCAAAATTGTGGGAAGGAAGGAAGGGAAGCCGCCTCGTGTTGTGTTCTGGTCGCCTCTCCCTCTCTTGACACGACGTTTCTCATTGAAGGTCAAAACCATTCCGGTACGATACCTTTTCGAATTCTCGTTCCAGATAGCATGACTAATACGACCACTAGCTTCCAAAACAGAAATGTTGTTTGTTGGTGATCAAACAAGGAGCACTCGCGGCTGCGTGCCAACACACAAGCGCAGGGTTGACGTTCGGCACCGTCACCGGCAGCGGTTCTCACACCGACATGGTCTCTCGTGTCGCCGCCAACCGCGTCCCGACCAAATAACTGCCAAGATCCGCCCACTGCAGCGACTTGGCACCTCAAGGCAAGCCTGCAAGTAATATAGAATATAATACAAGATGCCCTCCGAGTATCAAAGCAGACCGATGGCAGATCAGACCGATGCAATGGCAACACTACACCAAGGACATGCAATTGACCTTCGCAGCCCCCAGAGTCGTCGACTTCTGCTGCACATGATTGGACCGAACCATCCGAGAATGCCATCTACGACCTATTACGCCACTGCGTCTCTCCCAACAGCTTGAGTGTGCTTGCGAGGCGATGCGGAATAAATGTCAGCAGCCGCTTGATCACTTGTGGCCTTATTACGGCTATTTTCGTTGCCGTTACGTTTCGCCTGATTCAGTCTAACCTCTTCCGCAACACAGCCGTGACTGATCTCAGATCTCTGGACGGATACACTTCTCGCTCAGGAGGCCGAACTTTGCGACATCTTTCGGAATTCTTGTGTCGTTGAAGATCAATTCCATCGATGGTGAGGCAGAGTGCTTTGGTGTTTGGCCTCTGCGAGGCCATGGGAGGAGAGAGGTGGAATCACAAGATGGGAACCGCTCCTGCTCCAAATCCAAAGCTCAAGACGCGCGGTGCGAGTACGCCCAGACGTGCCACACTTTTTGTGGTAGGAAGTCAACGCAGAATGAAAAAAAATCGGTGTTGGCCTCTAAATCGGTCCAGGCATGAGCAACAAGGGGTACGGATGGTGGGCAAGGCTATCGGCACGGATTGTGGCATACTGCATGCAATAGATGCACCTGTGAGTATTATATCGTTGATTGCACCCATTCCTTGAGAAAGGATCTGATGCGAGGATGAGAATGAGTTTGAAGATCATAAATTACGATCACGAGATTCTCGACCTGCCCACACCAAACAGCACAACAACAGCTTCGAACAACAAATTCCAATCAACTTTTCAACCATGAGCATCAGCTTCGTCCCCACCCTCAAGGTCTGCCTCTCGATTGCTTGCTTGTTCTTGCTTCTCGGCAAGAGCAACGCCGGTCCTGGAGCCTACATGATCTGCCAAAGCGGCTGCAACGCCGTCGTAGTTGCATGCTACGCAGGTGCAGGATTGACGTTCGGCACCGTCACTGGTGGCCTTGGTGCACCGGCAGCGGCTCTTGCCTGCAACGCCGCACTCGGAACCTGCATGGCCGCATGTGTCGCCGCCGGCTGCGCCCCGACCCCATAAGAACCAAGCTCCGCCCACTGCAGCGACTTGGCACCTCAAGGCAAGCCTGCAAGTACAAGATGTCCTGCGAGCAACAAAGCAGACCGATAATCCGATCTCAATCGTCCGTGCCATGTTTGTCTGCGGCAAACTTTTGTGGGATTCCATAGAAGTCGGCCCCTCCAAGACATGGTGCCCTCCTTTCGGATCGCTTCATCTCGAAGCAAAATCGACTGCACGAGGGTCGAGGCCCAAGGCACGTCCCTCTAGAACAACAAGTAGACTCGCACCCATTACATGGCATAAAATAGTATTTTTGAACGTCTTTGCCAGGCGAGCACGCTGGCCTTTGTTGGCGACTGTTTGATGTTCGCGGCTTCGTGTTTTCCAGTCCACACGACGCGGTCGACTCTCTCTGGCATGGGATGATCGCAGTCAATGCAGTCCTCTCCATGGGTACCCTTTCCCTTCCTCGGGTGCGACCATTCACGGCGGGCATTTCGTGACCACAACTTGTGCGCGAATTCGTGGCCGTATCCGATCCATTTCTCCTTTTTCGATTTGGGAAACGGCGAAACCCACCAAAGATACCTTTCGTCTGTCCGCCACACCAACATCGCCATCATCAACCACGCCACAAAGTGACCGAAATGACCCAAACAACCAAAACACGAGAGACGCCGAAGACGAAAAGAACACCACCTCGACGACTGTCGCCACAGCCCTCACCGTGCCGGCACACACCATGCACACAGCCAGCATCACAATCGTCGTCCCAACTCTGGAGCGACGAAGGACCTCACCCACCCACCGCGTGGCCGATCTCCGAACGGATGCGGCTCAAGAAGCTGTCGATCGTCTTTGCGGTGCTTGCTGGATGCATCACGTTGGTGCAAATCGCGATCATCTCGCAGGTGCATCATGATGATGCCATTCCTGCGATGCAGTTGCGAAAACCATCATCCGGCAAGAATGGCGATGCTGCTGTGACGACAGCGACGGGAGCAACGCGCAGCACAATCAAGCATGCAGGAAGACGAGACACGAGAGAAGATGAAGGAGCAGAATTGGGGCGAGTTGAAGCTGCTACTAAGGTTGGGGCGACCGAAGGAATCGATGAAGCCGATGAAAATGAAACGCGTTCACAAAGTACGCAGGATGATGCCAGCGTTGGGAATGGCCGTCCTCGATTCATTCTGCATATCGGTCCATCAAAGACTGCCACGACCACATTGCAACAGGACCTGGTGCACCTGGCGAAGGAAGGGGTGCTGTCAGAGGACAACTACATGTATTGGGGTCGGTACCATGGGATTGGCACATTCCACGGCATGAGGCTCAGCGTCCTTTCCAACATCTTCCAGGCCAAGTGCATGCTGCACTACTCAGCTCACAGGAACCCAGATCGGTTCCCAAATAAAAAACGGGCCAAGGACGGCGCTGGCAAATCTCCTTCGTCGCCACCTGATTGCATTGCGGAAGTGAAGGATATGTTGGATCAACTGCGACGAGGCAACCAATCCTTGATCGTCAGCGATGAGGCGTACTCGTACCTTGCTCTATTCGACAAATCCAAAGGGCTGTACCGCAGTGAGCGGCACGACTTTTTCCGCGGATTGCAAACTCTGCTCGAGGGTTGGGACGTGACCATCGTCGTCGGATACCGTCGATTGTTCGACTGGATGCTAAGCTGCGTCAAGGAGAGCAATGCCAAGATCGCGTTGTACAGCGACAACAATGAAATGAAATGGCCCGACCAAGGTGGAAAGCCTTTGGATCAGCCATGGCCGTTGATGCAGCGCTGGTACATCAACAGCAAGTACGCGGGCGCCAAATCGTTCGGCACCCAAACATCGCGCTACGTGTACATCGACGGAACCATTCCGATGTGGCAGGATGCCAACTTCACGGTGCGATCCTTGGACATCCACGACAAGCAGCACATCACGCAGCAGCTGTTGTGTGGCATCATCTCGGACGCACCGCATGCGTGTGCCTATCTGCGTGACGTCCATCGCGTCTCCAACTTCAACAACCGCGACATGAGCTGGGCGGTGTACAATCAGATCGTTTTCGCCGCCGCCAATCGCAAGCTGATCGACGTGGGTACGCAGGCAACGAAGACAAGAGTCGAGATGACGGATGAGCTGTCGCATTACCATCAACACGTGCTCAACAAGACGGTGCTGGATCTGCCGCTCGGATGCCCCCACGATGCCGACCTGGAGCGATTCCTCAAATTCTCGCTCGGAAAGGAGCTGCAATGGATGCCAGAGAGGTACAACGAGAGTTCTCATCGGGCGGCATTTCAACGTGCTCTCTTCGATCGTCGTGAGGTCTGCAGCATCGACACGGCCACGCTTCTGGGTAATCAGACGTCATGGGATACCTTCCTCGAGAGCCTGAGCAATCCGAGCATTTCCTCAGTTAGCATGGGTGGAATTCGGTACGACTGGCCATTCTCCAAATGGACCTCCGCCTACCCATCAACATGAGACTGCGCTTGATTGATTCGTCCTCATGGGGCTCAAATATGTCTAGCCTTCATGTCGTAGACTTCGATGCTCGAATTTGCGCGCCAAAAAGAAATGACGGGAAACTTCGTTCCTTGCGCAAAACTTCACTCCAAACGCCAGAAACAAACACACATGTTGTTTGGCGTGATGGAAGACACAAAACGGAGAACGCAAACAACCACCATCACCATCACACAAGTTTCAATCCCATCCTTCAATCCATCTCACAACTGCAGCCACATCAATACATCAACACATCAACCACAGCTTCAACTTCCATTCCAATCGCCAACATGCCAGACCATGAGTTGTCCAGCTACGAGAAGGCGCGTATCGAGAAGATGCGGCGCAATCATGAACGATTGCATTCGTTGGGATTGATCACATCGCAACAGGAAGTTGAATGGAATCACGACATTATGGGGATAGGCACACCGGCGGCTGGTTTTCTGTCACATCAAACAGCAGCCGCACATGAATCGACGAGAAGCAAGCGCAAGAACCCTTCGGACGAAGACGGCGCAGTGAATACGACGCGCGTAACGAGACCTAAGCGCAAGTCACGGCGGTTGCAGGGCCTGACGCCGGATGGGTTAAAGGCGGACGAAGCGGCGGCCAGAAAGGAGACGACTGTCCGAAAATTCGTCCAAAAACGACGCAGACAGATCGCAAAGAATCCGTCATCGGCAAAGACCAAGAACCCCACAGCGACGTACGATCATTGCCTGATGCGGGTCCAATCCATGACGCACGCGGGGTTGAAGCGGCGCGTCAACGTGATTGAACGAGCGGCTGGCAAGGACTGCGTGCTCAAGATGACCATCTTTCATCGTTGCCTGAAGGATGAAGGTCTGGACGAGCTTGCGACGCTTGCCAAAGAGGCCTTGGACCGTCTTCTGGATCTGTCGTAAGATGGATGTTCGGCCACGCACACTGCGAGTATGGGGGATGGGCAACAGATGCCGAACTGGATTTGTTGAGAGGTGGGAAGTGACGCTTATTGGTGTGATATCAGTTATTGATGTATTGCTGTAAACTTCAAATGGTTTTTATTCATGGAATAGTTCCTGCAAATAATGTATTATACAATAATGTTATATGATAATGTTATACCTGTAACCTCTTGTCTGAATGGATGCTGGCTGTGGTCTTATGGCAGTGGATGTAAGATTGTGAAGTTGTATGGAAGAGCATTTCTAACGATTCATCCCATGGCTCTCGCTCTGCACTCGCTTCGCCCAATTTTGTGCGAAGAAACAGTGGTCATTTTCGGTCCAGAAGCGATGCCAACGAATCCATCAAACACACAATCAGAAATCGAAAGGACACTGTCAGAGCCAAGAAGTCAACAAGCACCTTGACGAAAGAGAGCATAATACTATACTGACGAGTCCATTCAAGATCAAGGACCAATTGTAGCACATCAGGTGCGGCAGCAAGGAAGAGAAGCAAGCAAACGTCCCATCGCCGCATGCAGATCCGGTCATAACAAGCACAAGACGGAGAAGCATGCCAAAGAAACGATGCCGTTCCTTCGTTGGCGTGTCGATGCTGATGATCGTCCTTGCATGTTTGCAGGTGGTCCTCATCTCCTTCATCATTGGAAGGAACCACAGCCTCTCAGGCAACAGCCTCTTCCAGAACACACTGGACGGATTTGCCGAGACGGTAGATGATGTTGTGGACAGCGCCACGATCGTGGAGAAGAATGACCGAAGTACGGGTGTTGGCAAGGATGGCGACATTCAGCATGAGCAAAGTGCCCATCGCAATGCTAGTGGCGGCGATGAGATTGCGCACAACACACAGACTACAGCAAAGCAGCACGAACAAATCGATATGCGTCCATCATCACAACCACACTCGCAGCCACAATCACAATCGCAGAAGCGCCAGCCCCGCATGATCATTCACATCGGTCCATCCAAAACGGCCACCACGACCATCCAGAAGGAGTCCGTCGCATTGCAAGAGTTGCAGATACTGGAAAAGGACGACTTTTTGTACTGGGGTCGATACCAAAAGCTCACGCGGTACAAAGGCCGGTCGTTGCGAGATCTGGAGGTGCTGTTCCATTCCGCAACGTTCCGGGATTACGCGAGGCTCAATGCAAAGAGCGTAGATCCGAAGCATATCGACAACAGCAACCGCTTGCACCAGCTGCGGCGGCTGCTCGACTTTTTGAAAGCAGAAGGCAAGTCCGTCTTCATCAGCGACGAGGCGCTGTCGTATTCGCAGATGTTCAGCATGGGCCACGGCACGTTCGCTAGCAAGAACTACTTTGAGAATTTGTCCCACGTGCTCGATGGATGGAACGTCACCGTCGTTGCAGGGTATCGTCGTTTGACCGAATGGACACTGAGCGCAGTCAAGGAGCACCATGCCAAGATCTCCATCTACGGCGATGCGACCGTCAACGGCAAGGTGCAGAAGAACTCTATGCTGTGGCCGCACGAAGGTGGCTTTGGCCTTCCCGTCTCGTGGGATCTCATCGACCAGTGGATGTTCGGTCCGCATTTCAAGCGTCTGCATGGGCCAGGCACGACGGCGCTGTTCTACAAGTACATCGACTTCACTCTGAAACTGTGGCGGCATGGTGGATTCGCCACGGCGATCATCGATCTTCATGATCCATCGTTGCGAGCAGATGATGGACGCGATGCACAACATGACAATGAGCTCAGTACAGGCGGTATCGCCAAGCCCAGGAAATCATTGATGCAGATGGTATACTGCGACATCATCGGGGATGTGCCCAATATCTGCCAACATCTGGATCAGAAAGAAGCAGAAGATCATCACAACGTCAGATCCGTCGCTTGGTTTGCATACAATCATCTGCTGTTCGATGCTTCCAGGCGCGGTCTCTTCAACACCACCGGCACACATTCCGACTCCATCGGCCACCACGTGACGCGCATCGAAGCGACGGATCAGTTTCAGCGTATCTACGAGACGCAGCTCGGCAAGTCCTTCGCAGACCTTCCGTTGCTGTGTCCACGCGATGAACAACTGGAACGTCTGCTGCAGCAATCGATCGACATGGAGCGCAGTCTCTTTCCCGACAGATCGGCCGAAGTGGCCGCCAGGATGGAGCATCAGCACAATGCCACATTCCGCAAGGCGGCGTTTGGCAACAGGGTATACTGCTGGGCGAGGACGAAGATCGTCCTGAGGCAATTAGAGACATGGGATGGTGTCATTGATCGATTGCGGCATAGCAACTCCACGACGTGGCCGCTTTGGTACATGGAAGAAAAGAGGAAGGCCAAGGGCAGGCAGAATGTTCCACGATGATGGATAGATGGATGGATGGATGGATGATGTCTTGAGGAGGTTCACTGTAACATGTATCATAGAGAATAGAATGGTGGAGGAGAGCAGAGCACTTGGCACAGCACAAATAGAGTAGAGTAAGTTGCGGCCTCTATATCTAAACCAATAGAGTAGCCTCTGGCGATAGTACTGATACAATCCTTTTTCACAGCAACTTGACGCAGAACGTTTCGCACAGACTTCGTGATCGGATTTGGCGATGGTATTGCTTCACAATGACACGATTCACATGGAGAAACCCCTCTATTGCACGCAGGTGTGGCAAATCTAACCGTCGGTCACAAGCAACTCCACCCAACAACTCCATCACACATTTTCCCACCAACATCAAGAGAGAGAGTTGGAACACAACGAGAGAGGAGAACAAGACCAACAAAGTCGCATCTTCCGACACTCATCCAAGCAGGTGCAGGTCACGCGCCTCTGTGTGCATGTCTTTGGGGACAGCTGCCAACCACAGTCGTCAACCACAGACATCGACCACAAACCACCCAGCCAACCAATTCACGCATCGCATCGACGTTTCAGCACCAACCAAAGTTCAACTCCACTCCACTCCACTCCACGACAAACAGATTACGAGTATGATTGATCACATTGGAATCTACTTCACCGTCTCGTGCTGCTTCGACAAGATCTGCTGTACCCTGCCACCCTGCTCCATCATCCCGTGCTGCTGCCAGCTGTGTCCCGCTTCATTGGCCAGCCAGGGGAACACGAACGCGACGCCGTTGGACAAGCAGGACTTCTTCCACCTCGACGATGAGCCACCCACCTACCGATATCCCGTGGAAAGAATCCCGGTTTCATAATCAGAATCAAGCCAAGGAGGCCACTGAGAAGGCAGCGTCCAAGACGGATGGGCATGGCACAGCAGGCGACAACGACAACGACAAGGACAAGAATGAGGGCAAGATCGCGGCAACAAAGGATGTCCCTAACATGACTGGAGGAGTGGAAGAAGAGGAATACCCGGATGAGAATGACGACATGTTCGCAATGTTCGCGGACCCAGATCCGTATCAGACATTCGAGTTTGACTTTCCAAGGAATGCGGGTACTGGCAGTGCGGCTGGCAAGAGCGACGCAGAGAAGGACAGCAGCAATGGCAACGATGGCATGATTCACATTGCACTGCATGGCCAGAAACAGGAGAATGGACAGACGCTCCACAGCACAGGACTTACGCTGTGGCGAGCAGCCGAGTTGCTGTGCGATTACATGGTGCAAGAACAAGCGACGTTCATCCACAACAAATCTTGCTTGGAACTGGGTGCTGGATTGGGCTTGGTGGGCATCCTGGCACATCATCTCAATGCCAAGCGTGTGATCATGACGGACGGCGACACGGCGACGTTGGAGAACCTGAGGGAGAACGTGGCGAATAATGTGTCGGCTGGCAACAGCGACGACGACGACGACAACAAGACATCGCAGCTCATCCTCCCTTGTCCGCAGTTGATCTGGGGCCACGAATTAGATGCATTTGCAAGGCATTACGATGCCCCATTCGACACCATCCTAGCGGCCGACATCATCTACGTGACAGAGATCATCGTGCCTTTGTGGAAGACGGTGGATGCTTTTCTGAGTGAAGATGGCGTGTTCCTGCTGGCATACGCGAGAAGGAATGTCCCCATCGATCTGGTGCTCGACGAAGCCAAGAAACAAGGATTCGAATGGTCGTGTCCGTCTTCGGCAGAGGGTGTCTTCGTCTTCACACGAAGCAAGTAGCGATAGAAGAACGTAACAAGTGTCGTAAATACTGCATGGCATAATATGACATATCATGGTAATAGCACAGCTAACAGATTGATGTGAAGTAGTTAAGAGTACGACAACTCTATCGTGGACTATGTCAGTATCTTTCAGACACCTTGGATGTTGCTCATCGCTTGTTTCTTCGATCTCGCCACACAGTTCCATCTACGACCAATTCGACCACACATCAGAATTGCCCCAAAATTCCACGCAAGCGATTGGAGCGATCAAGATGAGGGGGCATGCGGACAGACGGCTCCGCAGAACGAAGACGGAAAAGAACGACCAGAGCAACAAGGGGATTGGGAAGAAAGAGATCACATCACATCACCTCGCATCGTGCGTGCTCTGTTGTGGCGATGAGCGTCAGCGATGTCCTTCGTTGACACCGTGTCGATGACCGTTGGACGCGGCAACAACGCGAAGTAGCGCGAGAAAGACACCGTTGCGCTGACCTCTCCAGAGAGCGCGCAGACCACAACATTGTTCGCACACATTCTCGCTGCTGCAAGCCACAACAGTCATCACGGCGTATCTGTCACTCACCACATCTCATCTTTGCTTGAGAGTGATCATCATCATCACCATTATCATTAACATCATCAGTAACATCATCAGCACCATCAGGAGCAGCCACGTCGATAGCCTCTTGTCATCAAAGTACCAAACGAGTACATGTAGAGAGTGCGGATACTCTTTGATCTATTCCATCTCCTCTCCGTTTCCGCGCCAAAGTGCGAACAGCACGACGATTAATCTCCATTTCCACAAACAGCGGGTGAAATCAGCGATCTCCTAACGAAGTAAAGTGCATCGCAGTGCTCGGTTACTTTAATCCATTGCTATAGTGCCAGAGACAACAGCATCCGGAAGAAGAGCAGCCTGTGATCATAGACAAACAACAAAAGGAATTCATTATACAAGCGAACGATACAAGCATTTGGACCAAAGAAACGAGGCTGCAGCACACATCGAGCAGAAGATTTTGCGGGGAAGCATAGAACATCCACACCAATATCCACACCAACATCCAGATCTATATCCAGATCTATTACATATATACGATAATATTATTATATCCGAACAGACACAATGCCATCATCAAAGAGCGATGCCGAAGCGACCGCCATGGCCGTATCGCCACCCTCTCGCACCAGGAGACCGCGAAAGGCCGCAGTAGCAGCTTCGATCACAATCGCAGCAGTAACGGGAGCGAGACGGGGTAGGAGACCCTCCGCCACGCTGAACAAGGGAAAGCGAAAGGCGGATCAGGCCAAGCTCGATGTGCCCAGCAAACCAACGACGGCTCCTGCTCCCGAGGTGGTTGCGGTGGCAGCAACCGTCAGCGTCACTGTGCCCGCTGCAGCAGCAATCGCCACCAACAACGATGCGACGCATGAACCCAAGAAGGCCAAAATGACGACCACCGCTGATGACGCCTCTTCCTTGCTTTCCACCGCAACAGCCACAGCGACCTCAACCTCGACATCCGCGACCACAGACAGCGAACCCGCCGCGTCCTCCATCGCGGTGCCATCGCAAGTGCCGCAACCAACACCACCTTCCGCTGCCGTCGCGTACGACATCACCGCGACGCAAGCACATGACGCGCAGACGGATGCGACCACATTCCATGCCTTACCACCAGCTGCCACGAACCGACACGAACATGCTGCGGAATCAGAACGTGTTGCCACGAATCCTGCCGACATGCTGCACAGCAGACCACCCCTCTCGTGCCTGTCCCCACCGCTGTCTCCTCGCCGGCAGCGCCTTCACTTCAGCCAGAATCCCAACGTGTCCCTCTTACCACCCAAGCGATTGTCGCGCCGTCATCTCTTCACCAAAGTCTCGTCCGCATCCAAGCTGGTGGAGAACGACGACGAGATCAAGAAGACTGATCCTGATTCCCTATATCAGGAGGACCCCATCGGCACCATCCTCAACGGCATGGCGATCGCTCTGCCGCTGTACTGGCTGTTCTTTTGGTGCAAGAACATCGGGAACAGTACTATGTGAGGGAGGGGCTGGCATTGGACGCGGACTTACTGGTGGAAACATACAGTCCACAGACACAGGCGCATACGCAAGCGCGAAACTATTCATCGACCAACCTTGTTCGCGGATCATCATTTGTCATCATGCAGCAAACCGTCAGTGGGTGGCATGGAGGGAGCATGCCATACAACTTGCACTTTCAGATGACGGCGAATTCAACAACCGGGGATGGGGCATTGGCGCATACTCGCACATATCGTAGAGATACTACACCATACGCTCGCTCGCTCGCTCATCATCCATTGGTACGTGCATACGTATACCATCATGCTCCTGGAGCTCGAACGATACAGCAATGTGACGCAAGAGATGGACCAGGAGGACTTCCCTTCCTGCTTTAATGGCCGACCGGACGCAGCGCTAACTTGATGAAAACATAAACGGTATACTATTCTAATAGAAACAAGAAGCAAGCAAGAACACGACGGGACCATATCTTTCCGAGAGTTCTATTGACTGCGCGACCGTCTCTCTCTCTTCTTTGGTGCTGGCTGAGCCTGCTTTCCCCAGAAAGTTCTATCTCCGATTTGGTTGGCTCCCGCTGCTCCCTTGTTTGTGTGTTTTCCGCAACCTCGACATCTCTTCTCGTGTTGCCACCAATGGATTCAGAAAACACAATGGTGTTGCGCACTCCGATCCTACCACACGATAAGAGCATGTCTCTTGGAGCATATTACTACGATACGCATGCTTGCTGTACGAGTTTGGACTCATCTCTACATGTGTTCCCACGAGTACAACAACCGTTGGATCCCACCGTCTTTCTCAAGAAGCTGAATCTAGGCGAAGACCGCGACAAAGTGTTGGTTTACTCCACCCCGAGCGGAAGCGGAAAGACCACCGAACTCGTAGCAAGCGTGCACTTGAGAGGTGGCATGATCAGCATTGTGCATCAAGTAAAGGACGGCATGCGGTAGTTCAATCCACCGCGTGATCAGAAGAAGGAATGCTTGTACTGGCTGAAGAAAGATTTGGAGACGCATCTCCGCAACTGCAGGGACCATTTTCTCCATCGCCATCGACACCATAGACAAGTGGGAAGAAGCCAAAGCAACGGGTGAAGTCGAAGCAGGGGAGGAGGAGCCCATTCGAATCGTTTTCGCCATCGACCAAGCAACAGTCAGCCCCAACCTGCCGCAGGCGATCATCAACGGCTACGACAGTCTTGGCGAAGAGCTGGGACAGTTTATTGCGGGTGGACTTGGTGGTAAAATCAGCAGTACGACCACCTTGAAAATCCAGGTACTTTTGTCCGTGGCAGCCATCGGAGCATGTAGACTCACAATTCCGTCCGACGATGCCAACTACCGATGCATGCAACCCAGCGCCTACAAATCAGAGGAGGAGGTGTACGAAGTGCTTGCCACTGATTCCTCAGTCAAGGAATGTCGCAAGGAGAATGGGAAGGTCCCAAGCTACGGCGATCTGAGCGAGCCTCTTTTCCTCAAGATCATCGTGGGCAATAACGCGAAGATGACTTCACTTTTGATCGCTCAAATGTACAGCACCAGACTGTCGTACAGCGATCCATGCGAAGAAGCCAAGCTCGCGTCCTTGACTTTCAAGAGATACATACGGAACGACGCAATGGGATCGTTGTGGTCTAGTCCTCATGCAGACTATCATTATGGAAACAATGCTGCACGAGGTCGGGCATCCACAGCATCGGAGGCACTTGCGGCTCATCTATACCCACAGAAGCTCACTGTGCCAGAAGATGACGAAGCAACGGCAAGGGTTGCACGAAAATATGTTCACGGCATTCGATACCATGGTGCTCCTGACGTCAACAGCATGCATTCCGAGCCGAGCTGGACATTCATGGAGGCCCTCATTGGAAAGAGGGGTATAGTGGTGCCAAGAGAGTTCCCACCCAAAAGTGAAGAAGACCGAACTCTGGAGCAGCCATTTGAGCTCAACGAGGTCATGCAGCTGCCTGCTCTGTATCTGCTTCATGCAGGGCCGCAATTTACAACGGCAGTCCGAGACGACGTTGGTAGCAACCTCGTTCACATTCGAAGCCCTGGCGATACAGGCTGTGAGCTGTGCCATTTTCGCCGCCTTGGCCGTGGAAGAGAAATCCTGTGTGGACGTGCAATCCGTATTGACGGATGTGCTTGGCATGCCCTCAGGCAGTAATATCGACGGCAAAGATGGCGAAGATGGAAGTCCACAGCTGGATGAGGAAACCAAGCGTGCGTGGAAGGCACTGGAGGGCGTTGTCCCCGTTTCGGTGGAATACGACGTTGCACCGGAAGGCTTGCACTTGCATAAACCCTGCAAGCAGCCGGCTGACGCAGACAGCACTTGGCCGCGCAGCGTTGCGACGAGGCTTCTCTTGCCAAGGAGGAGCGGTTGGTGGAAGCACTGTCCCAAATGGAGAAACATTGCGAAATCAAATGGCGGCGTTCGCTCGATCAAGGAATTGTTTCAGAACAAAGGAGGAGAGAACCATCTGTACTGTGCCGTGACTGGCGACGGACAACAACAACACCAACTATCTCCACCTGGCAGCAACTCTCTGCCGTACATCCCGTACCCAGTCGGTGGTGGGCGTTTCCTCCCTGGCCTCTTGTGAGAGCTGTACGTCCGTCGCAATCAGCCCAACGAAGATGAACAAAGCATGATAGATACTGGAGCTGCGTGATGGGATCGCTCAGACGATTCTGCTGGCATGGCTCACGAGTGATGGCATGCGCAAATGTTTGGTTCATCGACGATGGTAGCAGCCAACGCGCAGCCAACCGAACAAACGACCAACCTGGGCAGAGTCGAACGTGAGTACTCTGTGAGAGACACGCCATCTTGCTCCACACAACCGAAGAGCACAACATCTACTCTCCAGAGTACTATTGCATCCATATTAAAGAAGATTACCAAGTCAATAATACTAAAACAAACATTCCCCTCCTCGTAGTGTGATAGATCCCATTGAGTACTGGTACACCATCGCAACATGTCCAATACATGCCATGCCATGCCGTACTATTCATTGAAAGATCTGATCCACCTTTTCCTTCAGATCCTCGACCTTTCTCGTTGCTCCCCATTGTTGATACAAGCGAATGGACTCTTCGTATGGAGACCTCGCGTCATCATCCCGGCCACGTTCCATCCAGCAATCTCCCAGCCGCTCATTCGCGAGTGCTTGATCATTGATGTACCCACGCTCGGAAGCACTTTGAATGGCCTGAGTGAAGAGTTCTGTGGCGGCCTTGAGGTTGCCGTGCAGCCACTTGTGTTCGGCATCCAGGAGCATGATGTAGTGCGGGCAGTTGGGATGCCCCTGCTTGCTCCATGCCTTCAGTTGCTTCCGGCATTTCTGAGCAGTCCTGCGATAAAGGCGGTTGCCCTTCTTCGATTGTGTGGCCACCAAGCAACAGAGTCCGGTCAGGAATACGACCGGAGGCACCGAATGCGAGCTCGGATAGTCTTTCATGACTAGATCGATGTGGGGTGCCAACAGTTTGGCGCCTTCTTCGTATTTCCCAAAGTAGCTGCAAAGCGCCATTTTTGAGGTCATCGTTGCTCTGTAGTAGAGCCCTTGCGTCGCATTATCGCCACCGGCGGTGATGGTGCTCTCGTCGAAGGCGTCGCCGATGAGCAAGGTGCGGTGCATGGATGCACCGCGAAGGTTGAGGACCTGTTGCCAAGAGATGATGAAGAATGCGTATTGTACGCTCTGGTGGAAATCGAGCAAGACCCTAGAGTACGTCGCGCAGTCGGCATCGATCTGGTCCAATGGCGTTCCGGTGGCAAAGCCGACTCCGATGTACACCGCGACACTCCATGCTGCGGTGTCGACGTCACCGGTAGACATCCCCATGCGGTACGTGTCTAGGAATGGCTGCCTCATGTCCTCGAGAGGGCGCTTCCAGTGCTGGACCAACGAGTAATTGTTGAAAATAATCCTAGTCGCCGTGGACGGATTGTCCATCTTCTCCATCAAATCGAGCGCCCTCTGTCCCAGGATCTGCTTGGTCTTAGCGTTGCCAAAACCGAACTCCGTCATGACGCTCAGGGTGAGGAAAGCTGAGGGAGAGTGCTCAGATACGCCGTACTTGAGAGTTCGACGCATGATCTGCAGCATCACGCATACGGCGGACTTTTTATCAAAGAAGTAGCAGACCTTGGTCAGTTTCCCCAATATTCGTAAAATGGCATCCTCCTTCTCGTTGTCGATGACGCGAAGATCATTGATCACCTTTGGAGTGATCTTGGAAACTGTGTGCTTCAGCTTGATCAAACCAATGGCGCTGTGGAACATCCGCTGGAACCCCGGTTTCGGAAGCTTGCACC
This sequence comes from Craspedostauros australis, assembly GCA_026770025.1. NCBI lineage: Eukaryota > Bacillariophyta > Bacillariophyceae > Mastogloiales > Achnanthaceae > Craspedostauros > Craspedostauros australis. The sequence goes on along the minus strand of JAMXDE010000010.1, from coordinate 1,765,432 downwards.
CCAGCTGGGAGAGAACGTCCATGCAGATACCCACGGCGCTTGCCTCCTGCGTGTCTTTTTGGACCTCAGCCATCGCCACGTCGATGAGGGTTTGGTAGGCATCGATCTTGAGCAGCGTATCGCATTTGGATTCCGTGATGACGGTGCAGTACCTGCGAGCCTGGTCAAGATTTGATAGGACAAACGCACACTCGGCCGCGGCGCTGTAGATCTCCAAAGTCTCGTCGCTCATCACGTCCCAGTGGTTGTTGGGGAGGAGATCGATGGAATGCTTGAAGTAGATGGACGCCAGCTGGAACGCCGAGCAGCTGACGGCCTTGGTGCCGGCATGGAAATTGAGCATCGTCACGCGCCTGCCGCGGTTGCCTTTGTTGACGTCAGGCACGAGATCAAGTCTGGAGTTGACGAGGTTGGTGACCATGAAGATCTTCTGATCGAGCTCCTCCTCCGGGAGGCCGAACAGCAGGATCTCGCCGACACGGTACTTGAGCTCTGAAAGCTGCTCCTTTTCCTCCACCAAATCCAGAGCCGCTTCTTGGACCTTGTCATGGCTGAAATTGTAGATGATGGATTTCTTGGAGCCACCTCTGGCCTTCTTCCTTTGCAGGTTGCTGGATTCCGTGATCGAAGACAGCTGGTTGCGTTCGTCCGCAGAAGCTGCACGGCCTTGTGATTTCTCCAGCAGGCCTTCGCGCTCGCATGCTCTCAGCATCTTGCCGATGTCTTTGGTCGAAACGAATCGATCGATTCCGAACAGCTCCTGCACGAAGGCCGAATGAGCCGAATGGATCGAGAGGCCGCGCATGACAATAGAGATCGTCGAGTATGAAAACGACGCACCCAAGCATGCCGCAATGGGGAGGATCTGGCATGCATTCGTGACCTGCTTCAACTTGTTCTTCATGATGGTGAGGACGGTGGTGGCGGTTGGCGACCTGGCTTTCATTTCGTCATCGTCCCATGTCCACTTCCATGCAGGTGCCGCTGTTGATTTCGATGTTGATTTCGATGTTGATGCTGGTGTTCGTGCTGGCGAGAACGACGAGGCGTTGTATCTCAGCAACTTGTCATGCACCAACGATTGCAGGAATCGTTGAATGAACAAGGGGTTGCCTCCTGTCTTCTTATGCACAACATCGGCAAGAGCTTCCACGACCTTGCAGTGGCCGCCAACACTGTGGTCGGTGACATCCAGCGTGTTGGATGCGTTCGATGATTGAGAACCCAGCAAACGACACAGCATCTCATTGATGTGATGGAGCTCCAGGTCTTGGATGGGGAGGTTGACGATCCGCAACGACCTCTCTCGCTTGGATTCTTCGAGAGTCGTCAGGGTGGCCTTGAGGGAATCATTTTCCTCAAGGAGGTTGGATCTGTAGCATCCAATCACCATCAGGGACGAATTCTGGGTGTCGAACATCCATGATTTGAGAATATCCAGCGACGCCTTGTCCGCCCACTGCAGATCATCGACGACGAAGACCAGGGGGCGGTAGCTGCACACAATCTGGATCAGCTTCTGGAGGGCGAACTTGAGCCTGTCGCCGTGGGCGCGGTATCCGATGCGCTCGGTCCACGGTCTGGTCTTGTGCTGTCTCATCGAGAATGCGGTCGATACGCTCATGGCGCAGGATTCGTCACTCACTTGCTTGGCGGAGGTGCCGGCGCTGACAGAATCGCCGACCACTTCCAGGAAGTCGACGCCGTAAACGACTTGAGGAAGTTCGGGGATGACATTGGACAGCGCGAGAATCTCGCCTCGTGTCATTCCTTGTTTCAGCTTCTCCCGAAGAATGGAGAGCCGACGCGGGTCGTTCACGGCTTCTGGTGGCGAGGAAGGACCCGTTTCTCCATCAGACCTTGCATTCGCCTCATTCGCTGTTGGTGACGGCAACAGCAACGGTGACGGCGTTGGAGATGACGACGATGATGACACCGATGCAGACGAGGATACGGAAGACGACGAAGCCGCGGTGGATTCTGATACGGTCATTGATGCCGCTTTCTTGACCATCTTCGACAATGGTGCGGTGCTCAAGAAATCAGTCTGCTGCTCGTCCCTTGGCAAGCAGAGGATCTGATTGCACAGATCCCTCAAGGCCGATTTGATGCCGGCGTACGGTTGTTCCGCATTCATTTCGGAGATCTCGCATTTGCCACATGCGAAGAAACCATGGAAGGGTGGTTGCCGCTTGGTGGTGTCTTGGGCATACCCGAATTGTTTCACTTGCATGGCAAGCGCCGTCTTTCCACTGCCCGAGTGCCCCGGTATGAGCACGAGCGTCCTTCTCGAGGGTGGGACGGTTGGCAGCACAGCGCTGCTGTGGTCGTTTTCGATGCTGCCGTTGCTCTTCGGAGCATCCGCTTCAAACTCTGCAGAATCCAGGCTCTTGCCGATGCTGCTGTCACCGCTGATGTCACAGCTGTTGGGTTCTTTGGCATCGCGAGACGCATCGCTACGTTGGGCTGTCCCCATGAAAGTCTTGTTGAATGCATGCCGAAGCAACCTGAGCTCCTTGCTCCTGCCGATCAGGCCAACCTGATCGAAGGGAAGCTCCGCTTGGTGCGAGTCCAGGTCACTGACGATGGAGGAGGCATCATGGGATAGACTCGGATCTTCGGGACCGTGCGCATTGTAAACCGCCTTGTCGATTTGCATGTTGGTTCGAGCGCTCTCGAATTCAGGAATGGAGGTCGCGTCCTTGTGCTTGTGCTCAGCAATTGTGGTCATGTTGATGGCGCCTGCGCTCGTGCTGTATTACAATAGTATGATACGTGCGTACTCTTAGGTCCAGACAAATGTTGCTGCTGTGGTTTGCCTGTCTCTCCTGATGGTCCTGTTTTGGTCTCGATGTTGAGAATTGTGGTGGGATACGAGCACGCGCGGAGCAGCTTCTACTCGTACGTACGGTCGTGTGGGTTGGTTGGAGTTGTGGAAACGGAGGAGCCGGATCGGCAAACGACGCTGGTGTGTCCCTTGGCTGCCCGGCAGATGGAAACCGCGGTGTTTTTGCCACCTGTGCTCCCACTTTGTGCCCTTGGCGGTTGGTGTGCGAGACCTTCGCTCCATCGCGTAGCGTTTTGGAGCCGCGATGGTGATCGGTCGCGTGGGCAGATAGCGCAGCCCGGGCGTTCCACCCCAGCGGGCTGAGTTGATTCCGCTCGCCTCCATCGTGATGATTGCTTCCCTTCTGAACAAAGTTCCTTCCGCCTCCTAGCGGCCCGGCTTTAACCTCTTTCCATGTGATCCCAATTTGCCCCATTACCTGTTGACCGTCCAAATGCATCGTTGGAGAGCACAGACACGATCTACTCCATAACTATTTTGCAAACAACAGACGACATGGATGGCCTCCTTGTGGTTGCCGCCAACGCAGATGACAGGAAGGCTGGCGACACCAAAACAGGATCGACTCCAGAAAATCGCAACACCAAACAGGAGCAAAATGGCGAAAGAGCAATGGTTGTCATGGATACGAGCAGGAATTGAGCCTCTCCACACAATTTTGCTGTTTTGTGCCGTGTTCGTGGTGTAAAAAGTCGTTCACATGAGATAACTGCGAACTGGCATTGGTCACAGGCACAAGTACCGTGATGTGGAGGAATGGCGAACCCTCATTCCTGCATACCTATGTCCAGAATAACACGAAGGGCACAACAATCAAGAAGCCGCGTCGACCCAAATGCCGAAGAACCGTCCGTGACCTCATGCACGTGCTGATGCGATTCCCAACACAGCGTATGGCACGCTAAAATGAAAGTTCGATGGAGCCACAAGTGAAGAAATTGAACGACTCTGCCGTACTGGAGGTGTTTGCGTGGCTCATAATTTCATAACTGGCGAGGCTGGCGCGCCCCTATCCCGAGTCACGATCTTAGTCCCGTTAAGCGTATCGACTCAATGGATCGTTATGAGTCGTGTATCCCATCCACGTTTCGATCTGGATCTTGCCCCTTTTGCGCAATCCTGCTCGTTACGGTTGTACAGCCTCCAATTCTTGATATACTTGCCTACCTGCTTCGGATGTTCCTTCATATGCTTCCAACTTGCTGGCGTGCCCCATTTGCCAGGGTGTCTTTTGATAGTCTATGCACTGCATCTTCCATGCATTATTGGTCTTCGTCCTGAATATGCATAGTGCGGATGCGTTGGAGATACTTCAAAACAATTGCAGTCACATCAATATGCGTGAATCTGCGACGTGCCAGATCACATCAACATGGGGTCACAGATCGTTGATTGACAGGAAGAGCCTAGATGGATGGCTTCAAGACAGCGGCAAGTTGGATGAAGGACTCTCTGGTGATACCAACGAAGTTGTAGAACTCCATAGCATCACCATGTTTGAGAATGTGTTGCCAGAAGGTACTAGTGTCACAAGAGAAAATCCCAAGCTCTAGTAGTGGCCTCTGCGCAAAGCAGTTGGCAAGCCACTGTGGAGGTAGTCAGCAACAGCGAACATGAGAAGACGCTGCAGCGCCATGAGTTTCTCATTTATTTTTACATCACAATGATTATAACTATTAAGTCATGCGCCGACGGGCTTTGATTCCGCCTCGTTTATTCAACATGATAGCATGCTGCGGAAACGGAGTGAAGCCAAGTGATGGCTAGTGTGTGCAAGGTGATATTGTGGGACTGTTGGCTGGCATTGCAGACAGGTGATCCGATTGCGAGCTGGGGTCAGCGTCCTTTTGCTGGCACAGCTGGAGCATCCAATTGACGAGCACTATGGGAGCGTGGGGGCGGCGTCTCCGAGACCTGATCTCATAGCTTGGGTCCATCCAGACAGTGCCACCATTTGATGTGAAGGGGGGGGGGCGCTCCCAAAGGGTTCGGAGCACCGCTGGGACGTCCGCAGGCAGTAGTGCTTGGAGTTGTAGGGCCTGCTCCTGGAGGAGCGCAATCATGTCCTTGGCTGTCTGCTCTGCCTTTGCTGAGTGGCGATCTTGCCATTGCTCCAGGGCTGTGTGCCAGAGTAGATTAGAAACACTGGCCTGCCAGTCACGTAGAAGGCAGGACGCTTGTCGGCGCGCTTGCTGTCCCATGGGAGGCGCATGCTCATGCCAAAGGGAGGCCTATCCACCCCATACTATGGCCATTCACCCTACTGCTGCCTGCTGTAGCTGAATATGTTTGGTGGGCGAATCATGGATGCCAGAAGGGGGGATGCCACCTGCGGAGATGCGTTCGAGCGCTGTGCACAGAAGCTGGGCAACTGGAGGAGGAGTGGTGGGCGGTCGCATGTGCCACGAGTTGCTCAGCAATGATGATGAGGATGGTAGAGCTGGCTACCTCGCGGTGGCTTTGGAGGCAAGAGGAACAATCCATTACGATGGGGCAGATGCCAATACTATAAAAGGAAATGCTATTCATACTACAACTCTTGGAACAAGCTATATGATGGAAGGGCACAGTGTGCATGAAAGATGGACAAATAGCACATGTCGATGGTAGAAACAAGGGAGGAAGTAGAGGGTAGCACGACGATACATGCACAACAGAGGCTATGAAAACTGATGCCAACGCATGCGAGGGAGGAAATCACAAAAAACTCCCAAATTGCCGTTGGAGGAGCGATTTGAGAGGAAGGCACGAGATGAGATCTCGACGAAAAGTGAGAGTTGAGTTATGAACGGTCTTTTTGGGGCGTTCATAACTCAACTCCAGGATTTCATAATTTTTTCGATTGACGTTATACGATCGTTTCCATCCTGGTCACCCCCTGTTCGAAAGGTATCTTGTGTTCATAATGGAGTGATCTGATTGGCTTAGAAGCCGATATTATGAAATTATGAGCCACGCAAACACCTCCACTCTCCCCGCACTTGTGGAGCGCAGGACAGGGTCAACGCAGCAATTGCACACTCCAGGTATGGGAGCATCATCTGATAGCTGCAATGTCGATGCCCCAGATGGAGACGACACAACGAGAGGTTTCCATCGGAAACAACTCACAGACGCCTCTGTGCCATCTGTGCGATGCTCGAAATGCAGAGGATTTGTGCGATTCAAAGCACCAAAGGCCTCACTTGATGACTCCTACTCTACAGGTTGCTACTACCTGCACCAAGTGTAAAACGGTTTCCACGATAACACTAGTTGTAGAGTGTTGGCCCCTTGTTGCCACAGGTTTGCTCCCAATTGGGAGAAGCGGTGATTGAATATTTACATCTATTTTGCGATGTCTCTTCCCGATCCGTCTTCTACGTCACAGGGGACGGATTCCACGTCATTCCAAGCAGGAATGTGTGACAAACGGTTAACACGGGGTTAACATGCGAACACGGGCATCGTCCAACCACAAGAGCTCAAGGAACCACATGGCAGGTCTACATGACCCGATAACCCATGAATCTGAATCTTTGGGTTTTACCACCCTCAATACCAATCCATGCGTGTGCTAACTTGATGCAAAACCACTCACAACACAAGAAGTGAAAGCGTCTCGCAGCACGTGGCCCTTGCTCCACAACACAACCCGATGGCTGCGCAGCACACGCCAATAGCGCCACACCACACATGGACCATTCCACAACACAAAGTGACAACTCTGCAACACAACACCCTGATCATGTGACAACACAGACCAATCGCGAAAAAACAAAAAACGATTCGCGCCACAAAACCAAACATCACACATCACAATCCCAACCTCCATGTCATCAAGCAGACAATGTGCGTACAGGCACTCCAATCACAGGTGTACCGAAAACATGTAATGATTCGATTTGCAGCTACATCTCTGCTGTGATGCTCGTTCTTGCCAGCGAACCTGTGTTGGCAAGCTCCGTAAACAGATACCTTGCGATCGTGGAAGACGGTGTTGGTTGATAGTTGTTCTGTTTGCTATTTCATTACGTTGGTACTCCGATCCTCTTGGCGTCACCGTTCTCTTGACCGATGCTCTCGGCGCGTCTCCCTGTTTCGTAGATTGGGTCTCCGACTATGAGTCGGTACGCAAGATGCTCTCTCGCTGCTATTCGTATTCAGTTGAGATTCAACGAGGGACAGACTATTTCCGGACACGGTATCAATCCGATGGTAGAAATTCTTGTTTTGGCGCGAAATCTTCCGACTCGATCGACCACCAAATCTTTTCTCCTCCTTTCTCTCCTCCATTCATGAATCCATCATGACACATGACATGACCGACCTGACTCACACCTCACCTCGGGAACTATATGCTCCTCAGATCCTTCTTACTACAACACATCTCGATTCCCTCCATGCTGATGACTACTGCACATTGCCGTAGTCTTGACGCGTGTATCCAACTTGCTTCAACTTGAGCAATGGAATCCGAGGACCAGCTCCAGCCACAGCCACTGACTTCATGACCGTCACTATCAGGTGTTATGACCTACACTACAGTGTGTCTATGTGTGTGGAGAGCAAGGAACTGCAATGATCGTCTACCCTCAAGCACTGAACCAAGTACATCAGTGCAGGGTCTCACCAAGTTGTGTGGCATCGTTTCTTCACCCTACCAACACTATAAGCTAACTCATAATAACAAGACAAGGAATAGCTACAAAGCACTCTACTACTCATCGTTACAGTAACAACTCTTCAATCAGTACACCTCTCTTGAACTGCATTACACGGCTATCTTGAAGCCGGCAGATTCATGAGGCATCCTCCACCGATTCGTGCCGACTACGCCCGAATCCTAACTTATTCTCTCTCTTCTCAATGTTGCGAGTATTGTGTTACACAATACTCCGTGTTCAATGCGTACTCTGCATTCAACACTCCGTTCATTCAGTACTGGCTCCTGCTCCATGAGTACTTACCATTTGAAGTTCATCTCCCGTATCCATGATCCTGATGCTCTTCGGTCATCGGATCTTTGCCTCCTGCTCTGACTTGGAGACAGATGTCGACGTGGTGACATGATGACATCCTGTTGATGTCAGTAGGCGTCCTTCTGCTCTCCAGATGTCACGTTCCATTGGTGATGCAGTGGTCTGTCAGATGATATTGTCATCTGAGGTTTAGTTGGGAGGTACCTCAAGATTCTCTTGGTACCATACATTTCCGTTGATGGATGGACGGACGATATTTCCAATTCTCTCAGAAATCGTCGATTGCAAATTTCCTCCAGAAATTCTGCTCGTTTTCCTGTGTTCCATTTCCACTGTAATTCTGACGAATTGCAGCATACTATTGACACGAATGTAGTTGTGCTGTCCAAGTACGTATTTGAGAATAACGGGTGAACAATGCACATATACACGTACATCTTGACATATACTCACATGTACATCTCGACACACATTTTCGATGTTGCGCACGATTTCTCCATCCTTCACGATTTTGTGACACATCATCACATCATCGATGGTGACCAGCGCGACGTCGTCCATGCTGTCCATCCCATCAGTAGCCACATTGACTGAGTCTGCGTCCTTCATCACTGCTCTCAACTTGAAGAACTGCAAGATCTTATGGCCTGTCTTGCCACAGAACTTGCACTTGCCATTGAAGCCGCTGGCGCAGGAATTGCTCTTGCCATGGTTGCTGTTTTTCTTGGCACCTCCGCCTTGCTTGCCATTGCCGCTCTTGGTTGGGGAGCGACGGTCCATCTTCATGTGGCCGTAGACACCACAGTTGCGACAGTTGCCCTTTGTCGAAATTCTCCGTAGTCCCAAAAGTAACATGCTCTTGTAATGCTCAGGAATGATCGATCATGCGCTTGCCACATTGACGGTGAGGGGGAATTTGTTGTTTCTGTACTCTATTCTGGTTTAGTCCCGTACAAACGGGAATTACTGATGTCACACATTTCGACAGCCCTTGAACCCGCCGATTGCAGCCAAGGCCATCTCCTCCTTGCCATGGTTGCCTCCTTTGCGCATAGAACCATGTTTGATATGGTGGCGGTTGTAGGTGAGGCTCACGGCCTCGCGGATGTCTTCAACTGTCATCTTCTCTTCCTTTCCTGCAAACTTGAGCTCTATGAGCTTCACGTCCATCTCGTAGTCTCTCCCAAGAGCGTTGAGCACAAGCATGTGGTATTGCTCGGTGTCCATCTTGACACCAGCGTTCTCCAAACGGTTGCGGAGCACCTCCATGTTGGTGAGGAACGAATCAGGGCGCTCGCCCTTCTTCAACCGCATTCCGTTGAGTTGAACCAACAACTGCGCCTTCACAGGTGCAGTGCGTTGCTCGTAGATGCACTCGAGCGCCTTCCACGCCTTGCTTGGATCACCACTTTCGTAGGTACCGCTCTTGCATCCCAGCACAACCATGAAGGCGACATTGCCTTACGGAGTTTCATGGTTGATAGCTATGGTCAGTTCTTCAAACGTGTACTTTGCCAATGCCTTTCGGTACTCAGCCTTCTCCTTGTAGGACATGACTGACACCTTCTTGGGACCTGTCTTACCTGCATCTCCGCCTGGTGGGGCGACGAGATCAGTTGGTCCAAGTAGCTCATCCTTCACCACTACGGTGTCAAGAGCTTGGAGGTAAAAGTTGCCGTAGCCTTTGCGATCAGCGCGGCCTAGGTACTTCGCACTCCATGCATTCCAGTTGGACTTCTTTCCGTTGAACACGATAAGGTAACGATTGGACTTGCCTAAAAAGGAACTCATGATGATGGTGGTGGTAAGGGTGTTGGCAGGTGTTGCTGTGCTGATGGTGGTTGAAACGTAGGATTTCAATCGTAACGTTTCGAAACGTGTTGGAAATCCGGGGTATTGACACTGTAGTTTAACCTTTATTAAACTGTACCGTTTTAGAACTGTGAGAACAACATCTTCATTTCTTGTTTCCTCAAGTCGCTTGCCCACAATGATGCTAGTGGCACCCTGTAGATGCTCCTGCATTCATCATAGCAAACCTCCTCCATCATTCGCATCTCATTGCTCATGATAGGTGCATTTCATTATGCTTGTCCATTGAGGTTTCCTACTACACTCCTACAGTGCATGCATACCAATGCTGATTTCACTCTCTTCCTATCAGGCATCCATCACTCATTCAGTGCACTCTTCCGTGTTGTTCACTCACTCTTCTCACATGTTCACTGGTGGTCACACTTGGTTCAGAACATGGTGTTCTGGCACGATCAGTCCAATCCTTCGATGATGTTCCAGTCCGCGCTTTGTTCTCCTTTGGTGGTTCTCTCTCAGTCACGTAATCATGTTCTGGGTTCTGAGTGACACAACCTTGATAGCGTTTTCGTATAGATGTTTGGTTCAACTGGTCAACCATCGTGCTTGGAACACTTCGGTGTTTCAGTCTCCCTTTCACATCCATTGTTCGCCATGTTGGTTCGTCAATCATCTCAACCATGTCACACCTTTAGTCTGTCCATCATCCGTCATACTCTTGACACAGAGGAGGAAGGTCCACAATAGACTTGCGAGTGTGTCCGACTTTGATTTATCGGTCAGTCTATTTTTGGTATTTTGGGAGGTGCGGTAATATATGATATTAATACATAGTCGCACCCTCGATTCCTGGCAAACATGAGCAGAGTCGAACGTGAGTACTCTGTGAGAGACACGCCATCTTGCTCCACACAACCGAAGAGCACAACATCTACTCTCGAGAGTACTATTGCATCCATATTAAAGAAGATTACCAAGTCGATAATACGAAAACAAACATTCCCCTCCTCGTAGTGTGATAGATCCCATTGAGTACTGGTACACCATCGCAACATGTCCAATACATGCCATGCCATGCCGCACTATTCATTGAAAGATCTGATCCACCTTTTCCTTCAGATCCTCGACCTTTCTCGTTGCTCCCCATTGTTGATACAAGCGAATGGACTCTTCGTATGGAGACCTCGCGTCATCATCCCGGCCACGTTCCATCCAGCAATCTCCCAGCCGCTCATTCGCGAGTGCTTGATCATTGATGTACCCACGCTCGGAAGCACTTTGAATGGCCCGGGTGAAGAGTTCTGTGGCGGCCTTGAGGTTGCCGTGCAGCCACTTGTGTTCGGCATCCAGGAGCATGATGTAGTGCGGGCAGTTGGGATGCCCCTGCTTGCTCCATGCCTTCAGTTGCTTCCGGCATTTCTGAGCCGTCCTGCGATAAAGGCGGTTGCCCTTCTTCGATTGTGTGGCCACAAAGCAACAGAGTCCGGTCCGGAATACGACCGGAGGCACCGAATACGAGCCTGGATAGTCTTTCATGACTAGATCGATGTGGGGTGCCGACAGTTTGGCGCCTTCTTCGTATTTCCCAAAGTAGTAGCAAAGTGCCTTTTTGAGATCATCGTTGCTCTGTAGTAGAGCCCTTGCGTCGCATTATCACCACCGGCGGTGATGGTGCTCTCGTCGAAGGCGTCGCCGATGAGCAAGATGCGATGCTTGGACGCACCGCGAAGGTTGAGGATCTGCTGCCAAAAGGTGATGAAGAATGCGTATTGTACGCTCTGGTGGAAATCGAGCAAGACCCTAGAGTACGTCGCGCAGTCGGCATCGATCTGGTCCAATGGCGTTCCGGTGGCAAAGCCGACTCCGATGTACACCGCGACACTCCATGCTGCGGTGTCGACGTCGCCGATGGACATCCCCATGCGGTACGTGTCTAGGAATGGCTGCCTCATGTCCTCGAGAGGGCGCTTCCAGTGCTGGACCAACGAGTAATTGTTGAAAATAATCCTAGTCGCCGTGGACGGATTGTCCATCTTCTCCATCAAATCGAGCGCCCTCTGTCCCAGGATCTGCTTGGTCTTAGCGTTGCCAAAACCGAACTCCGTCATGACGCTCAGGATGAGGAAAGCCGAGGGAGAGTGCTCAGATACGCCGTACTTGAGAGTTCGACGCATGATCTGCAGCACTACGCATGTGATGGACTTTTTATCAAAGAAGTAGCAGACCTTGGTCAGTTTCCCCAATATTCGTAAAATGGCATCCTCCTTCTCGTTGTCGATGACGCGAAGATCATTGATCACCTTTGGAGTGATCTTGGAAACTGTGTGCTTCAGCTTGATCAAACCAATGGCGCTGTGGAACATCCGCTGGAACCCCGGTTTCGGAAGCTTGCACCCCAGCTGGGAGAGAACGTCCATGCAGATACCCACGGCGCTTGCCTCCTGCGTGTCTTTTTGGACCTCAGCCATCGCCACGTCGATGAGGGTTTGGTAGGCATCGATCTTGAGCAGCGTATCGCATTTGGATTCCGTGATGACGGTGCAGTACCTGCGAGCCTGGTCAAGATTTGATAGGACAAACGCACACTCGGCCGCGGCGCTGTAGATCTCCAAAGTCTCGTCGCTCATCACGTCCCAGTGGTTGTTGGGGAGGAGATCGATGGAATGCTTGAAGTAGATGGACGCCAGCTGGAACGCCGAGCAGCTGACGGCCTTGGTGCCGGCATGGAAATTGAGCATCGTCACGCGCCTGCCGCGGTTGCCTTTGTTGACGTCAGGCACGAGATCAAGTCTGGAGTTGACGAGGTTGGTGACCATGAAGATCTTCTGATCGAGCTCCTCCTCCGGGAGGCCGAACAGCAGGATCTCGCCAACACGGTACTTGAGCTCTGAAAGCTGCTCCTTTTCCTCCACCAAATCCAGAGCCGCTTCTTGGACCTTGTCATGGCTGAAATTGTAGATGATGGATTTCTTGGAGCCACCTCTGGCCTTCTTCCTTTGCAGGTTGCTGGATTCCGTGATCGAAGACAGCTGGTTGCGTTCGTCCGCAGAAGCTGCACGGCCTTGTGATTTCTCCAGCAGGCCTTCGCGCTCGCATGCTCTCAGCATCTTGCCGATGTCTTTGGTCGAAACGAATCGATCGATTCCGAACAGCTCCTGCACGAAGGCCGAATGAGCCGAATGGATCGAGAGGCCGCGCATGACAATAGAGATCGTCGAGTATGAAAACGACGCACCCAAGCATGCCGCAATGGGGAGGATCTGGCATGCATTCGTGACCTGCTTCAACTTGTTCTTCATGATGGTGAGGACGGTGGTGGCGGTTGGCGACCTGGCTTTCATTTCGTCATCGTCCCATGTCCACTTCCATGCAGGTGCCGCTGTTGATTTCGATGTTGATTTCGATGTTGATGCTGGTGTTCGTGCTGGCGAGAACGACGAGGCGTTGTATCTCAGCAACTTGTCATGCACCAACGATTGCAGGAATCGTTGAATGAACAAAGGGTTGCCTCCTGTCTTCTTATGCACAACATCGGCAAGAGCTTCCACGACCTTGCAGTGGCCGCCAACGCTTTGGTCGGTGACATCCAACGTGTTGGATGCGTTCGATGGTTGAGAGCCCAGCAAACGACACAGCATCTCATTTATGTGATGGAGTTCCAGGTCTTGGATGGGGAGGTTGACGATCCGCAACGACCTCTCTCGCTTGGATTCTTCGAGAGTCGTCAGGGTGGCCTTGAGGGAATCATTTTCCTCAAGGAGGTTGGATCTGTAGCATCCAATCACCATCAGGGACGAATTCTGGGTGTCGAACATCCATGATTTGAGAATATCCAGCGACGCCTTGTCCGCCCACTGCAGATCATCAACGACGAAGACCAGGGGGCAGTAGCTGCACACAGTCTGGATCAGCTTCTGGAGGGCGAACTTGAGCCTGTCGCCGTGGGCGCGGTATCCGATGCGCTCGGTCCACGGTCTGGCCTTGTGTTGTCTCATTGAGAACGTGGTCGATACGCTCATGGCGCAGGATTCGTCACTCACTTGCTTGGCGGAGGCGCCAGTGCTGACAGAATCGCCGATCACTTCCAGGAAGTCGACGCCGTAAACGACTTGGGGAAGTTCGGGGATGACATTGGACAGCGCGAGAATCTCGCCTCGTGTCATTCCTTGTTTCAGCTTTTCCCGAAGAATGGAGAGCCGCCGCGGGTCGTTCGCGGTGTCTGGCGGCGAGGAAGGATCCGTGTCTCCATCAGACCTTGCATTTGCCACGTTCGCTGTTGGTAACGACGATGGAGATGACGACGATGACGACACCGATGCAGCCGAGGATCCGGAAGACGACGAGGCCGCGGTGGATTCTGATGCGGTCATTGATGCCGCTTTCTTGACCATCTTCGACGGCGGTACGGTGACCAAGAAATCCGTCTGCTGCTCGTCCCTTGGCAAGCAGAGGATCTGATTGCACAGATCCATCAAGGCCGATTTGATGCCGGCGTACGGTTGTTCCGCATTCATTTCGGAGATCTCGCATTTGCCACATGCGAAGAAACCATGGAAGGGTGGTTGCCGTTTGGTGGTGTCTTGGGCAGACCCGAATTGTTTCACTTGCATGGCAAGCGCCGTCTTTCCACTGCCCGAGTGCCCCGGTATGAGCACGAGCGTCCTTCTCGAGGGTGGGACGGCTGGCAGCAAAGCGCTGCTGTGGTCATTTTCGATGCTACGGTTGCTCTTCGGATCATCCGTTTCAAACTCTGCAGAATCCAGGCTCTTGCCGATGCTGCTGTCACCGCTGATGTCACAGATGTTGGGTTCTTTGGCATCGCGAGACGTACCGCTACGTTTGGCTGTCCCCATGAAAGTCTTGTTGAATGCATGCCGAAGCAACCTGAGCTCCTTGCTCCTGCCGATCAGACCAACCTGGTCGAAGGGAAGCTCCGCTTGGTGCGAATCCAGGTCACTGACGATGGAGGAGGCATCATGGGATAGACTCAGATCTTCGGGACCGTGCGCATTGTCTCCCACCTTGTCGATTTGCATGTTGGTTCGAGCGCTCTCGAATTCAGGAATGGAGGTCGCGTCCTTGTGCTTGTGCTCAGCAATTGTGGTCATGTTGATGGCGCCTGCGCTCGTGCTGGAGTACAATAGTATGGTATTATGCAATACAACAGTATGGTATTGTTCTAGAATTCGTAATGTAATACCTGCGCACTCTTAGGTCCATACAAATGCTGCTGCTATGGTTTGCCCGTCTCTCCTGATGGTCCTGTTTTGGTCTCGATGTTGAGAATTGTGGTGGGATACGAGCACGCGCGGAGCAGCTTCTGCTCGTACGTATGATGGTGTGGGTTGGTTGGAGTTGCGGAAACGGAGGAACTGGATCGGCAAACGACGCTGGTGCGTTCTTGGCTCCCTGGCGGATGGAAACCGCGGCGTCTTTGCCGCCTGTGCTACCACTTTGTGCGTCTTGGTGGTTGGTGTGCGAGGCTTTCGCTCCGTTGTGTGGCGTTTTGGAGCCGCAATGATGGTCGGTCCTGTGAGCGGATAGCGCGGCCTGGACGTTTCACCTCAGCGAGCTGAGTCGATTCTGCTCATCTCCGACGTGATGGTCGCTTCCCGTCGGAGCAAAGTTCCTCCTGCCTTCTGGTGGGGTGTGCCTTTAACCTCGTTTCGTGTGTCCACAATTTGCCATTACCTGTTGACCGTCCAAATGCATCGTTGGAGAGCACAGACACGATCTACTCCATAACTATTTTGCAAACAACGGCAGCAACCAACATACGACATGGATGGAGTGACCTCCTTGTGGTTGTCGCCAATGCGGACGAGTGGAAGGCTACTATAACAACACCAAAGCGCTATCGACTTCAGAAAATCGCAACACCAAACAGTAACAACATGGCGAGACAGAGATGTTTGTCAACTGAACCTCTCCACACAATTCTGCTTTTTTTGGTCCCATGTTCGCGACGTAAAAAGCCATTCACTTGAGATAACTGCAAACTGACATCGGGTGCAGGCATAAGTACCATGATGTGGAACGATGGCGAACTCTCATTCACGCATACCTATGTCCATAATAACACGAAGGGCACAACAATCAAGGAGCAGCTTCAACCCAAATGCCGAAGAACCGTCCGTGACCTCATGCACGTGCTGATGCGATTCCCAACACAGCGTATGGCACGCTAAAATGAAAGTTCGATGGAGCCACAAGTGAAGAAATTGAACGACTCTGCCGTACTCTCCCCGCACTTGTGAAGCGCAGGACAGGGTCAACGGAGCAATTGCACACTCCAGGTATGGGAGCATCATCTGATGGCTGCAATGTCGATGCTCCAGATGGAGACGAGGAAGCGAAAGGTTTCCATCTGAAATATCAAAACTCACAGACGCCTCTGTGCCATCTGTGCGATGCTCGAAATGCAGAGGATTTGTGCGATCCAAAGCATCAAAGACCTCACTTGGTGACTCCCGCAGGCTACTATTCAAAATGTCACAACCAGCCGTACCGCTGACGCCAAAACAGTCACGAAGACGAGCCAACCAATCGCTGGTTTTCTTTCCGGTGTGGGCGTTTGCTCTTGGGGTTCTTGGTGCCACATAGCCATCACACCCTAAACGGCGAATATGGACACGCTTGGCTGTTGTTTCGTGGATGTTTGCAAACAACGACTGCGTTCTATCGCATGTCTGTTTATCTTGTCCGTATTGTCTGTCTGTGGAAAACAATGACTGACATGTTCGAAATATTCGGTAAATTAGCATATCAAAACTTAAATGTGCAGTCTCCACGTCTGGATTCCACTGACTATCGTGCTCTCCCATACCCACCATACCATGTACCATACTTTACGTGCCTCTGGCTACATGATGCCGAGTATTGTAGTGATACAAAGACATGCAAGTTTCTAAGCTAAAATTGTCCTCTGAAAGGAAGTGCTGCTCCTACGTCGCGGCTCTTCTAAATCGTTGGCACCGTCCGTTCCCTCGATCACTACGTGCGACCATCGCGGCCCAATTTCCTCCCACCTCACAGATCCCGCACAGCATTGCGAAAGATCATGGCCACCTTCTCATGAATGCGCTTGGCGTCATGCTCCTGCATCCAGCACCCGTCTCGCCGTTCCAAAAACCGCGCCTTGTACGTATGCATGAGTTCCCCAATGACGGATTTGGTGACTTGCTGCCGCTGCTTGCGATTGCCGCGCATGTACTGCTTCTTCTTGGCATCGACGAGCCGCACCATCTGCATGTTGCCCGTGTAGGTTTGGTACGGCAATCCGCGTCCCATGAGGATGTCGTTCACGTGCGGACTGAGAATGGCGCCGTGCGGTAAATTGGCCAACTGATTCTGATCCTCGATGCGTTCCAACTCGCGCATGGCGCAGATCCATGAGTCGACGAAATCTGCGTCAATGCGGCCCCATTTATCCATTGGCAAGGCTCCACGCCCGATGCCGTAGCCTTGCATGGAGTAGGTGCATTCCATCGTTGAGCCGCGGTGGATCTTGGTGTGCGCGCGCAAGTCCTTGGGGAAGAAGGAGATGACGAGGCGCGCGAGGGAGTTGATGCAGGGATGTTCGACGCAGAAGTGGCATGCCGTGATGCGGAACGGCGTGGACTTGAAGATGGAGGAGTTGCGCTTTTGGACGTCGAACATGAAGAGGAAGTCCGTGGGGTTGGTGCCCAACGTGCAGAGGATGAGGTTGACGCCGCGCCGCTGCGTGTCGACGTTGTGCTTGAGACACGACATGACCATGTACCAAAGCGCCTTGGGATGGCGGCGCGTTTCGTGGTTCTTGCCGACCTCATGCACGTACCGTTGCACGAAGAACGATCGGCCGGAATTGTCCCTGCAGTTGTGGAACATGAAGGGTCCTTCCGTGAGCATGACGGACTTCTGGGCCTCCTCATCGAGATCCTGGAAGGTGATGTGCTTTGACAGCAGGCCCGGACCGAAGAGCTTCCGCTTCTCCGCGAAGTGCAGCACGATGCGCTTGGCCGCCTTGGGCGCATCGAAGCATTCGGCCCGCAGGAACATGAGCTGGAAGCTGGTGCTCTTGACGTAGGTCGGATTGAGAAAGGCGGCGCGGTCGTAGTCCCTTCGCATCGCGCTCTTCATCTTGCGCAGCTGGCTCTGCAGCTTGAGGATGGACTTCTCGACGAAGACGTCCGTCTCGACCGTCGTCGGCGCGACGCCGTGGATCTCCTCGTAGACCTTCTCGCGCTGCCTGGAATCCAGCTTGAGGAGTTCCTCGGCGACGGGCTGTTCCGGCAGGTTGTTGTTGTGGTATCGGGTGGGCACGTCGAGGTTGGTGTGGCGGTCCGGCACGGCGCAGTGATCCCACGGGCGCAGGGGTTGGACCGCGTCGCTGGTTGGCGTCCGGGCCTTGGCCGTTTCGGTGCGCTGCATCATGGGATGCGTGTTGCCGTGCAAGAGATTCCACGAGACGGATTGCTGCGGATCGTAGGCCTGGCAGTAGGCCGGGATCTTGTTGCTGCGCTGTTCCTCATCCTGCGCGAGGTCGTCCGACTGCCCCTCCGAGTCTGAGCCGCACAGCGATGGCGGTCCTGGGAGGCCAATATCCACGTCGGCTGCCAGCGCCCATTCGGCAATGGCGACGTCGGTCTCATCCAGCAGCTTCAGCTGGTCGCCGGCGATTTCTTCGCCGTACCGCGACGTTGTCCATGTCGATGTTCGCTTCATTGTGTGGCTGGGTGCGACCTATTCTATTGGTGTTGGCGGAGTGTGGCTGTGGATGTCTGTGTTGCTCCGGATGATGGTCTTACACTTTCTTGCTTCGATTGCTTCTGTTCCTACTGTTCCTTATCTTTGTGAGACGAGCGCTGCTGCCTCAGCAGGCTCCGATGTTGTGCTTGGTCCACTGTTTCTCTGTTTGTCACGCATGTGAGCGAATAGATGTGTGAGTCTAGTACGGCCTACTCGATAAAGTTGAGGAAGGCAAGCGGAGAAGCTCTTCTTGGTGCTCTCTTGTTCCAAAGATGATGCAAACAACGGGGCGATGATGTGATTGCTGGGTGTGACGACTGCTGATGGTATGCAGGGCACAGCGTTTCTTCATTCTTGTTCTTGTTTGGTTTCGTGCCCGATCACCCACGTCATGTTGCACTGCTTCCGACTTCTTCTGTTGAACACGTACATTTTGTGTCGTTGGCATGTTGAACGTGGAGCATCGACTCAACGTATCGTTCGGTTGTTGGTCGTGTTACTTATGTTTGCGAACCCTATGCGCTTTGTCGAACGCGCCATCAGGGATGAAATCATTGAAATGACGACATGGCTGTTTCATCGCGCTTCTCTTTCAGCAGAAACAACCTCCACGACGGCGATGTTGTTCCTGGGATCGGCCAAGAACGAAACCAAAGATCTTGTGGCAGCGCCACAACGTCCGCCTCCGGGAGCGTCCCGAACTGCACTATTGCCAATTCTTTCCAACATCCGGAGCGGCAGCGGTATCATCGCCATCCTGTGATTCTTCTCATCACACGAATCTCGAGAGGATTCATTCTCACGCTGCCATACTATAATACTACCATACCACCATACCATTAAACCCAATAGCCAATAGCCAATACTCTTTAGAGTGGCTGCGCCGTCCGATCTGCACGAAACCAACAGCGATGGCTGCGGCGATGGCGATCATCTGAAGTCGAGAGGAGCTGTTTGCCAGCATGGCGATGACTCGCGCGGCATCATCGCGCCATGGCTTCATCCGGATGCTGCTGGCCGCTGCCGTTGGGCTCTGCATTGCGGGCATGGCCGTTCTGCATCAGCATGCAGTCCAGAACGTGATGCCGCAAGCGCAAGATGCGATCATCACGCACCAGCAGACGATCAACAGCGACGACGCCGCCATCAAGTCCGAGACGGCCGTCGTGCTGCTGGCCATGGGCAACGTCTCGCACACGCGCATGACGCAGCGATGCGTCTACTCGCTCACTCATCAAGGAGCCTGGCACGATGGCCACATCGTCATCATCACGGATCGCGGGCAGCACTACGACAGCGTCTTTGCGAGGCAACGCTTCATCCACGTCGTGCACGCCAACGCCTCGCATCTGCATCCGACGACGGCCAACGCCTCCCAGATTCCATTCAAATCCGTCACCATGATTTACAAGCGCTTCAAGACGCTCGTCGTGGACTACGCCGAGGCCACCTTGCTGCGCACGCACATCTTGCCCCGCCTCCAAACGATCCTCTACATGGACGTCGATATCGTCGTGCGCTCGCCGCTCACCGTCTTTCTGCAACAGACACGCCCCCGCCTGCAAGATCCCGGCCTCTTCCTCTTCCGCGATTGTCCCACGTGTTCCAAGAACATTCTCAATTCCGGCATCATCTTAATGCATCGTCGCCATGCCCGACCCTGTTTGCAGGCATGGCGGCATTTCTTCGATACGTCGCCGCATACGACGCGCGATCAGTCGTTGTTGCGCAAGGTCAAGAAGTTCTCTTCACGGGAATGCACATTGCGCGCCATGTCGAAGCAGTTCGTTCTCTATCCCAACTGGAGGGATATGCGGTTGGTGCATGAGACGTCGGCGGACGATATCTATCCCGTATTTATCCACAACAGCAACACGTACGGCAGTACGCGCATTCCGGATCATATTCAGCGGCAATACTTCGTTCATCTCCTCAATACGACGCAATTCGCAACGGTGGAACGATTTTGAGGCGCTTGTGGATTGAGTTTTGTTTTTGCATGGTCGTACCAGTACTCTGGTGACGTAAAACAAACATAGTTTATTAATCGAACGTGTGGCGATCTACTCCTATTATGTTTCATATTACCCCACCTCACTCACGCAATCACTCAAGTCACATAAACCGCATGATACTCGTGCGATACGCGACATCCGGCGAACTATGCAGCACATCGATGTCGCGATACACGATGAGCTCCTTACCCGGCGCATACGACGGCCGCACGATATGTTTCTCATCGACCGTCCCTTCAAACAGCACGGGCTCCATCGTCGCGGGATGCGAGACGCGACATGCCTGCTGCAGCGGCACGATATGCGAAAACACGCCGCAACCCTCGTAGGCATCGTCACATGGGAATCCCAGCAGGACGGTGCTCGTGCCTTTGCTCATGCTGGCGTCTTGGTGCCATGAATGCGAAATCTTGCGATCGAGGATGCCGACAATATCGATCCAATGCGTCGATGGTTCGGTGCCGCACAGCGCGCCGATGGCGGCCATGAAGTCGTCGCCGGTGGGGAGTGGCTGCTCCATGTCGGTCGTCGCGGAGTGCGCCGTCACAGCGTCGTGCAGAACGGTCGTTGTCTTCTTCATGCGCAATGTGGAAGGCGCCTCGCCGTCACCGAACGTCGCTTTCGGATTCCACGATCCTTCCAACGAAGAGTCCGGCATCAGCAGAACCGATTTGGCCTTGTCGCTCAGCGTCGCATAGTACGGCGTCGAATCGAAGATATCCTGCCGAATCGACATGCGCAACGCATCGCGGAACGTCGCGTTGGTGTTGAAGATATGCGATGTGCCTGGCACGAACACGTCATCCAACGAGACGAACGTGTATGGCAACGCCTCGCTGCGTGCAGAGAATTGCAATGCGTCGTGTGTGCGGCAACGCAAGTCTTGCTGTGAGGATAGATCGAACAACATGGGCGATGCTTCGTTGGAATCTTGTTGCGATGTCATGCGCCGTCCATCAAATACTTCGGCCGGCCGTGTCCTTCGTTCGCGCGGTGGCGAGCGTCGGCTTGTTCTGCGCTCGCTGGATCTTGGTCCGGATGCAAACAAGGTCGTCGTCGCAGTGCCGACATGATGCGATGTTCCTGCTTCTTGCTGCCAATGTGCGTTGCGGCTTGCGGAATGGAAGGCGAATGCTGTTGCAATGGCGAACGTCGCTTGGAGCGCCAGTAACTGTGTGAATCCAACCATCTTCCTTTGTTATATTGTCGCAGTAAGCCTCGTTTGGTGACTCAGGCTGATCTGCGATAACTCGAGTCTTCCTCTGCTATCCTATGATAATCCAACAGGAGTTCAATTTGAAGCGTCCCCCATCGCGGAAGGATTTGTCGGCGCAAAAAACTCGATCGGAAGGTTGAAGAAAGGCTGCCGAAGAACGTCACTGACTGTGATCGGCATCAACATCCCAAACTTCAACCACCACCAAATCAACACAAATCACACACACGATGCTCAGGCCACAAAGATCCAAACCACTCACAGCGCATGCCTCGATGATCTTATAGTTGCGTGGAGTTACTAGAGTAGAGTACGCGCATTTGTACCATACTGGTGCAACTGATCAGCTATTCGACAGCATGATTACAATGTGATTCAAGGGATCCTGCTATTCGTGTATGTAACGTAGTTCCCTGTCATGATGTGGCTGGGCTTTGTTCTGCTCGCATCCGTGCGAATGATATGACATGACTGCATGGAGTACTTACAAAGCTGGCATTGGTGGCTTTGGAATGTGACTTGTCTTGGTCTTGACGACCTCGTCGATGATACCGTACTCGACGGCCTCCTCCGGGGTCATGAAGAAATCGCGGTCGCAGTCCTGCTCGATCTTGTCCTTTGGCTGGTCGCAGTAATCGGCAATGTACGTGTTCAAAACCTCGCGGATGAAGAGGATCTCCTTGGCCTGGATCTCGATGTCGGCGGCCTGTCCCTGGGCACCTCCCAAAGGCTGGTGGATCATGATGCGGGAGTTGGGAAGGGCTCTTCTCTTGCCCTGGGTGCCGGCGCCCAGCAAGAAGGCTCCCATGCTGGCGGCCATACCGAAGCAGACGGTGGAGACGTCGCACGGGATGTACTGCATGGTGTCGTAGATGGCCATACCGGCGGAGACGGAACCACCTGGGGAGTTGATGTAGAGGGTGATGTCCTTGTCCGGGTCCTCGTTGGCGAGGTAGAGGAGCTGGGCGACCAAGACGTTGGCGACCTCGTCATCGACGCCCTGTCCCAAAAGGAGGATTCTGTCCTTCAACAAACGGCTGACGACATCCATCTGTCCCTTCTCGGTGTCAACGACTGGCATGCGGACCGGTGGGACGTTTGGGCGCTCATCTGGGTCCTTTCGGCGTGGGTCGATCTGCGGCGTGGTATGGTAAAATGGTGTTGTATTTTGGCATTTGAACGTTGTCGTTGTTATGGTTGCAATTGCGAATGGGTTGGGTTGCGGTGCCAATTTGGTACGAAGGTGTCGCGATACGTCCCGCGGTGATGATAAAGCCAACATCACGGACCATTGCGGGTGCGTTGTCGATTGATGGATCCATTCATTCAGCGAGTCGCCGGACGTGGATGTTGGACATGAATCAATGGTTGGTACGAGGGTGGTTGTCGTTGATCGTCAATTGCCCATCATCAACAGTTTGCATTCGTGAATGCATCGATTGGTGTGTTGTTTACGCAATCAATGTGAAACAGAGTGAGACAGGACGAAGGGGATTGCTGTACTCATAGAGTACACCCGAGTTGATCATCTGATCTGGTTGTCACGCTGATGGCGGTGTATGCAGATGGAGTTGGTGCGAGGTCCATCGCTGGTCGTATTACCACCACCACCATGGCCATTGTCACCGATGATAGGTCAAATAGCTGGCAATATCATCACATCGCCTGCGTCAAAATCAGCACAACGGCAATCCACATCACCATCGTCGATGTGGATGTGGGCAGTTTCGTCAATTTGGAGGCCTCCACATGGAGCACACGTGTGACGGACGAACAAAACACTGTTTGTTGTTTCGCGCACTCACCTCCGGTGCTGGCTCATCCGGCATCATGGTCCATTGCGATCGGATGCTGCTGTGCACGGCGGTGGAGCGCGACAGGGATGCGGATGGGCTGAAGGCGCTGGCTGGGGCGGCGAGGGCCGCGATGGTGACGAAAACAGAGAGCTTCATGGTGGCTGTTGATTTGTGGCTGTGAGGCTGTGTTGCTGTGCGTTTGTGGATGTTGTGCGCGTGACAAGGCGCAGCGACGCTGAGATCTTCCTCTTTCGTGACATTTCGTGACAGATGGATTTCTTGTTTGTTGGGCTGAAAATTGATGATGTGTCGGTTTCGACTCGAGTCCTTTGACTTCTTTCTTCAATTCATGACGTCATGTGTCCAGTGGAGTGGAATGTGAAGAATTTGATCGATGTGGTCGATTGTCACTTAAGCCTTGTACAGTCATGCTGAGACGTCATCGACGACATATCTTGCGACATTGGTGATGTGGGACATTGGCGAACTCACAAAAAAGTCATTTTGGGTTGGAGGAGGAAAACAACCCTTTTTCCGTTCATCTCGAATTTTCGGCAGTCCTTTCTTGATCTCCGTTCACAAGAGACCTGAGATCGAAAGTGGCGAATGTGTTGTCGTTGTTGTCGCCACTGTCATCGGATCCTTCACACATGCACACATGCACACATGCGCATCAGAGCAAGAAAGAGCCAAGAGTTCCATCTTCGTGGATGCAGAGCATCGAATGGCAGATGAGACAAGCATCGCAAGTGGAATGGTGTGCGTGCATGTGCAAGGAAGAAAGAGGTGCCAACTGCGATCTGCTATAGAAATACTAGTGCTGAGAGGACATTGAGATAGCTTGTGCGAGAACGACTGGAGAGAGGAGAAGGACATTGACTTCACACCGACCTTTACTCTGATACCTCCACCAAGAGAGCAATTGGATTCATCGAACCTTCACATCCATTGCTTCGCTGACATTGGGAGAGCACAGATCCAGTTCATCACCATCAAGCGCACCGCAAACCACGCTCCCCTCAGCCATTCGCTCAGCCATCCATGGCGGCAGTGGCAGTTGCTGACATGTCACCCTCAGCGCCGGCCTCCGCAACAGGCCAAGAGCGCGCGCAGCAGTCTAGATCAAGCGCAACACAAAGGCCCCGCCACAGCAACCACAGTCATAGCCATAGCCACAGTAACGGCCATGGCCACAGCAACGCCCCAACAATGCGACGACGCAAATCAGCACGACCATGGCAACCGCCGCCGCCGCCCGAGGTCTCCAAAGCGCTGGGCAACGCGCGCATCGACGCCTTCCGCCGACAGATCGGTGGCGTCGTCTTCGTGCTGGGGCTGTGCATTGCCGTGGAACCCTTGACGGCCATCACGGACGGCCTGGACCAACGCGTCACGCCGTCCACATCGATGCAGTGGTCCGAATGGATCGGCGCCGTGTGCCAGCTCGCCATGGGACTGTGGGCCGTCGTGCTGGGGGCCTGCGCCATGCTGCTCGATGCCGCCAACGCGTCCTGCACGATGCTGCTCGTGGCCTTGGCGCAGCTGGGATGGGTGCCGCTCATCACGGATCTCGTCGCGCTGGGCAAGGAAGCCACGAGTCCCTACGAGATTGGGACGCGCGACGTCATCCGCACGACGAGCCAGCAGACGACCACGTTCGACGTGCTCGAGTTCGTCGTCAATCCCTTCATCCCCAACGACTACAATCCCACGAAGCAGGATGTGCGCTTCTTCGCGAGCATGGGGATCTTCGGGGTGCTCGTTTATGGCATCGCGCTCTTTGGCGGATTGATGGTGTCGGCGCTCGTTCTGCTGTCGACCTGCACGAAGCCGTTCCCGACGCTCTACAACCACACTTCGCGGTACTACCGCAGGATCCTCCTGGGCTACGCCTTCCTCCTCATCCTGGCCGGCATGCCGCAGCTCCTGCTCGGCGCGTATTCCATCAACCAGCTCGAAAACACCTCGCCCTACGAACCCAGCGTGGGCGTGGCCATGATGATCGTGCGGTACCCCGAGCTCTCCATCTTCATGGGCGGTTGTCAGATGCTGCTGGGATACTACGCCCTCGCGCGCTTCCTGGCCTACGCGCCCATCAAGAAGACCAGCCACGAGTTTCAGTTCTTTCTCGGCGTCACCTGGGTCTTTCACGTCTGCGTGCAGTACGTCACGCAGGTCGGCGTGTCCGAGCGCGATCAATTGAAAACGCAGCTGCCGTCGTTGGTGGCCATGAGCATGGGTCTGTACTTGGTGCCGGCCTATCTCGATCTCAAGATGAGGACGGTCCACACCAACCCGTCGCCGCGCTTCTACGCACTTCCGACGAAGGAGGACATGAAGTTGATGCGCCGGCACAGGCGTCAGCATAGGCTGGCGAGGCGACCGTCGCAGTGGATGTATCCCGACCTTGCGGAGCAACAGAGCGCTGGCGATTCTGTGCCGTACTCAGATGATGGTGATAATGACCCTGATGTTGATGACCATGATGATGATGATATCAATCATATGCAACAACAGCGACCTGATCAAACACCATCTCCTCAGTACCACGATCCACGACAATTTAGGAGTCAGCCACAACAACCACAACAACAACAGCAGCAGCAGCTGGCAAGGCAGTATACTCCTGTTCCTCAACGCAGTAGCAGTCCAGCGGACCACGATATCTACTTCGATCAGGCCACCCGAGCAGACACCTCACCTCGGACACCACCCAATGCTGTGCAGACAAGTCCTGTTGATGCGAGGCGCATGCAACAACAACCACGGCAGCAGCAGCAGCCGCAGCAACAGCCGCAACAACAACAACAATCAAGGCAACCGCAACAGCCGCAGCATCCGAACTTCTACAAGGGATATCCTTCCAATGCACAGCCGATGCAACAGGCAAAGGTGGGCCGCATGGATATTATCCACGAAGATCCGCAGATGCAATCACAAGCGCTACCACGTGCCCGATCTTCTGCCGAGACACCAAGGATGAAGAATCCAGAAACTTACCAGCGCATGGACAGCAACGACTATGACAGCGTGGCGACGGATGACACCGAAGAAGGCTTGTCGCACGTGGCCCGTGTGCCGCGTCGCCAAGCACCAGACGACGACGACACGTCGCAGGCGGCCAAACCAAGTTCCTACTACGAGCAACTGCAAGAACGGCGACGGCAGCAGGCGCTGCAACAAAAAGTACCGTCGCCAAGATCCATCCTCAAGCCGCAGAGTTACCGCGACGATTCCTCCGAATCTCAATCCTACAACGACGAGCTCGATCAGGAAAATGCCATCCGGCCGGATCCGAGCGAGCACAAGCTTCAGGTGGATCAGGACATTGAATGGCAAGGCACCGTTCCGTACTCAAACCGCAGCTTGGATACGAGAGATGGTGACTACCGAGCCGAACCAAAGAAGACGAAGAACACCAAAAGCAGACAAAACATCGTCAGCCCGGATAGCCCAGGTCAACGCAGAGGAGTTGATGAACCCTCCCCGAAACGCGATCCAAGCGCGAAAGCGTTCCGGCCCGACTCCAACGATCCACCGGATGAACCGGGAACGCCGATAGATCCAGCACCGTCGATGGTGCTCGATCGTATCCCGTCGCAGAGACGACTGCGTCTCAAGGAGCAAATCCAGTACGAGTCGGTAAGGACGGTCCCAACCTCCAACCGAAGCATCGATTTGCTGCCCACCGGCGGCGAACGAATTCCCGAGTTCGGCGATAGCAACAGTGCCGCCGGGTGGGTGAAGTACGAGGTGGAGACCGACGACGATTCGGTCGACAACGAGAGCGACAAGGACGCGGATACGCGCGATGGCAGCAACGCAGCGGAGTACGACGATCAAGACTACGAGGACGACGATGGCCATCGACAACCAACCAGCTACAGGAGTTATGACACCGTTAGCACATTGGGCGATGATGGAACCTTTGCTGGTCTAAGTTTCCGAAGCACCGACTCCCTCCTCGAACCCAAACCTCAGAGCTTCGCCAGCTATGACAGCACCGAGCTGCTTCCAGACCATCTCAGAGTGCGTAGACTCACAAAACAGCCGTCACCGCAACCTTTACCACAGCCATCACCAGATCCGGCGGCGCAGCCACAACAGCAGGTTTCGCCAGATCCGCCACCAAGACCAGCACCACAGCTATCACCAGCCAGTAGGATGACCGAGCAACGAAGGAACAATCGAAGACGTGGAGTCAATAGTCGGAACGGCAGTACCAGGAACGACGACGACAATGGCAGAAGCAACGGAAACGAGAACAACAGAAGTCCAAACGCCGCCACGCTGAGCCGCGATCAAGGCGGAATCCAGAGCTTTCCGGAGAGCGTGGAGTCAGACGACGAGCTACAGGACCAACCGCTTCCGCCGCCACCACCGCAGTACGGAGACAACGAGTATGAATATGAGTATGAGGAGGAGGTGGAGGAGGAAGAAGAAGATGATGATGGAGATATGCCAGCGATCAAACCGGTGGCGCACATCAGCCCACCGTTGCAATCCTCTCGACCAACGTACAACTACGTCAACGAGGCAAAGCTGTCATCACTGGATGACTCTGAGACCATCGATCCGCAAGACCTTCCGGTGCAGCATCAAGACGATGTCACATCCTACGACAACCTGTTCGGTGCGCCGTCTTTCCCAACTCCGATGTCAACCATGCCATTCGATTCTTCGACAGAAACGGAGGTGGAGGAAATCGAGAGCAACGGCACCACAGACCTGGAGGAGCGCCTGGATGATTTGGAGGACGAGTTGGCCAACAAGTCCTACATGGAGGGCGCACCTCCGCTGTAATATGGAGGCCATGTTTCAGACCATCTGCACAGCTTTTGTCAGATTCAGATATTGCGTTGAAGTTGGTCATCGTTGGCGTGCTTGTGTTGAGTAGCTGTGTGCGGAAGGCGAAGTACAGCTGATTCATGTATCATACTTTGTTATTGGGGTCTTTGTAAAACAGTATTCCACTCACACTTGCACGATAATGACAGAGTAAGAGACTTGTTTCTTTGTGAATAGATTCATCTCCTGGATGCTCGTTGAATTACATATGTACATGTCGTTCCTTCGTGCTGTACCATCGCGCTGCATATGTGTTTCCGTACAAGCTGCTACATACCAATGTATTCGACTTTGAGCTGCGAATGCACCAAGACATTCCCATCCTCTCACTCCGCTGCAGATGCGAGGAGGCGATGTCCGCGCCTTTTGCCACTCTGCTCCGCCCAGCTAAGTTCGTGTTCATGTTTATGTTCGAGCAAACCCATTACTTGGGCTCAGGCACGATCTCTACTTGGATCCGTCATCTTTCTTCTGGAATTTCTGGGCAAGCTGTCCCACGAAGTTGAAGACCTTGAATCGGAAGGATCTCTTGTATGGATTTCCCTCTGGGAATGGGAGTGGCTTGCCTGCACCGTAGAAGAATCCGAATGCTCCACCCAAGCCTCCGGTGTTTCCGTACTGACGATCGACGGTGTAGAATCCCATTTCAGTGACTTCGAGGTCCTCATTGAAATCCAAGTGCAAGCATTGCGGTGGCAGCACGAGATCTTCCTTGACGGTTTCCGGCTTGGCGCCAAAGAATGGTGCTGTCATCTTGGCAACCTGGTGCGAGAAGAAGTAGACGCGGTTGGGTTGGACGGGCGACACCGTGAAGCCAAACATGTTGGACGAAATGTCGAAGCTGTCCTCGAGTCGGAAGGATCCCAATGCACCGAGGTACTCCTTCTTGCTGAGGGGTCCGACGACAGCGGCACAGAAGACGAAGTCGTCAGCCAAGCATTCGCCACCATCCCTCGTTCCGAGTCCGGTCTTCACTCCGACGACCTCCTGTGCTCTCTTGATGAGATTGTCTGGCTTGACGGGGAAGGTGCTTTGCGCGAAGGCGGCCTCAGTATCAATCCCCATACCCGTCAGTGGGTGGTTCGGATCCGTGATGGTCGGGACGGGGGCGCTCAGTCCAGCGACGCTCGAAGCGGCGCAAAGGAGAACGGCGGATCGCAGGAGGCAGTTGGTCTTCATGATTCGTCTTGTATTGCGATGGGGCGCTGTGTGCAATGCTTGCTTTCTGTATGTGCCTTCGCAGATTGTTCTGGTTTTGGACTGTGGTACAAACACAAGATTGTGGCTGTACTCATTCATCTGGCGTCCTTGTTGCCACAATCATCATCGTTGTTGTCATCGTTGTCATCGTTTGTGTTCTTCTTGTCATTCTTCGTCAGACGTTGAGGAAGGAGAACTGGTGTGTTGTGTTGGTCCTGTGTGCGTCACGAAAACAGGATCCAAATCTCGGCTTCTTTCAACAATACACGTCACGCGGGACTTGTGATCCTGGTCTGGTCGATTTGTTGTGGGCCTATATGAGTACCTTGTCGGCGCGAGTGAACAAATTGTATGCAGTGTCTTTGTTCATTGAAAAAGCGGTGTTTCTCTGTCACCTGACGAACAAGACGGGAGAGAACTTTTTCTCCTCTCTTCTATTCTGATACTCTGCAAACTGCTTGCGGACCCACACCAGCCACAAGTTTCGCACCTGACGTGATCTGACCATCATGGAATGCGAAGGGCCAACACCGTTCTCGTTCGGGAGCTGGTGGCGCATCACACAAGCTGCATTTCCCGCTTCCGAGGGTTCGCAGATCGATTGGTCGGATCTTGCCAGCCATCAACTGTCGACGGATGAGGCCGAGTCTCGAACGAAGCAGCGTGATCATGTTCGTCAGACGAAAGGGCGCTTGTCCAGGTTCAAGATCCATTCATACAGACATGCCCGACATTCTCTCGCTACCTGAGACAAGAGGCGGTCTGATAGGTTCGTGGGCTTGATGCATCCATTCACCCCAGGCGTGGGTGCATGAATCTAGAGTGCGCCCAATGAGTGGAACTTCGGCCTCCGGGAATGGTGTCTCGCATCTCCCTTGAGAGGGAACTGGGAGCCAAAGACTTGGAATGTTTCTGGGTGGAACCGGATCCATCCGCTTTATTGGTATTGAGGTGCAGAACTTCGCGAAGCTTCCCCCATGGACTCTTGCCTACCGCGGGCGCTCAAGAGGAGTGCATGGATCTTTTCTGTTTCATCTGCACGTGCTACAAATGGTGCGCCAGCAAACTTCGAGATTGACGAGACAGGAAGATCGAGAACTCCGATGATTGCTACAGAGAAGCCGCCTATCTACAAATAGTCGGACAGGTGAAGCACAACGCTGAGGATCTGCTCAATACGAGAAAACAGTCTGTGTCGACCGCTCGATGTGCAACATGGAACCCACAGTTTGTCTCTCTATGAGTTAAGGTGCTGCAAGCTTCTGGCCGGGACTGAGGATATCTACCGATTATGCCATGCGTAGACGCGTGTTGTCGCTCGCCAATTCTGTGGGCAAAAAGAGGCGTCCGTGACGCCTTTCTTGTCATCAATGGAGTCGCAGTGTGAGCACGAGCGAGAGGCTTGCAAGGAGGTTGGTCCAACAACGGGCACGGCCCAACAAGGAAGCCGAGCTCGTTGCTGGTGGTTTGATGGGCACATTGACAAAGGCGCGTGGTGAGAGGGAGAAAGGGATTGCTGGGACGCGAAACTGACGAAGCAACAAGCTCACTTTACCCCATCCATCAAAGTGTATTCCATCGAGCGATTGCTGGCAATAAATCCAAGAGAGACAGCTCCAAGACAAAGATACGCGCTGGTGCCGAAACGACACGGACAGCTCGAGATAGGTCGATAGTTTTCGTTCGGATTGGTGGTCTTGCCATTCCCTGGGTGGGCGATTGTGAAGCCTCCCGGGCAATGGGTTCCTATCGATCCTTCGTCGTGCTATGGGTACCAACCGGCTCCTGTTGCCTTCCCGACGGGAGCAGGAAGAGGTTCCCTTTACCGCTGATCTCCATGGAACCCCATGGACTCAGATCGTCACCTTTCCCCTCGCCCATGTGGACGAGGCTTTTCTGCGTTTCACTGCAATCGCAGCATTCTGAGCAGTCCATTTCGCTCTCCCTGGAGGGCTGCTGGTCATGTTAGCGCTGTGCGCCCGGAGATTGGGCGAAACACAATCATCTCCCACGCCCAAAAGATCTTGCTTCGACAGTTTTGTGGGTGGCGAGGACACATACCTGGAGTGGTGCCCCCTTGGTTCACGTGCCTTCTTCCAACAGTACGATCAGACGAACAGCGAGTCCCTACCTGCAATAACTTCCAAGGTCAAGATTTATTGTGTGAGGGCGCCGTACGTGTATTACCGTGATTGAACATGAGTATCACACCGACCTGTTCGGATCGCGCCATCTACTAACCTTGCAATTTCATCCCAGGATCACTCCCGGGACACGGTGACGTTCTTTTTGCTTAATGTATGAAGTATAACAATATGTCAAATGCGGCGGCTAGCGACAGCTTGCTTCGCGAGAGGCAAAAGCGAATGCCTCGCGGCCTGTTGTCTTTGGTGTCTGTCTTGCCCGGCAGGTATTGCAACGCATAGTGGTACGAATAATACAACAAATGCCAACACCGATTTCCAATTTCCCACTACCAGCCGACTGTGGCGGCGAACCGTGAATGATAGGAACGATCCCTTGTGGGCCCTGACCTTTTGGGGAGTCCTCGTTGATGGCGCCCAGAGCGAAGACGGCACCACCCTGTTCGTCCAGGCAACTGGACTGGGTCGCGCGAAATAGTCTGCAGTACTCTATTCGCACGAGGTGGAGAAAGAGGATCGCGATACCCCCATTCCAATAAATGCTGCCATGTTCTGATCACGAGACTTGAAGTGATACTTGCCGTGTGGCCTCCGACCGGAGCCCAAAAGTCGGAGGAAGTGTCTGTGTGAACGCTGTAGACGGACAAATGCTGCGCAATTGAGACCAATGGTCGTACTCTGATCGAGCGAATCAGGCAGTTCATGTCTGCGATTCTACCTCTAAGTATCTGTATGGGATTGCGTGACACTTCGCGATCGGCGCTGACGCTGTGATACTGGAAAAAATCACGGTGATGGATTCGTTCGCACGGAAAGGCCGCGGCCAGAGAGGTGAAGGCGAAGTGCGTCCGATGCGCTCGTTCCTCACTCTCACTGACGCCTGGCGTACTCGCTCCGAGCTCACAATTTCATGCGCGGCTGAACCGGAAACAACAACCAACAGCGCAAACAATAGCAATAGCACCATTTGGAGCCACCAATCACTAATCACCAAACTGCGCATAATACCAACCACTTGTACACAATGATGGACTTCCAACGGATCGTTACCCTTCCCTCCACCGGGACAATCAAGCCTGCCAGTGCTCTCAAGATGACGCTGCTCGCCGCTACGCGGCTGAAGAAGTCAGCGAGCAAGAACAAGCTCAGGATCTTATCACTCATGCTGGCAATTTCCGTCAAGCTCGGCTCCAAGGAGAGCGAGGGAGATAAGGACGAGAAGAAGCATCGAGTCAACTCCAGAAGGCCCACCAAGCTATTCACACGCTCCCTATCGGCACCGAATGTCGTGGGTAGCATCGCCCCAGGGCAGCGGGTGGTGATTCCAAACTCCCTCTTCGTCCCAGGAGGCGGTTTCTCAGGATTCTTCCACCTTTGCGGCCAGCTCCAGTCCATCCCAAGGGATGAGCTCTTCAAGAAATCCTACGTCTGCTACTCTGCCGGGTGCTTGGCCATGGTCGCCACACTCAGAGGGTGGTCGGCAGACAAGATGGTCAGGGAAACCCGCGCCGCACAGGCTGCGTGGTTGGATGGATCCATCACAATTCCACAGACGGTGGAGCACGTCGTCAACAAGATGCTCGAGGGCCTCGACGATCAGGATCCGCCAGAGTGGCTCTCCAACCTCATCATCATCACATCGACCAGCAACGATGAGAACATGGCGCTGGAGCAGCAGGAGCAGCACTACCAACAAGGCATGTCAAGGCGAAGTCTGCTGCAGAGACGAAAGAGCGTCCCAAGCCGAATCTACCAAACAATCAAGCAGGCCTGGGACGTTCGAACCATCCTCAACAGGCCAACAACCATCGCCGAGCTCAAGAAGTGCATGCTCCAAACAGCGTGGATTCCATTCATCACCGGAAGCTCCATGACGCTGGACGGACACATGGATGGAGGATTTGGGTTCCGATCACATCCGATTTGTGATCGCACCGTTCGATCCAGCACGGATTGGTCGCTGCTCCGATACGCTCTTGACCCCATGTTCAGCGAAGAGATCGCCCATGAGTTCTTCGACATGGGGAAGGAGTTTGGCATTTGACCATGCAAAATAGTCACGCTAGTGCACATACAAGCTTACTCACACGTATTATAGGTACCATACATACAATTGCACCAATGCACAAAGATCCATACTCTAACGTATTGAAATTAATAAACGATCACTTATCCGCGAAGCATGAGTGTCTAAATCGAACCGTGCCACTGCGAGTGCATGCACTAGTCCCTCGATCTCTAGCGGGACAGCGAGGGTTGTGTGGATCAAACGGCCCCGTTCTATTTCGTAGATCAGGAATTGCGAGCGAGGAATGTCTCTGCAAGCACCTTGCGGTAGGCGTTGGAATTCGAACCCGACAGACCGGCAGTGGGAATGTTCTCGAGGAAGCCGTAGTTGAGAATCAGTTCGGTGTCCTTCTTTTTGCCGTACGAAATGTAGAGCTGCTTCTTGCCGACTGATTCGTCCACGAGGCATGTCTTGTCCGCCGTCAGTGTGAAGGAGTCCGCGAGTGGATTGTAATCGATAGAGGAGCCGGCATCCTCCTTGTGATTCGCCGAGTCGATCATCGGCAGCAATACTGCGGCAGGCGGACTGCTGGCGACCAAGTTGACGATGGCTGGAATGGCGGCCAAGGCTCCCAGTCCCAGATAGACGGCCAGATCGTCACCCAAGAATTTAAAGAAGTAGACGCATCCAGCGATCGCCACGAGCAGCGGCATGACTGCAGAAACGATCGGCGGAATAGGGGACGACCCGATTCCGAATTCTCCGCAGAAGGCCCGCGAATGGACCACCTCCATGGCCCATTCGAATTGGTCACGTGTCATGGTGGATTTGGTGAGCGAATCGAGCTTGTCGTACTTGGCCTTCCACATTCCGGCCTGCTGCGTCTCCAGGTCGAGCAGCCGTTGACCAGCGGGGCTGGATTTCAGTATCTCCTTCTCGTCGTCCTTCCATTGCCGCAATGCGTCGGGCGCCGTGCTGGGCGGCACTTCGGTCACCGCGCTGTCGGGTTGCTGTCGCGTGAGCAGGTCGCAGTATCCGGATACGGTGCTGGACTTGCCCTCCTTGTACTCCTTCCACAGCTGCGTCGCGAGATCGGCATCCCAATCGGCGTTGGTGAAGTCGCTCTGCAGCACGACCGATCGTGGCACCGCGAGCAGGGACTTGTCAATCTCGATCGTGCTGCCGGAGAACTCCAGTCCTCGCAGACCATCAAAGTCCTCGTGCTGGATGGAGTCCGTGCAGGACGCACCTGGAGCGGATGCAAACCACTGTTCGAAGTTGTCCACGCCACCCAGGATGGGGACGCCGTTCTCATCCAGCGCGGACGACTTGGCGTGCAGACTCCGCACGATGAAACGCGGCGTTCGTCGCAACGTCGCTGATAATGGTTGCAACCATGCCGTCGCGAAGTCCGGGTGGAGCAGCACCAGCAGGATCGACGCAGCGGATGCAACGCTGGATCTAGGCATGGCTGATTTGTTCGCGGCGGCGATAACGAATTCTATCGAGTGTACAGATACAAGAGATTGGCAGCAGTCGCTGTGGTTGCAGTTGCTGCTGTTGCTATCGGCGTGTTGGTGGGGGTGTCTTTGAATGCGTGTGCGTGTGAGTATGCACGTGGGTATCAAACCACTGCGCCTTTGGTCTCTGTGATGTCGCTCATGAAAGTGATGATGTGCCATCAACCTCGGCATCAACGTACTTCGCGTTTGTGGTGGTTGACACCAACAGATCATTGAGACAACCACCACCGATTGCGTGTATACACGACTGACTGATGCATTGAATCACGATCACGTCATGATGTGGTAATCGAATCAGTCGACTGATGTGTGGAATCATCAACGACGAACCCCAACCAGAATCTTGATTCATGAGAGAGTTCTCGTGGGTGTCACGGACACATCACCAAACAAGGAGCTTTCGCACGAAGAATTCTGCGCTTCGCTCTGTGGCCAAACCAAACCAAACCAGATGAAATGAAATGAAACGAAACAAAACGAACAACACAAGAGAGGTCAGCAACACCCTTGGGGCTTGAACTGCAACCAGCATCCACAACAAAGGAAACGTAATACGTGTCTTCTCTCATCGGCGAAAGCACAACGTTGACACATCGAGTGCAATCCACAAGGAATGGCAGTGAAAGAAGCTGTGGGGCAGTGACAACGAAGCGCAGTTCGGGCAGATCGCCGCTCCAACAATTCTGGAAGGCATTCGAAATCCACCGCGAGAGGTCGTTTTCCATTGAATCCCGCCGCTGCTGTGATCTTCGCCTGTCCTCTCCTGAATCGACACGTGTTGGACGGAACATCAACGAAGCCAAAGGCACCAACCACAAAAGGAAGAGCACACCGATAACACAACTTCGCAGGCCCATCAATACCATACGGACACTCACCATCCCAGCACTCCACCCAGCCATACATTCAACCATGTCCAATCAAAGGAACTCGGTGGGATCATCTGCGCCATCAACTCCATCAGCAGCGGGCATGCGCTCGTACGAATACGGAGGGCGGCAGGAGCACAAAGCATCAAGCGACGAATCGCTGTCCCTTTCATTATCACCTTCAACGAGCATAGCGACCACTGCGTTCTCTGCAGCGGCATCATCAACAGCCACTCCTCGAGGTGCAGCGTTCGTGGGAAACGGACGCAACCCCGTCAGTACGCCGATCGTTGAGACCGTCACGACGCCGTCATCGGTCAGATCATCAATCTTCAAACCCAGCGAGAGCTACAGCGACATCCCGGAGGAAGACGTGCAGAAGATGGCGGCCGCCTTGGCACCTCAGCTGGACGAACTCGAAAATCTGCTGGGGGACATGCACGACTTGAACGGCGATCGCAAGATCCCCAGCGACGACGGAATGCGCGACGACGATCTCGACGAGGAGATGGATCATCTGTTGGCAAGCGAGATGATACTGCGGGAACAGATGGAGTTCGCCGATGATTTCTCGACTTCGCTCATTGCCTCGCTCACGCGATCGCCTGGTTCCAATCTGGATCCGGAAGAACAGATCACTCCCTCCAAACGCGCCGCCATGGAGCCGGAACAGCACTTGCGAGACGATGCAGACATGGTGGATGAGACACGGCGTGAAGCGGAAGAACCACCGGAACAGTGGATGTCTGCAGATATCGGAGCGGCGTCGTTGACTTCGAGCGCCGGAGCCGTTGCGGAGGATCAAACTTCGATAGCAGCAGGAACGGCGACGTCATCGACGACTGCCTCGTCGAGTCCGACATATGGACGATCCAAACAAAGGCACAAGAAGAAAATGCCACTGGCGTATACCCTGCAGGACCATGCGGATCATCTGCAACTGTCATCCGAAAAGATCGGAGGTTGGTACTACTGCGATTTGACCAAGTTTTTGGATCTTGATCCAACGACGATGAAGCAGGGTCCTGTAACTGCACGTACCAACGGCGACAGCAAGGATGATGCAGATGAGGACTTCGCGTACAGCACCGAGTTGCTCAAGGAATACTGTCTGCCTGTGCCATTCCGAAAGCTAAAACGGCTGTACACAGGCTTGCTGCATCACGATGTCAACGTACACAACACATCATCGTTGTCTAGTAAAGGGCAGGCGGGTGTGTCTGCGGCAACGCCGACCAAGGCTGCGAATGTTGCTGCCATGCGGGCTGCGGTCGGGAGTCCGTTGCCACACCAAGCGCAAACGCCGTCGCAGCCATCCGAACCAGAATTGCAAACAATACAGGCCAAGGCGGGCAAGGCGGTGGTCGGTCGGCTGCAAAAGACGGGCAAGAAATTAACTCCAAATCGCGGGTCGAAAAATCAGTCGGAGGCAAGAGGGGAGCTGGGTGACAATGTCCGACCTGGCGATCCTGCACTAGCACCGCAGGAAGAACCGCTGCCAATACGCACCATGTCGCTGCGAATACGGCCCGACGTTCTCTGCGGTGCCGTTATGGAGGCGGTGCACAGCGGCTTCACGGCGCATGCTGATGGTTCGCCATCGATCGCATCCCATGTCCTGAAGCGGCAAGGCGGTCACTTCCGAGCTGCATTGGTGTACCCGCACCCTGATGCCAAGTCCGAGACTGTCACCAGCATGAGCGAATCCAACAAATCCATCATCGCGTACGTGGTGGACGTGCAGCTCTGCACGCTCAAGAGCGACGAGCTCGAACGCAGGTTGGTGATGCGCTTCTACCACATCCAAGATGACCCGGAAGCAATGCAGGAAGCCGGGGCGATGCTGGCCAAATACAAGCAAGACAAAGCGCAAGGCGAACCAGCCATGCCATCAGCACATCCAATCTCATTTGCAACATCTCTATCCAAAGCTAACCCGGAGGCGAATGCCCAGGTGAAGCAGGCGTGCAGCTTGATCCAACGCCTCATGGCCGCGGCCAATGCCAAATCTGGCAAGAAGGGCAAATCCTCCAGGTCGATAAGTTCGGCGGAATCTGCTGGTGATGAACCGTTGTGGCTGAATGGCGTGTTGGCAAATGACGCACAGTACGATCGCAAGGAAGATCTGCAGGGTGCCGTAGCGACGCACTTGGAAACCAACTACAGACCCTGCCCCAGCGTGCGCGAGGAGAACAAGAAGGCCACGCCTCCGACGATTCGACGCTTGACGTTGCCGGCATTGTCCAGCAAAGATTGGTCGATGTTTGATGTTTCGTGGCCTCTCGTCGCCACGTTCTGGGAGGCGCTCGAGACTCGCGACTGCACGTACAACACGTTGATGACGCTTCCGTTTGGACAATTCCCGTCCTTGCCAACGCTCGATGTGCACTACTGCTCGCAGCTGCGGCGGCTGTCGCGTGAGGCCATGATTTCGCAGCTCCTAAAGTCGGCCAAGGAGCTCGAGGATTACGCCAAATCGGCAGAGTACTCGTGCGCCACCTTGCTGACTCTGCTGGACCCGATGGTCTCGCATTACGGCGCGCCACCCTTGTCGCCGCCACGAGCCAAGGCGCTGGAGGAGTACCCGCTCGACTACGCGCCACCGCAAGTCGCGTGTCCACCGTGGGGCACCAAGGTCATGGAGGCTCTGAATCAGGTGCAGCAGATGACCGCCGTGTCCGGTCCCATGGCCAGTGTGTTCACGGGCATGTCGGGGATGGGGATCGATGGGTCTGCTCCAGCAGCCACGGCCGCAGACGGTGACCAGCCACAGCAGGTGCAGGCGCCGGATGCTGTCGAGATGGTGTACAATGCATTCGTGAAGCAAGATGACGAAGAGCAAGGCGCGCGGTTGGGCAGGAAGAATGCGCAGGTCATGGATAGGTTGTCGAAGATGCAAAGCCATCAACAGGCGGTGATCCGTGGAATCCGCGATTCCCACGTCCATTCCAAGGTGGCGCTGAAGGCATCCGACAGCTTCGTTATCAAGGCCCAGCAGGCCAACAACATCGGCAAGCCAGGCCACCCGACCATGCTGTTGGCGCAAGTTCCATTGCTGCATTTCCGAATCAGCCTGGGGACGTCTACATCCGGCACGTGCTACATCACCCCCAACCAGATCCTGTTCTCGACGTCCTTCATCCCGCTCGTGGGCAGCTCCAAGGTGATGCTGTTCGACTTGGCCCTCGTGCAGTTCCAGGTCGTCGAGAACGTGACGTCCACGCTGCTGAAGCCATTCCCCAACACAATGAACGTGGTGGTGAATCGCGAGGTCGTCTACAGCTTCCGACCCGCCCTGAATCCCAACCGTCTGTGGACCTTCCTGAATGTCGTGCAGACATCGATCGGCGACGCGGGCATGTCGGAATTCTCGCAACCGGATCAGGCCGTCGTGGAGGATGAGGAGGGCGTCCTTCGGTTGGCCAACTCCGTGTCGGACGATCAGTACTCGATCTGAAAACGCTGGTTCGGTGATACATTTTGTCAATCACATTTTTTCATGAGCAACGTGCATGTTATGACGTGGGATATCTTCGTTGTTGTTGTGCTCTGGTATGTGCATAGAGTACTCTTGTTAGTATTACGTGGTATCGCTACATCGTCTGCGACGAACTAAGATTGGATCAGATGCCATCGTTGTGCATGGGCGCGTATTGGGATCTTGCCCTGAGGGGGACGTCGTTCGTCGCGAAAGACCCAACGACCATCGAAGCTTGGTGGGTGAGGTCCTGGCCTCGTTCCGTGAACTTGATGTAGAGGGCGAACCCGAGGACCCCGAAGGCAGAGAGGAA
The DNA here is from genome assembly GCA_026770025.1 of Craspedostauros australis. Classification (NCBI taxonomy): domain Eukaryota; phylum Bacillariophyta; class Bacillariophyceae; order Mastogloiales; family Achnanthaceae; genus Craspedostauros; species Craspedostauros australis. Next base: position 1,725,671 of record JAMXDE010000010.1, on the reverse strand, counting down.
GCCCATGGAGATCATGAACCTCCTCTTGCGTCGCTTCGGTTTCTCGTACTTTTCGTACTTCTTGCACAAGGTGGAATCGCCTTCGTTGTAGGTCAGGCCGATGATGGGCGTCTCCGCCTTGGGCCCGGCGACGTAGATGGCATCCAACGCGGTGCCATCCTCGCGGCCGTAGATGCGCAGATCGTACCTGCCCGGCATGAGGTACCACGAGGCAAAGTTCTTGCCGGAGTCGACCGTGTTGTCACCTTCCGCCTCGCACGTGACATCCCACGGCTCGCTGTTGAAGTCCTTGGAGTTGCCGACGTCCTGACCGGCGTAGAGGTACCATTGCGGGTCGTGGACGAACTCCGTGACGCCGTGGCCAACGGGGCACTGCACGCGCATCTCGGCGGCGCGGTTGCGGTCGATAAAGTTGTGACAGTCTGTTTCACTTCGCCATTGATCGTAGCAGGGGCAGGCGTGGGTATTGGGGTTGTAGCAGCATCCGGCGTAGTCCGTGATGCCCGACGAGATGGGGACGACCTTGGGCTTGAGCGTGCGCTGGGCCGGCACGATCTTTTGGCTGTCGGGGTAGCGCCTCTTGCTGTACTCGAAGAGGGATACGTAGAAGGAGTCGCCACCGCCGGTGATGTCGCCGCCCGTCCATCGCACGAAGAGCGTGTGCCATCCCTCGCCGTCCTTCTCGACGTAGAGCCGGAAGTTGACGAAGGGCGCGCGGCCCTCCTGCAGATCCTTGTGCACGTTGGTGACGTGCTTGCCTCGTGCGGGATACGAGACGCCCAGGTCCGGCACCAGCTGCAGGTACTTGCCCGTGAGGGATCCGCGGATGGCGTCGGGGTCGTTCCTCTTCTCCTCCTGCAGCATCCATCGCTGCGTCTTGGTTTCGGCTAGGCGGCGATTGCTGCCGCCGCTCTCGGCCATCAGACGGCGGTGCTCCGAATCCGGTATGATGCCCGCCACATCGTCGAAGCTCGAGTCGTCGGCGACCAGCGCCACGAAGGCGCCCGTGTTGGGGTCCGAGCACAGTTCTTTGGCGGTCTCGATGGGGCCCTTGGCGTTGGCCTGTCCGGCGCAGGCCCACAAGCTGGCGCACGTTGCGAGAATGTTGAGTCTCATGGTTCCCCGCTTGTTCTCGTTTTGCTTTCTCGTTTCTTGGTGTTTCTCGTTGCTGCTGCAGATGTCCTTGTTGGATCTTTGGAGAGGGCGAAGCTTGATGGCTGGAGGCTCTCTCGGTGGCAGATCTTGCGATGCTATGCTACTATGGGCTGTATTCTATCGCAGAGAGCAAGTATGATCCCCTCAATTCACTTTGGGTTTGTGATTATGAGTGATTCCATGAAGTGAAGTGAAGTGAAGCGAGATGGTGGATCTGTCCGACGGGTGGAGACTTGGCGATGAGAAGCGGAAAGGACGTGATGAAAGGCCATTGCACCGTGTTGTGCTGTATCGCGTCGCGTCGTGTTTGTTGGATTGCGCGCCACCTGATGTCTGCACAGGCTGTTTCTCGCTTCGTCAATCTTCGACTCCGTGATGTGCCTCCAGCATGCCTTCGCGAAGGGATCCCCATCGCACACGACAAGTCATGTTTTTGGTTGCCCAACCACGAGTGCATCTTGAGTGTTCTTCGGATTCAAGGCACGCTTCAGACACGCGCTTGTGTGACACACAAACACGATCCCAACCCTTGTCAATTACCGTGCATCCATTTTAACGCAAATCCAATTCAGACAAAACACAACAATCAGTCGATAATTGCCATTTAGATTGATTTTGGGAGCGAATTAGAATCTGCCGAAAGAGCTAATCTCAGCACTCGTCGCACTGCCCTCTTCACAATTTCGCAGAACCGGGAAAAGAAGATGGTAGCACAATTGCGATCCAAGCGCTCGGCTCATGTCGACATCAAGAACTGCCACGCTTCATCCTTCACTCTTTCTCTCTCTTCACTATCTTGCGGGAGCCTCGTGCCACTGTAACTGACACTGCAACCGACACTGCAACTGTGACTGCATCAATCGATCCGTCTCTATCGAAGCACTCCGCTCTCATAACTGCACAAGCCAAGAAGAACCGAACACAACCGAACACAGCCGAACACAGCGATCACAAGAACGACGACAATGAAGATCTTTGCTGCATCCATCATCATGGCCTTGGCCGCGACGATCCACGCCGGCGCCGTGACGTCCAAGAAAAAGGACGCCGAAGAGGCCCGCTGGTTGGTCGGCGAGGGCGTCTGGGGCACGGCCACGGCCGCCGCAGCAGGAGACGCTTTGGATACGTCGGTTCTGTCCTACGGCGTCACGGATGAGGGCCGCGTCTATCTCTATCTCATGGGCGAAGACAGCAACGACATGGAGTTCGCTCTCACCATCAGCGAGGCCGCCTTGCCGCCGACGAAGAACTTTGCCAAGGCCGCCTGCGGGAAGCTCGGGATCCTGGATCCCGAAGATCCGCGGTGCGCCAAGATCACTCTGACGGGCACCACGAAGGCGTGTCCCGTCGATAAGAGCACCTACGATGAAGCCTGCTCAAAAGGATGGGACGCGCTCGTCGACAAGCATCCCAGCATGGCCCAATGGCCGGATGATCATCAATTTGTCGTCTACGAACTGCAACCCTCCGACATTTGGATGATCGCGAGCTTCGGCGGCGGCAGCGTCATCGATCCCGAAGACTTCCGAAGCGCCAAGCCCAAGCATCATCCTTTCGAGTGGATTGAGGAGAGCGATTTTTCGGGAGCGCACATCGAGAGCGATGCGGATGCTGCAAGCCCGAAGAAGGTGGAGGTGCCCGACAGCAAGAAGAAGGTGGAGCGTTCGCGTTGGGTTGTGGCGAAGTCCTTGTGGGCAACCAGTGAGTTACCCGTGCTGCTTGCAATATGTGCCACCAGTTGGATCACTGTGTACATTTGATGGCTGGCGATTCGGCTCCATCTACCTTCCTCTCTAGACTTACCATTGCCGCTTTCTCCATTCTTCCCCCTCACTTTCGCGCCGTGACCAATACGAATCGCCTGCTGACTACAATACGCACATCACGAAACACGACGATACAGTCTCCACCACTTCCGTCCGCCTCGGGGGATCCAAGTGGGGCAACATCCGATCCATCGTGGACGGAAGCTCCTTGGCCGATTGCACCGGTTTGCCACACTTCTACCTCCCCACGCCAGATCCGACCAACGTCGACGTCGAGGCCAACCCGGAGATCGCCATCACCATGTCCGAGGCGGCACTTGCCGATCGCCTCAACGCCAAGGATCAGACCATCTGCGACGGCCTCGATCCGGAGCACCCGCTCTGCGCCCGTGTCGTTTTGTATGGAACGGCCGTGCCAGTCACGGATGTCGCGGTGCTCGCGAAGATCGAGGGTGACTTTGGTGCTCGACATCCGTTCGCGCCATGGTTGGCCAAGGGTGGATCCCATACTGGTGGTCAGTACTTCACCATCGACCTCGAGAAGGTCACCATCTTGGACTACTACGGTGGAGCCAACGTGGTTGACGTCGAGGAGTACTTGAACTGGTCCTCTCCGCAGACTCGATCTTTGAAGCTGCGTGGAGCTCATTGAATCTGCAGGAAAGCATCATCCGGACATACTCGGGCATACACACAATGCATATAAGACATAACGTAGTACATAGAAGGACCGAAAAAGTCAAAGGAAGTTGTATGTGTTGCATCCATCATGCTTTGTCGACTGAACGTGCCCATGAAGCGCAGCCTGCGATTGCGCTTTTCAAAACATCGATGATTGTGATGCTCAAGAACATGACGGAGTGGACGTGGGCAGGGACTTGCGAAAACAACTTGTCTATCATGAAAACACTCCAGATTCGTATGTACCGTTACGACCCGTGGACGGTACGGCAACTGGAATAATACTCAAAGCTAAATTTCTACCGTGCGAGTAACTGCAAAAGGGATGTTCCTCCCCTGCGATGCCCAAGAAGAGGTGCTGATAGTGCCATTCATAACGGAATGTCATGAACAGCATAATCGACCCCAGTCCTTGCACCATTCGATGTATGATCTGCGACAGCTAACCATCATTGAGTCTTTTGGACGCCTTCTTTTTGACTTGATTTTCCTTTCGTCGGGACCACGGACTGAAGTCGCCAGTTTTGCGACCAAATTCACCATCCTTCCAGCGGCTACCATCGCGATGGAGGGTGCTTCGCCGACGCGCGGCGCCGCTGATAGGCCCACCCTTATCCCCCGCCATGCGGTCCTTGCTATCGACCGTAGAGGAGGCCGGCATGCCAATGTACGATCGCTTGTCTCCGGTGTAAAAATGAATGCGACCCAGCACGAAGGACATCCCGTCATCCCAGTCTTCGTCGGTGTTGAGGTAGGCCTCGAGTTCGGACGTGTCCACCTCCTCCTCGTCCTCCAGGACGATGTAATCATTCGTGTAGTCACAACCGCCGGAAATACCTTCGTCCACAAGCTTGTCCACCATTTTTTGATTAAAGTCTTCGTCCTGCTGTACCTCTTCGCCCATGAGAAAGATCTTCGCGTTGCACCCCCACGGCTTCGAGTCCAAATTGGTGAGCGACATGGTTGCCTCGACGTTGGAGGAGTACGAGGCAGAACTCGCTGCAGCTTCAGCCACTGCCTGATCAGCATCGATTTCGTCCATGCCTGCTTCGTCGCGGCAGGAGATGATATGCAGATCTCTGATGGAGAAAGTCAGAGGCTCCCAGTCCTCCTTCATCTTTTTGGCAATATCCATCGCCGCCGAGACGGAGTTGAAGGATCCAATCGGCATGATGGGACGGAAGCTCTCTCCAGACGCCCTCGTGCCGCCACTCTCTCTGTCGAACGTGTTCATCCCGAATAGATTGGATGCAGATGCTGCTTTCGAGGGATTCGAATCCGTGGTATTCCAGGAGTACAAACTGGCGACGGAGAAGTACGGATCATGATCCATGCATTCTTGCAACGCCTCTCTCACCTCTTGCAGAATCATGAGGCTGTCATGGTCTGGTTCCAGACAGATGAGGCATGGGCCGTTGAATTCCTCGTACTGCTCGCGCTGAGATTTCAGGACCGCCCGCGGCGACTTATTCTTAGCTTTTGCTGATGCCGAGCTTGCATCTTTCCGCGCCTTGGGCTTTTTGTTATTCAAATTTTCCAGGGTCTGCTTCGGTCTTTCAACGTGGCCTTCGTCGTTGACCTGCTCGTTTTCTTGCCCACTGTCATCAGCCTCTGCAACCTTCGCTTCGGCACCCGCTTCCCTCATCTGATTCCGCAATGCCTCCTTCCGCAGCCGCAGCAATCGCTTTTCGCGTCCAATTCGCTCTTCCCTGGCAATGAGCTCGAATATTTCCTCCTGCTCTGCGTCCGCCACCGCCTCGAACTCGGATCCTGTCATCATGGCCGAATCGTCGGACATCGAGGCTTGCCACTGCGCCTCGATGGCCTCGAGGTGCGGAACAATGGTCCACTTATCGAGGGTGATCTCGAAGGTCTCCAAGTCCAACGCCTCGATGATCTCCGCCACATCGAAGGGCGATCCGTTGAAGGGATGGAAGAGACGGATGGCAGGTGGCCATTCATGATACGACGGATCCCCCGCCGTGTGCCTCGCGCGTTGCAAGGTGTCCCACTTGGAGTTGGGTGGGATGATGCACAATGCAGTTGTGAAATCCTTGGCGATCGCCTGTTTGGCTTTGGAGGCTTCCTTGCGTTTGACCATGTCCTCTTCAGTGAAGTCGTATCCGGCGTTGCCACCATTAAAGTTGTTGTTGTTGTTGTTGTTGTTGTTGAAGCCATTGTCGAAGTTATCATTCCTGGCAAATTGCTGCTGATTCCAATCTTCGTCATCGTCGTCGTCGTCATCGTCATCCTCGAGGTAGGAATCTTCATCTGCGATAGATTCAGGATCGAAGCGAAACGAATTCAGTCGCGAACGATGCTGAATCAGTCGTCGCGTGTTCTGTAAATGATGAGTTGATGTTGATGTGGACGATAGGAGCGACATTGTTGTGGTGGAAGCCTGCCCACGCGCACTTATTCTGAAGCATGATGCGCGGTCCTCCATGAGACAGAATCCGTGAGCAGGTGCAACCAGCAGCAGCGACAGCACCACCGTGGCGGTCACAGACTTCACAACGATGCCATTCCGTGCATGCTGAGCCACGTTGCTTCGTCGTGCCGATGGCATCATTGCGCTTTTGGATTCGCTGGTCCGACCAATTCAAGTGTTCTCGGTCGGCTCTGGTTGGTGCGATTCCTGGCTGCTCGCAGAGTGCCAATGGTTGTCACAACGCTTCGCCCGTCGCCTTCTTCCGCCCAACAACACCAATCCAATGGTTTGTGCTCTCTTCGGATCTCCAGTGTGCGGATGTGCAAATGTCGGATGTATTGTATTGTACTTCGACGCTGCGTTTATGGTCGTCTCTGTGTTTGATTGTGTCGGTGGTGGTGCCGACGGCAATGGTGATGATGATGATGATGATGTCTGACGATGATGGAAGACAGCTGTTTGCGTCTTTGATGTGGCATTTTCGGCCAAAGTGGTTGGTTGTTGGTTGGTGACTGCGGACGGAACAATTCCGATGGGTTTGGTCATTTTGGTCAAACTGTCATCAGGCCTATGTAAGGCCTAATCCAATCATGTCGAACAGGTGATACAGGCTACGAGAGGGATCTGTAGAGAGAGTGTAGAGAGGTTGGAGATCACGCTGGACATCGTCAAAGTCCATCTTGTCTTGCAAGCACCTTTTAGAATATATTCTGCTGATGTGCTTCAACATGTTGCAGGGAAGCCAGGTGTGTTCAGGTATGAGTGTGATTCTCGAGGCACTCGTAGTATCGCGCACAATGTAGCTATGATCCCTGATGCACGCTGTGTGTTGGTTGCTTGTGGACTCCTTCGTACTTGCGCAATTTAGCGACGATAGCGTACCTACGAGCACCCTGCACAATTCCACTCGTAAAGGATTGGTCAGCCAATGCGACAACGGCACGGCAGCTCTCTTAACGCCGCCGCTCGATCTTTTTGATACGACGCTGCGTGGGCTCATCGAACTCGTCGACCTGCGGCAGGCTCATGTCCAAAACCCAATTGACCGTGGACATGACGATGTTGCCCAGGAAGGAGATCAGGAGGATGAGCAGCAGGGTTCTGCCGAATGCCGGCGACGTCACCATCGGCAAGATGCGCTCGTGGAATCGCTTGGGAATGAGAAAGGAAACGAGACGCTTCGGCCACGCCTTGCCGGCCAATCGGCGAATGACGAATTCCGCCAGCAACGGCGCGCCGATCAACGTGACGAGCTTGTGGGCGATGAGACGCGACAAGGCGCGGCGCGCCAGCTCCTTGGCGAGGCCCTGGAATTCGTCCTTCGAGATCTCGTTGCTCGTATCGACGTCGTACTTGAGGAAGAGCTGCATGACCTTCTTGCGCGACGGTGGTGGGATGGGCGCCTTGCGGTTGAGGCTGACGTACATCTGCAGCACGAGCTCGTACGTTTCCGTGAAGTTGATGTTGCCATCCGAGTTGGTGTCGGCGTTGTCGTAGATTCGGTTCAGCAAGCGTTCCAACCGGCTGGTGCTTGGAATGCCCAGGACCTTCTTCGTGCTCTCGTCAGTCGCGGCCGCATCGCCTGTCTTCTGGTTCACGACGACCGCCTGCTGCTTGGGACCAACGGTGGCAGCACCGCCGGAGAGCGTGATGGGAGCCTTGGCTCGGCCATGAGGCAGGAATGTGCGAGCGACGCATGGCGAATAGAGGTTCGCCAGAAGCACGCACAGGAGGAGGCTGGAGATGGAGGTTGCTTTTCGCATTGTGCACCGGACTGCAGAAGTACTGCGATTGCGGGAAAGATGTGGGGGTGATGGTGATTCCGATGCTTTCTTGCGATGTGGTGATTGCTCGATCGTACGACTACTTCTGCTGTTTCTGTTGTTGTTGCTGCCGTTGTTGCGGTTGTCCTGCAGACGTTCCCTTGGCTGTTGGAGATCGAAGTGGACTGTAGTCGGAACAGCGTCGGAAGAGCTACAACCATCGGTCATCGTGGTGAACCACGTCAAACTGCACAGCCAAAGGCAACAACAAGACGACAAAAGATACTTTTCTCATCTCTCCACCAATCATGGTTGAAGGCCAAAGATTCACCAATCCCGGCGTTCGAATTGCGAATAAATCTGATCCGAAACAAGCAGAACTGCATGAAAAATGCGAAATGGAGAAAAGTGCGCAGACCTGTTCTGACACTATTCACTGGACAATTAACGCCATCTAACGTATTGCGACAAGCATTATTTTATCAATCTGGTGGATGGTCAGACCCAAATGTCTCAAACAACAGTGTTTGTCCGTGAAGGTGGCAGTTGTCTTGTCGGACAGGAGGAGGAAAACCACTCTTTTGACTGCTTCGACTTAGTTTGCGTATCCGCGAAAATCAACTTGGGTTTTTGCTGGGATCTTTGTGCGAAGGCAACACCGATCTCGGACTGACACCGCCGCAGAGGGAACCAACAAGCCATTGGACACATCAGCCTTTGGTGTATTTGCACTGCGCCAAGTGAAGCGAAACACTTGTGAACTTGTGCTCTTAGTACCCCCACATCAATCACATCGCGACACATTGCATCACATCCCTTGTAGCAATACCGAAAGAGTTAGACGAAGCGTTGACCATGTCGAAGTTCCATCAGCGACGCATGATCGTGTCGGTGCTGTTGATGGCCGTGCTGGCCATCTCGTGCAGCGCCGCCCCTGCTGCGAAGCCAACCACAGTGACCGGCCCAAGCCGCGGACTTGCCGTCAAGGTGCCTGTCGGTTTCAGCGGTTTCAAGCGCGCCGAGACAGTCAAGCCAGCTGCGGTGAAGCCAGCGGAGCTCAATCCCGATGGCGCATCCATCCCGAGCCACGTCTTCAACCTCGTCAAGGGCATCGTCGGTGTCGGCGTTCTGTCCTTGCCAGCAGGCGTCGCCGCCTTCGGTGATGCTCCGGATGCCATCATCCCGGCCATTGCCCTCATCACCGTCATCGGTATCCTCAGCGGATACGGCTTTGCCCTCATCGGAAAGGTCTGCGCCTACACCGGCGCCAGCAGCTACCGCGAGGCCTGGTCCAAGACCGTGGGAGAGAAGTCGTCCTGGATCCCGGCCATCTCCACCACCTGCAAGACCTTCCTGGCCTGCCTCGCCTTCTCCATGGTGCTGGCCGACACGTTCTCGGCCCTCTTCCAGTCCTCGCGCACGCCCACCCTGCTCGCCATCACGGGCGCCCTCCTGCTTCCGCTCTGCCTCATGAAGAACCTCAAGTCCCTCGCTCCCTTCTCCCTCCTCGGAGTCCTCGGAATGGCGTACACTGCCGTCGCCATGACCGTGCGATGGTTGGACGGTTCCTACGGTCAGGGATTGGGCGGCGACTTTGGCGCATCGGGGTTGCTCTCGCAAGTCTCTGCCAATTTGCGACCCAAGTTCGGCAAGAAGGGAATGGCGTCGGTTCTCTCCCCATCGGCCCTCATTCTCGTCTGCATGCTTTCGACCGCATTCATGGTACGTCGGCGTCGAAGCTTCTCTCTCTCTAGAGAGAGCACAGAGGAGAGCACTCTGTCATCTTCTTCGTGTGGTTTTTGTGCTGTCTTGATCCATCTCATTTCATTTCACCCCACCTGACCTCACCACTCGTTATACTTGCTTTGTCTGATCATGCCAAATATTATGCGACCCAACACAACTTGGAATCCAAACGCAAACATTATTCGCGCAATGAATCGATCAATCGATCAATCAATCGACGACAAATTGATCTAATTCGCAGGCCCACTTCAACGCGCCCAAGTTCTACCTGGAGCTGAAGGACAACACCCTCCCACGTTTCCACAGCGTCGTGTCTTGGAGTTTCGGTGTCTCCATCTTCCTCATGGGCTTCATCACCATGGTCGGATTCCTCACCTTCGGAAAGGCATGCGACGGACTCGTCCTAAACAACTACGCCACATCCGATGCCTGGATGGCCGGTTCCCGCATCGCCGTGGCCGTCAGCCTGGTCTTCTCCTACCCGCTCGCATTCACCGGCTGCCGCGATGGATTCCTCGACCTCATGCAGCTTCCAAAGGCCGAACGCACCACCACCAAGCTCAACATCATGACCGTCGGTCTGCTGGCCGTCCTCACCGGATTGGCCGTCATCCTCAAGGATGTCAGCTTCGTCCTGGCCTTCGGAGGCGCCACGCTCGGAAACGCCTTGACCTACGTCTACCCGGCCCTCATGTACCGCGCCGTCGTGCAGCTGCAGGGCAGGAAGGAAGAGCAGATGGGTGTCAACGTCGCCATGGGATCGTGCGTCCTCGGAATTGTTATGGGCGTCATCGGAGCCAACATGGCCATCAAGAGCTTGAAGGCATAAGCGCGACACACCGTGCAGCTATTCAACATGCGACTCGAAGTATGCTACCACCATGTACTCTACCTAAGTTAGACATATCACACTATTTGGACAGCACAGTTGAAGGCTGCGCTCGACGGGTATGTGTACATGCTCTACTTTATGCACGCCTCACAATGACGCAGATGCTGAATCACACCCCAATCCATCAATCTGAACATGTGCAAACTATTCTACTTGTATGTATTCTGGAGTAGCGTGAAGTCGAGCTTCGGACTCCTCGCAAATGTTGGCTGTAGCCACGGCAGATCGATATTCTGCAACGCTGCCATCGTGCGAGTACGAACTTCCAGACTTCAACCCTCACGTGTTGCGATGCCTCGCTCACTGATTGCACTGCCGCATCGTTCTCGCGCTACAGCGCGTCCCAGTCCGTCACCATGTGGCAACTTCTGCAAGCCGGACCGCAGTTCTTTTGCATCCATCTCTCGTTGCTGTCGCATTCTCCGACGGTGGCCCAGAACGAGCAGAGGGCGTGCTCGTTCTTGCATCGCGCACGCGTTGTGTCATCCATGTCGACCGTCTTCATGTACGTGATGGATTTCCGAATCTGCTTCGCCACCTCTTCGATGGTGGAACCGTCGGCAATCTGCAACATGCCGAATTTCTCCGTCTCGGCGTAGGTCTCTGCGGCTGTCTCATCCGTCTTCTTCTCCTCAACGACGCATTTGCCGCAACTCTTGGCGCAATTCTCGTTCATCCACTGTATTGGTACCATCAACGAACGGATGAATGAATGAACGAATGAATGAGTGCATAGATTGAGTGCATGGATTGAGTGGGTGACAAGAGTTAGGTGATGCACGGGGCATGGAATCATGATGGTTGCATGAGCGCGCCATTTCCCCACACAATCCAGATCAGGTATTGAAAACGACGTGAGATGTTGGTGTGTAGGGTACAGGATAGAGTACATATTTTGTTACATATTATTGCATCGAGCACAGGGGGGAAGAGAATGACGTTGCGATGTGATCAATTCAAACATCTGGATCAAACATTCAGCGATGATGACAGCGCAGAAGAGCATATCATGGTACACACTCGTACACCAGGGCCATCACATATACGATCAATGCGCATGACGCTTACCCGCGGATTGGCCTCGCACTCGCCACTCGCACGCCAACCAGAACAGCTTGGGTGGTTGTCGCGACACGAGCTTTCGCAGACGTTGCAACTCTTTCTGCAGAAGATGTGCATATCCCCGTTGGAGTCGCATTCGCCTTGCTGCGCCCATTCCTGACAGCTGGGGTGCTTGTCTTGGCAGTCGGAGTCCTCAACGGTGCTGGACGAGGCCTTGAGTTCGTCGGCGCACGACACCGGGCAGTACTCCTTCATGTACTTGCGGTTGCGCAGGCATTCTCCCTCCGACTTCCACACGGGGCATCGTTCGTGCGTGTCGCACACGGAGGGATCTTTGGCGCTGCATTCCTGCGCTGCGCACGATGGGATGCGGTCATTGACGACGAACGCAAAGATGCAGGCCAGGGTGGCCAGCAGAAGGCGCGCGTTGCGTTGAGGTGGCATCGGGTCCGTTTCGTTGCTGTTTCTTGTTCGATTGTTGGTCGATTGGCAGCAGTCGTATCAAAAGCTCCTCGGATGCCGCGCTGTGCTGTGGTGTGGTGTGTTGTACTGTGTTGTACGGTGTTGTATCCGGATGGAGTTTGGTGGCAACCACAATGGTTCTTGAACTTGGTGGTGCTGCAATGGATGTGGACGATGGGAAGGCGCTGGTGACAGCACCAAGAGGCTGACAACAGCACGTGGTCGCGTCATTTCCAGACGAGCATGATGGCCTGTCAACGTGAACAACAATCCAACGGATCGAAACGGTCATCGTCCGAAGACATCCTGGTATTCGCTTCGTTCGTGGTTTGGCTTCCATTCGAATCATGCGATCACATCATGCGACCATCGAAGTTTGCGTCAAACGGGAATCGATAGTCAACAAATCACGCATTGCCTGTTTTGGCGCCAAGAGGCACATCCGGAACTGCAGGCTGAGCCAGTAACTCTTCCTCTCTCATTGATTGCTTCTTTTCATCCTTGCATGCATACTCGTATTGTGTTGATCTCTCTCTGGAGAGAGAGAGAGAGAGATTCTCGAACGTGTTGAATCGTTGGCGAGGGTGGCGGGAGAGTCTGGGGGAGCCGAGGTATGATCATCGATGAGAGAATCTTTCGTGGCAGTTCTTTTTGATTTTGTACGCGAGAGTGCAATGACAGTGGTGCAAGTGCATGAAACGGAAGCTGTGTCCATCACTGCGTCAGCATACACACAGCAATACTAGTGAGAGAGAGAGAGACGATCAAGAAGGCTGATTGCTTGCGAATCTGGAGGTTGCATCACATTCGTGTCATGCTGGAGGCGACCCAGATGGTCCACCATTCCAGTACCTTCAGTTCTTTGTCGAAGTTGCGACCGAGACAACATGCAACAGGACGACGGGTGTAGCATTCGAGTTTGAGGAAGATTTGGTATACGGAATACTATCGCTCTACTCGAATATTGTATAATATGTGGGTAGATTCGTACTTCGTCGGCGGCTTGTTGGCCCAGAAGAAAGGCGCTAATGTGAAGCTAAGATGACGGGCGCCTGTAGCGTGTCCTGAAATCTGATCTCGGTCAAGATGATGCTGCCGACCAACGAATGTGGCATTCCCAACTGGAGAGTGTCATGCTCGAGTCTCTTCGAATCCTCTATTTGGATCCAAACTCATCCCAGCAGTCGGTCTCCTTTGGACCGCCTCCGTTCAGCACCTTCGTGAATCCGTTGCTCGTCAGGTAGTCCTTGGCCTTCTGGCCGCGACCGCCGCCACCGCAGTGGGTGATGATGGGCGTGTCCTTGGCGACATCCGGCAGCGGCATGCTGTCGGTCTCGCGTTGCCAGATCAGATGCTGCGCCTGCGGGCGAACGCCATCGCCTGGCAGGGCGGCGACGGCCAGGCTCTTCTGATCGCCCGGTTCGACGCTGGCATCTGGGTTGCGCACGTCCACGACGAGCAGCTTGTCTCCGGCTTCCTGCACGAAGGCACGCAGCTCTTCGGGTTCGGAGACACCGGCCTTGCGTGACATGGAAAGGCGGGATGCGGCGTTGTACAGGGTTCGGCTACTTCGCGCAAATCGGCTGCTGAGCATGGTCGCTGATGATGCTTGCTGAACGGATGGTGAAACCCAGGCTTCTGTGGTCAGAAGGGAAGCGAACGAGATGGCGATGGTGAGAACGAATGCGGAAATGGACTTCATGTTGATGCGATGCGAGATGGCGCGGAGAGGACAATGGGGGGCACAGAGGGGAAGATGAAACTACTTGGGCAAGATTTGTTCTCGATTGATCGCCAACAACTCACAACTGTGTACGGCTAGGTATTGGTGGAGCTGGTGCCGATCGAGCAGAGTATTTAGTCCTCGACCGGATTCTTCTCTTTCGTGCTGAAGTTCCGAGCAGTGTTGTTGTTGGTGGTTGTTGGTGGTTCATGCGCTTGCATGTTGGTTCTTTGACGGAACGTCAGTGCAGAGGAATGCCATTTTTCTGTGGCTGGTGATGGGCGAAAAAACAAGCGGACATTCATCGAAGATTCATTTCGTTCGAACAAAGAGACTAATTTTGTCCACCCATTCAAGTCAATGTGGTCAAACCGATTCAAGTAGTCGCATGGGTCATATGCCAATAGCGCCAACCTGCCTCACAGAGAGAAAGCGCCAGGTCGCCTGTCTCCTTGGGAAGACCCGGAAATGGCGCTGTCCGGGCAGGTTGATGCTGCGCGACAGAAGCACGATCAGAGTGCACAAGATGAAATGGACCATAGACTACGAAGCACTTGCAGGTCGTTCGAGAGGCCTAGGAATCCACGGAAATATCCACGGCGAGGTTTTGGTACGTGCCGGCGGTAGAGTACGATCTATTATATTATATTGTATTCTATTGTTGGACACCCTTGTGGTGCTTCGACATCTCCATCCCGTTACACTGGATGAACACGAACATTGCGCAAGTACGGAAATACGAGGAGATACAAAATACGCTCTCCAGAGAGTCTCGCTCGTTCCTCCAGGTGCGTCGCGATGGTCTTGGAGAACAGAGGTGCAAGTGGAATACGAGTATAATATAATATGTCTGTGCAATGCGATTTCGCACTCAACCTAGTCGTACTACGTTCGCGAACTTTCATGGCTGCTGTTCTTCAGGCGCCTTAGTAGTACTGGCAAAATGTGAGAGATGGCGAGTTACGATTAGAGAGCCGAGCTTGCGCCAGGAGCCACTCCGACACCTCGCCGCTTTCTGTGATAAGGACGGGTTGCAGACTTACCCCTCCGAAGCCACTTCTTCACTTCTGCCTTCGCCTCCACCTGATTGCATTGGGAAATTCAGTCGTCGTCGCCATGGTGTCGTCAGTTGCAGGCCATTGGACGATTGGGAAGGAGAGGCTTTGATCTTGCTTGCGATGCTTAAATCGTGCTCCAAATCGAAGTGAATCGGCGACATCATGATGAATGCCGCGATCGTTGCACCGCGCAACTAAGAAGTAGAATAGATATAATAGCGCTGAACAGAAATACACACACAGCGAAAGCATGCCGTTGGTAAAGATGAACCATCAGTCGATCAGTCGATGGACCCGCCTGTCTGACATCCACGTGCCCGGCCGAGCTACACCTCCAGAGAGGTATGCAAACAGAGATTTACTGGCCAAGAGGCGGTCATTCTCGGAGATGAGGGGCAAGTTGAAGCCAAATATTGAATAACAACCCTGCTTGTCGAGGTGCTTGCATTTCCCAGCAGGCAGCTACGCACTCCCAGCTATGGATACACAGCGCAACGCACACACATGCCATGTCTCCTGTTCACGCTTGACGAGCATGTTCCAAGATGACGGCGTGTTGATCATATTGATGTATGGCAGGTATGCCGACGGCAGAGATACGAGTAGAGACGCTTCGGCTATCACCCAAAGAGGATTGTCTGCCAAATCCAACAAGCGGTAGCTGGCGTGGCCCGTGGTATGTCCCTGTTGGTTGGACGGAATTGCATCATCGGTAGTCATGAGAGTGTCCCCCAAGTACAACCATCCGTACAGGTACTCCAGAGATCGTCAGGAGATGTGACTGACCAACTCACCATACCTACTGAGACTCCGCCATGTATCAATCAAATCCCGCCCCGCACACAATGTCGCGAACAACCATACCCATACATGCACTTGTGGTATCGTACGAACAGCTCGTATGGTATTGTGTGTATTGACTGGAGGTTGACGAAGATGGTATCAACGGAACCTCTGAACAACGAGCGAACGCAAACTGCGCACGGGGTACCGCAAGACATGATGGACATGTTGGTGTCGAGAGTAGGAGGTGGCTGTTGCTGTTGCTGTTGCCTTTCGCTCTGTGCAGCAATCGACCCACTAGCATGTAGCATGTGGACAGAAGGGTTCCGTGATCTTCTTTCGTGCATGAACCGCATCCTGTTGCCGAATCAGAGATGGCCAAAAGATCAGCATTCAACCAACATCTGGACAAGGTCTTCGCAAGAAGCAAGGAGCAAAGCATTCTGCACCGCAAAAAGAGCCCAAAGAGTTCCTCACCAACGACTACCTTTGGGTGTACTCGCATGTATACGAGCTTGTCTGGAGAGTATTGAAATGCCGTTGCGTACGGCAACATCGATGCATGTGTGACGAGGTTGTACCCTACCTGCAACCTCCTTGCTTTGCTCGCGCAACCTGTGTGAGCTTTCTCGAGGCTTCCGCCCGCGGTGCATTGCCACCTCTCACCTCTCGTTTCTCACCTCGTGCCAACCAAAGCAGACGAGGAAGACTTTGGTACGTGTCGGTGCCTGTAAAGTACATCCTCTCCACACGCGCATCGGTACTGCTTTGTTTTGACGTGTGGTTTCTGCTCATTGTGTTCTTTTTCTCACCGGCCACAACGCGCACCGAATCCTACATCTTTGGATGGTTCGGTCCGCATCCGCGACTGTCTATTTGAATACGAGCTACTGGTGCCACGGCTCATAATAGTATGTACTCTGGGCATCGCATTGGTGGAGCCTCCAGAGGCAAACAAGCGCGTGTCGCCAACACATGGATCAAAGAAACGAAAGGAACAGCATTCATCCAACAGACCTCTTCGACAGGGGAGCATCCCCATCTTGTGAGAAACGAAAGAAGAATGCGTTGCTCAAGGAGACCTTGAGATAGTTCGATGGTCTTGCGTTGCACGTCCTGGCGAATGTGCCCTTTATACTTGTGCCAGCCAGTGGCTCAGGCTGCAACAACCAAAACCACGCCTTCTCCGTTGCTGGTCAGAAAGGAGAATGGGATTGCCAGAACAATGGTCCAACAAATTGGACCAAAATGTCCGCTTTGGTTTTGGTGCACCTCAGCGGTTCTTCAATGCGCTGGCATCGTCCGAAACCATAAATGTACACTTGTTGTTCCTCAAGTTGCGAGGCTTCACCGTTTCTCACATTTCGGTGCACTAGCTTATGTGGAGCACTTACTCCATCTTGAGGTAGTTGCTCGCACGCATTGTTCCCCTGTTCTATGCACAGTTGGAACGTGTGTTGGCTTGGCGCTTTCTATTCTACCTTCTCCGCACGAGGTACATGTCAGTACTTGTGCGCATATTCCTCCCAGTGAGAACTGTTGCAAGGAAGACACATGATACTTGCCAAGCGCACATAATGTATAGTACACACACGGCACGAGCACCATGTTCAGAAACAATCGTCCATCCCATCCGCGATACGAGCAGTGTGAGCTGAAGTATATCGTATTAGTAATGGCACGTGCGCGCGGAGTGCCCGTCGGAGAATCCAGTTTTTTATGTACAGACAAATACTGGCAGGGCTTCAGGCTCCATCTCTCATCCATCATCCTTCGTCCATTGCTGCAGCTGCAACTGTTGCTGTCGCTCCTGCTCCTTCGTTCCCTGGAGGTGAGGCCGTGTTGCTGGAATCTTTCCCCACCACACCAGTACCACGATGTGAGCCAAACCACAAAGCTTCCTCCTTCTCGAAAATGCTCATCCTTATCGCCATGGCTCTCCAATAGGCCTTGCCAGAAGTTGCCCTCTTCTTGTCTTGTCTAAGGGTCTTCAGGCGTTCCTTTTTCTCTTTCGGGATTTGCTTGCAGCTCTTGCAGATGTGATTCTTGGCGAGGTTCTGTGCAGCCTGATAGAACATGTCCAGGCACCCTGTGAATTGAAGCAATTGGCGAACAGCATCGTGAGACCAGTCAGCGCAGTGTTGTATGGTACCAGCATCCCACGTTGGGCATTCAACGATGGTACATTGAAGTGAAGCAATGGGATGGAACGGAATGAACATGCAAATGCATATTTGGTTGTTGCAAGTGGGGTTAGATGAAGATGAAGGAATCAGTGCATCCATTGTGGAAAGCCATTCAGATCAGTCGCAATTGCATGGTTGGCGTAGAGCAGGTGCAAGCAAGGACCGTGCATAGTTCATCGAGCAGGGCAGAAGATGTTGCCACGATGCGGTGAGGATGAGGCCACGGTTAGACAGAGCGCGCTCCCACCATGCTTCTCCCAACGGTCTCCACAGGATGAAAGGTGAGATGCACCACAATCTGACCTTTGCCCTTGCCCTTGCCCGCTTCGCCAAATGGTCAGATCTGTGATTATGCCCAAATCCCGATCGCAGATGGTGATTGGGAAAACAAAACATGACGAACCCGCTTGAATGTCACCATCATAGTCCCGAGAGCGCTCCTCCAGGCGCAATGATTGGGTATGATCGGCACACACGTAGGAATATACATTGCAAGCAGGGATCTTTCATCGAGCCACGCATCTCTCACCTGGATAGTAGACAGCCCCTGGAGGCTTGTTCGGAGATTGTTCAACGCAATGAAAGCACCTCAAACCGATCTGTCCCACCCGGATTGTCCGATGCATTCGCGATGCGTTGAACTGGACATCTTCGTCAGTGGCCTCGAAGACTTGAATCTGCTGCCGCAGCAGGCACTGGTACCTCGATAATGTGAGTTCATCTTCCTTCTGATACAACACGACGGGGAGGGACTCTGGCGGCGATGATAGAGAATGTTGAGGCAGCTGAAGCTTGCGAGAACGCCGTGCGCTGGATGCTCCTATCGATGAAGGAGACGATGTCTGAATCGCATTGTCTTGGTCCTCGGTGATCTGGCCATGGAGGGGAGGAAACATTCGATGGGTGCTGCTTGGTTCAATCCGAACATCAGCTCTACCAGATACCCCAGACGCTACCCGTGGAGATGGTCCTGGCAAATGAGATGCCATCGGGGTCGTGTTCTTGATCACGTTTGTTCCATCGACGTGGCCGTCTTGTTGGTGATGCAGTCGGCGGTGCGGTGGTTGCATTGGCATTGAGTGCTGGCGCTGATGTTCGTATGGTAGGCGACGATGGTGACCACTCTGCAATCGTTCTTGGCGTTGCGATCGAAGTACTGCATCAACCGTGACGCTCTGTTGCACCCATTGCACATGAGAGTCCAGTCTGATTTGGCGATTAGGTAGCAGAGGAAAGTTCGATGGGTTGATCCCATGCCGAAGCAGGGGACTTCCGTCTAGCATTCGATCGTAGTGGCAACTCAGAGAGGATGATCTGAACCGTTCCGAATGGATGGCTTGTAGATGTGGGATGCACGATGTTTCAAAGGCGCGGTCGGTGTACAGCACGTGCTCGTGATGAAGCCTCACGGGTGCAGCAAATCTCATGAACGTCTCAAATCGTCGTATCAGATCGAAGTTGACGGAGCTGAAAGGGACACCTGTGTAGTGTCGAACAAGAACGATTCCCACTTGTTGAACCTCGGACGATCGACTCAAATTGTCCATGAAGTACACCATGGCCAGCAGCTGGTGTGTCGGCGTAGGCGTGCGTACGATCGTGTGTGCGTGAGATATCATTGAGGGTAGGCAGGTCATTTGTTGCGATCGATGTGAGAAATGTGCCGACAGCGATTGTAAACTGACCACCATGCCGAGATGTAGAGATGCTGAGCAGTATCATAACCACACAAAGCAATGCGCAAGCACAAATACTCGCGTCTTTGCATGTAAGATACGAGGGATCCTTCGAGTGACCTGATGTGTTTCTCTCTCAGCCTCTGTCGTTCCCGACCATGCCAACGGGATGCTGGGAGCGTGCCATGTAAAATAATATGACGCTCCAGATACAAGGACAAAGCGCAACACCGCTCTTTGGCTGCGCAGCTGTTATCTCGATCGACGCGTTGGAACTCACCATATCGTTGGCAATCTCTCGATGCTGCTGCTGCCGCAAGTGTTGCTGTTGGATGGTATCACGAAGAAAGACCACCCTTCGGCCGGCAGCGTCGGGCTCAGGGAGCAACTGGATCTGACCACTGCAGAGGATTTCCTGTTGCCTCTCCGACAGGTCTGACACTATGATGGGCCAGCCGGGTGAAGTTCCGGCCTCTCCTGTGTTGATGTGAAACATGAAATAGGCAGTCTTGAAGTAGTGCGTCATCCTGTGCGCTGCCAGACCTGGTTGAAATGCCTCTACTTGTAGGAACTTGGTCCAGACCGACGGGTCGTCGTCAAGGTCAGGGTTTTGTTCACATGCATGCCGGAATGCCAAGGTCTCCTCCTCCTCCATCACGGTGACGATGGAGCGCATCGTTTGAATTTGTGCTTGCCTGACACTGGTCGCGTTGTCGCCTGCCGATGGCATTGTTGGGAGCATCGTGGCCGGGATAGCTGCTCTTATTGCCGCGACTTCTCGTTCGATTGTTACGCCGTTGGTGATTGGTGCGATGGTGGTTGATTTCCTCTAACGCAGAGCAGAGTACTCTCCTCTATTTGGACGTACACGCTTTGGTTTGCGCGCTCAGCGTTCGTCGTTTTGGTTGAGATGTTTCGAATGATTTTTTGAGTGTACCAGCGGATAGAGCACTCTCATACAATGCGTAACTTGGTTGTGCGGCGCTTTCAACTTGGGCGTGAGGCCTGTGCTCTCTCGTGTTGTGCTGGTGCTGTTGCCGCGCCTGTCCCAACTCTCGTGCTTGCCGCGGCCGCGGTTTGAGTGGGGGTCGTCACGGATGGCTACTGCAGCAAGACAGATGTTTTGTGTGCAGAATTGTGCCCACACGAGCGGATGGATGGGATGGCGGCCTGCTTCGATGGCCTGCAAGTGCTTTTGATGGCGCAAGCTTGAACTGCGCCTGGAGGTCTTCCACCTTCGTCCGCAGTTGCCTGGATCGAAAAGGCTGCGTCGGACTCCAGCAGATTTGTGTTTGTTGGAATGAGACCAGATGGCACGGGTGTACTCGTCGTGCGGCAGACAAGCCACGGTGAGAAGAGTCGAGGGATGCCGTGGGGGCGCAACAAAGATGTGTGTCCTGTTTTCTGTGTCGACATCCGCGTCGGGAGCGTGAGGTTTTTGTGGCTCGCAACAGGCTGTGATGGCTTCGTCGGCCTGCACGGATTGTCCAATCCCCCAAACAGGGGGTCGCGATCGCAGGGTGTGATTATGGTATGCGTGATGTGCAGAGTATGGAAGTATGATGTGGGCAATACACACAGCTCGTAGTCGTGCTCATGGGAGGGAATGTTTAGCGAAGAGACGTGGACCCAATGCGCAAATCCCTGGACAAAATCCACGTATGTTGTTCTTCTTCAATGACACAGACAAAAACGAGAACCTGGGATTGGGCGGTATCGTGGAACGCGCGTACATCGCGGTAGGTTCGGCGACATCGCATTTCATCACGATGCATTGTGTTGCATTGCGTTGCGTTGTGCTGTGTTGTGGCGTGTGGCGCCGCCCAACCGGTCCGAGCGTGCCATACAGATTCACATTTCCAAGCGCGTACCAACATGTCCTCAAGTCCTGAGAGGTGGCGCCCAAATCCAATCCGCTCCTCAAACCAGGTCTTGGCGCAGTACGAGCTACTCTACGGGTGTGTAAGTTGGTTCGGACGCCAACTCGTACTCGTACAGTGCAATTAGCTCCTCTGCTCTCGCAGACATAAGCACGAATACCGTCGTCGTTGAACGATGCTGCATCAACGAGTGTCAGCACAAACTTTGATGCTGTTGCCTTGGCAATACTCTACTCAAGACATTAGCGCAACAAAAGCGAGGGAGGATAGAACCGTCATTCCTGTTCCTATTTTGTCTTCGGTGGCATCTTGCCTCTCTTGACACTCGCACTTGGCGCATCATTTATTCTCGGACGGGTGTGTTTTGTTCTCTCTTCTGTGATCGTTGATGCTTCCTCGATCAAGTTTGGCGTGCCCAGCCTGGTAATCATGGTTTGCTTTGCGCGTACTCCGCCATCTTTCAAGACTACTCCTGCATTACGTACACATGCATACACGTAGGCATCAGCCACCGATTCATTGGTGCTGGACTCGCCCTCCTCTGCTTTGTTCTATTGGCATTCTACGAGTACAAGTACTGCGTGTACGGGTGCTCCGCGACGACTCCACATGCTGATTCGTGCGTGTGCAAGGTATAGATCGCAATTGTGCCACGTCGTCCATACAGGGTTCTCGTCATCCGATGCGGCTCGATCACTACTGACTGTTGACATGGCACGCATAATTGCCGCTCGTTCATCCAGCTGTGGTGGTTCCAGATGATACGATCCAAACATGTCGGTTGTGTCCTCCCCTACGACTATAAGTGTATGTCTGCACAAACTAGACTATTGATCCTTGCCGGTATCATTCGTCTGTCTTGTCTCCTCTTGGCCTTTGACTTCGACTTCGACTGCGACTTTGACTTCCATTTTTACTCTACAGACAGGTTGGGCACAAATACGAGCAGACCAAGAGGCACCTTCTGGTTCGGCGCGCATTTTCGTTGATATGGATAGAGAACCGGTTGTCCCCCATGGCCCGAGCATGTCACCACTCTCTGTCTTGGTCCTGGTTTCCGATCACCAGGCAGCGAGGTGGTCAGCCACGCCTGTTGTCCACACTCCTGCGCGTTACTTGCGTTGATGAAAAGAACTTTGTGAGATGATCTCCGTCGGTGCAGCCCAACGCGATGGCAACGGTCAATCCCATCAAATTGATACGCGTCGTTCGTTGCAGGGCTTGGTGGCGA
Source organism: Craspedostauros australis (assembly GCA_026770025.1). Lineage (NCBI taxonomy): Eukaryota > Bacillariophyta > Bacillariophyceae > Mastogloiales > Achnanthaceae > Craspedostauros > Craspedostauros australis. The sequence continues at coordinate 1,703,176 of JAMXDE010000010.1, read as the reverse complement.
TTTCGAAAGTCGTGGTAATGCTCGCAGTGATGACATAGCGCAGTCAGCATGTATTATACCATAGGTGGTATCATGCACGTGTGTATCCGGACCCCTGCATGTGATGTAAGAAATGTTCGCGGTACCCCATGACAACCATCAGCCATTCCGGACGCAAATGGCTCGTACAATGCAGTTGCAACCCCATCGCGGAGGCGCCAAACGCTTCCGACAGAGAAAAGTTGCAACTTCAACCATAGACTCCAACCACCAGCCTTCGCTCATCTCGAGAAAAGGAACAACAGAAGGTCACATGCGGGAGCCAAGCAAAGAGCGGTGAAGTGAACCAAAGGCGCAAATACAACAGCCCCGTGATGTGTCAACACAGTCCAAAAAGTCCGCCGAAGTGCCTGGCGAGAAACCGGGACCCATTTCATGTCTTTTTGAGACTATTGCTGCCAGATTGTGGAAGAATTTTATAACGCCGTTCCAAAATTAGTACCGTCTATTCGTAGCAGTTGTACATCACAGCAGACGTGTCGAACCCCAATTCGAAGCGTCGCATAAATAACTTGGAGAAAGGGAGAACAACCCGAACATTTGTTGAGTGTTCTCCATGGTTGCTGCGCGTCTCATGCGATTCTGAGCTGACCTTGTCACAAAATTGCGCGCGTCCACCAGAGCTTCGCAGCTCCCGCGCGGACTCTCAACTGCGCAGGCGGCGTTGCCGCACAGAGTAGATTGCAGAGTAGATTGCAGAGCAGCGTGCAGAGCAGAGCAGAGTACGAGCTACTCCAACCAAAGTAAAGATCTTGACGGAGTGGCAACTGCACACAGAGCACGCAACGACGAAACAAATGAACAGCGAACCTCTCCGGACAGCTGCGCAGAGTGTTCGACTCGCAGATGGAAGGTTGCGCAAAGATGACCATGGTCCAAGGAGGCGATGTGGAGAAGGACAGAGCTCTGTGCGTGTATTTCTCGCAGCATGTACGATCGACTATATAGTATTATGCTTCGCTGATTCGGCTTCTTGGCTTCAGATCGTGCTTGCCTAAGCGAGAAGTACCACTCATGGCCCGTGTTCACGAAAACCGGCACCGGAAGCGATCTGGGATGATGAATTGACCGGACAGAACTGTTGATAGGCTGAGATGCAAACGGCAGTATGCCATCGCCGTCGCCCTTGGGATCAGCGGTGCTGCCTTGAGTTTCACTATCCTCATTCCCACTGCCACCAGACCGGTCATGATCTGTCTCCCACTTCAAGGGTCACCGTGCCGGTATTCATTCGAGGATCATGTCTGCGCACATCTCCAGACTATTTCAGTGAAGCTCGCTTTGGCGGTGAGCATGGTCAGAAGAATGCATTGGAACGCTTGAGTCTAGTCTTGGACCGCAGAGAACATTCAATATATATTCGTAGTCTGCGTTCGCCCCATCTCTCTCTCTCTCTCTCCCTTTGTCTGAAGTTTATCACGAACATTCGTATCGTTGATGGCAATCCGATCTCGAATCTCCCGGGGGTTGCCTGCATTCTTGTTCAGACAAGACTTGGAAGGTGTGCTGCCGCATCTCTCTGCGAACAGAGTGACACTCAAGTGTCTGCAAGTGTGCTCCCTGCCCACCGGAGCAGTTATGCCATTGGCGTTCCAATTGAGCGCGCATCCTGTGTGTCCGTTCAGCGCCTTGTCGTATTCTAATCGTATCTCGATCGTCAGATTGGTCATTCCACAGAAACAGGCTTCTCCTCTTCGCGCCATGTCGAAGCGGCGAAGCCCGTTGCAAGGCAACGCTTGGCGTCATACTTTCCAATGCATACTTATCTCAGCACATACTTGTACGACTACTCGTAGAGTCCTTGCCTGCGACAACTTGTTTACAAGACCACCACCAAAGGGTTTGCTCCTGTCGCAGAGACTCTGATGGGAGGGAATTGATCGAGGCTAACTCCGTCGTCTCGCACGCCGCGGCAGAATTTATCCATTGTTGCCCGTGCGTTTTGAAATGTCCAACGATTTTTCTGTCAACTACCATCATGGCCCAATTGCGAACCACTGAGCAAATCCTTTTGGTCTTGGTGTTGATTTTGACTCTTATCGCGGGCATTCGATTCCTCCCTGTCACTCCCCAACAGCTCCACGCACTGCACGTCGTCTGCCCACAATCTACTCGTGTTCGTGGCAACTCTGTGCGCACACTGGCCTGTACCCAGCCACAGCATCCCATCCATATCTACGAATAGGTCGAACTCGATTCGTATTGCGATCGCGCGGCTCCATCTACGAACAGACAAGCTACCCTCACCTTTGTCGCGGCGCATGGAAAGTCAAATGTCCACACGTCTCCAAGAGCGGTGAGTACTCGTCGATTTTGGTGATGGACATTTTAATGAATATATTGCCACTGTTTGGCAAGGAAGAATCAACAACTTCGAATCCATCTGACGAAAAGTGCACAAGTTTGCGCCAACATTGAACCAGAACAAAGGCCAACGAGCACTTGGCATCATGCACTATGCATTCGTTCGGAAGGAGCTTAGCCCGCAAGAGAGGTCAGAGATGGATCTCAGCACAGGGGGAAGAGGGTCACTCCCTCCGACTTCTCCTCCCCAGTGCTGTGCGGCAGTATGGCAGTACGGCCATGTAGTCGTGCGAGCATGTTGCTGCCGCGTGTGCGCCATCACCGAGGGAGATTATGGATGGTTTGTCCATCACGAACAGGAAGGCGGTTCATGCCTATTTGCTCATCTCTCAATGATACAGAGGAATGCTGTTGGCGTGAACATGGCGGCCCAGGTATTCTACCTCCTGGAGTACACGCTTGTCATCAAGATGAAATAGCAGAGTATGGTGCTGCGTGAGTGCGAACTCTACGACCTATGCTCTCAGGAATATAGTGGGGCGTTTGTCTCTCACCTCCCCCCCCCCCCCCCTCGCCACGGGGATGGAAATGATGGTCGTGATCTGTGCCGTCCTTTGATTAGTCGTACGCGCAGCTGCTGAATGTGAAGACGACCATGGTGATGAGCAACCGTTTCCATCTCCATCTCGCGGGGAAGGTGGACAGGTCCAGAGAGAGAGAGAGAGAGAGAGAACCCCTTGGCTTCGCGCTAAGAATCAACACAGCAAGGGAGATCGTTCTCATCCAAGAGTGGCGCGTGGACACATTGTTTCTCAAACCCCACTCAGCTTCGTTCTCCTGTCACATCTTACACATGCCCACGCCCCACTAACATGTCCGCCAAAATCCACTACAACACAACACGGAGACCTTCCTCTGGGTGCCTTGTGATGTTCCTTTCCTTGCTTTTCAGAGGTTCTGTTGAAGTCTTTGTGCGACTACAAGCTTCCGAACATGCTGACACCAGCCAAACACATTTCGGGTCATGAGATCCAATCTCGCACACAGGAGCCATCTGTTCTTTGGGAAGAATCGTTCTCTTGGCTGAAGCGCAGGCTACGGTTACCGCGATGGTGCCGGTTTTTCCTTGGCTGTGGACGCTCCATTACCAGGGTCTGCTCGAGCCATACGAGTTATGCCATGACTCGGCGACGTTTGGGCGCGCTGAGTACCGCGGCACTGTATCACGCACACACCAGCACTGAACACATGACCAGTGAATGCCGGTCGATGAATGCGATGTCTTCATCGCGATTTGTGTGAGCACATCTGGCCATGTTGTGGGCGGCAAGGTTGCCCTGCAAGGCAACCCCTGTTGAGTGCGCTACAAGTGCGCTACAAGCACGCTGCAGATACTGCAAAGAGGACGAACCTGCCTTGGGACCGACTGCTCGTACTGTGCGTAAGTCCCGATACCTCTGAACCAGGGCGGAGAGTGCTGGGACGTCTGCTGTCTCTCTCAAGTCTGAGTACACGCGAGCAGCGAAGGCCCAGAGTGGAAATGCTACAATCTGCGCACTACTCATACCATACATACTTTCTACTCGTTCGAGCTACTCTCTCTCTCTCTCTCTGCAAAGAGAGAGAGAGACAGCAGAGGTCCCAGCACAAATGATCTTTGATCATTACCACCGCAAATCGGGTGTTCACTTCCGGCCGAAGTTGGAGCAGACCGAGCCAAGTCAATGACCCACCACTGATCCTCTCGCTTCTGGAACCGCTCACCTTCATTGCGGTTACAATAGTACGCAGACAAGAAGTAGCATGTAAGGGTAGAGCATACATATCATCGTGGTGTATACTACTCGTACGAGCCATGCACCTTTGATAACACTGCGACGCTGTCTCGCAGATAGCGGACGGCAGAGAAGATGTCTCCGCTCATCGTCCCCTTCATCGCTTCTCACAACCGGTGACAATCCTATCGTCGAGTAGAGCAGAGCAGAGTAATTGTCGTTCGCTCTCTGGTTGCGGAATGCGCTTATGCATTGTTAGTGCGCTCTGGTACGCTTCGTTGGGGATATCCGTGATCTCAGAACAGTGGGACATCCACGAGGCTTCTACCAATTCCGTCCAAATCACCCAAGGCCGCGCGATAGCATTCAATTGCCCAGTCCTTGGATGGCCTTTGTGGCTCCCAGAATGCCCATGGCAATGCCGGCGACTGCAGACAGCAAGGCGAATTTCACCTCCTTCTTCTGCCTGCTGGTAGCATCAGCGCCCTTCTGCTTAATGGCGCCGCGGAACATGAGTGCTGGGAAGACGTAGATGAGGGCATTACCCAACGTGGCGCCGGCAAGGGCCAGCACGAAGCTGACGTCGGGGATGAGCAGTGATCCGACCGTCACCAACCCAAGCACGCCGAGGGTGATTGCGTTCTCTGTTTTGGGCGTGGCCTTGAGCTTGGCCAGATCGATGATGCCATCCCGCGCACCCACGAAAGAGAGCGGGTAGGAGAAGACCAACGAGATGGCCACCGCGATGCGCGAGAATCCCATGAGCGAGTCCTTGGTGGAGTAGTTGTTCAAAATGAGGCCGTTGGCTGACGCACCAAAGGTGAGGAAGCCGATGGCCGCCACCCATGCGAAGATGCCGATGGAAGCGGCGAAAGATGTGGCGACGACCTTGTAGTAGTTTGGCAACGTTTTTTCCTTGAGCTCATTGTAGAACTGCATGATCCACAAGGTCGTCGTCGTCGTCATCGTCGTTGCAGTTGTTGTTATTGACATGGCCATTGTTGCCGTCGCCATCATTTTCAATAGTAAGGCCGTTGTTTATTGGAATTCAGCGTCAAGATTCGACGGTTGTTGATTGGTTTGCATGGATAATAACATGCATTGTGTTACCATTCCCGAAACAGTATCAGAGCAGGAGTGTCACCAGTATGGCATATCGCACGTGACAAGGGGATTGAAGTGGAGTAAGTTCATGCAGATAGCATGGAAACATGACACAGCATTGCGTGTCAGTATGATCGTGATCCCGATGGTATAGAGCACATTTCAAGCCAGGAGGCAATGGTGCATAGAGTAAATGGTGTTGTGGTCAATAAATTGGAAGTGGTGAGAACATGGAACTCCGAGCACGGATAAAGTACGAGGCCTTGCATCGCATCGCATCCCATCCCATCACGCCATGACATAGTACGAATATTGTATTGTATGACGCGCAGCCGCCCACATCACAAATACTCGCATGTGGCTTTGGCCACTTCAGAATGATGCGATGATAGCAATAGAGCTGCCAGTCGAAAATATTACCACTTCCACCAATTGTGGGACTGATGTTTCAAAATCCATGGACCCATTCATCTGACCTTGCATCCATCCATTTATCCAACCATTGATTGATTGACACGCGTTTCATACCATCATTCACAGATTATTCATTCATGAACATGCATGGTCGCTTGTTTGTTTGCGTACCTTCGGTGCGTTGAAATGCGACATGTACGCAGTGGACAGCATACCAACCAGAATAGCTGCGGCTGGCGTCAAGATGCCCTTCGCGCCAACGTTGCCGAAGGATTGCTGCAACGCCGGTGCGACGTCCGCCGCGAATTTGCCAGAGGCGACCTTCTTGGAGGAGGAAACGATGTAGGATCCGCTGAGGTAGCGCAACGTCATGGCGACGGCGGTGTAGATCATGCCGAGGGATCCCACGAGGGAGAACGGCGCGAGGGCCGCCAGGTTCTTGAGGAGGCAGAGCGGCAGCAGGACCGTCCCGGTGAGGGTCCACGTGACGGTCGCCTTGCTGAGGCCCACGAATCCGGCCGTGGCCAGGAGGGACTTGAAGGTGTCGCCGAGGATCATGCTGTAGGCCAGGATGGCGCAGCACGTCTTGAACGTGACGGCGACGGCCGGGATCCAGGACGTCTGTTCGGAAATGGTCTTGCTCCATGCCTCGCGGTAGGACGTGGAGTCGGTGTATGCGCAGCAGCGGCCGATCAAGGCGAAGCCGTAGCCGGACAGCACCCCGATGGCGGTGATGAGCGCCACGGCAGGGACGACCGCGGATGGCGCCGACGCGAACGCGGCGATTCCGGCCGGCAGACTCAGGACACCGGCGCCCACGATGCACTTGATCAAGTTGAAGATGAGCTGCGGCACGGTGGCGCCCTCGGAGTCGTCTTCGGTCTGGGCTTCAACCGCCACGGCAGCATCGGACATGCGCAATTTGGTGGGCATCACATGCTGGTTCTGTTGTTGCGAGGGCAGAGCCACGAACGGGGATTGCGTGCGGATGGCAGCCGCATTCAATGGCATGGCCGTGCGGGCTGATGGGGCGAAAGCGTCCGCGGTCGCCAACACCAGCGCCAACGTCAAGGCATGTTGCTTAATCTTCATGATCAATTGTGTGATAGCTGACAACTCGTGTGATGGGATTGGGTCGAAGTCGGATAGAACTTGGATAGAAGTTGAATAGAAGTGTATCGGTCTTTGCTCTCTGCTGTATCCTTTGTCTTGCCACGCAAAGTATAATTGGAATGATCGTCTGCCGTCTTTTGATGGATGTGATCAATCGATGTGTGCGGTGATGTCTTTGTTGTGCGCTTTTTGTGCCATGTTGAGGTATCTTTCGTGACAACTACGATGGTGTGGATACGATCGCGCTGCTCCACACAAACTTGGTGAGCGCCCTTCATTTGTGGCCATCATCGTTCGTTTGCCCTTGTCCGCGTAACGTGACGGAACACAACAGCGATGATCACAGATCGTGATTGGACGGTAGATGTCAAACTGTGGAATCAAGCAGCAACGTTCTTATTGTCATGATTCAAGTACTCATTTAGGCTCCAATTGACAGGCCAGAATTTGGTGCCAAATCTTTTGTTCTTCGCGAGCAACATCGGCACATCACTTCGCACCCAATGATTGGCGCAGGTTGGGCGGTTGGATCGCTCCAATCCAACCGTGTGGGTGATGGCCAAGCCGCACGTGACGCACCTCAGGTGGTTCGTCCCTTCTTGATGTGTTGTCATTCTCGGCATCGCATGTGGTGATTGACGGAGAACGACAAAGAGAGTCCTCTCTCTGGAGAGAGAACACAAAGACCAATCGTCACAAGCTTCCGAACAAGTCTCCTCTCACCAAGCCACCTGATCGCATCAGAGTCCATACTATCGGCCCGTTCCTCGCTCCCATACTCCAGCACTCCAATCACTCCAATCACTCCAACGCTGCACCATGAGATTCACGTTGGCATTCGCTCTCATTTGCCTGATCGCCAGCGATTCGGCCGCTGCATTCCTCGCCCCGGTCGCGTCATCGGTGGCAACGAAGCCATCAACGGTCTTCCAGCACGGAAAGCCAGCAACGGCATCTGTCGTTCTGAACAATGCGGCGTCTGCGGCTGCGGAAGAGATGCCTCGGGGCGGTGATGCTGGAGGTGGCACGGCCACGATCCCCAACGAAGTCTTCAACTTGGTCAAGAGCATCGTGGGCGCGGGTGTCTTGAGTCTTCCAGCAGGTACGTAGGCTCCGTTCCAACTTGCGTCGCTCTGCTGCTTTGGTTGCGGTTCGTCCGCGTCTCATTCTCAATCAGCATCGACATTGAATCTGCATGGAATCTGCGCGGTATTCCGCTCAAGCGCTGGACAATGAAGAAGTTCATCTGCATATTTGAACGTATGTCCAACTGTACAAGTGTGAACGTTCTTATGCCAACATGTGGACGAGTATGTAGGTACCACACGATGGTGCGAATGTCTTTACTTGCCATCAACTCACCACACTCTTCATCTTTTCCATTCAATCATTCATTCATCTATCCCTTGATGACCGATTTCTCATCTCGTGTCTGGGTTGGTCGCATGGTTCCATTCATTGCTTCATCATGGTGATGGCGGTGATCACGACACCAATGATGCTCCCTTTCATACCGATAATGAATGGCACGGTGCCAATACTGACAACTCTGCTGTTGTATTGTATCATGCAATGCCATCGATGATGTAACGGATACTGACGCTGACACTGATATCGACGGGATACTGCGGCAATGACACGACGAATGAAATGACGATAACGACGCCAACGATAACGATGACGACGCCAACGATAACAGGTTTGGCTACATTCGGCAACGCACCATCGGCGATCATTCCCGCAATGATCCTGATCGCCATCATGGGCACTATCTCTGCGTACACCTTCGGTCTCATCGGGCGTGTCTGTCAGAACACGAACACGCAGTCCTACAGCGAGGCGTGGGATGCCACTGTCGGAAAGTCATCTTCGGCCTTGATCGCATTCTCCTGCTTCATCGATTGCGTTGCCGGAAACATCTCCTACAGCATGATCCTCGCGGACACCTTCGTCAACCTTCTTGCCAGCCTGGGCATCGCGGCCACGCGCACGCAGTCCCTTCTCGGTGTCACCGGCGTCGTGCTGCTCCCCCTCTGCCTGTTGAAGAATCTGGCCTCGCTGGCGCCGTTCTCGCTCGTTGGTATTTGCGGCATGCTCTACACGACGCTCGCCATGGCCATCCGCTACTTCGGCGGCGCGTACGCCGTCCCTGGAGGCAAGTTCGTTTCCACGGCCATGGCAACACCAACGTTCGGCACAGCAGGCGCCAAGGCGGCCCTTTCGCCCAAGTCCCTCATCCTCATGTGCATGCTGTCCAACGCCTACATCGCACATTTCAACGCCCCCAAATTCCTCAACGAACTCAAGGACAACACCATGTCCCGCTTCCACCAGGTCATCGCATGGAGCTTCGGCACCTCCATCAGCCTGTACGGCATCATCACAGCGCTGGGATTCCTCACATTCGGCACCGCATCCAACGGTCTCATCCTCAACAACTACTCCACGCAGGATCTGCTCATGAGCCTCAGCCGCGTGGCGGTGGCCGTCTCCATCACCTGCTCCTACCCGCTCATTTTCGTCGGCACCCGCGATGGAGTGCTGGACCTGTTCCGAGTCCCGCAGGATAAGCGATCCAACGGGTTGCTCAACAAAATCACGCTGGGTCTCCTGGCCGCCATCACCGTGGTTTCCAGCCAGTTGACCGATCTGGGCCTGGTGGCGTCCGTCGGCGGTGCCACGTTCGGTACTGCCTTGGTCTTTGTCTACCCCGCCATCATGTTCTTGAAGCAGCAAGAAAAGCCGACCAAGGAGAGCTTGGTCTGCAAGGTCATCGCTGCTTTGGGCGTCGTCATGGGGGCTATCGGAACGAAGCTGTCCTTTTCTTAAACGCAGCTGAGGGCATGGCAGTCCTCTGCAAGAAAATCAAGCCCTGCTGCTCTAAATCATATTCTACTAATACCATGCGCACGACTCTACGACCCCCTTCCTGGAGAGTACGGATGCATGCCCTTGTTTCCCTAACTTCGCAGGTGGCCGTGCACAGGTGCTCAAGTTATTGCGTACAATCAGTCACGAGCATTCAGGATACAATGAAGATGCATCAGTCACGATTGATCGTGACTGATGGGATCCTTTTCTGGACATCGCGCACCTTCTCTTGGTCACACTCATCGCGACAATCCAATGCATCAGCCGCGTTGGCGCCATCTTCGACGTTCACGCTACTCTTTCCGGGTGCGGCTCCCCTCCTCCATCGCTTCAAACTTTCTCTACCTTCTATTCCCCGTCCTCCTCCGTTCCCGCTTGCCACCGTGATCCGTCTCCATCACAATGGCACCAGGCGTACGGTGTGGACGTCATTTTGGGGTATCGCTCCAACCACACACCTCTGGGGACGGAATGGTAACTGAATATGCTCTGTGATGCTCCTGCGCCGATGTGTGGGATGCGGTCGAAACCGCTGTACCAATATTTGCACCAAGGGTAGGCTATCAATATGTAATATCGTGCGGCGTTACTAGCTGGCTGCATCAAAGGGAGCAGCAGAGTCTCAAACACGATGGTTTTCAGTGGGGTATGAAGCGATACTTGGGATGAGGCTGCGACGGGACTCTATCCGAGGATGACACAGCAGCGAAATGTACTGAGAGCACGAACACAGGCATCGCGTGGCGTCGGTGCACATACGGAAACGGCACCTACGGCGAAGTCTCGTGGGATGGGGGAGTAGCTGCAGAATAGCTAACGATGACCAGCGGATGAGAAACGAATGCAACGACGCACCGTGTCGATGAGCTTGATATGCATGATGCGTATTGGTGCGGAGTGGAGTGGAGGAAATGAGATGGACGAAGGAGGAGCACGCGCCACAATTACGCAAAGTGACACTGGCGCCATTCAAAATGGCATGTCTTCATCCAGTGCATGCATTCCCTGCAGCTTGCATCACGCACATGCGCAAGATGTCCGTGGTCATATACTATGCGCGATGGCCTCTCCGCACGTTGGCAGCGTAGAAGATGCTGGCTCCCCTCGAGCTAACTTCGGTGCCACCAGTGGGACAATGATTCTGCAAGGCAGCACGATAGACTAACCAATGCAGGTGCTACTGATGGTGTCGATGAACGCAATGGAGAGCATTCATGGATGCGGGAATACAAATATGTGTGGAATGAAGGCCACAGATCTTGGGCGAAGTTTGATCGCCAGCATCGCCCTTTGGGATACGAGCTGCACCAAACCGTAAACTGTTCACGATAACACTAGTTGTGGAGTTTTACTCGTGATGAGTCGTGATAAAGTAGACTAAAATAGAGCACATCCAACACCATCCAAATTACTGCTTATGATGTTATATCTCGACACCATATAGGTTAAAATTAAAAATATACAGTGCATTCGGAAGCTTGGCTATCGCTTATTCTGAATATCGAAGTTGAATTTGTATGAACTTTATTTTTAATGTCCTTTTGGCTTGCTGTCTGTCAGGTGGTGGATTCCAAAAATTCTCGATGGCACCATGGTGCCCTACCTTCATCACCCATGATCATCATTATCATCCCTGACATTTTCACAATCTGCGCACCACACTGGCTCCGGATACCCCCCATCTATCCACTCCATGAAGGACAGAAAAATCTGGGCGCATTGGATATCCCAAAGGCTCCCTGCACTGAAACGCAGAATTTTCGAACACCCGATTCCGACGCGGATGCCATTCGTATTTGGATCTGTATCTCGTCAATACGATCCTTGCAGGTCCTCCACATGCCCCTCATGCGTTACCACATTCTCTGGCGACACACTGATGTGTTCAGAATGGGTTGGGAGTTCGTACCTCCAAAGGTACACCTCCATGTGATGACGCCACCATGGAGTTTTTCCGACACCCCAAAAAATCCCTTTTGTGTGCATCCCAGGCTGAAGCCTCTTCCAGACCTTTGTTTTTTCCGGCGCTTCATGAACCGATCCCTGAGTTGATTTCGAACACATCTTGAATGGGTGGCTTGGCGATTTGGGTGACTTGTGAACGGCACCCATCACCAGCGAAGTCACGTGATGTGTCCGCCGCCACCCACCAAAAAACTCTTGCCCTCAACTTGTTTCTTGCGGAGGGAACCTTCCAGGCCACCCCCGACCCTCAAACTTCGTGTGCATCTTCATCGCATCCTCTTGGATGCGTCTTGCCCATCAATAGTCGTTGGAATGGCCTGTGCATTCCAGGCAGAGACCATATCCAACGAGCAGATTTTCCTCCGAATCGTGTCGTTTGCGCGTGGGCCTGCCACGGCCCCAAATAAACCAGGATGGCATCCCCCTCTCGCTCATCCACCAAAATTTACATGGCGGTTCCGCCTATGCGCTCAGATCTTGCACTGAACCGCTGCTTGTCGCAGTGACGATGATGCCGTTCGACGGCGCTTGAGGAGTTTTGTTGTGTTTCTCCATTGTCGTGTTGTTGTGTTGTGTTCGGTGTTCTCAAACAGTTTTTGCTGTTGGGGCCATGGAGAAAACCCATAAATCTACCAAATGTGCCTATCAATGAGAACACTTTGCGAGTCCCGAATTTCGCCTCCACTCACACGATGTCTCTTCCTCTGTTGTGACTCGTTTCGCATGACGTGGAATCCTTCCCCTGTGACGTAGAAGACGGATCAGCGAGAGTAAACACGAAATAGCTCTAAATATACAATCGCCGTTTCTCCCAAAAGCAAGCAAACCAGTGGCAACAAGGGGCCAAAACTCTACAACTAGCGTTATCGTGACCCAGTTTATGGTTTGGTGCAGGTCGTACTCTACGGCAGTTCGATCACATGCGGAGAGGGACGCAGCAAGCAACGACAAGGATACATACGCACGAGTACATGCAGACCCACAGGTTCGAGGCAAGAATGCTGGAGCCTACAGCATACTGAATTGCTCTGCAAGAGAATAGAAATACCAAATCAATTTGACGTCGACGATGGTGACTAGATACTTCAGCTGTAATGGTGTGGTATTGCAGTACGATTTTGCAATTATCCTCTGCTGATGTTCTACTACATGCGAGTAGTATCGTTAGGCGCGAGACCCCTGCGGGATGGAAGATTCGACCAGTGGAGTTGATGACGGTCACCTTTTTCGCACCCTCCAGATGTCGAAACTCGACACAATGGGCAAGTCATCATTTTTTGGGCTGCACATGATTTCTTGTGAATGCGGAGGCGCCTGGACCTCCTCGTTTTACCTCGTATTTCTATCCACCTGCATGTTGAGTGGAGGACACCCACGATGCCCGCCTGCTCCATCTGAAGGAATTAACCTAACCTTGCATAGGCACAGATATGGCAACGGTGGAAAGCAGCGATCAAGTTGAATTGGTCTCGAGAGCCCAATTCGCCCACGGGCGGTCTTGAACATGACGGAATCTCTTGATTACGTGGGCAAGCACCAACGATGCCGGGCACATTGCGTTCTTTTTTCTGCCATAGGAGATCATGTGCATGGCAGTATGTATGCTCCGCAGTAATTTCGTCGTCAATCGATGTTGCAACCATGGTCGCGTCTCGAGATTCTGCTCGATTTTTGTAGTCAGCACGTGCTATTTTCCGCAGAGCATAGTATTCCGTGCTGCTGTTCTTTTCTTGGTAGCGAGAATCGCTGCGACGAGAACTCTCCTTGGATGCCGCTGTCATGTCTTTCCGCGAGGATCATGATCCACTCCTCCTGATGATGGAGACGGCGAGAGAGATAGAGAAAGTGGGGCTGTACGTATGCTTGGTGGTGGAAATGAGAAATGATGTCTTGGTCCGTAGATTTGAAAATTCCGTGCCATCGATTGTGGGGACACGGGTATTCACTTGGCGTGGCACTCAATTCTTGGTGTTTTGGTCGTGGCCGTTCGTATTGCTCACATCATACCATACTCCGGTCTGCAGTAGAATAGAATACTTGCAGAATTGGAAATGGGAAGTGCCATGGCATCAAAGAGTGTGGGAAGTGGGACTATCCTCTTGGAAGGATCTTGCCAAATTCGACAGGAGGATGGTTGGACGTCAGCCGCATCTTGGTTGGTCAATCGTGAAACAATCGTTTCTGGCGATCGCAATCCCCCCAAAGGACGATGATTCTGTTGAGAGTTGACCTGCAGATGCATGCCCTTTGATGAGCTCTCAAAGAGTGGATCTCAGTGGACGCAGGAGCTCTGGACGATGGTGAAGAGTTGGATGAGATATGCCCTGCGAGTCTTCAGCGATCAGCAACTGCAGTTGCCGTCGCCATGGTCAATTTCATTTTCTTGCCGATGATGCTATGCTGTTTGGTGTTGATATTTCTGCCGTCGCCGTCGCCGCCACCGTCGTCGTCGCCGTCGTCGTGTTCTTGCCTTGGCTGGCGTTGTTATTGTTCTGTCTGGCCATCGCTCAACTCGTACGTTCCTGGCTGGATCTCCTTGTGTTGACGTCAACGTCGGGGGGAGCTGCCTTCACACATTTGGTTCCGTCCTGGAATCCAGAGATGATGTCAATCAATCAGTCGTCATCACGAGATACGACCATGCGACAGGGCATACGTGAGCGTTGTCTGCCACCTCCTCCCTCTTGAAGATCTTGCCCATCTCCTCTCTCTTGATCACGTCATCCATTCTCCCTTTCATTCGTGCTGGAGATCAACCGCTGTTGCTCTACTCATAGGCCCAGGCACTGCGTCTCACCAATCCATCTCGTCGCTCTTGATTCCGTGCATTGAAGTTGTCCAACATCGCACTCGTCACACCAAGTTCGAATTTCGATGTTGATGTCAGAACGCGGATACTTCCCTCATACCTTTCCCAAATCGTTTCCGGGTGGAAGACATGACGTGACATGGAACTGCAACTGCAACTACGACATCATACCGGCATGGGCAAGCAGTATTCGCCTTCAACCTCACTACCGCTCTGTCGACGAAGTGTGAACAGTCGTGCAGAGCAGCAGCGAGTGTTGTCTGGCCACGCACTGCTCCGAGAGTATTGGTATCGGGACCCCAACGGACTTCTCCGCTACTCGTACTCTTCACTGACGCATGTGTTCATGCTCGTTCAAATCTTGCTGTGTATTCTGACACTCGTGCTTCACCGCGCTTCACCGCGCTTCACCGCGTGCTTGGTCCCATCATTCGGACTTGATTCTCCCAAATCGTTTCGTCCCAGTTGTGTTCGTGACGTCATATGCTGCTATTCATGACGTCATGAATTGGATTCCGACGAAACATCACGTCGCGTTCGTCTCCATTTCGTGATCCAGCCAACACAGGAATTGATTGGTTCTGTGTGCAGATGTGTCTGAAGCGGACGGCTTCCAGCGCCACCACACACCCGCACTGTCGCCCTTCAGCGATGCCGCGCACACGTGTCGATGTGCCACGAACGACAATTTCTTCGGAAGCTTCTCCGATTCTGGAAGATCGAATCGTCCGCACATGTCGCAATCCGTGTCGCATATCCTACATTACACTATTATTACATCACCCTGAGTGACGTAGGAGGCGTTACTTGTCCGGAAATGAACCTGCATGGTGACGCCATCGTACTGCAACAAGGGATAGTTCCTCCAGTTACGTCACATTTTGGCGCAAACCTCATCGCGGACAAATGCCGCATACTTCCTTTTTCTCAGGCCAAACTTCCAGCATCGAGGCCGCAGTCTGCATGTGCGAAACAAATCGAAACAACTCACCTCGTCTCACGCGCTAAAGATACTCACCATCATCCGTCATCACGACGATTGCGCCGCACCACATCGCAACACATCGCATGTCATCTCAAGAGCAAAGCAACGCACCAAAGCAAGCATCGATCGTGAAACGCCCAAATCCAACAACGTCCAACCTCATTCATCATCTCACAAAAACCAAGAACTGCCAAAGGAAACACGAAGCCAAACTTCAGCACTTTCCTCTCCCAGTTTTCAATACAAGAACCGCCACCTTTTTGCTTGCATCCTCAGTTTTGCATTCAGAAAACAAAGCCAGTCTTCGTCGACATAAAAAACAAACAAACAAACACAAAGAACAAACCAACCCAACCACCATCATGTCTCAAGGTCAACAAGCATCCGATGAGGGTCCACAGTGGCACGCCATGTCCGCTGAGGACGCCTGCGCCGAGCTCGGTCTCAAGCTGGAGCATGCCGTCAAGAACGGTATCACCACCGCCGACGCCAAGCAGCGCTTGGAACGCTACGGGCCAAACGCCTTGACCGAGAAGGAGAAGACCACCCTCCTCCAGCGCATCTGGAAGCAGGTCAACAACGTCCTCGTCGCCATCCTCGTCTTCGTCGCCGTTGTCTCCCTCGTCAAGGGAATCATCACCGACAAGGCTGAGGACCGCGTCACCAACTTCATCGAGGTTGGACTCATCACCTTCGTGATCACGTAAGTTTCCTCATCACGCTCGCACAGCACCTTGTCGGAATTCGAAGATGAATGATTCGATTCTGGTTCGTGTTTGCTTTCCTTTCGTCCTTTTCCGGCAGCACCGCGCGCCACGACTACAACCGGCGATCGGATTCGCACATGAATCTTCCCGTTTGTGTCAATCTCGGAACAACGACAAAATCAACAACTGCGAACCAAACTATCACCACACAGGAACTGACAGCATCATTATTTCTTCCTCTCCCACTCACTCCCAAACACACACGATGAAATCAACAACACAATCATACACGCATCTCGACCGCACAGTCTCAACACCGCCATTGGTATCTTTCAGGAGGGTTCCGCCGAGAAGGCCGCCGAGGCCCTCAAGGGTATGCTCTCCAGCGATGCCGTCGTCCGCCGCGACGGCAAGGAGACCAAGGTGCCAGGTGCCGAGATCGTTCCAGGTGACATCGTCATCATGAACACCGGAGACCGTGTCCCAGCCGACATCCGCATGCTCGAAGTCAACAACTTGGCTTGCCAGGAGGCCGCCCTCACCGGAGAATCCGTGCCAATCGACAAGATGACCGACCTCATCGTGCCTGAGAACGGAAACCCAAAGCAGGTCCCGCTCGGAGACCGCAAGAACTTGTGCTTCTCTGCCACCCTCGTCGCCCAGGGATTCGGTGTTGGACTCGTCGTCTCCACCGGTGACTTCACTGAGATCGGAACCATCAACAAGCTCGTCAACAAGGTCGAGACCAAGAAGACCGCCGTCCTCGAGCAGATCGACTTCGTCTCCAAGATCCTCGCCTGCTTCATCGCCGTCACCGCCATCATCACCTGGTGCGTCGCCTTCTTCATGGTCGGAGAAAGTGCCCTTGACGCCCTCTCCATCGCCCTCGTCTGCGCCGTCGCCATGATCCCAGAAGGACTCGAAGCCATTGTCACCATGACCTACTCCTGGTCCGTCAGCAACATGGCCAAGCAGCAGGCCATCATCCGCGTCCTTCCAGCCGTCGAGACTTTGGGAAGTGTCACCGTCATCTGCTCCGACAAGACCGGAACCCTCACCAAGAACGAAATGTCCCTCGTCGCCTTCGTCACCTCCAACGCCCATTACAAGTTCGATGTCGACAACAAGGACCGCACTGTCACCAACTTCACCCGCGATGATCTCTACCTCCGCGAGCGCGCTGCCCGTGGCGGAGCCTCCAAGTCCACCAGCAAGTCTTCCTCCGCCTCCAAGCCAATCAGCAATGATTCCACCCCAGTCTCCGCCGGCCAATCTCCAGAACTCTCCTTCGTCCGCAACGCCCTCGCTGGCGGTGTCCTCTGCTCCAAGTGCACTCTCGGTGTCAACGGTACTCGCGAAGGCGAGATCGGAAACCCAACTGAACTGTCCATCCTCCGCGCCTCCTACCTTGCCAACATCGATGTCGGTGGCATGAAGGACGAATCCCCAATCATCGCCGAAGTCCCATTCTCCTCCGAGTACAAGTTCATGGCCACCGTGCACGAGCCAACCCCAGAGAACGACGGATCCGGATACGACGGAAAGTATGTCATCCACGCCAAGGGAGCCCCAGACCGCATGATCAAGCTTTGCAAGTACCAGGCCAAGGCCGGTATGCTCGGAGAGGAAAACCAGGAACCAATCGAGATGGACTTTTGGGCCGATAAGATCGCCGTGCTCAGCTCCCATGGACTTCGTGTGCTGGCCTTGTGCCGCGGATCTGCTGACAAGAGCGAGATCGAGAAGGGTGCCCAGCTCAAGCCAGGATTCATCAACGAACGCTCCGAGCCATGGCTCACAATTGTCGGACTTTGCGCTATCATGGACCCACCGCGCCCAGAATGCGTTGACGCCATCGCTATTGCCCACCGTGCCGGAGTCCGTGTTGCCATGATCACCGGAGATCACAAGGGTAAGTGGCATTCCTGCTGCGACTGCTGTTGCTGCAAAATCTCAATTCGCATCGGATGGGGCGATGACAACAATCGCAGCCGAAACCTGATTCTCACACTTCCATTCCTCGCGCTTCGCTCACTCCACTCGCTGACGAACTCGACTACGCACCACTCATCTTGCAGATACCGCCCTCGCAATCGGAGACCAGCTCGGACTCGTCGACGCCAAGTACCCAGATGCCATTACCGGACCAGAATTCGATGCCCTCTCCGAGCAGGAGATGCTCAAGGCCGTCCAGAAGTACAACGTTTTCGCCCGCGCCTCGCCACAGAACAAGATCCAGATCGTCAAGGCCCTCCAGGCCGAGGGAGAAGTCGCCAGTATGACCGGAGATGGTGTGAACGACGCCCCAGCTTTGAAGGCCGCCGATATGGGAGTCGCCATGGGCAAGGAAGGAACCGATGTCGCCCGCGAGGCTTCCGAGATGATCCTCGCCGATGATAACTTCGCCACCATCGTTTCCGCTGTCCGTGAGGGTCGTGTCGTCTGGGACAACCTCCGCAAGGTCCTCCTCATCAACACTCCAATCAACAACGCCCAGGGAATGTCCGTCCTCTTCGGTCTCCTTTGCGGTTTGGATGATGCCCCACTCACCCCAATCCAGGTCCTCTACTGTAACTTGATCTGTGCCGTCACCCTTGGATTCGTCGCCGCCGTCGAACCAGCTGAGGATGGTATCATGGACAAGCAGCCACGCATGGTCGGAAAGCGCATCATCGGACGCTTCCTCCTCCTCCGCATCATCATCGCCACCGTCGTCCTTGTCGCCACCACCGTCGGAGCCGTCTTCTGGGTCCAGGGAGAGGGATACAACCTCGAGGAACAGCGCGCCCAGGCCCTCAACACTCTCTCCTTCGGTGCCATCTGCGTCACCCTCTCCGCTCGCTTCGCCTACAACTCCAGCTTCCACCCACGCATCTTGGGAGGAAACCCAATCTGCTGGTACTCCATCGGTGTCATGGCCAGTCTCCAGGTCGCCATCACCTACATCCCAGGCCTCAACGAGGTCGTCTTCGGTATGGCCCCGATGGATGCCTTCCAGTGGGGTATTGTCATCCTCTTCATGGGAGTCACATTCGTCGTCATGGAGGCCGAGAAGACCATCCGCCGCTACCTGTCCTCTTTGGGCGAGGATACCGATGATACCCAGATGAACGAGACCTTCGACCGCGTCGTCGAGCCAACCCACCACATGTAAATCAGCCTTTGGCAATTGGTCAAAGCACGCAAGCAAACAAACAAAGTAACAACCAGCACAATTTTGGATGGAATGGCCCATCCCATCTCGGAGCATCACACGAATGACAAACTCGGCGCCTGGCGCTTGTCTCGTGAGCTCTGATGGAAGATGATGGGAATGTAGGTATGCCATTCACACCACAACATGGAAAACAAAGAATAAAGAAAGAAAAACAAACAAACAAACAAACAAAAAAGAACGCCCCTCTGTTTTGAAGCAAGAGGAGAGCTGCCAGAATGACAACCCAAAGTGTCCAACAGAAATGAAAATGAGAGCTCAAGAGAAGAATCAACCGCAAGGTATGCCCCTTGGACCGCCAAGGAGCACCAATGAAAATACGAGCAAACAGTGAACCACAACAGTGAAAGATAACCAAAAAGTAGAAACACATGCATAGTGTTAACCAAAAAACGACTCTCTCCTTGCCTCAATCGTTGATGATCGTGGCTGATGCTCTGCCAATATCCCCCGCTTAGACAACCAAGTACTTGCGAGTGTTCCTTGCCATTGCAAGTGCTCAATAGAATCTCAGTCTGACTAGTAGTAGTACTGGTACGATATGATAACTGTTGCCTTGTCTTGGCGTGGTAATAGGTACTAATGCACAGATCTGTTCTCTCCAGAACATTCGGAAACTTGGATGATACCGTGGCTTGGCGTCATGTTTCGAGATTTGGGACGAATACTGACATTATTGGTGGGACTGCCAAGCACGACTGGAGCAACACAACACAACGCAACGAAACAGAACCCATGCCAAACACAACCAGAACAAGATGCGATCTCTTGGGACGACAGACATCAACCACAAAAGAGAAGCAGAAGCTGAAGCGAGACACAACGCAGGTCAGGGAGGAGAGGTGTATGACCCCATTCAGGACAAAAAGGTAGTATCCTGCCGATTTTTTATCGGACAACATGACTTTTTTGGCAAACGATGTAGCGTCTTGTCCAATAGGGTCATATTTAATTAGCTAGCTTCTACGACACAAATACCTGGCTGACTTGTCTTCAGCGTGGACGACAAAGCTGACGTCAACGACGGTCGATGTCAGACCACGATTGTATTCAATGGTGTGGATGGTGATGTTGTGACAGTTTCGGTGTCGCGTTGATTCCTCACGTTGTCGATGATTTGGCTCGGTTGTGTGTTTCCTCCTTCGCGCGTGTTGCGCAAAGCAGCACAGCGTTGGTGGTGACACCCCTGCGCGTCAGCTGCAATAGCAACACTTGCGAATACCGCACACCACAGAATTATATTATATAATGTCATGGAGCACAATGGCTTTTTCTTTGGTATGCAAAATAAATATATGAATGAATAATAATAACTCAGTGATTACATCATAGACATGCCAAAAGGCTTTACCCTCGCCTCCACGTCCCCGTGGGGCAATGTTTTGAGCGAGCTGTCAAGTGTCCCTTCTCAAGCTTTCCCCAGCCACGACGCCATGCTCGCCTCTTGGCTTGTATCGTTCGCGATCGTCGCCGTGCTTTCATCACTGCTTGGATGGCTATCATAGAGTTCACCCACTGTTTCATTTGTTCCTCCGTACCGTACTTGATACTGCAGCCTTCTTGGAGTAGATGTAGCTCTGATTCGTTGATGTCCTGGCTCGCACCTTGTATCAGTCTCCGTACCTGCCTACACAAGTCCCTCGCGGCCGGGTGTTGTTCTTCGTCGTGCACTTTGGCGTTCCTGGCCATCTACACCTCCCAGGGCACTTTCCGTATCCATCGCACCATTTCCCGAGCCCATGCTTTTGCGTCTGGATATTGGCACTCGTGCGTCATCATCCAGTGCTCCTACTGGCTTTCTCAGTCCTTGTGCAGAAGCCCTACCAGTAGTGGGGACCATCCAATGGCACTTTGTGCGTCATTCGAGCGTACATTCCTCCTCCTTTTCACCAAACCCACTCTCATGTTCCTTACCAATTGTGGGGACATTCCAATCTCCATCATGAAATCCACTAGGTTCGAGGTGGCGATCGTCCATGCCTCGTGATGTTCTGGGCATTGCAACACATGCTGGGTGGTGTCGTCATGCCTGCAGAACTTGCATTTGGCCAATGACATCTGTCCGGTCTGGAGCAACTTCTTGTTGACCCCAATGAATCCAGAAGCCCACTTCAAAATGAACACGGTCAAGCTGCAGTTTTGCTTGGACTGGCGCATCGCCTTGTCCGTGCGCCAATCGACCTGGTCCAGCTGGTTGCTGTCCCACTGGAACTTCGAGGACCAATACTTCATCGCCAAGGCAGACTGAAGGAGCTCATTCATCGCACCTGGGTCCACGCGTGAGTGGTTGTCTTTGCAAAGCTGGAGTCGCCACCTGCTGGTGTCAGTGGACCAGGTTCGCACGGAGGGTCTCTGACAGGTGTCTTCCCAGAATTGCTTGGCTTTCTCGTCGGCCTCCACGTTGAGCTGCTCCAGCACTGTCGGCTGTTTTCCGGTGGCGTCTTGGTGCTCCTTCACCTATTTCCACTTCAACAAAGTCGGAATCTGCCATTGGAGCCTCCTGATTTCCATGAGAACATCCCAGTCCTTCTGGCTTGGTAGCAAGTTGTCCTCCTGCGCTTGCAAGAGCGCCTGCTTGCCGTCCAGGGCAATGGTGATCACACTGTCCTTGTGAATGCCTGGAATCTCCAAAACGATTGCAAGGGGCGCCCATATCCCAGCTAACTCACTTCCATAGGCACTGTGAACTTCTGGGGCCCAGAACGAACATTTGGCAGTACATGTGCTGCTGGGATTCGACGTCAAACGCAATCGATACTGATGTCCCTTGCCTGTCTTTGAATGACCCATCGCTCACCATCAAAAGTCTGCTGCGGTTTGCTGCCCTCATCGCCTCGTGGAGCACCATGTCCCCACTAGGTTTTCAATCGGATCATATGCGGAGGTGGGCTCGTCAGGAGGCTTTGTGAGTCCAATATGCCTGTCCCATTCAATTCTGCATTCAGTGGAAACCACAGAGACTCTCTTGGCGTTCGCTGGAGCTTCAGCCACTGTCGCGATTTGGGTGTACTGCTTCCTTTGGGTCCGACTTCGTCGATACAGTCGATACCATAGAATCGGAGAGGCAGCCAGGTCCCAGATGTCATCTTGATATGGCTCCTTCCACCATCGCCACAACCTGTCATTGCAGTGCCACTTGCCCAATGGTCGGTGTAGTGTTGTACCTCGGTACCACATTGATCTGCACCACTGTTGCCACTCCTTCCACCAACCACTTGGTAATCTCTGCGGTTGCTTCGCCCATCATCTTGGTATGATGAACGCCCGTATTCCGTCGTGCGCCTCCGACAAGATCCTGGTACCTTCGACTGACACGATGTCTGACAATCACAACACCCCTAGTTTTTGATGCACATGTTCAAGTGGTAGAGCTGCGCCCCCTTCACCTGCCGCAGGATCCATATATCCATCAGAAAGGAGTCACCTTCACGCTGCATTTCGCTGGACATCGTTGTTTTGCACACCTCAATGCCAGTACACTGGAGTTGACCCCACAGACCAGCAATCCAAAATTTGGTTGTGCAATGTCTGAGCCAAGCATACAAGTATTAGAATAGGGAACTCCCTACCCCTAGCTCCTCCTTGAGTGCTTGCACCGAGCACTTGATCATCTTGCCGGTCTGGGCCCCCGATGAACCTCATCGAAAGCCAGCTGAATCTGAGCCATCAGCTGGGAATTGGCAGGGTTTGCGAGCAGCCCATCTTTGGCAGGGACGCTAGTAGCGCCGGCGCCATGATGTATCGCCACTGCGTCTGGGTGAGCTGGACTAGCGGCAAGGCGTACTCAATCATCTTCCTGAATCTCAGTGTAAACGCCGATCTTGCGTCCTCTGGGGAGATCTGCGCAGTACGCATCCTTCCTCTGACACCATTGGCTTTCTTCTGCAGCCGCTGTACTTTCTCCCCATTGTCTCTGTCGAACTCAATGAGCACGCCCAGGGTGAACAACGGCTGATCCATTGTCTTGTTGGGGATCTCCGCTCTTGTACCTTGTCCTTCGTCGATGCGAATACTGGTGGTGGCCTCGGCATCGCGCCGTTCCCATTTATCGGTGTTGAGATCGGGTTGGATGGCCCACCATGCTGACTTCTCTGGTACCAGTGC
The DNA here is from genome assembly GCA_026770025.1 of Craspedostauros australis. Lineage (NCBI taxonomy): Eukaryota > Bacillariophyta > Bacillariophyceae > Mastogloiales > Achnanthaceae > Craspedostauros > Craspedostauros australis. The sequence goes on along the minus strand of JAMXDE010000010.1, from coordinate 1,679,772 downwards.
TCCTCCTGTGACTTACAGCAGTTGGCTCTAATCCTGGACTGTCTGTTTCAAGGCTTCGGTATCGGCGCCGTCGTGCTCCCGTTGCTCGAGTCGGATCAGGTTGGTATCATCAACCAATTCCGAGCCTAGCACTGGTATGAACTCTCCCAGCAGACTGGCCAAGGCCAACATGTGACCCAGCCTTGTCATGGCCTTAAACATGACAGAGATGATACCAGCCCAGATTGCAGGGCCTAACCCATTGTCTTGTCCAATGTCATGCATGTCACAGTCAGTGCCTTTTTTGTAGCACCTGCTGGACACTCCGTATGCAGTGCTGATGTGGTGTCTGGCATCGTGTAGGGTTTTGAACATGCTCCTTGTAGCCGATCCGTTCGCACTCGCAGCCATTATCGCCGCAGCCGCAAGGTTGGGTATGATCCTGTTGTAACACGACTTCGCATCATTGGAACATAACACCACTGTTACCTTCTGTTGGAATCCGAGGACAATGGTGAGCTGCTTGCTCAGTGCAACACTCATCGCCGATCTGCGCTTTCGGCTCCAGAACTGAAATCCCGACAGCCAGCTGGCCTTCTCCGCCGTCTGCATCATCTGCTTGCCGAGCCGCTTGTTGTTCAGGTTGAACTGCGCGTCCATGAGCTGTATCGTACACATTTTCAATGTTGAACACTTGCACCTTCTTGAGAATTTCCACATTGGTAACTCGTTGCCACAGTTTTGGGGGAATGCCTGGTCTGGTATGGTGCCTCCTTCAGCATTGTATCCATGTGAGCCAGTGCCTGAACCGTTGCAGCAGCCTTGTAATGACCAAAATGGGAACAGCTCAGCTCTGAATTGGTGAGCTCCGTTTGCTTTTTCCAGGCCTTCGAATGCTCCATTACAGTGAGTTCCGACTTGTCCTGCACAATAGACTCAAGGGACTCCAACAGAACCCTGATCATGGGGTCAATTGTCTCTGGTATGGGTGCCTCCGTCTCAACGAGCTGTCGTCCAAGTTCTGGTATCCATATACGCTCCATGAGTTGCTTGCCCTGGCCGATCATACAGGGGGCGCTGTTGACCTGGGAGAACCTCTTCTTGTTTTCCTGGATACATGCCATGACTATCTTGTACTGCTCATTACATTCATGCAGCTGTCCTTTGTTGTCCATTAACAGAACGTTGGTGGTCATCAATTTGCCTTGCCCGAACGCCGCTCTGAAGCAGCCGGCTTGCTCTTGCTGCTTCTCCCTGTTCAGGAGCATTTGTAGAGCGGCTTCGTAATCCTGTTCGTTCGAGTCATGTCGTTGTCTCGCCATCCGCAACAGGTGATCTTGCCTCGCTTGCGTGTGCTCTATATTTTGCGTCTAGTAGGCTTTGTATGCTTCAGAGCACATTTGCTGCGCTTGTTGGAGGTTCATGCCTTCCTTGAGGCCTACCCACTTTCTGGCTCGCCGCTGAAGAGAGGAGTCCACTTTCACACCCAGGAGATGCTTCACCTCAAGTGACCAGAGTTGAATCATGTCCTGAGAGCGTTGTATCTCTGGTGACCATGCAACTTTCCCCATTTTCAACTTTCTGCACCCTTTCTCTGCAAACTGCCTGATCTGGTTCGTTTGTTCCAGGAGCTTGTCGAACTGGAGGCGCTGCTCTCATGTCATGGTCCATCCTTGGGCCTTTGCTGTTGCCAACAATTCCTCCACGCGTCTGTGTATGTTGTGTTTGCTGTATTCTTCGAAAAGAGCATTGTTGTAGTGTTGTACAACCCGCAAGACACTGAGCACCAGTCTATTGGGCATGCTGGATCGAACTGGCTTTATGCCAGTCCCCAGAATCTGCGCTAAGCTGATGTCCATCCAGACGGCTTGGTGGTCCAATGGGATTGCGGCTCCAAATGCCAGATATCCGGCTTTCTCCACCTGTACTCCCTCTGTGACGTAGATTGCGTTGATGGGCACGTTGCTCCTGTTCCGTTGTTTTGTGACTTGTCGGGATTCCTCTCCTATTCTGTCTTCCACCGCGTTCTTCATTCCGATCTCGCCCAGTTGTTTGGATATGTTGCTGTCCAGCATGTCGATGTTAAGGTCCACTTGGATCACGATGGTGTTTCCTTCCATATTCCATCTGTGTAGTCCCTCCAGCAAGCCTATGGTCCATTCTTTGTGCGGATCGTCCTCTCTTCCTTCAGTGTCCAGGACCCTTGAGTGCTGTGCCCACACAGTACTGTGTCCTTTGGTAGATTGCCATGGCCTGTAGGCGAAAACCGCTCACAGTAGTGTGCCTCCTTTGCCCTCTGATAGAGTCCACCACCATCTCCCCATCATGCTCTCGTCAAATCCACTTTGGAATGTGCGAGCCGCCAACTGCGCAGTCACCACAATTCCTGCCCCGCCGTAAATCCTCGGGTCCCGCTTTGCTTCGTGCGCGTTGTACAAGAAAATGTGCTTGGACCTGGAGATCCGATGTCTTCCTTGCTCCGACCATTGGTCCATGGGTCGCACATGGCCCCATCTTGTGTTGGTCTCAGCCATGAATAGTATGGCAAGGCCGCTCATCCTGATGAAGTCGAAGATCTCTTTTTTCTGTTGGTATGAGTGTATGGGTATCTGGGATGTGTTCTGGAAGACGATGCGTATCGTTGCTCCAGTCTTGTTGTTCGTCGCATCCTCGCAAGCATTGTTCAGCCTACTTGCTTCTGTGTGGACAGTCACGTCTGTCATTGTGCTGTCCCTAATACACTGTGGTATAGTCCAGTGTATCTGGCCTGTGGCCAATATTCGTTGTTGTCTTGCTCCACTTATTTTAGTGGTACTAGCTTCTTTCCTTGTTCTCTGTTGCTTTGTTTTGGTGAGAAAGTATTGGCGATCACCGTCGTGATCCTTGAGTTGTGTTGGTGTGTTTCTGTATTGTTGTGTTATTGGTTCTTATTGTCTTTGCATTTTGTTTGCTTCTGCTCCTTTTTAATGTTTTCTACTCCTGTCGCGTGGCTCCTTGGCCTTCGGATGTGATTGGATCTGTGTCCATGGGGTCTTCCATCTCATGGTCTCCTTGACTGCCCTTGTCCTCGTCCTCGTCATCGCTGTCAGTCTCGCTTGATCTGTCACCACTGTCCTCATCTTCTCCCAACCTCTGGGCCTTCATCTGGTCACTCTTGTCAGTCTCATGCTCGTCTTCCTCTGGGATGCTGTTACTTGGGTTGTCTGGGTCGAAGTCTGTTTTGGCTGCCGGGTCTGCTGCGAATTGCTGTGGCCTGGCTGACTTGTGTTTCGCAGTGTTTCTGATTGTGGCCCCAAGATGGGCGGTCTGCTGGGCCACTGATGCTGTTGCGAAAGCTGCTACCATTCCGTTGTCTCCATTCTGTGTTCTTGGGTTGGATGTCATTTCAACCTCGAATTCCAGGAGCGGCACTGGTTTCATGTTGCCTTGTTCATCCATGTTGCCTTCCCATCCAACATCCTCCACGGATAGCTCGATCATCTCTTCTTCATCGAGATCGAGAAAGTGAGCACCCCTCTTGCGCAAGTTGCCCCATCTCCAACTCCTCCTTGCTTCTGACCAATCTGATTTCCTAGTCCACTTCAGAGTATTTGTTTTGGGACCATGCCTCTGGAGTAAACTATCCTTGGCATTTGTGGTCCAGCTTTTTGCTGCAGAAAAATGGTAGTTTGGAAATCAGTTCCCGCGCTTCCACCTGTCGTTTGGGATGGAAGACGAAAAAGGTGCGATTGCAGGTGGACTTGTCTGTATCCACTGACACAAACAAAGTGTAGTCTGGGTCTTCGAAAGACCAAAGATTCAAGATGACCTTGCACAGAGTGAGTCTTCATATCAGCACTTCCACATCCAACTGTATGATAGAGTACATGCCCTCTGTCACCATTTTCTTTTCAAATGCGGCCTGATGTGCTACCATCGAACTCAAGTTCGCGAGTTCCAAGGGTGGGTGATAGAACCGTTGGTCAAGAGCGTCCAGCATGAACCTCATCTGTTTTCCGAGGATGAGTACCGTGTCCGCGCGGTTGTTGAACATGTCGTTCATTGCGACATGGCAGGATCTGGGCTTTGACTCGCTGCACATGATGTGGGTGGCCCTTGGCCAGTTGCGGTAGCTATCTAATTCGGATCGTTGTCCTCTCTTCTTCACCAGTTGAATCTTATGGATGTGAAGTTGAACTATGCATTGGTTCTTCACAACCTCATGCTCATGGATTACTTCTGCCAAATCTTCCGTATTCATGGTGCTGTGGCTGCCAAACAACCAGCCTGCTGCCACAATGTTGTGTTCCTGAATGCCAGACTTCCTGAAAGCCATCGCAGCTGTTACTAGTGTTCCATCATCCTCAAAAGTGTCGAGGTCCTGTTTGTGGGCAACCCAAATGAATGTGTAGGTCATGAATCCTGTTCTTGCATAGAGACTCTCTACAAATTGCTTCAGCATCTCACAGCTGGTCCACGCAACGTCCGTGGCCATCCAGGGTCATAGCTTTTTGCTTTTCTGTCATGCCAGGACTTTCGCCTTGGAGTCAGTGCGGAAAATGTATGCGCGTAACGCATTCAATCCTGCGATGACTTGCACCAACAGAGTATCATTGCCCTCCCTTGACATTGGCAGACACACATCAAAGAAGCTCTTGTGAATGTTGCTGAGGACATCATTGATGCTCACCAGTTCTCAAGCTTGTGGGTTCTTCCTTGGGTACGCCGTTACTTTGTTTTTTGGCTTGTATGACTTCTTTTTGGATGTGGGGTTTGGAGAGTTGGCCTGTGGAACGTCTTCATCTTCGTATTGTCGAGATGGATGCCCTTGACCTCCATGAATACCATCCTTGCTTCAATCCACATGGCTGTCACATGTGTGGATAGGATCTGTCCAAATTCCACATCAAAGAGGAGAAGATGTTGGATGTTGCCAACAGTTGCACCATGATTTGCACCATCAGCAGGTTGGATTCTGCAGTTAGTTTGTTGTTGTATGCATCGCTGAACAGCTGCTTCCACTGTTTGCAGGATGCCCCGTCTGCCAGATCGTCCCTCATCTCCTTTACGAAGGCAATGGGCTCGTCAAATGCGCCCTCTTCCCCAGATGCAGCTTGGAAAGGTTCCAAGCCCCATGTCATCAGATTCCTCTTGCGGAGGATGTCACCCCAACTTCTCTCATGCTGATGACTCCAAGTCCAATGGTTCTCGTTTTCAGTGGGTTGCTTTTTTGTCGTCTTGTTGCCTGGAGAGTCGCTTGCCACCTCGGCCTCCTTGTCCTGGACATCCTTGCGCCATGGTCGGCATCGATCGAGCGCTCTGGTTGACTTTGCCAGAGCTGTTTTGTGCGCCTGTGCACACCATTGTCAAAGATTTTGTTCTAGTACTGATTCTACAGGTTCTACATGAGAATTTTTGTGCTGGTCCTACGTACGTCATCAACTGTGGAAGAGCCATGGGACATTCTTTAGTATGCAAAATTTAGCATTATTTCACACTAAGCTTAGTGTGTTAATACAAAGTCCTGCGCAACCTGCTTTGCTTCCATTGGACAGGGGATGCTGAGGTCATCTGCTGAGCTGTTGGCATGGTGCGGAAAGAGCCTGGTGGCAGTGGTGTTGTTTTCCATGTTGTTTTCGTGTTGTGATTCGTGTGCTTCCAGATTCATTGACACCAAAATAACAAGCCAAGAGGAGAGCAGATGAACAACAGCCAGCAGCCAGAGATGGCTGTTGGCGACGACGAGCAGAGAGGAGGTCCAAAGGAACAAACAGAGAATAGATCTGAAATGAGGACAAGGCCGCAATAAAGAGTAGGCATATGGAGGGAAGGCAGTGTGTGCTGATTGGGACATGGACAAAGATCGACGTCCTGGAACATAAACGGCAGCAGAACCGAGAACAAGACAGTGTGAAAGTCAAGCTGGGGGTCAAGATCTGGATTACCCACTAGCCCACAACTCTGAATTTTGACAACTGATCCATGGCCCAGATGAATCAGCATCCTTGGCATGCCTACCGCTGCCACGCAATCCTCAACACTTCTTCGAAACCAGCCGCCTCACCAACGCTAAATGTGAGTGTGTCGATGATGGGCACGACTGGACATCAAATTGAAGCACGACTGGCGTTTCCAAACCCAATTGCACGTCTACGTCCGTATTCCCAACGTGTTTAGTCATAGACTAATGCGAAAAATATAAACTTTTTAACTACAAGGCTCAGGAGCTTATCACTTCACACATATACTCTCTACGGCATTATAGGATGAACGAAGTCCTCAAACTAAAAATCGGCACGATAATACCTTTGTATCCTGAATGGGGTCGTATGGGTCGCAAGCTACATGCATCGTATTATCAACCACAGCAAACAGCAGCAATACTCTGAACACCAAGGACGAGAACCCAGGCTTCAAAGCAGTGCTCGTACGAGTGTCGAGTGAGACAAACACACGCACAATACCCAAAGCCCCAAAGGATACCATTCACCAACCAACCAACCAACCAACCAACCAACCAACCAACCAACCAACCAACCAACTAACTAACTAACTAACTAACTAACTAACTAACTAACTAACAAGCTTAACCATGAGGCCAATCACATCCGTGGTATCGATACCGACCGCCGCGTCCCAAAGCACCATGATAGCATCAGCATCAGCAACAGTGGAGGACGCGAAATCGGATGCCGCGTCCCCCACATTCAAACTCCTGCTACTGGCGGCAATGGTGCTGCAAAACTCGACGACTGTTCTGGTCAGCAGGTACACGAGGACGGCGGTTCCCAAGGAGGAACTGTACCAAGTCGGCAACCTCATCCTCATCACGGAAGTCGCCAAGCTCATCCTCAGCGCCATTTTGGAACAATTGACAGCAGACTCCGCTTCTGATTGTGATGATGGACAAGGCGGTGGCGGCGGCGGTCTGCTTCATTCCATCCAGGTGCACATCGTGGAACATCCCATGGACGCCCTGAAGAGCTTGGTCCCAGCGCTGCTGTACATGTTCCAGAACTCCCTGTACTACGTCGCCCTGTCGAACTTGGCCGCCCCGATCTTTCATGTCACCTACCAGAGCAAGCTCGTCACCACCGCACTGGTCTCCGTCGTCATGCTGAAGCGCAAGTACAGCCCGCAGCAGTGGGTATGCATCGTGGCGTTGAGCCTGGGGGTGGCCATCGTCGTGCTGGATCAGTCATCGCAGCGGGCCAAGTCGATCGCCACGGCGGCCGATACGGCATCGTTGGTGAAGGGATTGTCCGCCGTCACCATGGCGTGCTTCTCGAGCGCGATGGCGGGCGTTTACTTCGAGAAGGTCGTGAAGGCTGGCAGCAATCGTGCCGTCGAGACGGCGGCCAACGATCAAGCGCGGCCGCCGCCCGTGAGCGTGTGGATGCGCAACATCCAATTGGCATTCTTCACGATCTGCACGAGCATGGCGCGGACGGCATGGAGAAAATACGCCAGCAGCACGCATGCGGCTGTTGAGAGCACCGCCGACGTGGGCCTCCTGTACGGTTTCACGGGATGGGTATGGCTGCTCGTGTTCTTGCAGGCCGTCGGCGGGATGCTGGTGGCGGCCGTCATCAAGTACGCCGACAACGTCATGAAGGGTCTCGCCACGGGCGTCTCAGTCTGCGTGTCGACGCTGGTATCCGTGCTGGTGCTCGGCGAGAAGGCCGGTGGCTCGTCGCTGTCCACCCAGTTCGCCGTCGGGGCCGTCATCATTCTCGCCAGCGTCTACTTCTTCTCCAATCCGATCAGGCTGTCGTCGTCAGCAATGAGCGGAGGCAGCAGTGTTGATGGTGGTCGCAAGAACAAGAAGGAGTAGAGATCAATCTGCAGCACAGCAATATCATCATCATTATTATGGAGCAACAGGCACAAGGCAGTCTCACACACATTTGAATGCGTTGAACGAGCATGAGTAGATGATAGATTGTTCCAGCCGTGCATGTAGCTTTTTTGAATCGTGCACGCTCCTCATGGACGAAGCTGATCAAGTTCGTATTTAGTCGACGTAGTCTTTCGATGGAATATCATGGATTACGATTAGACGTGCTTACGTCACAGGAGAAACATGAATCCGAACCGTTGGAGATTCCCGCCGTGATTCTGGTGGTCTTGGGAAAGCTCGGAGAAACAGCATCGTCACAGCTCAGCGACGCGAAGATTCCTTTGGTATCTTCTGTTGTCACTGGTTGCGCTAGCTTGAGCTACCGGAATTCGGAATGGGAGAAGGTAGTAGTATCGCATGTTGAACCGCAATACGTCAGCAGCTGACGTAACCCCGAAAACAAGACAGAAAAGAATGGAAAGATGATGATGTCAGCACAGCCGTTGCGTCACGCGGCCAATCGAAGCGGAGGCTTGGCTGTTTTGTGCCTGCAGCGTTGCGTTTTCGTTTCCGCATCGTCGATGTCACAATTGCTCTGCGTTGCGATCTCGTTTCCGAAAGCGTTCCACCTGTGTCACCGCTGGTGATTGAGTGATCTGCTGATCAATCGGCCGAGTTTATCGCCACCCACTCCTTCTCGATTCATGGCATCATCGTTCCATCACAAATCATAGAATATTTCCCTAGGACAAACAACTACAAACAGAGTTCCATTCTTCTGTCGCATCGCAACAACCCGCGGCCATCCCACATCTAAACACACAACTTCCCAGTCTACTGATACAGACCTGCCAACATGACATCCATGGCAACGTACTCCGACCAGGCATCGGCCAACGCGGTGCTGTCGCTGAAGCGCAAGCAAGAGGAAGCGGCTGTCGCCATGGGCTCCCACAAGATGATGAAATTCGAGAACCGCAGCGGCATCACCACCGCCCTCCTGCCAAAGGTCCCATGCGCAACGACCTCCATGTCCCACACAGCTCCGCTGATGCCGCATCCCAAGTCCGCGAGGCCCGTGAAGCGCCGCGTGAGCACCTCCAAGGCCCGCGAGATCAGGCTGGAGCAGAACAGGAAGGCAGCGAAGGAGTCGCGTCGACGCAAGAAGGGCATGGTCGAGGAGCTGCAGCGCAGCGTCATCTTCTTCTCCAGGGCCAACGGCGCCCTCAAGCAGCAGAACGACGAGCTCACCCGCATCCTCCTGCAGGCGCAGGCCAAGGTGGCCCTGATAGAGCAGCACGCGCTCCTGCAGAAGCAGCAGCAGGAACGCGCCAAGCAGCAGCAGTTGAAGGAGCAGGCGGCATCGGCACCAGAGCACTCTGGCGCGCAGCCCGCGGCTTGCAACAACAGCGCGCAGGGCACCATCAACGAAGCCTTCGCCATGCCGCAGATGCAACCGGGTGCATCCATGAAGGCCATGGCCAGCTTCCAGCAGGCCGCAACCGCAGCGATGCAGGCCGCTGTGCAGGGCATGGGGCAGCAGGCAGCACCGCAGCCGGCACCGACCCACACCGCACTCATCCAAGATGCTGCAGCTGCCATGATCACGGCGCAGCAGCATGCGGCCTTCAACAACGCGGTTGCCAGCCTCGTCATGCAAGCGGCCAACAACGCCAAGGAGATGAACGGCGATAGTCGGAAGGCCTAAGGCGACACCGCGGTCGCTTGCCATCCATCGCGTTTGCAGCGCGGCGTCATTCTCGTTACGTAGGCTGAACATTGTGCGTAGCAACAACGGCTTCGAATGGGACACGCCCCGAATGGCTTTGCTCGTACTCTTTTCTCCAGTTTTGGTTCCCAGGTGATACTTACTCTCTACACGCTCATATCATACACACCGGTGTACTCCCAGGGAGCACATCGCCTGTATGGTGTGGCCATCCACGATACGGCATGCATCATCTCAAACATTAAATCATTTTAGCTTCTGTGTCACATTACCACAACAACGACGGCAACAGTAACACAACAGTTAGCATTTCATTCGAGGCCTATCGCATTTCACATGTGCAACCCGTTCCAATGCAGAAACGGCAACTGCCTCCCATGCTCATGTTGACGCTGAGGTTGCCGAACCCAAACTGCTGCTGATGTCATCTCCCGAAAATGTCAACACAGATGACGTCCTACTCGCTCCACTTGCGTAGTTTTCTATGTTTGATGGAAAGCTAGGACGATAACATGTGTTCGTCGGAAACCTTCGGGAGTTGCGGTAGTATATATTCAATTTGTAACGACAACGCCCAATCTCAACAAGTGAACACGTGGTCAGCTGTGACGTCGCGAAGCGATTATTTGTTGCGCATCAACAAAGAGTCGAGCAAGTCCAAAGGGAGAGTTTAGTCACGCGCTTTCTTGTCTTTCGATGGGGCACTAGTAACTGCATTGGATAAATGTCATGACAACTCGGGAGTGCACAAGAGTCCCAAGGGATTGGTCATGGCTGTGGCGAATCCGCACAACGACATGAAAAAAACGACCACATAAGTAACACATGCACAATTCGCATTCTTCTTGGGTCCTCAATCAACGACGGATATTTTTGGTCCTGGGTGTGTTGTTGGTCGTTGTTCGTTGTTTGTTCACCGCGGTAGCAATTGTCACGCCGTTCACTAATTCCGGTTGGGCTTTTCCATCTCTCGCATTGGCACCGCGGGAGAAACACGCGTCTCACTCGCTCTGGTCGCAATGGTCATGCGCCCCGCCGGTGTGGGAGCGAGAAGTTTGCGCCTCCTCCCTCTTTGCCATACATGTTCTTGGTACCGTCGTATTATCCGGCAACGCAAACAGATGGCACCCACCGACGGCAGCAGCAGCAACAGTAACGACAACAACAACAAGCTTCTCCCCGCTCAACACATAGCGCAGCCTTCGTGGTCAACGAGGTACCCATCGGCCGTGCCCCTGCCTCCCTCACCATCCTTGATGCCATTCGTCCAACAAAATTTGAAAGTTCCGTCGCTGCTGACCATCATTGCTCATCAACGAGCTCATCGACGAGTGTCAAATCCCCACATCGACTCCACAGCCCACAGTCATCGCAGAGCAGGCCAGAGCGCTGCACCTAACCAATACTCTGCTGTCTTGCCCACCAATACACACCTGGCAGTCACAGCATCGAAGAGTCCCCATCGCTCGGCTCCAAATACAAGTAGAGTAGAGTAGAGTAGAGTCATCTGCATTGCCACCAACATCAGAAGTGCATAAGCAGCAGTAGTTGCAGCAGCCACCAACAACACCACCACCACCAACAACAACAACACCCAGAGTGCTTGACGAGACGACCTGGATAGCCATGGGGCAACACACAACTGGCCAGTATGTCGCCCTTGCGGTGGCGCTGACGACCAGCAGTCTGCTGTCGATCGTCTGCTCGATCCTGATCATCATGCAAATCAAGAAGGACCTCAAGAAGGTGTACCATCGCATCCTGCTCATGATCTGTCTGGGAGATCTGGTGATGAGTATATCCAATCTATTCCACCCGTACCTTCTGGACTCCGAGAGAAGTCCCGCTCCGTACGCTGTTGGGAACGCGGCCTCGTGCTCTGCCATGGGCTTCTTCCTCTACGGTTCGTTCATCTTCCTCTCGATCCACAGCTCCCTCCTCTCCATCAACTTCCTTCTGCAGATCCGTTTCAAGTGGACGGAGGAAAAGATCAAGAAACGGGCGGAGATCATATTCCATATCATCGCCACGACGGTTGGTTTCGGAATTCCACTCGCTGCAATCGCGACGCAGGGGATATCGGCATCGGATCAGATTGGACTTTGCGTGATGATCGCCTACCCGCTCGGTTGCACAACAGATGACGACGTAGAATGCGAGCGCGGAGAGATTACGGAGACGTATGTGGCACCCATGCAATCCTACACGACCTACTTCTTCGGACTGCTGGGCTTCATCTGCACCTTTATCCTTTACCGCACGGTCCGCAGCATTACCCTTCAGAGCGGACGTCATGCATTCGGTGGCGAGGCAGCGACGCCGGACAACGCGCAGCAGAAACGGCTGCGGCTGGTGTCGAGACAATGCGTCATGTACGCTCTGTAAGTTCCATCGCTGATTGAATCTTGCTTGGGTTGCCACGAGTCAGGCCCTGTTGTTTGTGCTGGAGACGCCGTCGTACATTGCATTGTGCTGCCTGGCGTGGTGCACGCAACAGTCCAGACTGCAGCCTTCAATTAGGCAGGAATCTACTCCCACAGAAATTCGCGCTGTCCACAACTCGGCTGGACTCAACTCAACTCACACCGATACCTTCGTCACATCCACATCAACACTTGCCTCTTCCAACTGCATCGAATTGAATCGAATGGAATGGAATGAACACCAAACATCGCTGTCGTCACCAATTTCATCCGCAGCGCATACTTCAACACCATCCTTTGGCCGGGCGTGACTCAATTAGCATTGACCATGATTGACCTCGAAGAGCACGAAGGCGAATTCGGGATCTTTGCTCTGAAGTTCGTGGCATTCCTCTTCTACCCGCTGCAAGGATTCTTCAACTTCATCATCTTCATCATACCAAGGTATCAGCAATGGAGAAGGGCGCTGCCGGACGAGCCATGGATGTACGTTCTGCGGTGCTCTATATCCAGCCAGGATGTGCCCAAGGCTCGCGGTGTAGGGTCGCGGACAGGTTCCGCAAGATCCCAGTACACCTCAGAAACGTCGCATAGGTGCACCTTCGGCAGACCGGGATCAGGTAGATGTCAGGTATCTGAATCGTTCAGCGCTACAAGGCATGCGCCACAGGCATCGTCACCGCCCGCAACAGAGCAAAAGGAATGCAACAGCCCTGAGAGGTCATCAGATGAAAACGAACCAGATATGAGCAAGGTGGTGAAGGAGGAGGAGAAATCCAACTGCGCAAGTCGGGACCACGAGGAAGCATCCAATTCAGGCAGCCCCACAGAATCACTTGACGACAGCCAGCAGAGCACCGATGATGTGCGCACATGATGGTCCGGGATGGTCTCCATCCATGCAATGGCATCTACATGCTGATCATGACCAGTGATCGTGCTCGTCGCTTGCCCAGCTTCTCTGCCGCCGCCGCCATCATCGCTTCCTCCTCCAGTCGCCAGCTCCGGATCCGATGTCGATCGTAACAGCAATTGCATTCACGTGACATCAGATCGCGCTCGCCGTACCAGCCGTGGTCCTCATTCCCGATCGGCAAACTGTCCAGCTCCCTCATGCCTGAGCACAAACGTGATCCGATGTTGACGAAGCCAAGCTCCGCTCGGGGCTGAATCTGCAGGAGGCTGTCAACTCCAGCACATATCGATACGATATTCAGAGTATTCACGAGTGCAATCAATCAACTCCGCGCTCGGTGCTACCGCAGGGAGGCTCCTTTGGTATCACAGCAGCAGCCTTTCGAGCATTGCTGAGCCGTATGCGAGATCGACGATCAAGGATGGGCTCAAGACACGTGACGGCCAAGCAAGCACCACATTTGCATCCATCGGCGTGCACTCGACACGGCTACGGCCAACCAAGTACCGCGTTTGCATCCATTGGTCCGCAACACACAGATAGACCATGTGGTACTGCGAAAAGGAGAAACGATATGGCAGCTCTGCAGTAGGAGCACGCTCTGCCACCTGTGCGTGTCGACCCTTTGGCGATCCCATTATGCCAATACTCGTACGGCCGTGGAAATCATGCTTTGCGCTGACGACGTGTCCTGCATGCGGAGAGAGCGCTGACACTTGGGATGCTGTGGAGCGAAGGCCTCGGACCGCCATGCTCCAGCCAACTCCAAATGCAAGAAGAAGGACTGCTCTACGTCTTATGCTGGGACTCTAGACTGGGACTCATGCCGTTGCCTCGCACTTGTGCTATGAACTAATCTTTGCTCGGTCTAGAAAGACGACTACGGTTTCTTCCCACACATCATGTGGGAGCTATGTGGAATGTACTAAATAATCATAAATGACTTAGCTATCTGAGACGTGCATGGTGAGTCACTATGCCATCTTGCTCGAAGTTGGTTCTTTTGGGGATCTTCAGCAAGCTGGAAAAGGCCACAAAGACGTGTTTTTCTCTGATGACACTTATTCTCTTCTCAACACAACACTCGAAGAACAAAACTGAAGATCTTGACATCTTCCAAGCAAAGCTGGTGACAATCGATGGGTCATGGTCGCAAGGAACCATATCAAAGCTGTTGAAGAGAATGATGCACTAAGTAGAAATTCATATGTAGTGTAAGTTGCATTCTTGTTCTTCGCAAACATGTAGTGCCTTAGTATGGGAAAATGTTTGTGCGCGGGAAAATGTTGCTCGCAAGTTGATCCCGATTACATCATGCTTCGTGTTGTTGTCGCTTAAACAATTGACTCCGTTGCGAAACGTGATCTGTCGAGATGGAGGCGAAAAACTTTTTTTCACCGAAGGGGACGGGAATTCCTGTCACGCCCAACGCGCTTTGGGTTGTTGCCTGTTTCTTGGTGCCTCCTGTGTGTGTTGGTGTGCTTGTTGCTTTCTCTTGTTCGCACGACAGCATCACAATGGACAGCACACAGGTTGTGGCTGCCACCAACGTGCTTCTCCTGCTTGCATCCACACACACACACACTTCACGGTCCGCCCCCCTTGGCGTTTGTGCTGCTGTTTGTTCAACAAACTGGAAGCTCCATCGCTGTCGATCATCTTTGCCCATCACATCCTCGCACTCTGGGCTGCATGACGGAGCAATTTCCAGGACTATACCGTACGAGCTGCTCTGTTGACTTGCCTGCACACGCCTGGAACTCACAGCATCACAGAGTCCTGTTTCTCTGGCGTGGCTCGTAGGTGCTCGCGCCATCCTTCGCGCCAATCTTGGCCGTGATCATCAGCAACAGAAGCCATAGAAACAGCAGGAGCCGCTGCTGTCAACACCCACACCCACAGAGCAATCGACGAGACGACCTGGATGGTCACGAAACTACATACAACTGGCCAGTATGTCGCCCTTGCGGCGGCGCTGGCGACCAGCAGTCTGATGTCGATCATCTGCTCGATCCTGATCATCATCCAGGTCAAGAAGGACCTCAAGAAGGTGTACCATCGCATCCTGCTCATGATCTGTCTGGGAGATCTGGCGATGAGCATGTCCAACATAATCCACCCGTACCTCCTCGACTCCGAGAGGACCACCGCTCCCTACGCAATTGGGAATACGGCGTCGTGCTCCGTTATGGGTTTCTTCCTCTACGGTCCATTCATCTTCCTCTCGATCCACAGCTCCTTCCTCTCTATCAGTTTCCTCCTGCAAATCCGCTTCAAGTGGACGGAGGACCAGGTCAGGAAATGGGCCGAGACGACATTCCATATATTCGCCACAACGGTCGGTCTCGGCATTCCAATCGCAGCAATTGCGACGCAGGGGATGACAACCTCGGAGCAGATCGGGCTTTGCTTGATGATCGCCTACCCGCACGGTTGCATCATAGATGACGACATTGAATGCGAGCGTGGAGAGATCACGGAGACGTATGTGGCGCCCATACAATCCTACACGACCTACTTCTTCGGATTGCTGGGCTTTACCTGCACCTTCATCCTTTACCGCACAGTCCGCAGCATCACTCTTCAGAGCGAACGTCATACATTCGGCGGCGACGAATCTGCGCTGGACGATAGCAAGAAGAAACGGCTGCGGCTGGTGTCGAGACAATGCGTTATGTACGCTCTGTAAGTTCCATGGCTGATTGAATCGGATCGGATCCGGTGGTTGCGCTGGAGGTGCTGTCACGTACGCATCGCATTGCTCTGCACTTCACTGTCTTGCTTTCTATTGCATTACGCTGCGCCCGTGGTATGCGTGCCATTGTGAAGGTTGTTACATTCTGCAGCACAGTCGAAGACGATGGCGTTTGTTGGAACAATAGGACAGCAACGCAAAGAGCACGAACTTTACCCTGTTCACCATCCAGCTTACCCCAAGCCAACTCAATTCAACTCACACTGATGTCTCTTGCCACATCCACATTTGTCTTCTCCATGGAATGGGATGGGTTTGACGTGGATTGGAATGACAATTCCTGTACCACCGATGCTGGTATCGCCAACGCCATCTGCAGCGCATATTTCAACACCATCCTTTGGCCGGGCGTGACTCAACTCATTTTGACATTCATTGACTTCGACGAGCACAAAGGTGAATTTGGGATCTTTGCGCTGAAGTTCGTGGCATTCCTCTTCTACCCACTGCAAGGATTCTTCAACTTCATCATCTTCATCATGCCGAGGTACCAGCAATGGAGAAGAGCGCTGCCTGATGAACCATGGATGTACGTGCTGCGGTGCTCCATATCCAGCCGGGATGTGCCCAAGGCTCGGGGTGTAGGGTCGCGGATAGGCTCCATCAGATCCCAGTACACTTCTGAAGTTTCGCAGAAGTTTACCTACAGCAGACCTGTATCTGGTAGATCACATGCATCTGAACCGTTCAGAGTTACAAGGCACGCTGCGCAAGCATTGTCGCCATCTGCAGCAAAGCACAAAGAATGCAGCAGTCCCAACAGACCATCACGTGAAACTGAACCCGGTGCGAGCACTGCAGAGGAGGAGGAGAAGGAATCCAACACCACTGATCGAGAGCATGAAGAGACATCCGATTCAGTCAGCCCGACAGAGGCACTTGACGATAGCCAACAGAGCACCAATGAAACTCGCACATGATGGTCCTGGCATGGTCTCCATCCATTGAGTTCAACGGTATGTACGTCGTGGTCATGACACAAATCATGCTCCTGATGCGCCCAACTCATTCGCCTCCTCCACTCGCCGGCTCTGACTTTGACGGCGACAAAGATCAGGGCTGCATTTGCGTCGCATCTGATCACGCTCTCCGTACCGGTCATGATCCTCACTTCTGATTGGGAGATCATTTTGTGCCGAACCATCTGAGTACAAACGCAAGATCCGATGTCAATGGGAGCAAGTCGACGTCGAAGTTGAACCTGTTGGGAGTTCGCGACTGCAGCGCTTGCCGACAAGACATCATGAGTGTTCACGAACGCAATCAATTGAATGTAGCCTCGTCGCTGTCGCAGAATCCCGCGATGAACCAAATGGCTCAGAGAGGCTCGCTCTGATACCACAAAAGCATGTGGCATTGTGAGAAGAAGAAACAATACGATGGCGCATCCTGACACACAAGTCATGCAGAATGCTCCGCTACACCCTTCAGCACCTCCGTTGTCGACGTGCAGGACACTGTCCGGAGACAGGAGAGGCGACATTCTTTCACCTCGACTGGACCCTTGCCGAATCTGCATCTGCTGCTGCGCGACAAGATGATTCGAACCAGGGAACTGCGGCTTCGTGTGGGACGGTGGGAGAAGCAAGGAGAGGACGACCTTGCTCGGGAGTGGACGAGTCGGCCAGATTCTGGAAGGGTTGTCACTTGGAGAGAGACTGTTGAGACGACTACCACAGCACAGGCTCGGTCCTGTTGGGTTTCTTCGAATTGAAAAGGAAGTTGTCGATGGCATCCATGCTGTCAGCAACCGCGCATGAGGGCAGGCTGGACAACAAGCTCAATGCCTGCGATGTTTGGCGAAAACTATACCTCTCTGGAACAGGCAAGATGTTGACCTGGCGACGCTGTGATTCATGAAGAGGATGTGCACGACCTCTAGCCTCGAGCAGAGTCTCCATCGGGTTCATGACATGACCAAAGATAGAGCTTTTCTCCACACAAGCATAGCAGAGCAACAGCGCTTCGACATGCACGCAGCCGTTCCCATTAGTCCTCTGTTCATGGCTCGTACCTCAGCCCGATAGACGTTGCTGTTACGACATTTCCCTTTGTCCGCATTCGCACACACGTGGCTCTCGGGCTGGATAATAGATTAATTCTCCACACAAACAACCACGAGGGGCGTGGCCATGCTGGGAATGGAGCCTTTCGGCGTTCAGTGTTGCCGATGTGGGGAGATTGCGTGGTGGTCGTGTTTCTCGGTGCCGGTTGCTCGTTCTTGTTTTTGCGTTCTGTGGCGGGAATTCGTGAATGCCTATGTGGCAACAACCACAGAGAGAGTAGAGGCCTATCGCATTTCACATTCACACCCCTGTGCTCATGTCACATGTGGCACTCACGTTCGGATTTCACATTGGTACTCGTGACTAGTTCGTGATCTACTCAGAAAGACGACCAACATGACTGAATCGGCTTCTCTTCTGTAGAATAGAGCTCTAGTTTAGACTGCTCTGATATGAATGCTCCTTGCATGTTATCGCATCACTTGTTGAGACCAAAGGTTGATAGGATCATTAATGGGTGTGCTCTGAGTTGCACGCAACGCACATCCCTCTTTCTTCTCTTAGGAGCTTCGTGTTCTGAGAGTTTCGCTGCCATCTCTTCTGTCTCAACTTTGCTACTAACAGAGGTCCGGTAACATATGCGCAAGCACTTTGTCCCTGCTGATTCATAGCTTGTTCAAGGCTCTGTTGCCAATATCGATGACAGAGACCTCTTGATCACTGTATCATGGAGATGGATCAGCAGTTTGTTGTCCAATAGAAGGTCTCCACGCAGTCTACACAGAACTATTGCGATTGCGCGTTGGGTTGGTTGGAGACCAACAACGACTTCCGATATGGCAGTCAGGATCTCCAAAAGATGCAAAATGCGCGTTGGTCGAAGTCCCTGGTCGTATCTGACTACACTAGTCCTCAGAGCATCAGGAACACGCCGTGGATGTTGTATCGGGTGAACTAGGATATGAGCAAAGATTCCTCAGCTGGATCATGAAGGGGTCCTTTTATATTTGCGCGTAGATATCATATGTGAAGCTTACAGGCATATTCGACATCTTAATCGCTCTCTATCGCTCCATGCACCTCTCATTCGGAATGCTAGTTTCATCATCACTAGCATCTCAAAAAAATATCATTGTTACGACAAGGACGACTCAACATTTCTGCAAATGAAGAGAAATGATTGGCCATTCGTTTCGTTCCAACACGTGGAAGGTTGGATTGCCGGGACTGCAATGTGAAACTCAATTGTGTTTTTGGCTCCTAAAACGCAATCGAGTTTCACTTTCCGAGGGGGAAGTTCGCATGTTGCCCCTCTAAAAATATCATTATCAGGTTATTTTGTACCGTGGGACTCCCAATGTGAAATGCGATAGGCCTCTAGTCACGAACATCAACGACAGGGACAACACCACCACAAACACAACCGGTCTTCTCCTCCGATCCCAACCATGACCGCACAATCGCATCCCAACACGGCCTTCGGCATCTCCCACACCGCTCTTTCCGCAACCTGGAAGTTCCACCACTGTCGATCATCTTTGCTGATCAACAAGTCCTGTTCTCTGGCGCACCATCGTTTGCGCTCATTGTCATTGTCGCCAACAACGACACTCACAGAGCAATCGACGAGACGACCTGGATGGCCACGCAACTACATACAACGGGTCAGTATGTCGCCCTTGCGGCGGCGCTGACGATCAGCAGTCTGCTGTCAATCGTCTGCTCGATCCTGATCATCATCCAGGTCAAGAAGGACCTCAAGAAGGTGTATCATCGCATCCTGCTCATGATCTGTCTGGGAGATCTGGCGATGAGCACATCCAACCTATTCCACCCGTACCTTCTGGACTCCAAGAAAACTACCGCTCCATACGCGGTCGGGAATACGGCGTCGTGCTCCGTCGTAGGCTTCTTCCTCTACGGTTCCTTCCTCTTCCTCTCGATCCACAGCTCCTTCCTCTCCCTCAACTTTCTCCTGCAGATTCGATACAATTGGACGGAGCAGCAGGTGAAGACGCGGGCCGAGACCATGTTCCACATCATCGCCGCAACGGTCGGTCTCGGAATTCCAATCGCAGGCATCGCGACGCAGGGGATAACAACCTCAGAACAGGCCGATCTTTGCTTGATGATCGCCTACCCGAACGGTTGCATATCAGATGACAATGTTGAATGCGAGCGTGGAGAGATCACGGAGACCTATGTGTTGGCCGCGCAGTTGTACACGACCTACTTCTTTGGGTCATTGGGCGTTGTGTGCACCTTCCTCTTGTATCGCACGGTCCGCAGCGTCACCCTTCGGAGCGACCGCCATGCCTTCGGCGGTGAAGAGGAAGCGCTGGACGATAGCACGAAGAACCGGTTGCGGCTGGTGTCGAGACAATGCGTCCTGTACGCGCTGTAAGTTCTATCGGCGATTCAATTTCATGCAGGTTGCTGCGGATCAGATCCGGTGGTTGTGCTGGAAATGGTGCCACGTACGCCGCAATATTGCGTCGTGCGTCGCGCTGTGCGGCGCATGCGATAGCCATGGACTAAAACCTTCTTTGATACGTCCAGGAGTAGATGAAGTATGCTGGCGAACAAGTCATCAATCCGCCGAGCATGAACTTCGCGCTATTCACGATTCGACCCAGCCCAGCTGAACTCAATTCAATTCACTTCACATCGATGCCTTTTGCCACATTCACATTCAAACTTGCCACCTCCACCCAATGAAATGGAATGGAACGATGTAACCAAACACTGCAAATCAACGGCCACCACTATTGTGCTCTTCCTTCCATCCACCATTCACTCTCGACACTGACAATGCCATCCTCAGCGCATACTTTAATACCATCCTTTGGCCAGGCTTGGCCCAATTCACGTTGGACAATATTGACTTCGACGAGCACAAGGGTGAATTTGGGATCTTCGCGCTGAAGTTCGCAACATTCCTCTTCTACCCACTGCAAGGATTCTTCAACTTCATCATCTTCACCATGCCGAGGTACCAGCAATGGAGAAGAGCGCTGCCTGATGAGCCATGGTCTTACGTGCTGCGGTGCTCTGTATCCAGTCGGGATGTGCCCAGGGTTCGACGTCCAGGGTCGCGGACAAGTTCCACAAAATTCCATCACCCGTCAGAAGCTTTACATTTCCGCATCTCTGACAGACCTCCATCTGGTAGATCACATGCATCTGAACCGTTCAGAGTTACAAGGCACGCTGCGCAAGCATTGTCGCCATCTGCAGCAAAGCACAAGGAATGCAGCAGTCCCAACAGATCATCACGTCAAACTGAACCCGGTGCGAGCACTGCAGAGGAGGAGGAGAAGGAATCCAACACCACTGATCGGGAGCATGAAGAGACATCCAATTCAGTCAGCCCAACAGAGGCACTTGACGATAGCCAACAGAGCACCAATGAAACTCGCACATGATGGTCCTGGCATGGTCTCCATCCATTGAGTACAACGGTATGTACGTCGTGGTCATGGCACAAATCATGCTCCTGATGCGCCCAGCTTATTCGACGGTGACAACGATCAGGGTTGCATTTGCGTCGCATCTGATCACGCTCTCCGTACCGGTCATGGTCCTCACTTCTGATTGGGAGATCATCCTGTGCCGAACCATCTGAGTACAAACGCAAGATCCGATGTCAATGGGAGCAAGTCGATGTCGAAGTTGAACCTGTTGGGAGTTCGCGACTGTGGCGCTTGCCGACAAGACATCATGAGTGTTCACGGATGCAATCAATTGAATGTAGCCTCGTCGCTGTCGCAGAATCCCGCGATGAACCAAATGGCTCAGAGAGGCTCGCTCTGATACCACAGCACCGTGTCAAGCCTGGACACTTGTGACCCGAATGTGAGAACCATGAACGCTGCTCTGTCCATGAAAGACGACGGCCAACCTATTCTATTTCGTGAAAGCATGGATACAGATGTCGAACATGTGCTCCATTCGGCCATTGCTACAGCTACGGAAGTATCGCGTTTGCATCCAACTATGCGCACCACACCACAAACGTACGTGGCATTGCGAGAAGAAGAAACAATACGACGGCACATCCTGACACACAGGTCATGCAGAATGCTCCGCTACACTCTTCACCGCCTCCGTTGTCGACGTGCAGGATACTGTCCAGAGACAGGAGAGGCGACATTCTTTCACCTCAACCGAACCCTTGCCGAATCTGCATCTGCTGTTGTGCGACAAGAGGGTTCGAACCAGGGGACTGCGGCTTCGTGTGGGATGGTGGGAGAAGCAAGGAGAGGCTGACCTTGCTCGGGAGTGGACGAGTCGGTCAGATTCTGGGAGGGTTGTCACTTGGGGAGGGACTATCGGGACGACTACCACAGCACAGGCTCGGTCCTGTTGGGTTTCTTCGAATTGCCAAGGAAATTGTCGATGGCACCCATGCTACCAGCAACCGCGCATGAGGGCAGGCTGGACAACAAGCTCAATGCCTGCGATGTTTGGCGAAAACTATACCTCTTTAGAACAGGCAAGATGTCGACCTGGTGGCGCTGTGATTCATGAAGAGGATGTGGGCGATCTCTGGCCTCCGCCAGCGTCCCCATCGGCCACCCGCAATGGCTTCTCGCTCATGGATCGTCCTTTGGATGGTTATTGGGCCTCTGTGACACATTCAGAAAGGTCGGAGAAGGGGTGTTCCGTGTCCAAGATATTCTCTTGGGTTCACGACATGAACAAAGATAGAAGCTTTTCTCCACACAAGCAAAGCAGAGCGCAAGCGCTTCGACGTAATTGCTCCCGTTCGTCCTCTGTTCATGGCTCGTACCTAAGCCCGATCGACATTGCTGCCGCTACAATTCCCCCCTTGTTTGCGTTCGCTGATACGTGACTTCCGGGCTGGATAACAGATTAATTCTCCACACAAACAACCAAGAGGGGCGTAATCACTCCAGGAATGGAACCTTTCGACGTCCGGCGCTGTCGTTGTGGGAAGATTGTGCGTCAACAACTCCAGAGTCACGAACATCACATAAAGCCTTCTCCTCCTCCGATCCCAACCACACTCACACAATTTCAACTCAACGCAGTCTCTGACATCTCCGACGCTGTTCATTCCACAACCTGAAAGTTCCACCACTGTCGATCATATTTGCTGACCAACAAGTCCTGTTCTCTGGCGCACCATCGTTTGCGCTCATTGTCATCGTCACCAACAACGGCACCCACAGAGCAATCGACGAGACGACCTGGATGGCCACGCAACTACATACAACGGGCCAGTACGTCGCCCTTGCGGCGGCGCTGACGATCAGCAGTCTGCTATCGATCGTCTGCTCGATCCTGATCATCATCCAAATCAGCAAGAACCTCAAGAAGGTGTATCATCGTATCCTGCTCATGATCTGTCTGGGAGATCTGGTGATGAGCATATCCAACGTGCTCCACCCGTACCTCCTCGACTCCGAGAGGACCACCGCTCCGTACGCAATTGGGAACACGGCATCGTGCTCCGCCATGGGTTTCTTCCTCTACGGCTCCTTTCTCTTCCTCACGATCCACAGCTCCTTCCTCTCCCTCAACTTCCTTCTACAGATTCGATACGAGTGGACGGACGAACAGGTCAAGAAGAGGTTGGAGACCATGTTCCACATCATCGCCACAACGGTCGGTCTCGGAATTCCAATCGCAGGCATCGCGATGCAAGGGATAACAGCCTCGGAACACAATGGGCTTTGCGTGATAAGGGCCTACCCAGATGGTTGCATAGCAGATGACAATGTTGAATGCGAGCGTGGGGAGGCTGCAGATCCGTATCTGTCAACGATGCAGTTGTACACGACCTGCTTCTTCGGATTGCTGGGCGTTGTCTGCACCTTCCTCCTGTACCGCACGGTCCGCAGCATCACCCTTCAGAGCGACCGCCATGCCTTCGGCGGTGAAGAAGCAGCGCTCGACGATAGCAGGAAGAACCGGTTGCGGCTGGTGTCGAGACAATGCGTCCTGTACGCGCTGTAAGTACCCTCGCTGATAGAATCTCGTCCGGGTTGCTGTGGGTCAGATCCTGTCGTTGCGTTGTGCGGTGTATGCGACAGTCAAAGACTGAAACTATATTTGGCACGAGATGACAACGTTGGGCAAAACTCAGATCAACTCGGCTCAATCCAATTCACATCGATGCCTTTGTGTCGCACTCACATCGACATTTGCTTGTTCCGCTGCATCGAATCGAATGGAATGGAATGGAATGAAATCAAACACCAACCATCGACGCCAATCACCACTATGCTCTGCATCCCATCCACCGCCACCACCACCACCAACCACAACAACAACAATGCCATCCGCAGCGCATATTTCAACACCGTCCTTTGGTCGGGCGTATCTGAATTGACGATGAGAATGATTGACTTCGACGAGCACAAGGGTGAATTTGGGATCTTTGCTGTGAAGTTCGCGGCATTTCTCTTCTTCCCACTGCAAGGATTCTTCAACTTCATCATTTTCATCATGCCGAGGTACCAGCAATGGAGAAGAGCACTGCCTGACGAGTCGTTGATGTACGTGCTGCGGTGCTCCATATCCAGCCGGGACGTGCCGAAGGCCCAGCGTCCAAAGTCGCGGACAAGTTCCACAAAACTCCATCACCCCTCGGAGACGCTGCACAAATGCATTTCCAGTACACCCGCACCTGGCAGGTGGGACGCAGATGAACTACCCCGAGTTACAAGGAACGCGGCACAGGCGCCACCATCATCTGTGATGAAGCACAAGGAATGCGGCAGCAGCTCTTGCAGGTCACCAGGTGGAAGCGAACCAATATTTGCACCGAAGGAGGAATCCAACAGCACTGATCGGGAACATGAAGAGACAGTCAATTCAGGAAGCCCCCCAGAGTCACTCGACGGAATCCAATAGAACACCAATGATTCCACGCACATGATGGTCTAGGATCGTCACCGCCAGTGCAATGCCCCTCTACGTCTTGATCATGACAAGTGCCGTGCTCCTTACTTGCCCGACTTCTCTGTCGCCGCTGCCTCCTCCTCACCCAAGGATGACTGCATTTACGTCACATCTGATCGTGCCCTCCACCGTACCAGCCATGGTCCTCACCCCCCATCGGAAGAACGTCCTTTGCCCTCCTACCTGAGCACAAGCGTGATCCGATGTGGACAGAACCAAACTCCACCCGGGGCTAAACCTGCAGGAGATTGTCAACGCGGCACTTGTCAAAGAGGCATTCAGAGCGTTCATGAACAATTCAATCAAATGCGCTCTCGGTGCCGTCGTTGAAAGCCCCCTTTTCATGACGGCAGCCTTCTGGACATCGCTGATTCGCAAACGGGATCATTTATAAATGGTGTGGTCAGGAAATATGACGGCCACCAGGATTTGCGTACGCCCGTATAGATCTGGGCGACCAGCTTGGACAATACTCAACACGGCCACATCTATGGAAGTATCGCGGTTGCATCCATCCGTGCATATGACATCGTGAGAGCATGTGGCATCACCAACAGGAGAAGCATATGGCAGCGCTGCAGCAAGGCTCTGCAAATACTACTGCGTCCGTTAAAGTTTCGGCCTTGACGCCACACCGCTCGAAGCGCCGAAACATTACGGACGGAGTGGTACAGGACAACCGTTTGCAGCTCATGCACAAGCACCAACATCCCTTGGGCGAAAAATGCACATTTCTGGTAGACATGGAGGCAGCAAACATGGACATGGCCACACCTACAGTTGCCTGCCTTTGATGACGCAATAAGCATTGCACAATAAATAGTCTGACATATAAATATTGCGAATCTATTCAGTGAATGGTTTACCACGAGCAGTTTGTCTGTACCGCATCCCCGCCATACCGGAGTACGAGCGGGCAGCGTTCTGCCCTCTGAAAAACTGGATCTCTGTTGTTTGCTCTCGTGATTGCTGCTTCATTCTCCTTTGTTGTTGTTTTGTAGTTTGCCCAAAATTTGATGACGGCCACGGCCGACCATTACTGTATGTTTGCTTCCATGATGTCGTCCAGCCCTTCCTCCAGCGTCCCTGGCACACCCGCCATTGACATGAGACCCGTTGGCATGGCATTGCCCACACCTCCCATGCCAAAATGCTTGGCCTTGGTGGGTTCCTTGGCCGAGTCGAAATGGTAGGCGCGATTTTCCAACGGCGAAAAGGCGGAGGATTGCAAGAAGTTCATGACATCTTCCGAGCAGCGCGTGGATTGCTGAGCGAGGTCCAAGGGCGTCATGGAGTTGAAGTTCCTCATTTCCAACGCCTTCGGATAGAGCTTGTAGAGCTGCTTGACGATGGAGACTGCGGCGCCGGAACTCACGGCCGTATGCAACGGGGTGTTGGCGCGGCGATCCGGCACTTCGACGCATTTTGGATTCGTTTGGTACAGCACCTGGAGGATCGATGGATCGCACTTTGTTTGGATGGCAATCGCGAGCGAACTGGATCCCTCTTGTCCATCCTTCTGCACGAGGACGTTGGGATCGGCCTGCGCCAGCATCTGCACGACTTCCGCGGTTGCGTTGTGCTTGATGGCGATGTTGATTGGGTATCCGTAGACATCGCCGCCGCTTTGTCGCCCGTTGGCGTCCGTCGTTGTGATAGGCACAGCACGGCGCACCGCGTTGGGGTCTATGCGGATGGCCGATTCCACAACAGCTGCAGTCGTTGGATACAGCCGACAGGATTGATGCAGGAGACTGGAATCGGTGGAGATGGCGTCGCCCGAAGCTGCGCCACCGTTGTTTCTCATCCCCTGGCTGGATTTGTTGACGACGGCGGATCCCGACACACCGGCCATGGGGAACGCACCGCTACGCCTGGCGGCAACTCCGTTATCGGCGTGCAGGATACTACCAGGAGACAGGAGCGGCGGCATTCCTCCGCTTTGGCCAGACCCTCGCTGCATCTGCTGCTGCTGTTCACGTTGTTGCTGCTGGTTTTGTCCCTGCTGTGCATCAGGGAACTGCGGCTTCGTGTGGGATGGCGGGAGAAGGAAGGAGAGGTCGACCTTGCCGGGAGCCGACGAATCTGTCAGATTCTGAAAGGATTGCCTTTTGGAGAGTGATTTCTGAGACGACTGCCGCAGCAGGGATTGGGTCTTGGTGAGCTTCTTTGAATTCCTGAGGAAGTTGTTGATGGATGTCGAGGACGATCCCGATGCCGCCATGCTGCCCGCCGCCCCGGAGGATAGGAGGTTGCGGCTGCTGTGCCTCCTGGATGCGAGTAGCTTGGAGATGCTGGAGGTGGACTTGGTGGAGACCAGCTTGGAGGGGTCCTTCTTCATTCCCTTGCTGCTGAGGAGCTTCGCGAAGAGGGCGGAGCTCGATCTCTTCGTCGAGCTTCCCCACGTGGCATTCTTCTGTCCAGATTCGTCTGGTCCCGATATTTCGATGGCGGCCAAACGAGATCGGCTCCCGGCGTTGATGTAGCCGGAGCTCGTGTTGGCCGCATGGCGCAGCTTGGACCTCGATATGCTGGCGGCGATGGGTCCTCTGGAGGGTCCCGACAGGACAGCGGATGAAATGGCGTTCCTTGGCAGACCCGAGACGCGGTTGAATCCCGGTGCCATCATGCCGCGGGCGTTCTTGTTGTTGCTGAAGGAGAAGTTAGCGTTGCCCATCCCGCCGTTGCCGGAGCCGCCGGATGTGTTGTACTTGGCCTTGAGGACGCGGGCGAGCATGCCGTCGGACATGGTGGACTTGAGCTGTGAGGCGTTCATGTTGTGGAAGACGGAGGAATGGGTGCCTGGGTTGTTGGGCCTTGAGGCGTTGTTGGTTGGCTGCGTGGAGTTCTGCTGCTGCTGTTTCAGTTTCTTCTCCTTGTAGAGTTCAAATGGCGACATGGACGCATCGCCTGCCGTTGACGACAACGACGATGCCTGCATGTTCTGTCCTGAGGAACCGAGTTGCATGCCCATGGGACCGCCGATTCCCAGCGATGTTTCGGATGGGCTGGCCAGCATTGGAATTTCGTCCAATGTGCTGGCATCGAATATGCTGCTGCTGTTGTTGTTGTTGTTGGTATTGCTGTTGTTGTTGTTGCCCTGCATGGCTGCCTTGCGGCTTTTTTGGAGGGCATTGTTGCCTTGGAAAAGCGTGGATAACGATGGCGACGCGTTGGTCGGGAAGACGGACGCAAAGGTGGAGTTGCCTTTCGTCTTGATTCGGTTGTTGCTGAATTGGTGGTTGCCGTTGTTGGGGACAGCCGCGTTCCCAAATGCAATGTCTGTGGTGGCATCGTCGACGGGATGGAAGCTGGCAGACTGCTTCATGCCGGAAACGGCTTTGTTCGTGGCGCCAGAATTCATGTTTCGGTTGGATGGCACGTTGCGCTGTTGCTGCCCCATGGCGACGTCGCTGTTGATCGCGCCATTGGCGGACGCGTTGACGCCAGGATACGGCAGACCGAACTGAAGGCTGTTGGAATTGGAGGGGGCCGGTCCCATGCCCGCACCTGGGGCTGGCCTGTTGAAGGAGCCGGACAGCATTCTGCTATCGCTCTTGTCAGCTGATGACGAGTTGTTGGAGTGGTGCGACATGGCTTGCAACGACAAGGAGTTGTTGTCCGTGTGGAGACCGTCATCCGCGATGCCAGCGCTGTTGTGCAGAGGCGGTGTGCTGCTGGAGTGGTTGGAGTGGAATTTGGAGATGCTGTTGTTGTTGTTGTTGTTGCTGTTGTTGCCATCTTCGCCTAGATTGTTGGCTGATGACATGAAGTCCATCATCATGGAGATGGATCCATTCATGGAGCCGTTCATCGACAGGTTGCCGAGCGTGAGGAAGGCATCCGTATCCACATCTCCGCTGCCAGCACCGCCAGCGCCTCCTCCGAGCATACTGGATGCCCGGAAGCTGCTGTTGTTGACATTGGCCAAGGACTCCGAGTTCATATCATCCGCATTGTCTCTGAGGAACTTGTCGAAGAAGTCGCCGTCGCCGCCGACTGAATCCTCCAGCGACGTCGTCGCGAAGGTGGATGCGGATGCCAGATCTTCGTTCTTCATTGTGCCGCTGCCACTGCTCATTGTGAGTGCTGTATCCAGCGTGTTCATGGCAGGTCGTTTGTGCTCTTGCTTGTGCTCTTGCTTGGTTGGTTGTCAATGGGTCAATAGGTCTATGGATGGACTGTGTCCTGATTGTTGCTGTTGGAACGCTGTTGTGTGCTGAAGGTAGAGCAGCGAGAACGAGTGTTGTGGTCGATGAGAAGGATGGTTCTGCCCTCCGACTTGTTTGCTTCGGTGGCGTCGCTGCTGATGCCGGCTTGTGGTGCGTTTCGGCTGTCTCGATTTCTGTCGCTGCTGTTCGATGGGGATGTGTGTCCCAAGTTGCAACAGAGCACAATAGTTCGCAGACTGCTGCTTCTGATTCAAAGTCGCTGCTGTTGTTGCTGTTGTTGTGATTAGTGGACACCAACAGGTACAGGCCCTCCTTCAATGATCACTGTGATCGTGCCAAGAATGGAATCACCAAGGGATGCGGTTTATGCACAACTTGGGCAAGAGTGGCTGGAGCACGAACAATGCCTGAGTGATCTTGTGTGTACGAATGCTCTCTTCCGTTGTATAATACCTTGTGCGGTACTCCTTGGCGCGACGCTGTTGTGGTAACGATTGCACGACCTCGGAATCCGATCGCTATCACTCTCTCTCCCTTGTCGTTTTCTTGATGCTGATTCTGATTCTGGTTGTGTTGATGTTGATGTTGACACTGGTTGAGTGAAGGTGGTGCCTGATTGAGAAGTCGGGGCTATGTGATGATACTATGTCTCGGCAGGTGTTGACGTTTGATGGACCTTTGTCTGGTCGTTCTTGCGTTTGTCACCGAGTTTTGCTCTGTGACCGTGAGCGCAGGCTCTTGTTGAAGGGCGATTGTGCTGTTATGGTTTCCTTTGGACTCTTTGTCGTTTGTTGTGTTTTGTCGTTGTTTGCTACGTGCTGTGCACGTACTTGAAAGCGAAGTACGTGTTGTGCGTAAGTGCGCGAGCGTGGTACACGCAATTTGGTCGGGTTAGGCTATTGGGAGGGGTCTCTCTACCACGGTTTGGTCGAGGGAGCGCATGAAGGCGTCCGTGCCTGTTGCCGTTGTGGGGAAGAAGTTCTCTCAATTGCGTTGGCACAAACGCAGAGGGATCGCTATTTTCTGTTATTTTCCACTCCTTGGCTTCACCATTTGACGGTGGGAAACCACCACGAGAGAAAAGAAGCTGTGTGTTTGGGAGTCGATTCTGCTTCTGTCATTCTTGTTTCTGCTGTCATTCTTGTGTTGCGCCTTGTGGATTTCTGTGCAATTGTCGCAACCATTACCACAACTTTCGTGCTGATTCAGCACGGACACGGCCAAGATTCACTCTCCAGTCTTCTTGAGAAGTTAGAGCACGTACTGTCCTCACCGGTTGTGCGGCACAGCAGTGACTTGTTCGCCGTTGGCGTCGATAGCGCGTGGATGCGCCGTGTCACACGTTCTGTCGCTGTGTCTTTGGTGGTGCTCGCGAAGATGCCGTTATCGTGTCGTACCAACGCGTGCTGCGCTGTGTTCCAAATTCGACGCAGACAGAGAAAAATGTCAACGGTTGAGGTCGGCGACCGAAAACCTGGTTCATCAGACAAGATGACAGAATTGAATCGCCCTTGCGACACAACATTCAACTTGTGTTCGTGATTGCAAGAAAGATCGACGTTTTTCTGTGAACCCGTGTCCCCAAATCGACCGTCCGACACATCTGCTCCATTTCCTCACGCAACTCGTTGTCGTTGTCGTTGATAGACGCAGATGGAGATGGAGATCCGCACCTCGAAAATGAAGGAGAGAAAGATGGAGCAATCTTGCAATGGAGTCGAGCAAGGCATCTTCGAATTGGACTATCTCTCGCTCTCTCTATACTTCGCTTTAGCCTGTGCGGAAGAAATAGGTCAAGAATCGTGAGACATTCTATTGTTGATGTCAACTTGAAGTTCCGTCGGTTAAGTCTCGTCACATTTAAGGTGACTGTGTGTCGGTCGCAGCTCCCCCTCCATAAGAACGCCCAACTACGGAAACAATCACAAAGAAGCCACCAGACAGACAGATGAAGGCAACAAGCAAACAACGGAAGTACGAACAAAGGACAAGAAACGAGCAATGGAGCCAAAGAACGCAACAGCCGCATCAACAGCAACTTGAGGTCCAAGACAAGAAGAGAACGAAGAGGAGAGAGGCCAAGACAACGCGAGGGGCCATCTCCCTGGCGTAATCCAACCAGACGTGGGCATCGACAACCGGAGAGGGAAAGGAGGCACGAACAGTGTGCAATTCGCTTCGTGTCAGTTGCAAGGAGCGAGTGCGCATCGTGTGCATGAGGAGACATGGTGCGCATCTCGCTCACCTCTGGAAGGATCCTGTAGCTGGGTGGAGGGATCCTGACCCTTCGCAATCGCATCGAGTTGGGTGCTGGCGGATTTCATGTTGGGGGACTGCGCCGCACAGCCGCCGAAGACCTTGGTTGTTGACAACAACCACGTTCGGCAGTTCGTCCCAGATTCGGTGACGCCACATTGGATGCTGGGCTGCATGTGACAAACATCGTATGAGGCGCTCCCCCACAAACCAGCCCAAAGATTCGAGGATGGCCTTTCAGCTGAAACAAACGGCGCCGATTCTGGCGAAAAAGAGTGCGGATGGACGAGAGGATCAGCAACGATGATGCCCATGATGCCGATGACATGCATCCATGCATCCATCCATCCATCCACGCATCCATCCATCCACGCGGGATGTTGGGGGTGCCGGGCGTGCAATACGCACAGTCTGAATACGTATCACACCTCATGGAACGAACACGCAGCGACTCTGAATCCAAGTCCAAATGTTCGGCACGTTCAGCACGTTCAGCACGTTCAGCTCGTCCATTGCTCGGCTCAGTTCCCACGCAACAGAAGAACCAACGCGAAGAGCCCATGCCCGAGAAATCGGGGAGTTGGAAATGTGAGACCAACACCTTGTGATTGCGCAGCCCTTTTCGCTTCATCCATCTTCTTCTCTCCTGAGATCACTCGATCAATTGCTCATCCACTCACGCACTCAATCACCCACATTACCTTGTTTCTGCTTCTGTTTGTTGGCATCAACTCGACATCACACAACATCTGCTTCCAACCAGACACTTCAAGCTGGCCGGTACTGCTGCATTCGCTCCACTCCACTCCGCTTCGCTGTACTCCATTAGACAATCGCGGTTTGAGTAGCACTCAATCCAACACTCGAGTTTCACACTCTCCCATGATACTGATGGAGCAGAACGCAACACGATGCACACAACGCGCACGTGCAGGCAACCGCTCTCCCTCCAAACGAAGAGCACAGTGTGCATTTTTGTGTGCCTTGTCAAACTTTGTGACGGAGTGTTTCATGTGCAATGTCACACTGGAACGTCGTCAACGACTCAACGAAGAGTTGGCAAGCCGTGCGAGCCGGCCGCGCCGACAGAATCTTCCACGACGTACACAATTTCCGACACTGCATCCACAAAATACATCTTTTGAACACATCCAGGATCGCAGTGTTGGCAAAAGAGTTTCAATGTGTTGCGGTGTGAACGAAGGAGACGCACGCACATTGCGGGCACGCCTCTTCGACGACAACAACAACACCGGCAGGTTCTTTCTCCTCCGGCATCACGCAACTTTCGACTTGATGGCGCTCACATTCATCAACAGTGACTTGGAGCAAACACGGATGAACATCGAATACAAACCAACAAGAAACAAGACAGAAGAAACAACCAACAGCTGCCACCACAACTTTCTCTGCCACTGCCGTCGGTGCTGATACAATATGGATGCCGATGCCCTGGTGGTGATGGGTTTGAATTCAAACGGACGCAGCGGATGCGAACGAGATCATCAACAAGGCCATCCACTTTTGGCCTGACTGTATCTGACACATTCACTGCACGAATGGGCAGTCAAGATGGACGAGGAGATGGACCCGACCAAAGAATCATCGCAACCAACCTGGATCCTTCCGCTGTCATGCGAGACTATTCCTGCCATGTTTGCTTTTTTCTCACAACTCAACAAAATCCCACTTCGACGCTCGATACATCCTCACCAGCATCAGTGTACATTGCATCAAGCATACACTCCAAGTCTCCTACTCCATACCGTTTTACAGTGCGTGCACCTCGTCTCTACTCCACCACCAGTGACGACGAACACACATACACACACACACCCACCCACACCAAGAACAAACCCACCAAAGTCGGTCCACGGCAAACCCACCAACGTTCTTTCGTCGCCGCATACAAACACACAAACAAACACACTCCCTTCCTGCCATCCATACTATTTCAACATCAAAAACCTGAAGTCAATCCCTCACTCTGACCCTTACACCTGCGCACCTCCGCTCCAGTCCTGTGAGTACGACACACCCAAGCCTTCGTCGGATTGGCAAATCAGGCGATGGTAATCATGTTCCGGATGCTGGGTCTGCTGCTCCCGCCACTGCTGCTGCTGCTGCTGATGATGATGATGATGATGATGGCAATGATGACGAATGGTGTTGAAATGAAGTCAATTGCCATCAGCATCCGGCAAGAGGCTATGGACCCATGACGAATCAGTCATCACGATCACATCGCATTCCACACCACATCGTCCATGCCCATGTCGATGTCCATGGCCACACAGCCACACAGCCAAACGAATGTCAAACCAAATGATGGAGTTGATGGTTGGATGTTGCTGGTGCAAGTCGCATCAGAGATGCATGCCACGCGATGCGGTGCCGTGCCGTGCCATGCTGCTCCCTCCCACACAATACGATACCATATCATATCCCCCAAGGACAACGAATGATTATTGTCCGAGTTGTGACAGCCACCGCTCTTCATGTTCAAAAGACGATGAGCCGCGGTCGACAACACACCTGCCTTCCAGTACTCACGAACAGTCTCGCAATTGCTGTTTCTATCTCTCTCGCTCTCGCCGTATTTCTCTCCATGTTGCTTCGTCCTCATCTGCTTTCTTCTACTCTTCTTGCATCCACGATGTGATATTGAACGCGGCGCCTTGCTCGTGCTCTGTCACACTTGTGATGCACGTTGTTGATGCGACACCGATGACTCGCGCTGTATGGCATCAACTTGCACCCTCGTGATTATCATGCCATGCTTGCCAATCAACAACAGCTCAACGCAGTTACACCCAAGCACCACATCACTCCAACCCTTTCGCCAACATGCCCGATTCACCAAAGCTCAAGAAGAACCCGAATGCGCCAAAGCGCTTCAGAAGCAGCTTCGTCTTGTTCTCCTCCTCAAAGCACAAGGAAATTCGCCAACATGCTGACAAGAAGGTAAGCATTCGTGTACTCGGCGAGTGTATTCGCATGGCACGATGCATCGATGGAGGCATGGCTGATGGCGATAGTCTTCACACTGAACCTGCACCTATGGTGTATCCGCCGCCGTTCGACATCTTCCTCATCATCGAATTTCAACTCAACAAATCGCTCTGTCCGCACTTGTTGATCCATTCATTCATCCATCCACCCACCCTTGTGCTCTTATCACGCTGTCTGAATATGCAACCGCGACTGTGCCATCCGCATGTTTCGCTGCTCAGATGAAGACTACCGACGTAGCCAAGCAGGTTGCGAAGGAATGGAAGGAGCTCAGCCGTGAAGATCGGGAGCACTGGGACGAGCTCGCACGGTGCGATAAACTCCGTTACGAAGTGGAAAAGGACATGTACAGTGGCCCGTGGAAGGTCAGCAAGACAGCCACGAGGACCAAGGATCCGTCGGCGCCAAAGCGACCCATGTCAGCATTTCTGGCATTCTCCAACTCGCGACGTGCTGATTACCGACGTCGCCACCCTGGCATGAAGAATGCTGAAATCTCAAAAAGGCTCTCCCAAGTGTGGTCCAGCCTCCTCCCATCCGAACGCAAGCCGTACACCGACGAAGAGTTCCGACTGCGCAAGATCTACAAGGCAGCGAAGACCGTTTGGGACAACGAGAAGAAGAAGAGGGAGGACTCTGTCCGCTCGAAGCGCGAAGCTGAAGCGATGACGATCGCCATGGCATGGGATCCACATGGCGAAGACGCACAGTCAAATGCGGATACAAGTACTCGTGCGATGCGGTCCACCTCCCCGTCGACAGCTTCATGGGCGATGTCCCCAATGGATATCAGTGTCGCTAAAACGTCATTCAGCTCAACGGGCATGAAGACAGGAAAGGCATGGAGCCCGCTCGTGCAACCCAGCTCCGTCGCTGAAGGGAATGCCCACGTTCTCCCTCCCCATGGTGACGCGAGCAGCTATGGTCGTAATGCCAGCCCCAACACCGCCGCTGCTGCCGCATCCCCGCCACAACCGGCCAGCCCAAAGAAAAAGAGAAAGAGGAAGCAATGCACAAAGCGCTCCGTTCAGAAGAGAACGTCATCCCGAAAGAAAACATCGGAGCGCAAGTGCATTTCCGTACAAACCCCACGGAAGTCAAGTTCCGACGTTGCGAGACGATCACCAATCATGGCAGCACTGTCGCCCGTTGATCTCCACGCAACGCTTGCGAACTCACATGCTGCAAGCTCTCCCTTCCAAAACGGCATGCCAATGTCCGTGTGCAGGGAGACTGCTGCAACTGAGTCGCATCTGCTGCAAGCAAAGGATGCGATGCTGTCCCCGTACCCATTGATGCAGTTCGCAAAACCGACCATTGCGCCATTCCTGCGAACGTCACGTGACGGCTCGGCCACGCTCGACAGCACGAGCGACGATGCCGCTCTCCGCCCAACGAACTTGTCAGGCAACTTTGCGCGTTCGTGCAGATCACCGCGAGGACGATTCTTCCTGCTGAACACGCCAGATCGAAGCCAAAGAGGAATGGCATTCGCATCCTCGCCAAACTCCAAGGTCAAGGTACACGGCAGTGGCAACTTCGGAGAATCCATGCACGGCCACAGGAGATCACCGGACATGTACTACCGGTTCAGATACCAGTCGGAAAGAGTGACATACAGAGACGGTACGTTCGTTGTTCAAGTCTGGCCTGTTTGGTGATGTTGACGCTGCCTGCTGCTATGCTGCAATTTGAGGAGATAATGGTGACATCGTTGGCCAGAGCAATGGTGCGGGTGCATCGTGCCGCAGCACCATCCGATCGATTGCTGCGCTCGAACCTTACAACGGATCTCCACTCACACACTCACACACGCACACATGCTTCCCACCACATCATTAACTTTCACCTGTTCCACACGAAACACCAATGTTATCTTTCTCATTCCCGTCGCCATGCTTTCACAGAGCCAAGAGGATACGCGTATCCTGCGTATTACCTTCACAACTCGAGACACTACGATGTCGCAGCTTCATCTCCAGCAACGCCAGCATCAATGTGCCTGCCACACACGACAACGGACAGGACATCACACCAACGTGGTTACTACGTGCCTCCTGCTATGAACCCTCCAAGCATCCAGCGCAGTAACCGACGAATGCAGTGCACTTGCGGTTCCAAACACGGCACGCCAATCAGCCCGACGGATGTCTTCGGTGTCCACGAAGGTGGCATGTGTGCTCCAGTCAACACGAAGACGGAACCACGATCATCGGACGTATACCGTCGATTGCCGCTGACCCCGCTTCGCTCCGATCGCAGTGAGACGGAATCTGTCTCGTATGGGAGCTATTCGAGTCAACAAGCATTCCCAGAACAACGCCGTCAATCGCAACCCCTTGCCCCAGCGTCACAGTCACCCAATGACCGCCACTCGCCATCAAAATCTCCGAAAACGTCTCCGCTGCTCCTGCACCACGAGATCTTGTCTCCGCCACGAGCATTTGCAAGCATCTAAGGCTGCATCATGCATCAGGATCTATCTACTTGACAACCGTGCAGGTCGATGGGGGGAGACTTGGCGTTGGTGTGAGGAGCAGACATCAACAGTTTTGATGTCGAATGTAATCTATTTCAGCTTTCTTTCGTTAAGTATGAATACATAAGTAAATGCTATAGAGTAGAGCAAATGGCACTCTCTTGTATTACAGGAAGTACGCAGATGCGCTCGCACTGCATTGAAATCTGTTGGAACCGGTAGATTTGAATTGGTTCCTCGTCTACCGGCTACTGCGTTGGGGAGGTTTGTTTTCGGGAGGTGCTGGCATCATCGCCATACCTCGTACATCCGCCACAAGCGTGGTGAGAGAAACCATCTCCCCGCTATGCTCCCGGTCTACACCCACGAATGCGCAGCAACCCCTTTCTCACGCAGCTCGTGGAATAGATTGAACGAATCCTCCACGGTCCCGTGGACTCCAGGCCCCCATGGCCCCAGCAACTCGCGCATGGCCACATGGTGCTCAAAGTAAAAATGATCGACGATCTTGTGCAGCCTCGGATCCTGCAGCAGCTGCTGTGTCAACGGCAACTCGACCTCTGGCGTGTCGATGTCAAGCTTCACGATCACCAGGTCATCCTCCGTGAAGGACTCCAGCGCCATCTTCCAAGGGTTCAGCTTGTGTCCCGGCTCCGCACTGACGCCCATATTGATCCAATGGTACGCCGGTAGGAGATCATCTGGGATCAGTTGGAAGACTTCGGCCGGTGGTGTCGGCGTCGTTTCGTAGGCGTAGATGTGGTCGAAGTGGATTCCGAACTTCTTGTACAGCTCCACCAAGTACATCGCCGGCGAATCGATGAAATTCTCGTCGCGGTGATGGAAATCCAAGCTGGCGCCGAGGTCCATGAGGATGATGCGGGAGTGCGGCTTGAGCTTGTTGCAGATGGCCTCAAAGTCATGTACAAGGTAGGAAAGATCCATCAAATGGTCTCGGCTACGCCGGACGCAGAAACTGGGATGCCGCAGTGGCGGCAGCAACGGTTCGATGTACCCGGTGGGAGACGTCGAGAGCTGCTGCGATGAGAAGATGGCGTCATGCCCCTCTGGATGCAGTCGCAACGACTTGCACGTTTGTCGTTGTGAGATTGTTTGACCTTTCGTCGAGCCGTCATCCCCCGCTGCTCCTCTGCGAACGGCAGACATGACGTTAATGTGCGTTGGTCGGAAATCTGCGAGTCTTTGATTGTAATCTTCCAGCTCGCCGAGGTAGCGATGCAATCGTTCCTGCATGTACACCGGGCCGGTCTTGTTCCGCCAGATCCGGCAGGTGGTGGCGTTGACTTCATGGAATAGAAGATCGTCGCTCCTTGCATTGTCAATGAAGTACTGCTCCGTCGTTGCTGCCATGTACGGCGCGGGCGGCGGTTGGTGGAACTTCGGAGAGAAGAACGGCCGACTGTGTGGTGCTGCCGTCGTTGATGATCTTCCGTTCTTCGACAAGCTCGATGCTTCGTTCGGAACAGGCGGTTGATACGCATCGCTGTACTCGCTGGCTCGCAGGTTGGATGCCGTCAACGATCTGTGCACGTCGAGGCTTTGGTGCATCGTCAGGAGCGTGATCGCCGCGAAGGATATGACGGAGAAAATCATCAATGAATTTCTGTGCTCGTGCTGCTTTCTTTGCTGCCTCTGCTGTTGCTGCTGACGATTGGAGAGTCTGGATTGAACCTGCATGATGTTGCTTGGCTTTGCTTTGCAGCTGCCAATGGGCTCGTGGAACGTCATCTCCAAACGAGCAAGGAATCGAAGTTGGAACAGGTGGATGATCTGATTGATTTGAGTGACAGCTGGGAAGCAATAAGGTGAAGACGTGAGGATGCGAGAACGTGGAGTTATGGTTGGTGGATTCGTTATTTAGCTTGTTGGTGATCAATGTGCCCGTATCCGTGTTGATGAGATCATTCTGCAGCATGTACGGCAGCGCCGTCAAAGCGTTGACCGTTGTGTTTTCGAATTGTTCTTTGTTTCGTGTTTGCAGGCCGTTTCATTTTGTGAGGCGTTGGTTTCGCAATTATTGAAAGCACGCATCAGTCGTGGATGATTCGATCAATTTGAGTCACTTGTTAATGGGAATGGGATATGACACAATTCATCCAGGGACACACTATCTCCAAACGTCTGATGTCCCACCTCGATGCTCGAAAATAGCATCACACAACATTCCGACCCCGATGGCTGCAATGGCCTCCTTCTTCTCTCTGGGTGATATGCGCTCCTGATCTTTTGAATTGCAAACTTTCTCGATGCCTTTTTGAACTACAACACCAACAACATCATGATGACAATGCATTGGAGATCCAGCCTGCATCAACAACGGCAGGGAATCTAACAGCGAATTTCGACAACAACAGCTGCAGCCATTTGATTGCAACTTCAACAGAATGCTGAGTGTTATGATCTATAATACATTGCAAGGCAACAGCAGATTGAAGACGGAGTAGAAGAAGCAGTTGGTCTGTCCTCAACACACTGAACCATGAGGATCAGTGCAGAGTCGTGTCAACTATGTGAACATCTTTTCATGCTACTATCACAACTAACTAACTCATAATAACACAAGATCGAGATTAGCACAACAAACACTACTCTTATTCATCGAACTGTAACTCTTATTCAACAAGCTCACTCTGTGTGAACTGCATCAAACGGTTTTTCCTGAAACCAGCTGTTCGCAAGGCTTATCTCACCGAATCGTGACAGCGAACAGCGCACGAATTCAACTATGGTTGGGATCACTTTCTTACCAACACGTACCCAACAAGGTAGAGCAGAGTGATGCCGTTTGTGAAGATGTTCACAGTAGCGGCACTGATGACTGCTACGAAGGCGATGCCTCTTTGCGCCACTTGTCTTCGAAACGGGTCACCATTCGTATTGAAGATCGATGAATAGAGCAAGTGGGTTACTGTACTGGTCGCGTTCTAATTGTGTGATAGTGTGATAGTGTGGTGTTATTGATGACATTCCTCTCCTCGTCCGGATGCTCTCTCTCTTTCTCTTCAGAGAGTATGAAGGAGTATTGAATGATAATGATGGTCACGGATAACGGGGTTGGAATGTCAGCATTTGTGTTTTGTGTGAGTTGCATCGCCTGGCGTTCTGTGATTGTCCGTGAAATACACACATGTAATACTTATTGGACTCAACGGCTTTATCTTTGTCGAAGCACTGGCTTGCTCTATATATAAACATTAATACATGCACTAATGTAGTATAAAATATGGGGTTTCTCATCAATACCCGCATTTACAACCCCTTTCTATGTCACATGCGACATGGAAATTGTCTGGATTGTCGCGCTCGCCCCACCACATCAGCCTCAAAGATGAGGCCACGATGGGATCGGCAATGGGGCTCCATGCCATAGGTCGTGCTCCTTCCTCTCCACTGCTAGCGTCCTCTTTTGCAACTGTGAGGCTGATGGAACAGTTCGGACAAGGCTCTCCAATCGCCTTGTCGTTGCCACTGCATGCTTTCCACTCTCGCAAGTTTGCGCCGCCGCGACAGGCAAGCGACGTTTGGCTGCACGTGCGCTAGAGTAGAGTACTCGATTCTCCAACACCACTCGCAATCTGTGTCGCTATCTGTACAGCATGGCATCGAAGTTTCGATACTTGAGCCACATTGCAGAGTTCTTGACTTTATAGTGTCTCAATGAGACTAGAGACAGTTTTGTCGCAGGGCTGGCCGAGCTACCAGAAACGGAGAGTTGTGATTGGCTCAGGCAGCACTTCAGCCAACAGGAGTTCATTCTTTCGGGACTGCGCTGCGGGATCCAATCGTGGATTCGCTGACAAAGACACAACCTGTCGAGTCACTCGCAATTCGTGCCGTTGGATTGTGTTGTGATGTTGCAGGTGATGCCTCTCTGTTGACATGGGCGCACACAGACACAAGCGCCAGCCTCTGCTGCTGCCATACCATTGTCGCACAGGGCTGCTCCTCATGTGCCACACCACACCCGCGCTCATAATCCATACGTATATCGCGCTCCAATAAGGGATAACAGACGCAGATCTGAGCCCAGCGAGGTTCGATCCAGGTGGCGAGAAGGCCAGGTCTGCTCGCGTCGCACGAGTAGGGCATTCGAAACTGTGGGGACGACGAGAGGCCAGGAGTTATCAGCATCCACGGAGCCAACAGTGGCAACATCACCAACTGGGGCACGGCCAACTGTAGCATCACAAAACGCAGCAGCAGCAGCAGGAGCAGCGGCAAAAGCGAGATCCGATGAAGATCAACAAGCTCTCTGTCGCGTTCGGCGTTGCGGCGGCATGCTTCGTCATCCTGCAGGTCATTTTCATCTCATTCGTCCACGTTCCAGTGACCTCGGTACCCATCTCTGCAGACGCAGCGGGAGGCGATTCCTCGTTGCGGGAAACGTTGCATGAGTTTGCGAGACCGAAGGCAGAGCAAGATGTTCGAATTCATGATACACACCCAAGCGTCGATTCAAATGCCGGTGGCTATACAAATGACAAAGCGGTTGCAACTCGAGACAATGGTATTGGTAGAGGTAGCAACCATGGTGCGAATCAAGACATCAACAAAAATGATCACAATCCCAACCAGAAGCACACTGCCATTCTCAAGACAAGCAGATTTGACGAGACCGAAAATACATCACCTTCTCCCAACCCAAAGACTGAAACCAACGATGCGGCTTTGAGACGAGGATATCAGCCACAGAATGGTAAAAGCAGCACCGCGCTTCCAGACCGAAACGTGACCACGATGGAAATGAGCACCGCAAAAGGGAGACTGAGTGGCCGGAAGAAACTCCAGAAAGTCTTGCTTACGCCATCCCCAACAAATGAAAAGGTCATGAGTCTCGGTGCGTCACATTTCCGAAACAAAAGAACAGAAGCAATGGTGGACCCAATCATCGCTACCAATCGCAAGGCATTCTTCGGTTCTATTAATGCTGACATAGTCAACGATGGGAGGAAGAAACCGAAGTTCTTCCTGCACATTGGACCATCGAAGACGGCTACCACAACAATACAGAAAGATCTGGTCGAGATGTTCAAGCTCAGAGTGCTTCAGCAAGACAATTACGCCTATTGGGGACGCTACGGAGGCAAAGCCAGGCACAAAGGCATAAAAATCGAACCATTGCGCAAGTTGTTTGAGAATGATTGTCAAAATGATCTCAATTTCTTTCTGTGGAGATACAATCGGACCCAGGACGAATCAGTGTCTGGTACCAACATTGGTGGATCCTCTGGCAACGTAACAACACCTTTGGAGGTTCCCGAATGCATCGTCGATGCAAAAGCAGTGCTTGATGTCTTGCGACTTGACCAGACATCTTTGATCGCAAGCGATGAAGCGCATTCTTACTTCGGCAGGTTTGTCACCTACATGGGAGTTTACAGAAACCCAAACTTCTTCTCCAACATGCATGCCATCTTCGAAGGATGGGATGTGGTGATCGTGATCGCTTACCGTCGCATGTTCGAATGGATGCTGAGCTGTGTAAAAGAGACGAATGCGAAGATCGGATTGTACGAAAAATACACGATGCACAGGTGGCCAGCAGAAAGAGGATTGCCAATGCAACAGCCATGGCCACAGGCTCGAGATTGGACATCAGGCCAAGATTCGACCCATTTCGCAATCAACGGGACCTTGACAGATTCCTACATGTACATGGATGGATCAACCCAGATGTGGAGAGAAGGAGGCTTCGAAGTCCGCTTTCTCAACGTGCATGCGAAGCGTCACATCACACAGCAGCTTGTGTGTGACATCATCGAGGATGCTCCCAAATCTTGCAAGTACCTGGAGGGTCGCAGTGAGAATCCGGTTCACAACTCACGTGACATGCAGTGGTACATCTACAACCAGATCATCTATGCTGGTGCCTCACGTTACATCATCGGCAAGGGGGTCCAACGAGAGAAGACCCGCATCCAAGCCACGGATGAGCTGGTGCAGTATCATCAGACTGTGCTGAACAAGACCATCGCCGATCTTCCGCTGGCCTGTCCCACTGACGATGATCTTGATTCTCTCCTGAACGCATCCTTGCGCATGGAAGAGGAGTGGATGCCGCAATGGTACGCATCACCGCAGGCGCAAGAGGCACATCGATCATCCTTCCGAAGGCTCGCCTACGACAAGCTCGAGTTTTGCAGCATTGATACGAAGCGGTTGTTCGAAGGTGTGAAGATATGGACTGGGTTGCTGGAGGCGTTGAATGAAACGAGCAGCGGTGGATCAGATGGCAGATCGCAGAGAGATTGGTCGATCCATTATGGTTGGGATCACTTTCGTACCACCACGTACCCAAACAGGTAGAGCAGAGTGATGCCGTTTGTGAGGATGGTCACAGTAGCGGCAATAGCGACTGCGATGAAGGCGATGCCTCTTTGCACCACTTGTCTTCGAAACGGGTCACCATTCGTATGGACGATCGATGAATAGAGCACGTGGGCTACCGCATTGGTGGCGTTCTAATTGTGTGATAGTGTGATAGTGTGGTGTTATTGATGACATTCCTCTCCTCGTCTGGATGCTCTCTCTCTCTCTCTTCAGAGAGTATGAGAGAGTATTGAATGATAATGATGGTCATGGATGGCGGAGTTGGATCGTCAGCATTTGTGTTTTGTGTGAGTTGCATCGCCTGGCGTTCTGTGATTGTCCGTGAAATACACACATGTAATACTTATTGGCCTCAACGGCTTGAGTATGGCGTGTTTGCTCAATGAGTGTCCACGTCTCCTATTGGCGACACTTTGAAGTATTCACGCATGAATACATTTATCATGGATCGACGAATCGTGCCACACGCGCGCACCGTGGAACATTGGCTTTCGGATGGAGCTTGCGACAACCAAACAAATCTGGGAACAACCGCACGGCAACAACACTGATGTGTGGCGGCACTCGAACGAACGAGAAACACAAGAGACGAGCACCCACAACCAAGAAGAGATCAGCTGTGTTGATCCATTCCATCACAATCCCAATTGACGCCAACATCAGAAGACACACCACCATGTTCGCCCGTGCCTTCCCAATCCTCGCCGCCTCGCTGATGCTTCCTTTGGTTGCCGCCGCATCAGGCAAGCTCAAGGCACCCGCAGCCCTCAACACCCACTCGTCTGCTGGTCAGAGCCTCATGTCGAAGGCCCGTGCTTTGGACAATAACAATGACAACCAATATTAGTAAGTGTCGGACTGCGGCGGATTGATCCATGCGGTCATTGGCTGATCGATTGACTGATTGATTGATTGATTGATTGATGGATGGATGGATGGATGGATGTAGTAACGAGGAAGACACATTGCGTGTGGCGAGTGCGATGACCATCCATGCTGTGCATCTGCAGATGGAGAACTAACACCGCCACTTCCTCATTCATCGTCTCAACTTGTCGTTCGCGCACCCAACCGAGCACAGCAACTGGATCGCCAAGTACTCCGTGAAGTTCGACGGATGCACCGCCATCCCTGAATTCGAGAAGGATGAAGGACTTCGCACGCGCATGCTTGCCAAGTTCCGCCTGTGCCCAACCGGTTCGTGCAACTCGTGCCCACGAAGCGGCGAGTACGTTGTGGAGATGCGTGAGTTCGTCGAGGCCGTCCGCGATGCCAAGCTGGAGGCGCAGGAGTACAACTGTGAGGTCCAG
This sequence comes from Craspedostauros australis, assembly GCA_026770025.1. Taxonomy (NCBI): domain Eukaryota; phylum Bacillariophyta; class Bacillariophyceae; order Mastogloiales; family Achnanthaceae; genus Craspedostauros; species Craspedostauros australis. Next base: position 1,635,635 of record JAMXDE010000010.1, on the reverse strand, counting down.
GAGGAGGCCTGCGAGTACACTTGCCAAAACGAGGCTTACAACTACAACTACGATGGAAACAACAACGGCGACAACGGCGATGGGAACAACAACAACGGATATGACGAGGAGACCTGCATCTACAACTGCATGTAAGTATGGCATGGCGGTCACATGAATTGGCTGCTGGTGACACGACGTGCAACCGATGCGTGTATACAAGAGCGTGTCTACTCACACATGGAATCCCTCATTGACTTTTATTGCCGATACACGCGCGTGGACACTCATAACTGCTTGATTGCATTCACAGGATTAACAACGGTATGAGCTACTGCCAGCAGGATGAGAACGAAGACATGAACTACGAGGAGTTCATGGAGTGCCGCGCCCTCGAGAACGACAACGACAACAACAACAACAACGCGTACTACTACAACAACAATAACAACAACTACCAGCAGTACTACCAGGGCGCATACTGCAACGGAAAGGGTGTGTTCATCGACCTCTTCACCGACAGCACGTGCACCAGCCGCGCTCCATCCGGAACCTACGAGAAGATGTTCGGCTACTCCCTGCCCACCGACCCAGTCGTCGACTACGAGTGCATCAGCTGCAAGGAGGAGGCCGACCAGGACGAGAACAACCAGTACGGCAACGACTACTACGACCAGGACGAGGTCTCCGACTTCTGCGAGAAGCTGTACGAAGAGGCTGGACACTGCGAGCGCAACATGGACAGCTCCGTCAACATGTACCCCGATGAGTCCGCCTGCGAGATGATCCACTCGACCCTGACCAAGCTGAACCGCGCCGTCACGGGACGAGGGGCCAGCACCGCCGTCGCCTTCGCATGGTTGTTCGGAATCGCCTGCGTTCTGCTCGTCTTGTACGTCTCGTACCTCCACAAGAAGATGGGACGCAAGCTCAACCTGTCCGAGAGCACCGGTGTCGCTGCCTAAACTTCATGCCTGCATGAATATCCAGCGCATCGCAACGGAGAGCACCACACCACAAATCGTTACCTTGGGGGAAACTGCGACAACAGCAATGATAATAATAACAACAACAACAATATCTGGAACAAGTAATGACAAGTACACTCTGTTTATGGACCAGCGCGTGTGCAATCTGCTTCTGCTATGATATTCCTTCACCTTGTTGCTGCTGCAAACATGGCGCTGATTGAAATCCCCACACATGTGTGTTCCCCACTCTACGCAGAACGAGTAGACTGAGTGAATCGCATGAGTCGAGAGCAGGATCTTGTGGCGAGTTGGTGTTGGCGATGATGTTTTGGCACGCAGTTTGGCAATGCGCCGAAATCGCACAATTGCTGATCGGATCGTATCACAACAAACCGACACAAAACAAAGTAACACAGACCAAGCAAGAGAGCAAGCAAGAGAGCAAGCATCGACCACATCCTGCCACACAAGACAGCACCATTGTAGACACCATTGTAGACCAAATACCAACGCAACCACATCGTCTGATTCCGTCGTTGACATCGGGATCGCATCAGGAAGCAGCAGGCACCATCACGTCCTCCAACACCCCCAGCACGACCACCGGCGCCACGAGTTCCATCCACGGCAGCAGTATCAGCGGCAGCAGCAAGAAGCCCATCGCAGCATCATCATCATCATCATCATCGAAGGGCAAGGAGGCTGCATCTTCTGCGGACGTTGCTCCATCCTCCAACAGTAACAGCAACAGTACTCAGAGCAACAGTAACAACAGCAACAACGACAGCAACAGCAACATCCTGCAACGGCGCTCACGGCGCTCGAGAAAGCCCATCATCGCGCCAGGCTTTGGCACTGCCGAGGATCTGGAACGACTCGCCTCCGAGCTGGGCGGTGGACTGACGACGGAGGTCGTAACGGAAGTCATGGCCAGCCAGGGACGCGGCATCCGTCGCACGCGGCGCAGCGCGGCTGCGGACGATGAGGCTTCTGCGGCGGCCTCCGCGCCGACGTCCAATGCCTGGGCCTCCTTCATGGAGGAGGAAGGCGTCGATGGCGCCAACGCATCCTCCATGGACCACGCCTCGTCCACCAGGGGATCGGCGTCGGCCGGTGGCGGCACTGGCAATGGCATGGCCGCGGAGGAGGACCACGATGACAACGACTACGACTACGACCTCACCACGCTGCAGCTCGCCTCTCTGGGCGCCGCCAAGCCAGCGGCAAGCGCCTCGCGTCCCGCCAAGAAGGCCAAGACCGCCAAGGCCTTCGGAACGCTGGTGCACATCGGCACGCTGGACTCCACCGCCGTCGGCCGCAAGCCCAAGGGATTCAAGGTCAACGACATCACCAACCCCACCATGCTCAAGATCCCCACGGTCCTGCTGCCCAAGATCGCCATCACCAACGTCATCGCGTCCGTCAGCGGCGCCCACGCCATGGCCATCGACTCGGCCCGCCAGATCTACGGCTGGGGACGCAACGAGCTCGATCAGCTCACATCCTCGCTGCCCAAGCCCACGGTCCCCACGCCCACCCTTCTGCCAGGCGTCACCAAGCCCGTCGTGGCCGCTGCCGTCGGCAAGTCACACTCCGTCCTGCTGCACGCGGACGGCACCCTGTCGGCCGTCGGCTCCAACAAGGTGGGCCAGTGCGGCATGCGGGAATCCATGGACAGCGTGCGCTCCTTCAAGCCGCCCATCGTGCCGGATGGCGTCCTCATGGCCAGGATCTCCTGCGGCGAAGACTTCACCATGGCGTTGGACACGGACGGCAAGCTCTATTCGGCAGGCAGCTCGGAGTTCGGTCAGCTGGGGAACGGGGAGACGGGCGAGTACTTCGTCGCGGCCAACAAGCTGGCCTTCGTCAACTCATACAGATTCGTGCGCCGATCCGTCTTTCATTACGAGGAACCGGGCAGCGCGTCGGCCTCGTCGCGCAACAAGGTAGTCGCCAAGACGGTCCAGATCCCCAAGTCCTCCGAGATCCGCCTCAGCGAAATTGGATGCGGCAGGCATCACACCTTGGCCGTCGAAGCACCTCGCGTCAAGGTCGTCGACGGCGAAACGGATGCCACCAAGACCCTGCCGCCGCGCGTCTTCACATGGGGCAGCGGCAACTACGGATGCCTGGGACATGGTCGCCAGGCGGACGAGTACTTCCCGCGCATGATCCAGCTGCCGGGCTACCTCCCCGGCCTCCGCGTCGCCAAGGTCTTCGCCGGTACCTCCTGCTCCCTCCTCATCACGGACAGCGACACGGACGACCCCCACATATCCGGGGGCCACGTCTACTACTGGGGCAAGCACCGCTCGAACCAGGAGGCCGCCATGCGCCCCACGGTCGTCAACGAGCTCGCCAACAACGGACACGTCGTCACGCACGTCGGCTGCGCCAGCACCATGGTCGCCGCCACGACGACGCTGGGCGACACTGTCGTGTGGGGGCAGGGCATCGCCGGCGAGTTCCACATGACGTCCGACGATGACAACCAAACCACGAAACGGCAGGCGTCGTCCTCGCGTCCCACCTTCTGCATGCAAAATCGCAAGTGTCTAGATCTCACGTGCGGGCAGGGCAGTCTCATTGCGGTCGTCGAAGATGAGACGGGTCTGCCCGTCGTCGATACGAAGGCCGTCTACGAACGGTTGGGTGTCGACATGCCGGAGTGAGTTCATAACGTACGGGCGTGACAATACTATACTCAACGAGCCTCTAGAGAGACATACAGCGTATTGCAGCGTTATGGCGCAGTACAGCATTAACAGGGAACTATCCACTTTACTTTACTTGAGTTCGACGAGGATTTGGTGGGACAACCGTCTCGTATTCTACAATAGATCCGCGTGTTTAGAGATTCATCTCTGCTCTGCTCGATCTGTGTGGATGTTGGCCGCGACATTTTCGGATCCAAGGATCGGTCACCGGTGCTGAAAGTGTGATTGATGGGAGACTCGACTTGGCTCATTCGCGGCAAACAGAGGTTACCCCGCTCTCACTTGCTGCCTTACTGTGACTACACTGTGACTACACTGTGACTGACAATGATGCAGTATGATACCATGTGAAGGTGTTCACAGGCAGGGCACACTTCGTATCGGGAGCATTCGTAGCTTCTGCGATCCTGTTGCCATCACACAGCCAAACCGGTGGTCTGCGGTCATCCTGTGATCACGATGCATTTCATCATATTCGTTGGCTCACAACTTCAAAATTCGACAACACAAAAGCACCCCAAAACACAACATCCAACCCACCAACCACAAAGTACTCTCAACAACAAGCGCCATCAGCAGTATGAAGTCCGCAACCATTTCCTCGCTCCTCCTTCCTCTTCTCGTGACCACCGCACAACAGACCCATGCCATGCCATCGGACCCCGTCCCTTGCGCAACAGACGACGACTGCTCCAGCAGCGCCTGGTGCCGCCCCACGGATCTCATTAAAACAAACAAGGTATGCGTGGCATACCTGCAAGAAGGAGACAGCTGCGGCGGATTCTTCCCTTTCTGGTTGCGCAACAAGTGCCATCCGCTGACAACATGCATCCCCGATGACGAGAGGAAAGGCGACAGCGTCGGAACGTGCGTGGCAAACATCATCACGCCGGGACCCGATATGCGATTCCAGGAGATGGCCGTCGACAGTCTCAAGGATTGTCTGATCGCGGCCGTGCATAATGACGAATCCACGACGACTGCTGACGATCTGGACATGTCGGCGCTGCTGCAGATCGCGACGTTCGAAGTCACGACGACGTCCTGCGGTGATATCGGTGTGGAATTCGACTCTGCCCACGTGCGCGTGTTGCGACGGTCTGGCGCAGAAGTTCTCGCCGAAGTGCAATACGACTGCGATGGTAATGAGGTCTCTCCGCAGTGCAACGTCTCCGAAGATGTCGCATCGGAAGACTCTGTCGAGACTGATAGCGACTCTGTCGAGACTGATAGCGATTCTGATGAGAATGACAGCGATTCTACCGAGAATGACAGTGACTCTATCGAGAACGACATCGATGAGAACGATGAAAGCGACGAATCGACAACCTCCAGCAACTTGGAGGCTAGCACAAACGATGAACTATCCGACGATGCAATTGTTGGTTTGATCGTCGCCGCTGGCGTGTTGGGAGTTGGCATCGTGGTGGCTCTTGTGTACTGCATGGGAAAGAAACCCAACAACAACCTCGCAGCAGCAGGCGGCAAGGCATCCGATGCTGGAACCAACTCGGACGGGAGCAACAACGACAACGACAACAGCGACGGCAATGATGATGATAATGACGACGAAGACGAGGAGATGGAGCCGGTTGATCTCGAGATGGGCGGTGGGATCGACACACCCCTGGAGGCGGTTTGTGTCGCAAGAAATTGATGCATGGCATGTGCACGGGAAATATCGAAGGTTGCACATTCCAGTGCAATACAAATTCATAAAATTCATACGATAATACGATAGATAGAAACATTGCAGGTACTCTGATAGAGTCTGCGCATGCGTTGATTTTCAACACGTGTAGCCATGGCTAGACTAGATGTACGTAGATTTCGTATTTGAACACTCGCGACCCAGTCGACACGACATCTCGTGATTGAACGAGGACATCTCATGTTCCACGAACCGATTTCTTTTGTTTGAGATTTTTTTGATCACAGAGGAGAACAAGAAAGTGTTGAAATCCACGCTGATGTCACCGCACACACAATCTGCATAGCACCTCCACATTGCACATTCCCACCTCTTCCATCCACACAAAAGATCGCAACTGTCATACTACTATTATACGATCTACTTGTACCCTCCACCTTGCAAGTGCCTGCAAGTGCCACACATCCCTGGTCTCGCCCGTAGAGATCTGAACCTCCACCCGAACAGACGACGCGACCATGCTGTCCCTAACTAAAACGCACGGCGCTAGCATGCTGCTTGGATTGCTGTTGATGGCGGCAGGCAACCATCGCGCGCCTCTGGTCGATGCAAGGTCATCATCGTCATCATCGCCATCACGATCGCTATTCTCGTTGCGGCGGTCTTCACCGGTGGATGCGAAGCAAACAAGAGAGTCACACGATGAAGCCAGCCAGTTATGGGGCGATGACTCCTTCGCCAACACGGAAGCCAGCTCGCAGATGCCAGAGCAATTCCAGCCAAGACGATGGCGTGCGAGATTGGGCAGTATCGCGGCAAACCGAGCGCGTCCAAATCCAGAACAAGAAGAGGAAGAGCAAACGGATGAGCCCGCGGTGTCTGAACAACAGCAGGAGTGGCGACAGCGCAAGCGGATCTTCGGAAGAGATCGATCGTGGAAATCCACGCCGGCAGACGCTGCGTCGACTACAAACTCCACCACGACAGCGAATACGAGTCCTGCCCAAACCCTCGCAGAAACACCAACGACACCAACGGCACCAGCTAAATCAAGAGCAACACCATCCACAGGAAAGTCCACAGCAGCATCCGCGTCAATAGCAGATGAACCCACCTCTTCTGTACCCATACCAGCAGCGATATTTGCTGCCACTAGATGCACCGGTCTACTGAAGACGTGCCTAACGACGGTATCCAACTCTGTCACTGCCGGCTTCCGGTACTGCGCGCATCACGGTTCCAACTTCTGCAGGGCCCTGTTCCCATATCTCTTTGGCAGCGCCGAATCGCCGCAGGAGCTCATTTCCCGAATATTCAAAGTGACGCAGCTTGGTTTGCTGCTTTACATTGCCGTCCAGTTCACGTTGGAATGCCGCGACGCGATGGGGGAAGTCGTGGATGCCTTGAGGGAAGAGACTCGCGACACCGCCATGCTGCAGGGAATATTCTTCACGCCGTCGTCATCCTTCGAAGATGATCTGCTCATATCGAGCACCAACCTGCCTCAACTGCTAGACTATCTGCGTGCGTTGATGTCGAGGCGTTCAAGCAGCAGCTCGAATCAGCGGTCTGGAAGCACTGGGAGAATTGCATCGCACCGCAAACCGGTCCGTTCGCCCAATGCCAGAAAGGTCCCACCGATGGCAACCAAGCTGGCTCTCAAGCTCATGAAGAGCGGCGTGCCGCTCACATCACCACAACCATCGTCATCATCGTTTGCGAGGCCAACTCCAATCAGCATCGAGTCGATATTCCAACGCCTGACGATGCCGCAGGCAGCTTTGTTGGACAGCATGTTGGTGGTTCACGATCCGAACGACTCCTTCGCCAACATCCGCGGTCTGCACCATGTCAAATCGTTGCTCTTGTCGTGGCTCCTGCAGCATCGATTGGCGCGGCGGTTTATGTCCCAGGCAAACGCTGCCAAGTTGGATGATGGGAAGGCGCGACTTCGCAACTCCAACAACGCAGGCAACCAGAGTCAACAGAAAGGACGACTGATACACAACCTCCTCAGCAGCATGCCGGGATCATTCCCAGTCGAAGCAGCAACCGCACCGCAAGGCATCATGCTGTACGGACCTCCCGGATGCGGCAAGTCGCTCATGCTGCGAGCCTTGTCGGCGGAGCTTCCGCCCAGAGTGGTGCTCACGCTGAAGCCGTCGGTGCTGCAGAGGCGGTGGCATGACGAGACCATCCACGCCGTTCGAACCATGTTCCGTCTCATCTCGCACACGTTGGACAATGACTGCGTCCTCATCATTGACGAAATCGACGCCATGTTCCGCGATCGCTACAGCGGGCACGATATCGGATACACGGAGAACGACAAGGCGAAGGACTTTCGCAGCGAGTTCTATCAAGGGTGGGATGCCGCGACCATTTCTCCGCCACCGCGTTCTGGTGGTCAAGGGATAACGTCTGCTGCTGGTGCTGGAGAAAGCCAACGGAATCAGGGTCAGCAGGCTTCATCGACAAGACCGCGAAACGGTTTGATTGTCATCGGTGCCACCAACCGTCCCTTCGATGTCGACACGTCCGTGCATCGGCGGCTGGCGTGGTCCTTCTACATGGGTCTTCCGAACTATTCCGAACGTCGTGAGCTCCTCCAGCACTGGTGCGGATCCTTGCACCGGTCCGTATCCCCGCAGCTGCTCGAAGAGATGGTGAGGCGAACGCACGGGTATTCTCCCTCGGACATGTTCCGTCTGCTCAACCTCGCCTGCTTCATCAGCGTCATGTCGCAGGTCAATGCGCAGCAACAGGCCAGCGCGACAGCACAATCATCAGCATCGGGACACCAGTCGTCAAATCATTGGAAATCGTTTGTGAAATCGACTGGCATGCCCGCCTTGGAGATGCGGGACTTTGTGCGCGCCCGGTATCAGGTCCCGCCCACCCGCCTGCCCAACACCTACTCGCAGAGTCTCTACTCGTTCATGCAAGCGGGAGATCAGACGCCCGTGAGCTACTACAGGCAAGGTCTTCGCAGCATGGACGACGACGACGATCGCAACGTCGAGAGCTGGGACGGATCGGTGCCACCAAAATCAAGCGTGCCGCAATCGCAGCAGCCCGTGCTGAGATGGGAAACGGACATGGGCGATTTCTACCATCTGGGTCAGGCCACGGCAGACTTCTTTCATACTGCCGACAGCGACGACGACGATACGGGGGACGTGACATGGAACGGCACGGGAGCCAGCGCGCATGCGAGACCTCATTTCCACCAAGATCGGTACGGCATGGACATTGATGACACCGATGCTTTCGACAGTGACTGCGAGACTGACGACGACTTTCGTTCCAATTACTCGGACGATGACACCGACAGCGATTTCGACACCGACGTTGACAGCGATTGGATGGATGACTAGAGAGGAGCATCAGTGGTGGTGGTGGTGATAGTAGACTGAGGGAAAGAGAGGGCCAGGGAGAGATGAGGATAGAGCCATGCCGCTGGAACGCTCTCGAGAATAGCCACGGATGTAAAGATGTGCGGACAAATACGGATGCGAAGCATGGACAGAAACCTGAATTCGACGACAATCTGCAGCGCCCACAAGAGTATGAGAAGATCATTGTTGGTCGAAAGAATGCAAACGCGTTTTGATCAGCCACCCAAGCCTACGGCCCCATTCAGGATAGAATCGTACGTTTTTGCGGATTTGAAATCGTAAAACGTGATATATTTAGATAACGATACGTCGCGTTGTCAATTAGGGTTAGATATATTTAGCTAGCTTATACGACACAAATACCTGGCTGACTTGTCTTCACCGCAGACGAAATTGATGACGTCTTTGACGGTCGATATCAGACGGTGATGGTATTGACGGTGTGGATGGTGACGTTGTCGCAGATTCGGTGTTGCCTTGATTCCTCGCGTTGTTGGTGATTTGGTTCTGTTGTGTGCTTCCTTTTTGTGTCAAACAGCACAGCGTTGGTGGTAGCGTCCCTGCACGTCCATGTTCACAGCAACAGCAACACTTGCGAATACCACACAACACAGTATTATATAATGTAATGGATCACAGTGGCTTATCCTGTGGTATGCAAAATATTTTATGATATTATACTATTTAATGTTAAGCTTAGTTTGTAAATACAAAGTCCTGCGCAACCTGCATCTCTCCCCTTGCTGAGCTGATGGCACGACGCGGAAAGAGACTGGTGGCGGCAGTGTTGTTTCCTTTGTTGTGTTTCAGTGCTTGTCGGTTGATTTTGACCTTTCCTGTTGTGGCAGCCATCATTGTGCAAATGGCAACACGATTTGGGCTGGAAGAAGGTACCAAATGACCACATTTTTTCCAATTCCATGGTTCCGTTTGCATGATCTGGCGTCAGAACACGTTTTGGTGCTTCTGATCCTGGTGGTGGGACAGACGTTGAATTTGTCATTTTTAGGGATCGAGCAGAGACAAACAACACGAGAATGCGCTCTACTGTCAAACCATTCTGCTGAGAATTGGACATCCAGTGTTGGTGCAGATCAGCCAAAGAGTGTTTCGTACCTGGTTTTGCAGGGGAAGCCAAGTCAAGGGCGGACTGCTACTAGCCGCGACAAGCTTTTTGGCTGCTGCGGTCACATCGGATGATCCGTTCAACGTTTTGCATCTGGTGATCTGTGGGAGTGACAGTTTTTCTCGGCTGTTGCCATCCTTGCCTTCGACATGGAATACAGTATATTCCAGCATTATCACATGGGCTGGCCCATCCATCCACCAACTTTTCCATGCACCTGTGGAAGCATTCAACTTGGCATGCGCTGCCAACGTATTGCAATGTTGGTGCTGAGCGTGGTATACTCTGGGAAAAGATCCATCCACAGACGCACCTCACATCAATTCTGCTCTCCCATACATGTACAGACCCATCATACTTCTACCAGGCCAGGTCCATGCTTTTCACAGCATCCCATATGGGCTTGCACGATACACGAATAGATGGCGTTGTCCATCCCTCCATCCATCCAACCATCAGCAGGCAAGCAGGTGGCCACAAGAGACAACATGGCCATCATGACGACTGCATCCAAAGCCTCCAGCCACCAACATCCTTGGAACATGCACATACATCAGAACAGTGGAGGTTGCTGGTGAAGAACCAATAGGATTGAGTAGCAGCAGTAGCAGCATCATCTCATCTACTCCTGTTGTGAAGAGCACGCCAAGACATCAACCATGCGCCCTTTTGTGCAGTCTGTACAAAACTGGAGAGAGTTGCTGGCTATTGTGCCATTGGTGTCAACAGAAGACAGGTTCCAGCATAAACTGTGTGCCTTCGTTGGTACAAATCCTGATATCTTTGGCTGCACCAGGATCCTTGATTACATCAGGATCAGCAGTACCAATTCGATCCGCAACAGAGGGTGTGACAACTCCAGCAGCAGTGGAACGGGAACAAGAAGAGGAGGCAGGAGGCATTGTGCAAGGTTCCTTGCAGCCACACCTCCTCATTTTGCCACCATTATTACAGCAGTGGCCAGTGGCCATGCACAATATACGCTCAGGACACCAGATGTCAAAACAAGGTATAATATTCCTGCAACTGATGATATCATTGTGATTCCAACAACCACAAGGAAGGAGTGCCAATCAAAACGGCTTTGAACCGGCTTGCAACACCAAGTTGGCCGGATTTGAGCGAACTGGGTCCCAGCCTCCACAGCCAACATGGTTGTGACCTTGTGACCATGGCAAGAGCTCACTGCCAATTGGATTCTCCCCCATGTACGACCTTTGAAATTGGTCCATGGGCAATCCGAATGTCGGCACTGTCCGCGATGCTCATCGGCATATGTCGGTAGAATTTTCCACAAGGTTGCGCGGGGAACGAATGCAGACGCCTATCATTGCCAAGGAGGTGGTTTCCTTGAACAGCAACTTGTGCAACGACTTTCCGTCCCAGGTGCATGATGATAAACTATCAGGGACAGTGTTATTCCATTCCACACAGACCCCTGGTCATGCCATCTTCCATGTGAACTGCCAGGATGCATCAACTCACATCTTCCCTGCTGATCCCAACCTCAATGGTCGCAGCATGGAAGATGAATTTGAATCCTCCCTCCTTTACCCCTTGTCCAGCACCATCTTCAAAGCACCAATCCTAACAAGCCTATCCTCTTTGAACTTTTTCTCCTTCCAGATGAAGCAGCCTCGGCTCAGCAACAACAATCAACACAGAGCGAATTCCAAAAACGTTATGTACCATCTCGAAGGATCCGGACGGGTCATCTGTGGTTGTGTTCACGAGTCCAGCAAGACCGTCCACACACATGTGCGAAAGCATCCAAACACCTCTGTCCACCTTCAAGAGTCAGAACAGCCTGTGGAGGAGCTGTGTTATCCTGTTATTGTACACAGTGAAATCACACGAATCCGTCAAGAGAGATCAAGTCTTTCAGGAAGATGGCAATGAGCTGGTGTAATGAAGGCACTGATTGGGTAAAGTGACTTCTGAATCTATGTTATCTTCATTGAGATGTATCTCATGTTGCTGTGTTCAAGGGCAGCTCTCGGTCATGCATCTTTGCAATCTTGTTCTGATGTGGAGATGACCCATGATGTGGCAATTACGTCTCCTGTGTCGACGTCACTCATCACCATTCCATGGCTCTGTCGATTCCACATTCCATTGATGATGCTTGAGGTTGTTGAAGGTGGTGTCACTTCAGGTTTAGTTGGGAAGTAGATCAAGCTAAACTTGGTGTCACATGATTGCCAGGTGGTGGCCAGACCAAATCTCTGATGTTCTCTAGTGTGTTCCCTATGCCAAGAATCATGTGTCTGGAGGAAAGAATGTTTCAGCACATACCAGGACGGACAAATCAGAAAACGTATTAGGTGAATAAAGCAGTGTGCTAATAAGCTGAAAGCAAAGATCATGAAGAACGTGGAAGAGGAAGTAGGGACAAGAAAAGTACAGGCAGTAGCCCACGAAGAAAGCACAGGCAATGCCCCCAAGGATGCGGATGAACACATGGGGCCAAGGTAGTTGGTGTAAGCGCACCGAACGGAAATGAAAGCTCTCATGATTGACTGGCCATCCTACAAGCGAATAAGGCAAGATTTGCAACTGCTGTTTGAGTCTATCCTTGCAGCAGTCATCGTGAATCCCTCCATCTATATTAAACTCTAACCCCACCTCATCAGGAGAACAAAGCTCAAGCACCAGCTGTGGTGTCCATTGCGTGAGGAGTTCGCCACAGTGATAGACAGCCGAAAGAAGATGCAGTACAATCAACACAAGAGTTGAGGAAAACACATCACAACCGAGCTCATTCGCATATGTGTGGTGGCCAGATTGCTGATGCGAATCTGCGTGTCGGGCTTCGTGCCCAACCTGCATCATTGGAGAATGGAACATGTCAAATGCGCCATGACAAGGGCAATGGCAACAGTGAAATGGTATGTCATGAGCACGGTCGCGGTTCATTGCTGACGGCCTCTGCACCATCAGAATCGATTCTTTTGGCTCACAATTGTCATCAGTCAATCCGTTCAAATACTTGGCAGAAACTTGGCAACGATCACATGCAACGAGCAACGATCATACCACAAGAGCGCTTTGGCCGCCCAGGGTATCCGGCTTGGCAGCGTTGAACGACTAAAATAGGTGAGATGTGTTGCAACGCAGGCTACGATCATGAGGAGGAGGCAACAATGCATGGGACTAGCGATGCGCCACATCTATATGTCTGCATGGAATGTGCCCAGGTTGCGAGAGCTTGGCTGTTGGCAACTGGGCAAAGATGCTGCCTCTACACACGCGCCAATGTCAGTGTTTTAGTGCATCCAGCGATCAGCATTCGGTACAGTCATGGAAACAGTCCTGTCAGGCTCTGCGTACACCAGAATACGCAGCAGCGACGTACACAAGTCGGTTGCCACGTAGTTGGAGCTTGGGCCTTGGCGATATAATGCCTTCCTACACCGGCCATGTGCACAGATCCCAGATGGCATATACTAGACTTGAGACGTATGCTGGCTTCATATCAGGGTGCGCCTGACAATGGAAAGAAGTGAGGAGAAGATATTGGAAGAGAAGATATTGGAAGAGGGGAGATGACTGCTCACATACCCTGTCATGTGGGGTCCATTGTTGTTGGAATATGCCAATCGCGAGATCGGTTGCCTCGTGCAGACGTTGCTTCTACGGGTCAGTCGTCCATATGCGCAAGGCGATACCGGAAGAGGGTCGATGGGGGGATTGCGAAAAGCATGCAGAAGATGGGGTGCCCTGCACCAGGTAAGTGCATCGGTGATGGCATTGTGCGTGTATGGGAACATTGCATTCGTGGCTCAGACTCTGACACCACATGGTGCGTATTGCGTTGGAGTTGTTCTTCATCTCTGTTGCATGGCATGCATCATGCTATACTGCTGTGTGTGAACCCTCAACACTTGGACCATCCAGCGACTTTCATGTCATTAAATACTACTATCGCCATCATCATTGTCCGCTGCAATCGAGTCGAGCATTAAGCTCATACCTTTGCTGTCAGTCACAAAGCATGGAAAGAATGAAAATCAAATGGATACTTGTGCTAGGCCAGATGCCAGGGGCAACACCGATCTGATACTTGAGTGCCACCATCTCAATCTGCAAACACTGATCGATCCCGGCGGCACGCGCCTGATCCTTCATCCGACATTCCTTGGATGAATGACCCAAGAGAGACCGAAGGAATCACCAACATGTCACAACCCTCGACCGGATGGACTTGTTTTTGCACCAATCATTGCACGCGACGTGGACAATGCGAATCGAAAGTGGTCCTTCGACAGATGTCAACATCACAAGTGTTGCGCGCGCGCGGAGCGCACACATCTCGCACGGTCAAAGGTTTCCCAGGCAGAGTGACAAATTTTGAGTGTGCGAGATGCGTGTTGCCCCCAACAATGAATTCAGTAGTGGATGCCGGTTGTGCTTTCAATCGCTTCCATGGAACGATCTCCGATCATGACAACTGGCGGTCACAACGCAGATTCTTCAGGAGCTGCTTTTGTGGTTAGATTGTTGTTGTCATTGTTGTTGTTGTTGGAATCGTAGCTTGTGGTGTGTGGGTGCGATAGAGGTTGGCGAACTTGGAGAGATTGCACCCAACACAACAGGATCACGAGTTGAACTCTCTCCCACCAAGATCCCAACCGCCACTGGTATTCACTGCCAAATACAAGGTCTGTCCCTCTTTCGTAAAGATATTGTGCGACATCGAGAAGAAATGATTGGTCACTGAAAATTCAAATAGTTTCATGGAGAACACCTCTCGCCGACACATGATCAGAAATCAGAAATTTGGAATCAATATTTGATGACGTCAGGCCTTTGTTCTCGTCCAAAACGTGAAATACGTTGAGAACAAGAAAATCATGCGTCTCCGGAAACGGGAAAACACACAAAACTGCGTTCAATTCGGAAGAATCAAGTGATTGACACTGAAACAAGAAGCCAAGAGCAAAGCAGATGAACAACGGCCAGAAGCCAACGATGGCCGTGAATAGCAGCAGAACAGAGAACAAAGCAGTGTGGAAGTCAAGCTGGGCATCAAGATCTGGATTACCCACCAACCCACAACTCTGGATTGCGATGCCTGATCGGCAGCCCAGACGAAGCATCGGCCTCAGCAAGCCTGCCGCCACTGCGCAATCCTCATCATTTCTTCGCACCCAACCGCCCCGTGCGAAATGCGAGAGCGCCGATGATGGACACGACTGGACAGCGAGCCAAAGCACGACTGGCGATTCCGAACCCCATGTGCCCGTCTACGTCCGCATGCTCAACGTTTCTAGTCGTAGACTAATGCGAAAAATATAAACTTTTTAACTACAAGGCCCAGGATCTTGTAACTTCACTCATATACTCTATGCAACATAATAGGATGATCTAAGTGCTTACTTTAAAAATCCGCAAAAACGTACGTTTCTATCCTGAATGGGGTCCTACTGTATCATCGAGAGAGAGAGAGGTTGTTACTATGGTCGATCTATTTGGGATTGCTTATGCTCTCCTATTCTATTCCGAAGTATTATACCAGCTACTCCACTCTGCTATCTTCGTGCTGTCGACATGCTGATCCCTGTCTTGCTCTGGAGTGCTTCCATGGCGAGTATTGCGCAATACCATGTTACTATGCTATATTCTCCAACATAGAATAGCTAACTTTACCTACCATGCTCATCAGATCTTGGACGTCTCATGACTGGTCGTATGTGAGGACCTCCGCGAGATGCTGAAGGGCTCGGGTCTAATAGTCATAGTGGCGATCGTCATCGCGATAGTGGTGGTGGTGGGTGTCGTTGCAGAGAGGACACCTACATACTGGTGCTCTCGAAGATGACGCACGCCACAACACCCCTCTTGTGATGGTAGATTCTAACTTTGACGCATCCCCTACGCCAACGCTGCACAGCTTCTGCAAGAAGAATTCTAAGGCTCGTCTGACAAGGACCCTCCGAGATGCGGGATCGTGACATGTCTCGTTTGGGCGACCACGCTTTCGGCGTTTCGTCGACTCGCAATGCAGATTGCAAAGTTCGGGACGTGATCGCTTCCAGATGGAGTGACGCATGGGATGACGGATGCGCATTATGCAAAACGTGACGTGTTCGAGGCAATGTCTCAGGTGCAACGTGTTTGGTCATTGCAAAAAGTGCTTTGTTAAATGATTTAGTCCGGCCGATCTTGTTGTCGCTGACAGGTCAAGGTACAGTCGTACACTTCGAGTGTCGCTACGACATCATACCATTATATCCAATCCGACACGCGTCATCCTCGGATGCTGAGGTGGCCACAAACCACGTCCACAAAATCCAGATTCAACGTTGTTCCATGATTTCCACAGTTCCCACGATTTCGCTGCGTGTTATCTGTTGGCGTTTCGCCCAGGAGCCGGCAGCGTTGTGATGAACGGCAAAACCGAGCAAACCACACGTTGTTTAGCACCGTATTGGGATGCTGGTGCTTGTAACACGCACAGACAGGGGTGGCGAGAACAAGAAGGACACGGAAATCACAACAAAGACAACGTGACAATAGCAACCATAGAAGCACACCACGAAGAGCACCATCCAGCGACATCACTGCCACAACCACAATCATAACCAATAGCGTCTGACAGTTGAGAGAAACGACTCTGCATCCTCGCCACGACACCACCGACAAGGTCCTTTTGTTCTTTTGTCAATCGATCGATCCGGGCAGCCCTCGCATTCGTCACCCTCGGAAGCCGCTCTCTCACGAATACGATCGACGTGTCCAACACTCCTCTGTCATCCGACTTGTTTGCCCTTCATAAACAAGAGACCATAGCAGACCACAGCAGATCATAGGTAGCATTCATCTTGGGACCATCCCTTCGACAACGTCAACAGTAGCAGCAACAGTAGCAGCAACAGTGTAACAGTAACAAGGAAGGTCGAGGTTCAGACTCGTAAGCACACTCCAGCCCACCTTGTCACAAATTCCGCACGCCACCATCACCATAGCCTAACACAGACAGCAACAGACAGCAACAACAGCAGCAACATATACACAATGACAGACCCATTCGCAGCAACGGAAGCCGCCATGAGGCAGCAGTTCGGAAACGAGACCTTGGGCAGAGACGGGGAGTTCGTGAAGGACGACGACTCCACAGGCTCCACGGGCACCGACAGCTCCGGCGACTGGACCTACTACAGCAGCTCCGACGACGATGACGACATCGACGCCACCTCCAACTTCTCCGGCTGGGACGAGAAGAACATGCCCATCGAGCTGGTGGAGACCGACGTGCACCTCATGCTGTCGGAGTCCCTGGTGCACAACTCCTCGCCGGCCATCGCCGCCATGCACACGCGCCTCATGAAGAAGTCCCTCACCAAGCAGGTGGACCGCTCGGAGGCCCTCATGAGCAGCTCCGCGCCCCACCTCACGGCCGGCATGCCCAAGTCCCTCATGGAGCGCATCAGCAAGGCCGACTCCATCGTCGGCAAGTCCATCGAGGTCTACGAGGGCACCAGCGTGGAGAAGGGACCGCCCGGCCTGCCGCGCTCCATGATCCCGCAGCCGCCCAAGAAGCCCATGGCGCCGGAGATCTCGCCGCAGGAGCACTTCGAGACCATCATCCAGAACGAGAGCGTGCCCTCCAAGATCGCCGCCCTCACGCTCGACGGCTTCTTCGTCCCCATGACCAAGGCCAACGTGCGCGCCTACTCCATGGACAAGCTGGCCGCCATCCGCACCTCCAACGTCAGCGCCCTCGAGGAGATGTGGCAGCGCGGCGAGGTCCTGCAGGTCTGCAACAAGTTCGGCGAGTCCATCGTCCACACCTGCTGCCGCCGCGGCGAGATCGACTGCCTGCGCTTCCTGGCCGAGCACGCCATGGTCTCCGTCAAGGTCATCGACGACTACGGCCGCACGCCCTTCCACGACGCGTGCTGGACCAACAAGCCCATCTTCGACCTCGTCGACATCCTCATGAACGAGTGCCCCGGCCTGCTCCTGATAGCGGACAAGCGCGGTTGCACGCCGCTGGAGTACGTCCGCAAGGAGCACTGGGGCGTCTGGTGCGAGTACCTCGACAAGAACAAGGCGCGCTTCTCGCGTCACGCGCTGTTCTCCAGGTAGGTAGAACGGCGCGGTCAAGGGGCACGTCGCAGGCGCGACGCATATGCATCAATGCACGGCCGATGCCTGACAACACCAGGCTCCGCCGTGTGCGGGGATCAAACAACAACACACCGACGCGTCCACCGGTCGGTCCAATGCACGTCACCGGTTGCTCCCGACTATGTGACGTGAATTTGGCCACCTTGCCTTCTTTCGAATCACGAACCTCCTGTGCTGGGCACGAGTGAGTTGAGCCGGGATGAGAAGGAACGGGCTCTTTTCTGTCCTTTCCGTTCCGGACTCGCTCCAGTGAAGTGAAGTGAAGTGAAATGAAGTGAAGTGGAGGGACTGCCTAACAACGATCGTTGGCACGATCGGACTCTCTCATTATCAACGCGCTGTGCGAGAACATCATCATCACCGATTGATGCTCTTTTGCCGTGTCTGACTGATCGATGAAGCAGCGATGGATCCACTTCTCAGTGGCTCCGCGCTTCTTTGCTCGATCATGAATCACACCAACACAGGGCACAGCGCGCATACATAGAGAGTGACGAGTTCGACATGCCAACCGAGCAGGGCCACGTCGGGACAAAACAGTGCTGGAAGCACTTGGGTTGCGGACTTTTTGCCTGCGCCGTCCCAGAGCGCACCCAAAGGGGAACAAATAGTCCAGGACAAAAAATGCACTTCAACGCCATTACTCTGAATGGCATCACATCACGAAGATCCGCAGCCAACGACTCAACACTTGAGTCTGCACGTCGCGAACAGGAGAAAGGATCTTGACAGAGTTGGTGTCTTCTGGTATGCTGGTGCGGTTGCGCACAAGCGGTGTATCGCATGAACCAATACAATAATGAGGCGACACACCAGCGGCAACATCATCAACAATATCATCAACAACACCAATGGAAGTATAAGACTGGTTACATCAACAACAACAACAATCTTGCATCATAGGACAGAGGAACAAGCGTACTTTCAAAGTCAAACGATCCCTGCCATCCCTGCCGGTTTCCACCCACGTGTCTCTGCGGCGACGACGACGACCCGCCAAGCAAGATGATGATGAGCGTATGATCTCCAATTTGATGTGTTGCGCTTCTGCCTTCCGCTTTCGTTTGCGCGACCCAACTATCTCGGTATTGGAATGCGATGCTGATGTCTCTTGGGCGGAACGGTCACGACCTGCCGACGTGGCTGTGCCAATGACTTCCACATCTGCGTACCCTGTACTATACTCTTGTGTCGAGTATCGCAGAGTAACACAGGCCAACTGCACTTTAAAAACGGGAGAGCAGTCGAGCAGCCCAAGGCACAACATCGGCCATTGTGATTGTTGTCCAACAAGTATGCAAATGGAAGTATGGGGCAAGACCAACCTTCTCCGTCCATCGATGACGCAGCACCATACACTGGAATGCAGAGGCCTCACCATCTTGTCCTCGGGTCTTGGAGATTAAGTGCGCCGCCATAGATGTGATGAAGCGGGGATGTTGTCGGCAACCGGACACGAGTGCCCCAAAGGCATCGATGGTCATTCCGCATCGCATCATCATGGCCAGTGCACACCTGTTCGCTCCCGCTGCGCTTTTGTCCTGCGTCCACTTTGTTTGGCGCCGTTTTTCGTTCCTCGATCAGTCGTGGATGCCGTTTCGGATTGTCTCGGCGACGAGAAACTGAATTCTGATCGTGATTCCAAGACGCCACCCGGATCGCATCGTGTTGAACAACATCTCACCACGGCTTCCTTTGTCGGATATTCACTCCATGTAGTCAAAAACGTGTTCATAGTTTCGACTGAGTTAGCTCCTTGTTTCGCACACAACATCTCCGACGAAAGGATCGCCATCCGTTGTTTTCGTGTGGCTTGTGTCGCAGAAAATGACGTGTGGGAGCTTATTCTTGGTTGCTAAGTGTAGCAGAGAAGTTGAATACCAGTGGGACTTTGCGAGCTAAGAAGATGGGCGCCTGCATACGATAGCACAGGACAAAAAAGGGGTTCGTTTTTGCGACCAGCGCCGCTGCGACATCACATAAACGGACAGCGCTGGAGAATCAGAGAAGCCCGCAGATCGAAACGCACAGAAACAGCACGGATGATAAAAGGGCAATGTCGCGAATTCACGTGTGGAGCGAAAGAGTTTGCGTGTCCGCGCTTCCGTGCTGCGTGTGGAGATAACTTTTGACGAACGCAGAGAAAGGATGATGACGAGAAACGCAGACCAATGACGAGAGGTGCGCACAGAACCGCACGATTTCGAGCGGCGCATCGCAGTGCGTTGCTGTCACGGGCGCGAACACGAGTACGAGTACGAGTGTCATGTTGCTCCCACAATCGAATTAGCGCGTGCCTACGAGTATGTACGATGCATATTCGTACATGGTAGTGCATACTTGGACATACCACGCACACTTTGCTTGCTCCACTCCGCCCTTGAACTTCCTCGTTCATAATCTTGATCGGCACCACATCCTTCTCTCTCTCTCTGTTTGTTTGTATCGAACGTCACCTCAGAACACTCATCGGTGCACCAGAGCCTTGTTTCATTGAACAACAACACACGAAGTTTCCACTGACAAGAAAATTGGTGCTCGCGCTGTGCAACTCCCAGTACACTCTCCGACTCCTTCTCTTGCCATCCGATCTCCTCGTCAGCACTTACCAGCTGGCGACACTCGCATGGGCCCTCCCTGCGCTCCTCTCATACTCGTGCGTGCCATACATGCTATTCGACAACGACAACGACAATCGCAACAACAACAACCAACGTCAAGAGAGACAAAGGGACATACACATACGTGACCCAACCCCAACGACCGCCACAACGAGCTTGATCATGGAAGCCAACGATCCGATGGTTCAAGATGACATGGAGGACGACGTCCAGCCGTGTCCACAATCACAGCAACAGCAGCAGCGACAACAACCACCGCAATGGCACTCGAGCCATGGATCCAGCCAGAGCAGATGCGCGTCGTTCAACAACCAGGGTGTGCACTACCTCGTATCGGGCAGTTTCATGGAGGCCATCCATTGCTTCCGAAGCAGCCTCGAGGAGATCCAAAAAACGGTGCATGTGACAGCTCAGGACGCTGACGACAGTGCCAATGCGAGCACGAGCACTGCCCCCGCACCATCGTCTCCGACAGCTCCTCACTCGCCTTGCAAGCAATCCTGCTGCGATGCTGCGCCGCAACAGCATCAGCACAGTTCAGCTGACGCCGCCATGATGGTATCGCCATCGTTGGCATCACCGTTGGCATCACCGAGGAGGAATCTGTCTGATCCAACAAGAGCGAATGCTGAGACCGATGCGCTATCCACGTTGAGCGAGCTCTTCAACTGCATTCGAGGCGACGAGGAGCAGCAGCATTGCCAGCATCAGCATCAGCATCAAAGTCCACATCACGGAAAACATCCCAACAGCGAACGACTCAATCTCCAACAGCTGCGCATGAAGTTCAACGATCCAAACGCGAGCATCTTCCACGCCCAACCAATCCGCATGATCACGAGCGACACCAACCTCATGTCGACGTTGGTTGCGCGTGAGAAGCCACTGCGGCTGGCCATCGCCATCTACAACCTCGCCCTCGTCCATCACACCATGTGTCTGCTGTGCAGGCATGCGCAGGATGTGCTGGCCCTCATGAACCGCACGCGCGATCTCTACGATCAGATCTTCCGCATCGTCGACGAGCTCACCGTGCCGCACGAGAGCTGCTTCGTGTTCGAATGGATCCAAGTATGCACATGGAACAACCTCACGCATCTCGGTCAGATACGGAAACGGCTCGGCGGGCGGGCCCAGGCCGTGTCTATCCAGTTCCTTCAGCTCGTGCTGCGTCTGCATTGTCGGCAGTACGACGATGACCGGCAGGCCGAGTACGTTCGTGAGCAGACGAACACGTTCTTGCTCAATGTCTTTCTTCAGGACATTGTCGAACCGACAACGGCCGTCGCAGCATGACCTGTTTCTGTCCAGGTAGAAGGGTTCAAGATAGAGTAACAATTCAATCTAGAGAGAGAGAGCGGTAGAGTGCTCCACTCCAAGGGTTCTATGGATGGAGAGCTGTTGTGTGGATTGATTCTTGCGTTCTTGGTGGAGAGCGCGAAGATTCCAGACTTGCAATCATCTGTCTCCTCGTGTTTAGCAAATCGGACAAAAGGATGGTAGCGTATTTCATCGGTGGAACAATGATCATCATGCATGTTCGGCCACAGAACATGAAGAAGAGACCAGAGTCTCTCATTGTCTTGGTGCGTGCAAAGCTGTCTTCACACGACAACGACGAGCACAAGGATCCACGAGGAATGGGTACAGCACGAGCGCATTGCCTTCACACGCGGTAGAGTAGGTGGACAGAATGCCGTACCGAACGAGCAGCGTCCGACAGAGTGGTATCGCGCAATGAACACCTCTCACACCCAGGAAGATTGGAGGAAAAGATCTGTAGGTCGCAGAGTATCGGGCTCTGATGTTCAACCATGGCATATGATCTGCTCGTGCTATCGGCACACTCCACGTACTTGCATGAGATGTCAGGCATGAACGCGGCTGTCATACTGGTCCAGAAGAGTTGACACTGCGATCACTTGCGCTTGGACTCTAATCTCGATAGATTGCGTACGATGAGAATGGACGGTACCATACTGGTCGATCGTCTGTCACCAGGACAGGACAGTTCAAGCGCGGAGCCTGGCAGGGGTGTCCAGCAACGTTCTGCGTGGGCGCCCCTGGGAGATGAACTGAGTGTCTTCGCGCTTCCAGAACAAACCCAAGGAACCGCTTGCTGTTGCGAATCATGTTTGTGGGATTGCGATGCTCCTACATCCCATTCGTGATGTGGTCCAACAAACAATGCGCAGAGCATCGGTCGCAGCGTAGACCACTCTTGGGCACTCCATTGGTTCTCTGCGTGCTCCTTTTACACATTGCCTCTCGGACTTCAATCATGAAGATGCCATGAATACGTTGCGACCATTCTACAAGGGAGAAAGTCATCATCGGCTTTCATAGCTGCACGGGGCGAATCTGTGCGAGGGGACTTTATCATCTTCTCGTTTTTCTTCTCCATCTTCGATCTCAACGGAATGTTTGGACTGCTCTGTTTCATTTCTGTCCCTTTCTTTCCGTTCACGTGGAGGTGGATGGAGCGGTCAGGCCAACAACGGCGTTGAGGTATAGAAGTGCCTCTGTGAGGGCAGAGGGGCGAGTTGGAGAAAGATCTGCTTTGTGAGCATTGGTCATGATCGCAGCGTACGAGCTATGTGCAGGGCTCTGCTCTCCGAAGAGTCCCAGAACTTGTTTGGAGCTGTTCGTCTGATCACTTCCCATGTTCCAACTTTCCGGAACATGATGAAGACGATGATCGGAAAATCGGTACGAAGAGGGTAGGTTGTGCCTCAGGGAGACATCTCATCGCATAGCATTGCATCGACGCTCACAGAGACATGATAAAGGTCAAGGTAGAAAAAGAGGTACTGGCAACCATTTCTCCCTGGAATCCACTCTTTTACTCACAAGATCAGGCGGACAGAAGAAGCTGGTTGCCGATCCGATGCAATCCAAAGCAACAAAATGGGATGGAATGGAATCAAATGTGAAGACAGGAAATTGGAAACACAAGTGCCCATGCTCTGAGTGCTCTTTTTCCATCTCTGCTCTAGGGGGGGGGGGGGGGGGGGGGAGAACGGAAAATCGAGGGTTATCCGAAGTATGGAAACTTCACTAAATTTGCGTAAACCAAACAAAGTGTGCCAAAGTTATCCGTCAATATGCCTTGTTTTGGACATTTAGCTTATTCTACACCCAAAGTAGAACAATGTACACAGTAGACGACACAGTGGGAAGCTACAAGGGATGCTAAAATGTCGTTGTTGCACAGAATATGCCTCTTCTTCTTTCAAACTTTTGAAGAAAACACAGGATTTTCGATTTGTTCTGAATTGATTGCTAAAGTTGGTAGTGCGACACAAACTCGCACATTGTTCGGTAATATTCCTATTAATTTCCATGGTGCCCATGCAACTGTGCCAGGCTGGGGTCCTCTCTGTCTT
Organism: Craspedostauros australis; assembly: GCA_026770025.1. Lineage (NCBI taxonomy): Eukaryota > Bacillariophyta > Bacillariophyceae > Mastogloiales > Achnanthaceae > Craspedostauros > Craspedostauros australis. The sequence continues at coordinate 1,611,653 of JAMXDE010000010.1, read as the reverse complement.
CCACATGGTGTTTTCATGGCATCGCCCTTTCCTCCCTGAGGTGTATGAGATGCTGTTTGCTTGTTGTGCTTTCCTCACCTCCTGCGATTGGGGTGCCAGTACTGCTGCTTCCGTTTTCGTGTTCACCTGATGATTCGGCTTTCAACTGCTGCTGTTGCTACTGTGATTAGCCTGTGCACCTGATCCTGATGTTGGCACTGTTGAAGTTTCTCCATGGCTTTCTGTGTTGTCATTGGTATCTCCCAGTACATTTGGAGCAATCCCATCGGTGCCCTCATGCATGGTAGTGACTTCTCCATCGACTTTCTCTGCTCGCCCCAATTCTGTCTCTTCCGTGATTGTTGCTCCTGCTGGTGTATTTCCAGAAACTCGGCCTCCTCCTGCTGCCGCTCCAGTTGTGATCAGTGGTGGTGGTGGAGGTGGCATATTGGATACTCCTGCTGCTGCTGTGGTTGCTGCTGCTGGTGGTGATGGTGTGCTTCCAGAAACTTGGTCTCCTCCTGCTGCTGCTGTGGTTGCTGGTGGTGGTGGTGGAGGAGGTAGCATATTGGATGCTCCTGCTCCTGCTGTGGTTGCCGGTGTGATTCCGGAAACTCGTCCTCCTGCTGCTCCTGCTATGGTTGCTGCTGGTGGTGGTGGTGTGATTCCGGAAACTTGTCCTCCTCCTGCTGCTGCTGTGGTTGCTGGTGGTGGTGGTGGCGCGTTTCCAGAAACTCGGCCTCCTCCTGCTGCCGCTCCAGTTGTGATCAGTGGTGGTGGAGGAGGTGACATATTGGATGCTCCTGCTCCTCGTGCTGGCGGAGGTGGCATGTTGGATGCTCTTGCTCCTCCTGCAGTAGGTGTGCCCGCGGTTGGGATGATCTGAGATAGGAGGGGAACGTTTCCCAGCTCCCCATCAAGCGTCAAATCCTCATAGTCGATTGCTCGGCTGTGATGGTGATTGCCATCAGCAGAATTGTCCAAAATTTTGATCAACGAACCATAGTGGAGGAAAGGTCTCTTCCATGGGGAGCTTGGTTGGCCTCCTGTTTCGCGGAGCCTCTTCTCTCGTCGTTCCTGTCGATGGAGCGCCAGCTTCGCCTCTGCAGCCGCAAGTCGGATTTCTTGCACTTCCAGCTCTGACTGCAGAATAGAAGTTGCCTCTGACATGACAGAGTGGATGTCTGTCATGTCAATCGTAGGTGCTCGTACTGGTGCTGGTACTGGTACTGGTGCCAGGGCTGGGGCTGGCGCTGTTGCCAGTGCCGGTGCTGGTGTGGGTGCTGGTGTGGGTGCTGGTGTGTGTCGAGATGTACATGTGAGTATATATCAAGATGTACGTGTATATGTGCATCGTTCACCCGCTATTCTCTCATACGCACTTGGACGGTATAACTATACTCGTGTCGATAGTATGCTGTGATTTGTCAGAATTACAGGGGAAATGGAACACACAAAAAGGGGCAAGATTTCTGGAGGAAATTTGCAAATAACGATTTCTGGAAGAATCAGAAAATCGTCCGTCCATGCATCAATGGTACCAAGAGAATCTCGAGGTACTTCCCAACTAAACCTCAGATGACGATATCATCTGACAGACTACTGCATCACCAATGGAACGTGACATCTGGAGAGCAGAAGGACGCCTACTGACGTCAACAGGATGTCAACATGTCACCACGTCGACAGCTGTCTCCAAGTTAGAGCAGGAGGCGAAGATACGATGACTCATGAAGATCATGGATACTGAAGGTGAACTTCAAATGGTAAGTACTCATGGAGTAGAAGCCAGTACTGAATGAACGGAGTGTCGGATGCGGAGCACGCATCAAACACGGAGGATCGTGTAGCACGAGCACACGATGTTGAGAGAGAGAGAGAGAGAGAATACAGAGAGGAGCGAGAGAGGATCTCGCGTACCGACTCATAGTCGGAGACCGAATCTACGAAACAGATTGAAGCGCCGAGAGCATCGGGCAAGAGAACGAACAGACACCGAGAGTATCGGAGTGCCAACGTAATGAAATAGCAAACGAACGACTATCAACCAATACCATCTTCCACGATCGTAGGTTACCGTGAGCGGAACTTGCCAACACGTTTATAAACGATAGATCAGGGCGAGCCCGCGAATCGTATCGTGCGAGGAAGACGAACATCATTCAAGAGCAGCAGGCTGAATGAGCGAGGAAGAGGAATTGAAAGACATCCCTCTGTCCGATCCGACTATCAAGAGAGAAGAAGGTGCGAGTGAGACTCCACCACGAAAAGAGAAGGAAGCAGCCGCGGCTACTGTCCTATCAAGCGCAGACGCAAGCGCGATCGACGAGACCGAAGAAGAACGGTCTGCAAGACTACATCGTAAGGAGAAGAGGATTCTCAAGGCGATCAAGCAAGAGGAGACTGGTGTGACGAAGAGCATTCGCACAGCCAAACAGGGTGGGAAAAGTGAGACACCACCAGGAGGAGAATTTGTGACGAAAACAATCTCCGCGCAACAACAGGCGAAAATCGAAGAATCGACAACACAGAAACAGACGGAAATCAAGGGCGCGAGCGCACCAACGACGAAACAACGAATCAACATGGCGACATCAGCCAACGTGAACAAGCGACGCATCAAGGCGCCGATGTTCAGCGGTGAACAGGAAGACTACAGCGCATGGGAGTCCCAAGCGAAGGCATACGCTCGTGCACAGAAGACGAGAGACGTGATGTTGGGCAAGACCAAGGTGCCAACAGTGAGCGAGATCGCGGCAGCCGCCGATGAAGACAAGGAAGCGATGGAGGAGATCTACGAGCTGGGATGCGATTGCTTCAGCGATCTGATCCTCATGATGGATGCAGAGAAAGGAAAGGGCAAGCAAGCCATCCAGTACATCAACCAATGCATCTCCGTCGACTACCCTGAAGGAGACGCACACGGAGCGTGGAACGTTCTCGCGGAGAAGTTCCGACCATCCGACGCAGTAACGAAGATCAAACTCAAGCGTCAATTCAACAACGAAAAGATGAAGAGAGACACGGACCCCGACATCTACATCACGCAACTCGAGAGTCTACGATCGCGTCTCCACGATGTCAAGTACGAGATCACAGACGAGGAAATGATCATGCAAATCCTCAGCACGGTGAGCGTGGAATACAAAACCCACGTCGTGAACTTCCAACACCAACTCACGTTCAATCCGGAACTGGTTACCATCAACGCGATCAGAGGAGTACTCCGTACTGCATACGCCACCCACAGAGGAGGCAAGGCATACGTCGACGACTTCCAAGACAGCAACACGAAGAGCAACGACACCGGCTTCACAAGCACCGGTAACTTCAAGGGTACTTGTCACAACTGTGGCGTGTATGGCCATAGATCCGCCGATTGCCCAGAACGCAAGAAACCGAACAACAAGAAAAACAACAACAACAACAACAAGATGAACGGAAAGCGCAACAAGGGAAGCGGCTTCAAGGGCAAGTGCAACTACTGCGGCATCTTCGGACATCGCGAGGCGGAATGTCGAAAGAAGAAGTTCAACGAGAAGAAGAACAACGAACAAGCCAACGCGGCTACGGAAGGACACGACAAGAGCGGGCACGAGATGGTACTCTCTGCAAAGGACATGCCGCTCTGCATGTTGGTGTCCGACGACTACATCGAAGACTCCTTCTTCGATAACTTCGAGTACGTCGGGAGTGACGACGAAGTACAGGATGATGAGATCATCCCGGAGTGGCTCAGCGAGGAGCCAATCATCCACGAGGTGGATCCAAGACGCGAAGTGAGCTACGAATGCTGCTTCAACGCGCACGACCTGATCGGTTCATACGGCGACGAAGCTGAGATGGACGACGAGGCCAACGATAGCGACATCGAAGAGGCCATGAGCGATAACGACGACGACGCCGACGAGGACGGCGCAGACGAAGACAATGAGGCGGACCGCGGCGCGGCGCCTCCTCCTCCAGTAGCGGGGAACAACAGATCGGGCATCTTCGATGAGGATGACAGCGACGAATCCGAGGACGGCAATCATCCAGACGACAGCTTCAATCCAAACGAGCGTGTCGTGTACCCAGGGAATATTGACTTCCCACCAATCGATGATCCCAACAGGTCCAACTATCTCCATCGTCATGACACCGTCCCATATGCAACAGAGACAGCATTGGTAATCCAGAAGCAACTCATATTCGATGCAGTGATGGAAGCAGGAGTGAGCCTGTTCCCAGGAGTTGCACAAGGAGTGCTCAGACCGATATGGGTCAACATGATGGGATCCATCCTATCCGAGAACTTCAGATCAATTGAAGAGATTCTCGCCAATTCAGTTGTGATCAATCGCATACTGGAAGCAGCCGAGACAGAGACAATCCCAGAGACGGATCTTCATTACATCCTTGGAGGATGTATGCGCGTGCTCTTACGCGAACGTCCACGGGTCCATCCATACGATCCAGCCACAGGATCTCATCGGAACAGTACGATTCCATCGGACTACGCGCAACTACCCGATGACATGGATGACGGAGATCATCATCCTCCATACAACGAAGATGGAGTCCACGAAGACGATGATGACGGCAGCTTCAACGACGAGATAGCTGCGGCAGCTGTGGAGCAACTCCACGAGCTGAGCACCAAGTACAAGGACAAGGTCAACAAGGACACCTGGCTCGCCGACAGCGGAGCTTCGTGTCACATCGTCAACTCGGATGCCGCTCTCTTCAACGTGCGGCACATCAAGTCCTTCGTCCAAGTGGGAGACAGCACGAAACTGGACTCTCCCAAAATGGGATCCATTCGCTTGAAGGTCAAGCAGCGAGACAACACTGGCCACATCATCCGGCTCGATGACGTGAAGTACACACCAAAAATGGTGGTGAACCTTTTCTCCACGAACAAGGCTCTGTACAACGGTTACCAGCTTGGTAACAACGGCATTCTGATGGACATCATCAACGGATCCGGAATGAAGATCGTATTCGACCGAGTCTTCCCCACATCCAACGGGTTCATCACGGGAGTGCAGATGCATCCCATCATGCCAACAGACGACGACAAGGCTTGCACAGCCATCGTCAAGAATCCATCCAAGGAAATCAGCGCGGTGAACCTGCACCGAATGCTCGGCCACGCGCCACTCGAGACCATGAAGCGGACGGCCGCTCAGTACGGATGGAAAATCATCGGCGAGATGCCGGTGTGTCGTGACTGCGCGGTCGCGAACGCAAGAGTGAAGAATATTCCGAAGGCAACTATTCCAAGAGCTACTCGCCGCGGCGAACGGTTCTTCATTGACATTAGTTACACTAAACACATAAGCTTCGGAGATAAACGCTACTGGACCCTGATCGTGGACGACTGCACGGATCACTGCTGGAGTTTCTTTCTCAAGAACAAGAGTGATCAACCAGGATACATCAAACGATTCATCCAGACGATCAAGTCACAGACTGGTGACCAACAGATCATCTTCCGAGGTGACAACAGCGGAGAGAACAAATCCACGGAGGATATTCTCATCGATGCAGGACTCAACGTGAAATTCGAATACACGGCATCGAACACGCCGCAACAGAACGGAAGAGTGGAACGCAAGTTCGCGTACCTCTACACCAAGATTCGCTCCATGCTCAACGGAGCACAGCTCGATGAAGAGTATAGGCATGGCCTGTGGGCAGCAGCTGCTAGCACTGCCACCGCCATCGCCAACATCACCGTAGCGAAGAACCAGAGAGAGTCACCACATCAACAATTCTTCGGCAACGATCCACCATATGCGGACGCGCTCCGCACATTTGGAGAGGTGGGTGTTGTGAAGACTACCTACGGCGGGATTACCGCGAAACTCAAGAACAGAGGAGAAGAGATGGTATTCATCGGATATGCACACCAACATGCATCAGGAGTCTACAACATGTATAGACCATCGACCAAGTCACTCATCTGTTCACGGGACATCAAGTGGCTCAACCAATCATACGGACAGTTCCGTGGCTGGGCACCAGCACCGAACATATCCAACGAAACAGGAACAACGGACGCAGACGGCTTCACAACCATCGGACGGAAGGGAGCAACGCCAAGAACGGCAACGCGTCAAACATCGGAAGCGAAGAGAGTATCTTTCGCTGACAGCAACAGGTACTACATCCTATCAGACAATGATGACGAGGATAATGAGGACGACGGAGTAGTGACTCAACTAATCCAGAATGACGAGGAAGATCGGAACGAATCCAATCATGAGGATGACGAAATCCTACCCTCCGGCGACGAAGCCGATGACGAGACAGGTGTCACTCCTCCGAACACACCAGCAAGGTCTACACATGACACACCATCTAGATCTCCACCAAGCAAACCAAACAAGCGTGACATAGCTAGAAAGGAGAGGATCCGACGTCACGAAGCACGAGGCAGGAAGGGAGAAGCTAATCCCAAGCCAACCGCAGGGAAGAGTATTCCCAGAGCTCTGCGCGAGCTCGAAGACTTCAACGAACGAGGTCGAAAGGAAGAAGGCTATGAGAGTGATCCATCATCCAATGAGGAAAGTGACGAACTCAGCGACGAGATGATCGACGATTCCAACAACGAAACTACAGATGATGAAGAAATCGAAGACGAAAATGAAGAGATCGAGATCACTCATCATAGCACAACAGGACTATACGGAATGAATGCAATCATTACCGAATCACCAGCGATCGACATCGGATTGTCGATGCAGGACGAGAACAAGGAACCAGAGAAGCACATCGAACCTACAACGTTCGACGGAGCCTTCAATCACCCAGATCCTATCCATCGGAAGGGATATCGAGCAGCCATCAAGAAGGAGTTCGACTCCATGGATACACGCAAGGTGTATAGCAAGATCAAACGAGACGCCATCCCACGCGGCCGCAGATGCTGCAAGTGCAAATGGGTCTTCAAGCTGAAGCGTGACGGCACACATCGAGCACGGCTCGTTGCATGTGGCTATTCACAAGTTGCAGGAGTAGACTTCCAAGAGCATTACTCACCCGTCATCCATGACGTGACCTATCGGGTCATGATGGTGATCATGCTAATCAAGAAGATGGACTGCGCACTCGTCGATGTCGTAACGGCATTCCTACATGGAGACCTCGACGAGGAGATCTACATGAACTGTCCCAACGGGATGGATCATCAACCAGACGAAGCCCTGACCCTACACAAGCCAATCTACGGACTTGTGCAGAGCGCCAGGCAATGGTTCAAAATGTTGGTATCGACCCTCAAGAATATCAACTTCGAACAGAGCGCAGCAGACCCGTGCCTGTTCTACAGGAAGACGAACGAAGGAAGCATGATCGTGGCCATCTACGTGGACGATTGCTTCTGTTGCGGAGACTCCAAGGCACTGGAGACATTCCTGAAGGACATCCAAGGCAGCAAATTCAAGGTAACAATCGAGCGCGGACTCGGAGACTACCTCAGCTGCAACATCGAATTGAACCATGACAAGACTAGAGCAACATTGCGTCAACCACATCTCATCCGACACCTCATCGAAGAGTTCGGAGCCAAGGTTGAGAAGATGCAACGTTATGGGACACCGGGAACCCCGGGTCAAATCATCGTACGACCATCCGAAGACAACGGACTGCAGAAGGTCGGACCGGAAGAACATGCCGAATACCGCCGAGGCGTCGGTATGCTACTCTTCCTCATCAAGCACTCGCGACCGGATATCGCGAACCCTGTGAGGGAACTCTCCAAGGTATTGATCGGGCCCACCAAGGCTGCAATGAAGGAGATGTATCGGATCATCAAGTATGTGATCGATACAAAGGACTATGGATTGAAGATCCATCCAGCGCGTCCAGATGACGACGGCTGGGACATGGAGCTCTTCTGCGATAGCGAATATGCAGGAGACAAGAATACAAGAATCAGCGTAGGGGGATTCATCCTATACCTGTGCAAGGTACCAATCCTTTGGCGATCCAAGGCACAGAAGGCCGTCACACTCAGCTCATCCGAAGCAGAATACGTTGCCCTTTCCGAAGCGGCAAAGGAGATCTTCTTCGTCATGCAGCTACTCGAAAGTGTGGGCGTCCCAGTGAAGACACCGATCAAGGTCCGCGTGGACAACATCGGGGCGATCTTCATCGCCAAGAACCCATCAACATCCCAACGATCGCGGCACATCGACGTGCGCCATCACTACGTGAGGAACATGGTAATCAACAAAACCATCGAAATCATTTTCGTCAAATCCGAGCAGAACACAAGCGACGGATTCACCAAGAACATCAAGGCCGACTTGCAACGTGAACATGAGAAGTCGTACCTTGACACATCGAGAACATTCGAATGACCGAATGCACACAGGAAGGGTGTCGAGATGTACATGTGAGTATATATCAAGATGTACGTGTATATGTGCATCGTTCACCCGCTATTCTCTCATACGCACTTGGACGGTATAACTATACTCGTGTCGATAGTATGCTGTGATTCGTCAGAATTACAGGGGAAATGGAACACACAAAAAGGGGCAAGATTTCTGGAGGAAATTTGCAAATAACGATTTCTGGAAGAATCAGAAAATCGTCCGTCCATGCATCAATGGTACCAAGAGAATCTCGAGGTACTTCCCAACTAAACCTCAGATGACGATATCATCTGACAGACTACTGCATCACCAATGGAACGTGACATCTGGAGAGCAGAAGGACGCCTACTGACGTCGACAGGATGTCAACATGTCACCACGTCGACAGCTGTCTCCAAGTTAGAGCAGGAGGCGAAGATACGATGACTCATGAAGATCATGGATACTGAAGGTGAACTTCAAATGGTAAGTACTCATGGAGTAGAAGCCAGTACTGAATGAACGGAGTGTCGGATGCGGAGCACGCATCAAACACGGAGGATCGTGTAGCACGAGCACACGATGTTGAGAGAGAGAGAGAGAGAGAATACAGAGAGGAGCGAGAGAGGATCTCGCGTACCGACTCATAGTCGGAGACCGAATCTACGAAACAGATTGAAGCGCCGAGAGCATCGGGCAAGAGAACGAACGGACACCGAGAGTATCGGAGTGCCAACGTAATGAAATAGCAAACGAACGACTATCAACCAATACCATCTTCCACGATCGTAGGTTACCGTGAGCGGAACTTGCCAACAGGTGTGGGTGCTGGTGTGGGTGCTGGTGTGGGTGCTGGTGTGGGTGTCAGAACGTAATCGTAGATGGGTTTGAAGATACCGCACCGAGAACGTAGAGTGATCAAGTCGTTGTTGTTGGTGAGGAGAGTGTTTGTTTACTGTGTTATTCGTATGGTAGTAGGAATGCTGTCGAGCTCACAAGATTGTCCTCTTGGAACTGTGAGCATGAGAGAGGCATGACATGATCTCATGCAATTGCAAGTAAAAATAACACGGAGACAACACGACAAATGTGCGTGTTACTGCGTGAAGATGAGGTGCAAAAGTCAATGAACAAAACACCGCGATAGCCCGTGTTGTAAATTACGTCTTCTCACGATGTTGCTAGTAGTACGATCACACGATTGATCGTATTCACTTGAGAAGGTCAGGGCAAGATTCGCACGTGTCACACCCAAGATCCAAGTCTGTCCTGATTGGGCAGATTGGCTCATCTTGGCAAGAAATCAATTTCCACGACATTTTTGGATCTGTGATTGAGGGAAAACGATTCTTGCGACGCGAAATGCGACACAAATCTGACACAACGGATTTTCGACCAAAATTTCCGTTCGGAACGGAAAAGGTAAGAAAAGTGAAGATTTCTGATTGGTCGACGGGTGTCGCTATTGTTAGAGATTTAGCGTGCGCTAATACTCCCCAAAGCGTGTCCCGGACATTCAGGTCTTGTAGGTCGGGGAAGAGGACTCGGTGTGTCCTTTCCAGAAGAGGATGGGCTTCACGAGGGGCCAGAAGACAGCCCATGGAAGGAACTTCGTCATCACGTCGGCGACGTTCTGCGTGCCGGGGATCTTGATGAAGTAGAGGATGCCAGCGGCGACAGCGGACCGGACGCGATGGTAGGCCAGTGCGTTGTGGCGCTTGGAGAGCATGCTCTTGGGGACCGTGGAGGAGGTGATGACGGACTGATTGTCACCCAGCATCCAGCTGGGGCCGTCGATCGGAATGCCCATTTCACGAAGGGCAAGACGGAGGGAGATGATCTGCTCTGTAGCTTGACGGGCAGCGACGAACTCGGACCCGTAGGTGGCGGTCTCAACCGTGCCTTGACGCTTGGAGAACCATTCGATGGGGGTCTGGTTGACCAGATGGAGGGCACCGGTGGCCGATCTGCCAGTGACTTGGCAGTGGAGAAGGTTGGCGTCGACGAACGTGGTGGTTCGGACGGGCTTGCCTTTCGGCTCGGGGATGTCGTCCGGAATCTCCTCAGAGGTCTTCCCGTAGACGGAGTAGATCCAGTCATGGTTGGGAACCTCGTAGTGGAGATCGAAGCGGGGAACGCAGGTGCGGAAGCGGATGGCAGCATCAGGATGCTTGCGAAGATATCCGTAGATCCGCTTTGCGCGATCCAGATGACCTTGGCGAGGAGCTGAGCGGAAGCGTGCCAGCGTCATGACGGCGACAGAGATGTCAAACCGTCCGAGGGAGATACACCACTGGAGTGCGCCGATGAGTGACATGAACTTGCGTTTGTCGGTTTCGCTAAGTTCGGAAGAGGTGTCGAGCTCCGGACTGTCGGCCTTGTCGAGAGGGCAGCTGATCTTGCGGGGAAGCTCGCCGAACATGCGTTCGTAGTTCTCCATCATCCGCTTGATGTAGGATTGCGGGGAGAGCTTGAGAGTGCCGTCGGGATCACGGCCGAAGTCAGCACCGAGATGGTACTTGATAGGACCAACTCCCTTGAGCTGGTACCCGTACTTCGAAGAGAGGATGTCGAAGAAGGCCTTGGGGTCGGCCATTGTCGCGGTGAGGTCATCAACGTAGACGCAGACATACTCCCAATGGGAGTTGGCGTCACGCATCCAGACGTCGGGATCGGAGCGGCATTGGAGGAAACCCATGTCGCGAAGGGTGTCGGCGAGAGCCTCATGGAATCGGGCGCCCGATGTGCGCAGGCCGTAGAGTGCCTTGACTATCTGCATGGTATGACCAGCGAAGTCACCGAATTCGTCGCCAGCGATGAAGCAGATGCGTTCTTGAGTGAAGGCCTCAAGATACGCATTGCCGATGTCTCCAACCCATGTTGGAATGCCATTGAGTTCGCCGGCGAGGAGGGAGAGGCGGAGAGAGCGAAGACTGACCACACCTGCATAGGATGCATCCTTGCAGGGGTCGGTGAGGTGACCCCCAGCGACGCAGCGCGCCTTGTGACGGAGGTCATGCTTCACAGCATAGACCCATTGGAGGCGGATCTTCTGGAAGCCGGAAGGGACAGGGGCGCCTTTGCCGAGAGACTTGAAGGTGTGGTACCCGAAGAGTTGGTCCATCTCCTTCTTCTCGGCGTCGGCCCAAAGGGAGTTGCCGTTCTTGTCGTCGAGTCGCATCGCTTCCTTGTGGTTGCGAGGGACTTGGACACCGAACTGGAAGGTAGGAGCGTGGTTGAAGGTCTTCGATTTGTTGACCTGGCGCTCGAGACGATTGGTGCGGATGGCGAGGCGCTTGAGGCGCTTCCAGCCAGGCTCGTCGAGCAGCTCGTGGCGGCGGCCGTAGGCAGCGCAAGAGACGGGATCATCCTGAATCATGATGGAGAGGGGTTCGGTGGAGGTGGAGCCGTCTCCCCATTTCACGATGACGTTGAAGCTGGATCCCTTGTAGGAGGGAGAGGAAGATGAGAGGGGACCCTCGTGTCCGATGATGGAGTCGAACTCCCACTTGGCGTCGGGGTCGTCGTTGTGCTCCTGTTGCCGTTCGATGATATCGGCGAGCTCAACGTAGGAGATGAGGTCATGCGTCTCCCCATCAGCCAGTGCGAGTAGCATCTTGATGCGTTGGTGGTTGGCTGCATCAAGGTCATTGACCTTTTGCACCACCTCCGCTCTGACTTGTTGGCCATCCTTCTCGTGGATGAAGGTCATCCCAACGAGATCCTCGGGAGAGAACTTCGGGATGTGGACCTTGGCATTCCCCACTGTTTCAGGGTCTGTGCCGCGGCGGTCAGCCAGGATGGAATCGGCGAGGGAGTGTACGATGGGGTCGGAGTCAGGAGGGACGGAGATATCGTCGTCAGGCTCCCCATTCGCCACATTCATGGCATCAGAGCCATCGTCCTCCCCAACAATGGGGAAGGGGAAGTCCGCACGAAGATTGCGGGTGGCAGAGTCGTCGGCAGGTCGGATGGCAGACCGAGGAAGAAGTCGCTGGGTCTCGTCGTCGAGGACCCAGAAGGTAAGATCATCGCCTTTGTGAAGGCAGGGACCGGCCCAGCGCCCACTGCGCTCCTTGGACTGGCTGGGGAAGGTGGGGTTGTCAACCCGGTAGTAGACAGGCTGCCACCATCGGTAGGACAGGAACTTGGAGATGTCCGGTCGCTGTCCGAAGGCGGCTTGGAGGGGGGTGATGGAGCCAGCGGTGACCTGCGCGATGTGATTGAAGAGATCAACCACATAGAGCGTGCAGATCAGCCAGAAGCGGTCGGGAGTACCCGTGCGATCCATCACACCGTTGGTTGTGCGTTTGATATCCTGGATCCGGCGTTCCGCGCCGTTCTGGTGTTGATGTTCCGGCTCACTCTGGTGATCACGGATGTGATACTGCCGGAGGATCTCCATAACCTTGTTACCGATCTGCGCCTTGGCGTTGTCGGACATCAGTAGGTCGGGAGCCCCGTGGCGTCGGATGAAGTCACGGAGAGTGTCGGAGATGCGGCTCTCGGATGGCATGGGAAAGCCGGCCGTGAACCGAGAGTCGAGGGCGACGTACACCTGAAGCATGGTGCAGCCGCCATGGCCGGGAACCCCGTCGTCGTGAGCAGGGGTATCGGAGAAGAGCGTATCCATCGCAACCGTCTCATGGAGACGGTCGACGTTGGCCGCTGGGAACCGAGACTTGAAATGCTTGCGCATGGAGAAGCGCTCGGCGGTACGGTACCACTGGGAGGTGCACCGAAGAGTGTCGCGAACGCGACGAGCTGGTATCCAGCCGAAGTGGGGGCGGAGGGCCTCGTAGTCAGCAGGCTTGCGAGTGGCAATGATGCTGCCCGGATTGTCAGCGATGTCAGCTTGGCGAGCACCAGTGTAGGCCGTGAGAACTGTAGAGTTGTTCTCGCGGCGCTGGAGTGCTGCGGCGTCATCATCATCGACGTCGTCGAGGTTCATCTCCTGGTCGAGGGAAGAAGGGTCCCATTCGTCGTCCGCGGTGAAGTCGACATGTGGATACTCGTCGAGTTCGGAGCGGGTAGGCTTGGCCATGTCCATGTAGGACAGGCCTTGCCGGACAGCCAGTGGGATGATGTGGCCTCCTGGTGTGATGATGGTCTGGCGACCTCCAGGGAGATTCCGTGGGCGTTCGTTGACATCCATTCCGAAGGCACCAAGCTGGTTGGATGAATGGATGGTCTTGCCCTTTCCGTAGAGCGCGTATTGGTGGAATTTACCAATGATGGGCCCTTCGGTGGTCTGGATGAGACCGGCAACCGTACCGATGTCGAGGTTGGCGATGGCAGAGTCACCAATGCCACTGACGTCGGCGGTGTGTCCTGTCTTGCAGAGAACGAGGACGTCATCGCCAGCCAGGCCACCATTGGCACCGCTGTCGACGAGAGAGCCAGAGTGGTCCTTGACAAGCTTGTTGAAGCTGTACCGGACCACCGTGGAGTTGGCAAGGCGCCAGGTCTGGCCCTTGTAGACCAGTTGAGGAGTATCGTCAGACGAAGAGGTGGACTTGGTCTGTGCGAGAAGGCGATCGATGGCAGTGGACTGGTCACCAGCCTTGGAAGAGTCCGTGTTGCCAGCGGATGGAGTTGCGGAAGGAGTGTCGGTGGTACCCGAAGATGTGGCAGCGTTGTTGGCAGCTCGGTGGGAGTCAGCCTTGCCCTTGCCCTTGTTCTTGCGCCACTTTCCCTTTGCTTCGAGGAATGCCTTGCGTTGGTCCTTGGACATCTCACGCCATTCATCATTGGGGATGGAACGACGGTCGTCCTTGGCGTAGTCCTTGCCATTGCCTTTGCCAGCAGAGCCGCTGGTCTTGGCGTTGTTGACCTTGCGCCGAGATGTGGTGCGAGGCTGGTTGGCGTCAAGGGATTGTGCCTCATCTCGAACGAACTCAAGGAGGTCTTCGAAGGAGACACCAACCTTGATGAAGCCGCGAGATTGCTTGTGACGTTGGCGGGAGTTGGACTTGACGTTGGTGTAGGCCCGAGTCAGGTCGACATCGGGACCGATGGCGGTGCGCAACCATTGCTGCTTGACTGCCTCGTCAACGCATGCATCATCGAGCTCCTCGATGTCGTCGAGCTTGGTTTCCCAAGCATCGAGGAATTGCTCGCGGGTCTTGGTCCAAGTCTGGTCCAGACGGAAGGCGACGATGGTGTCTCTGTATTTGATGGACAGAGTCTCGCCGACGACGCCACTGGTGTAGCTGTCAACGAGGTCGGCATAGGCCGCACGGCCATCGCAAGACTTCTTGTAGGCGCGGATGATGCGCCGACTCTTGGAAGTCTTGACATGCTCAGTGAGCACGGCGAAGAGGTAGCGATTCTGGCTCGCGAAGAAGGCCTCGTCCTTGGGTGCTGGCATGAAGTCCATGTCGAGATGGTGGTTGAGTCCATGAGAGAAGGAAAGAGTCTCGAAGGTCCGCATGAAGGTGAGGAAGTGCTTGTCGTCCTTCAGTGTCGGGAGCGACAGGCTCTCTCGTTTGGTTGCCTTGCTGAACTCCTTGACGTAGTCAGCCGGTAGCTCCATGGCATGGACACCTTGGAAGTTGGAAGAGGGTGCCATGGATGGAGTCACAGGTGGTTGCGGGTAGGCAGGATCAGGCACCGAAGCCGAAGGATCGAATGCGAAGTTCACATGCGGAGGTTCTTCAGGCACCGGACGGAATGCGGATGCTGGAGTGGTGTGATGACCCATGCCCATCGGAGATGGAATGGGAGAGCTTGCAGTCGAATGCGAGTTCGAAGACGGAAGGGAAGGGTTGTTCTGCTCAGCTGTGAACGCCATGAACGAGGTACGATCGAGATCGTTCCAGGTGTTGTCGTCGAGGATGGCTTGGGTGAGATACCACTTGCCAAGGTTGAGAATCTTGCGGATGTGGTTCACTCCGAGTACGGCGACGATGGTTTCGCCATCTTCGGTATCATCACGAAGTTGGAAGCTGCGAAGATCATCTTCGGTGAGCGAGACAAGGTCAAGAGGGCTGACGATGTCCGCATGGGCGATGATGTCGCGAGGAGTGGAGTCCAAAGGGATGCCGATGACACCGAGGATGTGATCCAAGGTGGCGAGGTCCATCTCAGGAGTCGACATGATTGGCGATGGATGGATGGAGAGAGTGGATGCGGATGCTGGAGGCTGAAGGATAGCTGAGGCTGGGGTGCACTGACTGAATCGTCTTCTGGTGCGGGAGGGTGCTGCAGGAAGTCTTGGATGGCTGAGTGGGAAGGCCCGAACTCAGCAGAGGAACCGAAAGGGGGGCGTTCTGCGGATGCGAGAAAGCCGAAGGGAAGCCGAAATCACGTCGTCACGTGATGGAAGATGAAGGGATCGCTCGTGGGTGAACGAGGGATGAAGGATGGATGGATTGTCACGCAATCAATTCAGTAGGTGAAAGCTTGCGACTGTTAATCTGTCAGAACGTAATCGTAGATGGGTTTGAAGATACCGCACCGAGAACGTAGAGTGATCAAGTCGTTGTTGTTGGTGAGGAGAGTGTTTGTTTACTGTGTTATTCGTATGGTAGTAGGAATGCTGTCGAGCTCACAAGATTGTCCTCTTGGAACTGTGAGCATGAGAGAGGCATGACATGATCTCATGCAATTGCAAGTAAAAATAACACGGAGACAACACGACAAATGTGCGTGTTACTGCGTGAAGATGAGGTGCAAAAGTCAATGAACAAAACACCGCGATAGCCCGTGTTGTAAATTACGTCTTCTCACGATGTTGCTAGTAGTACGATCACACGATTGATCGTATTCACTTGAGAAGGTCAGGGCAAGATTCGCACGTGTCACACCCAAGATCCAAGTCTGTCCTGATTGGGCAGATTGGCTCATCTTGGCAAGAAATCAATTTCCACGACATTTTTGGATCTGTGATTGAGGGAAAACGATTCTTGCGACGCGAAATGCGACACAAATCTGACACAACGGATTTTCGACCAAAATTTCCGTTCGGAACGGAAAAGGTAAGAAAAGTGAAGATTTCTGATTGGTCGACGGGTGTCGCTATTGTTAGAGATTTAGCGTGCGCTAATAGTGGGTGCTGGTGTGGGTGCTGGTGTGGGTGCTGGTGTGGGCGCTGGTGTGGGCGCTGGTGCTGGAGTTGCCAATGTGGCTGGTGGAAGGGTCCATTGCGGATGAGTATTGTTGGAGTGGGATGCTGCTGTTGGGATCGTATCCGTGTGTTGAGTGTTGGTGTTGGAAATGGTGATGGTGCTGTGATTTGTGTGAGGAAATGTGATGCTGCTGTGGGGGGTTTGGTTGGCACCCACAGAATCAGGTTTCCGCGCATGAGCATGGGCGTCGTCCTCCTCCACAAAACGGCATGTTACGCCCACACGTGTTGTTTGCTCCTTCAAACGAACAGTGAGAATGAGATGTTCGTGCTCGCGGTCACTGTTATCTTTCACAGTGTGGCGCAGGATTGCAGCCCCTTTGACAGTGCGACAAGGAGTGCCACAGAACCAAGTATCGATTGGGAACGGCATTGGCACAAACATTTTGCACCGTCGGTCTGCTGTGAAGGGCTCGGTTTTACACTGGCCCTCGTGCGCGAGCTTCTTCTGCTCCATGTCACCGTACCAGCCACCAAGATGTGATGCAAGGACTTGCGCGACTCCACCGGGTCCACCAAGCGCTTTGGGTGGGGTGTACAACAACACCACAAATGGCTGTTGTGCTCCATCAACATCATGGTACTGGATTGTCACCTCAGCATCGGTTGGTGTTGCTGCTGCAGGTAGGTAGAAGTCAATGCCCAGCATGCGATATGCTTGTCCCACTGGCGTCCAAATTTGCGATGTATGGAACACCTCGATGGTCTTGGGGAAAGCGCAAAACTCTTTCACCTTGTCCTTCTCGGACATCGCGAAGAACTGCGAGAAGCGTTCTTTTAGCGGGTCTCGAATCATCAGTGATGTGGGTGAACTGCAGCGATTCTCTGTGTAATTGGCAGTGACATCCTCAATTTCACCGTGGTAGACATCATCATCACTCTCAGACTGCGAACTCCGCGAACTCTTCGAACTGTCTGGACTCAATGATTCCAAACCATCATCCATTTGTCGTTCAGCAGTACACAAAGCACAATTGGGGCTGTTCTTTCGTGATGTGGGTCTGGCTGCTACCTTGGAGGTGGCAGTGGCCGTGTTTGGGAGTGTGGGAGGAGATTGTTCGTTGTTGGGAGTCTTGGACAGCATGGCGTTATAGAGCCCATCTGGTGCATCCAATGGGCGCACGTCGAAGTGAAAATTGCTGTCGACGTCGGGATTGAGTTCTCCGTTGTCTGCGCACAACAAGGAGTGATTGGTATTCATGAGAGGGGAGTGAGGAAACAAAAAAAAAATTTGAGAAGTGATGCACCACACACACATGAACATCACCGGAGAGACCAACACCATCATTGCACTCCAACTTACCAAAAAAGACCTGATTTTGTAGCAGCTGTGACTTAATCTCCTTCCATCCTGCAGCAAAGTTCTTGCATGGGTATTTTGTCAGAAATGCGAAATGCTCCTGCAGTCTGCCTGGTTCCCAAAACCAGAGAGTGCTGTCCTTTGAAAGCTCGTAGATGAGCTGCCTGGCATCCTCGCCCTTCTTCATGAAGCGTGGATTCTTTTCCTTCTTTCGTGGCATGATGAATGTTGCAAGATTGCTTTTTGTGATGGAAGACTGCCCAATTTGCAATGCCCAAACAACCCAAAGCTCTACATCTCTGTGCTTGAGGGGTGGCATTGACACGAACCAAGACAGAATCAACCATACAAAAGCCAAATAGCAGTGTTCCAACACCATCACATCCCATCCCTACTGTCATGGAGGGCAGGCCTACACCGCCCTCTCGACCTTCCCAACAACAATGAATCCACTGTTATCTGTAGATGGAAGAATTGCAACATACCAGTTGTACTGGTGTAACGTGATGCTCGTGGGTTCCAAGATGGGAGAAATAGTCCCGTCCAGGGAGGAGCAACATCACGATTTTCCGCGACCTGGACTACATGACAGCGCATGTATCGTCCAACAGTGATGAAGGGAGTATGCCAAACAAACAAGCAAACAAACAAGCAAACAAACAACCAAAAACGGCATTGCGGAGTATGTATGGGATTGTGCAATTGTGCCAAGTGGTAGCTAGTGCCTCTATTGGGGCTTTGATGTACACAAATGCATTTATCGCCCTCTATCGGCATGGTAAATGCGAAAAGATGCATCTATGCTTCCAAAGTGCTCAAACAAAGCAGGATTTGGACTCTTGGGTCATACTCGCGCATAATTCTGTTTCTCCCAAAAGGCGCAGATGGCATTTTGCAAACACAAAGTAGAGGGAGAGGCGGTACTATCTGTCAGAGTGGAACCGGTCATCTGCTGTCTATGTTGAAAGCACGTTCATGATGTATTGATCATTGACAAAGAGTAAACAATACTCTACACTGAGCTCCACCATGTGATAAAGTGTACTCTGCTCTGCAATGATTATAATAACTGTGTTAATGCAAGTTTACTCAGCGACAACGATTAACTTTATGTAACTTTATTCTGCAACAATGATTAACTTTATGCGATTTACTCTGCAACAACGATTAATTGTACACCAACTTTATTTTCTGCCAATTACGATGTTTGGTAACTTTATTTTCTGCCAATTACGATGTTTGGTAACTTTATTTTCCGCCAATTACGATGTTTGCGTAACTTTGTTATCCGCCAATTACGATGTTTGCGTAACTTTGTTATCCGCCAATTACGATGTTTGCACAACTTTGTTATCTGCCAATTTCGATGTTTGTGTAACTTTATTATCCGCCAATTACGATGTTTGGTAACTTTATTTTCCGCCAATTACGATGTTTGCGTAACTTTATTATCCGCCAATTACCATCTTTGCGTAACTTTATTATTTGCCAATTATGATGTTTGTGTAACTTTATTATCCGCCAATTACGATGTTTGTGTAACTTTATTATTTGCCAATTATGATGTTTGTGTAACTTTATTATCCGCCAATTACGATGTTTGCGTAACTTTATTATTTGCCAATTACTATCTTTGCATAACTTTATTATCCGCCAATTACCATCTTTGTGTAACTTTATTATCCGCCAATTACTATCTTTGCATAACTTTATTATCCGCTAATTACCATCTTTGCGTAACTTTATTTTCCGTCAATTATGATGTTTGTGTAACTTTATTATCCGCCAATTACTATCTTTGCATAACTTTATTATCCGCTAATTACCATCTTTGCGTAACTTTATTATTTGCCAATTATGATGTTTGTGTAACTTTATTATCCGCCAATTACGATGTTTGTGTAACTTTATTATTTGCCAATTATGATGTTTGTGTAACTTTATTTTCCGCCAATTACCATCTTTGCGTAACTTTATTATTTGCCAATTATGATGTTTGTGTAACTTTATTATCCGCCAATTACGATGTTTGTGTAACTTTATTATTTGCCAATTACTATCTTTGCATAACTTATTATCCGCCAATTACCATCTTTGCGTAACTTTATTTTCCGTCAATTATGATGTTTGTGTAACTTTATTATCCGCCAATTACTATCTTTGCATAACTTTATTATCCGCTAATTACCATCTTTGCGTAACTTTATTTTCCGTCAATTATGATGTTTGCGTAACTTTATTATCCGCCAATTACAATCTTTGGGTAACTTTATTCCTCCATTCCAAAAATAACAGCTACACTGACAGCCAAAGACAAGCAAATCAATGGATACACAAACAGACCATGCACCACAGATTGTGACAAGCCTCTTTTTGGCTTTTTTGCACTCTATGGCTGTATAAGAACACAAACAGACACAAATATAGTAAAATGTGGATTGTTTGGTAGTCACAAGCAAACATACACAAACACAGACAGCCATATGCATAAACAGCCACAGAACAAGAAACCATCTCTGCAGCCATGGTTGTCGCTCAAAATCGGTCTTGCTTGGATGATGATCCTGTGCTAAACAAGCAAACCCCGAGGTCCTGCAACATCTCAGCCCTGTTCATCCCTACCCTTTTGTCTTGGTTGGTGTCAACTTTGGAGGTTGGGTGGGCCGACTGTTTCCTCAACTGACAGACACCGGCAGTTCAGCACAGACACACAGACAGACAAACAATCTGGAGTAAACAGCCATAAACACACAATCATGAGGTTACAAAGTGTATGCCTTTTTGTACGCAATCGTCATTCTTCGCGGAACAGTCCGAACTTTGTTTTCGCATACATACGCAAACTCACAATGCCTGGTTTGTGAACAGTAAAGTTGCGAACAATCCCATCTGTGGTGGAAAAACTCTTGTCGTGGATTGTTGTTCTTCATGGAACAGTCCAAACTTTGTTTTGGCATACATACGCAAACTCACAATGCCTGGTTTGTGAACAGTAAAGTTTGCGAATAGTCCCATCTGTGGCAAAAAACTCTTGTTGTGGATTGTTATTCTTTGCGGAACAGTCCGAACTTTGTTTTCGCATACATACGCAAACTCACAATGCCTGGTTTGTAAACAGTAAAGTTTGCGAACAATCCCATCTGTGGTGGAAAAATTCTTGTCGTGGATTGTTGTTCTTCATGGAACAGTCCGAACTTTGTTTTGGCATACATACGCAAACTCACAATGCCTGGTTTGTGAACAGTAAAGTCTGCGAACAGTCCCATCTGTGGTGGAAAAACTCTTGTCATGGATTGTTGTTCTTTGCGGAACAGTCCAAACTTTGTTTTGGCATACATACGCAAACTCACAATGCCTGGTTTGTGAACAGTAAAGTCTGCGAACAGTCCCATCTGTGGTGGAAAAACTCTTGTCGTGGATTGTTGTTCTTCATGGAACAGTCCGAACTTTGTTTTGGCATACATACGCAAACTCACAATGCCTGGTTTGTGAACAGTAAAGTTTGCGAACAATCCCATCTGTGGTGGAACAATTCTTGTCGTGGATTGTTGTTCTTCATGGAACAGTCCGAACTTTGTTTTGGCATACATACGCAAACTCACAATACCTGGTTTGTGAACAGTAAAGTTTGCAAACAATCCCATCTGTGGTGGAACAATTCTTATTGTGGATGGTTGAGAATGACACATTCTTTTGTTTGCAACGTGCTCTTTTGATTGTCTGGACAATCATTCACTGACACGGACTGTATAACAATCAATGCGAAAGAGAGCAACAAAACGATACCGAGTGTTGTGGACAATCATTCACTGACATGGACTGTGTAACAATCAATGCGAAAGAGAACAACAAAACAATACTGAGTTTTGTGGACAATCATTCACTGACATGGACTGTATAACAATCAATGAGAAAGAGAGCAAAAATACGATACCGAGTTTGGTAGAGAGTACATTGATGCGAAATACGCTTTTCTTCATTCATACTAATACCACCTTTCACCAATCCATACATACATCATTCCAGGACATGCCATAACATGTACTCAGAGTACTCTATCACGATTGCAAAGTGATGTATTGCGCTCTGTGTAGTTTGTTCGCAATACCTTTGTATCACTCAATGTCATTTATGACAATTTTCCGCCGCCAATAGAGTGTTTGTAGATACGCTCACCCCTACGCTACTTTCATTGTCACATTGATTTGTGCCAAGTGGTAGCTAGTGCCTCTATTGGGGCTTTGATGTACACAAATGCATTTATCGCCCTCTATCGGCATGGTAAATGCGAAAAGATGCATCTATGCTTCCAAAGTGCTCAAACAAAGCAGGATTTGGACTCTTGGGTCATACTCGCGCATAATTCTGTTTCTCCCAAAAGGCGCAGATGGCATTTTGCAAACACAAGGTAGAGGGAGAGGCAGTACTATCTGTCAGAGGAGAACCGATTTGAAACTATCTTGTACCCATGCAAAGCCATGGCTGTGATGTACTGATTGTCAAACGATAAATGTTGGCGCTGCCATCATGTGCCCCCTGCTCTCTTGGATGAATCCTTTCTGTACAGGAAGGACTAGGCATACCGAAGGTGACACGAGTGGGAGGATCTATCATTGAAGGAGCCAGACATGCTTTTCTGCAGTGTGAAAGACCGCTTTTATCACAGATCTTGGATGACAAAGAACAGCACCCAAACGTGAATACATAATTGTAGAACCCCCGCGTTTGCTGTATTAGCGCACGCTAAATCTCTAACAATAGCGACACCCGTCGACCAATCAGAAATCTCCACTTTTCTTACCTTTTCCGTTCCGAACGGAAATTTTGGTCGAAAATCCGTTGTGTCAGATTTGTGTCGCATTTCGCGTCGCAAGAATCGTTTTCCCTCAATCACAGATCCAAAAATGTCGCGGAAATTGATTTCTTGCCAAGATGAGCCAATCTGCCCAATCAGGACAGACTTGGATCTTGGGTGTGACACGTGCGAATCTTGCCATGACCTTCTCAAGTGAATACGATCAATCGTGTGATCGTACTACTAGCAACATCGTGAGAAGACGTAATTCGCAACACGGGCTATCGCGGTGTTTTGTTCATTGACTTTTGCACCTCATCTTCACGCAGTAACACGCACATTTGCCGTGTTGTCTCCGTGTTAATTTCACCTGCAATTTGCATGAGACCTGTCATGTCTCTCTCATGCTCACAGTTCTCAAGAATCCATCTTGTGAGCTCGCCTGCATTCATACTACCATACGAATAACACTCAATAACAAACACTCATCCTCACCCCAACAACGATCTGATCACTCTACGTTTCGGTGCGGAATCCCATCCTTGATTTCGTTCTAACAGATTAACAGTCGCAAGCTTTCACCTACTGAATTGATTGCGTGACAATCCATCCATCCTTCATCCCTCGTCCATCCACGGGCGATCCCTTCACCTTCCATCACGTGACGACGTGATTTCGGCTTCCCTTCGGCTTTCTTGCATCCGCAGAACGCCCTCCTTTCGGTCCCTCTGCTGAGTTTGGGCCTTCCCACTCAGCCATCCAAGACTTCCTGCAGCACCCTCCCGCACCAGAAGACGATTCAGTCAGTGCACCCCAGCCTCAGCTATCCTTCAGCCTCCAGCATCCGCATCCACTCTCTCCATCCATCCATCGCCAATCATGTCGACTCCTGAGATGGACCTCGCCACCTTGGATCACATCCTCGGTGTCATCGGCATCCCTTCGGACTCCACTCCTCGCGACATCATCGCCCATGCGGACATCGTCAGCCCTCTTGACCTTGTCTCGCTCACCGAAGATGATCTTCGCAGCTTCCAACTTCGCGATGAGATCGATGATGGCGAGACCATCGTCGCCGTACTCGGAGTGAACCACATCCGCAAGATCCTCAACCTTGGCAAGTGGTATCTCACCCAAGCCATCCTCGACGACAACACTTGGAACGATCTCGATCGTACCTCGTTCATGGCGTTCACAGCTGAGCAGAACAACCCTTCCCTTCCGTCTTCGCACTCGCATTCGACTGCAAGCTCTCCCATTCCGTCTCCGATGGGCATGGGCCACCACACCACTCCAGCATCCGCATTCCGTCCGGTGCCTGAAGAACCTCCGCATGTGAACTTCGCATTCGATCCTTCGGCTTCGGTGCCTGATCCTGCCTTCCCGCAACCACCTGTGACTCCATCCATGGCACCCTCTTCCAACTTCCAAGGTGTCCATGCCATGGAGCTACCGGCTGACTACGTCAAGGAGTTCAGCAAGGCAACCAAGCGAGAGAGCCTGTCGCTCCCAACACTGAAGGACGACAAGCACTTCCTCACCTTCATGCGGACCTTCGAGACTCTCTCCTTCTCTCATGGACTCAACCACCATCTTGACATGGACTTCATGCCAGCACCCAAGGACGAGGCCTTCTTCGCGAGCCAGAATCGCTACCTCTTCGCCGTGCTCACTGAGCATGTCAAGACTTCCAAGAGTCGGCGCATCATCCGTGCCTACAAGAAGTCCTGCGATGGCCGTGCGGCCTACGCCGACCTCGTTGACAGCTACACCAGTGGTGTCGTCGGCGAGACTCTGTCCATCAAATACAGAGACACCATCGTCGCCTTCCGTCTGGACCAGACTTGGACCAAGACCCGCGAGCAATTCCTCGATGCCTGGGAAACCAAGCTCGATGACATCGAAGAGCTCGATGATGCATGTGTCGATGAGGCGGTCAAGCAGCAATGGTTGCGCACCGCCATCGGTCCCGATGTTGACTTGACTCGGGCCTACACCAACGTGAAGTCCAACTCCCGCCAACGTCACAAGCAATCTCGCGGCTTCATCAAGGTTGGTGTCTCCTTCGAAGACCTCCTCGAGTTCGTTCGAGATGAGGCACAATCCCTCGACGCCAACCAGCCTCGCACCACATCTCGGCGCAAGGTCAACAATGCCAAGACCGGCGGCTCTGCTGGCAAAGGCAATGGCAAGGACTATGCCAAGGACGACCGTCGTTCCATCCCCAATGATGAATGGCGTGAGATGTCCAAGGACCAACGCAAGGCATTCCTCGAAGCAAAGGGAAAGTGGCGCAAGAACAAGGGCAAGGGCAAGGCTGACTCCCACCGAGCTGCCAACAACGCTGCCACATCTTCGGGCACCACCGACACTCCTTCCGCAACCCCGTCCGCTGGCAACACGGACTCTTCCAAGGCTGGTGACCAGTCCACTGCCATCGATCGCCTTCTCGCGCAGACCAAGTCCACCTCTTCGTCTGACGATACTCCTCAACTGGTCTACAAGGGCCAGACCTGGCGCCTTGCCAACTCCACGGTGGTCCGGTACAGCTTCAACAAGCTTGTCAAGGACCACTCTGGCTCTCTCGTCGACAGCGGTGCCAATGGTGGCCTGGCTGGCGATGACGTCCTCGTTCTCTGCAAGACAGGACACACCGCCGACGTCAGTGGCATTGGTGACTCTGCCATCGCCAACCTCGACATCGGTACGGTTGCTGGTCTCATCCAGACCACCGAAGGGCCCATCATTGGTAAATTCCACCAATATGCGCTCTACGGAAAGGGCAAGACCATCCATTCATCCAACCAGCTTGGTGCCTTCGGAATGGATGTCAACGAGCGCCCACGGAATCTCCCTGGAGGTCGCCAGACCATCATCACACCAGGAGGCCACATCATCCCACTGGCTGTCCGGCAAGGCCTGTCCTACATGGACATGGCCAAGCCCACCCGCTCTGAACTCGACCAGTATCCGCATGTTGACTTCACAGCGGACGACGAATGGGACCCTTCTTCCCTCGACCAGGAGATGAACCTCGACGACGTCGACGATGATGACGCCGCAGCACTCCAGCGCCGCGAGAACAACTCTACCGTTCTCACGGCCTACACTGGTGCTCGCCAAGCCGACATCGCTGACAACCCGGGCAGCATCATTGCCACTCGCAAGCCTGCCGACTACGAGGCTCTCCGACCCCACTTCGGCTGGATACCAGCTCGTCGCGTTCGCGACACTCTTCGGTGCACCTCCCAGTGGTACCGTACCGCCGAGCGCTTCTCCATGCGCAAGCATTTCAAGTCTCGGTTCCCAGCGGCCAACGTCGACCGTCTTCATGAGACGGTTGCGATGGATACGCTCTTCTCCGATACCCCTGCTCACGACGACGGGGTTCCCGGCCATGGCGGCTGCACCATGCTTCAGGTGTACGTCGCCCTCGACTCTCGGTTCACGGCCGGCTTTCCCATGCCATCCGAGAGCCGCATCTCCGACACTCTCCGTGACTTCATCCGACGCCACGGGGCTCCTGACCTACTGATGTCCGACAACGCCAAGGCACAGATCGGTAACAAGGTTATGGAGATCCTCCGGCAGTATCACATCCGTGATCACCAGAGTGAGCCGGAACACCAGCATCAGAACGGCGCGGAACGCCGGATCCAGGATATCAAACGCACAACCAACGGTGTGATGGATCGCACGGGTACTCCCGACCGCTTCTGGCTGATCTGCACGCTCTATGTGGTTGATCTCTTCAACCACATCGCGCAGGTCACCGCTGGCTCCATCACCCCCCTTCAAGCTGCCTTCGGACAGCGACCGGACATCTCCAAGTTCCTGTCCTACCGATGGTGGCAGCCTGTCTACTACCGGGTTGACAACCCCACCTTCCCCAGTCAGTCCAAGGAGCGCAGTGGACGCTGGGCCGGTCCCTGCCTGCACAAAGGCGATGATCTTACCTTCTGGGTCCTCGACGACGAGACCCAACGACTTCTTCCTCGGTCTGCCATCCGACCTGCCGACGACTCTGCCACCCGCAATCTTCGTGCGGACTTCCCCTTCCCCATTGTTGGGGAGGACGATGGCTCTGATGCCATGAATGTGGCGAATGGGGAGCCAGACGACGACATCTCCGTCCCTCCTGACTCCGACCCCATCGTACACTCCCTCGCCGATTCCATCCTGGCTGACCGCCGCGGCACAGACCCTGAAACAGTGGGGAATGCCAAGGTCCACATCCCGAAGTTCTCTCCCGAGGATCTCGTTGGGATGACCTTCATCCACGAGAAGGATGGCCAGCAAGTCAAAGCGGAGGTGGTGCAAAAGGTCAATGACCTTGACGCAGCCAACCACCAACGTATCAAGATGCTACTCGCACTGGCCGATGGGGAGACGCATGACCTCATCTCCTACGTTGAGCTCGCCGACATCATCGAACGGCAACAGGAGCACAACGACGACCCCGACGCCAAGTGGGAGTTCGACTCCATCATCGGACACGAGGGTCCCCTCTCATCTTCCTCTCCCTCCTACAAGGGATCCAGTTTCAATGTCATCGTGAAATGGGGAGACGGCTCCACCTCCACCGAACCCCTCTCCATCATGATTCAGGATGATCCTGTCTCTTGCGCTGCCTACGGCCGCCGCCACGAGCTGCTCGACGAGCCTGGCTGGAAGCGCCTCAAGCGCCTCGCCATCCGCACCAATCGTCTTGAGCGCCAGGTCAACAAATCGAAGACCTTCAACCACGCTCCCACCTTCCAGTTCGGCGTCCAAGTCCCCCGCAACCACAAGGAAGCGATGCGACTCGACGATAAGAACGGCAACACTCTCTGGGCCGATGCCGAGAAGAAGGAGATGGACCAACTCTTCGGGTACCACACCTTCAAGTCTCTCGGCAAAGGCGCCCCTGTCCCTTCCGGCTTCCAGAAGATCCGCCTCCAATGGGTCTACGCTGTGAAGCACGACCTCCGCCACAAGGCGCGCTGCGTCGCTGGTGGCCATCTCACCGACCCCTGCAAGGATGCATCCTATGCAGGTGTGGTCAGTCTTCGCTCTCTCCGCCTCTCCCTTCTCGCCGGTGAACTCAACGGCATTCCAACATGGGTTGGAGACATCGGCAATGCGTATCTTGAGGCCTTCACTCAAGAACGCATCTGCTTCATCGCTGGCGACGAATTCGGTGACTTCGCTGGTCATACCATGCAGATAGTCAAGGCACTCTACGGCCTGCGCACATCGGGCGCCCGATTCCATGAGGCTCTCGCCGACACCCTTCGCGACATGGGTTTCCTCCAATGCCGCTCCGATCCCGACGTCTGGATGCGTGACGCCAACTCCCATTGGGAGTACGTCTGCGTCTACGTCGATGACCTCACCGCGACGATGGCCGACCCCAAGGCTTTCTTCGACATCCTCTCTTCGAAGTACGGGTACCAGCTCAAGGGAGTTGGTCCTATCAAGTACCATCTCGGTGCTGACTTCGGCCGTGATCCCGACGGCACTCTCAAGCTCTCCCCGCAATCCTACATCAAGCGGATGATGGAGAACTACGAACGCATGTTCGGCGAGCTTCCCCGCAAGATCAGCTGCCCTCTCGACAAGGCCGACAGTCCGGAGCTCGACACCTCTTCCGAACTCAGCGAAACCGACAAACGCAAGTTCATGTCGCTCATCGGTGCACTCCAGTGGTGTATCTCCCTCGGACGGTTTGACATCTCTGTCGCCGTCATGACGCTGGCACGCTTCCGCTCAGCTCCTCGCCAAGGTCATCTGGATCGCGCAAAGCGCATCTACGGATATCTTCGCAAGCATCCTGATGCTGCCATCCGCTTCCGCACCTGCGTCCCCCGCTTCGATCTTCACTACGAGGTTCCCAACCATGACTGGATCTACTCCGTCTACGGGAAGACCTCTGAGGAGATTCCGGACGACATCCCCGAGCCGAAAGGCAAACCTGTCCGAACCACCACGTTCGTCGACGCCAACCTTCTCCACTGCCAAGTCACTGGCAGATCCGCTACCGGTGCTCTCCATCTGGTCAACCAGACACCCATCGAATGGTTCTCCAAGCGTCAAGGCACGGTTGAGACCGCCACCTACGGGTCTGAGTTCGTCGCTGCCCGTCAAGCTACGGAGCAGATCATCTCCCTCCGTCTTGCCCTTCGTGAAATGGGCATTCCGATCGACGGCCCCAGCTGGATGCTGGGTGACAATCAGTCCGTCATCACCTCCTCCACGGTCCCCAAGAGCATGCTCTCCAAGCGCCACAACGCACTGGCCTACCATCGCGTCCGGTCCGCTGTCGCCGCTGGCATCCTCTACTTCATCAAGATCCCCGGCACGCAGAACGTCGCCGACGTGATGACGAAGTTCCTTCCATGGGCTGTCTTCTGGCCCCTCGTGAAGCCCATCCTCTTCTGGAAAGGGCACACCGAGTCCTCTTCCCCGACCTACAAGACCTGAATGTCCGGGACACGCTTTGGGGAGTATTAGCGCACGCTAAATCTCTAACAATAGCGACACCCGTCGACCAATCAGAAATCTCCACTTTTCTTACCTTTTCCGTTCCGAACGGAAATTTTGGTCGAAAATCCGTTGTGTCAGATTTGTGTCGCATTTCGCGTCGCAAGAATCGTTTTCCCTCAATCACAGATCCAAAAATGTCGCGGAAATTGATTTCTTGCCAAGATGAGCCAATCTGCCCAATCAGGACAGACTTGGATCTTGGGTGTGACACGTGCGAATCTTGCCATGACCTTCTCAAGTGAATACGATCAATCGTGTGATCGTACTACTAGCAACATCGTGAGAAGACGTAATTCGCAACACGGGCTATCGCGGTGTTTTGTTCATTGACTTTTGCACCTCATCTTCACGCAGTAACACGCACATTTGCCGTGTTGTCTCCGTGTTAATTTCACCTGCAATTTGCATGAGACCTGTCATGTCTCTCTCATGCTCACAGTTCTCAAGAATCCATCTTGTGAGCTCGCCTGCATTCATACTACCATACGAATAACACTCAATAACAAACACTCATCCTCACCCCAACAACGATCTGATCACTCTACGTTTCGGTGCGGAATCCCATCCTTGATTTCGTTCTAACATGCTGCAAATGCCACCATCCATTCAGCTGTATGTGCAAGTATGTTTCATGCCTGGAATGACCCCATTCCCATCTTGTGCGTACGGGTACTGTAGCTTGGGCATGTGTCGCTCCTTCAAAAACACTTAGAGATGGCTTGGGAACAAGCGAATATATTCGTGAACACTGCTTCCCAAACCGCATAGCCGTGGCAATGACTAACAAATACAGGGGGAGAATGCGCCTCCATGTGGTTGCGAACGCGCAGAAACGTTCCATTGTTCGCGAAGTGCCACCGACGTGGCAGCACTTGTGACCGTCAATAGGGCCAATCCGAACCAGCAAAACCAGATCTTGCATACACTGGTCCTGACGATACAGGTCATCATTACATAACTGGTCATCCTGGTGCACCCCAAATCGCAAGCCATGATTCGTGTGGATCTTTTACAAACCAGACTTCACGGAATCGAATCCTGTGACACCATTGACAAAACGAATTGTGTATCAAACTTGTCATGATATTGTGAACTGCGTCCAAGAAGCGTTCACAACCAAGCGCAAGATTCTGTAGATCATGGAATGCCGTTATGTAGACGTTGACCTGCAATTCATTGAGGAGCTCCGACGTATCTTGAGCCCTCAATGAAGTGATCTGATTGGCCGAGAAGCCCATTGTATGAAATCATGATCCTTGCCATCACCTCCACTATTAGAGCACTATCGAAAAATCACAAGGGGAGAGCAAAAGCAAAGTACCATGCCGGGATTCGAACCCGGAATCTCAGTTAGAATTACTGGTGCTCTACCGTTGAGCTACAGGCGATGCGATTGCTGATCCGAACACAAGTGAAATTTATAGATAGTGGGGGCTACGGGAGTAACGTACTTAGCACTATTCGATTTTGTGCTGATACTCCCCTACGCTACGACCGTGGACCACCTGCTCAAGAGCACTATGACGGAAAGTTGTCATTTCCCGCGTCTCCCCACATCGGGGCACCCTCATTGCTGGGTGGCTAATACTGCCAGACGAAGTGGGAGTGCTGCCGTAGCAGACAAGTGTGAGACTGGGTCGAAATCCGGTGATCGCAACGCGCCCACGAAGGCGTGTTGTGCAAGGTTGTCCTAACTCAGCGATGTAGAACTAGCTGCGACTGTTAATCTATTAGAGCACTATCGAAAAATCACAAGGGGAGAGCAAAAGCAAAGTACCATGCCGGGATTCGAACCCGGAATCTCAGTTAGAATTACTGGTGCTCTACCGTTGAGCTACAGGCGATGCGATTGCTGATCCGAACACAAGTGAAATTTATAGATAGTGGGGGCTACGGGAGTAACGTACTTAGCACTATTCGATTTTGTGCTGATATCCACTGTTAGCAGCAAACAACGCGCGGAGAGCATGTGTGTGATGTCACCCCCACGAGTTTGCCTCACCCTGTGACAGTGTTAACGTTTTGCTGTGCCAAGCAAGATCATGGAACACATCGCGATGTGCACTTCAGGATCCACCGAGAAAGGGCGTCGATGGAAGATGCGAGTTGGAGAACACAACAAAATCAAACACAGCACCCCACGCATCGAACGCCATACACATTTGTTGCCATCTCCAACAACAACTCCACTCACCAGGCAACACCAGCACCATTCACCAAATGCAACCGCAAGCATCAATGCAAGAAGCCGCCACTACATCCAATGTCGCCCATGAGGGCATGCACCTCCTTGGACGGCCTGTGACAATTGATCAGTGCAATCCTCCCCCTCCCTGGATGCACAGAACCTTCCAAACATCATTTGGAACGAATGCAACGGTGGCAGCAAAGGTGTGGGAGGGCCTGGTCCACCACGACCTTATCCCAAGCAACGCACGCATGGAGCACATGCTCTCGGCCATGGCCTTCCTCAAACAATACTCCTCATGGGATGCACTAGCTGTGAGACTCAACCGTGATCGGAAAACATTGATGAAATGGACATGGATCATGCTGGAAGGGATGGGCAGGTTGAGCACAAAAATTGTAAGTCAACCGTGGCATGCATGTGCCATGATGACTGCTGCAATTTGCTCCACACCTCATCCTTACTCACCATCATCATCAACTCTCCGATGTTTGCTTCCAATGCTGTTCCCTGCACTTGCAGATACTCCTAAACGATCGAAAAATAAATGCCAAGCCTCATGCAAAGCAGCTCATGTCTGTTGATGGAACGGATTTCCGCATCGTTGAACCAAAGCCATTCAACAAGCTCTGGTACTCTCACAAATTCAGACATGCTGGGCTTCGATATGAAACTGGTGTGTGCATTGAGACCGGGCATCTTGTGTGGGTGCGGGGACCCTATGTTTGTGGTGAATACCCAGACATCACCATCTTCCGTGAATGCCTCAGACAGCAACTGGATCCTGGTGAGCAGGTCGTCACAGACAAAGGCTACAGAGGCGAGGCAGCATGTTGTTTGGAGCGCACTCGTTTCAATGGAGTTGTCCGTGCCCGCCATGAGACCGTCCACAAGAGGTTCAAAAATTGGGGGTGTCTTGAGAACAAGTGGCGCCATGCTCACAAGCGGCATCAGCTTGCAATGTATTCAGTAGCTGCAATAACACAACTGGAGTTGCAGCACACAAACCCCTTGTTCGACATTCACCAGACAATGGCAAACATAATGGAGGTGAGAACCTGGGTTGCCTCGCTCGTGGAAGATCCAGAGCAGAACAGCTAATGCATAGATAACACATTGGTTCATAGAATACAGGTTTAATTCCAAGCTCTTGGTGTTGTAGTGATGTGTCTTGCCATTTGGATAGCACGTGGGGATGCATGGAGGCGCTGGAATGGTGACCCCAAAAACTGATACGACACAACAATGCGATGGTATGCTTGGGCAATGAGCACACATGTTTCTGTGAACCAACACAGAATTGCAGAGGAGTGTATGTGCATGGTGCATGGTGCATTGTGTCCACACAGTCGTAGTTGCCAACGATGTCTCTAGAAATGATGCCGAGATTCTGTGAGACTGCATGTGCTGAATGAGCCACTGCTACTATACTGGAGGTGTGATTTCACATTGTGCGGACCCAGGAATACAGAGGCACCAAGGAGGAAGCCAATCTGGCTGCTTGACAAGTGTTGCTTTGGACCAGACCAGTGCAACGGATCCAAGAAAGGGAGCGTGCAAGCGAAGTGCATGGGACTGGTGAAGCTATCTTCGTGTAGGAATCGTTGTACACACTATAGTAGAGTTGCTGTGAGAAATGGCTGCAACCGAGGATACAAGTAGTCGTATACCGCGAGGAGAAACGAATGATGCATGCAGATGGCACGCTGGGCTCGACAGCCGCACACAGAGCAAAAGGGGAGAGGCAGGAACAGTGGCGAGATGACTAGCACAAGGGTGACTACATTGTCATGGGGGTGCATGTGTGGGAACAAGATCGCACCTATGATGCCTGTGAAGGATACAGAGACGAATGAAGACGGCTCACAGAACTGCTGATCGACAGGCTGAGGGGGTGATGGTGTGAATCGATGGAAGGCAACCGAAGAGGAGCAGGATGATGAATGAAGGAAACCAAAATGGGCGAGCATCACAGCAATGCAAGAACGAAGAAGGGTGCTACATACACAGAAGAAGAGAGAGATGACGATGGGACGCGATCAAAGCGAAGATCGATTTGGCTTGCCATCATCAAACCCGAAATGCGGCCACCGATTGCAAGTCGACGGCATTGATTTTGTCTGCCTGAAGGCGTAGACCCAGCCAACCGACAGGAAAGATGGACAAAAAATGAACGCCACCACAAACCAGCGCAGCCTGACGGACGGCACAAAAGTCTTCTGGAAGAATGGCGAAGACAACGACAGAGTCTGCAAACCTGCGAGGGCCAGAACCACACGGAAGGCGCAGACAGCGACTGTCAGACACAAAGCAAAACAAAAGCTGTAGAAAGCAATCCCGAAACAGAAAAATGGCAAAAACACGATGAATTAGAGTATAAAGATGAACAAAGATGAATAATTCTGATAGAAATTACGAATCGGTTTTGGATAGAGCTCCTTTTACGATTTTCCACTGCCCCCCTAGCTTGTGTTGTAGATCTGCTCTGGTCTGCTCCACTCCACTCTCCTCTGATCTCCTGTTGTATTTTCGAGTTCACACACTGCGTGCACCACGTTGGATGACCTCTGTACAAAGGAGATGGTACATCAAATCCGGCCCGCTCCAATCACGAACAAAATGTTGGTGCAAAATTAAGGATATCCTCTTTCCTGTTGTTTGCGTGCGTGGCATATGACGAATTGGCGAACATCAACTGGTGCGAATTCGGTGAAGCGCAGGCATAATTTTCGCTATTGAGTGACGAAAGTGGTGTCTCCATCGGGAGAATTTTTTCGTCCGCCAGACGTGTTCCCTATGAGCCTTCCGCTTGACGCCTTTGATTAGGTACAAATATTGATCTAGTGAGACAGAAGGTTGCAAGTGATACATCATGACGCCCATGGGGTTCGTGTGCAGGCAGAGCGATAGCGCGTACGTGGGCGGTTGCGCGCACAAGTTCGATGAAGTTCGTCCTGGAACAACGGCATCACCAATGTCATCGGCATTCACGACCGCATCTTCTGCCGTGCTCGACCTTTGTGGTTGTTGCAGATGCAGGTCAGGCGAGGACGTGAATCCCTCTTCTGAGGTTTCAACAGCATCATGAATCACCGAATGCCGGAAGGTGGAGAGTATCATCACGCATGAACATGGCCATCCACTGCCTCACGATGTGGGCACCACACCATTTCGGATATCTTTGCATTGCGAACGTCTCCCATCGCAGTTCTGCAGAACAACAAATGCAAAGGGACGGAGGGAGGGTGGAACAGCATCCCGAGCCACCAATGCATCACATCAAATCACCCGAATGACAAGAAATGAGGAGAGCTTTTTGCGAACAGGGAGAAGTTGTTGCAGAGGGAACGTCGAGACAGAGGTGTGGGGATCACGTATTCCAAAAGAGACAATGGACAATCTTCGGCAAGGGTGGAAGTGCTCCTCGCAGCAGGGACAGCGACGGAGGCACTCTACGACGACTCATCGGCAGGAGATGGTTGGAATTGCAGGAGAAGCAGCAGCGACAGGTGCAGCCACAGCAGCAGCAAAGATCGGATCTTCCGGGACAGTGGAGGGAGCCACCCTTCGTTCGTTTTATCAAGTGCAGATGTCTGCCTGTTGCTCGATTTGTCTGCCTTTATGATTGTATGGGTGGACGCACGGTGTTTCTCCAGTTGTTGGTGCTGTGCTGGGGGGAACAACTTGCGGCTGAATTCGATGGTGTTGTTCCCCCTGGTCTTGCGTCGTGAATGCTCCACGCTATTGCGCTGCGGTATGCACCCTTGTCCATCGTGGACGAAGATGATCTGATGCCATGGCCGCGCACGACGGCATTGTGGACACCGTGAAAATGACGTCGTGATGCGCTGTGCTCAGATGCGCTGTGCTGTGCTGTGTCGTATTACATGATATTATACTTGTCACGGTTCTCCTGTGTATACGCATGTGGGTAATGATGAATGTCGGCCATTGAAAGTCCCCTCCTGGATGCCTGTTTGCTGACACGCTTGAGCCATGGAGCTGCTGATGGAAACTGGAAGAGAGTCCATGACATTGGTACTGTATAGGCATTGTGTTATATTTTATATGAATAACAACATGCGGGCATTTTGCGGATGAAGACCATTCTTTGCCGATGGAGGGATGAACGTGTGAATGATTGTGCGAACTTGTGGGTAAAATACATAGCTATAACATTTGCGTGGTTGTGATATACTCCTATGTGCAGATGCGTAAATGCTGCTTCTGCTGCAGATGTTCGAGTAAAGTAATAAAATTGATGGGACATTTGTGCAAGTTGGTGGCAATGCCGTCTGTGCGATGCAGTCGATTTCAGGCTGCCGCTGCCGACGACATTGGCAGTTGTGATGTGGCGATGTTGAGGAGAACCGACTTGCGGAAGGAATCCATGATGGCCTTGACGTTGTCGGAAACATCAGCGGTGTCCTGTTGGTACGCATACTCCTCCTGCTGGCAGCTCAGGATACCCTCCTGCGTGTAGTAGCCCCGGGATCCAACCGCGTGGCATTGCACGATGAGCGTGTCCATGAGGTGGTAGGCTTCCTCGAATCGCAGCATGGACTTGGAGGTCTGGGCGAGGTTGTTCAGGATGCCCATGTACAGGATGTCTGTGAGGCATTCCAGAAGCGCCGCCTCTGTGTCGGCTGGCTGTTGTTGTTGCTGCTGCTGCATGGCAGCCTGCTTGTTGAGAAATGGGACCAGCAGGCGGTGGGCGTTCACGTAGAGACTGTGGGCCTTGGTGAAGAGCTCGCGTCCAGCTGTGCTCTGTGGGTGGTGGTACATCATTGCCTCCATTTGGAACGTGAGGGCGAGGTTGTAGATGATGATCGACGTCCTCATCTGTGTGTCCTCGACGGGAGACTCGAAGAAGCGGTCGTTGGTTCCGATCGAGATGGCTTGGGTTGGGACGAAGCCGATGTCGTTGGGGAAGAGAGGGTTGGTGATGGACATGGCATCCATCATGGCAGTCTCAGTTGCGGCCTGCAAGGCGCATGTGGATGGTCGGCGCCTCATCTTGTTGCTGCTGTTGCTGCTGCTGTTACTGCTGCTGTTCTGGGCGGTTGCGGCTGCTGTGGTTCGCACGGATTGCTTCATGACGGCGACGGCCTCGGTAAGGCAGGCCTTGGCCGCGGCAATGTTGCCGCACTTGAGGTTGCTCACACCAAGGTCGTTGAGGTCGCTTACCGAAAGATCGGCCTCCTGATGTTGCTCCATCTGCTGTTTCTGCAGCTCTTCATGGGATGATTGCATGACTGAGGATGGTGGGCACTGGAGCGCGACGTGGGCAGGGGAAGTGGTCGTGACTGTTGATGACATGGTGGATAATGGACAAGGTAGAATATAAAACTTGTGTGATGGAATTGTGTGGATTGGTGATGGGGAGTTTGTTTGGCTGTGTTTTAGAATTGTGAGAAAGGGGATGTTGCTCGGTCTCGTCTTCTGTGATGTCCTCGTTTGGTGCATGTGAGTGTCAGGACAACCGGGCATTTCTGCGTTTTGGCATGTGTGCATTTGATTGTGTGAGTGCTGGTAGTACTCCATCAGCGTACGTGGGTGAGCACGTTGACGCAAGCCACAGGAACTGTGCAACGTACACGCTGGAGGGTTCGTCTCTAGTGTGTTGGTTCCTGTTGCTTCCTCTCGGATTTTGGTTGTGTGGGAGTGTGGTTCCTTTGCGTTCTTCTGTGCTACGACAACTGCCCAGCCCTTGATCTGCCTTGTTGCCGCCCCGACTCTGCGCGTATACATGTACGTACGCGTGCCTACGCTTATGTAGTACGTGAACGCACATGTACTGCGTGACGTTCTCCCTCTCCTAGCCATGCTGATGCTGCTGCTATTTTTTTGGCAGTTTGGGCCCTGGGTTGAGTCACTCACCCATTGCCCGAAGAAGTGCCAAAGTCTCCCTCGTTCCACCAAGTCGAAGTTTGCGAAAAAGGTCCAGCAGAGCCGATCTGTGGCAAACGCGGAAGTTGGATTCTTCAGAACGGCCACCACACACGAACGCAAAAGTAGCTCGTGCAGGGAAGGATAGCTGGATTACGACCTGGAGTACGACGCTGCAGAGCAGAATACTCCGCAAAATGGGCCCAATCGCACTTGTGACGAACGCTGCGATGAAGGTTTGGGAGGGCGGAATAATACTTGTTGCTATAATTATATCATCGTCGCCAATCACGAAGAATCCAATGCTGGCAGACAGCGCATGGCGTGATTCATCATCCGATAGCGCAGGGATCGAGGCGGTGCGGATCCGTTGGGAATCTGGAACCACGACCGAAGATGCGCGCACCCCAAAACAGATGCTCTGAGCAACCACGTGTGTCCTCGTACACGAGTGCACGTAGTCGTACGCT
Organism: Craspedostauros australis; assembly: GCA_026770025.1. NCBI lineage: Eukaryota > Bacillariophyta > Bacillariophyceae > Mastogloiales > Achnanthaceae > Craspedostauros > Craspedostauros australis. Next base: position 1,574,034 of record JAMXDE010000010.1, on the reverse strand, counting down.
TGCGATAGAATGGATGCTTTATTCCAACAGCAACGTGTTTAGTACCTGTACGAGGTACTATATTCACAAGCGTCAGGCACACACAAAGGTAATTACTTGGCCAAACAGCTTTTAAAACTCGTCTCCGAACCCTCGCAGAGCCGGCCATTCACTGAGCCATGTCAGAAGAAGCGAGAGAAATGTCCATGTGTGACGTCAGGAAGGCTCCATGCGGACTGACGTCGACTCGTATCGCATCGCATCGCATTGGTTCTGTCGTGTGGCAGGCACGCACTCGCGCACAGGCGTTTCTATCCACATCGTAAGACCAAGAAACAAGCGAGCCAAATTTTGAAATAGGAGCAAGTGAGAAACGGACTGGAGATCAACGGCTGCGGTTATCCCACGAACATGCATGCTGAGACAGTGTCAAGAAAGTTGGCCCGGCTGGCATGTCTGATAAATGTTGTACATGACAGCGGTTGAAAATAGCGTTATTATTGCCAATATTCGTGTCATCACAAACGCGCCAAAATGGTATAGTACCTTATTGTCCAAGTTGAGGTTCCTCCGTGTACTCTTACTTTTGTACAGTTTGGTAGTTGTTGTGTTCGAGTGATTGTTCGTCGTCATTTGTCGAGTGGTGCGTCCATCGTCTTCTTCCTCTTCTTTGCAACCAACCACAGCGGAGATTCTCAACATGAACTAAAATAGGAGTAGGGAGAGGCGAAGAAATCTCTGCTGCAAAGAGCACTTTGCTCGTGTGGAGGGCATGGTACTATGCATGCGTAATATATACTCTACTGCCATGATTCACGTGCCAGCCAGCGCCACCAAGCTGCTGTTGAGCAATACCGAAACACCATCGTGTTCGAAGGGGACGAACATGTATTCGGGGATGATTATCGCAAGCGAAAATCGAGGCAGCGCCGAGGTGGCTGCCGACTATCGACAATAGTATGCCTATGAAGGATGGTCAACATCATGGGAACGCCGTGGGCCTCCCCATGAGATCGACACAACGTATCACGCCTGAACGACCATCTCGCAAGGGTATCACACTTGCGCTGCGCAAAATGGTCAGATAGCAATACAAACAGGGTGGAGCACCTGAAATGTGAAGAGTCGTTGCACCGACGAACACGAGAGGAGGAAAGCAAGCCGAGTACTCGTGGAGTGGACATCTCGCTGGATTCTGCGAAGATTCACACAAGAAGGATTTCTGTTACTCCAAGCTACTATATCACATGCGTTTGTGATCCCGTGGACGAATCATTTCCAAAAATCGTGTTTGGGATGCACCTCACAATAGCCACCCGTCGCAGGGAAAATGCAAACGGAGTATGGGCACGAGTTCGCGAGCGAACTTGACAACTATGGTATTGATGGAGGACGAACAGCCCGGCGAGAAGGATGAGAAAAGGAAGCACGCAGGTTCGTTGTTGTGGCTTGTGCAGTTGTTCAGAATACTCCACCGATATATATATTATATGTACAACGGGAGCATGGAACAATTAGCAGCCTGTCGTACATTTAGTGCATATCGTGCGTCCTGTGCGCGGTGTGACACCTGGATCACAAACACAAGGCGCGCAGCAAACCACAATTTGGATCCATCGTCACGCATGGAAGTTGGGTTGCTCCGCGGGTACAAGTATGTGATGCAGTTGCTTCTGCTCTGATGGCGGCGCTCTACTCGCGGACAGAGAGCTGGTAATTGTGTCTTCATCCCGCTCGACTCTGTTACAAAATACTTTGTTGCCCAAGGATCCGTACAGTCGATCTAGATGCTCCAATCTTCGCTCTCTCTCCCTCTCTCTCTGTGTGTGAAGGCATCAAGCAATGTGTGAACTGCGGAGCTGGCTGAGAGAGAGAGAGACAGGTGCAAGTATAGATGTAGTGGTTCATTGGTATGCCCCACACTTCTACGAGTATTGATGAACAAAGCGGCAACAGGTATATGTATTGCCGCAGATGACTACGTCCACTCGCTCTCTCGCATTGAGCGAATATAGTACTATTATGAATTGGGATATGTACGCCCTCCATCGTGTTCGGGACGCGGCTTCACATAGGTAGCTTTTGTACGCCACCACGAAGGTGGCACACCATGTTGTCACGTGGACCAGTGATCATGAGCGCCATCGCGTCGAGCTTCTCCTTGTGATCTGCGCCAACAACGACGAACTGCCGCGAGCAGCCACATCTCAAAAAGGCGAAGCGCATGCAATGCTGGCAGATTCTCCGTCGCGCCGACTTTGTGATCCCGAGTTTTCTCGTCACTCGGCGTAAGTTCCGTCACGATCGTGATTGTTGGGCTTGTTCTCCAGAATATCATTTCCGAGGTGCTAACGCGAACTATCGCTTCTCATTTCGAACTGTACAGCGAGTAGTCACGAGCGATAAACGAAAACACCCGATCAGCGACAACCGTACCACAGCTCACACCAAGGCGATCTGTCCGGCTTGTGGTCTGTAGATCTGTTAAGTGATAGGCATCTTGTCCATGGCGATGTTCTCATCCACCCACGTGTTGCGTTGGTCGCTCCCCAGATGTCACGACCAGTCGTGGAGGCGCGAAATGGAAGGAGGAGCACACGGAACCTGTTGTAGGACAAGAACAGAACGCCAAACACAGCATTCTCCTTAATCCACCTTGCTTCGTGCTTCCGGCATTTCGTCCCTCCGAGCACAAGCAGGAACGAGAATGGCGACGCTCATGAATGTTCGTTGAACAATGGCAAGCACCGCAACAACCCGAATTCAACTTGATGGTTTGACGTCACCCATCCAACGAATCTTAACATCACACGAAGAACTCAAACATTCGTCTGCATGTCCACCAGTCAGCCGATCAGTCTACTCACCATTCAACTGGACTACTATATTCTGCATTCTTCACAAAGCCCACTGAAGGCACGACCAAACAAATGCAGACTCGAGAAGAGTCTAGTGTAGTGTAGAATAGAGCAGTGTAGAGTGCAGGGGTCCCGCAAGTCCGTTTCAGACTATCGCACTATCGCACTATCGCATTGTCAGGCCAAGCTATTCCGTGCATCCAAGAGGAGAGTACTTGTGTAGGTATGTAATGCAGTAGCGTGTCTGTGTCGCCACATCAGTCTTGGATGGAGTAAATGAATCTGTTCGCCAGCTGCATCACCGTGGACCAGCGCCAGAATGAGACAAAGGCGGCGGTTGCCGCTAGTCCGACCATCGCCACCCTCCGCATGTTCATGCGCCGGAGCAACTTCATCTGTTTGTTGCGGGCATCCGTAATTACGACATCGCTGCGTCTGTCGCTGTCGTTGTCGCCATCCTTGTTGAACATGCCAAGAGACTCGATGGTGCCAGGATCGAGCTGCAGGATGAGGCCCAGAATGAAGGCGCCTTGGAATCCGATCAAGCAGTACAAGAAGGAACGGAAGCCGGAGTCGCGGAACACGTGCGTCGCCTCGTAGAAGTTCAAGAACCCTTCATCGAGGCCGCGTCCCAAGGCTTGCTTCGAGTACAGCGAGATCATGGTGAAGACGATGGTCGTGTAGCTGCCGAAGATGACGCTGGAAATGACGCAAAGCGTGAAGATGGCGTAGATGGCTCGGTGGAATCGTGAGCGGCGCGTGTTGAGCTTCGCATCGGATGGTTCCTTGATGGAGGTGCTCAGCCGCAGGCAGGCGTTCATGAGCAGGGCGCAGATGGTGCCGTACGACTGCAGCCCTTCCAGTCTCATCTTGGCGCGGCCGATGTCCAACGTGCCTCGGCTGGTGAGGAAGTGCGACACCTTCGCGGCCGATCGTGTCGATGCGTCCAACCTGGCGTTGGCGACTGTGCTGGATGGAGTCATGGTTGGTGACATGAAGAAAAGGAGAAGCAATGAGGCCACGGTGCAGATTAACACTTTGGCAAGTCGTTGGCGGGATGGGAGGAACTTGCGCACGACCTTCTCTAGTTTCTGCTCGTTGCGTGCTTGATAGTGCTGCGCCGCTTCATTTGCATCGCCATCATCCATTGCATGGAGACATGTCGTCGTTGGTGAAGTCGCATACGGCACGAGTGACTGGGATGGCGCGAAGCGCGGTGGAAGAATGAGATGGGTGCGATGGAAGCACCCGTGCTTGACGTCCAACAGAGCATTGAATGCGGAGGCCGGCGAGGACGCTGCGAGCAGCAGGCCAAGCACGATTCTGCTGAATGGCGACATGACGGCGTGTGGTTGGTGGGAGATGCTCAGATCTGACGCACTTTAATGCGCTCCAACGAGATGGATGGGATCGATGAGATCCTTCTGTCACAGATTTCTTCCCGAGTTTGCCGATCCTCTGTATGTTCGTGCCGACGCAGATGTGATGGATACAGATGAAGCGTTTGTCTTGCTTTACTTTGGTTTGCTTCAGTTTGTTCCGATGGACGCAAGGATGTGCCAACACACATCACACATCACAGAACAGAACACAACAAAAGATACGCTTTTTGGACGATCAGTGTGTCCCATTTTAATGTTACAACAACCACATATGGGAGCCTGGGGTTAAAAGAGATTGCAGACTAATTTATTCTGGTTGTTGATGGGTTCGCATCCGTCTGGATGTGTTCGAACAAGGAATGAGAACCCGTCGGCTGGGGTGAGGAGAACCTTGACCAAACAACACCAGGATGTTGAGGTCGTACCACTATTACCACCAAGGGGAGCAGTGGTCATGGCAGCGCAGTCAGCAACGGCAAAGTTACCAATACGAGTACTATACACGTGATCCCTTTAGCACTCAGACCTGGCTTTTGTCGACATCACGCCATGCTGAGGGGATCATACCGTCGGGGAGATCGATCTCGTGGCGGAAGGCACCGGGCCGGAACATGCTGGACTTGTACTTGAAGTCGAACATCTCGATAGCCCTCCTCGGGACCCCCTCCACAATCCAAAACTCGCTTTCCTCCTCGTCGTCGTAGATGTCAAACATCTTCACTGTGTACGTCACCTCGGCTGGAGACACGGTGTTCTTGCGGAGGTGAGCGTCGGGTGGCAGCTGTCTGGACAAGACCCGACAGCCGAGCAAATCGTAGATCTGGTCGAACAGCCCTACCTCGCCTTTCCACGAGTAAGTCGGAGTGTACACGACATCAACGGACTCTGTGAAGGGTCGGTGCTCAATGTCGCTCATGTAACACGCCATGAACACGCTCTCCATCAAATCCTGCACTTCATCGTCGCCTTCACTACCGGTGTTGTTGTTGCTGCTGCCGCCATTGCCGCCGCCTGCTGACCTTACCAAGTACTGCCCATGGTCCACCTCGATCCAATCCAACCAGTCGTTCAACTGGGCAGCCTGGAAGCGAAAATCGAACTGCTTCGGGTCCCACTGGTCGACGTGCTTGCGCCAGGCGGACTCCCAACGCGGTCCGTAATCGATCAGCACCTCCTCGCCTTCCCGGATGTCGCGGGTGGCCACAAGCTCCATGATCAAGCCAGCGAAGGGCTCCGTCAGAATGTCATCGGGTGAGCGATCCAGCCATGCCGTCTTGTGCGATGACATCGTGGACCATTGGAGCCTGGCATTGAAGTCCTTTCCGTCATGGTTGACGTAGTTGAACACGGGCGCGTACGGGAAGAGGAGCAAGTTGGACGATTCATGACCGAAGCAGTAGTTCAGAAGCTGCTGTTCTCGCAGGTACTTCACGTCCGCGTCCGGGTCGTCCGAATCCTTCGAAAAGAACACCTTCATGTTGTCTCGGTGGAGATGGATGAGCGGCGCTGGCGAAATCACCATCCCTTGGCTGAGGGATCGCGTTGCAAATGCACCCATGCCTGCATTCGGATTGTTGGATCGTCCAGGTTTCATGTTGTCAATGCATCGCCCATTCGCCTCCAGCCACTCGTCGGAACGTAACCGATGGTCGATGGAGCACTTGGCCGATCCCAAGCTCTCAAACTGTGGAATGTCGTCAAAGTCCTTTGGCAGGGCTATGTTGACGCGCGGTCTGTGATTCCATTCCTCCAGCAGACTCCTGGTGACATTCCACAAATCACGAGCGTGGCGGTCTTCGTGCCGTGCCACACGCAAGTACCGCCCAAGGAAGGTGTCTGAGCGCGCAAAATCGGCACTGAGGGGGATCATGCCCAGCACGGGCTCGCGGTTGATGAACCAACTGTCGCCGTATTCGTCAAAGATCTCAGCACCTGCCTCTATGGTGGTCGTGGCCAGATAGTGCACATCATGGAAATGCGTGTGTGCGCCATATCCGGGATTATCGTGGTGATGATGATGATGAACCAGCGTGGGTGCCTTCATCGCCGCGTTGACGAGGCCTGCATGATACCAAAACGAAGAAACACGAGTCGTTCGGTCGGTTGTGACGTTCACGCGGGTGTGAAGATACAGAGAGAAGAGAAATGAGCGTGAGGCAAGCGGGAGGTGAAGCAGTTGCAAGTTCCAGGAGGAGGAGGGTATGAAATGTGAAAAGGGGGCATAATATCTCACGGCCTGCACAATCATTTGTGTTGTAGGTACGAGTACGTGATCAGAACACATGGCGGACACAGCAAACAAACCATCAAACGACGGATACATGCAACACATTGTTCAGACGCACCTGTGTGTGAATTCGCCAGCATGCCGATACCTGGCACGATGCACTCCACATCATCCGCCTCGTGCGTGCCTCGACCATGGCCTGCGTTCCAGTAGTAGCTATCCAGCAACCAGGAAGAGTCATCCCAGGATTGCGGCCTCCGACCAGTCTTTTGCTCCAGCAACTTCATGTTCTCGTCCACGTCCTCCACAACCACCACGACGTCGCCTGAGAATATTTTGGTATCCTTGCGGATTTCGCGTGTCGTGAACATGCCCAGACCGCTGTTGGGGATGGAGGACTCGGCCATGTACAGACCACACTTGGACTTCGCTTGTCCGATGTCCCTCCACTTTGCCGGGAACAAGGCGTCGGGGATTTGGACTTCCTTGCGGAATGCGTCGCGTTGGTATTGCGGTGCCGTGTACGGTCTATCCACAAAGTGGATGGCACGTGGTTCGACACCGTCCACATACCATATGTTGCCATCGTCATCTTTGACTTTGACTTTGTACACGTAACTCTCGCCAAATGGATCATCCGATGAAGCTTCGTCGTCAACCTTGCTCACAAGCAAAGTGCATGCCAACGAGTCTCTGAGATCCCACCATCGCAGATTCGAGTTCCATCTCACATGCTGTGGATCAGCTTGGTCTGATTCATCATCGTCATCATCATCGTCGTCATTATCTTCATCTGATGATGATCGAACAACAGCATCTTCATCGAAAGGTACGACGCACCGAACTTCGATGTTGTCTGGATACTTCGTTTCGCGTGGATAACGATCTGACCGTGTCCTGTACGGTTCCAGCTGATGGAAGGTCCAGCCGGATGTGTAATTCGTTGTCTTCGACGCTCCCTTGTGACTCATCCACAAGCCTCCCTCTTGTTGCCGCTGTCGTCCAGCCTCTTCGGATTCCTGTTGCAACTGCTGCTGATGCTGATCCCACGCCGTCTGCCACGCATCGCCGTAATCCAGCAGTATCTCCTCGCCTTCCGCGATATCCCGAATGGCAACCACCTCCATGACGAGGGACGTCTTGTTCTCCAGCAGATCCTCCACCGCCCTTTCAAAATCGTCGGCATGGTCCATCGCCGTGAACTTGCTCCATTGCAGCTTGACGTTCGGCGTCGTCTGGTTGTGCGTCGCGTGGTTGATGAGGTTGACGGCCGAACCTGACGGAAAGAGCAGCAATGATGAATCAGGATGTCCATAGGCGTAGTTGAGCAGCAGCTGGTTGCCTTCCCATAGTATGGCATTCGTGGTGCCCTCTAATATGTACATGTCCACGTGGTACCGTGAGATGGGAACCAACGGCGCGGGTGACACGACGGTGCCCTTGGGCAGGTCGAGCCTGGCGAATGCACCCAAGCCAGCATGCGGAATCGTCGACACCTTCGGTCGGATGAAGTCCATGCAGTAGCCATTGTCGAATAACCACTCAAGCGGGCGAATGGCGTTGGGCACCTTGAGGTATGCCGACGATTTGCCACCCAAGGACACGGCGTCCTCGTGCTTGTCTGGCATGGCACGCAGCGTGCGCGGTTGCAGTTCCAATTCCTGCAGGATGTCTTTCGTGACTTGCCACAGGTCGGACGCGTACGTTGCCTTGCCATCTTGCGCGCATTGCCGAAAGGCGGCCGTGAGCGAATCCACGCTTCGGAAGTTGTTTTCGAGTGGAAAGTCGTCGCCGAACATCCAACCCCGCGATCGAAACCAGCCGTCGCCGTAGCCCACAAAGAGCTCGTGTCCCGCCGGTATTTTTGTCTGCACGGAAAAGGACTGCTTGGTGTAGTGCGTGTATGCCCCGTTGTTGCGATACGGTGGCTGCAGGTCGCTGTCGCGCTGCTTGTCGCCATTCGTACCCATACTAGTCTCATCCTCCTCCTCCTCCGCTAAATCATCGTCCAGCACGAAGCCATCGTAGTTGCGGATGTCGGTACCCTCGTAGTGGATATTGTTGAGCCCGGGATGGCTGTTGGTCATCATCCCCATGCCAGGCACGACGCTCTGCACTTCCTCCAACGCATCGTACGTCGCGAAGGACGTCTCGGCCGACCAGTAGTACTCCCGCAGCTTGCATCTTGGGATGACGGCCGGTCGATCCATCTTGGGAACGCGCATCTGCTCCACCCGCTTCATGTCCACCATCTGAATGACGATGTCCAGCGGATCGATCACGTCCTCCTCCTCGCGATCCACGCCCGTGTAGACGCCCCAGCCGGCGTTGGGGATGGACGATTCGGCCAGGAACAGTCCGCATTGCTGCATCGGATCGTTCGTTGTGGATGCCGCGCATGCTGTGGAAACGAGGATGCACGCCACGCACAGCGTCGCGGCGTAGTGTATCGTCATTGGGATTTTCATTGTCAACGTCATGAGGCTGGCAGATGTGGCGGGTGGAGAGTGACAGCAAGATTGGGTTACCACCGCCTGATCTTGCTTGTCTCACCGCAAATCTTGACACACCCCTTCTATCGTGATCAACACCTTGCTATGCGTATTTCGCTTCACTCTCATTCACCAATTTGACAATGGGGAGAACAGCAGAGAGATGACAATAATGGCAATGGCAACGGCAGAGAGCTGCCGACATGAACAATCAGGCTTCCCAGCACAAACAATGGCTTTCCTCATCTCTGCCGGAATCTTTCGCGCAATTTTTCCAACCGCCAACGGATATCATGTCTGTGTGGCTGTGTGAAAGTGCATATCGGGTGTGTAATACCCGTGGGAAATAGGAATTTGTCTGTGTGGGTATCTCCGATTCCGTCGAGTCCGACACGCGTCTTAGACTGAATGGACTCAACGTATCCCAAACCTGCGACCCACATGACACAAGACATCACTCATCCGCACAACAACAACCACACAACCTCACACGAAGAACCCGCAACTGATGCCGAGAGCACAACAGGTCATCTCTTTCCTCGTTGCGTGTCCCCATGCGACCTCCAACCAGAACGGAATACTGACGGCCACCTTCCTCATCGTCGCCGCCGTTGCCGCTACCCTCACAATCATCACTGCGACCAGAAGTCACACTGATCGCACTCGAATTCACAACAACAACGTTAACAACAATTACAACAATCATAAAAAGCACAAGACGAAGAAGCAGAAGAAACAGAAGAAGCAGAGGAAGAAGCTCACAACCTCGTCACACCATGCCATCGACTGAAATGAAATCCCGCGCCGCCTTGCGCCGTGCCGAACGCGTCTGCGTCAAGGCCGGCACGTCCGTTGTGACGAACGAGGATGGGCGACCATCGCTGACGCGCGTGGGTGCCATCGCGGAGCAGATCAGCGAGCTCAAAGCCCGCGGCGTGCAGGTCATCTTCGTCAGCTCGGGCGCCGTCGGCATGGGCAAGCGTCTGCTGGGCAAGCAGCACAACATGATGAAGTCCTTCAACGACATGAGCAACATGTCGCAGGCCGCGCAGCAGGCAGCCGAAGCGGCAATGTACGGCGGCGTATCCATGTCGTCGCGCCTCAGCTTCAATTCCTTGCTGCATGCCAAAGAACGTCCGCACACGGCGCAGGAGAAGAAGAAGCACTACGACTCCGCCTGCGCCGCGGCCGGCCAGTTCGAGATGATGAGCCTCTACTGCAACCTCTTCAGCCAGTGCGATGTCACGGCGTCGCAGATCCTCGTCACGCAGGCCGACTTTGCGGATCCGATCCGTCTCAAGAACCTCAAATACTCCATCGAGCGTCTGCTCAGTCTCGGCATCGTCCCCATCATCAACGAGAACGACGCCGTGTCGGCCAACGCTGGCTACACCTCGGACGATGTCTTCTCCGACAATGACTCCCTCGCCGCGTTGTGTGCCCGCAGCTTTGATGCCAAGGTCCTCCTGCTGCTCACGGATGTGGATGGGGTGTACGACCAGCCACCGACCAACAAAGGGGCCAAGATGCTCGATCTCTACATGCAGAACACATCTGAGGTTGCCATTGGTGCCAAGAGTGCTCAAGGTGCGTATTCCGACTCGCATTGGTCTGTTCTGTTGTAAATTACTGTGTCCCTCTCTGTCGTTGCGGATGATACTATGGTAGGATGCTCATATATCACTATTACGCCAATGCCTTGCTCTATTCCTCCCATCAACTCACCACACGCATGCACACACACATGCACACACACACACGCGCGCCGTCTCTCTCTCTCTCTCTCTTCGTGTCAATGCCATGAACTCTTCCACCATATTCGCACACCCAAACGTGTGTGACGATCATACCAACAATCGCAGGTCGTGGTGGCATGGCATCCAAGATCGAAGCTGCCATCAACGCCGTGGCAGAGGGAGCCAAGTGCGAGGCCTGTGTCGTCGCGTCGGGAGCGGATCTCAATGCCGTGCGTGCCGTCCTCGGACCCAGCAACGAATTCGGCAGCAAGGGGACGATGTTCGTCACGCCAGACAGTCCGCTGGAACGGCAAGCCATCGCTGACATCAAGGAATTATCGGTGAGTGTGCTGCACTGTGTATCGTATGTTCAGTTTGTGTGTCGGAGACTACGGCAACCTCGATGGAGGACTCCGTTGAGTGATCCTGCGTCTCAGTGGGACATCAATGCCGTTCTGCTGATTTGCTGATTTCTGCTTGTGGAATGACATTGGTCGCACCCCACTACATTCTCAATTTCCATGTGAAACTCTCCTCGATCAATTCGTTAATGCGTTACGCTGCGCTGCGCGACCATCAATGCAATGACATCTCGATGAACAGGAAGCAGCCTTGAACGTGTGCGAAGAAGCGCGTGCGAAGGCCTCCGCTGCCCGAACCGAGGCCCGTAAGCTCCAGGCGATGCCGAACAAGGTGCGCCAGGACGTGCTGGTCGCCATCGCAGAAGCGCTCATAGCACGCAAGGATGAATTGCTGGCCGCCAACGCTTTGGACTTGGAGGCTGCCGAGAAGGATGGAGTCGCGATGGTGCTCAAGAAGCGTCTGAAACTGACGGAAGCCAAATTGTCGACGCTGGCATCGGGACTGCGACAGCTGGCAGCGCTTCCAGATCCTCTGGGCGTCGTGAAGAGCAAGCGGGAGTTGGCGGACGGCATGGAGCTTTCGCTCATCACTGTGCCAATTGGTGTGCTGATGGTCATCTTCGAATCACGTCCAGACTCCATGCCACAGATCTCGGCGCTGTCGCTGGCAAGCGGAAACGGGCTCTTGCTCAAGGGTGGCAAGGAGGCGTTGAATTCCAACGCGGCGATTCACAAGGTCATCGGGGATGCGATTGAGTCCGGCAGCGGCGGAAAGATCAAGCGTGACATCATTGCATTGATCACCAGCCGCGGTCAGGTACGTTGTGTTGTGGAATGAAACCTCGGCTGTGTCCTCACGTACATGCTATTTGATTGATTGACTGATTGATTGACTGATTGATTGACTGATTGATTGGTTGATTGATTGGTTGAACGTTGATCGCAAGTCCGCACTGTATCCTCCATCGACTTGTGCTGCCGCTTCTTCTTTACATGCGAGGACCACAGACAAAGCAATTGATCTCTCACGAATTTTATTCGGCACCCTCTCGGATACACACGAACACGCGCGCACTTACTCACTCGCCCACTGCAACATACCAACATATATACACACACGCACGCAGGTCTCGGATATGCTGGCATTGGACGACGTGATCGACCTTGTGATCCCACGCGGCAGCAACCAGCTCGTTTCATACATCAAGACCAACACCCGCATCCCAGTGCTCGGGCATGCCGACGGTGTCTGTCATGTGTACGTGGATGAATCCGCATCTGCCGAAGCTGCGAAGAAGATCGCCGTGGATGCCAAGATCGACTACCCATCCGCATGCAACGCCATGGAAACGGTGCTGTTGCACAAGGCGACGATCACAAATGGTGTGGCAGAGCAAACATTGATGGGACTTCGTGCCGCTAAAGTGAAGTGTCTGGGCGGTCCGTCCGCCATGCAGCTGGGGCTGTGTGAGAATGCGTCGCAACAAATGAAATGCGAGTACGGCGACCTGACCTGCATGGTGGAAGTCGTGGAGAGCATGGACGAAGCCATCGACTGGATACACAAGCACGGCAGCGGGCACACCGAATCCATCGTCTGCGATGACAAGAGCGACGTCGGTGAGGAGTTCCTGCGACGCGTGGACGCCGCCTGCGTGTTCAAGAACTGCTCGACGCGATTTGCTGATGGCTTCCGATTTGGGTTGGGCGCTGAGGTGGGCATCTCCACGGGTCGCATCCATGCTCGTGGTCCTGTCGGCGTCGAAGGGCTGCTCACCACCAAGTGGCAGCTGCGATCGGGCGACACCAACATCGTCGCCGAGTTTGCGGGCGAGGATGCGTCCAAGAAGTACACGCACAAGGAGTTGATGTAGAGCACGAATAAATTAGTGGAGTAATGCTCCATAACATGGAAGTTGAGACAATCAAGAACGTCATTCCTCTACCTTGGAATGCTTATGGGGTGGGATGTTTCAGTGGAGTAAGAGTTTAGGTCGTATAATATCCTGCAACCGCACATGCACAACTACTCGTAGTCGTATGTTACCATAGCGAGGTCACGTGTCTACACCTCACTGGATCTCGAGGCCTTCTGTCATGACATGTTGATGACTTTTCCGAAATAACAGTGTTGATCACGTGTCAGGATGACTGTGCGGAGAGAAAAGAATGATTTCGACAGATCGTGCAGTTTCCTGGATTCGCAACGTGTGAATCAACGAGGCAGCACACAAGAGGGAGAATGACGTGAGGTGGCAATCGTGGAGGCGGTTGCAGCGGCTTCAACGCACGGATGACAAACAACAGAATGGAGAGTGAAGCAATAGACTGGAGGGGCGAGACGGAAACCAACCACAAAAAAGGCATCGAGCGATCACCTTGTCGCAGCAACGCAAGGAGGAAGAGGTCCCATGGAAGAAAGAACTGCTCAACCCCACTGCTCGCAACTCCCACAATACCACAACGATCAATTGTAGCAGCAGCTGTACTATATGTACTTGTTGCGCCGCGGGAGAAAAGGATCAGAGACAGCGAAAACGAGGCGACCAGAGAGGAAACAATCACGGCTGCTAAAGTTGCCTCCACCGGCTGTCACCAAAGGAACACAGCACAGTCCTTGTAATAGGGAGGAGTACAGCCTAGAGAAGAACAGAGCGGATACTCCCACACAGAGATATCCTCTGCATTGATACCATTTATCCCAGAGCATAACGATAAGTACAACGATGAGCACAGGCAAAGACAAAGGCGCATCCGCGGACACGGCCCTGGTGCAAGATGTTCCACTGGAGAGCATGATGGTCGCCATGGACGAGCACCGCGATAGCGACGTCATACGGTCGCTGCAGCAGAGATCCCACACGACGGAGGAAGAGGTGAACGTCCTGCTGGCGAACGAAATGAACAATCTCTCGGTGAATGAGAGGGAGCGGGTCTACCAGGACATCCACGGCGTCTCGAAGGAGCCGGCAGAAACGCCGGAACTCATCAAATCGTCGCTGAAGCAGTTTTGGGAACACATCGATGCCTTCCCAGCCAGGAACAAGAGAAAGCAGGCGTATGATCTCGCCATGACCATGGACGAGAGCTACGTCACGAGCCGACGTCTGGCGCTCATGTTCCTTCGGGGGCACGCCTTCGATATCAAGGACGCGGCGGAGGCCTACGTCGGCCACTACTGGGCCAAACGCGTGCTCGTGGGAGACCATGCCCTTGTCAGGGATTGGTGCTTGGACTTCTTGGATGACGATGACATAGAGTGCATGCGCAATGGTCACATACAGCTGCTGCCGAGCAGGGACAGGGCGGGCAGGGCCGTCATCGTGGTATCCACGATCCACGAGAAGTACAAGGTGATGATGAATCACGTCCGCGCGGGCACGTACCTAGCGTGGATGACCATCATGGACGTAACGACGCAACGCAACGGGGTCATCTTGATCATCTATACCGTGGGCCCTTTTTCTGTCACCGACTTCGATCCCACAAAGATCGTCGCGTCGTCGACGTTCATGAAAACCGTTCCGTTCCGCCTCGCAGGTTTGCACATGTGCTACAGCTCGCCTGTCTTCCGTCCCTTCGTCATGCTGCAGAAGCGCTTGATACCCAGCCACACCCGAGTGAGGTTCCGTGATCACGAAGGATCGGACATGGAGTGCCGGTACAAGCTCATGACGTTCGGGATTCCGGTCGACGCGTTCCCGATAACTTCGGATGGAGAATTGCTCACCGACAATCATCACAGATGGATCGATGCCATGAAACGTCTGGAGGCGAAGGCAGGTGCAGGGAACTGCATCTTCGCGTTGCCCCAAGTCACGGACGACGACTCCAGCGATGACGGCAGCAAGAACGGCGCCAAAAGCAGGCAGGACGCGGCACACCAGGATGAGCAAACGATCGTCACGGTCCCGACCAGGTTCGATGTCTTGTTCGGCCGCGCTCATGCGACCCACCTGGGGAACTACAACTTCAACGAAATGATAGAGGACCACAAGGAAGAGTACGACAACGCCTCCAAGTCGGAAAAGACGGTTATCACGCGATTGATCGTCTCCAAGGTCCAGCAGCGGAAGGGACGCTTTCTCAGGATGGAGCAAGGGCTCTGGGCAGAGGTTGATGACACGGTGGCAAGAAAACGCGTTGCCCAATCCTTCCGCAGCCAGAGGAGGATGACCAAGCCACCGAACGGCGGCAGCAACAGCGGCAGCACCAAAAGACTGCTGACGCCGCCAACCTCCCGACCCAGCATCGTCTCGTCACGACAACCAAAGCCTCCGGCGAAACCAAGAACTAATCCTGGTGATGCCACGCTGCAAGAACTGGATATGCTAGATGTCGATCTTGATATCATGGACGGGATGGACGATCTGGTGGCTGATAGCTTGGCACCGGGAGCATCGCTGGGCTTGGCGCCGCTCTCCGTTCCATTGCACAACGTGCCTGCCAAACGACAAAGAAATTGAGTCAATGGGTGTGCGAGGACGTCACAACACGGCACGGTACTTTTCCGTGGCACAGGTTCCATACGACTCTGTTACCATCTGTACCAGTATGCATATTAATATGTAATAGTTTGCAGATTGGGGGGATTGCAACTATATTAGATCATGCTTTATGCATACCAGTCGTCGTCATACTAGTAGGAAGGGCATGCATCCATCAAGCCATGCGCGCACACCGCGAGTCCGCGTGGTACGCTCGATCGTAGCGCGTAGCCACTGCAACGCGTAGTCACACACGAAGAACTCTCCCCAAAATAGACAACGATTGCATTCATTTTCGCCAGTCATAGTATGCACATGGAGTATTCCTTCTCGTCTGCGAGCTATTCCGGTACGATGCACACCACAGGACGCTTCATGTAAAACTGTGACCATGGTGACCTAGGTTGTACCTGCAGAGTATTATACAAGCAGAGTACATTAATGCAATGAGTCTTTCCCCGCACCCTGCACCGCCCGCTCGCATCACCAACGGCTATCCTGCGTCCCTACTGAGGTCGTCATTCATCCCCCGATCTATAATGCAAGTGCTCTGCGACCCAAGTCATCTCAACGCTCCCAGGTCAGGTGCCTGCAATTCATGCAGACTCGATACAGTCGCCGATATAGTGGTTCGACGGTTCCCACCATCGACCTGTTTGTCGGAGTGCGATGAGGAAGACGTCCAGGATGCGCTGAGCCAAATGTCGGCAGACGTGCCAGCATTCCTTAGATCCGGACAAGGTAGTTTGTCATCGGAAAACAGGAGGGGCGAAATGCCGGGCGCCAATTCAGTTGCGGTCGGGAGCGGCGACAATTGTGTTTGGAGCTCCTGGGGATCATGCTGCGCTTCCTCTTCGGTATGCGCCAGCACCGCAGCCCTTGTTCCGCGACGTACGTGAAGGATGGTACCCAGACGTGATCCCGACGAGTTGCGTCCGATAGTCCTGCCACGTTTGTGATTCGAGGATGCCGCCGTGTGCCTGTTGCCACCAGCGGTGCTGGTGCTGCCGATGCTTTCAGCGCTGTTCACGCGAGATCGATTAACTTTTCTGCCGGATGAAGTCCGGTACACTCCACTGGAACGACGACGGCCGGAATGATTCGATGCCAGCTTCATGCTCACAGGCACAGTGGAGGCATTGGATGCCGCAACCGTTTCATTTCCGGTAGTTGCATCTTTGCTATCATCTTGCATGCCGTCGCCGGGCAGGCATTGAGTGAAGGTTGCGGAGCCATTCAGCGAGTTTCCGCGTCTGTCTTGGCCACGCAAATGCTGTTGCTGCTGCTGGTGTTGCGACATGGATATGCCCGATGCGGCTGAACCAGTGGACAGCAAACTCTTCATGGATGGCGAGGGATGGTCCAAGCTGACCCCGCGCCTTACCGTTGCCGACGAATTTCCAAAGCTTCGATTGGAGGATGTGCGAGTGGGCGGCAGCGGGCTTAGATCCATGGATAGGAAGGAATCATTGCACTGTGCCATCTGCATGTCAGTTCTCAACTTGTCCATCAGCTGTTCGAGGCATAGCAGCACGGTGTCAAACGATGGCCGGTATTGCCATTTGGGATCCCAGCACGATTGGACCAACTGCTTGAGCGTCAATGATACCATGCCTGAATTCTTCTTGGACTTTGTCTTGCTGCCGCTGCTGAAGCTGTTGTTCGACGACGTCCACAATGTCGGGACGACGTCGACAGGCCCTGTGCGTTCCAATTTGGGAATGTGCTTCGTGGAAGGACGAACATTGTGCTGTCCGACGCGTTTGATGAATTGCTCAGGTTTGGTGTAGTGGACGTATGGGACCAATTCATGCAACGTGACGACCTCCCACAACACGATGGCAAAGCTGTACACATCGGACGCGCACGATGTGAATTTCTGGATCATGGTTTCGGGCGCCATGTACTTCCAGCTTCCTGCCATACCTGGCTGATACAGCTTTGGTGTGGCGTTGCTGTGAGGGCGTTGCGTGTTCAAGGCTGTGGGTGACGATTCTTTCTTGTGATCGCTGG
Source organism: Craspedostauros australis (assembly GCA_026770025.1). NCBI lineage: Eukaryota > Bacillariophyta > Bacillariophyceae > Mastogloiales > Achnanthaceae > Craspedostauros > Craspedostauros australis. The sequence continues at coordinate 1,556,498 of JAMXDE010000010.1, read as the reverse complement.
ATTGCGGCTTCGTCGACGACGACGACGAGGATGACGCAGATGCGGATGGCTTTAACACGTTGCGCACCATGTGAGTCAAACTCGATCGTCGCCTGGGTTTCGGCGGCGGTCCAGCAAGCGATGGTGCCGCGCCGTGGTGGTCATGGTTTCCGTTGGCAACGCCGGCAGATGCCTTGTCATCCGTGGCAGACATCGGATCGACGCCCATGTCATGCGCCTCGCCTCCGTTCAACATGGTCGATGATGACGGGCCATCAGGTACCACGACTTCTCGGGCCAAACCGAAATCAAACAATCGCAAGTTCCCATTGGAATCCAGGCCGCAGTTCTGCGGTTTCAAGTCCCGAAACACGATATTGTGCTTGTGCATGTGCCGCATCCCCCGCACGATGCCCATGATGATGGTCGAAAGTCGGTACTGCAATGTTGGCGGCGGTGAGGATGATGACTGGAGCAATCCGTTCGAACCCGACGCGGTGTTGGACGCCGATCCTGATTTGCTATGATGCGATGACCGCCGGAACGTGTTGAGGATGGATCGGTTGCCGGATGATGATTGCTGCTGTTGCTGCTGCTGTTTTTGCTGCGCGATCCACTTCTGCAAAAGCTTTTGCAGCGTGGTTTCGAGCACCTCCAAGACGATGAAATATCCGGAAGGTTCGCAGAATGCTTCCTGGAGGGTGCCATCGCTTGCCCCGTACAATCGAATAATATTGTCATGCTTCGGTAGGTGATGCAGCAGGAAGGCCTCTCCAGCCAGGTCACGCGCGCCGGTGAGGAAGGACGTCGCTTCGGCCATCGTTTTCTTATGCAAAAACTTGAGCGCGTAGAGCTGACGTTTGCGACGCTGTTGGGCGCTGCGGGATCGCATGAGGTGTCTGGATCGGCCGCTGCTGGCGCGGGACGAGAAGGAACGTTGCCGAAGTTGCGCAGTTTGTCGCCGGTGACTCTGATCGTCGTCAAACATGTCGCTCTCCGTGTAGTAGCTGCTCTCGTCTTCGTATTCCCCATAGTCATCGTCGTCGCGGTCGTACGTGTCTCCATCGTACGAATCCATATCCATATCCTGGTCCTGCCCCGTGGTGCTTCTCCGTTGCCGGTGTTGCGACTGTGACTGCAGTTGCGACTGAGACTGAGTATTTCTTTGCTGATGCGTCGAGTTGGTGGGGTCGGCGCGGATCGCTGCCAGATCTTCCACCTCCAGCTTCATGGCACTGCTGTACTCCGACAAGGCAAAGGAACCGATAGAATGCTCATCGCTCATCCCAGCCGGGGTGAACGCTGAGGTGTCCTGGTACTTGCGGAAGGAGTTGGAACCGTACAAGGAAGTCATGCTGTTACCCATCGTGGCGATGGATTTGAGAGACGTGTTGGTGCCGGCGAGCGCGTTCTGGCTGTCGAGAATCCTGGCCAACTTGGGTATCCGGGTGAGATAGACGCCAGCGAAACCGCCCACGCCCAGAAGCTCGTCGAAGTCGATGTCTTTCCATGTCAACGGCAGTATGCCGTTGGTTGACAGTGTTGAAGCGGATGACGACGTGGTAGCAGAGGTAGTCGGATTGTAGATGCTTGATGCCGAGGTACTTGTGAGAGGAAGTCTTGGTCTTTGTTTGGGAAGTTTGGTGCTGTGTTGCAATTCATCCCATCGTTTCTGTGCCTCAAGTCCAGCTCTAACGGCATACGGATTGTGGGAGCCAGTGTCATCATCTATTCCACCGAGCCCGCCCGAGCTATTCACATTGTTGAGAAAAGAATTGGGCACGTTGTTGGTCATGTTGTTCATCATGGATGTGGTAGCAATGTTGGTCCGCGGCGCATACTCCATGTCTCCAGTTCGTGGCGAGAATACCTGCGTTGTCTGTTGCTGTTGCTGTTGTTGCTGCTGTTGTTGTTGTAACTGGTGGTGCTGAGGCTGTGGGTACTGCGATTGTGCAAACTGCTGGTGCTGCTGCTGTTGTCGGTGCTGTTCTTCCTGTTGCTGAAGGAGAAACAGTTGCATCTGCATCTGGACATTGGTGATCGGGGCAGTGCCGTTGGTCGACAGCGGCGGCTGCGGAAATTGTTGGTGCTGCTGCTGGTGCTGCTGAAGGAAAGACTCGACAGGGAGCTGCTGCTGTTGATGTTGATGCTGATGTTGCTGGTGCCGCGGATGGTGATGTTGCGGATGGTGATGGTGACTCGTGCCTTCGTCGAGAAGCATGGTGGTGTACTCGGAGTGTTCCGACTCGCTGTAGTGATTACTGCTGTGGGTGGTGGATGCCTCCATGGTTGCGGTTGATTGTCAGTTGATGAGAAATCAATGAAAGGCTGATTGTATGTCGATGGGTGGCTGATGTGTTGGAGACCAGATGCGCGCAAAGTGACGGAATGGCGTTGTGGTTGAGTTGACTGTTGACTGGTGTCTGGTGTCTGCCGCCTGGTATCTGCTGCCTCCTCGTTGCTGGTGGAAGCACCTGTGCGACAATTGCGCCTGGGTTCTCTTATCCAACCTCCGCAGGATCCCGAGTGGAGAAGGTCTGATGGCGGCAATCGACGCGCCGCTCGGAAGCCAGGGGTATTCGTTGGCGACGACCGAGCGAGGAGTAAAGGAGATCGATGCAGAACACCAAGTGCGATGATCACAACATGTCCATTCAGAGATGCTCTCTTTCGTTGTGATTGCTTTTGCGTTTCTTCAAACTAGTTTTGCCTTGCTGCGCTTTCAGTTGGACTCGATTGGATTGGACTGGAGCGGAGCGGAGCGGATTGTTCACCCTCACCCTCAGCGTCCGAGTGCGGGTGCTCTCTTCGAGTGTAGTCGTATGGTGCAATAATATGAGCGTACGATCTGAGTCGCCCACCAGCTGGTGATCTGCCTGATGCTCTTGATGTTCACAATTCACTGTTCACCACCCGCTGCACTTCTGCAAGTCTGGCGACTGGTGCCCCAGTACGACTATGTGCTTGTCTCTCTCTCTCTCTTGGCAGGAGCACTTGGTCTTGTTGCCACCTTTGTGGCGTTTGGCACGTCTCCACGCGAACAGGCTCCAGAGAGTACAACTATGAGTGGGTCCTCTGGCCGCCTATCTCTCCCTTTCGCTGTCGCTCCTCGCCCCAAGATGCCGCGGCTGCCGGTGAACACCTCTTCAGGTCAGTACAACTACTTTTGTGATCTACGTGTACTACTACAAGGCGCTTTTGTGCCAGGTACTCGCACGACTATGGATGATAAGTATAGTCGTAGCTGGCATGGATTGTGCTCTGCTGGGCCTGCTGGGATCGTTCCGACTGCCGAAGGGACCACTCCCTCTGCCTCTCCGAGTCTATTCCATCCCTCGGTTTTGCCGCTGTTCTGCACTCCGCACGCTGTGTCTGGCCCTCTCTTCTCGGCTTCCTTTGGGTGTTTGTTCGTGGGTGGTATCAACACAAAGAGGAGACAGAGAGAAAGTGTCGCCACCTTCGCTCCGCTCTTCGCTTCTCTGTCCTGTTCTATCCTGTTCGTAAAATAGCAGCGTGCGCCAACATGGCACGAGTACGAGCAGAGTATGGTGCTTCTACTCGCCATCAACATGTCTCTGAGCCTGTCTTTCTGCCTTTCCGCGGTACTATATTTTCCAAGACCAACAGTCACGAAGGGACTGGTAACGCCGCGGTTTCTGTCCAGGCTGCTCGTGATTGTGGGCAGAAAAGGCCAGATCCTTCTGTTGTTCGTCTTGTATTACGCACAATTCACAAGTCACAAGGGCATGTCAAGAAGATTCTGCGAGAGCACCATCCATAAGTGTTCGATCGTGCGTTATTTGGGGATCGATCCGAAAACGCCGACCACCTGCTCGTGTTTTTTGTCACTTTTTGACACGGCACTACTACAGTACCCGAAGGCATTTGCTCGAACCAGTCGACTTTGGAGTTCGCGCCAAAGCTCAAACGGGTTTGAATCTACGGTCGGATGAATCGATTCCCGATCATCATTTGAAAAAGAATGACAAAATCGGCGAAAAAACGAGGATCTGTCACCAATCAAGCACAACTCGCGCACAAAAAGCACGCAGGCACACGATCCTGCACGATGCCACTGCGATCACGCAAGTCATACGCTGCCGAACGCCAGCGACGAGTCGGATCATTACGTTTAGATTCAAGAGGAGTGCGATACTCATAGAGTACCGGATTAAGCAACACTGCTGACAGCACAAGGTCGATTGGGAAGAAGCGACACGCACAAGGTGTGCTGCGGGTGTATCGAAGCCGTCGGTAGGATTGTTGCAGCGAGAGGTGACTTCGACTTTCGGTGGTGCTGATTGGCATCTTCAGCAAGGGTGACGGGAGTCGAAGGAAGGAAAGAGTGACAGCGACCGTTGCGGTGACGACAGCAGCAAAGACGCAGCACCGTGTTGGACAGGAGGAGACGAACCCGGCCACCGCAAACGAAGCGGAATCGCCTACAGCATTGCACACAACACAACACTACACTTCGTGGAGTGCGCTGCAACCAACATCAACAGCAGACGGAGCAGACGCAGAAAGAGTGAGTGAGTTGGAGATGCTATACGACAACACCGCAGAGCACTCGTACAGAGGAACAGGCATAGTGCTACTCTGCATCAGACATGCATGGCAATTCAAAACATGTCACCGCATGGGCACGGAGCATGGCATGGAGCGGAGTGGCACACCGGCTGATCAGCAGTCGTTCGGCACTTCCTTTTCTCTCTCCATTCTGCACAAGGAACGACATCAGCAACAATGAGATCGACGGTCAATGACCCATGGATGACGACATGCCATACCGTGGACTGCCCGTCAACCTCAATGCTGGTTCAATAATGAATCGATCTCCGCGACGATCAGTTCTTGATGTCAGTGGTGGTCATCTGCACATGTGATCAATCCCAGATTCATTGCCCTCGTCGTTGCCCTCAGTGTTGTCTCATCTTTCTCTTGCACATCTTCCATCCCTTACCTTCTCCGTTTTCGAATCCTTGCCGATTCATTGTTTTGCATCTGCTGCTCCTGGAATCTACGACACTGTCCTTTCTCCGCACTCCATGCAGAGGCACAGACATTGGACCACCAACCAAAATACAAGAGCAATACACCAATACTGCTTGACAATAGCACAACAAGCAACTGCAAACATGTCAACTTCCAGTTCGGAACCGATGGACACGGCCAATGATAGTGATGATAAGCACAACAGCAACAGCAACAATGACAACGGAAGTGACAATGTGAAGAGCATGGCAGACGCAGATGCAGATGCAGACGCAAGCAAACCTTCCGCACCCTGCTCTGCCTCCAAAAAGCGAAAAAAGCCACCGTCGTCATCGCAGAGTCCAAAATCCAAACAGAAAGGAGCAACGAACGGTTCATCCAACAGCGGTTCCAAACCAGATTCCAAGGCGTCCACTGACAGTGACAACGGTTCGGACGTCAATGAAAATGATGCTCACAAAGAGAAGGGCAAAGACAAGGTGACGGCCAATGGGAATAAGAAGGTCGACACCAAATCACCGGCCAAGTCAACTGCCAAGTCAACTGCCAAACCCAAATCTACGACCAAGTCGTCGTCATCGTCGTCATCATCATCGTCCGTGTCGTACATTCAGATGGTGGAGAATGGAATCATCGCGATGAAGGATCGGACAGGGAGTTCGCAACCAGCCATCCTCAAATGGGTCATGGCCAACCACCCTGGCGTCGATGAGACCAAATTCAAGAAGCATCTCCCTCGCACGCTGAAGCAAGGCCTTCAGTCCGAGCGTTTCGCAAGGATCAAGTGCTCGTACAAACTGCACACCAAGCAAATTGATAAGAATCGTGCCAAGCGCAAGAGTGCCAAAGCCAAACTCGTCAGTATGCAGAAGGCTGCCGCGGCCAAAAAGGCGAAGGCAATAGCAGATGCGGCAAAGAAGAAAAAGGAAGCGGCTGCCCAAAAGGCTGCCAAAGCCAAGGCGGCAAAGGCCAAAGAGGCCAAAGCAGGAAAGGGGAAGCCAGCGCAGTCTTCGAAGGATGGAAAGCCAGTCAAAACAAACGGCAAGGGCAAGGGGAAGGAAAAGACGGCATCCTCCTCGTCGTCATCGTTATCTTCAACCGCTGCTTCTGGGTCAGCGTCTGCATCAACTTCTACCACATCCAAGGCAACCAAACCGGCCGAGAAGACAGTCAAGATCCCCACGCCCGCGGACCGTGCGGAACAGAAACGGTTGGAACGAATTCGCAAACGGAAATTCCCCATGGAGGATGACCTGCTTCATAAGGAGGATAAGGAGCTCAAGGTCTCACCACCCGACACCGTGAAGCCACGCCAGCTTCTGCCGATGGTCATCCAGACCCACCCGTCTTCGTGCAGATGGGAAGGACCAACAGCAGCATCGTCGACTGGTGCTTCGGCGGTAACATCAGCAGCACCGGCCGCATCCACGCCAAACAGCAAAACCCTTCCATCAACAGCAGCATCACCTCCAACACCCGCGGCAACGACGACGACGACACCCGAAGACGATGCGCCTCTCATTTCGATGGGTGAATACTCGCCGGTGGAATCGTTGTGGGATAACATCCTTTACGTCTACCACTTCTTCCGCGGAGACTTGGGATGGGGCAAGCTCGTGGAAGAGCGACGGAGAACCTATGCATCATCGCTCAAGTCCAAGGACAAGATGCCGCCGATCCCTGTCGTTGCTCCCTTCACGCTGCACCAGTTGCAACATGCGGTCTGCCAGGTGCTCTATGGCAATGCGAAACGCTCCAAGACTCTGCCGCCGTTACTGACGCATCTCTTCGTGGTGGCAATGCAGTACCTTGTGCAAGACATTCCGACATTGTCGATCGGGCTGGATTGCACGAGCTGGTCCGAAATCTGCATGTACTACATAGATGCCATGGGCCGCTACTACTCCATCCCCAAGGCCCGCAGCGGCGATCAGGACAGCGATGACAATGACGATGCTGCCGGCGGTGGTGATGACGACAACGATGCAGATGCAGATGCCGATGATGGTACCGACAACATCGACAACCACACCACCCTCGCCTCGTCGACGCTGTTGGTCGGTATCACCAGCTCCAACAACCCCGCATCTGCAACCGCTACCAACTCAGTGGAACAGGTGTTGCCTGGTCTGCCGGTCGATACCGACTACCTCCTGGGCAAGATGGACACGCGACGCTCGGACAATGAGCTGCAGCACGAGCAGAGGGAGAGCTCGACGTACCTGCACAAAGAACAGATGGAGCTGCTGCGCCGGTTGCATTCCTACGATCCGTGGATGCTCTCCGCTCAGGAACTCATGTCCTTGCTGCGCATGCTGGTGGATGATCTTCTGTCAACGCAAACCTGGTTGGAGAAGGCGGTCAATGATCGCATGGAGACAACGTACGAGATGCTGAAGCAAAAGCGCGCGGCCGAAGCCAACCACAAGAAGCTGTCGTGGGCCAACCAACGATTTGAAACCGCGAAGAGGGAGCAGGAACGCAAGGCCAACAAAGCAGCGGCTGCTGCTGCCGCGGCCGCAGCCGCCAGTGGGTCAACGCCGGCCAATGGCAGCGGAAGCGTGACGCCGATGGAGGTTGAAAGTGGCAGTGGCGCTATCACTGCTGCCACGATGGCGAAGGAACTGGCCATGGCCTTGAGCAGGAAACCGACGAAGGGTCCGCCGGCCAAGTACATCCCACCCAACCAGCTCGAGGCTTCTCTGAAGGCGCAGCTGAAGGCCCAGGATGCGTACGACAAGACCTGCCGAACGCTCGTTTGCCGCAGCGGACCGATCGGCACGGATCGCAACCATTCTGAGGTGTACTATTTCGATGGACTGGATTGCTTCTACGTCAAGAACATGTACGGCAAGCCACGGCTCTACGGTGCTGGACTGCTGCCCGATGATCTGATTCCCAGCAAGTGCTCATGGCACATCATTGAAAAGCGATCGCGTCTCAACACCTTCTTGGAATCCTTGGACGAACGTGGACAGCGCGAGCTGGAGCTGCGAGATGCGATACTCCCATTGCGAAGGCACGTGAAGGATGATGTTAAGGAGCAGCAAAACAAGCGCGCCAAGATACGTGACTTGCAAGAAATGCAACGCAAGTACGACAACGCCAAGAGCAAGAAGGACACAGGGCGGCGGTCGGGTCGTCTAGCGTTGCAGCTCGAGAACGAACTGGCGGTGCTCCTGAGCGAGCTGGAGCAACTGAAAAAGGAGGTGGAGGCACAAAAGGAAGAGGATGCGGGCAAGAAGAAGAAATCCAAGAAGGGCGCCGCCATGTTTCCTGTCCCGGTCATCGATGATTACGAAGACGCGACAGGCCTCCACATGATGCGGACGTTTGATGAAGGCTCGAGAGAAGAGCGGCTGGGACGACGCACGGTGCGGCGCGAGACGCGACAGCAAAGCAAGGCACAGAAGCCCGTGAATGTCGTTGAGATACCCGAGAAGGAATGGACAATGCCCAAGTTCTTGTGCAGCACGCTGTGGCCGACAGGTCACATCGATGGTTCCGGGATCGTGGGACGCATCGTCTCAGATATGGTCGAGCTGGAAGGCATCGTGGAGTCGCTAGCCCCGTGGGGACGCACCGATGTGTCGCGTCAGGATTGGATCGGCAACCTCGAAACCTTGATCCACACATGGCACTCAATTCATGTCCCGATGCTAGGTCCCATGCCAGAGAAGTTCACATCGGCCAACGGGCGACGGGATTCTGTATCGTCGACTGCGTCTGCCGGCGCGGGATCATCGGGCACAACGCCGACGAAACGAAATGCCTCGTCAGCACCGGATACGCCCGTGCGCATGGAATCGGCCTCGCAACGGCGCAAGATCGATCAATCGACGCTGACCAGCGCCTTGACGACCTTGAAGCAACCGTTGCTTGATCTGGAGGGGCGAGTCTTCCAGATCACGGGCCTCAAGATGGCCACCCAAGATACTGACGATGCGGATGACAACATGTCGATCATCGATGATGATGATGATGATGATGAGAAGGAGGGCAAGGCAGCGAATGACGACCCGGAGGCGCTGAAGAATGCATGGAAGAAGTTCATCCACCCGTTGAAGACTATCCAAGCACGCTACCACGCAAAGGTTCGCGATGGGGTCGTGAACGCGCTAACATCTGCGCGCAAGGCGCACAACACGCATGTGGTGAAACGTCTGAAGGTAGCATTGCTTGAGTTCCATCCTGAAGCTGCAGGTGCCTGCAAGGCAGCAGCGTTGGAGATTTTGGAGGAGTTTGGCGGGTACGAGAAGGTCGATGACGGCGAAACACGTGGTGGCAGTGACGACGATAACGACAACAACGCCATGGAAGATGATGCCGACGAAGCTGCGCGCGAAGGTGAAAACAACGCTCGGGCGCGGGAGGGCAACGAAACGGGTCTCTCATCTGCCCTCTCCGCGCAGGCTATCATCATGAATGCAAGCTTGGACGGGCATGAGGATTGCAACCGTGCCGATTGGATTCACTCCGTCAAATTCGCGAAGACGCTGTCCAAGCTCGCCGCTCTGACAGCCGCCTTTTCCAGCAAGGCGAAGCAGAAGCTGGACAAGCTCCATTCCGAAAGAGCCAACCTGCGGAAGCTTCTGTCGTCGTGGGAGAGAGCCGCGACGAAGAAGACCAAGAAGGGCAGAGGCGTTGCCGCAGGCGCGGACGTCTCAGAGGTGTGGACGTACGTCGACTTCACAGATGAGTTCTGCCTCGCCAAGTGCGAGAACTACCCGTGGTGGCCAGCGCGAAAGTGTACGGCACGAGACCCGAAGATTGCAGATTCGTTAGCGAGGCTCGAGAAATGCCTTGTTTCGCTATGTGGCGAGATGGGAGCGTTACGTGTGGTCAACATGAACGACGCCATCCCGTTCACCGAAACCCTCCCGGACGATGGGAGCGCGATTGGGATGTCCCGTGAGATCGCAACGCAGCTGGACGAATGCATGGCGATGGCGAGACGAATCCTGCGCGGGAAGGCTGCCAGCAAGAAGAAATCAAGGAAATCGTAAGGGAAGATAGAATAATAGTTTGGGAGATTGGACTCACATACACTGGAGTACCTAAAATGATTCATCCTCTAGTAGTCTAGGACTGCTTGGATCGTTGAAACTGAGTGAGCAGGCTTGGCGAGGCTGAGCGCACGCGGAAGGCCAGCAGGCCCCAGCCAGATACATACGAGTACGATCCCTCGCCCCCCTTCCCGCGATGCGAGAAGTTGGAAGGAGGCGGAGACAAGCTCCTACGGCGTAGATGCCTACAGAGGTATTGTAATCCTTTTGTTACATATTATAGTCCTTTACTTATTTATTTGAGCAGGCTCGATTTCTCTGTTTGCGAAAGGAACGGAAGGCCTGCGTCACCTTCTTGCGTGTTCGGGAGGACGAGACATTCCGCCACAGGGAACTCTTGTCGTCGAACTGGAGGAAGCGACCCTGGCGTTTGCGAGTTGCTTTGATGATTGCTGCGCAGATCCTGCGCTTGGCCTTGGTTCCCGGCGCATTCATGTGGTTGTCTAGCTCCCGTTGGACATCTCTCAGAAAGATCTGGTTGCCGGGATGTCGGTTGCTGCGGGTCCCTCTGCCGAACAGAACGTCAGCGTCCTGCCTTTCCACCAAGAGGGAAGCACGCGAAGATACGGACGAGATGGAGGATGACACGACGGAGTGGCTTGACGACACTCGCATCATGGGTAACGATAGGGGTTTGCTCATGGATCCTGCTGTGTGATCGTCATCTACCATCTCCTCCTCATTGGAACCATTGCATAGTTCGCGGGTGATGGGAAGCTCGACTTCTATGCCACCAGTGTGGATTTCATCGTCGCTCATGCATGAGATGACGTCGCTCACGCCATCATGGACGTTCGTTTCGCAGTCCATCTCATCGGTGAAAAAGAAGAATGATCGCTCATGATTGTTTTGCTTGCTGTCATCACTCACTTGGCGTACACGTTCGGTACGGGCGTTGCCATCAGATGAAGCACCACTCGTGCAGCTCAATGAAAGATGTGTGTGGCATGGATGGTTGTTGGAGGCGTCGCTGCCGCGGCCGCCGCCGCTGCTGCCACTGATGTTGCTGTTTGTCGTGAATGGACGAGAGCCACCTGAGATGAGCACTTCCGGCAGGATGCGCCGTTCCGGAGTGGCCGTGGAACATTTGCTGTGCCTCGAGTTCATTCGAAATGTCGATTGCAGGATGTCCAAGTCTCGCCCCAGGGACTCCTCGTCGATGGATAGATCACAATCTGAAAGCTGTGATGGCTGCGGCGGACTTTCTTCGGCTCGGCGACCAGCTGCCCCGATGCGAAAGCTTCGGTGGAAGAATCTACCAATCATGGTGTCAATACCACCCGTGTTTGGCCGGCCACTTGCACGTGTATGGTCACACCCGCGCCGTAGTAGTGAGGCGGGATGAGGGAACGAAGAGATGATGCCTACAACTGCGGCACCTGCGACTGACTTGGTGATCTGTGACCAAAAGTCATTGGAAATTCAAGCCAACCTGAAGTTGTGTGTTGGTTCTGGTGGTCACAACACACATCCAGTTGCCGTCGTTTCTGATTCTGCTTTCGTCGCAGCCGCCGCTGTTGCTCCACCTCTGCTGGTTCCTGCCATCGCCAGCAAACACGAAGATTTCTCCGCGTGTTTGGTGTCAAGGAAGAGGTCAGTTGTGACCTCCAAAGATACCTTTTTCGGAGAATCGCGATCAGAATTTCCATCCGTTTGCGAATTCGACATCGCCTCCGACCACGGCAACGTGCCGGAAGCAAGTTCGCACAAGACAAAATTCTGATGTTCTGAACACGGCTGACGGTGGCGTGTTTGGTCGCATACCGCCACAGAGAGAGCATGTTCTGCAGATGCGAAGCGAATGGTGCACGGCCTGATGCCTTGCTTTTGTGGCTCGTCTGCGCCTACCACGTGATGATACACATTCTCACGAAGACCATGGGAGGAAGGGGGAGAACAATGATGGTGATCTGCGTGTTTGAAACAACACGAGGGCACAGGGTCTGGAGTGAAAATGCAAGTGCAAGTCACAACAGAACATCCCAACAACCCCCCGGCTGTTGCGCCCAGATGTGCACTTTCATTTTCATTTCAGAATCTGTGTTGCGTTCCTCGGTCGAGACGTGGACGGCCAATGATACGATGACAACTGAGGTAGAGAAGTACAATGTGCCCTCGTGTAGTTCGATCTATCCACGACCGTGGGGGCTATGCTCGTTTGGAGCTTGTCATCCGAACGCTCTGCGACCAACCCAGCCAGCGATCGCCGAGAGGCGCCTCTGCGGTGGATGGGAACGAAGAGTTCTCAAGTGTCGTTATCAAGGGGACAAGGCCACTCACCTCAACGGCTGCGCAGATCGTCGATCGTGCGGGTAGCAGGAGAGGCCGAAACACGATGGATCCCATGATGCAATGTGGTGCTCTGCTTGTACACTGCGATGCACTATGCTACACGAGTGCGAGTGCGAGTACACCCGGACCGCATCCTTGTGATCGCAACTCGTGCCTCCGTCGACCAAGAGCATTGATATAGCACAACAAGAGTCCTATTTCACCATACGTACTCGTGGCTCCACAGATCCATCGAAGGCACCAAGATTCATGTTGGATGCAGATGGACGCAAAGCCAGAGAACTCTGACTGTGACCAAAGACGGGATATCATCCATCCAACTGAGGTTACTCGTACCCCTGCTACTCGTACTGCGACCCGAGACAATAACAAGAACAGCAACAAGAACAGCAACAGGAATAGCAATAGGAAGAGCGACAGCGAAAGCAGCTGCGACACTTCTGTCGCCGAGGATCCAAGAGGTAGGAACACCAGCTGCGACCAAAACAGACCACAATTGGCGCCAAGGCACCCGGACAGGACACGCCAAGACGATCACCAGGCTCGTGAAGGCGAGATTCATTCGGAGCGCTGTGAGGAGGATACCTATTGCCATCGCAAAAGCCATCGCGAAGGCCGCGCTCGTATCCAAGACTCCCCGACTCCTACTGCTGATCCCAGCCACAATATGTTCAAAATCACTGGCTCCAAGGTCGCAGCGAGCATCAAGAAGAAGGGAGTCTCCACGATCCTCAACAAATCGTTCTCGGCTGCAAGGGCAGATGCGGTCAGCCGCGGGGATTCTTGGCGGAATCGAGACGTCGCCACTCATGCGGCGTCGGCACCACCACAAAGCAACAATCAACCGGATGGCATGTCAGTGGATGCCCAACAGCACGCGTCGCGAGATTCAAAACCCAGCGCTGTGATTTTCCAGCGCCACAAGACGCCTGCGACTGTCGAAGAGCTGCAACGTACCGCCTCCGATCCTCTGGACTTCTTGATGCTGTTGCATATGGAACATCCAATGTCGAATGTACAGCAGCAGCCAGAATTGGCGCCGGCTCCCCAAGAGAGAGACAATTCACTAGATGCCATGCAAACATCGTCGCACAACACTCCTCAGCCAAGACCACACGATGGCATCGCAAGGATGAATTCAATACACTCCACGGGGACTGATTTATCATTCTCCGTTCATGAGCGTACCTGCTTGGCTCGGAATCCAGCCGATGAAGCAAACCAGCGAGATGTCTGCACCGACAACGAGCTCCTTACATTGTGGGGGACTTTCATTCGCACTTCGCCTTTCAGCTTTGATATGTCTGAAGGGACTGCAGCGGATCAAGGTGAGGGGCAGGCATCGAACGTTGGACATTGGACAGTTGGGCTCGTTGGTTGTGGGGGGTAACAACTCTTCTTGCAGTGCTCTATGATACCTGACGTCACGAGTACAAGTATATACTTGCGTTTGCCTGTCGCCAACTCATGATCACACCCCTTGCCATTATCGACATCATGGCTCATGCGACTCTAACCACTACAACTTCTCAATTCTTTTGCTCGTCCATCTCATTGCGAAATCTCTCTCTTTCTCTCTCTCTCTGGAGTCAGGAGAAGCATCCTCGCTGGATGCCTCCGTCTCTTCGTTATCGCTGAACGAGATCACTCGCCGGGATGATACTCGTGACGGCGATGGTCGCGGTGGCGGGGCGACCTATCTGCAATTCTCCTCCTTTGGATCGCCCCCAACAGAGCAGCGACTGGATGGAGCGTCCACTCCTGCCATGTTCCTGGCAAATCGCGACGTGCCGATGCAAGTTCCTTTTCCGCCTTTCGCAAGCGCACAGATTCCTTATTCACAGCAAGCCTGCGGACAGAGCCCCAATGGAACAAATATAGATGCTGCATCGGATTGCACACCTTCCGGGTACGTTTGCGAGCGGGATGTCAAGATGAATGACGTAATCGGAGGCGCGGGCACGAAAGCGAACAAGCACCAAGGCAACCAGATCTATCTCGAGGCTGTGTCCTCCAAGTTGGGAGCTTACCGGGCCACATGCATGGAACGAGAGAAGAGGAAGATCGTACGCGACATCCAGCAAACGATCTGCGATGGAGGCGGCCGGTTCCTTCGCAAGGTGAGAGGTAGCAGCAACTACAAGATCATGTGCGACAAAGAAGTGATCGAGAAGATCCAGCAATGCTTCCGCAGTGCGGCCCGCGATCGGAAGGGACGAGTGTGAAAGAACGAAGCAGTTATTTCACAGGGACAGGTATGAACGAGTCGGGGTTGTTCGGGAAGCCCAATGATGTCGCCCGGTATTGGAAGGATAGAGTCGCTTGGGGCGATCAGCGTTACGTGCATCGTCGAGGCCTTCGCCTGCCTGGCAGCGGCGACATGCATGACCGAGACTCAAGAAGGAAAAGGCTCGTCCAAATCTGTGCCCGCTGTTGATGTCGCACAACGCGTTAGGAAGGATAGAATGCTGCATGCTGTACAAATGCGTGGATTACTCGAATCGTATGTTAGTGCTAGGTTGTCAACCGCCTATGTGCAGGGCATACAAGCATTCTGTACTATACGCCAGACAGACGAGACGATCACCGCCTCGCATGCTCGGCGTCCAACTGTGCCATGCCCTGCGCCTGCTTGAGGGAATCCGTGCAGCTGTTGGCGTAGACTTCGGCCATGAGCTCTGGCATGTTGGTGCCCTTGAATTTCTGAAACTTCTGCATTCCAAAGACTGCCTCCTTGGCCATGGCGCGTGCTGTTTTGCTGCGTTGCAGATTGAATTGCGTATAGGACTCCAAGCCCCGTATGTCGTCGTGCGATACGTTGGCATTCTCCAGCATCAACATTTTTGAGATGGAATCCCGCAAGGACTTGTCGACGCCGCAGTCATCGTCATCGTCATTGTCAGTATTGGCAGTGACGTGGTCTGCGCTGTTGCCACCATCATTGTCGCCGGCATCCACAGGAATGTCATCCGGACTGCTGTCCGAACCTTCCTTCTTTTCCTCTTCCATCTGCTCGCCCGATTCCTGAGGCGCGTGCGGGGCGGCTTGCGACGCCGCAGTTTCGTCATCGGCGTGGATGAGATCGAGCTGCTGGACCTTGACGATGCAGGCACGTCGCACGGCATAGAGTTCCTGCCGGCTCATCCATGTGCTGGATTGTTCCACGGGCGAGTAATCGCGAAAATGGTCGATGGGATAGACGACGTTGTTGGAGGAGAACTCGACGGATCGGCGTCGCGGCGATGCCACAGTGCTGCTGCTGCATGCGGGCGTCGCCTGCGGTGGTTGTTCAAACTCCAGTCGGTGCGGCGCCATGTCGTCGTCCGTCTTGCTTTCGTGATGGGTGATGCGCAGATCGTCGCTTTCGCTCTCGCTGCTCTCAAGGTCCAAGTCGGAGATGAGCGAGTGGCTGGCGTAGGAGTAGTCGCTGTCCTCGTCGGATTCGCAGTGGTTGAAGTCTCGGTGGCGAAACAACGAGACGATGTGGTCTGTCCTCTTTCGCTGCTGCTCTTGTTGGAAGACGAAGTACAGGAATCGTTGGACGTCGAGGCTCTGGTTGCTGTTATGCTTGTGGTTGTGACTGTGGTTGTGACTGTGATAGGTTGTGCTTTTGTTGTTGCCACCGTCGTTGCCACCGTTGTTGCCACCGTTGTTATGCGTGCCTGTGCCTGTGGATGTTGACGCTACTGCCGATGCTGAGATGGTTCGGGAAGACACGTGGTCGTGCAATCCAACAAATGACATGAAAGCCACGATGGCTGGTACAAGTCGACGTCGTTGGTGATCTGCATGGAGTTTAGTTGAGCTCAACTGGACTGGGCTGAGCTGAGCGGAACCGAAGTCTATTTTCCACGATGTCCGGACTCTGTGATACTTCACGAGTATTCAGAAGTATTCAGAGTGAGAGAGGGCACAACAAGAGCAGAGTGTCGCTGTCCACGATCGACGGAAATGTGAGTGCGCCAACCTAAGAGATTTGAATGGAGAGAGCGCACGCAACAACAACAACGGCCATGTGGCGGGCGAAACAGCGCAACCGAACGCAAATTTTGAATTCTCGTGCACACGCAGCCGTACGGACACAACGACGCAGTCCACACCAACGAGAGGCGAAGCACCACAAAATTGCGTGCAATTTCTCTCTCAACTTCTCGAACTTGGCACACGTGCCACGTCATGTGTCCAATGCAAGTTTTCCGCGTCCCACGTGTGTCGCATCACCCATTTTCGCACACGCAAGTGCATTGCGATTGACGTCATTCTGCAACGTGATCAAACAGAACTCAATTCTTCTCAAGCTAGCTGTTAGACTGCTGCCCACTTGCCCAGCCAGTGCTTCATCGTTCTCTCCGCAGTACCAGAGTAGATTCGAAGACTCAAGCTAACAACCACTTGTACTATACATACTCGCACATTCTCGTGCATACTCTACTCGTACTTTGCATTTGCACGTGGTATCAGATGATGATCCCGCCCTTGCCGCTGCTGACCCCGGACGATGCGCAGGATGCTGCGCTCGAAGCAAACGCGGTGTTCGCGCCGATCACCAGCTCCAATTCGCCTTCGTCGGGGCCCAGCATCACTGTTGGATTCGATGTAGCTGCCTCGAGATCGACTCCTTGTTCCAGGTCCTGCGACCGAGCATCGTCGCCGTCTTCAGCAGCAGCGCCATCAGTTTTCGATTGCTTCCGCCGGCCTATCATCAGCAATGCCGGCGACGATGGAGACGGCACCAACGATGTTGCTGGCGGCGTGCCTGCGGTGCCTCCAACTGTGATGTTCAGACGGTCGGAGCTCGCGTTGCGTTTGCCGAAGAACAGCTTGTTGAATGCGGGAAGCCGCGTCGCTGGTTTGGTGGACCGATGTGGACTCGCCGTCAGGTTGCCGCTGCTCGAAAATCGACGCTGGATCTTCGAACCGAAGGTCAGCGACAGCGATGAGGCAGCAGCTGCTGCCGCGGCCCCGATCGCCGTCGTCCCGGAATGGCCTTGCTGCTGGCTTTCGCCGCTCTTCGTGGGGGTGACATACTGGTAGTCCGTCATCGCCTCCAGATCGGGAGCAGCTCCGCCTGTTGAAGATGATGGCTTCTTTTCTGGTATCGCCTCAGCCTTGCCGGAGTATAGCTTTAGATGTTGCTGTATGTGCAGTTTCCCCAGGGAGTTGGCACTGTTCTTGCCGCGCCTTCTGGAGCCGGCACCTGTTTCGATGTCCGAACCGCTGGCATTTCCTATCTCTGCCGTCGCTGCTGCATCGTCGGTGACTCGCTCGATGCTGGCCGGGATGCCATCATCATGCCGAGTGGTTGCATCATCTAGCTCGCGTTGAATCTGAAGCAACCGGTGGTTCTTGCGGCGCTTTTCTCGCCGTTCCTCGCGCACGGCCCTCTGGGCTTTGTGATACTCCTCCACGAGCAGTGCATCCTGCCAGTACCCGTACATCTCCGCACCTAAGTACTTGCGACCGTCCCAGCTCATGATCTTCAGCAGGCGCTTGAAGTGGAATGCGACTTGGGATGGCGTGGCATGGAGGCGGAATTGCAGCGCCGCAAACACTCCCCATTCCGCTGCGAAGACGTGCTGCAGAGACAGCGACCAATCCTGAGTAAAGAACTCTAGCACGCACGCAAACATGCTGCTGCTCTTCTTCGTGGGACGGATGAGCGATTGGATCCTCCTCGATGCTTTCTTGTGCGATGTGGTGGGCTTTGCTTCATTCTGGCGGTGGGTCATGAGGGCCACATGGCTCTCGTTGCTCTTGATCGCCAGGAGGAGGCAGGCAGCGAAGCTCAGCCGGCGATTGGTCTTGTCCACACGGCAGTCCAGGCACAGCCTCTCGAAGTACACGAACGTCAATGCCAGCGTTCCCAATTCCAGCTTGGCCTTCATCGCACAGCGCAATGCTTGCATTTTGATCGATCGGATCTTGGAGAGCGTGAGGGATGGCGGTATTCGGATCGTTTTGGTATCTTTCTTGTTCTTTGTGTTCGTGTCGTTGTTTGCATTGTTGTTGTTGCTTGCGCTGTTGTTGTTGACGCTGCCAGCGCTGTTGTTATTGTTTGTAGCCGCATTCCTGCCGGACGACTTCTTCTTGTGGCCGCTTTTGCTGATGGATTCGCTGCCTTGGCCGGTGTTGCCGATGCTGCCACCGCCACCTCCGTGTGGATTGTTCACACTGGATACAGAGCCCACTGACCCTTTCCTTCTGCGCGACGGCGTGGCCGTGACATTGGTCGGATCCAACGTTTCAGTATTCGTCGTGATTATGGTGGACGCATCGTCGTTGTTGTTCTCACCTTCTCCGGGTTCCATCAGCGTGTACACACCATCCACAACGCGTGCGCCGATGTACTTGCGTTGGGACTTCGGCGGTTCCCACCCATCGAACCGATCACGGAACTGCTGGTTCAAGTCAGCCTTGAGCAGGCTCGGTTTGACGAACTGGATCGTCGAGCTCACGATGCATCCCGTATCCCGATCGCCGATCATGACGTTTCGGTGTCTGCCCTGCACCATCTCCGGATCGTCGAGAAGGCCAGGGACGTAATCATCGTCATCGTATTGCGAATCGAAGCTTGACAAGGATGAAACATCATCGTCGTCGCCATCATCGTTGCCATCGTCATCGTTAGTGTTGTTGTTGTTGTTGTTTTCAGGGTCCTTGTTTTTACCGCTGCCATGAGCTTCCCCATCATCGATACCGTCCTTGTCCGAATCCGCTGCTTTGTTGCTGTCGGATAGCGATGCAAACGTGCCACCGCGTTCGTTGCTGCGCGTGAATCGGTTGAACAGAGATGGCGTCGGCCCGCGCTTTGTTGTGTCGGCCATGCTGTCGCCCGAATCCACGCCTGCTGCCAACCCAACTTGCTTGGCAAAGTCTTCGCGCCGCCTCTCGACAACCACGAGCAACTGGCGGTAGGATATACCTCGCCAATCTCTCGCGGGCATGGCGAAGAATTGCGTGCCGCCACCGCCCAACGCCTCCAGCTTGCGACGTCGCAAGATGGCCTCCTCCTTGCGCGGTTCGTACTTCAGGATGGAGTAGACGCCCATCGGGTATCCGCCCGCCGCGGCGAAGAACATGCGACCATCGAGCATGGAGCCGCGGTTGTCCTGCGGTTGCTTGTTCTGCAGGACGACGAGGCCCCGGTTCATGGGCGACGGGGCCTGGTGCTGCAATCCGTGCGCCAGGCGCAATTCCCATTGCCGCACGGCCGCCTGTCGTGCCACGGAGCGTTGCCGCGTCACGGTGGTATCCACCGTCAAGGGGATTTGGACGGCCACCGCGATGTCGCCTTCCAACCGACGTCCTGGCACCTGTGACATCGGAGCGGCCGCGAAGGACATGGGCGCATTTGGTGCCGCGGTGTAGGGATTGAGCTGCGATTTGGGCGTGGTGCTGTCGAGCTTGTCATCCGGCTGCTCCAGCTCTGCGGCTTCACCGGCTTCGATATCCTTTTGGTTGAGGAGGCGGCCCGTCGGATCGGCGTTGCTGGTCAGGACCCCGGCAGTGTGCGATGCGACGTACGGGATCCACTTGTCCCACCAGCGACCTGTGGGATGAAAGACCGGCGCAGGGCGTGGGTCGTTCTGGAGTTTTGGCATGCCATCGTGATCGACATCGCCGGCATCTCTGGGCGGTTGGCCCGGCACGCCATGCGATGATGCGTCGATACTGTTGTCGGCGTCGGAGGTGCTCTTTCGGAAAGCGTAGTTCGTGGCAAGATCTCCCGCATGGTGCGGTTCGGTGTTGACCGCGTGGATGCTGGCCTTGTTGTTGTCCGGTTGCGGTTGGTCGTCGTAGTCTGCCGGATCATATCCCTGCTCCCGCAGCCATCCCGACGACACGATCCTCTGCTCGGCCTGCATCGGGATGTTGAGCAGAAAGTCTAGCGCTGCGATCTCTCTCGTAACCCACTTGACCGTCGGCTGGTGTCCCGACCGGCCTTGGGCCGTGGCCGATTTCTTGGTCTTAGACTTGAGCACATGCACGGTTCTGTAGACGCGTTGTCGACCCAGAGACGTGTTGCCCACGCCCGTTGTGGAGGACGCGGCCGATGCTGCAGCTACCGACTGCGACAGATTCGAACTCTGTCGAGAGCCTTCGTGCTGTGCCAGGGTCGAGGATCGAGGTGCTGCGGGTGCCGCATTCTTGGAAGAGTGTCTGGATAAGGATAGATTGGAAGCGGCGCTGTGTCGCAACCCCATCTGCTTCGCTGACTTGCGCGTTGGTTGTTTTGTGGACGTTCCAGCCATGATATGGGAACTGATATTGGAAGAGATGTTGGAAGTGATGTTGGAAGAGGCTTTCGGTGTGTCGTCCGCATCCAGATTGATGCGCAGATCTTTCGTCAGCGCGCTCGTGCTCCTTGAGCGATGCCTTCGCAGATCATGAATCATGCTGGGACGACCCTCTCGTCGCTTTGTTTCGTTGAGGTCGTGTGTGACTACGGACATGCCATCACCATGGCTGTGCTTGTCCAAACTCTCTTGCATCGGCGCTCTGTTGTTTGCATCCACAACGCCATCCGTTCGTTGCGCTTCAGTCGTTGGCTGCTCAAGATTCGTCGCATGCTGTGCATTGTTCAAGCCATCGACATCATTCGCATGTCCAGCTGCATCGTCCGGTGCTTGTGCGCCCTCATCTTCTTCCATCTTTGCCTCATCTTGCGTCTCAGCATCCGCACCTGCGTCGGCTGTTGCCGTTTGCATGTCGGCGTTGGCAGCATCGTCATTGTGATTCGGATCAACGGCTTGGTCTTGCGCGGCAGGTGTGTTTGTAGATCCAGCTACGCTCTCGGGGGTCTGTGTTGTCATTTGGTCCATAGTAAGGGCACTTCTTGGAGTCCTCGTGCTCGTATGGTATGATATGGTATGGTGCAGGAGATTGCGGCGACAGAAGGAATGAGGTCACGCACGAACGGCAGATGATGGATGAGGCAGCGTTGTGTGTGCTTTGATACCCAAAATCTGGGAATGATTTGTCGTGTCGGATGGAGTTCTGTCCATCACACGAAGCTTCCGCGAAGGATCAATCACGTTGAAATCTTTCGGAGCAGTCAGCACTCCACAAGAGCATGGATTGCCTCTCTCCGGGAGCACAACTCCATTACAGTTCCCAGCACAGCACTATTGTCCATCACACACGCACGCACTCTCTCTCTCTCTTCCTTGACTTTTGCGAGACATCCAAACAAGAAACCCAACTCTAATACAAATCTAATGTAATCCTTGAGTTATTTACAATGAATGAAGCGGCTTGTACACGACGAGTATGTTACACCGCTGATGCCACCGCATCATCCGAAACTGTGCCCATCACGCTCCGAGACGACCTGACCTGATCCCGCTGCATCTCACATTCCACGACCTCATGATTCGATCCAATCGATGAAGTCCAGGAGGTATGCTGCTGCTTGATCCCTGAGATCGATGAAGAGAGATATCGCTTCTTTCGCGTCTTCGTCTTGATCCTTGTCACCAGCCAGTTCAGTTCTGAGGACCAGCACATCGCGCATCGCATCCAAATAAGGGAGCGAAGCTTGCGGACCAATCGACATGCACCCCTCTACGGAGATCATGTTGTCCACCTCCTCTATGATTGCCGCCAACATGGCCACTGCTCCGGGCTCAGCCTCGCAGTATTCCTTCCATTCGGGATTCGCCTCCTTGATGGCCTTCAGCTCCTTCTGCACCGCCTCGAGGGCGCGGACGACGTTGTTCCAATCCCTCTCATTTTCGGAATCAGCATCGTTTCCAACATCGCCAGATTCGCTGGCAATCATTTTGCCAACCCAAATATCCGCCAATCGCAACACCGAAGCCGACACGCGAGGGTGCAACTCATGAAGCAGATTTCCAAGCTTGTGCAACCCGTATCGTCTGGGGTCCTCGTCGCTGTATTCTATTTCTGAAGGAGATGCATTGCGATGGAAGATTCGATCATGTCGTCTTTGGGATTCAGCACCCCATGGGCAGCGCTGGTCGATCTTCGGACTCGGTTGAAACGCGGCGCTGCCGTTTCCGCAACAAGCCGCGAGCATGGCAATGATTGTGAACGCATGCATTGTGGATGATGATGGTGATGTTATGAGGTCATCGCCGTCGTCTTCGTCTTGGTGCTTTGCTTTCGTGTGCTTCGCTTTGGATGTGGAGGTGATGATCGTGTCGTGCTGGTGGTCTGTAACCTGAGACAGCAGTGATGACACCAGAGTGTTGCAACACGAGAGATGGCGACAAAGATACCAAACAGGCAAACGTGGTGTTGACATGGTACATGCACAGCCCCTTTAGAGATGATATGCACGACTCGATTGGTTGATTGGTCCGCGAGTCAGCTCACGCCAACCAACAACATCACCAGAGAATCGATCAGGAAGCAATAAGTGCAGTGTATTCGAGATTATGCCACAACTTCCAGACTGCTTTTGTCTGTCTGTTTGTCTTCATCCATTCGTTTGCCCAACCCACATCGATGTTTGCCACAGGTTGTGCCCTGCTCTACGCTGAAAGAGTCCGTCTTCTGTACTCCTTGTTGCCTATGAGGGACATCGAACATGCTAAAGGTTTATTAATTGCATTGCTATACCATACATGCGTACGAGAGAATGCTCGTAGAGTGCTTCCTTGAAAGTCCGGCGCCCTCGTTTACTCGTTAAGTTACACAGCGCGCGCGAACATCGGTTCGTCGCCGTCGTGATCATATATGGGGACGGCGTTCACATCCTCAACCTCGCTGTCGACCTCTGCTTCCGTATCCTTGGACAGCCATCGGCGTCTGCCTGACGAGATGGACCAGACTAACAGGTAGCTTGCGGGCGAGATCACCACGATATTTATCGTGCACAGAATTACCGTCCCAGTGAGGCTGCCGTCCCAGTCGATGGCGTCGTAGAGGAGATCGTCGTCCTCGAAGGTGTCATCGTCGGCATTGCGAGAGGGATTGCCAAGACCAAGGGCGAGCGGCGAATGCAGGAATGTCCAGAAGGTGTACGCGACCATGATCGGCAGCATCACCTCGAACCAATGGCGCATGTGAACAGGGATCGTGTTGACACCCATGCCGTCGATCAGCACCACCACCGCAAGGACGCCATGATTGACCACCGTTGCCACATCCACCGCAGCGCCACTGTACAGGATCGCCCAGTACGTGATGCTCAATCCTATCTGCAGAGAGGAGGATGCAGCAAAGAGGATCCACGTGATCTTCGTCCGTGTCGACACGGCTTCGAGAGATGCCGACTGCGGATCGACGCTCGGTTGGGGAACCGGAATCAATGAATTGTAGAGGCTGAGTGTGATGTAAAGGGTGGCGATGATTGCGCACCAATGGGTAAAGTAGCCAATGAAGACCCATGAGTCGAACTTGAAGATGGCTGTGACGACTCCGACTATGTGAATCGCCAGCGCCATCACCTTCCAAGCCAAGACGGGAAAGCCCTGCGGCGAGAAGCTTGCCGGGACATCGATAGTCCTCTCACCGTCTGTGATCTTGAACATGGGCGCGCGACGACAAAACTCAGCTACCTCGCTTCCCATGCGTGAGCAACATGAAGAAGAAGAAGAAGAAGATGATGATGATGATGGTGACGCAGAGGATACTGCATCCTCATCGTGCGTATTCTCGGTTGTCGCCTTTGCCATGGTTTCTGCTCTTGTGTTTGCAATATATTTTCCTTTGGCTCGCTAGTGCAAGTAGAGGATTGAATGCGTTTTCTGATTGCGACTTGTTCGTTCACTCGTTCGCGAATTTATGTGACCCTCATAGTTCCTCCTTGCTCGACGACTGGCTCGTGGACGTTGGAGGGAAAAGTGCAGGAGATGGTGATGGTGGTTATGATGAAGAGGCTGTTGCTTTGAAGTCTGATCATCCGCCGACTTTTCACGTTCGCACATCCCGTTGCGACGCATCGTCACACGATGGTGCTGGTAAACAAACAGGTGAAATGGATTCTGTGCTTGGACTTGTCTGCGTGTCGCCACCATGGCTTGGGGTGAATGATAAAGGCAGAGCCTGTGCGTCCTTGTGTGTCGAAAGTGTGAATGGGCATCCTTGGTGGTCATCACGGCGTGGCAACAAAGTAACCAGTGAGTGGATGGGAATAGTCGTAGAAAGGCCCAGCGTGTGGCTCATGTTTGTTTGATGGCAAGGAAATGACCTTTGGAATGTGGTGGCGCCAACACCGGCGGGGAGGATACGAGCGAAGTGCGTTCGAACTAGCAGATCACCATGATGGATCGAAGAATAACCAAAAGAGGGTAGAGCAGCGTGGATGTAACCTTGTCGTTGTTCCCTTGGATGTTTGGACTTTCTGCCTTTTCGCCTGTTCCATCCTTGTTGTGTGCATGAACAAAAGGCGAAACTTCCCAGAGAAAGGCGCAAAAACGATACTGACAGGGTTCGAACCTGCGCGGTGAAACACCAAGAGATTTCAAGTCTCTCGCCTTAACCACTCGGCCACAGTATCTCAGCTTATTTTCTTGCTAACATGTAGGAAGAAACACAAGTATATAAAACTCTAATATTGGCATCGCTCTTTCAAACAGAGGAGCATGAAGTGCCTTCTGCACGTCCTCCATCATCTCACCATGGTTGACCAGATACTTCATGCTTGTCCGCCTTGCACGAAAGTTTGAGGGCTGCAATACTGAATGAGCTCAACGCACCGAGAAGAACATCACAGCAACGCGTCGTCCGTGCTGCTGCCACATTTCATGCTTCCACATTATCCATTTTCCTTTCTACTCTGCTACAATATTTTCTGAACATCTCTCTAGAAAACTGTCTGCCATCGTCACGACGTGACATGACATGACATCACATTAATATTGGGCTGTGCTCTCTCCATGATCGCACTTCGCTGCACTCCATGGTACACCTCACACATCCGCCATTCTTCGGTAGGACGTGGATTTGGAACCCGAGGCATCCGATGGGTTAACGTAGCGCCTTCGGCAGCAGGAGACGGCCCAAAGGCTCAGGTAGAGGATCGGTGACAGTACGAACGCCAGGAGCGCACCCAATATTGCCGTTTCTTCCGGCTTGTTCTGCCAATCCAGAACTTCGTAGATCACATCGTCCGTTGTTTCTGGATCGTTGTCGCTGGTGTCAGGGTTGCCCAAACCAAGCACCAGGGGCGAATGGATGACCGTCCAGATAACGTAGAAGGCCACGAACGGGAGACAGAACTCGAACCAATGACGCAGACGAACGGGGATCGTGTTGACGCCCACGCCGTCGATGATCAGCACGAGGCCAATGATGCCGTGGCTGAAGAAGGAGATCATGTTCACCTCGCCCGCAAAGATCACGGTCCAGTACACCACCGTGATGAGAAGCTCGGCGTGAGCGGCGACGGTGAACAGCACCCAGGCGAATTTGGTGCGGAATGACACGACGGTCGTTCCCGGTGGCGACGGCGGCACGGGGTTGATTGCGTTGTAGAAGCTGACCAAGGAATGAGCGATGCAGAGCACCACGCCCCAGTGCGTGAGGTAGGCGAAGTACATCCATCTCGGGTCCTCGAGGTAGCCCATGTAGAAAGTGAAACCGTTGAGCGCGATGGCGAGGAGCTTCCACAGCAACGGCATGCATCCCTGCGGCGAGAAGCTCGCGGGGATGTCGATCTTCTTGTTCCCGTCGGAGGCTTGGAAGCCGGGATCGCGGCGGCAGGTTCCCGTGACATCTTCCACGGTGCGAGACCAGCAGGTGCCGCTCTTGTTCCTCCCGCCGTTGAAACCGGATGCCGCAGATGATGCTGCGCTGCCACGATGGGACTTGGCCCCGTTGCTCTTCGGCAATCCTTGACTCTTCGCCATCGTCAAGTCACTTCACTCCACGTTGCTGGACAAGCCAAGTCGAGTGCTCTGCTTCACTGTGTTTGAATCGTTCGGTGCGCTGTTCGTACTCACGGATATTGTGTGCAATACTGCAGAACTTCGCCGTTACCCTCCATCATCATGCTGTTTGAAAATGGTGCACCATGCACCTCGGAGTACCACACAGCATGCGTGCATATTTCACGCCATGCTCTCACGCCATGCTCTCACGCCATGCTCTCACGCCATGCGAGGAGCATCGTTTGAAAATGAAGCCCCACGAATCGGTGACAGCTGCGCGAAGAGCCAGAGAGTGCACAACACAGAGGGAGAGAAACAGGGTGCCACACAGAAAGGATGGAATTCGGCGGGGCTGTTGAGGTTGGTATCACCATTTGTGTGAAGGTGCATGTCGCAAGTCCAACGATTTTGGTGGTGACTGGGCGATCATCGCCGCGCGAACGTGTTTGTTCACCTCTCTTTTCTGGACTTCGCTCGATGAATGCGTCATGGTGCTTCTCCGAGGAAAGAAGAACATCACGAAATGAAAAAGTGACTCGATCTATCCGAATCATTCGTGCGGGACACATGAGTGATTTACCTACACCCTTGAAAATTATTCGCGTAAATTAAACAGTGTGCTGTGCGACTTCCAGTATTTGCGTCGGGGCTTTCATAAGTAATGCGGCGCTCCGTTGTCCCGATCTGTCCAATCAGCACGCTGCAAACTCTGTGCCTGCAAGACACGGGAATTTCGACGAAACGATCGAAGAAACGTCCAAGAATGTCAATGCTGACGTGGCATTTGTGCACCAATGTATTATTCTGATTAGTCAAACTCCGTTGACACCATTGAGGACGTTAAATAATAGGTAATAACCGTTATTTCGGTTATTCATCGAAACAGTACTTTCACCTAATCCTGAGTACTTTCGTCGAGTCTGGAGTACTTTCACCTAATCCTAATTACTTTCGTCGAGTCTGGAGTACTTTCACCTACTCTCGAGTACTTTCGTCGAGTCTGGAGTACTTTCACCTAGTCCTGAGTACTTTCGTCGAGTCTGGAGTACTTTCACCTTTTTCTCTGCTCGTCTCGGCCGGTTGTGCGACATGTGTTGAGACCACAATTAACGGTACAGGGACTAAGTGGGAGCCGCGGTAAACCATGTACGTGATATTTCCACTACTTCTTCCCGAGTGCTGTCGGCTCACAAACGCGTCATCATCAGACTTGTTTTTGTCTTCATGGTGTCGCAAGAATACGTCACCATATGACGTCATTTCTCCAATTTGGTCGATGACATACCTCCGTCTCGGTATCAGGCCTTCGTTCAATTTGCCTCGTTTCTGTTCGGGTAGATGCGGGCTTCGTTAGTCGACTACAGGCTTGCTTGTCGCGATCTACGAGTCGTCATTTTGAGACTGCCCTGCTGCACATTATGATCGCAATACAGCATAATACTCCATTCTGAATTAGACTACATGACTACCTACCGCCACTATCAAGGTGCTCGATGTTACAGGGCTTGCCGCATTCTACTTGCGTTCATTCACCGCTCTTGTATGCATCAAATTAGTGAATGCTGTGCATTGTCTGATGGAACTTGCTTGTTTTGTTCCAACTTGTTGTCATCAACAGTCTTCATGATTCACCTTACCAATTCCTCACTGTGCAGCTTCAGACAAGAGCTTTTTGTGTACTTCTTGTTACAAGTCTCATCTAGAGATTGGAATCGATGGTACACAAGAAGAGGAAAGACTTCTGTGCAGACAAAAGGATTCAGATCATGGTGACGGTCTTGCTGCCGCAAGTTGATGGTTGTTGCAAGGACAGGGTACTCAATCTTCTGGCAGCGCGATAAAATGTCCATTGCACCACAGTCCAGATCATGATGATGGATGTGAGAAAAGCGGTGGCCCTACTTCCAATTGTCTTGGAGGTTGCTGCCTCATGCTGATGCTTGTGGTTGATCCCAGAAGTGGGGCCAAGAGGACCTGAAAGAGAGCCAATGGCACCTTAATGGCAACAATGCTGCAACTCCTTTGTACAGCTGCTGCTGCCTTTGGTGTGCCGCCAACTATGCTATTCCACTTGCAAATTGCAACAACGCATTGTATTGGAAGCATAATTGGACTCACAGAGAAGCACAAGGCAGATTGTGTACAATTCTGTATCAATCACATCGAAGATGTTGGGTTGTTTCAGAGTTTGGATGATGTTGTCCATGTATATCTGCATTGTGCTTTATTCCGCACAGCTCTCTCCCTCGTGTTCTAGCGTAGTTGTGTGTTTCAATCATATCCTGAGCCAACTCGAACAATGAAATTGGTGTGTGTTACAAGTGAATAGCTCAACGAGAAACGAAATTGAGGATGCATGAAAGCATAGTACCATAGACAAAGTATGACGCAAGAACAACAGTACTGTGAGATGGCTACTTGCCTGAGTCAGGTGAACCTAAAGATGCAACAATCCTATCCAATGCATGCAGAACACAGGAATGCAGGAGCAACAGCATGGACATGAACACAGGTCAGAGTGTAAGCTCACAACTCTTAAGTTTGTAATAGCATTCAAGTTCCAACAGAGTTTACAGTGGATGCCTCCTTCTTGATCTGATCAATTGCTGAAGGATGTGTTCTTCCTACGATACTGCCAATTCTCAAGTCTAACAACGTAGATGAGAAGTGGTTCTTCATTCACTTGACCGAATGTAGGCCATGGTGTGTCATGGGTGAGGACCCTCAAATCCGATATGGAAACACAGCCATGACCACAATCCAAATGATGGTCTATCTTGCAGGAGTGCTGAAGTTGCAGCATGCAAGGACAAGATGATTGCATTGAATCCCAGGAGTGCCATGCAGAACCATGCTAGGTACAATAGCGGCTTGCAGGAAAGCAATGGCAAATGCTCAAAGAGGGTGATGAGTGGAGCTTCCACCAGAACACAGGGATGTGCACATGGTACATTCCAAGACAAGGCGTTTGCAGGTCAAGTATCATGTATGCCAGTGTCGTCAGAGATGTGGTGGAGGTGAACATGGCAAGGGTCTGGCTCTAGCAAGGCATGGAGGCGATCGGTGGCGACGCCGACAAAACCACGCAACGAAGGGCGGCAGGCGAGCTCACTGACGCGCAGAGGGTGCTCGCCATGAAGCTCACGATGCAGGAGGCGGCTGTGGGAACACAGATGGCTCAGTAGAAGGCAAGGATGAGTGATAGCTGCCCCAGGCATGGCAAGACGGAAACTCCTGGCCACCTCTGGGTCTGCTGCTCGCTGGAATCAATGGTGCTATGGAAATTGCAGCGGAAATGGCTGAAGATCACAATGCAGAAGATGTCGACTCATCCTGTCATTGCAAAAATACTGTTAAGCAATGTCAAGCAAGTGTCAAGAGGGCTGGGACCTGTTGGACACATACACGCAAACCTGATTGAGGCAAAGCTGATGGATGATCAACAAGAGGGAGGATGGGATTGGCTGGTTGAGGGCATGGTCAAGGTGTCATGGACAGAACTACAGGAGCAGTACCATGCGCAAATTGGTTGTAGGTTGTCCACAGAAAAGTGGGTGGCACGGATCATACACAAGCTCTGGAAGGTGGTGTGGGACCATTGGTACCAATGCAATCAAGCAATGCATTGCATTGATGAGGAGCCGGAGGCTCACATGAGGCAGGTGGTGCAGGACTATGACTTGGCCCTGGAAGACTTGGCGCGACTACGAGGGGCAAGCACAGCCGTGTGGGCCCAACTACAGCTGTCAGGCAAAGGAGCTACAGACATGGGAATGGTCGCAATATGGATCAGACAAGTGCACCAAGTGCTACAGATACCAGATGATCAAGTTCCCATTGAAGTCCAAACCTGGCTCCGCTGAAGCCGGTAGCTGGCCATTGTGAATGAGGCTGTCCCTGGATTTCCTTTCATGAGTACACAAACATATACAACTTACATACTACTGGAGAGCCGCGAAGAATGGAGATCAGGATAGGTGGAGGCCGTTGTGATCCCCTGGTCATGCATACATATTGACTTGATAGCCGTTCTGCCTCATGCCCTACATGAAATCAAAGCAGGCGATGTAAAAATGCCTATGGCACAGGCTGGGCACACACTAATCAGCTTCATCCATGAGTTACATATAAATGAGAGGTACATAGTTTCGGAACTCCGACAAACCAAACCAAAGAAAAATAAAAACTAATTAATACCCTAACACAACACAAACAACAGCAAAGCAAAATGACTTCGAACGACGAACCCAACACGAGCAACCGCGAAGAGACGAAGGCAGAAGATGGCCCAACCTTGCCACCTCCCACCAAGGAACCTGACAAACCTGCGAACCCAAGAGAGGACGATACAGGCAACCATCATCGCGCCCGACGACAAGCAAAAAGAGCCATCCCTTACGATGGAGGAACCGAGGAGAACGACCCCGACGACGTGTCCATCACCTACAAGCCAAGATCCAGCACGTTCAAGACCGCGGCCAACAAGACCGGCATCGACATCACGCCATTCGCACGAGCAACAGGAGACGGATCCATCGACAGATCAGCAAAAGCAGCATGGAGAGCCAGAGCAATCTGGTATAACAAGGATGAGGCGACGGCCGACCGCGAAAACCCGACCATCAAACAGTGGGAGCACTTCTTCAGAGATCTCGCAGACGGAAGGGTCACATCATTCGGGCCCATCACGCTGCCCAACAGAGACCCCACAAGAATGAGGCTCCTGCAATTCGTCATCAACGTTGCATCCACCGATCCCCACGAGGTATTCAAAGTACATCTCAACGACGACGGCACGGTACGAACGGCAAGAGCAGTCAAAGTATGGAAGGCCGCGAATCGACTCATGGGCTCCAACTACGATCTGGGAGCAGCACCTCTCGCAGACAACGACATCCACATCGACACAATGGAAGGCCTCACACTCCAGACGGAAGGCGCGGAAGCGAGCACAGCCAGGATGTCCACAAGCCAAGCATTTGCAGCCATGCCAATCGACACAACCACGGGATCCATCAGCACAGACAGCGAGTCGTACACCAGCCGCCAGCCGTCCAAACGCACCAGATTCAAATCTCCGAAACAGACAACCGACATGCCACGAGTCAGCCAGAACAGCACGAACAACTCGCAATCTTCAGGGACGACAAGCAGCAACGATTCGTCAACTGACTCAGGCGTGACCAGACACAGAAGTGGCCCTCGGAACCCTGCCAACCGCAAGCCGTCCACAGACGACAACTCCGTCAGCTCAGATGAGGAATCCAACACATCCCAGGCAAAGATAGCACCACCGCGACACGAGCACACCACCAGATTCACAATCAAACTCAACGTCGACAGAACCGAAGACGACACCACAGCCGCAGTGCGAGAGCGCATCAAGCGATGGTTCCGGCAGGTCCGACGAATCGATCCTACAGCGGTGATCCTCCCATGGAGAGAGTCGGCCAACACAGGTCCCCACATCGCCCACTCAGGACAAATTCCAGAGAGAATGGAGGACCTCAGAACCTTCTTTCAAGGATTGCGAGCGCCATCCGGGGCAACAGGAATCACGTACGCGAAAGTCCGCATCACCACCAGAGATGATCCCTTCGACATCACGGCAGACCGCAACGCGGAGCTCAACCCATACTACTACAACGAGCATGAGGGATTGTACAAAGCCCAGCTCCAAGACGCAGAAGAGGTGAAAGAGATCGGCTTCCTACTATACTCTGGAGGATTCACAGACGTGGACAGCACAGTGGAAATCATAAACAGGAGCTTCCGACGAACAAACAGCGACATCAGAGTGGGCGGAAAGATGAAGAACATCATCCAGGTCAGCGACGAAACCAGAGAAAAGTACAGAGAAGGCAAGCGACACTGGACAGTCCAACCTTGGAGAGCGGTGAAGCTGGAAGTCGAAAGATCACAAGCTTACGCTGCGGTCGAAGAAGTCGCAAACCTCTTTAACACACGAGCGGAGAGACCGGGAGCCACCAACTTCCGGTTCTTGCCCGACAAGAAGTTTGAGCAAATGTCCCGAAAGAAGAGCGAGTTCCGAGACGGCCTCATGGCAAAACACCAGGCCATACTTGCAGTGATTGAGTACTCGGACTCCGATGGAGTACTGCACCTGGACAAGAAAGTCAAAGGCAAGGACAACCGCTCCATCACTCTCCGTAAACTCATACTCCGAGAGACAACCAACGACGGCAAACGGATCTTCCACAGTGTGGACAGAGCCCGAGGCACCGACGACCAAGTCGTGGCGCACTCATTCCCCGAATACCTGGAACCAGCAAAGCATTTCATGAGCCTCCTGCCTGCAATCGCCCGACACAAAGTAGGCCCCAAAGCCGAAAAGTGGTTCAGTCCGGAGGTGTGGATTGCCAGCCTCAACATTGTGTACGACCCAGCGACCAACGACTACACGTCCCCTGACACGCACAACCTGGAAGACATCGCCGATGAAGAGTTCCCCGCCAGTGTGATCATCACCAATATCCCCGATATGATGCCCACCACTCACAGGCCAGCGGCTCTTGACAATCGAAGCCTGTTCAATCCCAACTCGACGATCGGCACCGCCAACAGGTCCATCGACTCAGCGTACACAGCTGCCCCCAATCTGACCACAGGAGACCAAACAGACAGCGGATCCAACGCACCGAACACCCCCAACACAACCTCCCACACCACCGAAGGAATCCTGCGTACCGGCGCCAACACAAGATACAACCAGCCCCAGACAAGGGAAGCACAACTACTGGCACAGGTGCAAGCACTCCGGCGAGAACTTGGCAAACCCGACGGCGACCCTCCGCAGCCCAATGGAGGCCAGTCACCATGATAGGCAGCCACAGACGGGCACAGTCCAGCCCGGACACCGACGGACCCAACACGCCAGGGAATTCGAGTTCGGATGAATCGAATCTCCAACAACAACACCTCGGCCAAACCACCAACCAAAAGGCCAACACCCAAATCAGGATCGCCACCCTGAACGTAGGAAGCCTACCAACCGACCCTACGGACCCCAAAAACGACGACCTATGGCAAACCATACGCCAACACCACATTGACATACTGATGATGACGGAAGTGGGCATCAACTGGAGCAAGACCCCGTCGGACTCCACGCTTGCCCGCAGAGCTGACAGACAGCTACGCATGGCGAAGATTGCCACAGCACACTGTCACACAGACAGCGACAGCCCACGACAATGGGGCGGCACCGCCGTACTTTCCCACGGAAACATCGCAGGCCGAGTCCTCTCCAGCAGCAACGACCCCGGAAAGTGCGGCAGATGGGCAAGCGTACTACTCCAGGGACGACAGGGCATCAAAGTCCGAATCGCCTCAGTTTACGTCCCCACCAAGTCCACCCAAACCTCTGGAACCGTCTACAACCAACAAGCTGTCAAAGCCGCCCAGCGCCAATCGACACTGGACCCCATCGATCTGCTCATCGCCGACCTGCAAGCACAAATAGCACGATGGCAACAAGCAGGCGAGACAGTGATCATCGGAGGTGACGTCAACATGGACGTGCGACGGTCCAAGATCACCAACATGCTGCTCGCCGAAGGCCTCCAAGAACACCACACCAACAACATACGACACCCGTATGCCACCATGATCAGAAACAGACGACGGACCCCCATCGACGGAATCTGGGCCACGAACGACGTCCAACCCAATCAAATGGGGCTGACACCGTACGGCAGCTGGGACC
This sequence comes from Craspedostauros australis, assembly GCA_026770025.1. Lineage (NCBI taxonomy): Eukaryota > Bacillariophyta > Bacillariophyceae > Mastogloiales > Achnanthaceae > Craspedostauros > Craspedostauros australis. Next base: position 1,522,602 of record JAMXDE010000010.1, on the reverse strand, counting down.
ACCGCATGGTGTGGTTCGACATCAGCACGAACCACCTATTCGGGCACACCAAGCAGCCAACCCCACCGTTCCGAGGGAGACGACTCCAACTCAGCCAACCCACCACGGTCAGAAGATACGTGCAGGTATACGAAAGCCAAGCTAACTCGCTACATCTTCTGGAACGGGCGCAATCTCTGAACCAAGCAGTCAGCAATGACCAGATGACACCGCTGCAGATTCAGACACTCGAGAAAATCGACAACGACAGAACTCAGGCCATACTCCAAGCAGAACGCAAGTGCCGCAAGATCAAAGCTGGGAAGGTGCCCTTCTCACCGATAGTGTCCAAGCTGAGGTGGGAACATCAGTTCTGGACTCTCAGCATCAAGAGGAGACAAGGCCACAACATCAAAGGGCGCACAATCGACAAGGCGAAGAAGAAGGCCCACATCCAGCAACGCACGAAGCACATGACAACGGCAGAGATGCACCGGCACCGCAACGCGGCGTGGAAGGCATATCAACAAGAGAAGAAACACGCCACTGAACACCGGAGGTCATTCTTGGCCGACGACGAAGACGAGGTGGCCAACACCGGAGGCGACACAGCCAAATACCGAGCCCAGCTGCTACAGCGAGAGGAGACCAAGGCAACATACCGAAGAATCCGGTGGTCCCTGCAGGCGGATGACTCCAATGCCCAAGTGTCCATGGTCATAGATGACGGCCCAGGGGGTGAGAACAATCTGCTAACCGCAGGCGAAGAAGTGGCCCGAGCGTGCTGCAAGACCAACATTGACAAGTACAGCCAGGCGTGGCAAGCGGAAGTCTGCCAGCGACCACTTAAGCGCAGCCTGGGGCGATTCGGATCCAGCCCAGCCGCCACCGCCATACTCAACGGCATCATCCCGTCGCAGATACGCAACAACACCAGCGACACCCTTCACTCACTCCGGCGGCCCCAAAGAGCCACACCGTGGCCCCCCGACCTTCTACATATCAGCCAGGAAGACCATTCGCGAGGATGGGCACGCATCAAGGAAAGCACGTCATCGGGTCCTTCCGGAATACACTTCGGGTGCTGGAAGGTCAACGCAACCATCCCCGCCCTGGCAACCATCGACTCCATAATGAGAGCGATCCCGTACCGCACAGGATACAGCCTCAAACGATGGCAGCAGTGCATCGACATACAGCTCCGGAAAAAGCCAGGCAACTTGGCAGTGACCAAAACGAGGACCATCGGGCTCATGGAAGGCGACTTCAACATGAACAACCGACTCCTTGGCAAACAAGCCAGGTCGCATGCAGAATCCAATCTCACCCTGGCAACGGAGCAGTTCGGCAGCCGCAAGGCGCACACAGCCCAAGAAGTGCTACTCAACACAGTCCTCATCGACGACATCGCAAGGATCACAGGCGCACACTATGCCATATGCTCCAACGACGCAAAAGGGTGCTACGACCGCATTGCCCACCCCATCTTCAGCCTAGCCCTTCAACGGCAGGGAGTGCCTACAGCACCCATCACGAGCACTCTTCGCACCCTCCAGTCGATGACCCACCGCATCCGCACGTCAGCCGGAACATCAGTTTCGTCCTACTCCGGCAAGCAGCGCCACAACTACCTTCAAGGACTGGTCCAAGGGCTCGGATCCGCACCGACAGGGTGGCTGCTCATCAGCTCCGCCATTATTGATAGCATGAGAGCCAGAGGGTACGGCCTCAACCTCCCCGACCCCATCACTCGCGATGGCCATACCATCATGGGCACCGCGTACGTCGACGACACCAACATCATGCAAAGCCTGCCCCCCACAACACCCAACGAGCAAGCGCAATCCTTCCAGGCAGCCGTGGACCACTGGGACGGCCTCCTTACCGCCACTGGCGGGGCACTGGAGCCATCCAAGAGCTTCTGGCAGCTCATACGGTTCAAGTGGCAGCGCACGAAGTGGGTCTACGACAACAAGATGCCCACCACGAACGTCTGCATGAACACTCCGACCGGAGAACGCACCCAACTAGCCCTCACCGGCCCCAGGTCGGCCTCCAAATACCTTGGCATGGTGTCCCGGAGAGACGGACGCCAGTCCGAACACACGCAATATCTGCTCCAGAAATCCCTCACCTGGGCGGCACGCATCCGAGCGTCTCGCATCACCCGACAAGACACAGAGGTGGCTATCAAATCCGTACTTTGGCCATCGCTGCAATACTCGTCTCCGGCAACCACAATGTCCACAGACCAATGGAACAAAGTGATGAGCACAGCACTCACGACCGCACTGCCGGCCATGGGAATCGCCCGCACCATTGCACGCCAGTACGTGTTCGGCCACAAAGACGCCATGGGAATGGGAGTACTGCACCTGTACACAGCCCAGGTGACGTCTCACTTGGAAATGGTTCTCAAGCACTTTGAACGCCCCACAGAAACAGGACGACTACTACGCACCTCACTGCATCATCTCGAGCTGTGGACGGGATTGCCGGGGCTACTTCAACAGCATGAGAAAGCGTGGGGAAACTGGACCTGCTCCGGGTGGTGGCAAAACACATTCAAATCGGCGTCCAAGCTCGGCATCCAGATGACAGACCAATCCCACCCATCCAAAATCCCCCGGACCGGAGACAGCCCCATCATGAACCTCGCCATCACTTCCGGCCTCCATCGACAGACTCTGGCGCTCGCCAACGTTGCTCGACTACACCTGCGAGTGCTCTGGCTGTCAGACATCTCCACGGCCGACGGAAGTCAGATACGACCGACGATCCTACAACGCGAAAGGCTGCCATCGAGAGGCATCACCTGGCCCAGCGTTGGCAAGGTCACCAAGTCGGCGTGGGAGGCGTGGGAAGCGGTCCTATCAACAGTGGCGGCCCCAGACCAGCCAGGATGGCACCTACGGACCCAACTCGGGCCATGGCAAGGCGCGCCGGCAGGGCGTGACACCCAACTACCGGATGGCACCATCTCCCCCTTCGACCGACCGGCCCCAGCAGCGGCCACGGACCCTCGCCCGGCCCTCGTGGTTGACCGCGCTCTTCGCAGATCCGGCATGGCCATCACATCCAGCGGGAGAATCGACAGATCGCCAACGCCCGCCACCATACGAGAATGGCTGCATCGGAAAGGCCCCGCAGCGGAGGCAATGCTCCCCGATATACACATCCGAGGCGATGTCCATGCAATAGTTCGGTCCATCGCAGCCGGCACCTGTGTGGCATGCAGCGATGCCTCGGCCAAAGACCACAAAGGATCTGCCGCGGCTATCATCCAGAGCGGCCTGCAGGACGATGCGCACCAGATCGTGGCGACAGCCGCCGTTCCCGAGGGCTCTCACCCAACCGACTCCAACAGAGCGGAGCTTGCGGGGGTCCTCATATCCATTTGGCTCATCACCTCGGTAGCAGAGTGGTCCGACATCCAAGGTAGCGCCACCGTCGCCTACGACAACAACAGGGCACTGCAGGCGATAGACCCTGACAGGTGGCCGGAGCCACGAAAGAAGGACTTCGACCTGTGGTCCGAGGTGGTCCGCAACCTTCGCCAGACCAGAGTCCGATTCACTCCCCAGGAGGTCAAGGGGCACGCAGACGACTCCGGTGAACCCATCACCGCCTGGGAGTCGCTGAACGTCCTCGCCGACGGCTATGCAGGGTACCACTGGGATCGGTTCTATGCAAGCAGCTCCCGAGCCCCAGCAATGGTGGTGCCTACGGAAGGATGGACCCGAAGCACCGCTGCCGGTCCCCTCACCGATCTCGACTACTGGACAGTCTCGTCTCTCATCGACGATGGCGGCATCAAAAAGAAGTGGTGCGAAAGATGGGGAGCCTCCAGCCCGACGAACGTAGATTGGGAGCCCATGCGCTCGGTCTCCCGGAGATGGAGCGGAGGCAAGCGGCGAACGTTGCTCAAGCTCATGACGGGCACCGGCGCCAGTGGCAAGAACATGCAGCGACGCCAGCAGGAGCAATCCGCAGAATGCCCCAGGTGCGGCAGGCCGGAAGACAACACACACATCCTCATGTGTCCCAGCGCTGCGAGCCAGTCCATTTGGGCCAAAGCCATCCTCAAAGTGCGGTCAATCGTGAGACCGCCCACCACCCCACCCGAAGTCGCCCAGCTAGTTTGCACGGCAATCAAGCGCATCACATCTGGAGGCATTCCTCCCTCAGGCATAAGGACGTCGCCCACTCAGAACATCCAGGTGAGACAGGCCAACATCGGTTGGGTAGCTCTAATCTGGGGCGGCTGGTCCACCTCGTGGCGAGACCAGGCCCCTCCAATGGCTCCTCACCGGAGACGACGTGCTCCCAAGCTGCTCCGAGACTGGCAAGTGAGCATCACAAACCTCATGTGGCATACCGTCCTGCAACAGTGGCATGACCGCAACGAAACCAAGGCGGAGCAGACGTCGCAAGGCATGACGGCTCTCCTTCAACAACAGCTTCACCGCCTCCGTACAACACCCACCGACGCGATCCCAGCAGTGCTGCGACCGCTATGGTCCAACCCACCAGCAACAGCCCAAATCGCCGCCCTAGTCCCGTGGGTCCAAGCGATGCAACAAGGACTCGGCCTCGCGGCACCGGACATCCCGACCGTACTCACCAACTGGATGAAAAACCAGCGACGTCGCCACCGAGCACCAGCCACTCGCCCCTCGAACCCAGCCTGATGCTGACCCGACCTCAGAGCAGACGCCTCCACACACCGACACCTAGTGTCAATCCGTTCCCGCTGCGTGCATACACGTTGAATCAACGAGGCGGAATAAAAGCGCCCTCGGCGCATGACTTAACAGTTATAATCCGTGTGTTATATATATATATAAATGAGAGGTACAATAGGCAGCAGTACAATGAGATACAGCAGTCAAGACAATTCACACATGGATTTCAGATGAATTGGATGGAGACTATGAAGTAAGATGAATTGTGACAGAATACAGACCAGCGCTAGGCCATGAACTTTGTCACTGACATTGGCGCAACCGTGAGTACGAATGTGTGGAGAGACAGGAGGGAGAGCAGAGAGGAGAGCAAGGGAGCAACAACTAGCAGGCTCTCCATGATGAAGCACGATGAAATGACAAGGATGGCACGAGCAGGAAGCAAACACCCTCATATACACCTTTGACGATTCTGGTATGTTGCAGCATGGTGCATTGTCGTTCAGTCGAGCCTGACAAAACATGGAATGTGCAACGAGCAGTGCGTTGTGTCAATCAATGCGCCTATGTAATTTAATGTCCTTTGCCACAGTGGGTAGGCATCGGAAAATAGTGCAGAATCCGACTCACTATCGAATATAGAAAGGCTGTGTGGGATGAGTTGGATGCTCTATGTGCATGGTATCACATTGGATATGCTGTACCATATCAAGGTACTTTGGAAATGGTTTGCGCGCAAGAGGTCAAAGAGAAGCCAGAGCACGCGCACATTTCAGCCGACGTCATCATGTCCAAGAATGTGACAACCAATCAGACTTGAGGTGGACACCATTATTTTAGCATATATTAAACTACCGCGCCTCCCAATACACGGAACAGAATTCCAACGAACCGTGAGGAATCAAGGCGCAGCAACCTCAACGAACGGGAGTACTTTCGTCGAGTTTTGAGTACCTTCACCTACTCTGGAGTACTTTCGTCGAGTCTGGAGTACTTTCACCTATTCCTAATTACTTTCGTCGAGTCTGGAGTACTTTCACCTAGTCCTAATTACTTTCGTCGAGTCTGGGGTACTTTCACCTACTCTCGAGTACTTTCACCTATTTTGTTTTTGAACCAAGATTTGTCTTGATTTGAATTTACAGACGTTAATTAACGTTATAGGTACTGCATGCAAGTATTCGGTTTAGTCAAACAGGCAATCCGAACAGGACAATTGGCAGAGAAGTCGTACCGACTCACGACTCAGCCTGATCGTGTTTCGTCGGTTTTCCCGTGTCTTGCTGGTTGACTCCTTTCTGAGCTGTGACCTGTCTTGCGCTAGTTGCACGCACTTCATACTGATTCGGCATTGAAAAAGTCCGCTCTTGTTGACGACAAACACCTCGAAAGAGGGAAGACAGCGGAGACAGCAATCGGTGTGTGGCTTTGGCAACACAAGCCCACAAGCACAGAAAAGAGAGAGAGAGAATCACACTCTTGCCTCTGACCGTTGCCTCCACACTGGTTACCAACAAGTGTGGCATCTCCTGTGGACCATCGAGCAGCGAGAGTGCTGGCGACTGATCCCGTCAACAAATCAAAGTGATCAAGACCACCACACCAAGCATCGAGATTCGTCGTCGCTCCGAGTGGACGCAACAAGAGGTTCGATCTCGTCGAGTATTTGACACAGGAGTTCACGACCACTGCACGATCGCCATCAAGAGACGTTGCCATACATTGGAGCGGGCCGGTCAAGGAGTTGCATGGTCACCATCGCAAGAGAACGAACCATCCTAAACGCAAGACAAGACAAGGGGCGCACATTCCTGGCCACAGCAGATCCACCGGCGGCACTCACATCGCATTCGTACGGATATCGACAGCACAACAAACGAGAGAAGGATTGAAAGAAGCGGAGGCGACAACCGATTCCCGATTAGAACAACCAGCGACGCGCCACCCGCATCTCAGTCTTTGCCAAGATGATGAACCATCAAAAGTTGGAGGAAGTGGATGCTGCTGCTCCTTCTTCTGCCACGGCCACATCCACTCCAACTCGAGAAGTTACGAATGAACCTGCGAAACAGATCGTTGACGACAACGACCATGACACCGGTGACGGGGCAGTTTATCAAGAGGTGCCTCCGCCGATGGACTCAGCGCATCAAGGCAATCACAGCCCCGGCCACCAGCCACAGGAAGAATTGCAGGACGCTGATGCCGCGAATGGGGATGAAAAGTCTGCCCCCAACGACGACGCCAAAACCAATTCGGCGATCATACCAGAGGGTGCAACCATTGAAGGAGGCCATGGAAGGAACGGAGATGACGAGTATGCGCAGGATACTGCCTTTGTTGCTGAGTCGAAGCAACAAACGAAGGCAGCATTCCATGCTCCGACGCAAACGCGTACAATTACAATTACACCAAATGCAGAACAGGCGATGGAGACAACGACGGCAGGTGTTGCCAAAATTGACGGAGTTGCAACCAAACAAGGCCAACCTGCAGACTCTGGGCGAACTGCCAACAGTGGCGATGCTCTCGTTCACGGCGGTGGTCACTCAATCGATGACGACGACGAAGATGATGATGTGAAACCACTTGCGGCATCACTGCAGACAAGAGGTTCTGCGTCTCAGACTCACAAAAGTACAAGCACAAACACAAATGATTCTGTTTACAGCAGCACTGATAGCAACGATGGCAACGATGGCATTGCGAGGAATGGCAATCGGGGGCAGCAGCTTGGCAGGGAGGCAATGATTGCGCAGAAGTTTTGGGAACAGAGAGAGCAGCAACTGAAGCAACCTGCAAAGAAACAACGCCACGCAAAGTCTCCACCCTCCATCCAAAACGCATCTGAGGAATTTCAACCATCCGAAAAGCCGCCCGCAAACCAACGACAAATCGTGGATGACAAGCAACAGCAACTTGACAATTATGTTCCAGCCTCATCATCTTTTCATCAAACAGAAGTAAACCCTCCTAACAGCAACATCAAGACCGAAGATCGACTCGAAACAACGTCGAGAAGCGGCTCTGCGACGACTGATGGCGACACGGAGCGGCAAGTGCAACGACCAGTTCTCCAAAACATCGCGACGGACGAAGACATAAAGGCTGAACTCAATGCTCTTCGTCAAGCCGCTCATGCATCGACTGCAGGAACATCTTCCTCAGCATTCGCTTCTTTGCCATCAAGAACAACGGCAACAGCAACAGCAACAGCAAACGAAGATAATGATGATTTGATCGCAATGGATGCTGAAGACATCCATAACACCAGCAACATCAACCCACACGATCTGCACCAAGACTGCAATGACCTGAAAAGATCTGCTCAGTCGGCATCACTATCAATACAGCGACTACCAAACACTCCAGCAAATATGGCCGTTTCTGACAACAACGGCAACAATGACGACGACGACGACGACGATGGGCTACTTTCACCACAAGATGTGGCACGCAATGAGGTCCAGCCTGGTGCGTATCATTCTGATGGCATGCCATTCGACGCGCCATCACCTGCACGTGCTCAAACAAGAACCGGCTCGAGGCATCCTGAAGAATCATCAAGCGAAATTTTGACAACGCGGTCATCGCAGAGCCCCTCTGGAACAGGCAGCGGTCCATTCAGACGGAGAGGAAGTGACGTATCGTCCGATTCGTTGCACTCGGAGAAGGTTCGAGCATATCACAGCACGTACAGACCAGGGCAGACACATGTGGATCCAGGCATCCAGCTCCCAGTCTTGCCACGAAACCAATCGCAGGGTCAATCGGTATCAGACATGGAACCTCGCCTGCAATCAGGTTCATCTGAGCCACCCATGCCCAGTCATATGACCCGGCGGCATCGAAGCGGCGGTGATGCCTCTGCTGCACATTCGAGGATCAACAACATCGCAATGCGATCGCAGCATAGCAACGCTGATAGTCACCAATCTTACGGACAGCGTTCGCACTCGCCAATCCACCACTCCCCAATCCCTTCCAGCCGGAGCTTTGGTTCGTCACGTGACAGCTTCACCTATCCTTCGCACTTGGACGGAGGTGCCCCGATTCTGATCGAAGCAACTCTGGTGATCGACCGGGATTCCAAGGTGGAAGCCATGGACGATCTCAACCTCGATATCGACGGTTGCAACTCAAGTCATCATGCCAATCACGATGGGGCTTCAACCAGCAGGCATATGGTGCGGAGTCAGCGTGGTGATGAAAGCAGGGACCTTGACTGCAATGGCATCAACGCAAGTCTGGAAATGGAATATGGTGGTTCCGTGTTGGAATTATCCTCACTGCAGGCATCGAGATCTGTTGCTGCTGCTACTGGAGGCGGTGGCAGTGGTGGCGTACGTGATATTGACGGTTCTGGTGATGGAAACGAGAATGTCACTGGCACGGTGGGTGGAGTGGCCAACGTCGATGGCAACAGCGAAAGCCATCGCACGTCGAGCCTGCGTGGGAGTCTCGTCATCATCGCAAATGCTGTTCAGGAAAATAAGAAACGAAACATCGTGATCGTAGTTGTGATGGCCGTGCTGGTCATTGGCGTCATCTTGGGGGTGGTTCTGTCGTTGATGAGATCTGACAAGGATGACTCCGACAGCACGATTATCCGAGACCCGACGGACAACCTCAAATTCGACAGCGTACTCGCGACTGTGCCGGAATCCATATGCTTCGAACGGAATCCTGGCGCGGGGGCAGGCATCCTGTGCACTGCCGACATGACGATCGACAGCCAGGGTGGCGGCGTTGGCAATCTTGTGGCCAAGGCTTTGCTATCGGAGGCCGAGGAAGCAGATATCTGCATCATCAACTCAGGTGCCATCCGAGATGATATCCGGATGGGCAACTTCACCCCTGGCGATGTGCTCAGCGTGTGGCCATTCGAGAACAAGGCCATCGCGTTCAATCTGTCCGGGCATGAAATCGTGAAGGTCCTGGAGCAGGGATTTGCGGGAGTGACGACATTGGACGGGAGGGGGAAGGAAATGTTGGATGGTGCTTATCCTTACGCTGCCGGCCTGAGATACGATGTCAACATGAGCGCGGCTGTCGGGAGTCGGTTGTTGAAGGTCGAGATGCGAATCCCATTCATCTCGTCTGATGCAAGTACTTGGACGGCGCTTGACTTGGAGAGGCGATATGTCGTCGTTGTGAATTCGTTCATCGCCGCCGGTGGCGACACATACGATATCGTCTCGGAGATTGAGAACAAGGAGGTGAAAGACTTGGGGACGGAGGTGGATGACGCCCTCGTCAGATACGCATGGAAACAGGACGTGCTCTTGGATCCCCCGCTGTCTGAGTACTCCACGCAGCTGTACATTCCGCATGTGCCGTGACCAAAAACTCAAGAAAGGAATGTATTATATGTATCGTATAATAGAATTGAATGCTCGGATAGACTATCACGTGTAATACCGCTGGAGGTGCCTCAACGTCAGACGTGATAATGTCCTGCGAGCATGCATGGTGCATGCCATGCAATTATACTTCTTGTGATATACTGGAACTACGAGCTTGTAAGCTATGTAAGCTATGTAAGCTATGTGCGCTTCCTCTCCTCTTTGCGCTGGCACTATTGGTTGCAGTTGCAGATGCAGATGCGAACTTCCTGCTCTTTGGGAATGAAAGAGAAGCAACGACGCCACTCGCCAAGTGTGTACGACTATGCGCATGGTGTAGAGCGAGTTAGCTACCGGCGAACGCTTCACCCGTTGTGTGGAATGTGTGACAGAACAGAAAAATCAATAACGTGAGTAACCCAGTGCAACGCCTGCCTCACCGAAATCTTGGCCAAGACAGAAACCACGACCAAGTCTCATCGTCTGGACCGTCAGGGCATATCTCGTCCAAGATGGTCACGCCAGCACGTGAGCATGCAAGAACGTGAGCATCGACGCATTACCATACGCGCACGAGTGAACCACATCGGCCACTATTCTTCGGATGTCGGTACACTTGGTGCTAGTGGATGGGAGTGCTTTAGCCAGCCTGCGTCTTCGTGCTTGTCGCATGAGAGAAAGAGGCATTCCGGAGTGCCATGGCGCAAGAGCAAGAGTATTGCCATGACGCGACTCTCTGGAGAGTACGCACGATTCTTATCGCTATCTGCTGATGCGGAGATGGAGGTCTTCAGAGAGAGAGGCCTTCGCTCCTGGAGTGCAATGTCCTGCGCATCATCTCATTCTTCTACACCATTGGTCACGTCTCCTTTTCTCACGCGTTCTTTGCAGAAACGCACTCGTCGCCATTGTCGCTGACACGCTGCAAACATTTGACTGGAAAAGAGAGATAGTCGCTTCTGCACCGATTCGGCATCATTGGCGAAGTGTTGAACCCATGCCCCGTCTCTCCAAAACTGCGGTCTCTCACAAATGGTGGGCCAAAATAATACAAACGAAAGAACAACTCGATTGCGAACAGCCCCCGACATTGTTCTTCTGCTGAAGATGGTGCTCTCGTGCGGAATAGAGTAGTGTGGTACTCCACTCGGACTAGCAGCCCACACAACGTATCTCTGCCTGCGTTTCCAATTCTATTTGTGCAACCGGATTACTGACTCTACCTGCTAGAGAGAACTCTACTCTACACACACTTGCGCTTGGTTGTGGATTTCTTCTGAAACCCACAGCCACAGGAGTGTCTGATCGCTGAGGCACGCGTGTTGCCTGTTGCTCATCCAGCAAGGTGCAAGAAATAGAGTTCAGAGTTCAGCGCGCGCTAGAGAGAGAGAGAGAGTGGAGTCAAGCAGAGTAGAGTATTGCAACGAGTATTCTATTTGTAGGACCGCCGTGTGTACTCTGCTCATAGCTCGTACCCATGGGCTGTTCGTACATCCTCTCGGGCTCCTCTTTCCACCATCGCAGGTGGTCTGCCTTGATGGGGGAGTGGTTGAGGCTTACCACAACGAATTGTCATGACTGCGCGAGCAGGACTGCTGGGCGAGAGTTCTCTCCCGAAGCCCTTCCAATCCACATTTTGCACACACACGCAACCGAAAACGAAAACGTGAGCACCCATACGAGCCAGACAAGAGAAGGGGAGAATGGCAGGGTTATCAGGGTGTTGGTCTCGGATGAAACTTGGTGCTCGATGTACATTTACAGTAGGTGCAGTAGGCGAATATCAGCAATGCCTCGCTCAACCAGCGTGCAATAGAACGAAGGACAGCATGGAATGACTCTCAACTCTCTTTTGCTTTCCAATAGAATGTGTTGTATAACAGGTGCACAGTGGAAAAGAGCGAGGCATGCTCCTGGACGACAGCATTGCCTCCTTCATCGCATTAGGAATGCTCGAAGCATCGATGGATTGTATTATATGTATGCAGCATCCTACTGAATGTGGCATGTCAGTAGCTTTTTCTATTATACTCAGAGTACTGCAGAGCACGACCGTCGTAATATGCTCAATATTCTTGCAACGGAAGCTACAGCAACACAAACGAAGCTGGCATCGCCTTCGGATTGTGCGGTGTTGCTTTCTCCACTCTCTCTCTCTCTCTCTCTCCAGCTTGTATCGCTCTATGCAGCTCTGTGAGATACTCCACACTTATTCTTTCGTGAAAAGATCGAGATGGTGCCTCATGCATGCGCCACCCTTCGTGGTCTCGCACATGGAAGCGTGAAATGAGATGTAATCGTAGGATGGTCACGTCGTGGGATTATGCTGCCGGGTTCTGCGGTGAATGCATCAAACAAGAGTAAGCCAACATTGAGTGTGCATATCACGCTCCTCTCAACCCCGCTCCGCTGTATCCTTCTCATCAAAGCCGATCAAAGCCAATGGTACGAGCAACATGATTGCACAACCAAAATATAGGCATTGGGTTGAGCAGCATATACGTGTAAATGTAAGTGAGAATAATGTGTACAATGCAATCCTATTTGTTTCAATGCTGCCTGTTCCGAAGCCTAATCGGTGCCCATCAGGTTCAGCAATTTGTCTATCCAATCCGATCCAAGCTCGTGCGATCCTTCAGTGAAGGATAGTCGATTTCCAGTGAAGGCCTGTCCCGATGTCGCCCTATTCGAAGCCGCAGTCGCCACTGCAGATGTGTTTGTCGATGCTGTTGACATTCCTGTCGACGCTCCTTGAAATGAGAAAGCTGACTGTGCGGGTTGTTGTTGCTGAGACTGTGCATGTGGATGCGGTAACTGCGATGTAAATTGGGGGAACGTAAGCGTTGGCATTGAGAGTGGTGCCATGGGGTCGAATACTACATCTGTTTGTGACCGGAAGGAGCTTCTCTGATTCTCGTTGATGTCATTGCCCATTCGGCTTGGAGCTGATACAATCGGCCCATCGTTCCCGCACAAAAGCCCGAGGTTATCGGTTGCCCGATCTTGAAGGAATGTGGGATGCACCAGGTTCCCTTCGAAGAGAAACGCATTTGCGTTTGGATGTTCGTGCAGTGGGAGTGGCATAAGATCTGCATTGCGATCGGGCACTTCTGATGCTTCAAATCTAGGGCCGGCCATGGCGGGGAATGGTTGGCCAGCAATCAACTGCGAAGGTCTCATGAGTGCATCGAACTGGTCGCCACCGATATTTGCCGCAGCTTGCACTCCAGCCGGGGATCGAATTTCCGTCATTACTGCAGAAGGCAGGGCTCGAGTTGCTGGCGTTGGTGTTGGCTGGCTGAGGACCCTCTCAATACCGTGTGTTTCGATGTGCTTACAGTACGCGCACTTCCTGGAATGCTGGAATTTGATTTTGATTCTGTCCATCTTGTGGCCGAGAGATGGATGCCCACGAACGAACAAGGGGTGGAAGTCTGTTTGGTGAACGGAAGGAAGCAAGAGCGTGTAAATAGAGCAGAGATAACGAAGCATCTTATGTCAGATGATGCGCGTTCAATGAGACTCGGTCCAGTCTTGCTTGCTGCTGCTTTTACCTTTCACAAGGCTCAACAAGTGCTGAGGCATGTTGGTGGAGAGTGTTGCTGTGTGTTGATTGTGTTGATTGAAGTCCCCTATCTTTCACGAGAGAAAGAGAGAGAGGCAGAGAGGGAACCAGGTGGACCATGGTTGCCGATGGGCCCATCGCAACCTTCCTCTCCGAGATCTTCCTTTATTGCCTGCGTACCAGCACTTCCACTGACATCGGGAACGGATGTGACAGCGACAACAGCAACAGCAAACGCAGCAGCAGCAATGGCGAGACTTGAATTCAATCAAGATGGAAACTTACATGCACCTCTCCGGTTCTCTCCGCAGCACTTGCGGCAGGTGGTGAAACCCCAAAGATTGAGTGACCGAGCGAAGCTCTTGTACTTCGACTGGCGGACGTATCGAGGAAGGAGCTGCTCCACGAAAGCTGCGCGATCGTGGACCTTGAACATTTGTCCACATGGGTTCCATGAGATGATGTGTTCGAAGTTGTTGCGAGCGGAGTCCTCAAGGAGCTGGTGCAGCATCCACGGGAACTGCAGCTCTCCTCCTCTGTACGTCTTTGGTCTGTTGCTGTCGATCTGTCGCTTGCGCCTTCGCCGACCTTTTCGACCCGCCGCTTCGCCAGCTTTGCTGGTGCTAGCGTCATTGGCGGCCAGGGCGCTCTGTTCTGGAGACGGAGGAGCCACTTGCGTGCGGCCAGTGACGTTGGGGTTGCTGGAAGCCTTCCCGTCGGGCACCTTGTCCACCATTTCGGCGAAGCTCTGATAAGAATCCGTGCCGTCATGGTCATGGACGAGCCTATTCATGGTGGTGCCGACGCCGGCGCTCACTTTGCGGCTTTCGTCATCGTCGTGGTCTCTTTCGCTGTCGCCATCGCTGTTGCTCTCCTCGCCGATGGTGTCATCAAGATCCTGGTAGTCGGCAGCCGGGATGGTCCCGAAGGAGGGACGCTGTGCCTTGCTTGAGTGCTTTGATGGTTGGAAGTCTTCCTCCATTCCTCTTGTTTCGATATGCACGACGGATCGTTTGGTGCAGAGAAGTTGGTGTTGGAGATGGATGGATCGATCGATGGCGCTGGCTTCGATGTCCTCGCCCCACGCATACAGATCAGTGATCATCGCGGTTGCCGTTTCTTGTGGAACTGGGAGTAGATAATGGATGTGTGCTCAACCAAGCTTGTTTGATTGCCGTCGAGCTGGTATGTGTGGGTGTGCGCGGGTGTTTGGGAGTATGTGAAAGTGTCAATGTGCCGGTACTCTCTGTATGCTTGGATCAGGTCGGATGGTCGTAGAGAAGCCAGATGGTTGAAGGGCTGTATCGTGCTTGTACGAACTCGTGTAGCTGGTAGGAATGAGGCGCTGCTGTTGCTGGATTATGGGATCACTGCGGAGCGGAAATCTGACGAGGGCCGAAATCCACCAGCCTCCGCTACGTGTCTTGTCGTGGTCCTTGTGGCTGCTGATGATGAATTGGCTGGCCAGGCTCGGGCTCCGCAAAAGTGTCTCTCGAGGCTTCGTGCGGTACAGCAGTGTGATACTCGCACGTACATGCGCATACATACGCTACGACCACCTGCGCAACCTTCGTGTGGATGTATGGGGGTCCACGGAAATCAGCAAAAAAGCGCCAATGACGAGCACCCCGCATAGATTACGCGCTGAAATGCGACCATTCGGCCTCTCGAGCTGAATGGGAGCAATGTCTTTGTTTCTGAACGGGCGACACCTCCACACGAGGACATGTGTCGACAGGTTATGTCATTGTGCGCAGTGGAGGCCTGATCACGTCACGAACTGAGGATGACAGTTTATCTGTTCATTGTGGTTGCGTCTGTTCGACCCACGCAGTCACTAATCGGCATTGGAATCCTATTCCGGTCACAGAAATGGGCCAGATCACCACCACGCACTTTTCTGTCATACGACATGATGATTCGCAAACCAGAGGCTTATGGGCCCTATGTCTCAGTTGGCTTCGTCCATCGACTTCTGGTCCAAAGATGTGCTCGCTGCTGCATCCCACCACCGTCTGACAAATTCCGAGCAATACTTGCGGAGGGTGGAGTCCTCATGTTTTACCACACATACCTACACTCTACTCGAAACAGTCGTGTGTGAGGGTGTAGAGTGGATTGTATCCCCAAGCGTCCCCGGCATTTGCCGTAGTTTCGCTTTGTTCTCTGAGACGAGACGCATCGTGTACAAAACGCGAGTGGCTATGCCTTGGTCACGTCAAACAATTGGGACCATTTCAGTTGTGGTCGCCTTTTTGTTGGCTTCTTTTCCCACGCTGTGCATGATTCATGGGCTGCTCACGTCCCACTCGCTGACTGTGTTTCACACATGCGGGCATTTTGAAGCTCAAAGAGATGATGTGCGTCGCGACGTGGCCAGACCAGGATTAGCAGAAGCTGGTCACGTCAATTTTATCTGATCTGATGCAGTTGTTGCATGGTTGCTCACGCATTTGCCATAGTGCGATGTGAGATTGTTGGAGGTTAACCCCCCATGGCGATGGGGCATGTCTCCAATGCAACCATGAGGTTATTCGCAGCTCGTGTCCCATCTCCTCTGTCGATGCATTCCATTTCCTTCGAAAGCGGAAAAGACTTGAGAGTAAGACAGACAGTCTCACGGAAACAATCGGCACTGGCACATGTAACATCTGTGTGAGCACCCCTTTTCCTGGAAGGCAGTGTATTTATCGTACGTTATGTAAATGCAGACGATTGCAATCGCCATAGCCCAAAACAACTGGGCCCAAGAGGACACGGTGTTGCCTTAATCCACAGATCGTTCAGACAGCGCGATCCACATGGAGACTGCTTTGGAGTGTCGAGAGCACATACTCCAAACGACGCAACTTCGCGCGTGGTACGTAACATACGGATACGGCTACCTACACGTCGGTACGAATATCTCTACTCTGCTCCAGGAGAACCGTACTACTCCAGTAGGAACGGTACGGATAGAAAGCGTGCTGGGCACTCCCACTTGCTCTGGTCTGTTCTGCTCTACTCTGTTCTGCTCGTACTGGCGGCCAGAATCTCATACGAAATCACGGCACCGAATCCTCTGGTCGGCAGTTCCGCAGCACGACGATGACATTCAGAACACCAATTAGCTCCAGGAGTCTCTCTCTCTCTCTCTCTCTCTCTACTCGTACTCGTGGAGCCACAAACTCAGTTGTGTGGTACCAACGCACGCCAAGACAATGAGGGCTCCATGCCAAAAGAGGAGCGTGACGTCAGTGGCCTACGTTATGTCCCGAATGTGCGAAGACGAGTGTCAGAATGTTGATCGTGGGGTCTTTTGTTCCCGGAACGGGGTGCTCTCGAGTCAGACGGAGCAATGCGCTTCGCTGGCCTTTTAAAGTCAGCGGCGTTCCTACCGGCAGGTGAGGATATTCCGTCCGATTCGCAGTATACTACCTATGGTACCTGGGCTTGCGAGTACCATACACATCACACCGTGGGAAGTTGTCGAGTCTGTCAGAATCTGCGTATGTCTTGGTGCTCTCTTCGAGAACTTTGCGACTCGAATACGGCTCGACCATACTTCTATGTACGGCAAGCAGAGATATCTGCCTTTCGCAATGATGACGCACCTCCTCGTGCATGCTCGTGTGCTGGTGTGGCGCCAGACTTGTCACCGGCGAGGCAGTGAGAAAGATCGATCACGTTCCTCAGCCCGCCTTGTCCGCTCGCCCTGACTTGTTTGCGCTTCTTCCGAAACGGAAGGCGAGCAAGTGAAGAATGTGAAGGCCTTTGCAACGTACGAGTACTGCCCTCTATCCGAGCGAAGGAGACGAGAAGAGTGTTCTAATCTACGTCTAGTTGGTTCCATAGAATTGTAAGCTGGGCATCTTTTCCAACCAGCTCTGTCTGGATCTGGTTGCTGATTTATGTATGCAGACAGCCAAGGCTTGCCTTGCCGTCACTCCCTGCACCGAGATTCCAATGCGTAGTGCATGTGAATGTCAACATGAAAACCCATGGGACTGCTTCGCTACCATAGGCAGCCTCTCCCATGCGCGTGGCAGCATCTTGATGACGTTGGAGTGCCAGAATCATCGCTGACTTTTGGTGTGGACTTTTGATGCCTGCTCATGACTTCCTCGTTCGTACCATAGCTCGTACGTACTTGTAGAGTGCATGGAGTACATACTTGCGCAAGTACTGATCTGGTTTGTCCCGAGTCCGGGGACTGCGCAGACAAGGAAGGCATGCAGGCATGCTGCATTCAAACAGAAGTATTCTTCGGCGCTTTGGGGCGTCGGGTGAAGTCGTGCTTGTCTCCACATGCATTACATTGTGCTGCAGAGGCTCGGCATATCTCTGCCGGCATGGTCCAGGTCGCAAGAGAGGATTGGCGTACCTACCATACATGAACGCACCCGAAGCGCCACATTGGACGTAGTTCCGGACCGCGAGTCTTCTTCCATTCCATGCAGTGGCGCCGCCCGGTACTCGTGTTGGAGTATTGTTAGGATGTGATAGTACATTGTAGTGTACCATACCTAGTGTTTCACTTGGTAGAAGAGCGGATTTTGATGCGCACTCTCAGCGCAGATGGCAAACGGGGAAAGAAGCAGGAAGGCAAGACGGTAAGAAAGAGAGAAACGAAGGGAGGGAACTGAAGGCTATCGTCGACAAAAGTCGAGCACGTCTTGAATTTCTGTTCACGTCGATCTGCCCTACTCTTCTGCGACACTTGCACTTGAATATAGATGCGAGAAGAACCGAATGGAGCGGGAGAAGGTATTCTATGCATCATCTGCACAGGGATTCACGAGTACTTCATCGCATTCAAGCAGGGCTGCCTCTCTCACAGGATGGCTTGGAACTGCGGTCGATCTTTGTGGAGTCTCACAGAAATCGCATTCCATTTTGTCGTTGTCTTGGTTGAGATTGAAGTCGAGATTGAGACCAAGAGAGCCAGAATCGCTGCTGTGCGAAAGAAAATGTTATTGCCGAGGATGCGCTGTTCGGCAGTTGCTTCAGACAGATCTGAGGATGCTACGTACATTGTCGCTGTTGTCGCTGGTATCACTATCCTCGTTGGCGTTCGTGCTTTGCGCTTGCACCAACAATACAATCATGTGAACTTGCGAAAGCAGAGATTTGTCTCAGGTGATTATGCCCTTTTGCAAAACGTAAGATATTGATATAGCATGCTTTGTAATAGAGCAATAGGAAGCCATACTGTTGGAAGCGATGAGACGAGGGCGGCGAAAGATGAACGAGTTCGTGTTATTTCTCGTGCTTCCGCGAGACACCAGCATCCAAGCAAATAAGTGGCCTCTTTCGGTCTGTACACCAACGTTTTCGAACGATAAAAGTTCGTTTAGGACGTGAGTTAGGATTCGGGCGTAGGCGTCGCGAATCGGTGGAGAATGCCTCGTGAATCTGCCGGCTTCGGGATAGCCGTGTGATGCAGTTCAAGAGAGGTGTGCTGGTTGAAGAGTTATAACTTGTAACGATGAGTAGTAGAGTGCTTTGTAGCTAATCCTTGTCTGTTATTATGAGTTAGCTTATTGGTGTTAGTAGGGTGAAGAAACGATGCCACACAACTTGGCGAGACCCCACACTGATGCACTTGATTCAGTGCAACAGAGTAGACAATCAATACAGTACTTTGCTCTCCGCACATGTAGTTACACTGCAGTGTAGGTCATGACAATCAGTGATGACGGTCATGAAGCAGTGGCTGTGGCTGAAGCTGACCCTCGGATTCCATTGCTTGAGTTGAAGCAGGTTGGATATACATGTTGAGACCACGGTGGTAGTGTGGTGGTCATCAGCATGAAGGAATCGAGGTATGTTGTAGTAAGGAGGATCTGAAGAGCATATAGTTCCCAGGTGGGGTGTGAGTCAGGTCGGTCAGGTTTTAGTCATGATGGATTCGTGAATGGAGGAGAGAAAGGAGGAGAAAAGATTTGGTGGTCGATCAAGTCGGAAGATTTCGCGCCAAAAATAAGAATTTCTCCCATCGGGTTGATACCGTGTTCGGTAATAGTCTGTCCCTCATTGAATCTCAACTCTCCCTCTCAGTGTTGGGTCGTGATTGGAGTTGTGGTATCGATGAAAACTTCATCCTTCGTTGTTGTTGTTTGTTGTTGGTTGTTACCAACCCATGATCTTGAATCGTAGGTATTCGAAGACTGCGATAGACAATCCTTTGGTGAAGATGTCGGCCAGTTGCTCCGGTGTTGCAATGTGCTGGATGTAGATGAACCCTGCCTTGACCCAGTACCAAAAGAAGTGCCACTTAGTCAGAAAGTGTTTGGTGCGCGCGGTTGGTTGATGATTGGTGGCGAGGGAAATGCAAGCTTGGTTGTCCTCAAAAACCGTGCACTGGAGGTTGGTATGCAGCGGCATGGTGGTCCCTGCGTTGTTGATGACTTGGCGGATGAGCTGTTGGATGGGAATCAGCGTGCGCATTGCGAGAGAGAGAGCGGCGTACTCGGACTCCATCGTAGATAGAGCAATCTCAGTTTGGAGTTTGGACTTCCAAATGAGGGGACACCCTCCCAATGTGATTAGGTAGCCGGTGCGCGACTTGACGGAGACGGGGTCCTTGCTGTCTTCTCGTCCGTAGAGCCCTGCGAAGTCTGCATCCACGTAGCATTTGAGATCGAGCTGCCCGGTGGGACGCACGATGGTGCCCTTGTCCTCAGTGTGCTTGAGGTAGCGCATGATGCGCTTGATGGCCTTGGCGTGTGAGCGGCGAGGGTCGCTTCCGAAGCGAGCGACTTGGGAGACTGCGAACGCTAGGTCTGGGCGAGTATTGGTCGTGAGATACAACAACATGCCGACGACGGAGCGGTAGTTCCATGGTTCGTTCATGGGTGGCTCATCCTTGCACTGTCCAAGTGCAAGCTGTGTAGTTGGTACGGGGCACGGACTGCAGTTTGCCATTTTCGTTGTGGCGAGGATCTTCTTGATCAAACCTGGCTGGCGGAGATGGACCGTGTCTGCTTTTGGGTCACGGCTGAGCTCGATTCCCAGGAACTCGTTGAAGCTTCCTTCTTGGGTGAGCTCGAAGCCGAGGTCACGCATTGACTTGATAAAGTCGTTGGCGGCTTGCTTAGTCTTGGAGGCGATGCCCGCATCGTCAACGTAGAGGACGATCATGATGTCTTGCTTGATGAACAAGCACTGCTCTTGGTCGCAGGCCTTGAAGCCGATCGTAGTGAGAGCTCGGATAAGGTGTTCATACCAGAGGCGAGGAGCAATCGTCAAGCCGTACAGGCTCTTGCGGAGCTTGAGGCAGGTGTCGGGACCCTTCGTTGATTTGAATCCGCGAGGGAGATGAAGGTAGACGGGCTTGTGGATGGATGCTTGCACGAAAGCGTTCGTGAAGTCGATGGAAGTTGTTGTCCAGCCCATGACGATGGAAGTGCTGAGGAAGATGTGGACGGATGACCATGCGACGACTGGTGCGTAGGTGGAGGCGTCCTCATGCATGAGGTCTCCACGGCAACACCAGCGTCCCTTGTATTTCTTAATGGTTCCGTCGGGGAGTCGCTTGCGGCGAAAGACCCAGGTTCCTGGAAAGATGCGATCGTTGACAACGTCGATCTTCTTCACTTCCTCCCACGTGCCCTTTTCCGTGAGATCTCGAATCTCCTTTTCGGCGGCTTGCATCCACTCGTCCTTGTTGTCGTCGCGAATGGCTTCGTCGAAGGAGAGGGTGTCTGGGTCGGTGTTGGATGCCTTGTACACCGAAGTGCGTTCGGCGATATCCAAGTCGCCACCTGCGGCGAAGTAGCTGATCATGCGATTATCGACGTAGGTGGGGAAGTTTGTTGCATCCTTCTGTGGCTCGATGATTGCGACAGAGTAGGCATGCTGCTCGATGTTCGCCCATGTAGTTGATGGAATGCACTTCGCTGTGTCAAGGATGAATGACGGATTGATTTCGAGTGTGGATGACGAGTCGATATCGAGCATGGATCCTTGGTTGGCAGAACGGGTCGCTGGGGCCGAAGTGAGTGGCGCCGTGTTCGACTCAATCATGCCTTGGACGAATTGCTCAATCTCATATTCGCTTGGGCGTAGCCAGGGTCCTGGTCGGATCGTCGTCACCTGGCGACGGAGCAGCTCGAATGCGAGACGGTAGTGATGATTTTCGATCATCGCGTTCCACACGGAGCGAGTCCTTTGGACGAATGCTTCTGCGCTGTACGCAGATTTGGGTGGAAGGTACCCTTGGTTCATCAAGTGCTCGGGATCTTGGTAGTACCATGGCCCTGATTTGGCCTTGGACATGAAGTCGAGAGCGTCGAAGCGAGGTTCCATCGTGCCAGTGCTGATAAAGGTGCTCAGCTTCTCCACGAACTGCTCGACGGCGTGGTCAGTGGCCAGTCGGAGGAGGTCTTCGTTGAGAAAGACACTGTTGAGGTCTTTCTCGAAGTGGTCCTCCATGTCCGAGTGGAAGTTGTTGTACGTCTCCTGAAATGGAGTCGCTCCTTCCTCGGTCATGTCGTCGGGGTCCGGTTGCCACCAGTCGGCCATGTTGATGCTTGCTTCTTCTGCTTCAGCCGGCTTTGGAGCAAACGTTGGAAGGACGACGTTGGTTGGCTGTGGATTCAATGTGTTGAATCGACCTCGAAGTCTGCGCAACAAGTAGTGGGCGTCCACCTTGAATTGGTGTAGATCGATGGAGAGAGAGTCGCTGCCTTTGCGTTGGAGAGGTTCAATTGTATGTAGGCAATCGACGACAGCTTGTGAGAATTTGATGATCGATGATGAATCGGGGTGCAATTCCCTGGGTGTGGTGGCCTGTTCGATTTCTTCCAAGGTAGCTACTGCAGGGCAGAAGTAGTAATCATCGGTGTCCTCGTCGTCCAACCAGGCTGCTTTGCCTCCCATGCGCGCATACGTGAATCGCTTTGGTTGTTTGCGATTTCTCGTGCTTCGGAGCCTTGTTGGCGTTGGCTCAGACTTAGGCATCGTGGGTGGTGTGGAGCTGGTATCAATTTGCGTCGGAGCTGAGAGTGGTAATGGAGTTGCCGGTTCTGAAATTGGCGACTCTTGGAGAGGTGGACTCGATTGCGGTTGAAGTGTTCGCTGGTCCGATGATTCTATAGTAGGATCAGATACCGGGGACTCATAGGTAGCTCCCTCTGTCAAAGACATTTGCCTATCGGCTCCCTCTGAGACTGGCATTGGAGGGGCGAGAGTTTCACTCATGAGGTCCGGGATCTGTTGTGTCCTTGGTTGCGACTCTTTCGCCAATACCTGTGGCGCTCTTTCACGGATGGTTTGTTGGTTTCGCGTATCGATTCTCGGTGGTGGAGTATTATTGTCGTTGCATTGTAACCGGTTGTGGTCTCGTGTATCTGATGCGAAAATGTCGTCCTGCTCCATTGATTCCACATCGTCGTCATCGAATGGATATTGGAAGGTTGTGTCACCAAACATGCGAGTCCATTCTTCCGATTGATAGCTTGGAAGTTGCTTCAAGTCGGTAGCAATCGTTGCGAACCAGTCATCGAACACAACATGGAACTGGGGTGTGATTGAACCTGTCCGTGGTGATAGGACCAGAGGTACGGTTGAGGCATGCTTCGTAGAGAGACCCATGTTCACGTATCTTTCTCCTCTTGGTTCCCATCGGGGTATTTTGCGTCCATCAGCCAGTGCTTTGTTAAGGACATAGACTGGACTGCCCCATACGTGCAGGTTATGAAGTTGCTTGAGGGGAAGACGGATGCGTGACAGAACATCATAAGGTGTGAGGCCGGTGGCGGGATTAGGCACGCGATTATAGATGTACGCGGCGTGTACGACGGCCATTGGCCACAGTTGAGCGTCAAACATCGTTGGCCAGTGGATGCTTTGATGCATCATCATGGTTCGGGCCATTGAGACAATTGTTCGA
Source organism: Craspedostauros australis (assembly GCA_026770025.1). NCBI lineage: Eukaryota > Bacillariophyta > Bacillariophyceae > Mastogloiales > Achnanthaceae > Craspedostauros > Craspedostauros australis. Next base: position 1,499,154 of record JAMXDE010000010.1, on the reverse strand, counting down.
ATGCTTCGCTCGGCGATTCCATTGTGGTGATGTGCGCCGACACCTGCGAATTGATGGACTTGATGGAATATCTCAAGGTGTTTGGAGTATTCGGGTGAGGTGAAGGTGGTGGCGTTATCGGATAGATACGATCGTACGGGGACTCCAACATCACGACACATCAATTCGAACCGTTCCTTGGCTTCGAGGGTGGCGTGCGTGGTTAGCGCTGCCACAGGTTCCACATGGATGTATCCTGATGCGTGATCGACGAAGATGGCTCCGCCTTTGTACATTTCGTTTGGATCGCCTTTGCCTCGTCCTGAGAAGAGGCGTCCTGGTGTTCGACCGACGAAGTGGTCCACTGATACTTGTTGTCCTGGGAACAAGTGATCGGTGCGCAAAACTCCTTGTTTGTCACGGACGACATGTTGAGTTATTCCTGGGGAAGGGCGACGGTGCAGCTTTCCGAATTGGCATGCGGCGCAGAGCGGAAGGCTTGTGACCCTTGCCGCAGCTGTGTGCATCTTTCTAGACGATTCTGACCCAGTGAGCGTACCCGAACGCAGCAGGAACTTCACTCGACTGAAGGATAAGTGTCCGAGACGATAGTGCCACCGAAGAAGTTCCTTTTGCGGTTGGGTGAGGTTCACGTTGTGGTCCGACACGGTAGAGACGATGGACGTTAGTGCAGCTGGCACGTCATGGATGTTGTCGGCGCTGTAGCCGACTGATGTTGGCAGCCTTGTGGACTTCTTGTAGTTCGCTACGATTGCATTGCGATCGTCGTTTCCCAGGATTCCGCTGAGTTTGCAGGAGGACTTGTCGAACACGATTGTTTCGCCCTGATACTCTTCGAGGAGACTGGAAGTGCTGATTAGCTTGACCTTTGATTCGGGAACATGGAAAGCAGGCAGTCGCAATTTGCGAGGGCTTCCAGTTACATCAAGGACATACCATTCGACGGTTCCCAACGCATTCACTTGGATTTTCTTGAGGAATCCGTTGAGAAAGGTCGGTCTTGGTGGAGGACTTGGAGTAGAACAGAAATCGTTGAGGTCATTTGTCACAGAAATTGATGCTCCGCTGTCCCATACGAGTTCGAATGGAGCATCGGGTGAGAGATAACTCTCAGCTTTAGCTGGGGATGCGAAGGCGTTGCGATTGGAGAAGTAGGAGGCTAGACCTTGCAGAGTGAGTAGTGCGGGCATGTCATTGTCACATTGTTGTTTTTGGTTTCGATCACACATCAAGTCGATTCCACGAGTTGGGTACAGGCTCCAGAGGTTTCGTGAGATGGATGAGGTGCGACCTTCCTGGCGGGGCAATTTTGCTGTCGTGAGTGTTTGGTTTTTACCATAAGTGGAATTTTTCGATTGATTCCAGTGACGACGTTTTGATCTGTGATTGCGGGATTTGGTCCGAGCCTGGGGATGCCACACACGTTTTGTTCGTGGGGAGTTTCCTCTCGACACGTTCACGGGTTTGGGTGCATCTGGGTCGAGACTTTCCATTACGAGATCGTAGAGACTGCGTTTCACGGCTCCATTGAAGTGTGTTGGGCGTTTGTGCACTTGCTTGTTTCGTTCTTTGACTCGTGCTTTGTTGTAGACTAGGTCAACAGAGTTGATTGAGTCAGGTCTTCGTGGAACGTTCGTGTGGAGGAGTAGTAGAGTTACGGCGATTAGCATCCAGGCATTAGCTGCCGCGATGTACCACCCATACTCTACTCCGATAGTGATGACTTGGAGTGAGGCGAAGAGGAGAACCATTCCAACGATGCTACTGAAGTAGTTGAAGGAGGTAAAGAGGTTCCAGACGAGAGACCACCAAGTGTCTTCGTCTTGACTGGAGGTGGCTGTGAAGCATGTCCATGCAGCCATGTCAATGGAGAGGTTGTCCTGTTTGGGAACGTTCTTGCCCTTTGCCTTCGCCTTGAACTTGAAGTTGTCCTGGTGGCTCTCGGTGTTGTGCGAGAGACGCCAGCGGCGGCACTTGGCGCACCACATGAACGTTTTGTCGTTGACAAGCTTGCGTTGTGGCTCACCGGGCTTGGGAGCTTTGGACGACCAGCCCTGGCCGGCGTTGCGTTTGGCGTCGCGTTCCTTGGGCTTCTTGAAGTTGTTTCTTTTTCCATCGTTCTTGGAGAAACCCTTGTGTTGTTCGAGAACGTTAGCGCTTGGATTCTGGACGACGTTGTTGGCGTACGAGTACTTGGGCACGTTGCTATCTCTAGTACGCCTGATGGCATGCCAGCGATTTCCGCGCACTTCGTTTTCGTACGACGACTCGGCCTTGTTGCAGATTGCCATCCATGTGAGATCTTTTGCGGCAAGCTGGGGGCGAGCGTACTCGTACGTGAAGACGGGGAGACGCATGAGGATTTCCTCAAGGTCATCCTTCATCACATAGAGAGGACGTCGGTACTGTTCACCAGACCGGATCTGTCCTCCAGCCTGTAGGAAGGCATCGAGGATCGTTCGGAGGAGACGAAGGTCGAAGCGACCGGCGTCATCGAGGCGCTTGCAAAGGGCACGAAGGTGGACTGCCATGAGACCAACGTTCTCGTTTGGAAAACGTCTGCAGTTGACTTCGCGGATCTTGGCTGCGAGGGCGTCTTGTTCATCCAAGGAGTTGGCCGAGTTGCTGTTCATGAACTCAACGAAGAGAGTGATGAAGTTATCGTGGAACTTCGGCTCAATTCGGTTCATGAGCTGGTCTTCGAGGACTGGATCAAGACTGTCACGGAAGAACGCTGAGGCTGTCTCGTTGTTCTGGACGTCGTAGTGATCCCACTTCAGATGGAACTCTTCGAAGTGCTTGGTGGCATCTTCAAGAGTGAAGGCGGCTGGTGAATCCAGGACGCAAGTCATCCCTGACTCTACGTTGGCGTCAGCGATGTACGCCATGGTGAGGAGTCCGGTTCTTGCCATGTGGTTTCGCACCAGGCGGATGAACTGCTGGATGTTCCCTCCTTTCTTGAACTTGTCGGTGAGTCCTTGCTCTCGCTTGGACTGGTTGGTGGAGTCAGCACCGTTATGGAGGATTCTCTGTTGTTGAGAGTTGGTCCACCTGGTGTGTGACTCGTCTTGGAGGCCCGTCCAATGTCCGTTTGGTGCGCCTGCGGTCCAGGGCACCCAGTTGCGTCCTTGCTTGAGGATACCTCCCATGATGGGAACGGTTGGTTTCCCAGAGAGGTCGTGGTCGTCGTCTTCGCTATCCTCTTCTGACTTTCTGCTCTTCTTGGGCATGGGAGTTCCCATGTCGAAGATGCTGTCGTTGAGGAAGGACTGGTCCGTCCGGGTTCTTGTGTCGCCAGCGGAGCGGCTGCGCTCGAGTCCGGGACGGCTTGGGGTCGTGGTGGCTGTCGCCGCTGCTTGGGCAGTGGCTATAGCCGCGTTTGCTGCTTCTGCAGCGGCTTCGGCCGCCAACGTCGCCTGTGTGAGGCGGGCGTTCTCGACCGTGATCGCTTCGAGCTGCGCTTGCAGCTCTTCCAGCGTGGCAGGGGTTGTCACTTCCGCCATGATGGATGACGGGGACTTCTCGAATTGTCTTCGGACTTCGAGTGGATCGATCTGTTTGCCTTCTCTTGCCTTTGCTCGACTTCACTTCGTTGGGAAGGTGTGCACTGAAGTTCGATGCAGGCTTGGAGAGGCTCGCACTCGGTTGGCGAGTGCGGTTATTGCTTGCTTTGGCAGAGGCTACTGAGGTTCGACCTTGGGTCGCTTACCTTCAGCTGGGACTTTGTCCTCTTGAGTGGCTCGGTTTTCGAGCGGTGGGGATCTGATCTCAGATCAGATGCATGCGGTGAGGACGTGGTCCTTGTTGGAAGCTCGGTCTGCGAGCTGTGCCTTTTGGCTTCGTCTCAGTGAGACTCTTGCGATCGGTTGGCAGAGGAAGATGCTCGGTGGAGTTGATTAGAGAGTATTTGGCAACCACTCGCAGCTACCAGTTAGGATTCGGGCGTAGGCGTCGCGAATCGGTGGAGAATGCCTCGTGAATCTGCTGGCTTCGGGATAGCCGTGTGATGCAGTTCAAGAGAGGTGTGCTGGTTGAAGAGTTATAACTTGTAACGATGAGTAGTAGAGTGCTTTGTAGCTAATCCTTGTCTGTTATTATGAGTTAGCTTATTGGTGTTAGTAGGGTGAAGAAACGATGCCACACAACTTGGCGAGACCCCACACTGATGCACTTGATTCAGTGCAACAGAGTAGACAATCAATACAGTACTTTGCTCTCCGCACATGTAGTTACACTGCAGTGTAGGTCATGACAATCAGTGATGACGGTCATGAAGCAGTGGCTGTGGCTGAAGCTGACCCTCGGATTCCATTGCTTGAGTTGAAGCAGGTTGGATATACATGTTGAGACCACGGTGGTAGTGTGGTGGTCATCAGCATGAAGGAATCGAGGTATGTTGTAGTAAGGAGGATCTGAAGAGCATATAGTTCCCAGGTGGGGTGTGAGTCAGGTCGGTCAGGTTTTAGTCATGATGGATTCGTGAATGGAGGAGAGAAAGGAGGAGAAAAGATTTGGTGGTCGATCAAGTCGGAAGATTTCGCGCCAAAAATAAGAATTTCTCCCATCGGGTTGATACCGTGTTCGGTAATAGTCTGTCCCTCATTGAATCTCAACTACGTGCATGGACTTCATCTACAAATATCCATAATGATTTTGGCCTGGTACTGGCCTACGTAGCTTGCGTCCGGACGCAAATTGGACGCTCAGTTTGCGTCCCCACGCAAATTGGGCCAATTTGCGTCCGGACGCAAGCGGCGACTCAACGGACTCGCCCAAATACGCTTTACGAGAAGCCGTTTTTTTTTCAAACCCTTTTTCGCTGGCCATCTCGACTCACGACATGACTCATGTCTTAGTTCTATAATAATCGCTGCAGTTGTGGTAATTGAACAAACAAAAATAATGATTCGTGCCCAACCCTCCTTGTTGTGTTACACCGTTGCCAGGATTTTGTGTTGTTGTCAGGATCGTGGTCGATGACATCAAAATCGAAAAGTAAAAGCTTATTACCTTAGATCCCATGACGTCAGAAAAGCAAGACAGGCGCACGGAAAGGAACCCCTGAGACATGACCAATGACGCCGTGCTGCATCGCGACGTTTTTTTTTTTGAAATCGCCAAATAAGTGAGTTACTCGAAGGAGTCAGAAAAAAAAACAACCCACTTTCGGGTTTCGGACCGAAATCGGGTTTTTTTTTCTGCAACACGGGACATCGTGGAGGAACATGGGACTTAAGTAGTACAAGTGGTATTTTCGGCGAGCTTGCATTTGCGTCCCCACGCAAATTGGCCCAATTTGCGTCCGGACGCAAACTGAGCGTTCAATTTGCGTCCGGACGCAAGCTACGTAGAGAATGCGTCCGGACGCAAGAAAAACGTCATTATGGATATCGAACATCTCCTCGTTTATTGGGTTGTACACGTCCGTCTATTATGAATTATACATGTCTGAGTTTCCCCCGAATTTATGCCATCAGAGTCTGACACAATTTGGGGACGACACCTCTTTTCTCCATTTCGTGACACACGAAAACAGGAACAACAAAACAGTGAGAATCTAGCCATTTGTTCTGTCGCAGCGTTCTCAACGTGCTCGCCTGTTCGCAACAAGTGAAAGAGTGGCGAAGAGTGACGCGCTGAAACGCAGCGCAGTTTGATGTGATGGGTATGCGACCAAAATCAAAAGCGCATGCAACCAGAGACGAGAGATGTTGTTGCGTCGCTCTGCCGTGTTCTTGTGGTACATGCTCAAAGGCAAGGACGATCTAGCGTTCTTCCTGGGGCTCCGTGTTTGGGTGCAAAGCACCTCCCAACACTAGCACCTGATGGTTACCACCGGCGGCGATGCGATGCATCTGCCACAACCACTGCCCATCACACAATTCACTCCCGTCGCCGACATTGCCCTTTCTCGAAGAGTCCGATCAAAGACGTCGGAATATATTGAAGGCATCATTTGGTCAATGCCAAACTCCAACATCACTGCTAACACAAGCACAACTGTGAGTAAAGCACTCCACAGCACATGCGATCGTCGCAACCATCAAAACCATGAAGCCGACTTGCGACAGCGACGAGGAAAAGCACTCTGCTGCAATGACAGATGCAAGACCAGATCCCGACGAAGGCGTCATGCCTCCACCAACCGTCAAGGTTAGTACGAAACGGCGAGCAAAGACCAAGATCTTCCTGAAGTTCTTCGCCCTCGACAACCCGACGCGTCCCTCCCGCCAGATCGTCGTGCCGTGCGATATCGGCAAAAACGCCCAGTGGAGGAATTGGTTTCGTAAACAAAAGGAAACCATCCTGGAGTCACCACAACGTGCCCGTCCAGATGCGCCAAAGGTCTATGATGGCGATTCCAAGCTCACAATCAGTCCCCCGATCGCGATCAACGACGCACAGCGCTGGGGACATGCCAGCGACTCTGACAAGGATCGCACACCCTGTGAACATGAAGGCGGCGCGCTCATAGACTGCCCCAAAGATCTCGAGGATTTCATGGTCGAGCAGATGGATAGGGAGAAGGAGGAGGAGACGAAGGTGACTCAACACGAAGATAACCGGTTGCAGGACGAGGTCAATCCCGGCGTGACCACCTCGGTGCCCCATTCAATCCGCAAGAAATCATGTGGATCCGCGACAAAGCCGGAAGATGATGCCGATGACGCGAGTATGATGAGCGACGGCAAGAGGACTGCCGATCTCAACGAAGAGGACACGATCGCGCTGACCGAGTCGGCATCAAGCTGCGGAATCTATGGCGCTGAAGAGATCCCCGGAGATGATGCCAGCGACGTGATCCACTTGGAGTTTGCTGTTAACGACGACGACGATGATGATGGCAGCGCGGACGACGATGTTGACACTTCCGAATGCAATAGCGACATCGATATGGACGATTGCACTAGTAGCGAGGATACTGACGATTATGATGACATGACAGACGAAGAGGGCCAGGTCTCCAGCGACATCACTGATAGCGACACCGTTGAGAGCGATAACAGCAACGACAACAACGTGATGAACGACTCCGCCGCCCCCTACACCTACTATTCCGAGACGAACGACATGGACGACGACTGGGAAGAAGCCATCGTGACACCCCATCACAACGACGTGCTGAATGGCCGCGGCGGTCAGAGCCGCAACCACCCCGGCAACAAGGATTACATCATGTACACCTTCTCCATGTTCCGGTACTACGAGCAGCTGAAATCGGATGCCGAGCGTACCAGGATGCAGAAGGCCGTCATCGAGAGGACGCATAATATGGGCGGGAGATTCCTGAAGATGAGGTCTGGGCGTTGGGTCGAGCAAGACGCAAAGGCGGCGCGCGAGAAGGTGAGCCAGCGGTTTCGGACGCTGCGCAGCCATGTGAAGAGGCATGGGGGATGATGCGACCTGCATGGCGGTCGTGGTGGCACGCTGCCGCACTGCCATGAATGGGTTAGCTCAGTTTGCTGCATATGTACGGAAATGCTATCCTTACGTATGTATGTAGTCTGCGTGAGTGCCTGTTCTCTCGGTTTACGAAGGTTTGCATGTCACATTCAACACATTAACGCATTAAAGTAAAATACAATGTTAGTCGTATACAATGAATGTAATCGATGGTCGCCCAGATTGACATCTCCTGCAATGCGATGAACGGTGTTGCTGAGGATCACTCCTACACTGTTTCGCAACGGCTGTACCACGTTTGCATTTGAAGGCGTTTCCGGGAACCGTGTGACCGGGCATTCTGACTTGGGCACGACTCGTGGCAAAGGGGCACGCAGGATGGTGGCACGATACCCATCATGTCGTGACGGACTCGCCCGAATGCTAAAGTGTACGTACTGTGGATCGTGATGAAGGTGCAATCTATCTTTACGTGTACCTCGACTCCCCATGCTGTGCCGGTCGTCCCTAATGCTCCATGCCATCGTGCACCATAGTCGAATCAACGTACGCGAAGAGCTTGGCCAACGCCTTGCTGGCACGGGTCATCTTGATGCTCTTCTTGCAGAGCACCCACTCGCGCTGCTGGTTTGTGATGCCCGTCTTCGGCAGGCGCTCCTGCACGTCGACCAACCCCTTGACGTAGCGCATTCGGAATGCCGCCAGCGTGGGCATGAGACGCGGATGCATGCCCCTGCAGTCTTCGAACTGCTGCGTCAGCATCTCGATGAGCTGCATCTTGTCGTCCTGCGACAGCAGCGGCTGCGTCTTGCTGGCCTTGGCGGCCGTCTTGTAGACCTGATGCAGCAGCTCGCGCTGGTGGTCGATGTCGGCGCGCTGCGTGTATTCGGCGACCTGTCGACGGCAGACCTTGCGGTTGGTCTGGATCTCGTGCTTCGTCCACCACAGTCGCTGGCGGTCCTCGGGTGTGAGGATGCAGTCGCACGCGACGCCTTCGGTGGGCGCCTGCGAGAACGTGACGCGCCTGCGTTTTCGGGTGGATGGCTGTTCTTGCTGCTGCGATTCCGTTTGCACGGTGAGGTCGTCGACATGGGCATGCAGAGGGACATCATCATCATCGTCATGCGACGAGATCGTCGATTGGCTCGACACAGACGCGGAGCCAGGCGATGCGACGGGTGCTGGTGGAGGCAACGCTGCGCGGATCTGCACCAACGGGTACGTGCTTGGGCGCGCGTGGGCGTGCTGGCACGAGAAGAGCTGGGCATGGGCCGGCAGCCGCTGCTTGCGGACATGGTCCACGCTGTGCTGAGATCCGTCCAGGGGCTTTTCGAGGCGCATGTTGGCTTCTTGGTTGCTTGCTTGCTTGGTTGCTTGGTGAGAGTTTGGTTATGACTCTGGATGAGGATGTGACCGATGGTGCTGAATGTTCGATTGATCCTTGTTGTTGCTGCAAGAGTCTTGCTGCGTGATTGTGTTGGTCTGTATTGTTTGTCTTCCCTTGACTGGGTGCACTGTGCTGTGTTGTGCTGTGTTATGCTGTGTTGTGCTGCTGCCGCTCCTGCACTGTTTGCAACACACAAACAACTGCGCACTTGTGCCAAAGTGCTGTGTTCACATGGACATTGGCACAACTCCACCGGTTGGCTCGGCCCTTCTACCGATCTGCGTTGGGGGCTTGTCTGGAGGCTTCTCGCGTGTTTTTGGCGGCTTTTCCTTTCCAACAACACCGCCGATAACGACACCGCGCACAAGAGAGACCCGAATGCCGATAAATGTCAAAGTATCATTCACGGCAAAGGACAGCCAACGGCATGCCAAAAGGAAAACGCCGCTTCCCACGAACAATCAATGTGACTCAATGGTGCTGACGAGACAACCCAAAGAATCCCGTCAGTCACAACCGGCCCTTGCGGAGGGCACAATCGCGACACGTTCAACGCTATTGCTTAACGCATGGCACGACCGAATTCGCCCACGTCTCTGTGTCGTTATTAAAATGTGCTTCTTGCAACAGCCTCACGAGATGTCAGAAGCCGTGCGACTATCATCAATGGGGCTTCTTCGTGAAACGCGTAGGGCAATGCAGGCATCGAATGACCAATAAGTACGCTTGTGTGTTGCAAGACCCATTTGGTCTCAACAGACTGTCGCACAACTGCGCCACTGTTAAGTTGCGCAACAAAGAAGCCCGGTTGCCACAAACGCGACACAACAAGACGAAAAAAGGCTGTCTCAAGGAAGTGCGGGAGTGATACAATCAGACATCCAATGCTATTCTCGAAAGGTAGAAGTCTATTGAATTCAAAGATAGAGAGAGCGAGAGGGACAGGAAGTGCCGACAAAGAAGTTCGCGATCCTTCATGCCAACACAAAACGTGAAACAACACAGCACAGAACGCATCACAACACAAAAACGTAGAACAACACATAGCAACACAAGACACCGATCTGGCGAGACACAGACACAGGCAGAGATACAGACACAGAGATCCACAACATGCAACCATCCTGACAGAAAGCCATTTCCACACCGCCACAACAGAGACACACGGTCGGACAGAGACCCCAAAAGGATGCAAAGCTGTTCGTGCGCGTGGATGTATGGTAAATGATATTGCTCTACTTCAATTCACATTGTGATTGCAAGGTATCGCACCCACGTGCCATGAACATGGCATGTCCGTGTATAGCCGTGCTTCGCAATTCGTGTTCTCGCTCACTCCCTCTGCTGATCCTGCATGCCCGCAGTCATGGGAAGAGACGCGCGGCGCAGCGAAGAAAGAGGACAACATCACCAAAGATCCTGCGCGCATCGGTGACCATCCTCAGCAACCTTTCCTGCGTGATGCTGCTGTTGCGTGGACGAAACATCGCAGCCCTCATGGGGGTCTTGTCTGCACGGAGAGGCCGATCAATGCCCAACGGCCAACGACCAACGACCAGCCGAGCAGAAACGTCCATTCTTCCACGATCGACTCCAACCACGCGTCCTGCTCTCCGCGTCGCGCTCAGATCCCGTTTGCGCGACCTGCGTCCACCAATCGGAATACCTCAGCCTCGTCGAAGGACGGGTCAAATGCGTGTCGGTACAACGACCAATCCCAACCTGGGAAGATCGACTTGGTGCATTTGGGATGAACGAGCGTCGTGAATCCGCCATCCATGTGATCCTCGTACCACACCGCGCGGCCCGTGACGCCAGGAACCCAGCAGGTCTGCATCAGCAGCCGCCGCAACGACTCGCGATCGCTGGGCGTGTTCAGAACTGGGCCAACCGTCACGAATGCATGCAGTTCCGACCACACTTGGGAGCCCAAAGCGGCAACGCGCGCTGTCCATGACGACAATGATGCCGATGGTGCCAGCATCCACCCCAGCCGCTCAATCCATGAAGGGAGCATTGACAATGGCTGTGGCAGCGGCGATGTAGGTGAACGCGTGCAACGATCCGCATCACTCTCGCAAACATCAGAAATCACGGCGCCATTTCCATCCTCTTCACCACTCTCAACGCAGTCGCCACAACCTTCATGCACAATGCCAAGGTTAGCGGCCGTATCAGTTTCTCCATGGCCAGGAGTGCTGTGCTCGGCACGGACGCCAGCAGACGTCAATATCACAAGCCTTGACAGCCACACGGGATCCTCGTCCAGCATCTCCAAGTCCAAGAGCAACTCATCCACGAAGGTCGTCATCACTTCGCTGACGGCAATCTCGCCGGACGTCCACATGTCTTGGATCTTCCGAGTCGTTTGGTACGTGCGGTTGGTGGACCAACCCAGCTGGGCAGCAACGAGGGCCAGGCAGGCTCCTGAGAAGCACACGAAGGTGGGTTCCTCCAGGGTGACATCTTGATGTGCAATCGCAGGAAAATCCGTAACATTCGCAACGGCTGTTTCATGGGGCGAAGCAACGGTACAGCGTGCGCCATTCATGGACTGCAGCTGACCGAGGAGGTACCAAAACCCGGAGAAGCCACCTCCGGGAACGTACAGCGAGTTGGGTATCGTTGTCGTGTGCATGTACGGGACGATGCTCGTTCCGAGGACGCTTGGCACTGCCATCATCGGCCGTACCATCAACAGGAGGCCGACGACCGTCGCCACACCAACGACGAGACCAACAATAACTGTGGGCGCTCCTCGTAAGATCAATTGCATGATCCATCTGGAATTGCTTTCTTTCTTCACGGCGTTGGTTGCTGTGGGCGTCACCGAACCGTCCATCATTGGCGGGTTGTCGGCAGGATGCGCCGGTGCTCCTTCCTCATCGCCGCTACCTGCGTTGCTGCCAGAAGTGGCTGATGAAAGCAACGAAGAGAACGAAGATGAGGACGATATCGACGATATCGAAGACAGTAACGGAACCCGGCGCCGAGCTTGCTGCTTGGTCGCACCCGCAGATGCTCCCATTGTCGACCCAGCTTTTGACTTCGTCGCTGGTTTCGATGTGTCTGCTTGAAGTTCCATTGTCGCCGTCAGTGCGTCTTGCTTGTGGCCAGTCCCCTCTCGACGCACAGCATTGTTGCTCTTCGAAGTGTGTGAGCCTGTGGCCCATCCCATGATCGTGGACGTCGTGCTGCTTGGCATGTTGGTCTGAGACTTGGTCATTGTCATTGTCCTTGCGCGGAAAAACACGGTCCTTCACCAGTGCAGCGCTCCAGTTCGATGCCTCGATGCCACAAAGCGGTCTCCACGCGAGATCAAGTCCACGATCGTGGAATGGTATGGTACGGGACGAGACGGACAGAGCAATGTTGCAACTCGATTCGATGCTGTGTGGCAGGACCGAATGTTTGTATAGTATGATGTGTGTGTGTGTGTGTGTACTCGTACAGACCACCGACGCAAACAAGAAGGAAGCTGTCAATGGTGTTGAGACAAGTCGTGACCATCTGCATCAATCCGCACATCAGCCAATGCACGGATCAAGGCAATCGGTGTTCAGCGCCAATGACCGAGAACGAGCAACCGATACGACGATTCACGATTCTTCTCCTTCCTTGTTCATTCCGCGCAGGGACATTCCTCGCCAGTCATGATGCTACTGTTGTTCTCCTCTTTGTGCGGAGTTAGTGATGTGATGGGCGGCGAAAACAAGGGAGAAAAGTCTCAATTCTGTGGAAGAAAACGAGGAACATCTGGCATAGCGGGAATTCGCCATTTGGTTGGGTATCTTTCGCCTCCCATCTGTCGATTCTCAACGTTCGGATTCCTTTTGTTTTGGCCTTCTGTTTCGCTCAGTTGACCAATCAGATTTGGGGACAGATTGTAGCAACTGTTTCGGGTTCGTGTTTACGCTTATTCGAACCAGTCGATAATCATCGAGATGGTTATTCCTAAAATCCCGACATCTCGCAGATCAGCAATCTTAGGGTAGATTTCGATTATAGTAGAGTGGAGTCTTGCGTGCAACAATAACGTGTTGTTGGCTAGCGATCCATCATAGCACAGCATCACGCTCCGTTCTAATCGCTGTAGCATAGGTTGTCCACTTCGGACATGAACTTCTCTCGCGCGTTGCCGCCATGTCCAATGTCCATGAGGTCGTCGATGTCCTTGAGAGGACCGCGCTCAAACTTGATGCGTGCCGCCACCTCCTTGGGGAACAGGGGCGTGAACAGCTTGACGAGGACGCTGAGCAAGACCGGAAGATTCAGCAGTAGGGTCGGGCCGTTCAGCGCTGGGTAAATCTCGTTGGCTTGCTTCGACGACGCGCCCAGCGCCTCACGGAATCGTGTCTCGCCTCCCACGAGCTGCACGCCCTTGAGGTCGTTGGCCACGATGATGTACTTCATGACATCCGCCTGCAGGGAGCGTTCGTTCGCCACGATGCCGTTGAGCTCCTTGCAGTAGATGAAGAACTCGCTGAGCTGATCGACAGCGACCGTCTCCATGAGATCCTCCACGTTGATCTGTCCCGCGCGCACGCAGTACAGCAGGTCGCCCTGGTTCGTGGGCGTCGTGAGGCACGTGGAAGGCGTGATGTACTGGTTGATGTCGGATGCGTGCGGTGCGAGGTCGCGCGCAGCATCGTTCTTCCATGCGTCGCCGGCCGTCGCGAGCTGATAGGCTTCGGCGGCTGCGTTGGTGATGGCCAGACCGGAGCCCGTCGTGCGCCACTGCAAGGTCTCCTTCAGCTTGGCTTCGTCCCAACCAGCGAGGCAGTACCGCAGGAAGAAGACATCGTTGGAGTATGGCAGCTGGGACATCGCATCGTCTCCGATCACGCCTTTGGTGACATCCTTCAGCTGGGCGATCTCGGACGAGTGCTCCTGCAGCAGGGAGGAAACCGGCTGCTTGGCGCCGAATCCATTTGCGCCCTTTGTGACGACCGCCAGCACGGCGGCAACCAAAGCCAACGAAGCCGTTCTTGCCATCGTGAGTGCTGTGTGTGAGAGAGTACCACTGCTGCTCTATTCAATTGTGTCTATGGTACTGTGGTGGCTTCCTGGTCTTCTGATCAATGCTCTTTGTGCTGGTCGCGTTGAACGAGTTGGTGTGGTGGTGTTGATGGTGTCAAGCAGAGAGAGAGATGTTGTCTTTGTTGGCAGTTTGGTTGTTGCAGTCCAAGATTCGCATTCCGTATCAAAGCTAACACAGTACTTGGACTTGCGCCGTGTCATGGATCGTATCTCGCCACGTGAGGGAATGATCCGGGTATTCCCGTCACCAAGGATTGCATTGTATTGCGGAATGCTCTGTTACAAGTAGTAGTATGAGTTGTAGCACTATCGCATTAAAATAATGTAATGCATACTCTCCGCTATTCGATTATGCCAGACATAAGGTAATGTTTATAAACTGTAAAGTTGCGTCGATCGTCCGATTCAATTGCAGGTTCCAATGTACCACCACACCCAAATTCGATGGGTACGTACGTACGTACATACTTTATGATTGTCCACTGGAGGTAATTGTACTCGTAGACCCGCGCAAGAAGCCGAGCAATCTGCGACCGTTGGCATCCTCCCCACCGGCATCGTTGTTATTGCTTTCTGCAGCATCGCCACCACCATCACCACCACCGTCGCTTGCGAGGTACGCGATCAACAGCACGGTGTCGATCAGCAAGAACAGCAGGAATATCGCCAGAACGATCCGAAAGGCACGCTGGGTCTTCCAGAATGGTGTGGCGTCATGGTACTCATGATCGCCGTTCCTGTCGTACGCAAATGCTTGGCTGTGATACGTGCTGCTGTACCCGCTGCTCGCATCCACCTGGCTTCCGGAATCATTCGTGTTCGTTGTCGTGCTGTGGCTGCTGACGCTGCTCCCGGCATCGCTGCCATCCACTTCCAACGTGAAGGCCGAAAAGTCAAGGCCGGAACTTCCGCATGGCGATGCCAAACCTTGCAAGCCTTCTTGCGCCCCGAAGGGCTTGATGTGGGCCGTGCTACGTTCCTTGGGCGTGGCCTGCAGGTCGTTTAGAGACAGAGAATGATCGGATGTTTGGAGGTTGGACGACACACTCGCGGCCTCGTTGTTGCTGGAGCGCTTTCTACGCTGCCGCTCTGATCGTCCCTTCGACTTCATGAGGCGGTTGGAGGAAGGGTCGGTGAGGTATGCAGACTCGCCCGCCTCATTGATCGTTGATAAATCGGCCGAGTTGTACATGGCGTCTCCATTGCTGCGCTCGCTGGTCGGGAAGCCCTGGATGGGCCCATCGTAGCTGTCGCCGTAGCTTTCGCTGTGGCTTCCGCTGTCACTGTCGCTGCCGCTGCTGTAGTCATCATTGTATTCGCCCGAGATCTCAGACGAGGAAGAGAATGAATTGCTGGCGCTGTTGTAGTCATCGCGATAACGCTGATCGATGGGATGGGCGGGACGAGCATTCCAGTTGTAGTCCGACGATGAATTGGTGCGCGAACCGTCGCCACCGTCGGTGGAATTTTCCATGTCGCTGGCATTCGTTTGGCCGCTCTTGTCGAGTCCGCTTCCGTCCGTGTCCATGCTACGACCGCTGCTGTAGTCCTGCGTCTGAAAGCTCTTGTTCGAATCCTCAAACAACAGCGGGCATGTTGGAATGTATTGCTCTGAATCAGATCCACTGGTGCTGGTTGCATCGTCATGGTCATGATCGTCACTGTCATCGTCACTGTCATCGTCGTCGCCATCGTCGTTCGATCGTCCTCCTGTCCGAGACGAAGATGGGCCGGATGTGCGACATGACGAAGCATTGTGCGATGAATCACCTTGCGTTTGATGATGTTGCCCCGACTTGTTGTTGGTATCAGGCTGGTCGTGGGCCGAACTTGATTCGACTGAATTCGTCTGACTCTGTTGTGAGAATGATGACAGAGATGATGGGTGGTACTGCCGTACATGCTGCGATCTCGACGTCGAACGATTGTCATGCCTCAAGACGCTCGGAGATGGATCCCACCTGTTTGAAACTGACGGCGACTGAGACAAATCCATCTGCTTTACATCCTGCAGTCCTCCCAATGTGCCGTCCCTCCCCACGTTGCTGCTGGACATGTGAATGTCTTCATCTTCGTCCGTATCATCGTCGATGTCATCGTTCACGGATGCATCGTCGTCGCTGTGCTGATCTGTGTCTTCGCTGCTGATATCATGGTGGCTATTGTCGGGGGTATAATCTTCGCAGGCAAGTCCCAGCTCAGACACCGCAGATTCTCGGCTGCTGGCCATCCATCGAATGGATGTGACTGGATTTACGAAGGCCGGTGAAAAGTCGCTCATGTTGCTCTTCAGCGAATACGCGGGACTCTTCGTAAAAGCCTCCCCCGAGAGTCCCATGCTGCCATTTTGTTTCGTCCTGGTCCCTGGGGACAGGATGAGTTGACTTGCGATCGAATTGCCTTGTGTCGCAGTCTCACCAGAACGATTCGTTGCGGGTTGGCTGTCCATGGTGGAGGCCTTCGACGGGATCTGGATGGATTCACGAAATGGAGTAACACCATCGTGCGCACCTGGTAGATTCTCTGACGGTGGCACCGCCTGCTCATTCAATGGTCCATTTCCCACACCACTGCCATCCACAGTGTTGATCATCGTCATGGCTGTGCTGAGTGTGGACGTGGAGGCTGTCATTGCCGTTGCGCCAGCTGGATTTCGCATGGCCGCGTCTTCCTCCTGCGTCCAATTCCCCGAGGCGGCCGTGCGCTGATCCGCATGCGAACTTTGATTCTGCCCCATGCGTCCATCGCCTAGATGCAATGATACCGAAAACTCCGACTGGAAGCTCCCCAAAGAAGTTGGTTTGCTGTCGGCACGAGCAATTCCGGGATCGCGCCCACTCTGCGAAATCTCGGAAGCAATAGAAAGCTGTTTCTGATCGTTGAGGTTTGCTGGCGTTTGCTGATCGTGCACTGGGGACGTGGTGGCAACGTGGGAGGTATTTCTGTTGGGGATATGTGCTGAATCGATCGACTTCATGGAGGATGCTATGAGGGGTCGTCCGTCGTCTCCCAACAAGGATGAGCGCACCGTGTCATCTTGCTGAGACGTATCCTGCAGGAGCGATGTGCTTGTGTCCGCCACGTTCGCATCATGGTGACGAAAGGATAGCATCTTGTCATGCATCGTCGCCTCTTCTTCATCGTTGGAATCTGAATGCTCCGACAACTCCCTGATGGAGGGATGTATTCTCGTGCTGCGCATCGTCGGCGTTTGCAAGTAATCATCACTCATGGCGGCCACCGAGCGTTGCGAGCTGGCAAATGTTGGCATCGTGAGCTGCGAGGATGCGACGGAGGAGGGTGTGACGAGAAAGGATTGGTCGCTTGGATTGCCCTCGGTGTTGCTCGTGAAGCTCTGATGCCACGGGGTGACCAAGGACTCCATCGTTGTTGTCGGTTCCAAATCTGCGCTGTCTGCACTGCGACACGTCGACGACGCCGCGGTGGAGGCCGTGTACTGCGTGGTCTGGCGGCTGCTGCTTCCTGCACTCCAGCCTCCAGGACTGTCATGGCCGTGTCCATTGAAGTTGACATGTCGGAACCCGCCGATCCGTTGGCTGGTCATGCTCTGTTCGGATACGTAGGTTTCCGTGTCATCGTAAGCTGGGTTGATGGCCTGGTGTTCCGAATTTCGGTTGGATTGATTGGTGGTTGTGGTATCATCTTCGGATGAAAGTATCTCATTTTGGAACCACTGCCTGCTGCTGTCCAACTGATGGCCAATAAAGTCCTCTTCGTCATCGATATCAGATCCACCGGTGCCATCCTCACTTTCATTGCTGTCATCGCTATGGACTGTTTCCTCCACGTAATCATCTTCCATAACATCGGAAGAGTCGTTGCTAGAGCCATGTCGAAAAACCGTTCTGGCATTGCTCGATTGTTGCAGACCGAAACCGCGGGTGGATGATGAAATGTCCGAGGCCTCCATGGTCTCGTTGCCATCATCCGTGCTGTTGTAGCCAACCTGACGATCGTGATAGGCGTGCAACCTCTCATCATCGTACGAATCAACCGGCCGAGGCAAGGAGCCGGTTTCATCACTGTTTGGTGCTGCGGTATTGATTTGCGGACGCTGATGCCGATTGGTGTTGCCAAAAGATTCCGTGGTGTGCTCACCGCTCGATATGGAATACCCCGAGGATCTCATTGCTGGCGGTCTCTGTCCCGGCGGGATCAAATTTGGGCGAGCGCGGTCGAGATGAGCACGGTGGTATGCGCTCGGTGGCGTGGGAGCAATCGGTATCGTGTGGCTGGATGATTCGTGTTCGGAATGCGTCGTTGCACTTGGGCGCGATTGGGGTATATGAACTGGCGGTGGACCCTGAATGGATAATTTGTCGGTTCGTATGAAGCTGGACAGTTCATCGAACGGACTCTTGTGTGGCGAGTGCTGGAAGTGGAGCGGCTGCGTCTCTATTTGTGCATCTCCGTAGGAATGTTGTTCTGAAGGTGGCAAGGGTTGCCGTTGCTGCTGACTGAAGTCGTGATGGTGAAGCGCAGCTTCGTGGGGTATCTGGCCAGCCGGTTGGACGCATTCATGGTCTTGCTGCAGTTGATCGTGCTGAGAACCTTGCCCGGCATAGTCATCTTCCATACTCCTCAAGCTGTCCATATTCGTTGGTTTGGCGATATTGTCTTCGTTGCTGCCGTTGCTGTGGTTGTCTTCGGTGGTGCTTGCTTCACCTTCAGTATCGATGATTTGGTTTTCCTGCTCTTGGCTTGCCTGCTCCTGCTGCTGCTCCTGCTGACGCCTTTCCCTTCTCGCTTGCCGATCGCGAACAGGTCGTTTTAGGATGTAACCAGATGGTGATGCTTGTGGAATCGTCATCGACGGCTTCTTTGCTCCGCTTGCCGTCGGCGTCGTCAACGCAGATTGTTCGTCCGATTCCGATCGAAAGTGGGTCGGATGATCGTCGCTCTGAAGACGCTCGAGATGATGCTGCCGCCAACGATCCGAGGACCGTCCGACAGTCCGCAACGACTCCGAATGGGTGCTGTTGTTGGGCGTGGCTACGGACAGGGTGGTGGTTGACGGAAGAGGCGACTGGAAGGATGATATGGACGTCGATGGCGTTGCGACCGAGCGAGAAGAACCGTGGGTCGATGGCACCGTCACGCGCGGGATGGTGATCGCGGTCGGGGGCTCACCCCCTGCTCTGGGTCTTCGTTTGTGTGCCGATGGCGAGCGCGACGCTGAACGTGATGCCGAAGGCGACGCTGAACGTGACGCTGGGGGTGATGAACGGGGATGTTTGTTTGGTTGCTGCATGGGGATGCCGATCGTTGGTTGATTGATTGGTTGGATGATTGGTAAGTTGTGGATGGCGGATTATGAAAATTGAATACCGTAGAGAGACGGAAGCACGAATGTACGAGTATAATGTGGTAGGATGATATGGGATATGAGGTATGCGGATGGTGGATTACCAGCAGATGAAGAGATGAGCTGATGTCATGAATGCCGACTGCCGTCTATGTTGGCGCCAATGTTGGTGTTGACGCTGATGCTTGTCTGGAGAGTGATGCTGATGTGTATGAGTATGCTGACGTCTGCTCTCTGTCTGATGCAGAGCAACAGAATGCCCAACCTTCCTGAAATGGAAATGGAAGAGAGGCCGGGGCTCCCTTGGCAGAGCACTGGCGATGACAGCAGCACCACCGATTCTCAGACGCGTCTGTTCCAGAGATGGAACGATTGGGTTCGCCACCGATGGTTGCAGATGCTCGCACTCCGCTCGACGCTGCTGCCAGATGATGCTCTATGCAATCAGTCCTGAAGTCAGAGATGATGTTTGCGCCAACCTCTCTGTCCGCAGCGGATGTGGAGTATGCACCAATATAAAAAAGTAGAGTACCCCACGAGTATGTGAACACCCGTTCTCACAAATTCGACATTCGGAGCATCAGCATCAGGATCAGCGGCGGCAGAAATGGAGAGAAGGGACTTGGGTGCTCGGACTTACATTCTCGGTCGGTCCTGTGTGTATTGGTGGCATGCTCTGGGATGGGCTGTACCATAGGTCGTACACACACAGGCTCCTCGAACAAAGGATGCCTCCCTCCAAACGCGATCTGTTCTGTCCACAAAGGGAAGGAAACGATCACCACATGCAAGGTCGGAACAACGACTGCAAATAGGTGCGGATGCACATGCACATGCAACGGCACTCACGAGTTCACGACCGCACTTCTTCCCATCTCGTGCGGAATCTGGCGACAGCACCTCTTTCGGCCAGAACGGTCTTTGTGGGTTTCTGCGGAGTTTTCTTCGCTCGACTTCTCGCAGCAATCTCCGTTCGTTCCGTCACACAACCTCTCTTCCTTTGGCATCTTGCTGCGTCGTGTGTTGGTGTGTCGTGTCGTGTCGTGTCGTGTCGTGTCGTGTCGCCGCGCAATTCTGTTGGGTCACGTTGAATTACACGGGCGTCGTACTACGTGATGCTGTCGCTTCGCTTGTTTGTCCGTTGGTGGGATTTGTTCATGCTTGTGTGGCTTCCGTTTGTGAGTGTTTGTTCTGTGAGTGTACATCCAGTACATGGTACTACACACGTGACAGGTCGGGCCTCTTTGTATGTGCAACCCAAGGCACTGCTTCGCTTTGTATGGTGCTGCGGCCATTGTATTCTCTCGGACACTTGCCATGTCGCACTGCGACACGCCAGTTTGAGTCCAACAACTTGTGACCAACAAAAGCAACTTTCTTTTGTCGAGGTGGTCGACTGCTGGGAGAAGCTTTCTTTCCCCTCAATCTGCGTCACTTTTTTGGCATCACATTTCGCGTGTGGCCATGAGGGGCATCGGTGTTGGCGCAGGTTTTGGCAACCGACAACACAAGGACGCTCGTGTGCGGCATCGCCCTTTCATCACAAGATCCAGATCTCTTTTCTCTGCCTTCTTTGTCGCAATTGAAACTGCAACTTTCTTCATCTGCAACCGACAGAGACCACAAGATTCCAACGCCAACTCGCCGAAAAGAAAGATCCACACGCCATCGATCAAAATAGTATCACAAGCGAAAGAACCATGAAGGCCTCCATTACCAACATCCTCGCCATCCTCATGGCCGTCGTCGCCACAGCAACCGCCTTCACTGTGCAGCCATCGTCGGTTGCGTCTGCCAACAGCAACACGCAGCTGTCCATGGGATTCCTGGATTCCATCTTCGGACCCAAGACTGCCGAAGCATCGCACATCCTCCTCAAGGGACCCAACGCCAGCACGCAATGTCAAAAGCTCAAGATCGACATCTACAAGCGCGCCATGAAGAAGGGTGCCGTGGAAGGTGGTGTCGAACCCGCCGCGCTCATGGACGCTGTGAGTGGTGAACTGTGTCGGAGTATAGTACTGCGATTGGTCGTGTTGCTGTTCTACCACTCTTGGAAGAGAGCGATGACAAAGCGCTTATCTTCTTCTTCTTCTTCTTCGCTCCAACATCTGACTCGATGTTTGACTCGATCTTTGAAGATGATTGCACGTTGATTGCACTGTGCATGGAATCGCTGGAGTACTCCGTCAATGCATGGGTCGCATACCATTCTTCAATTCATCAGTACTCACGCCCTATCCATGTTCCCGTGTCCATGTCAATTTCCTCCGCGACATCATCGTAGTTCGCACAATCCGCCAAGTCCAAGTCCACATGCCCAAGCAAGTCCAACGGCGGCTCCCTGGGTGGATTCGGCCGCGGAGAGATGGTTCCAGAATTCGATGCCGTGGCCTTCGGTGAAGCGGTGGGAGTGATCCATGGTCCAGTGGAGACACAGTTTGGATCGCATCTGATCCTGGTCACCAACCGGGAGTAAGCGAGATGATGGATCCGCCGACGCGGAGGATTTTTGAATGCGTGCGTTGGTGAATGAACGAAACGAAACGTTGTGTGCGTCTGCAGGATGATTGATGGCAGGAGATTCGACCATCTGGATGAGCGAAAGATGGACATGACGGACTCTGGCGTTGCCATCGTTTCCTCTGTCCTGTGCCGCCGTTGAGGAATCGCACCAGCGAAGCATGGATGTCACAACAATCTAGAATACTGTCTTAGTATGCAAATCCAGACGACAGAGAATCATCGCACGATACGGCACGCTGTCCTCGACTGAATCATACGAGCTATGCACCAGCACTCGCCTCAAATAGCAACGGCGGTCTAATTCCAACTTGTTCTGCTCTATGTTATCGTACCATATGGTACACTGGATTGGATTGTGGATGCAACGTCCCTACTCTACTATACTCGCACGCACACCCATTCAGTCCAACTCAACTTGTCTAATACTCCATACGTCGCCGATGCATACACGGACGCATGCACGCGATTCTGCAAGTGCGCATCTACAGTGCTGACTCGTGACGTTTTGGCTTGAGCCGTTGGCTGGAGAACATGCCCCTTCGCTTGCTCTTGGTGCTTTTTGACTTGTCCAGATTGCCAGGACCCACGTCGTTTTTGCTGCTGCTGTTGCCAAACAACGTGCCCGGACCAAGCGATGCATGACGGTCCAACATGCCAGGCCCTGCGGTGCCCCCATTTCCCTGCCCTTGTCCGCCGCTGCCGCCGTCATCTGCCTGCCACCAAGCGTCGATGGTGCAAGTGATCGTTCCCATTTGTTTGCCGTACTTCAACAGCGGCTCTTCAATGCGGATGGAATGGATGTTGAGCGTGTCGAGCTGCTCGGAGATATGGCGCCGGGAGCTTCGTCCCATCAGCCCTCTCCATAGCATCGGGCGCATGGTGGAAGCAACATCCATCCGCGACTCCCTGTTCCCGCCCACGCTGTGGACGTCTCCTGAGTCTCCAACGCTGCTACCGGGGCCGTTGGTGGAGGGTGTGCCAGACACGGAACCAATGGAAGGACGGCGGCTCAGCGATCTCCTTCCAGGCTCGTTGTGTCGTTTGCGCCGCATGTTCATGCGCGGAGAGGCTTCCTTCGGTGCCTCCGTCGGATTGGAATTCCTCCGGCGCGCAGTTCGATCGTGCCAGGACAATCGACCGAGACCGTCGCCGCCCATGATCCTTCGTGAACGTCTGACGCTTTGTGCCCCATTTTCCATTGCCGAGCGTTCGCTCTCCGCCTGTCGACGGAGGGATTCCAGCAGGGATGCGCCTGCTTGTTTGCGCGCCTGGCAAGAAAAGATGGATGCGTTCAGTGTCTCGCGGAGCCGATCGGACGGTCCCACAGTGATCTGTCCCGACTGATACGTGCCATCCAACGAAAGGTTGGAATCGTTTCGTCCGATTTGATTCTGATTGAACGTGGTGGTGGAGGCCTGGAACGATTCTCCAAACCCAAGCGTGCTGACGTTGCTCTGTCGACCTCCCACCATGAATGGCTTCGAGGGAGATTGGTATCGGTTCGCCGATGGATTCATCCGCTGAGGCATCTTGCGAAAGGTTTCGCCAGCAGCACCGTCGCTTCGAGACCGAGTTCGTACTGGTGGAGCTAGACCTTGGCCCATGCTGGCTCCCGTGGTGATACTGTCACCGCCTGATGCATCCGCCCCGACACCGCTGGTCTTCGAAACCAGGTTCGCAAGGTTCAACGCGAACGTTCCAACCAACCGGGGTTCGCCACGCAGTCTCGACTTGGAGTACTTGGCGTCCATGACAACGAGGTGCAGCATCGCGCCGCTCAGGTCGATCGGCATGCCAGACTCAAGATGCGTCTTCACCGTGAAGTGGACCTCCTCATCGTCTTTCCATTCTGCAGCGTAGCAATTCGAAATTTTCTTCGTTCTGGGCCAACCCAGCATGGTGCGGGATACCGATCCGTCCTCCTGCTCCTTCTTCGTCCCCATCGTGGTGATGCGGAACTTCTTTTGGAACAGCTCCCATTTGGAGATCTTGTTTTGGCAAGCCTCCGTCGGTGTGGACACGAAACAAACGAAGGGACTTGGGTCGACATCGAATGCACGGCCCGAATCTGGCTTGTACTCCGTGTGATCTATCTTCACGGAGATGTCGGAGACGAAAATGTGCATGGATTCTGTTGAGAGCGTCGTGCGTCGGCGCATGATGGAGCCCATGGTCATTGCCTGCGAGGGGAAGCCACCTCCCTTTTTTGTTTTCAACTTCGGCGTGCTGTCCCCACCCTCGCTGCTGTCATCGTCGTCATCGCTGTCGCTGATGCCCAAACTTCCTTTCTTTTTCGACTGCTTCTTCTTTGCCTTCTTGTCCTTCTTATCCTTTTTGCCTTTCTTGAGCAACTTTGACTTGAGCTTCAGTTTTGAAGACTTCTTTGAGCCATCCTTCTTCTTGCTCTTTTTGGACTTTTTGAAGCTGAATACTTGCCGAGATGGTTGGTTCAGCAGCGTCGGGCGCCACTTGAGCCGATGGTTCAGCTGGATTGTGAATGCCCCACGGATTGGCTTGTGGTCCGATGCGATGTAGTCGTCAATGGGTTCGTAAACAAGACACTTCAAATTCCCCTCCATCTGATGGGCTGTCTTGTACAGGATCCGGTCTGTGTAGGATGGCGATCGTTTCTCATTGTATACATATCCCGGCTTGTCCTTGGTGACCTTGAACGTCGGCGGGAAGTGACATGGAGGCGTGTTGAATCCCACCAGGCAATCCTTCTCGCGCAAGGCGTAGGCCAATTCATCCGCGTCATTCAATGCGTTGTAGTTGCGCGTTTCTGCCAGCTGATGGGCCCAGTTGATGTGAGGCTTGCTGCCTGGTTCCATGACGCTGCGTTTCTTCGCAACGTCGGCCTGCTTGCGTTTGGTGAAATCGGTTCGAAAATTCAGATCGCCCATCCAGAACGTGTAGTGGCTGGCGATGGAAACATCCGTGCGGCAAGCCGTTGCAGCCGAATGCGTTTCGCGCAGAATATTCTGGATGCTGGAGCAGCGTGCCTTGTACTTGGATCGTCCCTCGTGCGCTTCCAGATGGCACGTGGCCAATGCAATTCGTGTCGATTGATTTAGGCAAAGCTCCGCGACGATGCCACCCTTGTTGGCCAACCCCGCGCGCCCAGTGTTGTGCGCCTTGACGCCGAGCACCTCCACAGTCTTGAGCGTCGTCGAATTCTTCAAAACGAACACCTCGAGCCGCATCTCACCGCGCTGGAACGAGACGACCTTGCGGTAGGACGGCAAATGCTCATCGAGTTGCTTGTGAAGAATGATGGTGTCTGCCCAGTCATTCTCGTTGTCTCTATCGTACCGCTTGGATTTCTTGGTGGAGGAGGTGTTGCTGGATTTGGTGCTGCGTTCGGAACGGTCCTTGACGACGTAGTCCTTGTTCGCTGTCAGGTTGGCCATCTTCTTGTTCAATCCAGCGCTGCGTGCGCTTGCCGGTAGTTGGATGTAGTCATCATCATCGACCTCGAAGGTGGATTCCTGCATCCCGATGACTAGCAGGTCGAAATGCTGGTGCTGTGACGATGTCACCGGTATGTTGGTGCCTCGCATCATGCCGTGCGACGGTGATTGCTGACTTTCGGATGAGTTTGCGGTCGAAGTCAAGGCAATATCTGCCGGTCCTTTGCTGAATTGATGCTGATTGTTGTGCTGCTGCAAAGTGGACAGTTTGAGCGGAGGAGTGCGGGCGAGCGTCAATGCTGGAAGGTAACCATCATTTTCGAACGAGTCGACGCTGTGATCCGTCGTTCTCTCCAATGACTGCGTACCAGAATCCATCGTGGACGCATCGAGACCATCCACTGTCCACTTGTCGCTCTCGTTGATCGTGTCATCCATGCTGTTGGCGGTGCCACCCGTTTGTCGACCTGAGCGTGCTTCCAGCTGCTTCTGCTTGTGCTGGTCCGTCATGAAGTTCGACAACGATCGCGGTTTCTCCTGTGATTCCTCCTGTGATAGAGCCCGTGCAGATCTGGCTTTGAATTCATCAGATGGGTATGTCGGGTTCTCGCTGTCCTCTTGCTGTTCTTCAATAGCCGCGGACAAGGCAGGTGCGGCCGATGTCGTCGGTGTTGGTTGTTGCATTTGCTGTTGTGATGGCGCTGGTGCTTTCCTTGGTGACATCGTCTTCGCCGCCGGCGTCATTTCTGTCGTAGCCTTTGGTTTTTCCTCCGCTCGTACATGTTCCATCTTATGATGAACAACGTCATCTCTGGCATAGTCATGATCGCGGTGGCTTCCGTAATAGTCCATGAGGTCACGCCCACCATCTATCTCGTATTTGTGCGATCGGACGTCATCTGACAGCTCCCTTGCTGTATGCTGCGATGCGTTGGGCGGCGTACCTTCCGAATACGAGGGTCCACAAAAGTCAGACATGTTGAGCATTGCATCGATGGAGGATGTGCGCTTCCCTACGCTCCAGCCAGAATCCGTCAGATTGCTGACTGTTGGATTTGCCATGGGCCTTCGACTTGGTATCGCAGGTCCGTGCGACAGCGGCATGGTCGTATCTTCGATTCTGGAGGTACGAAATGGATGCTGGTTGTACATGGCGTCAGGCGCATGTTGCCCGACTGCTTGCTGATTGAGGGATGCGTGGGACAGCATCTGCTGGCTATGCAAGGGTTGGTGTGGTGCGTCTGAGAGCATGTGCTGACCGAGCTGTTTCCCGTCCTGTTGAGAGTGGTCGGACAGTTGGTCGGTGTTCCAACTTTCCTCCCTGACCTCGTCCAATCGTTCGGTTCGCGCCGATAGGCCATGGTTGTGGAGCGGCGATGTGATACAATCAAAAAGGGTGTGCATCGCGCCGTGCTTGTGCTTCTTGGTCGGAGAGTCTCCTGCCGACGAAGCAGGGGCCCCCGCGCGCGTGGAGTTGGTCGGCGTCCCCAGGCGACTCTGTCGAATGCTGGACGCGGTCGATGGTGATGTTGACGACGTTGGTGCGTGCGGCAGTGCCGATTCCCTTTGCATCGTCGTTTGCAAGGGTGCTGCGGGTGTAGACTGTGCTGATTGTGCTTGTGCTGTTTGCGTTTGCGTCGGCGTCGGCGATTCCTTAGCATCCGCATCTCCACCGATGGGATATTGCACCGTATCCGTGACAACGTACCGCGTCAGACCATCCGGCGGAATCCACGCATTGAGAGAGTCTAGATCCGGCTGAGCGTTGCCCATGTTCGCCGAACAGACGAGCAATTGAATGGATTGGGCTGGACCCACCCTGGGAGGAGGCGGTGCCCTGCGAGATGTCCCCGTGACACCGGCGCCTCGCATGAGCATGGACCGCCGCCCCATCGCCCTGCTGCGAAAGGTGCCATCGTCAGCCCCGCTTGTGTCATCATTGTTCGCTCTGCCTGTTTGGTTTTCATCGCCGTCGCCGAAGCCGTTGGTGAGCTTCATGGCTGCGGAATGGAGAGGTCGACGCTGTTGATTCCCACTTTGGTCCTGCTGGTCCTGATCGAAAGCGTCCGAGGCATTGAGTTGATTCGGTTGCGGCGTCATGCAGCCCCGCAGAGTCTCCGTTCCTGTTCCTGTTCTTGCTCGTCGTGCGTGTGCGTGAGTGTGAGTGTACTATTCTATTCTATAATGTATGCGTGGCAGTTCTTTCTTTCTTTCTTCTCACTCCTATCAGTGTAGCTGTTATGACTGATGCGGCCGAGAATGATGCTTCAGGCGAAGTTCAATCGATCGTCCGAGGCAATCGATCCCGTTCCTTTGGGGGCAAGAGAGACACGGAAACGGATCGGGCTGGGCGACGCCTCCACTCAATCAGAAGGAGCTCCGAAGAACAAGACCTGGAACGTGCAGCCACTCTGTTGACTGCGGCGTTCGCCTTGTCCGATCAGTTCCTCAGCTGGCGAGTTGGGTGTGCGCAAGTGCTGTTCAACCAATCCAGGCAGCGGCGATCTATTATAGAATATGTGCCACCGTCAGGATGTGATGAATTGCGGCAATCTACTCTTGCCGAATCGTCTTGCTCTTCTCTTTCTTGTCAAAGTGGTTGTTGCACTTGACAGACTGCCACCAAGTTGGCAAGAATGGCACAAGAATGGCACAAAAGAGGTGCTACCTCTCGAACTCTCTGATGTCTGCCTTGTTGTTGTTGTTGTTGATGCTGCTGTCTCCGAATGGTTGCGAGGAGTCCTGAACTCTCTTGTGACTGTTCCGTCCAGGTGGGATTTGGATTGACACGGCTGCTGTTGTTTCCTGTGGAGGATAGTAGGGTCCCTTGTTGCTTGTTGTTGGTTACAGTATAATAGTTGGTTGTTGTTGGTGTCCTTCTCTGGCCACTCTTGATCTCCCTCTCCGTTCCCGAGGAAGTCATCAGGTCTTGGCGTGACTTGGTTCGCCTCGACTCCTTCCCTTGTTGTTTCCCTCCATCCCTCGTTTCATCACGTCCCTCTCCCATCTTTCGCGTCACGCAGTGCGCGCTACTCGTGGGCAAACACATGCGACGACGACAAAGGAAGTCCCTCCGACCCTTTTGTTGGTTATCGTTGGGCTTCCTTCTCTCCTTTCTCTCACATGTTTCAGAAGCATCCAAAGACAGAGCGCCACGAACAACGCGTGTCACATCGAAAGACACAATCGACTTCCTCTTGTTCACGGCCGATTGGTTCACTGACACACGAGAAAATCCCAAAGGCGCCATCGCAGAGTCATCGTCCTTTCTGTCAGACTTGTGCTCGAAAAGCGCCATCGAGTAACCCTGATTCGATTCCTTCGACCACTTTACTTATCACTTGTGCGCAGCGAAAAGCCATCTTGCGGATTTCATTGCGGCGAATAGAGAAGGGCGAAGAATCACATGTGAGACATGTACTAGCCAATGGCTGAATCTAAATGTGTCTTATACGACACGAAACGAAATGCGAACACAAGCCGAACTTCCGTTCCTTCTCTTCGCTGCGACACGCTTCTCTCTTCACGACCACGAACAAAGATCTCGACGACCCAAATCAGATCCAACCGAAACAGAAAGTCAGGCAGAAAGGCAGCAAGAAAGAGGAAAGAGGTACAACAGCGCAGATCTCACTCTGTCATTGCCATCCTCCCATCCCCATCATAACAATTCAGAATTGACGACCGGCCGACCGACCAAGCAAACAGTACGCCTCTGATCCACACCCGCACCATGTTCGCTTCCCGCTCCGCCGCCTTCCTGAAGACCACCATGTCCCGCGCCGCGAACGCCGCCAGCTTCTCCTCCACATCCTCCGCCTCGCGCAAGGTGGCCGTGCTGGGCGCCAACGGAGGCATCGGACAGCCCCTCTCCATGCTCCTCAAGCTTTCGCCAAACGTCTCCGAACTCTCGTGCTACGATATCGTGGGCACGCCAGGTGTGGCGGCCGATCTGTCTCACATCCCGGTCGGCGCCAGCAAGGTCACGGGACACTTGCCAGCACCAGGATCGTGGCCACCAACGGGCAACACGGGGTTGGAATCGGCCCTTCAGGGTGCGGATGTCGTCGTCATTCCCGCCGGGGTGCCTCGCAAGCCCGGCATGACGCGCGATGATCTGTTCAACGTACGTCCACGATCGGTGTTGACGTCGTCTTGTTGGGTGGTCGATGATGAGTTGCTACAAATTCGAAGAAGGGAATCAGGTCCTTGCCACCATCCGAACTCAAAATGACTGCAACCGAACCAACCGGCTCTTCCACCAAGGATTCGGATTGTGGATTGCAAGCGTTGATGATGACGATGTCGCATGTGCCTTCCTTGCACTCACACTTTCGACTTGTTCTGTGTAACCAACACTATCAAACACTCTGCCACCACCGCCACCACTGCCACCACTATGCAACTCAACGTGCGCCATGGTGGGCATACTCGTATGTTGGATCGCCGCCATGCGATGCTCTGCGATTGTTGGGTGTTCGTGGGGGTATTGCCGAACGCAATCGTTGATCGTAACCTTTCGAATGAACGACTCGTACACATTCAACATTGGCTCGTCACAAACAAAACAAAATCAAACAAATGAATGAATGGATGAATGGGCGAACGATGAATGATGAATGATAAATCGAATGCCACACATACATACTCGTGCGGATACCTGTCCGGATGCCCAAACAACTCGAAAAATCACTCACTCTCGTGCGGACGCCACTTTTCAGACGAATGCCAGCATCGTCCAGACCTTGGTGGAAGGATGCGCCGAGTACTGCCCAGATGCCATGATCGCCATCATTTCCAACCCCGTCAACAGCACCGTCCCAATCGCCGCGGAAGTGCTGAAGAAGGCCGGTGTCTACAACCCGAAGAAGCTGGTGGGTGTCACCACCCTCGATGTCTGCCGTGCCAACACCTTCGTTTCGGAACAGATGGACGGTGCCGATGTCAACGTCCCAGTCATTGGCGGACACGCCGGCATCACCATCCTGCCGCTCTTCAGCCAGGTTCCTGGATTCACACCATCCGACGAGGTCCGCGAGAAGCTCACCGTCCGTGTCCAATTCGGAGGTGACGAGGTCGTTCAGGCCAAGGCAGGTGCAGGCTCCGCCACCCTCAGCATGGCCTACGCCGGCTACCTCTTCGCCGACAACGTCGTCAAGGCATTGAACGGCGATGACGACGTGGTGCAGTGCGCCTACGTCGAGTCCACCGTCGTCCCTGACGTTCCTTACTTCGCGACGCCTTGCAAGTTCGGTCCAAACGGAGTCGAAGAGATTCACGGATACGGAACCATCTCGGAATACGAGCAGGCTTGGTTGGAGAAGTTGACGCCGCAGCTGCAGACGCAGATCCAGAAGGGTGTTGACTTTGTCAACAAGTAAGGTTGCTGCCAGATGACCATACTGAATGCTTCTATCATGCACCGCACAACACAGGATGGCGTGAAAAGTAGCATCATGCGTGATAACTGACGTTCTATCTATTATAGAATGCATGCACTGTTTCATGATTTGGCACAACATTTTACCAAGAAGCAACCGTTCATGTCGAATGTATCAATTTGTCAGCGTCAACACATGGATGTCGTTGAGCATTTCCAAATTGGCATGACCGAGATCGATCATCTTCTGCAACACTTCTGTGCAGTTGTCTCCCACCTCCATGCGAACCACACCTGCCGGGAGTTTGAAGTCCTCATCTTCGCTTGCGTCGCCTTCCGACGCTGAATCGCAGTGCAGTTGCACAACGGCATTGCGCTGCTCTCTCCTCTCTTTGTTGGCATCATTCACCGCTGCTTGCCGCGATGCTGCATCCAGCACGTACTGCGGCGTAACAAAAATCGCATTGCCTTGCGTCGGCGGCGCCGCAATCACGTATCCGCCAGCGGCCTCCGCGCCACCAGCTGCGAGGACTGGCGGCATACCCGCAAAGGAATATCCCGTCGGTGCCTGCATGGGTGCATACTGATAGAGTCTTCCGTCGGCTCCGCGCACGCACGTCATGGGGACGGCCATGGGTTGTGGTTGCGCGACGAGGCGAGGCGATGTGGTGGCGTTTGCATTCATCACGAACGTTCTAGCGTCAGCGGTGGTTGCGGCGGTAGGACCTGCTGTTGCCCTGGTGCGTGCTTCTGCAGCAGCAGCAGTTGCGTTGGTCGCGACTGGTGTCTGTGCCACGAGGCGCAATTGCCCACCAGGCAACTGAATGTACGTCTGTGCATACTCGACAGCATGCTGTGGCTGTGGCTGTTGCTGTGGCTGTTGCTGCTTCCCTTTCTGTTGCTCTTTTGACTTTCTCTGCTGTTGCTGCTTCAGCTGGTCTTCCTTTGAACTGTCCTGCTGCTGCTGCTGTTCCGTTCCAGCCTTCTTCTTCTGCGATTCATCGCCGTCCTTTTCTGTCACGCCCGCAGCCGCCTTTTTGCGCTGTGCGTTGCTGCCATCACCTCCACGATGTTGCGGAACTTCCGCGTAGGTCTCCACGAGAACATTAGGATGGACCCTGTACGTTTTATCTTTGATATGAACGATCTTGTGTTGTTCCGTCGCATCCATGTGTTGCGATGTCTTGGCCTCGGAGTCGCTGCCACGCGACGCGCGGTCTCGCGATCGTTTGTGATGTTTCATGCGATGCAATCTGCGCTCCGCATCGTGCGGCATGAGCTGATCCATGAACTCTTGTGGGGTGAGTGATACCTTGTGCGGCCGTTCCGAGCTCCTGTCGCGTCTGCGCTTGTGGGCAGCACGGTGGTGGGCGTCGTCGCGATACGACGGTCGTCCCGCAGGCTCCGAGGGGGGCTGCATGTATTGCAACGTTGCCGGCGCTGGATGCATTCCGTGTGCCTGATAGGCATGATAGGCCGGCGCTGCTGCAGCACTTGCAGCCGATGTTGACGATGCCGACGGCTGCCTCTCCCTGTGCCGCTCTTCGCGCCTGCTCTTCGATGCCGCATGGTCCTTTGACTTCTTCGAATGTCGCTTCGACCGCTTGGGTTGGCCGTACGTCACCTTCTCGTGCTCAGTGACTTCCACATCCTTGGCCGTGAGCACAACTGGCTTCGCTTGGTCCTCTGCTGTGCGATCCGCGCCTGCTCGCTGCAGTGGTGGGGAGAATTCTTTCGTGGCGGCGGTTCCCGCAGCTCCGGGCTTCTGCTGGTATCCCTGCGTTGCGCGGTACGGTTGGCGGAGCTGTGCGTGCGCATGGGGATGCTGCGGACGCGATTGCAGAGGTGGGAAGGGAGGAGCATGCGGCTGTGCGTTTGGCTGCGGGAACACGTACTGCTGCTGATGCGGATGCGGGACCACAGATGCGTAGGGTGAGTGTCGCTGATGGCTGCCTGCCTCGCCCTGTGGATACCCGCGTTCTTGGTTGCTCATGGCGTCTCGATTTCGATCTTTTATAACACAATATTACAATAATATTACAATAATACGTCTGTATCTATTGTACGTCTCCAATCTCTACGACTGCATGTCATCAATCTGCAAGTATCTCACCCTCTTCGAAGATGTGAGGATGTCCGATGTCTGTGTTCAATGTCTGTGTCCAGTCCTTGGCTTCTTGGTTGCAGGAGCTTTTGTCTTGTCTTCTTTCTTGTTGTCTCTTGGTTTGTGCACCTGGAGGCGGTTCCCTGATCGGTCGCAACTACCCGCGCAAATGTGAACAAGCACCGCACAAACACCGTGTGACAACGGTGCGCGATGTTGTCATTGTACTATAAATACACCATACATTAGATACATTCGTATATACTAAGTATGAGGTATCAGTGTATTTGTGAGTCGAATATGTCAATAATGTCATTCTGTCTGTGTATCCGAACGATGAGTGAAAATGGCCCACGAACGAAAATGGAGAAGTGGACTGGTGTCTGTGCGCCGGAACGCGATAAAGCCGACACCATTCCTCACATTTTCGATTCGCCACATGGCCGTTGTCGCGTCTGTGAGAGGATTATCGCGACTCATCAGAAGCGCTGCATCCTTCGCGTCTCACTCACAATTCGAGTCCGCAACAGAATCGGCATTGCTCACATCACAAAAACCCAAGCCCAAACCCACACCAACGCCAACACAACAACGCCAACGACCAGCATCACCATGACCATCGGACACTTGCCACAACTGCCGCTCGTCTGCCTCAAGTCGGCGGACTCCAGAAACACAGAGGACGTTGTCAGAGGCAAGGCCACAATCATCGGTACGTCCAGTGTGTGTGCTGTGGATGCGTGTGGTCAACAAGGAAGATCCAAAGTTTGATGCCACTATTTCAAACGCCACAAAATTACCCGATCATCGGCTCATACCCTCATCTTTTCCCACCAACTTGTTGTTTTCGGATCACCCTTCGCTTCTGTGACATCCAGACTTCTGGACCACCAAATGTGTGCGCTGCCCATCGGCCTTGGATAAGCTGGATCGCATGGCGCAGGAGCCCAAGTACTCGGATGTGCAGTTCGTTTCCATCTGCTGCGACAAGCTCGACGGCGCCAGGAACATCATCGAGAAGGATGAGGATCTGAGATGGCAGCACGTCAGCCACTTCTTCATGGAGCAGGAAGACAAGGAGAAGGCCAAGCAGCAGCTGGGTTTCAAGAGCGTGCCGTTCTACGTCGTCGTCGATGAAGATGGCGAGATTCAGCAGATGGGCGGCGAGCGAAAGATCGATTTCGATGAGGTGCCGGGAGTTGTCCGACCGGAGACGCCGGTGTACGAGGAGGAGGAGAAGGACGACAGGGAGTTCATGCTGCGGGTGGATGACGGCTTCGGCGACATGCCAGACATCGTCCGACCGACGATGAAGACGATGGGATCAGCGCTTTCGCATCGTCCAATGCCCACCACTTTTAGCACAATGTCGAGCTTCGTGGCTGTCACCCCCTCCACCACGATAACATCGAATGCGGCAGTTTCAGAGCGGAGAACCGACTTCTCCGTGCCTGTCTCGCACGTATCAGAGGAAAGGGTGTTCGTCATCGATGAGGACTTTTAGAAACCAACAAACGGGTATGTTCAGGTAAAACTGGACGTATTAATAGTAGGCAATATTTAGAGTACACGGACGCGCGCGCATGCCTTGCACTACTCGACTGTGCCAATCACGATGCTAACGATGTCAAAGTGTTCTAAAATGAAACGGTGTGAGCCAATCCCACAAATGAGTGGACGCGAAACGACAAGAGTGAACGCCCGCCGCCTCGGCGATCGACTTGGCCAGAAACGATGGCTGGTGCGCGAAGTGGGGCAAAACGGTTCGCTCAAAAACTCGATTTTCACTCCCGATTTCTCAAAGCTCCTCAATCAAGATGACACGAAGCCGTTGTCTGTGTTTCAGTATGTCCGAGCCGAATCTCGCTTCTGCCGTGGTAACCATGTGCCCCAACGTCACCCTGGATAAGTCGAAGCAACCCAAATAGGATCTCATCCACGCACGCAACATGGCGTCGGTCGGCAGGCATCGACGTCGCAACCCCCTCAGTGCGTGATAATGCTCAACGTACTTTGAGGGTGGCGTCGGATTGTCGCCATCGTCATCAGCCTCCTCGCTTTCTTTCTCGCTCTCCTTCTTCTCCTCCTCCTCCTCTTCGTTGTCATCGTCGTCATCCTCGCTTTCTTCTTTCACCTTGCTTTTGCTCTTTTTGCCATCCTTTTTCTTTCGCGTGGAATTTTCGACATCAGAAAACGCCGGTAACGACCCGCTGACTTCCTCGTCAGGAGAGCGCGTGTATCTTGGATGGGGTGAGCGCAAGAAGCGGAGAGCCAAATTTATCAGGCCGTCCTTCGTCAAACTTTTCTCCCCCACAAGTGATGATCGGTCATCGATGTTGAATAAGACGAGAATACCACATATCTGCTGCCGTGTGATCCTGTACAGGCGGAAGGCAAATGCGTTCTGTCAAGTTCATGTGTTGGCGTTGCATGATGTTGCGTTGCGATGGAGGGAATGTATTTGTGACGTGATGAACGCAGAGCCGTGTGTGCAATGGTTGGTTCGAGAAGGTACAGATGGGATGTATGCAACTGTGAGTATCTCGACTGCAAGTAGAACGGCCCACAACACCGTATACTATCGTCAGCCTGAACACGTGAGCGCAACAACGACGGCCAAACACAAACACAAGCACGTGCTCGTCTGTATCGCACATAGGCATTCTCAAGACGATGCTGCTTGCTCTACTCTACGTACCTCTGCCTCCACGTATTTCTCTGGTACCTCGGCATTATCGTCTTCACCAACCCGCATCGCCGTTTCCGGATCCATGTACCCATCAAATTTGAGCACGTCCTTTCGCAAATCCCCACTTGCGTTACGTGGCTTGATGTCGTGGAGGAGTCGGAAGGCCCAGCCAACCTCTTCAGCTTCGGGAGCATGCGCCATGATGGATTCCCGGATGGATGGTATCATGCCTATCTTGATGCGCCTTGCCTTCTTCGTTGCTTTCTTGTTGCGGACGAAGGCTTCTGGACGGTAGGTAGGAGTTGAGGTTGAGGTTGAGACGCGAGTGCGTTTGCGGCGCTGAGAATCGGTGCTTGCGACTTTGGTAGGCGTCTTGACAGCGGTGGCATCTTCCAATTGTGTTGTGACTGCTGCTGCACCTGTCGTTGCCGGTGATTCGTCCGAGTCTCTTGGCTTGTCATCCTCATCTCCATGTTTTCCGTCTTGACTGTCCTTCTTTTGCTTTGAGAGTCTGGGGAGTGTCTTTCGCTTCCCACCGGCCCTTTCGTCTGTATCTGTGTCTGCTTTTGCCTGGGCATTTGCAGCAGCGGTCCTATCCTTGCCTTTATCCCCATCCTTATTCGCGTGTGCTTTCACGTCCACGTCCACGTCCATACCATCGCCGCCGCTACCCGTTGCGGGGACTGCATCATCCGTGGATATGTCTTCGTTCTTTCGTTTCCGTTTCTGTTGTGTTTGAGGCGCAGGGTGCTTTGTTTCAGATGTGGAGCTATCATCCGAATCGTCAAATATATCCCTCAGCCTGCGCTTCGCAGCACTATCGCCGTCGCCACCACTGGTATCGGCATTTGGACCACTTGCGGTCGTCGAAGCTGCAGCATCAGGTTGTGGCACGCTCACGCTTGCTTCGCTTGCCTGTTTTTCGCCTTCCTTCTCATCTTTGTTCTCATTTTCGTTGGACTTTGGCACGTCCTTGCCTCCTGTTTGATTGTTGCGTCCCCCTGTTGGACCATCATTGGATGATGCAGCATCCACCTTTTCGCCATCGTCGCGGCTCTTGTCAGTCATCGCAGTTTTGGAGTCGTCCGACTTTGCCTTTGCTTCATCATCCGCCCCCTTGCTCTCTTTCGCGTCCACGTCCACGTCCATTTCCGCCGCAGTCGCAGTCTCTCCTGAGTCTGGCCCATCATCGTTCTTCACCTTCTCCATCTCTCGCTTGTCGTCTTCTGCTTCTTCTTGTCCTTCTGAATCGTCGACTTGAGCACTGCCTTGGCGTTTTCCAGCGTTCTCCTCTTTCTGCTTCTCCTCACCTTGCTGCTGCTTGTCGTCCTCGCTCACGGCGGCTTTCGCCTTCGATTTCGAATCTGTCCTTGCCATTTCTCACGTTCGTCTGAATAATAGTTCTGGAATCTGTCTCTGAACCTCACCAATGCATAGTCGGCGTCATCCAATGTGTGCCTCGATGCTCCAGAGCTCTTGTGGGTTGTGTTGTGTGTCGAATGCAGGCAGGCGTCTGTTTGTTTGTCTCTTTTGGTGTTGTGGTTGTTGCGGCAAGCCGAAGAACGATTAATTCGACTAAATCAAGTCTCCGCAAGATCGTTCGCCAACCCAACACGAAAGATCGCCACTGCGTGATGGCAATAGTCGCACACGTAGCAATCGCAACAGCGTGATTACGAGGCGTCTGGGAGGGTGCCGCAGATCTCTCTGCAAGCAAGCTGTCTCCCGTGCTCCGATAGGGTAGGGAATGCAATAGGAAGTGTTTCAGATCCGTAAGGTATTATAGTGCAAACGTACTTGATCTGATCTACGGCGCCTCACGCAAACTATACTTCGGGAATAAGAAACGCACTTGTGACCCAATGATACGACTATGACACAACATCGTTCGCACCACCACCACAAACAAGTTTCATGCTGGGTGTCTGCTCATGTGCTTACTCCATTGGTGTTTGCTGTCGTATTGATATTGTATTCTTATTGTATCGTGCTCAGACTACTTGAAGCATGGCATTCCTTTCCGTTACGCCATGCAGCGACGAGTTGGTGCTGCTGGTGCACCATCCCTGGACGACGCAAGGCGTATGCGTGAGCAGACGAGCATGCAGGATCCGAGAATGGAAAAGCGCTGTCCCGGCACCGCGTTGCTACGACTACACCATGCTCTTCACAATGGCGCAACGGTGGACCTGCAACAACCATACCGCAAGCTTATTTCCAGTATCCCTGCTTGTACTGCTGGTGGGACTTTCCGAAAGCGATGACGCCGTATCCGACGATGTACACCGCGAAGATGGCAATTCCAACCATCGGACCGTTGTAAGGTGGGTGGAAGACCAACTGGAGTAGAGTAGAGTATTCATGTTGTCATTGCATTGCATTGCATTGCATATCGTGGCATGGTGGATGATTAGTTTGTTGTGGCACCACGTACATTGGAACGTTGTTGCCATCATCCGCGTTGCAGTTGTCGAGATCGTGCGACAACATGGGAAGATACATCAAGAAAAGAACGAAGGAAGGAGAAGAATAAGTTAGGACTGGTCGCTAGGCCACACATGTAGTTTTCTCACATTCTCGATTCAAACCAAACGTCAAATTTCGGGTTCGAGTTGTCCTGAAATTCTCCAAGAAATTCACCCAAGAGAGAGGGTGGGCCAACTCACGTGCTCGTCCATCGGGTCCTTTGGTGGGCGTGTCTTCTGGAGCTCGCTCCACTTGGACTTGGCGGTGTGGACCTTGGCATCGGATGCCATCTGGCGGCGCGCCACCATTCGGGTGGTGGCGGCGGTGCGTGCAAGTACTGTTCGGGCCAACATCATCAAACAATGCCTTCGTCTTTGTCTTGGTGTGGTTTGTGCTGGTTGATGCAGTCGCTGTTGGCGTCACTGGGCAGCGTTGACACTACTGTCGTTGTCGTCGTTGTTGTCGTTGTTATTGCTGTTGTTGCTGTTGGCCATTTCCATCTCCCCGTTTTTTTTCACGGTCGTTTTGTTGTTCTGGTGATTTGCCACAGCGTGACGGCGACAAACGCGAATGCTCGTCGCTGTTTTCATCTCTTGATTCGCACGAGTCGACAGTTCCTCGAGCCTTCTGGCGGAGCATACGGACAGACGGTATTCGATAGTTTGTGGATGGTCAAACGCGACAACCACAAACAAAAGATCGACCATGGTGATGGGTCCGGTCCATCATCAGCCACAATGGTCTTGATGACCGCACAATTCCAGGAGGTGGTATTCTATGCATAGTCGTAGCAGAGCACCTAGCTCGTCCTCCAGCGCCATCCTCCTTCCAGAGAGAATACATCAACGGTGAGACCAAACCCATCGCTAAGTGAAAGATGAGCCAATCCGTCGCGACGAAGATCATCCCGCGGGCCCGCATGTCGAAGCGCATGGCCAAGATGGCGGCAGCGGAACGTTCGCGTGCGAAGGAGCTCGCGGAACAGGCCGGGGCACCGGAGGAGATCATCAGCATCCCCACGCGATCCGGCGAAAGCGTGCAGGGCGCCAGCGCGTTCATCCGACCGATGGGCAACAGCCGACGCGTCTTCCTCCTCGATCCGCACATGAGCGGCAGGGAGATGCACGGGCTGGCGCACCGCGTCAAGGTCCTGGCCAACAACGAGGCGCTCAACTCGGTCCTGATCGCCACCGACGATCGTGACGATGCTGCGGAAGGCTGTTTGCCGAGTTACATCGCCAATCTGGACACCGCCAACCTGTCTCCGCTTCCCATCGATGACGATCCTGTGCCAGGCCAGACGTGGCACGTGTCGGGCGGTTACGATCCCCTGAAACTGTATGAGTCCGGTGACTACAAGAGCGCCGAGAAGGTGGACTACTTGCTCAGTGGCGTGAAGAACTTGGCGAATGCCGTCAGCGGGATGGATCAGGCCACGAAGGTGCCGGTCATCACAGCGCCGCACGGCGCAGTCAGCGATGGAGGTTACGCGTTGTGCACAGGCAGTTTCGTCCTGGCGACCAGACAGAGCTCATTTTGCATCATGAACCCATCACGCGGGTTGGGTCTGGACCCTGTGGGTTTCTCGTACTTCCTGCCTCGTCTCGGCACGGAGCAGAAACAGCAAAGCCAAAATTACAAGGCATGCGGCATGATCCTGGCCCTCACCGGGTTCCAGGCCAATGCCTACGACATGGTGGAGACCGGGCTCGCCACCCACCTACTGTCTTCGACGGAGTCGTTGGAGCATCTGGAGGAGGCCCTTGCATCGATGAATTCGTGGAGTGGACAGGCCTTGCTGAAGAAGAGAAAACATTACTACGGCAGCAGCAGATTTCCAGATCCCAACACTCCCTTCCGAAACATCGTCGTCTCCCAGATCATCAACCAGGTGTCGGAATACGACATCTGCCCCACCAACGACCTTCCCATGGATGACTTCAATCTCAACGCGGAAGACGCAGCATTCGACGTCGAGGATATTCCGTGGGAATCGTCCTTTTTCAATAGCAATCTGGTGGATTACGCGGCCACATTCGATCATATCTTCAAAGCGGAAAGGGACCTGGTCGGAATCTTGGCGCGCTTCCACCAGATCGCTTCCAAGGAATCCAACGACGAAGAAATCATGGAGGGCATCCGTGTTGCCCGCAGCTTCGTGCGGAGCATGGAGGCCGCCTCGCCGCTGGCGTTGCATTCGGTACACCGGCTCATGCTCATGGGTACGAGCAATCCGACGACGCTGCGACAGTGCATGGATCGAGAGCAACGTGTGCAACGCAAGCTGATGCAAGGCGAGGACTTTCGGAATTGGGCGGAGTTCACGAGCAAAAACCCATCTGCGACGCAGCCGTTCAAGGGATGGAAGCATAAGAGCGTCGCGGATGTGACGCCGGATGAAGTGGAAGAGCTGCTCAGAGGTTGAACAAATCAGCAACAGAGCGACAGCGAGACAGACAAAGAGAGAGAGAGAGAGAGAGCGAGTGAAACATGCAGATGTCCATCCAAGTCACCGTTGAATCTGGACTTTCCTCAACTCCACCTCATGATGCCGAAATCCATCAACGTCTTTCACACACGACGACTCGAAATGGAATAGCACTGCACTCCCTTGCTCCTCCCAATCTATCTATTCTGCACCTATTATGTATGGAATACCTAAACTAAGAAGCATAGCCGGAGCATCCAACTCTACTCTACAGTACTCTATTGCCTTGATCATTTGTTAGTATTTGTGCCTTGCCCCACACTGAGGCCAACGCTCGCCTTTGGTGATGATGCCCCATTCCAAGTTCCGTCTGCGTACAGGAATCCGAGAGATTCCGATGAACAAGAGCTGAGTCAGTTTCGTTTTGGGGCGCTTGTGGCAGATTCCCGACATACACGATTGCTTCGTACGAATCACAGGTTTGCTCCTTGGTTGGATCGCCAGAGAACAAGATCGATTGAGTGACGCAAGCAAGATGATTTCGCAAATCGTGGTATTTAACGCCCCCTCTGCAATCGCGTCAGTCGCCAGCCAATCGTATTTTCAGGATTGCTGACGCAACAACGACCTCTCACATGAGTTTTGCACGCGAGAGGGACCACACATCATCATCATCATCATCGTCGTCACCAACCATCAAAAAAATGATGCGAAGACTGACGAGGTTTGTGTGCTGATGGAACAAAAAGCAGGGGAAACCAAGCGGGAAAAGTGTTCGTACGGATTCGATGGCCACCTCCGACGGAACGGCAACGACAGCAATCGCAACGGCAACGGCCCATCGCAAGAGGAACGCCAAGTGGCAGGCAATGCACGAACAGAACAGAGTAGCACAGGCGACAAACAGAGAGCAAGGGGGAAAGGAAACAAAACGAACAGATCCATCCATCCACACAGCCCTCCTTCCCCAAGGAATCTGCAGCCATCGTTCCACACTTGCGCTCTCGACCTTCGACTTCCGCACGCCGACCAGAAACAGGAAACAGAAATCACAACACATCAAACACCTCTCCACATCATCGGTCACAACCATCACAATCACGAGACTATCAAGGAAGAAATCTTGAACGAAGGATCACAATCCTCCATCTCTTGTCTAACTTTCGACAAACCATCCCCACCCACATCCACACCAGTTGAACGTTCCTCTCCAACCCAGAGGAACGAGTAGATTGCAACAACGTTTCCGCACAACAACTTCCGACAATCTTGCGTGAAAGGTGAGTCATTCGATGCAACGCAATGCGATGTGCCGTGGCATGATGTGCAAACGAAATTGCTGCGTCGGAGGACTATCGGGGCATCTGCCAAATCGGGTTGCTCTTCACGATGAGTTTGACGGAGATGTGACTGGATGATCACCATGACGAATGACAAGGAGGAAAAGAGACGGCGAAGTTCACGAATGATCGGTGATGGCCACCATGCACTGTTCG
This sequence comes from Craspedostauros australis, assembly GCA_026770025.1. NCBI lineage: Eukaryota > Bacillariophyta > Bacillariophyceae > Mastogloiales > Achnanthaceae > Craspedostauros > Craspedostauros australis. Next base: position 1,457,498 of record JAMXDE010000010.1, on the reverse strand, counting down.
CTGCGTGACATCATTCACGTTCATCCCAAATCGACGATGGCGCATCCGCATCGAGCATACCTGTAGTGTGAATGCGAGGATGAATACGATTGCACCACTTCACTCCCATCTTCGCTTCGAATCTGCTCACATGTCTCTTCATGATGCTTCCAACTCTTTCGTTTCCAATCTGCCGATCGGAACCACTTCGTTGCCTGCACGGGCCGCCCCTCATCCATCCATCATTCCATTCACCAATCCATCCGTGATGACTAACGCACCAACAGGGGGAACCAACGTGATACTAGGATTTCACACTGACCCAGCTGATCATCATCGTCAGGACAACTTCACGCAACGAACAGCCAACGACAAGTAACCACCCACCAACACGTTCCTACAACAACAACAAACCAACAAACAAACAATCAATCAATCAAATCAAGATGAAGGGATTCCACCACTCCGCCAGCATGCCGGTTCTCTGCGCCAGCGATGACGACAGCTCCAACCAATCCAACGAATCTCCCAGCACCGACAACGAGACCGCCACGTCCACCATGTCGCGTGCCGAGAGCTCCCATGTGCTCGACGAGAAGAACACCGTGTTCGGTGCCGCGGAGGTCACCGTGGTGCCACCTCACGAGGGCTACAAGAAGGTCCTCGTCACGGGAGGCGCCGGCTTCATCGGAAGTCACGTGTCTGGCTTCCTCCTGGCACGCGGCGACGATGTTGTGATTGTCGATGAGATGAACGACTACTACGATGTCACCATCAAGGAGTCCAACCTCCGCCTCCTGCAGGAGCAGTACCCCGAAGAAGGTAGACTCACCATCTACAAGGGCGACATCTGCGATGAGGACTTCATGCTCTCCATCTTCGAGAAGGAGCGCCCGGGATGGGTCTGCCACATGGCCGCACGCGCTGGCGTCCGTCCGTCCATCCAGGACCCATTCGTCTACATCCATTCCAACATCAAGGGCACCACGCAGCTCATGGAACTCGCGCACAAGTTCGGCGTGCAGAACTTCGTCTTTGCCTCGTCGTCCTCCGTGTACGGCGGATCCAAGTCCTCCTTCTTCTCCGAGGAAGAGAACGTCGACAACCCCGTCAGTCCTTACGCCGCCTCCAAGAAGGCGTGCGAATTGTTGGCCTACACGTACCATCATTTGTACAAGCTCAACATCACGGGCCTGCGCTTCTTCACCGTCTACGGTCCGCGCGGACGCCCCGACATGGCGCCGTTCAAGTTCATCGACCGCGTCAGCCGCGGCGTCGAGCTGCAGCAGTACGGCGACGGTTCGTCGAGCCGCGATTACACCTACATCGATGACATTGTCGATGGCGTCGTGCGGTCCATCGATCGTCCGCACAAGTACGAGGTCTTCAACTTGGGCAAGGGCTCCGGCACGTCCCTCAAGGAATTCATCGATCTCGTGCAGAAGCATGTGGGACGCGATGCCGTCATTCGCATTTTGCCCGATCAACCCGGCGATGTGCCGTACACGTGCGCCGATGTCGCGAAGGCCCGCAAGATGTTGGGATACGAATCGTCGGTGGACTTTGAGGAAGGTATCCGCCGCACCGTGGCGTGGTACAACAGCGTGCATGGCGTCAAGAAGCCGCAGCAGTCCGTTGCGGTCAATGCCCTGACCATTGCACCATCCATGGTGGAGCTCAAGAGTTCTTAGGACTGATGGATACATTCATGGATGCATGCAGCCAGCCAACCATTGCCCACGTGCCAATACCCATTTCTCGATGCACGGCTTCGGATCAGACAGGGATGTGTGCCAAGTGGTGATTGCGGAAACAACGACACTCTTCGTACGATTCAATCAAGGAAATCACATGAGTGGCCCTATTACCATTCACGCAAACCCTTACTCTAAAACAGACTTCATTTGACCTACGTACTTTACCTCCAAGTGTCAGTTCTGCTCTCGAAGAATGGTGATACGAATGCATTTTTTGTTGCTGGTGCGATTTCGCAAGAGCACGTCTCGACAATTGCTTGCGTTGTTTGGTTCGTGACTGTTGGTCGCAGACACTTCTTGGTGGCAAGTTGAGTTGAGTTGAGTAGACGTGCATCCAACATTTGACTGGTTCTGGCGGTTGCAGATCGTTGTCATCGTTGTGGATGGTGACAAGGATTGCATGGAATGGTGTTGTTCAAGGGCCGAAGCAACTGTGCGAACAAGTTGGGAGCGTGTACCTCCCTCGCATGCATGGTTGGACGCTTGTTCTGCATAGAATGTTCCAGTTGCATGGCCCACATCAAGATGGCGTTGCGTGTTGTCCGCGTGTGTTGATGTTCGTGTTTTGTTGTACCCTGACATGTTCTCTGTTTGCACACTAGTCTGCGACTACAGCCATGTACTGGATGACTCTGCGTGGGTGTGGATGTTCGCCCAAGTATGTTGGTTTCTTTGATTGATTGATTGTTCTCTATTAGCCGTTCTTACCATTTCCATGCAGATGGCTTTCTACTGCTCTAGTGTGCTGTGCTATCAGACTGTCTTTCCCAACAGGCCGAACCTCACGCGCACTGCCGATATGTTCAGGTTCATGCTCATGCTCGTGTACGTTTACGTGTATGTAGGTGTGTGTAGGTGTATGTGTTCGTACCATGTGGATGGATGGACTCATACTTGCTCGACGTTCTCGCACTGGGACTGAAGCACCTTGGTTGGCTGCATTCGGATGTTGGCGGTGCTGAGTGTCTGCGGTGGTGCAGTTGATGCGGTTGGTGGCGCTGCTGTTGGAATGTGGCGCTGGTTCATCGCAGCCTTCTCCTCCTGCAGCTCGGGCATCTGTGGTGGGGCGATGGCGGGTGAGACCATCGCTCCGGTCATCATGGCGATGTGCGGCAAGGAGTACATGTGCGTTGGTGGCGGTGTGACTGGAGCTGCGACGACTGCGCCCTCGACGACGCGGCCGCGCTTCTTTGGAGAGTCATCGCTGGAGTCGCTGTATCGCCGCGGCATCTTGGCGGGTCGTGTGGTCTTGTGTCGGACATCGAGTCCTTCGCGCAAGGCCTGCGAAGTCTTCTCGGTGGCCTTCTTGTGTGGAACCTCCTCCCAGGCGTCGATCTCGGTGTTGCGCTTCAGGAATCGTCCGCCGTTGGAGTGAACCACAGCGACGATGCGTCTCGAGATGACGACCTTGTTCTTCTTCTTTGCGGTCAGGTACTCCTGCTGGAAATCGGAGACGATCTTCCTATACCGCTTGTTGCCGATGTGGTTGTTCGTGGCGCCTCCTCTTCCGAGCAGCACATCATCTGGTCCGATGGAACCTGCTGCGCTCTGGTTGTTGCTTACGGTGTTCATGTTCACGTTCATGCTCATGCTGTTGATGTTGTTCATGTTGTTCATGCTGTTCATGTTGTTCATGTTGATGTTGTTGATGGCTGTGTTCGCTGGTGTCTGTGTCATGGTTGCTGCAGTCATGTTTCTTGCTGATTGCTGATTGCTGGTGTCTATCGTGTTGATGTTATTGTGACCGTTGGTGGATGGATGGATGGATGGATTGGTGCGTCGGGTTTGTGGTCGTGCGTTGTTGCTATGTTGGTGATGCTATTGCTTCTGTTTGTGATGATTGATTGATGCTTGATTGGTTGCTTTGTCGATTGCTGTGAGTTGCGATTTGTGTGCAAGTGATGAATCTCTCTCTTTCTCGGTGTTGGGATGGTGTGTCTTGTTTGTGTTGCTTCGTTTCCTTCTTTGCCTTCTCTCTCTCTCTCGCTCTCTGTGTGCCTGTGCAGCATTCTTCAATTGTGTTCGACACGAGGCAACGCACAATGATGCCTTCCTCGGGCTTCTCTTTCGCCTCATGTCTGTCACCGCGCTTTCTTCGTGCCTCTTTGCTCCCAACCCACGACTGTCGTGCCAAAGAAAAGGCGATCGACATCACACGTGAACGCAACGCGAACAATTTCCGGGATGGTCTTTCCACGATCGATCTTCCTGGTGTCAGTCGTGATTGGAGACGCCACCAATACCGCGAACCCGGATTCGAAACGCTGGGGATTGTTGCATCACTCGGAGAGTCGTGAGACACTGGTTCCAAACGCGGAACTGAAACAGTCGTGTGCTTGTGAGAATCCAGTCTTGGAATCCAAACGTGTTAGTCGCACCAGTCATGAATACTCCAACTCCTCGCGCCAGAGAGGCTTGGGTGGACTTGGGCCTCGGAGGGAAACAAGACAGAGCCAGTCCAGTTTTGGTTGTTTGCCGACCCATCCGCCACGAGTTGTTCGTCACGTCATCCGGGCAGTCGTGCGGTAGTGGCTGAATTGGGATACGAGTGAAGTAGATGTGATACCTCCTATCTTTGTCTCTTTCCTCTTCCCTATCTGTCTATTTTCATGTTTGGGAAGTCCGACAAGTGCGTGTGCGTGCACTTGTGAAGCTGGAGGGAGATGAGTCGTGCCGCAAGCGTGGACTGGACGTGCGAGCGCAAGTTCAAAGTCGTCTCTATTCCCATTACCCTGTTGTCTATGATATGATGACCGTTGTACTCTCCACGAGCTGCGGGTGGAGAGAAGTAAACCAGTAATGAAGATGACTCGTGCGCAGCCCAACAAGACGAGAAGCAGTCTCGTCGCCGACTCTAACTTGCAATTAGAACAACCGGAACCCGGAATCAACATCATTCCATCCTTTCGAGGTCAAGAATGCGTCTTCGCTGGTGCCGCTGCCCCCCACATCGTTGACGGCATCCGCCAATTGCTGCGGCGAACCGTTCCCCCACAATCGAAAGCCCGAATCGACCGTATTCCAGCCATGCCGCTCGAACATGGCATCCTGCTCATCCAACGAAGAGGAGAGGCCTTGCATGGCGGCCTCCTGCTGCCACAGATCGGCTGAGGCGCTACCACGCACCAAGGCCTCAACGGCACGTTGACGCACCTCCAGCTGTCCGTCGTGCCAGTTCAACGATTCGGCGTCTCGCAGCACGCGGGCGATGAAGCGGGCATCGGATTTCTGCAATCCGCTTTGTTTGCCCTTTTGGATGGCTTGTCGTAGCGTCCTGTGTGTGCGCGTACGTGTGAGTGTATGCCGGTCAATTCACAGTGATGTTGTTGGTAGTGGAGGAAGGCAGACGGGATGTATAGTACATATTAGTGTGTGAGAGATTGATAGAGTTGACGTTGAGGATTTCAAGGTGCAATGTTGTGTGGAGTTGCACACGTATGGCACGAGACAATACAGAATACAACACAACATCATGTAACACAGCACAATTCTGACTCACAGATCCACCAACGGCTTATCGGGCGACACATCGAGCTGTCGCATCCAATTGTAGAACTTGGAGGCTTGATACATGCCTTCCGTACTGCACTTTTGCAGCTGGCTGGCAAGGATGACGGAAAAGGAGATGAGATCGGGTTGCAGACCGCTGTTGCTCTTGTTCGTGTTGAAGTAATGCTGAAAGGTTCGCAACGCCATCTTATCCTTACCACATCGCGCGCAGGCTGTGAGGAAGGAATTGATGGCGATGAGGTCGGGGCGCTTGAGCTGTTGGAAGGCATCGAGAGCGCCCTGGATGTCGCCGTCCTGACCGCAGACGGTGATGAGGGCCGACATGACCTTGTTGTTGTTGGCCGAGATGATGGTCTGATTGACGAGCTGCTCCACCAGGGACTTGGCCTCCGAGATACGCGGCGGATTGTGACGACCGAAGGCATCGACGAGGACGGAGACGGTGACGGCGTTGGGTCGCACGCCGTCCTTCATCATGCGATCCAAGTAGATGACGGCGTGGTCGACGGGCGATTGCGCCAATCTGCCCGCGTGTTCGGTATGCCATGTAGTCTCGCTGGCCTTAGAGTGCAGTAGTCCAGAAATCAAGGAATTATACGTGATGGCTGTCGTCTGGCAGTTGGTGGTCGGTATGTAGGCAAGTAGCTGATCCACCTTCTCCAGCTTGCCGTGCCTTGCGAATGCACCGATGAGGCAGGCAAAGGTGATCTCGTTGGGTGGCACACCACGTTTCATCATGAGCTTGAGGACCTTGACAGAATCTTCGAGGCTACCTCTCTTGCCGTAGGCATCCAGGAGGTTGGTGTAGGCCTCGACATTGGGATGAGGACGGCTCCTCCTCTCGTTGCCGCTGCTGTCGTTGTTGTAGTTGATAGTGTTCGTATTGCCGGATATGTTGACCGTGTACTGGGCAAGCAAATCCAACGCCATATCATAATCATTGGCGTTGATAGCCGCCTGTACCAGTGTGTTGGTGGTGATATCATCCCAGTAGTCGAGATGGTACATCTCCTTGGAGAGCAGGACGGCGTCGTCCACCATGCCCTGCACCGCAAAGCCTTTGAGCATGGTATTGTACGTGTGCTGATCGGGTTCGGGACACGCCTTGCCGTCGTCATCAAACAGATGACGCAATGGACACTGCTCTTGCACGAACCGCTCCTGGTGCGCCGCATCCATCGGATTCTTCATGACGGAAAAGACCGCGTCGGCCTTGGAGACGTGCCCGCAATTGATGTAGGCATCCATGAGGCTGTTGAGCATGATGGTATCGATCTCGACGCCGCTTTTCTGCGCATGCGACAGGATCATGTGAATGTTGGCGAGATCCCGCAGCCGCCCGTATCCCTTGAGAAGGATGGAGTAGGCGTATGCCGACAGAGGCGGGGCACCGACCGTGCGTTCCTGCAACCCGACGATCTGGTGCGTCATGTCCATGCGACCGGCATCGCAGTACGCATTGAGGAGGATGTTGAAATCCGATTCGCGAAAGACCTGAGTCGATGGTCGCACGCCGACGCCCGAGATGATGCGCTGCAGCAGGCGATACGCCGAATCTATCGTGGAGAGATGTCCTCCTGGCAAGTTGGATTGTTTTTTGCTGATGCCCACCAGCGCCTGGATGGCGTCGCGCAGAATGGATCTCGCTATTGTGTTGTAGGGATGCACGAATTTGCTGTTCGCAGAAGACAGCTGCAGGTGGATGCTCTCGAGGCCAATGAGCACACGACGCCGAGCCGCTCTGCCCTTGTACGGTGCCGCAAAGGCCTGATGGTAGAACTTTTGGAATTGGGAGTCAACCACGTACTGCTGATCCAGGATGCGTTCCAAACGCTGCTGTTTTTGCGTTGGCAGGTCGGAACGCATGGTCCGAGACGACGATGACGACTTGCTTGCGACAAGAGCCCTTCTATCGGCCTCCGAGAGATCAGGAAGCAGCTGCACCAGTGTCTCCAGGCTCTCGAATGCGCCTCTGGAGTTGCCCTGCCTCATCTTCGTGATGACGTCCTTGCGAACGAGCTGGAATTCGTCGTCGCTGTCATCGTAGCACCGATCAAATTCGCCATTCGTCAGCGCAATGGTCAATGCCGTGCTGGAGCCATCATGCTGCTGCCTTTGCGTTCTGTCCAAAGGCGTCCTGTGCGAATGCCATTGTCTGCATTGTCGTTGCTGCTGTTGCTGCTGTTGCTGCTTTTGCTGTTGTTGCTGCTTTTGGTGGTGATATAACCGTCCACCGAAGCCCAAAGCAGCGTCAGTGTGAGTGGAGGCAACCGATGGAGCCATGGATACGGTTGCCGACGTCGTCGCCAGCAAGATCAGCAGCAGCAGCTTCATCTTGCGTTCGCATACTCCTTGGGAATGCATCGTGCTGGCATTGCTATTGCTATTGCTATTGCTAGTGATTGACACAGTGGTCGGTGTGGGTTGGAAAAGTGGTTGTGGCAGGCACTCTCTATTCTTGATCTCTTGTTGATCTCGGTATCCTCTCTTGTTCATTTCTTGTTGCATTTGATGCCGTCAGATCGGCGGTCGTTATTGATCTCTTCTTCTGTGCTCGTGAGTGCTCGTGGACACAATTCCGAACCAACCCAAGTTCTTTCCTTTGATGGCAACAACAACGCACGAACGTGTCGCGATCATCGATGCTTTCTGCCACAAAAGGTGGGAGATGTGTTCGTCACCGTCTTTCTCTCTGACGTATTCGTCAAGGATACTCTACATGTGGTATACTTAATGTTCATTCTTGTCATTGTGGTATCGAATGCTAGTGTTTTGTAGAGAGAAGAGGTTAAACTACATTTCCATCCTGTTTGATGTCGTACGCGTATGCTTGCGCACTCGACTACTATTTTGTTACATGCTCTAATATTACTCGCTTGGTTGGGTCCTCTCATTCATTTGATCAAGCCATTGCTCGATGGCGATGGCTGATTCGTCCACTCCAGTCTGCAGCGCTTGTTCGTCGTGGAAGGTCCACAATCCTCGTATTGCTTTCGTTTCTTGTTGATGTCGGTTGGCATGTCTCTTTGCATCCAGTTGTTGTTGTTGTTGTTGTTGTTGTTGCTGCTGCTGCTGCTGCTGCTGCTATTGGCGTTGGTGTTGGCTTTCGTCTCAAGGTGGGAGCTGCTGGACGCATGGAATGGCTGATTGTGAGAGCATCCATCCAAATCGGGAGGCTGGCTGCCATCATCGTATGGACATGCCATATCCGAGATGTCCATCGATTCGGACTCGATCGATGCGGCCGCATTCGGACGAGGCATCAACGACAGACGCGGCAGCCAGGCAGGTGATTTCCCCACGCGCTGCCATGCATTCGCAGCATGCAGAAAGAAGAGTGCTCCTGCAGCGAGGATGCCCGCACCGTGGTTCGGTGTTGCCACATAGCCACCCTCCTTCAGCAGGGTGTTGAGATGCATGATCCTTTGCGCTGCGGTCGTCGCGCCCTTCGCGGCCATCATGGATTCGAATTTCTGTCGGAACTTGGCCCATTCCTGTGCGTTGCCGTCATTGACTTTGAGCAACGACGTTGTCATTGCGGTGTCGTTGGTTGCGTCGGACGCATGTTCGGAGATATCCATTTCCATGCACATGTCCCTTGGGTACTCCTTCGTGTCTGGCCAACGCGACCAGGCAAGTGGTTCTCGTTGAGGCTCGGCTTGATTCATCCTCCTCGTATGATATTGTATTATTATATAATAGAATATAATATTATATGAGGTTTGAATTGGTTTAGTTGAGTTGAGTGTGGTTTGATGTGGTGTGATTTGGCTTGGTGGTACTGAGAAGCATCTAGTGTCAGGAAGTCGTTGTTGAGGTCATGTTTATGGGTGGATTGGCGATTGTTCAAGGCGCCCCAAGTTGAGTGTCTGCGCTCGATCCTGCTCTCTGTTTGCATCAGCGTGAATCGGTGTCTGGTCTTGTTGCTGCTTGTCTCACGTGCCAGAGTACGAGTATGCTTTGTGTCATGCTGCTCCAGATTCCTGTCACGTGATCGGTTGTCATGCAACTCTTCGCATGGATCTCTTTCGATTTCCATTTGCCTCTTCGACTCTCCGCAACAGCGGTGTTTACAGGGTTTCTGTCAGTATTTGTACGGGAACAGAACAATTGCCATCGCGTGTTTGGTTGCCTTCTTCGCCATGTGCGCGGGTATGAGTCACGAGAAATCGGGAACGCTCCTTGTGTTGCAGAGGATATGCTGACCATCAGACGATCAGACCCAGCCGCGGATCCTCATCCTCCTGCAATCTCGGTAATCCTCGGTTGAGACCATGATCCAATCTCCACTTTCGCCCAGAGCACAAGTTGCGTCCTGGCGACGTCTGCTCTGCCCCAAGGCATTTCATGCGTGCAAAAGTCCATCTGCCTGGCCGGGGAGTTGCATGTGGAGGACAAGTCAGGGATACCAACACTTCTCCAGGTCGCATCATCGCATCCGCAGAGTACCCATACGTAGAGGAGTTGCTATTTTACAAGTTTCAATTGCCGAGACCGTCCAGGTCATACCATACATATGTACTTACCCATTCCTCTTCGTGTCCAGCTGATACCATGGCGATGATGAGATCAATCCAAATCCCGGCTTGTTCGGCTCCACCAGACTTGACTCCACTCAATCCAGATCGATCAAGCACGTGATGTATCGAGCAACTCATTGGACTCTGACCACAAGGGACACGGATGAAATGGAAGAAAGCTGGGCTCAACTCACCGGAAATGTGCAGTAATCGAAAGGATGGATCCCACTGTCTGTTTTCCCACTCAACAGAATCCATTCGAATCCCTCCCTCCGGAACACCCAAGTCAGCTCAGCTCGTCTCATCTCAACTCTATCAAAACGGAACTCAGATCATCTCAGCTCATCTCAGCCGATGGAAGGAAGGATATGATATTGCCAGGACGCCTGCGAGTCAGCCAGCCAATGTGCCAACCACACGAACAGAATCAGATTCGGAGACTCCAGGCCGCCCACGTGGTTGGTAACCCAGAGTAGTGCCTGCCGTCCCCTGCGCCAGCCAACCCAACAACGAAATGTGTAAATCTGAACTGAAATCTCATATTACTGCGTCCTCCGCTTTCCCAGCGGCACGGTGTGCTTAGAAGCGGTCGTTGTAACCGCCTCCACCGCCGCCGCTGTATCCACCGCGGTCACTGTAGCCACCCCGGTCGCTGTAGCCGCTTCCGCCGCCACCTCCGTATCCTCCGCCGCCACCACCGCCGCTGCTGCCGCGGTTGTAGTCATCGTATCCACCACTGTAAGAGTTCACGAGAACGAAATCAGAAAGGTACGTGAAGAGATGAGTCGCTTGAAGACAACCGAAGGGAGAAATGGGTGCAATGTTCGAGTATGGGCCTCCAAAACGGGGGTATCAATCAGCCAAAGGATAGTATGGTATAATCGAGTCGAGGTATCCATCCCGGCGAAAGGGAGGGAACAGCAAAGCAACAAACGAACGAATTCGTGTGAATACTTACCGTCCACCACGATCGCCGTATCCACCACCTCTGTCGCCGTAGCCGCCGCCGCCACCGCCGCCGTATCCACCACCACCACCGCCGTAGCCTCCACGGTCATCGTAGCCGCCACCGCCGCCTCCACTGTAGTGTAATGTTGTGGAGTGTTGTAGAAGCAGGGTGCGTTGTTCGTTTGTTTGTTTGTTTTGTGTGCAAGAGATGCGCGATCAGGAGGGCGTAGAAATGCGAGCAAAGGAGCGCATCAACAAGTAGACGAAAGTGCGCAGGAAGGGATGTGAGTATCTTGTTGGCATGAAGTGATCAGTCATGTAGTGGGGTAAAATAATGGGCGCTCCGGAGCAAGTACTCCGATGCTGTTCCGGTCGCTGCTCCAAGACTTACCGGTCTCCGTAGCCACCTCCGCCGCCGTAGCCACCACCACCGCTGTAGCCGCCGCCACTGTTGTTCAAGATTGAATATGGTACACATGAGCATTGGGTTGAATGATCATGAAAGAATGGAATGGGATGGAGCGCAACAAAATAGCGAGGAAAGCACGAGAAGGATATAATGTGAGCTGGTTGTCAGAGACACGGACGCGTACAGACAAGAGTTGGTGTGCATGACGCTGAGAAGCGCAGCGTGACATAGCTCTGCACAATCCAGCACAGGATAGTCCTGCAGCGTTGATCAGCTCAGCGTAGAAACGGCAGGAACCAGTATGGATTCTGGCCATTCTTGTGTGGAGTGGTCTTGGAACTCACCCTCCGTAGCCGCCGCCGCCGCCACTGTAACCGCCACCACCGTAGCCTCCGCCGCCGCCGCCGCCATCATGGTATCCGCCTCGGCCACCGCCGCCAGATCCACGAGGTTGAGCCTCGTTGACGCGGAGTGGTCTTCCGTCGAGCTCGTGGCCGTTGAGCTTGCTGCAGGCCTGCTCGGCGTCTGCCGATGGCATTGTGACAAAGCAGAATCCTCGGACCTTTCCTGTGTCTCGGTCGGTTGGCATGAAGCAATCGGAGACTGTTCCATGCTGCTCGAAGAGGCCGCGGATGTCGCCCTCTGGTGTGTCGAAGGACAAGTTTCCAACGTAAAGCTTCACCTCCACCTTCCCGGCTTCGTTAAATCCACCGTTGCCGCCTGGACCCAATCCTGGGCGGCGCTCGCCCTTTGGTCTGGACTCGTTCACGCGGATAGTGCGGCCATCGAGCTGCGTCTGGTCCATCTTGTCGATGGCCTTCTCAGCAGCATCACGGCCGGCGAATGTGACGAATCCGAATCCGCGTGGACGCTGAGTGTGACGGTCGGTTGGGAGGAAGACCTCCGAGATGGTTCCAAACTGGCCGAACTCTTCTCTCAATCTCTTCTCGTCGGTCGCTGTGAACGTATCGATTGTGATCAAGTACGGGTCGGCGTGGGAGTTCGATTGAGATAGATCATCAGTGCGAATACGTACACGTGCACAGGTGCATGTACGTATGGATCCAAACCCGAGTCCCAGGAGAGTGCGGGCGTGTGTGTGGGTGTGCGGAACCGTTGCATCAAATCGGGAGGCGCGGAATCGAATCGAGTCGAGCCGAATGGATATGATTTGAGGATTGGAAGAGGAGACCGATGACAGTCAAGGAATGCATGAAGGAGAGGAGGGACGGATGGATGAATCGGTGGATCGATGATGTTTTCAGGAATGCGTGTGTCAACGTCACGAGTAAAAAGGGAACAGGCAAGAAGGTGGTGGGTGTGAGCAAAGGAGGCAAACCAGCAATCAACAAAGCAAATCGTGGATCATTGTGTATGACAGACACACAGCTGCAGTCGTGTTGTGCTGTGTTCGCCCAACGTCCAAACCCTCGCGTCAGTCGACAAATGTAACGTACAGTAATCCAGGTTGCCGACGTAAAGCTTCACCTCGTCACCGCCTCCGGCATCTCCGGCTGGGCCGGAGTTGTCACCGCTTGGTGGTGGGTTGCCATCGGCTGGTCCTCCGGCCGGTGGTTCGTTGCTCTGATCCGCATCAGCCGGTGGGGCTCCACGCTCCGGGGAGCGGGAACGGGAACGTTCTCTGTCGGCCATGGCGTGTATTGACTTTGTCTGCTGCTTGGTGGTTGGTTTGTGTATGTATGGTCTGTAGCTGTCTCGTCCAATTGCCCAATGATCACTGCGCCAAACGAAGATGCGATTTTCTGTGTTATGATGAATTTATGTCGTTTCCATGGCGTTGGATTTTGCCAATGGCGACAGCGTTGCGCACTGCGACAAAACGGCAACACCACCTGTTTGTCCTGCTTCGTGTCAAAACAGGTGGTCCTCCGCCAGCCAAAAAAAAAAACGGGCCGGAAATTGGATTGGTGATAGCGATACGGAGGGAGGACTGACGTGCGTGATGCGCCTCGTAATCAGCACAGCCACCTTTTCACGATAATACAACTATCCACCGACCAATGCTTCGCCTCCTCTTCACCTTCACCTCCATCTCTGTCCATAGAAGGTGGCTTACCAATCAATAGTGTGGAATCGTCGTTGATTTTAGTTTGTAAAAGCACCATACATGCAGCGCATGGAAACGCTGCATACGAGAGAGTCCAAAAATCGATGTACATGCACATGCCGTACGAGTATGTATGAGTATTGGGATCCCCATCGCTTTGAATACAACATTGACTCTGGCTTGCGCCAAGGAAGATGCTGGGAATAGTCGGGATAGCCATGGTCCATTACTCGTGCAGATTTGAGACACCTTGGGAAACCTGCTATTGCGGCACTGCCTTCGCGCCAACTTTCGTATCTTGCGTCGAGAGAGGGAGACCCACCATGCGACTCTTTGGGATAGCCCACGCCTCCTTCCGAAGAGCGATCTCGACCTTCGACAAGTAGAACAACAAACCTCATTGTATCGTGTTGATTTTCATCCCCTGTCTAAATCTTTAGTTTGCTATTTGCTGCTGCAGTGGTGATTATTGCTGCCACTGCAGTTGTTGGCGTTGCTGCTGTTGTTGGTGGTGGTGTGTGTTACTCCCTTCGTGATCGTGTGTCTTCGTCGCAATGGATTGGATGCGCCGGAAGGATCACTGCATCGGATTGTGACTTCATAACGCGGTCCCAGCGTGAGGTAGCGTTCACTGTTCCGATTTCCACTTGCGTGGGCCAAGGAAGAAGCTGCCGGATGCAGCTCCCGTGACGACGTCCAGGGCGATGCCTGCGCATCCACCTGCTGTGTTGCACTGGGCGGCCTGGAAGGCGGCGTCTTCATCGTCGTTCTGCTTCTCAGCAGCCGCACGCGGTCGCTCTGGTGTCTTCACGACCGACGAATCGTCTGCGATGGGGCTTGGGGCGCGGGCAAGATCGGCGCGTGGGGGGCAGAACTCGGAGAACAGCTTGTCGTGCAGGCTGCCCATGACGGTTCTGGATCCATCTCCGGAACGCACACGCCTTCGCTTACGGAAGTGCATGTTGTCCGGCGACCCTGGGCGGGTGGCGGTCTTGTGTTCGGCCGGCTTCTCCCCCTGCAGCTTCGGCAGTATCGGAGGAGAGTTCAGCATGCTGCCTTCACGACGATTGGCGGTGCTGTTGTTGTCATCGTCGTGGTCGTCTTCATCGTCCATCTTCATGTGGGCACCTGGCGAGTCGCCTGCCGAAGCTGCGGTTCCTGGTGTGTCTGCTGCGCTGGTCGTGGTCGAAGCGCCAGCTGGTGTGTCAGGTGCCTTGTCGGAGCCATCTGGGTTCTTGGCCTTCTTCTTCTTCTTCTTGTCGGCGTTGGTGGCGCTGCGGGTCGCTCTGACATCCAGCCCTTCCCGTAGGGCCTGCGATGTCTTGGCCTCCGCCTTGGCGTCGCCGACCTCGTAGAGGTGGCCGCTTTCGTCGTTCTTCTTCAAGAAACGGCCACCGCGCTTTCGGATGATGAGGACGATGGTGCGTGCCAGCAAGGGCTTCTCCTTGCGTCTGGCCATGAGGTAGGTTGGCTGGAATTCCTGCACAAGCTTGCGGAATCTCCTGTTTCCAATCTGCGAGTTCGTGCCTCCCCCACGGCCGAGGAGGACATCGAAGGCGTTGACATTGCCTGGTGAGTCGCATACTGGTTTGAGGGACGGGGGCGTCACCGGCTCCATCGGAGGGTCGGTGACCTCGAAGTCGATCTCGTGGGCCGCTGCTGGCAGGAGCATCCCGTTGCTCGCCTTCTCGGGCGAGATGGCCTTCGAGCCGTACCCGTGACGGCCCATGTCGTCGTAGCCATGCGGGCCTCTCGTCATGCTGCGGTTGTACTCCGGGTAGGGCGACTGGTACGAATCGTAGTAGCCGCCTGGGGAGTATGCGGAGTAGGAGGAGGGGTACCTTGGATAGGGCGATTCCGGTTGGCGGTGCGGCGAGTAGCCTGAGTAGCGGTAGTCATCGTAGCGAGATGGTCCGTGGCTGTCGAAGCTGCCGGTGCCGAAGGAGCTGCCGCTGTACTGCGGAGGAGCGCGGTAGTCGCTTCGTGGCGGTGCGTAGTGCGGCACATCCGGTGTTGTTGGGTGGGAAGGATGGGAGGCGTGCGAGTGATGGGCCGAGTAGTGGTCCGAGTCGAAGGAGTCTGCGACCACCGGCGGTCCGCCCCTGGGTCCATTGGGCGGTGGCGGAGGTGGGTACTGGTACTGGTGGTGTTCATCCTCCGGTCTGCCTGCGCTGGGTCCGGCTGGATGGGCTGCACCTCGCTGCGCCGCAGAGTACGGTCCTTCGCGCGGCGGCATGCCGTACCTCCGCAGCCTTGGCGGAGACGAAGCGCTCGTCACGGGTGCCTCTGGACGGCTGACAGGCGATGCTGGCGGGTACTGGTAGTGTTGGCGGGCATGGTGCGATGGTGGTCTCGTGGGGCTGGTGGTTGCGCCGGGCTTGTGGCTCGGTGAGATGACGTTGACCGCATCGGCCTGACTTCCTGGATGGGGGTAGTTGGCGTGGGGACTGTAGTGGCTCTGGTGGCTCTGGTGGCTCTGGGAGTGGTAGCCGTCGTCAAAGGAGCCCGATGGGTTGTATGGGACTGCGTACGGCGATCGGTGCGCGTAGTCGGCAGCTGGGTGTCGGTGCCCGTACCCTCCGAAGGAACCGGTGCTTGGGACGTGCGATGACGGTGCTCCTGCTGCTCCCTGCGCTCGGACGGCGCGAGGTCGGACAGGACGCGGCGGACGGAACACATTCTGGTCTTGCGATGCGCGAGGGGAGGTTCCCATCATGCTGTCCCCCATCTTGTCGCCGCCCAGGACCACCTCCACGCCCTCGTTCTCGGCCTGGCCTCTCATCATCTTGTCCCCGTTGTCTTGGCTGGCCGATGGCAGGATGCGACCGTCCTTCAGCACAGTCTCGCTCATTGTGGATGCCATCTTCTCGAATTTCCGCTTCTCTTTTCGTCTGCTTTGCTGCTGTTGCTAACAGAACACCAGTGGTGTTTGGTATAGGCCGTAGCTGTCGTGGTGGAGTATTGCTGCTGCTGTTGGTCCAACTCGAAAGGCTTGATGGAGACTCCGATCGCAGAATTATAGACACAAGGATCCCAAGGATAGCAATGCTGCGATTGTCGCGCGGATTGATGGCCAAGTTGTGACGATGATGGCGACGATGATGCTGGTGCGGGCACCCCCACTCTGGTACGATGCGTTGTGTGTTGCGAATTGGGAGCAGAGCACAATTCCGGGTACACTCGTGTATTCGTTGGATGCAGGAGGGAGGGGGCTGCCTTGCCTGGTCGACGAACAAGAGCACGCGCTGTTGCTGTTCCTGGCGATGTTGTGGCCCGTGTTCAGGGAACTCACAATAAAGTCTGCGTGGCGCCGTAATGGTTGGATGCAATATTTCATGGCGGCGCACCCCGCTGGCTGGCTCGTTCCAACAGATATGTTTAGAACGTGTCAAGTCACACGCGATGTCGCTGAGGGTATGTAGTATTTAGTCATTAATAAAAACCATATCCGAAAAAAGGAGGTTCGATTATCCGTTGGAAATGCACCACACGGTAACGCCTGCGTCCCCATCTGTCCGTTGCATAACGATGGGTCACGAAGACATCCACTGACACACATGCGAAGGAAGCATGAAGTCCCGCCCTCCTCGTCCCCCTGCCCGGCGAAGGCGGAGGATAGCAATCCTTCCAGATGCTCCTCTATCTCTCTTTGAATCTCCCAGGGCTCGCAAGATCCCACCCAAGAACGACCACGAGCAACAAGACAAGGCATGCCGATGACCCTTGCTTCACCTGACAGAACTGTCGATTCAATTGCTGCTAAACGAGTGAATCAAGATGCCATACGAATGGATGAAGACTGCATCTCACAAATCAAAGCAGAACCATGGAGGTGATGATGATGATGATGATGGCAATGCGACTAGGCTCTCTTGGCGCTGGATACTCATTTTAGTTTTTTCACAGAGTTGATGTCGCGATAGCAAGTCTACAGAGGTGGAGGAAGAGCAACAGAAAGCAGGAACACATGGGATGTCAGTTTAGCCACTAAATTTCCCCTCAGCTCAAATCGGAAGGTGGGAGTCGAGTACCCTAAGTAAAGATCCATCCCTGTCCTCGGATGACATCGCGTGACCCGATGGCGCAGCTTCAGGGAGGGATAATAGATCATTGTAGTACTCGTTCCACTTGTACTATTGTGCTGAGTTTTATCGCGAGTATCGATACACAATCCACAACACAGCACAGCACAACACAACGAGGGGAAGGAACGTTCTCCGTTGGGCTAACATTTTTGACGTGATTCGTAAAAGGCAAATTTCTCGTGGGTGCCTCTTCGAATGTGATTTGTGATGCGATGTGGTGTGGTGCGATTCTCCGATGGCCTTCCTCGGCTGTCGGTGTCTATGTTTTGTCTCCCGCATGAACCGCCTTGTCGTTGGCACATTCCAACAGACGTCCTTAACTGAATCTGCATGTGTGAACGTAAACTCGTTGGCTGTTGGGAACTGGTCGGTGGACTGCGCAGTCCATCCACGACATCATTCATCACAACACGAGCGGATGCCACCGATGCTTTTCATAAAATCCGCTTTTCTCCGAATGTCCCTCCCTTCTCCGCTCCTGTCTTCGTCTTTCCCTCCTCTTCCGCCAACCAAGAGAACGGCCCGTTGCGCTTCGTGGCTTTTGGAGCATTGTTCCCATGTGTTGTTGCTCCCTCGAAATATTCGCTCTCAACAACCGCAACCGCAACCATCGTCACGAATCCCAACCAAACTTACTCCGACCAACGGTCGGGGGGTTATCTCGCCTGTGTCGACAGTCCAGGCGAACATGCCGAACAACATAAAATCGTCGAGACAATAGAGGCCTATCGCATTTCACATTGGGAGTCCCACGGTACAAAATAACCTGATAATGATATTTTTAGAGGGGCAACATGCGAACTTCCCCCTCGGAAAGTGAAACTCGATTGCGTTTTAGGAGCCAAAAACGCAATTGAGTTTCACATTGCAGTCCCGGCAATCCAACCTTCCACGTGTTGGAACGAAACCAACGGCCAATCATTTCTCTTCATTTGCAGCAATGTTGAGTCGTCCTTGTCGTGCTATTGAAAATTTTTTGAGATGCTAGTGATGATGAAACTAGCATTCCGAATGAGGGGTGCATGGAGCAATAGAGAGTGATTGCGATGTCGAATATGCCTGTAAGCTTCACTTATGATATCCGCGCGCAAATAGCAAAGGCTCCCTTCATGATCCAGCTGAGGATTCTTTGCTTATATCCTATTTCATCCGATACAACATACGCGGCGTGTTGCTGATGCTCTGAGGATTAGTGTAGTCAGATACGACCAGGAACTTCGACCAAGGCGGATGTTCATCCTTTGGAGATCCTGACTGCCATATCGGAAGTCGTTGGTGGTCTCCAACCAACCCAACACGCAATCGCAATAGTTCTGCGTAGACTGCGTATAAAGCTTCTATTGGACAACAAACTGCTGATCTATCTCCATGATACGGTGATCAAGAGGTCTCTGCCATCATTATTCGCAACAGAGCCTTGAACAAGCCATGAATTATCAGGGACAAAATGCTTGCGCATACGTTACCGGACCTCTGTTAGTGGCAAAGTTGAGACAGAAGAGATGGCAGCGAAACTCTCACAACACGAAGCTCCTAAGAGGAGAAAGAGGGATGTGCGTTGCGTGCAACTCAGAGCACACCCATTAACGATCCTACCGTCCTTTGGTCTCAACAAGTGATGCGATAACATGCAACGAAGCATTCAGATCATAACAGTCTAAACTCGAACTCTATTCTACAGAAGAGAAGCCAATTCAGTCATGTTGGTCGTCGATATGTTTAGGTCACGAACTAGTCACGAGTACCAATGTGAAATCCGAACGTGAGTGCCACATGCGACATGAACACAGGGGTGTGAATGTGAAATGCGATAGGCCTCTAATGACGCTGGCTGCATCGAGGTGGTGGCTCCGCTCGTTCCTCCCCCCTGACGATGACTCCTTGCATTCTCAACGACTCTCCACTCGCAGGCCCGGTTCGTCGAGCAGCTGAACAGCCTCCATTGTGTGTGTGTGTGTGTAACTCATCTCGCCTCACCTGTTGGCCAAGTTCACTTCACTCCAGCTCAGTTCACTTCAGTTCGCTTCAGTTCACTTCTGTTTCACCCATGACCTTCGTGTGAAGCCACCTCTCCGGAGCGCAGGCACTTTGTTGTCACCGTTGGCATCGTAAAAGGATCAGTTACGCGCCACCATCTCATCCTCAACAGACCATCTTGTTTGTCCACGAGAGGCGCAGGCTGTCGGTATAATAGTAAACGTTCTCCAAAGTCTCAGACAGTCGTCTGTCGCCACCCATAGCAAACACATCCGTAGTCGTATGTGGTCGCATCCTCAAACAATGTCCAGATCCAATCATGGTCATGCGTCGTGAATGAACAAGGAAAGGAGGACAAACAACATGAACTGCTACACGCGACTACTATGGCAATAAGAATAATAATAACACTCTCCTCTCTTCTCTAATCTGCTTGTGTATGTATCAGAGTATTGGCATGTAGAGCAGCGAAGAGTCTTGTCTCCAAAGACGCAAGTGGTGTGGCAATACTCGCAGCATCGCCCACTGTGTGGAAACATCCCACTTCATTGCTCTGACTGCTTCTTGTTCATCCTCTGCCTGTCAACATGACGACGGGTACCAATACTATCTGTACTAACAATACTCTGACGGACGTATGTGCCTCACCTTGCCGACTTCACGACATCAGACCCAAAACACATTGACGGTCAGATGGTGA
The DNA here is from genome assembly GCA_026770025.1 of Craspedostauros australis. Lineage (NCBI taxonomy): Eukaryota > Bacillariophyta > Bacillariophyceae > Mastogloiales > Achnanthaceae > Craspedostauros > Craspedostauros australis. Next base: position 1,437,545 of record JAMXDE010000010.1, on the reverse strand, counting down.
GACAGCATGTTCATGGCCGTGGCAGCTGTGAGTGCTATACCTGCCGTTGTTCCCATGCGGACCAGGAACTGATCATCCGTCAGTTGATTGCCAACAGCGTTGCCGATTCCTGAAGATAACGACGACGATGACGCAGATGCAGTTGTCGCCGCGTTTGCGACAGAATTGAGCATGGCGCCACCAGCTGCTGCAGCGCCGTTGACCACACCATCGGTCGCCTCGGGAGTTGTTTGCACCGTGATGCCCAGTTCGTAGGCTGCGGAACCGTCGGCCGTGCGGATGTATCCCTTCGGCAACGTCAACTGGATGTTATCGACCTTGGAGGTTTCGATCTTCGCGCCATCCGCGATGCCTGGCACGTCGAATACGTTTCCCGACACGCCGCCCGAAGATGAGAACGTGTAGGAATCCATGTAGGGCAACTGCTTTGGAGTGCTCTGCAATATGGTTGCGTTGCGCGCAATCAAGTCATCATGCACGCGCTGCAGGAAGTCGACGGGATAGCCTGCCAATTCTGCAACATCCGTGGTCAAGCTCCTCCACAGTGCGTAGGAAGCGGCGACCTCCTCGCCGTTCGCGTTCTTGAGCGCCAGGATCATGGTGTACTTGGGGAGCTGATCTCGCAACGCCCACTCTTGGATTTGGGACCATGGCAAATCGTACTTGGTTTCCTTGTCATTCTTGGCATCATCCGCAGCTATCTTTTCCGTCGGCATCACTTGGGTGGCCTGGGCAGGCTGAACATCTCCCTTCATGGACGCCGTAAAATGCGAACGCGGTGACGCCGTGGATCCGAGCGATGTGATGCTTCCGACATTGCCCTGTGTTCTTGATGCAGGCCGAATCCAACCAACTCGTCGGTGATCGGCAAATGCAATCTCCATGCCGTGCTTGTGTTGGACCGCGGGAGCCCATGAAGCTGTTGATGGAGATTGGAAAGAGAGGGTGAGCATCGGCAGGGCAGCACCCAGCACCATGATCTTCAGCACCATCTTCGTGATTCCGATGGACATCATGATGGAATACATAACAGCAAGCACGAACGGAAAGTGTTTGCGGTCAGCGATGCAATCGAAGTTGTTTTGGGCTGATGAGCAATGTAAGGTAACGATGATGCGTTCTCAGTCCCAAGGAACAGGGCAAGCAAGGTAATGGTAATGGTAAGGGTAATGGTGATGATGGAGACGCCGTCTGTTTGATGTCAGCAACACGAGCAGCAGCTCTCGTTGAGGTTGCCAACGACACGTCTTCGTTGTTGGATCCGATGTGTTCTCTTGATGTGTTTTCTGTTCTGGATCTTTCATGTTCCAGGTCACATCATGGTATCGTGATGTCAGCAATCAATACATGATACCACCATCATGGGGTACTCAAGTAACATCAAAGCCGCGAAACAAGACGAAATCGTTTTCACCACGAAAAAGCGCGACAGGCGGAACAAAGGGAGATCGTTGTGGTATCTTTGGTGGTGTTGTTCTGTGACACGATGGGACACACACTTCCCCACAAACCGCTCCCCGATTCGTCGAAAAAGGCACCTGTTGGTGCCGATGCATTTGTTTGCCGTTGTCGATGGCTTCATGGTGATCGTTATCGTTATGATTCGTGGATACAGCACACACCAACGACTGTTGAGAGTGTTGGCGATCAGAGCACGACGCTGCGAGCAGGACGCGGCTTCGATCGAACCTCACCGTACTCGTCCACCATCATGAATCTAGTTCTACACATGGTACTGTCTGCTTGAGATGGAAGCAGTCGTTCTGGTTGATGTAACGTTTCGCACACAGCAAGTGGATCACAACAATAACCCAGACATAGACACAGGCACAGACACACACTTCCATCTCCGCCAAATATCACGTCTACCATCGCCGTTGCGTCTACCAACGTCCGCTCTCCATGTTCCTCTGTCTTCGATTCATCTTCGTGGCGGCCATCGCCATCCGCCCTGACGTCCATGTGGCTGGCGAATACGTCCATCAACCCGTCCTGCAGTTCGACTTCGATTCGTCCAGCTGCAAGAACGGTCAAGTCATCGCCAACACCATGGCCAACGCCGACGACGCACCGCCCGCCGTCACCTCCGTCACCAAGCTAAGAACTTTCGCCGCAGAATGCTCGCGGTTCTTTGGAATCGAATCAAGAAACGCCCATGGTCATCAGCACACCTCGTCCCAAGTTGATGCCGACTGGTCCTTCACATCGACATTCGTCTCGCAAGCAGAACCTGGTGATGGTGGCGGTGATGGCCTTTTGCTGGAGCTTTGGTTCGAACCCTTCGCAGAATCCTTTCGCGACTTTCCATCACCGATCCTGATCATCGGAGACAACGGAGGTATCATCCATCATGCGCCAGATAACGCGAACAGCCTGGGATGCGTCCAGCAACCCATCGATTTCCAGCTCTCCCAGTTCGGTCACAACGTCGAAGTATTGTTTCGGACAGCCGAAGCGTACTTCGAACCATGCCAGCGGCTGTTGTTCATGGACGTCCCATTGATTCCAGGACAGCTGAATCATGTCGTCGTCGCATTGCAAGATAAGCTGCAGCAGATCATCATCAATGGTCACGGCGGCGCTATTTCGCAGGCCGCCTTCGCAAATGACCTGTCTCATTGGAACGATCAATCGAAGCTCAGTCTCTTCCCAACGATGGATGTTGGATCATGGTCGGGGCGCATCTACCGACTGTCAATTTACGACCAGTACCTCGACGAAACCCAGATCCGGAATGACTTGATCCGAGGGGGACCGCCGGACATCCCCGCTTATGTTCTCTCAACCACTGTCACCGTTCCCGAACACATCACAACGGGCGAGGGTGGTTTGGACATCAACGCTCTGCAAAATGACTATCGAATTGATCTCCCCATCAAGAATGTGCCTGCTGAGCATCAGAATATGATCGACGCCTTCCAGTCCGATTGTGCGCACGTGCATCACGGCCAGCAGCAGCAACGGCAGCAGCAGCAGCAGCGGATCACCACACTCATCGTTGATGTTCCCGACAAGGGACGGTTGTATGCCATGAAGGACGACGCCGGTGTCACCAACCAGACCAACACCATCAACATTACCCACGTCCCATTCGGGCTGCCGACAAAAACCTCATCCAACGAATCCATATCGTTGAACAGTTCCATCAGTCTATTCTACATCCCACCACCCAATCAACACTCGTCGTTGCCTGGGATTCCTTACACTTCGTTCACAGCCTGCACCACAACAAGTTTCGTGCATGCAGGTACAGAAGACGCCTGTCAGCCAGCCACCGTGACAATCATCGTTGAGGATATCAACAACGTCCCAACTGCTATCGCTCGTCTTGCAGAGCTTCATCTCTGGGATACCGAGATCATCGGCAAGTCGGTGCAACTGAGCGGCCGGGACGACGATGAGAACGATTCCATTCAGATGATACAGATCACGCGAACACCGACGCGCGGGTACTTGATATTGAGCACCTACGATCGCACCACGTATCCGTACAAGCATGGCACCATCATCCATCCGTCCAATGCGACTACAACTACATTGCACTCCACAGCAATTGCTGTAGAGTACCGGCCACACTCGAATTCATTGCCCCCCAGCGATAGTAGCGGCATTGAAGATTGGTCGGATACATTCGCATTCCGTGCCGCTGACACCGCTGGGACATGGTCGGAAGAACGGATTGTGACGATCCGCATCTCCCCATCGTTGCAAGTTGACGCACCGACTCCAATCCTCACCACATCGCATCAACCTGCTGTTCCCATCCACATCGGCATTGAAGATCACTCCTTTCGCGAAATCGGCATCGAAGTAATTTCATTGCCCCAGCAAGGTCGGCTCTACTCGTACTTGGATGACGGCAATGATAACAACGGCGGCAATCAAGGCGTCAGCAACAATGGCCAGCCCGTGCTATCCAACAGCATCGTCACGCCGAAGTCCATCATCGATAACAGCATCCGTCTGTTCTACCAACCATCCTCCGACTGCACCGGCGACCACAATGTGTCCTTCCTTTACCGTGGCACCGTGCTGCAGCATCCAAACGAAACGACCACCGCCATCCAGGAACAGCAGATCCAGGTCATTTGCACGAAGCATTCCATCGCGTTATCACCCATCCAGCACAGGTCCAGCCACAACGCGACGATCCTTCAAGTGCAGCATACGCAGGGCGATGTCCGCGTTCTCCTGAAGGTATCTTGCGGACATGGATTGTTGACATGGAACGACACGATGTCATTGCAACGATGGTATCGGCATTATCCGCAGCGACGATCCGTGCTTTGGATTCAGCAAGACATGATGGGTGATAGCAACAACAACAACAACAACACCTCCGGGCTAGTGCTGTACCGTCCGAATGGAGCGCATCGCGGCGAGGATGTCATCGTGGTGACGGCGTACTATGGGTGCGACTTTGATGATGCGAATGAAGAAGATGCTGGTGCTTGGGAGATGCGGCTTGCGCGTGAATGCTACAACGCAACACAGAGCACTGAAATTGATGTGACGAGCGATGATGGCGATGGCGGCAAGCAGCACGAGGTCGGCAAGTTCCAATGGATGTCGTTGCCATTCACGTTGGGTCTGATTGTCTTGATGAAGCTGCAGGCATGGCGTCGCACCATCAAATGAAGGTGATGGCAGGAGACTCAAAGATTTGTCATAGGTATGGCAGGGTAGATGGCAGAGTCCCATTCATTTTCAGTCGTTGAGTTGTGAGGTTGAATCCCGACGTCTCCTTCCCTTCATCATGAATGCTGCTTTGTTTCAGTATTGTTTGTTTGTGCTAGAATTTACAGTAAAGGTGTTTGTTGGTATTTGGTGTGTGTGTGTGCGTTTGGTTGGTTCATGTTGATTGGATTGATTGCTGCATGTCGTTGCTGACTCGACCATGGTTGATCCATTTGTATCGTCAGGCAGCACATGTAGCAGCAGCGGCTTCTGCTTCGTGCTCGTTCGCGCTGACATCTCGCAGCCACAAAAGGAACACGCGCCTTCCCTCACTGCTATGACGTTCGAGGCCATGCAATGGAAGATGGTTGGCATCAACAGCACTTGTCGATGCATGCTCCGAAGGCTTTCAGTGTTCAATTCGTGCGTCACGAAATGCAGGTTTGGACGGGCGCCTGCCAATCCTTCGCTGCTGAGCTCAAAATGACGAGATTCGTGGCTGACAGCGGAGTGTTGCAGAGTATCGCATTGCATTGCTTTGAACGCGGCTGCCGCGCGTCATTCCGCATGTGGCTGCCGCCCGACCAGTCGTTCGCAAGCGCTGGCACGTCTGCTTAGGCCACAGCAATTGGGAATGTGCATGCGTTACTCTGAATGATTCCGACAATGATACCGAAGATGCCCAGGGCGGAAGCGAAAATTTCGACAATGAGGATCTTGACAAAGAGACTGGCATCCTGCGCATCAGCGATCGCACAACTGGATCCTGCCAGTCCGACGCTGACTCCGGAGGCGACGTTGGTGAGACCGACCGAGAGACCGGCAGAGAACATTCCGTATCCAGCGTAGTAGAATCCTGGGTAGTCCCATCCCTGCGGCAGGTAGAGCGACTCAGTCTCTGGGGCCTTGATTTTGTTGGTCAGGATGATGGCCATGATAACTCCGTAAATGGCCGTGGCTTCGCAGAAAATGACGCTGTTCGACCAGAGCCGTGCAAAGTATCATGTAATGTAATGTAACGTAATGTGGTGGAGTGTGGTGAATTGAAGCGGTGAGAAAGAGACGTCAAATCAAGTCAAACCAACTCCAATGCGGTGAACCGTTGCGTTTGCCTTGGGCTGCAGTGCAGTGCTTTGCGCCAAAACCAACTTACGAGATCAAGTTCTTGCTTCTGATGCGTGGTGCCTTGACGGCAGCACCCACCAGCGATGATCCTGTGAGCCAGATACCCCATGCAGCTCCGACGATGGACAGTCCAAGACCGAAAGCAACGCCGAAGCTGGCAAATCCGTACGGGGACATGCTGGTCAGGACCTCAGCCCATCCCTGGTTGCAGTATTCTGATTCGCATGGAATTGTCGACGACATGGTGAACTCGTTCTATTGTTGATTCTATTGATGCTGATGCTGGTGCTGATGCTGATTGTATTCGATGCGGATGGAACGATGGGGGTCACAAAGTGGATTGCAGGAGGTGTCTTCTGTCCTTGGTGGTGTTGGATGTTCAGTGCTTGCTGGTGGTTGGCTTGTCTTCCTTTGGTTTGGCTCTTGCTTTGGCTCCTGCCTCTCTTACCTTGGTTCTTGTCTTGTCTCTTCTGTCCTGTTTCGTCCCAGCCAAACGCAAATTCCTGTCAATGCAACGCCACACAACACGACAACAAGGAGAAGAAAGGAGGCAGGACCAACAGAGACAAGAAGCGGACACGAGGACAAACGCCATTTTGAGGGCGGAGAACGGTGAGTTCAAGTCTCATGGACACGCCAGCCACCTCTGGGTGTTCGCAATAAATGGAAGTTATTCAGAAGCGTATGTAATGAATACCCAATGCATGCCGGAGTGGTCGACCGAGTCGTCCCACCGCAATAAAGACTTCGCCTGGCCGGCATCCTCTCCCTCCGACAAGCGATGAGACTTCGCACACACGCAGCATGACCGTGTTCCGACGCGCGCCCCAAGCAAAGACGACTCACGCGCGGTAGAAACAAGAGGAACACACCGTGGCTGCGCTGCGCAACAGAACGAGAACAAACAAACACGCAGCAAAAGTCCCAAAGTCTTTCTGTTGCTGATGCTGCTTGTTCGCTGCGTTGCCATCATCATCGTCATCGTCGTCTTCGTCACCATCATCGACTCTTCGACATCGTCGACAACAATATCGTTGCCGCCGCAACCTGCCCCTTGATCTGATTCATTGCCACACCGCATCAAAGAACACGGCGAAGACCAATCTTCGATTCGATTCCATCGTGGACAGTCACAACGGAGTGCAACACGATACGCCGCAACTCACCGCAACGCAACGTGGAGGGAGCTTCGTTTGTCCACCAACGATAACCACAAGAAGAACCTGAAAGATGAGCGACGATGCACGACACACCGCCATGGTGGAGTTCCTCGGAACCTTCGCCACCCTCTCCGGCGCAGCACCTGCAGCCCTTGCCGACCTCAGCGACGGTGTCATCCTCTTTGAGGCTTTGTCCGAGATGTAAGTACTCTGCATGACTCTGCTGCTTTTGTTCCTTCGCTCTCCGGATTTTGACGCAAGTGTATCTTGGTCTTATTCGATGATTGAATGCTTGCTTGCTTCATTGCTTCTTTCAATGCTTGCTTCATTGATTGATTGATTGATTGATTGATTGAGCGTTCAATGGAGTGGGCGCGGAGGGACATGCTCACCTGATCTGTGACTCTGCACCCGCGAGATGGATCTGCAGCACACGGAAGGCACACCATGGGGAGAGACAACACCATGCGCCTCCATCATCAACCCGCAGCTGGGACAACAGATGGACAGCCAAATCGCAAATCGAACAGAACGGAGCATGGTTGACTAGAGCAGGGTAGAGCAAAGGTCACCTCATGGCATGCTCCTCCTCCCGCAAACAAGATGGCGCAAGAGCTCACTGAGGAGGAAACAGGCAACGGAGGCAGCAGCACCACAATTGCAATCATGCGCGCGAAACTGGGGGACACGAAGCCACGAATGACCCAGTGCGAAGCCTATGCGACCAACGAAAAGAGACGGTGCGATGCACTGCATCGTTCCACGCAAGGCGAACCACGACATGGCGATCATCATGACCATCATCATGGTTGTCGTCGTCCTTGTCATCGTCGTCTCCGACAGTCACGTCTTCAAGCTGTTGGCGGACTGAACGGCGCAAGATATCAACCCATTCAAATCCATCCAAATCGCTTCCGGATGCTCTGCATTACTCCATCCGCGCGGCATGGCGGTCATTCACAATCTTCATCTCCCCGCTGCTTCGCTACTCCGTCCTGCATTCATCTCCTCGCCTATCCAATTCCCCTGCTCAGCAAACAGTATCAAGAGTCCTGCAATCGACACATGCAACAAGTGTTGAACACCCGAATGTTCTAGTGTCACACCCTCATCCATCGCACTCGCCGTCTTCACCGCGCTCACCTCATGTCACCCCCATGTCACCCCATCTCGCTCAATTTACGGATCCTGCATACCGACGAACACATGTCGACATACACGCATACAAACATGCACTCACACTTCCTTGTTCATAATACAGATCTCAGGAGTACTTCGACCCAACCACCATCGCACGTCACTTGGGCGACAACTGGGCATTGAAATCATCCAACCTCCGAAAGCTCGTGCGCAACCTCGAATGGTTCTACCACGAAGAGCTCAAGAAGGATGCCAACTTCCCAGAGGTCACATCGCAGCTGGGAAGCATCGCGAAGAGCGCCGATCGTGAGGCCATCGCCTCCCTGGTGGAGCTTGTCGCTGCGGCAGCCGTCACGTGTCCCGAGAAGGGAGAATTCGTCGGCCGCATCATGGGAATGACGCCGGAATCGCAGCTGCAAATGAAATCCATCATCGAAGCCAGCCTTTCTCGCCTGGACGAGTACGAAGGCGACAACGACGAGGCGGACGACAACGAGATGGTCTTCGACGAGATCGCAACGGACGAGGCGAAGGACCTCGAGGGTGCCCTCTTCGACACCAATTACCTCAAGGCCGGTGCGGATGCGGAGAAGGAAGATCTGGAACATGCCCTGCTGGAGGCCCGCCGTGAACTCGCCCAGTACAAATCCCAAACCACCGACCTGCGCGAGGACACGGACAAATCCCATGCCAAGCTCCGCGCGTTGGTCGAGGACCTGCAGGACCGCCTCCAACAGCGACAGGACGAGCTCATCAAATCTGAGGAAGAGCTCCGTGACAAAACCAGCGCGTTGGAAGACATCAAATCCAAAGTCATGGATCTGGAGGAGGACAAGGCGCAACTCGCCGACGAGCTCGACGTGGCGTCCGCCAAGGCCAATCAGCTCTTCAAGGCTGAGGCCACCGTCATGGCCTACAAGAAAAAGCTTGAGGGCGTCGGCGTGATGAATCAGCAGATGACCGACCTCGAGGATCAGGCCGCCGGATACCTGCGACAAATTATGGACCTGGAGGCCGAAGTCAAGAAGACCAAGACCTTGCAGCGGGAGGTTGATCAGCTCCAGAAGAAGCTGGCTGCCGCCGTCAAGGACCAGTCGGAAAAGTCGGAATCCCTCAAATCGACATCGACCGAGCTGGTCGGCCTGAGGACCCGTCTCAACGCCGCCGAGGATGCCAAGAAGCTGTACGAAGAGGAGCTCAAGGAGCTGCGCGCCAAGCAGAGTGTGGAGGTTGACGACGTGGCCGGTGCTGTGGAAGGATTGGCCATGGATGGAAGCCAGGACGTGTCCCAGATGCGCGAGAAGACGATGCGATTGGAAATCGAAAACTCCAAGCTGCGCGAGCAGGTGGAGGCCCTCAACAAGAACGGCGGTACCGCTGCCTCGGCACCTGCCGCAGGCGGAGACGGCGAGTCGGCGAAGGAGGTTGCGCGACTGAAGGAGCTGCTGGCCAAGAAGGAGGCCATCAACAAGAAGATCGGAAGCGACAAGGACAAGCTGGAGGCATACACGAAGCGAACCTTGGCCAAATTCCAGGACAAGTACCTCGTGGCGCTCCAGGAATGCAAGGCCAAGTTGAAGGAGAAGCAGGACAAGATCGAGATCCTGGAGAGCCGCAGCGCAACCGAGAAGACCGCCCAAAAGCGCGAAGAGCGATTGCTCTCCTCGACCATCTACGAGCTTGGTCTGGCGATAATGCAGCAGCGACTCAAGGAGAGGTAAACTGGTCAATTCATAAGATTGATTTGTTTGTAGAAATTCAAGACGAAAACAAAACACACATTGGATGTATGTGCGTGTTTGTGTGTGTGTGGGTCGTACGTGTAGTGCTCTCATCCAACACTTGTACTCGTATCCCGTTCGTGTGAGATCGATGATAGCAGACAGCGTGATGATGGCATGGGACTTTGCATTGTTGCAGCCAACGCAAGACGATCAACTGTACAATTCAACTTGCGCACAAATGTTGCTCCATGCCGAGTCAAGAGTGTGTAGAACAGAACAGCTGTTTTGTGGATGTATTATGTGATGATTTGATTTGTGGATCGCCGGTGCATCTGTCTCTCCTTTCTTTTCTTCCTCCTCCTCATTCTTTCTCTGCCGCGGCATCCCATATGAGTACCATATACAGCAGCATACTCTGCTCCGTTGTTGGTTTACTTGGTGGCGCGACCTTCCACGCTGATGTTGGCGCTGCGTTGATTCTTGGACGCGGTTCGGCTCTTCTCCAGCATCCTCTTTGCCAAATGTCCCCGATTGTCCTTGGCGACTTGCTGCGTGCGGCGTTTGTCGACGTCGCCCGTCATGCGGTTCGTGGGACGCACGCTGTACTGGAAGCCCTTGCTGTAGGGCACGCGCACGCGGTTGATGCCGGATTCGTTCTTGCCCTTGACGCCGGACTGGATGAGGGAGTTGAGGTCCTGATCCTTGCCACCGCGATGTCCCGAGGCTGCGGCAGCGACGGGACGCGACTGCATGACTCGTTTCTGCCTTGAGATGGCTGACAATCCGGCGGTGCCACGCGAGTGCTGGACGCGTTCCAGATCACGCATGTTGCCGGACTTCTGGAAGATGGGGCGGCTCCATTGCTCGATGAGCTTCTTGAGCTCGCGCTTCATGTTGGGCGTTTCGCTCCTGTGCATGTAGAGGCTCATGACGACCTTGCCGAATTCGGACCGCTTGAGGTCGTTGGATGTGATGCCGCCCTCGCCGTTCATCATGCTGATGACGTGGATGACGCGCTGGCGCACGGTGACATTGCCCAACGTGCCATTGCGCAAGGGTTGGATCCATCGTTTGCACACGGACAGGACGTCCGAATCGAGCAAGGGGCGGAACATGTCACGGCGTCCCAGCACCTCGCAAACCTCCGTGAGCATAGTGAGCTTCTTGAGCGCCGGGCGTTTCTGCGCGATGGCCTCGTCGTCCAAGTCCGCGCAACGCTCCATCCTGTCGATGAAGGTCTTCGCCTCTTCCTCGAGCTCGCTGTACTTCTTCTGCTGCTTCTTCTTGCGCTTCATCTTGTTGACGGCCTTCATGATTGGATTGTCGGCATCCGCGATGGCCTCCAGCTCGGCCCGCTCCGACCGGCGCGATGACGAGGAGGAGCCGGCACCGCGGATCTTCTTCTTGACTTCCATCTCTTCCAAGGCTTCGCCGTGATCATCGAAGTGCTGGTCCGCGTACAGCTCCTGCAGGGCATCCTGATCATCGCCCTCCGTGTCGATGAAGTCGTTATCCTCCTGCGTGCGCACGTAGGTGGCGGAATCGTAGGACGCGGCCGATTCGTATCCCGATTGGCCGTCGTTGGCGGAGTCGCCACCGCCCTTCTTTCGCTTTGGTTTGGGGGCGTTGGAGGCTGCTTCGGCCCGCTTCTTTTTGGACAGGGCCTCCATGCGCTCTCGCTTGGACATGGGCTTGGCCGACGATTTCTTCGATGCTCCCGCATCCTCGTCGTCCGAATCGAACAACCCGCCGCCGTCGTCGCTGTCATTGTCGGCGTCTGTTTGGAAGGGTGAGATGAGATGAGATGTGGCGACATTCATGTATCGCGCCACGTGCGAACGTGAGTTCGAACACGAGTGCATATATGTGCATGGTACGAGTAGTGCAGTTTGGTATGAACACCGCCATGCAATGCAACCCAGGATGAAGATGACAAGTGCAATTTGTGTGAGCGACAGATAGGCAGATAGATATATAGGCAGATATATAGGTAGATAGGCAGACAGACATATATATATCTACATAGAGAGAGAGAGAGAGAGAGCATTCAGTCGCCAAAATGTGGCAATGCAATGCAGTGCCGTACTTGTTGGATACAGCACATGTGGAAGCATCGATGCTGGCGCTGCCACACTCACCTGGCACGTCGGGACGTTTTCGTTTCTTCAGGGTCTTCTTCTTCAGCTTCTTGGGTTTCGCGATGGGCTTGGTCTTGCTCTCGGCGATCAGATCGTCGGTGTCGCCACCGCTATCAAACAGATCTTCATCGTCGGACATGGTTGCGTGCGGCACTGCTGTACCGATGTGCTATTGTACAATGCGAGGCTGCTCAGCTCCTTCTCCTTTCTGCTATGGGCACTCGTCGGGGCATGCGTGTCTTCGTGTTCGTATGTGCGTGTGCTTCCAGAGCAACGCTTCTGCTGTTTGTGATCGTCAACGGTTGCATTGTGGGTGCCGCTCATTTGCGCGGCGTCGTCGCCATGGTCATCGTCTCTGCCGGCTTTCCGTTTCACTTTCTTTGCCTTGTCTTGTTTTGTTCCTTCTCCCTCCACAAATACACGAACGGTACCTTTGACGAACGAGTTCTCGACCTAAAGAACACAACTTGACGAACACATGGTTCACGTTGTTCGATAATGCTTTTCGTGCATATACTTCAAATAATACATTAAACACCGGCACTCCCAACACATATCAACTTCCAAGTTGATTTTCTTTTCATCTCAGACACCTACTGCACGAGCTATTGTATTCGATACCATCCGTCGTACTCTGCGTTTGAGTCTTGTTTGCATCTAATATCATTCACTCTCTGCTATACTTTAGATTCGTGAGTACTATATTGCATTGCAACAACGCATGCCTAAGCATGCTCGTACTGCCTCTAGATGCTCTTCATGAAGACGGAGTTGCTGCCCACCGCGGAAGCAATGTCGGCATTGGCACCACCGTCCTTGTAAGATACCACCGTCGGGATGGAGAATTCCTTCAGCGCATCCTTCACCGACATGACACCCATGGCGGATGATCGACGACCCGAGAATGGCAGCACGTCCGGCGATCGCCCGCACTGGCTGTTGATGTTGATCTTGCCGAAGACGGAAGAGAACTTGTCCACCAGCATGGTCGCCGTTTCGGCATCGTCGATGGTCGAGAAGATGCTGACCTGCTGTCCGTACTCTCCGTTCAGTCCGTAGTCGAGGATGGTGCCGATATCGTCGTACTCTGTCACGGGGATCAGGGGTCCGAACTGCTCCTCGGAGTACAGCTTCATGTCGGGCGTGATGGGGAAAATGACGGCGGGGACCATCAGGGTGGATTTGGCACCGCCGATGATGCTGCCACCGTCCTTGTTCATGACCTTGGCGCCCTTCTCCAGCGCATCCGCCATGAGCTCCTTCATGTACTCGATCCGTTTCATGTTGGGAAGTGGCGTGACCTTGGAGTACACGGGGGCACTGTCGCTGTCGGACGCTGTTGACTCCCATGGAAGACCCACGGACAGGGCCTCCACCTTCTTGGCGAGCTTCGTGGCGAAGCTTTCACCGTGTCCTTTGGGAATAAAGAACAGCTTCAGTGCCGTGCAGCGTTGCCCGTTGTAACTCAAGCTGCCGACAACGGATTGATCAAGCGCTGATTCCAGCTCGTCATCGTGGTCGTCTCCGAACATAGTTGGAAGGAACACCTGTTGCAATTGGATGCGTTGTGCAGTTTTGCATTGAGTGGGATAGGATAGATGGAAGGGTGCGTATTTGGGTCAAGATTTGAGATTCGTGAGAATCAATGGATGGTACGTGGCAAACATGTGAGACGGAGAGTACTTGAACATCGTACGGGTAGATCACCATGGCCTGCAATTGGCATCTCAAGGTCCCACCAAACCTCCAAATGCACACGTGCCCTATCTGTAAATGTAAATGTGAATGTAAATGGAGCAGACCACAGCAAAATGAATATCAAAGCACACCAAAGCACACCATGTCACACCAGGACACATCGTGACACATAACAACAGAGGCATGAAATGATCGCAGTCACTCACCGCCATGTTCTTGGCCTCCAGCTGCAAGAAGACCTTGAGGCGGTGCGGGTGCGGGTGCTGCTTGATGAGCTTGTCCGCCGCGCTGGAACCACCGATGAATGCCAATCCGTCCACGTCGCCGGTTTCCATCAACACGGGCATGGTATCGCGTCCGCGTCCCGAGACGAAGTTCATGGTGTTGGGAGGCAGGATGTCGGCAAAGGCTTGCACTGCAATTGAGGAAGGAGGAGATGCAAGGTGAGATACGTGAGAGAGCGTGCCTGGGGATATCAATAGGTATTCATAGGCTTCACTTTACCATTGCAGCAGTTGATCCGTCGTTCGAGAATACAGACAACAACGGCTGTGGTCCACGGCGATCTCGAACGACCCTGCCTCGCCCCACTCTACACCGCATCACTCTTCACCGCACTTACTCGTCAGCAAATGCGACAATCCACCAACCGTTGGCACCTTCATGATGACGATGTTGCCCATCAAAAGGGCCGGGATTAACGTCGCGTAGGTCTCATTCAACGGATAATTGTACGGACCCAAACACAGCAGAATTCCAATCGCCGCGCGACGCACGAAGGCGTGGGTGGAACCGATCGTCTTCCACTCCCCCATGAACTCGTCGTCGCTCTGAATCGTCTGGATGACCTTCTCGGCAAAGGTGACGGTGCGATCGAATTCTGATTCGGCGTCCTTTCGGTTCTTGCCGATCTCCCACATCAACGTGGTGACGATCTCTTCGCGCTTCGTCGTCTTCAATTCCTGCATGAGCTTCTGGATGAGTTCGATGCGCTGGGCGAGGGAGAGCTGGGGCCAAACACCGGCGCCGCCCTTCCAGCCGAACTTGGCATTCTGCAGGACCCGCAAGGTCTGGGCCTTGCTCATTTGGGGGATGGCGCCGATGATCTTCGGGTCGATGGCATCCTCGCCATCACGCTGCGAACAGGTCCTGGTCTCCATGCCGCTGGCGCAACCGTAGACCTTGGAGATGATGAAATCATCGTCGATGGCGGTGCGGACCTGTCCATCGAGAACGTATCTGGCATCCACGTAAGGTGCGTCGATATCGGCATTGGTGTTGACGCAGGAGCCTTGGTCATCGGCAATTCCTGCCGTCACGACAGTCGCTGCGCTTTGCAAGCACGCGATCAGCAATGCGGTGGCTCTGAACTTCATGGTCGGCTGTACTCAAATGCCTGTTGGTGGGTGAGCACACGGCGCAGTTGATGTGTGTGTGTGATTCGATGCGATTTGATGGGTGGAACGAATCAGGATCTTGTTCTCTGTGTTGGTTTGGGCGGATGGATGGATGAGTTTCCTGTGAGAAGATCTCGATCGGCGCGAAGTGACGGTCGGAAGTGGTGGTCAGTCATCTCTTTCATTTTCGAACGATGTCGAACACTGTGGAAGCTGTCATTTGTGCAGAAATGAGTGACGCGTGTAACTAGAAGTCCTCACATCACCCCATTCTCTCTCCACAGAGAGAGAGAGAGAGTAGTTCCGCATCATGCGTGACACCATACGTGTACATACGACTACTACACCTCACGCACCTTCTAACCTCCGAGCCATACTTACTATACAAAGTTAGCCGATCGCGCTCTAATATCCGTCCAGTTGTTTGTTGCAAGGCATACTGCGATGTGTGGAGTTCCTGCGCACTACGAGCTACCCAATGGAAACAGGAAATGGAGTCTATCTACCATGCGTAGTACATACGTACGCCACATTCCGCATGACGAGTACTCTACATAAATAGCGATCAGTCGCAGGCTTCGATCTGTTCTTGTCCAATGCTTCTCTCAACTCCAACTATTCTGGTTGGCCTGCTGCCATGCATTCATCCGTCTGGTCACGCGCATGGGTGCCTGTTCGTAATACGATTCCTGCTGCGTCGCCTTTGCTGGCTTTGTTGCATCCAAGTACGCTCTCGTATTTCTGACCAACAACTCCAAGCCAAGCCAAAGGAAGCCCAACGAGGTTGCATCTGCAGTCGTTTGAGCGTGTATGTAAGTGCGTTCATGACGATTGAACAAATATCCAATGAACGAAAGGGAGAGAGAGATGAAGGAGATGAAGGAGGGAAGCATCGAGTTAGCCACAGCATCATCGTAATTGTCACCATTCTTGCTCACATCATCATCGTCAGTAGCAGCAGCAGCAGCGACGGCATCACCTACTCTTCATGATATCAATGAAGATCGCTCGCGATGCGTGAGAGTTCCAAATCCCCGACACCGTCTTTTCCAGCGACTCCAATTCGATGTCACGGCGCGTGTCCGCATTCGCTAACATTTCTTGTGCCGACAGAGTCTCTGCCGGGCCTCCTATCAGACCACCCGTCAATTCGAAGAAGGCGTTCTCCAGCGTGAGCAATCCTTCCCGTACGCTATGGAATTCGAATGTGAAATCTTTCATTGAGGATATCCACGCATTGCGGTTGGCACCGCGACCACCCCAGGTACTGTCCAGGAGCCGCTGCTTCAGCTTCGAGTACATCTCTGCCTCCTTCTTGACCATCATCTGCGCGAATCGGTACGGCGTCATGGCCTGCATGGCGTCCGCGGCGCGACCGCAAAACCGACCCATCGAATTGCGGTAGGCAAGGTAACTCGCATCGTTCTCGAAGTAATCCGCGTCCGTTCTTTGCATCTTGGCATACCGGCAGATGCTTTCCAGCAGTTCAGTTCCCTTCAGCCAAGCAATCTTGCCTCGGTCGCATTTCATCTTCCACAGCGGAACCATGACGCTCCGCATGGTGGGTTCGAACTCATCGCCATCCGGTTGGATTGGGATCATCTCGGGACGGTACTTCCAACCCACCACGGTTCCGTTTTCGTACTGCGCGACCTCTCCATCCTTCGTGGTTTGCGCAATGGTCCGAGTTCGCACCTTTTGTCCGATTGCCGTTGTCATGTTCGCAACATGCTTGGTACTCACGATGTTGGAGGGATGAGAACGCTGTTCCTCTTCGTCGATGCCCCTCTTCAGTTTCTGAAACTCCTCTTCATCACCGCTTGGCATCTCGCTCGTTTTGGATTTGGCAGAATCGGCTGCTTCAGGCTCACCTGCCTCCTCCGACTGTTGCTGCTGCTCCTGTTCATGTTCCTGCTGCTGTTGATGATGATTCTCTTCTTCATGGTGAGGGTCGTGGTGCGCGGTCGTCGTTTCCACGGTTTCCTTCAACCGCTGCTTCAAGCTGCCTTCTCGCAGTCCTCTCGCGTCGAGCTCCTTGATGACGGATCTCAGCGATTCTTCTGTGGTGTGGCAGCCCCAGTGCCGGCTGGCTAACGTCGAAAGCTGGCTAGATGGATGGTACTCCTGTCTGTTCACCATCTTTTGCGTGTCCGCGATCTCGACCGCTGGATTCTCGAGTGATGGGAAGAAGTCTTCTTCCATGTCCTGAGGACCGATCGAGATGGATGCTGGGTCGGCCGTGAGACTGAGGAAGCCTTCGGATTTCGTCGATGTGCCGTTGCCGTTGCTGCTGCTGCCGTTGTCTCTGTTGTTGCTGACATCATAATCCGCCTCAACCCAGACATGGCCTTGATCGCCATGCTCGAAGTGCCAGAAACGATTCCGAACACGATCCATCCCAACAGGCAGCGTCCTGGTGAAGCACCGGTTGAGTTTGGTGATGAGATCCTTTTGCGCATCCGCCACGCGTTTTTGTTGCTTCGCGCGTTCCAGCTCCACGTGAGCATCCTTGACAGTGTCGAGGGCCCAGGCGGTGCGCGTCCCCGGATCCACGGCAAACAATTTGGCTGCCTTGGCCAGGCGGATTGCATTGCGGAGACTCTTCACTGTGCCATCTGCGATGGAATCCTTCAAAGTTTCGATCGCCACGTCTCTCTCGTATTGCAAGCCATTCTTGGACTTCTTCACACGATTGATCTCTCGTCGGAGCTTGTCGATCGATCGTGCCGTCGCCCGCTCTGTGGCCGGGTCATCCAAAGCCTCTTCACCGCCGAGGTGTTCCAGATCTTGTTTCAGTGCCTGCAGATCCTGCTCCTCTCGGTCCAAAATATCTGTCATGGTCAAAATCTCCACGGAATCGGCATCGAAGGCGGCAGCCTCCTGGATCCTTTCCACGCGACCAGTCACCTCCGTCTTTTTGAAGCTCTCCGGTCCGGGCAGAGCGTCGTAGTCGGTCTTGATGTCCTCATCAAATCCGATGATGTCTTCGTCGGTGAGAGCGTCGATATCCTCCTCCGTCAATTCTTGGCTGGATGCGTTGGCTTGCCGAATCTCTTCGCGCTTCTCCTCGATAAACTTGGAACGGATCTCGTCCGCCAAGTCCTGCCGTGCCGCTGCTTCGTCAGAGGCTGCCTTCTCCTTCACCTGCTTCTTGGTTCTGCGCTGCTCTGTGTCCAGGGCCTTCGTGGCGCTAATGCGCTGGTTGTGGTTGGAATCGACGACGCGGAAGACCTGCACGGTGTCGTAGGCAGCATCGATCAATATCCTCAGGATGCACAGCCGGGCTTCCGTGGACAGCTCCAAGTAATTCCCACCCTTGCAGAGGAAATCGATCGCATGGTGCACGCTCGTCTCTTCGCCATCCGCCGCGCAGAAGCATTCCGAAAGCGTGCGTGCTGCCGCCATCTTTTCTCTTTGGTTCCGCTGGCTGATCGTTACCTGCGGCAGATCGTGGTACTGGCGCAGACTGTCATCCACTTCGTTCCGTAGCCGTTTGTAGCGATGCAGTATGCGATGAGCGGTGGCGCCGGCCATGTGCGGCCAACTGAAGGGATTGAGGAGCTCGAACAATGGTTTGGCGGGCGGGAGGAGCAGATCGACGAGCGTTGGGAGCGGCGGTTCGGGGATGGCGGATGCGGGACGATCCTCCGACTGGAGATGGAGCGCCGTCTTTTCCGTGGTCTTGGTCGCATTTTCTTCCTCATCGGATTCGTCGTCGCTGTCGTCATCGTCGTCGCTCTCCAAGTCTGAGCCAAGGTCATCCTCGGTCACAGCGATGGTGGCTTTGCTGAGTTTCTCCATCTTCGCCGTGACTTCCTCGACGGTCTTGGCACGCTGCTTGAGAGCCGCACTCTTGGTAACACCACGGTTGAAGAGATCGGGACGCGCCTCGCGGACATGATCAACCAACCAGAGGACCGCCCTGCGCATGGCACCGGCATCACTGGACTTGGCAAGCTTCAATGCCTTTCGCAGGTACGCCTTGACGTACTTGTTGTCCATGACGGAAATGGCCAACTTGATGGATTGCTGGACGCTCTTGAGGTCCTTCGATTCTTGTCGGACTTGGCTCAGGTTCTGCATCCAGCTGGTGGTGAGCAGGGGATCTTCATTTTCCGCAAGCAATGCATCAAAGTCTACCTTGATGACTGGAAGGTCCGTCTCCGTCTCATCTTTTTCCGCCTTCGCCCCCATGCCCATCTCCGCCTCTTCCACCGTCTCGAGGATGCTCCACCACCAATCGTCGCTGGATGGATCATCGATGAGAATGCGGAGCAAGCCAATGTGTGCCTCCGCGAGGTATACCGGGGGCGTGTTCAAAGCATCGGCATCCGCCAGCTGCGCGGCAGGTCGATAGGTCAATGCTTGAACGAAATCCACCAATGATATCGGTTGCAGATGCAGCAGCCTCGAGAATGTGCACAGAAAGTCCCACGCCATCAATACATCCGGCACGCAACCCTTGGGGATATTCTCCAAACCCACAAAGTCAGGTTGCCTGTGCCCAGCACATCGCTTGAGCGTTTTGGACGTTGTTGACACTGTTGCTGCTGCTTCTGTTGTTGAAGATGACGTCGTATCCGCCTGCTTCTGCTGCCGCTGATGTGGCTGCACGTCTGCAATGAGCAACGTATCTTCCACAGGATGCGTGGCATCCTTTTCGCCCTCCATGTAATCATTGAGGTTCTTGGTTGCTCTGGTGTGTTGCTTGCGCAGACGATCCAAGTCTTTGCGCAGTCGCTTCTTCTCTGCCTCGATCTCTCTGGAGGTGATCTTTTTCGTTTTGATGGTCCTGCGTCGGATGGTGCTGTCTTTATCCTTGATGAGGGTGAAGAAGCGCCCAACCTCCAGCATGGATCGGAAGCGTCGGTTCTGCTCGTTGTAAAAGTTGGTGTCGTAGCGTCCATCGGATGGTTTGCGCGTGACGCGGCATCGGAAGCTTTGCACCATCTCCGGCGTGCCGCCATTCTCTGTGATGAAATTGGACAAGGCCTGCAACGCATTCTCCTCTCGCTGTCCCAAGGTGAGATCGCCTTGCTTTGCGGCGCTTTCGGAAGATGTCGAACGTCTCTTGTTCCTGGCAGCCGCGTTGTCGCTCGCGGCCTTCCGCTTC
Source organism: Craspedostauros australis (assembly GCA_026770025.1). Lineage (NCBI taxonomy): Eukaryota > Bacillariophyta > Bacillariophyceae > Mastogloiales > Achnanthaceae > Craspedostauros > Craspedostauros australis. The sequence continues at coordinate 1,417,373 of JAMXDE010000010.1, read as the reverse complement.
TTCCCGACGCTCTTGGCAGAATCGTCGGCGGGTATGTGCTCGTTGCAGAGCTTCGACAGCGACTCATCGATCTTTCCCAACCATTCCGAAACCTGCTTGAGGTGATCTACGGCCAGCTTGGCATTCTTGAGCTTTCTGTTCGTGTCGAGGGTAAGTTTGTTTGTGTGTTTGATTGGATAATGGATTGGATGGTGCAGCGCAATGCAATGCATTGGTGAGAAAGATGTTGGCATAACATGATTTGCAGAGGACAAGAGAGTTTTCAACCAAAAAATGAGACGAATCTTCAAATGCGTTCATGATGAGATGTTTGAAGAGCGTGAACACGATGGGTTCACCATCTAATAGCCCCCTCGAACGTCCCTCCGGAGATTAGCACCATCCAACGCTGTACTCGTAGTTGGGAATGTTGCCGACATGGCATCCAGTTCGCTCAAACTCAACAATGAGAGAACGGCCATCAGCCTCCGCAGTAGCAGCGAGAGCAACGCAAGAGACGCACCGATGAATGTGCCGATTGTAGACTCCTCCGATGTCCCTGGCAAAGTCCTCCCAGCCATGACGTCCCAATCGGTACTGAGCGTTGTCAATCTTCTCCCCGATCTGCGACAAGCCGATGATGGACGTTGCAGAGGACGGCTTGACGTCCTGAAATGGCTTGGAGCCTGACAATCCCCAAGCATTCGCCAGAATCTTCGACAGCCGTTTCTGATGCTTCCGCCTCTTCTTTTCTTTCGCATCCTGATCGGCCATGGCGGGATGCGTTGTGGAATACAGTCAGGTGTTGTGTATTGTATTGTTTGTATTGTACAATACAATAGAGGAGAGTAGTGCCGTACTGTGTGGTGCGTCACGTTGTCGGATGGGATGCACGCTGTCGCCAGTCCAGGCAGAGTACCCCTCTTCCTATTAGTGTTCGTGCAGGGTATCTCCAATCCACGCGCGCAAATTTCACTTGGATTGCGGCGAATCAGTGAAGTTGGTGTTGGTTGGTGGTGATCAGTGTTGGCGTCACCCAACGCCGCGGTTCCTCCATTTTTGGCCTTTTGTTCATTCCGCCTTGTGTCGTGTGTCGTTGTTGTGCTTGTCGTTGTTGTTGGATGAGCGACTGATTCGACTATGTTTCAATGGAACAGCCATAGTTTGGAGGTTAATTCGGTCACTTCACGCATATTTACACAGACAGGAGTACACTCCAAGGCCAACACACAAAACGACCACCACGATCGCAATCTGCAAAATCTTGTGTTGTTTTGCGCGTTGTGTCCACGCAGATCTTGTGGAACATTGCGCAGCTGATTCGTGTTTCATTCGCTTCGTGATGTTGCTGTTGCCGTTACTGCTGCTCTGTGTTGGCGTTAGTTTTTGGTACGAGGCGACCAGCGTCGCGAGTGCATTGGTCGCTCGGTCTTCGCTGTTGTGGTGCGCGACGGCAACATTTTGTACGCAGAAACTCCGTAACAATCAACAGCAGCGGCGAAGCAACAAGAAACACAACACGACACAACACAGCGCAACACGACACAGCTCAGCACGGCGCAGCACCAGCCCGACACAAACAGGGCAAAACACAACAGGAGATCCAAAGCAAGATGATATCCAACTTCTTCGTCCTGTCCCCGAGGGGCGACACCATCATCGCCAAGACCTACCGCAACGACAGAGGGAATGAGGGAGCGCACGAGCGCAGCCACACGGAGGCCTTCTTCCGAAAAATAAAATTCTGGAACAGCGACGATGTCGAGGGAGGCAGGAGCGAAGGCGCCAAGACCGACAAGAAGAAGGGCGATGCGCCGCCGGTCTTCATCATGCCCGATGGGCTCAGCTATATCCACGTCAAGAGGAACGGTCTCATCTTTTGCTGCGCCACGGCCAGGAACGCCAGTCCGACCACGATCATCGAGGTAAGCCAAAGCCGAAACCCGAGGAGCAGCATCGCAGGAAGATACTCATGGAGCGCCGCAGCTCACGGTTGTTTTCTGGTCGCGAGACGCAAACATCGGAAGAGATGACCCCAACGTTCCACTTTTTCAGAAACTACCAATTCCCTATTCCAACGCACAATTCCTGTAGTCGTCCTCTTCGCTGCTCAAATACCGCAATCCCTGGATCGTTCCCTCACACAAAATCCGTCTGCTCTACTTCACTCTCTCTACTGCTCTCTTCTGTTCTATTCTGTTGCCACCATACACCACACACTCTCGCCCTCCAATTGCGACACATATAACTACAACGTACACACGCACCATGACATTGTACTCATATCATACCACATGCCTCGCACAACTACAACGGCAATCTCGACGACGACAACTACGACGACAACATGAATTGATGACCATGTCCCATGCTCCATACCTCATGTTCCGTCTACTTTGCGATGCCCATATTGTATCTTGCAATGATACCGTGTAAATACTCGCTTGATTATTTGCTGATTTGCTCATCGGCTTGTCCATCGACCTGTCCATCGACTTGACAGTTCCTTTCCACCATCGCGAGAGTATTCAAAGACTACTGCGGGACGCTATCGGAGGAGGCCATTCGGAAAAACTTCATCCTTCTCTACGAACTCCTCGATGAGATGCTCGACTACGGCTATCCACAAATCACGCGGACGCAGAATCTCAAGCTCTGCGTCTACAACGAACCCATCGTGGTCGATCCGGTCACATCCACGGGCAACCTCGTCAACCCCAAGACGGCCTCTGCCAACGCCGTCCACAAGCCGGTCATCTCCTCGGTCAACGCGAGCGGCAGAAAGACGGACGCCAAGGGAACGCAAAAGAACGAGATCTTCGTCGACATCCTCGAACGGCTCAATGTCCTCTTCTCCAACAACGGATACGTCCTCAACAGCACCATCGACGGATGCATCCAGATGAAGTCCTACCTGGCCGGCAACCCAGAACTACGCATGGCCCTCAACGAAGATCTCAGTATCGGCAGGAACACAGGATCGTACGGATCCGTCACCATCGACGACATCAACTTCAACGACTGCGTCAATCTTTCCGAATTCGAAACCACGCGCACCCTTTCCTTCATACCACCGGACGGAGAATTCGTTGTTCTCAACTACCGCGTCACCGGCGACTTCGCCACTCCATTCCGCATCTTCCCGTCCATCGAGGAGGTCGAGCCGAAGAAGCTGGAAATCACCATCCTCATCCGAGCGGACATGCCAAGCAACCACTTCGGCGCCAATGTCTCCATAGAAATGCCGCTCCCCAAATGCACAGTGTCAGCCCAATGCAGCGTCATCTCCAGCCCAGGAACGGGCCACACGAACGCCGAGTTCGTCCAGCGGGACGGCAAGATCTTGTGGACGATGAAGAAATTGCCAGGCGGATCGGAACAGACCATGAAAGCCAAAGTCACCCTCAGCCAGCCTTGCACTTCCCAAATAAGACGGGAGGTTGGACCCACCAACATGAATTTCGAAATCCCAATGTTCAACGTCTCCAACCTCCAGGTCCGATACCTGCGTATCGCGGAGCACATGGCCGGATACACCCCCTACCGATGGGTCCGATACGTCACGCAGAGCAACTCTTACGTTTGCAGATTGTAGAAATTACCGAATGGCGATATAAATTGAAATCAACACCAGCAACAATGACAATGACATGGAGTTGGATGGGAATATCAATATGTATGCGTGCTACTCTCGTACTGTGTTACCATACATACCAATATGCCATTATAGTTGAGTACAGAATGGAGAAGTAGCGCGTCGCTGTCTCTGTTGCCACGCGCACGCGCTTCATTCCTCCATGTGTTTTCTCCCTTGTTTCATTTCGCGTCTGTGGACATTCGTATCTTTCGACACATTTTTTCATTGAAGAGACTTTGTGTGTACCTGATTCTTCCACCTGGAAACGAAATGCCAACAAGGTTTCTCTTCCTTGCTGACAACGCAACACACCTCAACACTGCGTCACATTCATTCATTCATCAGACTCCCTCACAAAACCAGCGCTCTGCATCGTTCCGACAGGCCACACTTCCATTCGAGCGCCCCAACACAACCAAGAAACGATGAAGACGACAACAGCAGCAGCATCGGCGATTGTCGCCACCGCTATCCTGTGTGCCTCCTTGCAGTTGGTGCACGGTTTCGCACCCGCCGTTGTCCCAAGGAATGCCGCCCACATCACCAGTCTATCCAGCAGCCCCGGCGATGCATGGAGTGGTGACGTTGTGCAGGGTGGTGACATCCGTGGATGTTCCCTCCAGGCTGTGGGAGAACAGCCAATCACAGAATGGATCGTCAAGATTGACGGGTGAGGCACATCGTTTTGTGTACAGGCATGGTTGTCGCAGGCAATGTTGAACGATGTGGTTTCGCCACTTTGCATCAGAGCTCATTTGTCTTCATTTTCATCTGCGCAACTACTCACACTCTGACCAACAAATCGACCATTTCATGAACAAATACAACACAACATTTCCAAAAACAGAGTGGAAGCCGACTTGGGAGGTTTCAGCGAAGTCATTTACAAGAAGATCACCAGCGATGCCAAACAACAGCGATTTCAGGGATTCCGTCCAGGCACAATCCCACCGCACCTGCAGCCAACCTACCGCGCCTTCACCATGGATGAATGTGCTCGCGAAACCGTCATGGAGGCAATGGCACAGAACAATGTTCGTACCTTTACGGATGCACGTACCGATATGACCGTGGAAAGCGTCAGCATTCCACCTCTCGCGGCGAAGAAAGGCAGAAAGAAGGGCGGTCGCAAGAACAAGGGTGGGAAGAAGAACAAGAAGGTTGCGACCCCGGAGTTTTCTGGCTTTGACGCTGTTTCGGATCAGCTGGATGGGATCACGAGAGAAGCAGAGCCGGAACCAGCCGTGGAAGTTGTGCCACAATGGAGAACGTTTGACACAATGCAGGAAGCCATCGATGCTGGATGGAAGGTGCGTTTGCGAGAATTAACAATGCAGATCTCTTGATGCTCTTCATGTGTATGCGTGCGTGTGTTTGTGCTGCTTGCAACTGCTTCCCAATACGAGTGCAATTGCAAGACCAACCATGCAGTGAATATCAGTTCTGACGCATCATTGATATCCACACTCACGCATTCTCACACATACTTGTACTCGAACGTTGTGAACACATGATGCTTTCGTCCTTGCCTCTTCCAATGTGCTCCACTCTCTTCTAATCGAATTATTCTCATTTCGCAGCCTGGTCAATCCTTCAGCTTTGTCGCCAAGAATGTGAGAGGACAGATGGTGAAGGGTGACAAGGACTTGACAACAGAGCGGCCGTTGGGATTGAACTACTAAACATGCCAATAATGGACTGAGCACTCGTGCTGCTGTGTCGCTGTGCCATGCCATTCAAACAAAGATGTGCACACACATTTGCACATGAGCGCATGAGTGAGTGAATGGACGTAAGAGTATGCCACTTGCCAAGGAAGCGCGGTAGGCCGCTTGCTTGCTTGGTTGTTTCTCTAGATTTGGGAGCATGACGCTGCGGTGGACACATGGATGAAATGCTGTCGAGACATGGGCTAGATGCCGAGACACACATACTCGTACCTACTCGTGCATACCAAAGGCACCGGCTGTCGCCGAGTGTGTTCTCTCATTCATGTGTTGAGGTGCGTCGTCGTCATTGGCGGAGTCAAAGTAAACCAGTGAGATGGAGGGTCCAAAGAGATTTTGAGAGAACGACTGGAGAGATGCTTCGAGCATCGCTTGACCAGAATCCTTTTCGTGTATCCTTTCGTTGGATAGAGTATCCGTCGCTTTGAATCTCGCAGTCGCAATCTTCGATGACATGTGAAGTGCGTTGATGGTCAGGAAGGAACCGAAGGTGACGTCCGCGCTGAACACTATTATAGTATACGACTGGTACGAATGAAGGAAACTCGCAACAGAACGACAGTCGTAACTTGTATCTTGGTACGCGTACTTTACAGCAGCGCACATCACCAGCTCCGCGGCGGACCCTCATTCGTCTGCTGCATGCATGCGCAGCCGTGCCCGCACATTCAGTTCCCCGATTCGTTCTGGTACATTGATTGAGGCATGCCGAAAGTCCTTCGCCAAGATGTCATCAACACGGTTGACAGAGCAGAATCCAATTCCCACAAGGGATCTTGTCGCCGACAGCATCCAGAACCAGGACCCGCCAATTCGATGCGGCTCGATTTGGTTTAGATTTGGATTCGAATTGATTGCCGTCGGTCATGCTCAAACCCGCAGAATTCGTGTGCGTCACCGCCCTCTTCCCATCATCCCATGGGCGCCCGATTCGTGCGTCCAATGCGAATCACGCCACGGCGCAACTCCACTCAATCCCAGACTGCCTCCCCGTTCTCGTGACGAAATCAACGAAGTCCAAGAAAAATCCAGCTTCCGCGATCTCATTCATCCATTCGTCCTGTTTGAATGAGACGGATCGCAAATGGTGAACCGCACTCGACTGTTACATCCATTCTTGTGACGCTGCTTTCTTGCCATTCGAATTACAACAGCGTTGGGGGTAATGGAGAACCCAGACTGAAGCTTGACTCAATGAGCGCCATACCGTGCCGTGCCACGCGAATGAAGTATTCTTATCAAACGGATATCAGTACCAGTATAGTTTGGGCAGTGGCAGCTGATGCGATGTTGTATGCTGTCGATTGTGTGAGCCGCAAGCTCTTGACCTGTGATGGCACCGCATGAAGCGGCGTGGCACGAGCATGGCTCGACCTGACTTGATTGCGATGCGGTGCCATGGCAATTTGAATTGGAGAGCCGGTAGGATAGTGGCGGCGTTCGGATGAATGTGATCGGTGGTACGACTTGAGTGAAATGACATTGCTGTGGTGACGGGATTCCCAATGCCCGTCGGATGAGACATCGCCGTGCTTCACTTGCAACAAGATTGAATCAGATGGGTGAGCCAAGGGTTCCGTCCGCCAGGCAATTTTTGGGTCCTGTCGGTTTGGGGATGATGGGTGATCGTTTCCTGCGAGCCGCAACGATTGCGATCGCCAACGCTCCCCCTGCGATGCAAGTATCGGTACGAACCATGATCGCACGCAGAACCGAAATTCACAAACACGAGAGACCCAAGATGGAGCATCGCCCGTCTCTCTTCCGTGTGTGTCTCGTGACGGTCTGTTAGTTGGATTGCCAAGCACATGGAGGAACGTCGTGTGTCCTCTGACACAACGTTTGTGACCGTTTGGGCAGACCAGATGCCACAGTTAGAAACGTTCTCGTTTGAATTTGCTTTCGGAAACTTCGCGACGACACTTCTTTGAAAAATGTGTGACACACGGAATGCCACCGGAAACCTCTTCATTCGTGACACATGGGACAGGATACGTATTATAACGTTTTGAAACCGCCAGGACTGAACGGTACTGAAACCCGAGGTTGTGAATGCAAGGAGTGAAGGGCGCAGATCTTGTCCGCCAAACATGTGTGAAGAATTCCTCAACCGCTCCAGGTGCGTTCCGCGTAGCGCGATGCAACGCGTCGCAGTGCGCGTGCGGAGTCGAACGAATAGAAATAGTCGTGTCTGAGTGGGCTGGCTTGTGCGTGTGCATTGTCAGCAGTCTGCGCCAGGAATTTGGGCCAATCAAGCATCAGCAACGGATGACACACACAGCGCCGCGCGACGTGCACGATGCGGGCACCGCACAAAAAAGGGTGCCCTGCAGCTGCGCACACACATGCGGTCTTGCACATGGGGGGCAACCAAAGCGGTAATGTGTGGCAATGTGTGTGTATCCATCGGCGTTTTGGAGGGTCTGGTTGCGTCTCTTTTTATTTGTGGACCATACTTTTTGAGCAAACACATCACTTGCGCTTCGTGTGGAACACACACACCAGACCACACCGTTCCTGCAGAGAGTACAACAGCAGAACTGTAACCGGACGATACCATCGATTGTTTGCAGGGGATCGCCGGTCTGTGCTGTCGCGGAGATCACAAACAGCCATCAGGAACGACGAGGATCACAAACTTTCCGCCTGGTTCGAGCAAAAGCAAAAGCCGAGCAAGACAGCAACCAGCAGCATTGTTCGCTGTCGTGATTGACTGTCATTGTTGGTGTACGGTCTTGCCATCAGCATCAGCAACAGCAACAGCATCAGCATCCACACTAACAGCATCAGCATCCACACTAACAGCATCCACACCAGCAGAAGCAGCAACAACAACAACGACAACAACAAGGGAGACTCTTTCGGTGTTCTCGCGCTCATCTTTCAAACCAAGGACGCAAGAAATCACGTCGGAACCTGTTGTCCGCGTTTTTGAAGTCGAAACCACACAAAAAGTTGGCCAGACGCGAATGCATTGCAGTGCCCACAACACAACACAACACAACACAACACAGAGCTTCTGATTGATTCATCCAGTGGTTCCATCGAGTGGTTCCGTCGAGTGGCTTCATTTGATTCGTTGAGTGATCGTAGTGGGCAGGCACACGAAGAATAAAGTGAACCGTCGAGGGCGAACAAGCGGAGCGCCACAAGAAGCAAGTTACGAGAAGTGCCATCAGACCACTTTGTCTCTCTTGCTCAGTTGACACAAAAACACCGATTCGCCAACCGACCAGGAACGGCAGCGCGCCCATCATTGGAACGCAGCTCTTGCGAGCACTCCGGAGAGCGGAGACAGTTTGGGAACACTTCACACGTGTCCCAGCCAGCGACAACGACCGCACAAACAGGAACAGCAGCGCAGCCACGCCTGACAGCGGCAGCAACAGCGAACAAGGCGAACACCGCTGTATCAGGCACAACCAAGAAAGGATCGGAGCAAGAACAGCCAAAAGCTGTGGCGCCAAGACCAACATCAACAATCAGCATCATAACGCACACAGGCAGACGCAGCGGCCATCAACGGATAGAACGCGGCGGAGATAAGAACGCAAACAATCCCGCCATTCTCATCGCCCCCAGTAACAACGACAGGCACAGTACCGCACCGCACAGAAGTCTCCAACATCACGCCACAAGTGCGGATACTCCGAGTGCGTCAACAACGACCTTCCTTGCCAATTCAGCAATAGGCGACCACTAACACGAGCGTTGTGCAATTGTCACATACGAGTACACGCAACCGCCTCTGCCGGAACAAGTCCTTTCAGCATCAACATCAGCATCACTATTGACAGCAATAACAGCAACGGCAACAGTGGACCAAGAAAGAACCAATCAGCCATCAACTCGCCACCTAAGCCCCAGCCGAGCGCAAAATCCAGTTCAAGAGACATAGCCGCCTCACTCCAGCAATTTCGATCGTACCAAACATCAACACATGATCAAGTCGGCAGAACCAGTACCACCAGAAACCAAAGCAAAGGTCAAATCGTCACCGTCACCGTCAGCTTCATTGTCACAGCCGTCATCACTACCGTCATCACTACCGACAGCACTATCGACAGCACCAAAAGTCCTGACGCCAACAACTGAGGGAATCTCAAGATCTCATTGGCATCACAATCGCAGTAGTAGTCGCGACCATCATCCCTCGCCGTGAGACATCAATACAACTCGCTAGCTGGGCCCTTCACCAATCACATCCACACGCGCACCGAACAAAGAGCGCGCAACAGAAGGCACGTATTGGGAAAGACCATCCGATCATCCAACCATCCATTCACAGATCTATTGATCGGACTGCTCGTCAGGGGGAGCGTTGTCTGTTATGCCTACGCAATCAAGGGGCTTCTGGACTTGCGACTATTGCAGGCAGCCCTGTGATACCTTTGAGGAGGCCAAGGAGCACGAGCTCACGCAGTGTCCGCACCGATCTCAGCATCCGCATCATCACTATCAGCAGCAGCAGCAGCAGCAGCAGCAACATTCGAACCAGCAACAGCAGCAACAACAACACCAACACCAACAGCAGCACTATCCACAGCATCCCCACTCCACCATGGGCGCTCCGCCACCGCAGGTCTCCCCCTACTTCCAGCATCACCCACCGCCACAACCGGGAATGGAGCATCACATGCCGCCTTCAGGGATGACGCATACTCCGTCGGGGATGCCACCACCTGGGATGCCACCGCAGCCGCCAGCCCCGGCCTCCATGACATCATTCTCCTCACGCAGCAAATCGCCCGCAGATCCACGATACACCATGGATGAGCATGGACAACGGAAGCTCGTGTCGCGATCAATAACGCTGCTGGGGCCGAGGGAGACATCGAACCTGGCCCCGGAGGACGCATTCGCATGTTCCAACATCGAGTTCTTCGAGGCCACTCCAGAACAGGCGGCAGAATCAGATGCCAGGCGGACGGGCGGGGTCCCCGTCGTACCTGGTCAGGTCGGTCTGCGCTGTGCCCACTGCGCGCAGCGACCGTTGCCATCCGCCGTCTACAACATGGTCTTCCCAGGCAGCTTGGGGTCAATAGCTGCCAATGTCAGGATGGTCGCCGATCAGCATCTCACCACGTGCGGCATGGTTCCGAATGAAATACAGGAGGCGTGCGAACGTGCGGCGGCGAAACGCAAGGCTGATCTGTCGCCGAGGGGACCCAAGAGCGCTGCTGTGGAGGAACATGAACGTTGCATGATGTTGCTCATGGACTTCTGCATGTCCCTGAGCCGACGGCTGGGGGTCGTCGACAAGCAACCACCGAAGATGGGGATCGAATTCAGCGACACGAAGAGGCATCACGGCGGCGCCATGGAAACGCCAGGGCCACGGGGGGGCGGCTACGTTCCCATGTCGGCAGAGCGCCCGGGCTACGGCATGTCGTCGGAAAGGATGTCGTATCCCACGCCAACCCAACCAAGCTACTCCACGCGGGCCCATTACCCAGGCAGCATTCCTCAGGAGGGTGCGTTGCAGCCAACTCCGCTCCAAACACGGAGAGAAAGGCCAGGCGACTCCTCCGACACGTCACCACCATCCGGGGCCCACGGGTCACCAGGATATCCGCCGTACGCAGCGCAGGGTCCAATGGGAGGTGACGGCCAGTACCCGCCTTCGGCTGATGGCATGGGCGGTCCGCCATCGCAGATGCCACCAGGCGCCGAGCAGGGTGGGGACGGATGCGACCCCTCTGCTGCGGGCCCGGCCGGTGCTCCTGGTCGGCACGGAGCCTACTACGGACAACCTCAGCAGCCTGATTCCCCCTCCAACTTCCCCTACTATCAGGATGCCAGCGGTTCATGGCAGTGCAAGTACTGCGCCCATGTCCATCCTCAATACCGCGAACCGCAATCGATATGGTCCACCTCGGGTGGCGCCCCGCCCCCCGGCAGCTTCATCGATCAGCATCTCACCATCTGCCGCTCGTACCACCAAAGCGCCGCCTCACCTTCCGCCATGTATCAGGGCGGTCCGCCTCACTACGGTTCACCTTACGGTGGACCGCCTGGTTACGGCGGTTGGGATCCGCACAACCAACACCCATCCATGCCCGGGTATCCTGGTGGCCAGGACCAGATGTCGCCTTACATGCAATACCCAGGACACCAGATGGAGTCGGGTCCGCACGGGATGCGATATCCGGAGATGTCGGGCGGGGGACAGATGCACCCGGCAGGTCCTCACTCGCAGTCCTCTCAGCACCACCCATCGCAGTCGCCGCACTCGCATCCGCTCTCACAGCAAGCCCAATCCGCTCAGCAACACCAATCGCAGCAACCGCCACACCATCCACAACAAAGCGGTCCTCCATTCGCATCTGCACCCAACGAACGGCATGCCGCGCACCTTGAAAATGCCGGAGATACTCTCGCCCAGATGCGCAACTACCTCATCGCCAACGAAAAGGATGAACACAATTACGATGACAACGGCGTGCCTCTCCCCAAGCTGGTGTTCGACGAGGACCGGTTGTTGCTCACTGATTACTTCTTCCACCTGATGAAGCAACTGCGGGTGTGTCGCTTCTCCGAATCCGACCGCAAGACGAGAGGAGGGAAGAGAGAAAAGATCAAGATCGGGTACGGCGGTCTGCAATGCGTTCACTGCGCAGATGTGCACAACTCACGAAAGTTCTTCTGGAGCAACGTGGATCGCTTGGCGAACAGCTTCGCCGAGATCCCAGGTCACATCCTCAAGTGCCGACGCTGCTCGCAGCAAACGAAGGACGCCTTGCGACAGCTCAAGCAGTTCCACCCCGAGCAGATGGCGCGGCTCCCACGTGGATCGCAAAAGGTCTTCTTCCGTCGCATGTGGCGCAGGCTTCACAAGGAAGATCCAGTGCAGCCTGATTCCGGTCAGCAGCTGACGGGCGGGAATGAGGGAGCGCAGCCATCAGCAGCAGCATCATCGTCTGACGAAGCGCAGCGATCCGCATCGCGCCGGGCTAATTCGCTCACTGTGAAAACGGAGGACACGCAATCTCTGAAGGACGGATCGCAGCCATCATCACAGCAAGGCAAGCATGATTCCCCATCCACCAAAGACAGCGAAGAGAGCAACGTCGTCGTGCAGCGTTCGTACCTCGAGGCGGCCAAGGTGTTGGCCTCTGCATCAGAGCTATCGCAAGTGTCGCAGGAACCACCATCGCCGTCGTCACGTACATTGCTGGCCATTCCTGAAGACAAGGATTGGTTGTCAGATGTGGACTGCTTCGTTCGCAAGCAACTGGAAGTGTTCTGCGCGATCGAGCAAGATGTGAAGATGGCGAAGGTCGACAAGAAGCAGCCTGTGCAATTCGGGCAGGTGGGCATTCGTTGCATTCACTGCTCTTTGCGCAAGCAGGGCACCGTCGTCGGGCATGCTGTGTCGTATCCATTCTCCATCAACAGCATCTACGAAGCCGTGCGCGAGTTCCAGCGATTGCATCTGGATAGCTGCGACAACGTCCCTGAGGCAACGCAAAAGCGATTGAACAACCTGAAAGGATCGTCGTCGTTGAGCTCTGTGTTGCGTCGGTATTACACATTCGCCGCACAAGCGCTTGGACTGAAGGACACGAAAGATGGCATTCGTGCTGGTGCCAAACCGATCGAGCTCGGGCCAAAGGCGATCCGCTCTTTCGCCGAAAGACACCCGCTGTCCGATGCGCACCTCCGAACCGAAAAATCCCATCATCCTCGACCATCATCTTATCCTCCTGCTTCTGCTCAAGTGGCTCTTCCTGCCAATCCCATCAGCGACGCCTCAACACCAGGATCAACGTCGTCACTTGGCAAGCGCAAGGGATCTGACACCAACCTCTCCAACGACGATCGAGACCAGAAGGCTGCGAAACCAGAGGCAGCTGCAATTTAGGTGCTCCACATAAACTTGTGAAGAAATATGGTCATGGCCTCGGAGGGCACAGCGTTCCATTCCCATCCCGTGCCAACACTAGAAGGCAAGTCATTCCAAGACGAATGCCATGCCTTTGACTTTTGTGCAATTCGGAACACTTCATCAGAAACTGCAACAGCCAACCAGCCACATCACACTACAGCATAGACCACACCAGGCCAGACCAAAGCGATAAATGAACAGGGAGAGACAGGCATCGCCGATTCGGCTGATTCCGTTCATGCTTCTTCATAATGAATACCACCGCAAATAACCATGTACAGTTTCTTGCTACCACAACCACCACACGTATTAGTATAGGACTGATCCAACTGTTATCACCTGAACATGAACATTCTCATCACGACTTCAGCTTCCGGACGAGAGAAAAAGAGAGTGAATTTGAGTTTGTTTTTGTACAGTACGAGCGTGACTGTTGCCGACGGGCTGCTGGCGCATCTTCGTACTCGTACTCGTACTCGTACGAGCACCAGTACATTCGGATCTTTTCGGTTTGTCAATCGCATCACGGTGTTGCACGAGTCCTACTCCACATGGGGAGTAAAGGACTCTCCGTACCAATACTCTGCTCTGCTTTGCTCCATTTAGCAATCCTGTGTACTCGTAGCTTGTACTCAGAAGAACTTCAACGTGGGCCGTTTGGGTCTGATTTGGGATGCCACTTGCGAAAGCATCTCATCGTGCCATTGATCGATGATGTCGATGGATCCGTACCAATTGTCAGGAGAGTTGATGGAGTGCAGAACACCTTCCAAATCGATCTACAATTATTCGTACAGGATACAACGAATTGCCGTGAGCGTGGCGAAATGAGCGAGTGCATCAACGCATGAGCGCATGAATACATGAGTGAGGATTGGGTGTGGAAAACGAAAGTGTATACCCACGAGTACTATGTATGAGTCGAACACTCATGCACTCGCAGCAGACGGCCAACAAGACCGAGCAGAGACGAATCTCAGATGTGCCGAACAATGGAGACGTGCCCATTGTTCCGTGCGTGGCAGAAAATCATATTGGCAACCAACGACGTACCTGCTCAGCGCCTTCCAGATGAGCAGAAGGGAGTGGCACAACGCCATCGCCAATGGCCGTGCCATTGCCGCAAACGCCCTCGTAGGAGTTGTAGGCAAAGCCCTTGACGGTGGTTGGCTCCCACGGAGCCTTCCGCTGTTGCTCTTCCCCACGGATTGCCAATCCGCACACCGTGATGTAAAATGCCGACGGCGCATGGTAGCATCCAGGGAATTCCTCATTGGTCAACCGCAACGCACCCCGCGTCATGTCCATGACACCTTCCGGCGGCGGCAAATGCGGCGCGCCCAGTGTCACGAAACCCGCCACCTTGTCCAGATCCACAGGTTCCGCCTCGCCCGACATTTGATTGCCGTACCCCACGGCGGCGCGGCCCAACCACCCGCCGGCGGAATGCCCCAGAAGCAGAACTTTCTCATCCGGTCCGACGTGCTCGTCGATGTGTGTCGCGACGCGATCCAAATACCAACGAAAGGCCGGACGTGTGGGTGGCGCATCAGATTGCCAAAATTTCAAATCGAAGATGCCGTTGGTGAACACCTGCAACCAGTCGGAGCGTTCGACAGGCAGCACGTCGATCTGTTCTTGTGACCAGCCCTTCTGCTCCAGGCTTTGGATCAAGCACTTCTCCGACGGTGCGGTGTAGTCGGCGGAATCATTGCCGAACCCTGGCAGGATGAGGACCTTGTAGTTGGATGGGATTTGGGACTTGCCCTTGTTGCCGGGTGCAGGCTGTTGTGCAAAGAATGCTGTTGCTCCTTGTGGGAGGAGCACGTAGATTGCGATGGCGATCAGCAGGAACTGCAGCCGCATCGGCAACGTCGATCCTGTTGGTTGGATCATTGTTGATGGCGCTGCTATTGATGGTGGCAGGAATAAATGCTGTGAGTGCAATGGATCGGGAAGATCGCATATGCTAATTACGATGTGCTATTGTCGCGCAGTGCAGCCAACAATGCAGGTATGCGGAGTTGTAGTCGCATTCACCGGAAATAGTACATGACAACAATTGGATTCACCAATTCACTCTCCTTTGTGTGTTGTTGTTGTCGTCGTCGTCGTCATCGTGGTTGTTTTGTTGGGACGGACGTTGGAGCCCATCATCTGTCGCATTGGCGGGAGATACGTCAGTCGGTAAACCAGGTGGGAAAGAACTCCGCAAAGAAGGTACTTATAGAGTCCCCTCCCAAGGATCCCAACGTAAAGTCATCACCCTTCCGCCTCTTCTTGGTTCCTGGCACCTTCCCAACCAGCTGGGTCGGGACTGCGCGCCGGTGCGTGTGCGAGTCATGGTAACACGAATGTAGTAAGTTCGTGGAGTATAATACTATTCTTGCAATCAAAGTGGATCTACCACACCTCCGCATGACCGACGGTCCAACCATAGCAACATTCCTTCCATCAATGTGGAGGCACTCTCCATGTATTCCGACAGCGGGGTGATCTCTTGAGACAGCCATGCTCGTCCCACCACTTGCGACTCGCTACTCACTTGTTCGACTGCGACACTCTCAAACACCCATCATGCGACCAAGCCGACCTCATGTCGTGAAGAACAACTGCGCCAATCCTTTCAGATACATGATGACCTCCTTCGTCCCCAGCTTGGATTCGCCGTAAATTCTATCGACGAACGTGATGGGCACCTCCGCGATCTGATATCCTGCCTTCCTGGCTCGCACCACGATCTCCATCTGAAAGGCATACCCCGTGCACTGGATCTCAGGCAGGATGCGTTCCAGCACTTCGCGTTCGTACAACCGGAAGGACCCTGTCAGGTCGCTGACACCAGGATTCAGCAGAAAATCGGCCAAGAAATTGGCACCCTTCGAGGTCAATTTGCGTCGCAGATCCCATCCGCTGACGCCGCCGTCGGGATGATACCGCGTGCCCGTGACAATCTGCGGTGACTCGGGGATATCCATCAGCTTGACCATCTGCGGAATGAATTTGGGATGGTGCGACAAGTCGGCGTCCATGATGACGATGCGCTGTCCCTTCGCGACCTTGAGACCGGCGATGTACGCCGTGCCCAATCCCAGCTTTCCCTTCCGCGAGACGATCGTGACGTGCTCTTTGCCGTACGATTTCTGCAGCGCTTGCGCGACCTCCAGGGTGTTGTCGGGTGAAGAGTCATCCACGACCACAACCTCGTAATTCAATCCGGCCTTCTTGAACGTGTCATCGATCAGGTAGTAGATGATCGGCAGATTCTCGCGTTCATTGTATGTTGGGAGGATGATGGAGTACAGCATGTTGCTCTATCCTGATCTGCTGTTGAATGCTCTGGAGAGAGAGAGAGAGAGAGATTGTATTCTATGACATGTGGCCTCTTGGCGCGCCGTTGTTCGGACTGAATTGCAGTGTGTGAGTGGCGGCGCGGTTCGTGTGCTCTCTCTTGTTGGGTTTGTTGTGGGTGATTGTGTCTGGTGTCCTGCAACGCACAGCTTCGTGTTGCCCCAATCGTGTATTTTTCAGTCGAAGTTGTCGAATCGCGGACCTTCTCTCTTTTGCCACTGGCGGGTGACGAATCGACACAGGTGCCCATCTCTCTGGTCTCTGTGCACAGCACAGCATCTCCACCACCTGCATACAGGTACGAACACGGCCTTCCATTACCTGATATGGTTCTGCAGCTTGTCGTCACTGTGGAAAGTACAGTACAGTTAAGCTAAGTCATCACATCCACATGATATTTACTAGTTTGGATCTGGGCCTGGTGCAGTCTTCATCGTTTTCTTGACATGGATTCGATGCGATCCCAATCTTTGCGGAGTTTGTCGTGCGATGGATCCGTGCTTGCCTCCTTCTTCCACCCCAGCTTCTCAAGCATCTTCATTCCAAGGTTGGCGCTGCTGCTGCTGCTGACGCCGTCCTGATCCTCGTGTTGGGGTTGGGAGGCCCTCCATGCCGTTTCCTCCTGCTCAACGATACTCAACTCATGCTGTGGCCTTCTCTGCTGGTGCGAGGCAACCGGTGCGGCTTGCGCAGTCGCTGTCACCGCCGGCACGAAGGAACTGTCCATACCAAAGTGCAAGTTTCTCCGCTTCTGCGCTCGGTCGACGTACTTGTCGCCTTTGCTGTTGTGCTTCGCGAGGTTGCTCTTGTGCATCTGGGACAGATCCTCGTGTCGTTCCAGCTTCCAATCGGATTTGAACTTGCGCCGGCACAGCAAGCAGACAGGATCGCCCTTGACGGTCCGCACGATCTTTCGGAGCTTCGCCTCTCTGCGTTTGCTCTTTCCCTGCGTGTTCCACTTTTGGATATTCGCCATCTGCGCTTGTCTCGATTTCGTCGCAAAGGATCTGTCTGCGGGTTGCTGCTGCTGCTGCTGCTGTTGTTGTTGCGGATTGTTTTTTCCGCTGCCAGCGCCGTTGTTGCTGATGCTATTATTGGTCCTCGCCAGTTTCTTGGTCTTCAAATTGATGGCGATTCGTTTGCGACCGTCATTGCTTGCGGCGCCGCCAGCTAATTGTTCGGCGGTCGAGTGTGGCGTCACCTCCAAGCACGTGCTCATGTAGTCCTTGGAGACCTTTTCGACTTCCACCAACAATGGTTCAGCATCGCCGTAGCCTTCGTCACAGCCTTCATCATCGTCGCTCTTGTCGTCTTTGGTTTCGTATCGAAAATACGCACGCTGCTTGTTGCCGTAGTACAGCTTGCTTTTGGGGTCGTAGAAAAAGTCACTACCGGCCTCGTAAAACATCTCGGATCGCGTGTCAAATATGTACTCGGATCCACGTGACTCGAAGCGAGGCGGCCAGGCGAAGTCCAGCCCCCTGTCTCGTTTCCTGGCAGCCCTCTTGCTGTCCCCCGTGCTGTCGCAGGAGTACTTCCGCTTCTTCGCCAATGTTCTTTTCAGCTGACCGATGTTGCCATCGATATCGTCGTCACCGCAGTTGCTATTGGCACTGGCACTGGCACTGCAATGGTCATCATTACCATCGCCAGCGTTGATCGCATGGCTGCTTTCGGCATCGTTTGGCAGCTCTCCTTCTTCCATCATGTTCACAGGTAGGGCGCAGAATGGCAACGGCACCACACCCCGCAGTTTTGGATTCGTGGTCAGCGTTCTCGTCCCTCACAGGTCGCATGGTATGACTATTGTACTGGTGGTCATAGTAACAGGGTTGATCGCAGACCAGACAGCAGCCGTCCCGTTCTCATACGACAACGTGTCCTCGCACTCCTCCTCGCGTTGTCTTTGTTTGTGGATGTCGGTCGCATTCGTATCTCCAATTTCGGGTGCGATCAATGTCATTACGTCTGCCCGCCTATCCGTCTGTTGTCGTTGTTGGGAAAGTTCTGGAAGAACCTTCGATGAGAAGCGTTGAGACGAAGAGAAGCGAAAAAGAACAGTTGGGCTCGAGGGGGTGCGATTATGGGAGCGATTATGGGGGACACCGCAACCATCTATGGCGAACACAACAAAGATACTCGACGACGATGCCACTCCCTCAAATCTTTGAGGGCATTCCCACCCCCTCACAACCGACGCCATGGGCGGAGCAAACATGCGCGGCACCCTTCTCCCCACAACGCCAAACACAATCTTTTGCCATACTTGCACATCTCTGTGCGACCTGAGGAGATCGTGCCATACCATCGAACTCTGACACCTTCTCGCGAAGAAGCTCACAAGACCATCACAGGTATGAAAACTGCATGCGATCTAACGAGTATGTTCATCCGTTGGCGCGTGTCTCTCGCCAACATGAACACCATTGTGCTGGTGCGGTGTTGGTGAGAAGTGAGGCAACAAGGCAGTGCAGATGACCGCAGGAACAAGATCACATCGCTTCGTCGAACTTCATGAGCGCAGTGTGAGCTCACGAAGACCTGCACGCGATGTGAGGCGCTCGTGTTCATGCCCGTGCTCGTGCCCATAGTCGCCCCCCGAGAGCTGATGCTCACTTGTCCAGCAATACCCTTTTTCTGCTACTCTGCACGTATGTGCTCGGTTCGCATGCCACTCGTGCTCCTCACCGAAACTAACCAAAGACGCCAACCAACAAACAGAACCGATCACAAGCAACAAACATGCGCGAACGGGCAACATCGCTCCACGACGCTTGCCGTTCCGGAAACTTGAAGAAGGTGCAAAGCATCACCCGGTTTGGCCTGGCAAAAAACAGCTTTGGTGAGAAGGATATGGACGGCAACACGGCACTTCATATTGCCTGCAAGCTCGAGCGCAGCGAAATCGTGATGTATTTGCTGCGAATGAGGAACGCAAGCACCGCGATCAACATCGAAAACGCCGAAGGCGACAGCCTGCTCCATCTCGCCTGCGAGCATGGCAAAACCGATGTCATCGCTTGTTTGATGACACCCAAGCGATTCAAAGTCGAGTTCAACGCGAAGAACAAGCATGGGAACACGCCGCTCCACCGAGCTTGCTCGAGAGAGAAGATTCAAGTGCTGGAGTGCTTGGTCGAAAATTCCCCAACGAAAATCAACGCTGACATCCAAAATCACTTGGGTCAAACTCCCCTTCATGTTGCATGCTCCCTTGGACGCAAGGATGTGGTCAAGTGGATGCTACAGTCAAACAAGATGAGCGTCGATGCCCGCATCAAAGACACGCTACGCTATACGCCCCTCCATTGTGCTTGCAAATTTGGCCACAAAGATATCATCGAACTACTGCATGAGCACGGCGATACGAAGATAGATTCGATGATAGCGCAAGGCGCCGACGGTAACACTCCTCTCCATCTCGCCTGCCGATTCAGGTACAAGGATATTGTGGATTGTCTATTGCCACTCGATGACCAACGCATTAGCCTCCACACCCAAAACAATGAGGGCCACACACCATCACACCTTGTTTGTCAGTCGGGTGACATGGACTGGATCCGTCACTGGATGAAGATGGCTTTCCCGGAATCTTATGACGAATCCCCGGATCACGCAGGTGGCAACACATGGTTGCACCGGGCATGTCGATCTGGCAATTTAGAGATGGCACAGGCGCTGGTTGAATCGGACGGCGCAGGGATGCAAGTGAATGCACAAAATGCCAAGGGCGACACAGCTCTTCACTGCGCTTGTTCCGGGGGTCACGAAGATATCGCTAGGTATCTCTTGAAGCACGAACCTATCCAACCGCGCATCGATATCAACACCAAGAACAAAGAAGGACAGACACCACTTCACAGCGCTTGCCTCCATGGCCACGCAAGAGTTGTAGAGACTCTTCTCGGAGCGCAACCAATGCAGATCAATATCAATGTGCAAGATGGCAAAGGTGACACCCCGCTCCACATCGCTTGCCGGAAAGGTCGCCGAGACATCGTTGGGTGTATTTTTCGGTCTGGCCCACGCGGAATCAAGCTCAACATCCCAAACAGCCACAAGGACACGGCCCTTCATCTTGCATGCTCCCACGGACATGTCGAGATCGTGTTAGACTTGCTGCGCTCACACGGCGGCAGCATCGAGGTCAACGCTCAGAATCAAGCCGGAGACACGCCGCTCCACTGTGCCTGTTGGAATGGTCACCAAGCCACCGTTGAGCAACTTCTTCGACATGAAAATCTGAATTTTGATTTGGGTATCAAGAATAGGGATGGCAACACAGCACTTCACGCTGCCAGTCGGAATGGAGACAAGGAGACAATCGAGCGCTTGCTTGAGTTCGATGGAATCAGGACGATTGCCAGCATCGAAAACAACTCTCGCCAGACAGCCCTCGACCTCGCGTGCCAAAGTGGGCACAAGGAGGCCATGGATATCTTTCTCCAAACACACCGTATCAGGATAGACACCAACATCCACAGCAACGGCAAGACATTCATGCACTCCGCTTGCCAGTCGGGCAACATGGTCTGGATCCATGGATGGATCAAAGCAGATCAAGCAAGGCGAGATGGCAACACGCCAGACACCGACAACGATGGCGACACACTGTTGCACGCGGCCTGCCGTTCGGGTCTTCTCGGATGGGTACGGGCTTTGGTCGAAACCGATGGCATCGTCGTTGACATCAACGCCCAAAACGACGATGGCGAAACAGCGCTGCATCTTGCTTGTTCGGGTAAGGAAGACAGTCCCACTATTGGCACATACCTGCTGGAGAAGGAGCGAGCGAGCATCGATGCCGACATCAGAGACAAAAATGGCAACACGCCCTTCCATTTAGCCTGCTTGCATGGGCAAAGAGGCATCGCCAAGCAGTTGGTGGAATCTAACCAAGTCAAAAATCATTTCGGCATGAAGAACCATGACGGTGATACACCGCTCCACCTTGCGTTTCGATCAAGACACACAGCTTTGATCGAAGACTTGGTGCAGTCAGAAAGAAGCATCTTCGATATGAGTATCACGAACGAGAAAGGCGACACGCCACTCGATTGTGCCTGTCAATCAGGTGACAGTGAGTGGATCCACCACTGGATCAAACCGGACCAAGCAAGTCTTGACGGCAACTCGCCAGATGATGATGGCAGCAACACCTTGTTGCACATGGCTTCTCAGTCAGGGCTTCTGGGGTGGGTGCAGGCTCTTCTCAAATCTGATCGATTCGACGTTGACTGCAACGCTCAGAATGCCAACGGCGACACAGCATTGCATCTTTCGTGCTTGCATGGCCATGTATCCGTGGTGAAACACTTGCTCCAATCCAACTCAATCGAACGCAGTGTTCACATTCAAAACAGTCAAGGAAACACACCACTCCATTGCGCTTGTTCGAGTGCGAATGTGCCAATGTTGGCGCTTCTGTTGGATTCCTCTGACGTCACCGACATGATCAAACGAGCGACCAAGACCACGACCCAACTCACGAACAACGCAGGCGAGACCCCCTTGTATCATGCCTATCGATGTGGGCACGAGAATATGGTCAGATACTTCGTGAGGTTGGGTCTGTCCAACAACAAAGGCCAACACGGCAACGCGCCCTTGCATACAGCCTGCCAACACGGCCACACAGCTTTGGTCAGGCTCCTTCTGAGGCTTCATTCGACGAGTGTCGATCCCAGCGATTGCACCAGTATCCAGAACAATGACGGCTATACACCGCTGCATTTCGCATGTAGGTATGGGCATAGAGACATCGTGCAGATCCTGCTTGAGGCTGACGAGATGACCGTGGATGCCAACGCCAGAAACGATGACGACGATACGCCGCTGCATCTGGCGTGTTGGTTCGGGCGCTGCGACGTGGTCAGCTACCTATTGGAATCGCATCACACCGACATTGATGCCAATGTCCAAGACCACGATGGCGACACGCCACTTCATCTTGCCTGCCGTGAGGGCCACATCAACGCAGTGAAGTGTATGGTCGAGTCCGGATATGTCCGTGTGGACCTTGACATCGAGAACAGCAGCGGTTACACACCGTACGATGAAGCTGCGCATAATTCGCAAGCTGACGTGATCAAGTACTTGACGGCACTTCGAGCAAGCAGCGGCGGTCAAGACAATGTCCAAAACACACCGATAGACACTTCTCCACGCCAAATGGAGATGCGCACAAGTTTAGGTGCCTTGCGCGAGACATCAGACCCGGAGCAATGCAACATCAGCGCAGATGGTCGCGGCGGTACCACGATCGAACGTCTTCACAACGCTTGCCGATCTGGCCAATTGCGAGAGGTCCGCGAGTTGGTGAGATCGGAGCAAATCGGTGCCATTATCAATGAACGGGATGCAAATGGCGACACTCCGCTACTTCTCGCGTCTCGCCATAGGCACAGGGATATTGTTGAATGCCTCGTCACAGCAGGACAAGAGACTCTCGATGTCAACGCTCAAGGTGAAAGAGGCGAGACGGCTCTTCACTATGCCTGTCGATCAGGAGAGTCATACTGGGTTCGGACACTGATTGAGGCATATCCGCAGAGCATCAATGTCAACATTCAGAATATAGACGGCGATACGTCGATTCATATCATTTGCGAGCGTGGATTCACGCACCTCCTGCGGCTCTTCCTGCAATTCGATGATATCACCATCGACGTCAACATCCCTGATGCCGACGACAATACACCGCCCTTCCTCGCGTACCGGAATGACCATTTGCCGGTGATTGAGTGCTTGCTCGAATCGGATCGAATCACCATCAATGCCGACGTCCAGGACACCAAAGGCGACACGATGCTTCATCGCGTGGCTTCCACGACACGGACGGATGTAGTGAGGTGGCTCGTGGATGCTCTTCGTACCAATGTGAACATACGGAATGCTGAGGGCCAAACAGCTCTCCATCTCGCCGCTGAATTCGCGCAACCGGAGACGGTAGGGATTCTGCTTGGCGCGGACTCTATCGAGATAAATCCACAAGACTCTCAAGGCAACACTCCACTCCACATTGCTTGTAGAGAGTACGATCCTGGATTTGTCGACGGCTATCCGCAAGTCGTGGAGGCGTTGCTTCAACATGAACAAATCAACATCAATGCTGTCAATCGACAGCGCGCTACGCCCCTGGTCGAAGCGTGCAAACTGTACAGTCCGGACAATTTCCACGGCGATCTGATACATCGGCTGATCCAGGCAAATGCTGATATCAATATCCCGGACATCGAGGGGAATGCGCCATTGCACTTCATAAGCAAGAGCGGGTGCTTTGGCATGCTCGTTGATTTGGCCGAAAGAGACGGCGTCAGCGTCAATGCCCGAAACGGAATTGGTCAAACGCCGTTGCACATTGCGTGCAAGGAACAAGAATTCGAAGACGACGACTATGACTACCAGTATCACGCAATTATCGAATATCTTTTGACCCAGAGGAACCTCGGAATTGACGACTCTGACAATGAGGGCAATACTTCGCTGCACCTACAATGCGGTGGTGCATACGCTTACTTGGACGGCGTTAGATATCTTGTGGAGACTGGGCACGCCGATGTCAACGCCCCCAACACCTTGGGGCAGACACCATTGCATGTCGCCTGCATGAAGGGGAACCTCGATGTCGTGGAGTATTTGGTTGGGATAGACCGTGTTGAGATCAATGCCACCGACACTACAGGGCAGACACCATTGCATGTCGCCTGTATGAGCGGGAACTCTCAGATGGTGCAGCTTTTAGTCGGAACAGGCCACGCTGACATCAACGCCACCGACACTACAGGGCAGACACCATTGCATGCCGCCTGTATGAGCGGGAACTCTCAGATGGTGCAGCTGTTAGTCGGAACATGCCGCGCTGATATCAACGCCACCGACACTACAGGGCAGACACCCTTGCATGCCGCCTGCATGAAGGGGAACCTCGATGTCGTGGAGTATTTGGTTGGGATAGACCGTGTTGAGACCAACGCCACCGACACTACTGGGCAGACACCCTTGCATGCCGCCTGTATGAGCGGGAACCCTCAGATGGTGCAGCTTTTAGTCGGAACAGGCCGCGCTGACATTAACGCCGCCAACATTTTGGGGCAGACACCATTGCATGTGGCCTGCCTGAGCGGGAACCTCGCTATCGTGGAGTATTTGGTTGGGACAGCCAGTGTTGAGACCAACGCCACCGACACTACAGGGCAGACACCATTGCATGCCGCCTGTATGAGCGGGAACCCTGAGGTGGTGGAGTACATGACTGGTGTGGAAAGCGTTGATCCTAATCTTCAAGATGACGAAGGCAACACGCCACTGCATCTCACATGCCAACACTACGGCGCAGACAGCGCCAGGCATTGGAGCATTGTTCGGATCTTGGCTGACATCGATCGTGTTAATCCCGACCTGGCCAACTCGAGAAACGAAACGCCGCTGTTCATCGCATGCAGAGCATTCGCAGACGGCGCCAATCAATACGACGATGTGATTAAGGAATTAGTGGAAGGTGCTCACGCAGATGTGAACATCGGGAATGTTGATGGCAATGGACCATTGCACATACTGTGCTGGTTTGGATGCCTCAAAATGGTTCGTTATTTGATGGTGACAGACGGTGTGGAGGCAGATACGAATGCTCGCAACCAACTCGGAATGAGGCCGATAGATGCTGCTGCGGCGCAAGGGCACGCCGACCTGGTCCAGTTCCTCGCGCCATTCCAACAGCAACGAGATCAAGCAGAAGCAGCAGACTTGCAACAGCAGAACTGAGTATGAGGGGCGCAGTCTTGGGCGCGATGCTCGCTGGATTTCTCTGAAGCTCGGCCAACGTATTTGGTTGGCGTTGCTGCGGGGGCACCTGTTCTGGCCCTGGCGGACGTCTGAGCTGTTCCCGACGAGACAAGAGAGAATGACTTTGATGTATTATATAAAAATTGTAAACCTCGTCTGAATAGAATGTCGAGGAGTGATGTAATTTGCTATGAGGAGCAGGGTATCGGTGGACTCTTCATGTCCAAGGCCAGGAAGCCTCTTCTGGTTTCGGAAATTAGGAGTGCGCTAACACAGAAGCTTAGATTTTATCGACTCCATGGAGTACATTTATTATCCACGACTGGTACTCCGAAGTCAACAACCATGGTGATCCCACACGCGATGTGATGTGATGTGATGTGACGCAGAGAGTTGCTGACGACGACACATCCCCTCGGGAAAGCAGAGGATCGCAACCGACGCAGGCCTCCGACCAACCACCTTCGCCCCATCGTGACTTCCCCATAGTCCTTGTCGACTTCCAGTGCGCAAGAGCCAGAGTCGTTCCGCTATTGTAGCTCGTACCATACCGACGACTTTTGAGATCATGAGGGCTGCAAAATGGAATGCACCACTTTGGCTCACGTTAGTATTTGCTTCGTTCACATCGCATGCGTGGACGGCGACGGAAATCAAACAAGGACGCACGGGCAGCATCAAGGGCGAAGAACACGGTCCGCGAGCAGCATCAATAGCAGCTACACCAAAAGCGACAACAAGGACGACTATTCTATCGGCAACCGCGAGCTACAATGACAGCAACAACGATAGTCGAACGATTGAGGCAGACAGACGAAGATTCCTGACGCGATGTGGATCCATCGCACCTTTCATTGCGTCCACATCCAATCCTTCCATCATGAATGCGATGATGAAGGATCCCAAAACTGGGATATCGCTTCCAAGTCCCGGCGAAATTGAAGCTGCCATTCCATCGTATTGGAGTGTGGTGGGCCACAGCAACGACATTCGCAAAGATGATGACGACGACGATGACAACCCGTTCAAGGATGCAAGGAAGTTCACGCGGTTGGATTCCAAACCAGACAGCATCTTCTACGAGGACCCACGGTTCGTGGAACATGTCGATGAGCAGGCTGTGCAATTGATGACGAACTATGTCAACAAGGTCGTCTCGGAAGGGCGCGGCAGCGTGCTGGATCTTTGCTCCAGCTGGACATCGCATGCAGACCCAAGCACTGTTTCGAAAGCAGCCTTGCGAAGGTTTTCAGGGCTGGGCATGAACGAAAAAGAGTTGCAAGCCAACAAGGTGCTCACAGATTACGCCGTTCAAGACTTGAACCAAAATCCCAAGCTTCCGTACGCAGATGGGTCATTCGACACCGTGCTGTGTCAACTAAGCATAGATTATTTGACGAAGCCCAAGGAGGTCGTTCAGGAGATTGCGCGGGTTTTGAATTCGAACGGAACTGTCCACATTCTATTTTCGAACCGGCTGTTTTTGAGTAAGGTAGGTTTCATTGATTGGTGCAACGCAGTCTGCATGGTGATGGTTCAAGACGGAGGAATAGCCGGGAGCCTGAAAGGGAGCAAGAAAAGACAACGAAGATTGCGAAAGTGGTCGTGACTGTACTCATGGCATACTTCCTCACGTTTTTGTTGTTGCCATTGCGCTGTTCGTATTATTCCCGCACTTCCTCTACTCCACTACACTGCACTCGATCATGAATTGCGTGATGATCCACATTCTCCCATTTGTAGGCTGTTGGGCTGTGGACGGGTGCCGATGACATCGATCATGCATACATCGTTGGCTCATACATTCACTTTGGCACCAACGAGCTGACTACCATTAAGGCCACTGATCTGTCGG
Organism: Craspedostauros australis; assembly: GCA_026770025.1. NCBI lineage: Eukaryota > Bacillariophyta > Bacillariophyceae > Mastogloiales > Achnanthaceae > Craspedostauros > Craspedostauros australis. Next base: position 1,390,152 of record JAMXDE010000010.1, on the reverse strand, counting down.
CCCGACAAGGCAGGGATCGTCGCATCATCGGAGATCCGATGTATGTTGTCACTGCGACAAAGAGGTAGAGCGCATCATCCATGTGACAATGATATGGGCAAAGGTGCGAATGCCGAAAGATTACCAGATGCCACTCTGCACGAGAGCTATCCGCACCACCACGATAGAGCAATGCTTGTGCTGATTACACCCGGCACATAGATACATTCATTGCACCGAGTACTGCGGTGATAGGATAGGATACAGCCGATTCGAGCCGAATACTCGAGAGTAGAATTATACTGTTAAGAATGGAGATGAAACACGGTTACCGTGTCTGTAACACGTCGGAGCAGAGCATCAAGCTATCGTAGTACTAGGATGGCTGTCTACGAAATCGGTGCCCCCACAAGAGAGAGGACCTTACACACACCTGCAGATGTCTTGATCTCCTTGCCCTCCCATGTTGCCACACAGCCGTCTGCTGTCTTCAGCTCCTTCGCCACCTTGTCCCATGTCTTCTTCTTCTTGACTTGGGCCGATGAGGTGGGTTCGCCGGCGAGACCATCGATGACTGCACGTTCCCCAATTTTTGATCCCTCAGGGGGTGTCACAAGCTCTACTTTCGCGCCGTCCGTGCTCTGTTGTCGACGCCACATGATTCAAATGCAAGGAGAGACACCAACATCCTTTTGAGAATCGAATGATCGTCACGAAGTACGGCCATATCACAGTAAAATCATGGAAGGCGTGCAGACAGAGTAGAACAGAACATCGTGCAATGGTTGCACAATAGCACAGTATCCCTTGTTGCGCATACACCAACGACACACTTTGCAACCAAAAACGAACTGTTGCTTCTCGTCCGCGCTGTTGTGCCAACTTCAATCGCTTGCAGTTGCGCCTTACCTTTGCTGCGAGCACCATGCCGTTGCTGACGAAGCCAACAATCTTCGAGGGCTTCATATTGCACGCCACCAGGACCAACCGATCTTGCATGTCTTCCAACGAATAATGGTTTCGCAACCCAGATGCTATCTCGCGTGGCCCACTCTCTTCGCCGACATCAATTTGTTCACAAAATAGTTTGTCAGCCTCCGCGTGGTTCCACACCTTGACAATCTTGCCAACGCGGATGTCCATCTTGGTGAATTCTGGCTGGTTGGCATTTCCTGTTTGGCTTCCTTTCTGGCTTGCGGCGATGGCAGCCGCCTTCTGTTGCTTCTTGCGCTTTTGAGCATCGGCATGGGATTCCTTGTTGCTCTTCTTGTCGTCGGCATTGTCTTTCTCTTCAAGGCTCTGTTTTTCGCATTCATGGTTTCCATTGACGTTGAAATTGATAGTGTTGTCATCGTCGGGATTGGAGACAAGGAAAAGGGAATTTCGCACACATTCCACTCGATGCGTTGCGGAAACGCATGGTGCCACAGGAGTAGTTCGTGAGAAGGGTTTTTTGCACATGTGTGGATTTCTTCTTTCGCAAAGCAGTGCAGTAGATGACATGCATCTACTGTAAGGATGTTTCGGATTGATCAAGGCTCAACCTGTCGGCATCTCAACCACTCCACGAACATCAATCAGTCCCCAAATCCACGAAGCTGCGTCACAGCTTGGGCTTACCTTGGTGTACAGCACCTCACCGATTTCGATCTTCGTGCCGACTGCCAAGTTGTTGCAAGTCACGTCAATGTCCTGGAGGCTCGATTTTGGTTCGGTATTCAACTTCTTGAAGATCTTGGCGCCACCGATTGGGAGGAAGGGCAGGAGCATGTGCGCCAGGGCGTAGATGGCCTCCAGCGTGGTGCGGACAGAGACTTGGCGTGCTTCCGCGTGCTCATCGCCCTTCTTGAGCCAAGGCGCTTCTTCCTGAAGGTAGCCGTTGACGTCGCGGAAGCCTTGGATGACGGTGTTGGCACCACCTTGCAAATCGAAATTGTACATCTTGGTGACGAATTCGGGAATGACCTTGTTCAAGTCGATGGGGAGCTTGGGGGAGACGGCGACATCTGGGATGACCCCGCCGCAGTACTTCTTGCAAAGATTGGTGGCACGGTGCAACAAGTTGCCCAAAGTATCGCAAAGATCGGCGTTGTGCATGTCTCTCATGGACTCCTCGCTGAAGGCGAGTTCGCCACCATACGGTGCCTCCTTGGAGAGATACCTGTTGTGGGTGGGAAAGTCATTTGTACGAAGAAACGTCGTTGAAACCAAGGGAATGAGACGAGGCGATATGATGTCATGGATTTGCGGTGCAGGCAAAATGGTGCGGCGTTGGGCAGGGCATAGGTGGTGAGTCAAGGACTGTGCTGTGCTGTGCTGTGTTGTGCTGTGTTGCGTTGCCCTGTGTCTCGTTCTCTCTCCCATCAACTGTGTTACTCTCTCAAGACGACGACGACGACGGCCAATGTATGATCATGATCCGCAGAAGAGACCAGAGTACTCTCTGCAGTGGCAGAACAACAGGGTAACCAAAGATATTGGACGCAGCATTGGTGGACTTACCAACGGAAGGTGTCGACTGTGAATCGCTCCAAGATGTCGTGTGGATCAACGACGTTGCCAAGACTCTTGGACATCTTTTTTCCCTCCTTGTCGTTGACGAAACCGTGAGCGAAGACGGTTGTGGGCAAGGCGACTCCCGCAGACATGAGCAGGCAGGGCCAGATGACGGTGTGGAACCAAAGGATGTCCTTGCCGATGATGTGGACGCTTGCTGGCCAGGAGGATTGGAGGTGCTGCTTGTGATCCTCTCCTGTGACACCAAGACCGTTGACGCCCGTGAGGTAATTGGAGAGCGCATCCACCCAGACGTACATGACGTGCTTCTCGTCGAAGCCTTCTGGGACGCCGATGCCCCACGAGAACGTGGTGCGCGAGACGCTGAGATCTCGGAGCTCGTCGGCGTTGAGACGGGCCAAGATTTGGTTGCGGTGCTGCTCCGGTTGGATGAAGGCGGGGTTGTCATTGATGTGCTGGACGAGGCGCTTGTGGTACGCGCTCATCTTGAAGAAGTACGACTCCTCCTTGACCTGCTTGAGCGGCTGTCCGGAAGTGGGGTCCTTGTAGTCGCTCAGTGCGGCATCGTTGTCGGTGACGAAGGTCTCCTCGCGGATATTGTACCATCCCTCGTAAGAGTCGAGGTAGATGTCGCCGTTGGCGTGGCATTTCTTCCACAATTCGCGGGCGGTCTTTTTGTGGCGCTCGCTGGTCGTGCGGATGTAGTCGTCGTTGGAGATGAGGATCCGCTGGTTGAGGCACTTGAAGCCAGTGACGTACTGCAATATGTACATTGCGCGACGTGGATTGATTCATTGGTTGATTAATTGATCGAGCGATGGTGGATATCGTTTGTTTGTTTGTTTGTTGGTTGGTTTGTATTGGAAGGATAGGTTTGAGATGAAATGGAGGACATGCAAGATACTCGTAATGAGATGGTTGTATGGCATATGGAGAATAGGCACAGAACGCCGAATATGCTGCTTCAGGATCACTGCCACTCTTTCGCATCAATGCCAAACCCTACCATACCATGCATACATAGAGAAGAATGCAAGAGCAGAATAAGAGATGAACCGCCGACAAGAGACTTCAAGCAATGACAGTCTCTTCTACAAGTGGCGACGACAATCATCAGATTTGCATGAACGACCCACCTTGTTGCAGATGTCGATCGGCTCCTTGCCTTGATCGGCGGCCGTGTTGGCAATCTTCTGACCGTGCTCATCCGCTCCGGTGACGAAGTAGGCAGATCGCTTGCCCTCCAGCCGCACGAAGCGGGCGATGACATCGGAAGTGGCGGCCTCGTAGGCATGCCCCATATGCGCTGGTCCGTTGGTGTAGTTGATGGCCGTCGTGATGTAGAACGGCGATGCGGAGTCGTCCGCGGATGGGGCCGGTGCGCCACCGGTCTTGTGGATGTAGCCGTAGTTGATGGATTCCTCGTCCCTCAAGGTCCAGCGGTCGTATCCTCCGCTGATGGAGGCCTTGTCCTTCAGGTCGGCGGCGAGCTTGGTGGTGTCGCTTTCACTCATGGTTGGGCTTGCTAACTTGTTGGCTGGCTCGACGGGTCAAGTGCGCTCTTGGAGCTGTTGTCTTGTGGTGATGACGACGATGAGGATGGCAATGACAAGGCTGATGCTGATGTTGATGGTGAAGACGTGGTCGAGATTGAGATTGAGATCGAGATTGATCGCACCGTGATGGTGGATGGGTGTGTTGCGTGTTTGGTGTGTGCGACGCACGACTGTCGCTGGCTTCTGTTGATTTGGATCCTTGTGGACGTGTTTGGCGGGAGATGTTCGTGAATTGATGTGTCATTCACGAGTCGTGCTCTTGTGGGGATGATCCGTCCGTCGTCCGCCGCTATTGATTTTGTGACACCAACCGCAACAGCGATCCGTCCTCTTGTTGTGGTTGGCGGCGTCAAGAGGGAACAGGCGAGAGCTGAGGACACAACAAGAACAGATCAAGAGCCAACCGCCACATCCGCCCCACCCACATCTGCACTCGCACATACCATCCACAGATCATCATCTAGCACGGTTATCGTGTGAATACCATACACTCGAGCCCAAGAGCAAGAGCAAGAGCAAGACCAAGTCTGAGCAAGGCAAAACCAGCGGGGAAACTGCCCACTCGTACATCCAAGCACCATGGCGGACCACTGCGAAGAACAGGAGATGGAGGCCGAGGCCCTGACGGCCATCTTCGACGAATGCCTGGAGGTCATCCAATCCGCCCAGCCATTCCGATGGGCCGTCACGCTGTACCCCGAGCAGCACGTCGACGACGACGATGCCGAAGACCCCAACCACGTGGGCATCAAGCTCACGGCCACGATTCCGCTGACGTATCCCGAGGCGCTGCCGGAGCTCGAAATTGAAATCCTGAAGGGTCTGGTGTCGGAGCATCAGGACACCCTGCTGCAGCTTGCCAACGAAGAAGCCGAGGCCAATCTGGGTCTGCCCTCGATATTTGCGATCAGCGAGAGGTTGCGGGAATGGTTGATAGAGAACAACGTCAAGGGTCTGGATGATACCTCCATGTTCGCGCAGATGAAGCGAAGAGAGCTGGAATCGGAGAAGGCGACGGTACGTCTATGCCCATCAGCATCTTATGCAGAGTACCTATTGGTGCTGTCACAAGGATGGCGTGTTTGTTTGGTGGAATGCTGTGTGGCGTCGTGTCAAGTCAAGTCATGCTCTTTTGGAAGATCACTTCAATAACAATACGTCCTACTTTGCTGCAGAGTATTCATGATGCCAACGCAAGTCCCAACGATCCATCACAGACACATGCAATCCCCTTTTCTGGATACGTGCCTGCCATTCTGCGATGGATCGTCCAGTCTTCTTCTTCACAGAGAGATCATCTTGCAACATTGATACAAGCGCAGACAAGATCCCACGCGCTTCGATCTTCACGGTCAATGGGTTCCTCTTGTTCATTGCCGACAAGGCGATGGGGGGAAACGTTTACGGTGTTTGTGGGATAATCTCTGGAGCTACATCCTTGCCGTCTTGCCACGCTGTTAATAGTATGCCAATTCACTTTTGTTGGAATGCCATCTCACACGCTCATTGCACCCAACCATTTCGTTGCACCGCTTTTCCACTTCACGTCATGATCAACTGTGCTGTTGCGCTCCAATCTGCTGCGCTGATCGGCTCTGCCACAACGCAACGCAACACCGCACAATGTTCCTACGATTGCAGCAAAAAGCAAGTCAACAGTTCGAATCGCAAAAGCATGTCGAACAGATGACGGAAGCCGAGGCCGAGGAATTGGCCGTGCGCAAACGGCGTGCCGAGGGCACACCTGTGAACCGTGACACCTTCGAAATCTGGAAGGCCAAATTTGAGAAGGAGATGGAGGAGCAATGGCAGCGCGATAAGGAGAATGCCAGCGAGAACAGCAACAAGAAGGCGTCCAAGAAGGAGAAGGTCGTCGATAAGAGCGGGCGGGTGTCTGGGTTTTTGCAGTTCAATGGCAAGGCCGGCACGCTAAATTTGGAAGCGATCGAGGCCGCGGCGGATGATGCGCAGGTGGACGAAGATGAAGAGGAGAATTTGGAGAATGTGGACGAGGGTCTATTCGATGTAGATGACGATGATCTGGACGACCTTGATTTCGATGACGATGATGAAGAGGAGGATCCGGATATCTAAGTTCAAACAGCGAATCAAAGATCAATCATCATTTGGGTTTGAGAACTCGTGTATTAGTTGCACACGTCGGCAGAGCGCATAGTTTTTGCATCAGTTTTGAATTCCTGTTCTACACGTTTTGCTATTGGTCTTGTTGTTTGCTATGTTCCTCGACAATGTATGCTATGATGTTTGCAGAAGATGAACGTCTGCATAGTTTGCTTGTGGAGTACTCGCAATTCAACACATCATCGTCTGCGTTTGTCTTCCTGTGTTCGTACTTTTTGTACAGCCATCCAACACATTGATGGATGGCACTGTTTTTGTCTATTGGTTTTGTTGGATTTCATTTCATATTGTTTGTTGCGTCTGTTGATGTGATGTTTGTATCTTCTTGGTTGTTTCATCAGAGTACGGTTGTTGGAATGTTGGTGAAGTGCTGCATCGTCTGGGAACACATTCTGGAGACCAACACCCAAGCACAAAGGCCATGGTGCTTGTCATTGTCAACACCGACACCATTGCCACGGCGCCGCATGCACACCTCCCACTCCACTGTATTGTTTGCAATGTGATGTGCGTATGCGCGTGAGTGCCTGCCGTTGTTACTTCCACCACACGGCTCTCTGATGGTGATCGTGCGGGTATTCTCACATGTTGGTATTCACGTACGCAAATGTATGCGTGCATGAATATTTGTTCGCTTTGCGGAGAATGTACATATGTTCGTACGTGCATCCTGTGCCCTCACGACCACATCACTTCACAGGTACATAGATATTGGTTGAGTTGGCCTTGTCGTCATGTGGACACGCCCGCCCGCCCGCATGCATGGTAGACAAGCGCAAAGCAAACGAAAGAGTGCGATCAGCAGCATCCGCCATCGTCATCATCCGAGGGTCCCGGCGTGGGGCGCTTGATTTGCATCTTGGGCCTTCCGGGCGTGGCGTTGGCCAATGCATCTGGATTGTCAAGGATCTTTTGCACGACCTCCATGAAGACCTGGCGGATTCCCATCTTGGTCTTGGCCGATGCCTCCAGGAAGAGCATGCCGTGCGATCGTGCCCATGCCTCCGCGCGTTCACGTCCCACCTTGCGATCGAGATCGATCTTGTTTCCAACCAAGAGCTTGATGACGGATTCCCCATTGTTCGGTGAATACAGCTGCACCTCCTTGAGCCACTGTTCCAAATTCTCGAAGGAGTCCGTGCGGGTGACGTCGTAGACCAGAACGACGCCGTGAGCACCGCGGTAGTAGCTGCTGGTGAGCGTGCGGAAACGTTCCTGGCCGGCAGTGTCCCAGATTGTGAGCTTGACGCGCTTGCCGTCCATATCGATGTGCTTGACTTTGAAATCGACGCCGATGGTGGACTGGATGTGCTCATCGAAGCTGTCGTCTGTGAAACGGAGCAGCATCGACGACTGCAGTCAGAGTTGGAATCATGGACGGATGATGTATGGATACATTGATTGGATGAATAGTTGATTGCATGGACGAATGATGGATAGATGGATGAAAGAAAGATGGCGAAGAGAAATAAATGAAGCGGAATGAAATCAATGGTCGTTCGTAAAAGGTGTCAGAATTGGGTGCCATGCATGAATGCGTGAATGACCTTCAAACTTCAACATTGTTGCTCTTGCCGTTGTTTTATCAATGAGAAAGCACCACACCATGACACATTGCTTCCTTGAATCGTCAACAAGACGACGTATGTTGACTCTGCATGGAGGCTCATCTTCAAGCAACATATAGCATGCTTCGGCTTGGTCATTCAATCATTCAATGATTGATTGAATGAATGGATTAGGATGATGAGGATCCTGTCGACGCGCATTCGAGTATTGCAGAGCGGAGTAGAGTAGTCCAATCCCGTCCGACCATACAGTAGTATCTTCTGTTTCCGTACCTTTCCGACGGATGCGTCTCCAATGATGAGGACCTTGAAGAGGTAGTCGTATGGGAGCGCCTGTGGCGGTGGACCAGATGGAGCAGAGACCATGGTTGCGGCTTGATAGAGGCAGAGAGATGTTGGTAGGGAGGTGGAAAGGGACCTTGATGGATCCTATGTCTTGTTGGATGGAGCTGCACTTGATGTTTGTGCTGTTGTGGAGTTGTGCTACTGTGCTGTTGTGTGTGTTGGAGCGATTGTTCTATTCTGTTGTTCTTGTGTGTGTGCGTGTGTGCTTTGTTTCCTGTGGTGGGAGATGCAAAAACAGATGCGGATAGCGGATGGACTGGCAATGAGAGATATCGATGGAGACGGAGGTGAAGATGACGAGGCAGAGGTGGAGACACAAGACAAGTGATTGTGCTTTTGCGGAAGTTGTTGGCCGCAGTGGAGATGTGATGTTCGCGATCAATTCGTATGGATACGGATGGTGCTCGTTCCCTGTGTGTCTTCCACTTTTCAATCCGCGTCGAGAGATGCGTCTGTTTTCTCTTCCTTGTGTGTGTTGTTGTTGCGCGTGTCGATTTCAAAAATGAAGTTCGACGGCCAGAACACGGTTTTCGCCACACCATTCCGCGTCACATCGCCGCCGTCGCGCTTCTCCGCCAGGCGATGTCTGACGCAACACCACCTGAACGATGTCCCTTTTGTTGACTGGACACTCATCGCAATCCAACGGAAACTGCTGCGACATGAGTGACATGAGTGACATGGTTGACAAACACGGAATGTTTGACAAATTCGTTTGTCGGTGTCAATTGTCGAACAACTGATTCTGATGAGTCGACAATGCTGTTCTCTCTTTCTTGTGTTTGATCCAGCGGGTCAATCCTGAGAAGTGAATCGAACAAAGATCGAAAGCATTCGAAGTGATCGCATTGAGTCGTCCTTCGCCATTTCGGCGACGTGGACAAAAACGTGCAACTCATCGACCATGGCGCACCGACGGCCACAACAACGACACCAAACAACGTTTCCGCCTTTGTATTCGCCTTCGTGGACTACGACTGATTCCCTTGTCCGCATTCGCAACAAACCAGGCAACAGGCACGACCTCTGACTTCAGGGAGTGCTACACCGTCAAGGCATCCAGCATCCAGCATCCAAGTATTCCTCTTTTTCATTCTTCGTGCTGTTGTGGCAGTGAATTCAGACGAGAGCCGCAGTGAGAAACAACGAAGAGATCACCATCTTCTGTTCTCAAAAAAGACACAGCAACCATGTTCCCACGTTCCACCGGACCGAATCTCATCTTGGTCGCGGCTTTGCTCTTGAGCATCTGCGCACTATCAACTGCCAACGACCATGATGATGGCAGTGGCAATAGCAACGCTGCCTTTCACCAGAAGAGTGCCAATCTCAGAGATGGATCCGCGGCGATCCTTCACCTGCATCCGTACGTTGAAGACGACAATGCAACGGACGTGCCGACCATGTCCCCAACCAACCACACGAATGCTACTGCAGGTACGGACTCTCCAACGATGGCACCAACCACCAACTCCACGTCGCCGAACGTGACGACCGTCTCTCCTACACAGGCACCGACGTCGAACACGACGCAGCTCTCCTCCGTCCCAACCATGGCACCGACCGCGAATTCGACGGACGACCATGGCAACAGCACGAACACCTCCATGCCGACCATGGCACCGACCGTGGCACCGACCGTGGCCAATTCATCCGTGCCGTCGCCGGCTCCCACGACAGCACCGGTTGACGCCATCACGGATTCGCCGACCATGGCACCAATGGCCGCGCCATCTCTCAGTCCCACCATCGACAACGGCAGTCACCACCATCACCATCACAAGATCTCATTCTGGACCATCGTGGGCAAGACCATCGCATGGCTCATCATCATCATGCTGTCGGTACTGGGATTCGGCGCCTGCATGTCCAATCGCTACCGCATCTACTACTACCTTCGGGCGGCCTACTACAGCTTCCTGCGACTCAGATACGTGCAGTGGGTCATTCGCAAGTTGCATTTGCAACGATTCGTCGGCACCGGCTCGTCGGAATCGCTCAATGAAATCATCTTCGACGACATGCAAGAAGGTCTGCTGCTGCAAGAGGATATCTGAAGAGCTCTGCAGTACTCTGGTGTGTATGCTCGAGTGCATTCACAAAGGTCCCCTCCTCTACTCTCGCAATAATAGTATGCTCTACTACAGTCCAAACTTTGACCATGGATTATTACAGATTATTTTGTGGAATCGAAAGTTCATGAAGGCTGTTGGTCATGTCGATGCAACACCAAAGGTGAACAATCTTGGCAGAGGGCTCGAGTGCGGGTGCGACTGCAACTGTACGGTGTTGTGCTGTGTGCGAGTGTTCCAATGAAATCAGTCATGTGATGTCATGCTTGGACGATGCGCAACTTCGGACATGCAGGTGTTCACCTACAATCACAAGAATCGTCCAAACACTTCACTCTAATCCACTCTGCTCCACCTGGAGAGAGGACTGGTCAATACTTCCGTTGTTGTTGGTGGCTGAATTGTTTCTGTTTATTATTTACAACTGTATGTATGTGTGAATTCGAGCGGAGCAATGTGATGTTTCTGTTGCGTTGGTACGGTTTTGCAAGCATTATCGTCACCTTCATTTTCATTTTTGTCGGCGAAGTCATCCTTTCGGTTCATTCCTCTCACACCAACGACGTGTGTGTTGGAATACACGTATGCCTCCTGCCTGTTCGGAAAGTCATTGGTTCACCAGCCATCAGGCAGTCGATCAATGTCGCACAGACTCGTTCACTCCTTCCTCATATCGTTCCGTAGGTATACTTCCGTCATTTCCTCGAGTACCCGTCGTGGGTAATGAAGTGTGGTATGTTGCACGATTTGGTATCGTGCAAGCGTGGATAGATCTCCCAATGCGATTTACTTGGTGATCTGTCCCAACACCTGCTGTGGCGACATCTCGACCATCATGTCAAAGAACTTGTCTCCCGCTCTGGCCTTCAGCTCCTCTCCTGCCGACTTTCCGATGGTGTAGGCATCCTCGATGGCACCCTCGACCTCGGTCTCGTACTTCTCGCTACCGTCTGGCATGGCGATGAGTCCGCGGAACTTGATCTTGTCGTCGACGATGCGGGCCTGCCCGGCGATGGGGGTCTTGCAGTTTCCGTCCAGGGCCTCGAGGAAGGCACGCTCACAGTCGACGCAGGACTTGGTCTCCGCGTGGTTCAGGGCTTCGATGTACTTGAGGCTGCGCTCGTCGTTCGTTCGGCACTGGATGCCGATGGCACCCTGTGCGACGGCTGGCAGCATCTCCTCCCAATCCAGGACGGCGGTGGCGTGGCTGTCCATGTCCATGCGCTTGAGGCCGGCGATGGCGAGAAGGGTGGCATCGACGACGCCGTCCTCGAGCTTGCGCAGGCGGGTCTGCACGTTGCCGCGGAAGTTGACGCACTTGAAGGTTGGGTTCTTGGCCAGGAGCTGGGACTGTCTTCGCAGGGAGGCGGTTCCGATGACGGAGCCGTCTGGCAGGTCCTCGACTCTCTTGACCTCGCCGCCCTTGGAAATGAAGGCGTCGTTGGTGTCCTCACGTGGGAGGGTGCATGGGAGGATGGTACCGTCTGGCAACCAGGTTGGGACGTCCTTCATGGAATGCACGCAGATATCGACCTCGTCACCAAGCAGGGCCGTGTCCAGCTCCTTGGTGAACAATCCCTTGCCTCCGAGCTCCATGAGGGACTTGTCGAGGATCATGTCACCCTGGGTCTTCAAGACGCAAATTTCCAAAGCACCGTCCTCGCACAATTCTGGGAACAGCTCGCGCAGTCTCTTGCGGGTCTCGAATGCCTGTGCCATGGCCAATGGGGAGCCACGGGTTCCGATGCGGAGTGGCTTGACGGCCTCACTGTCACCCTCCTCTGCGAACAAAGCCTGCGGTACGAATGGTACGGCCGCATCAGTGGTTTTGAATCATGCGCATCGAATGTACAATAGCAAATACAACAGCGCCATCGAATGACACGGTTTGCAATCATGCATGAGGTCGCAATTCGAGTGAGAAAAATCAGAGCAAACGCAAGCAAATGAAATGGTCAGGCGATGAATGCGAAAGATTTCTGCCAACTCCTTCCAATGCATGATGACCGGCGAGTATCCAACTTTGCCACCGGTGCGCATCGAATTGCAGGCTTTGATTCCTTGGGTTTGCTTGGGTTGGCTACCACCGCCATTGCAATCGCCATGCGTTCCCTCCAATTTGCCATGGATTCACGGCTTTGGGAATGGGGCATGCTGGATGCAATTGTAGTCTCAGCATGATATAAGCATGTTGTGCGATCCGACCCATTCAGTGCATTGCGGTGCGTCGTGAATAGACGCTCCTTCGAGAATCCCAAAGATGACGGTCATGACGACGACTCACAGTTTGGGCATTTCGGGCATTGATGGAAGCTGGTGCGAATGCGTTGGCAGACGCGGCAAGGAGAGCGAAGGTAGCGACAGTGAACTTCATGGTGGATGGCAAGCGTGTTGGTTGGTAGGTTGGTTGAGCTTTGATGATGTGGATTGATGGATGTATGGGTGCGTCGGGTGTTGGATTTGTTGTGGTTGTTGCGATGAATGGTGCTTCTTGTTGATTGTGTGTGGCTACAACAGTTGTTGGTGTTGTCTTTTGGTTTTGGTTTCTGCGTTCTGCGCTTTGCTTTTTTGCGGTCAGTGCGTGTTTTCGCCACAAGTTCAACTTCGACTCGACGGATCTTGGTTTGTGCGGTTGTGTTCCACTTGTAACGGATACCTCCGCAGGGATCGGAAAATTGCCTTAAAGTTGCATTGCGGAACTATTGTGATAGACGATTATTGAAGATCGCTTTCCGCTCTGTTACTTCAAGTACAGAAATCGGCGCCTGTGCTTCATTTGAAATCGATTTGATGCCGACAAAACAATCAACCAGAACCCTTCTGTCTCTGAGCCACACACAGGGAGAAGCGCGAACGCCAACCACAAATGAGAATCGGAAAATCCATCAACAGTCAAAAGCAACCAGGGCAATCAGGAAGGATCGAGGCCACCGCCACACAACCCATTCCAGGAAGCACATCCTGTCGACCATGGTGCCAGAGCGGCGACCTTGTCCGTGTTCGCATGGTGCCCGGCATGGCGGCAAGATACATCCATGTCGGCAACAGTTCCGGAAGCTATCAATAAGTTGGTAGAGCACTGGATGCGTCTGCAGCGTGACAGGACTATCCTTGGACATATCGTATTGTTCAACAACGACCACAACCATCACCACACTGGCGCATCAACGGCGCATAGGAACACCCTCCCCCATTGCGGTGACTTGGTGCAAAGAATTGCAACTGTGATCTATTATATGATACAAATCTCTCCAAAGCAACACTATACGCTGTGGCTCCCAAGGTTTGGCGATGGCACACACGGTTACATCGCTCGTGCTCCTGTTCACATGGATACTGTCAACGATTCTCGTTCTCCAACGTGATGCCAATGCATTTGTTCCGTCACAGCAGCATCGGAAACAGCAACAAGGGCAGCAACAACGATATCAACGACACCATTCTCCATCATGCGCTCGTCATGGCACGCGGCTGCATGCCATGAAAGTCAACATTCGGATCGTCGGACGCAAATCAGGCGGCGAGCAATGGTTGGAGGATGCGTATGCTATCTACGAAAAACGACTGCGCCCGTCGACGTTGGAGGTGGAGACGGTGTGGCACAAGGATGACGACGCCCTCGTCAAGGCCGTGAATGCCGACACGGCCAGGGGCCACACCGTCGTGCTTATGGATCCGCTGGGCCAGACCATGACCAGCGAACGGTTCTCCGAATCCATGTACGAATGGATCGACCGCGGTGGGAGCCGCCTTAGCTTCGTGATTGGCGGTGCTGAAGGGTTGCCACCGTCCTTGAAGTACCCAGCCAAGGGTGGCAAGAACAGCAAGCCGGTGTTGCTCAGTCTCAGCGCTTTGACATTCACGCACCAATTTGCGCGGCTTCTGTTGATGGAGCAAGTCTACAGAGCATCAGAGATCCGAAAGGGGTCTGGGTATCACAAATGAGTGCGCTCCATTCAAGTTTGCGGTCAATGCCATGTTGCAATCTGAAGCACACGCTGTGCGCCAGGTTGGGGCGGAGCACTACGCTCTCGATGGGCACCAAGCAAAAAGCGCCACAAAGCTACCACACACTTGCTCATCGAAAAGGTTTTGTTCTTGTCACTATTGGTATTATACAATTAGTCTTATCATGTTCGTGGAGAAATGCCATGGTGTGAAGCGAAGTGATTAGTAGAAAGCCCCATGCCTCTGCTGGACAATGAGGGAAACTGAGATGTCTGCCTGGTGCGTCAATGCCGGTTGGCCGGCTAGCTTGCCTGTTGGTTCGCCTCTCTCTACTCGTTGAGAGGCCATTGCTTGTTGTCTACCATCTGCGGTTCTCTGCAACTGGGGACCGCACGATGGGGAATGCATTGAAGCCGTGGTGCGTCGTCACGCTTGTGAGTCTAGTACTCGCACGACGTTGTTCGTTGTGATGCTCACCACCTCCGACGGCCTTCTTTGGCGATGCTGCGCCGGGGCTGAAGCGGTGATGTTTGCGGGAATGGTGCGGTCGCAGAGCGTCCTTGCCGGTCAGGGAGTACGCTTCACGGATCAGCGCATTGTGCGGTTCGATGTAGGCCGATAGGTCAAATTCGAACTTGGATTGACCGAAGTTGATCGAGATGGGCGAGTTGGTGTCGATGCCGACAACGGGGTACAACTTGTTCTGGAGGAAGTCCCAATCCAGCTGTCTCCATGCGTGGCCAAGGAATTCGCCATTGAGCGTGTAGAAGATGCTCTGTGAGACGTAGTCCAATCCGCAGCCGACGGTGTCGCCGGGACCGAAGGAGGGGCCGAACTTCTCAATCATGCCACCGGCAGAGTGGAAGATGCCACCATCGTCGCCGTGGTAGCCGTACGACATGCGGTCCCAGCCAGGCATCCTCGAGTACAGGGGGAAGGATTCGGTTGCCAATCCGACTGCGACGCAGTCGCTTCGCGTATGTCTGCGTCCCAAGAGTGGTCTCACACTTCCGTCATCGTCAACGTCGTTTTCACCTGCTGGTTGATCTTGGTGTGCCTGGATCGTCACCTCGTAGTACGACACCAATCGTGGGGAAAGGTCAAGCGTGTTGTCATCGATGCGATGTGGTGCGCAGAATGGACGCCATTCGCTGAGCGGCTCTGTGATGACCGCTCGGTTGTTACGGCAAAATCTCTCGAGGAAGGAATGATGCTTGTGACCTCTGGCGATTGGGCGTGGGAGTGGATGGTTGCCACGAACGCACCTGTCTCCTGTCCCGACCACCCCGGTGTACTGAATCCATTCTCTGCCCGTGTTGTTGTCGACGGACGCTTTGAGAGAGAACATGGATCGCCATCGCTGGCAGCCTCTTTCGAATATTTTGTGGACGGAGGTCGGCACACGCTGAGGGATCCAGCTGCAGTACAGCGGGAGGTTGATGATCTCTTGATGATCCTTGTGTCTCTTGCTCCGCTTCATGGCCGCGATTGGAACGTGGACATTGTCCTGGAGGTTGATCTGAGTGCTGCCTTGGCTTCCTGGTGCATGGTCGTCATTCGAAGACTGGCGAAGGCGCTTGGCATTGGTGTGCATGAATTCTGACCACCAACTCTTCGATGAGCACAGCGCATCCCACAAGAAGGCCTTGTTGTCTGGATGGAGAACGAACTGACGCAGCTTCTTGTTGACGGAGAGCATCTTTCGGAGCGATTCCAGGTCCAGAAAGGTGAAGACGTGCAGCTGCACATCATCGTTGAGCGCATCGAGGAGCGATGGTTGGGCAAGCGTCAACGGAGGCGCTGGGATGACCAGAGGTGGTGCCTGCGATAGCTCCCAGGAGAAGGCAGGGACGAAGGTAGGCGATTCTGGCGACTTGGCCTTGCTATTGCTGTTGCTGATTCCCTTGGAAGCTGTTGACTTTGATTTTAGCGCCCGGCTTCGTTTTCCGCTGCGTCGCTGGTCTCTTCTGAGCGATGGGTGCTTGAGGAGATGGAGCACGGAGGTACAGCAGCCGCCGCCGCCGCCGTCGTCGTCATTCTTGTGACTGTGTTCGCTTCTGTGGACGAGGAGGTCTGTGGGTGAGACAGGAGACGAGACTGCCCCGCTGGCGTGGTCCGCGGATGTGATGACATTCTGTGTCTGTGAAGGCGAGACATGATTATCGGTATGCTCGTCTGCTGAATCCGAATCGCTGCTGGAAATCTCTTCGTCGCGGTGCGTGTTGGAACGGCGGGTCGCATCGAAGGCGTCCCATGACACCAGCCGCTGACGGGAGGATACTCTTCTCATGCTTGATGCTTGATGGTTGACGCTTGGCGATGGTCGTGGGTATTGCTTGCGAATGCTGCCGTTGTATTAGTAGACGATGATGCTGTTGTGGCTTGTTGCTGATAAGGTTGCTAATGCTGTCGCTGGTATGGTTGCTGATGCTGGCGCGGTTTGATTGTGTGGGGATGCCCTGCTGCTTTGGCCTATGATCGATTATGATCTCGTTTGCTCGTCTTTCTCTGTCGCCTTGAGCTGCTTGAATGTGGCGATCCAGCAGTCGTTGGGTTCTGTCGGAGATGTGGGTGTCAAGCAGAAGTCTGATGGATGCAAAACCGAACGGCGGATTCGACGGAGCACGGAACGGAGATCTCCTGTTGTGGTGTCGCTGATGTTGTGTTGGTGGTGATACCTTTGATTTTGTGGGAGGCCCTTTCTGGACGGCTTCTGGTTTTCTTCTCGTTTGTTGTTCTGCGTGAGCTTCCGTCTGCGAGTACGTTCGCGAACACGTTTGTGTTGATGCTGTGTTGATGCTGTGTTGATGATGTGTTGGTGTCGGCAGTAGCAGCGACAGTCGCGCTGATGTCAATCTTGTGTGTTCTCGGTACGGTTGGTGGCTGTGTTTGTGAGGTCCCTTGACTCGCGCCTCCTCCCTTGTTGTTGTTGCTGTTGCCGTCGCAGTGGGCTGTTGATACCAGTCGGTACCATTCGGTGCCTGTTGTTGTTCTGTGGAATCAGAAGCGGATCGCGGAGAAGCGATGAGATCTCACACTATGCAAGGCAACAACACGCGAGGGGGACAAGACACAACCATGACATCTCGATGCGGACACCACAAGGCCACAACCGCCACTCTCTCCGTGAGTGGAGCAGACAGAGAACGAGGCGAAGATACGAACAAAGAGAAGAGAAGCACCCATCAGAACCGAAACCCGGCCCTTGTTCTTTGGTGCGCCCAAATCTCTCTTCGCTTGACACCAGCAATCTTGTGTGGCTTCTGTTCACATCTCAAACAGAACACGATGCGTTAACCATCCATGTCTTTTCTGTGTCTGCTTCAAGCAGATGGCAGAACGTCCTTTTGGAAAGCTGTTCCGGAGCATTCTGATCGATCGAGTCACATATAATAGTCACATAAACCGTCCGTACATGTGTCCGCAATGAAAGGATCGATGCTTGCGCCAACGCACACAAAGACCACATGGCTCGCACGCGAAGACATCAAATCAACACCGCCATGGACGATGACGCAGCAATACCAAGATGACATCAATGAGCATCATCCTCGCATTCATTCATCGATGGTGCGCGAGTAGCAGTACATGTACGAGCAGAGTGCTTGTCGAGAACGTTCCTGCAGCAATCAAGCATTTCACTCAAAGCCCACACGGCGCAGCAAAGAAGTCAACGAGAGTACGATACTCCACAGATATTATTCGCAGCAAGGTACAATGAACGCGGCGGTTGGAACCACGCAGAGACTGTTCGGCCGGATAGCGGCTGCTCCTTTGCAGAGCACTCACACTGCCGTGCGCGGCATGGCCACCAAGAAGGCCGGCGGCTCCACGTCGAACGGCCGCGATTCCATCGGACGCCGATTGGGAATCAAGATATTCCCTGGCCAGCGCGCCAAGGCAGGATCGATCCTCGTGCGGCAACGTGGCCAGAAGTTCCGCGCTGGTGATAACGTCGGGATGGGCAACGATCATACCCTCTTCGCCAAGCAACCTGGTGTCGTCATGATGACGCGCTTGCCCACCAACAAGAAACGCAACGTCGTTCATGTGCAGCCCATGGCCGAGTAACGACGTGGAAGATGCCACGTATTCTACTATCGATCATTGAATCGGAAGAGTCTTGCAGACGCTGCTGGTGACACACCGGCCGTGGCGATGGCGTAGCACCAAGTTTCAAAAGAGGCAGTGCGCTGTTGCTGAAGGAGCCCTGCGTCCACCGGGCCAACTCGACCATACAACATACGAAAGAGCAGCAACCCACGAACAACTGGGGGGTTGAGCATGCAATCACATTATCTCTCCTTGCTTGTTTCGCACAGACTGTAATAGAGCAGTACATTTGGCTCCAAGAGAGCGCAGCGTTTGATTCCCATTCCACTTCATGGGTATGGAATCGCTGGAGGCACGTAGGGCAGCTTCACTGCAAGCTTTTGAAACGAATGTCTGAGATAGTCTGCGACAACAATGGACAAGTATTCACACATTGCCGTCCTTGCATGTGTACCTCTTGCGGAGGCTGCGTGGAACAAGAATGCAACATGGTCAATAAATTATATTATCATATTATAGAAAAGAAGAGACTGCAAGCAATGATTGGTCTCTTCATCATAATAGTACTCGCAGAGTGATACTGCTGTCAGCTGTTGCTTGCTTTGCTGCGCTCCTTGCACGATGAGCGTACTTTTCTTCTGTATCTGGTTTTCACCTTGTTGCTTTTTCTCGCTCTCCCAATGCTCTGACACAGCAGCAGTTCCGCAGCACAGCAACACTCCCTTGCCGTGCATCTTCCCGTCAAGCCATTGTTGTTCTTGTGCTGAACCTTTTGCGGTATCCTCATGTTCGAGCATGACTTCCGGACAGTGTTGCCATAGGCAGCGCAACTTGCCCCAAAAGCCACCGAGGTGAAATTCATTTTCTTCGTTGGCTTGGCACCCTGCAGAGGCTTTTTAATTTCAATCTGTCCCCCCAAGGCAGGAACGTCCATTGTTCACCGAGGATAGCGACTCCTCGCTCTCTCTCTGTGTCTCTCTCTGTGTGTGTGTTTGTGTCTCTCTAGGTGGACGCAGACTTGAGCTTGAGGAGATGATCGGCGATGTGCATGGCATGCAGGTAATCGTATTCGGGCTTGGTCACCGTTCCAAACACGAAGTGTTCCGCGACGTCGCCGTCGTACTTTTGGAACTTGTCGATCGCTGTCAGCAAACGATCGAGTGCCTCGTCGTTGTCGCCATCATCTGGAATCTCAGGCGCGCCTGCCACGGATTCCAAGAGGCTGTGGTTGAGGTATCCACGTTGCTTGAAGACCACCAACGCCAGCTTGCCGACGGTGGCACGGTACAACCATGGCTTGTACTCGGGGTACTCGCTCGTGGAGTATTCGATGCTCTCCGCGCAATGGGAAAGCACCTTGAATGGGCTCCATTCCAATTCCGAAACCAGCTTGGTTCCCTTGAGAGCCTCGAGGCGGGCGACGGCCTCGTCCAAAGTCTTCAGTCTGTGTTCAGGTTCCATGGTGGCGGTGAGGTCGGTGTTATGATGCGATGTGATGTGGTGTTGTGTTTGTGGAAGCACAAGGACGGAATAGTTCGTGGAGTTTTCGCTTCTGTTTGTGATTTTGTTGTTGCGGAGGTCAACGCGAAAATGAAAGTTGAAGTGGGGTGATGTCGTCCGAACTGGCGGACCGTGATAACCACGTACTACGAACTGGTCACGAAAAGGCCGCAAAAAGACCGAATGGCACTTCAGGCTAGCCACGACTATCTAGATCCCAAGCAATGATGGTAATTGTATGAGCAGAAGGAAGCTTCTCTCTACGATTATATCGAGTGGAGAGGGATGCGTTTCTGATGATGCATTATTTACAGGCACCATTAGACATGCGATACGGAAGAGAAGCATTTAAACCCACCCGGAAGTGTTTGGCCACAAGCGCTTGATCACACGATGCTCCATTCGATCTCCTCTCCCGCCTTCAAAGGAGTCACCGTGTTCTCACCAAACTCGTACGTCTCCGGGACAGTCCACGACTTCTTCTCCAACGTCAAGGTGTGCGTGTTGCGAGCCAAGCCGTAATGATCAGCACCGAACGAGCTGCAGAAGTCCTCCAGCCTGTCCAGCTTGCCCTCCTTCTCAAACACGCTCGCGTAGATCTCGATGCAGCAGTGCGCGGAAAACACTCCGGCGCATCCACATGCTGACTCCTTCGTCTCCGTCACGTGAGGAGCGGAGTCCGTGCCAAGGAAGAACTTGGGGTTGCCGCTGGTGGCTGCCTTCACCAGTGCGAGGCGGTGCACTTCCGCCTTGAGGATGGGGAGGCAGTAGAGATGGGGTCGGATGCCTCCAACGAGCATATCTGAAGTGATAGAGGGTGTATGAATGAGTGAGTGAGTGTGTGAGAGTGTACGTGAGTGTGTATTGGAGTGTTGGTTGTGATGGTGGAAAGAGATGGGGTGGTGTGAGTCACAGCTTGCAATGGTTTGCATACTACGCTGTGCCATGATCGTGCCGACCGGTGGGATAGAATCACATGGGCAGTCCCAATACTTCACCAACCATCCACAGAATCAACGGCAACCATTCCGTGGATCAATAGCAGCCACATCTGCAGCCACAACCACAACCACGACCACAGCCACTTACCATTCCTGTTGTAGATGAGATGATGGCATGTGATGCTCGCTTTCAGGTTGGAGGGTGCAGACATCACATACTCCACAGCCTCCCTCGTCGAAATGTGCTCCATCGTCATCTTGAGGGTAGGGAAGTCACGCACCAACGGCTTCATGATCTCCTCGATGAACACCGGCTCCCTCTCGAAGATGTCGGCATGGGTGACCTCCGAATGGATGCACAGCATCATCCCCACCTTCTCCATCTCGGCCAGCACGGGATAGAGGTTGTTGACGTCCGTGACGCCGAAGTCCGAGTTGGTGGTTGCACCAGCCGGGTAGTACTTGCAACCGATGATGGTGGGGGTGCCATCGTCATTCTTGAGCTCGCTGGCTGTCTTGATATCTTCCGGCGATGTCTTGTCTGTGAGGTAGAGGGTCATGAGGGGTTGGAAGTTGCTCGTTGTTGTATCTGCATCTGCATCTCCATCTGCATCAGTTGCAGTTGGCATGGAAGCCAAGATGCGTTGTTTGTATTCGAGAGCGAGCTTTGAGTTGACGACCGGCGGCTTGAGGTTTGGCATGCAGAGACATCTTGAGAAACGCTTGGTTGCATGGGTGAGGATGGAAGCGGTGGCAGGTCCATCACGGGTGTGGTGATGGAAGTCATCGGGGAACCTGATGGTGATGCGTTGTGGTGGTGTCGATGTTGATGTCATGGTGGTTGGAGTCTGGGTTGATAATTGACGGGATTGTTGTTGTTGTTAGTGTGGAGGCGATGATGGCAGAGTGATGATGATGGGGATGAGTGTGGTGGGAGCGTTCTGTTCTGTTCTGTTGTGTTTCGTGAATTTGTTGAGGATGGCGCTGATGTGTGTGGTGGTGATTGTCTGGTTGTCACACGGGTGTGAACAGTATTATGTTTGAGACACGAGATGGTGATGTGTCGAGGGACTGGATGTATTGCGTGAGTACGACAGGTATCTTTTGTTGTGTTGATTTCTTGTTTGAATTGTTGGGCATGTGACTTCTGCAGCGTGCTGCTGTGGTGGCTGGGTTATAACAAGTGTCGGTACGAGTAAAATCATATGGAGAGTGTAGTTGTGTGAAGTGATGAAAGTTAAGTCTATTGGGTGTATTGAGAGTGCTGTAAGGCCAATCTGCGTGTGTGCGTGGGTTGTCTACAATAATGGTTTGGAAGTGTCAGGACGAACAAGAGTCGAAGGTGGAGAGTAGAGGGGCAATGTGCATTGATTCATGTTGTTGGTTGTCAGCTGGTAGTTTGGACGTGTGTGTGTGTGTGTCTTTGTGTGGTTGAGTAGGAACAAAAGTTCCTTGTTTGTTTGTTGTTGTTTGTATGTTTTTGTTTTCTGTTTGTTTGTGTGTCTGCAATTGTCATGGAGTTGTGGGGATGAGTGGTTGGACAGATGGATGTGATGCTGGTGGTGGTATCGGTGAAGTCATGCCACGCCATCTCATTGTAGAGTATGGTAGTGCATGGCCTTTCTCAACACCACGCATCAGTGCAATCGCAGTTGCCATCAATCAATCTATCAGTCTCCCCATGTTTCTCTCCGTCGTTGTCCTTCAATTGAGAGCGTTGACATCCAGCGCTTATTTGCTGCTAGAAGACTTCTTTGGCAGAAGCACTGCGTGGATGTTGGGCAGCACACCACCGCTAGCAATGGTCACTCCTCCCAGCAGTCTGTTCAGCTCCTCATCGTTCTTCACGGCCAGAGTGATGTGACGCGGCACAATACGGCTCTTCTTGTTGTCACGGGCGGCGTTGCCTGCAAGCTCAAGAATCTCGGCGCAAAGGTACTCGAGAACGGCAGCAAGGTACACTGGGGCACCTGCTCCCATTCGTGTGGCGTACTTTCCTTGACGCAAGTATCGTCCGATACGACCGACTGGGAACTGAAGTCCTGCCTTGGCAGATGCGCTTGTGGCCTTCTTTTCGCCACGGCCTCCTTTTCCTTTTCCTGTTGTTGTCATGTGTTGAATGGTTGGTGTGAGATGGAAGAGGAATGGCGATGGGTGTGAGAAGTCAGGGTGGAATGGTTGTCACAAGAGCGATGGCAGTCACGGTCACTTTCGTTGCAAACAGAACACATTCGACATCGCACACACACAAACGTGCATGTACGCACAGAACTCCAACTTCATCAACACTTACCAGACATGATTGATGTGTTTGTTTGTTGTTGTAGATTGGGTGAGTGTTTGTGAATTCGTTTGCTGTTGCAAATTGATGTTGTTTGGTTTTATGAACAGATCAGCACAGTTCGATGTCTCTGTTGTCGTGTTTGTTGCTGTTGTGGAGTGGTGGGAGTGCAACAGAGTGAAGCGACCAAAAGGAAGAAACACAGCGAACGAGAGATCACAAGAGAGGCGAAACAAGACAGAGACAACAAGGAGACAGAAACGTCAACAACAAACGGCAAACAGAAGCGCCCGTTCCCACACGCTCTCTTGGTCAAATTCGAAACGAGCGCGTCGTGATCAGTCAGGTCACGAATGAGAACAACAAAATCGGGGTCGATTGTTCGTGATTGAACAATATCACCCCCGTAGTATATCATCATTCGGGGATGGGCGCGCCACTTTCTCACGTATATATCTACACATCACAGTACATCATTGCTTCGCCGATTCCAACCTGTCGACATCCCACCCCGCAATATTACAGTCACGCGCCATATCTCATCACCCCCTTTTGGAGCACTTCAGAATGGCGCGCCGATTCACAATTCGTCCACGTCGTTGGTGTCACTTGTTTGTGGTGGTCGAGTTCGAGACCACGATACTGGACGCAACTGCGAACAGAGAAATCGAAACCAAAGCGATCAGCAGCAACAGAACCAGACCAAACCCACATCGAACAACAACAACAAGGAGACACAGACAAGAAGCACGACACCAACAACAATCGTGCCGTTGAGATCATCATCATCATCATCATCTCCATCGTTATCACCATCTCTCCCACCAACAAACACAACAAACACAACAAAACACCTTCTTGGCACTCCATCGCATCCAAGTCTTTGCCTCAAACACAAACAAGTTCATTTGTCCAAACATAAAACCGAATTGAACAACTTTCAAATCAACAATCACCACCACTACAACCAAACAACCAAACAACTGACAAGGTAAGCAATGACACAAAGGATAACGTAAAGGAACAATACAAGCATCAGCGATACCCAATTCCCTTGGACAATTGATCGAAATCCACTTGTGCACAATGCATGATGAATCAACGCCGATTTCTCACATGTCCCTGTTATACTGTACTCCCCTTCCTTCTTCATCCAATTTCACCACATTCACGTATAACACTTGCAGATGGCCAAGACTCCCTCCAAGCAATCCGCCAAGACACCAAAGAAGGCATCCACCGGATCCTCCAAGTCCAAGAAGCGTACCGAGACATACTCGTCTTACATCTACAAGGTCCTGAAGCAGGTCCACCCAGATACCGGAATCTCCAAGAAGGGAATGTCCATCATGAACTCCTTCATCAACGATATCTTCGAGCGTATCGCCACCGAGGCAGGAAAGCTCGCCACATACAACAAGAAGGCCACTCTGTCTTCACGAGAGATCCAGACTGCCGTCCGCCTGATGCTTCCAGGAGAGTTGGCCAAGCACGCCGTCTCTGAGGGAACCAAGGCTGTGACCAAGTTCAGCTCCAGCTAAGCGTTGTACCGAAGCAATGCTGTATGATCGACTGAGACTTGGATGGTGCAAGGACCAGGTGGGTGTGAACCGTGGAACCATGAAGTAGCAGTACACGATGAGAAGCGATGTGAATTCATCGGAGCTTGTCGTGTGGCTGTTGCGCATGACATGTGTGCCATCCATCTTTGAACCAACAATACCAACCACAGGCATCAGCAACTGATTACTGCAGTCAACTTACGGCCAAAACGAAGACAAAACAACACAGAAACAAAACAACAAACACAAACAAACAAACAAACAAACAAGGAACTTTTGTTCCTACTCAACCACACAAAGCAACCAAACCAAGCCAAATGCGTCAGACAATGGATGGACGGCGCCTCCACCTGTCGTCCTACATATGAAGTGATGAACGATGCATCAATCCAGTGATACGCGAGGGAACTGGTTGTGCTCGTGCATCATATCGACAGACTAACCCATCCCCTGCGCTTTGCATTGTCCGTGAACAATACCATTGCTTGTGGCAACTCGTAACGGCAAGCGAACGACTTGGGACCGGCGACAGTTGTTGCTTTGCCCGACCTTGTCCTTTTGAATGCACCATCTTGCCAGCTTACCTTTCCTCCACACATCACACGTCACTCCCCTACATCACAAGCAATCATCTCACAACAGAAAAAAACGTTGATAAACACGCTCCAACACATGGATACTCTGGTACGACTGGCATGTCCGTACAACTACCAATACAGAGCACCATCACAACTACGCTCTCCATTCCCTATAGAAATACAATTAACCTCGTTGAACTCAAACTCAGCAGCGATACCTTCTCCTCTACTAGCACAACACAGCATGCACACACACGCATACACTCTCTCTCTCCAGAGAAAGCACATTCTACAAACGTTTACTCCGCTCTAATCTGCTTTGCTTTGCTATGAGTGTATTGTATCAACATCCATCCTCACAACCAAAAGTTTAGCATTCAGCGTTCAACGTTCATTCCCATCCTTCTTCTCCTCCGTCTCCACCTCCGCTTCAACCACTGAACCTTCAACTTTGACTTCGTCTCCATCTTCCTGCTTCGATTTCGCCGCCTTCCGCTTCGCTCGCTTCTTCGCATTCCGTTTCCTCCGCCGTTCTATCTCGGCAGCTGATAGCTCAACCTTGCTGTCATCATTCTCTGCCTCTCCTTCTGCCTTGGTTCCCGATTGCTCCGCACTCCCACTTTCATTTGTACTTGTATCTCCATTGTTGCTGCTGCTGTTGCTCTTTCCTTTGCCTCTGCCTTTCTTCTTGCCTTTTCCAGTTCCATTGCTCTTGCCACCACCCAATTCCATCCCTGCTGCTGCCATCTTCGTCTTCTTCTCCAGCAGCTCATCATGCAGCTTCTTCGCTTCGGCGAGATGACCATCTATGTCACCATCGAACAAGCCGGGGAAGTTCTTCGTGTTGAATTGCATGGATACTGACGCGAATTTCTTGCGAGCGGCCGTTGATGCCGTCATGCCACCCGTCGTGAGCTCTTCCGACGACATGAAGGACTGGATGCCCTTGATGATGGTTCCGACGTTCCACGCAGGATTCCAGCTTTCCGGATGAAAATCCGACATGCTCATGCAGATCTTCTCATTGACGACGAACCTGCCGCTGGGCGTGAGCATGTAGATCGAAGGTGGTTTGAATGGATACTTGGTAGGGAACCGCAGCTTGCCAATGTACTTGCCACCCTCGTACGGTGTGTCGGCGGGTCCTTTGATGACGTAGTGCCATGTGAGGATGTCGTCCTCCTTTGGTTCCGCGATGATATCGGGATCCGGATCCTTCTTCATGCTCACCAACTCCGCACGCAGGCGGTTCGTCGCTATCTTGCTTGCCATGATCGTCGTTATTCGGGCGTTTCCGATGCCGATGACGATGAGGATGATGATATTGGCGTCTCCTCTTGGGCGCTGTCGATGTTGTCGTTGGCGTCGATGCCGGCGCAAGTGCCGATGTGGTCTTCTTGTGTGAGAGCCGTCTGTGGACTCTCATTCTGCTCGCTTGTATCGTCCGCCTCCGTCAACCCAAAGTCATTTCTCCGCAAACGTCGAAGAAAACGATTGTTCTCGTTTTTACTCGTGACTGGATGGCTAGTGAACAAACGATTGGAGGGGATTGGGCGATTGGACTACATGGACCGAATGTACACGGAAAGATGATGGGGTTTGATGGGTCGCTTTTTGGCACCACAAAGACCGTGGTGACGACATTCCGTGTGTCGTTGGGACCGACGAAGACGTTTGGCAACCGCATGCGAAAGACATCAACAGGTTGGTGACGGCATCAACGGCGCGGCAGCAAAGTGACGGTTGGCCTCTCACTCTCTCTCTCTCTCTCATCCTTCCGAGATCGATCCATCATCAATCCATCACATTGGCCATCGTCTCTTGCGCACACGAGCGGTGACATCCGTAATCTTGTGCCACCCGTACTACTACACGACAGAACCATCATCAAACCACAGGTGCACAGAGAGGCAGTCAGTCAGGTAGTCAGGCAGTAAAGCATTGGCAGACCAACAATCAACCATATCCAAAATTGCATCCATAATTGCACCCACAAGTGTTCACAAACGTCCATCGGTATCCGCGCGAGTACAATATTGGTACCATACGCAGACACAGATATCGACGGAGACGCCAATAGACGCCGCATCATGAGATGGTCACACTGGGCGCTGTTGCTGGGCTGCTTGGCGATTGCTGAGCTGCGTGATGTCGATGCTTTCACGACATGGTCCGGCACCAGCGGCAGCCTTCGAACCCCACATTCCGTCGCGATCAAGGCGACCACCAATCCCAGCTTCTTGAACCAGTCTCGGATGCACTCCCCATGGCGATCACACTCACAATCACACCTCACTAGATTCGCGACAAGCGGCGATTGCAGCGATGTGAGTCCAATCATCATTCCAGGACTGACCTCTCTTGTCAAGCTCTGCTCGACTCCGCTTCACTCTGCTCTATTCGTGGAGTACTCCTGTTGCAATCACCATCATCAACCTATTTGTGACGTCACGTTCAAAACTTATCCACAAAAACGTGACATCGGTCGGCACTTTGGTGCTGGATCCTGAATGGCATTTCTCTCAATGTTGGACGTGCTTGCATTGCATCTTCCTTTCATCCATTGAACGCACAGCCTCACACTCATCCAAACGCAATCGTACACGTAATATCACATGCATGAACACGAACACAACATGAATGTGCTCTTGTCCTCTCTCTTGATGTCGGAATCCACGTTTGTCCAAATCACAAATCATCAATTACTGATCATCATCTGTGATGCATCGTCCCAATATAACATAATAGGTGGAGGAATCACCCAATAGCAATAGCAAAGACAGCAGCCGCAATGGAAGCAAACGCAAACGGATTCTGCAACGCTGCAACAATTTTAAAAACAGAGCCCAAATCTGGATCCAGAAGGTCTCGATGTGGACGAGAAAGAACAAACGCAGTCTCCTGGCAGCAGCGGCGCTCAGCTTTTCAGTTTTCTTCTGTATGCAGAATGGGGATCTGCAGACCATGTCGGGTCCAACGCAGCACGGTGCCGCGACGCAGACGACGCGCAATGAAATCAACATCGTGCAGGAACGTTCACCCGTCGAGATCATGATCCGCGGTGGCGACTCGCGCAACACCAACGGCAAAAGAATACGTCAAAACACGGACAAAACGCTGGCCGTCGTGGATCAGGCCGTTGGATCGACGTCGCGCACCCTCCGCGATGCAGCCACGGACCTCGGCCAGTACATGAGCGGACCCAAGTCCGACACGCTGCTGCTCCTGCTGGCGACGGCCCTGATAACCCCGTTGTGCAAGAGACTCGGCACGTCGCCGATTCTGGGATTCCTGGCGGCCGGCATGATGCTCGGACCCAACGGCTGCGGGTTAATCAGCGGCATCCACACCACGGAGACCCTGGCCGAGCTGGGAATCGTCTTCTTCCTCTTCGAGATGGGCATCGAGCTCAGCGTCGAGCGTTTGCTTAGCATGAAGCGTGATGTCTTCGGGTTGGGACTCACGCAGTTCGTGGCAACGGCGACCGCCGTGGCCGCAGTCGGAAGCGTCCTGGGCCTCCCGGCCAACGCTCTCGTCGTGCTGGGTGGTGGACTGGCGCTGTCCAGCTCCGCCTTCGTCCTTCAGCTCCTCAAGGACAAGAACCAGCTGGCCACCCGTTTCGGAAAGGCTGCCTTCAGCGTTTTGCTGTTTCAGGATCTGGCCGTCGTTCCCCTCCTCGTCGTGACGCCGATCCTTGCCGGAGGTGGCAGCGGATTGGCGGCCGCCTTGGGCAGCGCCGTCCTCAAGGCCTCCATCGCCCTCGGCTCCATCGCGCTGGCCGGCCGCTACCTGCTCAACCCTATGTTCAAGCTGGTCGCCGAGGCACGATCCCAAGAGGCCTTCCTCGGTGTCATCCTGCTCACCGTCCTCAGCATGTCCTTCATGACGGAGGGTCTGGGTCTCAGCAACACCCTGGGCGCCTTCCTCGCTGGTGTCCTGCTCTCCGAGACCAAGTACCGGTACCAGATCGAGGCCGACATCGCGCCCTTCCGTGGCGTGTTGCTCGGTCTCTTCTTCGTCACGGTCGGTTTCGAAATCGACCTCAAGCTCATCATGTCCAACCTGCCTTCGGTTTCCGCCATCGTCTTCGGCATCCTCGCCATCAAGGCCCTCATACTCACCGGACTCAGCTTGTTGTTCGGATTGAGTCTGTCCGTCTCGCAGCAGACAGGCCTCATCCTCAGTCAGGGAGGCGAATTTGCATTCGTCGCCTTCGGTTTGGCACGTTCCCTCGGCATCTTGGACACCGCGACCACGAAGATGATGCTCACGTGCGTCAGTCTCACGATGGCGCTCACACCCGCCATGGCAGCGCTCGGCGCCAAGCTCGCCAAGCAGATGGAGGAGAAGAGCGACTTCACGCACTACCTGGGACAGGACCGTGACGCCAACGAGATCAAGGAAAGCGACGACTTTGCCGTCGTCGTCGGATACGGCGCTGTGGGCAAGGTGGTGTGTGAATTGCTGGATCGCAAACTCATCAAGTACGTGGGCATTGACATTGACCCCAACAAGGCCATCAGCGCTCGAAATGCGGGACTGCCCGTCTTCTACGGCGACATTGGTCGTCAGGAGGTGGCGGAGGCATTCAACGTCGGCAAGGCAAAGGCCATCATCGTTTGCATCTCCGACAAGGCGCAGGCCAATCGCTCCGTCATCGCGTTGCGACGTTGGTATCCCGATCTGAAGATCTTCTGTCGTGCCGTCGACAAGGATCATGCCTACCGACTGCAGTCCACGTTGGATGTTGCGGCCATGGTACCGATTCTGCCGGAAGATAACCTCCTGCTCACTTTGCCATTCGGTGGAGCCGTCCTGAAGTCCTTGGGTGCCGCGCCAGAGGAGGTGAATGCCATCCTCGAAGCCAAGAGAAAGGAAGTGCTGACCGGAAAGGGTTTGGTGGAGAACGAGGAAGACATGGCGCTTGTTCAGCTTGGCATCGAACCAGAAGAGGACAAGAAGAGCTCCAAGACGAACGGAAGTGCCGTCAACGGCCTCGACGAATCGTTGGCGGATTCATTGGACAAGGTGGAAGACGAAAAAGAGGAACGGCCGGAGGTTGCTGCGGCCAAGGAGAGGGTGGAAGTGTCGAAAGAGAAGAGTCCCAAGGTGGCGCAACTCATCGAGGAGGTCTGTCCTGAGGTTGGGTGCCCGCCAGGTGTCAAGTGTGATGCCGATGGCAACAGGATCGAAATAGAGGTCACCACGCCGGAGGTGGCAGCTGCCAACGTCACTAAAAGCTAAGTGACTGTCATCGTGCTGTGGATTGAGTGAGAGAGCGGTTGAGCAATTGAGCGCTCGGGTTCTGCCGTGCAATCGATGGACGAGCCAACATAGCCATACCATACCAGGGAAACGGAAGAACAGATAGGAGTACGTACAGTAGTCAGCATCGTGCAAGTTCGTAAGAGTAGAGATCAGATTTGCTTTTTTCTCTGCTCTGCTATCCTCTTGTCGATGTCATGTAGCGCTTTTTGTCAGAGTGCGAGCATGGCGCCGTGCTCCATCCAAGTCTGACACAGATCGATGTCGAAGGAACGAGAACATGCTGAAGAGAGAGAGAGTGTGTGTGTGGTTGTTTGGCAACAATCTAAGCTTGTGATGGCCGAAGCGCACGGTGATGCGCGGCCCACCGCTGCACCATACGAGAAGAGCAGCAAAGTCCTGTTCTATGTGCCATACATACCGGCGAATAGCCCACACTCCATTGCCATGTTCTGCGATGGTGAAACACAGTTTGGGCGTGTGCTGTTGGTTCTGTTGCTATCATTTTATCATGTTTGGGAATGGGCACATCCTCATCATCGACACCATCGACACCACTGCCGCGATCATCTTTGCTGTGCTGTCACATCAGGATGAGAGCACAACATCGCGATTGTTCTACTCTACGCCATTCTCAGCTGGTAGTCGCCGTTGGCCGTGATGTATCGCACCCACGGCAGTGCTTGGTATCCGCTCTTTTCGATGATTTTGAGATAACGTACTTGAATGCCGCTGACTGTGAAGTAAGGTATTTCGAACTTGACCCGGATGGGGGCCTTCCATGAATTCTCGCCCTTCTTCTTGCCGTCGACATCGACGTCCGAGGCGCTGATCGATGGCAATCCAAAGTGCGCTCGCATGAGGTATTCTCTGCCACCGTGGAACTGTTTTATGGTCCAGACGACGGCATCCTTGTCTGGCAGGTAGGTGACGCTTCCGACGGACGATTTGAAGGATGGCGAGTCGACGTCCGGCGGAACGGGGATGATGATCTCGACGTTGTTGGCAACTGATCGCGACTTGAACTGGGATCGCGTTTTGATCATGTATTCGATGCGGGATCCCTTGTGAGGCTCGACGACGGCCTCGACCCAGATGAGTGGCTTGACGTGCGTGTCGAGACGGTAGGTCATGAGGTCAAATTCGCCATCCGGCGGGATGAAGGAGATGGTGCGATCATTCTCGAAGCGGGCGAGTCTGACACACTGGTGGAACTTGATGTCCTCGAGCTCCACAGCCTTGCCGCTGCGCGCCTGGTTGGACCGGCCGGTGGCTTCGAACATGAGCTTGTCGTTGAGACCGAGCTTGAGTTCCGGCATTCCGGAGAGGAAGGACTTCATCTTGACGGCTCCGTTGATCTCCGAATGCAGCACGGTGCCGTTAGCGGCGACCAGCAGGTTGAGCTTCTCCACGACGTCCAGGAAGATCTCGTTCTTCTTATGCTTGATGCCCTCGGCTCTCCATGAGACGGCGTTGGTGAGGGCGACCGGTGGCTTCGACTTGGCATCCTCCGACATTCGGTTTGCGTCCTGCGTGATGAAGGTTCGTAGGATGTTGGAATCCAACGACTGCGGCATGCCATGATCCATGGTCTCATCAAGGAGCTCGTAAATGACGACGAAGTTATCACGGATAGACTCCTCCTCCAGCGAGCCGAAGTAATCTTTGAAGAGCTGTGCGAGTTGGTAAAGGTAAGTCAAGATCAAGGCGACGTTGGAGTTTTTGGTGGTGACTGCGCACAGATACAGATTGGTGTGCTGTGCTCGTCGGGATCAATGGAGTATCAACATGGCAGAGTAATCGTAGAGTTGAACACATTGGATTGTGTGCGATGGAGCACGGAGTGTGTATGGTGCGATGATTCGAGGAATGCGTTGCACGAAAGACATGGCATATGCACCACCCCACGGCGAAGCGAAGCAAAGAATGGTATCATGAAGTGGATCAGTATTGATCCGTTGCGATAGGATAAATGAGGTGCAGATCGCGTTGTTGTTGTCGTCGTCGTCGCCGTTGTGCATTCATGGCCATCGTTGAGAGAGGCAAAGATGATCCATTGATTCGACGGAGTGAACCAATGCATGCCGAATGAATAGCATGGAACGAGTGAGAGAGTGAGCGATTGTTCGACGGAAAGAAGTGACAGTTGCGGTGGTGACAACGTGATCCGGCGCACGCATGAAAGCCATGACTGGAACATCCATGAAGAAGATCGTTTCTTCCAACCAGCGGCTCCTGATGACGCAATGGAGATGATCCGCAGGATGCTCCAATGCCTTCAAGACAAGCCGGACCACCACAGCAACGAATCCGCATGGCGTAGTGCCGTGTAAATGAATTACCTGTATGTAAACGAAGGTCTCCCCTCCAGGACCGGAGCCTCCAACCTCCTCGCCAGTTTCGATATCCCCAGACGTATCCACGCGAAACACCGGCTTCTTGACCTCCTCTTCCACGTCCGTGAGGTACGTTGCGAAGCGTTCTATGGCCTTTGTCAGCGGCACATCTCCCCTGTAATTGCGGCTGATGATCGCCTTCCCTTGAAGGTCTGTGATGAAGACAGCGGATGCCACCATGATTGCCTTTGTTGGATATCGCGTGGAGTTGAGTGGAGTGAAGTAGCTGTAGTACAGCGAAGCACGGCACAATAGGGTCGGGTGTTGGACTGGAGTAGTGGATTCTTCGGTTGTCTTTTGTCTGATTCCAATCTTCCTCAGATGTCGCGGTTGTCTTTGGTCGATGATTCGGTTGATGTGTGGATTGTTCTGCTTCAATCAAACCTTCGTATCCTCTCGCTCTCTGTCGTTACTCGTGCCAGTACCACACACAAGAAGTATCTCTGATGCGCTCTCTGGTCTGTCCCGTGGTTGGGTTCATCGGCGTCACAGTCCTCACGCAGTTGCCCTCTCTTGTCGTTGTTGTTTTCGCCGCCAACCGGGATTTGGCAATGACCATGGTCGGATCATCATTTGCCTTCGTCGTCGTGTGTTACTTCGTGTTGTCGTTGGCGCAAAGTGTGTCATTTCCGACTTCACCGACTGAATCCGACTATTTTTTTAATCGGATGAATCAAGGGTGCTTGGTTCTATTTTGGGGGGAGTTTCGCGCCTGGCGATCCCACAGTTTTGAATTTTGGGGGCGGTATCAGTTAAAGTGGGTTGGCGGGTTTGAAGCAAACACGAGCGACCAAAACACGCGCCGACCTGCAAATCACAACCAACGCGAAGAGGCCAAAAGTGCGGAAAACACCACGTGACGCGGCGCGACACAACGCATCGCACAACGCATCACACAACACATCGCACAAAACACAACAAGAAACAGAAACGCCAATGCTGGACGTCCTCCGCGGTCATCATCATCATTCCATCCCATCTCGTTTCATCCCATCTCGTTTCGTCTTCTTTCGTCTTCCAACCACAACAACCGGCCACACTATAATAACATATAATCGTACGATTACTCTGTGTGGATTGGTGCTGAACCATACCAAGCTCCGATAGCAGCACAAGGAAGATCGCACCACAAATATTTGCAGGAGCACCAAGACGAACATTTCCCCGCCAATCAAGCACAACACTCACGAACCGCCGAAATGCCAGGCCAGGGCGAATCGCAAGCGGGGAGCGGCGTTGCATCGATGCATGCGGAGAACGATCCTCCGGCACCGCTCGATGTGGATGAGGACGGCATCTTTTACGAAGTGGAGAAGATCATGGGCAAGCGCAAAAGTCGCGGCAGAACGGAGTACCTGGTCAAATGGAAGGGCTACGCAGAGGCGCACAACACGTGGGAGGCCGTGGGGAATCTGTGCGAGTCGGCCTATCAGGAAGCGATGCAGTTCTCCAAGAATGAGAGAAATCGCAAGCGCAAGGCCGAGCTAAGTCTGCGAGACCTGTACGAGGAGGATTCGCGCCGGGTTGCGACCGAGGAGGATCGCGAGGCGACCCAGTGGAGCGACGGGACGCGGAACGAATCGGCGTCGGCAGAACAACCCAGCAACCCTCACATGCATCGGCTCAAGTTCCGAGAGGTTCAAAAGTACGACGCGCAGAGCCTCGAAACACCCGCGTTGGTTCAGGAGGCGCGGGAGCATGGCACGCCCTTCATTCTGTACAACCACCGCCGATGGCCGATCTTCACGGATCGATGGCTGCGACGAAAACCGCACAAGGATGGAGCGCGACCAGCTGTGGCACCGCCGTCGCCATCATCCACACTGAGAGCACCGGGGGTCACCGATGTCAACAATTCCAATGATGACGACAGTGATGATGCGATGCCATCTGCCCAGTACGAGGTCAATGTCAACGCCATGATCCGCCACATCGGAGATGAGCTCGTGCCCATCCTGCGGCACGACTACAACGAGACGGAACCGATCAAGCACACGATTGAAGCGGCGCATTTCTTGCAGAACTTCTGGCCGAAGCATGACAACGATGCGCGAGACACGGAGGCACCTCGCAACTACTTGCACCAATGGCAATTCCCCCTCTCGCCGACGGCGTCCTACAAACTCTGTCGCACGCCGACGTGCGATCCGCTCCCAAACAAGATTCTCGGCCAGGACCTGCTCACCTACTGGCTGGAATCCAAGGTCAATCCCTTCCAGTACATCTTCATGGGCGATGTGGACACGGCGAGCAAGCTGCATGCCGACAGTGGTGGTCTGGACATCCTCATTGCGCCCGTGGTGGGCAAGAAGGAATGCCACCTCATGCACAAGGTGGACGGCGATCGTTTCGCCTGCGGCTACGATGCGGATCTCAGCACGGGGTACGTCGACGCGAACAAGCACCCGCGATCGCAGTTTGCCAGAGTATGGAAGACGGTGGTGTCGCCGGGGGAGATTCTGTTCCTGCCACAGGGGACGCACCACCAATGCAAGAACATCGAACCTTGCCTGTCGTATTCCAGATTCCATCTTGACACCAGAAACATCCAAGGCTTCGTCGATTCCATGTTCGAGGATGACGCTCCCGAGATCGACCACGATCAGGTCATCTGGAATTGCATCGCCGACTTGACGAACTACGTGCTGGTCTTCGAGGAGCGCTTCCAGGCGATGTCCGACGAAGAGAAGCAGGCTCTGAAGATTCCGACTGAGTTCTACCAGCACATTGCCGATCTGGGCGTCCTGCGACACATTTGCAAGGATGTCATCCAGCGCATGCGCAACATGCCTCGCAAGTCCACCTTGCGCAAGGAATGGAGAAATTGGACGAAACTTCTCAAGGACATCGACAACTGCTTGTCGCTAGTTGCGTGAAGTTGGGCTGGGGCATTGTAACGTAAGAGCGCTTCTCGTGAGTAGCATGAGTAAAACTGTAGAGCAAAAAGGCGCATAGTAGAGTGCACGCTGGTGGAGCACTTTTGTTGTTGTTGCTGTTGTTGTTGTTGTTTGATGGAAATGTTCATCGGATTTCGGTGCTAACGGTGTTATACTTCGTTGGTGAGTCAAGTGCTTGATCAGCTATTTTATTGTCGGAGTGCTTTCTGCTTGTTTACTCTCACCTGTTCGTGTCCATGGAGATGGTATCAGTACTGCAGTGATACGCCATGCAAGCGGACACTGAAACGAGCAAGGATGCTACTCCATCAGATCATCGTCCAACGGACCGCACCACTCGGCGAGGTCATCGAGCGACGCATTGACGATGGACATGTCATCGAACAGCTGAACGGCTCCTTTGCATCTCTTGGAATCGCGCTCCAACAACTTCCCCTTGCCAAACTTATTCCTGCCCATCAGAATGACGGCATTGCCACCAGCTTTGGGCAGCGCCGTTTCCAAATGCCGTTCCGACGCAGAAATCACGTCGCCGTTATGGTCCATCCGCAACGTCGCCTTGCCGCTGTGCGGGATGTCCATCACGACGCCCTTCTGTTTATAATGCGAGCTGCCGAACTTCTTGCTGATCACACGCACGCGAATATTCGTGATGAGCCAGGATTGAGCGTTGCTGCTGGACGGTTCGTCACGGCGCTTCTTTGAGTCGGTGGATTTGCGATCACGTTTCTTTTCGCGACGATCGTCATGCGATGCCGATCTCGAACGGCGATGACGGTCGTTGTGATCATCCTCATCGTTGTCGTCATTATCGTCTCGTCGACGTTTGTGCCTGGAACGGCGATCGTCGCGCGACGACCTGTCCTCATCATCGCGATCGTGTTTGCTTTTGCCTTTCTTGTCTTCAGAATCAGGTTTGGAATCCTTGACGGCAGCTGGTTCCGCCTCGCGGAATGGATCTTGATTGAGATCGCGGCGCTCCACCAATTCGATCGTCCCCTTCTTGACTGTCTCTGCTTCGCTTTCGTCTTCAAATTGCACGAGGACCATGTTCAATCCTGGCACGCCCTGCAATTTCTTCATCATGGCACGTCGTCGGTGTTGGTTCTTTCGACTGCTGCTGCTGCCGTTGCTGCTTAACGACACCCACACGATACTGCCGATTTGCATCGTCTTCTGCTTATCCATGAGTACTTGCTGCTCCTTCTGACGCTGGAATTCCTTCTGCTGCTCCTTGAGACGTCGCTCCTTCTCGGCCTGATCCTGCCGACGCGGCCTGCGAGAATGAGTCTGCGGCGCGTCTGACTCCATGAGCTTCGGTATGGCACCCAGCCCCAAACGTGATGGGCGTGGCATTTGCATGGGCGCGTCGTTCGTGTCCGATTTACCCTTGGAATCGTCCTGCCCGGCCCAGCCCATGCCTCTCAGCAGAGCTGCTCCGAAATCGCGAATGGGAACCCTGCGGTAGGCGTCGGACTCGACGTCCAGCTCCGAAGACAGCTTGTTGAGCTCATTGTCCAGCTGCGCCTTGTCGGAATCCTTGTCATTGCTCTTGTTGCGCTGGAACTTGTCCTTCTTGGCCTGGATGATGAGATCGTCGTTGACATCGTCAGCCTTCTTGGATCGCTTTTTGTTGGAGGCATCATCCTTCAGCGCCTGAATGGCCGCGAGGTCATCGTCCTTCAGTTTGGATTGAGGATCCTTGTTATCGGCATCGGCAGTTGCATCAGCGTCGTTGCCACCTGCATTCTCACCATCGGCCTGCTCCTGAAGCGATAATCGCGAATCCTGCTGCAATGGGATCACGAGAGGTGCCTTTGGCAGATCGGCGTTGATCTCCTCCACTTCGATGGATCGTTTCAGCTCAGCAGCTCCAAAGTCATCCTTCAACGCCGATGACGACGATGCTGATCCTGTTGCTTTGGAAGACGGGTGAGACGACGACTTCGATGAGGACGACTTGCTCTTTTTCTTCTTCTTCTTTCCGCCCAGAGCGAAGCTGAGCTTCTTGTCGCTGCTCCCCATCGTTGGATTCGTACGCGTATTGATTGATGGCTTGTCTTATCTTGGCTTGTCTTGTCTTGGATTTTCTTTGCTTGGCTTGATTGTCCGTATGTGCGCAGATACAAGGCTGATACAGATCTGGCACTGGTATTATCGCGCTTGTGTGCGTTGTTTGATCTGTTCCTTTTGTTTTGTGTGATTGATTCGATGAGCGCAGAATCGATTGGTTGGTGGTCGTTGTTTCGACGATGGGTTTGCGGTAAATATTGTATTTACGTAAATATTGTTTCCACACAATATGTTTGTAGTTTTTATTTCACCACAGATCCAAATAGGACTCGCGGTAATATGTGTATATATCTTTGTTTGGAACATATCTTTTTACAACGAAATCGGCAAAACAACGACGTGTTCCGAACCATGGACGACAAGTCGAATGCAACTCAACTCAACTCGACTCAACGCAATGCAATGCAATGGAACATGATTCAATGAGATGGTTGGGATCAGAAGAAGACAAGCAGGTGACGTTCCAACAGTATGCATCATATGTGGGAAATGGAAGCGGGCTTTGCTGGTTGCGATTGGTCTCATCATCATCGCGTTGACACATGTGATGATGTCATGGTCCAACCTCTCTGAGACGGTGGAGACTGATGGCGCCAACACGAAGGATATGAATCAGCAGCAGCAAGATCCGCAGCAAGATCCGCATCGAACAGATGAGCACTTGATCGCTGTGGTCGTGGGCCTTCCAAAGGCAGGAACCACGAGTCTGTACAATCTCTTCCATTGTTCAGAATACCACACATCGCATTACTGCTGCTGCGGATCCAACAAGACAGAATATCCGTGTTCCGATCTTCACAATGAAGCTTCGCACATGCCCTTCCAAATGAGCGAGAAGATGCGACAGAATCTAGCATCAGGTCAGCCCATACTCTCGGGCGTTGGAGATGGGATCGAAGTCCACGCGCAGATGGATGGAGAGACCATGGACGGAGGATACTTCCTCCCGCAATATTATCATCTCGAGGCGTTGCATCAGGCAGCACCGAACGCCATCTGGATCCTCAATCATCGTGATCCGCAAGGCTGGGCATCGTCTGTCCTCGGATGGTTGGACATGGGACGGCGGATACGTCGCGAATACAAGCGGCATGCTGCGGATTCCAATTCCACCGACCGCCTTAGTCTCAACGACTTCCTGCTATGGTTTCATCAATCGCATCTGCAGACGGTCAGATCATTTGTCCGCGATCACCGCACGCATGTCCTCATCGATGTGGACATCACTCATGATGATATCGTGGAACAAATCACGAAGCATGTCCAAGTCAATCGGCCCTGTTGGAAGAAGCACAACTCTGGCCCATTCTTTCAATCTGCGAAGTTCGATTGATGGCCACACGAAGAGCATGCGTCATGACAACCGCGGAAATCAAGCTCATAATCTGCTCTACAACAAGATCTAACCTCGCAATTCAACTTGGGACGTCGTCGCCATCATCATCAAGGGCATCCAATCCCTTCATGTCGTCGGAAAGAGCTCACGACGGGTGGCATGACCACATCAGCAGCCGATCACAAGAAATTCACCAACAGCAGCAGTAGCAACGGAAATGAAAGTGGGATTTCGGAGCAATCGGGAACCAAGGCAGAAGGAGAGGCAGAGACGGAGAGTGGGACGGCAGAGAATGATGACAGCAAGGTTGAGCTATCAGCTGCCGAGATAGAACGGCGGAGGAAACGGAATGCGAAGAAGCGAGCGAAGCGGAAGGCGGCGAAATCGAAATCGAAGCAGGAAGATGGAGATGAAGTCAAAGTTGAAGGTTCAGTGGTTGAAGCGGAGGAGAAGAAGGATGGGCAATGAACGTTGAACGCTGAATGCTAACCATTTGGTTGTGAGGATGGATGTTGGTGCAATACACTCAGAGCAGAGCAAAGGGAAGCAGATTAGAGCGGAGTAAACGTTTGTAGAATGTGCTTTCTCTGGAGAGAGGGAGAGTGCGTGTGTGCGTGTATGATGTGGTGTGCTAGTAGAGGAGAGGGTATCGCTGCTGAGTTTGACTTTAACGAGGTTGGTTGTATTTCTATAGGGAATGGAGAGCGCAGTTGTGATGGTGCTCTGTATTGGTAGTTGCACGAACATGCCAGTCGTGCCAGAGTGTCTGTGTGTTGGAACGTGTTTATCGACGTTTTTTCTGCTGTGAGATGATTGCTTGTGATGTAGGGGAGTGGCATGTGGTGTGTGGAGGAAAGGGAGGTTGGCAAGATGATGAATTCAAAAGGGCACGCTGGGGCTAAGCAACAACTGTCGCCGACTCCAAGTCGTTGGCTTACCGTTACAAGTTGCTACAAGCAATGGCATTGTTCACGGACAATACAAAGCGCAGGGTATGAGTCAGTCGATGCGATGCGATGCACGAGCACAACGAGTTCTCTCGTGTGTCACTGGATTGATGCATCATTCATCGCTTCATACATAGAACGACTGATTGAGGCGCCGTCCATTCATGTCTGACGCGTTTGGTTTGGTTGCTTTGTGAGGTTGAGTAGGAACAAAAGTTCCTTGTTTGTTTGTTTGTTTGTGTTTGTTGTTTTGTTTCCGTGTTGTTTTGTCTTCGTTTTGGCCGTAAGTTGACTGCAGTGGTCAGTTGCTGATGCCTGTGGTTGGTATTGTTGGTCCAAAGATGGATGGCACACATGCCATTCGCAACAGCCACACGACAAGCTTCGATGAATTCACATCACTTCTCATCGTGTACTGCTACTTCATGGTTCCATGGTTCACACCCACCTCGTCCTTGCACCATCCAAGTCTCAGTCGATCATACAGCATGGCTTCGGTAACGCGCTTAGCTGGAGCTGAACTTGGTCACAGCCTTGGTTCCCTCAGAGACGGCGTGCTTGGCCAACTCTCCTGGAAGCATCAGGCGGACGGCAGTCTGGATCTCTCGTGAAGACAAAGTGGCCTTCTTGTTGTATGTGGCGAGCTTTCCTGCCTCGGTGGCGATACGCTCGAAGATGTCGTTGATGAAGGAGTTCATGATGGACATTCCCTTCTTGGAGATTCCAGTATCTGGGTGGACCTGCTTGAGGACCTTGTAGATGTAAGACGAGTATGTCTCGGTACGCTTCTTGGACTTGGAGGATCCGGTGGATGCCTTCTTTGGTGTCTTGGCGGATTGCTTGGAGGGAGTCTTGGCCATCTGCAAGTGTTATACGTGAATGTGGTGAAATTGGATGAAGAAGGAAGAGGAGTACAGTATGACAAGGACATGTGAGAAAACGGCGTTGATTCATCATGCGTTGTGCACAAGTGGGCTTCGATCGATTGTCCAAGGGGATTGGGCATCGCTGATGTTTGCATTGCTCCTTTGTGTCATTGCTTGCCTTGTCAGTTGTTTGGTTGTAGTGGTGGTGGTGGTGATTGTTGATTTGAAAGTTGTTCAATTCGGTTTTATGTTTGGACAAACGAACTTGTTTGTGTTGGAGGCAAAGACTTGGATGCGATGGAGTACCAAGAAGGCGTTTTGTTGTGTTTGTTGTGTTTGTTGGTGGGAGAGATGGTGATAACGATGGAGATGATGATGATGATCTCAGCGGCACGATTGTTGTTGGTGTCGTGCTTCTTGTCTGTGTCTCTTGTTGTTGTTCGATGTGGGTTTGGCCTGGTTCTGTTGTTGTTGATCGTTTTGGTTTCAATTTCTCTGTTCGCAGTCGCGTCCAGCCTCACGGTCTCGAACTTGACCGCCACAAACAAGTGACACCAACGACATGAACGAATTGTGAATCGGCGCGCCATTCTGAAGTGCTCCAAAAGGGGGTGATGAGATGTGGCGCGTGACTGGAATATTGCGGGGTCGGATGTCGACAGGTTTGAATCGGAGAAACAATGATGTACTGTGATGTGTAGATATATACGTGAGAAAGTGGCGCGCCCATCCCCGAATGATGATATATTACGGGGGTGATATTGTTCAATCACGAACAATCGACCCTGATTTTGTTGTTCTCATTCGTGACCTGACTGATCACGACGCGCTCGTTTCGAATTTGGCAAAGAGAGCGTGTGGGAACGGGCGCTTCTGTTTGCCGTTTGTTGTTGACGTTTCTGTCTCCTTGTTGTCTCTCTGTCTTGTTTCGCCTCTCTTGTGATCTCTCGTTCGGTGTGTTTCTTCCTTTTGGTCGCTTCACTCTGTTGCACTCCCACCACTCCGCTCCACAACAGCAACAAGCACGACAACAGAGACATCGAACTCTGTGCTGATCTGTTCATAAAACCAAACAACATCAATTTGCAACAGCAAACCAATTCACAAACACTCACCCAATCTACAACAACAAACAAACACATCAATCATGTCTGGTAAGTGTTGATGAAGTTGGAATTCTGTGCGTACATGCATGTGTGTGTCGAATGTGTTCTGTTTGCGACGAAATGACAACTGCGAGAGCAACGAAAGTGACCATGACTGGCACCGCTCTTGTGGCGACCATTCCACCCTGACTTCTCACACCCATCGCCATTCCTCTTCCATCCCACACTCACCCATTCAACAAATGACAACAACAGGAAAAGGAAAAGGAGGCCGTGGCGAAAAGAAGGCCACAAGCGCATCTGCCAAGGCAGGACTTCAGTTCCCAGTCGGTCGTATCGGACGATACTTGCGTCAAGGAAAGTACGCCACACGAATGGGAGCAGGTGCCCCAGTGTACCTTGCTGCCGTTCTCGAGTACCTTTGCGCCGAGATTCTTGAGCTTGCAGGCAACGCCGCCCGTGACAACAAGAAGAGCCGTATTGTGCCGCGTCACATCACTCTGGCCGTGAAGAACGATGAGGAGCTGAACAGACTGCTGGGAGGAGTGACCATTGCTAGCGGTGGTGTGCTGCCCAACATCCACGCAGTGCTTCTGCCAAAGAAGTCTTCTAGCAGCAAATAAGCGCTGGATGTCAACGCTCTCAATTGAAGGACAACGACGGAGAGAAACATGGGGAGACTGATAGATTGATTGATGGCAACTGCGATTGCACTGATGCGTGGTGTTGAGAAAGGCCATGCACTACCATACTCTACAATGAGATGGCGTGGCATGACTTCACCGATACCACCACCAGCATCACATCCATCTGTCCAACCACTCATCCCCACAACTCCATGACAATTGCAGACACACAAACAAACAGAAAACAAAAACATACAAACAACAACAAACAAACAAGGAACTTTTGTTCCTACTCAACCACACAAAGACACACACACACACACGTCCAAACTACCAGCTGACAACCAACAACATGAATCAATGCACATTGCCCCTCTACTCTCCACCTTCGACTCTTGTTCGTCCTGACACTTCCAAACCATTATTGTAGACAACCCACGCACACACGCAGATTGGCCTTACAGCACTCTCAATACACCCAATAGACTTAACTTTCATCACTTCACACAACTACACTCTCCATATGATTTTACTCGTACCGACACTTGTTATAACCCAGCCACCACAGCAGCACGCTGCAGAAGTCACATGCCCAACAATTCAAACAAGAAATCAACACAACAAAAGATACCTGTCGTACTCACGCAATACATCCAGTCCCTCGACACATCACCATCTCGTGTCTCAAACAGAACACTGTTCACACTCGCGTGATAACCAAGCATCCACCAACACACACATCAACACCATCCTCAACAAATTCACGAAACACAACAGAACAGAACGCTCCCACCACACTCATCCCCATCATCATCACTCTGCCATCATCGCCTCCACACTCACAACCACGACAGCAACAATCCTGGCAATTATCAAACCATACTCCAACCACCATGGCATCAACATCGACACCACCACAACGCATCACCATCAGGTTCCCCGATGACTTCCATCACCACACCCGTGATGGACCTGCCACCGCTTCCATCCTCACCCATGCAACCAAGCGTTTCTCAAGATGCCTCTGCATGCCAAACCTCAAGCCGCCGGTCGTCAACTCGAAGCTCGCTCTCGAATACAAACAACGCATCTTGGCATCCATGCCAACTGCGACTGATGCAGATGCAGATGCAGATACAACAACGAGCAACTTCCAACCCTTCATGACCCTCTACCTCACAGACAAGACATCGCCGGAAGATATCAAGACAGCCAGCGAGCTCAAGAATGACGATGGCACCCCCACCATCATCGGTTGCAAGTACTACCCAGCTGGTGCAACCACCAACTCGGACTTCGGCGTCACGGACGTCAACAACCTCTATCCCGTGCTGGCCGAGATGCAGAAGGTGGGGATGATGTTGTGCATCCATTCGGAGGTCACCCATGCCGACATCTTCGAGAGGGAGCCGGTGTTCATCGAGGAGATCATGAAGCCGTTGGTGCGTGACTTCCCTACCCTCAAGATGACGATGGAGCACATTTCGACGAGGGAGGCTGTGGAGTATGTGATGTCTGCACCCTCCAACCTGAAAGCGAGCATCACATGCCATCATCTCATCTACAACAGGAATGGTAAGTGGTTGTGGTCGTGGCTGTGGTCGTGCTTGTGGTCGTGCTTGTGGTTGTGGTTGTGGCCGTGGCTGCAGATGTGGCTGCTATTGATCCACGGAATGGTTGCCGTTGATTCTGTGGATG
The DNA here is from genome assembly GCA_026770025.1 of Craspedostauros australis. NCBI lineage: Eukaryota > Bacillariophyta > Bacillariophyceae > Mastogloiales > Achnanthaceae > Craspedostauros > Craspedostauros australis. The sequence goes on along the minus strand of JAMXDE010000010.1, from coordinate 1,345,900 downwards.
GTTGAAGTATTGGGACTGCCCATATGATTCTATCCCACCGGTCGGCACGACTATGGCACAGCGTAGTATGCAAACCATTGCAAGCTGCGACTCACACCACCCCATCTCTTTCCACCATCGCAACCAACACTCCAATACACACTCACGGACACTCTCACTCACTCACTCATACACCCTCCATCACTTCAGACATGCTCGTTGGAGGCATCCGACCCCATCTCTACTGCCTCCCCATCCTCAAGGCGGAAGTGCACCGCCTCGCACTGGTGAAGGCAGCCACCAGCGGCAACCCCAAGTTCTTCCTTGGCACGGACTCTGCTCCTCACGTGACGGAGACGAAGGAGTCGGCATGTGGATGCGCCGGAGTGTTTTCCGCGCACTGCTGCATCGAGATCTACGCGAGCGTGTTTGAGAAGGAGGGCAAGCTGGACAGGCTGGAGGACTTCTGCAGCTCGTTCGGTGCTGATCATTACGGTTTGGCTCGCAACACGCACACCTTGACGTTGAAGAAGAAGTCGTGGACTGTCCCGGAGACGTACGAGTTTGGTGAGAACACGGTGACTCCTTTGAAGGCGGGAGAGGAGATCGAATGGAGCATCGTGTGATCAAGCGCTTGTAGATCTGCAGACCTCACCATTCCGTACATTAGAGAATACACCGTATATCTTCGACTTTTGCGCGCATCGTATTGCACTCTCTAGAGTGAGAGAGAGCCGTGTGGTTTGTATTCTCTCTTTAAAATCCTCTGCTCGCAATTTGTGGCGACTGCAACTACCTTCGTTCCGGTTCCATCAGATGTGGCACGTTGGCAAAGCTTGTCCAATAACCTCATGGTTCTGTTCAGCTGCACGTTGGACTCTCGAGTGGATACAACGTGGTACAAAGCACCAACATCTTCACACTCTACGAGTATTGCCACACCTGTGGACTTCTATGTAGGTACCTGCTCTGTCGTCGTATCGCTTGTCTGAATCTAACCTTGGTGGTAGCCCTCGTTTCCGTTTCCAATCAAACTGGTCGCAAGCGTTCTGTTTCGGAGACATAGAAAAACTATTTTAGTCGAGCCGGACTATGAGAAGTGTGGGTCTGGTCACAGATTTCTGGCGCGGTTGCTGGTTGTGAGTTTCAAAAACGGGCGCGCCCACATTTCTCTCCTCCCTTGCCCCACACGAACGCAGAAATGACAGAACAGAAACAAATCAGGTGGGGCAACACGATGTCAACGCGTGTGGTCGCTTGTGATGATGAATGTTGTTGTTGTTGTCAAGTAGTTCAACGCGGTGGATGACATGGTTGACTTCGCACATCTCTGCAGTGAAGAAACAATTGAAACGAGCAAACAACAACACACTTGCAGCAATCAGCCATCATTGTCACCATCAAACAATAATAACAACAATCAGAAAAAACAATACCAGCAACGTTAACGCAACCGCAAGCAACAGCACCATGTCGTACAAGGAAGGAGTCATCAAGGCCATCCTGGAGTTCAAGGACCGCAATGGTACTTCCATGATCGCCATCAAGAAGCACATGCAGGAGAACCTGCCAAAGGAGAAGAAGTGGCTCAACGCCACCTTCCTTTCCACCCTCAAGAACGGAGTCGAGAAGGGAGACTTCGTCAAGGTGAAGAACTCGTACAAGCTCTCCGCCGACTTCAAGAAGGCGATGAAGAAGAAGGCCGAGCCACCGAAGCCAAAGAAGAAGGTCGTCAAGAAGAAGGCTGCCCCCAAGAAGAAGACAGCGACGAAGAAGGTCACCGCCGCAAAGAAAAAGACCACGACGACCAAGAAGAAGGTGGCCACCACCACCACTGCCAAGAAGGCCACCAAGCCAAAGAAGACCACTGCCGCAGCAGCGAAGAAGACTCCAGCCAAGAAGAAGACAGCAACCAAGCCCAAGGCAAAGGCAAAGACCGCGACCACCACGAAGAAGAAGGTTGCTGCGACCAAGAAGACTACCACTGCCAAGAAGGTCACCAAGCCAAAGAAGACCCCTGTCGCTGCCAAGAAGTAAGCAGGTCGTCATGGTATGAACGTCCATGTTTGCCAATGCGCAACAGCACCCACAACAACAACATACACCACCCACACATTTAAAAACCCCGAAAAATCAAACCAAAACAAGGAACTTTTGTTCCTACCCAAACCAACAAAGAGACCATCCACACGTGCGCGTGCTTGAACTGACACCTCACCCTTGCACCGTCCTCTTCCTTTCTCCATCTCTCATCACCACTACCACGCCATCTCCCAGTTTCAAAGCAGGCACAAAGCTAGAGCAGTGTAATATTATATAAGTATAGCAACTGTAAAGTACGCTCAACCTTCATCTATTTATCACGGTTACCCTCATCGTCATCGGTTTCTTCGTCAGATTCTGTCTCGGTCTCGTTAGTGGTCTCCTTATCCTCCACAACAGCATCGATTGGGATAGCTGTCTCTGTCGCTATCCCCTTCTCAACGGCGGCAACATCAACTTCGTCGTCATCATCGAGTGGAATCAATTCTGCATCAGCCTCATCCTCGATCACTTCATCAACGCTTTCTTCCTCCTTTGGGGCACGCGTGAACACACGAAGCTGTTCCACAATGCCTGTCTTGCTGCGACTGATGCGAAGCGTCTCATCCATGTACGTAGTCTTGAAAGAGCCGCCGTCCAAGAATTCGGACAGCGGAATATTCAGTCCGAGAACATCCGCGCCATTTGGATCCAGCTGTTCAGACTTGCCAGCGACGTTCACTGCAGCAACAATGAGATGCGATACGAGATAGGTGAATGAAGACAATGTCAGTGGAACGAATGAGGGCAAAGCATCATCACCAACTCCTCTGCAAAGCTTCACATAATTGGCGCATGTCCCAAACATAACACAACCTCACGCAATTGTGAACGCGTTGTCATCCAATTGCCTCCCCAATACAAGTCGTTGTCGACTTACACACGACGCTCTGAAGATTCAACTGCACATCCAGCTGCGGATCCGATGACTTGACCTCGGCCTTGTGGACCAGCACAGCCTTGGTCGTGCCCACCTTCAGCGGATTCAAATCCACGTTGCTGAGAGAATCACGCAGCTGCTGCGGAACATCGTCGTTGCGCACCACCACATCGCGGAACAGGTTCAGCGGCGTCGACTGCAGCACGTGGTCCACGCGATCGATGGCAACGCCGTCGTCGTCCGAGGTCTTCTTGATGACCTGCTGCACCTGCAGATCCAACGATTTCTTGATGTTGCGTCGCAAGTCCGCGATCGGCGATGCGTTGATCAAGGGCAGATCATCGACGTTGATGCCGAACGACTTTTGCTTGTCCGACGCCAGCATGGCGGTGGAGCACACCAGATCCCATTCCCCGATCAGCATGTTGACGTCCGTGTTGGCTGGAACCGTCTCGTTTTCCAACGTCTTCGCGGCATCATTCAGCGTCGTTTTGGAGTTCTTGTCGATGATCAGCAGGCCGTACTTATCGTTCAAGGATTGCGCCGTGGTCAGCAGATCCTCGCGTGCGGTGCTGCCGCTGGTGCTGACATCGCTGGGCTCCACGTCGAACGGAATATCGGCTTGAAGGAACGTGCCGCGACGGCCGTGGTGCTTTGTTGGCAGCGGCGCTTGGAAGGCGCTCGTGCTTGTCACGAGGAGGCATGAGGTTAGGAGCTTCATGATGGTTGTTGTCGTTATGGCCCCTCCAATCCAGCGTGCTCGTACATCCTTTGTTCCGATGCAAACGATGAACAACTCAGTGATCCTTGTGTTGCTCCATCACAGGCATCACATAGCGCAGACTGGTTGTTCGAACACTGCTGAGTCGGAAAACGAGGACCGTCTGACGAAGGTTCGTTTCTGTGTTGGCAAAAGGTACTTTTGTAGTCACTTTAGTGCGCACCCTCTCTGGAATGTTCCAGAAGAAATCTTCGATGAGTAATCGGCACCACACGAGACGCAACCCTGAAACCAACTTGGAATTGCAGCGGATTGGGTGTATCTCGTCTCTCTTTCCTCATGGCAGTACTTGCATTGTAGATCGGCTGCTCCACTATGAAAATATGCACTAGCTAACCTGTGCGGTGATACAAAGTGGGCTCGTTTCCGCATTTGGAGGCTGCTGCATGCTGTATTGGTGTTGTGGATCAAATCATCCCAAAGCAGCAACTCTGTCATCATTGGTATGTTGTGAGGTGGTGGCACTCAATTGAGAGGAGGAGAGAGATGATGGGTAGAATTTTATTTCATCTCTGTGGAAGTGTAGCGAGGCCTGCGAGTTGCTGCTCCCCATGAATCGCACTTCCATTGTCATTGAATGCTACAGCAGCAGTGAACAAAGCAAAATCGTAATGATGAATGTTGGTGAATTGAGTTCCAACCAATCCTGTCCATTTCTCCTCTCCCGTCCTGATCATCCAGAATCCATCCCGATACGCCGAGCGTGGTACGGAAAACGACAGGCCGCATTCCATTTACAGAAGAGTAAGCTGCAGCATTCCATCTGACTATATCTGGGCAAATCATCATGTGCATGGTGTTGTAGAATACGCTGTGAACGCATGCATTGGTTGAGACGATGCAGGTGTGGTTTGTTCTGGAGTGCTCGGTGATCAGAAATCATGCAGGAGAGGGACACAATCGTCGCTGTTCGATAACAATTCTGAAAACGCATCGCGCAACTGTGCCGCTTGGTTCTGAATGCGGACATCTGTGTGAAATGGTACTCGCATTATGAGATTCATTGTATGCAGGACATGCGATTGAGAGTAACAGGTGGGCATTTTATTCTTTCACCGCGCTGGATGCTTCGCAGCGAAGCGGCACATTCGAACTGCTCGCCAGAGTGCCGTTTGTTCACAAAACCATCATGCAGCGAATCTCTGCACAACCTCATGTACCCCCTGGTACTATTCTCGCTACAGCAACTGCAGGAGTGCTCGATTGTGTCACCATCATACTTACCTCTGAAGACCATCACGCATTGTCCGTCGCATCTTGCGCTGATTCATTCCGCCATTTCTAAACATCGTCTTTGATCCGCGACAGTTGTGAATCATGGCATGTCCAAACTTGGTCCACTTCACATCCTGGTGCGTCTCGGATGATCGTTCGTTCAATCATGGGCAATGAGGAGAAACCCGCAGCACCGCACGTCCATCATTACATGCGCATATATGATGCACGAGATTCCGCTTCATGCGCTTCGATCCATTGGGATGCACCACCTGATGTCCTCATCCTGTTATGCGATGCATGGAACGGTTTTGTGTGTGTTTGCGTGTTGGTGCGGAAAATGTGGGAAGGTGCGCGCCGAGTACAGAAGTAGACCCAATTCTGAAAACCGAACACAGAAATCTCGGCCATTTCTGATCACGTGCATTTGTCCGCACTTGTCTGCAATCGTGGTCGAATGTGAGAGCATGTTGACGTAACAGCACCGCGTCTCACCACGTCTCAACAGGGTTGTGGATGATCATCACCGGATCTGCGCTGGTTGTCATCACGCTCGTTGCTGCTATCATAAGTACGCGCTAAGTTTGCTACGGTCTATGAAAAGGCGCGCGGCGTGTTGGATTGGTAAATGAATGTGTACAATTATATTATTATGTTTTAGATGTGGAATAGCTTTGATTGTTGCAATCTGCCGATTGACCACTGACGAGGAGTGTATGCTGCGTGCACAAAATTGGCTGGATGCGGATGAGTCGACAACAGGCAGCAAAATGAATCTGCAAATGCACAAGCGCAGGACAGGTTTGGAGTTGTTGGCTTTGTTGGTTTGAGTAGGAACAAAAGTTCCTTGTTTGTTTGTTTGTTTGTTTGTTGTTGTTTGTATTTTTTGTTTTCGTTGCTGCTTTCACTGCTCGTTTTGTGCAGTTGGTCAATCAGAAGTCCCATGTGTGTTGTTTGGCGTTGGTGGTTCTCGCACGCTTTTCTATTGCTGTGCGGTAGAGCGATCGTATCACTTAACCTCCGAATCCGTACAGGGTCTTTCCTTGACGCTTGAGAGCGTAGACGACGTCCATGGCGGTGACGGTCTTTCGGCGGGCGTGCTCGGTGTAGGTGACAGAATCACGGATGACGTTCTCGAGGAAGACCTTGAGCACACCACGGGTCTCTTCGTAGATGAGACCGGAGATACGCTTCACACCACCACGACGCGCGAGACGGCGGATAGCTGGCTTGGTGATTCCCTGGATATTATCGCGAAGCACCTTGCGATGACGCTTGGCGCCTCCCTTTCCAAGTCCCTTTCCTCCTTTACCGCGGCCAGACATGATTGATGTGTGTTTGTGTTTTGTTTGTTGAGTAGTGGTTGTTGTTTGTCGTTCAGCTTGTGCTGTTTGAGTTTTTGTGATTGTGAGATGAAGGTGAGCTTTTTTCGTTGTTCTTGTCCTCTTGCGCGGTGATTCGTGTTGTTTGGTGCTGTTGCTGCGACCGTTGCGCTGCTGCGTGTTTTTGCTGGTGTGATGGAAACTCGCCCAAAAAATGTGGCGCGCACGAGCTACGCCAGAATTTATCTCTCGAAATAGCTCGCGTGCAAGTTTGTCCGAGAGTTTGAATCCGGCGCACATCTCAATCGAGGCTGCGCCACAAATACCTGGTAGGATTCTACGCACACCTCTTCTTCGCGCCTGTTTCTGTACGTTTGGCGTGATTACTTTGCGTGTCTGTGCCGTGGTTTTCGGCGCGCCAGAGAATTCCACGACAGAAAACAGCGAGAATCTTGTGCAAGTGTGAGAAACAGAGATCGCCACACAAGCAAAACAGGTTGGACGCAGCCAGCAAGGCACAGCACCACCACCATCATCGCAATCATCCACACACAACAACCATCACAGTGATCTCGCAAACCCGAAGCAATCACAAAACCAACAAACAAGCAAACCCAAACCAGTCATCACAACCAAACAGCAATCATGGCCCGTACCAAGCAAACCGCACGCAAGTCCACCGGAGGAAAGGCTCCACGCAAGCAGCTCGCCACCAAGGCTGCCCGCAAGTCCGCCCCAGCCACCGGAGGTGTCAAGAAGCCACACCGTTACCGCCCAGGAACCGTCGCTCTGCGTGAGATCCGTCGTTACCAGAAGTCCACCGACCTTCTCATCCGCAAGCTCCCATTCCAGCGTCTGGTGCGTGAGATCGCCCAGGATTTCAAGTCCGATCTCCGTTTCCAGGGATCCGCCGTCCTGGCCCTCCAGGAAGCCGCTGAGGCCTACCTCGTCGGTCTCTTTGAGGATACCAACTTGTGCGCCATTCACGCTAAGCGTGTCACCATCATGCCTAAGGATATCCAGCTCGCCCGCCGTATCCGCGGAGAGCGTTCTTAAGTGCACAGTGTCCACACCAAGTGACATCGAGCACACGAAAACAAACACGAACACGAACCGATGGAGTGGCCGTTTGCCTCCGCGCAGCGCGCTACCGTGCTGGGCAACGGATGCTGCGATTGCATGCGTGGGAACTAAACCCTCCTTCACGTGCACTTGCAGCGATCCGCACCAGCTCGTCTCCCATCGATTCGGCCAACAAACACAAGCAACACCAAGCAATCAAACAACAAACAAACAAGGAACTTTTGTTCCTACTCAAACGAACAAAGACCAAGACTCCACCCATGCGCGTTCTGTGTGCTCGAATTTGTACCTCTTCTCTTCTTTTCTCTCCTTCTCTCATCTCAAGCTCGCGATCCTTCATTTAGATGTCACCAATAACCACATTATAGACCAACCTGTTGCAATCTTTAGACACCTCTCTCTTTCTCTCCCTCTCTACCTGCTCAGAACTGTAGATGCGTGGACTTGGGTAAGCCAAGCTCAACCATTCCTGTACGAATGGGCTCCTCATGAATCAACAGTTCCTCAGAACGAACGCCACGCTTGATTCATGTGATGAATGCGTTGATTCTCGCATGAAACGTACACTGCTTTGTATATTTGCGCTTATAACTATCATTCATAGTCGTACACACGCACACACTCACACACTCAGATGAACTTAAGTAGCGAAACCAATCTGAGCGCAACCAGGGCCGTCGTCTTCGAGAGGACTTCTCCTCTCATCGTGTCTCGCACCTTCCTGTAAAAGTTGGACTGCGCATCCCACAGCTTGTCTCCCACCTTCTCGTCGCCTTCATTGCGTCCAGCATCAGCACCACCTGACTCCATGGAAGCGATGACCGTCGTCGCTGTCGCCTTGCGCAACCTCCACAGCAACCACCCCATGATCAGCGGGGTCCGTACGCTCACCAATCTCAGCAGCAACGTGGAAATAGCCTTCGTATTTCCAAACGCGCCAAGGAACGCATCGCCAATAGCAAGACCTCTCTCCTTAGACTCTACGAAGACGCTGCTGAATGCCAGCGCTATTCCCACGATGGTTTGCAGGAGCAACGCCCCGGAGCACAGCGCCATGTTGCGCACAACCCGATATCCCGTCGTGGCGAACGAAGAGTCATCCAGGCGTCCACTCAACTGCATCTGCGTCCAACGTCTCATCCACAAGGACCCGAAGATGCAGGTGGCAATCATGGCCAACCATGCCCTCACATCGTCATGGAATATCTCCGTGAATTCGACGCATGCAGTGAAAGCAAAGAACCACGACGATTCTCTCCACAACTTGGCCGTCGTTGTCCATCGAGACACCAGCGACTCCTGCGGCTTTGTGGCATCAATCGTCTGCCCAGCATCGTTGCCAGCATCTTTGCTGCCATTTCTGCTCTGTTGCGCGCCACCGTACTCTCCCAGCAATCCAACGGACAGCGCAATCTTCCACACTGGCTCCAGAACCAGAAGCAGCGACTCTTCCATGTCCGTGACATACCATTCACCTTGACGCCAGAGCTGCAAGGTTGGGATCACCTTCTCCGAAATGATCGAATTGATAATCATGTCAAAGATGGCGGAACATATGAGCCATCTGGAACAGCTACGGATATCTGCGATAGCGCTTTGCTGGGCGGCCACTCCCGCTGCCTCCGATCCTGATAATACTGAATGCGCACTGGATTGGGCGTTCTCCATTGCGCTGGATCCACTGTCATTGTCGGTATTATCGACACCGCCATCACCGTCAGCGTCCAACGAAGAAGATCCAGCCACAGCGAGATACGACGTGAACCTGCGGCAACGTCGACGGCTCGGTCGGTCAACGGCTTGCCCAAATAGCGCCTTGCTCTCTCCCGCCGGCCTGAACTGATTACCAATCATTGCTGCAAGACATGGTGTTGTCGATGCAACGGGAAGGATCACGCTTCGGCTGCTCCTCAGGAACGACGATGGCGACCATGCCATCACGTCGGGTGCATGGTGCAGTTGCACAACAAGCAGCCACACTGAGATCCAGGCACAGGTCTGCCACCACCGAGGCGCGCATCTGGTCTTCACGATTGTTGGCTTCGTTGACATCGCAAGAGCTGCTTTGCAATTATTCTCTTCCTGTGTCGTTGCGTCCGCTCATGTCAATCCAAGCATGGGACGAAGTGGCAACCGATGTCTGCTCCTGTCCCTCCCTTGCTCGCTCTGCCCGATCCTCAGCTCAATCGGAAGCAGTTACGCATCTGCGCATGTCTGGTGCTTCTGGACAAAAAGATACCAATGTCAACCCGCGACTGAACCAATCCATTCACGTACTCCCAGGACGACCGACCGAAGCCAATGTTCTTGGCCACGCCATGTGTGCATCAGAGGTGATAACTGGGTTGTTACTTTCTCCCATGACGACAAACGATCGTTTAGAGCACTGGCGCTGGTCAGATAGTTTGTCATGGTGCCTTGAGCAACCAACACACAAGCACTTTGTGATCTAGATCAGCTGAGAAACCCTTGTTGTTTCTCAGACGGTAGAAGTGCAGACTGAAACATGCCGAATGTGCCTAATAGTGTGTAGACAGCCATGTGAGAAACGCAAACAGACAGTCAGTCACGCAACGAATTACATGAACAACCAGATCTTTTGTTTCGCTGTGTTGTGTTCCCAACAACAACAACGATGACAAGAGCAACAACGACGAAGGCCACAGATGCGGCACCACCCAAGCACAAACGCAACACTCTCGCTCCGACGACACAACGACACAACGACACAACAAGGCAACGAGGCAAACCAGGACCAACACAATACGAGGACTACTATGATGGAGGAAAGAGGCGAACAACGAAAGCCAGACGCGGATCTGCTGTCGAGACTGCGGGAAATGATCGAGGTGGAGCGATCCATCACGGCGAAGCTGGAGACGGTGGAGCCGTGGCTCTCCAAATCCACTTCGTCGCGCGATCAGTTCAAGAAGCGCGTGCGCCCCATCCCCCGCACGATGCAGGAAGTGCAGCAGGTCCTGGCCGTCGCGAGGAACTACTCCGCGAGGACGTCGGCGCCGGCTGGTTGGAACCCCAACGCTCCGGTGGTGGGCTTTTGCACGCCGAACCCGCTGCCGCATCAGTTGCGGGGCGGAGCGTTGGCGACTCTGCAGCTCAACCAGGCACGCCAGTCGGAGCGCGACAAGAAGCGCAAGCGAGAGGAAGAGGAGGAGGCCAAGGCCAGGGAGACGAAGAAGAAGGCAGCGGAGGAGGAGGCCAAGAACCAATCCGCAGCCGCAGGCAAGACGGATGATCCCAGCAGCGGCAACGCCAAGACGCAGCAACGGCAGCAGTCGGCTGCGGGTCAGTCGTCCACCACCGCGGATCGCGCTTCTCAGCAACCGAGAAATCGCGCCCCGCGCAATCAGCCGCGGGTTATTGCTACCACAATGAACCTCAGCGACTCCAGCAGCAGTAGCAGCGATGATGATGATGATAGCGATGAAGATTGAAAACTCTCGATGTTCAATTTACGCGAGGAACGAATCGGCAAGCTTACTGTATGCATGGCGTGCGATGCGGATAAAGACGATCACAGCAATCGTGGGGACAGAATGGCCATGATTTTCGTGCCACCGCCACCAACACGTATATCTGGCCAGCCATCACGTGAGCACGAGGCCTGATCTTGCAAACTGCCGGAGTCCCAACGCGTTCCGGAGCAGTGCTGCGGCACAACGCAGCTATGCCGCTGTGCATTGCGTTTCGTTGGAAGCGCTGTTTGCGATGCATTTATGTACAAGATGCACATGATGCACAATGCTCGTTTCCTTTGCGGCGATGTGATGTGCATTCTACGATGTATGTAGTTCATACTACCTAGTTCGAAGCATTCTCAAGGCGTACCGGTTGATGTTCAAGATGCAGGATTGTCATTTTTGTCATCCCAGATGCTACTATCGACCCAAGCAAGTTGCTGCAGAGATGTATCTGCCCCGTCGCTACAAGTTTCCCCATGTCGGTGGCTGGTAAGCAAGAAGTGAACGACGACGGCAGTGGGAAGACGATCTGTCAGATTTACAGGGAGGACGGACCCCCTTACTCGTTCTTCGTGCGAGCAGGTGCGGGACTGATCGTGGACAGATCCTTCCTCTGCGCTGTCCGTCATCTCCGAAGCGAAGGCGCAGGTCGCACGGCACCAAGTGATCACCGCTGATATTTTCAATGGGGAACCCGAGCAGAAGGGTGAGGCCTTCGCTTTGTCATCCAGACGGGCAACATGTTTTGGAACAGCTCGAGTGCATGTAGAATCATGATCCAACGGAGGGACCGCAATTGTTCATCTTCAATCCAAACAAGAGACAAATGGAATATGACCAAGCAGCACGAGCACGACGATGTGAAGCATGCTGCCGGTGTGGGTACCAGCACAGGTCGTACTACTCGCACGAGTATATCCGCACGAGGATCGTCGAGTAAGAGTGGGGTACCTTCCATAGTGTTAGTATTTCATATGATTCCAACTATTCCGTCCATGCGGCGGTGCTCTCCCAACTCATTCTCTGTATGATGTATGCGCGTACTTGCACCCCCTCCCCGCGTCGAGAGAAAGGCGCTCCTTGCACGCAAGCAAGCAGCCATGCAACTTATCGATCCGATCCAATCATCCCATCACTCTACAGTCTGGTGATGTCGCGTCCAAATATCTGCCGGTTCGTCCAGTCGTTGAGGACGAGCAGACGGTTGCGGACGGAGAATTGCTTGCTCAAGTAGACGGCCTTCCACACGGCATTTCCGACCTGTCCGGTCCCCTTGATCGGATCCGTGTCGGGCACGGCGGATACCTGCGCCAACGCGGAGCCGCCTCCGGTGTAGGCCAATATTCCCAAGTTGAGGAACTGGAATGGTTTGGCGTACTCGATGGACTTGGTCGACACGCTGGCGATCACGTCGGAAAGCGACGGAGTTGCGTTCTTGGAAGATTTCTGCTTTGTGGGTGGTGGCAGGACGCCCGACTGGGACACCTCCGGGCTCAGGTCGTACTTCTTGTTCATGAGCTTGGCCAAATACTCACCCTGCTGCGATGCGACCTGCGCTGTGGCCGGAAGCATGCCCTGGGTGATGCAGGAGCAGTCACCGAAGGCGATGACGGATCCCTTGCTGCCGTAGGCTCTCATCCAGGGATCGGTGGCGATGCGTCCACGCGCGGAGTCCTGCTGGCTGGCCTGCTCCTCACCGAGCTTCTCGATGAGATCGAGCGTGAATGGAAGCGGCCCGTTGCCTGCGGCCCAGACGGACAATCCGTAATCCAAAGAGGAACCGTCGTTGAGGAAGATGGTCTTTTCGGTGACCTCCTTCACGGAGCTCTCGAGCAGCAACTCCACCAGCTTGAATCGGTCTGGCAACAGCTTGGCGACCTCCGGGTCCTTGATCTCGACCTGTCTGTTCATCTGTGCGATCGCCTCCTCCTGCAAGGACTTATCGAACGGTGCAAGGACGGTGCCGGACGCCTCAATGACCTTGATGCGCACGAACTTGAGCAGGTTGGGGTAGAACTTTGGCCCGTCCTGCTCAATGAAATCACGCAGCTCAGCGGCGAACTCGCTGTGCAGGTTTGATGGTGATTGCAAATGTGCATATGTGGGGCATTTGACAGTATGTATCATTTGATCCATCAATGCATGTGTCGATTGCAGGCGTCCATCGAAGGGGTTGATTGAGAAAATGGAACCAAACATGGAACCAAACACGGTGAGACTTGGATGCGACAATTGCTTGCACGGCACTTCGGATACGAACATGGCAGACTGTACACATCGATGCACCATTCTTCAACCTTCTCCAACACCCACCAACACCCACCCACCAACACACCCACATATACGCAACTCACATTCCAGTGGGACCGGCTCCAATGACAGCAAACGTGAGATTCTTAACGCGCTCTTCGTCGGTCAAATGAGGCAAATTGGCACGTTCGAAGCAGTTGACGATGGAGGTGCGGACGCGACGCGCATCCTCGATCTGTCGCAAGTAATTGCAATGCTCCCGAACACCGGGGATGCCGAAGGTGTTGGTTTGGGCACCGACGGTGACGAGGAGACGGTCGTATTCGACGGTGAAGTCTTCAATATCGCAGGCATTGCCATCACAGATTACGGATTCGCACGTGATGGTTCGGGAGTCCGGGTCCACGGATGTGGCGGTGGCCTCCATGTACATGGCTTTGCCATTGAGCTGTGTGATTGCGATTGCAGGGAGAGAGAGAGAGCAGTAGAATGCAAGTAATGTGAGAAGGTGTGGAGTATTATAAGAAATAGGGAAGTGGTTGATGAATTGGACTGCTGCTTTCTCGTTCGAGTGGACTGGTCATTACGCGTATGCCCCAACAATGCGAGTTGTCTCTGCAACTGTGTTTGAGCACAACCAAACGTGCGCCAAGCACACGATAAATTGCGCGCTCGTCACGACAACACACAAGTGCAACGCATGCTCACCTGACGGATGGGCTCCGTGATGGAACGGAATTCCACAGTGCCGACGCTGGCACCTGCCAGCATGGGCGTGAAGAGGAAGTAGTTGCGTGGCGAAATGACGGTGACATCGTACATGCAGGAATCGATTTCGGAGAGGAATGCGGCCGATCCCCATCCCGTGCCCAGAATGACGAGACGCTCCTTCGTTCCATTGGGAGCATCGTCGGTGGGTCCTGGCAGGAAGTCCTGCAGGGTGCTCTCGAGCACTTCGGCGGCCTTTTCCGCGAGGAACAGCGGGTAGGCGCGTGGCTTTGTCAGGCGCTCCATCGTTTCGCTGAGGGCATCGTCGTGGGCTGCCGCGGCGGATCCATTATCCATGCTGTCCTGCTCCTCGTCCAAGCCTGCGCTGAGACGATCGCCGTCTGCGACGGCGTATTGGCCCTCATCCTTGACCAAGGAATTGCGCGCTTCGATCTCCTTGCGCAGCTGCTTCTCCGTCTCTTTGGCCTCCTCGGTCGCTGACAGAACGGTGAGGACAGGGGCAGTTCGGCTGCCTCCTCCATGGATCAGCGGCGACGATGTTCTCAACGCGGTTGGAGTGAACGCGCTGACGTTGGGAGTCAGCAACGCGGTCGCCGCAACGATGGCTGTGATGGAAAGCAACTTCATCTTTCGGTTGTTGCTATTATTCTGGAGCGGTGTATGTAATACAGTGTTGGATGTATGCAATGATCTCTCTCTCTCCCTCTCTCTTGACTCCTCTTTGATGGTCCTATTCAATTCCTCAATGCGCAATGAATGCACAATCGCTCCTCAATGATTGAAAATGTGATGATGCTGAAAACGTTGATGTTGACCTCCTTGACGCTTGTGATGTTGACATTGACGTTGCCGAGGCAATGGGACCAACGCGAACTATGTGACTGCTCTTCCACAACAGCTTGCGACTACGAGTTCATACGATGGTTCGAATCCCAGCATACGATTGGATGATCGAGTGAGCTGGTGGATCCAGGCGGAGAAAGTCAACAACCCAAAACAAACAAGCAAGACAAACACAACAAACACAAGAGATCAAGGAAGGAAGGCACACAAAGAAGGTCAGCGACGTCGGCACGGAATTCAAGTGTTCCGACAACGTCTCGACAATTGTGTGACGTCGGTTGCTCGCTCGGTCACGAAACGTGCCCACTTTGCTCTCTTGTGTCATTCGTGTGGTCAACGCGAGCCAATCCTCGAACTGCCTCACGACACGTCATCCTCTGCGCACTATCAATCGTGTCGCAGCGATACTCAATGTCCTCACATATACGACAAATAAAGTACCTCTCTATCCGGGTACCATGATAGTACCTCGTTGTTGTAACCATCACAATTAATGTAGACTGATGAGAATGACGCAAGCAACCCATGGCGTGCACCGAGCCCCATGCTCACACTCCACTACTCCAATGCTCTCAATCCATCCACGGCTCCCAACCTGAGGCGATGGTTTGTTCCAACTCCGACTGCTTGTTCAGTAGCTCGATCAAACTCCCGTCCGCGTCAAACAAAAATGCGAGCTCGAACACGCCGTTGCCGATCATCTGCTGCTGCGGCTGCAATGCGATGCGCAGCGCTTTACCGAACGTCTCGATGCTCTTGCGGTTGATGGATGCGATGTAATCCTGCAGGTTCGACAGCGACGCATCCTGCGCGATGCTCTGCGTCACGTCCATGGCGAAATGATTCTGTCCCAGCAATTCTTGACGCTGCATCAGGTTGACGGCGCGCGCGTTGTCAGGTAGCAGGAAGGGCGGGACCTCGATCAATTCCAAGCGGCACGCCGCGCTGCCGGACAATTCCAACCATGCCGCCTTGGCGGGTCCGGCACGGAATCGCGTCGTCTCTTCGAAGCCCAGCAGGCCGTAAAAGCTCATCGCGTTCGTGATGTTTCTTGTTTTGATGGCGACGTGGTGAATGCACGGCGGCGTCGCGGATGGCGATGGCTGCGACGGCGGCGATGTCTGTGATACCGATTCATCTGCCGACATCGATATCCTTGATAGACGTCGTGTTGACGTTGATGTTGATGTTGGCGCTTGTGCTGTTGTCGCGATTCTGGGTCTGCTGTCCTGCAGTATTCGTTGGGCGGATGTCGTGGTGATGCCATTGCGGCTGCTCACGAAAGCGCCGGCAACATGGTGACGACGGCACAGGGACAGCGTAACTGTTATCAGGAGGGGTGCGATGGAAAGGATGGACGGCCGCATCGTAGATTCGTTATCGGCCGGTGCTGTTGGTATTGTTCGTAATGTAATGGCTTGGTGACGATCAAATGAAAGGTGTGCGAGTGCTTTGCGTGACGTTCAATGAAATGAAAAGAAATGAACGCCGGGTGTTGGATCTTTTGTTTGGCCTGGTCGCGACAGACGAAGATCGCTCAGTCACGACAGTGATTGTCCATTTGGTTCCCGTGTTTCTTTCCATCCCAAAAAGAGGCTCTTTGCACGACGAATCACGCACTACGGACCAGCCCAACCCAAGCCATGCGCAGACTCTGGAGTGCTCGTAGGTGTATGGGCCAATCCATTACATTCTGCCATTAATAAGATACTGCTTCATGTGGAGTAAAATACATCGTATTGCACATTTTATTCTACAGAATGCTTCGAAGCGACTCTATTTCGATTCTCGCGAGCATGATTCTGCATTGCACAACAGCATGCAGAGACTGTTCGCGGATCCAGCCACATCACAGCTCGTCATCTAACCACCTCATCATCAGAGACACCATCGTGAGCGCGTTGAAGCCATCTTCCATGTAATAAAGACGAACTTGATCCATCCCATCAGGGCTGCGATGGCGATCCGCAACTTGGCGTGACGTCTTTTCGAAGGTCTCGCCATACTCCGCGCTGAAGATCATCATCGGGACTGATCCTGGCTCCAATTTCAGCACTCGTTCCGTCCCTTGTGCTGTCGCTGCCATTGCCGCTGATTGGCTTTGTTGCCCCTCCTCCTGCTGTTGCGTGTCTTCGTTCGATGGTTTGATGCTCTGCATCATGGAATTGAGTTGGTGATATTGACTGGTACCCTCCTCCATCTTGCCAAGCAGCGTCTTCATTGCCAGCCTGGTGTTGTCGCCAGTATCATTATCGAGCATCATGTCTGAAAAGTCGATGGGATCAATCATGATAAGACCATGAAGCGGGCCGCTTTCCAAATACAGCTGGGCGTACCAACTCGACATGGGGCCTCTGGTGACGAGGATGGAATGCGGTATTGCCATCAGATCATTCTTCAGAACGTTGACGCAATCTTCCACCGACATCGGATGCGTGCCATTGTCGACATCGCTGCGCAATTCAATCCTTCCGTACGAGTATCCATTTTCCAGCAGGGTGTCATGTTGGCAATGATCCTCGCAGCACAAGAGCTTTAGCGTCCTGATGTATCCATGCCTCTGCAAGCAGTGCTCATCTTCCAAGAGGAGAATAGTCTCCGGTCGCTCCATCACGTCCGTGTTCGATATTGGCGGCGAGCGGATTTCGACAGCAAACGAGCGTCTTGTGACTCTGGCTGTGCTTGCGTTGGTGCTGTCGCAGCGTTGCTCGTTGTCGCGAGAGATGGCGCCGAAAGCACTGGTGATGCATGGTTGCATGCAACATACAGTCAGAGCACCATGTCCAGCATGAGAACGATGCCGGAAGGCACGATGAGCACCCAGCACCAAGGATCTCATCGTTGCTTTGTGCGAAATGTTGAAGAGTATCAGTCGCCGAGCAGCGGCGCAGGTCGCAAGAGTGTCGCCCCGTTTGTTGTAGACGAGCATTCTGGTGATACGCTAGAAATCGTATCTTGTTGGTGGATGGCGATGAAGTGTTTTGGCTGTTCTGCGTAAGATTTTATGCACAAAACGAAGAAAAGTCGTTGTGCAAGAAACTGTGTTTATTTTTGCAATAATATTGTTGATACTTTCCTCAAAAGCGAGCTTTTGAAACTTTGGCCAAGTTTCTGAGCATTCTAAATTCCAAAACTAGAGAGAAATCTGTGAACTTCGTTGCAGTGCGCTTGCACGACGCTGGCCACTCCAAGACACAGCCGTAGCGGTTGGAAATCTGGTCTAACTTTGGTAGATCCATGTGGGTGATATCATCACGCTCCAGACCACCATACTCATTTTCGGTCTGTTCTTGCGAGTACAATTCAAGATCACTGCTCTCGCGAACTCATTTGCCCATCCTTGTCTTCAATCTGCTTTGGACGACCCGCGAGAACGCAGAAGCTTCAACAGTGAGGCTCGATCCATGTACGATTCGAACTGCAGGCATTCTTCTTCGCTCAGTGCCTTGTACATCTCCATCATGGACATGGAACTATACTCATCCGTGACACCGTCATCTGGCAAGTTACCTTGACGTTTTGCGCAGATCTCTTTCATCAACTTCACATGTCCGCACAAGTCGCCGACTCCCGGATGATCAAACAAAGCATTGCCGTCTTTGGATACCATCGCAATTGCTGCCTCCTTCAGCACAAGACAGTTGTTTTGATAGGCGAAGAGCAGCAGATCGATCATGGTGGCGTTTGCGAGGTGCTTGTGGACGAGCTCTGCCTCGATGATGAGCTTGAGTCTCCAGAAGCCGAATTGGTTGGCGACAAGTACCAGTTGCTTGAGATCATCCTTTGCAGTCATCTCGGAACCATCTTCGAAGGATACGTCGCCTGAATAGATGCACTTGAGGACGTATTGGACATGTTTTGGATAAGAGTTTGGAAGCAGGATGGTCGTACCGATGGCCGCATCAACGCTGTTCTCGCATGCTGGCGGCGACGTCGGAGTGGATTGGGCTGGCGTTTGATTTTTGATACCGGAATCGATGAGCGCTTTGATGGATGGTACGGTGACGAACAGAACTGCACTGTTTGCCTTGACTGCTTCTTGCTTGTCGCCCTCTCCACACAAAAAGATGATGTCGGCCAAAGCCCCGGTATGGATGGCGTTGAGTCGATCCTGGCCGATGTTGATCTTGGTGGACAAGCCTCGGCGGTTGTCGGAAGTTGTTGCTGGAGCCTCATCTGAAGCTTCATCTGCAGTTTGCTGCTGCGTATCTTCCATCTGTTCAGAGAGGAGATCCATGCAATGGGATGCCCAGAATGAGATGACATGAGTGTAGTTGTGTGCCTTTGCCAAGTCCAGCGGTGTTTGTTTGTCACTGTTCAGCAAGGTGATGTTGGCGTTGCGTGAATTCACGAGGTACTTCACAACTTCCAAACTGCCAAATCGACATGCACGATGGAGTGGTGTGTCACCATCGTTGTTTGCAATGGAAAGGTGGATGTTGGAAGATTCCGCGAGGTATCTCACAATATCCAAGTGGCCATGCCGACATGCCGAATGAAGCGCAGTATTACCACGCTTGGATTGGGCATGGACATCGATGTCACAAGATTCCACCAGGTACAATACAACATCCATGTGGCCATTAACGCAGGCCCGATGCAGCGCACCGATATTTCCGTTGGATGGTGTTGTGGCGTCACCGTTGCATGTTTCCACCACATACTTGACGACGTCCAAATGGCCACCGTAACATGCAACATGGAGTGGAGTATATCCATCCATACCAACAATTGTGTTGATGTTGGCATTTGGGTTTTGCCGCTTCCATTCCTTGACGGTTTCCAGGTTGCCTCGTGTCGCAGCACTTAGGAGCTGCTGGTTGCTAACAACTGACATCGTGGAATGGTGGGGGTGGTGGATTGTGAGATATCGTAGACTTGAGCGTTCCGTGCAATAGGATGTTTACGATGTCCTCACTTCTGATCACACGTCAATCTCTCTTCGAAGGAGAAATGTAGCACAGGGATAGGGATATTGGCAGATTTGAAAAGGTATGTATATACGAGTAGTCATACTCGTGCCCAGGGACATGAAGCGAAGCGAAGAGGGAGTGCAGTGTAGTGCTGTGAGTCAAGCTTGTGGCATGCCGAAGCAGCTCGGTGGATTCCTTCATGTCCCACAAGCATATGAATACCTCCTCTATCCACTGACTGAACACACACAGATCACACTTCACAATGCACACCACAAAGCGTTAGCGTCGTCGCTTCCACTTTGGACAGCGAGAAGCGTAGCCATGGTTCTCGTGCAGTCGATGATCACTTACTCCTCCTCTGCTTGTTGCTTGTGAGTCGACACGAAGTTGATGTAGCTTGGGCTGATACCGGATTTGTGGGAAACAATCACATCTATCGCATCTGCTGTTGTCTGTTGTACTGGTATACTGGAGCCCACACTGTCGCCTCCGCCAACGTGGATACAACAAAACACGAAACGCGGCGCGGATATACGAGTAATCAGTTCTGAATAACGCGGTGATCTCGTCATCGCGGAATACTCCGGTCCGAAACCTTCATCTCTGAGTCGTCAAAACTGACGGTCGATCATACCTTGTCATGTTTTCGCTTGTCTCCAGCCGCCCATCATCGAGAATCAACTGACGCATCTTTCCCATCACTCAGGACTTCTCTTGCATCCGGCTTCGCTCCCGTCAACAAAAACGACAGCGATCGTCTCGGATCGTGGGCCACAACGGCCCATGTACTTCGGTTCACTTCGTCCCTGTCTTGTCCAACCCTCTCCGTACTCCTACACGTATGGGTCTGAGTCTGAGTACCATGTGTTTGCTGTCTTTAACTCTTCCGCTTCATCTACCAGTACGAGGATACACAAGGCATCAAGAGCGGACACCACGATCGTCAATGTCCAGCGAGATGCAGAATGAGCAGGCCTATCCCCTACCTACCAGTCTTAATTGCAACGGGAGGGGGTTGAAGAAATGATAAGCGAAGCATTGGACGATGCCGTTGTCGCCCATTGCCTTGGCCACTGCGAGCGGCGTTTGGGTGTTGGGGTCAACCAGACCCATGCTCCCTCTTGTTGATTGCTGTGTTGTTCTGTTTGATGCGGATTGGGTGGGTTTGGATTTGTGGGTCGATCTTGGAAAGAAATCTCTGGAGTGTCACCATCTTGATTCTCGCACGGGGAGACAGCATCCCGCAGTCGCCTATGCACAAGTATATGTATCCGATACCAGAGAGTAGATCGTACGCTGGCGATCTTGTGACATCATATTCCACGCAATACTCGATGCCGTGTTGAGACGAGAGTGGGCTACCGATACTCTCCGAGCTACCCATCCGCAGAGCTCTATCTTGCCGCTTCATCACATGGCGTGAATGCTCCGATCGCAAAAGGCCCTCTATCTTTATCTCTTGTCTTTCTCGCCACGCCCATTTCCATGCTCCATACTTCATGTTCCAAGCGCCGACTATGCCGTCATATTTCCCACAGCGACAGCCGCCCATCCGCGCCACCTGCCGCCAGCGTCCTTCCGTTTGGAGTGAATGCAAAGACGCATCTATCTTGGCCGGCTTGCATCGTGTGTTGGATGGTGGCGTCGCAAATGGAATTCGCCATCGTGGAAACATGGGTGGCACCATTGGATTCGCCGTACGCGATGTGCTTGGAATCCGGTGACATGGCGACTGAGCACACCCTCATATTCATGCGACGTCCGCACATGATCTTACATTGCGTGTCGGTCGTTTTGTCCTGAATGCTCCATCGTCGCACGCGGAAACCTTTCAAACAATCCAGGTATCGTCCATCCGACGAGAATTGAACCTGCGTGGATGGGAGAGCCATGCCCAAACATGTGGATGGAGTCAGTACGGGCCGTTGGCACAGACTTCCTTGCTGCTGGCGCAGGTGATGGCGATAGCGGTGATGCAACTGCGACTGACACCGCCATGATAATTCCCACAGTTGTATACATCCCTTCCACGTTGCCGATGCCAGGCGTCGACCGCACGGTGAGAATGCAATGGATGCCACATCGTCTGTGTGCTCCATCACGCCGACGCGCTTGCCATTGGGAACGTTCCAAAGTTGCAAGCCGCCGTCCAGCCCAGCAGATGCCAGTATCGTTCCAGATGGATGGAATGAAATCGATGTTCCAGCATTGGGGATGACGATCGGCCTCATCTCAGAGTTGCCATGATTCTCGTCCTTGCGCTTGAATCCTTTTGTGTTGTTGGCATTGTCGACGTTGTTGCAGCTGGCATGTACACTAGTACTGTCAGTCTGCTGACGACGACTCTGCGTTTTGCACCGCCGCTGCCTTTGCTGTTGATGTTGCGACCGGCACTGTTGCATGTCCCAGATCAGCACGGTCCCATCCTTGCTGCTGGACGCCAGGAACCGTGAGTCTGACGAAAACTGCAACGAAGTCACCTTGGAGGCATGTCCATTCCATCGCATGATCTTACCCCAGTGCACGCTCACCAAACGGACAGATCCGTCTTTGCATCCCAACGCCAGCATATCCGCAGCAGCGTTGAACGCTATCGCTGCGATGCCAGAAGAGATGTCCAGCTGTGTCTGGGGCCACGGCGGAGGCGCGAGCGGTGGTTTTGGTTCAGCCACTGCTTGCGTCGTTGCGCTTGTGTTGGTGCTTGTGCTTGTGATTCTCCCGTTTGATACTCGTTGTTGTGGCATCGCGGATACTGTGTGTCCCATTCGCACCATTCTCGTCAATCGATACGTCTCAGTGTTGACGCACATGAAGTTGTCGAAGGTGCGACGATCAAGATACGGCATGACATGCTCAATCAGGAGTTCGTTCGGTAGCAATGGCATCGGTGAAGCTCGCGCGTGTCCAGCCGTTGATGCTGCTGCTGTCACCATCGCTCCCGCCGCAAGTGATGTTGATGGCATGGGCCGTGGTATGGGCACGGTCGGCGTTGCAATGATGGATGTCGATGATTGGTTTGTTGATGAAAGTTGGAGCGGTGCTGTTGGGCGCAACAAGGGGCTATCGCGGCCATACTTTTTGGCTGCGCCGCTGTTGGTGGTGCATTCCGTCATGCGACTATTGCCGACCTCATCACACCGCGCGCTGATGGTCGGACTCATTCTTTCGCTCATTGCTGCCAATGTCTTCATCGCTGCGAGGATTGCGGGTGTGGTTGCGGTTGCGGTGGTGGCGTTGTGGACCTTTGCTTGTTGGGTATGCGCTGTCCACTGATCTCCTGCCTGTTTGTGTTCTTGACGATATGATGCTGAGATCACAGTGTGGAAACGACACGATCCATTCGCCAGTCTGCGCTTCTCTCACACATGAGCGCTCTCTGTCTATTCATTCCTCCATCACAGACTCTGGTTGCAAATCGCGCAAGACTCTCGCTCCAGTATCACTCCCACCATTGTCACTGTCGCCACAATCACCACCGTCTTCAGCCAACATTCACTCCGCAATCCCTCCACAAGTTTCCCATTCTTGCCAGAGCCACAAATTCGTCGAATCCAGAATCGGAGTCAAGTTCTCCTTTTTGGCGCGCCAAGTCGTGTGCGTACATGCACGACTGGGGATTTCTGTCTGCGCTTCGCACGCCAATACGCTTTTACAATGAAAACGAAGCAAGAGAGATCTCCAACCATCCCATGCTTCTTCCGGAGAGTCCTGCTAGTACATCACTATTGCCAAACTCTCGATCTCCTACTCCGTCGTATACTATTATGTAATATGTAGTGTAATCGTACCTTAGTGGGTACGCATGAATTCCAGCAAAGATGCTCGATCCAAGTACGATTCCATCGTTGTGAAGGTCACTTCATCCAGCGCCTTGTACATCTCCATCATGGACATGGAACTATACTCATCCGTGGCACCAATGACTGCCGGGTTTACGTGACGCTTTGCGAAGATCTCCCCCATCAGAGCAGTTTCTGGAATCAGCTTGCCGCTATGGGGATGATCAAACAAAACATTGCCGTCTTTGGATGCCATCGCGACTGCTGCCTCCTTCAGCAAAAGACAGTTGTTTCGATGAGCGAAGAGCAACAGATCGATCATGGTGGCGTTTGTGAGGTGCTTGTGGACGAGCTCTGCCTCGATGATGAGCTTGAGTCTCCAGAAGCCGAATTGGTTGGCGACGAGTACCAGCTGCTCGAGATTGTCCTTCGCGGTCATACTGGAACCATCTTCGAAGGATACGTCGCCTGAATAGATGCACTTGAGGACGTATCGGACATGCCTTGGATGAAGGCTGGTGAGAGGGACGGTGGTACTGACGACCGTTTCACCAGGACTCCTGGATGGTGATGGTTGATTTTTGATGCCAGATGCGATGAGCGCCTTGATGGATGGTACGGTGACGAGCAGAACTGCACTGTTTGCCTTGACTGCTTCTTGCTTGTCGCCTTCACCGCACAAAAAGATGACGTCGGCCAAAGCCCCGGTATGGATGGCGTTGAGTCGGTCCTGGCCGATGTCGATCTTGGTGGACAAGCCGGAGCGGTCGTCGGAAGTTGTTGCTGGAGCCTCATCTGAAGCTTCATCTGCAGTTTGCTGCTGCGTATCTTCCATCTGTTCAGAGAGGAGATCCATGCAATGGGATGCCCAGAATGCGAGAATATCAGTGCGCTGGTAAACCTTCGCGTAGTCCAGCGGGATTTGATTGGAGTTGTTGCGCACGGCGATGTTGGCTTTACGTGACGTGAGGAGATACTTCGCGACATTCGAATTGCCAAAGCGACATGCACGATGAAGCGGGGTATCCCCGTCAGTGTTGGCAGCGTTCGGGTCACTTTTGCAAGATTCCACCAGGTAGTTCACGACAGCCAAGCGGCCATGCCGACATGCTGAATGAAGCGCAGTATTTCCTGACTTGGCTTGCTTGTCGATGTCTACTCCACACACTTCCACCAGGTACTTTGCAACATTCAGATAACCATGGATACAAGCGCAATGCAGCGCAGTGGTGCCATCGTCGCTTGGCACCGTGGGGTCACCATTGCATGACTCTACGAAATACCTCACGACATCCAAATGTCCTTCTTTGGATGCCATGTGAATCCAAGTGTAGCCATCATCGGTGGTATTCGTGTTGACGTCGGCATCTGGGTTTTCTCGCCTCCATTCCTTGGCCCTCTCCAAGCTACGGTAGGGAGCGTGGGCAGTTTGGTGGTAGTGGATGAGGGCATTCATGGTCCGACGGTGTCACGGTCTGGTACAATTGGTTTGGATTGAGCGGCGCTTGCATTTGTGTGCTGATGCTGGCTTTGGCGATGACCACGCCTCCATCGTGTTCGTATCAGTGTTGGGCGAGAGGAACAGTCATGCCAGCAGAGATGAAGATGAGCTTGGTCGCACCCCTCAGTGTTTTGCTGGTGCGCTTGGCCAGTGGGCGAACAAATCCGTTGCTGGCGGAGAGGAAGAAGGACAGCTGAGGGGAGAGTTGCAGCACCTTGGTCCAAACTGCGGACACAACTTTGCGGCCGCAGCACTTCGTAGTCGAAGGCTGTTGTCATACGAGAACACAATGGGAAGGAAGCTAGCTGCAATCGGTAAACATTATGTATTTACAATATTGTGCATTGTTAGTCATAGCAAGTACTCTTACTTGTTCTGGACGCAGCTGCCAGTGCAGCTGGCAAGCCAAGATGATGTCCAAACAGCTTCATCTCTTTCTCTCTAGGACGTGCCGAATGATGACGGGTTGAATCTCTGCGACATGCCTCCGAATCCAACGTGGTTGCCATTGTCGTTGCCGTTGTTGCTGAATCCGTTGTTGGCAGCATTGGACAGACCATGGCCGTTGCCACCGTTGCCCAGCAGGAGCGCATTCTGCGACTGATTCGCCTGAAACTGGAGCTGCTGTTGCTGCTGGTTGTGCCCCGCGGCTTGTCCCGCTGCGCCGTTGCCGAATGCATTGAGCTGCTGCTGGATCATGGATTGGAAATCTTGCTGGTTGTTGACGTTGTTGTTGCTGCCTGCGATGCCCGGTGTCGATCTCATGTTGTTCATCCATTGTGTGCCCATCATCTCGGCCAGCAGCCGCTGCTGGTGCTGCTCGATGGCCGAACTTTGGTTGGCGCCGTTTGAATTCTGCTGCTGCTGCTGCGCCATGCTGTGGATGCCGTTGCTCGAGATCATTGCGGGACCGCCGTTATTGGAAAGGCCGAGGTCCGACACCGATGCGCCCTGCGGACCGAGCGGCAGCATGGCATTGCTGGCGGAGGAGGAGTTGCCGTCGGTCTCCGCGGCCTTGGCGGCGAGCATGTTCTGGGCGGCCTTGCGTTCCTTGTAGTCGATCATGGCCTGCTTGTGGCGCTTCTTGTCTTCGGCGGCCAGGTCCTGGTAGTACTTGCGCTTGTCGTCGGCGAGTTCCTTCCATCGCTTGCTGACGGTACGCGCCAAGGCGACGAGTCCGATCTTGCCGTGCACCTTGCGGTGCGGTCGCTTCGTGCGCTTGGGGAAGAAGGTGCGGTTGAGGACGCTGGGTCGTTCCGCGGCGCTGCTGCCATCGGTGCTGTCGTCGCCGGCCTTCTTGTCCTTGCTAACTTCGTCGTCGGCGGTGGTGGGCGTGGACCCGAGCGATGCATCGCACGCGGACGAAGACTTGGACTTGGTCTTGTCACCGCCGTTCTCCTTCGCGTCGATCTCCTTGAGGATGAGCTCGCGTTGCTCCGAGAAGAAGATGTTGTAGGCGCTGAGCGCTCTGCGTGGCATGTCCGATGGCTTCTTGCCCTTCTTCGGCTTCTTCCCGTTGCCGGTTTGCAGGTACGGCTGCTCGGATGGCAGCGAGACCTGTGGTTTGGCGCCGCCGGCCGATGAGAACGACATGTCGTGGAAGCTTCGCTTGTTTCCGTGGCCGGTGTCGTTGCTGTTGGTGTCGATCTCGCTGTTGCCGGCCGACGGGACGTTGTTCAATGCGGAGGTGCCAGGAGGCGCTTGGAGAGGAAAGCCATTGAATTGATCTAGCTGCGACATCGTCGATGAGAGCATCCCGTTGCCGTTGGGCCCCGTGATGCCTGACAATCCTGCTGTGCCTGGCAGTCCGCCGTTCTGCGCGAGCGGGCTCGTGGTTGATATGGATGACATCGCGAGCTGCTGATGGTGCTGCTGATTCTGATCCGCGAGCGTGATGGAGGTCGCGTCCTTCGGGAACTTGGAGAGGGACATCTGGTTGCCGTTGGCCTGCATGGCTGATTGCATCTTGGCCAGATCGGCCTGGGCCTGCATCAAGGCCAGCATGTCTGCCGAGATGGGGTTGCCGAGACCAGCGTTCATGTTCATATTCATGTTCATGTTGACGCCGGCCGAGGCCTTGGATGTGGCATCGCCGACGGACATCATGTGGTTGGAGCCGATGGCCATCGACGAAGGATCGATGGCGCCGATGTTGACGGACCCGTTGTTGCTTCCCAGACCTCCGCCGCCACCTGCTGCTCCTGACGATGCCCCGATCGTGCCCATGTTGACAGCGTTCATCGCGTTCATTGCATTCATGGCGCCCATGGGGTTGCCGAGGCTGGCGTTCATCGTGTTCATGTTCATTCCCATGTTCATGGCGTTCATCGCGTTGAAGGTGTTCATGCCAAGCGCGTTCATCGTGTTCATGGGATTGACCGTGTTCGAGTTCATCGCGTTCATCGCATTCATGGCATCCATGTTGAGCGAGGATGGGTTGGATGCCGACATCATCGAGTTCATGGGATTCATGCCGATGTTCACATTCATGTTAATCGTGTTCATCACATCCATGGCCGTCATGGGATTGGAACCAGGCGCTCCAGCTGCTCCTGCTCCTCCTGTTGTCTGCGATTGCGTCATTCCTGCGGTGCCTCCTCCTGTTGCTGCTGATGTTGTTGATGATGATGTTGATGGAAAGCGTGTGCCCAGATGTCGTTGTACCTCGATCATAGTCGTGGCCGAAGGACCGTTCGCGGGAGCAGAGACAATTGAGTGATGGCAAATGGCGATATTGCTGATTGGACTTTGTGAGCAGCCGTTGTGCGTGATGTCCGATTGATGACGTTCGATGGGGAGATGGCTGTCGCTGGTGGTATGGCGCGAGTGTGAAGATGAGCTATGACTTGCGCAAGGGTGCACTTCGAGTTGCTTTTGAGTTTGTGAGATGATCTGTGTTGGTTCTTGTTCCAGGTTTTGGTAGAGACGCGAGAAATGATATGCTCAATGATGTAACGGTTGGAGACTTGTGAACATCGAGCTGTGCCCTGTGATGTTTGTCAGTACACCAAGGGGGTGTTGTTGCGGCAACGCTGTCAACGCATTATCTGTGGTTCCTCCTCGCTGCGTTATTGCCTGCCGCTCCGCATCGCCGTCCAGGTTTCGCCGAGGGGCACACGACAGAATTCGTCTCCAGGTGAGACGCCGAACACTCGCGATCGAAGCCGGCAAGCAGAACTTGCCAAGGCTGAGAAGGAAGAGGGCACATTGGTTCGCATCGTCAGCGAAGACCACTTAATGACACATCGGCAATAGCGATCGCGCGCACATAAATGTACCATATTTCTCCGATCAATAGGTACGATATAAGCTCATTTGTACCTATGGCAATGACGGAGTGACGGAGATTGATCGTATTTTGCCTTGGCGCCAACTTGTTTGTGCCTGAGAGGCTTCGCTCAATCCCACAATCGACATCGACAAACTAACATATATTGCAGGCAAGCAACACGTTTTTTGTGTGTCTGGACTTGTCAGTGCGTGCGCATGCGCAGACAAACCGCTTTGACCTTCGTTCGTGGTAACGAGGGACTGGTGGTGATGTCCGTGCCAACACTACGCGCACGACCTAGGGTGGTACCACAACAATTCGCCACCACAAAACCAAACCCATGGAGCTGCGCGGTATCTCATTGCGCTACTATTCGTGGAATAGATGCATTTACGAAGCCCTGGACCGGTATTCGGAATCTGACGATGACGATTCTTGACGTTGCTTGGCGCAACGTGGAGCTCGGATTGTTGTTTGGCACGACTATGGTGTGGATACCAATACTACTACGAGCTATGATGGATCGACCAAAGTCACAAATCGCATCACTCGACTCTCGTCAGAGACGAGCAAGAGAATTGCGGGGTCTGCACATTACGATCAGATGGGATACGAAATGTCTACGAGGGGAGCTGGCCGATGGAAGATGTACGACCTATGTCTGTGCGATGCCAGCAATGTGCACGTTGTCGTGTTGTGTTGTGTCGTTTCGAGTGACTGTCGATGGTCACGGATGGGACCTCCTTGGTTCAGTCTCAGTTTCACTTTGGAAGTATCCTGGTATTGGCGAGTAGCAGAGCGTCAAGTTCCACTTCCGACCTCGACCCCATCATCCAATCTGCGGGCACTCTGTGGAGACCAAGTCCTTCTCCGCTTTGATCATAGGAGGAGAAAGTTGAGGTGAGGCCGCCGGTCCTCATCTGTCACCAGGCAGTCAAGCGGTCACACGTGGCGACCACCAGAGAGAGCACCCTTGGACATGAAACGTGCAAGGACGACAAGTGCCCATACTGGTATGAGCATGGATGCGTTATTGAAGAAGGCCCACAAGGGGGCAGATCTGCTACACTCCAAGCACACCAACGTGAGCGACACTTGAGAATAATGGAGTAAGAGTGGAGTTGGTTGGGAGTGCGAGTCGCTGTCGATGTGCAATATGTGTGGATGGATGGAATCGGAGATGTCATGGGGGAGCCCTTGAGCGAACGATACCAGAAGGGCTGTAATCGTGATCAATCCAGGAAGTATGTGACCTTGTCGATGAATGTCTATGGAGTATCAGTAGTGAGCTGACATGTGGATCTCGTTGGCGAGAAGCCAAAGAGTCGAGTCAAGCCGAGCAGAATCCCCTCCACTCTGCCCCAGAACAGCAGTGGTTTGTGCGGTGTTATCATGTGGACATACAAGTAGAGTAGAGTAAAATAGAGGCGTTGAATCGAATAGGTGTCCTCGCAGGTTGGAGCAGAGTACTCGAAGGCAGATCTGCGGCTCGAATGTCATCATGGATCTGATACGGTTATCCCATACGAGAACGGGACGGTTGTGTCGGCATCGAGGTTGCACACCAACAGGTTGCGTATGGTACCGTTCCAACCACGCAATCAGATTACGCCATAATGTTTGTACTTTTCTAACAACTACTCTATCACAATTTTGTTACCCCATGCGGCCGACTTCTGCAAAGACATCCTGGCAGTTTGTGCGTCGCACAATAAATCCAAGTTGGCATCCGGTTTCTTCAACAGCTTAATTTAGCGACGCTGTTCTGCACAGCCGATGTGCTGCGATGACGGCGAGAGTCCAGTAATTGCATTGTGGATGCCCTTGTTCGACGCGCCAAATCACTGTTCAAACACAACCCTCTTTCGCCCATCGTTCTTGTCCTTGTCCTTGTCCTTGTCCTTGTCCTTGACCTCTGTGCAGTCGTTGGCGACGACATCATGCGGGTGCGACATCATCCATGCCAGCAACGAAGCTGAGAAAGCAATCGGATGAGGTACGTCAGAATCATCCATCATCGAAAGGTATTAGAACAAAACAGAGAGGCACAGGAAGCGAGCTTAAGCATGTGAAGCGCAACCGTCACAAGACGGAGCAACTTCTTCTCTCCTCTTCGCGGCATCGACAATCTCGAAAGGAGCGGGGTAACAGAACGTCATTCTCGCCACGTTTGTTTTCACAAGGGCACATCCGTGGCAGAATCTTTGCTCTTGCGAACTCACGAGGTCGTCCATGGGGAGTTGGCGTTGGTCATGCACCAGCATGTGAATGGTGGCGTGTCAAGAGTGATCATTTCTCCTCCCGAAGGCTCCCATTCGTCAGGACACGCTTGTGGCTCACACGTCACGCACTCAAACTGTGTCAGCCGGCCCACAAGCCGCGCCAAGGGCAGATGACGGTTATCGTTGGCCTTCGTTCTGATCGTGAATTATTTTGTTGATGCTACTCTGATCATAGCAGCAGGGATTGGTCACACCACATCTGCGGTAGCACTGAAAGCACAGCTCCCGAGACACCACCGCCCAGATCTCAGCGCAAGAAACAAGAGCAACAAGAGTAACGAGAGCAGCAAGGAGGAACAGTAACATCTCTCGCTCTCTCTCTCTCTCTCTCTCCAGACAGAACTTGGACACGACGACCGATCCAGACGCGACGCTGCGTCAGGAAAGTCCGAGAGCGTGAGAGAGGAAGAGGGAGAGTAACAGACACACGCGAAGAATGAATAGGAGATCTGAGAACTTTCCGGCTCCGGTTACCACCATGCCGACAAGTGTGGCGCGACACCGCGAACGAGATGTGATCAGATTCATCATGATCACCAATTCGATGCATGTACGCGTGCACTCGACGGAACGAGACACAGACAGTTTCTGAATTTCTGTTCTCCTTTCCTTCCAATGCAAGAACAAGGTAAGGCACGTTTCGTACGAGATACGAGTGCACCATGCGAGTCCATCGCCAGCACATAATTCGCTCTTCTCCTGTGTACTTCCTGTGTGATGGGCTCTCCCAGGCAACAATCTTGGTTCTGTTCGTCACGCCAAATCGTTCTTGTGATTTTGAAACTCATTTCTATCTTCGTATTCGTAAATGTGGCAGGGTTCAGTCATGACAATGAGTGATTCAAATCGATCCCTACGACCACACTCTGCGGACAGATGGACGGACTGGTGCCGCAAACCAATGGAAAAGATCGTGAGTGGAAAGAAATGCCAATTTCCTCGACGATCAAAATGGCGCAACAATCGACCCTGGATAGACACATCAACCAGCCAAGCAAGCATCCAACCGAGCAACCAAGAAAGGAACGCCGACTGGGCAGACAGGACATCGCCATCATCACCACTACCATCACCAACACCAACGCCAACACCAACAAACACAGGACACCCACACCGAGCAACAGCACCATCAACGACGGGAGTGAGATCGGTAGCAAGACCGAAGGAGAAAGAGAACAACATCGAAAAGAGAGGAGACGAGACATCAGAAGCAACGCGACACATTCAACACCGACGTCATGGTACGTACCGTGGTTGTCAGGATGCACATTTACTCTCTTCGTTGCCGTACTTCATGCCTGCTGAAGATGATGATGGATGGCTTGCTTTTGCTCTTGGCATCATGTTGGAAAGTAAAGCTACCAAGGAGATGGAATGAGATGCATCGATTGAAGTCCAATGCACATGGGATGCATGACCGCTTTCTCACCCAATGTGCTGCTCTGCTTTGCTTTGTTTGGCCCTGACTATTATCGCGATACCACCTCTCTGATGCAATCCTACTCGCACCGATTGATTGGCATGGTGCTATGTTGACGTAATGAACGATGAACGATGGACTCTCTGGGTGTAATGTGCATGGTATGATCGGTGGGGAAATCACGCGGAAATGCAACGATGCTACTGTAACGATGAACCAAAACATATCACATTACAATGCAACGACGGATCAAACCTTCGACTTCGAACTGGGAATGTTTGCACCGGCATCGAATTCAAATGAATGATTCGTTCATTGGTGGACCTCAACATGGATGATCGCGACATGCATACAAACGCACAAACACACTAAATGCACAGCCGAGCGGAAAGGGAAGCAAACTGTTACGATACGTCGAACACAGACTGAGGGTCACACTGCACGATGGCCGAACTATCATCGGAACCTTCCTGGCGTTCGACAAGCATCTCAATCTCGTGTTGAGCGAGGCCGAAGAATTCCGCACAATGAGAAAGGGCGGCGCCGCACTGCTGGAGGAACGAACACAAAAGCGGACGCTGGGATTGGTGTTGCTTCGCGGTGAAAATATTGTGAGCTTGGCCGTGGAAGGTCCGCCACCGCCATCATCGTCCGCGGTTGGCAAGGCCGCACCAGCCATGGCGCGCGGACGTGGATCCAGCCTCCCACCACCACCGGGCAAAGCCGCACCAATGGGCTTGGGCGCAGCACCAATTCACGGTATCGGAGCTCCTGGTATGATGCCGCCTCCACCTCCGCCAGGTGGTATGGGAAGAGGTATGCCACCAGGCATGGGCCGAGGCATGCCACCGAAGTATTAATTGGCTTATTTGTCACACATTGATCGATGACAACACACAACAGTATATACGTACTAACACAACCGCCATAGCACGCACAAACATGTCCCAGAGGATTACATCCACTCACCACAAACTACAGTATAGAAAGCACAAACATGCATGCGTGTTGGCATCCATGTTGCATTCGTTGGATGTCTGAAGAAGTTGTGGGACTCCACTGAACTATTGTCGAAGGATAATATGGTACATTCTCGAGTATTGGGATGAGCATGGTTTGATACTAGAGTAGACAGAAGATTAATGGACGTGTCGCTGCCTTGATCTCTCCTCGCGTCGTCTTCGTGACTGGTAGTTCGTTGAGCTTGACGACATCATACTCGTGTGCTTGTATGGTATAATAGTACGCATAATACAATTGTTCCACAGTGGGTGCCGGAGAGTCGTGCTCTGACAAAGTTGAGAATAGTAGTGCCCAGCGACGTTGTTGAATGATCGATCATCTAGCGAGAACGGACAGGAGCCAACCACGCAGTCATTATCTATAATGCCCAGCATACGCTAGAGCAGACAGGAGACGCATCTCACTGTGACGATGTTCCCAAAACTGTGGTTGTTTGATTAAAGTGCACTCGTCTGGCAGTGGTGCCATGGTACGCATGCACACTTCTTCGCCATTGCAAACGTCGTCACATTGCAGAGTGATGACATGATAGCATTTATCCTTTCCCGTTGCGTCCATGCACGGTCTGCCGCGCCAGACGAATAGATTTGGCAGATGGCTTCAATATCCGGAATGAGCACATGAGATTCTCATCGATGGAGATCATGCCACCGGCATTGTCGAATTCGCCGCAGTAGTTGGGCGCGGAGAAGAGAGTGACGAGACGGCGGCCGGCAAAGAATTGATATCCATCTTCGACGACCTGATGCGCGCGCACCATGAGATCCAGATTCTGCGATTCCAAAAAGGAAGTCACCACGTCGGCACCGAAGACGTAGGAAACGCCTCGATCATTTTCTCCCCAGCCCTGTTTCGATTGGAAAGCCAGGCATAGCATAGCATATCAGAGATAGAAGGAGAGACAGAAACAGAGAGAAGTCAGATTGGATGATTTCAACGTCGTGAATGCATCACGACATCACGAGCAAAAGTAGAGCATCGATCCGTTGCTGCAATCATCATCATGCTCCAAGAGCGTGACAACCAATACACTCGAGTGGTGACGACATTGCCCACTCCAATATCAATGCCGATACAATCCCCCGTCCCACTTCGCCCAATGGCACACACACACACATTCACACACGTACCGTCACATCGGGCGATGGATCGCTCCATAACAGGTCGCACATCAATCCCATCTCCGGCACATCACAGGGACGTTGCAATGTTTTGATCTGCTGCACGTCCTTGAGTTGCGGACTCAATCCACCGTGCATGCATAATATCTTCTCCTCAATGACGGCCGACACGGGCATGCAGTTGAAGACGTCGCTGAACAATTTCCACAGTTTGATGGAGTAACGTCGTTTGCATTCATCGTAAAAGCCGTATATGCGATTGATGCCGGCGCTTTCGTGATTGCCGCGCAGGATGAAGAAATTCTCGGGATACTGTATCTTGTAGGCCATGAGGAGACAGATGGTCTCTATGGATTGCTTTCCGCGATCGACGTAGTCGCCGAGGAATAGGTAGTTGGATCCGGGTGGGAAGCCGCCGTACTCGAAGAGCCGCAACAGATCGGTGAACTGGCCATGCACGTCGCCGCATATCTTGATGGGCGCCTCCAGTTCCAGCAGCATGGGTTGCTGCAGCAGTATCGGTCGCACGCGGTGGCAGATGAGCTTGATTTCGTTTTCGGTCAAACTGACGAGAGTGCCCGGCGGCGTGCCGCGCAGTCCCAACAGCCTTTGCGTGATGGAGACGATGGTGCTCATGCTGGGATCCAGCACGGGCGGTGTGGCGTCCGGCGCATGCAGATGTGTGGAAGGACGCGTGGACGAAGCTGCTGCATTGTTCGCAGCGCCTCCGTTTTGCGCGAAGCCTGACGATGGCGAGTTGGGATCGGAAGCTGCCTCGGTTGGGGATGGCACCCGGGCAATGGGTGATTGCTCCACGGTGACGGGTGAGATGTCCATCGATGATCGTTGTTTTTAATGGTGCTGCTGTTAATGGTGTTGTTGTTGTTGGAAGTGCTGGTACGCATGAGTTTGGCAGTCCTATTCGCAGGTATGCTTGGTGTCCTCCGCTCTGGTTGGCTCCAGTGTGTTATTCTATTCTGCCTGGGAGGATTGCGATGACTGCCTCGTTGTCTTTTTCGCTGGATCTCCCACCAAGATGGAGGTGGTGCGATGTCTGGAGAGTACTCCTATGGTAGTTGTGAACTTCGATCCTGTTGCTTCAACTGAGCGAGCTACGAACACGTGCTCGGATGGTGTGGCACGATTGCACAGTGGAGTATTGAAGGACGTTGGTGGCAGTCTCTGCGGCGATTCTGCGAGTGTGTGGAGTACTAACACAATATAAGAGATAATATGTATTACAAGTATCTCTCTCTCTATTCTCTTGCTTCCTCTTTTGTTCTGCCTCTGTTTTCTTCTTTTTGTTTTGTTTCGACTCTCCCTTCTTGCCAAACCTTCTTCTTCTTTCGAATTGGCGCCCAATTCCGCCCTCGCTGGATTGGGAACATCACCTCGATCGTTGTCCTCTCTTGGTGACGGTTGTTGTTCCGCAAAACGGGCTCGTGGATACGTCTGCCCTGCAACTTCACGTCTTTCTCTTCTTCTAACCTTGAGTTCTGTGGTGTGCTGTCTTGTGGCCTCTCTTGTAGCTGTTTGGATTTGGTTTGGGGACAAAACCGAGTTGACACGCCTCTCCTTTGGCCTGTGCGCGTATGTGAGGCTCATTGACACAACTGTTCTGCCTCCACGACTGCATGATCCTAATTGTTCACCAACACTCCTTGTTTCAAGTGCCTCATTTCGAAACCGTTACAGTTCAAACGCGCCAGCCGGCATTCTCACCGCAACAGACACGCCACAACAACAGAACCAATGCACGCAAACACGCACGCACGAGGCAACGCAACTCAGGGCTGTTACACCCGCCAGGTTTCCCGCGTCATGGACATGTCACGCACGACGAACAACACAAACGAGCGCACCTCGACTCCAACAAAACACAATTTGGGCCTCTCCACCCCACATCAACAAGCGCAAGGCCAAGGCAATCCGCAGGAGACAACGAGTAGCCAGGTGACGGTGTGCAATTCACGATGATCGAGACAAGGGAAGGCATGACAACGCCCAACACCCCAGCTCATCATCATCTGTCAACAGACGAGCAGATTACCACGAGCTGTACGAGCAAGAACCAGTCTCCCAATACAGCTGTGTCAAACGTGGCAAACTCTGCAGGCAGACCAACCAATGATGCAGCCGCTCGCAAACATCAGGACAGCAGGAACATCAACAACAACACCAACAACAGAGATAGCGACGCTGGCAATGACGATACAGACGACGATGCGGACGACGACGACGACGATGATTGGAGACAAGACGACTCCACGCGTCCACGCGCTTCCAACAAGCACACGCCAACGATGAGCACCAAATCGCACGGCATATCGCCCAAGGCATTTTACGGTCACACCAAACGCGATCGCTCCCAAAAGGCAACGCCGCGACACGTGCCGGACGTCCTCAAGGATCTGCCGCAGAGGATCGAGGCCAACGTGCTCATCGAACAGAAACGACAGCATCTGGCCCGCTTGAGCTGCCAACGTTCGGTCTTTCGCGACCTCACGGATCTCAAGGTCTGGCCGACGCAGAGCATGGCGTTGGATCATCTCGAAGAGCTCGTGACGGGCAACACGGACGCCAACGCGCACAATCATCCGGATTCGCCTTGTTCCGGCATGTCCTCATCCAGCAACGACTTCGAATTGGACAACGACGCGAGCCACAAACGATCCATGATGCAGGCTGGTGCATCGCCGGCATCGCACAACGAACGGCAACGGTACAGGCGACAATTCTTGGCGCTGCAGCAGCAGGAAGAAGAGCTGCAGCAGAAGCATCAGCTACATCGAACGCAACGGCAAGACGATGACAAAGATGGCGACGCCGATACTCGCGCTGATGATGTTAATGATGGCACGGTCACAAAATCCGATCAGGGTCCTATGGAACCACTGTGGAGCATGATCCCACGAGTCTTCAGCATCGAAAAGGCCAACGGCAAACGCAAGTACATCACCGGCCATTTCGGTCGCATGATGGATCACTACTGGCGCAAAACCTACAACAAGCATCTGTACGAATTGATTCATGAAAATACACCGTGCCGATTGTACTTTGATTTGGAATATTCCAAGCCACACAATCCCGGCATTGATGACGAACGGCTCTTGCTAGAGTTTCGGGACGAACTCTTCCGAGAACTGGAACAGCACCTCCAACTCAAGGTGGAACCCCGCGACGTTCTCATCGATCTCGACAGCTCGTCCGACAAGAAGATGTCGCGTCATTGGATTCTGGATCTGCCCAAGCTGTTCCCTGATGCCATCGCCGTCGGACGATTTGTCAAACGTTTCATCGGTCGTTTGGCGGATGGGGTGGCGACTGAAACATTGGAATCCAACTACCTTGGCAAGCACCTCTTCGTCGAAACCAAGAACAAGCCCACATGCTTTGTGGATCTGGGCGTGTACACGCGCAATCGATTGTTTCGTGTGCTGGGCAGTTCCAAATTCGGGAAGGATGCCGTACTGCGCGTATCCAAGACGAACGAATATCCTGGCATCGACATTATGTCATCGCAGACGAAAGCGGAGGGGACGGTGATGTCGATGCAAGACTTCGTCGCGACCAATGACTGGAGACCGTATGCCAAAGCTCTGGAACGCACGTTGGTGATTCCATTGTACCACACCAAGAAGGTGGAATTGTACGATGTGCCGCACGATGACGCCCAAGGCGAGGAGAATATTCGCAAATTCATGGGAACGCACCCGCAGCCGCGGCAAGCAAGCAAACAGCACGTGTTCAACATCCGCAACACGGTCAACACGCCGATCCCGAGATTGGATCGGTACGTGCTGGATGTGTTGGCATGCCGTGGCGGCACGCGAGGATCCATCCGTGCGTGGTCGTTGCAAGAAGATCACGACAACAGCAAGAAGACGGTTGGTATCATGTACCAGATCAGCCGCAATCGATACTGCGAGATGGTGGGCCGCGAGCACAGGAGCAACAACATCTACTGGACGATCGATTTCAAGACGTGGTCCTGCGTGCAGGGCTGTCATGATCGCGAATGCGTGGGACGCGGAGTGCCGCTGAGCATACCGCAAGATGCGTTGACACAGATTCAGCAGGAGTACGAGGCCTGGCAAGAGGAGGAATTCGAGAAGGCTCTGTTGGCATTGAATCTGGATGATTATCCTTCACCGCAGACGAATGCTCTCTCGGACCTGTCTGATGATGCCCTGCTTGAAGCGATGGAGGCAAATCCGGAGCTGTTTCCATGATGCGTCACGGAATGAGTATTATACGACAATGTTCATTACAAAAGTTTAATTTAGAAGCACTGCATGATCTACTGGCATGCGTTACATAAGACGAGATATCACTGTTTAAGACATCGTCATCGGAGTACCCATGATGCGGTAGAGCTCTGTGCAATGTTGCTTTGGACTGCGCCAGGCAGCATGCAATCGCGAAGAGTTGCAATCAGGTTCATACCGACTCGTGCTATTCCATTTACATTACGTTACGTCACAAATTTATACTTTTAATGGCCAGAAGTACGCATTTCATATTCCGACCGTTTCACGCAAACGCTGGAAAATGTTGAACGACGACAGGTTGATGACGCCGCTCTGCGCCCGTTGCTTGAGATCGAACGTTTTGCACATGATGTCACGCGAACAGCGCTCCTTCCGCAGCATCAATCCATCCACCGTGAATCGTCGACTGGCCGGATCCGTGTAGACCACCTTGTACCCGCGTCGTCGGTAGAATTCCAGCGCGTTGTCGTTGTAATCCTCCACCTCGAGAACGATCTCCCCCATCTTCCAAGTGTTGACGACGCAATCTTCGCAGAGTCGCAGCAATTCCGATCCGATGCCCGATTTGCGCGCGTGCTTCGCGACGGCGAGGTTGGTGAGGATGGGACGCACCGTGCCGCTGAGATCGATGTCACCGAGTCCGTACGCTTTCTGCGTGATCTCCACGAAGGCAATGAGATCGCCCTTGACGTAGTCGATGCTGTCGGCGTTGTCGTTGCTGTTGTTTGGCATGTTGTAGACTTCGTCCAAATCCAAGAGGACGGGTTTTTTGAGCGCTTCCTTGCCGACGGCAGGACGCACCTCGTAAACGAGGAACATCTCGTTGCAGTTGCGATACCGTTCCCTGCGTATTCGCAAATCTCCCGTTTGCAGCTTTTTGAGTGAAGAAATGTTGATGGCTTGCCATGGTCTGCGAGCGTTGAAGGGCGAAAATGGAGATGCAATGCCAAGAGAGGCATTGGCATGTGGCGTCCATGCATTACCAAGAGAAGCATTGGCATGTTCCGTGATATCAAACAAGATGGCACCAATGGAGGTGGCGTTGTGGCGGGTGTCAAAGATTCATGGGTTGAATGCATTGGAAAAGATGATTGTGAGAACATCATGAAATAGCAGGCTGGCGTGGCCATGGATTCACAGCACGGCACAGCACGGCACAACAGTGCACAGAAGAGCGACATACTCTGAGGAATACGATTGCACCAGCATATTTGCAGCACTCAGAAGAAGTTGAGCACAAGAGTTGCGCCAATACTCACAGCATGCGATCATTCGGTTTCGCACCAAGCTTCTCCTTGAAGAAGACGTTGATGCAAAGGTTGGAGATGGCGGCAAACAGCCTGGTATCTCTGGGTGCGATGGTGGTCTCGCTGATGCGTTCAACGACGTACGGAACAGCATCGTCGGAGGTTGCTGTCGTCACGGCTGCATTGGCGTTGCGTTGGGTTCTGTCGAAGGGTGCAAACAGAGCCTGCCGTTGTGTGGTGCTGGTCGGAGCTGGCGGTCTCGGCGCAACGAAGGCCCGCGTAGGCGTGGGAACCGACGCGATCGTGAGGAGCAGACAGAGGCTCGCGGCGGCGGCTGCTGTCTTTGTCGCTCTCATCATCAAAGAACGCGATGGCGTAGACGTCATCTTCGGCTTGTCTTTATTGTCAACGAACTTCCGATTTGGGTGATTAGTCAGTGCGGTATCAATGCTCTGCAGCGTCAGTTTGTTGCGGTCAATAGTTGCGGATCCGTACTTCTATTGTGCCAGCGAACTGGGACGGCTTTGACTCAGTGTAGTAGCAGTAAGCCGCTGTTTGATTTGCGTTGCTCTTGACGGAGATGGGCGAGTTGGTAACCCTGCTCTGTGTGTTTGTATCCGTGTCAGTATGATGCTTCGTCTGACGGCTCTCCTTCACGTGTGAGGTGTTGGTAGGAGCAGATCGTACGCAGTTGACAACAATGAGTCCGGGAGCAATCTGTTCCTTTCCAGTGACTCCCTCTTGGTTGGAGACAGCGCGCCGCGCATCGTTGCTCGTTGGAACCAACGAAACGATGACATCGCAACACCAATCATTTGGTCGTGTTGAAGTGCGTTGCGTGTGTTGTGCAAGGTTTTTGTTGTTGGTGTCAACGTGATCCACTTCCATGACTGATCCAGTTCACGAATGATGACGCAGAAGCACATGCGCCGAATAGTGATTGACTGTGACAATGGTGACACAAGCAGAACGCAAAAGATCGCATCGTTCGTGTTCCTGGAGGGAACGTGATGGGAATGTTCTTGGCTGTGCGGCGAAGATCTTGACTGAACGTGCCAAACCAGGAGACACATCCAACAAGAAATTGTGAACGTTCTTCCAAACAAAGTGAGGTGTAGAGTGGAAGAGAGTGAGATCGAGAGGGAGGGAGAGGGACAAGCAAGAGCACGAGCAAGTTCCATTGCAGACATAAAATCAGCCACCGGCGGAAAGCAACGCAGTCATGTCATCGCTCCTCGCTTCATTGGCCGATGTGGACCCTCTCCTCATCGGCACGGCACTCATCGTGATCGTCCTGACGGGCAGCAAGATTCCGTACATCTTGGCACGGTTTCAGGCCGCCGCATCATTGAGACAAGCCAAGGACGAAGCCAAGACTGGTCCGGTGGTGGGCAGGGTCTCCGAGCTGTCCTACTACCCGGTCAAGTCGCTGCGTGCCGTATCGCCCAAGACGGTCAGCATCGGCGAGCGCGGATTGGAGAATGACCGCGCCTACATGCTGGTGTATCCCATCCCGCTGCCAGTCTACAAGACCAGCTTCGCACCGACCGATTCGACGCATCGATTTCTCAGCCAGCGGCAGTGTCCCATCTTGGCGACGATCTCGGTGCACTTGGATTCGGACAGTCTCGTCGTCAACTATGGCGGCGACAAGAAGAGCGCGGGCAAGAAGCAGATCACCATCCCAGCGCAAGCACCTGCGGACGCCAAACAGATCCGTGCCGGAGTTTGGGGTGACCAGGTGCTGTGCGACGACATGGGCGACGCCGCAGCGGCGTTCTTTCAGAGCATTGTGGGCTTGGAGACGAACAGCGCGATCGGCGACGAAGGCACGGAAGGCGATGCATCGGCATCATCGCTGTACAAAGGCGTCCGACTCGTCGCGCAAAGCAACCAGGATGATCGTCGTGCCAGCTCGGAATTCACGCCGCTGCATGCCAAAACGTGGTGGACCAACAGCACGCCGCAGGTCCAGCTCAGCGACGGGTTTCCCATTCTCATTGCGTGCCAGGCCTCGTTGGATGAGCTCAATAGACGTTTGCAAAAGAACGGCGATGCGCCCATCTCGATGAAACAGTTCCGTGCCAACATCGTCATCGATGGCGACATGACGCCATTCGCAGAAGATAAGTGGAAGATGATCAGCATCGGAAATCAGCTCTTCTCCGTCGTCAAGGCATGTCCGCGGTGCAAGCAATCCTGTACCAACCAAGTGACGGGCGAAGTCAGCACGCAGCCGCTGGCCGTCATGCGCTCCTTTCGAGCCTTGAACGCAGACAGCAAGGAGGATGTCTTCTTTGCGCAAAATGCTCTGCCTGTGGGCGAACGCACATCTATCGCGGTGGGAGACGTCGTGCGCGTTCTCAGTACCGGCGATCCTGTTTACAAGTAGAATTTGTGCGTATTAGGAGCGTGGCTGAATGGAGACTGACGCACACTCAAGAAACTCC
Source organism: Craspedostauros australis (assembly GCA_026770025.1). Lineage (NCBI taxonomy): Eukaryota > Bacillariophyta > Bacillariophyceae > Mastogloiales > Achnanthaceae > Craspedostauros > Craspedostauros australis. Next base: position 1,303,976 of record JAMXDE010000010.1, on the reverse strand, counting down.
GACCCGACTATACTTAAAACATGATTACCACCTCAATACAAGAATATAGTTTGTGAGTGCGATTCGTACGTTGAACACGAGAGGGGGTGGGTGTGTGGGTGGTACAGATAAGGTCGGACTGAGCCACAATGTACCACATTTCCTTCGGCACATTGTACCAGCTACCTTCAATAACATAGACTATAGTGATGTGCCTGACGTCACATGAACGGAGCAAAATGCCCAACGCTGGCGCGATCATGGACAAACCCAACAGAGATTCGTGTGTTGTCATCACCATCGCCTTCGACGACATCAAATTGCATCACAAACTCACGGCGTCGGCCGCTTCTGTGTCAACATAGCAGCCAAGTCTTCACCGATCTCGTCAAACACAAGTACACACCCACACACTGGTGCAACAGAAGCGAAGGTGATGATCTCCAGCGCCTGCACAGTGTTGAAAACGGCAAGGCGGCCGTTGCAGCGGCACAGATGGTCGTACCTGCGCATCTTCTCCACAGACCAACCCAGCGATGACACCGCATCGGAGGCCTCCAAAACAATCGACGTGCCCATCTTTCCATGGCATCATCATCCCGATCGGTTGCCTCGTCTCGTCGAGGGCACTTCGCAGCACAACCAATCCAATCATCTCCTCACGTCGACACCTGGAAATCCTGGCCATCCCACCATCAACGCCATCGCCAGCGCGTACATGTTCTTGGATATTCCGTGGTACCAATTTCTGTGGTTCAACCACTGGAAGCAGGATATGGCGGAGACGATGAGCTGGGCCTTCGTGCAGGGGATGGGGCAGCTGCTGTCCAACGTGTATGGTGGTGAGTGAAGCATGCGCGGATCGTGAGGCATGGATGGAGCATTCGCTTGCTCTGTTGTCATTCATGGCGCCGCAGGCACGCATGAATGCAGAGATGGACGGATGGGCGCCTTTCAATAGATATGATTGCGAGTATAATACGATGGAGTGCGTCCCAATTCTCGTGTACTTCATTTCGTCGATTCTGACTCGAGCATGTATCATCGTTTTTGCATCCATTGTGCAATTCCATTTCATTCCTCGCATTGCCTTGCTTGATGAATTCTGCGCATCGCTCGTACTCCTTTCCGATTTCGGCTATCGCACCATGTCTCCATTCGCAGTCCCAGTGGATTCGATCATGAAGGATCAGCACCATTTGAAACTGGAATGCACGCTGCCAAGGGCCAAAGAAACAGACGAGAACAATGAGACTACCGACGACGCCACAGTTCCCGAGACAGATCTGTCCGATTTGGAGGGAATGATCGAACCGAATTACCTGTCATTATTCAAAGCCCAGCAGCACCCAGATAAACAACTGCAACGGCAGCAGCCATTGGATATTGTATTGGAATGCAAGGTGGAATCGTACGAATTGCTGACCCTGTACAGCCTCCCCTACATCTCCCGCGACAACTTGGCGAACGACAAGGAGCTGAAGTCTTTTTATCGAGAGCTACTGATGAAGACGCCTGCGCAGCGCGTGGGAGACTTGAGCCATTTGCGGGAAACCAAAATGATGCGCGGGATCATGGAAAGCACACTGATCGCGCAGACCTTGGTGTGGTGCGACGAGCAGTTTCACGTGACCGACTCCGAAACGGGCGAAGTGGTGCAGGGTGTTAAACCAGATGGAACAGAGTCAAGGATTGTCCCGCATTTGGTGCGCATGGAGATGACCGTGAAGACCAAGATGAATGACAGAGGCAAATTTTGGAATGAGCAGTCCAATTGGATCATCACCGATATTGACGATATGGCAGGCGGTAATCTAATTGTGTAGGATGGCCGCCGCAGTTGGCTGACTACTTTGCAAGCATAGAGGAGACCGGAGTACTCGCAATATGTATTAAATGTACTTGAGGCTTGTATACTAGAGTTGGGGAAGATGCAGCGAATGGATTGATGGTTTGCATGCATGCTCGTCTGGTACTGTGCTCGACTTGAATCTTCTGCGCGAGGTGCACACTCGTACTGGTATGAGTGTGTGCAATGTGGCATGTTGTGTCTTGTCGTGAAAGGCGAACGAAGAGGCAGCGTTGAGCTACTCGTAGGTCGCACGCCTTGATGCCCTTGGTGCAGCTTCACATGTGATCGTAGGCCTGATAGAATATTGCTTGGATTGCGCTGTTCCTGTCGGTGCTGGTGCTGATGTTGGCACCGGCAGCTGTGCGAAGTAGATACTCATAACACTCCGAACGTCCATTGCCACCTGCCAACTGAAGAGAGGTGTGCCCATCCTTGTCCGGGCAGTTGATATCGGCGTCGCCGAATTCAACCATGTACCTCACGCAATGCATGTGGCCGTTCCTGCATGCCATATGAAAGGGGGTTTCACCGTGACTGTTTTGACTGTTGATTCTGGCGTTGCCCGACTTCATCAAGTACTCTACGCAATCAAGACGGCGGCATCTACATGCGTAGTAAAACGGAGTACCGCCGTAGTCGTCTTCGGTGCCAACATTGGCCTTGCATTCTTCAATCAGGTACCTCGCGCACTCCACTTGCCCGTTCCTGCATGCTACAAGAAGTGGATCGGCGCCGTCGTTGGTGGTGACGGTGATGTCGGCGTTGCATGAATCAATGAGATGTCTCGCAAAGCTCACTTTGCCGCACATGCATGCTTCATGGAGAGGAGTTTGGCCCCAGCAATCTGCGATCTTGTTCACATCAGCTCCTGGATTTTGTTTCCTCCATTGCTTCAACACGTCCACCTGGCCTTGCCAGCTGGCACTGAGCAGTTGTTCGTTCGTGACGATTGGCATGGTGAAGCGGTCGTTTCCTGGGTGGTCTGTGGTTGGTGATCTTTGAGTTCTTCCTTGTTTGAGGAATTGTGTCCCTTGGTTGTGAGAGGCACAGCATTTGATGCTGTTCTGTGTCGGCCGGAGATTTTCCGTCGCCGATTGTGCAGCCAAGGTGCCGTTCTTGGGTCGGACTCAATCGTGACTGAAGGCTGCGACGCACGAATGATGCCACTGACGTGAGTTCTGCATTGGGCGCTTCGCCACTTCACATGGTCGTACTACTAGTTAATAGGTACAATAACAGATATAGTAGTCATAAAGTTTCAACCCTCCCCCCTTCACCCCCAGTTGCACACTCGACACCTGCGCACGATTTTGGCGGGGTTGTTGTCCACAGACATCATCTTTGCCTTGGGTTGCAGCCAATGCAAACTCCATGCCAGAGCCTGCGCTGGGACGAGGAAGTAGCTCAAAAGCACAAACGGGTAGAATGGTACGTGGATGCTGCTCTCTCTTTCTAGAGAGGGTTCACTTGGCTCGTAGTTACGGTGTTCAAAGCTCTGATCTTTATGTAAGTCTTGCCTAACTACAGGCCGAAGGGTTTGGTTCGGTGCAGTCGGCGTTCGCGTCAGCGATCGTGTATGTGAGTGCAGGATCTCCATTGCACATGTCGTCCCGAACACAATGCACGCAGGTGGGATTTTGACTAGCATCGCAAACTCCTGTTTTGATGACAAGGTCATTGATTGCTTCATCACCGTAGGCTACGGTTGTGCACACGCTGCGTCCAATACATGCACCATCTTCGATCGTCAAGCTTCCTCGCGTCTTCCCAGGCCCTTCATGTACAGAATTGCAACCTTGGCGTCCTGTGCATGCATTCTTGCCAATGAAGATGTTGGCGACGACTGGCGATGTGGTATCTCCTTGGGATGCGCGGGTTCCAAGGTCCAAACATGCATTAACGTCGCTGCAAGCCCCTGTCTGTACTCTCACATTGCCAAAGATGTTCTTCACGGCCCTTGAGCAACTTGCATCTGCGCTGCATGCACCTGGTCCAATCACCCTGTATCCAACCTTAACAGCCGCGTTAGGTTGAGTTGTGGTGAACTGGCCAAAATTTTGGCAAGCTGACAATCCTTTACAACTGTTGAGGATGAGGGTGTCAGGGAACACCTCCAGGCAAGATGTATCGCCATCGCACGACGCCTCACTCACTGTCATCACACCAGAGGAAGGGCTGGTCGAGCAAGCGTCAGATCCCACACAGCAGTCATCACCACATGCGTCTGTCACTGCACCTGCGCTGCCAGTAAACAGCTTCTTGGTTGCGACTGTCTCCAATATGGCCGCTGTCACATCAGCATCATCCTTGACTTTGTCAAAGCGCGCCTGGGCCACCGCCTGTGACACAACCCCTGGTGGTACCGAATCGTCGCATCCAAAAATGCTCTTGATCATCAACCCTTTGTTGGCTGGCAGGGAATTCACTGCGGTCACGAAGTCTGTGCATGTGCCCGTACCACTCTCACAAAAGATGTCACCAGCACCCGGATTGAACATTGAGTTCACGTTGCCTGGAATTTGAAGACACCCTATGCCAGCGAAAACGGTTGGAGCAGCGGAAGGAACCGATGACGGTTCCAAAGAAAGGGTCGGGACAGACGAAGGTTGAAGAGAGATCGTTGGAGTGGACGAAGGTTCAGAAGATATGGTGGGAGTGGATGAAGGTTCAGAAGATGTGGTTGGAACTGATGATGGTTCCGAAGAAAGTGTCGGGACAGACGAAGGTTGAAGAGAGATTGTTGGCGTGGACGAAGGTTGAAGAGAGATCGTTGGAGTGGACGAAGGTTCAGAGGATTTGGTGGGCGTGGATGAAGGTTGAAGAGAGATGGTTGGAGTGGATGACGGTTCTGAAGAAAGGGTCGGGACAGACGAAGGTTGAAGAGAGATCGTTGGAGTGGATGAAGGCTCAGAGGATTTGGTGGGTGTGGATGAAGGTTGAAGAGAGATGGTTGGAGTGGATGACGGTTCTGAAGAAAGAGTCGGGACAGACGAAGGTTGAAGAGAGATCGTTGGAGTGGATGAAGGTTCAGTGGAGATGGTGGGCGTGGATGAAGGTTGAAGAGAGATGGTTGGAGTGGATGACGGTTCCGAAGAAAGGGTCGGGACAGACGAAGGTTGAAGAGAGATCGTTGGAGTGGGCGAAGGTTCAGTGGAGATGGTTGGAGCAGATGTTGGTCGGAAAGTCACGGTGGGAAGGGGCGTCGGGCCGAAGGTTGGACAGTCTGTGGGCAAGGTGGCCTTGCCAACACAATACTCGTCCACCTTCTCTCCTGTTGGGTTGTAGTTGGCCTGAACGCCTCCTTTTGGACAGGCTCCGTTGGCATCACTGATGATGTACACCTCATCAGTGCCACACTCTGTCTTCGTCATGCATCCTCTACAGCTTTCAATACCGTTGCATCTGGCAGGAGGAACAATGATATCAGTTCGCATCCTGTCAGTGAAGCCAATTTTCTCGCACGCGCCTTCGCCGTCGCAGCCGCCATCACCAATCGTCAAGCTTCCTGACAGTTTCCCAGCAGAGCCACGATTCACAGTGGAATGGGCATCCTTGCAGGCATGACTGCCGACGCAAGCATTCAACCCAATGTCGATGTGGCTTCGAAAGCGAAAGGATGGTGATGATTGTTGAACGCGGCGCCCAACCGAGTTGCAGGCCTCCAACCCGGTACATGCACCATTGTGGATGGCCACGTTGCCGTAGGATAGACGTCCCACCCCCTCGCATGATTGCGCGGTGGTGCATGCCATCTCACCGACAAAGGTGACTCCTGTGACGGAAGGATTGGCTTCGTTTTCGTTCATGGATTCACACGCACTCACGCTGGTGCATGACAAATCCAGAATGAGGGAGTTCGGTCCCATGTTCTTGCACGCGCCATCACCAGTACATGCTGTGATAGCGACAGTCATGAATGGAGGGGAGTTGGAGGCGGAACCGGTGACTGAGGTGCATCCGGATGCTCCTTGGCAGCATGGGTCGGCAGCAGGCGGCGACTGGGCCATTCCGATGGTCATGCAGGCCTCCTCCATTGCATCCGCTCGCTCAGTGATGAGAAGCGTGTTGGTGGTAGCGATCAGGGTCAATTGGCCAGCAAGCACGTCATCCGACGCGTACTGGTTGAAGAGCTTGCGTGCAGCTCCTTCACCGAGGTCTCCTGCGCATCCGAAGAAGTTCTGCAGCTGCTTGGATTTCTTGACGGCGGTCACTGCCTCACGGCAGGATGGCTTGGCAGAATTGCAGATGATGGTCTTGGCGCTTGCCTCTTCTGTTGTGAGGGCAGTTTTGCCATCCGGCTCGCAAATGACCTCGATGGTGGAATCGAAGCCGGAGGGGGCAGCTGCCGGTTTGGATGTTGGCAGGCGGGTGGGCTGGGAGGTCGGCGACGCAGTTGGCTGAGCGACTGGCGTCATCGAGGGCATCTCCGAAATCAAGCGTGTCGGTGACCCAGTAGGCACTGCGGTTGGAGCGGTCGTTTCTGGATCAGCCCGGTTTTCAGTGGGTGGCACTGGGTTGTCCTTGTTGCCCTTGTTGGTCTTCGTGTCCCCGTCGGCGTCCTTGAGGATGCGGGTCTTCATCATCATCCTGTGAAGTTCCTCGGTTGGATCGACGGGAGTCCTGTTACCGCGCAGCACGGCGTGGGTTTTTGCCGTGTTGGCAAGAACGATAAAAGCCACAAAGGCTGCCTTGGCGTAGAGCATCTTTGCTGTTGTCTTCGTCGCTGTCGTGAGACTGTTTGGTTCTGCACGGCGGGCGCATTTGTATGTGTGCATGTATGCGTACGTGCCACGAGAATGGGTTGGTACGGATCACGTATGGGTTGAGATTGGCAATGCGCGCATCAGGCATAAGTTTGGCGGCGAGTTTCGCCCCACGAAGAACGGCAATGATTGTGAGTGTCAGTGATGTGTTCGTTTGTATGCGCCGAATTGTTGGTGTGTGAAATGATGTGAGACGTGGTGGCGAGCAACGACAACGACGGCAATCAATGAAGATCAACGATATCCATGAATCGACACAACATCGTGACGATTCGATCACGTCAAGATTGCGCACACAGGAGGCATCAGTTGTGTATGCGAAGGGAAGGGGGAGAGGAGGAACGATGGTCATGGCAAAGAGCAGCATGAGTTAATTTGGCTTGGACGAGGCGAGGAATTTGAGCGCCTGGATGTGGAGCGGCGCGCGTCTGGCATTGGCATTGGCATGAGACATCCTGAACGAGATGGTCGCCAGCGGCAGGCGCCGCAGCACTGCTGCATAACGAGCCGCGAAGAATGACCGGAATGTAGGTATGGTGCTCATACTCGTAGGTATCTTGCATCTGGAGCGTTGGTGCGTGCTGCCGTTTCATCAACGCGGCCGCATCATCTGCGACACTATCCGCGGCTCATGTCCGTGTTGCACTCGGTTTTGGAAATGAGTGCATTCTCCGTTGTGTAGGTGTGAGTCTGTGCATATGAGTATGCGTTGCCGATTCTTCCTCATGCATCAACAAGGCTTCCATCCCCCTTTCTTCATGATGTGTGCGTACCTTTCGAGTTGTTTCTCTTCGTTGCGGCCTCAGAGGGGCTTGCCGTCTACTTGCGACGCCTGCTAGTTGTTGGTTATTTGCTGGATGATTGCTGGTTGCTGGCGTTTCCAATCTGATGATTGAATTGTTTTGTGAGACTTTGGTGTCGATTTCGGGGACAACGAAGTGATTCCTGTGAATATCGCTAGAGTGTCGTGTGTTCGATGTGCCATGAACGCGCAAGATGCAATGATCTTGGTGGCGTGGAATGCGGCTGCAGCTACCGACGCTACCACCAACAGCAGAGCATGTCTACCGCGCTGGTACATCACACTACATCACACGCACGCGCCAACATGAGTGATGCTCGTCTCCTCCTCTGAGAGGGACGTACTCACACACAAGGCTCGAATAATGCCTGGTGGGACCAATACAGTGCGCGATGTGCTCGGTGGTTGGTCGGCATTTGTTTGGAGATTAATCGTTGGTCGTCGCTTTGGACGGGCTTTGCGCTGACATGGCGACGTCATGGTTGCTTCCGGTCCTCGGACCAGATCTTCGATCTCCGAACTACCAAGGATTCCGCTGAAACTCTCAGACTTTTGCATCTGGTCACTCTCTGATGAATCAACACCATCGACAATGACCCGATTGGAGCGGCTCCGCACTCCGAATAGTTGCACCCAGGTTGATCACTGGGATGGCCTTGAGAGCACACATGTTCAATCGGGCTTCACGCTTAAGTACGAGACACATATGCGGCACAGACATTGCATGGGATAACGTCCGAACGCACTGGGAGGAGACCGTGCTTGGTTATTCGCTGTGACGACAGGACTCTGATCGACCGGACACGACCAAAATGCGGAGAGCGCGGATCCTATTTAACAGATTTAGTCCCAATTACTGAATCTAGCCGAATCTGTGCAGACTGAGCGTCAGATTCCTGAATCTGACCGAATATGAACGAGGAGTGTCGATGAACAAGCAACACCGCACATAGTACGAGCATTAGGATCCTCACTGAGCAAATGACCGCTCCACACGGTTATAACTTTCAGAACAGACAGGTTTCACCCCCCCTCCCCCCCCCCCCCCCCCCCCCCCACACCTCCGGTCACGTGAAAAACCTGCGCACCTATCTTCCCGAAGTGGGACTCCGAATCAGAAGAGCCATCGACTCGTGACTCAACAAGACGCGCGCTTTCGGCTCCCGAATATCCACGACTTCGAATCGTGAATTCCACGAACATGACACCAAGATGACAAACCGGCGCTTCTGCACATCAAGAAAGGACAGTCCTTGGCCCAAACCCAAACACATCTTCCGACCTCCCGTCTCTCTCTCTCTCTTGCGGACTGCGGGGATCCAACATTCGCCATCGCGACAATCGCAGCACGTATCTTCTGCGCCAGTGTGGGAACACATCATTGCATGGAAGCAACGTCTCCAGGGTACAAGCACGCCTTCCCATACATTCGTATTTGATCGCGCCACTCCGCACTCAAGTGGTCCACTTGCAGCGATCCAACCCAATCCACCAAGGGACCAATCGTCGACCCACGTCCTTCCACACCAACCACGACCACGACTACGTTCACAACAATGATATTGATGATAACAAGGACAGTGGCAACGCCGCGCCCAATTGTTGTCGATCGGACGATCCTATCGCGTTGCTGCAACGGCATTTGGAACACCAGACAGAGTGTGGCGCGGTCCTTCACCACGCACCGTTCTTCAACAGCGCTGGATACCGATGCAGCGGCAAAAACGACCGCCGCCAAACGTTTGGCAAAGATGGAGTTCCGGCCCATCACACCCAACACCGTCCTGTTTCCGTGGCGTCACGAAACCAAACCGCTGCCGCGACTGATTCCGGGCACCGAAGAGCACGAACACGATCCTCACAAGCTCCTGTCGCGCATTCAGTTGCATCATGATATGGAGACATTTGAGGAGTTGTTTGCAGCGCATCAGGTGCTGGGTGTACCTCTCACAGAGTTGGCAATGACGGACGAATGGAGGCAGGATTTGGCAGATTCCGTGTCATGGGCATTCCGTCAGAGCGTTGCGGGAATCATTTCCAATGTGTACAAACGTAAGTGGAGTCGGCGGTATGTTGAATGGTTGGATGGTTAATCGGCTGGGCATGGCTTTGTTGTGGACGATTGCTGAATCCAACTATCGAAAGATCACATCTCACGACAAGCACCATGATGCAACACACAAACGATCGATCAATCGAATATAACATGTGCAACAGTTCCATCCGATTCCCTAAGTTGTGATGATGAATATCAATCGATCGATTTCTCGCATGAAGCGAGTGAAATCTTCAAGCGGGAGCCCGAGAACGTCGACACCACTACCGCTGCCGCCAACACAGCAAAGGAAAACAGTAGCGACACTGCCGACAATGATCCAACCACCCCGACCCGCACGGCATGCACGGACGACACTGAGGTTCGTCACATGATGGATGACAAGCTCATCGAGCTGTACCGCTCCGCATGTGAGGCGGGAAAACATCGACTCCAGGTCAAGCTGAAAACCACGCCGAAACGTGCAACGCTCCACAGCCTCAGAATCATTCCCGGCATGACACGACATCAGGATACCGAATGGAATCTGAAGTTTCTGGGTACCATGCTTGGGCTTCGCACGTTGTCCGGCGAGAACCTTCAAACTATGCAGCACATGGCCACAGAACAGTTGCACCGTCATGGACACATAGGATACACGGCGATTTGTCAGGTCCGGGTACAATGCGAGGAGGAGTTTGCAGTACGGGACATGCTGGCAGACAAGCTGATACAAGGGCATGGCGAGATCCGCAACGTCGAACATTTGGTGCGGATGGAGAACGTGGCGTGTTGGGAGGTTAAAACCTACGGGCGGTACTTCAACTCTGCTGGTTCGCGGCCGGGGAGCTGGGTCCTGACGGACATAGATGACCTCCTTGATGGCAACACTATCGTATGATCGCGGCATCGTCACCATGGTGGCGTCGCATGGTGCGAGGATGTTGATGCCGTACGAGCTAGCCTTCAACATGATTTCTCCCAGAACTAGTTGTTGTTGGTGATGTACCAAGAATCAAGTCGTGGATAACGTAGATGGATCGGGCGAATCGATCGCTGTTCACAACCAGCCAAAAACAGACCGAATCTTTTGGCCGTTTTGTGTGCCGTTTTGCGCTTTTTGGATACCTCGCACAACTCCCGCCAATTTCATGGATCCTTCGGTCTCCCCCCTTGGTGTTGCCGCACAGTTGCAGTGAACACAATGAACATACCACAATCATCAACTGTTCCAAAGGAACGTCGATAGAGTATTTCTCTTCTGGATCATACTCATAGTGTGAAGCACGCATAATACAACAGCAGATCGAAGTAAAGTAAAGTAAAGTCGAGCAGAGTACAGTACGGTACAGTCGAACCGAGTGGAGTGGAACACTGGCGAACGTCACCGGAGATACAGCAAAAAACGACAGCGACAATGGATGATGTCGCTAAAAAGTTCGATGACATCGAAGCGGAGGTGGGCATCCAGACCTTCATGTCACCTGACTTGCATGGATTCACGGGGGTATTGAAAGCGAGGTTCACCGATTTCATCGTGCACGAAGTCAACGAGGATGGCGTCGTGGCCAGGCTCACCAGCCAGCACCTGATTGATGGCAACAACCAACCTGTGGATGACAAGGCCGATTCTGCAGAGCAGAAGGATGCAGCACCATCAACGACAGATGGAGAAGCCGATGAGAACGCCCAGCGCAAGCGCAAGCGCGATGATGCCGACGCAAAGACTGGCGGTGACGGCGATGACATTCCCTGGGCGGACCTAACCACGGAACTGGCCAAGATGGTCCAGGACGAGTCCATCGCCAAGAGCGCCATCGATCTCTTGGAGAAACACACGACAACCTCCAAACAAGCAGCCAGCAGCGAAGACACACCGCAACGCCCCGGTGAGAAGTTCGTGACCCTGCCGCTGATCCAGGACAAGCAAGTGCGCAAGCAGATCCACACTTGGGTGCGCGAACGGTTGTCCACCACGGCACGTGCGGACACCAAAGATCGACACATTCGGATCTGGCATGTTGCCTTCGAGAAGGAAATGCCCAACTACAAGACATACGGCACTTCACGCAACCGCAACGACAGGGGCAACGATGGCGGAGGTAGACGCAACGCCAAGAACAAGAAGACGTGGCCCGAGGATCGTCCAAACTACCTGCAATTCGTGCTCTACAAGGAGAACATGGACACCACGACAGCGACCAAAGAAATCAGCCGTAGCGCAGGCAAGGCACGCATTGGCTTCGCCGGCATGAAGGACAAGCGCGGCATCACCACACAGTTCTGCACGCTCTACCGCACCGAGCCGCAAGTCCTCATGGCGATCAACAGGAACAACAGCGCTGCTGCTGGCGGCTCCGCCAAGTACAGAGGCAAGAGCGTGGTGCAGATTGGCAATTTTCAATACACCAACAAGGAGATGCGGTTGGGAACCTTGCAAGGAAATCGTTTTGCAATCGTTCTTCGCAACATCAAGCTGGATGGTAGCGGCAGCGACGCTGCTGCTGCGGACGCTACGAGCGCCACTAAGAAGGAGCAAGTGGAAAAGATCATCCATCCTGCCGCTGACTCTCTAAAAAAGCGTGGATTCATCAACTATTTCGGCACGCAACGATTCGGCCGATACTACGACACTCATCTCGTCGGTTTGGCAGCACTGTCCGGGAACTTCCGCAAGGCTGTCGACATCATCATGCAGCCCAAGCCCGACGAGAACCGTCAAGACATCTACCGATTGCGTTGCAAATGGCGCGATCGATTCGACAACGATCCCGCCGAGATGGAGTCCACCGAGAAGGACTGTGCCAGAGAGATCGTCAACCGGCTCAATCGGTTCATGACCGGAGAAATCTCCATTCTGCAGAGCCTCTCGCGGTTTCCCAAGAACTATAAACGGGCCTTCTCCGTGATCCCCAAAACGTTGCGCATGATGTATTACCATGCCATCCAGAGCTTGGTATGGAATCAGGCCGCATCATATCGGATTGAGAAACTGGGCGCGACAGGAGGCGTGGTGAAGGGAGATCTGGTAAAAATGCAGGACGGTACGATCCACGTGATCGGCGATGACGACATCTCCAAGTTTGCATTGGATGATGTCGTCCTGCCGTTGATAGGCACGAAGTCGCAGTTCCCCCACAATGCAAGTGGCGAAAAGATGAAGGAGCTCCTCGAGAAGGATCTTGGCGTCACCGTGGACATGTTCGGAAAGGCCGATGATCGGAACATGCGCATGTCAGGAGACTATCGCAAGCTCATCTGTCGTCCCAAGGACGTGGAATACAAGGTGATGGAGTATCATGATCCCATCGAACAGCTCGTGGAAACAGATTGGATGCAATTTCAGGGACAGACATTGGAAGATGTCAAGAAGAGCAGCGACAACAGGAAGGATAAGAAAGCAGGCAAGGGGGCAGACGCGTCATCGGAGCAGCCGGAGCAGCAGCAGGTTCTCATCGCCGTGGCCGTGGAATTCACGTTGCCATCATCCTCGTATGCCACCATCGCCTTGCGCGAGCTGATGAAACGCCCGACATCCAGCGAGTTTCAAAAGAATCTGAAGTTGGAAGGATGAACACCCGCGCTCTCAACTCGTGCTCGCGGAGAGTCTTGGCTGAAGTGATGAGCGAACTCACCCAAATCAAGGCAATGCCCACACATTAAATAATAGACCTACAGTGTTCTGCTGGAAACCTGCGCGTTGTGCGTTTTGAAAAAGAATATAATTGACTTCAGTTGCTCTATTCCCGATTGATTTGATTGTAAGCTCATGTCGACTGGAATACACTTCTGCAGGATTTCCCATCATCCATAGAACGCATCGTTATGGTATGGTATGGAGACGAGTCAGGTGTAGGACGCTCTTAGTGTGCGGCGCTCTTCTTCGAGATCTTATCCCGCAAAGCCTCAAGTTCGCGCTTCTTGCGTCGCCGGTTTTCTAGGGAGCTCCTCGTTTGATTGCTCTCAGCATTGTTCATGGAATGGACCCGGTCCGCCTCGAACTTTTGTGCAGCGCGCTTGACTCCATCCCAATCCTTGTTGCCAACGAGCATGTCCAATTCTTTGGACAGGGGCGTGTCGAGTTCCGAAGCTGCTCGCGTGGCGCCCATCGAAGTCGCGGAGTCCTTGGTTGCGTACGATCCGTAGCTGGAACAAGATTGAGAATCGGAGGCATCGGCTAGGACGGATGCCATAGTACCGACGGCGGACCAGTCACCCAAAGTAAATGGTTGGGTCTTCGCAGCACTCAGGGTGCCCGCGGGAGTTGACCGGGCGTCACGCACATCTTGTCCGAACGAGATCGTCTTGGGCTGAGGTGCCAGCGGCGGGAGGGCGTGTTGTGGATTTGCATTCTTCTGAGAATCAAAGAAGCCTTGCAGACCGTTCAGCGGTGGTGGCTTGAGTTCCGACAACTTGTCCCCACCTGAAGGTTCTCCTGCATTTTGCATAGTCACCGGACTGTTTGCAGATTGCAGGGTAAGCGCCGAAATTGGCGCGGTTGGTTCAGGTTCTTCATCAAAGTTGGTTTCAGCTGCGCTGGACTCTCCCGTCGTCGACCGATCTCGGAATGATTTCGGCGCTTCCTCGTCGACGTCGACGTCAACGTCAACACCGTCTTCCTCTTCCGCTCCATCACCTTGCGTGTCAGATGGAGCGCCATTGCCATCAGCAGTGTTGTCTGTCCCGCTTTCTTCGTCGGTGGCAGGATTTTCGGATTGATCCGTCAAACTCGGCTTCGTACCCTTGGAACCGTCGTCGCTGCCTTCGTCTTCTTCGTCGGGCGGTGCCGTAGCGTTTGCGTAGCTGCTTTTGCCCTTGAATGCTGCAATCAGCATGGAGACCGTCGCATCGATCACGCTGAAGTTATCGGACAGCAACGCGGACTTGAGCTGGCCATACTCATTTTGCGGTTGATCATCTTCGCCGCCATCGTTGTTGTCATCGTCGTCGGCAGCGATATCGTGGTCATCATCGTGAATTTCACTCTCGACCTGTTCGTCGTAATTCTTCTCCTCCTCTTCGAGGTTGTGTTCGTCTTCGTCGCTGCCGTCGTCGGCAGAGCTCTTCATCATGAGAGGTTGGATGAGCAACCCGCGTGTTCTCACGTTCATATCATCTCCAACCGAGTCCAAATCTTTTTGTTCTCCTCCATTGTGATGCGATGATCGTGCAGAGGATGACGGACTTTCTTGTGTCTCCGCTGTCAAGTGAGATAGCTCATTTGTGGCCGCCCCTTTATCTTCAACGCCGCCGCGCGAAACGGGAGTGTCGTCCGCCATCCCGTCCTTGGCGAATCCGCGAGGGGGTGTGCTGGCAAGCGAGTCTTCGTACACCGACAGAGAATCATTGATTGTGCTGTTCAATCCCGTCAGACTCTTTGGCGTGACGTTCATTGGATCGTCGTCGACATCGATGCCATAATCGGAGTTTGCATCGTCCTTGCCCTCGTCAAAGTTATGTTTGGAATAGGGTAGCGGCACGTTCAGCGACGGTGTAGGGAAGCGTTGGTCCGATTGCTGCTGCTCGATATATGTGTTGTCGTTTGCATATGCCAATTCTCTTGGTTGCACGATTGCGCTGTCCTGCGCATCCGACAATAGTTCTGTGCTTGGCATCTTCATTGGATACGACTCGGGACGTGCTTGCTCCAGATCTGTGTCCATCTTGCTGCCTCCAAACCCCTTGTCATCGTCACCATCGTCGTCGTTCTTGTTCCAGTCAGTATCACCATGTGCTCCTGGTACATCTTCATTCTCGTCGTCGTCGTAGTCATCAATGTCCTTCATGACCAATCGATCGTAGTCGTCGTCATCGTCAGCGCTGTGATTGTTGTTGTCAACGCCGTCGCCGTCGCCATCACCATCGTCATTGTTGGTATTGTTGTGGCTCGTGTTGTCTTCGTTATAGCTGTTGACGGGAGGTACGAAGAAGGGAGACCCTACAGCTGCTGACTTCCTCGGAGCTGCCGCAGGTTCCCGAAAGGATCCGATCGCTGACCTGGCCTGCGACACTGGTGGTTTCTCAACGACTTTTGGCTTACGGAAGGGAATCTTGGCATCGCCGCCACGATCGCCGTGCAAATCGTCGTCGCGGAAGAGATTTCGCAGTCGGGCGATTTCTTTCTGGATGCGGTCGTTGTCGTCGGTCACCATTGCGATTTTCTTTTCGTATTCCATGATTTCTTGCTCCTTGTCGAAAGTCGTCAGTGTTTTGGTGACGCCCGTCATTTGGCTCGTGTACGTGGTGGCCTCTGCTTCGTGCTTGCGAATGTACCATTCGATTGGTGCAAACAAGGAAAGCAGCGAGCTCATGGAGGAAAGCGTGATGATGCACGTCATGACGACGAATGTTCCGCTTGGATCGGTGTCGACCAAGAATATGGTGGGAACGCCGATGATCCAGCACTCGACGTAGGGGAAGAGGATGAGTGGCAGCCAGTGATTTTCCTTGAATTCGAAGGCCAGCCGTCGGCTTTGGAACCCATGCACGATTCCAGTCGTGCAGAGGCAGAGGTTGAAGGTGAAGAGGATGACCATCAAAATGTAGGATGTGGCGAATTCGCCACGGCAAGCGCCGTACGTGTCGCCCAGCTGGTATGGCGTTTCGTCCGAGTCGTCTGGAACTTCTTCTCGCACCCACAGCAATGGATCAGTGACTGTCCATATCGTGAGGAGGATGACATTGACGAGCAGGAATCGGAACGTGAGTTTGAGCGTTGCGTTGCAATCCACCACGATGGTCGATGGTGTCTGCCGGGCCTTGCGCAGTTCCCGACACTTGATGATCTTGGCGTAGACGGCTGAAATGAGGAGCGTGAACCCGACGATGTAGACCCAGGGAATGGCCATGCAGGTGTAATCCAGAACTTCGGCACTGGCAAGAGACTCATCGAGGCTGAGGAGCGCGATGGTGCCGCCCATGAAGAAAAATCCCATGCCGCATTGGATCAGGGTGTACGGTTGCCATGCACGGATGACGCGGCGGTTGGACGACACGGCAGCGATGAGGCAGCAGAGCAGGGATGCTCCGCAGATGAGCCCGGCCAGCCCCCAACCAGCGAAGCGGAAGGAGCTCATGATGTTGGTTTCGTGCTGGGAAGGTTCCACGAAGATGCCAAGTGATTTCTGGTACGAATCGAGGAAGAGGTTCTTGTTGAACAATGCCTGCGGCGACTCTGGTTCTTGGATGTCCAGCGTGAAGACGACATCCCGTACGCGCCGTTCCATGCGCTGCGTGGTGTTGGTGCGCAGTTGCTCGAAGACGGCATCATCGAGGGTGACGTTCAGTTTCATGGTATCGTGGATGTATTCGACGAAGCTGGTGACCTCGGCATCTATGACCGAACGAATCTCGAGGGCCTCCGGCGTTCGCAACTCCATGGCAAGGTTGGGCGAGCTGATGTCCAGGATGGTTTCCGTGAACTCGGCGATCAGCTGCTCGTCGTACGATGCCTGTGCCACCCACGGGTTGGTGCTTGTGGCTGCGCCTGTAATGCTGCCGATGGAGAGATCATTGTTGATCCCCAGATGGCTGTAGCGGAATGGTTGGAGGAAGTTGGACCGGGTGTTGGGCAGAACGTCTTGCATGGATTGCTCTGAGCTGGAGAGGAAGGCGAGGAAGTCCATGATGGTGGCCGCCTCCTTCGTTTGTGCAGAGGCGGCGGCGGACCAACCACCGAAGGCAGCGTACGGGACATGGTTGACCATGATGTTGTCGTCGGCATAGTAGGTGGCGTAGGGGCATGATTTGGTGGTGCAGTCCCTCAATCGGTTGGATGGTCGGTGGAACGCCTGCTGGCTGCCTGGTGTCCGCGTGACGCCCACGGGGTAAGGTGCGTTCTCCAAGCCTCGCAGCTGGTCGCCCCAGTTGATGGTCATGGCGCATTCTCCGCGATTGAATAGGAAGTTGGTGGAGAGGCAGGTGGCCGTGGTGCTTTCGTCCGGATGGCCGTAGGTGGTCTGTTCGGCGATGTGCCGCAGGGTCTCCATCATGGCCTGCCCCATGAGCGGCCTTATCGAAGGCTCGTGCGGGTCGATGAGGAATCCGGTTTCCGTGCCCTCCGCCTGCGTCATGGTGGCAAGGATCATGCTGGTCCAGTAGGCGTTGCTGCAGCGCGAGCTGCGTGATATGCAGGATCCGTGCAGCATGGGCTCCGCCTGCAGTTCGGAAAAGAACTTGGCGACCTGCGTGTACTCGTCCCACGTTCTGGGGACTGTCTGGTTGTACTTTTGGAAGAGATCCGGTCTGTAGAATAACTGCAACGTATCTCCATCGAGGGGAACGAGGTAGGATCTTCGGTTGTACTGGGCGACATTGTTTTTGAGGTACGGCAGGAGATCGGGCCAGTCTAGCTTTTCGCGTATGTTTCGCAGCTGTTCCGGATCGATGGACATCGCGGTGGATGACTTTGCGGTCGAGTCTGAGCCTGGCTCCGACGTTGACGATGTTGACCCGGGGGAAGGGTTTGGCGTGCGGATAGTTTGAGCCGATGTTGTGAATTCGGTGATATCGAGAAGCACGTTCGCCTCCACCAGCGTTCCGATGGACTGAGAAGGGATGATGGCGCCATCCCACAGGCTGCTGCTATCGGCGTCCATCATGGCGTCGCTGTTGGTGTTGGTATTGGCATCTGCGGTTGCGCTTGTGCTTGTGTCCGTGGAAGCGTCATCAACGCTGCTGCTGTCAGCCTCCAGAGTTGACTGGTGCAGGAACTGCTCAAAGTCCGTGCTGGTCCCGTTGATCTCCTTGATGTTGATTTTGACTTCGGGATGCAGCTTTTGGTAGGCATCGATATGGAACTGGACGTAGTTGGTGATGTCGAAGTAGCTTCCGAGCGCCAGGGTGATGGTCGTTTCTGGGGTTTCGCATTCATCCAGTTCCCTGTCCTGTCGTTGTTGCGAGTGGTGCAGAGCGGCGTCGTCTTGGTGATTGTGCTCGCCTTCATGATGTTGCGGGTGTGCCTGTGCGTGTGCCTGTGCGTGTGGGTGTGCTTTGGGTGCCGCAGGCCTCTGTATGCGCTTTTTGACGGCTGTTCTTGCAGATGCGTCCGTCGCCTGTGTGCTGGATGAGGATGGAGCCATTGCGCTGAGGTAGTTGTTGGCCTCGTCGCTGCCATGAGTGTCCGTCGCATCTCTTTGGGCGCCATGTTGATCAAGCGCAGAATGGGCTGTCGTTCGCAGAATTTGCGTCATCATTTGGCCTTCGCCTGTTGCTTCGCCCGTTTCTTCCGCTGTTGTCGATGTTGCAGTCGCTGATGCTTGCTTGCTTGGGTTGGCATGGTGGTTGGCATGGTCTCCCGCGGCTGCGGCTGGCTCTGCTGCCGATGTTGTTGCACGGATGGCAGGATGACTCTTGGTTTCGGAGTTGGCGTCAGTGACTGTGATACCGTTCAGGTGGCCTCCTTCCATGCTGTCGCTTGCTGCGGTGCGTGGCATCGACATGATGAATCTAAGAGTAGCAAGATCGTTGTAAAAGTGGTAGCAATAGCAGATGCGTTGTGTTGTGTTGTGTTGTGTTGCGTTGTGTTGCGTTGTGTTGCTGTACCAATGGTCTTTGTTGGGACAGTGGTGGTGGGCGTTGCTACGATGGCAAGGTCTCTTTTTGAAGCTGGGATGTGCCTTCGTCGTTTGGTCTTTTGGCGTTCTCCAGGTCTGTTCCTTTTGAGCCTGATCGTTTGCGCGTGCTTTTTGTGCGGGCGTCGTCGGATTGAAGCGATGGTGGTGGGAGGTGTCCCTCTTCGCTGTCTTCTTGCTGATGCTGGCTGTCGCTGTTGATGGTGGGAGGTTGCCTTTTGAAGTCAATGAGAGTGGAGCAAAGTAGAGTATGAAGAGGAGACTCAGAGGGAGCCCGAACTCAGGGATGCGGAGGCAGATGAATGGATGGATGGAAGGGTGTGGACATCGACGGAGAGGTAGGGACGGAAGCTCCAGCTGATGGATGTTGGTCTTGTCCAGGTGCGTGGCTACTCCTCGGTGTTCACCAGGACACTGTTGCTGCTACGTGTTTCTCTGCGTGGCTCCCACTTGCTCCTTTGTCAACCTCCAGTGTCACGGTGCGCGTAACAACACGTGCAGCGCTTCGTGCACTATCTCTCCGCGGCAATAATTTTTGTTCGTTCTTCTGCTTCCGAAAAGACCCCCCTCGTTGGTTTATCCCGTTTGTGCCGAACGCTGTCGTTCGCTTGTCGCGCCCGTTTCGCGATGTGTCGTGTCAACTGCTTTGTGGGTCGTGTAGTTTCTTGCCCAAAACCTGAGTTGGGGGGCGAACAGCGCTTATCATGTCACATGTCACAGTCACACCCGGAACGAATCTGAAAATCGCTCACGCCGCCATTTTGTCGTGTTCTTTCGCGGTTGTGACTTTCGGTAAGCTCGGTCATTCTGCTGAAAATGTCAATCAGTGCTTGGTCTCAACAGTGGCATGTGTTACTCGGATGAGTCCAAGCACGTGTGTTGTTGTCGTTGGCGTTGTTGTTGTGTTTGTTTGTGGTGGGAGCATCGCCTTTTCTTTCGCCGGAACGGCGCGGTGGCTGTGTGTTGTGTTGGGTGGTCTCGTTTTGGGAGTTGGCGGCAACGGAAGAAGGACAAGGAGAGGGGAGAAGGCACAAGCCCCATCGCTCTCTCAGCACACCTTCACCAACCTCTCTCTCTCTCTCTCTTGGAGCCTGGCAGGACACCATCTCTGTCGACTCGAGTACGGAACACAGCGCATCCTTCCTTTCAGGTTCATCAAGTACGCGCATTTTGCCATTGAGCTTTGCTTCGGTCGACATAGCGACGCGAAGTCAGCAAAGCAAGGAAAACAAGAAGGCAACAAGGCAACTGCGAGACAACACAGAAGACAAGATCGAGCAGACGGCACATACTGCTACACACACTCGTGTACAACAACAGACACAGCCTCGATACGATACGCACAACAACAATCAACATGTCGGACTGCGCTCCGACCAACGAGAACAACACTGGTGGCAACAGCAGCACTGGCGGCGGCAACGATGGATCGAATGGCGTGGATACAGTATTCCAGCAGGACAAGGTGCCCCAAGCTCCAACCACCATCCGCATCATGACCTGGCGTGCCATGGAAGCCACTCTGCAACCCTACGTGGGGCTCTACAACAACCAAACAGCAGCAGCAGCTTCATCGACATCGACGTCCACGAAGCCACCGACCATCGAATTCATCTCCTTCCCCAACATCCAAACGCTCGAGCTGGAGCTCAGCAGGCATCAGCAACGCCAGAGCTACGACCAATCATCGATCTACGACGCCTTCATCGTGCCAACCAATTCGATGGGAACGCTGGCGCAGAATGCTCCCATCCAGAACCTTCGCAACCTCCACCACTCCATCCAGCATCATATTGATAGCAGCGATAGTAGCAGCAACAGCAACGACGACGACGACAAGGCGGAGGAACCATTCTTCCTCGACAACCTCTTGCCCTACTACCAGAACCATGCCTCCAAGTACGACCAGCACAATTACGCAGTCCCCCTGCTCGGCGGTTCCCAATTCGTCCTCATCTATCGCAAGGATTGGTTCCAGCAGAAAGGCATCGACCAGCCGCCCAGAACGTGGGAGGAATACAACACCGTTGCGGAAGCCTTGCATTCACCGCCGGCGTTCGGAAGCTGTTTGGGACGGCTCTCCGATGACTCCTACCTCTCCATCATGATGCTCGCGTCGTTGACGCAGACCGTTTCGGATGCGACTGCAGGCGCGGATCAGCAATCTCAAGCAGACGCAGCCTACTGGTTGCAGCTCGACGACAATCCGGACGGCAGCTCTGCACTCGACAACAGCACATTGGACGACGCGGTCAAGGCGCTCCTCATTTCCGACAAGTCGCTGTCGCCCATACAGCTGCAAGAAGCTCTGCCGAAGGTGCTGGAATGGATGGAAGGGCAGCACATGTACGGCCATCCGGATGAACTCACATCCACTGCAGCCGATCTCAATGTGATGGCGCTGCTCGACGGCACGTGCGGCATGACCATCACAGACCAATATCCCATGGACATCCTCGAGGATACGGAGCGATTCGGCATCGCCTCGATACCGGGTTCATCCACCATTGTGCGACAGAACAGGCTCACAGCCTGCACGCAATCCACATGCAACAAACAGGACGCGGAGCTGGGCTGGATCAACCAGGTCGGCGTGTCATCCTCCTCCGCGCCGCTTGGCGTCATCTCCTCCACCACGGCCAAAGCACAGCAGCACCACGCTTTCCGATTCCTTGAATTCCTCTCCACGCGAAGCAACGAATTGCAAATCGGCACCCAGGATCCATCGGACTCGACTACCGTGACGGATGCCGGATCCAACGAAACCTCGATTGCGTCGCAATCCGCAACTCCATCCACGCAGCACCAACCGCTCTATCAATCGCAGCTGGATGGCCTTTCCACCGTCTATCCGCACTACGCGACGGTCATCGAAGATGTGGTCCAGCAATCCTCCGACGCCAACATCGCCAGTCCGCCACGCATCCCCATGGCGATGCAATTTTGGGACACGCTGGACAGCAGCGCAAGAGAATACCTGACGCAGACGTCGCTGCAGAAGAATTCAACCACGGGATCATCCAGACAACAGATCGCCACCCGCATCGAACGATCATGGGAGGCGATCATCGACCAACACGACGCTCGGCCACTTCCAACCCCGCTGACCAAGCCTCATCTCCCAATGTCCATCTGGTACCAGAAATCGTTGAATCAATTCGAACCGACCCCACGCGACGAGAAGGGCATCGACCCTGTCATCCTGACGGGAGGTTGGGCCTTGGCCATCATCTCCATCGTCGTGTCGCTGTACATGGCGGCCTGGGTCGTTCGCAACCGCCGCGAACGCGTCGTGCTGGCATCCCAACCCTACTTCCTCTACATGATCTGCGGCGGCACCTGCATCATGGGCATCTCCATCTTCTTCTTTGGTTTCGATCGCGACTTCCACCAGCTTTCCGGAGCCGTGGCATGCAACGCCTCCATCTGGCTCTACACCCTCGGTTTCTCGATCGCCTTCTCCGCGCTCTTCTCCAAAACGTGGAGAATCAACCAGATCTTCCGCAGCAGCCACTACTTCCAGCGCATCAAGGTGGAGCTGCAGGATGTCCTGATCCCCTTCATCTTCATCCTCTCCATGAACCTCGCCACCTTGCTCATTTGGATGATCATGGAGCCGCTGGAATTCGTGTGGGAAACAGAAGACGGCGACGACTTCAGCGGCGACTTCTACTACTATTTCTACGTGGAAGCGAACGGAGGCAGCTCGGAAGCCTTTGCGCGACATGAGGACAACATCTTCCTCACGGTGGAACCAGATGTGATCGGACGCTGCACCTCGCAGCACGCCATCCTGTACCTCTGCATCCTGCTGGGTCTGAATCTGGTGTTTGCATTCGTCGCGCTGATCCAGGCCTACGAATGCAGACGCATCACCACGGAGTATTCAGAAAGCCTGTGGATCGCAGGCACCCTGCTCATCATGATCCAGGTTTGGGTGGTGGGAGTCCCATTGTACGGCGTGGTGCGCAAAGAAGTCAACGCGCGGTTCATCGTCATCGCTTCGATCATCTTCATCACCATCATGACTACGCTGGGTTTCATCTTCATACCCAAAATGAAGCACGTATCGGCACTGTCATCATCCGCGGCCGGCACGGCCCTGTCATCATCCACGGGCAAGAACGGAAAACAGCTCGACCCGGACGGCTCCGACGATCAAGACACCCTCCTGAATGAAGCCGAGAACTTGGGCATCGAAGTGCGCCGCAGTCTACCTGGCAACCGCGGTGCCTCCTTCCAGTTTTCCAAGGCTGTGCTACATCGCAAATCGTCGACACGACGTGGATTGCGCCTATTCACATCGCAAGGCAAGCACAACACCGAAGTGCGGCAGCTCAAGGAGGATCTCGGACGCACCGTCAGCCTGAACCGCACGCTACAAGGGCGGCTGGACAAGCTGCAGGAGAAATATCATTCGCATCGGCTGCGCAATACGAAGAACAAGATCAGCGGCAAGGTGGTGGTGGTCGATTGATGGGGTAGATAACTATCGTAGGTATGGAAAGTGGAGGAGATAGAGAACACAGTTAACTCTTCCGACATCTTGCTTTGGGGTTACTTTTTGTACCATACATATAATTTGTTCTATTACTAATTGAGCACTGATGGATAGAGTGTATATCCTATGAGTTGATCAGGGCGCACATAATAGGATCAAGCAGTTCATGTAATATAGTGTAGAGCGCAGCCTCCAGTATAATTATGTCACTACAGCCAACACACTGCTGCGCAGTTCAATGCAGTTGCTATACTAGTTGATCAGAAACGGATGATGTACAGCTCGGCGTCTCCCAGGCTGCCAGCATTACCACGTTTGGCACCGAAGAACGTGACCTCGTTGCCTTCGTCAAGCTCGTTCGAGGCATCAACAGTACTGCTGGTTGCATTCGATGAATCCACCATCTCGTCATTTGTGCTGGACTTGCTGTGTCCCATCGACATGATGCTCTCGAACAGGGTGCCGTCGAGCCCGAATCCTTGTCTTCCTGTCTTCAAGGACGATACGTCGATGATCACGGCTTCCTTCGCATCCGAGCCACCCAGACCAGTTCTGGTCATTCCATCCTTCTCAAAGTACATCGAGAGATGATCAAAGTCGGATGGCGTAGAAATGGGAATGACGCCGTCAAGGGGGCCAAGGATCACCTGCTCCTTGCTCCTCTCGGCATTTTTACCATGTCTGCTATCCCGGCGCCTGTTGTTAGCTCTGTTGGCACGCATTCCGAGAGTGCGCCACAGAATAATCTTCATTTCAGGTCGGCTCGTTTCCTTCACCGCCATGGAAGACATGATGGCACAGCTGACAAGGGTGCTCGCCATCGACCTGGACGCAAGAGACGTGTCTGTCAAAGATCCTTCCAACGAACTTTCATCCCTGCATCCCACCAGCATCCAAATACATAGGAGCTGCATTGCAGGATCAACCTCGAATGGAAGACAACAGCTGATGTGATACCAGTCCGAATCACCCGCTTTGAACGGTGTTGGTGTTGTCATCTTGTAGCGATGGGCAAGCTCTCGCATTGGATACTTGTCTTCATCATCGAAGATCTCCAAGTCGATACCGTACTCCATACCATGCGCAATTGCGGTGACATCTTTGTACGGATGCGACTTTTTGTACATCGACTGGTATAGCTGTGTGGCGAGTACTCGTGCTGCCACTCTTACCCGATCCCCAGGTTGGTCCAACAGTGCTTGCATCTCATTGGTCCGCATGAAGTTGTGGAACACGGTGGAAATCAGTGCATCCTGTCCTGCAGGCGTTTGGTAGCACTGTGCTGTTCTGAAACAGAGCGCGGACAGCATGATCGATGCCATCGATGGATTGTTCATCACGATGACCTTCAGGATGGGGTGCTCACTCAGGCCTTCCCAAGAAGGGTACCGACCTCTATCACGTTTGTACCGTTCGCACATGTCGTTGTAAGTCTTTTCAGGTTCTCGAATGGCACATGGTTTGGTGTATACAATTCGATCAGACCAACCAACTTGTGGCGAATCGACTACGCCATTCGTCACGACGGCGAATTGCACTTTGTAGTGCGCAAATCTCACCCTTTCAAGTTCCTGCTGTGCTACGGCGCCACCACAGCCCTCCGAGATGTATTCTGCGAGTTGACGTTCAAAAGAGCTGTCTTGGGCGGATTTCGCGATCATATTAACAAGGTTTGCCAGGTGGTATGCATTGTCAATCGCGATCATGTAAGTGACTTGTTCGCCTGCGGTGTCTGGCCCGCAGCTCTCGGTTTTCTTGATCCTAGAGCTTTCATCCATGACGGTCAAGTATGTGTTGATCTTCTTGATGACTTTGGAATGCCTCTTTGCAACTTCGTGGATGGGCTTTTTCAGGAACTCGAGAACTTGTTCGGAATACATATGCAGGTCCTTGCATGCAGGAATGTCTTCTTCGATGCTCAGCATCATAGTCAAACAGCATTTGCGAAGGTAGGAGCTCGCTGCGAGATCGATGCTCTTCCCTGTGCCGCTTGCAGAAAGGTATACAAACATTTTGGGATCTTGAAACATATCGCGGTTGTATTCTGACCGGTCTGGCCGATCCAAGCGTAGACGGTCCAGCCCATAGATAGACTTCTTGAGTCTCGAATCGCCTTTTCCAATGTAGCTCGTTCTCTCGGTAGTTGTCCCATACCGGGTTCCAACGCAAATCTCAAGATACCGGGGTGGAAAGGACACCGGCCGTTTTGCAATTTTCTTTGGCCGGAGCTTGACTACCCCAACGGGGCTGGCTGTATCAGCCTTGCTGCTGTGGTCTGGCTCATGGATGTGACCGATGATCTTGCTCGCATGTTCCTCCCATTTGAGCCACTTGAAAAGGAGGTTGGATGGGAACATGGTGACGAAACGTTCGCAATCAGAGGAGATCTGAGACGGAGTGCGGTCAAAGCCTCTCACACTTGCAATGATCATGTCTCTCGCACCTTGCACACCCTTGTGGAGTTCTTGAGGGTGAGGCTTCAACTTCTCTCTCATCGCGGCCTCATCCAGCTTGTGATTCCAAATCCCGCGGTCGTTGAAGAGCACTTGGCATCGGATGGCATCGTAAAGGAACTTGTTGGCTGGTTTGGTGCCATCCTGACCATCCCTAAACTCAGAGTCGTAGGTGGTTTTGACAGTTCGGTTCGTGGTGAGGATGGCATTGAGCTGCTTGTCGAAGTCACCGAATGAGAGCAGCGATGCTGGATCAACCAGCTGCTTCTTCAACTCGCTCAAAGCTTCATCGTTCGCCTTCAGGAATCGATATGGGTCACTCTTCGCCATGTGTTCTGCATGTGGTTCCGATTCACGGTGTGCGCTCATCTTGGTGTTCATGGAGAGGCTGTATGGATGCATAATGGGTGACAAGAGGACAAGGGATGGTCGTTTCTGACCATTGTTGTTGCGGAGTCGTGAGTTTTGATGCGAGTGTGGCGAAGACAAGGGTCGTGAGAGCAGCCATGGCTCTGCATCAACGGCGTTGGATGATCTTCATGGTCAAGTCAGGGCAACAGCTGAGAGATGCATGATTGTCGACTTACGAGCGGATTGTATTTTGTGGGCTTTGTCTCTAATGGGCTTTGTTGTTGTCGTTGGATGAGCGATGTGCGCGTGGTGGAGAGTGAAGGAGTGCTGCAAATCTGGTTCGAGTACGAGCATGATAGCAACATGTGTAGCAGGACGAGTATGGTAGGGTGTGGAGCAATGCGATGCAAGTCCACAAGATGCGATGGATGGTGATGCGATGCATGGTAACACACGGGAAGCGGCAGTCGAGTAATACAAGTCCCAAGTTGTGAGACTTGAGCAACGGCTGTATCGTTTTGTGTCTGTATCTCTCTTCACTCGTAGGTGCCTTGGTCTGCCGTATCGCCATAACACAGGTACGAGCATGTGCTCTACTCGCAGAGTGAGACTGAACGTTGCGGCAGTATCACAGGAACCATTCACTTGTAACCGATCAAAGGAATTTCGGGTTTTTCTGGGACAACAGGAAAACCTCAGTCGGAAGGATCTGATCAACACGGTCACTGCTCACCGTGAAACGTGAAAGATGTCATGAGCAACATCCGATCGAGTACGAGTAGGTAAAACATTGGTGGGAGTATCACCATGTGAAGAGCGCGGGTACTCATAGGAAGTGCAGTATGGTAAGCGTGCTCTATTGGATTGAGTTGACTTGTGTTGAATCGGAGTGTACGTGCGTGTGTACGTTTGCCTGCTTCCTGCTGTTGCGCTGCAACGTGCCTCGTTGGCTGCACACCAGGTTTGTATTGAGATTTTGCAGTACTGTTCCCATGTTTGTGAAAGGACCAGGTTCTGAGCTCTAAGTATGGTATGATCGTGTGCACTCATCCTCGTTCTCTGGTGCTCCTTGTAGATACGTAGATACGCACTGACACTTTATGAAAGTATGCGTGTGATGGAACGCCAAGCGGGTGTGCATGGAGTATCACAGCATCGAGTGTTATGATGGTCATGAAAATCGTGGATGACAGCGTATGGGTGACGGCTTGGTGTGCTCGCACTGGTGCTTGTGAAAGCTGTTGAGAATGCTCTCCTCTCCTCGACTCTACGAGCATCATGGTTCGTATCGTCCAGACCTTGCGGCTGGGTTACCGCAGCTCTTGAGGTCCACCACAATGACAGAGAAGTTGTCCGTTGAACCGCAGGATCTGTGTTGTCGTTGTTTTTGTGAAAGGGTGATGGAAGTAGTGCAAGAATGAATGGAAAGGCGACGGGTGTGAGATGAGTCGAATCAAGTTGAAGTGCGGGGTTGTGCTTTGTTTGTTGCGCGTGGCTTGCGAGAGATTGATGAACTTACTTGGCATGTTCACAAAGATTTCTGGCCGCCCATTTGAACCGGTTGGTGTCGATCTGCAGCTTGCCGTCCTCCATGACGCACGATGATGCGATGACGACATGCGCCGCCTCTTCGTTGTCCATGACATCCCAGATACCATCTGATGATAATATGAGGAACCAATCATCCTTTCCGATGTCGTACTCGCAGACCTCTGGCTCTGCCGTGACGTAGGGTTTGAGCGAGGCATCGCCAACGCTGCGTGACACGGCCAGCAATCCCTCGACGCGCCATCGACCCCAATAGATGACGCGACCGCCCAGGTCTGATATTCTCCTCGTCTCGTCTGGCATTCCGGGCTTGTGATCTCGGCTGAGCCTGACCACGGTTCCGTCCCGTCGCACCACGATGGCTCTGGAATCTCCCGCGTTGGCGCACACGATCCGTCTGCCTCCCACCAATGTGACGGCGCACGACGTTGAGCCGTCTGGATTGCCGGTGGCGACAAAGTCTTCGTCAATGGCGTTGAATGCATTCTTCATGGCGTAGCCCAGATCGAAGGGATACGCCTCCTCGTTGCGCACGTACGATGACAGCCAGTCCGCGCAGTACTGGCTCGCCTTCTCTCCCCCGTGACCATCGTAGACACCGACCCATGTGAGCGGCATCTTGAGACGTCTGTTCTTGCGGTTGCCAAAGGTGACCTCCACCCCTGCGTCGGCCTCCGTTGGGTTGCGCACAGCCACAGGACTGATCTCTACCTGCACAGCGCCCATGTCCTCAATTGAATATCTGCGTAGAGTATAGTGTGTACGAGTTGAATGGGTGTTGTGTGGTATCGCATGGCGTTGTGTAGCATCATCGTGTAGTGACGCAGTGATGGTTGATTGGAGCAGAAAATGCGATAGAGTGGAGTGGAGCGGAGAAAAGAGTAGATGGATGGTTCATGTGAGATGATCGTTGACGGGCAGAGTACGCAGAGTAGAGCAAGTGATTGATTCAACGAGGGATTAAACCAGAGCGACCTTGGTTTGACATTGGTTTCGCTTGGGTAGCAGAGATACGTAATGTGATACGTATGTATATCCGTATGGGTACATTGCACATTGCACTTTGCACATGCATGCACTCACCTGTCTTCCATGTAATTCCTGCAGCCCGTGTCACTCCAGTGACTGACGTTGATATGAATGTTGTTGGGCCGCAGCTGGCGGCGTTCCATGACCGTGGGCCCCTCCGGCTGCTTCTCGGAGCCATCCCCGATCGATGTTCTCAACGAGTAGCGCACTCTGGTGATGTCCCTCGCGAGCGCAGCCGGCGTGCTTCCCATGAAATCGTCCGCTTCTGATGCCAGCGGCGATGGTGGGGTCGTGGCCTCCGTGTCGCTCTCCCCACCCTTGCTGCTGGTGGTGGCGTTGGCGCCTCTGAGGAACTTGGGCATGACGAGGCAGCTCCTCGTGTTGAAGCCTTTGACTCGCATGCAGTGATCGCGGTAGGACTCGCCTGGG
This sequence comes from Craspedostauros australis, assembly GCA_026770025.1. Taxonomy (NCBI): domain Eukaryota; phylum Bacillariophyta; class Bacillariophyceae; order Mastogloiales; family Achnanthaceae; genus Craspedostauros; species Craspedostauros australis. The sequence continues at coordinate 1,274,662 of JAMXDE010000010.1, read as the reverse complement.
TCGGAATCGTACGGATCGCATTCATCATCCGGAAGCTTGACTTTTCGTCTCGATTTGGGCGCGTTGGAATCTGATGACTCGGATGCTGAGGAGGAGGTTGACTTCTTCGCCTTCCGTCTTTGGCGTCTGTCCCATGCGGACTGCATGCGTCCCTTCTGTGGGGATGGGGACGGCGTCGCGGCTGACGATGATGACTCGGATGCGTCTGACGGTGCTGCGCTCCTTCCTCTTCGAAACGGTGCCATGTTATTGCTGCTTCTGTGGGTGCTGCTGTGGCAGTTGCTGTTGTTGCTGCAGTGGGCAGTGCTTGTTCGCGCTGGATGGATGCTGTGAGCGCCCTCTTCGGACCTTCGGAGTCGATTCGGCTACGGGTACAACAGGGCGGTTCCGGTTGCTTCCACTGCGCTGGTGTTGCTTTCCCCAAACACAAGCAGGCAACTTTGGGCAGCGATGGGTGACACAGATGAACGCTGATGCTGGTGCTGATGCTGGCGCCGAAGGTATTGCTGTTGGAATGCGGGGGATGTTGTGAAATCGAAGTCTGGAGAGGCTGCTCGCAGTTCTGTTCTGGGCTTCCCTTCGCGTTGCTTCAAGAGATGAGTCCGTTGTTGTAGATACTGTCGTTGTAGATGCTGTCGCTGTAGATACTGCCGGATGTTGACTGTGGTGCCACTCGGTTTGTACTGACACTTCTGACTGTTATTTCTGCGTTGGGTGATGTTTGCGATGTCGCTATTCCTCAATCAGATTTCAATGCTACCGCAATTGTTGACGTTGGTGTTGACGTTGGTGTTGACGTCGATGTTGTCGGTGTTGCCGTTGGTGGGCAGTGATTCGATTGAACCTGGCGATGCTCTGTTGTTGTCCTCTTTGCTGCGGTGTGATCGCGGCTGTTGTTGTATCAGACGTCGTGATTCCTCCCTGTTTCTGTTTCTGCCGCTGATGATGCTCGTCGCTGATGCCCTCCATTCGTTGCTCACTGCGTCGCGCCTCTTTGTTTGGCTCTTTGGCGCGATTGCGTTCGTTCGTCTGTTCCTTGCCGACCCACGCTCATCCTCTTCTTGCTTCTCTCTCTCTCTGCGTTCTCCCACTGCCAACATCCAACACACCGCCGTTTTTGCCACCAACGCCAACTTCCGTTGTCACCGTGCTTGCGCAAATTTCCGCCACACAAACCGAGTCCAAGAATCGAACACCAACGCAACCGAGAGGGAAACCGCCAAACGCACCCTGGCGCACCACGTAGCGACACCAACCACATTCAATCAATGTGACAAATTCAGTGAGCCGGTGTGGACGGAGAAGCGCCTTGGCACACGTACTTCATCATAGTCAATAACGTCCGTTAACGTCAACAATTGAACAACCATTATGTAACGCTTCACGAATGCGGCCATCAACGCTCTCTAAGACTCGCTCATTGTCGGCGGGACACGACTCCACGCCTTACAGGACTTCTTGAACCTTCACGTGCCCAATGACACTCCGATGTCACACAGATGCGCGCAACGGAAATCCTCATTTACGGCGGGCGTTGGGCCAATTCCGTTGTCCCTTCGTCGACTCCTCCGAGCGACCACAATTTGAAACAAGCGAAACGATCAACGACCACTTCGACCACATTGGTCAAGAAGGAAAGCGAAGTGACGAAACAGGCCCAAAACATGGCGACAGAGGCTCCATCCAACACGGAGATGACAGCAACGAAATGATCCGACCATGGTGATGTTGCCGTTGTTGCCGTTGATACAGGATCCCGCCAGCGTCATGCATACTTGTACTTACTCTACAAACCACAGCCAACACCTCCCCAACTCCACTGAAGTCTACCCTGGTCAACTCGACTCTGCTCAAATCCAGTTGAAAGACCCCAACATTCGCAATGTCATCTTCAGCAACAGGAATGGCGACGGCGACGGCCGCCACAAGCGAAGCCTCCATCGAAAGCCGATTGTCGGCCGTCGAGGCCAAGATCGGACTGCTGCCCGTGCCCAACGACAAGGCCAACAACAGCGTCGCCGACCGTTTGGCCAGCCTCAAATCGTCCTTCGAAGCCAAGACCACAACGCAGCTGCGCACCAGCATCCTCGAATCCGACAAGCTCATGAAGGATCTGGATCCCGGCATGGCCCTCACGCATCAGCAGCAGCCCCTGCTGTACCGGCGGCAGGAGGTCCTGGCCTCGTCCGACAGCCTGCGCAACGACATGGAGGAGCTGCGCAAGATCCTGCATCTGCTGCTCACGTCCTCCTCCTCGTCGGGGTCGTTACGTGAGGATGCCGTCACGCAGGCGCCGATCCTCACGTCGACCAATATCACGCACGACGATCAGCGCCGGTTGGATGCCCTGCGATTGCGCATGGAGGGCTTCCAAACGAGGACGCAGGACATGGTGGCCAAGGTCGATCATCTCGTGCAGACGTATCATGGCTTGATCTCGGCGGCGTCCGAGAAGTTCGTCATTGCGGATGAAGCTATTCGGATGCGCGAGTGAGCAGTCCACCTACTATACTCTGCCGTTGTCGTATCAATTTTGGGAATGGGGAGGATGTCCTGCGTTCGTTCGATGCCACACGTACGACCTGCAGATCACATTCATGCAGAATACTACTCTGCTCTTGAGCCCACACTCTTCGAACACAATTCAACGGCCCAACTGGAGACCTGGAGATGATAGAATGCTCGACTCTGCTGCAACCGTATCGTGCGAGTATCATATTCATAACCCACTTGCTGAACATCGTACTTGTACAATACTTCACTCGCAGTAGAAATGTAAAATATTACGTTAAACCACCACCCACTCTCCGAGTGCAACCGCGTACTTCAGAGCGGATGCATCAATGATACCCGCATCTTGTCAAGCCGAAGCGCCTCATTCCCAACCGAGCCGCACAATGAAGCAGCGAGATGGAACAAAGAAGGAGTGTTTTACTCTCGAGCACTCTCAAGACAGAGAGAGAGGCACAGAGTGCGATGCAAGCCCTCAACCAATCATCTCTACTTCGGCAGCTCGGCTTCGTACCGCTGCAACACCGCGTCGCGCTTCACCTTGTAACTCTGCGTCAGCAATCCATTCGCCATGGCGAACGGCTCCAGCGTCACGTAGATGCTACTCACCTGCTCCCACTGGCGGAAGCTCTGCGTGGCTTCCTTCACGGCGCTCTGCAAGAACTTCTGCAGCTCCGCATTGTCGCGCAGCTTGGTAGATGCGGCCTGCAGCACTGACGCATTCTCCGCGCAATCCTCCTGGCTGCATTTCGGATCATTCACCGTTTCGCTGGCCTGCTGCAGTGCATCCACGTCTGCTCGCGACACGTACCCCGTGCTGGCAAGTTCGTTTGGGCTCAACGTCAGAACGGCGCACAATCGACGTCCGTCCTGCCCCGTCAGCATGATCTGGTCGATCATGGGGATTTGGGACAGGATCTCATCCTCGATGGGCTGCGGCTCGATGTTCTCGCCGTTCGACAGGACGATGGTGTCCTTGGCGCGACCCGTGAGGATCAGGTCGCCCGTGACGGGATTGATGCGACCCAGATCACCCGTGTCGAACCATCCGAACCGATCCACCGCCTTGTTCGTGGCTTCGACATTCTTGTAGTATCCCTTCATCACCTGCGGACCGCGTCCCACCACAACACCGACTTCGCCGACCGGCAGGGCGGGACGCTCTTCGTCATCGCTCACCGCGCGCTCGGGATCGACCACCCTGACTTCCGTATCGAACGTCGGTTTGCCGACGCATCCTGCCGTCACCAGATTCTCGTCGGTGCGACGGAACGACAGCAGCGGTGAGCACTCGGTCAGCCCGTACCCCACCGAGACCGTCAATCCGCACGTCTCGTAAAAGGATTCCAGCGACCCCGACAGCGCGCTGCCGCCCGCGATGATCATGCGCAAGTTGCCACCAAACCCGTCGCGCACCTTGGTCCACACGAGCTTGTCGCCGACTGCATTGAGGGGAGCCAATGCCGCCACGATGGACTTGCTGACGATGCGGCGCAGCCGGTTGGGCGCCTGGTCGCCCACGACGAGGCCTTGCGACACCTTGGTGTGCTTGGCGCGCAGGCTGCCGGTCTTGGTGAAGAAGCTCGACAGGGCCTGCACGACGGCGCTGCCCGAGGCGAATTTGTCTTGCACGCCCGACGCGATCTTTTCCAGAACGCGTGGCACGAGCACCATCCATTCTGGCTTGTGCTTGGCCATGTCCTTCTTCAGGGTGCGGATGGAGGAATAGACGACGCGGCAGCCGCGTGCCAGCATCCACAGTTCGAAGGTGCGTTCGGTGATGTGCCAGACGGGTAGGATGGAGACCATGGTCTCGTCGGGGACTGGCTCTCCGTCCTCGTATTGCATGGTGGGATTGAGACGATGCGAGAGCTGGTGCAGGATGTTGCCGTGCGTGAGCATGACGCCCTTCGGGCTGCCCGTGGTGCCGGAGGTGTAGACGATGGTGGCCAGATCCTCGTGCTGCAGGGTTGGGAGCTGCGCAGAGTCCATGTCCTCGTCGGTGACACCGTCGATCATGTCCGCCAAAATGTGGACCTTCACCCCCATGCCAAGCGTCATGGTCTCGAGATCCTCCTTCGTGTGCTTCTTGCCTTGGTTGATCAGGACGACATGACGCACGGCGCCCTGAGCCTGGTTGGACAGACCCAATCCCCCCATGCCCTTGGCCTGCGCATCCTTGATCAATTTCTGCAGCAACCGCGGATCTTGCAACACGACGATCCCGGCGCTGTCGGAATGCTCGTAGATGTACCGCAATTCATCAAGGGGAGCATCGGCACCGCGCACGGCGGACGACGCACCAGCACGCTGGATGCCATGATCGGCCATCAACCAACGCGCCGAATTCTCGCCGAGGATGGCGACGTTCGTGCCGGGTTGGACGCCCAATTTGGTGAAGGCGATGGCGCTCCTTGTGACAATGTCATTCATCTGTTGGAAGGTGACGTCGATGACCTTGTCGCACAAGTGTTCATCGAGCAACGCCTTCTTGTTGGGGCATGCCTTCGACACCGTGGTCCAAATATCTGGACACGATGCCACCTCATTGCGGATGGTGTGCAACTCATTGATGAGAGGATCGTTGGAGCGATCCAATGGATTCATGGGCACTTTGTTCCTCTTTTTGTTGTTCCCGTTGCTCGTTCGCTTGCTGCGTCCAACACTGGTGCTGCCAGTGGTCACACCTCCGAACAGCACGTCTCCATCTTCATGCGTCATGCGTTTCTGGGCATGATATTGGCATCATATGATATCGCATGGTTCGAGTATCATGTGGCATGGCATGACGTACCGCGCAATACGACACCAAATTCAAGGAATGGATGAATGAATGGATGAGTGGAAAAGGCGATGAAATGCGAAACAGATAGAGTGTGAGCAACGTGGCAACAACAACAGAGCGAATGAAGCGCGCCTCCAATTGGCCATGTCATGCTGCGTGTGATTCCCTCGGCTGCCTTGTCTTGTGTTGTCTTGCCGTACCTTATCCACATCTTCCAAGGTCGACGCACGAATTGGCACGAAGGATTGCACGGAATGGTGCTGCCGTGGGATTGTGGTGAAGGCATCGTTGTATGCGATGCAGTTGGTGGAGACCACCGTGAGGAACAAACCGACGCTCAATTTCATGGCTGCTTTTGTTTTTTGTGGTTGTTGTTGAGTTGTGCGGAATGGATGAATGAATGGACTAATCGATGGATGGAAAGGTTTCTTTGTGGGCAATTGCCTTCTGTTCACTTTTTCCGCCTTGTTGTGTTTGTTTGCGTTTGCGCCTTGTGTTGCTGTGATGTGTGCGAGCGCCCTTTGCTGATTCCGGCCCTCGTTGTTCTCACTTCGCTCTTTGCGTTCCGTGGAGCTGGATGCTGCTTCAACAACTGCAAGTTGTATCCGGACAGAGTGAGAATCCGTGGGTGCTTCAATTCCGAATCTTGTTCTGTCTTTCTCTCTCTCCCTTTGCAAGCACTCGTACGAATACAAGTATCACTGAGTGTTCCGCCAATTTGCGATGACAAATCTTCCTCCAGTGTCGAGTTGGCAAAAGTATGGCTCCTCTGCGCTACTTTGCCTCTTTCTTCGACCTTTGTCCTTTGTCCTGTGCTCCTTTTCTCTCGCGTGCGAGCTATGCTTCAAGCTCCTCCTCGTGCCACAAAGATGGATGTGTCAACAGTCCGTTCTTCCTTTGGGAATACGTCGACAAGCGGTTTGAGCTGCGGTTTGGGTTTGTGATGGGATGTGTGACGTGATGCACAATACGTGATGCCTTGATGCGTGATGTGGCACGTATTGTGATTGTTTTGCGTTCGTCGACACAAAAAGGTGCGTTGCTTTTGTGCGAGTGCGCGGTGATGCGGTCGTGTTGGTTTCTCAATTCTGACTTCAACATCGTCATCGTTCACGACGGTTGTGATTGGTTGGGTTGAAAGAGAAGGATACCTTTGGATTGGTATCAAAGTACTAGCACAAATGGACCCCTGTGTGCTCAGAAATAGTACTACACACACTTAGTGTAGACCATGACCAACTCCACACAACGCCAAACCACCATGAACAAAGATCAGCCAAGATGCTGCATTGGTCGGAAATTCCTCCCAACAAGCCGATTTGACACTTTTCTTGCAACGCAATGTATGGTAGGGTGCTTTATATGTTGAATAGGGTCGGGTAGGGTTGAGCGGAGTACTCTTTGTAGCTTCCACCCTGCTTGGTCAGAAATCCATCCGTTTCCGTGTGTATGGTGCAGATGGTGCTGCATGGGTATGACGTTATAGATTCTTGCAACAGTCAACAAACAGTCGCTGTCGTCACTGACGTCGTTGTCGCGGTCGATGCTGTCGCTTCGGTAGCGGTGGATGACGCCGCCGCCTTCTCTGCCAAAAACGACGATAAGCACGCCGCGCTGGGCGCCGGCAGCTGATCGCCCGTTAACAGCGGCTTCAGTTCATCGACCCAACCCAAATGCCACATCAGCTCGAGCATGGACGTGTCGATGTCTCCGCCCGCGAAGTAATCGCGCCGCGTATCGTCGCCGTACCGGATCCCGACATGCCGACCCACGGGATCGCGATTGACCACGACGCGCATGGCGGTGGACGGCACGCGGAAGACGATCGTGTTGGCCGGCGCCACCGTGAGGCTCGTTCCCACCACGATGAGCAGATCGACATCGTCGATGTCCTGCGGCACCAGCTCGAAGAAGCGCCGCGGCAGGCTGGATCGGAACAGCACGATGGATGGCTTCATCGTGTTGTACCCGCATGTGGCGCAGGCGATCGGCGTCGACGTCAACGGCGCGTCTTCGTCTTTGGGTGTGGAGATGTCCTTGATGTTGCGTTTGACCTGCTCACAGAATTGTTCGAAATCGCCTTCGGCACCGCACATGGCGCAGTCGGCACGATCCATGGATCCGTGCACGTTGACGACCTTGTCGTGCGGCAGCTTTGTACACTGATCTTCCAATCCATCGATATTCTGGGTGTACAGTCGTGCCAGCTTGTTGGTGCGGGCATGCAGCAGTTCGACGAATCGATGCGCCAACGTGGCCTTCCATTGCTGCCGCTGCGTGCCCAGCAGGAAGGAGCGATTCAACTCCAAGCACGGGAATTGATTTTCGACGAACAGGTGTTTGTCCAGCGCGATGGTGGGATCCATCCGGATGGCTTCCTTCTCGACTTCGTCGGCCGTTAGCACATCGACATCCATCGTGGCATACAATCCGTTCGCCGAACGAAAGTCTGGGATGCCCGATTTGACGGACATGCCAGCACCGGCGAGGATAAGGATCTTGTTGCAGGCGTCGGATTGGATGAAGGTGGCGACATCCTGGAGGGATGTGGGACATTCTCCGAATGGGTATTCGATGCCTTCGGTGCTGTTGTCGTCGCCAGGAGGCCCGTCGGAATCGGAGGCGTTGTCTGAATCCAGCTGCAGAGAGTAGCCGCGTGCGATAGGAGATTGTGGAGTCTCATCGTTGCCACTGCCATCGTTGTCATCATTCACGTGTCCAATGTCGTCTTCATGTTCCAAAGCGCCGTCTGGCAGTGCTGGTGCTGGGGTATCATCCAGGTCTGTGTTTGATCTCGCTCGTTTCAGCTGAGGTTCACCTCGGAAGTTGCTGGTGCTTGCAGGTGGATCGTCGAGAATTACGATATCTTCCTTGTCATCACTGTCATCATTATCGCCGCTGTCATCACTGCCATTCCTCTCGTTTTGGTTTGCATCATTGTCCTGAACGGATGAATTGTCGTCCTTTTCATCCTTGTTTTCGTTGTCTTCGTTGTTCGGAACGCCGATCGTGGTGATTGTTCCATCCTCATTGGTTGGTTCTGTCTCATCTTTTGCTGTTGGTGTTGCTGCTGTTGCTGCTGTTGCTGCTGCTGCTGGTAGAGTGCCATCGTTCCCATGATGTTCCGATGCACCCGCGGTGGTATCCGACTGTGCGCTCATTTTTCTATCCCTTTGCTCACGTCGGCCCGTGCTCTGTGCTATCTAATCTGATGTTGTTCTTTGAGGGTGTTCGCGTTGGTACAGCGGTGGTGCAGTGGCGATGATGGATGATGGATGATGTATTGGTGCGGTGGTGTATGCTCAATCGAAAGATGGTGGATTGGAAGTTGCACAGGGAGGCTTGATGTCTGTTCCGTCGCCGTCCGTTGAAGCGTTTGATGGCGTTGATGTGATGTGATGTGATGTTTGTTGTCATCTTTTTGTTTGTGCTGTGATCGTCAGTACGAATGAGATTCGTTCGTTGGTTCAACCTCCTACTACTATTGTAATAAAAGTAGTCGAAATTGGTCCCAAAAAGGCACCTTCAAACACATGGAAAGAGACAACCATATTTTTCAATACCATAATTCTGAAATCGTCACTTTTTCGTTGCTCTTCGTCGTTGTTCTCCTTCGTTGGTCGGACGGAACAAGAGGAGAAGTCACCAAGCAACACAGCACAGCGCATAACACAACGCAACACTCACGTTCTCCTCCCTCCACATCTGGCAACGACCAGAGTCCTGACACATACGCACGGGGACCTCAGCGTAGTCGTACGAGTACTATCATCCTGCCTCACATACGACCTCATTTGACTCTCCCAACGCACTCAACGACACAACGACACAACGACCCAACGACACAACGACACACCGTACATCATGGCTGAATCCATCACGGAGAGTCTCTCCACAACCCATCTGGACGATGCCTCCAAGACGAACACATCCGCAGCTGCCACGCCCACATTCGACATCCGCCCATCGCCGGCGTCGTTGCCCACGACCACGATCCGTTCGTACGCCATCTTCGATATCCCAACCGACGTCTGGGTGGAGCTGTACGGCGATCGCATTGTCGTGGGCGTGAGCCAGATGGAGGGCGGACGCGTGGGGAACTACGTGCAATGCCATGCACAGACCAACCCCGTCGATCAACGCGTGGAATTCACAGTCACAAATGTGCTGGGCGCACGCGAAGATGGCATGCTGGGTCTGTACGCGCGGCGGTTGACGCAGTTGCTGCTGCCGCATCATCAGCGGACGGAATTTCTGGAAGTGTTGTTGGCCATTTCGTTGCGCAAGGAACGGCAGGAAGATACGGACATGTTCAAGACGGTCGTGGATGTGCTGGTGAAGCAAGTTGTGGAGACGATGGGCATGCGGCGTTGATGGGATAGTAGTATACTCTGGAGCATACTAGTGCCAGTACTCAAGCATCGCTGTTGCATTGCAATGGGAGGAGCCATTGGGACCGTCCGGTTCAACATTCAGTGCGGTGGTTGGAAAGGAGACTGGATAGAATTGGGAAAGAGAGCCAGATCCTTTTGTGGCATGGAGTTCCGTTTGCGTGGTGGCCAGGGGGAATTTGGAGGCTGCGTTGCTGCATCAGCACTCAGCGTCGCACGCAAGGCACCAACCAAGCGATACATCGATCCATCAAGAAACTCAGATCAACGAATCTCAAGGTCCATTTACTCGTCGTCTTCAGATGGCACACATACTCGTAGAACGCAGTGGTCACTGCGATAGAAATGTCAAAGTTGAACTGCTCGTGCGAAGTGCCTTCAGCTGCTGATCTTGTTGTCTATTCTTCCATGACTGGAGTTTGAGTATGCTCCTGATTGACCCATCCGAGAGAGCGACATATTATTTAATAGTAGCCATCATTCTGTTCTCTATCTTCCTCCTCTTCTCTCCTTTCCAACCTTCACCTCTTTCTTGAACTCCATTCCTTTCTTGCTTCGTGCTCCAGATACGTGCTAGTATACGCTTGTGCAATCAACATCGCACCGCATTCTAGCAGGGAATCAGTGCGCCATTCTTCGTATTCCAACGGACTCTCTCTCTCTCTCGAGCATCACATCCTGCTCACTTGCTGGCCTCCAATTCTTCCTTGATTTCCTTCACACCTTCTTCGCCCACCAGCTCCTCTGGACTTGCGATGCCAACCTCCCGCAACGCCGTCGCGATGCCGGATTCCCGCAGTTGCTGCTGCAGCTTGGCCGGCGGACGCGCGGCGCGGATCTCACCGGGCCGATCGACGTACTCGATGACGGCCATGGGCGCATTGTCGCCGCGTCGTGGCTTGGCGAGCTTCATGATGCGCGTGTAACCCCCCTCGCGCAGCTGATACCGCGGACCCAGCACGTTGAAGAGCTTGGTGAGGGTCGTGTCGCCACGCACGAAGCGTGCTGCCTGACGCAGGCTGTGCAGATCGTTCTGCTTCTTGCCCAGCGTGATCATCTGCTCCGCGAGGCTCTGCACCTCCTTGGCCTTGGCCACGGTCGTGACGATGCGCTCGTGCTCGATCAACGAGGAGACCATGTTGCGCATCATGCTCCATTTGTGGGACGATGTGCGGCCGAGTTTGCGGAAGGCGATGCGCTTTTTCATTGTGGTGGTTGCGGATGTGGTCGGGGCTTGGAATTGATCTGTTTGAGGCTATGATTGTTGGTTCTCGGGCGCGGTGAATCTCTACTGGTAGAGAGAAATGATTGTCGAGCGAGCGAGTGATGGGAATGGGGATGGGCAACAGAATCAATTGCTGACAGTGTGCTTCGTGTGGCCGATCTGCGCGATGGATCGATCTCTTCGGAGGCCGAATACTGCGCCGCGATTGTGTCTTGTGTGCGATTTTGGCTTGTTGTGTTGATGAACGGGCGTTATACAGACGGATAAGATGATGATTAATTCAACAATCGCGAGAGTAGAGACTTGCGCAGAATTTCATCGTTTCGCGTTGCGTGGCGGCAGAAGCAATGAGCGATTGATTCCAATGGTTGAACATATAAATATCATAGAATGGAATAGTACGTGGGAATCTACCGACACCCTGGATTGTGTGCTCTTTGATAGTCGGTGCTTGTCGGTTCATGATGCTGACGAGCCGCGATGGAGATGGGGTTGGAGTTTGATGTTGTCTCCGATTGGTTCTTGTATTATTGGCGGTTGATGGATGGCGCTGATACGGCGTCGCTCGTTGCTTTGAATACTCTTTGGAACAGAGCGTTATGCTATCGTTGAACCTATAGACAGGATGGTCCACATGCGTGCCATGAATGTTGCATGGTACTATGTTCATAGTGCTCCAAGTTTAAGTGGCTGTATGTAGGCTTGAGATGGACAGTATGGTATTGCATGAAGCACTACGTATCATGCGCTCTATCAAGCTTCAGGTGACTCAGATGTTAGGGATCGCTGCCTTCTTCAATTGCTGCTGTAGATCGTCCTCGTGGTCTGTGCGACCTTGTTTGTCACCACATCTGTGCTGTACCATCCCTCGGGAGGTTGAATAATTTTGCTTGAACCACAAAGCATCGACAAACGAGACATAGCAGCAACAGCGCCACGACAATTCTCGGACAAAGAACAAACACATCAAAGAATTTCGTTCGAAAAATGGCCAACACGCTCTTCGCACAAGAGAACATCAACCGCGCCACTTCCGACGACGACCGTCACGACGACGGCAACACTGCGTGACGAGGCTCATTCCGCAGCGGCGAGAACAACCGGAACAACACCAACAACGACAAGGCAAGGCAAAGGGGGAGACAAGCATCATCATCCAAAAGAGCGAGGGAAATCAGAACAGTGACGTGATTTGGCACAGCGCAACACAAGGGGCAGCACAAGGGGCAACACAAGGCAAGGCCATACTGCAACGCATCACTCCACATGACACAGCATCTCAGATTCTTATACTGCGAGGCGGAAGGACACTGAAGCAAATCAGCGAACGGAACCGAATCACAGAGCACCAGAATAGTCGTACCACACGAGCACATTCATTCTATGCTCGCACTTGCGCCGCACGCACCACACTCGTACCATACAAGACTGAAGCGCGTGGGCAATCACGGAGGATCATTCGTTTCTGTGGAACGGACGACCAACCCATCAAACGTGCCAAGCCAAAGAGGCCAATCGTATTGTGCTCCATCGTGCCGTGTGGTTCACTGCAACTCCAGCAACGGTATCGTCACAACTGCCGCCGACGGTCGTGTCCATCCTCAACCTTGTGCTCACGGCTGTACAGCGCAATTGCGTCAAGCCAAGAGCAACAGAGCGGCGTTCTGCAAAGCGAGTGAACGCCCGCATATATTATCTTCACTCAACGCAAGGCAACACAACACAGCAAGCCACACGAGAAGACAATGAGCAACCCTGGGACAGACCTGCAGGCAAGTGGGAACAGTGACAGCACCAGCAGCAATAGCACAAGCATCAATACTATCAGCAACATTCACGGAATGAGTGGTCTCAACGCAATGAATGGCATCAACACCATCAACGGAATGAACGGCAACATCAGTGCACTCGGTAACATCAACACCATCAGCGGCATCAACACCATCAACACCATCAATGGAATCGGCAATATCAGTAACATCAATGGTATCAACAACATCGCTCTCGGTAACATCAATGGAAACATCAGCACACTCAGCAACATCAACAGCACGATCAACAGCGCCATCAACAGCGCCATCACCAACCCTAGCCTCTCCGACAGTCTCAATGATACACCGCCAGAAAACGACGTCGACGACAGCGACGAAATCGCGGCAGCGGCGGAAGAGGCCGCACAAGCAGTGGCCGAACAGGACGCGATATCGCAGCAGCAACAGCAGCTGGAGCAGCCCATACATCGGTGTCGAATTTGCGGCGTGGGCCCGCAGCACAACAGACCCATGCTGCGGTTCCTGCCGGTGGAGCAGGATGCCGCAACGCTCGTCGTGGCTCCCACGGTCGTCAGCTTTTCGGAAGACATCTCCCTTCACGTCTTTTGCGGCAAGACGGCATCCATCCTTCCCACCAACAACTGCCCGGACATGGAGATCCTCACCAAGGCCGGTCTCAAGAACAAGCACGGTATCGGAGCTGAGGTCAACGCTGCTCTGGCGCGGACGCGGTACGCCATTCTACGTCAGGAAGGTTCCAAGGAGAAGTACTTCTACCTCGTCCGGGAATTCGAAGCCCATCTCCGAGCCATTCGCAACAGCCGCAACAACTACTTCAACGACATCAACACCGCCAGCATGCATATCAACCGCACTCTCCTCGCCAACAATCGTCTGCAACTGCCCATGCAATCTCCGGCACCTGTCGGTGTCGCACAGTATCCGCAGCTATCAGATTACAGGCACCTCACACTGGGTTTTCCGTCATCCGTCACGCCGATCGTACCGACGCCCTTGCCCCCGCCACCCGCCGTCGCGGCAGCACCGCAGTATCCCGTCGCCAATCGCAACGACTTCACCACCACCGCACTTAATACATACCCAACGACGACGACGACGACAGCGGCAACAACAGCAACAGCAACTCCTGATGTGAAGCAGATACCGACCAGTGCCATGGCGGGACAGATTCACAAGGCCGGTGGACGGCGTGTAATGGCCAATGGTTACACACCAGCCAAAGTTAAGTGCGGGTGTGGCGGTTCGTACTATCCACAAACCACAGCGAAAGGTGCGGCCAGCTATCGCAATCATGTCGCCACGAAACGGCATCAGAAATGGCTGGAAAGCAATAACAACAACAAGGGCAATGAGCAACAGAGATAGTAGAACGTATAATAGTGTAGAATACTGTGTGATACAGCGCAATACAATACTCTAGTATGATTCGGTACATACTCGAACAGTCAATGTGGTAGATAAGAGCAGAGCGAACTCCGTCCGCTCCGCTCTATTTCTTCTTGCGCTTCATCAAATTCTTGTGCAACGTCTTCATTGCCTTCGATGCCTTGACCAGGTCTGGTTCGGCCTTGATGGCGGTCGATATCTTGGTGATGGTCTCCACCATCAGTCCCATCACGGCGGCCTTCAGATCACCTGGATGCACCGATTCATTGGCGAATGCGGCCTCGATCTCGGCCTTGGTGCGGAACACGATTTCCCCTCCATCCGCTTCGGAACGTGAAATCTTCATCTCGGATTTGGCCAAGTCAAAGAAGAAGGTGGAGGCCAGGGTGATGGGTGGGCAGAATCCAATGTTGCCTGGTTCGCAGAAGGCCTTTTTGAGTTTGGACTTGCCGTGGGCCTGTGCGTTGCATTGGATGGGACATGGATGACGAATAAAACATTGAATTGGATTGGTTTACATCGGATGGAAATGAAAAGGTAAAAGCGCGTTTGTGAGAATCGCAGAGGGTGAGATGTGCGTATGACACGGATCTAAACCAATGCGGTACGGATAGCTAGCTCAACAGCACGCACACGTGCACACGGCCAAACAAAAATAAGAGCAAACGCAAACGTACCTTGGGATCATCCAGAAGAAAGTACTCATCATTGTCCTGCTTGTGGGCCTCCGATTCTCTCTGCTGCAAGACGAGGGAGGTGGCTTGGACGACAGAAATTTCCGGCTTGGTCACGCCTGTCAATTTGGCATCAAAGAACTTGGTGATGAGATCCTGCATGACCGTGGTCTCATCGCCTTCGATCATGGCGATGCTGGAGGCTTCCAATCCAGCCGCGTCGGCGACCTGCATCAAGCGCGCCACGACGATGCCGGCGTTGTCGGAATCCTTCATTGCGGAACCCATGACGTCGTTGAGCATGAAGTGTCTGCCGACGTTGATGACGCTGATCCAGTAATTGGAGGGATCGGCCAGGATGGCTTCGCTTTGCTTCAGGATCGCGACATTCTCCATCTTAGCTGGATCGAGGGCCTTCAATGCGCTGAGGAAGATGGAGTAGGATGCGTTGATGTGCTTTGGTTCCGACCCGCAGGCGTTGCGCACAATGGCGGACCAGTCCGACAGGTAGAGGACGCATGGCTTGTCGTTGGATTCGTGCAGCAACTTGAGCGTCTCCACGGCATCCTGCAGGGTTTGATTGGAGGATGGCAAGGGTGCGAAGACAACATGGCTCTGCGCTTGCACCTTGTTCAGGGCGACCAAATTCAGGCGCTGGATGGCCTTGTCCTTCGGCATGGCTTCCTTCTTGTACTTCTGCACGAGCGCAAGCAGATTCTTCGCATTCTCGTCGTTGGTGAAGTGATCGCGCACTGGTGCCAGCAACACGTTGAGCTCCCGGATCAAAGCACGCTTCAGGTCCTCCTCCGGAATATCGCCTGCGATGAACTTCTCCTTGACGGTCGCGTATTCAGTGTAGGTGGTGTCCCCGATAGTGAAGGTGGCACCTGGCGGGGCAAAGATGATGTTCTCGATGTAATCCAAGCATGGATTCTTGAGCGTGTCCTCCGTGAGGTGCATGGACTCCTTGCCGGCATCGCCCGCGGCGGCCTTGTCCTCCGTCTTCTTCTGAGGCTCGGTGGGGCAGTAGGCATTCATGATCTTGCGCTCCACATCTTCCGCCGAGTCCTCCATGAAGACGGCGGAATCAGGATCGGACTTGGACATCTTCTCCTGACCCGCCTTGAGCCCGTAGAGCATGTGATGGCTGAGGATGACGGGCTTGTTCTTTTGCTTGGCAGCATCGCAGTAGTCACGGGCCAGCATGTTGACCTTGCGCTGGTCGACACCCAGCTGGCAGATGTCCGCCCTGAGGAAGAAGACGTCGGTGCACTGCATGATGGGGTAGAGGATCTGCGCCGCGGTGAGGGATCCCTCCAACCGCCCCATGATCTGGCAGCACTTCTTGATGCGCGTGATGTTGAACCGACGCGCGATGTCGAGCATCTTGGGCCAGTAGGCGTCCGCATTGTTGGTGATCTCCTCTGAGCTCCACTTGAAGACGACGTGCGAGAGGTTCATGCCGGCCGCCTTCCAGACCTCCATGAGGTAGAGACCGACCGTCTTGATCTTGTCCAGATCGCCGCCCATCTTGTCGTTCATGAGCGCGAACCAATCGGCCACCCAGAAGATGAAGGTGGTGTTGCTGCCCTCCGCAGTGCACTTGTTGACGTTGACGGCCTTGAAGACGCCCTGCGCGATGTGCATGCGGCCGCTGGGTTCGAATCCATCGTACAAGTTGATGCCGTGCTGGTTCTCCGACCCGCGTCCTTTGGCCAGCAGCAGCTTCTTCAGCGAATCGGCCGAGATGCATTCCTCGCCCACGCTCAGGATTCGATCAAAGTCGGCCTGCAATTCGGGTGTCCATTCTCGTGCTGGCTTCGCTTCTGCGCCTCCTTTCTTGCCGTCACCTGCCATCTTTCGATTTGCTTGTTTGCCTTGTTGTCCTGTTGTCCTGCTGGATGGAGGGATGGATGCTCGTCAAATGGGATCTCTGGGTGTTACGAATAGCAACGAATCCTCAGGAGTGCTCTGTTTGTGTTTGTGTGACGATGTCAACGAAAGATCCACGAGAGCTGTGGATTCGCGTGGTCTCGTCGTTCTGCCTTGTGTGCGAACGTGCACACGTGTTCGCAGCAGCCGCCAGCGATCATGATTGTGGTTGGAAATGGATTCTCAAACCTGGAGATGTTGTGTGTTTGCATCCAAACGTGCGCCGCACGGACGGACGGCTGCCTGTCGCATACGACATTATCGAGACATACGTTCGCGTTCGTTCAGAAAAGATACGATTTGTCGTTCCCATTTTTGGTTTTTGTCAACCACGATCGAGGAGAAACGGCAACGACAGGGACATGATGGGTAGCAACGCGGTGGGATTGTTCCTGTGGGGTGCGAAGCACTCTTCACTCGCGCTGGCGCCCTTTCACGAGGTTGCGTGGGAGCAAAAGGAGCCATGGGACGGACTCCCCTCTTCTTCGTGTGGTTGAAGTGCGAAAGAATCGATAGGAGAACCGCCACACTGATGAACCTCCCTCTGTTTTCGTGGTGATGGCAACGCGAGGGGTTTGTTTCTCACGTCAGTGGGGGGTCGCGGTTCTGGTTTTGCGGATCTGGTTCTTTGACGCCTACCTCTCTCTCCGTGGCGACCTTGATGGGAGAAACAGGTACGTCGCTGTTGCTGCACCGGTGCTGTGCGACCTACTGTTGTTGTCGATTCCAAACAGAAGGAGTGCGATGCCGTGGATTTCTGAGCGTTTGTCAGAGCTCGTTGGTCGCAGCGACAGGTAACGACTTCAGCCAGGATCAGAACGGCCCCACTCGTGCTCGTGCGGAACAGTGTCAACACCAACCCACCCTTTAAACCACAAATCGGTCTATCGCCAGATTTGTTCACACCTTCTCGTGCTCGCACATCACCATCCCTTCCATACACTCCGCAAACACGGGATCACAAATACAAGCAACGACAGCACACAAGCAAGATGGGAAACTGCACATCCACCCACGCTGTGGAGCACACCCCGCGCGGCGCCTCCGAGCACCATTCCAAAAAGTACAATGTGCTTGATGCGAGCGCAGGATCCGGCCATCTCACCGGTGATCCAGCCGCGTTCCGTTCGCTGATGCGCGAAGGCCAGCACCGCAGCAAGACCAACGCCATGTCAGCAACCTCGGTCCGGTCCGGCTCCTTCACCTCCGTCAGCGGGCTCCACACCTCATCCGATACGTCGTCTCCCACGCCGTACGACGACGTGAGTCCAAGTGCCACGAACGACAACCGCCTCGATGGAAATCTCATGTGTGCGCCCTCTGCGCCGTCGGATGGTGATAGTCAGGACGTGATGGAAGATGTTCCACTGTTTCCAGCCGACGAGCTGGATGCCCTTACCGATGGATTCGCCTTCGCTAACACCATGGCCGACGTTGACGGCAACGTCAACACCAATACCAATACCAATACCAATACCATTCCACAAGAAGGCTGGCAAGCTCAAGACTGGAAGGAACCAGAACCAGAACAACAGCCAGAATCAGGATTGGATTCTGACCTGAAGCAAGAACCACAGCAGCAGCAGGATCAAGACGATGCGCAAGGCCCAGAAGAGGGACAAGAGGAGGCAGAGGAGGAGAAGGTCACGGCCCAGAAGACAGCACTCACATCCCTGGCAAAGATGCCTTCGACCATGACGACGACAACAGCACCAAGAAATGACGATGCCACTCAAGACAAATCCACTAGTACGGAGGACCAATCCTCCCTGCCATTGCTGTTCGCGCTCATGACACGCGGCAACGCTATCGTGCGTGGTGCCATGGATGACATTTCCACGATCATTGACCAAGGTGACATGGATGCCGCCGCACAAGCGTTCATCGACTTCGATCGTTGGAACAGACTCTACGCTCTCATGGAAGACGGCAACGGTTTCATCCACAGCAATACCAACACAATCGCCACCACTCCCAAGGGCATGATGCTCATCATCAACGACGAGCCGAACGCAACATCCGCACCAGCTGGCCCCAAGCTGTCGCACCACACGGAGGAGTACCAGTCGCTGGAGAAAGCCATGCGTGAAGAGTGCTCTTCCTCTGACCGTCAGTTGGAACGCATGCGGGAGGCATGGACGAAGCTTCGCAAGGAGGGCGTCAGCGAGGCCCTGCACCAAGACACAACCGAGGTCAAGCTACCGGAGATCAATGTAAGCAATCAGATCATTTCGGAAGAGCTCAGCAACATGATGAAGGCTGGTGCAACGACCGATGTAAGTTGATTACTTTGTCGTTGTTGTTGTTGTTGTTGTTGTTGTTGTTGATGATGATAATGGTGATAACGATGACGCTGATCCTTCATACCGCCCGACATCCTTTATTCCCCAACTCACCTTCATCTTGTTCTCATCTGCGCTATTTGCCTTGTTTCAAAACCCAATTGCACATTCATTGCGCATTCATTCTTTCGCTTTGACAACGCCGCAATGAAGATCGGGGAGGACGACGAAGACTCTGATTTCAAATTCTTTATCGAGTACGCCAACGATGTCCTCAGACGTCACATTCAGCCGCAGATACAACCACAGGAACAGACAACTACGCAAACGCAGCCACAGTCGGAGCTGCAGTCGGTGCCCCAAGCAGAGCTTTGCCTCGAGCAACGGCCAGCGTCGCCAACGGGCCCATTCATCCAGGCCAGAACATTGATCACTTCGTCGGATCTGGGATACGAATCTGAAGGCGAGGACGACACGCTTGATTCCATGACGGGAGAAGACACAAGCGGGCAGGGATCAGAATGGGATGACGATATCATCTCAACATCTGAGCTCGAAGCCCCGGACGAAGACGAGGAGCCCAACACCGAGGATGAGATTGAAGAAGACATCTCAGAGAAGGGTCTCGATGGTGCATCGATGGTGGCACTCCCGGACGTGCATGAAAAGGCTGCATCTCTGGCACGCCAAATCCCAAGCGGTGGGAAGGCAGCGAACATCGCTACTCGTGCAGCGTTGGCTCCGGAAGAAGCACGGCAAGAAGAAGAGGATGTCAATGGCAGAGATACACCACCTCCAATGTCGCCATTCCCAACTGCGCCTACCTCCCTTCTGGGGAAGGCAAGCTCACACGATAAGTCGTTGGCCTCGGAGACGGACAGCGTGCAAGTCTTCGATTCCACCGACTGGATCTGTCTCGACTCATCCAACTGGAAGATCGTCCAAGGAAATGTCGAAGAAAGCATCCCGAAGGATCACTACGAAGCTGTCCAACGGGCGTTGTATCCCTACAATTGATCAAGCCAGTACGGTGCGGCCTTCAACGCTGGCACACCATTGCATGGATCCACATTCTTCACATCCATTCCTATATCATTGCAGCTCTGTGAAAGATTTGCATTACCCATTGTCGCTTCTGCTGCTGCTATTGCTGTCAAAGAATGACAGCACAGCAACAGTCACATCCGTACACACAGTCATACACACAGTCATACAACAGGCTCTCCGCGAACCTCCATGCACCCTTCCGCCATTCCGGATGAATAGTACCGACATGCATAAAATACAAAAGTACCACAAACCAATAAGAAACAAACTAATGAACAATGCACAAGAAGCAACAAAGTCACCAACCACCCGCAATGCAACTCGGCGGTCACTTGCATCTGATTCTGTCGAGCATGGCACGAGCAGTCGAGCACCGCCCCGGCACCGCTCCAGATCGGAGCTTCTCGTCAGCAAGCATGGATTTTACTTTTGTTCCCATCCTGTCCCTCGTCAAGTTCAATGCCCATGTTGCAAAACGTGCAGATGCCAACAAGCACGCGCACGCGCACACAAACATGCATGAAGCGCACAACCAACAGTTTGATTGAGAGTAGAATAATGGAACGATCACACTATCATAACGTGTGCCTATGATACTAAGAGTGCTATTGTACTATCCTTGGATGCCCGGTGTTGGCTGCGGTGCCTGTCTGGGACCATTGACCATCCAGGGATGCGCACGAACCTGATCCAAGCTCAGCCTGTCCTTGGGATCTAAGAACAGCATCCTTTGCAACAGATCCATCGCATCGCTGCTCAGACCGACCTCCCATTCCGTCAGCATCTGCACGAGGTACCCGGCCGTCATGTATTTGAAACGTTCATCGGTCTGACAGGCGCGTTCCCACGGAGGGAATCCAGTTAACATCAAGAACAGGATGACGCCGGCGGCCCACATATCCACGGCGTAGGCATCGAAGGGCGCACCGTTGGAGTAAATCTCCGGTGACATGTAAATCCACTTACCGCAAGTGCCCTGCGGTTGGATGAGGTGCCGAGGTCGTCCTCGGCCAGATACGGGTGCGCTGCCTGGCGCGACGGGGGATCCCGTGCCGCTGATATTCGTGCTTTGCAATGACGCTGCGATTCCCGCTGTGGCGTCTTGGTACGGCACCAGCAGGCACATACCCATGTCAATGATGAGCGCTCTGTCCTGGTGGACGAGCAAATTCTCCAAACTCATGTCACGATGACATATGCCGCTGTGTTGCAACGTTTCCAGGCCCTGGTGTCATGCATATGCGTACAAGTATGGGTGTGCGCATCGGTATGCGTATGTGCGCACGGAAATCGCGTTTGCGTTTGAATTTGCATGAACGCCAAACCATTCGTTCCCCAATGCATTGCCAGCATCGTGAGTGCCGCCCATGTTGTTGAGATCGCAATGCCATCACAGCGTGTGATACAGTCAAACAATAGGTGAGTCGTTGCGTCTACCAGGTTGTTCGTGTTGGCGACAACTTGCGACAGCGCCACAAGCTTTACCCTTGTTATCACAAAGAATAGAATGTGAACACGTAGGCTGCTTCATATCAACACAACCCTACGGCCAGCAGATCATGGCAAAGTACTCACATTCAATACTTGATCCATCCAATACCGTGCTTCGCCTTCAGAGAACCGTTCGTTCATATCCAACCTTTCAAACAGCTCCCCGCCATCGCAGTATGGCATGATGCTGTACAGATTGCGCTCATCCGACAGAAGATCCAGCGGCATCATGATGTTCGTGATTTTCATGGCGTGAAACGATTGCGTGAGGTTGTTGTTGAGCGTGGCATTTTCCTCGCGCGAGATGGTGGGGGATCGTTTGGGACGCGTGTTGTCGTGGAACCACTTCTTGAGATACTGCATGGCTGAGACCTCCTTGATGGGATCCTCCGCCAACCGATCGCGCTCTTTGCGGATGTGCTGCCACGACATTTCTTTGACGGCGCAATGATCGTTAGTGACCTCCCATTCAACACCATCCGTGGCGCTGACGGCACGCGGTCGTTTCTTCAGCACCACCGCGAACAGAACGCGTCCGTAGATGGCTTCGCGGATGGTCCTTTGTATCCAGTAGGCATTCTCGATTGGTTGCGATCCATCGGACGCACCTCCGCCCGCGTTCGGGTCCTCCATGTTCATGCTGAGATCGGAGGAGGATGAGGAAGAGAAGGATCCGTTGCTGCTCATGGAGGAGTTGGAACCACGTCGCTGCATCTGCGGATTGACCATGGTGCGAACGAGCACGTTCTGGACCGTCGCCACTTGGTTGCGGCTGGGGTGGAATATTCGGGTGGTGATTCTGGCACAGGGTATGGGTTGCGCTGAGGGGAAGTCCCTGGGACTGGACGCCAAGGATAGTGCAGGAGTGCCAGCTGGGGCATGGGAACCAGAAACGCCCGGGTAGTCTGAGTTGTACTGGAACTGCATGATGGACAGGTGATTGGGTGGG
The DNA here is from genome assembly GCA_026770025.1 of Craspedostauros australis. Taxonomy (NCBI): domain Eukaryota; phylum Bacillariophyta; class Bacillariophyceae; order Mastogloiales; family Achnanthaceae; genus Craspedostauros; species Craspedostauros australis. The sequence continues at coordinate 1,252,196 of JAMXDE010000010.1, read as the reverse complement.
GGGATGGTCGGGCGGATGGATGGAGGATGGCCGATCCTCTCAATTCTCGTCGAGGGGGGCGCTTGTGCGTTTTGGAGAAGTTGGCTGCAAGGATGCTCGGTCTGTGATTGCACGAGCAAGCTCTTGAATATCTTTCGAAAAGATTTGCCTGAATCCTGATACGTGCGTTTCTCCTTTTGTTGTGGTTGAGTTTGCGCTTGCCGGATCCTCCCAATGCCTGGGTCACTGCTCCTTATGCCGTGCCTCACGTTTGACCGTGCACTGAGATCTTCTTCACGGCACACGTAGTGCTTTGCCGACGCTGTCCTGGCTTTTGCAAGGTCCCGATGTCTCCCCTCGCGTTGCCCTTGGTACAGTATGTATCGATCACAGAGGCGAGCTGGGGTAATACCAGAACGCAAAGCCTCTTGTCGTGTGTGCCGTTGTGGTATCGTGGGTGTTGTCGTCACCGAAATCCCGTTTTGTGGCGCTACTCGGGATTCAGAACGACCAGTCAACAAGCACCCCTTTGCGTTTGCTTTGTTGTGTGTGAGTTCGAAAAGAGGCGCAGAGAGGGGCTTGGAATGTTGCTGAATCGTATTTGAGGCAGCAGGCGCTTGTGCAGAATAGTGCGCGCAGTCGTTTGCGGCCCGATGATGGTGGGCTGCGTACGCGTATCGTGAATCGGTGTTTGGAATGTGAGATGCTCGCAACAAGGCTGTGTGGCATTTCCGTCCACAGAGAGACGCAACACGACGAACAAAAAGAAGCAAACTGAACATCGGCAAACGTGCGGTATCCAACCGCGTCGCTGCTCAAGCTGTTTGGTTGCAGTACCGCGTTCGTCGTTTGTTTTGGATGTTCGGAGAACAGTATCGATCGCCTGAGCATTCTACATATACGAGTCTAGAAATGGTGTGACTCAACTTGGTTCTCACACCTTTGCGTGCTTTCCAAAGCGTTTGAATCCACTCACTCACAATCAATACTACCTTACATGAGGCGTATTCGTCACGTTGGACACTTGAACGGAACGTACTCTGGTAAATGCATCCATCTCAGGCAGCAATTCTGGTTGGATCTGTTTGGACCACGATCTGATCGTGTTGTTGGCAACAAAGGTCATCATGTGAGTCGCATTTGCACACATCGAACTTCCTCGATTTCCTGGCATTCGGGATTCACAAAGCACGACCGGATTGGCGCCAAATTGTCCTTTTTTGGCGCGTCAACTTTCAAAATCAATCGAATTGGTCGAAGGTGCGTGGTTTGCAGTATCGTGCAAAACCACAAACAACGGTCACGAACAGGCGCCATTCGAAGCAACACACACAAAGAATGACACAAATGACAATCCAGAAGCAACCAAACCAAGGAGGCAGCAATCAGCTCGAGCAACACTGCCATAATTGGGGGATAGATCGTACAGGCTTGCATCAACCCCCTTCCGTGTAACTAGCTTGCGTTCCCGACCGCGCAGGATTCTCCTTCTCGTAGTTGCGACTGCCGACAGTAGAATCGCGCAACAATCACATTGGGCACCAACAACGACAGAGAGAGTTCCCAGGCCACAAACTCCATGCCACATCCACACCGCCTTCATCCCACATTCATACTCGAACGAACAGCTGTATCATGGAGTACGGAGACGAGGATATGCCACCGCCAGAGTTGCCGCCCCACCACGATGGTGGCGGCGACGACAATTTAACGAATGAGGCCACGGCAGCTGAAGTCGCCGCAATGAATACGGAAGAAGCAACCGCAGCCACGACGGCACGAGGACGCAACATGGATGGCGATGCCGCAATCATGGGCGCTGCGGCGGATGGTGTGGCGGAATTCACAATTGTGGATGAGAGTGGGGAATTGGTGCGGCAAGCCTTTTTGCAATTCCTTGTGGATTAGTGAGTGCTTTCATTGTGTGATGGGCTTGATCTGGGGTGAGCTGATGTGAGTCGAACTGAGTTGGAGTGTTACTTGGATGACTAGATTCGTGAATGGACATGCAGATGGACTGTGCTTGTGGATCATAATGTGATTACGAGGGTTGGGCTGTCCACCCGCCCTTTCGTGCATGGCGAGTACTGGATCATACTAACCTTGCCATTCGTCATCTTCTGAATCGCAATCTTCAACCTTCAACATTCACATGGGTAAATGCCGTGACCGTGACCATGATTACGACCATAACCAAATACGACGTAATCTTTTTTGGAACAGCCGACAGGAAGTGCAAGGAGATGAGATTGATCAAACGCAGGAGGACGACGGCGACGATGATAATGAGAGCAGAATGCAACGGCAAGTTTCTTACATCCACCCATATTCCGAGCAGGCAGACAGAATAGCGAGGCTGCACATGAGTCGGAGATCTGGTGATACGCAGGAGGACGGAGCAGGCGGGGATGGCCTCTCTGGTTTCTCAAGCACATTGCTGCTCAACTTCGAACATGTTGTCAGGCATGATCCAGAACTGGCAGATGCCATCAAAGGGGAATTCATTCGTTTCGAGCCCTTCCTGCGCAGAGCAGTGCAAAGCTTCATCTTCGACATGCACCCACAATTGAGAGAAACGACGAATGCATCAACGCTGCCTCCGACGTTCTTCGTCGCTGTGCATAACCTTCCAAAGGAGTCATCTGTCCGAACGCTGCGCACCGATGTGGTGGGGGCACTGTCAGCTGTCAACGGCACGGTCACACGAACATCTGACGTCAAGCCAGAACTCCTGGCCGGAACATTCCGGTGCAACAAATGCGGACTCGTTGCACCCAGCATACCACAGCAGTTCCACTACACCCGACCCACTATCTGTCGCAATCCACGATGCAAGAACACGTCGCCGATGGCATTCACGTTGGAGATCCGGCAGAGCGAATTCGTGGATTGGCAGAAGCTGCGCGTGCAGGAGAATTCCAACCAGATACCTCCCGGCTCCATGCCCCGATCGATGGACATCATCATTCGCAATGAGATGGTGGAACGCGCCAAGGCCGGTGATAAATGCATCTTCACGGGAAGTCTCGTCGTCATACCCGACGGATCGGCATTGGCGCGTGCTGGGGAAGCCGCGCAGGCCTCCAAAAGTCGGGTCCGTCCCAGCGATGCCGCTGCTGGGGGTGGCGGGGGCGTGCGCGGACTGGCGGCATTGGGTGTGCGCGAGCTGACCTATCGGCTGTGCTTTGTGGCATGCTCCGTGCTGCCGGCCGAATCGGCGCAGCAAGCCAACAACAACGAACAAGTGACGGCGTCATTCTTATTTGGCAAGGCAGCCACGGTGGAAAATCACGAGCCAACGTCGGATGAAGTGGCGATGGAATTCACGGAGGCGCAGCGTGCCGAGATCCGCGCCATGCGGGCCAGCCCACGGTTGTACGATCAGGTGAGCTCCCTGTTGGCCTGCAGATGTACGAGTGCATGGAACAGGACCTGATGACATGTCCATCGAGAATCGTGACGCTCTCGGCAGTGCGGATACTTTGTCAGCTCGTCGCATGTCATTAACGCTGACAAACTCCTGTTGTACTTCCTTTCATTTCATTTCCTATTTCATCTCATGACTCAATCAACGACGAAATGCAATCATCAGATGGTGGAATCGATCGCACCCAACACGTTCGGGCATAAGGAAGTGAAGAGGGGAATTCTGCTGATGCTGCTGGGCGGTGTCCACAAACAAACCAGCGATGGCATCAAGCTGCGAGGCGACATCAACGTATGCGTCGTCGGCGATCCATCAACGGCCAAATCTCAGTTCTTGAAATACGTTCACGCCTTCCTTCCTAACCGCACGGTCTATACATCCGGCAAGGCATCGTCGGCGGCTGGTTTGACAGCGGCCGTTCAACGAGATCAGGACACCGGTGAGTACTGCATTGAGGCTGGCGCACTCATGCTTGCCGATAACGGTATCTGCTGCATCGATGAATTCGACAAGATGGATCCAACAGATCAAGTTGCAATTCACGAGGCCATGGAACAGCAGACCATCAGTATCACGAAGGCGGGCATCCAGGCCACTCTGAATGCCCGGGCATCCATTCTCGCCGCAGCCAATCCAATATACGGACGGTACGATCGGACCAAAACGCTGAAGTCCAACATCGCCCTTTCGGCACCCATCCTGAGTCGGTTTGATCTCTTTTTCGTCGTCCTCGATGAATGCAACCCCGATTCGGATCGGCAAGTCGCCACGCACATCTTGAACGTTCATAGATGCGAGAACACGGCGGTGCGGACTCCCTTCACGCGAGATCAGATGCGTCGGTATATTCGCTTCGCCAGAACGTTGAATCCACGCCTCACACCCGAAAGCCAAAAAATGATGGTGGACTGTTACCGCAAGCTGCGTCAAGGCGACACTCTGGGTCGATCCAGATCCGCCTACCGCATCACGGTGCGTCAGCTCGAAAGCATGGTGCGGTTGTCCGAGGCGCTGGCGCGTCTGTATTGCGCGGATGAAATTCAGCCAGCCTACGTGCGGGAGGCGTTTCGATTGCTCAAGACCAGCATCATCCAGGTGGAGACATCGGACGTGGAGGTGGAAGATGAGGAGGAAGAAGAGGAATTGAACAATGGTTCGAATGCAAATGATGACGATGACGACGACGGCGATGACAACAACGACGATTCACAAACCAACACGAACAATGCTGTTCAGGGCATGGAAACGCAACCACAGTCCGCGATGGCAGCATCACGACCTGGCGAATACAGCCCAGAACAGGAGCCTGGCGCAAACAACGACGATGGTCGTGAAGTTCCCAACGCGGAAGTACGGCCGAAACCGACGAAGAAGAAAAAGAAGAAGAAAAAGACCAAGATCTCATTCGAAGAGTACGAAACCATCGCCAATGCAATTGCGGGGCATCTGCGGGCACTGGAGACCACTGCGTTGGATGGAGAAGAGGGAGACAAGTCGACAGATGAAGCCGGAGCACCGGAACATATGACATGGAAGCAGATGCTGGATTGGTACGTCGGCCAGTGCGAGGACATGTTTGGCGATTCCGAAGAATTGAGGGAGGAGATGAAGAAGAAGGTGAACCTTGTGATTCGTCGTTTGATCAATGTCGATCGTATCCTCGTCACGGTTGGTGATCCGCCCAAGAACAAAAAGGAGGAACTCAAGACTGTCCTTGCCGTGCACCCGAACTACGAAGTTCAGTAATGATAGGGTAGAGTTGAGTTGAGCTGAGTTCGACTGGATTGACTCTTACTAGTACTGCTGCTGGTTGCAGGATTAGCTGTTGGTTGATCTCCGAATACTCAAGAAAAGTATGAAATGTCCGACTCTCTGGCAGCCGACTCGTTTACATGAGGATATCGCCGAGGTATTCCTTCGCTCCTTCGCCGCGTCCGCTCTTGACCATTGGAGATGCCCACTTCAGGGAGCTCTTGGATGTCATGCTCTTGATGATAGCACCTGGATGTTCGATGGAGTCCGCTCCGCCCTTGTACAGCACATCGTTAACCCACACGACGTTGTATCCTCGATCACGGCAAGCCCAAACTTCTTCAATTTCTTCGTATCCCTGATCCGCATGAGCCGGGATGTTCGCAATGGTGGTAACAGTGCGGCCTTCCGGGATGGTGAGGCCTTCAATGGCCGCAATGCGCTCCTCCAGATCAGCGACCCCCGTCACCATGATCATGCGCGCACCCAGATCGATGGCGGCCTGCGCATCCTCCTTCGTCGACACCGACACGATCGACTCCAACCCCAAGGCTTGCGCAGCCTTGAGGAATTGCACAGTCTCATCGGCGCCCAGCAACGCGTAATCAAACACGGCCGCCTCGGCACCGTTCGCTGCGCTTTGGGCAATCTGCAAGGTGTCGATGATGAGATCGTTGTTGATGACGCTGACGGGGCCCGGCACCTCCATTCGGGCACGACGTTGCTCTTCGACGATTGTCTTCAGATCCTTTTGAGTGCAACCTCCCATGCGCTCGTCGGTCATGACGGCGATGGCGGAGGCACCGAATTCCCGAAACTCACCCGACAGCAGCTCGGGATCGAAGGCGCGGTCGGAAATCATGTCTCCGGTGGCCATTTTGCGCTTGAATTCGGCAATCAGTGTGATGGTGCCGACGCGGCGCGTCAACGTGTCTTGCAGCGGGGTCGGGAAGGCGCTGTCGGTGATATCAATGGGTGCGGACTCGTCGGCCAAGGCCTTCTTCATCACTTCGTACTTCTCCATGACGGCGGGTTCGACGCCATCGGAAATGTATTGGCGCAACGTCGCCTCCTTGGCCTTTTTGGCCAGGACACCGATGGCGAAGAGGCTTGTGGAGGATGATGTTGCGCTTGCTGCCGCTGCTGATGGCATTGGTCGTGCGGATGGTGGAGCAAAACTATGGACTGTCTGAACGCAAGAGGCAATGCTCATGGCAAGGGCCATTGTGGATGTCAAGGAGAGCCTCATTGTAATAGTGCGGTTATGGTGATGTGCTGTATTCTATGGTACTTTGTCTGGAGTGGTTGCGATTCGTTTGTATGAGTGCAGGCAGTACTTGGGGAACGTATCTCACAATGCTGGTGCTTAGTGGTATTCTGAATGAGAAGGGATGGGTGTCGAGCAATGAATGACCGAAGGACTGAAAAGATGATGATGTTGCTGATGCTGGTACTGTCGCTCTGTCGCATGTGGGTTGATGTGGGTGGGAGGTGTCTGGCGTACAACGGCGCGCAACGGGGGCTTTCCTTGGAGACCGCCGTCAACGTTGATGTCCATGGTGGCCACTTTTCTCTCTTCATTCGTTCGTTCGTTCGTTCGTTCGTTCGTTCGTTCGTTCGTTCGTTCGTTCGTTCGTTCGTTCGCTCGTTTGTTCTGTTTTGCATTTTCTGCCACTCAAATTCAAAGACATCAACATCCGCGAAACGACGTACGTCAGCCAGACACACACGAACAACGAAATCGAAACAGGAGCAGTCTATGAACTACCAATCCGTGCACCAATGATAGAGTGAGGCATCCAACAATGATCTATAATAGATAGCAGCAATCATAGTTGTATGTATCTCTCTATTGTTAGAGGGATGCGCGAAGAATGACTTCCGGTTCAGGCTTGCATTCCTTGTTAGCTTCGCGATGACAGTATTGGTGATTGTCGGAGCAGCGGCAATTTGTCTTCTTCCCATCAATTGTCAAGACTCCCTATCTTCTTTTAGATGCTTCATCTCAATTCGAGTTGAATGAACGTTTGGCCGCACCTCCGTATCTAAGCCAGATCTTCACCAACAAGATCACCCAAACCAACACACCCAAAAAGGGGAGAACCCCGCAACACAAGGAACTCACAACATTCGAACGCCATCACCAGCGAAGCGCAGCGCGGACCTTCCTTCCTGACAACAGACGTCGATTCCACACGGAATGATGCATGCCTTGCTGCGTTTGCACGCAGCAAGAACAGCCGTGCACCCACGCTCCACCTACTCGTATCGTGGAGGGCACCGACATCACCAAACAAGATGAAGAACACAAGGATGGCGATACTGCAGCTGACTTGGGTGTTGGTTGCAATATCCTTCCTGATGGTGCAACTCCTCCTCTCAAGGAACGTGCCGCAGCAGCACGTTTCATTCGATGGACCAACGACAGAACTTGCTGTGAACGAAGATGACGCGTCGATACCCACACGACCATCATTATCAGAAGAAGCGCTAATCAACAACGATGCTGCAGCGATTCAACCACGACCAACATTCTCGGCCAATTCCAAGTCTGTACCAACGATGAAGCCTCGGCTGGTGCTTCATCTTGGACCGCCCAAGACCGCCACGACCACGCTGCAGGATGATCTGGTGGAGCTCATGAAGCATGGGCACCTCTCCGAAGACAAATACTGGCATTCTGGACGTAGATGCATCAGGACGCCGTTCCCGGGCCTGCGCATGCACACGTTGAAGGCGATGTTCCGAAGGAACACCATGATCGATGACTATTCGGAATACATGGAGCGCAAGAAGCGGCTGCAGCTGCAGCTGTTGGTGTTGCCAACCAACCGCAGCGTTCCAACTCATGCAGCCGCCGCAATGATAGGATCATCGTCTCCATCATTGCCCATCAAGGTGCCACCACGCTTGACGCATGCGAAAAATGTCCTCGACAGAGCAAGAGACCAGAACGTGTCGCTGATACACAGCGAGGAGATGGAATCGCGTCGGCACAAGTACAGGCACAGCGGGCTGTACAAGACGCCGGCTTATTTCGAGAACTTGCGTGATCTTCTGGAAGGCTGGGATGTGACTGTTGTCGTCACGTATCGTCGCGTCTTCGAATGGATGCTCAGCAGCCTGAAGCAATTCATGGGACAGGATACCGAACGCCAGCGCAGCTCGTCTCTTTGGCCCAAGGATGGTGGCACAGGACATGCTCACACGTGGACATCGATTCGGGAATGGATGAACGAGAGCTCAACGCCCCCTCATAACGGGCAACGCAACACCACCACCGTCGCATCTTCGTACATGTTCATGGACGGCGTAATCTCGGCGTGGCGAGACGGTGGCGGATTCCCCATCCATATCATGAACTTCCATGATGACCGTCACATCTCGCAGCAGCTCTTGTGCGACTTCATCCAAGACGCTCCAAAGTCGTGCGGGCACTTGCGACAACAGACGGAAAACAAGCCGAAGAACGTTCGCAAGATGGCGTGGTATGCTTACAATGGCATCGTGTTCGCTGCCGCGCAACGCGGTGTGATCAGCCAGGCCATGCAGACGAAGAAGCGGCGATTGAAGGTGGTTGGCGAGCTAGCGGATCATCATGGACGGGTTCTGAACAAGACCATGGCGGATCTCCCATTGGATTGCCCACCCGACGAGGAGTTGGCAGAGCTGTTGGCCATGTCACTTGCAGTCGAGGAAGAGTGGATGCCGGCATGGTATTCTTCTCCCAATGGCGAAGCGGCGCATCGCTCCGCGTTTCATCGTGTTGCATACGAAAAGCGTGAATTTTGCAATGTCAACCTGGACCGGTTGTTCGAGGGTGTAAACACGTGGGAAGATCTGCTGGAGAAACTCAAATAGACGGAAAATGTTGCGACAGTCGCAACGTCGTAACTATAGTCATGAGGGTATTTGAGCACAGAGGAACATGCTCCTATGGTGGAGAATGGGATTATGACGAGAGATGTAACGGGATGCGAGAGAAGTGAGAGGAGAGATAGTGCGTGGTGATCGTAGCGAGAAGGCAGAAGAAGACGTGGCTCTCAATCCTATTCATCCCCACGTTTGTGCGGTCGAAACAGGCCTGTCCAAGATAGTCGTACGGTGCCGCAGCTTCATGTGCATGACGTTCGTCTTGTTTGGTTTCGTTTAGCTATCAAGGATCTACGGCAATTACACATATGCTTATTTTATCCTATTCTGCTGGTTCATTTTGCTTTGATGCACGATTGGGAATTGATCAAGATGAAACTGTTGTTGTCGTTTCTGACTAAAGTCTCGATAAACGCAGAAACCATGTGGTAAATCATCTTTTTTGACTGAATCGATGCAATTTGGCGGCGCTGCATTTTGGACTTCGAACTCTCATTTTTTCGTGTGTTTCCTCGCCTCCAAAGTTGGTGGTGTCATTGGCACCACCCACAAACTCTGGATGTGCCCAAGTCGATGGGCTTCGAACAGTGGAAGTAGACATCGAGCAAGGCGCTCTTCACCCACCAACACACAGTTATGAAGCCAATCGGGCTGTTCTTCGTCTCACAATGCCTCTCTGCCATTGTTGGCATCGCAGATGCAAGCGCCAAGTTGCATACGGATGGTGATGGCGTTGATGGCGTTGATGAGCAGCATCGTCACCGCAAACTGAGCAACGGGAAGCAGCATCATCGACATTCAACATACGTCATTGGTGATCTTCATGGCGACGCAGATTGCGCTAAGCATTGGGTGGCGCGAACTGGGTTGGTGGAAAACCTGGACATTGCACCAACAGCCTCGTCGCAATGGACCTGGGCAGATCCAACCAGCACGATCGTCTTCCTTGGTGACTACGTCGACAAGGGCCCACAGTGCAAGCAGACCCTTGAATTTGTCAAGAATTTGACGGTAGTCTTTCCCACCTACGTCACGGCCTTGATGGGCAACCATGAATTGGAATTGCTGCTGGATCGCAATGGCGACCGTGAGGAATGGGATCATCATCGGTTCATGGATTTGGCGTACGCTTCGCTGCACCCGTTGGAATACGTCAATTACGTGGACGACACGGATTCCGCCGACCGCATGGTCCTCGAGGCCGTCTTCAACGCCACGATGCAAGCGTACGCACGGAATCATCACAACGCGTACATCATGACACCCACGTTGCATCCAGAAACCGGCAAAAGGTCCATCCTCGAATTCATTCCGGATCCCGAGCTTCGTGCTGTCGTTGCGGAGCGACTCGCAGCATACCAATCCAACTACATAGCATCCTTCCGATCGGGCACCGAATTGGGCGATTGGTTGGAGCAGCGTCCCATCCTGCACGTCGAACGCAACACCGTATTCGCGCATGGCGGCATCCGTCCAATGGAAGTCGTGACGAATGTCGTGGAGCAAGTGATGTCCTCGAAGTCGGATGCCGCAGCAAACATTGCTTCCAGCCTCCATCAAACGAAAATGCGGGCGTTCCAGGATGATCTGGTGGGTCAGGTCACATACGATTTGGTCACGTATCGTGGCAACCATCCGCCGGAGGGGGATTGCCAAACCTTGCGGAAACTGCTGTCCGAATTGGGAGTTTCCAAATTGGCCGTGGGCCACACGCCCAACGACGATGTTCAGATCTTGTGCGGCGGTCAATTCTTGGCGCTGGACTCATCTCTGAGCCGTTGGTTCCGCGCGAATGGGAACGAATATTGCCACGGCGAGTACGAATACGGGGAGGGAAACTCCGTTTGCAGGGCCATGGAACCAACATGTCAGGGACAGATCGTTCGTATTGATGAAGATGGCAATGTCGAAGTGATGAAAAGCCGGCATACCAAGACGGCCAGCCACAGTGAAGACAGTACTGAAAGCGCACACGACGAGGCAGAGCTATAGGGCGGAATCTTCTCATCTTCTTCGTTGGTTGGATGGATGGGATGTTCGAATGGATGAAGGAAGCACCATCAGCCACATTGCCCATGACGGGGGTGTTGCAATTTCATCCACCGACGTGGAGGTTTAGAGTGATAACACACGTCGATACTCCTCCAGCAAGCTTCTGATGTGCGAGTACAATTGTTGGAGATACAGCGCAATCCATGAAGTCCAAATGCTGTTATCCGAGTTCATGAAGTCGACGATCTATGCTCTAGGCCGTACAATGCCTTGCCTAGCCTATCTAAATAGAATAATGGCAAATTACGAACGCATTTTTGACGTGAAAAAGTGGTGCAAAGTTCCGATCCAAATTAGCTCGTATTGATTAGCTTCACGATTTCTGATCCATCTCGAACAAACTCACCAAGAAGCTCCGTCGTGGTTGGCATCGACCACCGCAACCACACAAAATCACCATCATGTTGACGTTTGGAGGCAGATTGATCACCTTGGCCAGATCGAGCCGTGTGGCGGTACGCTCCATTGGACGATGTCCAAGCATCCCGAAGAGTGCGCAGTCTGGCCTATTCTCGCAGCCAGCCAACGCTGTCCACCATGTCCAATGTTGGCGCGCCAGCACGACGGAGGCTTCCAGCAAGGCGACTGAGGCTGATGACCTCGCCAAGGACGCTCCAACCGACAGCAACGACGCCGAAATCAAGGACGACGCTGCATCGGTGACAACAGAAGAAGAGGTACCACCGCCGCCATTCGATTGGCCCATCATCTACCAAAGCCGCATTGGCGATCTGATCACGCGATTGAAGATCGTCAGCATCACATCGTGCGTGGTGAGCATCGTCGGTCTTCCCATCGCGATGGCGTTGAAGAACGGAGACCTACCCAGCGCCAAGCAAGTGGGCATGGGCAGCGTGGCGTTCGTGGGTGCGACGGGATCGACCTGCGCGTTGCACTTCGTCTTCGGTCCTTATATCCTGAATATGGAGGAGATTCCCGTGCGGCAATGCCATTATGATGGGAAAGGAGAGGACGAGAGCGATGATGATGATGGGAAGGTCAATGTCGAGGGGATGCCGATGACGTCGACCAAGGTGTCCGCCGACGATGTGGAGCCGTTGGTATCAGCAGACAGTCGCAGTGCTGCAGCTGCTGACGATGATGATGCCGCGGCCACAGCCAAAGCAAATTCGTGCAACCACTACATGATCAAGGCGACGACCCGCAGCGTGTTTGGGTGGAAGAAGGAGGTGGTGTTTGATCCAGCAACAGACATCACGCCGTACAAGGGCACGCGTCCGTTTGCCAACTTTGTCGCGAAGGACGTGGTGCTGTACGCGCATCCGGAGATGCTGGACGACAAGCTGCGTCAACAGCTGCTGTATCCGAAGGGAACCATCGAGGAGAACAAGCAATCAGGAGGCACCAACGAAGGCATACCGACGTCGTCGAAGACAGCGGTGAAGGACGATGATTTGTTCTAGAGAGAGACAGTCGACAAGATAAATCCAGTATGATTGCAAGGCATTATACTCTCGATAATTATATCGCACGATCTCAAAGGAAGAACCCACGATCATGAGTGTACTACATGTATGTGCGCATAGATTGTTGGAAATAGAGTAGCTGCTTTCACGATCGGTGTGGACGTGCGTGTCTCCGCTTGGTCTCTCGGTGTGCTTCCGTGCATTCAACATTGCCTTCGTTTGGATTCGTGATCAGTTGAATCGGAGATCCTCCGAAAAATCATTCGTTTTTTGGTTTTGTGTCGTTTTCGCCTTTCTCGTCCTCGTTTTTCGCGCGCCTCGCAACAAACGAAGGGCGAAGCACGACACAACGAACCAACAACATTCAAGGAAGATACCACCACTAATACCATTCACACGAGGTGCTCACAGTCGACAGCCGCGTCTCTTCTTCCCTCACTTCCATTGGCATTGCCACTCCCGGCTATCACCGCAGCTATTGCCGCAGATAACACCGTAGATAACGCGACAACAGGACCGAAAGCATGGCGACGATGGCCGCAGCAGCGTCTGCCGCATCAACGCAGCAACGGCCCGCCTTTTCTGATGCCGACGTGATCCTCCCACCGCCCACCCCCTCCAACCCGCTGCCAAGCCTGCCCGCGGCACTGCGACTGGACAACCAGGAGGAGCTCTTCACGCTGCTGCAGTCCAACCCCGCAGGCAGCGGACGCAACTTCCGCCAGCTGCTGATGTTCGGCGGCGACTCCCTGCGCACGCTGATCATGCGGCAGGTCTTGAACGACCCGCACACGCGCACCTTCAAGGGCAGCAACAAGAAGAAGAACTGGGATCCGCACACCTACTTCCCGCTGCCCAAGGCCTTGCAGGGCATCATCGCGGGCACGCGCTTGCTGTCGACCGCCCACATGGCCACGTCCTCGCGCAGCATCAAGACCAACACGCGCGCGACGATGGAGGGTGCCGAAGTGTCCTTGGAGGAGGTGGGCGATGAGAAGGATCACATCGACGTCGTCACCTACTTCCTGCGCCCCTGGGATATCCACCAGACGCAGATCGTGGCCAACAAGATCCGCGTGTGGAAGAAGCAGGCCCATCATCGCATCGTCTACATTCCGCAGACCACGGCGCTCGTCGTCAAGATGCTGTCCGACATGGGCCTCACGTCTGCACCCAACGTCACCATCACGAGTCTGCAGCTGGATCTCTTCCCCATCGAAACCGACGTCATCAGCATGGAATACGACGCCGCGCTCAAGGATGAGGTGGAGGGCACACCGTCCACGCTCATTTCCGTCATCGCCCGTTCCATATTGAAACTGCAAGACGTCGTCGGCAAAGTGCAGCGCATTCAATCCATCGGGAATCTGTCCGAAGAGGTTCTGCGCAAATTCATGAACCAATCGGTGGACGAGCACTTGGCATCGGAAGATGAGATGGATGCGGAACGCAGCGGTCCGGTCAAGGACGGGGACGTCGCCGTCATGATGATGATCGATCGAAAGGTGGACATGGTCACGCCGATGGTGTCGCCGCTCACTTACGAAGGCCTGTTGGATGAGGTGGTTGGAATTGATTGTGGGTGAGTGCAACTGCATCTGCGTCTGTTATCGTTATTGTTGCCGTCGCCGTTATTGTTGCCATCGCCGTTGTGGATTCTACTTCCAGACAGTGTTGCCTTGTGAGTCGCAAACTCCATTGACTGCAGGAAGGCAAGCAAGTACGAGTACTGACCATCGGTTCACATCTTCCCTTTACACAACCGCATGTCACTGTCATCCAAAATGAATCGCAAATGCTCTCTCAAAGTTTCATTCAAACAACACTGCATACCATCAACCCAGAGGACGAGGAGACCAAGCACGAAGAGAAGCGAAGGCCGGAAGAAAACACCATCATGCTCAGCGTCACGGGCAGCGACTCCCTCTACGCCGAAGTGAGGGACCAGCACGTAGAGAAGTTCGGCTCCTTCCTCCAGAGCCAGGCGTTGGCGCTGCGGGAATCGCATGCCAACTTCACCAACAAGGAAACCAAGAAGGACCTCACCGAGATCCACCAGTTCGTCAAGCAGATCCCAATCTTCACTCAGAATTTGCGCAGCCTCACCAACCACATCCACCTGGCCGAACTGGTCAAGGAGCACACCGAGGAACCGTCGTTCCGCGAGCAGTGGCAGACGGAGAGATCCATGATCGAAGGAGAAACCTGCTACGACATACTGGAGGATTGGATCGCGGCGCAATGCAACCCCTACCAAGTCCTGCGGTTACTCTGCCTGCAGTCGTTGTGCGCGGGCGGCATCAAATCCGGTCGCTACGACACCATCCGCAACCAGATCGTCCAGGTGTACGGGTACGAATTCATGTTCGTCCTCAACGACCTTGAAAAGGTGGGGCTGATCCGACGACGTGAGACCATCTGGGTCGACACCTCCAGCTCCTTCAACACGCTGCGCAAATCGCTCACCCTCATCAACGCCGAGGTGGACACCGTTGAACCAGACGACATTGCCTACGTTAGCAGCGGATACGCACCGCTGACAGTGCGCCTCGTGCAAACCGCCATCCGCGGTTGGTTCGGCAAGGATGAGGTAGTCAAGGAGTTGCAGGGCCGTCTGATCGATATCACGCAGCACATGCCGCCGGAAGATCTGGGCACCTCCATGAAGCGCGGCGCCGTGGGCAACCTGCGCAGTTTTGCCAAGAGCGTAGTCAGCACGAGCTCCAAGAAACCGACCATGATCGTCATGTACTTGGGCGGCGTGTCCTACATGGAGATCTCGGCGTTGCGGTTCCTGTCGCGCCATCCAACGTTTCCGTATCACATTGTCACCGTCACGACGAAGATCATCAACGGCAGCACGCTGTTGCAGTCGCTAGGATGAGCGATCTGTTTTTTTTTTTGGCACGGCGGTACCTACATGAATGTGCTACCCTGGTGCGTGCACAATAGAAATAGCCGGTGAACAGGGCTTGCACTTGAGTAGAGTTCTCGTAGGGCAGATACATTGATGACAAACGGTTTGTGTGACGAGCTGATGCGTCAACGTGGTGGTCAGACCAAACGAAACGATGTGCACGGCGTCAAGCGCAGGTTTAGAGCGGAGTACTGTACTGTTGTCACAATCGTTGTGCGAGTATTATTGGTGTATGCATGTATGTATGTACGAGTATGCCGCCTATAGTATTGCAGTATATTGTATTGAGATATGAGTAGCGATGAGAGTGTAGTGGACAGAGCAGTCTATCGTGTATGCTGCCTGCCCATGCGTACAGATAGAGGGAGGTTTGCCCAACCGCTTTACTCAACGTCGTCGTTGAGGATATCCAACGCATCCAAATCCTGCACTGACACGATGCTCATGCGAGGATCGGGACGTGTCGTCATCGCGAATGCGTTCGGTGTCATGAGGTCGACAGAGTTCAGGTTCAGATTCACCTGATCCATGTACGAAATCGTCTGCACCTGATCTTCAAGGATCACGTTCGTCGTGGAAAGATTCTGCGAAGAACATGACGGCGATGATCCTCGTGTGGGTGACAACGGCGGCGAAATTTCTGCAGCATTCTTCCCTCTGGTCGTTGCCATGAAATGCTGTGTTTGTGCCTCGGCAGTTTGGATGGAGGGCGACTGCAACATGACGGGCGTGACACGACCTGATTGTGATGGTGACAGCGTGGGGATGATATTTGCTGCCTCATTCATTTGGCGAGACTGCTGCTGCTGTTGTGGCAGTGGGGATAACTGATCCATTTCATCATTCAGCGACGCATCTGGAGATTGCATCGTGGGCAAGCGTTTAGCGTCCTTGCTCTTGGCATCCTTGCGCTGGACGGTGTTGTTGCGGAATGCGTGGCTGACTTTCTCGCGTGCCTTCGAGTCGTTGACTTCGATCCAATGGAATCCCTCCTCCTCGTCGGCAGGTCGTTCGTGCTTTCTGAGGAATCGGAAGCCATTGCCCTTGACCTGCTCCACGATCTGGATGGTGAGCTCCATCTTCTCCTTCCAGTTGCACTCCTGGTAGGCGCCCCAGTACCCGTCGACGATGACCGCGAGCTCTTGATTGCCGGGATGCTCCTGGAATGGCCGTCCGCGGCCCAGCAGCACGTCTCTGGCCTTGGGGTAGCGGCAGATGCGCGCAGGTTCTGGTTTCGCGGTTTGCTTCTTGGCCTTCTTTTTGCTCTTGCTGGCCAGGACTTCTTCCGCGGACAGCTCGATGATGCGAGAGTCGGACTCACGCTCCGCCGCTTCGGACTGACGACGTTGGTCCAGCCACTTGAGGAAGTTGTCCAACAGAACGTTGCCGTCATCGTCAACCGGGAAGTTCTTCATATCGAGGCCGAACGTCATGAGCGTGTACATGCTTTCCATCGGCGAGGCTGCATGATGTGTAATGTGCGCACATGTATTGGCAGAGAACAATGAAGGGATTGCGATGGGAAAGGATTGGCGAGTCAAGTGAGCAATGAGATGAAAGGGTATGTTACAATGCAGCAGAAGCAATAGCAGCAGCAGCAGCGATAGGCGCAGTACTTACCGCAATGGTTGCGGTACCGCACACGACCGCGCCGACCGATGACGGCCTGGAAGGTCGCCATGGGGACAGCCAGCTTGGGATTGTCGAAACAGCAGTGAAAGGCGGAGATGTAGATTGCCGTGCTGGCCAGGAAGCGCGTGGCGGCCTTGAGACCATCAACATTGAAGTAGTACTTCTTGACGAGCTCCTCTTGCTGCGCCGAACGGAAGCGGATGCCGGAATCGTAGAGCACCATGACGATGCCTTTGCGCGTGTCAAAGAGCTGGCGCATGGCGTCGAAGAACCACCAGTAACCGAGGATGCCGTCGACGTAGTCGTAGTTGGGCGCCTGGACCTTCGGGAAGGCGAGGATGATGGGGCGTCCGGATCGATCAGGCTTGGGCAGAATCTGGAGACGGCCCGTCTGCACGTAACGCTTGGCTCCTGGCGTGAGATGCTCATCGTAGCGCAGGTAGGTGGCGACGACTCCGTCCCAGCCCATGAGCTCATGGCGGAAGAGCAGATGGTCGAGGATCCTCTGCGCTGTGAGCTTGGTATCGAACTCGTTGGCGCGCAGGAAGGGCAGGATGAAGAGGTGCGACTTGAAGTAGCTGGGGCGGATGAAAAGGGCCTTGATGTAGACCTTCTTCCGCTCGTCCGTGGTGGGCACCTTGCGCAGCTCCGTCTCCACGCCCCGCATGGAGGTGCGCAGCAATTCGGGCGTCTCGTCCTTGCAACGATTCGAGATGCCGTGCACGTCCTCGTAGACATCCTGTCGCTCGCTGACGGAGAGCTGGTTGAGCTCCTGGGCCAGCGCGACGTCCGCCTTGTGCGTTGTCTCGTCCGTCTCGTTGGACGCACCGCCTCTGGAGGAAGAACTGCCGCCATCGCTGTCGTTCATCCAGAAGGTCTGACCTCGCGCCATCTTGCGGTCGTTGCCCCCGATGCAGCCTCCCAAGACGTTGGAAAAGCAGGCCTGCACGAACTCGTCCGGAACGTAATCCGCCCTGGATTGGTCGTTCTTGCCTTTGCTCTTGCTCCCGTTCGCGCTGGTGCTCGCATTAGCTCTTGCCGATCCAGCTTCGTCGGTCGACACCACGGAAGCGCCGCTGCTTGCGCTCTGAACGCCATTCACTATCTTTCGCTTCATGTTGGCTTCGATTTCGACTGGGAGTTGGAGCTGGGAGTTGAAGCTGGGGTTGGGACTGGAGCGAGAGTTCAGGCGAGGTTTCGATCTTGGTCCGTACCGCAAACAATACTCGGTCTCGGATTGATTATCGCAGCAGATGGAGGGATGCTCGCAAAGCCTAATGCAACGGGTTCAATAGATCCAGGTGGAATCAACCAGAGCAGTGCAACGCAGAGGAGAGGAGATGAACGGAGATGAAGGTGGATGGAGGCGAAAACGAAGATGGTTGGGGATGGATTGTATTTCTCGTTCGCTTCGGTCTGATTTGTGCCGTCGTTGTTGGAACAGTGCGAGAGAGAAAGAGAGAGAGAGAGAGGAGGCAGATACAAACAGAGACACACCAACAGGACGAGGGGGGAGAGACTGCTTCCTGTGTTGGCATCAAGAGAGCGATCGCGCCAGGCAGCGGCGAGAGAGGCACAGCGCACTCCAACACCACACAAGTAAACAAGCAAGCAAGAAATCAAGGAAACAATCAACCACACGCGAAAAGCGACGATGGGACGCAGAGAGGCAGTATGCTCGCGGTTGACTCGCTGTCCATGACTTTGCTACTATTTTTTGTTCCTGTCCCGGTGTTTCTTATTGCAGACGGCTGAACACTTTATTCTGTCTCGTTCTTCACGTTCCCTTCCAAGGTTAAGTATGAATGCCGTTTCTTTTGTACCCTTGTGGACCCCATTCACTGTACTTGCAATTAATTTCCCCGAGACACCATAGAACTGGTATATTATTTCATGCACTGAGCAGAACGACTAACTATGTTTCAAGTCCCGTACACTCGTGATACAGATCAGAAATTCGCTCGACTTTTGTCGTTCGCTGCTTCTTCTTCTTCTTCTTGTGCGTTGTGCGTTGTGGGTCTTTGTTGGTCTTTTCGTCATTGCCTCCATTCCACCCAACCGACCAACCGACCAATCGACCAACCAAACGGATCGAGACTGTGTGCGGAAAAAGACCAACCGCCATCATCGGCAAACGCATCATCATCGTCAACAACGATAGAGGCACAGAACTCTGCCAGACATCACCATTGGCATCACCATCAAGAGCATCTGACCCCAAGCTTCGGATGGACTGAAGTTGTGATTGGGATACTCGTACCGATACATACTCTAGAAGACGAAAGAGCTGGGAAGTTGGGAGACGGTCATTGATGACCTACCACCTACATACCCGCACGCCACAGTCGTAGCTCGTTCCATTGGTCACCCACCACCATGTCTTCCACGCAGGAGGTCGGGCCGATATTCGGGGAGGGCCGGGGCCCAGCCCAGGCGATGCTGAGATCGCCGACGGTGCTCATCGTCAGCATCGGCCTTTGGGGGATGAACATCTTCTTCTTCCGCCTCTTCAGGATCAACTACTGCTACGTGCTCAACTACGACCTCATGAAGGAGAAGCAGGAGCTCAAGCAGCAGCTGCTGCAAAGGATGGAACATTCCACCACCGGTTCAGGGTCGGACAAGGAGGTCGCAGATGACGACGATGACGAGTTCCCTGCGGCCGAGGCAGCGCAAGATGAACGATCGTGGGGAGCCATCACGTGGAAGAGGCTCATCCTCTTCTCGGCGCTCCTGCTCTTCATCCTGCACGTCACGACCAACATCTGGATTGACCGGTTCGGACGTGGATCGATCGGCGCCGTCTTCACATTCTACGCCGTCGTGCTCGTCTACATCATCCTGCCGGTGCCGGCCAACCGTTGGCTTCGCCGAGCGGCCATGGTCGTCCTCAGGCGCTCGTACGAGCTCGTCAACCCGCGCTGCTCCTGCTTTTCCTCCGATCCCAAGGGACCGCGTCCCATCCCCTTCATCGATGTATTCTACGCTGATGGCATGTGCTCCCTCTCCAAGGTCTTCTTCGATTGGGGCATGCTCATTCACATGGCATCTCATTACCCGGATCCGGTTCCGCCAGCGGCACACAACATCCTCATCCCGTCCGCGTTCGCAGCAATTCCCTACTGCATCCGGGCGCGGCAATGCCTCATCATGTTCACAGTCGGTCGGATAAAGAACGATCCCAAGCGGTACCAGCACCTTGCCAACACGTGGAAGTACTGCACCAGCATCTTCCCCATCTGCTTCTCGGCCTACCAGCAGACCTTGGATCCGGCTCGCGCAAACACCCTCAACAACTACCTCATCATCCTCCTTGTCGTCAACGCCTCCTACGCTTTGTACTGGGACATCGTCATGGATTGGGGCATGCTGCAAAGCCCCACGGCCTTGGTCCAGGTGGCCTGCACGGGAGGTGCGCTGCCACTGGACTCGCCCGCCGTGACGGCGCCTTCATGGCAGCAGGTCCTCATGCGCCCGCGCCTGCGGTTCGGCTTCATGCTGTCCTTGCTCATCCTGTGTTCCGACACGGTCCTGCGATTCAGCTGGTTGCTCAAGTACGCCGGCATTTTCGTCAACCAACACAACAACTTCCTCCTCACCACGCAATTCCTCGAGGTCTTTCGCCGTGCCATATGGAACCTCCTGCGCGTGGAATGGGAAGACATCAAGCAACGTCGCAAGAAGCTGGAGGACGGTAATTCCGAATCAATGGACGATGCCTCCAGCACGGAGATGCAGACGTTGAAGGACAATGACATTGACAGCAGGACCGCTCAGCAGACTTCGACGCGACTACCGTTGGGATCCAAGGTGTCGGTGGCTTGAAGAATGCAGGTCTGCAAGCCTTCATGGAACGAGTGGATAGTACAGCATCTTCAGATTAGGGTGTTGCGCTTTAGCATGCTCGTGGAACAGTCCTGGTACGAGTATACTAGATGGGAGTGCCATCTTACGTACTCGTGCTGCGATCCGTGCGGATCCTTGTGCAAATGCTCCACACATGTGCCATGGTCACGCTGTAAATTCTAGAAAAAGTGTGCTAGAGTACGTACGAGCAGAATGTTCCACAACAATGCTGGTCTTGTGCGCCTTTATCCGCACCAAGCCCACATACAACACACATCACGCTTCCCGCATGGTCTTGGCCACGAGCTCCAAACCTTCCGCCATGGATTTCTGTCGGTTCTTCATCTGCTTCATAGTGCTCGCCCAGACCTCACCGTGCTTGGGTTCCGCCGCAGCACATCGCGTCTTCACTGCCTCAACCTGATCGTCGCTGCCGTTGTCGCGCTCGAAGTTGTAGTACCGCGCCCAGGCATCTCCGAGGTCGGGATTGAGCGTCACGGCACGTTCGAACCACTTGCGCGCCTTGGAGTACTTGCGTTCCGTGACGAACAGCGACGCCACGGCCGTGATGACGAGCGGATCCTCGGGGCTGCGTTTGATGGCGTCGACGGATTTGGATTTCTGCTCCACGCGCGGTGCCATGGCGATGTTCTCGGCCAGGAGGATTCCTGCCTTGGGGCACTCCTGCAGGGCTCGTGCCATGACGGATTCGGCGAGCTTCGAATTGCCGGTGCGCCGTTCCAATCGGACGGCCTCCAACCACAGCTCGGGGACCTTGGAATTCTTCAATCGAGCGAGCTCCAGCAACGACCGTGCCTTGGTGACGCTCGTTCCGGCCTTGCTGCTGCCATTGTTGCGGGAATCGAACGTGTGCGCCTTTGCTTCCAGTTTGCTGGTCAGGATCCACAGAACATGATTCTTGGGACATTCCTGCAGGCCGACCTCGAGTATCTTGCGGGCATGCTCCAGGCTCTTCTTGTCCTTGGGCATGTCCTCCGACCAGATCTGCGCACCCATCATGTAGAGCTTCGGGAATTTGGGATACTCCGAGATCCCCTGATGGATGAGCTTCAGCGCGGCCTTGAATTTCTTGTTCTCGCGTTCCAACAGGGCAGACTTCATGTACACGCGGTTGGTTGGCGCGTGATCTCTGGCACGGGATAGCAGCACCCTGGCGCGTTCTGTCTCGCCGGTCTCCCACTCCAGCTTGGCGGCCGCGAGCCAGACAGACTCAGAATTGGGATTGACGGCGAAGGCCTTCGTCAGAATATCTCTCGCCTTGTCGACGTTGCCGTTGACCCATTGCTCCTTGGCGCGCAGCAGCCAGAAGATCTCGATGCTTGGCAATCGTTCGCTGGCGGCTGCCAGGATGTCATCGAGGGTCTCCGCCGTGCCGTGCTTACGTTCCAGATCGACGGCCTGCATCCACAGCGAATGCTTGCGTGGCAGTATGCTCAGCGCGTGCGTCAGGATGGCCCGAGCCGTGACGATCGCCCCGCGCGACAGCGACGCCTTGGCATCGTCGGCCCACGTGCGGAAACGATCTTCCTCTTCCACGCCCATGCCGATGGAATGCTTGACGATAGCACCGCTCGTGATGGGTGCGCCCGACGACTCCGCCGCCTCTGCTTCTTGCAGCCACTGCGCCCTGGTGACCACAGTGTCACGCTTGGCAAGGGACTGCATGGCTCTGTCCACCACCTTGTCGACCATGTCGTTGTGATTCTGAGATTCCTCGAGCTTGGCCGCGGCGATCCAAACTGCTCGATCGCCAGGCAAGGCACGGCGTGCCTTGTTGAGCACCTTGCGCGCGTTCTCGTAGCTTTCGAGACGGGCGAGCGCCAACCACATCTCGACGGAATGGGGCACCTTGTCGACGGCAACCGACAGCAATATTTTGGCATTCTCGGCATCCTCAAGATCGATGGCTGCTTTCCACAGCGTGATGGAGGTTGGATTGGCCTCCAGCGCCTTGCGTAACACGGCCTTCTTGGACGTCTCGTTGCTTTCCAGATCGGCAGCCTTGAGGAAGATCTTGACGGAAGTTGGGATTCTGCGCGCTCCTGTGGCGAGGATGGACTTTGCCACCTCCTGCGGATGCAATCGCGCGGCCTCCAGCCACACATCCTCGCTGTCGGGACACACGTTGCAACCCTGCTGTATGACCTTCCTCGCCTGCAGCGTCTTCCCGGCAGCCTCCTCGACACGCGCCGATGCGATCCAACCCGGTGCATGCTTTGGATTTGTGTCACGCACGGACTTGAGCAACAGCCTGGCCTTGTTGATGTCGCCGACCTCCGCCGTGCTGGCGATTTTGGAGCTAGAGAGGCTGGTGAGGTACCCCTGCGGATCCACGACGGTCTGGCCGCCCATGGTATCTGACATCTTATCGAGGCTCATTCCCAGCACCGTCTCACGCGCCGCACCCAAACCGGACATGTTGGTAACGGCCTCGGAGGCGGCTGCGGTGGACGAGACCGACTTGAGGGCGCCGGACGAAGCGTCGAGATTGATGCTGGAGCGCTGCTCCAGGATGGTATCGCTGAGAGGCGTGAAGACGTCCTCCTTTTGCTTCTGCTTGTACCGCAGGCTGTAATCGCCGACGTCCGGGATGCTGGCCCACTGATCTTCGGTGACGCTCGACAGGCCTTCCTTGAGCTCTCGGAACTGGGCGCCGATCTTCGCTCTGGCATCCTTCCCAGCGTCCTCGCTGCTCGTGGCACCGGCCTCCTGCTGACGCTTCCTCTTCTTGCTCATTCGTTCATCGACGGCCGCCCACACCATGTCGGCTTCGTTGTCGTCATCGTCGTACTGTCCCGGCGCGGCGCTCGTCACCGTCGTGGCCGCTGGAGCGCTGTCCCGATTATCGCCGGCCGCACGACGTTGCTGCACGCTGTTGAGGGCTTCGATTCCACCACCTCCGAAGGAGCTGGCACCGCGACCAGCACCTGCCACGTATCCCTTGGGCGCGGCGCCAGCAGGTCCCTGATTCTGCATCTTCTGCGCTTGCATCTTGGCGGCCCTGGCCTCGGCCGCACGGCTGCCACCTTGCGAGCCGCCCGCGGCACCCGCCGCTGGCATCATGCTTCCAAGATCGGATTGCGTCGTGAACCCTGCCGCGCCACGGCCCAAGCCGGGGACGTACCCCTTGGGCGGTCGCTTGCCTGTGCCTCGGAATGACATCGTACTCCTCTGCTCTCTTGAGAGTATGGTATGTCTTCGGCTTGCGAGTGGAGCGTACTTGTAGGACTCTACTCGTATTCTGCTGTCCTTGGCTCTGATCTGATCTGATGTGCAAGCACCACCTGCTTCTCTCCGCACGATTGCTCCTGGATCAATGCCGAAGGGACGATGCTGGGGAGTTGGAGATGCTCCGTGCGGACAGAGAGCCAGGGAGAGGGAGAAGAAGGTTGGTTGGTGATGCCCCAAACCGGCACAGAAAAGTGAGGAGTGGTTGTGGTTGGCTGGTTGTGATTCATGCGAGCAACAAAAGGGATCTTCGACCGTTTTGACCAAAACGACTAAAGCGAACATCGGAATGACGTCCAATTGAATCCGTTTCGAGCAGCTAGGGTCAAGCAAAATCCAATGACGGTTTCAATTTCGCGCATTGGAGGTATAAAGCTGTCCGTGAGGTGATACGCCGTAGGTAGATACTGAGATAAATCACCCTAAAATTGCCTGAAATCCGTATCGCCTCGTTGCAACGGTCACCCAGTGGTGTTATCTCTGTCTCTGTGTGTGTCTGTGTGCGTCTGCAGGAGGTGGTTGGTGCTGGTTGGTGCTGGTTGGTGCGAGATTGAGGTTCTTCTCCTTTTGACGAGTCGAACCTGTTTGATCATGGGACCACCTCTGTGTGTGCTGTTTGTTGTGGTTGTTGTGGTGGTTGTTGTTGTTGTGGTGGTTGTTGCGGTGGTTGTTGTTGTTCCCGTGGCTGTTGCTGCGGTTGTCGTGGTTGACGTCGACGCCACCATCCTCGATCTGCCTTCCAATCGCAGCCGCCGGATGGCGGGGACAGCGACAGCAGAAGCGGCAACTTCCATCAATTTCCGCGCGGTTCAGACAGCGTCCCGCAAAATCCAAAAGCGACCAGCCAACACCCGTTCCAACGGCAGCGACCGCAACACCATTGCCACCATTGCTCTACCAATCCTCAGCGTGAAGCCCATCGGATGATTCTGCGAGCACCAAGGCACTGCATTGGCACGGTCACATTTTACCATTCGTACTCCTCCCACAGGTACACACTCTGCGTTGCACGAAGGAACCCGCAGTCGTCTGTGATACTCGTGCATGCGATACAGCGGGAATGCAAGTAGGCAAACAATCCATCGGGCATTGAAGACGACACGACACAACGCCATAGCGAACAACCAGAACAACACCTGATCCAACTACCCAGCAAGTAAGCGCCGCGCGATAAGGTCCACACTCCAAACAACCACGGTAGGTTCTCCTCATTATCCACAATCACAAGTGGGCTGCGACGACGATGAACCGTAGTCCGCGCGCAAGCAAAATGAATGAACCCGTTTTTGTTATTCTACCATGCTATATACTCTGTGGTACGACCGCTCTACACACAATCCGCAGAGTAGAGTCCACCCTAAACTTTCCGCCGCCGCATCTTCTTCCTCCATCTCATCATTTAATGGATATAAGCGCATACCTATCCCTATTGGGTGGTCTCAGCCTATATCCAGCAGCAATCTGAATCCGAAACCACATCATGATGGGACTGTATTGTGAAACCGCATGGACCGCCTAGGAATTGCTCTACTCTACCAGATTAAGCATGCAAGTCCGCTCGTTCCGTTCTATCGCCCCCCTGTCCGACTCGCCAATCAAACACTTTGCTCACCCGCACCCAATACGATCTCCATTCCTATCCTGCCGCTCCGCGACCATACTCTGTGCTTCTACATATTATCTAATACAATTTTGGAACTTGGAACGAAAGGTGTCATCCATACTGTACATTCGCACAACTGAAATCCAAGGCATCCGTTCCAGTCTGTCTGGTTGATCGCAGAGAGGACTGCACTGCACTGCACTGCGCTGCATTGAATATACTACACGCCGCATACACATAATGCCCAGTATCGCAGGAGACGATGGTGATATCATGGAGGTCGTTTCGGAACCGATGGATTCTGACGCCGACGACAGTGCGATGAGCGAAGCAGACGTTGCTGATATTGCCGACGTCGTGGCCACTGTGGTGGACGACGACGGGGATGAGGATGATGATATTGAAATTGCCAATGGTCACAGCATAGGCGGAATAGACAGTACCGGCGACGACGACGACGACGACGATGCAGAAGATGTTGTCAGTGTTGCGGAAGCGATTGATGACGAGGACGAGGACGACGCAATGGCCAATTCAGTTGCGTCATCCTCCAAATCCGGACCTGCCAAAAAGTCGAAGAAAACGGCGTCCGCCAAAGCTGATATGCCACGGTCCAACGGAACTGTGTCCAAATCATCCGCGGCTTCCTCATCATCATCTTCAAAATCAGGCAGCAGCACATTCAAGGCGAAGAAAAAGGCTGTCAAAAAGAAGCCAAAGCCGGCCTCAGCCACTTCAAGCGGGACAGACATGCACTTCATCCGCGTGTCGAAGGGTCGTGTGGAATCCGCTGTCAAAGCGCGGCAGGCACTCACGCAAAAGGTGACTCGCCTACCGCTCAACATCAAAGACACCTTCAAAGTGCGATCCATGGGACAGCTGCAGCTAGAGCCAGACGATAAAGCCAAGTTCTCAACCTCCAACGCGCTTTACCCCGTCGGCTTTTCCTGCGACCGGATAGAATTCTGTCCGGCGCATGGCCGCAACATCAAGGTGCGATGCACCATCCTGGACGGCACCCGCATCAGCCAGTCCAACAAGACGATATTCGGGGACAAGGCACCGAACATACCGACCGGTCCGATCTTCCGAATCATGTGGGGACCTGGCGTGGACGCCAGCGAGGATAGCGTGGAATTCCCGTACAATCCCTTCGTGGATTCATCACCCATCATGACCGCGGGAACCGTGGACACCGTCGCGCTGGCTCCCACACCAACGTCGTCGTCATCATCAGCAGCAGCATCATCCAGCAAACCATCGAAGCGACTGCCAACTGTCGGAATGAGAGTCAAGACGCGATTCGAGAAGGATCAATACTTTTATGGCGCGATCGTCTCCATCCTCAAAACTTCCGACAGCGACAAGAAAAAGAGCAGCAGCGCCACTGCCAAATCCATGCAGATCGTCATCCAGTACGACGACGGATCGCAAGAGCAAGCGACTTTGCCCGATCCGGACATCAGCTTGGTAATGCCAGGTGAGTTTACTATTCTGCGTGCTTGTACCATATCCGCACATACTGCTTCGAGTATGATACTCCTGTGCTGTAGCATCTTGCATTTGTTCCGCATCGATATCATTTCTGCTTGCTTGGTTGCTTCCCTTTGAAATGCGCTATTTTCATTCGCCACGCGTGCTCCGCCAGCCTGCTCCTATTTCGCATCCACGTATGCACTTTGTGCACCTGCACGCATAAGCGCAACTAACGCCTCCCTTCTCTGCTGTGATCTACCATGCTTTGCCATGCCTTACCCTGCTGGAAAATGTCGGACCCCACCTTGCGTTTCGTTCAACCCCATGCATGCGTGTCGCGATAGGCGCCGGGGATGAGACGGATGAACACGGCAGCGTCCGATTACAGCAGCTAAATGGCAAGAAGGTGACGTCCGTGATTGGCGGCACGCCCATACAGGCGTGGAGCAACATGCTCCTGTATCTGGGACTCGTGGACGATGTCATGGTGTCAATGGCCATGGATGCTTTGCAAGCG
The DNA here is from genome assembly GCA_026770025.1 of Craspedostauros australis. Classification (NCBI taxonomy): domain Eukaryota; phylum Bacillariophyta; class Bacillariophyceae; order Mastogloiales; family Achnanthaceae; genus Craspedostauros; species Craspedostauros australis. The sequence continues at coordinate 1,224,446 of JAMXDE010000010.1, read as the reverse complement.
TCGCGAGCCCAAAGCCTTGCCGATGCCAAGGACAAGGTGGATGCATTCCACTTGAACCGCGAACGTGGCCGCCGAAAGTCCTTCCAAGCAGACGACAATTCATCCGTCAAGTCAACGGAGGATGGTTCGGGAGATGCCGGAAAGGGAGAGAATGGTTCTGACGCGTCCAAGGAGAAGGCACTGAGAGAGCAGGTGGAGAAACTGAAAGCCGAGCTTCGTGAGCTCGAGTGTGCGGGTCGGGAAGTGACGTTAGGCCTTGCGGCGAAACGACAAAGCCTCGTCAGCCCGTACCTGTGCAACCCATTCATCGATTCGGATGTCAGTAGATCACACCAAACCACATGGCTGGGGATTGCTGTTCGCAAGGAGAAAACGAAGATGGGAAGCACGGGCAACAAGAGGAAGGTTGTTGCTGCGACCGATCTGCTGGAACGCAACGACACGTTTTTCCACGAGGATGTGGATGCGCTTGTGGAAGGTCTCCCTGGTAGCGAGTATTGCGGAACGTACGTGTTCCAGGCCGCGAGGATAAGTGGCGCAGCGGCAGTCAATCGCACCTTCATCCACGAGGCCAAGCTGAAGCAGGAACGGGAGCGTGAACGTCAGCTCAAGGCCATCAAGGAGGCCAAGGCGAAGGCGGACCAAGAACGCGAACGCGAACTAAAGCGCAAACGACGAGAAAACGAGCGCGACGAACGCAAGCGGCAGCGCATGGAGGAAGAGGATCAGAAGAAGCGAGCACGAGCTGAGGAGCGCATGCACAGGCTCAAGGTGCAAGTCGATGAACGTCTGTTTCGCGAGGCGTGTTTCCAACGTGAGAAGGTCGTGGCGCTGCTGGCAAAGAGTCTCTCCAAGGAATTCAATCGACGGCGAAAGTCCGCAGAGCTCATGGCTGGCTACAACACATCTGAATTGAAGATCAAGTCACGAGGTCCATCCTTCGCTGGGGATCTACCGCCACTCTCCAAGACTTACAACGAGGACATCTTACGAATTTGGGATCTCATCACGACGTTCGGGAACTTCTTCAAGGAACGTGAATACATCTCCGCGTTGCCCAGCCTCGATTCCCTCCAGTCCATGCTGGACGTCCTCAGCGGTGTTGATGACAAGTCGTCGGCAATGTCCAAGACGAAGGCAATTTCATGCGCAACAGATCTTGCCGTCGCTTTGTGCAGACCGCTCGCGTCGGGAGTGACGAGGACGCTCTTTGCCAGCCTCATCGCTCTCAGTCCGGCATTGCAAAAAGAATTTGGCGCGGCATTTTTCAACGAAGTCGATGGAGCCAAGAAGAAGGAAGGGGACGAGGATGATGCGGAGGAGGAAGAAGAAGAGGATACGCAAGACAAGCCATCTCAGGCCGAGATGCTACTTCCTGTTGACGAGAACACATGGCAGGAGATTGCGCGCCTCGCCTTCCTTGCCGATGCCCTCGGAGAGCTGGGCTACACCAGGCAGGAGCAGGCGCATTTGCTACGTGGGTACAGAAGTGCGGGCCATCCCAATTCCAAGGAGGCGCGAAGAATACGAAGGGTCGAAGAATTCTCGGTCGCCGTCCTCCGGCAGGCACTCGGGGAAGAGCAACAACATCAGCTGCAAGAGAAGCACAAAAACATCGATGATAAGGAAGACAAGGAACAAAAAGATGCTGCAAACGACAAGCAAAAAGAAGCAGCGAAGGAAGACGCGAAGGAGCAAGCCAAGAAAGCGAAACAAACAGCAGCGGAAACAGAAGCAGAAGCAAGAGAAGGACCAAAGAAGCCAGGGGACGGCGGTGCTTGCACGGCTGAGAACGGGGACAACAAATCATACAACATGGCCATCACCGTGGTGCTTCGCACGCCTTCGGCTCCGTCGTGCAATCCATGCGATTGGACGTTCTACCTGCACCATGCCAGGCTTCCAAAAATCGGCAGAAGCACTGCTGCTCTGAAACGACTGCTGAAGTCGTCGTTACAGAGACTTCAACAAGTCAGCGACCTCAGCGACTCCAGCGAAAAAAACGCTGCTTACATCAAAGAAGTCAAGAACATACTGAAGTCGTTGGAAGGAGCGAGCGGTTCCGAAGCATCCGTTGCGAAGTCATCGAAAGCACGGATACTCAAGCTGCTCGACAATGCCACTGGCGAGGTCTATTCCAGAAAGACGATCGGTTCGGTCATCGATCTGGACAATGCCAAGACATCCCCCAACGAAGAGATCGAAGTCGATTCGCCCAAGGGTCATCACAGGTACCGGATGGGACAGTTGCAGTCCCTTGTCCTCACGGGCAGGTCATTCAAGGAGTTCAAGCGCGTCCGTGAAAACTACATGGCCGACGCGCTGAAGCTGAAAGCAGAGATGAAGCGACAGGAGCTCAGGGAGGCAGGCGAGGACATCGACGATGACGACGACGATGACGACGAAGCGGATCAGCAGCACAAGTCAGGCAATGGGAAGAAGAACAGCGACGAAGCCAAGAGCAAGGAAGGCGAGATCAATGGGGAAGAGAAGAAGGATGATAGCAAATCGGCGAACAAAGACAAGGATGGAGATGTGAAGATGGAGGACGTGACGGAGACCGCTAATGGCGGCAGCGCTGACATCGAGGACTATACCGCAGAAAAAGCGAAAGGAAAGGACAAGAAGAAGAAGAAGAACATGGATACTACGGAGACAGAGCCAGGCACGGAGAAGAAGGAAATGAAAGCTGAAAACACTGGCGACGAGAAGGGAAAATCAGAATCGGAATCAAAGGAGAGTACGTCAGCCACCGACGACGACGACGACGACGACAAACCTGACGATGCAATGGATGTCACGAAGCCCGATGTAGACCCCAAGGACGCGGGACCCAAGAAAATCGGAAAGTCCACCGAGTACGACGATTTTTGCGAGGACATCCCAACCGCGCCCGAACTTATTCGCCGTTGCATGGCCGTGCTGCGATCGTTGTGCCAGACAGTGGCAGCCGAACCGTTCATCTACCCCGTGGACCCGCAGAGCAATCCGGGCTACTACGACATGTTGCTGAGACCCATGTGCATGCGCGAGGTCGGCGTCCAGCTCAAGAAGGCAGCGAAGGAAGCCGAGCTGTTCGACTCTGAGGATGAGAAGCACCGTTTCGTGGAAAATGTGGTGCTGGAATTTGGCCGCAACATACGTCTCATCGAAGCCAACTGCCACACGTACGCCAATGCCGGTCCGATGATCATCAGCGCAGGTGGTGAGATGGTTCGAATCTTCGAACGTCTTCTGCTGGATTGGGTACTCGCGCCGGACTCCTCGCGAGTGCAGATGGATCAACTGGATGATGACCTGTGCGTCGAGCCGCACGAAAGCGATCTCGAGTCCACCGTCCTTCTCTGTGATGGCTGCGAAGGCAACTTCAATGTCCAGAGACTGGATCCACCGTTGGAAGATATCCCGCAGGGTGACTGGCATTGCCCGCGCTGCGTGCAAGGACGGTGGTGGGGTGACCTGGATCCTCGGGTCGGACTGGCAATCAAGAAAGACGATGAAGAGGATGTCAAGAATGACTTCTGTATCAAGCGCTGCTTCTTGCATTACCAAGAATCCGGAAGCGGAACCCCATCTCTTCTCTACGAAGTCGAAGCGACGCAGTGCAACGTGACCGAGTTTTGGCCCGTGAAACGTATCGACGAGATGCTTCAAAAGTCTGGCAAACCCGTCCCTCCAATCCAATGCCTGGAAGCTGTGGCAGAGAGCAGCGGGTACGGTGTCGGGGTGGATCGCGGCCTACGAAGCGGTCTGGTCCCACATATCCTCAATCCCAAGGTGTCGGACGCTGCCGCCCAAGTCGCGCTGACGAGCTCGGTCTTCCGAGACTCGATCGCCGCAGCCAGCACCCTTCTTCTCGTCAACCCCACGGAGATGCACGCGTCGGAATGGATCCGCTTGCTCATCCTGCTCGCGATGAAGTGCTCATCGAGCGACGTCATTCAGAACATTGCCACGGAGATGGAAAGCGCGTCTGCTGAAAAGCTATCAAAGTGGAACGCCAGCCAATCGAAAACGATCGACATTGCCAGTATCGTGTCGCCGATCCCTGGTGAAGAATTCGCCGATGAGGCCGAGGAAGTGAAGAAAGAGGAAGAGACAAAATCTTCTGACGGCAAAACATCGGACGAAGCAGCGAACGAGGGGGAAAAGAAGGAATCCGCAGACGATGCCACTGACAGCAGCAGCAACAGCAGCAGCCCATCCGGAGACAAGATGGATATTGATGCTGTAAATGGGGATAGCGGAAAACCAGGCAAGGGCGAGAAGCCACAGCAGGAACGCAGAAAGAGCATCCCCAAGGGCGCTGTTGCAGAGCCCGAAACGAAGGATGAGAAGAAGCCTCCAACTTCAACTGCGGAGAATGGTCCCACAATGACACTGTCCGAGAACGCGGTCGAAGTGGTCGACAGTACGTACTACGAAAAGGCCACCGAAAAGGGCGGGATTGCGCATGTGCAAGCAGAAACGAAGATGAGCGAAGAGGATGAACGTCGAGCAGTTCGAACAGCAGCGCTGAAAGAAAAGTCCAAGCGGCAAAAGGCTCGCGAGGATGGATTCTCAGCCTTCTGCATCAAGAACCAACTGCGATCCACGGTGGCATCGTTCGAACAGGACACGGTGTCGCAGGTCGTGGAATCATCGTTGGCATCAAAGCACGTCGGATTGAGCTTTGCGTCGTCCCGGTGCAGAGGTACGACATGCGACTTTTGCGGTCTGTCAGATACGGCCCTGGGATCGAACCTCGTTCGCGTCCCCAACCAAAAGGAATGGGACGAACTCGTCGTGTTCTCCTCGAGGTCAAGACGGACCAACCTGGTCGCCGACATTTCGAAGGAAATCGAGGGTCAGGTGTCGTTCTCCAACAAGCGGAGGAAGAAGATCTTGAAGCTTTCCATCCGGATTGACGGCGATCTCTTCTGCGACGAGAAGGACGACGAGCTGTTCGAGCAGATCAAGGAGGGCGAAAGTCTTCAGTTCGTCCCGCGAAATTCGAACGGGTTCCAAGATGAGCTTCTTTTTCGGTACGAAGCCAACCTCCCGTTTGTCACCGGGTCTCTGTCGGGTCACGAGTGTTGTGCCATCGCCTGTCACAATGCCAGAAAGATCAAGCTCATTCAGCAACATCAGCGACGTAGCGCCGAGCGCGCAGAACAGGACGCGGCCAAATTGTGCGCGCGGACGCTGGAGATCGGTCGGGATGCGTTGGATCGATCATACTGGAAGTTCAACTCCGACCCAGATTCGCTTTTTGTTTGCATCGAGAACGACGACGGCAAGAGATGCAACGAATGGCACAAGTATTCGGATCCCGAATCCATCGCCAGCGTCATGATCGCGCTCGGGCATGACCCGTTGGTGGACGAGCTGAAAAGGTTGTACAGGCCATCGTACCAGTTGATCCGCGACGGGACTTGGTCAACTAAGCTGCTTAAGCGCAAGTACGACACGAAGGCGTTGCTTACGCACAGCGAGGATATCGCGATGGAAATCGAAGGCGCCGTCGCTCCTTCTGAGGCGAAATCGACTGATGCAATGGACGCGGATTCCGGTGGCGATGACGGTGACGGCGAGAATGATGGTGATGGTGATGAGGAGCAGGAAGAAGAAGAGGAAGGCGATGAAGAAGACGAGAATGAGGAGGAAGAGGAAGAAGAGGAGGAGGATGAGCTGTTCGAAGAGAACGAGCAAGTGCTGGTGGAGTCCACCTGCGGCGAGATGCTGTGGAACGCTACGGTCATCGGGGTGGCGAAGGAGGAAGATTCCACCAAGAACATTCGGTACCGTGTGCGGTACGAAGGGTGGAGCAGCCGGTTTGATGAATGGGTCAACGGTACTCGATTGGTGGAACCCAACGAGAACAACTTGCAGGTACAAGCCGAGATGATGAAGGAGAGGAAGGCGTCCCGCGACGGACTGCCACCCGAGCTCTCACAGATGGAGGCCAGGAAGTACCTGCGCGCTCGTGTTCGGGCACGTGGCAAAGCGCCTCTGCCAAACTTCGCTCGGATTGCTCGCGTCGAAGGCAATGCCACACCCGAGCAGAAGATCCTCGCCACAATGAAGGCGGCCATTCTCGCCATTGAGGCAGCGTTGCCCATCGGATCGGTGGACATCTCACCGACTGGAGAATGGCGTGAAGACATTGCCGTCAAGTGGAGGAAGGAGGTGCAAGACGCAAACGGTGCTTGGAGCCTCATGAGATGCGTCGTGCTGCTTGAGGACGTCATCTCGGAAGACTGGATCAAGCCCATCATTGGCCACGTTCAGAACTGTCTGCCAAGCCACTGGAAGGCTTTGGATGAAGCATCGGTGTCCGCAATCGCGCTGCGTGTCCGAATCTTGGACCGAGCCATCATGTACGGAACTGTCGACATGAAGTAGTCTCCTCTCCTCTCCAGAGTACTTTACTACTCACTGCCACTACCACTACGGAACAAGAGACGAGTAGAGAGACAGAGAGAAAGGATACGGGTTCCAACATCTCGCTAGTACTTTTGCGTTTCGTTTCAATAGTTCTGCCGTGTCTGCTTCAATCATTATCATGTTGCTCGAAGTCATTGAATAGCTCCATGCAACACGAACGATCGAGATCTGGAATGCTCGCTACAGAGCGGCTGCGCACTGCTATCCCATCCCTTGGGCAAATACGACTGCGGACACATGATGGCGGAAACCGAAAGTGCATAGGAGTAGAAGCACACGGCATAACTACTCGTAGATATCATACTGAACTCTTAGACACAAGTCTACCATACATCACGAGAGGTTATATGGTCGAAGAGGCCATGGCCGAGTGCTCGCAAAATGTTCTATCATGCGTACGAGTATCACGGATCAGGCAAGCACGAGGCCCAACGCGGATGCCGCCCGGCTGATCGCCTCGTGCAGATCTCGGATGAGCATCTTGCGCCTTCCCGCCACTGCACCGCCAAGACCCATGGACAAGTTCTCGCTCTTGCACATCGTCGAGAGCCTGTTGAGGAGCCCGCCACACTCGGCGCGAAACTGCTTGCGGGGACCTCTCACCTTGAGGAGTGCACGGAGGATTCGGAATGCTGCCTTGCGAGCGATTTGGGTGACATCCTCGCCTTCGTCGCGAATCAGAGCGTTGACTGGTACGCCGATGGGACCCAGGATGAGGAAGAAGCACTGGATCAGCTGCGACAGTGCGGCGTAGCACAGCGCGCCAGACTCTTTGTCATCGGCATCGCCGTGAGCGACGGCGATCCGCATCACCGCATCTCCAGCAACCAACTTCTCAACGGGCGTCAAGGAGCTCTGATCCGACAGCAGCATCCTTAGGTCGTGATGATCATGCATTGATTCCGGCACGTGCGCGACGATCCAATCCACGCAGTCTTCTTGCATCCCCTGTTTGACGAGGACCGCCACGATGCCGGGTCTTTGCGCAATCTTCGATCGGATGAAGCTCTGTGTCAGGGAGCATCGAATAGGAGGCCCATCGTCACGCGGAACGCTGAGAAGGATGATCAGGCACCGGACCAGCAAGTCATCCCTGGCGGCGATCATTTCCTGCGCGATCGTGAGTGAAGGCGACTTTTGCAGCGTCAGCGTCTCGTTCGTTTCGCAGAGCATCATGAGCACCCTCACGCACAGCCTGCGCAATCCGGATCGGCGCCAAATACGGGTGGAGCATTTGAGCAGCACGATGGGATCTTTCACCAGCAACGAGTACGAGTAGTGACGCAGAGACGATCGCGGGTACTCCAAGAAGACTTTCGCGAGCGCTTCGCACACGGCCTGATCGGATTGAGCCATGCGGCATCTCAGGAACATGCATTCAAGTTGCGAATCGGAAATATCACTGGCGTGATCATCCGACAGCGAAGTCTTGAGTGCTGATGCGAGATGCTTGGCCGTCAACAACTCCCCCGGGAGCTCAGCAGCAGCATCAAAGTACGTCTGCTGCGTCAGGAGCTCCCACCGATCATACTGCTGCACCGAATGTGGACAGATAGACGCGAGGAGGCCTAAGACTTCGTCAGCGAGGATTGCCCATTCGTCGCAACCTCGCAACGACTTGCACGCGTTCACGATGCTGTTGATGGGAAGCATGTGAGGTTCGATGGCGAATGGTGAGCGCGGTTGGTTGCGAAGGACCAGCAGTGCATGGAGCAGCTGCAACAACGCATGGCATGTCTCGATCTGCATTGCCTTCGTCGTGGCTGATTTGGCTTGGCAGGGATTCATGTGATACCAGTAGGTGTCCACATCCAACGGAAGCACCATGGGGACCTTGGTCGCTTCTTCGTTGAACAGGGCGTTGGTTGCCTCAATAGTGAAGGATGTGACTTCTCTGCCGAACGTTGGTTGGAACCATTCCTTTTCGGCTTGTGACATGTCGATGGTCATGGCAGATGATAGAAGATGCTTCAGCACGGGGGAGACACGCTGATGCATCTCTGTTTGCCCATTCGCAGGCTGTTCGAGTTCCCGCCGTGCAATTGACAGCTGCAATGCGAGACAGTCATGGAGACTTCCGTCGGTATCATCTTGCCCTGCTTGCTCAACATTTTGACGCAGCGATGGGAAATCAGATTTCCATAATTCGAACATCGCGTCTGTGTTGCTGACGTTGTGTTGGGGGATCAGTATTTTCACCAACCGCCTGAAAACCAGTAAGCTGATGTCTGGGTACTTGGTGTGGAACAGGCCGAAATAGAGAAATCGTGCACCAGTTGAATGCATCCACAATGCTCGCGATTTGGTGTGAAGTTGCTGCAATGCATCATCCATGATCCTCGTGGCGTTCTCGGTGCTGGTTTTCAAATCCGCTGAGAAGGTGGCGGCAAAGGCGAGAGAGGCACAAGCAAGCACCAACTCGATGAGCCGCGTCGCCTCGCAGTTCAATTTGGTCAAGTGGGCGATGATTCCTTGGAATTTGAGAAGGAAGTCGATTCCAACCATTGGTGGTGCGTAATTCGCACGGTTGTTGCTGCTGCTGCTGCTGTGTGCGTGCAGCGGCTGGCTCCCCACGTGCACCAGCAACAACCCAAACCCTCGAAGCAGGAGCGACAACTCGCCGCGCGATGCTTTGATCTCCGCTCCATCCCCGACGCCATCGGCAATCGCCTGCAGCAGCAACGCGAGAAGGGACTTGACGAGAGCTGAGCTGTCGCTGAGTGTTTTGTGAATGGACGGTTCACTGGTGTCAGTTGTTGACACAGCTTGATCCTGATCCTCGGGATTGTCAGGTGGCGACGGATCGTTTGATTCAACCGCATTGCTGGGCTGTCCGTCGTGACGGTTGGATAGATTGTGAATGGCTGCGGTTGCGACATTGACAGCATTGCCATTCATGGCGGAGAGTTCCAGCCTCAGGGCAAGGAGGGCGCGCCCGTTCGTTTGGTTGACGGCATTCTGGACCATGGAACAGGCGGTTGGCGACAATGAGGCAATAGTTCGCAGAGCGTTGCTGGAGGTGGTCATGATCGTTGTTTCATGAAGACGTTTGGCCTGCGCATGCGCATCCAAGCACCCGCAGATGATGCCACTGATAGAAATGGGCGAATTGGAGACGATCTGCATGAGCAGCTGGTCTATCTGAGGCAGCTCTGTGCGGCACAACGCCATCTTTTCGGATGCATGTACATATGGTGAGAAACGGCGAGAGAGGGGAGGCATTTGGGAAGAATGATCCAACGAGATGACGTTGAATAGAATAGAAATTGGTCGGTGAGAGTCTGGATGGCACATGGCATATGACACACACGTGAACCACAGAGATTGACTCCTCCTTCAAAATCCCAGAATGAAATATCGATAACATGAGCAGTCGTTCACGCGCGAGACCGCACTCATCAAGTAGATTCTTCTGTTGGCGAAGGATTGTGCAACGTACAGCGACGTGTCGTGACCGCAAGATGGGCGCATGATGCAGAAGCGAAGAAATGGTGAACGCAGCATCCGTGCCGTCGCCCGCATCAGCCGAGGATGATTCAGCAAGCACGGAGTCCTCCATCGTGATCGAGTACGATCCATCCTTGTGGGCGCTGATCGAGTCTGCGTTTGCGAGAGCACTGGCCACCAAGCTCGCCAGGTCCGACAGCGTCTTGATGACGATGGACTCCTTGGAATCCTGTGCTTCGCCGCTGTCCGTCCTGGACTCTGAGCGACGCCTCTTGCGCTTGGCGGATGCCTTTTGAGCGCGGCTCTTGCCTTTGTCCGCTTGTGATCCGGCACCCTTCTCGTCGGCGTTGGTCGAATCTTGATTCTCGCCATCGCTTTCACCACCCGTCGATGATGCGTCGTAATCATCGTCATTGTCATGATCATTGTCGTTATCGTTGTAGTCGCCATGGTCGTTGTCTCCTGCGTTGGACCCCGCCGACGGTTGCTTTCCTGCGTCCGTAGAATGCGACTGAACCTTGCCATGGCTGCCACCACTACCACCACCACCACTACCACCGCCACCACCGTCCTGCTCCAACCTCTGCCGCTTGCTCTTGCCCTTCGAGGCGTCCTTCGATGACGATACGGGATTCTTGGCAGCATCCTTGAGCTGCGATGCGTACCAAACGGCGCTGTCCTTGCTGGTCTTGCCTTTGACGCGCGGTAACCGAGATATCCTCTTCGTGACGTGCGGCGCCAGGTAACATGCCACCACCTCCACGGCTTCGGCCTCGGAATGCGTCGCCGCGACCTGTTCCAACGACTCCACAGTGTCCCGCAGCAGCTGCTTGCCGTCGTGCGTGTTCTCGTTCGTGGCGCTGTCGTGCGATCGCGTCGCGGACAGGAGTCGAAGGAGGTATGGAAGCCTCTGTATCTCCTCCGACTCCTTGTGGTTGGAGTCCTGCAAGCCACGATGCACCTCACCCAGCGACAAGTAGTCGTGCAGCGTCAGGCTGGATGTGGTGGCTGTGGCCTCGCTGCCCTCCCCGATCTCGCTCTTGCGTTCGGAAGGCATGTCGATGCGTGTTGATGCGTGTTGGTACGTGTTGATACGTGTATTGTGTATAGAGGAGAGCAGATCACGCCGCGTTATCGGTACATTCTCATCCAGGATGTCGTCCATGAACGAGAATCCATCCCTCGGTTGTCTCCTCTCCGCTGTGTTGATGTGATGGATGTTGCTTTCCGACGATCCCAAACAGAACCGTTGTTGTGGTCGCCATGGTGCAGCGTATCTTCGCAGAAGCAGACGAAAAAACACGAGCTGTCTTTGGGCAGTTCTGTGGTGATGTCTTTTTGCGAATCTTGGGGTTGTGGGTTGTGTTCGTGCGAGTCATTTATCGACTACGACGACCTGATAGTGTCGATCCATGCGAACGAAATATCGCGGAAACGAGATCGAATCGTGTTCGTGTGCCAATGATGGAGGATAGCGAGACGGCCGACCCTCGCCAAAACATCGCCACAAGGAACAAAATAATGGGTTTACACGAGCGAAGGGAAATAGGCGAGGTTGATGTCTGTTGGGATCATTCGTCAAAAGTTTGGGCGACGTCGCCATCGCGATTGTTGGACCATTTTGGGTCAGCCACACGCAGTTCCATCCAATCCAATCCAATCCAGTTCAATCGAACTGAACTGAACAGACTTGTTCCAAGAGACAACAAAGAGGGTCGTAAGAGTGAACAAGTGAGCAAGGGTCAGAAAGACCAAAGTCAGAGTTACAATACGATTGTTCGCACGACTCTGTTGGAGTGCAAAAGTGTGCAGGGTTGATCATCGAAAAGTCAGAAGATCGATCGATTGACTGGTCCACGGGAGTGAGATTCAGGGCAAGCGATCAACTGTTGTCATCATGAACACCGACTCAGAGAACGGCAGCAACAGCAAGGAGGAAGCGACGAAGAGCGACGACCCTGTGGATGCCAAGGTCGATGACGGAGCTGCTGGTGGTGGTCCATTAAAGCAGACAACTGAAACCAGCAACAAGGATATCGGCAACAACGACACCGGCAACATGAATGAGGATGATCAGAAGAACGATGTTCCGCGTCAGATAGACGATGAGGATGAGGACGACTATGACACGGCAACCGAAACCGTCTCGAGCTTGCCGCCCATGATGATCAAGAGCACCAACCTGAAGGAGCAGGAGGAAGTGTCGGACATTGCCTCCAGCGCGTTCGGAGGTGCAGCCTCCGAGACGGCCAGGGTTGCGGCCGCGAGCGATGTTCTGCTGTCGCGATTTGCATCGTTGCGCGTCAACGCCAGCAACAGCGGCGACGCAGCGCTACGATCCATGGTGCCCGACATCGCGGAAGAACCCGGGGTGTCCTCGTCGCAATCGAATCTATCGAAGACATCACGCGTTGCCAATCGTCTTTTGGCCAATCGACGGAGCAGCGGCATGTCTCTGGATGGGAGCTCGCCGACCGCAGGCAGCTTTGGCAAAGTCGAGGATTTCGAGACCCGGTCCTTGGCGCCGGATCGTACGAAGGCCAGCTCCATCTGGAAGCCTCAGATGCCCACCTCGCCGCAGCCATCCACCGATGGGGATCAGCCCAATGAAAACGAGGAAAAGAATGATGCTGATGGTGCCGCAATTGCACCAGCAACAGCAAGCCAGACTGGCAGCACCTACGGCAGCACATATGGCAACAACATGAACAACAATGGCGACGATACCAATAGCAACGCCAACGCCAATGGGAGCGTGATTGGCAGCCCCAACGCCAGCGTCGTCTCCGCCAGCGGAAGTGCCGTGACATCCACGACGATGGCTTCATCCACCGCGTTGCGATCTCTGCGAAGGCTCAGAGGCAACAGGCAGCGCACTCCCGGCGGAGCCGCTGCGAAGCTCGTCGGGAGGGTTCCGGTCGACGATGCCGAAGCCAGCCAGGCCTCCTCCGCTGTGCTGGATGACCACGAGCCGGCAGTGGTCGAGGCCCCCATCAGCGAGCTGGATGCCCTGCGACAAAAGGCGAAGGACGAGTTCTCCGTGGGCACGTCCACCAACCGGCGCTACCACCAGCCGACGGCCGAACAAAGGGAGGCCGAGGCGGAGCATTCCGAAAAGGCCGCGAGCGAGGTCAGCGTGCCCAGCATCCTCAATCGCAGCGAGGTCTTCCACCACAACGCCACGGCCGCCGTGCTCTCGCTCCTCAACTCCAGGAGCAAGACGGCAGTCGGAGGCAGCGCTGCCAACAGCATGGCCGGGGACGGCCAGTCCGTGCGCACGACACCACGTGCCAACGTCTCCGGCAACGGGGACCTGTTTGCGTCGGATTCTCACACCACGATGCACACCGAGCCCCTCAGCGCCTTCCAGCCACCCAAGAGATCGGACGATGACGACGCCTACAGCGTGCGCAGCAGCCTCACCATCGGCACCTCCGCCATGTCCACGGTGCGCAACCAGCATGCCGCTCCCAGAGGTCCCATCGAGAAGCCGCTCATCAGCACCACGACGGAGCAGCGCGTCGAGGCCATGGCCATGAAGATGAAGGATCCCTCCAAGACGCTCACAGACTTGCTCGCTGCCATCGCGTCGCCGGAGGATGGCAAATTGACACGTGGCTACATGGTGCGCCGCAAGAACGCCTGCGGAGCCTTGCAGGTCCTCACCGCCAAGGCGCAGAAGCGCATCTCCATCTGCTGGACGGTGGGCGTCCTGCCGGCCCTCACGTCGGTCCTCAACGACGACCTCGAGATCCCCGAGACCGACAAGCCCACGCGCAACGAGTACGTCGAGGCCCGCAAGCGTGCCATCGCCTCCCTCCTCAACCTCTCCACGCCCAAGGAGAACCGACTGCCGCTGTTCCATTCCCCAGGCCTCGTTCCGGCGCTCGTGGGCACCATCGAGAACGACGACCAGGAATCGTGCCGCGGATCGTGCGCCGTGCTGGCCTACCTCGCCAAGACCGTCGACAACCGTTTGCTCATGGTGCAGGTGCCGGGTCTCATCAAGGCCATCACTTGCGTCATCCAGCCGCCGCGTCGTGACATCATGATCGTCGACCGCAATCACAGACGCGGTGCTTCCGGCAGGGCCAGGGCCACTAGTCACGGTCAATCGTCCACTTGGAGCGACGATGAAAGCACCCTGCTGTCGTCCGATACGTACGGAGACCAAGAGAAGGACAGCCCCAGCGCCACGCTTTCCATGATGTCAACCTACGCCGAAAGCAAGGCCAGCGACAGTGACAGCGACAGCGAGATGGACAAGGCCCTCTCCTTCTCCGAGCAGGGCGGCGTGGACGAAACCATCCGCGACATGGTCAAGCGTTATGAAAACGACCCCAACGTCTTTCTCCGTGGTGCACGCACCAACGTCTTCGCCCTGCTGAGCCACCTCGTCAAGGAGAAGGACAACGCGTACCACCTCACGCGACACCTCTGCCTTGTCGAGGCGCTGGTCCAGATCTCCAAGCTCCATGGCGGCGACTCCCACACCCTCGCCATCCGTCTCCTCGCGCATCTCACGCGGCACCGTGCCAATTCCAAGGAGATCGTGTTCAATCTCAAGAGCGTCGTCCCGGTCTTCGTCAACGCCACCTTCTCCAACTCGGATGACAGCCGCAAGTACGCCTGCTTCGCCCTGCAGAATCTCACGCAGGACAAGCCGTGCCGACAGGAGCTCGCCGTCATCCCCAACCTCCTGACAGCTCTGTGCGTGAGAGCTCGTCAATCGCTGGATCCCGAGGAACGTCTGGCCGCGATCCACGCCCTCAAGAACCTCACGGATGAACCCGCCAACCTCATCCCCATGACCAACACGCCGGAATGCTTCGCCACCCTCATGCAGATCGCGCATGCCAGTGACGACAGCATCACCGAGATGATGCAGTACCTGGGCTGCGACGCTCTGGCCACGCTCAGCCATTGGTTCCGATCCATCGCCACGAGCGGACAGCGCATCGAGGCCATGAAGACCAACGTGACGCCGTCGAAGGATCTCTTCGTCCCGACCCTCAACATCATCACATACGAGCAATGGGAGTAACCGGAACAGTAGCATAACTCTCCTTCCAGAGAGAGAGAGAGAGAGTAGTAGTAAATGTAGAGCAACTAACTTAACTCATATTTGATCAAGTTGATGACACCATGAGCAAGAGCTTCATGTACATCGAGTAGGTTTCGATGGTGCAACGCATTTTTTTCTTGCGGACTTCTGTGTGCTGCGCTGTGGATGAAGATAGAAGATGATTGTCGTCCGAACAAGAAGCAAACTAACTGACACGTATTGGTATGAATCGACAGTGTCGTGCATCCACATGCGCTACAAGTAGTGCTGAGGAAGAGGACTTGTGAAGAATTCTTCATCTCGGGAAACTACGTAAATGTCATCAGTGTTGTTGTCAGGTTTGAGAGCTATGTTATGTTATGTCGTGTTATGTTTATGGATCGTATCGTATTTGGATTTTACTTGTTTCGGTTATTATTTATTACACACAGATATACCTTGTAGGTGGAGCTAACTTGAGTGCTTGTGGCAGCACCTCAGTGCTGCACTTGTGCACCGCTCTTTGATTTGGAGGCAATTCCGTCCTTCGCTCTGGAATAACTCATGCCATCCCATGCCATCTTGTGCACCATGTACCATGTATCATGCACCATGTATCATGCACCATGTACCACCAATGCACCTTTGGGAGGGCCGGGCTTCTGTCTAATCCCATCGCTTCCATCCAGCGGAGACGTAAGATGGCAGTGGGACCTGCTGAACTTCTTCTGGGACAGATCCTGCACCGGCCAACGTCTGCAGCCAAAGGCCCAAGGTGGCCAACGCGTCGCAGGCCATGAGACGAATGTCAGATTCAGTCTCCTGGTTGTGGGCGACGTGGACCAGCGTGGCGACGACGTTCTTCGTGTTGGTCAACGGGACGACGGCACCTGGCTCGGTCGTGAGGTTGTACAAGGTCGCCACGGCCGCGAACTTTTCGACGCTCTGATTGCGCATCGCGCTGACGCTAAGGAGGTTGAGGACGGTGGCGTTGGCAAGCACGGTCTTGCCTGCTGCATCGGAAGAGAGGTTTTGCAACGAACGCAACGACCATGCACGGTCGGCCTGGATCTTAACCCTGCCGCCCTTCACGAGGGCGTCGACGAGGCCTGGGAAGCGTGCGAGACGTCCGTTGTTGGAGGGGAAGCGCGTGAGGTTGCAGATGGTCTCGAGGCACTTGGTGTGCATTGGGTTGTCGTATTCCTTCGACACGTGGACCAGCGTTGCGATCAGCACGTCGCTGCGGGTCAGGATGGTGGAGACGCTGCAGTGCTTGGAGAGGTGGAGCATAGCGGCGCAGGCGCTGAGACGACCGCGCTTGGCCATCTCTTCCGTTTGCGCCATCTTGGACTGCCTGATGGAATCCACCCGCTGCACGGCCGGCATGCTGTTCACTTCGGCGATGGATCGTGCTGAGAAGTTCTCCGACGACGAGGAAGATGATGATGAATTGGATGAGTACGATTTCGACAACTGACTGCCATCTTCGTCTTCGGAATCTTCATCGTCCGAGAAGAATGCCTCGACGTCGACATCGACGTTCCCGTTCACTTCGATGTATTGGCGGAAATTGAAGTTCTCGTCGCTCAGGATGCGGGCCAAGACATCAATGACGCCCTTGGCGCGACCCATGGGTCCACGACATGCTGGCGTCTTGGCGATCATGGCGAAGACGGAGCACGCGGCTGAGCGTGCCTCGCCTCGGTCCTCCATGATGCACTTCAGGAGACACTCGGTGAGGCCCTCGTGCATGAGAACGATTCCGCGATTGTCTTTTGGTTCCGAGACGTTCAGAACGCTGAGCACGGCTCTGGATCTGGCATCCAGCGCGATGTCGAAATCCTCCTGGCAGAGGTTGGCGTTGATGGCGAAGACGAGGGCATCGAGGAAGCCGGCCGTGCGAACCAACGTGAGCTTGTTCTTGGCCTTGGTGGTGAGGACCATCAATGCACCGCATGCGTTGGAACGGCGCGTGATGGAATCACCGTGGATGGCATCCATGAGGTGCTTTAGGTCAGCCTTGGGCTTCGCCAGGTGGAGGGTGAACTCAGGGTCTGGAAGTTCATGCTTTCGGATGATCTCCTGCGAAGGGCGCGTCGTCTTCAGCAGCGGCGGTACGGGGTACCGTTGCCGGAAGCGCACCTTCTTTGGGCGTCCCGATGATTTCGATGACTTGCTGGGTGAGGCTTTCGACTTGCCACGCCCGCTGTCTCGGTTGTTCGAATGAGGCCGCATCTTGCGAGATGGGGACAGAGGCGGCGTCTCCTTCGTGACTCCAGAAGTTGGTGGAATGCTATCGCTGTTGTCTTTGGCCTCTGTCGAAGTCTCTGCCGATGGCTCGGATGGCGGGTCAACAGAGTTTTGCGCACCGGATGGGTCGCTTGGCTGTGCAGCTTCTGGTGCTGTCTCAGTTGGCGTTTCCGTCTCCGTCTCAGTAGCAGCGGCAACAGGTGACTGGACTTTGGTACCTACATCCCTGATGCTCTTGATGTCATCCAGGACCTCTTCTGGCTTGCTTGTTTCGGTGCGGGGCGGTGGTGGTGGCGGCGGCGGTGGTGGCGCTTGCTCCTGTTCGGATGCTTGCTTTACAACTGCAGGAGGATCGTCCTTTGCCTGTTCCTGCTCTTGTGGCTGTGCGGACTCTTCACTGTCTGCGCTTGATTTGCTGCTTCCTGCAACAACCGACACCTTGGCTTCGGAACTTTCGTCATCGCTGATGCCGGAGAAGATGTCATCATCACCTCCGACCGCTTCGGTGGTGCGTTCGTCCATTGGAATCTCACGTTCTGGTGCCGGCGTGTCTGCACTTCGTAACTGCTTCTTCGCCCATGATGGAGCGGAGTCGCGGCTTGAAGGTCCAACTTGGTTGTCCTCCTTCTTCGCCCATGACGGAGCGGATTTGGTACGTGAGGGTCCAAAGTTATCGTCCTCTTTCTTCGCCCATGATGGACGCGAGGGTCCAAGTTGGCTGCCCTCTTTCTTCGCCCATGATGGAGCGGAGTTGCTCTTTGAGGACACGAGTTGGCTGCCCTCCTTCTTCGCCCATGATGGACGTGAGGGTCCAATTTGGTTGTCCTCGTCCTCGTCCTTCGCCAATGATGAAGCGGAGTTACTGCTTGAGGGACCAAGTTGGTTGTCTTCCTTCTTTTCCAATGATGGAGTGGAGTCGCTGCGTGAGGGTCCAAGTTGGTTGTCTTCTTTCTTGGCCCATGATGGACGTGAGGGTCCAAGTTGGTTACCCTCCTTCTTCGCCCATGATGGACGTGAGGGTCCAAGTTGGCTGTCCTCGTCGTCCTCTTTCTCCTCCTTCGCCAATGATGAAGCGGAGTCGCTACTTGAGGGTCCAATCTGGTCGTCGTCCTCTTTCTCCTCATTCGCCAACGATGAAGCAGAGTCGCTACTTGAGGCTCCAAAGTGTTCGTCCTCCTCCTCCTCCTTCGCCGATGACGAAGCGGAGTCACTGCTTGAGGGTCCAAAATGGCTGTCCTCCTTCTTTGCCCATGATGAAGCAGAGTCACTGCTTGAGGGTCCAAAGTGATCGTCCTCCTTCTTCTCCTCTTCGACCTCGAATCGAGAACGCAGCGATGCCACTACAGTGGATTGTGAAGTAGTCGGGCCGCTCTGGACGGGCGTTGCGTCCACATCCTCTGACACAGTGCTGAGTTCGGTGTCGGAGGGTTCCTCCGGCTCCTCCTTCTCGGATTGAGACGAGTCGTTCATGGTCTGTTCTACGATGCCTGTGATGTCTCCTACCGAAGTGGCATCGAAGAAGCTGAAGCGCGTTTGAGTGTTTTTGCTGCCGGTGAATTGCTGCGACCCATCCATGTCGTTGTTGCTGACAGCGCTCGGAACCACGTCTTCCTCTTTCTGGTCACGTTGCTTGGATGCTGCTGCAATAGCTTCCACATCAATGATCTGTGGATTGGCTTCGAGCTGGATCGGACGATCGGGACCTCCAACGGGTGGGGTTTCACGACCTGCTGAACTCACGTCAACCTCGTCATGAGGTCCTGTTGCTGCAGCGGCATCGACTTCCGTGAGGTTGATGATTTTGGAAGCATCAGCAGCAGTCGTAGTAGTATCGATAGTGGCATCAGAAGCATCAGCATCTTCGTTGGTCTTGGAGGTTGTGGTTGTGGTGGAGGCCTGACGTGGCTTCCCAGCGGACGCAGGAATGACTGGATCGCTGTCATCCTTCTTCTCTTCACTGGAGGCCCCTGTGTCGGGCGTCGCTGCCTTCTTCGCTGCCATGACAGGGATGCCGGTCTGACGGTACTTGCTGGGCACGCTGTTGTTCTTGGGTGGATTCCAACGACTCGCATTGAGCTTGCGCGAGCTGGTCGATGGAGAACCTGATTTTGGAGTCGTCAGCTTGGTGCTCCATAGTGCAGCAAGCGAGGACACGCTGCGCTTGGACGATGGTTTCTTCGTGGAGGGAGGCGTCTCCGTGGCCAGGGAGGGTGCTGCGGCTTGGAATGGCTTCCTGGCCGCCGTGAGCTTGGACTTTGTTTCGAACATGGAGATGCCGCGCAGGACATTCTTGGATGCGCTCGAGGTCTGACTGCGTGTGTCATCGTTGTCGTCAGCATCGATATCGTCGCTGGATTTGTCGTTGCTGCTGCTGGGACTGACGCCGGCGCTGTCAGCAACGAGGCCAAGGTTACGTGCCCTGTCCGCCACGCTAGGTGTCCTTGGAGGCAGCCTGCTGGACAAAGTGTTGCTGGAAATGGAGATGTCAGGTTCTTCACCGACCATGGCAGCTGGCTCCTCATCTGGTGATGATTCATTCATTTCATCGGTCGGCGAGTTATCGATCTCATCGAAGGTTTGGGTCTGTTCTGCAGATATTTCGGTGATGCCTGCAGCATCGACATCCGTATTGGCATTTGCGTTATCAGCACGCTTACCCTTACTTGCCGCTTTCGGAGCTCGCTTCGCACCACTGGTCCCAACCTTGCCAGTGCGACCATCTTCATCGTCAGCACCGAACTCATCACCGATCTCGCCCATGGCTGCTTCCAGGTCATCAACCTCCCCATCGCCGCTCGTTCTGGTGGGTGTGGTTTTGAGACCAGCCTCGGTGTCGGCACCGTCCTTGGTGCTTGCGTTGGAATCATCCGAGGCCTCGGTTTCTTTGACGCTGGGTTGTGCCTGCTCATCAGCCGGCGATGCGGCATCGAGCGTGGTCTCGGTTGCTGCGGGTTCGTCCACTGCGGATGGAGTCCCATCGTCTGCTGCCGACACGCTGAGCATGAGCTGCATGTCCTTGTCAATGACGGAGGAAGACGGAGGACTGTTTGCGCCATCGTCTGACGATGCTTGCGGCGCCGCTTCATCTTTGGTGCTCTGCTCCTTCTCGGCAGCTTCGCGCGCTGCCGCGATCTCGCGTTCGACGCGTCGCACGACGGCGTCGCCGGAATTGACGCTCGCGATGCTGAACGTGTTGGAGATGCCGGGTGGATCGTCCTCGAGGTCGACGCTGACTTGGAAGTCCAGGTCGCTCCTCATGGTGCTGCTGGTCGTGACGATCTCCTGCTGCTCGTCTGGAGCGTCGCTGCCATCGGACGAAGAGGAGGAGCTGGGGGCCAGCAGGGTGTCCAAGGCGGCCTGAGACGAGGCGTCGTCGGTGACATCGCCCGGGCCCTTGGCTGCACCGGCACGTGCGCGTGAAGATTCCATGGCTGCCACAGCGGCTGCGACCGTATTGGGCCGGACACCTGCCCGCACGAGGGAGCCACCCGCGAAGAATCCCTTTCCTGCCATTGTGTCTGTTGCTGGCGCGTTTGTTGACGTTGACGTTGCTGTTGATGCGGACGTTGATGCTGATGTTGATGCCGCGATGGCTGGAGTTGCACTTGATTTACCTGGCGTTGTGAACGCTGGTATTGCCGTTGGTGAGGCTGTGCTGGCGACGCTGCTTGCACCCTGTCCCATGGAGTGAGGTGAGGGCGGTGGACGCGATGACAGCGGCGAGAATAATGACGCTGATGATGACAGTCCAGGGATCTTGGACTTTGCCACCGTGGTTCGGGGGCTTGATGCGAGGGTGCCGTCGGTGTTGTTGAGGCCGTCCGCTCTGCGACGATGCAGCCGGGGACTGACGCCTGTGGTTGATGCCTGGCGGGCTCTGCGAAGCGCGTTGTGCACCAGTGAGCTGATCTCCTCCTCCGACATGAGCCTCACCTTGCTGTCATCCATCACACGCGAACGTCTGCTGTTGGTTACGCTCGGTAGGGAGATCGACGAATATTGGGCTGCGGAAACAAATGAGGATCCTGCGCTGCACCCACCTTCGCTCACGGCATCTGACCGGTCCATCATGTTGGAGGCGAGGTTTGCGTTCGTTTCCGTTGCATGCTTCACCGCCTGCTCTGTGTCGACCGAGAGGCTGGTGCTCAGGCCCGACGCCATGATTCGTGCAGGATGTCGCAAAGAGTGCCGTTCACGGTGGCCGACCCAACGAGATAGTCCTCAACAGATTTTTTATGCGTTTCTCACAAATTTACACCCTCCGCCAAACTTGTGGATCGACGAATTCTTGTGTCGGATTGGGAAAGATTTTGCTCTTCTGTTGCAACCACTCGCAAGACCTTGTTTACAACTCGTGGAACCAATGCGACGTGACGATCGGTGGCCGTCGCAGTCGTCTTCTTCTCGTTGGATCTTGTAAGCCTGCGTCTTGACGGAGGAAACGACAGGGATTGGTGCGATGTGGTTGATCACAAAACTTTTGGACCTGCCTCACACAAGAGTTGGAAATTATTGGATGATCGCAACGAACAACCTCGTTCCACCTCACGTCCTTTCGTTCTTTCCTCCTTTTCCTTTTCTCGCTCTGTGTTCAATCAACCTCCAACACCGTCGTTGTCGTTGTCGTCGAAGAGACTGCTGATTGTAGTCGTATAATGGTATTGCAGGTTCGTTCGGTCGTTTCTTCGTTCGCTCGTTCCGCTCCAACCAACCGCTCACACGCAGCTGTGCGTATTATCGCCTCCAACACAACACCACAAGTAAAAAATGAGTGATGGGATCAGCGATGGTGTGACATGCTGCGACACGACTGCGATACACAATCGCCTTTTCATACGTGTGTGAGACATCCAACAGTGATCGCAACAGCCCTCATTGGGACCATGCTAACCGATGTCCTGGTGTCACATAAGTTATATTAATGCTTGTATACATACATAAACCATCCTCAACACGAAGCGTGTTTGACGCAAACGAGGAGAAGCCGTCTGACCAGCCACCGAGTCCATGACCAGTTGGACCATGTCATCGAATCCTTTTCTTGGGACCACACGAACCGCCCGAATCGGATCGATCTTTCGACACGCGATAGATTCGATTTCCAGTCGTCAAACAGACACCCATCAACACGAGAACTCCCGTGCGTGGAAACTCGTGTGACGATGGAGGTTCTCGTTCCACCTCCGACAGGTGGTGCCGATTGACACCAGCCATCCCCCACCGTCGCCTTCCTCTTCCTCCTTGGGCAACTCGCAGCCACAATCACAATCCGCAACACCGGATAGGAACAACCCGCCCACCCTCAAACCAACCAATCACTTCAGTACGATATATCAATAGGATGCGATTCACCATGACCTCTATGATGACTCTGATGGCCGCCTCCCGCCAGGTCGGTGCCTTCACCTCGCTGATGGCCACCCGCAGCGTCCTGCCACGCGCCGTGACCGCCCGATTCATGTCGGAGAGCGGCGACGGCCCCATGCCGCACGGCGACGACAAGATGCCGTTCTACGCCCTCGGAACCAACCTCGCCATGCAGGTCGGCGGACAGGGAAACTTCAAGACCCTGCTGGAGGAGGACGAGCTCGAGGTCGTGCTCGAGGCCTTCTGCGAGAACCTGCGCGGCACCAACATCCAGGAGCCACGCGTCGTCCTCACGCAGTACGGACAGGAGCTCAACAAGATCCTGCAGGAACGCACCAGCAAGATCGTCGAGCGAGTCAAGAAGGACGGCGAAGACTTCATCCAGAACTTCCTCGACTGCAACGACGATGCCATCAAGACCGACTCCGGGATCGTGTACTACTCCATGACCGAGGGTGAGGGCAAGTCCCCAACCCTGCAGGACAACGTAGAGGTGCACTACCACGGAACCTTGACCGATGGAACCGTCTTCGATTCCTCCGTCGACAGAGGCCAGACCATCACCTTCCCGCTCGGTGGAGTCATCAAGGGATGGCAGGAGGGACTGCAGCTCATGAAGGAGGGCGGCAAGGCGACCCTCGTCATCCCATCCGACTTGGCCTACGGCGAAGCTGGAAGTGGTGAGACTATCCCACCAGGCGCCACCCTCAAGTTCGAGGTTGAGCTCTTCAAGGTTGGCGCTTAGAACATATACGTACGTATGGTGAACACTCGGTGCGAGTAGCGTCCGTGGTCTTGTTTTTGGCGGTCAGCAACGGAACGAGAGTTTCAAGGCACACGCACAACAGAAATGGTTCAACTCCACACACTCGCACACGCACGCACTCCATTCGAGCACGCTTCCTACAACTAATGAGAACAATAACGCTATCTTCACTGAACGGTGAAACTGGAAGAATCACATACGAGTACCATACTCCTCAACATTATGTACATACGAGTACGATGGTGGTCGCGAGGATGGGTATGATTGTTGGAGTAAAGATTCATGCTTTGCGCAGTTTATGGAGTTCCGTCGGGATGGTCCGATTTGCTTTTGCCTCGATGTGACGTGTGTTGGTTTGAGTTGGGTTGGCATCATGTGAATGCGTCTTGCTCCTCTACCTCCTCTTTTGGTCGTCAATGCGTGTTGCAAACACACCATACCAATATTGTATTCTGCGTATTGGTCGCGCATGGTATGACGAGAATGAGTGCTGCGCAAGCTCGACTATGGTGCTGTTACACCGTGTTGTCATGGAGTGTTGCAGAATTGAGATCATCTTCCTTGCCTTTTGCTTGCGGCGACCCTCTCTCCATCCTGGAATTTTGACAAGCGATCGGGATGCCAGTTCATGGTTTGTATGGTATGTACACGTGGCACAGTGGAAGCAACGCGACGCACGCTCCTGTGCAATGCCATGCCTTCGTGTCTCTGAGCACTCCAATCGTCACCACATTCTCGTCGGCATGCTTGCTCTTGCATTCCAAAATAGCATTGCGCTGATGCGGCTTCTCGCCACAGTCACAATCTCTGCCACCAGGATGCAATCGCTACTGATCTCCCTGCTCCCCATCATCGATCAGTCCCAGATAGTTGTCCTTGATCGTCCCGATCGCTGTGATATTGCCCTGCTCCACCGTCCGTCCCTTGATCTTCAACCGCACGCCGCAGCCTGAATTTATCACCACCTCCTTGTCGTCGCTGATCCACGCATCCTTGTCGCCATCAAAGCCGTTGAACATATCCTCCGGCATGGAATGCTTCGACACGAAGATGCGCAACGGACCCACGAAGGCGAAGAAGCCCAGCGGGTTGCACTGCGACACCGTGGCATCCAGCACCTCGTTGATGAACGGCCGTAACAGCAACGCCGTGTACTTGACGGTGAAGACGACATCGCCGGAGTCGTACTCGATGATGCCGGATTTGATCTGATTTTCGGGAACCTCAATGACATTGACGACGTATCCGTAATTGGCCAGCGCCAATCCCTCCACCTCTTCCTTCAGCAATCGCACGATGGTGGTCTTGAGCTTCGGACCGAAGTGCACGGGCTGCAGCACGATCTCGTGCTCCAGCGTGTTGACGTAGAACATAGTGTATTCTCGTGCGGTTGTGAATGTGAATGTGGCTGTGACTATGAATGGTGATGAGTATGTGCCTTGGTGGTCGGACGTATGAGTAGCAGCTGATTGATGGTTTCAGTTGGGTCGCTCTTTGTCGCTCTTTGTCACTCTTTGCCACTCTGTGTTGCTCTACTTGTCTTGCTCGCTTCTGTCGCCTTCGCTCTCTTTGTATGTTCCGATGACGACTATGCCTGTATCTATGCCTGTGTTTGTGCCTCGACTATTGTTGCTGCTGTCAGTAATGCTTCTTCTCTGGAGAGCTCGTATCATGCTCGATGTACTTCTGCACGTCATTCGATTGTCACTTGGAAGATGTCGAACCAGGGCGGTCGTTGGAGAGCGATGGTCGTTGTTGTTGTGTTTCATGTTGGCGTTTCGGTCAAACTGTAAAATACCGACGACGGACGGACGACACCACACAAAGCAACAGCAAAATCCAAAACAGAAAGATCCCAAACAACGACCATCGCGACACTCGCAATTCCCACAATCATGAAGGATCGCGAAGAGGTCCATCACAATCGCAGATCATGGACACACCAAGAAGAGCTCGACCATGACCTTGATCGCAACAGGGACGATGGTATCACATTGAAATGCACCGAACATGCTTCATGCAGGATGAATGGAGCAGGTCGCCTGGCGCGCTTCGTCAAGCCGCGAGCAACAACAGCAACAGGAAGAGGAAGAGGATGGCCTGTGACGACACCGTTCTCTTCGCACCGTCATTATGGCCATGACGAAACCGAACAACCCAAGCTCCGCCTCTTGTCAACCCAGAAGCTCCACAGCAACTGGCACGCTGAATGAGACACCTACGAGTAAAGGTACGTACTTGCGCGATGATCAAACGACGACAAGGACAATACGCATTTCTTGCGTTGAATTCCATGTGCCGCGGAAATACAAAATGGAGACGCCATATCATGCACCATCAAATGAACGCCGTTCCCTATGATTCAAACTGACACTCGAGAGGTCTCCGTCTGCGTAATTGTGGGAAGAAAGGCTCACGCGGTGCCAGAAGTCGATCTCTTCTTCGGAAAAGATCGTGCTTCTGCGCAACGGTCAGTTTCTTGCTTCTTGCTTTTGTGCGGATGGGATCCAGCGCCACCGTTGGATCAGGTCCCTATAGGTTGGGACGCTTACTGGTTCAGCATCGACGCTGGATGGATGGGCACATGGATCTTCGCTTCTGTCGTCCTGCTTGTCTCCTTCACGGGGTTCAGATGGGACAACAGACAGAAGCAAGAGACGAGTGCCAATTTGGCTGATGTATTGCTATGATTATGAGATATGAGGGATACGGTCGTTCCCAGGGATCGTGGATGGCCTTGTTTCCATGCTTGACGTCTGCATCACAAATATCAGATGACGTGCTCCACCGCAGATGTATCGTACGTACATTCCATTCCGTCCTAACCAGTCCTTCGACCCGATGCAACATGCCACGCGACTTCCAAACTCTCTTTTCTTCGCCACCTGGCTGCTCGTTCTCGTACGAGGTGCAAATCGTAGTTGATACACCAACGATAACACTACTTGTGGAGTTTTGGCCCCTTGTTGCCACTGGTTTGCTTGCTTTTGAGAGAAACGGCGATATAATATTTAAAGTTATTTCGTGTTTGCTCTTGCTGATCTGTCTTCTACGTCACAGGGAACGGATTCCACGTCACCAGGGGAGCAGCCGACCACTATCTCTGCGACGCAAACGATGGCTTCAGCTTCGACTGCCAAGTCTGCAATCACCTCATCTGTAACAACGAGCACACATGATGCTACGGTGTCATCTTTGCCATCGCAGCAGCAGCGCAAGCAAGGGGCCAAACTGGGCCTTGTGTTGGCGACGTTGGGATTTGTCGGGACGATGTTTGGAAGAAAGGCTGCCGGCAATGATGCATCCAAGCCAGAGAAGGGTGGGGAAACTACGGACGCTCAACCGGAGACCACCCCCACTGTGCTCAAAGCACCAACGTCAACCGCAACATCCGTCGACCAACGCAATACCACGACGGCAGGCAGCGGAACCACATCAGTCAAGTCCACACCCTCCACTCAACATGGCACAGCCAGCGCATGCTCGGTGGCGTCGAGCTCCGTCCAAGTCGAAGAGAACCAAGCCTGAAGCAACCCTGCCATTGTGGCACAGTCCAGGAAAGAGGTGGAAGGTTCGGTATCTGTCATCCCTGCACCTACTTCGGTCGGAAAGATGCGTGGTAAGCAGGCGGTGGCAGCCTTTGGTGCAATTGCTGCCTCTCAGTCGATGCCAACGTTCTACAACAATTCACTTGGCAAGGAATCACCATCCAGGATTGGACAAAGCAAGAATGCAAGCGCCAGAACCAAAAAGAGCACCATCTCAAGCATTCACAGCAATCATGATGGTCAGGCCACATCCATGGACGTCACGGATCGCGTCTCCAACCAGTGACGCGACAACAGCATGATGCAGGTCCGAATCGCGTCGCCAACAGCCTCTGCAACAGGCATCGATCTTCCAGCGGGAGCATACGTTGCGAACCGTGTGCTTGCTCCAAATAAGCGGCAACCGGCACAAACAGCGTGTTCCGCATCCTTGTCTTCTGGGTCTGAGGCTGACCAGCAGTCGAACGATCAACAGCAGGCCAAGAAATTGGCACGAAATGCCGAACCCCCACCTGTGACCATGACGCAAGCTACCGACAGCGGAGAACAGACCGACAACATTGAAGTGCGGGCCGTTTTGGTCATAGATGAAGGATCGCAAAAGTCGGTCCGCTTCAACGAATCAGACTCGTCCAGCACGCAACAATTCCACCAACACCGCCAACCAAGCGTGATCACAGGAGCCAGCTTGTCACACAGGTCTACATGGTGCAACAACACGTTGTCAAGCGGATCGGTATACTACGACGATTCGACGTACTCGAACGGAGAGTCACGCTCCAACCGTTCCATTGGCAGCACCAGCGACGGTCATTTCATTTCTGGGGCCGTGGCAGCAGCAGCTGCATCATCTTCCAACACATGAGACACATCATCATCCGTTGGTGGAACAGCAACGGAAACAATGCAGAACGCCAGTGGCAGCAAGCAGCCACGTCCGTCGGCAGAGAGCAGTGCAAGTGGAACATCCAGCCTGGCATCCAGCGATGTCTACACGAATCGTTCCGAAGGTGTCAAGAATGGTGAGGTCTGTGCCGTCGACCTCTCTTCTTCGACATCATCCGACTACGAGGCAAAGATTGCAGCAATGATTCGCTCGCAGATGCAGAGAGAAGGCATCGAACCTCTCACAGAGACAAGCAGGCCTCCTCCGGCTCCTCTCAAAGACATCATGGACCTTGCTGCGGCTGAACTGGCTGCTGGTAGTTCATACGAAACCAGCAACAAGGACAAATCTGCCAGCAAGGACGCGTGTCAACCGGGATCTGAAAAGCAAGACCTGATCGCCGGTGCAGCCAACCCAGTGATAGTCGGCCACCTCGTGGAAACCGCACGTTCATCCAATGACATCCCAGTCGTCCAGGGCATGGGCGTTCTCATGCCTGCATGAGGAACGAACAGCAGTCAATCCACAGCCTCCGAATTCACCGTCTCCGAGAATGAACGGTCGGTGAGATCTGGTGCAGCTTCCACCAGGAAGTTGTCTTCCAGCTCTGCGGAAAATGAACGCCCTTCATCGTTCAATGAGTCCGTCTTGAACAGCCTGTTGGACTCTGACTTGGAAGAGGTTGGGGCACTGATCGGGCACCAAGACCAATCGAGCCCATCCACAACGCAGAGCGATCGCGGCTTCGGGAAAGATGACAACAGCAACAAGGATGATGACACCAACGCATTGACAACCACTGCAGCTATTGGCGTGGCCGCAGCAGTTGTTACGGCGGCATCTGTGGCAGCTGCAGGCAAAACCACGACCACAGCCAAAGTCACAGCTGACAGCAGCCCTGCAGTCAGCGTGGTGACGAGCGCAAGCGCCAACTCGAATCCTGTCGATAGTAGCTGCACCGACAACGCGTCTGCGGTCTCAACAAACGATGTTGCTGACGCCGCTCAAGAAGCATCAGCAACTGTTTCGACTGGTCACATCGAGTGTAACTCATCCCACAAGTCGGTCAGCTCAGAGAAGTCGTCATTGGACGATGTCACCAAGAACGCCTCGACTGGAGTAGCTGCAGGTGCAGCAGTTGTCCTTGGGGTTGGCGCAGGGATCATGACCAAGTCGTTGATGAATGCAGAAAAGGATTGCGACAATGCTGTTGGTGATGCTCCTACTGGACATGACCCAATTGATGTCACCAACCACGGAAGCCAGGGTGGTGCGTCACCTGGGAATTATTCCATCGAGCAACAACCTCCAGCAGAGAGCGCCTCCCGCTCGCGAAATGTCGAAGAGATCATTGTGCTCGATGACAAAGATGACCACGGCTCCGGTGACAACAAGGGTAATGATGATCACCAGCAGAATCGACCATCGCAGAGTCATTCCGATAGTGTCATCGTTATCAGCAACTCCATGGAGGAGAAGCATTCGTACAAGGATCCATGGACTGGTGGCAGAGACGACGCCCCTGCATCACGCGATTCGGCACAGAGCATTGGCACCGACAAGTCTACCACCAACCCAGCTGGTGCAGCACCAGTCATCGACCTTGTGAACTACGACAGCACGAGCTTCGAAGTGTACGACGGTGAGAGCGGCGATGTCATTGTGTGCCACAAGATGGATCCCTATGAAGTCGTGGACAACCCGGCCCAATCTGCGACGGCCACAGCCACAAACTCACAGGCAAAACAAGGCACAGTGGTGTCTGAGGAGAGCAAAGGTCAACAGAAGGTGGACATCACCTCATCACAGCTATTGGCCTTGGCTGTTGCATCGTTGGCCACCATTGGGGTTCTCAGCACCATGGGACGTGCAAGAGACAACGCACAAACGAAAGAAGCTGATGCCAGCACCAACAAGTCTTCACAAACAACCAAAATTTTGGAGACAGCATCTGCATCTGTGGTGCCCACTCCGCAAGATGAGACCAGCGCAAAGACTCGATCATGTTCAGCACAAGATGATCCCAGTCAGGTAATGGGGTCTTCGTCAACACACGATGGCAGTGAAGAGATGGACCCTTCTGCAGCGAAGGAGCAAAGCATCCAATCAACACAAACAGGACAGGAGGCCAATCGGAACGAATGCGAACATGATGGCAAGGAGGACGTGACAATCAACGAAGAGGCGTCCAATGGCGACGCACCCCGAAGAGAGGAAGTCCAATCTGCTCCATCTAGCAAGCCCGAAGCAGTACATGGAGTAGTGGACTGTGCTCTTAGTGTATGAGTATGTAACATATTATAGAAGCTGCACTAGCACATCACAACATAGCATAGTAAAGCATATGAGCATTGCGTGGTGTGTATTTGTTGCGCTCTGCTCTATTCTACTCTGCTCCGCCAATACATGACGATTGTGCTAGTGGCAGTACTGTCGGCAGAGCATGAGCAGAGATGAATGATCAGAGGATGCATCGTTGGTGCTCCAGTGACGAGTACAGACGCGTGGACTTGATGGCAGCAAAGATCGTGAGGGTTGCACATGTGTGATGAAAAGGAAGTGGAGTACTGGCATGGTACGATGTGGTACAGATGTACGAGTGCGGTACCAACAAAGAGAAGCCTTTGCCATTCGATTGGTTTGTGCAACACACACCGATTGTGCTGGCGCTCCGATCGACGCAATTGGGGCCTTGGAGCGTATTTTCTGTGTGGTTCGGCTGGAATTTTCCGATCAGAGCGGCACGACACAACGCGATGGCTCCACGACGCGATGGCTCCACGACGCGATGGCTCCACGACGCGATGGCTCCACGACGCGATGGCTGCACAACACGATGGCTCCACAATGCGCACCATTCACGACACAAAAATATCGGTCTGCGTCACAAAAATCACACCACTCATCACATCACTCATCACAACACACAAAACAAACATCACACACCACACCACACATCACATCACAATCCTCCATGCCATCAAGCAGACGATGCGCACATAGGCACTCCAATCACAGGTGTGCCTATAACATATACTACTACTACTACGATTTGCAGTTACATCTCTGCTGTATTGGTATCCTCCTCTGCTTTGCTGTGATGCTCGGTCTTGCCAGCCAGACAGGCCACTTTGACTGTATTCATGGTGGGTGCTGCTTCGGCTTTGCTGTTGTTGTTGCGAGGCTCAATGATGTCGGCTTTGCTCTTGCTGGGTTGCTTCTTTCTCTTCTCATCTTTCTTCTGTTGCTCAGCCTCCTCATTGGCTCTGGTTGTCACAACGATTTGCTTCGCCAGCAACGGAATGAGGCTGCTGGTTGTTGGCAGGTTCGTTTTAAGACATTGCAGACCACTGACAGCCATCACCTTGAGCACATCATCGTACATACCTTTGATGTTGGGCTTGGCGAATTTGAAGCCAGCTGATTTGCCTTTGTTGCCTGTTGCAGCTGGTTTCTTGGCAGTATCGTTGGTTGCCTCATCCTCCTCCAACGCGAAGTCCGTGTGAGACACAGTAACGCCGATCTTGTTGCCGATCTTGTCAAATTCAGTGAACGTTTGTTTCCGCACGTTCATGCTCAGTCCCTTGTTCTCTGTCACAAATTCGTCACCTCCTTTCGCAGCACAAATTGCGTAGGCAATCTGATGGTGGCAAACATACGCACATGCCACCTTGTCCAGCCCAAATTGCTCCCAACAGGTTCCACAAGCATCCGACAATGCGTCAGTGGTAAGCAATCGGCTTCCATGGTGCGTACCTTCGTATGCTGACACGTGCTTTGACATCGCTGGGAATATCGCATCGTCTTTCACATTCGTGATGGGAGAATTTGATGGTTGCAATCGTAGATGCCATCCACGACTGTCGAACTCCTCGTTGATGAACCTGAGTAGTTACGTGTCTCTGTGTGGCCCTGCGCCATCTATCTGGTACCGAATCACCACGTTCTTGCCCGTTTCGGCCTTGATTTTGTTGGCGAGCGAATCCAGTGCAGGGATTTCTTTTTCGCAGAAGAATGTCTTGAGGCTGTATTTTGGCTTGGTCTTATCAGGCGCACCAACTGATTCCTTGCTGCCTGTGATCTCCAGTGCTTGGAAGTACAGTTTACCCTTCTCCTGAGAGATTTTCGTGGGATCAGGAAGGTGCTTGTACTTGGTTGGCGAGACCCAAGTTCGCTTGTACGTATTCTTCTGCGCTGGGACCATGCGCCCAACACGTTCGAAGTTCACCCGATACGCCTTTCCTCCTTTCTCAATGCGGTTGTTTGTTGGGGCAAATGCTGTTGATGCAATTGCCATGGTCTTGTCAATGTGACACTTGTGATGCACAGTCTGCTTCACAGGCTTAACTCCCATCTGGGGCACATGTTTCAGATGCTTGCGAGCGACAATGGAGTAGAACCACTTTTCGTCCATGTGGACAAGGACAACCTGCACTTTCTTGAAGAGCTGAGCCGATTCCCAGAACACACAGAAGTCCTTAGCCCAGATGTCGCGCTTTGCTGTAGTGGTGCCATTGATCAGAGGGAGTATTGTTGTAGAACGGTACTCACTGCCTTCCAATCCCATGACGAATTTGCGGATACACTTCGGACCAACGACTTGCGGGTTTCCGCTGCCTGCCAGTTTCCAAGCAATTCCATCCCACAAGAGTGCGCCATTGCACCATCGCAACACATCCTGGTGCTCAAATTGCAGGAAGGGACCACGTTCCAACCACAACTCAGACAGCACTTTTGCGGATGCCAGCTCTTGAGGCGAAGCAGAGGCATAGGCAGAAGCGATTTCGTTGTTCTTGAACTGTTGGTCTGGATGTTTAAGACGTAGTTGTTTTGCAAAGGCTGCACGCTGCGTGAAGTGATGTCGTTGTTTGGTGGGGTAGGTGAAGATGCTGCTGCCTGTGTCGCTTCGCTTCTTGCATTTGAGCGTCTCTGTTTGGAATTTCACAATGTTGCGTCCCGCTGTGGTGCGGTTGATACCCCATGCATGGGCGATCAACTCTGCATGTGCTGGAATCCCGCCCAAATTGAAATAGAGAACAGTGTAGTTCCGATTGTCTTCTTTGTCAAGGCGTTTGCTAGGATTACCAGGCTTAGCAATACTATGGCCTCCATCCTTTCGCAACCATCCTTTTGTTTTTGCACCTTTCTTCATCTGCTTTGTGAGCTGGGCGATTGCTGTTGCTTTCTGACGCCGCGAGACCTCGAGAAAAGCTGTGATTTTGGCTTCTTGCGATTCCGTGGTAGTTGGGGATGGTGTGGGGGGCTCAGCCTTGTTGTTGACACGCGCAGCAGCGACGGAGTCATGTTGGGGAGAAAGGAGGGAAGGCTTAGCAAGGCCACCAGCAGTGCGAGTCCGTGCGAAGGTAACAAGGCTGTGTGGTGTGCACAGATCCTCACGAACAACATACATTCGGCTCTGCCCCATCACTGGGGTCACCATGACCATTGCCACCTCTCCTGATGCAAGAGGCCCATCGCGTTTGACTGTAGCGCCATCCGTGGTCTGTTTCACTGCAAGCTCAACAGGACATACGCCCAGGTCACGGATCTTGTCATTTGAGTCCGTGTGAGGTGCCACCTTCACACAATCACCAGCGCACAACATGCTTGCAAGGTGCAGACTGCAGTGAATGGAGGATGATGTGTATTGTGTTGATGGAGGCTGCAGTTGAGTTGAAAGACGCGTCGCGACGCACACCAGGCACACGAGGACAGCGAGACAGCGCATCGCATCACCAGCCATCAACGCACAGCACGGCGCGGCGCATCACAGGGGGCATGGGCAACATTGGATGGTCACAAGGTGCATCGTATCGTCCACTCTCTCCAATGTGGAGGGTCACAGTCATTCTACATTGTTGTACAAGCAATAACTACAAGCAGCAGAGAATCAACAGCAGCTCGTCCCAGATGTGCAGTGTTTCCGTTGTCCACTTTGTGAGGATAGTTTTGGTGTTGTGGAATGGAGGTGCAATTCGGGACTCGAAAAGTGTTCTCATTGGTTGGCACATTCGGCAGAATTGTGGTTAATCTCCATGGCCCCCAACAGCAAAAACTGTTTGAGAACACCAAACACAACACAACAACACGACAATGGAGAAACACAACAAAACTCCTCAAGCGCCGCCGAACGGCATCATCGGCACTGTGACAACCAGCGGTCCAGTGCAAGATCTGAGGGCATAGGCGGAACTGCCATGTAAAGTTTGGTGAATGAGCAAGAGGGGGGTGCCATCTTGGTTGATTTGGGGCTGAGGCAGGCCCACTCGCACACGACACGATTCGGAGGAACATCTGCTCGTTGGATATGGTCTCTGCCTGGAATGTACAGGCCCACCCAACGACTATTGAGGGACAAGATGCATCCAAGAGGATACGATGAAAATGCACACGAAGTTTTAGGGTCGGGGGTGGCCTGGAAGGCGCCCTCCGCAAGAAACAAGTGGAGGGCAAGAATTTTTTGGTGGGTGGCGGCGGACACATCAGGTGACTTCGCTGGTGATGGGTGCCATTCACAAGTCACCCAGATCGCCAAGCCACCCACTCAAGATGTGTTCGGAATCAACTCAAGATGGCCATGTCGAAGTATCCTGCACATATATGGTCTGGAAGAGGCTTCAGCCTGGGATGCACACGAAAGGGATATTTTTGGGTGTCGGAAAAACAGCATGATGACATCATCACATGGAGGTGTACCTTTGGAGGTATGAGCGCCCCACCCATTCTGAACACATCAGTGTGTCACCTGAGAATGTGAGAACGCATGAGGGGCATGTGGAGGAGCTGCAAGGATCGTACCGACAAGATACGGATCCAAATACGAACGGCATCTGTGTTGGAATCGGATGTTCGAAATTTCTGCGTTTCAGTGCAGGGAGACTTTGGAGTATGAGATGAGCCTATCTGCGCAGGATCTTCATGGAGTGGATAGATGGGGGGTATCTGGAGCTAATGTGGTGCGCAGATTGTGAAAATTCCAGGGATGATAATGATGATCATGGGTGCTGAAGGTAGGGCAGCATGGTGCCATCGAGACTTTTTTGCACCCACCACCTGACTGACAGCAAGCCAAAACGACATTAAAAATAAAGTTCATACAAATTTAACTTTGGTATTCAGAATAAACGATATCCAAGCATCCGAATGAACTGTCTAGTTTTAATTTTAAATGGTTTGGTGTTGAGATATAACATCATAAGCAGTAATTTGGATGGTGTTGGATGTGCTCTATTTTAGTCTACTTTAACACGAGTCATTGCCCACAAAACTCAACAAAACTCCACAACTAGTGTTATCGTGAGTGCATCAACTACGATTTGCACCTCGTACACAGCGTTGTTCTCATCTTCGGATGCAGCTGCTCCTTGTCATCATGGCAGCTGCAGCACCTCCCTCTAGTCCAACATCCTCAAAGAAGCGAATTTCAAGAGACTTGCTGGACAGAAGAGAGCATCGGGATAGGACTCTGCACCGAAATCATTCCAACAGTCTCTCTGATTGTTTCTCGCTCTAGATAAGGCGTTGTAGCCAAGGTCATTCTTGTGCCGCCCCAGTCGCGAACGTGATCGAAGCAACCAAAGACAACAGCGCAACGGATGAATCAAATTGTCACCACTGTCATCGCGCACCAACCAACATTCGTCACGAACAGTGAGGAGGATCGTGGCTGGAGATTCCGTGCATCCGGCAACCACGGTTCCGGAAGAACTCATACGTAAGAGAACGAGGAGAACAAAGTACTTATCACCGTATTCACAAACTCACGCTACAACAGAGTAGAGTAGAACAGAGTAAACGATCATAACATACCCGTCGTACGAGCACCCTCGCTACTCTGCCGTCTCCAGTATCGATCGATTTGCCAGGCGCAGGGTCAGCCTCAGTTTGACCACTCTTTGTTTCCACACGTGTTGTGCTCATTCATTGCCCCTCGGACACGATGACAATGACGACGGCGAGAATGAGAATTCCCAGATCAGCTCCGCTGCTTGGTCTTTGGTGCTGCGCGAATGTGCTGGTGACTGCCTTCCAGCCAAACGCCCATGTCGGCACCAGCATTTCAAGCCAACAGCTGCCACAGCTCAGACGGGCATCCTTTCCTCTGAACAGCATCAACGGTGTCAACGGCGTCGACGATGCGAATGGAGTGCACGGAGCAAGCGAAGTCAATGGGGTCAACAGTGTAAACGGGATCACCGATCTCAACGGCGATAGTGACACTGGCAGTGCAAAGGGAGAAGATGCCACGGAACCACAACAGAGTCCTTCCCTGGCGTCCACAGCAACGAAAGAGCCGCTGGCGAAATCAGTCGAGGCGAAAGAGCTCAATGACTCATCGGGCGGATCTTCATCATCGGTGGCAACGGATGAAGATGAGGATATTGGTGTGAATGGATCAGGTACCACCAACGGACCAGCAACGGCAGCAGCAACAAGAGACAAATCGAAAGCATCCTCCCAATCGTCATCACCATCTTCAAAGTCCAAGCCAAAGAAGCGGCGAATGGACCTCATGTGGTGCACGCCCGATTTTTGCAAGGACTCGACGAGAGAGCGCGTGGCGGGAAGACACAACCAGATCGTGCTGAATGGACCCGCCACGGGTCAAGTCGCTTACGCCTGGGACAAGAAGCGCACGCACGCACCAGTCGTCGTCAACGTTGAGGAAACCTCGTGCGACACGAGCGCGCCGACCATGCCATCCGTGCTGATGCTTGTCAAGAAGGATGATGAGCACCTCATGGAGGTGGCGGCCGATGCGGTGCGCGAATTAACGGATGACAACGTCGAGGTTCTGCTCGCACCGGACCTGTGCGCGAAGCTCAAACATTATCACGGGGTGGACAATGAGCTGATACACCTGTTTGAACCGCCGGAGAACATCATGCTGAGCGATGCGCAGGCAACCACGAAGGGCAGTTACCTCAACCTGTACGATGAGATCAACTCTGATTCGTGCTTGGTTGAAGATATCGATCGTTTCCCGGATCTCATCTGCACCATCGGTGGCGATGGTCTGCTGCTGTACGCCAGTATGATGTTCCAGTGCGCCGTCCCGCCCATAATTTCCATCGCCGGTGGCAGCTTGGGATTCCTCACACCATTCACCAAGGATGAGATGGTCGACGCCATCCGCATCGCGTTGGGCGTCGTCCCGGCCAACGATGGCGATGCGTACGCATTGACCACCGAAGCTCCGGATATGTTCCCACCCAACATGGACACCTACCCGTACGAACCCCTCGTCCAGCCACCGTCCACCATCAGCGGCTCGCCGAACTTTAAATTCGGCTGGGGAGAATCCATCTGCCTTTCCATCCGCATGCGGTTGGATTGCCGCGTCGTCAGTCGAGAAGGTGTCGTCCGGGCTCGCTACAGCGTCCTGAATGAGGTTGCCATCGATCGTGGCAGCAGCCCGTATCTGGCAGCGCTGGAATGCTTCTGCGACGATGCCCACCTGACGACGGTGCAGGCCGACGGGATCATCTTTGCTACGTGAGTGATCCTATTGGAGTACATGTATTGGTTGACACGACACGTATGGCTGAGTGCATGCAAAGGCATCGTCTCGCTTCTGCCTCAACTCACTTTTGCCCACAACTCCATAATCTTCCATGCATTCTTCCCCGCACCCTTTTCAAACTGGTTCTCTATGATCCAAACCCATCCTCTATTTTCCGCACGCACTCCACGCCCTACCCACCACATTTCTTTTTGTGCAGACCAACTGGATCGACCGCGTACAGCATGGCAGCAGGAGGATCCGTCGTCCATCCTGCGGTGCCCAGCATTCTCGTGACGCCCATCTGTCCCCACGTCCTGAGCTTCCGATCGATGATCTTCCCTGACCATGTCGTCTTGCGCTGCTACGTCCCAGAAGATGCCCGCACGCATGCATCAGTTGCATTTGATGGCAAGAATCGGCAGGAGCTGGAACGCGGTGACAGCGTCCACATTCAGATGAGCCGATACCCCGTCCCCACCATCAACAAGGGAGATCACTCCTCTGATTGGCTGGAAAGTCTGAAACGCAGCTTCAACTTCAACGGCAGGACGAGGCAGAAGCCGTTGTAGACTGTATACAGGGGGAGAAGACTCGCCACAATGATGGCAGCTCGAGCGGAGCGAAGAGATCAGACTGAGATGAGGCAACCCCTCTCTAGATTCATGTTGACGAGTACTTGCGTGTAAAGGAGAAATTATAAAATCAAGGAATAATCTTCTATTAATACAGCTATTAATTGTAATTTTACACACAGCTCCCAGTTCGCGCCAAAACCGAAACACAACTTTCGAAACAGGCAGCGTGACGGTACGAGTGCGGGTACGATACATCGCATACCCCACACGATCAAGACCATTGCTGTGTTGCGAAATCCATCCCATCGCCCTTCATCTCCATATTTCCGCGCATCTTGTTGCAAAGGATCAAATGGCTGCCCAACACAATGAGGTTACGGTGCCATTGGATCTGGTGCTGCGGCAGTTGCTGCAGGCTGTCTCCAAACTCAAAATTCACGTGGAGACCCAGGTCTTCCAGAGCGCCCGGACTGGAATTCAACAACAACAACAACAACAACAACAACAATCCACTTCGCGGCCCCCACCGGAGGATCGCAACACAATCCAGGACGAAAGATCGGAAAACACTCTGCATGAGTTGTTGGACTCGGTGAAGGCATGTCTGAAAACGCTGAATGGCGCATTTGCGTCCATCGATCTTGCATCCAACGGCCACCACAATGGAACCATCGTGGCTGACTTGGTCGTCATGTCCCCGATCGTCTGCCTCCCGTTGAACGCAATATTGATGATCGTGCATTCAGCATGGCCTCACTTGGTGTTGCCATCCAACAAATCGAAGCCATCGCACAGAGAAGTCGTGCGGTCCAGCAAGGCTCTGGACGTCGTGGAGGCAACTTCAAATGCGATCAACGCATTCATATCGCTGTGCGGATCTTCGCAGCACGCGACTAAGAAGACCACAAATGACAAAGGCTCCAACAAGCCGTTATCGAAGGAACAGTGCCTCAAGTTGCAAACCTCCTTGACGTTGATACTATCAGATTGGTTGATGGAGCACCCAGCGAGTGGCAAGCCCGGACACAATCGGACAGATGCACAAGCGCAATCAAATCATCGGCAACAACAGCAACGGCGGCAAGATGAAGGTGCATCGCTCAACCGCGGGACAACGGCATTGTGCGCTGTGCTGCGAGCAGTTGCGTCGTCGTCCATGGTTGCTCTTCGAACCGGCACCGATGATACCTCAATCCACCCCCAAATCAACGGCGATGCCGAACAAAAGGAATTCGAGGACTCCATTATGATTCGATTAGTTGACGTATGCTCCTCCATCATCTCAAAGGACGCAGGTGATCAACAGGAGCAGCAACAGAAACTACAACAACAAAGACGCAAGCTGAGTGTTCAGTTGAACTCCGAGGCGATACGGTGTTTGAAGTGCTTGCTCCAGATCAAACAACAAGCCCGCACATTTTGGCAGCAAATATTTCCAGGCGTATTCACAGCGCAATATCGCTTGATCAAGGCATGCCAACAGCTCACGGTGACGAAAGAGATAGGCGATCTGCATGCAGATACCCTAGAGATCATCATTCTGCTATTTGAGTCATCAATGCGCCAACCGATAGATGACGCATATCCAACAACCGCATCGATGAGCTCATCGTGGGAACGGCAACTGAATGCCCTCAGCAGATTGGCGGTCAAACGTAACAGCAACTCCAACGTTCGGAATGAGACCGACGGTGAAGGCGAAGGAACTGATTTCGTCACAAGGATCAATTCGTTCGTCGTGAGCCCGCTGAGGCATATCGTCGTGACGAGCGCCACTTGCCGAGCCGTCCCGGTACGTTTGCAGACTCTCCAAGTAATCAACTACGTCCTACTCACGACAAGGATGGTGTGGAAAGAGTCGACCCTTTTCGATCTCTTGATCGAAACCTCGCTGATGCTCACGAAGGACACTGTGGCAGAAGTTGCGCAATCAGCTTTGGGCGTCTTCCTCGCGTATCAATCATCGCTGGATAGGCA
This sequence comes from Craspedostauros australis, assembly GCA_026770025.1. Lineage (NCBI taxonomy): Eukaryota > Bacillariophyta > Bacillariophyceae > Mastogloiales > Achnanthaceae > Craspedostauros > Craspedostauros australis. The sequence continues at coordinate 1,184,655 of JAMXDE010000010.1, read as the reverse complement.
GGAAAGCGAGCGGCTTGCAACAAGGATCTATGACCAGATCTCGGGACTGCCGACCAGTATCGAAAGAGGGAGGCTCGGAGACGTGCACGCTCAGCTCGTGACGCTTTCATCGTACCTTGTATATGTGACAGGCACAGCACAAAAGAAATTCAAGACCATCGCATCCTCCAATGCCACCATCAAGTCGCTCGTCCGGATAGCAATCCCCAACCTGGAGACCGTGAATGCGTTGGATGAAAACACTTTGCGTCAAGAGGTGCGAATCCACGGAAGGTACAACTTACACCAAGGCTTTCGGAAATTGGATGACGCATGTTCCTCTCAGCTGTCAGCGATGTTGCGTGCGTACGGCAAAGCGCTGGGCGTCAAGTTGGCTGCAATCGTGGTGGACGCATGCATCGCTGACTTCTGCTCAGAATATGCACAGCGGAGGCAGCAGCATCCAGACAACTTTCATGGCACGTCGCAGGTTGCATGGATCGAAGGTATTATTGGATATCTGTGCGTAGCCCGGCATCTTCTTTTGGGTGCATTCGCGACGGAAGATCAGGCCCATCCCACGACAGCAAACGAACGCACCACCGGCGGCAATTGCAACAGCAACAACGGTCAAACCAACGATGGTAGCAGCAAGAAGAGTGCAAGACGGCGGAAGATGTTGAAGGCATTGATCCCGTCCATCATGCCGGTGCTCGTGGGATTGGACATATGGACGATTCCATTCAACTCGATACAAGTGACCCCAGATGTCTCCCACAATCCAACACAACTGACATCTGCCTCTGTGTCGCCGGCGATCATGGACGCAAACATTTCGTTGATGCAACAGCTGATCCATTTGTGTGAGACCATTTGCTGTTTTGGAGAGGAGGAAGAACAGAAGCAACAACCACAGCAACAAGAAAGCGACGGAGGAAGCAGGTATGAACCCATCCACGTGTGCAATGTCCTGCCATTGCAATATTTGATACTGGCAAAAGCTGCATCCTGCAACCCTCCATCGATTCGGGCAGTTGCGATCACGAGCAGTGAAGCAATATGCGCAGCGTCGGGCCATGCGTCTATTGCCGACTTCATTGTGAATCGATTCGACAACATTCTGAGCCATCTGAAGCAACAAATCAGCGCCTCGTCGTTGTTCGGAAGCGACGGACGGCGCTCGCAAGAGGAAGGCCTCAATGCTATCCTTTTGACGACACGATCTCTTTTGGTGACCTCTATGGCGTCGAGCAATTTTGAAGCATCCGGATGGGATCACTATGTCACGCGTCTCGTGGATTTTTCGTCCGTGCTCATCGAGCATGTCGATCCGTTGATGGCACGCAACGAATTGTCGTACGACACTGTCCGGATCTTTGTTGACGCGGTCGAAGACATTGTCAAGTTCATCCATCGTTCCTACCGCTCTCCGGATTTGGAAAAATCGTTCTCGTACGACGATGGGACTACGAAGGCATCAGCAGCTGCAACATCGGAGATGCCAAGAAAAGAATGGAAGAAACTCCTGGATCCATTTCTCATCGATCCTCAAATTGAAGTGTTCGACACTGACAACGCACAAAACACAGATGATGGTAATGGAAATCATCTCAGCATCAGCAGCAACACCAGCAGCAATTTATCTGATTCCCTGCCCGAGCCGAAGGTCGATGCCGATACCTTACAGCAGGCCGTAGATGTGTTGACAACGATCATTGCAAGGGCCGGATACTGCCTCTCCATGCCAACGTTGAAGGTCCAGATTTCAAGCACCAACGTCCTGATCACTGCATTCCGGTTCCTCGCCTTGATCGGCGCCAAACAGATTCAATACGACAAGGAGAAGGAAGGCAGCGGTGAGGGATACACGCCGTTGCAAAACTCAATCCTCCGACAGGTCGCGGATGTTTGGCACACATTCCGGGCACGATTCGTCACAACGTCGGACACGGTTTTGTTGCATGGATCTACTGCATTTGCCAAGGGATTCATGACATCCATCATCGCGACATCTTCCTCAACGGATGTCGATGACATTCCATCCCGCCGATGGTTTCTCGCCAGGCTCTTCGAGCTGATCGGATTCTTCGCCCAGAGTAGTGGTGAATTCTTCGTGAGAAGATTCCGCACCGATGTGTGGCCGGTCATGGCCAAGTTGCTGGGACAGATGATAGATCGCATCGCCAATGTGGGCGGGATTGAGGACGAGGCAACGCCTCCAACGATTCCATCTCACAATGTCCTGTCGATGGTCGGCAAGGGCGAACGAACACGGCCGTCCGAGGCACGGAAAAGTACGACGGCGATGGAGGACTCCGAGCTGAATCTCATCACCTCCATTCTGCAAAGCATGCACGGCGTCTTTTGTGCGAATGGATGCGGAGAAGGATTGGTCGATTTGATTGCGCATGCAAGCCATTTATTGTTTCCATTCCTGGGCGCCGATCAGCAACCAAAGCTTGCGGAGATCGCATTTGACATTCTGAAGCGTATGTTGGAGCTGGACAGCAGCTGCCTCCTCCGGCCGTTGTTTCATCTCAGCGGTCGTGGTTTGCCACCCTCTCCATTCCACGTTGTGCGGATGGAGATGGAAGACAATACGAAGGTGCAGATGGTCCAGACGGCGAAGGTGGAGAACTTGGATAGAAGTCCAACATCGCAGTTGACATCGCAACAACCGTGTGCCTCGAACGGTGCTACGAGCAGAGACGATCGGCTGGCAACTGCAGCATGCAAGTTGTTGGATCTCTTGAACGACATGCCGGAGCCATAACTTGTCATAACATAGCGATGCGATTCGGGTAGGGACGTGCCTAGAGTCCAGCTTTCTTCCACTCGGATGCTTACAACGCGTGCAATACTTGGGATGCTTGATGACTGCCGATTCGTTAGAATACCTTCCCTGCCCTACTATTCAATACTCGCAGGTTATCAGATGATCAGGAGTCCATCATCCTGAAATTTGTGCATCCCTGTAGTATCACAAAGTTAGAGGTGTGAAGCGTTGCGAAGCGAAGAATTGATCTTGACTTCCGTCCGATTCTCGACCAACCATGACGCACGTGTGGAACTCCTCCCGCTCCCACTCCCCGTATTCCGATTCAAACAAGACGATTGACCCATGCTTCGAGACAGCATCGTCGCCTTTGTGGCGCATTCCGGTGCACGGCATGTTGCACACTACGCCGTGGATCCACGGGCAGCGCCATCGCTGATGACGTTGTTCGAGAAGAATCCGATCGACGACGAGACGACGGATGCATACAACGACGATGCCTTTGGCTTGGTTTTTCTGAGCGGGTCCGTGATCGGCCATGACGTGATGTTTTCCACGACATTTCTGTTGCTGTCGGCATTGGCAGCAATCAGCATCAAGCAGCGGATCATCACGGCCGAGGAATGGGTCCCAGGAGCTGTGGCAGCCTCGGCATTCTTGATCACGAACATTGCAATGGCAGTCTTGGACCCATCACTAGCAATTCTGTCGAAAGACGGCAACGCCATGATCATCGAGACGGCTGTATGCGGAATCTCGGTCCTGTACAGCCTCTTTCGATCGTCGCAAGCTGCGAGGAAGCCATAGCTGCAACGCTATTCTCAATACCGCTAGATAGCCAGTCGAGACTAGATCATCATAGCCTTTATATGCTGTAGCTAATATCTAGAGTCTAGTCACATTTGTCTTTGTTTCTTGTTGCTTGCCTCTTGGTCCTTATCCTGGGTGGCATTGCCTTTTGTGCTGTCAGAAGTTGCATTGTTGGTTGAAACAATAGGATCACCAGCAGGAGGAGGTGCAGTGTCCACAGTACCCGTATCGCCATTCTCCTCCGATGATTCTGCGGCCGATCTCTTTTGGCCAGCCTCCTGTTTGAAGAGATGGAAAGTATCATCCGTTGGTGCCTGCCAATTCACCTGGACGTCGGCGCCCCTTCCGGAACCTCCCTGGATTGTTTGGATGGGTATGCACATTCGAATGAATTCCGACGAGTTGGAATCCCCCATTGGCCATGTGCGACTACTTGTCTGATTTGCAGTATCATCATCTGCCTCCATCGATTGATCCGCTGGCATCTCGACGGTTGTTGGTTTGCCATGAACGGGGATTTCGGCATCGTCTGCTGGATTCAAGGCATCCACAAACCCCAGCCGCTTCGCTGCGCCTTGTTCGTGGCCGCTCATCTTGGTGACCATGAGATGCGGGAACGGTTTGACATCGTAGGGGATATAATTGAGCCAGATGTTGACCAAGAAGGTAACGCGGCGATGCCGTCGCTTCATCTTTTTGTCGTGCAAGGCATCCACGGATGGAACGAAAGCACATTGATGCTCAAATTGCTTTGGTTTCATAACATCGGGCAGCGCGGCATGCAAGTACCGACCATCGAATGACAGATGCTTGCCCCGTTTCGGCCAACTCCAACAGCTCTTGGCATGTGAGGGTGGGATCCAATCTCCCGTGAAGTTGTTGACCCTGCAGTTCATCGCAACTGTGGGACAGCCAAGATCGGTCAAATACGTGACGGTGCTGAGATGAGGGTGGATATAGAGCGTGCCGCCGGTGAGCAGACGAAGGTCCTCGTCTTTGTCCCAATGAAACGATATGCCTGTCTTCGCGATGTCCTTGTCCGCAGCAGCATCATTACCATCAGTCTTGTTCGTATCGTTATCGCCTGAAGCATGCATAGCGTACCGGCCGATCTTTTCCGGCGAGGGTCGGATCTGCACCCACCATTCGGCACCTGACTTGTCTGGATCGTAGAGACAACCCTTCGGTACGTGGTGATGGAAGACATCCAGCGCGTACCGTTCCATAGTAAATCGTGGCTTGGATTGTGGATTTGCCGACATCCAGAACGTCCTCGGCATCAGGCCAGAATCGGCGATCTCTGCATCGAACAGGAGGTCGTCCATGAGTGATGGTTGACCATCGGCATCATCGTGCGAGTATTTATCGAGTGCTAATTCCGTGAGCACAGTCTTGGGTTCGTATTTCAGTGTTGGTGCTGGTTTGGATTTGTCATCGGCAGCTGTACTTGTATTCGTACTCGCGGTCTCGCAGCCGAGAGCTGTCCTGCCTTCGCGATCCAGACGAAAGTTCAGCTCGATCTCTTCTGCCATGGTCCTAATTGTAAATGTGAGTCCTAATGCAGCGGCGTGTTTTGTTGGAAGTGTTATTGATCCATTGCTCGTGCTTGCATGTGTGAACTATGTGCGACCTACGATCTACTCGACGTTGATTGTTCCTTGACTGTGCGGCGTGGGGAGAATGAATGGAGGAACGGCTTCGAACCACAAGATCTGGCGGCAGATTGGAGGTTGTTTGGATTTGGGGGTTGCGTTAATTAATAAATATGTTGCCTTGATACGGATTTATGATTATCAAGGTAATGTTTTCAACATAATATGTTTTCATATGTTTGTCGCAACTACCACATGGTATTGTTGACACCGATGGCATCCGCGGATCGCCAATCAATCAACACATCAGCCAACAGAACAACCAATAAATCCAAAGTCGATGATGACCAAGTATACATGATGGGACATACCGTTCATTTATATCTACAGCTCGCATTCCTCACTCTCCTTGCTGCGGTGCCATCTTCGGCATTCCAAACTCCGCTGAGCTCGCATGGAGCGATTGTACGCAGCCCACTGTTCCCGCAGCGATTGGACGCACCGGCAGAACATCATCACGATGATGACTTCCTCACGCGGATGGCCGCTCCGCTCGTGCACCGAGCCGCTGCAAACGATGATTCAGAACCAGGATCCGCCCCTTCCAGATTGGCCTCGAAAGGTTGGCGTTTCGGAAGACGTTTGCTGCGGCGGTTCCTCTTCAACACGGCCTACGTAGTGACCATCCCATTTCCGGATCTGCGCCGCGTCATTCTGGCACGTGCAAATGCCGATGGCAGTCTACCGACAACCGACGCTGAAGATAATGCCGCTTCGATGCAATTCAAGGAAGGCCTCGTTGGGCTGGTGCTCTACATGATCGTCGGCGTCATCGCGTACCACCGGGTGCTGGAGTCCTGGTCCGTCGTGGATGCCCTGTACTTCACTTGTGTCTGCTTCTCAACGGTGGGGTATGGCGATGTATGGCCGTCCTCGTCCTGGCTGTCCAAGATCTTCACGTGCGGGTTTGGATTCGCCGGCATCGCCTTGCTGGGTGCGGCCGTGGCGGCGATTGGTTCCAAGCTGAATGAGATTGAGAATGACGCTCTGAAGGTTGCCAAACAACAGGGACGAAAGCGCATCCTGGGATTGTACGAAAAGATGCCGGACATCACGAAAGCATTCAAGCATGATACGACCAACGGTGGCGATTCGCATGAGGTGGAGGATGTCCTTTCTGAGATGGCGCAAGGTACAGGAGCAAGCGAAAGTGGTGTCGGGCAAATGAAAGTCAGCAACGTCATCGGTGACGATTGCGGTGACGATGACGATGCATTATCGAAGCCCAGGCCTTTCGCAAGCATCCGCAAGGCCATCCGCCTCGTCGGATCATCTTTGATCGTCGTTGCGGGTGGTGGCACCATCATTGGTCTGCTAGAGGGCTGGTCTGTCATGGATTCCATCTACTACGGCCTCATCACGGCATCGACTATCGGATTTGGCGACTTCGCACCCCAAACCCGAGAAGGCCGAATCGCAGCCATCTTCTTCATCCCCATGGCGGTCGCATCGGCCGGTGAGATCCTGGCCAGCATCGGGCTTTCGCTCGTGGCGGGGCGTCAGAAGCGCCTGTTCCGCGAGCAACTGTCGGACGGCCTGACGATGGATCATCTCAATTCCATGGACACGAATGAAGATGGATTGGTGGATCGTGAAGAGTACGTGCAGTTCATGCTCATGGAGATGGGGTTGGTCACGCAGGCAGAGCTTGATGAGTTGCATGGCCAATTTGATCGGTTGGATGTCACCAGGTCCGGGACGTTGAACGAGGAGGATTTGAGGATCATGGCGCAGATTCGGGACGGAACCATGAAACGAAGCGTTTGAGTTGCGGTGGGCGGGTGCAATACGGACAGGGAGGTGGGCAGGCTAAGAGAGTTACAGACTGCGTTGAGTTGCGTTGTGATGCATTGCATCCATCCGGGCACAACAATACCGTGCAGACAACTCCATGGGCAGAATACGTCCAAGGTCCTACTTCTCGCACAACGCGACTTGTGCACAGCATATTACATAGTATTTAATCAAATGTTCTGTCAAGGCACTCTGGTATAGTATGATGTTACCCCATACTCTTACTGCGGCACGCTCGTATGCATGGACCCAACTGCGTTTGTCGAGTCTATTTGTCTTCCTTCTTGGCGGTGAGTGCCGTGGTTGTCTCGGCCTTTTGGAAGAAGGACGGCCCGGACTCGAAGACGTAGCCATCCTCTGCCTTGGCAAAGACTTCCTCCGCATCCTCACGATGTCTGTCGACCCATCTATCGACGAGGGCCTTGGAGATGTCACGGATGTCTCCAGACGGGTAGTAGGAATACAGGAATGCGAATTGTGCTGGGAAGATGGCGTATTGCAACACTGGCTGTGAACATCAAATTGCGCATGGTACGAAACAGCAGAGAAAAGTATTGCGGACGACCATGGGGTGCAATGGAGGCAACAGAGGGTGTTGGGGGTGAGGAATGAGGAGCCAGCATGGAAAGAATCGCAATGCATGGCAGCGATGCAGTTGTTTCGTGACAAACACTATCATCCGCACATGCTCAATTCGCAACAGCACTCCTGGTACGTACCTTCCAGAAGAATGTGAGGTAGCTCTTCCACGATTTGCCCAAATTGTCATGCGGACTCCATGGCGTATCGAAGGCGTTGATGATGAGGTCGCTGGCCAATCGGCTGAGGAATTGAATGGCGCTGACACGCAGGATGCGCTTGCGGTAGAACTGCTGCAGGGTACCCTCCACCTTTTCGGTGGTCTTGACGTTGGAAAGCATCTCGGAGAGGATGTAGCCATCTTCGATGGCCTGGCATCCGCCCTGTCCAAGGTTGGGCATCATGGGATGCACGGCATCGCCGACGAGGACGACGTTTCCGTCGGCCCAGCTCCGGAAGAACTCGGGCGAGCGGTCGTAGAGATCGCGCTGTTCGACTGCTTCCGGTGGCGTGGCATCGAGAACGGCCATGACCTCGTCGGACCAGCCTTCGTGCAGGGACTTGATGTAAGTTACGAGGTTCTCCCCGGGGTCGGCCTGCTCATCGCGGGCAGATCCTCCCCAACCGCTTGGCGCCTTCTTGGTGCCAGGCGGCAGAGCGAAGAAGGCGTACCATTGGATTCGGCCGTTGCCGACATCGGATGTGACGAAGTATCGTTGGGGTCCGATGTAGACCTTGTATCCCGTCTCGTAGTAATCGTTGCACTTCAGGATGGTCTCGCCAGCGAAGACGGTGTATCCGGAGTAGTTGCATCCCTGACGCTTCTTGCCGTCGGCGCTGGTAGACTTGATGCCACCTTCGTTGTACATTTGGTTGCGCACGGCGGACCAGATGCCGTCGGAACCGACGAGGATATCGGCATCCACGATGGTGCCATCGGCGAGCTCCACGTTGACACCGTTGCCCTTGCCCAGATCTTCGTAGCTGACGACGGGGTTGCCGTTGGAGATGAAGTCCGGCTTGATTTTCTTGCATTCGTCGATGAGGATCTCCTGCAGATCGGGACGGTCGATAACACCGGTGTACGGCAATCCGTAGAGGTCGGCGCATTCCTTGAGTGGGAATTTAATGAACCAATCGGCCGGAGCGTCGGCGTTCCAAAGATAATCCAGCGAATCCTCGGTCATTGCGAAGGTTCCATCGGCGCGAAGTCCTGTAAGTCATGCGATGCATGTAGCATATCGTATGATGAAGCAAAGAGTTCAAAGCATGGTACGCACGTACGTGCCAGTGGTTATGATTGTGAAGGGAAGTTATCGGGATGAGGAATTGATGAGGAGATCAGCATCAGCAACCGTATGTTGCGTTTTGATCCAAAGTTTGGATGTTGTGGTGGTAGCAGCAGCTATCATGTCGAGTTGCGCATGAAAGCAGTTGCTTTCTGATGCTCCAACGCATGAACTCTTGCAATAAGATCAGTTGGTCGATCGGGAACGACCGTTCCCAACAAAAATGAAGCGGAGAATGACATGTGGAATGAAACCAAAACCAAAACCATGGCACGACACGACACGACACGACACGACATGACACGACGCGGCGTGAGAGGAAACTCACCATCCTTGATTCCGCACCTGCGGGTGCCAGTGAAGGTGAACTTGTCCATGACGCGGTCAAAGAGAACATCGTCGATCTCCTTGAGGACGGACAGCGCGTTGGAGGCGAACTGGATGGGCCCACCGAATCGGGCAAACGCGGCGGTCTTTTCGTAAACCGTGACATCGAATCCCTTCTTGAGCATGCACAGGGCTGAGGTCAGACCACCGACGCCGCCTCCGGCAATGGCGATCTTCAGAGGACGTCCCGGGCGCGCTGGCAGACCCAAGGCTTCGAACTCGGCCGATGCGGCCGTGGCAAAGCCGATGGCATCATCCGACGTGCTGCTGGCGAGAGCGGATGCGCGGTATCGTGCCTGCTGTGGGACGGCTGGTACAAACGCCGACACCAGCTGGTCCGTGGATCCCAGCAGCGCGAAGGAACCGACGGCAGTGGCCGCGGCTGTTGTGATGGCTACAGAAAACTTCATCTTTGCTCAACGACTGGTGGGTTGTGCTGAATAATGAACCGAGTTGCGTTGCGTTGCGTTGAGTTGAGCCGAGTTGCGTCGAGTTGAGTATGAATCACGTTACGGCTGGAACTGTTTGTAATTCTGCTGCGACTTGAAATTCCGGCTCTGTTGAATCAGCTTTCTCGGATACGGTTTGTGACTTGTTGGGGACTTCGCGCACACAGAGAGAGGGACGTACCATTTGCTCACTCATCGATTGATGGGTGGATCGACCCAGATCCATCGGACGGTGGTTCTTCCTTGACATCGGACGGGTGTCAAGACGTTGATTGGCTTTGTTGGTGTGGTTGTTGAAGAAGCTATCACGTTCGTGGACCCGGAGAAACAAACGGGAATCATTGGAATCAATTTTCAGTCATGGATGTATCTTCATTCACGACAATGACGTAAGATGCCGACCATCACGAACGCACCAACAACGACGACGGCAACCTCTCTTGTAGCGATGACAATGGCGTTGGTACCGACGACGGCAACGTTTGAGCGAATCTTTGCACGCTATCGTTGGATTGGGCGCAAGGATCCATCCACAAGCATTCTGTCATTCACACGAGTACATACTCATACTCACGAACTTTCAACGTTGCAACCATGGTCAAGCTCCAAGTCGTCGCCTCTATCATCACCTTTGCTGCGTTCGCGCAGGGATTTAGTACGCTTCCGTCGCTGCGTCCATCAGCCGGCGCGGCGAGCAATGGCAGCACCCTGTCCATGAGTTCGGCCCTGATCGTCCAGAACAAGGGTGGCGGACACGGAGAATTGGGTACGTTCCTCGTTGTGTCGCGTTGCGTTGCATTGAATTGCTGGATGTGCTCTGCTCGGCTCCACTTCTTCTGGCTGCGTGTACTCCATTGCTCCCGCTCCGTACCTAGAACACCTCAATGAGATCAGCACTCACAGCTCGTCACCTCTCTTTTGCGTCGTCATCACATTCGAATTCCGCCCGTCACCCCACATTCCACATATGATCCCTGCAGGCTACCAGCTCGCGAAGAAGCTTTCTGCCAATCCAAAGATCACCTCCATCACGATCCTGCAGGACGATGCTTGCAACGACGAGAAGGAGCCATTCAAATCCTACGCCACCGATCTGCCATCCGTCCGAGTCGTCAAGGCCCCTCTCGGCGACGAATCCATGACGGTGGACGACCTCAAGAACATGTTGTGGGGATCCAGCTTTGACTATGTCTGGGACAACGCCTCCAAGGGCCCCGTCGGTGCCGGCAAGGCCATCTGCGACTGCGCCAAGGAATGGGACGTCAAGATGTTCACGTACGTCTCGTCGGCCGGCATGTACGAGCCCACCGGCGTCTTCCCCATGCCGGAGACAACGCCAGTCAAGGCCAGCGCCGGTCAGAACCAGTTCGATGAGTACGCCGTCGCACAGGGACTGCCCCTCGTCTCCTTCCGACCGCAGTACATCTACGGCGAAAAGGCCAACAAGTTCGACTACGTCGATTACTTCTTCGACCGCGTCGTGCGCGGATTGCCCGTGCCGATTCCCGGCGACGGAACGCAACTCGTGTCGCTCAGCAACGCCGAGGACGTGGCCACCATCCTGGCATCGCCGTTGCAGGACGAGTCCGCCGCAATTGCGCAGCGCTTCTTCAACTGCGGCACCGACAAGCTGTACTCCTACGACGATGTGGTGTATCTGTGCGCCGATGTTGCCGGAATTCCACACGAGAATGTCAACATTGTGCATTTCGATACCGCCAAGGGCAAGGGCGCCTTTCCGTTCCGTCCCAACAACTTTTACGTCGCCCCAGACATGGCCAAGGCCAAGCTGGGATATGCCGGCGCCGTGTACGACTTGAAGCAGGATCTGTCGTGGTACTACGAAGGCTACAAGGCACGCGGTGGCCCCACCAAGGAGCTGTCACTGGAGAAGGACAACAGCGTCCTCATGTAATATACTCTACTGAGATTGAGGGTGACGTTCCTCCGTGCTGTACTCGCTGCTATGTCCGAACTAATCGAATGACGCTGGATGTCGTGCAGAACAAAATAGAGTAGAATACTCATTGCAGTCCCACGCTTGTGCATGAATGTGTACGATACAATGCTGCAAGAGAGAGGGAGAGAGGGAGAGAGAGAAATGTGGTGTAGTTGCATCCGAGGAACGCGAGTTAACTTTTTCGAGCACGAATCCATTCACAACTGCGATCACTGGGTCTGTGCCTCTGCAGCAGCTGCCGCCACTTCCTCCTTCGTCTGGCATTTAAATTCTCCATGCAGATGATCAAAATCGTATACTGCGGACTCGCAGTCCCCAAATCCACGTATCGACATGCGATCCTCGAAGATGTCCACCATGGCGTAGGTCATGGCAGGATAGGATTCCAGCGCCGCCTCCACAACTCGGAAATGAATGCCGCTCTGTTCATCACGTTTGTAACCACCGCGATGGGCGTGCCCAGACAGACTGGCCACAACAACGTCACCGAACTCTCGCAGCACATCCAAAACCTCCTGGTAGTTCCATATCAGGCACACCTCACCAGACGATCCCGGCAGTATCGGCTGATGCGACAGAAGGACAACCTTTTCTCCTTGCTCCCGTGCCCGTTCCAACGTCGCACGCAGCCACCCGAGTTGCGCCTCGCCCACGGCACCGTTGAATCCAACAAAGCGCTTGTCGTATCCTTCCAATCCAACCGGGGAATTCTCGTTCTCGTGGAAGTTTGGATTGTTGGCCTTCAGCACCTCCGCTGCCGATCGGTACTTGGCCGACGTTTGATCGCATCGCCGCATCAACGCGACGTCGTACGAATCCAACAGGACGAAGCGCACGCCGTCGACGCAGTGCGTGTCGTCGTAGCCGACCAGATCGCCGCACACGTCGCGCACGAAACGGATGCCGAGCTTGCTCTGCAACGTTTCTCGGCTCAGATTGTAAAGACAGTGGTTGCCGTAGGAATGCAGCATCTTGCCACGTTGGTACGGACTCAGAGCATCCATAACGTGATCCACGCACTCCTCGCCCGCGTCGACGCCCTCGGGCAATGGCTGGCCGCCGTACTCTTCAATGTCCTGGCACTTGCCGTCGACGATGTCCCCCAGATTCACCACGAGATCCATCTCGGAACGCTCGAAATGATCGGCCGCGTGGCGCGCCACATCCAGCGTGTGACGGTAGAACCTCGGGGATCCCGAAAAGGAATGGCCATCCGGGATGGGAGCGTACTGAATGTCGGCCAATAAGCCGAAGGAGAAGAGAGGACTCGTGGATCCAAAGCTCTGAAGTTGCGCGGCTTCCGCCATGCCGTTGCAGGCGTCGTTGCAGTTGCTGCTGCATCCCGTCATCGCGATGGTGAGCACGAGATGATTGACGGAGAACCAGCGCATGAAAGAACGTTGAACGGTATTGTACATCGAGTGGAGTGGAGCGGAGTACCCCAGTGATTGGCGTTCAGCTCGTATTCCAATGCAAGTACGACTATGGATGATACTCGTTTGGTAGGTGTAGTCGCACGGTTGGTGTAATAGTACTAGTAAGTACGGAACAACGAGATCTATTCCTGGTTGTGGTTTCGTCGTTTCGTCTTGGTGTGAGCACTGGAAACTCCTTGATGACGCAACGAAGTTACCATCAGAATTTGGAGTTTGTTCGACGAAATTAATACATTAAGTATGTACTTACCGTAGCTTTCAAAGAATGGCTGACGTACAGACAGAACCAGTGCCAAACAGAATACCTTCGCTTTTGGTTTTCATCCAAAAACATGAAACAAGCCATAATTTGAGGATCGACCATGGCGCAAGTCAAGGTGCTGTTCTTCGCGTCGGCGCGGGAGGCAGCCGACGATACATCATCGACGACGATGGAGCTGAAGCAGGACGAGGCCAACACGAATGCCCTGCGAAAGGCCTTGGCGGAGCGGTACCCCAAGCTGTCGGCGTTGGTGCTGGACGAGGAGAACATCACTCTGGCGCTCAACGAGGAGTATGTGCCAAGCGGACAGGTGCTGCCGTTGAAGGATGGTGATACCGTCGCTCTCATTCCACCCATCAGTGGTGGTTAAGCGCACATCCACGCCGGCATATACCATGTACATTCCATGTACGTACCCAGGGAAGGAGGAGTATTGGATGGTGGAAGACATTCGGCCGATACAAGCCGCAATGCCGTCGTCAATGCGCGAAGATACAGAAACGCGACACAAAACTTGGTGGTGGTGAAAATCTCCTTGCGTCAATGCTATCAGTGCGATACCACAGTCTGTTTTAGCCAGAGCTGGAGATCAAAGTCCAAACTTTCTGAACTGCTCGGGAGTCGGAGATATTTGTGTCATCACACTCTCTGGTACCAGTAAACTAGGATGTCTTAACTCTCTGCAAGGATCCAGGGCGACGCAGCCACCGTTTGAGCCGTCGCTTCGGCTTGTCGGTGCTGGTGGATGGTGGTCCATCTCGGTTGTCTTGGTGGCCCAATGGTTGGTAGTCAAAACTACGGCTTGTTCGACGCAAGTCATCGATTCCCGTGGTTTCTTGCTTCGTTTCGTATGCGGACCTTCGCTTGCCCATCGATGACCACGAAGACTTCGTGCGAGACGTGGGGTGCGAGCGGCTCTCAGATTGGACGTCTGCGTCGCTCCGTTCGTCGATGCGACTCATCCGAGATGACATGCGTGGCTCGTGGACGCCAAACGCACCAGTTTCCATGAATAGAGGACCGTCTTCATCGTCGTCGTCCTCGCTGCCGCTGTCCTCCTGCTGGCTTTCGAGGCTATCCGTGGGCGAGACTTGCTTTGGTCGTGACGTGCCAGACAGATTCGGTGATTGGATCGGAGCTGGTTGCTGCGTGTGGAGCTGATCGTCGCCGTTGTCACTTGAGACCATTCTGTGGATTTGTGGCGTCATCGTGGTCAACTCGAATGCATCGCCAAGTGCCATGAGGTCATCCGAATTGATCTTCATGAGCTGCAGGTACCTGCCCATAATATCCTGCGTGGCTTGGATCGTGTTCATCTTGGCCTGATTTTGCAGACGCAGACATGCGTGGTTCATCTTGATGACGATCTGCGTCACGGCCTCCAGCGTCCGACGCAGGTGAATGCCGTCCCGCGGAACCCCGTTTTTGAACTGCTGATGCTTCGTTGGGCTGGGCGACGATGTGATTGTGGTCGCGAGTGACACGTTGGATGTGTGGGGCGTCGTGTTCATCGACTCCGACGGCAGAGAAAACAACGAAGTCCCTCCACCGCGCCGGGTTGGATCAGGGCTGTTGGGCAGCTCCTGCAGTCCGATGCAGGATAGGAAACCTGGGATGCAGCACCATTTCTGACTGTGAGGTTGGAAGCAAGAACAGGCATCGAGTGAGTTGACGTTTGAACTTGGTGTTGGTGTTGATGAAGTGCGGTGGAATAGAGGGATACAATAGGCACAAGGGAAGCGCAAACACAAACGAAGAAAGCACATGTCACCAAAGGACAGAGTTTGGCCACTTACAGTTTGTCCGCATCATGGGAGGGAGACGATTCCGGAGTCGTTCGAAGGAGGTCCACGCAGAAGTTGAGAGCATTGATCAACGAATGGTCAGCGTCTGGTTGGTAGGAGTCACCGACCGACATTTGGGCAGCGGTGATGAGCTTGGACAGAGTTGACCTGTTGCGCGCGGAAACGCCAGCAAAGAAGCTGGAATCATCGGCGGGCAGTTGGAGTTCTTTGACACCCGAGATGGTCATTTCATCGATGATGGCTTTCACAAGATCCGCATTGTCCCGCAGCTTGGCCATGGTGGAGAGCAGGATCTGTTCCCTGTACCTTCTCTGGTTGTCACCCTTGCGGCGTTGCAAGGCGCTGTCCATGCCGCCAGCAGTCTCCTGCGTCATTGTCATATCCCTTCCTCTGTTCGCACGATCATCGTGTTGCTGGTTGAGGCGGGAACGAGTGGCATGTGCTTGGGGAGTGATGGTGTCTTGCCCATTGATCGAGCTGTCAAAGTCTCTTGTGGATTGGCTGATGCCGCTGATGCTGCTATCATCCTGAGGGTGGGGAACAATTTCTCTGTTCAGGATGGAGTCGAAGTTGTATGCTGGTGGGGCTGGCATGTTGGGTGCGGCGAAGAGGGGAACCTGCTGCATGAGCATATTGGACACTTGGAATTGATGCACTTCTGCAAGGTTGTTGTTTTTGTTGTTGTTGTTGGTGGTGGTGGTGGATGGAAGGCCCAAACGTTGCTGATATTGCATTTGTTGTTGTTGCTGCTGTTGTTGCTGCTGTTGCTGCTGCTGTTGGTGTTGATAATTGTACTGTTGCTGCTGCTGCTGATGCTGCTGCTGACGATTTGGTTCCATGCATCCGCGTCGGAAGGATGAAGGCGATGCATGAAGGGAACTTTGCCCCGATGACGACCTGGAGGAAGTCGAGGAGTCCTCCATGATATCCTTCCGCTTGCGGCTGGGAGTGGCAGGATCGGCAATCATGGAATCGTACAGTGGCTGATACGGAATCGCAACGTCGCTGACTTTCCCCGTGCCGTAGTCGACCTGCTGGATGTCTTCTGATGGGAGCTGATGCGATGGCAGCACTGCCATGCTCTCGTTCAAATCGTACTGGTGTTGTGTTGTTGGTTGTGGTTGTTCATTCGCAAGAGCTGGAGGGTACGGTTGCACGGCTGACATCTTACTTTGCGCCACCATCGCTAGGAGCTCACCGACGGCAGTCCTGGCATGGCCCACCTTCAGGGTGGGAGAATGCGCCATCTCTTCGCTTTCAAAGTTGCTTTGGTTGTCGTAATCGGCTTCGTAGTTGTCATCGTAGTAGCTTGCATAGTAGTGATCATCATCGTCGTATTTTGTATGATCAACATTGCCATCATTCTTGCCATCGTTGGCAGTGTACTGCTGATGAACAACATTGTTTTCATCGTTGGTGTTGATGTCGTTGTTGTTATTGATGCGTTGCTGATACATTTGCCCGTACATGTGGAGGTCATCTTTGTGATCCTCAAATCTGGGTGCAGAATACTCATTCGTCCGTTCGGTGCGAAAGGACGCCGTGGAGATTTGCGGCGAAGTCATGGCATCGGAGTGATCCAGAATGGATCTGCGATGGTTCCTGCCGCCATCGTTAGTTCTGTTGACGTTGAGATCCATGTGCACATTCATGCGCATCGCCAGATCCATCGCGTTGCGGTGGTCATCATTCGTGGGATGACTCTGCTGTCGTTGAGGCAGAGCGGGCTGCCGATCAAGATTTGCTGCACGTTGCGTCGCAGCAGTTCCAGCCTGATCCGATACATCCGACAGATTTGGAAGCTCATCTTCCAGTCTGCGTCGCAACGACGCTGGCATCTCATCGTGAAGCTGGGACCATGTCTTTCGGGGGCGCAATCCCTCTGGCGTTGGTGGAGAATCCATCTTGATGTGGGCTTCTTCTCAACCTATGATAGAATGAGTGCACAAGAATATCGTGCTGTGGGATGCCGTCAATGCTGTGAAATGCTGCGCCTCCTTTGATGATCCATCAGCTCCTTGTTCTACGCTCCTTGTTCTACGCTCATTGTTCTACGCCCCCAGTCAACTCACATTCTTTGCCATTATTTCCTTTCCACCTTTCTCCATCCATCCATGTTGGCGTTGTCGTCGTCGTCGTCGCCTCCCTCCCTTTCTTGATGCTCCCTCTACTCCTCCTCCTGTTCTGTCCTTGATGTTTCGCGAGAATGGATTGTTGGTTGGTTGGTTGTTTTGTTGGCTGGTTGACTCGTGTTATTTTGAAAACTCACCAGGCGTTCAAATTTGAATTCTTTCAACATTGTGGCGATCTTCATGGCTGAAGACAGAAAATTCGAGGCGGAAGGCTCTCGGATCGAACGGGTCATTCTGTTCATTGTTGTACAGAAATAGGCGCAATGCAGAGCTCTTGGATCTGAAGAGTTCGCCGAACACCGTCGAAAACAAACGAAAGAAGTTGGGTTCGGTGTTGTTACTACGTCCGCGAATCGTGGTCGTGGCAGCGACTGCGCGTCTGTCCATCCATCCGTCCTTCGACGAAGTTTTTCCTCTTCCCGAAACACGCAAAGACACAAGACGAAAATGATGGAAGCAAATCGACCGCTTCGGTCTTCGCTGGTGGTCGTCGTTCTCCACGCCCACCACGCAGAGCCAACCGTGTGTGGTCTCATTTGTGTTTCGACGACGTGGTGGCAATTGACGAGGATGGAGTACCGGGATTGACGTGGGATACACGCAGTCTTTGTGAGCCCATCGTCCAGAGTCTCAGTGACCTGCTGCCGACAAAAACACAGAGGACCAACAACCACAAGCATTCCCAGCGTGGACTGTTCCGGCAAAAACCAAGACCACAATCCTCAGTTGGAAGCAACTCTCACAACTGTCACAACTGTCACAACTGCTACACAAGGTTTGGCCAACTCTATCACCACCCCCACCCCCACTACCATCATCAACTACAACAACAACAGAAGCATCGAATCGGCGAAAGTCATTCAGAGCAAAGTTCATCTGGCATTGCCATTCCCATCTTCTTGCAACAAGCGAAGCAACAGCGAAAGCGGCCTCGACAACATACCCTTAATTACACCCACACCCACACACACCCACAAATTGAATTCACAAGATGTTCGGCGGAATACCATTTGAGCACATGGGAGGCATGCCAGGAGGCATGCCCGGAGGCGGAAGAAGAGGCGGCGCTCCAGTGGATACGGAGAAGCTCTACGATACGCTCGAGATCAGCAAGGAGGCCACCCAGAAGGAAATCAAGAAGGCTTACTTCAAGCTCTCCAGGGTAGGTTTCACTTTGCCAACGCAGGAGTGCCATGCCCTGCGTCGTTGCATCTGCCCTTTCGCGCCTTTCCATGCTCTGCCGTGTGCTGCTGCTATCCATCACAGGATCACAGAAGCAATCACCAAACCGGTTCGGACCACAATGTCTCCAGCAATTCCGGTCGTCCATGTGCCAATGGCGAAGCACGGCTGGCGGCATGCGAGTATTCCGGCTGCGCTGTCGATGCCGCCGTCTTTGGTCTTGCGACCATGATGCACAGCAGCACTGGGGAGATGAAAGCGGACTGGAGTGCGCGGATGGTCTGCGTCCAAGATGGCGTGTCTGCCTCTTTCTTGCGTGTTTGCGACTGACTTGCTTCAGTTTGGGCAAGATGTCCAGATCCTTCTCCATTTTCCGACTTGCTTGCCGAAGCGCATACATGTACGCACGCATTTCCACTCACTCACACAATCAAATCCACTTTCTATTGAATTAAATCCAATCCAATGCGTTGCCATTGCAATCGTTTCATCGCTTTCTCGATCGAATCATCGCACGGGATGATCGCACGCAATGATCGCACGCAATGATCGATGGATGGATCCGTACCGACGATTCTACTCTACTCGAATTGCAATTCCAACATGCGATCAAACTCCTGCCGAATGATGCGCAACACACGCAAACACAAATGCAACTCGCAACTTGCTAATGCAGACGCACCACCCCGATAAGGGAGGAGACGAGCACAAATTCAAGGAGATCAGTGCGGCGTACGAAATTCTAAGCGACCCTGATAAGCGAAAAGCATACGACAAGTACGGTTTGGAGGGCGTCAGCGAGGATGGTCCATCTGCGGCTGGCGGCGAGGATCTTTTCTCCATGTTCTTCGGAGGCGGCGGAGGTCGTCGTTCGGCGGGACCGCGCAAGGGACCCAGCATCCAGCACCCCATCAAGGTCTCGCTCGAGGATCTTTACAAGGGCAAGACCGTCAAGCTCGCCATCAACCGCAAGGTCATCGTCGGCGAAGTCAAGACATGCGAAACCTGCCGCGGACAGGGTGTCGTGCTCGAGGTCCGACAGCTGGGACCGGGCATGATCACGCAGGTCCAGCGAGCATGCAGCAAGTGCGGCGGTCAGGGAACCAGCGCCAGCACCAAGAACGAGCGCAAGGTCATCGAAGTCCACATCGAGAAGGGAATGAAGCACAACGAGAAGGTCACCTTCCGTGGCATGGCAGACGAAACACCAAACAGAGAAACCGGAGACGTGCACTTCATCGTGCAGGAGAAGGACCACCCCCTCTTCAAGCGCAAGGGAGCCGACTTGCTCGTCGTCAAGGAAATCAGCGTCAACCAGGCACTCACCGGATTCACGTGGAAGATCAAGCATCTGGACGACCGCGACGTCGTCATCAAAACACGCCCTGGACAGGTCATCGAGGCCGAGACCCAGGACGAGGACACCGGTCGCACCATGCCGTACATGATGATGATCCCCAACGAGGGTATGCCAAGCAGAGGCAACCCCTTCATCCGAGGAAACCTCTACATCGCCTTCCACGTCAAATTTCCAAAGTCCCTCGACCCGGAGATCGCGAAGAAGCTCCGCGACCTTCTCCCAGATGCCGACATCGAGGAGGATTACAATCCCGAAGAGGTCGAAGAATTCTTCATGGAGCCTGCCGATTTGAGACATTTCGGAAAGGGAGGGGCCAGCCAGACGACCGCGGAGTACGACAGCGACGACGAGGGCGGACCACAGGGAGTGCAGTGCCAGCAGTCGTAGAATTCCAAATGTCGGCCAGCCAAACAAAAGCCCCAACCACTGCATCAAAATCAACGCAACACAACAGAACATAGCACCATGACAAGTACAACTACCATGTAGCGGAGAATTCGATCGTCCAGTTTTCGTCCCGTGGATGGCGCAAGCGATTCGGAGAAAGTCAATCAAGTAGCCGACAAAAATGACGATGCCTATTCGTCTCTCGAACGAACGAACGAACGAGAGACGACTCGTCGCGATGGCTTCGCCAACGACAGCATACTGCTGATGCGTCAGAACACAGCACAGCGCAGAATCGATCGCGCCCGTGCCTCCGACTTGCTTTGTGAAAGGAGCCAGATGCTTGTGTCGCCACCAATTATCGCAGCACAGAACGAACACCCTCTGCTTGTAGCTGTGGAATACAAGTAGAATCGAATAGCCTATTATTAGTTTCAGATCCAAACGAACCATGTTCCTTGTCTTTTGGCACACTTCCATCCCTTCGTCATGCTCCTTGTTCAAAAGAATCCAAATGAAAACCCACCAGATTCCTGTTGCTGATCACGAGAGGACTGCAGCATCTCGGTCACGCTGCGCTTGCGTTCCGCGTGCTTCTCACTGTAGCCGCCATCAACGGCATCATCTTCATCACAATATCGCTCGTCCAAGTACAGAAACACGGCCAGAATGTACCGCGTGCCCCGCGTCACGGGACATCCACCATGCAGCAGCTTGTTGCCACGAAATGAGACGACCCCGCCGGTCTGCGGTCGCACGACGCGATTGTAGTCGTGCACGTACGTGCCGCCACATTCGTATTCATCGTTCAATGCCAGCACGAAGCTGTGCGTCGATTCATCGAAATGCAACGGCAGGAAGGTCGACTTGGCGCTCGTGGCCGTGCGTTCGTACTTGGCGAGGAAGGCATCGTGCACGTAGTATCGCTGATCATCGCCGTGCGTCCCGAATTGGCGATGCAGCAAGGGTTCCATCGTTGTTCTCATCCAGGTTTGGAACCACGCCGCTAGCCGTGGTACTTCGTGGACCGGGACATCGATGGTTGGTACGGCATAGTGCCGGCTCGTCGTCCAGCCCGTCGCTTGGGATGCGGCGTGGTCGACGGCATGTTGGATCAGCTGCTTGCACGTGGTTGGGTCAACAACATTGTGGGTGACGTGGAGGAGTCCGAAAGATTCGAATGGTAGAAGCGTTTGCTGCTGTTGAGGGCGTGGTGCGGAGCTGTTCTCTTGATGTGTGAAGCCGTTTTGCTGTTCAGCACCAATCTCGTGGTTAGCCTCCGTGTCGCTGGGTGAAGTACTCGCCGCCGCCTTGATTGTTCGCGACGTGGACGCCAGATACTGATATGCCTTGAGTTTGACGATCTGCGTCGCAAGACCGTCGCAATACGGTGCATACTTTGCGCCATCTCTCCAATGCTTCTGAGCAGACACGAACTTCAACTGCGCGAGCTTCAGCGCCCCGATTGCATGCCACGCATCCGCCATCTGGTGCATGTAGAAGGTATTTTGCTGCGTCGTGTGGGTTGTATTTTCGTCACCCTCGTCCACCAACGACTGATAGGTATCGTGAACATGCCTGTACAGTGACGCCGCTCTCTTGAAGTCACCATTAACGAAGAACTGATTGGCCACACGTTGGAGCGTTCGCAGATTCTTGCCATTTCTGCCATCGCCGTGTTCACTGTCCTTCTCAGCGCACAACGCCTCAGTCAATTGATCATGTTGCGCGAACCGGCATCTAATACAATCGCACTGGCTCTTGACCAAGATGGAATCCGATGCTCTTCTCTCGATGTCGATGGGATCATTGTCCATCAGATCGAAATTTGCTGTGAGTGCACATTCGAAGGCACCGTCGCCATCTGCGCTTGCTCGAATGTCAACGACGCAGGATGGGAAGCACGATCGGTCCAGGCTTTCGTCCTGTCCCGCCGCTGTTCTCTCACCTGCGGATTTGGTTGGTGATCCAGTTTGCGCTTCTTGCTGACTTGCACTCGTACCAATGGTCCCGTCGACTATCACGCCTACGATCCATTGCGGTTGCCGACCGGCGCTGTCCAACAAGTGCTGAGAAGTACGCAGCATGTTCATGTTCATGTTCATGCTCGTCTCATCTCCATGCCCTTTCCTGTCTTTCTCCTTGCTGCAATCACCTCTGCTGCTGAGATTGTCACCGTGATGGTGGATCGAGGCCACACCTGCTTCACGGGCATCCTCGATCCACTTGCGTTTGAAACACAAGCCAAGCTTGTCCTCGAGCGCTGCATCATCATCCTGTGCAAACATATCGACTTTTGCAAAGTGTTCCAACGGATTCGTGATGGCGATGATGTCGAGTCTCCGCAGCAGCAGATCAAAAAGTTGCAAGCATTGCTTCCACGTGATGATGTCTTGCAGATACGTCCATCCTTCTTGGAGCAACTGATTGTCGTCTCGTACGGTTGCTGATGGTTGATTCGCAGCATTGTCGCAATTGCCGTCATCCTCGAACAAGGCAGGGATGCAGTCCTTGTAGTGCAGAATCGCACAGAAGGTGGCAAGCGTGTACTGCGCCTGCACATCATTGTCAGCAACTTCATTTTGCAACCGTCTCAAGAATCTCTTCCATTCTGCTTCATCGGATTGTGCTTGCAAAAGCTGTGAGGTCTTGCAGAACACTGAGGCGATGGATCGCGAGCGTTTTCCCATCGTCGTCGGCGACACTGACTCAATCCGCACCATGTCTTCGTAGTACGTGCCGCCCATCGCTGGAATTGGAGTCGCGAGGACTGGTGCCCAGCATCGTATCGTGCTGCCTTTGCGGTGCCTGATAGTCATTGCGTTGATGACATCAACGTTGTGGATGATTGGCACTTGGCGCCGCGGTCAGTGGGGTGATTGGATTTGTGGACGCAGTTGGCCACTGGTTGTCGTTGGTTGTCTCGGAGTTCGGGTTGTTGTCTTGTGAGTTGGTTGGTTGCTGATTGGTTGGTGGGTGGTTTGGATACGTTTGTGCTTCCATCAGGTCGACCATCCCGCGCTTCTGATTTCTCATTTGCCCCACAATCAGCGCAACGAAGCCGCAGAGCCAACCCACACTTCTCAGAAGCACTCCATGTCCCTATCTTGCCCTCCAGAAGCTCGCCCGGAACGACGGGAGTGCACGATCCAACTTGTTTGACATGGACGTACCCATATTCATTTCGTCTTGATCCTCGGCTGATTTCTTATGTGTCATTTGTTGAACCTTGGCCATGAAGGGTTCGAGACTGGCGTCGACATCTGTTGTTGTTGTTGTTGCTGTTGCCACTGTTGGTGCTGCATGGTCTGGGCTATTCTCATTGCTTGCAGTGTTCATGGTGTTGACAGTGTTGTTCTCACAATCGCATCGACGAAGAAGAGCCTCTCAACGGCCTTGAAGTGATTGGTAACGGTCCCTTCAACAAAGAAATGAGTGCGCAAGTGTTCGATCCGAGCAAGCTGTCCTGCAGAGACATTGGTTGTGTGTCATAAAGGGACACTCTTCTTCCACTAACTTCGCCAAACCACAGCCAACCACATCCCAAGGGGCTTCGATGAATGCTCTGGGTGATGCATATGTACATATTATAACAGAATATAACAATTTATGTGCCTGGAGTCATGGCAGAGCAGAATAGAGCACCCTGGATAATACTCTAGAGAATGCTTGCTTCCTGATTTCAACCACCCACGAAGACAGAGATGTGACACAGGTTTGGTTTGCTTCAAAATTGGGTCACTTCTAGACATAATTGACTAGTTGATACAGCCAACCCATATGACTCCAGGGCATCATCCACAGGAAGAAGCCAGGACACACAGTGGGAGTGCAAGTCATGTGCATGACTCTGCAATGGAGACCCAACTTAACGGTTACAATGGCCACACATGGGCCAGATTCCTAAGTAAGGACAATTCAAACCATGTGCAACAATGGCCATTTGATGGCAATGTGGAGCTCACAAAATGATTGCCCATGGCAACAAAATCGAAACACAAGCAAAAACTCAAAAAACACAGAATGCGCTATCAATGACAACATTGCAAACCCATCAGAGGAGACACAATCGGATAGTAAAGCTTGACCAAGACCCATTTTGAACAAATGAGAAACAAAGGAGGTCAAACACAAAGAGATCAAGGAGCCTGCAAGAGAAAGGAGAAAGAGAGGATAGAAACAACAAGCAGAGAAGTGATGGAACAAGCAGCAATCGAAGCACACACAATTTGGAAAAGACAAAAGAATTGTCACACTCCTTGCTTCAAATAATGCTTCCTGCAACGCTTCAAATTTTATAGGCCCTTTGGAGATTCCAGTGCTCTCCCTCCAACCAAGATCAATGCAGTCAACACCAACACAAACAGCTGAGGCAGCGACAAGCTGCAAACTTGGCCAGGAGGGAATGAGATGGATGATTCAAGGCAAGCTTGAAGGTGTTCGCAACCCTACCACCCAACACAGAAAATCTATGTGTCTATGGATTTGCCAGGAAGAAGTTGTTCGAAGGAATCAATTTCTGAGTGTTTCGTGACCAAAAATTACTTGGACAGTTCTGCTGTGACACTCCATCAGTTCTCAAAAGTCTATCTCTCCATCATGTTGAGTCTACTACCCTCCATTGCATTTGCCACTGTTGACCAATTTTCAATGAATTTTGTGTTTCATATATGTGAACAACACTCTCTTTTGTTGAATTCCATGCTTCGCTGCTTTTGCATCTGCGTTCTCAGTGACTTGTCATTTGCTGGGGGTTGGTGGAAACAGACAAAATTTCATTTCGTGACTTGGAATCGAACCAGGACTGAAACGCATTTCACAACAATGCCACACAACCAGGTCCGTGTTGATCCCCAGTGCGAATGATTCTGCCAACAAAATACGAGTCAGTTACTGACATTGTCTGAAACCTGCAAGGCGTCATACCACATGATTGTGCCATGTATGTTGAGCTTGATCTGGAAAATATTGTTGACTCATCTGTAAGTCTGGTTCTAATGATTGACGTCGATTGGTCTTAGAGGCTGGTTGACTGCATTAATACTTCACTGAAAAGAGAGGTGATTTGTACTTCATCGAGATTTGTGTTATGACAGCCACTGATGTGAACATCGCATGATGCTTCTTCAATGGATGGCGATAGCGTTGAGCCAAGCATCCAAATTGCTTGAATCGTCGATTCACCGTCTCATGCCTTGCACGCACATGCTCTTTTGCCTTCTTCTCTGCAGTTGATCGGTAGTTGTCTGGCGTATGCACTTTGAATGGTTCGCCTTTGTAGCCACCATCAGCTTCGACCATCTCATCTTCATCAAGCATGTGGATGAGGTTTCTCCGAAAGATCGTCATATCAGGGAACTTCCCACACGGAAATGGGCCGTTAATCCACACGATATCCCCACGTTGAATAGAAAGGGCAGCTTCATATCGCAAACCAGGCCCTTTAAACTAATGCGAAAACCATCCCGACCAGAAGACAGTTGGCTCTTCGATGCGAAAGTCAGTGCCGTCCACGCTCACTCTGCATGTGCGATTTCGATCACCAATCATGCGATTCTCCCATTTAATCTGAGATTGCAGCAGAGAGGAGAATTGAAGGGGAAGTTGGGATTGGGGTGTGAGCAAATTGATGAGCTTGAGTGAATGCATGCTTTGATATTCAGAACAAGTGTAGAGCAAATTGAACTTACCCATCTTCCTTTGCATTCTGCGATCAGGCCAATTTTTTTCCATACCCAAGTAGACAGGGTGGAATGGTCAATTCCAAGATTGGTCGCCATTGTTCTCTGAGTAGAGTAATCCTTCAAAAAGTGAAGGGTCCACAGAAGGTGGTGAGGCTTCACTGCTTTGTCAAGTTTGCATTTCTTCCAGACTAAGCTGCACACTTTGGGAGAGACACCAAACTGTGCTCGGAAATGTTCAATGATGGCTCTTCTTGAGACCTGATTTGAGACATCATGAAGCACATATCTTGCTGTGGTGATGAATAGTTGTTCAAGCCATGGAAAGTCAGTCATCGTGGAATGTGAATGGAGGAACAAAAACAAGAGGGTTGATTATGGATGTGAGTTTGTAGCAATGTAAATTTGAACACAATGCACAATACCAATGATCAATAGCACAGCAAAAGAGCAATAGCAGGAAGTCTGACATCAATGTTGGCAATCGTCAACTCGTTTGTGCTTCCTGTCTTGTGCTTTGAATTTCTTGGAAGATGCAGAGAGTTGATTGTCGAACTGGTTCCGTGCCTGCCCTGCGTGCATGCTGGAGAAGGTTGATCTTGACGGCGATGATGCTAGAGATGATGGCAATGATGTCAATGGTGGCAATGATGACAATGAAGCATTATTGTTTGGCTGATGCTGTTTTGTGTGAGTTGCAGGTGATCGAGTTCTTGTTGATAGCAACCAAAGACTGTTTTGTGACAGTGTTGGTGTGATGCATACAGTTGGCGTTGGGCTGGTGCTGATGTGGGGCCTCTGATTGTGTCCTCTACTGTTCGATGATGCTTGCTGGCATGTTACTTGCAGGATGGACATGGTTTGCACAGGCATGATGTTTGGGGCTTCCAACAAATGGATCGCTGATGATGTTTGGCGATTTGATGCTTGATGCTGTTGAAGTGCAAGCCAGAAAATGCAACGAACATCGTGCGGACATCTGGTGTTGTCTGGTGTGTGGATCAGTTTCCACTCCGTGTGCAAGCAATTGCAAGTCGATCCTGTCCATGAGGCTCTCAGAAACAGCAGCACAGACACAGCAGAACCCTCTGTGCGCCAGCCACTACTGCTCGAATTTGCGAGTCACTGACTTGCTGCGAATCGCAGTGCAGCGCAATGCAAGAAAGCACCGTGACACTTGTTCCGCAGCCCGCCCATTGCAGTTTCCACAGAGACAAAAAGCAATGCGCCTTGGCAAAATTGTTCGGCGACGTCAGTTGTGCGCATACGTTTTCCGCAACACTGTGTCAGAACATCAAAGTCTTCATGGAGGAAGACATTGAATGTTGTTTGATTCCTTCATTTCCGCGCGCGCATGTGCAACAGGCATGCTCGCTTTGTCGCAGCGGAATTGAACTACATAAATACAGCTACACGCAAAAAAACATGTTGCACACACACACACACACATCTTTGCTCGTGGCGGACTGATTGTGGTGGATTCCACTCTGACATGAAGTGCGAGGTCTTGTTGGAAATGATTCGAGAGGTCAGCCTTTCTGTTTCATCCCAGTGCCGAATTGAAGAACATTTCTTCATCCCAGTGCCGAGATGAAGGTCATTTCTTCACGTTTTGGAAATGTTGAAAACCGTTTCTTCACGTTTCATAACCCACTTGAGTGACAGGACCTGCAGTCAGTCCTGGGATGGTGGCAACATACGGGGCTTTCGACCAAGCCATCCACATATTCATGAACTAGATAAAAATATAAGATTCACCGTGGACGCCGATTTTGCTTTAATGTCCTATTTTAATTTTTATCCATCTTTGTATATTTACGGTCCTCTTGGTCGAATATGCACGCTGCTCCGTGATGATCGCAAGGCATTGATTAGCTTTTTCGACGCAAACAACGCAATGTGCCCAGACACGTTCCGGAAAGGCCATTTTTGACGGGTTGCGTACGGAATTTCACATTTCAGCGGTGTCATTGTTTGACCTGTCCGAACACATTTCTTAGCGTTTAACCGTTATTAGACGTTGATATTCCAATTCGACTCTCGTCACATGTCACAAACCTCCGGTGGCGTGCTGTGCTTGTGGCATGTTCACGTAGTTCTTGTATTGTCACCTTCTTGCACTCCTCCTGCTCAGTTCACTTCCATCACTAGTAGTCATCTACATCTACCCATCAGTACCAATCAGCATCATGCCTGTCTCTACCACGAAAGCTGCGTCGAAGGACGCCAATCTTTCTCCCTCCAAGAAGCCACGTATGCCATCCTCTCCATCCGTGCGCCCGTTTCCATCGGATCCGATCGGTCGCAAGGAACTGTTTGCCTCATCTACTGGTGAGAAGCTTCTGCCTCCATTGGGTATGGATGGGAAGCAGCACATTCCACCACCTACAACAAACAAGGTCTTGCCTCCTGCGCTCAAAGGTGCCACCTTCGACAACGAGTGTGATGTTGAGATCCTCACCAACAACAAACAGGTTCGCACACTCAATGCAACCAACGAGAAGCTCTTCGTCCGTGTGCACATCACCACCGACAACGGCATGATTCTTGATACCTCCAAGGTCGCCGTGCAGGCTTTCAGACACGGCTCCAATGGAGGGACGAAGGTGCATGTCAAAGTCTGCGTCCCGACTCTGGAATCCCTCCCCGCACCCCTTCCCGCACCAGCCATCCAACCAGCAAAGAAAGGCAAGTGCATCCAACATGACGATGCTGGCGACAACGAAGCCTACCGCCCCAAGGGGCGCAACAGAACCAAGACCAGGATATCAAGCGTGAGAAAGTTCAGATTCAAACCCAACAAGGAGAGGACTGATGCGTTTGAAACCATGCACGAGGTCTTGCAGGAGCTCGGAGTGAAGGACCTTGCTTCTGTTCTTGTTGACTTTCCTTGTTGCGGATTTGTATTGGGGCGCAATTCCGACAGGCAAGTGTGGAGCAAAGTGAAGAAGATCTTTGCGGCTGTCTCCAATGCACTGTGGAAAGCGCTGATCCCAGCCATAACCTGGCCAGTTTTGCAGATGGAGCAAGTGGTGGTGTTCGTGCAGGCAGGAGTGGACTTGCCGCCAGTCAAGCTGGCTCCCAACCTCTACACAATTTGCCTTGTCGGCAAGAAGAACATCGCACGAACAGCAAGATGCATTCTCGCCATGTCCGCTTCGCCACACCAGTGCACGAACCTCCTCACCCGATACAAGAGTGAACTTCCTGACGTTCAGCGTCTCGGCCTCTTGCCAGAGCAATACACCATCATGTGGGGCCAGCTCCTCACTCTGCGCAACTACTACGACCTGTTGAGCAAGGACAATAAGCAGAAGATTCTGCCGACGGCACAACAAGAATTGCAGACAGATTACTGGGGCAAGAAGAGCATGTCGCTCCTTGGTGTTATGATTGTAACCTGCAAAGATGACGAATTCACATATCGTTTTGTTGACATAATTGTTCATGGCCGGCCAACCCAAGACACACTTTAAGTTGGTGGGCTTCTCTAAATAATCCAGAAGAAGGTACGCGATCTCCTACCATCGGTGACAGAAATCATCCTGCAGTCAGACAACGCTGGCTGCTTCGCCAGCCACGAGCACATCGCGCTCGTCTCATCACAGATCAACAAGAATGCGTCACGCAACGGACTTCCCCAATTTGTTGTTTGGATCTACACAGAAGCCCAAACAGGCAAAGGGTGAATCGACACTCACTTTGCCTACATCACTATTGTACTACAATCCTATGTGCAAAGCGGCGGCAAAATTCAAACCAAACACGAGATCTTTGACGCGATGCGAATGGAAAATATCAGAGGTACTACCACTGTCTTGGTTGATGCATCAGGTTTGGAAGGTTGCTGTGTGATGCACAAGACAAATCCGCGCAACAGGTTCCGCGCGAAGGGCATGAATGTACGATCAATGCATGAGGTGCAACATGGAAACGGCTACACAGACTTACTTGCGGCTTCAAATGGCACTGATCCAGTGCGTGTGGAGGAAGCAGAATGGGAAGACTATGACATCATGAATTTTGAGGTTCCCATCATCAACGAACACCAATCGACGCAACAACCACTCACAGCAATATCACCACGGAAGCAGAAAAAGACCCTCAGGTTCTCGAAGAGTGCCACCAAAAGCAAGGCGCTGACGTACCTCGAAGCAATCAACATGGCAGCCTTGGAGACACCTGATGTAAGTAGTGTGCTGCAGGACACCACAGCAACAACAGAACACCCACGATTGGCTGAGCCTGGTTGGGCTGCAAAAGCCCTGCAACGCAACGAGCCCATTCGCCCATACCTGATGGAAGTGTTGGAGGAGGTGTGCAGAGTGGCACGTGCGGACCCGAAGAACAGACCAACCAAGTACGAGGCATACAGGGCGGTGCATGGAGACGACCGAAATGATGACTGACTGGTATGCACAGGTGCATGTGAACCCAATGCGAGTGAAGCAGTACATGTCCGCGTCCTACCAACGCACGAAACCGAAGCCCACGAACACTAGTACCCCGGAAACCACGATAAACAAAAACGTGACAAACAAAACAATCACCCCACCACCGACGAACGAGAACAGCACCCACACAGAGATCGTGCCTGCACAACACACAACAGCAGAAGAGGAGGAAATCGCGCTGCAACAAGAAGAAAATGAAGCATCGGAGCAAATTGCATGCGAGACACAAACAATGAAGGAAAATACGGAATCTCCGGAGTTGGTGGAACAAATGTGAGGACACAATTGTTGCGGCGAGTCAGAGCCGCGATGGAGGGACTAAAACAATAAATTAGCAATGCAATTGACATCGATAATTCTTCTTTTGGCGATACCAACGAAGGCACCAAGACACCGAGTCTGGCCGTAGTGCGCTAGTCATGTCTAGATGAGCACAAAATCGAAGGGTCCATAAAACTTAAAATAATACATTAAAGCAAAATCGAACGACGCTATGATTTTTATAATTTTGTCTAGTTTATGAATATGTGGGTGGCTTGGTCGAAAGCCCCGTATGTTGCCACCATCCCAGGACGGACTGCAGGTCCCGTCACACGACGCTTAGAAGCGTCGACATGGTGGACATGGCTTCATCTCAGTGCCGAATTGAAGGCAATTTCTTCATCCCAGTACCGTAATGACGTCTGCTTCTTCATCCTGGTGCAAACATGAAAGCGATTTCTTCATCTCAATCCCGAAATGAAACGCAAACCGCCAACAAAGACATGCATTGCAAGCAGAATTCCTTGCGAGGTCCAAATTTTGATCTTGGAATGCACGCCGGCACGGCAAAGCACATGTATATCTCAGGAACAAATTGTGCTCTCCCACCCAAGATGGACTTTCTCTTGATCACACCATGTCAACGTGAGCTGTGTGTGTTGCGTTATGACCGAGTCAAGCTGGAATTTGGCCACACAGCTTTGGGAAACCGTTTCCCACCTTGGCCGTGGCCAACATGACACCGAGAGAAGTTGGCGATGGTGACCGATCCCACAGAAACTGCCATACTCTGCACACAAAAACGGCATTCGAAGACTCTTCCATCTCACTTCGTACCATCAATCATCACCCACAACCAGCAACACTGTCTTCTTCACAGGACTGTTCAACTGCAACAATACTACCATGACACAGCAGATGGACGAAGCAGGCAAGCAACCGTGAGCAAGCAACTTGGTGGGTCTGATGTGGTTTGAAGATGGAGTTGCACAGGTGCGTACCAGAAGAAATGACAGAAGCAATGCCAACGCCCAGAATCGCGCTGCTGCATCACATGAAGAACTTTCCCTTTGCCAGTTGGACGATGTTGTTTGATTGTGTGCTCCTGCAACTGATCCATTGCATGACCAAGCATCCATACTCACTTTCTTCTGGCCATCCTCTCCTGTACACAATTCATTGATACGCATCATCACAACAACTGCATGTCATAAAACATGGGCAAGTGGCGAATTGTAAGCATCGAAGCTGCGATCCTATTTGATTTGTTCAATTGGCGCATCGGGCCGTACAATCCCAACAACTACTCAGCATCGGTTCTTCGGAAGGACCCTCACCACCGCCACATTTGGGATCAGTACAAGCTAAACACATTCTCAGGTCACTGCAAGAAAGTATCTGCGCTTGTCATCAAGCTCCAGCAGCATAAGCAGAGTAAGTCCACTTTTCCTCTGTTCTGTGCCTGCCCATGTTCATGCAGAGCACTTTGCTTCCCCAGAGAACAGTTGTGACTCACCTCTTGTATCATCATGCTTCAATCTTTTGCCTTTTCCTCAGTTCCACCATGTGAACTACTCTCCAAGCTGTTGAGTGTCAACCAAGGACCTCCAGCAAACAACATCCACCCCAAAGCAGTTGACTACAATCCAATCATTCGTCAGCAGGAAGGTCCAGCTGCAAAGAAACGCAAGCAACCTCCTCTACCTGATCTTGACAACTATATCAACTTTCGTCCTGGAGGTGCAGACGCCAACGAAGCAGCAGACCCAGCAGCACAATCTCAACCAGTGCAAGGCCAAGTGAGACCTGAGCACAACTTGGATGCCGGAGAAGACTCCAGTGACGACAGCTACACCAAGGTTGAAGTCGAAACTGTTGAGCTTCCAGAAGAAGTCGAACCTATTGAGACCAATGAGATTGAATCAATGAACAACGCATTGACAACAATGAAGATCTCCACGGATGGTTTGTTTGGGAAAGTGTGCTTTGAGACGGACATGCTGTGCTTTCATGCTGTGAAAGACACCTTTGATCTTGATGGTGACATCCAAGAGCGGTACTTGGTGAATGTACAGATGCCATCAGGGACTGACTCTGAGTCTGTGAAGATTGAGGTGTCTGCCTGCGGACACAAGGTCGTCGGTACCGTCCCAGTTGCAGCTGCAAACTATGATGCGTACTCACTTCTCAGCCTTTGCAACAAAAGTGTATTTACTCAATTCATTGACCACATGCAGAAAGGCATGGATGCATTCACAATGAAAGGAAACAAGGAGTGTCCGCCTCGTACATTCACAGTCCATTTTGAGGAAAAATTGGAGTTTGGAACTTATTCAACAACATCACACCGTATGGGGCCCAAAGGCCGATTCAAGATTGTGGAGGGTGGAGAGCCTGGTGGCTACACCTCGATTCAATTCTTTGTGGTGGTGCAATCAACTGGATCCATGATCGAATCGCAAGCACAACGATCAAGCAAGCGAATGGCCAAGCCCAAAAGCAACCGAAGCGCAATGGCATCTCGTGGTCGCCACAACCGCAATCGAACTCGCCAACAGGAGAATGGAAGGAGCAATCACGGTGACAACACCAATGAAGATGGTGACAATGAATCCTTCCGCGGTGACCACGATTCTCGCAATGGAATGTTGATCGATGACATCGAGAGCTTGGACGATGAAGACCCACGCACACTTGACTTCACTGGTGACGATCAGAACTTGTAATGGAGGTAAATGTTCCAATAAAGTACCATATTTGTTGATCAGCTCACAAGCCAAAGTTTTCTGCAGTGAAATTTCACGATGTGACAGAAACAAGGCATGCACACATATGTGGCAATTTGTCATAATCAACAGTTTCGCCCCTAGTGTGATGCATGTTGTGTCGTGAAGAATTGCCATGAATGTGAATTATTATGTCATTCCACCAACTCCCTGCCAAGGTTTCCTCATCAGGTGAGAAGTTCGAAAGTGCTTGTCACAAACCCATTAACTCTCTCCACTCCTATCCATATCCAGCATGAGAAAGAAGACTTGGAATAGTGGTCATGAGCACCTTGCTTGCAAACGTGGCAGACTTGCGTGTCAGGAATCGGGGGTACGCTTTTACCAAGATACCCATGATTGCCGCACCTCCCAATAATATCTTCACAACTCGACGAGGTCAACTTTGTTGGTAACACTCGGACCACCTTGCAGCCTGTCCCCCATCAACCCTCTGTTCATGAATGACATCAACATCAGTCATGTCCCACCATGAAGCCTATCCATGTACCACCGCTGTAATGAGGGCGAACCTATGGATCGACCTCTAGGGATGTAATCGCACATGAGCCAAGACTATGGGCGAAACTGTCGATATGTATCAGACATGTCGACGCGCATCGACGGACAAGGGATCGCTTCTCTGAGAAAGCGAAACGGAGGCGATGCTCCTATCCGCTCAAGAGCACGAATGACGACGCGACATGCATTGAACATGACCGGTGAGTATGTGATGATGGCGCAGGTGGAATACTGAGGAACCAAAGGTCAAGTGGGATCGATCAGACTGAGACCCATGCTGAAGGTACCTGTGCGTCTATGAGAGATGCTGCTCGAATGTAGAAGATGCAAATCACCACGATGACGCATGATGAACCTGCAGAAGAGAGCATGAGAGCAAGCTGATGAAGCAGACGAAAGCAACCATGAACAAGTGCATGATCATGGTGAACTGCTACAGATTACACTTGCTGCTGAACTGGAATTGGAGAGTCAAGGAGTTTGTTCTCACAGTTCTAAATTGGTACAGATTGATAAGAGATTAATCTACTACCTAACCCCGGATTTCCAACACGTTTCGAAACGTTACGATTGAAATCCAACGTTTCCATCACCCACCAACACAGCAACGAACATCACCACCACTACTTCGACCATGAGCTCCCACCTCTTCAAGTCTGATCGCGTTGTCGTCTTCGACGGCAAGCGTTCCAGTTGGAAAGGCTGGAGTATCAAGTTCATCACCCGCGCCACGCGCAAGGGGCTCGAGGATTTTTACCTCATGGACTTCGATGACGTAGTGGTGAAGCCAGCACCGTTCAGCTCAGACCCTTTGGCTCCCGTTCCAAAAACGGAGGAAGGCGCGAGTGAACCTAAGAAAGTATCCTCCCTGACCCATGCGGAAAAGGCAGAATACAAGAAGATGCTGGCTAAGTATGCGTTCGAAGAACTGACCGTGGCTATCAACCACGAAACTACGGAAGGCGATGTCGCCTTCATGGCTGTGGTGGGGACTAAGGGCAGTCTCACTGAGAGTGGAGACCCGCGCAAGGCGTGGAAGGCTCTTGAGCGCATCTACGAGCAACGAACCGCGCCTATGAAGGCAAAGTTGTTGGCTCAACTCAACGGGATGCGATTGAAGAAGGGCGAGAATCCAGACACGTTCCTCACCGAAATGGAAGTGCTGCGCAATCGCCTCGGTAACGCTGGTATCAACATGGATATGCAGCAGTACCACATGCTCGTGCTCAACGCCCTTGGCAAAGAGTACGAAATGAATGTGAAGATCATAGAACTCAGATTCCTCGGAAAGGAAGAGACCATGACTATCGAAGACATCCGCGAGACCATGAGCGCCACCTACGACGGCCGCAACATCAAGGGAGGCAACTCCAATCGCGGTGGCAACAACAGCAAGGAGGAGATGGCACTCGCAGCCATTGGGAGCTTCAAGGGCAACTGTCGCAACTGTGGCGCCTACGGCCATAAGAAGGCGGATTGTCGCTCCGCAGCCAAGAAGGGCAACGGCAAGAACAAGTCGAAGGGCCTAGGCAACGGCGGAGGCAAACCCAAATTCAACGGGGAATGCAACTACTGCGGCAAGAAGGGGCACAAGATTGTGCAGTGCTTCAAGCTCAGAGCCGCCATGAAGGAGGCGGACTCCGCCAACGTCGCTACCGACGGAATGGATGGAGTCGACGACGTCGCACTCACCGCATCAGACGATATGATGTGTGTGTTCATCAACGAAGACGCGATCGAAGAAGAAAATGTGATCATCGAAAAACTCAACAAAATCACCAAATTCGCAAACCAAGACAGAAATGTGACCACACAGGACCGTGTGTTTTCACACGATGACGACGTGATGATGGATGACATGGCGTTCGTCACGATCGACGTCGACGGAACCGCCAGCTTCGAGAGCGGAACATCCAACGCAGAAAGAGCATGGACTTCCGAAGATATGGCCAAGCACTCTCCACGAGAGTACGGTTACTACGGGCCCCCTATCAACGACGAGGAGATGATCAAAGACGAGCTCTTTTCATCCGACGCAGAAGCCGAGGATCCCGACGAAGTGGTCACAGAGTACCACGAGGGAACGACAGATGAGGAGGACGCAGACGTAACGGAGATGGCGATGACAGGAGTCGACAACGACAACATCGACCGCGCCATCAACGAACCGGTCTATAGTCTCCCATCCCGTCCAAGCGCACTCGACGACATGATCGAGCAATCATCGCGTCGCGACATGAACAACGGATGGTGTCCGTTGTGCCTCAAGCGCGGGCCCCTCTACGCATGGTGCGTGGACTGCCCGAACATACCCTTCTTCATCCAGCTCGCCAACGAGCCAAGAGGTGCCGTGCCTAGAAACGAAGGCGAAAGGATGGTGCGCAGAGAGGTGCTAGATGAAACGAGCGGATTATTATTCGTGACCGCCCGATGCTCGTTGAGCAACGTCCTTTCACCAAACGACGTCCGGTCCGAACTCTCCCTCATCTGCATCGACGCAGTACATGACATTGCAACCCTCAGACTGACGGGGGTGGAGCCACGCTCCTTGTACTACTTGATGCACCAAATCGGAGTGCGAGGCGCACTCGACATCTGCGTGAATGCATACCGGATGAACGGAATGCTGGAGAACGTTCGCCTTCAGCCAATTCAACAGGCGCTGATCGGAGCGATGAGCAGCACCGCATCAGAGCAGCTGATGTGGATGCACCATCCGAGCATCAATGGCGTCCGTGATTATCGCACCCACTGCGAGCTACCGCTGTACAGCGATGCCAACGGCCATGAAATGGCAATGGTGATCGGCGACTTGGACGACGTCGATACGCGTAAGTCGACCATCGCACCCGACCGCCACGAGGCCAACACCTGGTTGGGAGATTCCGGCGCCTCCTGTCACCTCACGAACAACGACGAGGGTATGATCAACGTGCGCACAGCGAATCACTCCATCAAGGTAGGCAGCGGTCGATACCTCAAGGCAACCAAGGTGGGGGACAAGCGGATGAAGGTCATGCAGAAGAATGGCGATACCGCAATCATCCTCCTCAAGTCGGTGAAATACGTGCCTGAGTTATGGGTCAACCTCTTGAGCATCAACAAGGCTCTCGAAAACGGTTTCGATATTAGCAACCGAGGTGTGGTCATGTCCTTGGAGAAGAAGGGACAACGCATTCGCTTCGATCGCATCATGGCGACGCACAGCGGATTTGTGAGTGGCGTAAACATGATAGCCGCTCCTGCACTCGACGATCAAGCCAACGTCGGGGTGTCGACGAAGAAACCGATCGACATCAACAAAATCCATAAAATGTTAGGCCATGTTGACACTTACACCATCTCTCGCACTGCGGGACGATACGGATGGAATGTCACAGGGAAGCTGAACGCTTGTGTGGATTGCGCGATCGGCAAATCGCGACAAAGAGGATTGACGAAAACTCTACAGCCAAGAGCAAAGAAAGTCGGAGAGCGACTGTTCATGGACACATCGAGTGTTCAGACGTACAGTTTCGGCCAAGGCAAATACTGGCTTCTAGTTATCGATGACTACAGCGATTACTGCTGGAGTTTCTTTGTGAAAGAAAAGAGTGACGTCGGATCCAAGATGGTGGGGTTATTACGGTGGCTTCAGGCGAATCAGGAAGTGAACGTGAAAAATGTGAGATGTGACAACGCGGGAGAAAATTACTCCACGGAGAAGCAACTACTTAACGCTGGGTTCGGACCGACTTTCGAGTACACCGCCGCGGCCACTCCCCAACAAAATGGTCGCGTGGAGCGAAAATTCGCGGTACTGTACGGAAAGGTGAGAGCCATGCTAAACCAGACGCATCTGCCGAAGAGCTCTCGAAGTAAGCTGTGGGCAGAAGCAGCTCGCACAGCCACGCAATTGGAGAACATCATCGGAACAAAGACAAGAGAACCAGCGTGTATCCTGTTCAACGAACAGATCCCCACCTACGTAGATGGACTGCGTACATTCGGGGAAATAGGTATGGTCCACATCGGAGGACGAACAATCAAGGCGAAGCTGGACAGCAGATCCAAACCGGCTATGTTCGTCGGATACGGCCAATCGCATGCTAGTGGTGTGTACCGGATGATGAATCTAGCTACAACGAGAATCCTAATCACAAGAGACGTGACATGGATGAACCAGTCATATGGGCAGTTCAAGGGTATTGCGAACGCCAACAGGTCAGTACTAATAGACCTGGAAGATGACGACTCTACATCGGAGATACCTTCCCCGAACAATAGAGTAACTTGGGAGCGACGTGAGGACACCATCAAGGGAATGGAGACCGACGACGCAGATCAGAGCAGAGGAGCCGGAATTGATGTAGATACAGAAGACGCTGCTCAAGGGCAAGATGACTTGCTCCCCACCCAAGGGGATGACGATTCGTACGATGATAACGACGATGAATCCGGAAGGGACAACGAGAAGAGACCACACGATCAAGACGAGGTCCCAGTCGCAACACCTGTTAGAGGAATGCCAAGGATGCTGAAGGCTCTCGCGGGGTTCAACAATTCACCCATTCCAATGGAGGAACGAGACCTAGGATCCAGTGGAGAGTCAGAATCAGATGAAGGAGAGAATGAGACTACTCCAACAACGACTACCACACCATTGGCAACAGGAGGACAGAATTTCCACACGAATTGGTCAACATTCAACAGAGACGTCGCAGGTATGATGATAGATACTACTCACGGTAAGATGAGACTCGACGACTTCATCACTGCGAGCCAAGGATTGGACCAACGATCACTCGAAGAGGGGTACGAACAAGCTAACGTCGCAATGATGCTAGACCCAACCACATTCGAGGAGTGCTGGGATCATGCAGATCCTGAGAAGAGAACGAAATGGCGGGAGGCCATCAACAAGGAGTTCAACGATATGACCAGAAGAAGAGTATGGGAGAAGATCAAGATGAACCAAATGCCGAAGGATCGGCGATGCGTGAAGACCAAATGGGTGTTCAAGGAGAAGAGGAACGGTGTGTTCCGTGCAAGACTCGTCGCATGCGGATACTCGCAGATTGCAGGAGTTGACTTCTCAGCACACCACGCACCAGTGATACACGACGCAACCTACCGCGTTATGCTCACAATGAAGATGTTATTACACTTGGACAGCATCATTATCGACTTTGAGACAGCATTCTTACATGGAGAGCTCGAGGAGGAGATCTACATGCGATGCCCCAAGGGTATGAAGCATGAAGCCGACGAATGCCTGCTACTCAAGAAGACGATTTATGGACTCGTGCAGAGTGCCAGACAATGGAACAAGAAGCTGGTCGACATCCTACTCAAATTGGGGTTTAGACAGAGCGCTGTGGATCCATGCCTTCTGATTCGGAATCAGGAAGGGAGCCTACTGCTGATCGGAACCTACGTTGACGATTGCTTATGCATCGGAGAGGAACAGGAACTGAAGAAGCTAGTGAGGGATATCAAGGCAGAGCGGTTCGGAATCAAGGTGGAAGAGGATCTCGAAGACTATCTCAGTTGCAAGATCATATTCAACCACGATCATACGAACTGCTGGGTGAACCAACCGCACATCATCAAGAACATCACCGAGACATTCAAGGACGACGTGATGAAGCTACAGCGGTACGGTACACCAGGGACACCAGGGCAAGGCATCCAAAGGGACAGTGACTCGCCCAAGGTGGACAAGGAACGGCACAGCAGGTACCGAAGTGGAGTAGGTATGCTGCTATACTTGGTGAAACACTCTCGGCCCGACATCGCCAACGCAGTACGTGAACTGACCAAGGTGTTGGATGGACCAACAGCCGTAGCATACAAGGAAATGCTAAGGGTCATGAAGTTCGTGTCGGACACCAGGGAATATGGACTGAGGGTGAAGCTGGATCCATTGGAGAACGATGCATGGAAGATTGTTGTATACACCGACAGCGAGTTCGCTGGCGACAAGGACAACCGCATCAGCGTAGGAGGACACATCGTGCTACTACAAGGAGTGCCAATCATCTGGAGATCGAAGGCACAACGCAGCGTGACACTGAGCTCAACGGAAGCAGAGTACGTTGCACTATCGGAGGCCGGAAAGGAGATCCGCTTCCTCACCCAACTGATGAGAGACATCGGGCTGGAGATGCACAGACCAGCAGACGTGATGGTTGACAACGTGGGAGCAATCTTCATCGCTTCCAACCCATCCACATCCGCCCGAACCAGACACATCGACATACGACATCACTTCATTCGAGAACTGATTGCGAACAGAGAGGCTAGAGCCCGGTTCGTACGTTCAGAGGACAACATCGCAGACGGGTTCACCAAGAACACGAAGAAGGAGATCTACGACAGACACAAAGGCGATATCATCCAGCCAAGGTCAGCATTGGACTAATGGAACGGAGAGTGGGACGGTGGTGATGAAGGGTAAGAGAGAGCAGAGTCAAGAAAGATATATTGTCAATGCGACAATGGAAGGGTGTCAGGAATCGGGGGTACGCTTTTACCAAGATACCCATGATTGCCGCACCTCCCAATAATATCTTCACAACTCGACGAGGTCAACTTTGTTGGTAACACTCGGACCACCTTGCAGCCTGTCCCCCATCAACCCTCTGTTCATGAATGACATCAACATCAGTCATGTCCCACCATGAAGCCTATCCATGTACCACCGCTGTAATGAGGGCGAACCTATGGATCGACCTCTAGGGATGTAATCGCACATGAGCCAAGACTATGGGCGAAACTGTCGATATGTATCAGACATGTCGACGCGCATCGACGGACAAGGGATCGCTTCTCTGAGAAAGCGAAACGGAGGCGATGCTCCTATCCGCTCAAGAGCACGAATGACGACGCGACATGCATTGAACATGACCGGTGAGTATGTGATGATGGCGCAGGTGGAATACTGAGGAACCAAAGGTCAAGTGGGATCGATCAGACTGAGACCCATGCTGAAGGTACCTGTGCGTCTATGAGAGATGCTGCTCGAATGTAGAAGATGCAAATCACCACGATGACGCATGATGAACCTGCAGAAGAGAGCATGAGAGCAAGCTGATGAAGCAGACGAAAGCAACCATGAACAAGTGCATGATCATGGTGAACTGCTACAGATTACACTTGCTGCTGAACTGGAATTGGAGAGTCAAGGAGTTTGTTCTCACAGTTCTAAATTGGTACAGATTGATAAGAGATTAATCTACTACCTAACCCCGGATTTCCAACACTTGCGTTCATGGACGCAGCAACCAACCTCATTGACATGCGTGAGCAGCCTACTTCTGGACAGAAGAACACAGTCTACAAAGAAAGCAAAAATGTGATTGGTCAGCTTCGAAATCGCTACACGTGGAAGACACTTTTGCGGGACACAACGAAATGGGGAAGAAATGAATATCCCGGTTTCAGGAGCCCATTTGAAATCGGATTCCG
Source organism: Craspedostauros australis (assembly GCA_026770025.1). Taxonomy (NCBI): domain Eukaryota; phylum Bacillariophyta; class Bacillariophyceae; order Mastogloiales; family Achnanthaceae; genus Craspedostauros; species Craspedostauros australis. Next base: position 1,143,284 of record JAMXDE010000010.1, on the reverse strand, counting down.
ATTATGGTTTTCGGGGCGACCCCACAAAAATGTCTCTATCTGATTATGATTCCTCCGCGGGACTCCGAAATCGGGCTGCGAGAATTCGCTACAAGAGGATTATCGCATTCCAATTTCCCAGTCCCAAAGTACAAAATAACCTGATAGAGCTACTTTTCTTGGGGGCAACATGCAAACTACCCCCTCTGAAAGTGGACAACAAGTCCAATTTGGGTACCCAAATTGAAATTGTTTTCCACTTTCGCAGTCCCGGCAAAAACGAACTCCCACACGTAGGAAAATGTGGGCAACCAACACAGCGTTTTCATTGGCTATTTCGGAGTCGTCTGTGTCCATGGGGTGATGTTGTGTTGCGGCGACTCCGTTCGGTTCGCGCGCACGTCTGCCACCTCCCCCACAACCGCGGCAACAGGAACGACAGCAGGAGCAACAGCAGGACGAATTGCGACTGTAGGAGCCACAACCGCTGCGACGCCCCATTCACAGCATGCCACCTCCTCCTGGGCCCTCTTCCCACTGCACTCATTCCGCATCACCTCCGCAAAACCATTATCTCCTCCATCACAAAAGCCTTCCGTTGCCTCCACTTCTGGGCCATCCCGCACAGCGCTGCTCCCATGGACCTCCCCAAACCACGGAGTATGACAGATTGCAATGCCACTTCATGGTGTCCATCCGTCCCAACCACCCTGTTGATGTCAAGCCACCGGTCTTTGTGTCCTGGGGACACATTCCCACATTGGCACAGCCTCCTGTTGTGGCATGACGTGCACCTCCAGCGAACGCCAGCAGCAACAACGCCAAGTTGGCTCCTCCCAACCCTGTGCCTACACCAATGCCCTCAGGTCGCCAAAAGTGTGCTTATCAGCAAATGATTCTAACTGGCTTGGGTGCTCAGGATACGAAGTGAATGCACTCTCAGGCACACAGATGACAGTTTTCTATTGAGTAGCTGTGGGAGGGGTGTATTGCTGATACACTCCTTGTTGTGAACCAGATTATGACCGCACACCATGAATCCAACAAAGACACAGGCTCTGTTTTCTCACCCTTGTGTTGTTTCAGCCACAAGCACTCTGCCTCGGTTGCTTGTGACTGTACGGTCACAGAATTTTTGACCAGTACGAGCTACGCGACTCGTTTGATTCCATTACTTGCTCTTCGGCGTAAGAATGGGAAAACCACAACTCTGGCCCCTTCCAACAGTACCATAGCCAACAGCACCCCTCCCCCAACAGCCATTGCAGCTTCATCTCCTGTGGTGAAGGAGACCTCTCTCATCAAGGCATCCCCATGCAAGGCCTCCTGTCCCTGTCAATGTACCAACCTGAAATATGACAATGATGGGGATCCAACAATCTAACCTTGGTTGTTTGTCCCACATCCACACGACGTCTGTCTCATCCAGACCATTTTGGAGACTACAGCAAAGCCGTGGATTCCACCCATTGGCATGAAATGGAGTTCCATCTGCTGGCTACTCCAGAAGAACCATCCCAACAACTTCAGCACTACCCCACAGCAAAAGTCGATCTCTTGCCATTTCGCTAAATTGATGAAGTTCACGCTGTGGTACAACTCTGATCCCAAACACAAGAGTGGGACCACGGAGGCATACACTCCATGGTTGATTCTTCTGACAGCAGTGCAACAGGAGCGGAAGAGCTACAAAGATGATGCCACAGCAGTAGAAATCCGAATTCAGGGCTGCCGCAGATTCACGAATAGCCAAGCGAATTGCATGCTTGGCTTGTGTCTGGCCAACAAGAAACGAGCCAACACCAACAAGACCGAGGGCGTCGAAAATGGGCATGGCAATCCTGCCTCGACTGGCAGCGCCAACCAGCCTCCAAAGAAGACCCCTTACAGCATAACAAGGGTTTCCGCGGAAGCGCAAATGACCGCAACTTCAGCGATCATGGAGAGGCTCGAACAGACACAAAATGGCCTCACAGAGTGGCTTGCCTCCATCCAGCCCCCACCACCTCAACTCCACCCACCAAATCTCATGAATGCAACAACAGCGTCTCCTACCATTGCTGCCCCACCTCCCACACCCACTCCTCCTGGAGCTTCTGCACAGACCCAGAACAACAATCAGCTGCTGCAAGTCGTTCTACACCAGCAGAAGCTCATGATGGAAATGAACCAGCGCCAGGTGGAATACTGTGACATGATGTGTGCGGAGAATGGGAATCTCCACAAAGATCAGCAGACCCTCGTATCCAAGTTGGCATCCTTCAGGCAGGCCATGTCCAACAAGCACAACGACAGCAACTAATGGTGCCAACCAATTCAAAACCTGCCTTGGCACACTGCCATTCTTACTCATTCCTGCACATTTTGTCATTTGCATACCATTTCTTTCAGTTTCATTCATACACTGCCTTTAATACGACCACATCTACTTCTACATACAGCACCAGAATTGCACCCACCCTTTCATTCAATCCCTACCAACCAAATTGGCATCAGTGTCAGACACAGGACACATCACATGCGCCTTCTGCAATGCTGGATGCATGTGAACATGGACCATGATCATGTACACTAACAATACAGGCATCAGTGCTGCAGGTTCCAATCTGGAATAGGGCTTTACATAGAATGCACAAATTCATTTCACAGCTCTGCCAACCATCGTCGTCGCTGCCTCACGAAATAAGATCTATGTACTCCTCGAATGTCATTCTTGCGGACTTGTATCTGTCTGACTGCTGGTTCCCATACATTGTGCAGAGCACATTGGGGAGGAACGCTGTAGTGTAGTGAATATGGGTGAGTGGATTCTGCACCATCTTGTTGGCACTGCGAACAGCAACAAGAGGGAAGTCATAGGTGATTTCTTTCAACTCCCATTCGACACAGATGCGCTCAGACGACATGTCCGCATCACGTTGTGCCTTTGACGACCCATGCACCATATTATTGTATGCACAGAATATGTATGGGTTTGTAGGATAGGCAGCGTCTCCATACAGACGAAATGGAGGGTTGGTCTCATCAAACAGCATCAGCACTTCCATTTCCTGTTGCACAAGGCTATGCAAGTACATGTGATTGTTGTCGTGACTGCCACCAATTGGTCCATAGAAATGAAGTAGCAAGCCATCTGAGGCAACCATGCCTTGATAGTGTATTCCGTGTGCTCGTTTGTAGCCGGAGTAGAGCGGCCGTTGATCCCGAATGGGTCTGCACGTTTCCCAGAAGGTGCCATCGATGAAAGCGATGCAATTGTCCACCAAACCGCAAGTGATCCAATGATTGTGCTGAGCGTAATCAGGGAAACGGCCAAGGAACAGACCCAGATCACTCAAGTATGGCTTGCCGATTGTGTAGAAGCAAGCATAAAATGTACAAGCAATGCTCGAAATACGACAAGCCTCCATGCCAAATCTCTGTTCCATATCGCAGAGACGTCCACGATGGGCCAACTGATACAGCATGACCAACAACCCCATCTCGTTCTAAACCACATACCGATTATTAACCTGGATGCAACAAGGATCGGTCTTGCCCGATACAACCCGAAGCTTCGGCTACAGTTGGTCTGCCAAACGTTGAAGGTCGCATGGATGGAAGCGGAAGTGGACAATAGCTTCAGAGTCATCCAATTCGGAAATTGCGATGTTCCTGTTGGTGTGGTTGGGAGAACATCCCAGAGGACGCAGGTACAGCTGCTCCATTCTCATGACATGGCCACCCCAAATGAGGGCATTGGCATAGTGCTCCACAAGAGCGACAACCCCTGAAAATCAGCAATTTCATACAGGTCAGGGCACCAAACACTACACTTACTACGCTGCCAGGGTGATCAGGAGAAGTTGGTTGGTGTTTGGTTGTTGGTTGCTAAGTTAGTATTGTATTCAATTGATGATTGTTGAGATTTGTGAGAACAAGATCTCATTCATCCTAAGTTGGTGCATTCTGCACTCTTCCAAATGTTCTGCCCAATTCTGCTGTGGTTCATCGTCAGGTCTTCCTACTCCATTGCTCGATGCCATCATGGGCCATCGCACAATTCCTCTACAGTTGCCCCTCTTGGGCCGTTTCACATCTCTGTCTGAATCTGTCTGGTCTAGGACCTTCTTCCATATTCGATCTTGTCCATATGTCTTGCTTGTGAATGTCAGGATTCTGCATGCATCATCACTGACATCACTGCTCTACTCTCTACATGTTGCTGCCGCGCACTCACTGATGCACCTGGCATCACTAGACATGTCAGCATACCATGACTATCACTTATTGTTGATTCCTAGTGTCTTTTGGCTTGGGTGGAGGCCAATTTTTTGTAACCATTGGTAACAATTGGTAACTAGTCGTATGAGTCAATGTCGCCGTAGTCGCTGGTACATTTTGTACGTCAGTCCCACTCGAAGCGGCCCCAAAACCACCTTTTCTGCCACAAACCTCCTCGTCAAGTCCATGCCGCTCCATTTGTTTGAGCTCTTCTTTGGTGATCACTCTCATGTGTGGCTTGTCATCGCACTCTCCAACTTTGGTGGCGATTGGTTGGGTAGTGGTTGAGATCTGTTTGTTTCTTTGGAGCAGGCACTCGTTGATCCCATTCACGAATGCCAATCACCGCGATGTATTGTGGAGAATTTCAGTGCAACAATGCAGTGATCATCTTGCTTCATCCTGGAGCCATCACGAATGCTCAACATTACAATACATCATCCATTCCATTCATATTATAGTATGTTAATGTAGTTATGATCAGACAGTCAGCCCAGTGTCCTCGATGTGCTTCAATGCATGTTGCTCAAAGCAAGTGCTTCTGCTGCTATCTTCCCCAACTGGAGAGCAACACCACACCGTTTTACTCGCTGCTGCAGAAGGGCATCCGTGGCAGACATACTTGACACTCTTCTTGCATCTGCAGCACTTGCCTCTTTTCTTCCTCCACCCCATCACTTTCTGCCCCTTGGAGTTTGTGTACGAGTTGGGGATGGAGTCTTCGGTGACTCGAATGCAATGATTGCATATTTCGAACATTGTGTTCCTTTCTTTTGGCCTTGGTGGTAGTGGAGCAATCTCTACACCTCGTTTTGAATTGTTGCTGGTTGTATCACTTGATGCTGCACTGATGCCAACAACAAGTGTTTGATCACATCTTGCTACGCGGTCTTCCTTGTTTTGTATCATGTCTTCTGCAAGTAGATTGACAAAATCATAAGGAGGCACCTGCTTGTGCCTGTGGTTTCCCGCCAAGTGATGTCTGTACGCCAGCCATGCATCCACCACAGTTATCCCAAACAACGTCGTCATGAGGCGAAAGTAGCCATTGCGGGTCCTCCACACCCTCTCAAGACCGAGGGTGTCTTGGCGGGCTTGATTGTGGCTATCCACTTTGCCACAGTCACAGAAGTATTTTGCTGCGACTTGGGGTCTTGGAACTTCCCTGGACTCCGCAGTATCTTCATCTGAGATCCACCGGGCAATGTATGGGTTGCCCGGGTTCACATGACCCGCCCCTTCTGAGAACACGAACAAGATCACTTTCTTCTTGCAATACTTGTACCCCATTGCATAGTATGCAGTTCTTGTTTTGTTGCTGCCATCGCCACTGCCTTCGTCATCGCCTTTGCACCAAAGGAGCAGCTGCGATCCAGATGGCCAATTCTCCATTGATTTCTCAAGAAAGGCTTTTGGGAAACTGGCATGGTTGTTTTTGACAACGCCAATGAAATCGGAATCTGCTTGAGTGGTCAAGGCATGAACTGTCCGATAGGAACCAACCAGGTATCGCCAAGGAAGATGCTCTTTGGAAGGTGTGGTGGATGGTAGTGAAGGTTCTGCTCTCCCATTCTGCTCATGGCCATTGCCATGCGAAGGGTGCAGGCGACATGTGCTCGCTTCACAGTATCAAGATATTTTGCATTCTCCATCCCCTTCTAGCCTCTCTGTATCTCCAGATGCAGCATGATGCCAGTTGCACCATCAGCCACTGACGTTAACTCGGTACCTAAGGGCTCTGGCTTGCGACTGACGAATGTCAGGTGTGGCAGGTTCCCAGTTTTCTTTGTTTGAGGTTGAAAAGCGCTCATGGATTCATCAAGTACATTGATATGACTTGGTATGGCAACTTCGGAGCGCTGGCGGTTGAATGCCTCGACGCCTGCCTGAATCTGCCACCGTGGATCCTTGCCCCTCCTTGATTCATCCGCAAATATCATCGGCATCAGAATCTCGCGAAGTTGGCGGAAGCGTCCTTTGGACATGTAGTTCGAGATGTTCGTAGTCTGCAGGAACCCTCCTGTTGTCCCTGTCCCCACAGGTTGCAGGTTTTGTGAAGCTTGCCCAAAAGCAGGATGCCAAAGAACACCCAGAACTCGCTGTCGAAGACAGTGCGAGAGATTCCGATCGAATTTCCTGCTGAATTCGCATTGATGGTCCGCTGGTTGAAGCAGTCCACCTGCGCTTTCCAGTCACCTGGTCACATATGTTGGATGAGATGCAACAAGTTGGCACGGCCCCTTCGGTTGCTGCTTGACTTTTGCGATGTGTCGCGGAAGTTAAACCCCGTCACTGCCACAGTCTTGCATGGCGAAGGGCTGTGAGCCTGGATGTGGTCGTCAGGAACCACAGTCCAGGTCTGAGTATCAAGGCCCTTGCCCACAACCACATTCGTCCCCATAAGGGCAAGCTTGGCTGCCCTGTGCGGCACTGCGTTGGCCAGTCGGTCGCCTCAAAAGGAGTAGTCGAGGTGTGGTCCATCATGGACTGACAAGGCGCTGGCGTCGTCGCCCATGGGCAAGTCGCTGCCACCATCAGCATCATCGGCTCCATCAGAGGCATCGCGGCTGCTGCTGCGAACATCAGCGCGAAGCTCGTCGCCATCGGAGATTGCTCCTTCGACGCAAAAAGAGCGAGAGGCAGAGTTTGATCCAGCTGGAGGAACTCTTGACATCGATTCAGGGTGGCCATGATGGGAGCGATCGGGGTGGTTTGCGGTCGATGCGTGGGCAATGGAGACGCCGGCCATCACGTTCCTGACTGCTGAGCCATTCTGGAGCTCTATGGAGCGCAGCGGTGAATGCACGCTTCTCCTGGAAGCGTCGCAGTGCCAACACACCCTTCCCAATGTAGCGGGTGCGGATGAGGTTGGTAATCTTGTCAGGAGGGGCATGGTAGATGGGTTCGTTGATGAGCTTCAACGTCGCAGCTTGGTGGTCACACACAACCTCGAGCGAGGTCCAGTGGATTGACCAGACACGATCAGCGAGGGACTTCAGGACGATGGTGCGGAGAGGGACCTTCTCACCATGAGATCCGTGGGAGGGATGGTTGAACTTAGAGAGGACGTGGGAACCAACTTTGAGAGGCATGGTGAAGAGGAGTGGTGGTGGTGGACGGGTTGATTGTGATACTTGGAGGAGCACTGATCTGGAGGAAAGTTGGTATATCTTTGGAGCAAGTGAAGGACGAAGACCAATACTACATGGGCGGGTGCAGGAGAGGATACTACGTCGATTGAAGGCAGCCACACGATGATACGACGTCAGGGCGATGCAACAACCTTGCATAAAGTAGATAGACTCATGTGAGCAACTCAGTCCGAATCAACAACACGTAAACAACACACGATAATTTTTGGCGCGAACTTTTTTATGTTCACGGATTGATGATCATGCCTGTCACGAGCATTTGTGACTGACTTCAAACACACAATGCAACACACAAAAGCAATCTGGGCCGCCGACCAGCACACCACCCAAAGCAGAATGAAGTGACGAATACAGCCATCGGCGATTTGCTTTTACAAGCACATCAGTCTTTGCTATGATCAAAGCCGTACTTGACAGTGGAGAGTGGTGCAATTCTGCCAATCACAACACATTCAATCAAGTGGCATGGGAGACAATTGGTCAGTACATTGGGAGGGATGTGGTGAAGCTGAAGGCTGAGTATTCAGAGGCCTTGGCAATGGAATCACAAAGGCTGAAAGCCGTTGCCATGTTTAACAACCTAACACGACCCGATTTCAACTCCACAGAAACGGAAGCTGCACTCCTTGCATCTATCAACTCTACCGCTGACAAAGCTGATACCATGTGTGATGAAGACTTTGTGGAACTCATGCGATTGTTCTATCAGAACAAGACAAAAAGGTCCAGGGCAACACGGTGCACCATGCTTCGAACCGTTCTCGAAGAATCCGACAAGGTCCGGAGGCAATTCGTTGCTGTGGCCGACGGAACACTCAAGAAGGAGCTGAAGCAACGTCTACCAAGGGTGAAGATAATCAAACTCAACAGAGAACAGATGATTGAGAGATTGATAGCTTTGAGACTGAAAGAATTGGAAAATGACAAGGAGTCGAATGGCGATGAGGGCAGAACTGGCCTCACCCCGTGGATGACCGCTCTCGATGACAAGCTGTCGACCACCATGCTGCAGTCATGGTTCATGAAGGGCATCCATGGAAAACAAGCCAAGACCGTGAAGCTTGGACATACCAACAAAGTCCCCCTGATGAAAAGAGTGTTGGATTGTGCTGGAGTGGGTGGCAAAAACGGACGGGTCAAGGCCTCCTACCGAGGAGGAGTGGTGCGCAGCATGTCAAGGCAATATGCTCGCGCCTCTGTAGACTTCCTGGCCATCGTCGGTGATCCCAATGATGACAGCACCGACGAGGTGTTCGTGATTGAGATGAAGACAATAACTACACCAGCCACAGAAAATGTTGAGAAACTTCACCAGCTCAAGGCGAACAGAGAGCACAACCTCGATGGCACGGGCCACGTATTCCTTCATGCACAGAGCGATGAATGGAGAGCTCTGTTTGAGAAGGACGCAGAGATGATACAACTCCTCCATCATGCATTCATGTTTGGAGTCTCTGGTGCTATATTGGTGATTGGTGAGTGCTTCCATGTACAGCATGCAAATGCCATGACTACTCACATCGTTGGCACCACGTCCTCACTCCTGCGTTCTCTCTATTTCGAATGCGATTGCACGAATCCGTCTGTTCCAATTGAATGCTAGCAGGTGACTCTACTGCAAACATAATGAGGTCCATGTCAACAAGATTCCCACCGGCGCTCCTTTCATCCTATCAGATTGTACTGCAGGATTTTTACCTGTTCAAGTTGGATTTCGCATACACAAGTGGATCCCTTGCTGCTACCAGCTCAGGGAAGTCGCTGCAAACATATCTGTCATCAGAGCGCAACCCAAAGGTACGCTCCTTGGGAGGGCAGCACATCGCGGCATTGACAGTGGAAGATGTGTCACACACGCTCAAGATCTGGAAGGCATGCCAGGAATTGCCCATCCCTATTCCACACGTGCACACTTTCGTGCCCAGCATCATATCTCGCTTGAATGCCTTGAAAGGTGGATCCGATGTCGTCTCCAGGATGGCGACGCAACACAAAGCACACCCACCATTTGATACATTTCAATGCCAAGCCGTGGTGCGCATTCTCGAAGTCGTCATGTTGTTTCTGCACAAGCTGATGCACTACTGTTGCACACAAGACATCCATACTTCCGCCGACCTCGACCGGGCCACCACATTGGCAAACTACCAAAACATGCTTAACCATTGAAGCTCTGTGGCGACTTCCTTGGAGACATTGCAAGATGTATTTGGCAATATCATCACTATAGCCACGAAAAGGAGGAAGCAGGAGAGTGGGCACACTCAACTGACCAACTTGTTTCTGAGAAGCACATCAATTGCTGCAGCACAACAGCAAAAACCATGTATGGATGACAGACCCACCAATTACAGCGAGGTGAATGATGGTAAATCAATCCGACAGCTGCTGTCTCCAAACAGAAACAAAACATCGACGGAAGCCGAAGCGCTCGAGGAACGTCTTGAGGAGGGCAGCCACGAAGCCATCCACTGCGAAAACATGCGGAAGCCATGTCTTGTTTGCAGTGTCATCACAAAATGGATGTGCATACAGTGCCACTTGTTTGCATGCGAAGCTCCAACTGCGAACTACAAACGATGGGAGGAAGCACATGGAATGGAAACAGAGCTTGAGATGTGCCATCTCATTGGCAGAAACAACAAAGAGATAGTGGCAGCAAACACCTGCTACAGAATGCTCCATGGAAAGAATAGATCCTGGACCGTCAACATCAAACCTGACTACGTTGAATGGAGTGCAAAGCATCCTGCAAAGAAGCGATCTGAGCGAGCAATCGCCCCTACAACGGAGGCAGCAGAAGACAATGGGGAAAACCAGCCGCGCAAACAGAGAAAGAAAACGTCGACGCCGGAGGTACATGATGTTACTGTTCCGATGAGACGAAGAACACATGCAAGCATCAGAAAAGAGGAATACGAAAAAGGGAATGGCTCAAGGTGTAAGTTATAGATACAGCATAATCCAACACTCCTTGAAGGGAAACCAGTGCAGCCAACGGGAGATATTGAGCACCTCAATCAACAACATTCTAGATCAAGCAATCACCGTGCTTGCACTCACATTTTGCATATAGAGCAACAGTGTAGGACAACAAGACAACACTATGGATGGACATGTATGACCATTTTCGATAGATCATCAGGATTACATTTGTAAGACTGGCCGTGGGAACACAGAGAAAGAGGCAGGAAGCGGTCCATCCGAAGAGCATGGACATGATGCGCGCGAGGAAAGAAAAACGAGGGGCTCCAATTCTGGTTTGGGTCCAACTTGTCGACCACTTTTCCCATCGCGAGGAAACGTCGTGTTATTTTTAGTTTTATCTCAGGAGACAAGGCCCTCGCACAAAAATGAAAAAGTTTGTCTCCTGAGACATCAGGGGTCCTCTATCGCGACAGAATTTCCTCATGGATATCTGTGGGGGTGCATCTGTGGGCGCATCTGCACCAGTGCTGGGACGAGTATTGGCTGTAGGAGGAGGGTGAATAGTTCATTTGGTGCATGCCACTACGTCCAAGGCAGAATCTGATGGTCAGGTGTTTCGGGTTCTTCAAATCTTGTGTTTGTTCGTTTGGCTTTTGGTCTTGGGGCTGGTGCGATTGCGTTTCAATTTAGGCGTCTTTTGCAAGGCAAAGTGTGCACAGTGCAGAGGGTTATCGTCATGTTTGACCTGGATGTGCGACACTGAGTATTCCCAACAAATGATTCAGGCTTGCTTGCGTGCTCAGGATGCGAAGTGAAACACTCTCAGGCACACAGATGACAGTCTTCTATTGATTATCTGTTGTTGGTGTAATGCTGATACACTCCTTGTTGTGAACCAGATTGTGACTGCATGCCATGAATCCAACAAAGACACATGCTCTGTTCGTTTTTGTGTTGTTTTTTGCCCCTGTGTTGTTTCAGCCACAAACACTCCGCCTTTGTTGCTTGTGACTGTACGGTCACAGAATCTTTGACCAATACGAGCTATGTGACTCGTTTGACTCCAAAATTCGCTCTCCAATTAAGGAACACGACCATCAGATCCCAATAGTACAGAAGGGTCTCAGCAATTTCAATTGCTTCCCCCAACTGACCGTTGTTGTCATCTCGATCGCATCTGTGCTTGGCCGGCAGCAGATTCAGTAATCGATTGAGCAATTGCTTCAGTTCCTCCGACGCCATCCAGAAGCTGTTTTTGAACGATGACAGTCCAGTCTTGCAATTGCCTTTTGCTTGAGGAGCTTGGCCAGATTGTTGAAGGATGGAAAACCCAGACCGTTCTTGTTCGTGTCTTTCTACATCTTGAACAACCTGCCAATTGATGTCCCTCCACGATTGAAGACCGGCACGTTTTCGAACGTCATGTCGCCCCACGTCACTGAGTGTGACATCCCTGCCCTTAGCATTGTCACTTGCGACAGAAATGACACAGCACTTCTGACTGTAGTGGCGCTCACCCTGTACGGATAGTTGACTTCAGGTCTTCTCTCCCCTCTGCAAATTCTCCTGTATGTGTCTCAAAGACAAGTCACTTGTCTCCTTGTGATGTTGCAATGCTTTGGCGCAAGGCGCAGTCATTCATGTTCAGGAAGTGACTGTCGGCACGCTTTTAGCGCCTGTGTACACTGATGGGGCGAAGAAGACTGTGCAATATTGCTCTGACATGCGGCAGACATGTCTTCATTGCCCACTAGACACAGTGTGTACAGATTCTTGGCAAGGTGAATAGGTGGCAAGTCCATTTTCCCCTTCACGAATCCCATCGTGCTCCCCAGTGTACCTGAAGGTGGCTCCACAGAGCGATTTTTGGAGTCAAACGAGTCACATAGCTCGTATTGGTCAAAGATTGTATGACCGTACAGTCACAAGCAACAAAGGCGGAGTGTTTGTGGCTGAAACAACACAGGGGCAAAAAACAACACAAAAACGAACAGAGCATGTGTCTTTGTTGGATTCATGGCATGCAGTCACAATCTGGTTCACAACAAGGAGTGTATCAGCATTACACCAACAACAGATAATCAATAGAAGACTGTCATCTGTGTGCCTGAGAGTGTTTCACTTCGCATCCTGAGCACGCAAGCAAGCAAGCCAGAATCATTCGCCACCCCTTGGTACAAGCACTTCCATACTGCACCTGCCATTAGCACCCATGCCCCTTTCGACTTGCTCCACGGTCTGTGGTTGGATGGGTCTATCTCCAATGCATACCCTTCATGGTGTGTTTCATTCAGCATCCCCTCAGTGTCTTCTCCCCCCAGTTGTTGTAATATACCCTGCATGATTTTCCTGACAAATTTTGCTTTTGATGACCATCCCCTCCCTCTAGGCTTCCCTGCAGTAGTGCCTCTGACTTGGCTCTGTCTGTTCACTGGGATGAATTCCTCATCACTGGAATCCTCTTCTTCTGTCAATGACGTTTCTCCATCTTCTGAAGCCCCAACCGCGCCCAGGAGGTCGTATTCTGTTTCTGCTTCCAGAACATTGACAGTGGCGTTGAATTGAGGAGTTCCAATGTCATGAGATCCAATGGCTCTGACCTTGATGTCGTCTTGCATGAGCTTGGCCCCACGCTCTCCACAGATGTGGAAAAACACATGGACTTCTAATGGGGTGGTGGAAAAAGCGACGTTCTTGACCTTGACATCCATCAAATCCATGTCGCACATCTGCTGAAAGGATTTAATTCCGTCTTTCAGCGAAATGAGCGCTTCACCGGTGTTTGTGCCTTAGCTGCTGCTGGTTCCCATTTCAATCTTGGGAGTGCTCATAAAATCAGTGTACACCTTCGTGGGTACTGGTTTCGCAACTGCCGTGCTTTTCTTTGGCTTGTTGACAGACTGGGAAGTCTTGTGCTTGCCTTGTTGTTTGCTCCTCTTAGGACACTGGCAACTCTTGTTCCATGACAATAAACTGATGGTGCTGCTCTTCTCGTTGCTTGTTCTCCGATGCCCTGCTGGTTTCAAGCGAGGACTGTGCCACTTTCTTGTGCTTGGGAGGGCCTGTGATGTCTGCTGGACTTCATCCGTTTTGCCTTCCCTTCCATCGCCATATTTATCCATCTCACCCACGCTCTCATCGTTTTCTTTGCTGTCACAATCATCACCATTGTTGTCATCGTCATCTCTTCCATCGTCGACACTATCACCCATGTCCTGGCCACCATCTCCTCTGTCACCCACACCCTCATCACCATCGCCATCCCTTCCATTGCCGCTGCCATCATCCGTGCCCTCGTTACCATTGCCATCATTTCCATCATCACCATTGTTTCCCTTGCTGGCACTACCTCCATTGCCATCACCATTGCCTTCCATGACGGAATCGTTTGGGTTGCCTTCGCCATCACCACCTCCATTGCCATCGCCATCTCCATCGCCCCCCATCATTCTCATTGACGGAATCATTGTGGATGCCGATACGGGTGCCGACACGATCACCACCTCGGTTTCCATCGCCCCCATCGTTCTCAATGATGGAATTGTGGTGGATGCCGATACGATCATCATCTTCGTTGCCATCACCACCATCGTCCTTGATGACAGCATCGCTGTGGGTAGCACCACCACCTTCGTTGCCATGGGGGCGACCATAGCCACTGACAATGCTATCCTGGGCGTCATCACGGCTGTCTATGTCAACGCTGCCACAATCAACACCACCGTCGCTGCCAGCATCATCGTGATCTTTGAATGCATGACGGATAACGCCATGTCCGTCATTAAATAGGAGTGGTACCTTTGTGTGCGGCCTGGGGCTGCCATCGTCAAAAACGGAATGATGGATGTAGATCTTCATGAGCAAGTTGTAAAGCGTAGTTGATAGTTGAATTGAATTGATACCTGCGATTTTTGTTGATGGCATGGATGATACCAATGGAGGGTTGTTGACAAACGGAACGACTACGAGGAGCACGTAGCCTGTGACGATGTTGGCAAGTTCCGCTCACGGTAACCTACGATCGTGGAAGATGGTGTTGGTTGATAGTCGTCTGTTTGCTATTTCATTACTTGGCTACTCCGATCCTCTCGGTGTACGCCCGTTCTCTTGCCCGATGCTCTCGGTGCTTCAATCTGTTTCATAGATTCGGTCTCCGACTATGAGTCGGTACGCGAGATGCTCTCTTGCTCCTCTCTGTATTCTCTCTCTCTCTCTCAACATCGTGTGCTCGTGCTACACGATACTCCGCGTTCGATGCATACTTTGCATTCGACACTCCGTTCATTCAGTACTGGTTCCTACTCCATGAGTACTTACCATTTGAAGTTCACCTTCAGTATCCATGATCTTCATGGGTCATTGGATCTTCGCCTCCTGCTCTGACTTGGAGACAGATGTCGACGTGGTGACATGATGACATCCTGTTGACGTCAGTAGGCGTCCTTCTGCTCTCCAGATGTCACGTTCCATTGGTGATGCAGTGGTCTGTCAGATGATATCGTCATCTGAGGTTTAGTTGGGAAGTACCTCGAGATTCTCTTGGTACCATTGATGGATGGACGGACGATCTTCTAATTCTCTCAGAAATCGTCGATTGCAAATTTCCTCCAGAAATCTTGCCCCTTTTCGTGTGTTCCATTTCCGCTGTAATTCTGACGAATCACAGCATACTATCGACACGAGTGTAGTTATACCGTCCAAGTGCGTATGAGAGAATAACGGGTGAACGATGCACATATACATGCACATCTTGACATATACTCACATGTACATCTCGACAGACGAACCAGGCAATTCGCATGCACAAGAAGCTGCAAGAGAACCAAGTGCGGAAATCAGAGAATAGCGCAATGAAATGCCCATCATGAATAGATCAAGATAGTGACGTTGCGGTTGGTAGAGACGTTGGTGAGCATGTATCGACAAATGTTATCCGTCGCTAACCGAAAAGACGCCTTTGAACATCATAAGTCACGAACAACCAAGACCCATTTCCGACATATGAGAAGGAAAAATACCACGGCGTTGTGCGTGGAAGATGAAGGTCTCTAACTTTCGAAGCAAAGGTCGGATGAACACCATTTTTATATGGACACGATCGCACGGTGGTCTAGATTACGTTTTATGTATCATTTTAAAATTTACGAAAATATGAGTCACGACTAGGCGCGACTGCACCATCGTTCACTCACACGGGTCATAATCTTCTGCTATGAAACCTTTCGTCATGTGAGTACGAACTATGAAGGTGCGCTGTCAGCTACTAGTTTCATTTCGGCAATCTAGGTAAGCTGCAACAGCATGGATACCGCTGCCAGCTCTTCATGCGATGGTACGCTGCCGCGCAACACTGGATCGCTATCGTGATGAAGCCAGCAGGCGGGCGTGCGTACGTGTATGACCCGCAGGATGGAAGGAATAAACGTATCTACATCGAATAGATTATCAAAAGTGGGGAGGAGTAAAAATTGCGGTGGGTTGCGACGGTTGGAATTATCCGCGTGATGCCGCCACAGACTGCGCATATGGCAGACATCCGTTTGCCAATCTACCGGGCTTTAGGAACTGATGGCCCCTGGTGCCTGTCGGACTTTGCATTGTTCACGATGTCGTTGCAGTGCTGGCAGTGCTAACGATCTCTGCGTGTGTCGAGCATTCACGATTATGCTCCTTCTCTTGGCACGGATTGTAGGCAAATAGCTTCTGCCGAGTTGATCGGTTACCTTATCGTTCGCTTGCTCTGTGCTGATGCCAACGGTAGTGTCACCCC
The DNA here is from genome assembly GCA_026770025.1 of Craspedostauros australis. NCBI lineage: Eukaryota > Bacillariophyta > Bacillariophyceae > Mastogloiales > Achnanthaceae > Craspedostauros > Craspedostauros australis. Next base: position 1,127,192 of record JAMXDE010000010.1, on the reverse strand, counting down.
CTCTCTCTGCCATCAAGCGCCGTGGTTGCATTGCACTTCACTGCGCTGCACATGTACGTGGGACGCACATCCAACGATAGCAGAGTAAATGAGAGTGGAACAGTTGATAGTGGCTTCATCGGCGACTTGAAAGTTGCTGCGGCGCCGTCTCGGGCAAGACGGCAGCTTCATGTTCATAACCTTCGATGACGATGACCGACGTCGCGTTTCTATCGTTGTTGTCTCCGCCGTCGTCGTTCATGTTGCTGCTGCTGTTGTCCTCGACAGATTCTTCGCTGTCACCGTGGTCCTGTTTGGCTTCTTCGTATTCCTCCGCCATCATGATGGACAGCCTCTGCTGTGCGCGCTGTTTCTGCACCTGGTCGATCTGCGATTCCAGATCCTCGACTTGGGCGCTGACCGGTTTCTGCAATGTCAGGATTCGCTTCAGCTTGCGGCAGAAGCTTTCCCATACCTCCTCCACCCTTGTGGCCTTGCCCAGGTTGTTGACTGTCGAGCGGCGCTGGTTCTTGACCCGGACAATCTTTCTGACGGATCGCGCTATCTGGTGCTGCTGGACGCCCCAGTCGGCCTTGAGCATGCTCTGGCGTATGGCGCGCGGCAGGACCATCTCGTACGTGGTGCGGCGTGGCGGTCTGCCATCCTCATAATCATCCAACGGGATCGGGCGGGCGCTGTTGTACTCCCACGATATTCTGTCGAAGGAGTCGCAAACCGAGGAGGCGGAGCGCGACGCAAGTCCGCACGCACGTCGTCAGTTCATCGAAGTTGCGTCCGAATCCGAAGCACCGGTGATAGATGGAGCCAAAGAAGGCAAGGCACAATGTGAGAATGAATCCAAATAGAGTAAAGTCGAGTCGAACATTCATCACGCCATGGGATGTGCCTTGATGGAAGAGGCGAGCCATATGCTGAGGCACCTGGACGAGATCTACATCTATCTCCGTACATGCATATATGCAGCATATCCACACACACACGCGCGCATGACAACGAACATACGACCATCTCCACAAACAATCCGAACCATCATCATCATCATCGGCGACGACGATAATCAGAAGGCGAACGCGGGTGCGAATGGTGGCATACTCACGTGACAGGAGGTCCCGAACTACAGGACGGATTGTCCCCGACGGTGCGTGCGTATTCCCGGATGATGATTTTGTCGAATTGAATGTTGGCTGGCAGGCTCATGGCCCTGTGGCTGGACTGCTTGCCGTAGTGGCTGCTGAGACTCTCATCGAGCGTCCTGCACTTCATGATGCCGATCGTCTCCTTGGCGGTCGTGGGCAGCGACATGCAACGGCTCGGCTTTCGGCTCTTCCATCGTCGTGAGCTCTTGGATTGGGGCTTGTCACCTGTTATCGATGGTGATGATGATGATGGCATCGAGTGGGTCATCGTGACGTTCGTCTGAGGGGAGTTGGTGTTGTGCGTGTGCCGCCCATCGTTGGCGAAGGATTTGGATCTTTTGTTCTTCGTCATGGGCCCTGTTGGATGCAGCTGCGCAAAGCCGCTCCCTTGTCGTCCCTTGCTGGCCGGCTCTTTGGATGCTCTGCTTGTTCTGCTACTCCTGATGTGCGCAATCACAACCAAAGCGACGGTGCGATGCAATGTGATGTGATGGATCGATGAATGGGTCGAGGCGAAGCAGCAGAGATGGTCTCAGAGAGGAGCGAAGCGATTATGGAAATGAGGAAACGAGATCTTCACTGGGTGCGTGTGCGTGCGTGCGAGTGCGTGAGTGAGTGAGTTTGTCGTTTTGTGTTGTGTTGTGCTTCTTGTCGTTCAGCTCCTCTTGCCTCTCTCTCTCTGTGTGCGTGCCACGAGTTGTGCGTTATGCGTTGTGCTTCCTGTGATGATCTGTGCCTGTTTGACGGTGTCGCTCTCCTCACCGTCTTCTGCAAAACTTCTTTGTGCGGTGAAATCGCATGACGCTCCCGAGTGTTTTGCCTTTGTTCTTCATCACCTCTCCTCTTCGTTGCGTTCGGTGGTGTTGATCATGCGTTCCCCTTGTTGGTCGTGGTGATGGTGAGAAAGGATTGTTCCGACCTCTCTCTCGGCACTTTTACACGTGGTCGAATTGCGATTGTTAAGCGTGACAAAGGGGTCCATAAGTAAGGTCGGGATCCACGAATCGCTTGTTGGTAGCGGCGTACACCTTCGATAGTATATAAAGAATACCATGGACCAAATATCAATACTATGAGAATATATCTTTTCCGGATTCGTCTGTCTGTCGATCGACGAATAGATCCCTTTGATGCGCTGGACGACTGGCGAAGACCCAACAAGAAGAAAATGGAAGGCGTGTTTGTTTGTTGCCTGTCTCGGCGCAAAGCTCACGATCACAAACCCACTCACACGAAGCCCATCATCGTCAGCATCAGCAACAACAGCAACAACAGCAACAACAACAGGAGTGTTAGGAGTTGTCCTCAAGCTCATGTCCCAAACCACAACACACTCCTCTCTCAAACTTTGCCCACAAAACTCGCAACACTCGCAACACAACACAACAGATCAGGTCAAACTTCATTCACCTGTGTTTGGAGAGTATCATCTTCAGCAAAGGCAATAGCGATAGCAGGAGCAATAGCAGCAGCAAAAGCAACAGAACGGAAATCAATCAATCCGAAGCGAGCCCTCTTTTGCATCAACATCAGCAATAGCAATAGCGACAGCAATAGCGACAACAACAACAGCCATACCTGCAACAATTGTAGTACGATCTGTAAATCTGTAACCAGCGAAAACACACTACTCGCACTTTCACACACTCAAATCCAATCCATCATGTCGCAACGATTCAGAGAAGCGTTCCAACGAATGGCCAGACAGGTCAACATGTCCAGCGGCGGCGGCGCCGGAGGTGGCGGTAACAATGGAGGCGGCGGAAGCAGAGCCGCAGCTGCTGCCGCGCAGAGCATCACTGCGCTGGCCGTGGCTGGTGGGCTGGGATACGGTGCCTACAACTCCATCTACACCGTCAACGGTGGTCACCGCGCCGTCGTCTTCAACCGCCTCTTCGGAATGAAGGACACCGTCTACGGCGAAGGCCTCAACTTCAACATCCCGTGGTTCGAGCGCCCCATCATCTACGACATCCGCACGAGGCCCGTCAATCTGCAGACCCTCACGGGATCCAAGGATCTGCAGATGGTCACCATCGCCATCCGTGTCCTGCACAAGCCAGATCCGTCCAACCTCGTCAAGATCTACCGCGTCCTCGGCGTCAACTACGACGAGCGCGTGCTGCCCTCCGTCATGAACGAGTGCGCCAAGGCCGTCGTCGCGCGGTACAACGCCAACGAGCTCCTCACCAAGCGTGACCAGGTCAGCCGAGAAATATCCATCGACCTCCGACGTCGTGCTGGCGCTTTCAACATCCTGCTGGAGGATGTTGCCATCACCCATCTCAGTTTCTCTCCGGAATACGCCCGTGCCGTCGAGGCCAAGCAAGTTGGTACGTTTCCAATGCTCTACGATGTGTCATCATTTCGAATGAACACGTCGGAATGGGTATTTCAATGCTTTCGTCAGAGGAAGATTGTTCTGTTTGTCTTCCATTGTTTTACTGTATCATGCAAGTCAGAAGAAATATTTCACGCTGCTTGCATTGGTGACATTCCATTTGCCAGTGCAATTGCCTGTGCATGCCTCATCCCGCTCAATTCCACTCACCCAATTCCCATTCAAAATAAAACAAAACAAACATCACACATGCAACTATCCCCATGCGTACCACAGCCCAACAAGACGCAGAGCGCGCCAAATACATCGTCATCGGAGCACAGCAGGAGAAGAAGACCATCATCACCAAGGCGAAGGGAGAAGCCGAGTCCGCCGAACTCATCGGCCACGCCGTCAAGAAGAACCCTGGTTTCATGAAGCTGCGCCGAATTGATGCTGCGCGTGACATTGCCGACATCGTTGCTTCGTCCGGCAACAAGGTCTACCTCAACGCCGACTCCCTCCTCCTCAACTTGCTCGGAGATGCCGACGAGAAGTTCGAGAAGAGCGTGCATGGCAAGAGTCGCTTCTTCGGTCGCTAGACAGTGCATGCTATCGGAGGAGAACACTGGTGGAGTGGAGTGCAGTGCAGAACAGTGCGGTGTAGCAGAGTACTCGACTCGATATCCGCTTGGAAATTGGCCGCAGCGTATCGCACGAGTATGGTGTAGGCGGTTCAATAATGATCCCATTTGAAACATGAGTAGAATTACACGAGATGTCAAAATACTGATAAACTCACTTGCAATCATTCTTATATCGACAGAAGTAATGGTTAGAAGTGGGGAGTCCATTCGACTAAGATGACATTCTGCTCTGCTGAGTTGTGTTGCTCTTGGAGAAAGATTCAGTGCTGAATCGTTGCAACTACTCGATTGCCTCATTCAAACGTGACCAGGCATCACCTTCTTTGCAAATTGTCAAAGACTCGAACGGTTTCAATGGATGATCTTGATGCCAGACGGTGTCCATCATGCTTGTGTCTGTACTCGTGCGACTGTTGCCACTGCGGTTGGCTTCACTCTTGCGGATTGCGATCGATCGAAGTCCAAGACGGTGCGCTGGATGGAATGCTGTGTGTGATGGGCGATTGCCTGCGCCTGTTGGCCATGGGGCAGACATTCCACCGCGATGCAAGCATCGAACTGGACTGTATCTCTTCCCTCTGACCCTGCAATCACTTACATCATGGTGATCAGTTTCACCCTATCTCCGGAGCGCAAGCGTTTGGGCTTGACACGCACAGTGCGTATGTGCGTGGGATCGTTTTGAAGATCATTCTGCTGCGAGTAGTGCGTGTGCATGGACTGCGACCGGGGTCCGCTTTTCGATGCGAATTGATTCCGCCATGATTTTGCCAACGATGACTTGTTTGTTTGTTGGATCATAGTCCCCACTCTACCATCATCCAACGAAACTGGATCTGCGCAACAAGAGGCTGTCTCTTGTTTTCACTGTGCATACTAGATGTTGTTTGTGTGCTGCTGTTGCAGTCTGCGGCAGGCTTTTCATGATGTGGTGGACATCACCCTGTACACAAAACAGCAGCCAGGACAGTCCATCTCGCACAATGCACCGCCGCGATGCAGATCCGATTCCCATACCTCCACGCATTCGCCGCAGCGACATTCATGCAGATATCCTCGTTCCCCCGTCTCCTCATCTTCGACGACCTCCAGATCGCGCAGCTCCACATCGATGGCCTTCGTTTCGTTCATGCGGACCTTGAGCGTCTGCAGGCGCAGCATGTCATCGTACTGCTTGCGTTTGTCCGCATCGCGCAGGCATTCCCATGCCAGTTGGATCTGCCTCATGGTCTGTGGCCCATCCGCGCCGTTCTTTGCGCCGGAGTCAAGTGCATTGCGTGCCTGTTGCAGTTTGTCAGGATGGTGCTTCCTGGCCAACCGGTGGAACGCGGTCTTGATGTCGTCGTACGCCGCGGTGTCTGCCACCCCGAGACGTTCGTAATGCGTCATTTCGTTTGTTTTGCTGTCTGCGGTACTGCACGCGACAATGTGTGATAGTGGGCACCGATCGCCTGAACTGTTATAATACATATGTATTGGTACGATCTATTGTACTACACAAGTATGGTTGTCGCTTGCTAGGTTGATGGGAACCGATGAATTGGCGTGTGTCTGCGCAATGAAAGAAGGAAAGGAACAAAGAAGGGCATTGTGATGGTTGTCGTTGTTGGTGGCAATCACCATCATTGGATTCTTCCACCTTCGTTCCCGAACACGACTAAAGCGTACGACGCACAGACTGGGGCCTTTCGTCCCAACAAAAACAAGAGAGAAAAATGAAAAACATGAATTTGCGACAAGTTTGTGAACCAACAAACGCACACAACGCACAACGCAACATCAACATACGACACCTTCACTCGTGCGAGCCACAGTATTCATTGACACTGCATCTCCACCTACCTCCAACCCAAGTCAATCCAACTCATCATTAGCGGCTGACAGTTGCATCTATTCTCCTCGTAACTGCTATACTGACTATAAAAGTGCTCTTCTCCATCCTATTGCTATCAATCAAATCAGGAACCTCGCCAGTCCATCACAAGACAACGCAACGACGCAACATCACAACGCGAATAAGAATAAGAATAAGAACAGCAGCAACCATGGATCTACTCAAGGCAGAGATGAAACGAAAGAAGGAAGCCTTGGCCAAGGCCAAGCAGCAGACCAAGAAGAAGTACATGAAGGCCAGCGACATTCGTCGCATGGAGGAGGAAGAGGAGGAGAGGGAACGAGAGGAGAAGCGCCGTGTCAAGAAGGACCGTAAGAGACAGGCCGAACGGGAGGCGGAGGCGGAGGCGGAGGAGCGCGACGCCACGAAGAGCCGCAAGAAGGACCGCAAGAAGCGCAGGAAGGCGGAGAAAGAAGCCAGCAGCAAGCAAGCGCAAACCTCGGCGAATGGAGGAGACAGCAGCCAAGACGGAAAGACGAGCAGCAGCAAGGATGAACTCACGCCATTACGCATCACAAAGCAATTCCGTGACTTCGGTCTCGTCGTGCGGTACTTCGGTGAGACGCATACGCAGCGGATCGAACGTCTCAAGCAGGCCAAGGAACAGCAGAAGAAGAAGCTTGCCGGATTGTCGGAAATGGAAGAATTCCGTCTGGGCAAAGGATTTGGAATCCGCAACACCTTCCTGGAAAAGGATGACATGGCATCCAAGGGCAAAGGCAAGAATGATTCAGATGATGAGGAGGACGATGATAATGACAATGACAGCGGTGGCGCCAACAACGACGGCAACGGCGAGGCTGACTACAGCGACGACCCGCCGAAATTCATCTACCGCTTCTTGAAGGGTCTGCTCAAGGATTGGGAGAAGCACCTGTCGCAACGCCAGAATGAGGAAACCTTCTCTGTCCAAGGTCGCAACGAAACAAAGACCTTCAAACAGTGCAAGGATTACATCCGTCCCTTGTTCAAGCTGTGCAAACGCCGTCGCATCGAACCCGGCATGGAGGCGCATCTCGTCAAGATCGTCAACCACGCGAAGGAAGGCGAATTCGTCAAGGCTCACGATGCCTACCTGGATGTCGCCATCGGTCGAGCGGCATGGCCCATCGGTGTCACCATGGTGGGTATCCACGCTCGTACCGGTCGCGCCAAAATCGAATCGTCCAATGTGGCCCACGTCATGAACAGCGAACTGCAACGTAAGTACCTCACCAGCGTCAAGCGGCTCCTCACGTTCGCGCAGAAGAATCGGCCCGACGTCGATCCGTCCAAGAAGGTGTGTTAGATAGACGCAAGAAAAGCAGAGTCAATAGAAATCGTGAAGAGAAATTATGAAGAAAGGGAAATAGTTGAATACTCTATCACATATTGTAATACGGAATAGTACGTAGTGATAGTTTATGCGGGTGTTTGCAGATAGCATGTGTCGTGTAATGCAGTGTAGCGTGGACAGTGCTTGGGATGGTATTACATCGTTTTCTCTCGTCTTCTCTTGGATCTGAAGCGTGCTCTTTGTTTGCTTCCATGCAGGGAGAGAGAGAGAGAGAGTTGCAGAGCGACGATCCGAAACACTTCTTGCAGGAGTCTCACCTCGACTCGTATAGCTACCATCTGCGGCTACGCATGGGACAAGGATAGTGATGGCAAACAACTGTAGCTTTAACGTTATCTCGGTCACTCTACCAGCAGCTATGTGCCCTGTATGGGAACAGCATCGCTTGCTGATTTGCTAGAGATGAAGGGGGCCATGCAGTGCTCGTACCCACTGACATGGGATCTACGCCGAGACAGGAGATGGACACGGATTCCATCGATCCTGACCCCGCGACGATGGCGGCGCGGGTGGGACAGGAGGATCATCGCTATTGCTTGATGGTGCGTTGGTGGAGAAGTTATCGATTGTGCGTCGCCTGACCATGGTCTTGGGTGGCACATCACGCATGCTGCTGGCGCTGCTGCTCTCGGACGCGGGCTGATACCGGTCCTGTTCCTCGTAGGATGGCGCTGCTGCCGAGATGTGGCGTTGGTGACGGATCTCCGCGGCCTCATCCTTGGCCTCGCAGATCTCCTGGACGCTGAATCCCCATTCGTCCAGGAGCATGTGAAATCGCTTCTGAGGCGACAGGAAGAAGTCGCGACGGGTTCGTGGACCGGGACGACGGATGTTGTTCTCGAACACCTCCACGCGGAACTCTTGTACGGCGTAATACCCCCAGTCGAGACCGATTGGCGGTCCTGAGCTAACCGCTGGACTGTCGCCCACGCATCGCTCGTACTCTCGCACGATAACGCGGTCGAACAGGACGCTCTTCCTGACTTTGCGCCCGCGCATCTTGGCGCCTGCACCGTGCGACGTCGTTGCGTTGGGATCGTGACAGTCGTACATACGCTGCGGTTCCGGCGACGACGACCTCGTGCGGCGTTGCGGGATCTTGAGAGGCGTATCCGAGATGATCGTGTCATCTTCATCGAGCTCGATGCGATTGGATTGGGTCTTCGTCTCCCTGTACTTCTCGAGATGATCGAGGAGCGGGGACGGTGGCAAATCCGTCGAAGCTTTTGGTGCGTCCGGTCGCGCCCGTGGCTTCCTCTCGCTAAACTCCGACGATGCGCGCTCTTCGACAATGTTGGTGAGCTGCGAGGGTGGCGGCATGTCCATGCCGTCCGAAATACTGTCGTCCAAGAAGTATCCCATGGAGTTCGATGAGCTGTTCGACTCGGACCGGTCCCACGTGGACATGGTGGTTGCCGTGGTTTCAGTGTGCTGCGTTCTGGAATGTTCCGACTGCCTCGATGCCTTGGTGGGGCCATCCGTCGGCTTGATCCATCCACTCAGTCCTGATGTGTCCGGATCATCTTGCACGCCGCGCCTTACAACATCCGCCTTGTCAGAGTTCATGTGGCTGCCTTCGCGGGCGACATTCACGCTCGTATCCTTGTCCTGACGGGAGCTCTGGGCATGTCTGATCCCGCCATTGCCATCACCGATGCTTGTTTCGCCTTCATCCGTGGATGCCTGTGCACGTCGGCTCTGGCTCTTCTTCCCCTTCGAAAACGAGAACGACTTGCGAATGCCGGACATCGAGAAGAGCTTGTTCTTGCTTCCGTCCTTCTTGCTGCCAGGTGTTGATATGGTTGTTGCAGCTGCCGCCGTGGGCATACCGATGGTGTTCTGGCGGTGCTGCTGCTGCTGCTGCTGCGTCCTTGTCGCATCTCTCGACTTGCCACGGCTTGTTGATGTCATAGCACCAAGGTCGGACTTGTTCCGGCTCAGAGTCTTTCTGGAAAAGCGCGATCCGAAGGATGACTGAGGCTGCGGGGGCAGACGACCCTTCTTTCGCAGGAACTTCATCGAGGAGGAAGACGATGATGACTTCGCTGTGTCAGGAGCTGGGGCCGAGGCAGGCGCATCGTCGTTGACGTCCTTTGCCGATGTCTTGCCCAAACTGCTGCTGCTGCTGGGCTTACCGTTCCTGTACCCCTTGCGCTGGCCCACGTGAGGAGTCTGCAGCGGTGGTTGCGCCGCCATGTCGGTTTGCAGCTTGCTTTCCGACATGCTGCGCAGTATTCGCTTCAACGGCTTCTTCGCGCCCATCTTGCGTTCGGGGATCGCAGGCGCGCCTTTGGTGCTGGCATCGTGGTTCTTCTTGCGACGACCCGATGTGTGCGGGGACGAGGAGTGATGCCGCTCTTTGCGTTCCTGCCGCCTCGAGCTCGATCTCAACGATGATCGAGGATTGTCATCGTCCGGGCTTGAATCGGGGCTCGCTGGAGGCTTGCGTGCTGGCATTGGGGGGCTGTCGCGCAGCTCCCTTGGAGGCTTGGACGGTGCCATGGAAGTGACCACGACGCCGCCAGTCGCAGTTGCTATTGCAGATGTCGCCAGTTCACGAGTCTGCCTGGGTCTCTGTTTGCCAGTGGTGCCAGTGCTGCCCGTGCTGGAGCTACTGATGCTGACACTGCTGGAGGACGTGCTGCCCGTAGTTCGAGTACTCCTGGCTGATGCTCTGAGGGAGTTGGACTGAGAGACGACGCGGGTCGGCCCTCCACGCGAACGATTCTTCTCCTGCTCGGTCAATGTTTCGACGCGCTCCTCCAAGAGCAGCGCCGACATGGGGATCAACGATGGCATGTCATCATTGTCGCTGTCCTGTTCCTCTTCATCGAAACTGCGCATCGCATGCAGATGCGGTCTAGCGGAACGGTAATACTGGTTGTTGCTGTTGTTGCTGTCGTTGCCGTCAGGAAGCTCATCGTTCTCATCATCTTCCCAGATGGACCGGTTCTTCTGCCGTTGCAGGAACGTTTGTCGCACCGAATCTGATTGCGTGCGGCGGGGACTCGCTCGTTCCGGCGGCTGCTTCTGTCGGCTGCTGGTGTTGCGAGCTCTGGGATGGTGCGTTCCCGCAAGTTCCGACTTGGCCAGCGATCTGTGACTTCTCGGCTTTCGCTCACTTCTGTTGCTGGGCGAAGGTGATGAAGATGTTGTCCGTGATCTTGATTTCGATGCTGTGGTCCTCGCCGTTGGTAACGACGACATCGATGCCGGTTTCTTCGTTCGAGACGTGCTGACGTGTAGCTGAGGTGAGAGAGGGTCGTCGCCTCCTCCTTTGATGAGGTTGCGTCTGCTTCGATTCCTCTTCGTCGATGCTGTCGGTGGCACCGTCCGGACTACATCGGATGTCGACTGCGTCGTTTGAGGCTGGATCTTGACATCTGTCGCATCATTGTCGGCGCCATTGTTGGCATCGCTGGTGGAGTTGGCTGTTGCATTGCGAGAGCCGTGCATCGCAACATCCATGTCGTCACCATCAAAGCTACCAACGCGTCGGGGTCTGCCAATCGCAACATCCAACGATTGGTGAGGACGCCTTCTGGTCTTGAAGGTCGGGTTGGTGTCGCTCTGGATAGCAGTTGTGACGGTGGTTGTGTTGCTGCTGTGGTTGCCGGTGCTGTTGCTGTTGCTGTTGCTGACACCATCAGTGGAGGTTTGTGCACATGGCGAGAAGCCGCAGTTGCTGTCATTGAGTTCGTCATCCATCGCAAGCAAGTTCATTGTGGACTGCGTGCGTAGGGATGGCAGACGTCGATACGTGCTGCGACTGCTGCTGTTGGCGCTTCGATTGCTGTTGATCGTCCTCTCGTCTTTGGGGAGTACGATTGTGTGAACGAAGCTTCTTGGGAGTGTTGTTGATGCTCGAATGGCATTCGTACAGTATGTACTCTTGCTGTATGCACTCTGACTGAACTGCTGCAAGGCAGATCACAATGAGATCGACAACGAGGCCAACGCTACGAGCGGAAGCGAGCGTCGACAAGAGATGGAGATGCTTCTCTCGCACACACACCCTCGCTGTGGCTGTTGTTGTGGCTGTTGTTGTGGCTGTTGTTGTGACTGTTGGTGCCGTTGCCTCTATCTCTTTCGCGCCTTCGATTCGGTGTTGAACCCAGAGTCTCAAAGCAGAAGCCGGAAACGTAGCAGCGCAGCTTGGTTTGATTGTCTGCCTCTCTCCGTTTCGCAATGCCCGAAGCCCTACTTGTAGCCGTTCCTTTCTTGAGGAGAGGCTGAGGTGCGCAGTTCGATAAATCTACGATCGGGCGAAACAGCTTCGAGGCATAGCCCTCTCCGTTTCTGCCCTCCACGGTTCTGATTCAAGAGCCAAGCGAAGTGTTTGGCACTTGGTTGATGTGTCCAGGACGTGCTTTGTCTCCTAACGAGCGTGGATGCTGCTGCCACTGATGATGCTTGTGGTGCTGACGCTGTTCTATTGGTGTTGCCTGGGGATGGAAGCTGCTGTTACTTGTCCCTTTGAGAACGCAAAGTGTCTGATGGAAGCAGTCGCAAGCAGGCGTCCGGTGTCTCTGTTCGTGAGTGTGGGTGGATGGGAGAAACAGTATCGTCTCCAGAGAGAGAACGAAGACTCTGTTGCAGAGTTGCGTAACGACGTTGGCGGGAGATGCAAAGGCGAGCGCATGTGTGTTTTGTCGGCAACGACTCCGAGGATGGCCTCCTTCGTTTGCTGTTGATAGCTCCCGTCCTGTTCTGTCCTGTCCTGTCCTGTCCTGTCCTGTCCTGTCCTGTCCTGTCCTGTCCTGTCCTGTACTGCTCTGTGCTGCTGCTGTGTCGTTGGGGTAAGTGCACGTTATTCTGCTACTCTGATACTCTGCTACTCTGATACTCTGCTATTGTGCTACTCTATCGTCGGACTGCAGAAGCTCCCTTCGCTCTTTGCTTGGGCACAATGCTATTATACGATTGTTTGCACGGTAGAGAATGTTGTTGTTGGTGTGGTCAGATGGATGCCTCTCTGAGTGGTTGGTCTATGCTGCTTCCCGTGAGGATGTTGTTGCTGTTGCTGTTGTTGCTGTTGTTGCAGATGATGGTCTTGCGATTGTTGTAATGGTACTCTGTAATGGTACTCACACTCACACTCACGTTCACGTTCACGCTTACACTCAAGTTCAAGTTCACTCTCTGCTTCACTCTCTTGTGGTTGCGATCACTCCAATGAGGCCGGATGGGTATGGCAGAAGTACAGATACTTGCACGGATGGGATGAAGAAAGTGAAATGATCAAGGATCAGTTCATCCGAAAGAAGGGGCCAAGGCCAGCGGAGATCCTTCAGGGGAAGGAACCCAGGAAGAGCAACCAATTACGATCTAATCGATCCAGCCACCAATAACGACCAAGAGCAACGGGTGCAACAGGCGACCATGTGACTGCAATGGCGGTGGGTGTGGACGTGGACGTGAACGCGAACGTGGACGTGGTGGTCGCTGGTGCCTCTGTTGTCTTGCTGTCTCGAACACGGCGGTACCTTGTTCAACTCGTTGGCTGGGCAGTTCGGTGAGTGTTGTGTGTTTGTCGTGGTTTTAGTGTTGGGGGCCTCCGGCAGGTGGCGCACGTAGTTCTCCTTTCCGTGCTTCCCTCCATTTCTGTTTGCTGTATTTTTCCTTTTCGCCGCGTCTGGGTTGGCGGGAGCATTGTTCGTTGGTCTGGTCGTAGAATTTCATTTTATTTATGCCGCACCACCGTGTTGTGCTGTCTGTTTAATGCCTTTGTCTGCGACCCTCCGACACGTCCGACGATCATCTAATCGACTGATCCAGTTGCCTCCCCACCAATCTCCCTTGTGTTCCATGGACCTCCCTCCCTCTCCACAAACCCAAAGCCGGATTCGTAAAAACAGGTTCAACCGGAGAGTGCGCAAAGTCCTCATACCCTTACGACTACTCGCAGTACTCTCAATTCCATTCCAATCTCGAGGAGGCAGACGAGAGAGCCCGAACATCCTCTCCAGCAATGTCAGTCAGAGTCGGCACAGCCACAACATCGACCATTGGCGGTCACAATGGCATTCTGCACGATACCGCGCACATTGCGACGCTCTCCTCCTTGCAAATCTCCGTGCAGAATGTTGCACGCAGACACACACACAACTGCTTTCTCTGCTATACTCTCAGCACACTCTCTGAGGCAAGGATTTCCATACAGCACTCGGACGCTCCAACTTCCATGTCCATCACAACACCCCACAGATGCAAGCGCAACACAATCACTCTGCCGAACATTGCGTGTGAGCGGGAATGACGTGACGCAGCTATGTCAGGCGTGAAGCCACGCAGCGGCACTTTCGGAGGCAACGAAGAACTGAGCCAAAGTCTGAACCACGACCACACTTAACCGAATCAACGCCCGCACTCGTGATCGATCCTTCCGAAGTTCCGATAGACACTTCATCCGTGATTGTTTCACCGTAGGTGTTCGCCGCATGTCTCTCATCTTGCCGTTGCTGCTGTTGTTGTGGTTGTCGCAGCCGCTGTTGGTGTCCGCGTACAGCGCGCCGCACTCGAAGGGGCCTTCATCGCCTACCCTTCTTGGCATTGTCTTCGACCAGTTCGCACTGCAAAGCGTTTGCTTTTAACGTTCCTGGTTTGATCTCTCCCGTCTGGAATTGCTTTGACATCTGCTGGGTAGCGGTGACAAAATGGTAGAGACATCCATTTGCGGAGCTCGATGTTTCCTGGGCCAACCTTTCTGTCGCGCGGCTCGTCCTTTTGCTCCCAGCGATGAAAGCCGTGCGAGGCACGAACATGGAGTATGGAGGCGTTCCTGGGTCGGAGGGAGCCAACAGCTTGTCGGGGAGGAGGTCGTGTTCACTCTCCGGAAGAACCAAGACACCTCTTGTGGGCCTGAGCTGAATCGCTGATGGCTGAAAGATCGTAATAAGAGTTTGGTGAAGACCGTTGCGAGATTGGGGTTTGTGGCATGGAGACGACGCCATTGCAATCCAACGCGCGAGTATCAAAAGGTACCAAGCATGGCACCCCCTGTTTTGTGGGCAGCTTACAATTAGGCGCACAAACTGTCACAAACATCATCATCATTACCACCATCATCATCACCACCCTGTCGTGATGATTCCGTGACGAGGGTGGAGACTGCTGTTGCGTTCGGGCTCGTCCGTGAGAACCAAGATAGGTTTACGACCTGCTCGCAACTCTGCGAGACGGAATGGATCACAACTCGTCCACACGATACGAGTCAGAGTATTGGAAGCGGAACAGCCCAGGGACGCTCGGGTGGATTCGACCCAACCAAGATGGAGCACAGTTCCTCTTCTCTCTGTTGCCAGACCCATGGTCGTACAAGCTACAAGCTACTTGACGAGCTAGCTCGTAGCATATCCCATGGCGTCCAGCAGTGCAAGCGCAACAACTCGTCCATCCAGTTTGTCAGAGACTACCATTCGTTCACGCATGGGCTTCGACAATGCATCAGGAACTATTCCTCCGAAATCCTTCGATGCCTACTATACAGACATGCCCGTGCCTGTGAGCATTTCGTCTTCCCATATGTTTTGTCCCATAGTGGACAGCACTGACCATATATTTCTGCGGTTGTACCAACGCGCCCAGGCAAATCAAATCATATGAAATCAAATGAAACAATACGGCAGGTCAATTTGGTGACCATCATGCACAATCTCTGTCTGTGTGCTGGCCTCATTCTCCGCTCAGCTCGTCTGTTCTGCACTCTGCGTCTTCCTGCTCCAATCGACCAAGCATTCCGTGTTTGTCACCGTTGCAAGTCAAAACGACACCATCATCCCAGAGATGTCGCTCCCTTCAACGACCATCATCATGGGAGTAGATAAATGACACGGTCCAGCAAGGATCACAGTGAGACCCTCAAGAATTGATCGTGTGATCCAGAAGAGCGAAAGACGAACACGCAAGAGAATGAAGGAACGAACGGACGAATGAATGAACCGGCCTCTACCCTCCCACTGGCGGCACTCTACGAGCTACCATACGAGTTACGCATTTGTAGATGCATGCAACTGTGCTGGTACGGTGCGTTGGAGCAGGACTGAACCGGCAAGTAGAAGAATCGTTCGCACTTACTCGCAACGTATTGAGGAAGGAGACCCTTGAAGTGAACGATACGCGGGAACAACAACGGGAACGGGAATGACGACGGAAACGCGGGCTCTGGGTGTGGCTTTAATCGTACGTTTACGCGTACGCGTGATGGTGTCCACGTTGCTGCGTGTGAACCTCGCTCCTTTCTCATCCTCGTTGTCCAGCGAGGATGCAAGCGAGAGAATGGGGCCATCTGGCGAGAAGCAAGAATACGCGTGAGACCTCGCAAGACTGGTGGAGATACTGGCACCCTACCAGAACAGCGACCATGACGACTCTGAGGGTAGCTCGTAGGGATGGGAGGATTGCACGACCGAGCACTGTTGGTCGATAGTGGGAAGCACTTCAGACGCGGAACAAAGCACAGAAGCCAGAAACGTCGACTCTCTCTCTCTCTCTCTCTCTCTGCCTTCTCTATGAAACTCTTGACCGCCTTCATTCGTCATCCAGTGGTCCTCCCAAGGGGCCGTCATGAACCACTCTTGTTTCCACTCTGCGGGAACACGCACGTGCAAAGAGATGGAAAACAACCTTCGTCTCTTCACATCACCAAGCGAGGATGTCCATGGCCATGTTCTCTCTACCAATCTGTCCTGCTTCTTCCCACAGGGATACGGTACAGGGATCGATACTTTCAAGCTGCGTGTGCGGGCTGCCTGTGTCTTGTCTGGAACTCATCACCAGGGATGATGATCTTGCTCCAAGCAATGTCGCTACCAAGCGTCACCCTGGGTGGAAGAGAAACAGAGGTGGTCATCATCATAGTAGTTGGAGTTTGTGGTCGCTTGTTTGTTGCATCGCTTTTGTAGAACCACCCATGCTTTCTATTTTAGTTTGGGTAGATGCACTGGATCGAGCGTCTATGAAAGTACTTCAGTCAACACCTGTGTTGATCATGTCCGTACTTCGTCAGTGTGGAGAACAACCTGCCACGATCGCGTCTTTGGGTCCTGGATTGTGCCCAATCGCCAAAGACGGCATTCCAAACCCTCTCTCTGTTTGTTCCTTGGACATGACAACGAACGATGGCGATGACGACGATGGCGACGATGGCGATGGTGGCGATTCTGCATGGCAGCGGTGTTGCCACACCTTTGGCTCTCTCACTCTCCCCCTCGACACATCCACCGGCATTTACATACGAGTGTGACGCGACAGGCGAACAAGGAGACGCAACAGACCATCGATTGACGCAGCGGAGACAGCACCTGCAACAGCGTCCGTATCCGCACCAGATACGAACTATCCTTCTTATTCGAGCATCCAAATCAGCCATCGCGTCGCATCGCATTGCAACACCTGGAACAGTCAAGTTCCAGTTGCTCAACCAGTACCATAAGTACATACATACATACCAACTCGCACAAGTACTCGTACTCCACACCCATTCTCTCCACAAACGCTAGACGCTACTATAGTCAATACAAGCTAGACGACCATCCAAGAAAATGTCGTCTTCCTCCTCGTCTACCCCGCCGACGGCGGCGATGATCGAAATGCTGGCCCCCGATGGTTACTACGACTATCTGGGCATCCACAAAGCGAGCGAAGTGGACGAGGATGCAGTGAAGAAAGCATACCGCAAGCTGTCATTGAAGGTACCTACATACTCCCTGCAAGATATATGCCATGCGAAACCGATGCTGCAGGAATGGCACAGAAGCTGTGGAATTGAATACAATGTTCAATTGGGCCATGCTGATTCAGCCATGTTCAGACCATCCGACCCTGCAACGTCTGCCCTTTCTCGCCTCATTTTCTCACATCTTCGAGCGCTATCTCGTCGTCATTGGTTCGACAATTTCTCACCAAACACATTTTTCTTTTTCGTCTCATTCCACAACTCTTCGATGCCGCACTGTGGTCTATTCGATTCGATTTCACTCCATTCACCACGCAGCATCATCCCGACAAGCCCGGCGGTGATGGGGAGACGTTCAAGGTGCTTGGACGCGCGAAGAAGGTGCTGTCGAATCCCAAGCTGCGTCAGCAATACGATGTGTTGGGATTGGATTTGGACGATGACGAAGATCACAAGCTGGACGACGCGAATGATGACGAAGAGCAACCCGCCAACCAGGGCATCATTCACGAGATCGCGTCATTGGCGTTGACGGGTGTGCTTCAAATTGGACTCCGGACAGGTGAGTTGCAGGCGCGACCATTCGTGTCTGATGCGGTTCTTTGGAGCCATCCTCACCGGAAACCCCAGAGCGTGGCCGCTGGGCTCTCGGGTTGCATCTCATTTATGTTGCAATAGCCGGTTGATACCCTCTGCTCGTCAGCAACGAAAGTCCTGGGACAACCACCAGCGCAACCATCATGCATGCACTTCCCTGCCATGTTTTGCACATACTCACAACTTGCCTTCATCAAACATCATCAAACATGAACATCATACGTATCCCATCCTCGCAGTCATGATGGCCGTCGTCTCGGTGGTCGTTGTGCGGTACATATGGACAGTGATACCAGCGCTCGGCTTTCTTTGCTTCATCGCATTTCGGATATACTCAGCAACGACGCCTTCGGGATCGCCCGCTCTCAGCCTGGCGGACTTCTCATCACCGTTCGTGCTCGGTGCTGGCATCTGCATAATGTATTCGGCACAGGGTCGTTGGTTTTACTACCTCGTGGGCGAAAGCATGGTCATTGGCATGTTCGCATACAACTCATCCGGAGCGTTGGAACCGTCGAAGCCGCTGCTGATTGGGATTTGCATCTTCGCCTTCCTTGCTGCACTTTGGTTCCGCGGCAAGTTTTGGAACTACGCCATCGTCATTGGTCTGGAAGCATTCATTGCGATCTTCATCGCCGTTGCGTTCCCCATCATGGAGATGATGCTCGAGGCGGTTGTCAATGAGAAGCTGAAAAAGGTTGGGGAGAAAGTGCGGTCGCATCACCTGCTTCTGGAACGTTATTACGAGGCAAAATCGAACGGCAAATCATAAACCGGATTTTGATTCATCATGTCAAGTTGAGGCAAGTGTCGCATAATAGATTGCTGTATGGCAGAGTAGATGGTTCTCACCCGATGCAGAGAGGGGTTGTGGGCGTTGTTAGCATGTGCGAGAGTGTCGTTCGGTTGCTGCCTCTGTTTTGGCAGCGAGGCGCCGCTACTGGTACGATCGATACAACACCAGATCTGCCAACACGCTGCTCGTTTGGAGGCCACGATGAACCCAACCAGCCAAGAAGGCACGAGCACTACTCTGCGGGCGCAATTGGATACGAGCTAGAGTAATTGCAGGAACAGTTTGTTGGCATCTTTCGATGGACGGCTTATTATTACTTTGTGCTGTTTGGAGGACCTAAATACTCCTCTCCATTACCGCTGATGGAATTCCGGATGCCGTTCCTCGAGCTAACACCCGACGTGGAATGTATGTAGCTCGAATGGCGCTGTTGCACGAAGTGCAATGCAATGTAGTCCACCATACTAGTACGTCGATGATGATGATCAGAACCGTCAAGAGTATCAACCGCAGTGGCAGCACGCATAATACCGTCAAGCACGCGGAGGCGTTCGTATCACCTTTACAATTTCTTGCACACCGCCGGGAGATGGTCATTGGCATCCATGGCGGATCCCATGCGCTCAGTCAGCAACTTGCGGAGGTTGGCGCACTCGGAATCGTCGACGGTGACCTCCGTTCGCCATTGGGACACGTGGTGCTTGCTGTGCTTCGTCATGCGACGCGCGAAGCGGGGCATGAGCCAGCTGGAACGGTGCTTCGTTTCATCCTGCTGGAATGGCGAGTCCTGAGAAGTCGTGAAGCGGTCATCTCGGTCCGGCATCTCGTGCTTGAGATTGTGGCAAGCCGCGAGGGTCTTGACGCCAAGGATATCATTCAAGTGCAAGCACTCGTCTCGGGAAACAACTCCTGCCAGCGCAGATGCAGAGGCAGATACAGGTACATGATAGTGACAGCGACAGTGAGACGAACAGTGACGAGTGTGAGATTCAGCAGCCAGATGGTGCAGCACACCATCTCGTGATGTGTCGGTCTATCATGCTGCTGCGTGAGATGAAAAAAGAAACGACAACCAAGGAGTGACAGTCGAAGGCATCCACGGCAGGTATCAACGAAAACACTGCTGGCGGTCGCAGCCAAACATCCCCCAAGCAGCACACCGGCACCAGCATCGCCATCGTCGTCGCCATCGTTGTCGCCGCTGGATCCTTGCGCCAAAATGAAACGCCGCCAACGAGCAGGACGAACGTACCAGCAACTGTCATCTTTCCGTTTTGTTCACTTCTCAGTCAACCTCTTCAGCTCTCGATTCTGTGTGACAACGCGAACTTCCGTCGATCCTTTCTCTTTGGATCTGGTTCGTGCGTATTGGTATGGCGCAAGCGTGTGCTGTGCGATGCGTTCTCTTCTTTCGTCTGTGTCGTTTTGTGTTGTGTTGCGATCTGTTTTGCTTGCCCAAAGATGCGAACTGTTGTCACAGAACAACCACCACCACAGAGATCGTCGTCGCACGCACAGGCACCACCATCGACACAACACAAACGCGCAGATACGTGCCGCGAGTGCACGCGGCGCTGCCCAAGAGGAGGCCATGGAACTTTGCGCAACAGGAGAAGAGGACAGTGACGAAGAACAAGGCCATCAGCGCAAGGAAGTCTGCGAAGTTCGGAAAATCTTCCTTTCTTCTCTGAAAGAAGATACCGCACAACTTCGTGTCTTGTGATGTCCTTGATGCGAACACCTGTTCCTCCTGGCTTGGACGTCTGTACGCGGACCGCCCATTCCACTCACGCATCTCTGGATCCCGTTTCCGTCACACAACATGTTTTTTCCTCTGCCTCCATCAAGCATTGTGACCGACACTCTCACACACAACTGTCAAGCGCAGAGACATCACACATTCCGACCCGACCCGATCATCACCACCACCGACTCAACACGCCACCCTTGGATGGAACCAATGAGCTTCGACGACACTGGCGAAGACGCTGGTGGAACAAGATGACATCGAGACAACGGCCGCTGGTCTTCCTCCTTCTGGCGGCGGTTGCCATCAGCGTGGGGTCGATCATTTTCTCTCTTCGTCAGCCTTCGAATGAAGAAACGGCCGACGCAGTCCTTCCGATGCCAGATGCGGATGTATCCACGGCGGCGCGTACAGCAATGGATGACACCATGCATGGAAATATGGATGTGAATGTGATTGCAAATGCCAAAACCCCATCGACGCACGGGTCCAATGCTCAGCGGGATGGTCATGCCATCGATCTCACGGATTCGAACACAGAGCCGCTCGCACATCGCACGAAGATTCTGGGTTTTGCGGACGTCAACTACAAGGAGCATGCCGTTCGTTGGTATCATCGCTTGACGAAGCTCGGTTACGACGAACACGTGATTGTCGCAACCGATGATGGAGCAGCGTCTCACTTTCGGAGTCAGGGGATACAGCGCTTCGAGCGTTCGCCCTACGACACGTGCGTGTCGCTGGAAGATGACAAGAGACGATATCGCAGGCAACTGTTCGGTCGTCGGTGGAAGTACCTCGTGGACACTCTGAAGAATGGCTCGCATGTCCTCCTGACGGATGTTGACAACGTGTTCGCGACGTACGTTCCCATGTCAGAGTTCGAGCAATCGGAATTCGATGTCATCCACGCGTACTCCACGTCGTACCCCGAAGATGTATTCTTTGAGATGGGATTCACCGTATGCGGTGGCATGGGCTGGTACCGCGCAAGTCCCAAGGTTCGGCAGTTCGCCGGGACGTTGCTGAACCAATGCAACTGCCTCAAGCAGGTCGATTGCAAATGCTACTGCGACGACCAGGTCATTTTGAATAACATCCTGTGGAAGGGAAAGCATGAAATTGCGTGGGATCAGCCCGTGAATGAGACGCCCAAGCAACTGGGTGATTGGCAATGGCACAGCAAGACAGGAACTTCTTCCAAGACGAAGCACCGCGTGCAAATTTGGAACAGAACATTCGCATACCGAGGGCCGATGCCAGACAAGTGCTTCGCCGATACTTGGGTTGCGATGCCTCTCTACGTTGAAAAGGCCGACGTCAACAAGGCATGGGATCAATTGTGCATCGCCAATCCAAGCATCGCATGAGCCAGGGATGCATGTGCGGTCAGAGGTTGGCACAAAGACGTGCAGGTAGAGCGGGAGTCCTTCCTGCTGTGCTGTGGTGGACATGAGGATTACGATCCACACGCCGGAGCTGTGGTGTGGCGCAAGTTGGCTGCAATCATGGCACTTGCGACTTGACAATCCCACCAACATAGAGTATCCACGACTCGCTCCAATCAACAACGAGCAAATTCACTAACCAGATCGTTTTTGAGGCCAAAGTTCACTAGCCAGGTCGTTTTGGTGTCTGGTACGATGATTGGATCAATGAAATGGCCGGCGTATCACTGCAACAGACTCGAAAATAATAATTTAGCCACGGAGCCAACACATCAACTATTTCCCTGTTGGACAGCGTAGAGTACCCTAGTTCATGATGTTGTTGATGAATCCTGTTGAGCAGAGGGTCGAACCAGCTATTATCGATTGCATACTGACATCAACCATTGGCATGTATCTACCTTGGAACGTTCTACATCCAACTGGAAGAAGATTCAGATCACATGAAGTCAGTTCCTGTGATGCCCTTCGGTCACTGTGTGTACTGTGTTGGTCATATGTTCATACAAAAGGTCAAGCAGACTTGATTATTACAACCCCACCACTCCAAGCACACTCCAAAGAGTACGGCTATGGAGTTTGAAGTCTAGAATCAGGTTGGAAAGGATCGAAATCTACGGATGCAGATATCGAATGGAAATGACTGGCGTCGTTACATAGGGCTCATCTGCGCGCATGCCAATACCCCTTTCTGACGGATCCAAGACCTTAAACTCCATAGCCGTAACCTTTGGAGTGTGCTTGGAGTGGTGGTAGTGTTGGATTGGATCGAGACTGACATTTTATATGCACAGATGGGCAAGTTACTGTGCAGTTTGATGCGTAGCTCACAGTACCGCCCTCACAGCATCACATGGCATCCTGATCCGTAGATTTCGACCCTTTCCACATGGATCTATCACTTCAACCTCTATATCCGTAACCTTTGGAGGAGGTTTGGAGTCATCGAAGTGTTGGATTGGAATATGGTTGACATTTTGTCTGCATACATGCTCAGAATGCTGTACAGCGCGATGCGTACCATTCCGTACTACTTGGTATCAGCATCCGTAGAATTGGATCCCTTCTAAACGGATCTAGGACTTCAAACTCGGTGATCGTACTCTTTGGAGTGCGCTTGGAGTTGTCCAGTTGATTGGATCTCTGAAAACGGCCTGTGCAATGCATCGATATACACAATACTGCACAAGGCAATGCGTACCGTGCAGTCGCGTCCAACGCAGTACTGTGTGATATCAGCATCCGTAGATTTCGATCCCTTCCAGATAGATCGAACACTGCAGGCTCCATGGCCGTACTGTTTGGAGTGTGCTTGGAGCGGTGCGGTTGGTATCATGAAATATGCTTGACCTTTTGTATGCACAGTACACACAGTGACTGAACGGTATTGCAGGATTGGACCACATGCAATCTGAAACTCCTCGCAGTTGGGTCTGGACCATCACAAAGCAGGTACATGCCAATGGCTGATGTCAGTATGCAATATAGTTGGTTTAACCCTCTACTCGTATTCCACAGAACAGGATTCATCACCAACATTATACACTTGTCTACTCTACTCTACTCTACTCTACTCTACTCTACTCTACTCTACTCTACTCTACTCTACTGGGAAACAGTTGACGTGTGTATTTCGCGGCTAAATTAGTAGTTTCGTCGTTGTCGCAAGGACGCGCCTGTCAACGGTCCGGCCATTGTGATTGGTCAGGCACCAAAACGACCTGGTGAGTAAATTTGCTGAATCTGTCAGTGTCTGTACTACTACGGGAGGATGCGTGTGTGTGTGCTAATGATGGATTCATGGGAGGAGACTGTCTGCGTTGTCGCTCTTCAGAGGCGGAGGCTGCGGACGTCTGTCCTGCGTACGAATGCCAACACAATCAACAACAAACACTGCGCCACGCCTCGAGAACAACGATCGCATTGGACGAATACGCACCCAACCGCCGACGATGCTTACACCACCATCACCACTACCATACTTTGTTCATCAAAACGGAAGACAGCATCATCAGGAACTTGGATTCACCTGCCAGTCCGCGCACAGAGTGAATCGACGTGCTGTTCTTCATCCCACAAGAGTTCGCAGTTGCGAGAGTTATGCTCGCCACGATGACCAACGCGATGGGACAGAGAACGCCAAAGGCAAGGGGCTTCCGGGTGTGGGTCGCCATCGTAGCCACAAGCTTCACCCTGGGCATGAACGTCGGTCTGCTCATGTATGGAGGCAACGAATGTGCCACTGCAGCGCTGCAGGATGATAAGCACACACAAGCCATGCAGCCAACCGTTCTCGATGGCGTGGACGGGCGCAGCCGGCAGTTGCATCAAGGGGCTGAGTCGAGCCATAGGCGTGGGAATGGAGAATCACCATCAGCTGCAGCTGCAGCGGGATTCAAGAGAATTCGATTCGTCTTCGTCATGGGATTGGAAGGGACAGGTCATCATCTGCTCTCGAAGGTCGTTCGACAATCACCCACGACGCAGGTGCTCAGAAACATCCGGGTTCATCCTGCGGACACTGAAGAGCTTTCGCTGCTCTTCTTCAACGAAAAGCAGAGGCGAATTGGGTTGTTCAGCAGTATGTGCCTGAAGGGCATGCGCTCTCTGGAAGGGAAGGAGGTGAACATGAACGAAAACGTCGACTTGGCCCAAAATCGACAAAGCATCGTTGCCAAGCTGCAGGAGATCGTGCGCAAAGGGCAATCCGCACCAGATGACACAATGTTGAACATACCGATCAACACTTGGGGAGTTCGATTTGTGGGCGAGATGTCATACCCAAACTATGGAGGCAATTTCTGCCAGAATCTCATGTATCCCAATATCGACCTCTTCTACGATGCATGCGGCGCTGCTGGGGTTGAATGCAATCATGTCTACCTGTACCGCGATCCCAGAGAAGTGTTGTACTCCACGACGGTGAAACGGAAATTCCAGCCGTCCGTCTTGGATGCCATTCACGGATACACGAGTTTGCTGGACATCATGTACGCGCAGCTCAGTGCCTACTCGGATCGAACGCTTGGGTGCATGAATTTCTTTGCCGATGAAGGGAGCGTTGCCAACGACTTCAAGGTTGTCCAAGGACTCTTTGGCTGGCCCGAGAATGTCAGCGTTGACGACTTCATGGGCAAATTCTACAAGCGACCCGAGGACCAAGATAAAGCACACGCATTCGTCCCACCAAGGTTGGATCCTGCACTGCGATCGTTTGAAAAGAGCTACCACAGGAACATCGAGTATTGCCGAGCGGTGGTGGCTGAGGAGACGACGAAGTCTTGAGCTTCGCTCTGCCACAGTGACGGCAAAGAAGAAAAACAAAAGCACACAACGATAAAACTAGCTGGTGTGTGGCGACAAGGACTGAAAGAGTAGCTTGTGCAGCATTTGAATCAGCATGCTGCATGAGCTCATCGACATCACGCTTGACTGCAATACTCGGTATGGAGACGTTGAAGTTGGGAAAATCAACTGTGGGTTGTCTCCCCAATGAAGGGAAGGGTGTTCAACTCAATTCTCCCCTATAGTAGCTTTACGACAACTGCATACGAATAGGCATGGCACTCCATGGCGTCTGGGGGTTCTATCAATGACGAGTACGACTTCATTCTCGATCGGAAAGGTCGAAGTGTGTGGACTTAGCGTATCCCTTCATGACATTGAAACGACGTCTTGTTCTTTGTTGGGCATTTTCGTGCAGTTCTACTTTTTGTGCTTTATTTTGTAACTTATGAGCACAGTTTCTCCCAAATGAGTGAAAACGGCAGAATCACCTCTATTCACGTTCCAGAAACAAGTTTCCTCCTTTGCTGTTTTCATTTTCCCGTTTTGGTTCAAAACAGAAAATACATCGATCGTGAATGAAAACGAGACCCAGCCGTTGATCCTGTTTTGAATTGTTTCTCGGGACTCCCATATAGACCTGCACATGTTGTGGCCACTCTGGATTGCTGCTTCTTGACAACACTCCCAAGAACAGAATGCAGCAAGTTGGATCATCCTCTCTCTATCTTTGAATGCAACCAAAGAAAGAGATGGGATCATGCACCAACAACCACAACAATAACACAACACAACACAACACAACACAACACAGCACAACACAACACAACACAACACAACACAACACAACACAACACAACACAACACAACACAACACAACACAATACAACACAATACAACACAATACAACACAATACAACACAATACAACACAATACAACACAATACAACACAATACAACACAATACAACACAACACAATACAACACAATACAACACAATACAACACAATACAACAGATACCAATATCAACAACAGTGTCGAATCCTCCATCGCCGAATTTAGCAAGAACCATGAACCACCAAGCGGATCAAGACAAAGAGCACGCGAGTGTCTGCGTCGCATTTGGGGTTGGATCCCACACCATGAAGAATGCCCAGACAATGCGAGCTGAGGAGGAAACCAAGGACTTGAGCTTCGTTGCGTGCCGACGTGTTTGCATTCAAAACAGAAGCGCGTATTGATTGATCCAACCAAAGCGACAACGTTCAGATATCCATGCTGAGGTTTTGCTCGACTGTGGAGTCAACCTCTACATAGCTCAGCTACACAGTTAACTGTGCTTTGAAACGACTGGAGAGTCAAATTGAACCTCGTTCGACTGTATGGTCGTTTGACGACTAAACCGACTAGGCCCAGCACTCCTTCCTTTTTCATATCCGGGTGAATTTGGTGTTGGTGATCCTCCGTCTGTCGCGTGCCGGCCTTGACACACGGTCTTGACATACACAATTTATTTATTTATGCTGTTTTACTTAAGCCGTGGGAAAATGCGTTTTCAATTTGAATACTCTGTCGTTGCTTTCCTTCGTTGCTCGTTATCTTCATGTTCGGTCACCGTTGCCCTCTTGCAGCTTCGCTCCAGCAGCCACTTCCTGCGATTGTGCACACCAACATCGCGAAACAAAATTGGCATGTGTGCAACGTTTCGGGATTTTGCACGCTGTTTTCCGTCCTTCGGGTGGCTTGTTCTCGCACCCATCAACGTTGTTGTGTTCTTCCGCACATGATGGCTTGCACTACTTGCAATTGCGCCAAACATTTTCCCTGCTTCGCATAGCTACATGCAAATGCCCACCAAACTGTCAGGATGGGCATCAGCACTTCTAGTCGTTCAACACATGACTTCCACCTTCCAGCAGTTCAAACATCAACAATCACAGCAACTATGCATACCATCACATGACCAGCCACAGATGTTCTGAGGAAGCAAGCAGTGCGCTTTCCCATGCCACAAGCCACAAGCCACCTCTCATGTAATGCAGCCACATCAGTGTCAAAACTTGCTGCCAACTTTGGAATGCAGTTGGAACCCAATGAGGTGTCTCAAAGTCCTCCAGAATTTGCTGGGCTGCACAAAAATGGAAACCTGAGAACTTCATCAGCAGGATCTCATGTCATCAACAAAGCCAGCAACATCCACACACCAAGCATTGTCAACCTCCCATCACAGAAGCAACACAACCTTGATGCTGCAGGTGTGAAACAAATGAAGATGTCCTGGGTTCTTCAAAACTGGCAAATAAGCAGGGTTGCCATCTCTGTCAGTGCTGGGACACAGCAGTCTCGAAAGCACATGGTGTCAGAAGCCATCCAAATCTGATCAAGAACTTCCCTCAACACAAAGAAGCTGCAACCATGCACTTTGGACATTGTTACATTTGTTTTTGGGGAGCATTCTCACATCTTCACATCTGCATTTGGTCCCTCAGGCTTGGGAATGGGGTACAAGAACTTCCTTTAATTCATGGTGGGATTTACCACCCAAGAGTGCTTTCAGCTATCAGTGAAAGACCTCTACAATACTGCAATTCTCACATGTGGCAATGGGCTTCCAACACAACAGGAATACCAACAAGTATGGGAGCTCATCTATGTGAATGCTGTTTGACCAGAGAGTGATCAGCCAACCTATCTGCGGTAAAATCTTGAGAGCAGCGTCAATGAGGTGCTCAAGCTCTTTGTGTTGCGAAACATGACAGCAGCAAAGTATGTCACATTGGACAATGACAAGGTCAAATGTTACAGGCGCGCACATACCAGCAATCTGCAAAGGGTGCGCCACATACAGGCCAACTGATATGGGTAAGTGGTCTATTGAATATGTGCTCAACACTCTCTCCAACCCCAAACCCATCATCCAGCTCACGCTTCTCTTGCTTTGATTTCCTCCACATGCAACTTCACTTCACTACCTACCAAAGAACCATTGCCAACACCATGGCATTCACCTCATCAGGAATGCCATGTGGCATATTCTGGGTGCGAAAGTCAAGAGGCCATGACAACACCTTCAACATAGAGACAATGAAGCAGCATCTGGGGAAGGACATACTGTGGTTGGAAGATGTGACAGTCCTCATCAATTGTGGTTGCATGTGCCAGGAGATTGTGGAGCAACTGCTCACACTTGGAGCCAAAGTCATGGGCACACAGAAGCGTGAAGGGCACATGCCATTCAAGTTTGGAAACAGAGACAAACGGCCTGAGGGCCAGATGAACATTCCTGAGGTTGGGATTCGGCATGTGTGGGTGGCCACAACAGAAAGTATGCGGCAAGGCCAGTTCACATGCTATGCCTTCTATGAAAATGGCAAAGTTGTCATGGGGGGTCGACACAGCCAGTGGTGGGTTTGATTGGGACTTTGCACTGGTTTATTGTCGGGACGAGATGAGGAACATCAATCTTCAAAATGCATCAGAAGATGCAGACGTAATGACAGACTCTTTCCCGCAGTGCTTCTCTCACTTTGCTTCAAACCATTCAACATGTGTGGCTGTCAACACAGCAGAGCACAACTTGGTTGAAGCAGACAATCTGCCTCTTTCCACTGACACATACAAGGACAGAGAGACTGCCACAACGAGCATCAAATCAATCCAACACAACATCAACCAGAAGAAACAGGAAGCTTTCAAACAATGGGCCACCACGATTCACCAGCTGGATGTGGACGGACTGACCAGTGTTCAGAGAGACCCAATCTGGTTCTTGCTTCACTAGTTTTCATTCACAAGCTCATTCATCTACAACTTGCCATGGGAAGTCTTTCAGTCTGAGGAATGGGTGGACAAGGCAAACAAGAACAGCTTTGATGGACCATCATGGGGGATTTTTGCAGAGTACACAGATATTGACCTTGAGCAGAAGTGCAGAGATCCCAGCAGCACCAAGAGAGCACAGAGCAAGAGCAAGAAAGCACTGTCCTTCTACAAGGCTCTGACTCATCCACACTTGATGCAACCCCACTGGAAAGCAACATTCAGAATGAATTGAAGAAGCAGATTGATACTTCTGGGAGGACAACTGCATGTGAAGTAGCTCCCAA
Source organism: Craspedostauros australis (assembly GCA_026770025.1). NCBI lineage: Eukaryota > Bacillariophyta > Bacillariophyceae > Mastogloiales > Achnanthaceae > Craspedostauros > Craspedostauros australis. Next base: position 1,098,203 of record JAMXDE010000010.1, on the reverse strand, counting down.
CAATCATGGTGGAAGCAATGGGGATCAGTATCATGGCAAAGAGACGATGGGACACCAACAGACACTGTCAGATGAGCAGGCATTGCTTCATGCAATCGTCTGTGGCTGCAGTGTGCAGTCCAAGACCCAAACAGAAGACGAGGTTTGCTCACTGCTTCAACTGTTGTATGGCAACAAGGCTGCTTGAGCATTTGATAGGCTCGTTTTCAAAGCTGAAAGAAATTCTGGAGGCGGAGTGTAAATTCGAACAGAGGTATGCAATCATGACATCAGTTGGGCCGAGGATGGCGTTTGGTTGTCGATTTCTGCAGACAAAGAAGGAAAAGGTACTGCAGAGAGAATTAGAAAGCTCCTAATCAAGGATGATGGGATCAAATTAGCAGATGAGGTCAGGAGAGAAGCACAAGCCAGCTGCAGTCATGAGACTGCAGGTGGGAACCAATCCTTGTTGGCACTACAAATGAAGTTGATGAAGCAATGCCTCACTTCCTGGTACATGAAACCATGTAAAGGAGAGGCAGGAGAACCCATCCAACTTGGTCTTGACAATGAGGATCCCATCATGGAGGTAGCCATGGAATGCAGTAACATGTTTGGACCAAACACATGGGTCAGAGCAGCATACCAAGTGGGGCTGGTTTGCAAGAAGGTCCAGACGTATGCTCTTGCATCAGTGGACTTCCTTGGAGTGATTGGGAGGGAAGACGACAACGCTGCAGAGAGAGAGAGAGTGATCGTCGTGGAAATGAAGACAAGAGCTTCCCTGACGACCAAGCAGAAGGAAGAGGAGTTCCAAAAAGAGAGACAAGCACGGGGTTGCCAACTGGAGAAGCATGCATACTTGTCGTCTCAGGATATGCACTTCAGGGCTACATTCTCCAGATGTGAAGAGTCGATCTAGTTTCTTCACGATTCGTTTGTCTACGGTGTACCCGATGCCCTCCTTGTGATTGGTGAGCACCACGATGAACGCATCCCTCACCGTCATTTTGACAGTCACCAACTACATTCGGAAGCCGACTTCTTACTGCATATGGCATGGTGTTGAAGGTCATGTACAGAATGCTGTTGGAGTATGCGTACCAGCCAATACCAACAGAAGGAGCAATTGCTACACCATCCTATACTCTCATGACAAGGTTTCTTCATGCAACATCCGGACGTGCACATTTCTGTGGATGCAACGAAGTCCTGGCAAACCTCACAGAAGACAATCTCATGCATGAAGTGTGCATCTGAAAGGCCTGTCACAAGACCTTGAGCTTCCCTGTACCCCAAGTCAAAACATTCATCCCCAAAACCTTCTTGCTGTGGAATGCTCTGAAGAGTGGGTCTGACATTATGTCAAGGATGATGCAGTCACAAACATCGCTACTTCCATACCCAACAATGGGCTGTTCTGCAGTGGCACATCTGCTGAAAGTCATGTTCATTGTAATCCACAAGCTCAATCAGCATGTCGACCCCCAACAGACACATGGAAAACTCTGATGTAGTCACGTGCCCCACCCTGGGCCACTACTGCAACAGAGTGAACCAAAGGTGGAGCTTCCAAGGGTCCATGCTCAAGATCAATGCGTGCCTTCATAACATGTTGGCTAGACACTGTGAGTAGAATGAGAATGTCCAAGCAAGGAGATCATCATCACATGCTTGCCAAGTCTCAGAATACTGCAGAAAGATCCCCAAGGTTTGCCACACCTATTCATAGGCAATCCACCAACCTCCCAGAATCCAGTGACCCCTGAGAAAGTGCAAGAGCTTCTGAACGTGAAGATGACAGCAGAAATCCCTCAAGACAGCAATATCCAAGCAAACATGGGTTGTGGCAACCATGTCCCATTGAGTTGTATAAACAAGCAAGGTACCTGTGTGGTCTGTGGAGGCGCAATCCATTGGCTTTACCCTGGATGTCACATGTTTGTGTGCTCCACTGTTGGCAAGCAAAAGAGTGAGTGGCTGAAGATGGATGGACTCTCACCCTCATTTGCCCTTTGCAACTTTGTGGTGAAGGGGGAGGCAGTGGATGTTGAAAACACATGCCATTATGTACTCCATGGAGATCCACAGGAATGGTGTGGCAAGGTCAGGTTGAACTACAAGGATCGAGACAACGCGGCAATGCAGGAGAAAGCCGAAGACATCAGAAAGAAGCGACATGCCGCAAATAGGGCGATCACGAACGCAAAAACTGCAGAGGAACCTGCAGAATTGGTTTGAGGAATCGAGGGTATGACTTTGTCAAAATAACCATTACTACCGCACTTCCCAATGGTATCAATCACGACTCAATAGAATCATCTTTCGTTGATCACACTCGGACCACCTTGTAGTGTGTCCCACCTCATTCTACAACCAGTTGTGCAACTCAATGTAGCCTGTCCTCCTTTGGTCTGAGAACCATAACAATGAAAAAACATGTCCCAACATGAACCTACAAACCAACAACCTGGTCGGTGATGTCTAACCAGAAGGGGCACAGGGGCAGTGGGTAGGGGTCGTATCCCACCCGAAGAAACAGAAACCAACATATAGGGACGCAATCCGTGCTCCTGACGGACAAGATCAATCATATGATTGAACAATCAGAAAGATCCAGAAAACAATCAGAACCGATCAATTGTAAAACAGGTGGAATCAAGGATGCCACAGGATTGAGACAAAACCTGTGACAAAATGAATGCATGACTGCAGTATGTAGGACATGAATGTAGAGCAAAATGAAACTACTGAAATAGATGATGATGTGCATGATGAGATGTACATGAAGTACATGGAGTACATGCTGCATGACATGATGAAGCAGGAGACAGCACTACATGAGCAAGGGCAAGACTGTGTGCTACTGTGGATTCTGCATGCTATGGCAAATGGCATTGAAAGAGATGGAGATGTTGTGCTCATAGTTCCAACAATGCAACAATAGGAATAGGTAATCAGATACTATACTAGAGACTGGGTTTCCCGGATTTCCAACATTGGTGTACCTGTTCGTCCAACTGTTCTGTGGATTCATGAACCATGGCATCAGTGTTGTTTTGGCATGTTTGTATCTCAGGCTCTTCAGGTTCTGGAAGTCTGTGGAGCAATGGGCCTCTGTCATGTCCAGATTTGCATTGTCTGCTGTCATGTTTGTTGGTCCAGCCACCAGAAGATCACTGACTGTATTGAAGCATAGGTATAGTCAGAGTGGTACGTAACTTGATGTAATGGTTAATTCGAGTGAGGATTATGGCTATTCCATCTGGTTGATGCGTTTTTGTTCCTTTCTTGTGATCTGTTCGGTTTCTGTGATGTGTTTTCCAACTACCTGGATCTGACTGCTGCTCAGGCTCCAATATGCCCCTTCAGCACATGCATGGTGGACTCAGCTTGGTTGGGCTGATCGATGTATACAAAGTGAATGGTCTTTGTTGACTCCAGGTATATTGCGGTAGGGTCAGCTGGTGGGTTCGCCGTGGCTTTCTTGATTTGCGAGAGATGATGTGGAGTTCTGAATAGTGTGGCATTGACGACTCGGTAGAACGATGCCTTTGACACAGGTTTTGTGAGGATGTCGGCTTCGTTTTGATCCGATGAAATGTGAATGAATCGAATGGCTTTGGCGGCAATGGCTTCCTGGATTCGGTGATACGCGATCCCACAGTGTTTCTTTTTGAGGACGCTGGAAGGTATAGTTGTGTTTAACACCACCGATTTGTTGTCACCGAGGAGCAGATCAGGCCTAGCAAGAGGAACCCCAAAGACGCGTAGGGCTGTGCGAATCTCCATGATCATGTCGGTTGCAATACGGGCAGCGACGAGCTCAGAACCATATGTTGATGATTCTACCGTGCTTTGGCGCTTGCAGTAGGTACGGACGATCATCCCGTTGATCTTGACGATGATGCCTGTAACCGAACGGCGAGTAACAGCATCATGTGCATGGTCGGCATCCACATGAACGGTGATGTGTGCTTCCTTACTCTTTGGAGTGGGCATCTTGTGGGGCAACTCCTCATGAGCATATGGATAGTACTTGGTTCATTTGTCACTCTCATGCGATGTGTGTTTGTTGTGATCGGGTATGGTGGGATCACATAGAATGCAGCTGTTGCGATGTCCCTTCAGGTATCCAAACACACGGAACATGGCTTTCATGTGTCCTTCGCGAGGAACCATGGAAAATCTTGATAAGGTCATCGTGGCAAATTGGATATCGAACCGACCCAATGTGATGATCCAGTTGGCGCATCCAATCATCGTGCAAAATTTGTTGGCCGCCCCTGAATCTAATAAGGGTGAATCATCCAACTCTGCATGGTAGGATTCCGCCATCGGAGTTCTGTATCGTGGGAGTTGTTGCTGAGTCAGCGATTCGATCTTTTCACATGCTGTCCCGATGTAGGTTCGCGCCGACAATGCAGTGAAGATTCCGTCTTGTTGCCATGCATCGTCCAGTTGCTCAACGTTGCCTCCAAGATAGTACATTGGGGTACCAACGCCTTTCATCACATATTTCGACTTGAGCACATTCATGACATCCATGGAATGTCGGCTGAACACCAGCACATCGTCAACATACGTTGCGATCATCTCGTAATGGTCTTCCTGGGCACATATCCACAGGTCCGCATCGTATGGTGTTGGTTGGAACCCCATCTCATGGAACGATTGAGCCAAGTGCTCATGAAAGCGGGCGCTTGATGTCCGGAGCCCATACAATCCCTTGTGGATGATGAGCGGCTGCCCCTGCTTGTTGCCAAACTCTGGTCCCGCAATGACGTTGCACCGTTCTTGTGTCTTCGCATACAAGAATGCTTTCCCCACGTCTCCAGCACACACCTGCAATCCGTTCATCGCGGCGATGATGAATGCAATACGCATTGTTTTGAATGTGACGACTCCGGAGTATACATCCTCGACAGATGGATCAGACATGTTGCCATTTGCAACCAATCGGGCTTTGCATCGCAGGTCGAATTTGACGTCAAAGACGATATGGTACGGAATGCACTTGTATGTGTTGAGATCGTCGTCGTTGGTAGGGCTGCGAATCGTCTGGTACAAATTGATTTGTCCCATTTCCTTTGCAATTGCATCCTTCCATTGTGAATCACCGTTGACCTTGTCCAAGTACAACGCATGTCGGATGTTGTTGGGCACTTGTATGCCGAACTTGTATCGCACCTTGGATTGCGGCTTTGTTGCAGCAAGGACCTGCTTGTTGATGGTGTTGAATGCATTGATCCAAACAAAAGGCGGAGTGGTCATGAGCTGGTTGCGTTGTATGTATTGCATGACGAATATGGGGTGTTGCAGTCGGACCTCGTCCATATGGTGCCAACTGTAGGAACCGTCCATCCATTCTATGAGTAGTTGGTTGTCATGATGTCTGATGACTCTTCGCATTGTGTTATCCATGCATGGACCGTACACGATCGCCTCGACTTTGTCTGCCTTGGCATCAAGGGAAAGGATGGTGTGCAAACGGTCCTGCTCTGCCTGTGTGAGGTCAGGATGGATGCGCCTTGGCCCCATCAGTTGACCATTGGCTTCGTCAGTATCAGCACAAATATGTATAGTGCAAATTACGTTACTCCCGTAGCCCCCACTATCTATAAATTTCACTTGTGTTCGGATCAGCAATCGTAATGCCTGCAGCTCAACGGTAGAGCACCAATAATTCTCGCTGAGGTTCCGGGTTCGAATCCCAGCATGGTACTTTGCTTTTGCTCTCCCCTCGTGACTTTTTCGATAGTGTTCTTTCACATACACCGCTGCAACCTTTGGAGAACGGTGCAGGCACGAGAGCATGAGAGAGAAGTGCTGGTGGAAGCGGTCAGACTTGAAATCGGCGTCGGGTGGTGCGGACAACCAAGCATTGCACTTCTTTTCATCAGTGGGGTGTTGGAGTGTCAGATCTCACGCAAACCCCTGAGGCGTGGTAGAGACCGTAAGCACAAACTTGCCATTGTTGTGGTAAGCAACACATTCGAACAGCCTTCCAGAGATCTTGGTGGAGATAGCAACCCAGAGACGTTTGGGACTAAATGGATGGATGTTAATCTGCTTTTTATTGATGGTACTGTGAGGACCATATCCAAACGGAAGATATCTGGTCCTCTTATGGGTGCCCTGGATCTCTGCACCAAGTTCAAGAAGTTGCAGAACCAGCTTGAGGTTGATGAAACCGCGATCCATCATCATGAGAGTGTCATTGAGTTCAGTGTTGTTGTTGGCAAACTGCTCCTTGATGATCTCAATGGTGGATTTGCAGTTGTCTTTGTGGCGCTCTCTCAGAAATGCGATCGCGGAGGGTACAGCAGAAGCTGTTAGAACGCCAGTGATGCCAACAGGGCTGAAGTTGCGAAAAAGAGGAGAGAGGAAGACGTTGAGCATGATATCATGAGAATGTGAAGAATGGAAAAGATCGGGAAAAGCGAGAGTACTTACCCAGGTCTGTTTGCTTGGGTGTGCCGCTTTATGATCAGACCGCTTGTTGATCCCTTGCTATGGGAATGAACCTTGTTGTTGTCAAGTGTGACTACCCACTCTTTGTTCATTCCACACAATACAATTTCTCCAAGCCGCAGTTGCATTGCATTGCAGCTTGCTCCAGAAAAACCTTCTTCATTTTGCCATCTTTCTCAATCCTCTGCCACAAGGCATTGTACAGCTTCAAGGATGGAAACCCAACAATGGAATCCAATGCTTCATTGTTATCGAACATGTCCCAAACCATGCAGTTGTGTCATACTTGATATGCAAACCCAAGGAGGAATTGAAGGTACTCCATTTGCAACATCCTGATGGGAGAGGATGCAAAAGCTGACATGTAAAGCAGAGATCCAAGCCCAAAGATCAGGTCAATCAACTGGGCAATGGATGGGTTTGGGGAACCACATAGATCCAAGGTGGTACATCTAAGTTGATGAACCTCATCACAATGCAATTTGTATGTGTAATGATGGGCATTTCCCACTGAAACTGTGAACTCTTCATTACCAAGTCAGTAAACAGGTAATTTCACCACGCAAAAGCTAGTAGTGGGGTTTCTCTTGTTTTGGGTCGTGATTACCTCCTCCTGTTTCTCAAGTGGGGGTAGCGGCAATTGCTATCTACAGGCTGTTTCTAGATTTGTTCCCTGGATTCCCGTTTTGAAAAACAGTCACGAATACAGAGCTCGAAACATGGAACAAACCTCGTACATATCAATGGTTTTGTTCCGAACCTGGACGAAATCTGCCGAGAATTCACTCGGAACAGAGAGTCACTTTTCATGCCCAAATCTGCGCGTTGCGCGCATTTTTATGGTCACGCGTACAAAAGCCCGCACAACCAAGCCACAGCACACACACACAAGCACCAACAAAAACACATGTCAGGAATCGGGTGTTCTGAAACACCATATTGCCGCACCTCCCAGGAGTAAGGAGCCGAATGTCATGATATGCTACATTACCGCAACTCCCACCTTTGGATCTTTGTGACAGAAAAATGTGAGCTGCACGTGTTCTGATGATGGAGAACGACACGTGCCGAATGCGAACCGTACCTTGGCGTTCGTGACCTCAATACAGGAATGCCAATCACACGTGAATGTCGCAGGGGGCAGGGATGTTGGAATCGTGACCAACATCACGATACGAGCGACTACGGCCCCCATGTCGCAACCAATGAGAAAAGAGTACTGGAGGAAGACCGATGTCACGAAGTGTGAGATGGCCTATGAACGAACCTGGTATGAGGAACCTCCAGGAAGCCGGTGAAGTGATCGGCGAAGTAAGCGGAGAAGACGACAGGCGAAACATCGGAGATGATCGGAGATGTGTGATGGTCGAGGAGCTGAATGAGCTCCCAACCGAGATGTTCCCGTGACGAATGGGAGACCGTGATCTGGTTGAATGGACCGACCTGTGTGATGCCTACGACTTGGCGATGTCTAAAGCATCGAAACTATCAGTGGAGGACAACGTGCTTTTGTGCACGAACATGGGGTACTCGGTGGTGCATGCATGTCCATGATGAACTTGCAATGAATGCAAGATGAATGCCTGCTAGACCAACGGAGGGACCCATGGTGATCTCAGGAGGAGATCGAACTTTGAGATTGAGAGCAATGAAGAGCTCACAGTTCAGAGAAGTAGATTCTAACAAACGATTAGTTTTCTACTATCACACCACCCCGGATTTCCAACAAACACACACAAGCCATCCGCATCATGCAGAACTCGCGATGCCCACGCCCAAACTCGCTCAACCCATCACCAACAAAAACACACACAAACCATCAACATCCATGTCAACATCACGCAGAACTCCGCGCCCAAACCAAATTCACACAAGCCACGCACATCGACATCACACACAACCTGTTAGAACGTAATCGTAGATGGGTGTGAAGGATACCGCACCGAGAACGTAGAGTGATCAAGTCGTTGTTGTTGGTGAGGAGAGTGTTTGTTTACTGTATTATTCGTATGGTAGTTGGAATGCTGTCGAGCTCACAAGATTGTCTTCTTGGAACTGTGAGCATGAGAGAGACATGACAGGTCTCATGCAAATTGCAAGTGAAATTAACACGGAGACAACACGGCAAATGTGCGTGTTACTGCGTGAAGATGAGGTGCAAAAGTCAATGAACAAAACACCGCGATAGCCCGTGTTGCGAATTACGTCTTCTCACGATGTTGCTAGTAGTACGATCACACGATTGATCGTATTCACTTGAGAAGGTCATGGCAAGATTCGCACGTGTCACACCCAAGATCCAAGTCTGTCCTGATTGGGCAGATTGGCTCATCTTGGCAAGAAATCAATTTCCGCGACATTTTTGGATCTGTGATTGAGGGAAAACGATTCTTGCGACGCGAAATGCGACACAAATCTGACACAACGGATTTTTGACCAAAATTTCCGTTCGGAACGGAAAAGGTAAGAAAAGTGGAGATTTCTGATTGGTCGACGGGTGTCGCTATTGTTAGAGATTTAGCGTGCGCTAATACAACCATCAGCGCGCATGCGCGATCTGTTGTTGTTCTACGAAATGCAAATAAATGTATCGTATTACTCTACTTCTTCGGGATGCAGCGGCTACATGCTGACTCTCTTGTGGCCATTCAACCGGAAGGCTGTTGCTCGCGCTCTTGTGACTACTCCCTCGCTCTTGCATGGCTTCGCAGTTGCCTTTGCTGTGATCTTGTTGCTGCTGGTCTTCGCCTTCTTCAAGGGCCTTGATGTTGTCTTCGTTCCGTCCTTGCCCTTCCTCTTGCTGGTTGCCTTTGCAGGTTGCTTACTATCTTTATCCTGTTGCTCAATGTTCTTTTTGATCATGGCAGCCAGTTCCTCTCTCTCTCAGTGTCACAGAGTTCCCCATGGTGTTGCTCGATGCAGCTCAATTCTGCCACGCTCATCTTCTGAAGGATCTGCTCGCGAGTGGCCTCCACATTCGGTTTCTTGTATTTCAGTTTGTTGCTGTCGCTCTTCGTTTCATCCCGCACTGGGCGCGCCAATTCCATGTTGGTGTACTCCACGCCAATGACTTGTCCATCTTCATCTTTCATCGGGACTTGCCTCTTGGTCACGTTCATCCTGAGCCCTCTGGATTCTGTCACGAACTTGTCGCTGCCTTTGCAGGCACTGATCACGTAAGCAATTTGGTGGTGACGAATGTAGGCAGTGGCAAGCGTCTTGAGTGACAAGTGCTCTCAGCACTTCAGGGAAGCCTACCACAATTCTTCAGACGACATGATGTTGCTTCCGTGGTTTCTGGATTGGTATGATGACACAATACGCGACAATACGGGGAAGACGCAGTTGTCATTTCATTGACATTGGTGATCGGGGAGTTTGGAGGTTGAATGCGGAGATGCCAACCGAGGCCTTTGAACCATTCGTTGATGAACTCCAGCAGTTCCTGGTTTTGATGAGGCCCTGCACCATCCATTTGGTAGCGAACAACAACTCGCATCTCTTTGTTGTCTCCGCGGACTCTGGCAACAAGATCATGGATGGCTGGGATCTCCCAGGTCTCGAAGTACTTTTTGAGACTGAACTTCTTCTTGCTGTTCACTTCTTCTTTGGTCCCTGTGATCTCCAGCGCTTGCCACCTGCGCTCACCTTTCTTCCTCAAGCGGTTCTCTGGGGTTGGTGGGCATTTGTAGTTGCCCCTGCTGTCGTAGACGCGGCCAAACGAATCCTTCATCGCGACCTTCCAATGACCAACTTGTTCGAAGTTCAAGAGGTGCGCCGTTCCGCCCTTCTCAAGACAGTTGTTATTGGGCACAAAGGCGGAAGAAGCAATGGCCATAGTCTTGACCAAGTGGTTGCAATGTTGACAATGGTGCACAACTGGTTTCACCTTCAATTTCTCATGGACTTGATGTGCTTTCGTCCAACGATCGACCAGAACCACTTCTCATCCATGTGAACAACAATCACTTGCATGTTTTTGAAGTGCTTCGCTGACTCCCAGAACATGCAGAACTCGTTGGCCCAATTGATGCGCTTCTGCACTGTACCTTTGCTGAGGAAGGGGAGGATTCTGGTGGATGTGTACTTGCTGCCTTCGAGCCCCAGTACAAACTTTCGGATGGACATGGGACTGACAATCTGCACTGTTCCACTTCCCGCGATTTCGCTTGCAATGTCCCGCCAGGATAGGGCTCCTCTGGACCTCTGCAACACCTATTGAAGATCGCTCAGGAGGTGCGGACCACAGTCATGCCACTCCTTCGCAAGGTCCTCTGCAGCCTTCTTTTGGTCCGTTGTCGCATTGGCGAAAGCCATGTCGATGTATTCTTTGTTCAGTTTCTGCCCAGTGTTGTCTGCATGCAACATCCTCTCGAAGGCTTTCCGAGCTGTGAAGTGTTGAGCTTGTATGCGCATGCTTGTGAACACAGAAAGCCCAGCGTCATCGCGCTTCTTCTGTTCCATATTGCCTTCGCGGAAATCTTTCAACACGCGCGAAACGCAGCTCCTGTCTACACCCCATGCATGCGCAATGCAACTGATGAGAAAGGGAGGTGAGCCAAGGATGAGACGAAGCTTGACGATGTTGTCTTTCTCTTCCTCATCCAGATGCTTCTTTCCTTTTGGTGCTGTTTGCCCGCTGCTGCCTACAACCGTCCGCAACCAACCCCTTTTGTTCATGTCGTTGTGATGCTTTTGCAAATCGGCCAGCACTTCGGCCTTGTCATCCAAACAACGTATTAGAAGGCGTCGGATTGACGTTATTTCCGGTTTCTCTGCTTCTTTCTGGGTGGCGCTGGGAGCTGCAGTCATGAGGTTGCGGAGCTCGGCGGCAGAGTGATGGTCGGGAGACAGCAACGACGGTAATGGAAAGGCGTCACTGGGTTCCTGTTTGGTTGCCCTTGCCGGAGCCTCCATGTTGCACACCCTGCACATTGACTCCGGAACGACGTAGCAATGATCTCGCGAGAGAACAGGATTCACCTTCACGAAGGCCTCTTCATCTGCTGCAAGGGGTTCATCGCCTCTGTCCGCGTATTCATCATTCCTATTCTTTACCGTCTTGCTCAGGCCGACAATGAAGGTCATGCCCAGATTAAAGTACTTGCCATTGGAGACATGGGGAGCCACCTCCACGTATTGGCCAATACCAATACGGATCATGGTGGCGAACGAAACATGGAATGATGGCTTGGGTTGGTGTGTGTGTGCACACGATTTTCTCGATAATGACAGAGATGTGAACAACAAAGGAACATTGCAGGGACACAGTGCCTGTAGAAGCATGATGGTCATGTTCCCACAGCACATGGCCGCAAAAATGCATCAACGATTGCAGCAACAAGAGAGCAGGTTGGAGCGGTTCCAATTGCCCTGCTGGTCGTCCAAACCTCATCATTCGTGTGACCACAAACAACGTTCTGTGAAGAACGATGGAACAAGAACCTGATGTCATTCTAACGCACCCGACGCCACCGTGAAGAACATAATCGAAGTCGTCGATGTGCATGTATTTGTCTGAAACATGGTCAACTTCCGCAAACCCCAACGATCTGAACAACAAAACACACACAAAACAACACAACAATGGCGTCCCACAACAACACTCAGCAACGGCCGCTGAATGGGCCGCAACTATCACGCCTCCATGAAGGCATCCAAGCACATCAGTGGATCCGCCATGCTTCATATGGTGGATGGGTGAGGTTTCAAATGTATACCCTGCCAATGGAGGGAGATATAGTGAAAAGAAACAGGAAGGTCGTTTGCGCTCAACATGCCCTTACAAGATACAGAGGCGGCATGATCAACACAGACCATTCCAGCCACCATTGATGCGCAATATGCACGAAGTGGATCATATTGGAGGTACCCACGAAGTTTGGCGTCCATCCAGCAGTGGCAAGGTCGTCATCGACAAGCAGAAGTGGATCGCAAGAGTTTTTGGGGTTGGTGACGGAGCCCGATGCCCTTCCTTTGGGCACCAGTGGCACGCCACGCATCCACCAAATGGACAACTCTCCCATGCAAGAAGCACTCAGAATCACTTGGAGAGTCGATTGAGCAATGTGTGTGCGCCGGAAGCATTGCGACATGCGGTCGCTCTCGCCACCGAAGACAGATGGTCAATTTTGGAACATCGAAAAACTCAAGGGTGACAAGTGCAGAACCAAGCCGCCCGTCATGGGTATCCACTCGCGAGCCCTTTTGGACGCACCAGTGTGTTGACTGAAGCCTACTGGATCCGGAATGCTGCGTGGTGGTGGTGAACAAGGTCGGATGGATGAGATATCTTGGTTGCAGAAAGGCGGACCGGAGTTTGCGTCCATTTTTGGAAATCCTGAATTCCAGAAATCGCGACCTGGGGAGATGGATATGGACTTTCTGAGTCGAAGGCGTGCCCAGACGATGGATATGGGAGTATATAGAGGCGATGGGGTGCTCAGATACGATGGATATGATGAGGAAGGGCATGATCATGGACCGTGAAGTGGGGGTGGGTGGGTGTCACCCAGAGTTTTTCGATGTGACAACACGCGATATCACGGGCCGAAATGGTATTAAGACTAAAGTTATTTATTGTTAAGTTCGATGTTCACTATCACTGACATTCAGGTATTCACATGGTATGCTCAGTTTATGGTTTAACTGAGTTGGTGTTTAGATATAGCATCATAAGGGGTTGCTGAGGCTGGTTTGGAGTTTGAGTTGTGATTAGTCTTGATTTGTCCGCAAACCACGACAGAATCCCGCAGTGGGCCCACATCTAGCATTTGCATGGTAAAATTACCAGTTTACAGAGGGTATTGGGATCAAGAAGGAGCCAACGAAGATCCATGCTTGCCAGCCGTTCTGCCTCTGGTTGGTTTTGCTCCATGCATGGAGTGCTTGCATTTGTTGTGGATGCAGCAGCACTTGCAGTAGTCTGGCTAGTATTGTTGGTAGAATCATCTGCAGTTGGTGTTGCCATGGTTGGAATGAGGGTTTCAGATGATGCACCCTTGGCAATGTAGGAATCACCACTTCGATATACACCAGCCTCAATGTTGTCGGTGCTGATGGTGTTGGATCCTGACACGCTGTGAGTGTCCTCATCACTTTCGAAGTCATCCAGAGCATGAAGTACTTGATCACTGTAAAAGTCGTCATCAATGCAGTTGGGGTCAAGGTGGTTGTCGTTGCTGTTGTCATCAGCCCAGTCAACGCTCTGTTCCACGAGGGATAACAGGGATGTTGAAGCACTCATGATACAACAGAGTGATGCGGAATGCAAAATGCTGTAATAGTTCGTATGTCTGCGGACGACAGTGTGGAATGAACATCGGAAGGGTTTCAGATGGAGAAAGATGAAATCCAACGGATGGGCAGAAGACACCCACAGGTAATGCGAGAGGGAAATGCACCATGTGTTGTTGTGTTCCAAGAAAAACACGACAAAACACGCAGTGAGCACAAGATCATGAGGAATTGGTGGAGATATTCGAGTTGGGCAAGTCGAACTAATCCAATCTCCTAAGAAGGGTAGTCTAATTAGTCGTTTTGTGCTCGTAAGTGGACTCACCAATCCAGTTACGCAAGTGGATTGGTGCGTCCACTTAGCGCTAAACGGACTCACGAGTTCTTTTGTTTTCCTTACGGATATCCAAAGATAGGTTTCTACCCATGGCTAGTCATACTGACAATCAACATGTTACGAGTGTGCATGCCGAAGGAGTACATTGTTGCCAGGCACGCATGCATAGTAGTAGAGTATCACCAGACTAAGTTGCAGTTTGCTCTCTAGACTCGTGGGCTCGTTCTAGTCGTGGAAGCTTGTGACTTTTCGTGTTCGCACGAGTTGACACGTTTGGTCTTGTCTTCCTGGCGATCTCGTGACATCACGGAGAATCATGCCGAACGAAGCCATTTTGATATGCCCAGTGCCTGAGACTTCACCATGCGGTACTCGTTCCAGATGCCCCCTTGAGATTTGTTTGCGTGTGTGCGTGCGAGAAGCGTGTCAGGTTTGGATGGCGTCTCCGCCAATCATCTCCCACATTGTGACGGATTGTGTCAGCGATGATAAATGCTGTAATTCTGCCCGGACTCCAAACATAGTCCGCCTGCTTCTCCGCATAACTGTGATGGACTAAACAGTACGTTCGGTACCTCCATGCCAGTGTCTCGGTTCGTTTTCGCGTGTTTCTGGCGTCCCATCTGTGTCGCTGTCGTGTAGTGCAAATAGGCTTGTGAATTGAAAGGACAGATGGGGGTAAGCGTGTGGGTCACGAGGGATCGATACGGCGTTTCAATGGAGTTGTGCGATCGGGAGTGAGATTCTCCGTTGCGACAAAGTGACGGAAGATGAAGACGGGAATAGAGCGTGGTGCTGTGCGCACGGTGTGAAGAAACCGCGAGTTGTGCGCGAGAGTTCTCGTTTGTGCAAGGATTGGCGCACACGGACAAAAGAATTGGAGTCAGAACCGCCCAGGCACGGAAAGGACGGGTGTGGAGGCGCGACGAGAGGGACAGAGACAGAAACAGCACCAGCAGGGAAAATACAGGCGGCGAGACATCACCATCACCGTGACGCTTGTGGCTCCTGCCACGCAAATGCACACAACAGGAATAGACGTGATTGGACAGGGGGGGGGCTTGCGGAGACGCAACTGGGGCGATCGACGCGATAAACCAAAACCACCACCTCTTCCCCAAGGCTCGTGTGGCTGCGAAGTCCGGAGCGTGGCACAAGAACCACGAGAAAGCAGAAACCGAAGACGAGAGCACAAGAGATCTGCAGTCTTGGGTCGTGCGAGTGCGGGTAAACCAAGCACCAAGAATGGAGAGGAGGGAAAGAACCGGGCGGAGACAAAACAAGGAGCTCACAGAGTGTGCAGAGCACGCGGTAACACGATCTACGATCCACAACACGCGCCACACCACTTCGCGCTGCAGTGAAGGAGCTGCAAGGAAGAGTATTTGGAAGACATCAGCTGTCATCGTCCCACCCTTCGCAATCATAACCGAAACCGCGATAGAGTGTCAATCCACAATCAAACTCGCATCAGCACATTCGTGGGAGAGGGGACTGAAGCAGATTCAAGGAAGCTGAAGCAGGCTGCGGCGGACTGAAGCAGATTCAAGCAGTGCAACTGCAATCAAGCGACACGACGCACTTTCAATCACCCTGCTCTCTCTTTCTCTTTCTCTCTCCAGAGATTACTCCAACTGGTTGGTACCAAGAGCGAAGAGTGGAGAGTGAAGGCAACTGATCTGCTCTCCAGAACGAACATGTACAACGGGAGGCGGCAGGTGGGGCAGCACAAGAGCAAAGCGCAATCCACCAGCATTCCGCAGAATACCAATAGAAATACGAGCGCGAGTACGAGTACGAGTACTAGTGTTGGTGCAAGACAACAGCGACGGGCGAAAGATCAGGTGCACAGCCAGGCACAGACGTCACCGTTGGCTCCGGTAACTCCTCAGACGCAGACTCAATCGCAGACGAACGCGCAAGCAACAGCGCAAGGCCACAAACCAATGCAATCGCTGAGACCAGACCGCAGACAGCAAAGACGCAACAGCGACGGCAGCAACGGCATCAAGATGGGATGGAAGCAGCGATGGAGGCAGCAGAAGGGCGCCGCTCCCACGCGGAACGCGGACTCAGGACTCAGAAGCTGCCTGCGGACATCCGCCTCGGATCGCAGCATCACCGGTTCTAACCTCGCCTCCATCGCAGATTCCAAGAGCAGCAGATCCAGCGGTGCCTCGCTGCAGCCGCAAGCAACGACGGCGGCCTCGCAGCCTACCAGCGAAAGCAAGGGATCCTCGAAGCAGACGGTGTTGCACAAGCTCACGCGCAAGCTATCGCCGCGACCGTGGGTCATGGGCAACAACCAGGACTCCAGCACGAGATCCGGGCTCAGTAGCAAATCCAGCAGATCCGGCAGCAGAAGGGGCGGCCGAGCAGCGCGCGTGGACAGGTCCGACGCTTCCAACGGAGAACCCAGCGTCTCCACCAGCTCCGATTCGTCGGAGGTGTCACCGAGGAGGTCAAAATCACTCGCCTCGACTGTTGCAACTCCGGACGCTCCCAAGAAGTCGGTGCGCTTCGGCAATGTGGAGTTCAGAGACTACCATCGCATCGTTGGAGACAATCCCAGCTGCAGCGCTGGACCGCCAATTGGGTACGTCCCTTGTCACCGCAGCTCTGTTTTCCTCTCCACTCTCGTCTTGCTTTGATTTCGGGTTGATGGCGTTCTCTGCTGTTGATGGCATTCCTGATTTCGAAGACCGTTTCTTCGTGGGGTGACTCTACAAGTGACCATGTTTGCGCACATTGTGCGCATGCGCTTGCGTCAACCGATACAGACTACGCTGCTCTCTCTCTCTCTCTCTTCTCTCCCTATTAGTAGAGAGTATTCCACTTGTTTGCTCTTTCCATGCCGTACCCATACAGCACCAACATCATTCTCACCATTGCTTATCCCCTTACATATCATCCAACTTGTTGCTGACATCATGGTCGCGATGCCTGCGCTGTGCGTACTAATACTGATGTGCACAATGTGTTCACCCTTGTTGACACCTGTGCCTTCCCCAAATTGGATCGCGCACGCTCATCGCCATCACCGCCCCACAACGACAACGACAACAACAACGATAGACTTGGATGGACCTACTCACCAGCACGCATCATCCCACTCGAAACGTATGAAGGCACGAAACCGGAACGGCGCGTGCAGGGTGATTTGGTGCTGTCTCGCGGGGAACGAGAATTCATTCTCACGCAATGGGGTGTCTCCTTCAACGACATCGTCGACGCCATCCGCAGCAACATAAGGGTCAAGAGCCAGCGACGTCAGACGGTCACCAACCTGGGCAAACTCGAGAAGATCGAAGAAGCCTTCGAGACGGCGACCAAGATGCTCAAGAGGACCCTCCTCCTCAGACGCAGCACCGGTGACAAGGTCAAGCAGCTGCGGGAGCAGGCGGACATGGCGGCCGAGGCATTCAGCCGCCTCAAGTTCGTAGAGGAACGCACGCTGTCGCAGATGCGATCGCCCAAGCGTCGCGTCGAGATCGAACCGGAGAACGATGATCAGCTGGAACAGCTCGATGTCAAGGTGGAGGTTTCCAATTTCGTCCGAACGTCGCCGATGGACTCGTGCGTGCGATCGCCGATGAACACACCAGAAAATGATGCCATGTCCACAGCCGGACGAACAATGACAGACAAGACGACGCCGTCGGTCAGAGAGATGGAGAACTTCCACAGGGAGCTCGAGATGGAGATGTTCGGTGACAATGAAGGCGGCGAGGACGATGCTGCAGATGACGGCATCCCACCGTCCATGGTGGGGCAGACGGTGGAGGTTGGCGACTTTTACGATCTGGACGACGATATCACGATGGCTGCGGATCTGCAGAGTGTACGAGGTTTTGCACGAAGCGTCGCCGACAGCGTCGGTGATGACAAGAACCACAACCGTGCTGATTCAGCCAACGCCACTGGTATCAGTGCCACCGAAGCCTCTGTCGGCGGAGAGAGGCATTACCATGCCGCGCAAGACCGCGTTGGTCGTGACCAGTGCTGGGGAAAGGGCAGATCAATGCCGTTGGAGAACTTGGACGACTTCCAATCTCTATACGAAGATACCGACGACCAACCAACGAGAGGGTCACGATCGGGAAGCATGCACGTCATGCCACCTTCGTTCCCTGCCCACATCTACCGCTCCAGCGAGGATGACGAAGCACCGAACTCCATGGCGGGACGCAGCGCTGAATACCAGCATCAAATAGAAAGCTCACAGCTCTGGAGCAATGCGCAGTACGCCTATCGTGATGATGGTCCCAACACCAACTTTCCGGCACCGCGCGATACGCCGCAGCATCGTCCTAACGACAGCCAGCACCCAGCCGTCGGCCAGGGTATGTCCGCACGTGAAGTGAGCGCAGACGAGGCCGACGTGCCGCAGCAGACGACCGAAGTCTTGTATTCCGACACCAATGGCAGCGACGGCAGGTCCAGGACGGATACTGCGAATGGCAGCGATGCTGCAAAAGGAGCTGGAACCGGAACGACGGTCCATTATCAAGATCCTGACGTCTTTCCCGTTGCCAAACCCGACAACAAGGGACAGCAGCATGAGGAAGAAAAGACGACCCTGTACGTCGACAAAGACTTTGGCCTGCCTCAGGGATTTCCAAGCCAACCGTATGGAGGCGACAAGATGCAGCAGCACAACCAATATCAGGCGCATTACTCGCACCATTACCAGTACCAGTACACCTACGATCATCAGCAGAGCCACAACACCCACGGATCAATGTCATGGTCCGAGAATCAGGTCGACATGGACGCTCCCAAGATCTACCACATTCCACCTCCAAGCTACTTAACACCAGGGCAGTGGATGGGAGAAGAAGCGAGCAGCGGCGCCCCACACGTGCACTCGCAGCGATCCTACGAGCCGGTCATCATCCGGGAGGACGGTGGCATTGAGGATCCAGCATTCTCACACCCACCAACCTTCTCCCCGCAAACGGTGACTTTCCCAGCGAGCTTCTACTAGAGTATGTAGTTGCGCTCTGCTGTGGGCTCTCGTGCTTTCCGTCGATCGGGTGAGAATGCTCTGGAGTGCTCTACTCTTGCCTTCGCTCCATCATGGCTCGTACAAACCTATGATTTGTCGCACGCAAACCGCAAGCGTCTTTGCAGATGCGCCGCGAGTGCTGATCAGCAGACGCGCGAACCAAACTACGAGTACTTTGGAATCCTGGATAGCATGGCATGACTGTGTGCAATACAACGTGTGTCCATGGAAGGCAAGACCGACACGCACAATGAAAGAATAGAAATAATCGATAGAACGTGAAGGTCAACGCGATGATGCATTCGTGACAATACAGTCTTTGTATTTGTGTAGCCTGCATATGCAGTTAAAAAATGCGACTCTCTCTCTCTCTCTCTCTCTGGAGAAAGAGAGAGAATAGAATAACGTCGGTGCCTACGACTATGCATGCACTTGCACGTGCGGCAATACGTACGTACTCTCTTGAAAGAATACATCCACAGCTACGTCTTCCTGGGCTATACAGTCGGACCCTTGCAATTGTGAGTGTACGTCTTCGTGAACAGGACTTGGTTATCATCCCACAGCAGATGCTCCGTGCGCGGCGAAGCGGGCGGTGGAGCAAACATCGCCTTGTCCACCATGAAGTCCTTGGGGTGCAGGAACATGCCGCCGCTGTCGCATCGGTGCGTGGAATTCTCGCCGTACTTCTTCCGGAGGATGCTGGACAGCCAGCAGGTGGGATTCGGCATGCAGCGCAGGCGGGTATAATCGGCGAGGAAGGAGCGGTAATCGTACAGGAGCATCCCCATGGCGCGGTGCCAGAATATCTGATCCGTCCAACGGTGCTTGAAGTACCCTTTCGGGTACTCGCTGAGGTAGTTTGATAGCTGCAGCACCATCGGGGATTGCCAGAAGCTGACACGCCCGATGATGAAGTTGGTGTAGAAGAGGTCCGTGTTGCGATCAAAGTCTTTGGTCGGCGAGCAGAACTTTCCCTTCCACTTTTGTTGCGTTTGCGCCGATCTGGATCTTTCTCTCGCCACCGCATGGGCTTGGTGGGACGAAGGGATGTGAAACCGCTTACCTTCGGACCAATCATCCAAGAAGTCCGCAGTGGCTGCCATGATGCCCAGGCCGCACGTGCCTGACCCTGCCGGGAAGTACTCTGCCGAATGCCCAAAATAGGCTCCCTTCATGTGCATGTCCTGGAGTATGTAGAATGGCACCGGCGCGATGAAGATGATGTCATTGTCGACCTTGAGGAAGTAGTCATAGTCCTGCAGTATGCCAAGTTCCAGCATCTGCCTGGCGTACCAGCTGGTGGATTGGATGTACTCAGACGGTGCCTGGCAGTGTTTCGGCTCGATGGGATCGCTCATCAGCGTCACGTTGCGCAGGATATATTGCGGGTACGCCATCTCGGACAGGGTCATCCAGACTGTCGATCTGAAGCCGTCGAGGCCGTACGCCGTGGCCGACATCGTGCTCCCATCTATATTCGTCCATGTGCGTTGCAATGATTGGGCTTCATCCGCGGCGCTCGCTCGTGACGAAGTCTTTCGTTCCTGCAAGCCCATGCAGTTGGCGAACCCTTGCACCGTCCACAAGTCATCCACGCCACCATCGTCCCCGACTACGATCAGCATGTCCATCCCCTGCGGCTCGACGAAGTACGTGAGCTGGTTGGGAATGTTTGAGCAGGCAAGCAGGAAGGAGTGCGAATGCAGGTGTCTCTGTTTCGGGGCAGCCAGCAGCGTCACGACAAGCCCCGTCGGCAATCTGGAAGCATCAGTGCTGTTTGGATGCAATGGTCGATCTGCAGCAGAAGCGTCAGTGTCAGTGCCAGTGTCATGTCTACCGCCACTGCTACTGTTGCTACTGCTGTTGGAGTAGACCTCGCATCCGCTGTCGTTTCTCAGTTTGAGCAAGTCATTTGGAGTTACGGACTTGGACAGCATGTCTTGTTGGTCCTCATTGGAGCGGTCTCGCGGTATCACCCGTGCTATGCTTGTTCTTTTCAGAGGCGATGCATCCTGTGCTTTGGAAGCTGTTGCGCCGAGAGGATTGGTGTGGTGGTTGTGCCCAGTTGGGGATGGCTGGGAAAGCGATCTCGGACTCTCCGCCGGTGCGTGACGCCGATTTCCATTGGCCTGGGCATTTGCGTGAGCGTTTGCGTTTGGATGCATGTGCGATGTGACTTGCGTACGTGACAGAGTGCTGTGCAGAAATAGAAGAGGAAAGATCGTCAGCACAAAACTGATGAGGAATCCCACCCGAATGAGCATCTGCAGCGATCCGAAGCATCCCTTCCGCCGTTGGCGTCGATTACGACCATCACCGTCTGCGGCCGTCGCACCATGCCTTGTCACTCGATCTGGTATCGCCATCGTCTTGGCCGATACTGTCGATGTTGTCGATGTTGTCAATGTTGTCAATGTTGTCGATGCTGTCGATGCTGTCGAGGGCAGAGACAGAGATAGAGACGCGGTTTGCGCCCAGTTTCCGCAATCTCGCCGATGCTCTGACCAACAACGAAACACGAAGAACGTCGGCTTCCCCGAGTCAACGTGACTGCGGCATTCGCGATCAACACGACGATAGCTCCATTCACTTGTTGGTGCAGCAGGGCCAGGACGTCGAGGAAAAATGGATGGGTGCTGTTAGACGAGCGCGAGTATGCGAGTATGCGAGCATGTACCATTCGTACTGACTGATCTCAGTGTTGGTGCCAACGACTGCTTCATGATGTGTTCCTGTCGCCAAGAAATGAAAGTGAGAAGGAGCAAACATACTTGGCTTCTCACTCTCTCTCTAGATACGGCCCCATAGTTTGGAAATACGACAGCGGCGACAAGCTCGACTAACCATGTAGTGGGACTCGCTTGACTCCCAAACGCCTTCTTTCGATGTCGCCTTGACGTCGCATGGGACATTTTCAGCCCATTAGATGCAGATCGTGTCACAGGACCGCCAAGACGATGATGGACACAGACACGAAAAGAAAAGAAGATCTCACCACAAAAAAAAGGAAGCGTCTGCGAAGAATCGAGGTTGCTCGCAACAGCCGCAGATCGCACAGAGACTCTCAGGAGTTTGTTGTCGCCAACACTCTCGTTCCTCTCTGCCCCTCTCTTCACACGGACGACAATCGTGAACATCGCAAAGAGACAACGACCGAAACAAGAAGAGTGTGTAGCAACGATAGCCGCATCAGCTGCAAAAGAAGCATCAACGATAACTATCGAGCGCCGCAAGAGCAACAACATCACTCCGACAGCCACAACAGAAGCAGCGACTTGGGTGCAACAAAGTCACAGAGAGTCTTTGCTTTCGTTCTTGTGACAGCTGTAGTCGTAGCACAGAGTTGCGAAAAGGCAAGGCGGGTTTGAGAGGCACAAAAAAGGAAGATCCAAGTTTCGCTCACGCACTCACTCACGCACCCACACACACGCAGTGCTCGCATCCGCACCGGGACATAGCGCAGCATACCCTGCGGGTATAGTACATGCCCACAAAGTGCCTGCCATTGCACGCCAGTGAAGCGCTTTGACATTCTTCTTTACGGTGTGTCTGCAATCACACAAACGACTCTATCGCACCATTCTGGGACTCTACTATATTTGGACACAGATACAGCTACAGCCTGTGAGGCAAGTTGCGCCATCCGACACGTCCGTGGGACCAGGACAGGACACTGCGCTGCAACGACTGCATTGCGACGATTGTATTACGACCACTGCGCTCAGCAAAACCATCGCGACATCCGTATTTGAATCATCAACGACACAAGTGCGTGAAGCAAGGCACGGCGCTGTCTCGTTGGTCGCATCAAACCTCAGTTTTGCCAAGCACTTTCGCTTTCGGGTTTGGTTGCGAAAATACGAGCAGATACTCGTACGCCTCACCAGAAGCCGTGACGGACCCATACCAGTGAATCCAATCCATCCATCCATCCATTGACCCAAGCGTGATTACCAGTCGCATGATCAACAGCACCAAAACAACTGTAACCGGAACTGCGAGCGTAACTTCAACTGCACACCTCGTTCAACAACGAGACATCCATACATCAGCCGGACGGCCATCTGCCAAGCCATTTGCACACCGACCCGCTCAACTATTCCTCGGACCATCCACACGTGTACCATACCCGCTGAACCACGTTTGACCACTCATCATGGCACCGATCAACGGGACAACGGTTTGCACCACCTCGCAGGTCATTCACGATGATCGTCTCCGCAAGCTCAAGCACGAACTTGAATCCATCACCCTATTCGACGCTGACTTCGATGAACAGCCGGGTGCGAGCGCAAACAGAAGCGCAAATGCAAGCGCAAATGCAACCAGTGATGGCAAGGCAACGCAACAGCCTGGCGACGAAAAATCCGTCGTGCCACCACCTTTGGATATTGATGCGCTCGTGAACATCTGCGAGCAATGGCAGGTGTGGCCCTTCGACGATCAGGTAAATTCTTGCGTCCACTCGATACGATTGCACCGTCGTGCGTTTTTTTTTGGCATGGTCAACATCTCCTGCAACTGCCTCTCCTCCAGCTGTCATTCCGTACTCGCACATGTGCATTCTTGTTGCCAGCCCGCCGCAAACGTGCTGCGCCCTGCATACTCGTACATCGGCGCCGCTCACCGAGCATCCAGTATCCAATACAACGCAGCACAACACAACACAACATCTTCTCACACCCTGATATTTCCCATATTGCGTCCACATCTGCGCTTTCGTACCATGAAATGAATCACCAACATCACCGACCAAAACGACCATGCACATCAACACATGCAAATACTATTCTGTGCACAGCTTGACCTGCAGGAATGGGTGCACCCACTCAACGCCATCGATGCCTTCCTGATACATTGCCTGCACACCTACCCCGCGCTCCTCCTCATCAAACCAATCAAGCGCCACAAAAAGGTCATGTTCAAGACCAGCCTGCCACAGCTACAGCCAAAGGCCGCGACCACATTGGAGGATGTCGCTTCTGTGCCCAGCTCAGTGCAAAAGGACATTATCACTGTTCTTCGCTTTCTCATCAACATGTTAAAAAATGCATCCAACAAAAATCCCTTCAACTCTGTCGATGAACTCGTTGATCTCCTGGCAGCAGCGAACGACGAAATCGCCGCAACTGCGACGGAGGCGTTGTGCTTCCTGTCCACCCTCCCACCAATGTACAAGCAGGAAGCACCCGACAGCCACCAACACTCAACCGTGCTGCATAGCGCAATGGGACCTCCGCACAAACGATTGATGGCTCTCGCCAGAGGGTGGGGGTCCAGAGGCTCAGGCCTGGGCCTCATGACGTGTGTTTCTGCCGATGATTCCGATTTCGGCCAAGGCGCTCTTCCCGTGCAGGCGGGCGAGCTTGACTTCAGCTTCTTTTGCAACGACGAAGATGACAGCATGATGGATGTTGGCGACGGCAACGGCAACGGCAACGAGAACAGTATGAGTAAAAGCAAAGCCGGAGGCGGAGGCAATACCTTGACTGTCGACGAGAGCGAGCAAGATGACAGCATCCAAGACGAGTCACGCCTGGTCCGAATCCAGCTTTCATCATCAATGATCGCGGTACGAACTACCAGCTCAACCTCCAGTGGCGTCGCTGACGACGACGCAGCCCGTGGTGACGACAGCAATCATGGCATGGGCGGCGGCAGCACCTCAGACGGAGGCGCCAAGTCTGACTCTTCCGACGACGGTGCCGCGAAGAAGTTGAAGCGAAGAAGAGTAGCTCACGCTCTTGTGGACAAACGTATTCGATCCACAGCGGAGCTGTTTTTCATCTGCCTGGAAAAGGTGGGCAGATCCACAAGCATCCCGGCAGACCAGCTGTTTGCTCTGCTGGCAGAACTTCGTCTCGCACGATCCTTCCACACCCGAGCAACGCGAGTCGATGCCATCCAAACGCGCCTGCGTGCGCTGATTGCTATACTCCATGCTCATCCGTCGCACGAGATCGTCTCGGGCTACTTCCATGCACAGCCTGAGCTGTGTGTTGAATTGATAGATGTGTTGCGCCCAACCGTCTCATCAGCCTCAATATCAACTTCGCCATCAGCCATCGTCAAAGAGGACAAGGATTCCACGTCTCAGAAAGGAGCGCTGCACGTCCTGGCCAAGTCGTCGACGGTCCCGTACGAAGTGCGGGTCCTGGCTGTGGAAACTCTCACAGCGCTCGTGGCGAGACGTGAAGGGATCGGCGGCTCTCTCACAGGCGTCGCACGGCACACGAACATTCTCAGCGAGCTTGGCGTTGGCAAGGGCCGATACCTGGGTATCTTGCCCACACTCATTCGCTTCTCGCTAGCGACGCTGAACTCGTTCCTCCTCGATTCTTCCAACCAAACTTCTGCCACGTCCATGGGCGCGACCACGTCTACTTCTGCATCTGCACCTGCCTCGGTGCCCATGTCCATGTCTTCTTCGACAGACACAGCCGGAGCAACCCACTCCGAGCAAGACACTTCATCCAACAGCCTTGGCTTTGGGCTCGGCCTCGCCTTCATGCAAATGACGAGAGAAGAGCAGCTCTCGTGGGACACTCTCCTCGATCGGGCGCTGGGATTCGTCGACACAGTGCTCAGCTTGACTTCGATCGTCGTTTTGACACCGTACGGAACATCAGCATTGACAGACTGCGGACTCATCCCAGCCCTGCTCACGACGATATCTGTGGACCCCAAACCATGCCTGGAGCGTCTGTCCAGCACACTGACACCGTCGCAGCTTCAGCGCGTGAAGTCGATGCTGGCATTCATTTCGGCGCAATCGGTGCACATCATGGAAACCGCCATCGCCAATCACAACAACGCGTTCAACGCCTTCAACGATCTTCGTGGCGTTGAGATTCTGACCACCAAGCTCTTGGAGGGGGCAACGGCAAGTACTACTGCTACTACGACCAACAGCACCGCACAAGTGCCAGCAGCTGAGGAAGACGACGGGGTGGCCGCGATGGATTGCGACCCACCAGAAACCTCCGATGGTGCAGCTTCCAACGAAATCAAAGACGAGTTGGAGCCACATGCAACAGAAGCAGGAGTGTCGATGTCAACAGCAGCGAATCCACGCGCGGTCGCACCAGAAGATCGTGCCGTCATGCCATTTTCGTACCGCGTGCTGCTTTTCAATGTGATCACCACCCTCACCGTTGTATTCCACCAAGAGTCGACTTCCGCATCATCGGCGGCCCCCTCCGGTGCAACTGAACTGCGCAAACCGACTCTGACTGCGGTGGTGATTGACATCATGGAAAACGCCAATCTCTACGGAGGTTTCATCGTCTCGTTGGCCGGAGGCCTGATAACTGAAGTCATGAACAGCGATCCGCACATCGTCAAGTACGTTCACACATCTGGGATGGCAACGTCGTTTCTGTCCATGCTCTGCGAGGACATCGATGACGAGCCGCAGCTGCCAGCCATTCCCGAGCTTATTGCGGCCATCCCCAACATCCTCTCTGCGTTGTCGTTGACCACAGATGGTGCAAAAGCTGTGAAGGCGGCCAACCCATTCCCTGCCTTCCTGCGGCTTTTCCGTCATCCCAAGTACGCCATGCCAAGGAGCCGCTGTCTACTGAACGACATAGCTGCCATCGTGGGCACTGGGTTGGATGAGATCATGCGCCATATCAGTGTTCTAAAACCTTTGGTGATGCGGGCTGTGGCTGATGCGTTACACAAGGTCGCCGACTTCGCCCGGGAGCTCGCCAACAAGGAAGCTCTGCAGGTTGATGACTACGAGGACGGCATTCGCCCTCCGGCCCACCTGGAGGATTCTCGCACATGTCTGATGCAATACGCCCTCAACTTTGGCCAGATGCTGGAACACACCTTGCACAATGACGATCACTACGTTCATTTCATGAAGGCAAGTGGATTGGAAGCGATGCTGAGGTTGCACCGAGATCTCATGCCAAACGGCCTCCAGTTCCTCTCCCATATCAGTTGCCTCAGCTGCCCTGCTATGAGCACGCTGACGCATTCAACCACCCAAGACTCCTTGACCCTGGCCTTCAAATGTATCGCGACGCGATATGATTCCCAAAAGCTACTGCATCTCATGGTGGGCAGACTGACTGCGCAGTTGGACGCGTTGGAGCTGAAGCAGAAGCATCTCTCGGATGTACTTGCAAGATCATCACACCAGCGACAACAGCAAGAGCAGCAGCAGGACACGGAGAAGGATCGTCAACTTAGGGGGACTGCATTGATGCTGTTGGAAGGTCTGCCTGACCTGCCCCTGCACAAACTCGATTTGAAGGGCTTCGCGCCTGTGGCCGTCGCTCTATCGGACTACTTGCGACACGTCGTCACGCTGCAGTGGACAATCACTCTGCTCTGCCATGTGATCAGGCATGCAATCCACGCCACATCGGAGAGCAGTACAGGATGGAGTTCGCGAGATCGCAAATGGAAGAAGGAACTCATCTCACCAAGCTTCGAACGGCTGATAGTGAGGCTGTCACGATTCCAGAGATCCGCCATCTTCGAGGTATGCCGAGTCCGCACCCAACCAGGGTTTGACGAGAGAGAGTTGCGGAGGTTGCAAGGAGACGCCGACGGCGAGCGAGAGCTGCGATATCGACTTCGCATCGTGTGCTCGGAGGGAGCCGTCGTGCGAGATGGGATCGAAATAGACTCCTGCGCCAGCGTCGGGAACATGGAGATGAGCGAGATCACAGACGCCTTCGACCGGTGCGTGAACAAGTGTGGCGTTCTACGATATCGAACCTCGCGGGGGTGGGTGTCGGAGCAAACACGTGGTCACGGTCGCGAACCCATCGCAGAAGTGCTTGCGGTGTGGACAGCGCCCAGAACGCAATCGCTTGCGGATTCAGACACTCCCGCACAGCCTAGATTCGAGGTTGGACTCACCGACATACGCACATCCAGTGCAAATGTGTTGGCCCGAATGCAGTCCAGTTACTCTGAGATATTCTCGTGGCTCGCGAAGCTCATCTTGTCGGACTTCCGGTCACTTCCAGCCCAATCCAAGATGTCCTTCCATCACGGAACAGTTGGACGCTATCTCTCCACACTGATCAGGATGATCTCTTGCGAAATCCGCAACGGCTTCGAGGCCGACCTCACCGTTCCTTTCTACGAGGGTGGATCGTACGAAAAGAACGAGACTATCACGCCTGGAACCGTGAGGATGTACCTGGGCTGCATGCTCGATCAGATGCATTCGTGCTTGGTGGAAGAAAAGAGAGAACGCAGGACACTCAACAATGTCCTCCTCGTTGCGCTCATGAAATCTAAATCAGAACAACAGGAACAAGATGAGCAAACGTACACCTTCCTGGATGCGATGGAGTACATTCTCAAAACGAGCCTGGATGATTTTGCCCAGCGAAGTCGCGAGCGACAATCGACAGATGCAGCACACGGTCAGCAAGGAAACGCCACCATGTTGCCCATGCAGCTCTCAAGCAGGATCTCAGCAGCAAGCCTTCCACCCTTGATGAATCTCGTGCGTCAAGTCCTGGCGGCGCCTACGATAAGCACATCTCACTCGGTGCAGATGCTGGAAAGTATGAAACAGGAGGACGTTTCCATCTTGGTGGGGCACACTGAGTTGTTCGAACAGGAATCACCTTCAACCATGGCCGATTTCAAACCAGAGGAAAAATTCTCTTTCGACAGCATGAGACGGACGCTTCATTGCTGCACATCGGAGTGCCTGCTGCGTGCCTGGAAGCATGGCAACATGAAGCATGTCCCATCATACATCCTCAACCCATTCGTGCTGCTCATATCGCAGACTCTGGAGGGTTTGGAGCTGTCTACCAAACCGAAGCCGTCAGAACCTAGGTTTGCACCGCTCCAAGAGAGCGTCCTTTTGAACAACATCCGTGGGCTCCTCGCTGGATCGAGCAGGGCAATCGCCCGACAGGAACCGCCGTTTGTCCCCGACGCGGAGACATTGACGAGTCTGGGGGCGATGGGATTCAATCACGACACTGCTCTCAACGCGATCCTCCGAGCACGTTCAAACAATACGGAAGTTGCGCTGAATTTCGCCCTCGCCAATCCACGGCCAGATGAAGCGACCATCCGCAGAAACAACGAAGTTATGGAAAGGCAACGGCAGGCAGATGGACACGATGGAAATGGTGACACTGCCGACGCTGCTGACAA
The DNA here is from genome assembly GCA_026770025.1 of Craspedostauros australis. Taxonomy (NCBI): domain Eukaryota; phylum Bacillariophyta; class Bacillariophyceae; order Mastogloiales; family Achnanthaceae; genus Craspedostauros; species Craspedostauros australis. The sequence continues at coordinate 1,069,020 of JAMXDE010000010.1, read as the reverse complement.
TACCCAGAACGCAAATGGTTCAGACCAAACAGAAAATGCAGATACTGCAGACAATGGTCGTGCGGGAGGCACGTCAAACAACGAGGATGGGGCTGGTGGCACAGGCGCAAGCGCAAGCCCAGATAGTGGAGACGCTAACGCTGCCATCGACACAAATGATGCGGAGTCGTCATCAAACCATGCTCGAGACACTGGCGCGGATACTGGCGACAGCATGAATGTTGACGGAGGAGCGGCGGAAAGCACGAATGCGACTACAGCATCAGTAGGAACAGGAACTGCGGCCGATGCCGGGGCAGAGACCGAGGCTGAGACGCAACCCAGCCGTGATACGGAGTCAAGGGAGAAGGTAGATGCCGAGTCCACAAATGAGAAAGTCGGTGCGGAGCAGCGCGACGTTGATGTCTTGAAACAGAACATCGCCGAGTGGAAAAGTTCCGCTGTGACTGTAGCTTGCGACATTCTTGAGAACCACTCAGACGAGGTCAATCCACAGACCCGAAACGAGCCATCAGTCCCGTACGCAAGGCATGGTGAAGCGATCGATGGAGACAAGGAAGCATCGGCGACAGTCCTGAGCTCCTTCCTCCTCAATCTCTGCCAGCGCTACCCTGAAGAGCACATCCATATCATGGATACGCTGTTGAGGCATATCAAATCAACCATCGTTGCCTCTGACGTGGGCGATCAAACTGGCTGGAAGATTGCCCCAGGCGCCGGTCCTAGATTTGGATCCTTGTGTCATGCAGCTGTCCTCATGCTGAGAGCCTTGCCAAAAACGAGGGTCCTCGTTCTCAAGCATGGGCTCGTATCACGAATCCTTTCCCCCGTTCAGAGTGTCCTCAAGGCTTGCAAAAAAGATGCAGGACAAGGACAAGGCCACACCCAGGAAGACGAGCTTCTCTCTCATACCAACAAATGGCCAGCATGGTTCTCCCCGTGCATCCTTCTCCTTGACGTCATGGCTCAGCCGATGGTGGCGTTTGATTTTTCTGCAAGTGATGGGACCGCTGGTGGTGCCAAGACGACGGATACTCGCAGTACGTCTGGTACTCACGGCGAGGCCAGCGCAAGCACAGCCGCTGGTGCAGCCACAGGCGGAGATGCAAACGCACACACAAACGCAAATGCGAACGCGAATGCAGGCGCCCACGTAGAGACGGCGAATGAATGCAGCGAATATGATCAAGTCAAGGCAGAGCACCGATCGTACTCGAAGGACTTCGTCGATAAGGTTGACGCCATCTTCAATTCCGCACAGAAACGAAAACATGGTGACAACGGCGAAAGCAAGAGTGCATCGAATGCGACCAAGGATACGGCGTCGACGGAGGATCCCAACAATGCCATGCAAAACGATGACAAAAAGCACATCAAGGACGCCGGCACAACTCTCCAGACCAACGGTGCTAACGATCACGCCAATGATGCAAACGCTGATGTGGACGAAAGTACCACAACGGACACCAAGGCCAGCCACAAGAAGGATACCGAATCCGCCACCACAGACATGTTCAAGGCTCTGCCAGTCTACCAGCCCTTGATGTCAAAGGAGGCATCGGACGCGGCATTGCGGCTTTGTCTGTCTATCCTCAGACGAAGCTCGGCCTGCACAAACCCAGGAATAATCCATGCGACTCTGTTGCTACTCATGCGGCTGCTTCGGAACACTGGCTACGCATCACAATGCCTACGGGCAGGGGTGGTGGAGAAGATCCTCGCGCTCCCAAATGCTTGCCGATTCGTTGGGCATACGACTGTCGTGAACATGATCGTCCGCCGACTCTTGGAGGATGAATCCACATTGCAAGCGAACATGGAGACCGAGATTCGGGGAACGATCGCAAAGCTCCAAGGCAGGAAGAGGAACGTTTCGTCTGGTTTTGTTGAGAGATCGCCAGTCTCGAGCCATGCCCTGATGCAACATTCGAAACAGATGGCATGCCGAAATTCGCTGTGCTTCGTTAAGGCGCTGTTTGTCTCTGTCAAGTTTCACCAGCAGGCCGGGTCGGATCAGTCAGATGTTCGCGTCTCGCCATTGGCAATGAATGAACGAACAGAGCGAATGAAGATCCTGTCCGAAATGCCTCGACCAACTGCCAGGGATCGTTCCCGACAGTCCATTGGATCTCGGCACAGGAGAAACTCTGGCGCGAGTCACCGAAGTAAAACTCCGCGCAAGGACTCGAAACGTGGCCTCACACCGAAACGGATCAAGCGCGAAAGGAGCGACAGAACCTCCGATGACATCGATGGTCCCCGAACCAACAACGCGATGGAGAACCCAAGTACGTTCGTCATCACCTTGCTCATCAATCGAATCGCCCAGCAGACCAAGAACCTGCGGCGCAAGCGACCGACGAAGGCCGCGCCGTGCGACTTCTCGTACTCCGAATCATTCCTTTGGACGGCCGACGTGCTGGAGTTGATGGCAGACCTCATCATTGCCATCCCAGCCTGCATCGTGGCAGTTTGCAAGCACAAGCACAGCCGGTCAAAAGAAAGCGGCAATCGTACATCAAGCGCATTTGCAAACCTTCACCACGCGCTGCCGGGAGGTCACACTCCATCGAAGTCCTTCCTTTGCTTTCTTCTCCATGTATTGCTTCCCACCAACCGATGGCTGAGCAAGAAGCACTGGCAACTACCGGAACCAAAGCTGACAGATGAAAGCCCAGAAGCGAAAGCAACTCGAAGCAAAAAGCTGGTCGCCTTCAAGAGAATTCGCGTTGCGCAGTCGTCTGCCCGCGTTGTGCTTTCCTTGGTCGCAAGGCCGGGAGAGGGTCGGCGAAAGGCCATCGCCGAATTGGTCTTTGCGATGAGTTGCGGAACGCTTGGGCATTCGCCGAACGCTTCGCACAGCACGAAGCTTTCGAAAGATGAGGTCAGGGCGACGGGTATGCATGCCTTCAATGCATGGGGAGAGCTGTGTGCTGGACTTGCCGCCCCAAGGAGCGGTGGCAACGGAGCCTTGAGCTTCGACGTTATCAAGCTCATGCTGGAGTATGGCATGGTCCATGCACTACTCACAGCAATCCAACGGGTCCCGTTGAACCACCCGATGACGGCAACAGTATGCGGGAAGCTTCTTGTTCCGTTAGAGATTCTGACCAGGACAAGCGTCAATGATAACGTTTCCACCATGATCAAGAAATCGTCGGATAGCAAGAACACGAAGCGAATCGCAGCAGGCAACAGTCCGCCTGAAACAGCCAACGCCTCGCGAAACGAGGCAGCAGGCGCGGATGTCAATTTGAGCAACTCGTTCAGTGACGCCCCGAACGATTCGAGGGGTCCCACAGCAGGCCTGGACGAAGGTTTTGTCCACAACGCCATCAATGCGCGTCCAGACCGCAGGTCTGACCTTGGAATGGAATCAGAATCCGAGAGCGATCAATCCGACGATGTCGATGGCATTGGAATGGATGTTGCCAGCGCCGGGGGGCATGGCGATCTGGGTCACATCGAGGACGACATTATCGACGATATTGATGATGAAGAAGATGACGACGATGACATGTCAAGCAGCGACGATGGAATGTCCGAGGAATCCGACAGCTTCGGGGATTCATCCAGCATCGGCGATTCCATGGATGACGATGAAGACGATGACGACGACGATGACGACTCTCTCCTGGAGGGCGACGATGATAATGATGACGATGACATCGAGGACGACGGAATCGAGGATGACAGAAGTCATGTCGAAGATTTCATAGACTCCATGGTCGAAGACTCCAACATGTACGGTGGAGTTCATGGTGTTGACGCAGATGGTGCTTTTCAGGTGGACTTCGGAGACGGTTCGAACGTCGACAATCACGATATCGAGCACGATGGGACTGGAACGGATCGCGTCGATTCCGCTCTCGATGAAGGCTGGATGTCGGTCGAAAACTCCGGATCTGACGGCGTGGTGTTGGGTGGTCGGCATGGCGGGAATGTCAGAGGCAGCCAGCGAGGCAACTGGACGGTTCGTTCTCCTGTCACAACCATCAACACAGCAGAAGCTATGATCGAGAGGCTGCTGCAAAACACAGAATTCCATAGAGATACGTGGGCCCAGTTCGGCGAGTCTTTTGGGTTGCGAGTCGTGCACCAAAATGCCCCAAGACTATCTGCGAACGCTCCAGGATTGGCTCGCGCCGATGGAGATATCAGCAACCAGCTTCGGAACGTCACTGAGGGTCTCAACCGAGAACGAAGAAGCAGAGGTGCCCTTGGCATTCTACCCTTTGTGGAGCAACGGAATCAGCCGGATGTTGGATATACTTCCATAGGCGGTGGTCACAACTGGAACGAGATCAGTTCGATGGAGTATGCCTACGGTGGGCCATCCATCACTGTAGGAAGTCGAAATTACGACGTCGTCACGCCTTTTCCTACATCGCGGCCATCCGAGACGCCATACCTTGCAAATGACGGGCAGCTCTTTCCAAATGGTGCATCGAATGCGACCAACCCGAGGACCCAACACATCCAACACCCGCTGCTGTGCGGGGCCAACCTCCCACCGATCAACGCACTTGTGTCGGACTTGCTGCCGCACACTGTCAGCGGCCCCCGGCTGGATCAGATCCAGGACATGCGGTCAAGTGACTGGTCGGCCTCCTATTCCGACAGCTTGCAGCTGGTCGCAACGCAAGCTGGGAGGATTGTGTCATCGCAAAGCATCGCGCCGCCCACGCTCACCTTATTCGCTCCACGCAGACACGCGCCGTCAGTTGGCTGGACTGATGATGGATTGCCATTTGATGCCGTCGCACAAGATTTTGCTTCCGTCTTCGAAGGGGCGTTGGCGCTCTCCATGTCATCACTGCCAACCACTGCCAGAAGCGGTCCCAGAGCAAGCAGTTCAGGTCCTGGCACCGCTTCCAGCACCGATGCAGGTGCAGGCGAAGAACAAAACGAGCCTGAGGGACAAGGGGGACGCGACGAAAGTACCGCGGCGAATGCATCAAATGCAGAGGCACAAGGAATGGATGGGGCATCAGAAGCCCCTGTTCACGAATCACAACCAGAGGAAGCTGTCAGCATGGACGTTGAAAGCGATGCACATGCAAGCGCAGACGACAATACTGGTCCAAATGATCAAGGCAACAGCGACGATGCAGATGTAGACGCCGGGAATGGCAGGGATGGTGGTGACGACGGCGAACCCGGAAGCCGACCGCAACCAAATGTTTCGGCCAGCGCCGATGCTGCCGATCAAAACGGGAGCCGGCCTGAAGACGAGAACCAGGTCGAGAATGGAACCGAGGCAGACACCACAGCTGGCATGAATGTGCTTGGTGCTGGCGGCACCAGCGATGGCGGACCAACCTCACCCTCGAACGAACCTTCCGAGAACAACAATGATGAAGAAGATGCAGAAGTCGCGTCCTCGCTCGCTCAAGGTCTGAGGCTATCTCCTGGGAATGACGAGATCAACAGTTCTGGCACTGCGCCAGCAACAGAGAGCTCGACGGGGCACCAGCTAGGTGCGCAAAACGAGAACGAAAGCACACTTGAAGCTACGACACCAGCCGACGAGGTAGACCAGTCATCTGATCAACAGCAGGAAGACCCGGGTGCTTCCGTGGACACCACGGCCAGCAACGGAAATGGAGACGTCGACAGCGAGGGCGCGAATGCTACGAATGCAAACGAGGAATCCAGCCGCGGACAGGGCACGGGATCTCCCGCACAGCTGCAATGTCCCGCAGGCATAGATCTTGAAGCTTTCAACAGCCTCCCACTCGAGATGCAACAAGACATTGTCGATGATGCCCGTGCCCAGGCCGAGCTTGTGCTGCAGCTCGATGAAGGGTCATCGCTGGACCCAGGAGTCCTTGCGGCGCTTCCCGAAGATATGCGGCGTGAGGCCATTGAACAAGATCGGCGTGAACGCGGCATCGCGGCTCTCCCCGAAGAACCTGCTGATCCTGCGAACGCGGAAGAAATGGACAACGCGAGCTTCATCGCGTCACTGTCGCCGGAACTCAGACACGAGATCCTCACCACTGCTGCGGATTCTTTCCTCCAGAGCCTCCCGCCTGAAATCATCGCAGAGGCACAACTTCTCCGCGAGCGAGCGTCATCGGCTAGGCGAGATCACGGCGATCTTGTGCAGCGAGGAGGGCAGGTTGCACCAGAGCAACCGGCGACAAACGCAACCGCCAATCCACCATCAGGGAGAACGAGTGGCAACGCGTCGGCTCGTGATGCTGGCGAAGGTGGTGAAGTCGCGGCGACGTCATCCAGGCGCAGGCAACGGTCTGGGAAGATCCGAGCAGAACTTGACAAGAATTCGATCATCTGCATGCCAGATGGTGGACCTGTCGCTCTGAGCTCTCCATTCTCTGCACTGGATGTCCAAGCCTTCGTGAGACTGTACTTCTTGCTCTCTCCCGTGCGGCCTTTCCGTCTGATGCAAAAGAATTTGAGCAACATCATCGTTGATCGGGACCTTCGTCGCGCCTTCACGTCCATCTTCATCAATTTGCTCCATGATGACAGCACCAGCGCCCTTGCCGCGATCGACCAACTTTCCCTCCGCAACAGTGGTGCTGATATTGGCGGCGCGATCAGAAGCGCCGATGGAACACAGACAGATAACACGGTCGAATTCCCACCGAGTGCACTAATTGGAGCAGCACCAGAAATCCTGGGCCTCGACCGCATGTATCCAGCATCAACCTTGCAGAGACGACCAACGAATGACACCATGGCTTCAATCGCAGCCAACTTACCAGTGACAGCCAGAGGGTCATCAAAGGAAGAAATCCTGCCGTACGTGGTGGCATATCGTATCGTTGACTCTCTGCAGTACCTCTGCAAGAATTCCACGAGGTTCTGCCTGGATTTGCTGGTTCATCAGAGCTTCAAGGACAAGGACGGTTCTGGATCAAGTACCGGTTTCGACCTGCTGTTGGATCTTCTGGAGAAGCGACGCTACACGAAGAGCTCGGCGAATCTCGAGAACTTGCTCACGGTCCTCGAAACGGCCGTCTCTCCATTGTCCAGCATATCCAGACATATGGACGAAGAAATGGAGGTGTCACCTGCAGAAGCGGAGGCGGCGGCTGCATCAGGAAAGGAGTGGGTGAGTGTTCCAAGAGTGGAAGTATCACAGCGCCGTCTCCAGATTCTGTGTTCCGTTCTTCGACTGGAGAGCTGCAGGGACACTTCCTTCGGAAGGGTCAACACCATCGTGAGAAGATTGTGCCGCCTACATGGCAACAGAGGTCATGTCCTTGCCGAGCTGGCTTCCGTGGCCCACGCGTTGGGAGTCGATGCGATCAAAGATCTAAAAACTCTGAACATCCGTCTGTCCGCCGCGTTGTCTCAAAGACAGCAAGAAACAAAAACACCAGAAGATGCAGAGGCTTCGGCATCGCCACCCGTCGGCAGTGCATCGAATACGATCGCTGTCTCCACAAGCACCAGTGAGCTCAAGCTCTTACGTGTGCTGCAGACGCTCCATGCGTTGTGCGTTGACCCTGGTGAAGACGGGGCATACAAGAAGCTGGAGGGGAACACAGTGGTGACATTCGAGATGGTCCACCTGCTGAAGGCCATGGATCTTGATTCATTGTGGGATGAACTGACCTCATGCTTAAAGATCGTCCAGGTTCTCGAAGGCGTGTCAACAACGCCGGGCAGCGAGGGGGACGGCGACGATGCCGACAACAACGACGCAGATGCCAACGACGCTGATGACGATGATGACAATGGGAGCAAGAGGTTGCAGAACAGTGTCGCCGGGCTCCTCACCCGTTTCTTGCCATCGGTTGAAGCGTTCTTCGTCGCCAATGCAAGCGTGACAAGGACCAAACAGAAGTCAGGCGACGAAGATGACGACGACGACGAAGATGAGAGCAACCAAGCGCAGGATGGTCCCCTTCGTGGAAATGTCAACCTGGGACATTTGGTGGGGGGTGACCGAGTGCTGAACTTTGTCAGCGCCAACAAGGTGCTCGTCAATGCACTGATCCGCAACAACCCGAGTCTCATCGACAAGGGGCTTCGGACGCTCATTCAGGTCCCGCAGTGCCGCGTTCTTCTGAGTTTTGATGTGAAACGCCAGTGGTTCAAGACCCAAGTCCGCCGTTTGCGACAACAGGCGAACCGTAGATTTGGTAGCCTTCGGCTGCAGATCCGGCGCAAGCATGTCTTTGAAGATGCGTATCATCAGCTGTTGCTTCGCAACGCTGACGAGATGAGAGGGAGGCTGCATATCACCTTCCGCAACGAAGAGGGGGTGGATGCCGGTGGTCTGTCGCGAGAATTCTTCGGCATTCTCGCCAAGGAGATATTCAACCCCAACTACGCTCTCTTCACATCCACGGAAGACGGGAGCACATTCCAGCCCAATCCAAACAGCGCCATTAATCCCGATCACCTGAGCTTCTTCCGTTTCGTTGGCCGCATAGTCGGAAAGGCCGTCGCAGATGGTTACCTTCTGGATGCTCATTTCACGAGGAGCCTATACAAGCACATGCTTGGGATCAAGGTACGACTGCGCTTGTCGCTCGCTCTTGTTCATGATTCTACGCGCGTATGATTCTGACACCCGGGCTCATCTTCACGCTTTCACAACCTCTTATTGCAATGCCCATCATGACTTGCATGTCTGTGTTGCTTTTTCTTCCATTCATTTACCAATGCACTCATCCAATGCATCACTGCATACCGATACAATCACCCTATTCAATCGTCGATACTCTACAACGTTTGCCCACAGCCAACGCATCACGACATGGAGGCCATCGATCCGGATTACTACAAGAACCTGAAAACCATTTTGCAATACGACCTCGATGATTTGGGTTTGGAACTCACATTCTCCATCGAGGACTACTCCTTCGGACGAAATCAGATCATTGACTTGATCCCCAATGGCCGCAAGATCAAGGTCTCCGAGGAGTCCAAATCGAAGTACGTCAGTCTGGTGTGTCAGCACCGCATGACAACGGCGATTTCCAGCCAGATCAAGGCATACCTCGACGGTTTCTACGAGCTGGTCAGCCCAGGTCTCATCTCCATCTTCACTCCCAAGGAGCTGGAGCTGCTCATCTCGGGCCTTCCGGACATCGATGTTCACGACCTGAAGCAGAACACGGACTATCAAGGGTGGAAGCCAGCCGATGAGCAGATCCAATGGTTCTGGAACATCCTCTTCTCCCTTTCGCGCAACGAAAAGGCTTCCTTCTTGCAGTTCGTCACAGGCAGTTCGAAGGTGCCGCTGGCTGGATTCTCGGAGCTGCCGGGCATGCGTGGAGTGCAAAAGTTCAGCATCCACAAGGCGACGGCTGGTCCGAAGGGGGCTCTGATGTCCGCCCACACGTGCTTCAACTCCCTCGACCTCCCCCAGTACAAGAGCGAAGACGAGCTGAAAGAGAAGCTGCTGTACGCTATCAACGAAGGCAGCGGCGCCTTCATGTTTGCTTAAGCGCTGCGTCAACACGAAGGCATCGACCTTTCGGTATGCATTCAAGCCAACGGCAAGATCCGTCAAGAAGATATGGTTAACAACAGAACAAGAGACAGAAATAGACAAGCAGGCGCAAGCATGGCGATGTACAATACATACAAATACGACCTACGACATGCAATGCACAATGAAACACCATACAAAACGAATAAACAATCACACCAGCATTTACATCACGAGTGTATCTGCTCCTGTGTCACAGCACACAATCTTACCACAGCACACCTCCGCACGAACGAACCACTGAACCTGCAGAGAAGCAAGAGGAAACAATAGACCCACACATACTGCAAAGACGCCAAGAAAGAGGCAAACGTCTGTTGCATCATAAAACGCATAGAAGTTGTGGGTACGCGTACTCAAAGTGTTACGTATAGTTGGTACACCCATACGCGCAGGACAACGACCACGTCGGCAAGAATGTTGGAATTATCAGCTCCGCTCCTTCTTCTTGCTGGTCATCCTCATGTGTGCACTCTCTCAAGCACCATACCTACGATGGGTAGAGATCGGCAATGGTCTCCACCGTCGGTCGTATTCGTACGGTGCCCTGAAAGTAGCGTTGTCCTCTACGCTCTCTCTCTCTCTCTGGAGATAGTAGATTGATTGGACTTGCCTGCTTGCGCATGTATCTAAAATGGGCAGACTAGACTATGATGATGTGGTCGTGGATGCGTGCCTCGTTGGTCAAATTGAGAAGCACCGTGTCTGTCTGTCCATTTCGTGGCTGACTGGTTGATCGAGTCATGGATATTGTGTGTGTGTGATTGGCTGACGTGATCGTGGCGGTTACATTTTTGGCGCGACGCAATGGCCGAAAGAGAGGGCAAAAGAGTTTGAAGCGAAAATGCTGATGCGTTGTGAATCGTGGAGCGTGGCCAGTCATCACGAAGGTTGGGCGCCGGCCGCCCATTCACACTTGACCAGTGGCGATGGTCACCATGCTATGAGCAATGATGACCACCAAGCAAGATGGGAACGGCGGGGGACTGATCACACAGACACACATACTACGTATACTGATGCTCTACGATGCAGAGTACGATATATCTATCATCTTGGGGGGAAGAGCCACGAAGCGCTTTTGCCTCTTTCTGGAGTTCGTTGGATGTTGGCGCGTCTCGAATTGTATCGTTGCTTCTGTTCTTCTTGCCTGTCACACCAACGGAGTGACGACGCGCAGGGCAAGAAGATGATGGTGGCGGCAAGAAAGGATCGATGTCGTGGGCGAAGAAGCGAACAGACGCTGCCAGGCATAAACATGAAGACACGCGTCCATCAGTCCGGCGTTGGATTGGTTGGTTCATCTGTCGATCGGTTGGTTGGTTGGTTGGTTGGTTGGTTGATTGATTGATTGATACGTTGACTCCGACTAGAGTATCCACTTGCTGGTGTGCGTGGGCTCTCTCCTGTCAGCAAAAGTACGAACAGATCGATCTCCACAGGTGCTGTGGGAAAAGCTGTGCAACGCAAGCGCACTCTGCCCAACACCCTTCCAACATCGTTTCCACGTCCGTTCTTGCGGCAGCCACAAATCAACCGTCGCATCAAAGAGCCAAGTGATCGGCAGGGATTGCACCACAGGAGACGCAGTCAAGCGAGCAAGGGCTGCAAGCAGGTACGGCAGTGTTGAGTGTTGCATTGACACGGTGGCATGGCTCACTGCGGATGCTTCCATCGATAGATCGATAGATGAATGGGTTGGTAGTGAGCCATGCGGCCGTGTCACCAGCAGATCGAACGCAGGCCGAATTGGAGCACGCAGCGTGGGTGCCTCTCTTTGACGAGGCTCGACAGGCTGTTGCAAGATCACGATCGCGTTGGAGGCACCCAAGCAAGACACGCTTGCAGCTCTCTTGGACTGACCCTTGCACATCATTCTCATTTGATTTCCTCATCGTCTTTTCCACATTCTTGCTGTCACGTCCATTGTGCCATGCATATCACCAGCGCGCATTCGAGTATTGCACAGCAGCATTGGCAGATCGTACACCACAAAGAAAAGCAACACCAACAGCTACGGCAACTGCAACGATGATCATGAAGGCGAACACCATCGAGGACAGCGGCGCCCATGCGATGCCCACGCTCGTCCGAGCACCCGCGATTCAACGGCACTCGCTCTATGAGAAAGGCCTCTGTCCGGCAGGAACTCACGATCCGCACGATGGCGACGACGGCAGCGAATCGTTGATCGATTCTGATGATCATCACAACGGCGGCAGCGCGGACAACCCGCACAGCGACGCTTCGTGCTGGAGCACCAGCAGCTCTTCCCTCGGCAGCGAAGCGCACGCGTTGCTTGAGCGGCAGCGCCACAATCAGTCCATCTGGATTGGTGACTTGACCTCGCGTTCCTCGGCGCCTCGGACACCCAGCAGGCGCCAAACGCTGCAAGGCGACATCGCTCGCTTTTCGTGCCCCCTTGACGATTCCTTTCACGCCAAATCGTGGCAGGATGACATGCGCCCGCCGCTGATCCTGTCGGCGCAACCGCGCCAGAAACTTCGCAATGCTGGCACTTTGCGCCAATCCTGTCCGGACGTCCCGTGTCGGTTGTACCCGGATCTATCGGCGCCGGAGTTGGATGACGACGGCGATTCGCCATTCGGATCGTCGTACGCGACCGTGAAACGCAAGGACGACGGTGATCGTCGGCCCGATGGTCGCGCTTCCCAAACTCTCCTCCGTTTTTGGAACGACTGCGATGAAGACGTCCCCACAGATGCCGTGGAAGAGCTGCATCCGGTCGGTCCCAACGACGATCGCCCAAGGGACAGAACCCGACATGATGCGAACGGCGCACATCCGAGTGTGCGCAATCCGTCTCGCACTGTCGTATTGCCGACATGTCATGCATGGCAGGTCTTGGAGGATTGGATCGCTCGGTTGGAGCTGCGCCTCCTCTCGTTGCGAATGTCGATGAAGCGGCGCAAATCACCGACCTCCAAATGCACGAGCGAGACGGATCGTCGAGATCTTGAAGAAATCCGCGAGGTAAGCGTCCAACTCTTTGATTCGCTCTCAGTGTGATGCAGTCGCACCGCATGTCGTTGTGGGCGGATGGAGCATGTGTTGCGGGCTGATGCGCTGCAACCGCCGGTCCTCGTTCTCGACAACTCAATGTTATCCGCTCTACCTCGAGCACCATTCCGCCAAGTCTCAGCTCACGTCTTCTCATTGTCATTGTCATTGTCATCGTCATCGTCATCACCAACTCTCACTTTCCTGCCGTTTCTGGCCATATTTTCGCACCTGGTGGTGGATCATCTTGCATCGGACCTCGCGCTCGCAGTCGTCTGCCGCAGAGGTCTTGCAGTACGTCCAGGGATTGGAGACCGCCTGGCACGACATCATCGCTCAAATAATCGAGCCATTCATGGTTGACGGTGGTGGCCACAATCAAAAACATCATCATCGCAACCTCACAACTCTCCTCCGGCTGCTCAACAAAATCATGCACATCTATGCCAGCAATGAAGAGATTTCGGTGACGGCGATGATGTTCGTCACGAGCGTCCTAGAGAATTGCGCAAGCCATGTGCAGGATGATTCGCACCTGTCTTGTGGCATTGACTTCGCTCCGTCAGCCTCTCTGATGCACGAGATCCTCGCGGTGACTTGTCGCTCCATGCATCAGCACACGTGCAACGACTACATCCAATCCATCGGCGTGCACATCCTGTACACTGGCTTCGTCGCAGCAAGCAAATCTCCTTCTCGGAATCGTGGAGGAACCTGCGAAGCCGATCTCATGAAATCGTTTGCGACCCTGTGCAAGCAAGGGGCCGTCGAACTGTGTCTCAAGGTCGGCTCGCAAGGTGCAATCATTTCGCAGGGGCCTGGCTCCGCAACGCAGAACGAAACGAAGGTGGACGATGAATGCTGCGCCATGTGCGATGCCATTTTGACGCGGCTGTACGATGTGGCCCAGCAGCGCCTCGTCCAGGCCAACGCGCCGTCTCGGCGGCCGCTTCGTTCCGCTCATCGGCAGTCGTGTCCGCCGATCTTCCTCGGGAGCATGCCGTTGCTGTCACCGGAGGATCCGCAATCACGCGACGTACTACAGCAGCCATCGTATCACCACGATCGGTCTCGTCGCCAATCCGATCCGTTGGGGCGTGATGCAGGAAGCAAATTGGATGCTGAAGCAGTCGCAGACGACACGAACACCATCCATGCGCGGCTTGTGGTCTTTCGCCTGGAGGATTGGATCCAGCACCACGTCTGAACGCTGTGTGTGCGTTCGAGTAGGCGAAGGCGCGTGGCACACTCGTACTACTACCCGTATTGTGGTCGTGGGAAGAGAACAGCTACAGACAAACAGCATCAGGGGATGGTTTGAAATGAACATAATGATACTCTATTCGAGTCAATAGTCGTTGTACATCGCAATGCAATACCAGCAGTACTGTACGCAACGCAACGTAACTCAAATACGGTTGGAGAAGGGGGAAGCATGCAAGAATTCCAAATAGACTGGCTCTGACCATGGAACAGTTTGGGTTGGAAGTGTTCAATGAATCAGTCTTCGTGTTATGCTATCATGTGCGCATGGGTTGATGGCGTATCCACTTGTGGGAGTCTTCGAAGTGCGAAAAGGAGCATGGTTGGGCGGAGCATAGCAGAGCATGAGTCTCAGATCTCCTGCTTTGTGTTCCATGAGTCACATTCGTGAACTCCGGCTCATTCGCTGTCTGTTCAGGCCGCGGTTTCTGTTGGTGGGGGGAGACCCATCGCCTCCAGCATGGTGACACCCAGGCGGGCTGGAGATCTCGACACGTGGACACCTGCACGCTCCAAGGCATCGAACTTTTCGGCGGCTCCGCCCTTGCCACCTGCGACGATGGCACCAGCGTGGCCCATTCGGCGACCAGGAGGCGCTGTCATTCCTGCGATGAAACCGACGACTGGTTTGTTTGGATCTCCGTACTCCTTGATCCATTCCGCGGCTTCCTCTTCGGCCGATCCTCCGATCTCACCGATCATGATGATGCCCTCTGTCTCTGGGTCGTTCGTGAAGCGTTCGAGGCAGTCGATGAAGTTGGTTCCGTTGAATGGATCACCGCCAATTCCGACGCACGTGGATTGTCCGAGTCCAGCGACGGTGGTCTGGTGGACTGCTTCGTAGGTCAGAGTTCCGCTGCGGCTGACGACGCCGATCTTGCCCTTCTGGTGGATGTATCCAGGCATGATGCCGATCTTGCATTCGCCGGGCTTGATGATTCCGGGGCAGTTGGGTCCGATGAGGCGGGTTGCGGTCTGGGTGTTGAGGGCGTGCTTGACGCGAGCCATTTCTTGCTGCGGGACGCCCTCCGTGATGGCAACGACCAACGGAATCTCGGCCTCGATGGCATCCATGATTGCCTGCGCGCAGAATGGCGGAGGAACGTAAATGACTGAGGCATCTGGCTTGACCTCGGTCTTGGCCTCCTCAACGGTGTTGAACACTGGTAGTCCGAGGTGTGTCTGCCCACCCTTCTTTGGTGTCACACCACCGACCATGTTGGTGCCATACTCGATGGCTTGCTCTGAATGGAAGGTTCCCTATCCCCACGTAGGTGGTGTGCATCGTGACATAGTATTGCGGAAGATTGCACGTTGCACATCGCACATTGTAGTGGAGGTAGCAGCAGCATTGCGTGGCATGGAATTCAAGGGCATGAGATCGCGGGTGGCATGTTAGCAATTCGGGCATGCGTGATGAGCATTCGATTCGTCGCGTCAGGAGATCGAAAGATTGATCAATGATCGAGGCCCATCACGAGTTGATGAGTGTCCAAGGGGGTAGGAGAGAGACGAGAGAAGAGAGAGAGAGTAAAGCATTGCAAATGAGATCATGCTGGTATCAATCCGAAGCAATTTGGACGACCAGGCCACGAACGAACGAATCAACCAACAGAACCTCGAAGGAACCAGCAGAGCTTTGGATTCCTCAAGCTTGACTGCCGCTGCCGCTAAAGCTCGTGCTTGGCCTCGTCATGGGGCGTACATGACAAGGCGTGAACAACATTGCGAGAACGGCGTCGACGACGGACGAATCCATCTCTGTGATTAGCGACGGATGCATCTGTTATTCCATGGCATAACAGCTTCAATCCGCCATTGCCGCAATAGCTCAACGCATCATGCACCAAGCATCGATTGGCAAGATCAGCAGCGGTTCGATGCAATGCTGTGCATTCCATTGAGTTACGATCGCGTCCCATGTCTTGTCGCGCACGTACTTGCTTTCCAGTGAAACCCTGGCAAATGACCCGAGTGTCCTTGTCGATCCACACCTTGGCGGTGGAGGACATGCTGCGGCGACCGGCAGCTGCCTGTCGGCCGACCAATGAAGAGACGATCTTGCCAGTGGTGTTCATGGTGACAGCGATGCTTGGGAGATTGTGGGGGTGTGGCGAAAGGGATGGTGGGTGTTTGTGCAAGCGCAACTGCTGTTATGAGATGGAACGATGGTGGTGGCTCTGCTGTTGCTGCTGCCTCTGCTGTTTCTGCTCCGCTGGATCCATGGGAGAGAGAGGGAAAGTCGTCTTCGTCCATGTCTTTGGTCTTCCGGCATCCATCACCAACTTCCGCCACACAACCAAAACGCGAAGAGAGAGGAAACAGGAACAGAAAGCGAAGAACGGTGTCCACCATCTGTCCGCTTGCACCCAAAGAACACAAATGGAGAGCAGCGGAGAACAATCGACGAACGAGTTCGACTTTTTGCCATCTGTCCCCCTTCGAATCAATGGACTAAACTCTGAAACGTGCTCGTGAATTAAAAGGCCTAACGACGTACCACCGTTTCGTGTTGTTGGGACAGAAAAAGACCCCAATGTCATTTGGTGCTGATCAGCACCCATCACTGCCAGCACAAGAAGATCGGGCACCATGGCAGAGCAGCCGCTGTTGCGCAGCACCATGTTCAGGTGTGTTGCTCTCAGAGTCGTGTTGCGCTGTCACCATCACCGTCGCTATCAACCCCCCAACTGTGCCCATCGACGTTTCGCGTTCCGCAGGAGTACA
This sequence comes from Craspedostauros australis, assembly GCA_026770025.1. Taxonomy (NCBI): domain Eukaryota; phylum Bacillariophyta; class Bacillariophyceae; order Mastogloiales; family Achnanthaceae; genus Craspedostauros; species Craspedostauros australis. Next base: position 1,052,531 of record JAMXDE010000010.1, on the reverse strand, counting down.
CACCCGTGCTTAGTACAATAGCTTGGTCAGCATCGCCACCCGCAAGCGGCAACACCCACCAACAGACACCATGTCCCTCTCCACAGTCGGCCAGCGCATGGCGCTCCGTGCGGCCGCGGCATGCCGTGGTGTGTCCGCGAGCTCCGCCCTCCTGAGTGATGGCGCAAACGTCACCAGATGCAGCGAGGTCGCGGCCTCCGCATGCCGACGATTGGACGCCCGCTCGATGAGCACGAGCGCTGGCAGCATCCTGAAGGACCTGGCGACGGAGAATCCCTACAAGGACGTCGTCCGTTACGAGCACAAGAACAGAAAATGGAACCTGCAGCACGTTGACTACTACAGCGATGCGCTCGCCATTGGTCTCATGGAGAATCATCTGCAGCCCGGAGACGTCGTGCTTTCCTGGTTGCCGGCGCACTTTTCGGAATCGGTAGGTGGCCTCGTTACATATCCAATGCCAATGTTGATATTGCTATCGACATCGACCTCGATTGCAACAATAGTTGTGATCAATTGCGATTGAATGCTGTTGCATGATATTGAGATATTCGGATGTTCCTATTCTCTTGTCTCTCGCGTGGTCCGATGCATTCCAAATCAACGAAGCGATTGCAACATGATACTCACAAGAATCAATGCGAGAAGATGCTGGATCCTAAGTGCATTTGAAGATCTCTCACCAATATGTTTCATTCGTTGAAAACTTCATCTGGATTCTCATCATCCGTCTCTACGCCGAATGCTGCCATATTCACGACGCAAACACAAACGCAATCCTGTTAAACTTGCAATGACAGATGGTGCTGCAATTCGCATGCTCCAAGGCCGGTCTGGTCCTGTACACCCTCGACCCTCTGCTGGCCACCCAGGACAGCGAGAAGGCGAAGGAAGCCTTGGCCAGCGCCCTGAAGATCACCAAGGCCAACGTCCTGATCTCCCAGGAGGCGGGAGACGATGTGAACTACGTGCGCCTGTGCGAGAGTGTGATCCCGGAAATCCGTTACTTCGACTTCGCAATGGGCCTTCCATTCGTCACACCGCGTTTCCCCCACCTGCGATTCCCAATCCACACCGGATTTGACCAGGTGGACAAGTGGGGCATGCTGAAGTTCAATCACTTCCTCGTGCCAAGCAACAACCTGGAGGAGCACCTGAACGGATTCGTCCCATCCGGCGACACGCCTCTGCTCGGCGAGCTCGATGTGGATGCCACCGGAATCCCAACATCCATCAAGGGCGTCAAGACGAACGACGAGGTGATGAAGATGGATGGCAACTTCAGCACCCTCAACAACATCTTGAAGAAGGAGTTCCACGAGGTTGAGGGCGTTGGCGTCGTCTTCTAAGCGTACCCGACGATGCCATCCAGAGCACCAGGCAGATCTCAGATTCAAACATGGGTGCGGGCCAGGAAGATGCCATTCAATGCTCTCCAGACTATGATTACGACGAAGAGTAGTAGCCAACTTCAAATGCCAACAGTTTAATTCGTCTCTCTGCTGCAATCCATCTCTCGACGGACAGGCTGCGAATACACCCACTTCGGCAGAGCAATGGAGAGCGAGTAATGGCATCTCACTTGGAATCTGGAGAGAGAGAGAGCACCTGGTCATTCGCATTGATCTCTCCACTACTCGTATTAGTGCCATTCTCTTATTCCACGTACTCTCTATACTCGTATCCACCCCTAGTCGCTGTAGCAGAGATCCAATCCAGTTGCCGATGGCGATCACGAAGACCGACAGGACTTTCGCTTTTCATGTTTGAAATCCGAACCTGCGAACTTGATTTCGATGCGTAACTCGTTGGAAGAGAACGGACGCATGGCCAGACGAGAAGACTCAATTTTGGCGCCCAAACTGCCTCCAACGCGCACTGTCGCTGTTCGTGGTTGGTGGCACAACAGCGAAAACTAAACAGCACAGAGCGGGGTAACGTGCTTCGACATTGTTCCTTCGTTCAGCGATGCCCGTGTTTCACGGTCTTGTCGCAACGACAAGGGAACAAACACACAAACAAACAAACAAACAAACAAACAAACAAACAAACACACACAGAGAGAGAGAGCTGAGTTTTCTGCACGTTTGGTTCCTCCAATCGCATCCAGCGCGGAGAGTGGACACATCGAGAGTTTCCACATCACATCACACCACACTGGAGGTTGACATCCGAGATCATTCACAATCCTTCCTTGACGAAATCAATCACCGTCACCGCAGACAGATTCTTGCAAACTGACATCACATCAACGGATCTTCACCATCGCAACCATCATTTTGTTGGCATGGCATGCCTGGCATGATCCAAGGCTTTGATTTGATTTGGTTGCGACACTGAGACCGACACAGACGGCGCGGCACGAGAAAGAGGACGATCTGGAGTACCACACTCAGAAGAGAAGAACAGAGAGGAAGGGAGAAATCCGCGACAACAAGAAGGCCTAAACAACAACAGCGCAGGGAAGGAAACGCCAACAGAACACGAGAGGCCCATCCACCCAACCAGGAAAGAGAGAGAGAGAGAGAGGAAGCGACACAAGGCAGAAACGAGTCCCATTCCAATACCTGCACCTGGGCAACCAGAATTGCATCCAACACCACCACACCACCACAACAACACAACACCTTGGGGCAACAGGACTCCACAATCACACAGGCATAGTTATTAGTCGCACATCCTTGTGCGAGTAACTCGTCCCATACAAAGGAGAAGTCGCACTGGCCACCATCATACCTACGAATAATACAAGTGCGAGGAGGACTCTGGAGAGTGCTACGATCAAAGAGTATCACATCAGACGATGGCCAACCAAAGCGCACAACAGAATTGCCAACGAGAATCGGAGACGATGGCCGCGAATCATTCAGCGACAACGACAGCACAAACGCAGACACTCGCAATGATGCAGCCCGACAATGACAAACTGCACGATCAGATGAATCTGCAGATGAACACGCACATGAGCACACACTCACACACGCACATGGAGATCGATCCGCTGGAGGACTTTGGGTCCTTCGATTCCGGTGGGCTGGAGTCGCAGCCGATGCCATCTTCGGCACCGACCTCGCCTCGGGCACCGAGCTATTACGATCCTGTCGGGCTTACGATAGGTCAGACGTCTCCCTCGCTGCAGCAGGCGAGGTTGGCAATGCCGATGTCTCCGTCCTCAACGACATCAGATCAGTTCGCGGCACTCGCCCAGCCATTGCCAAGCCCCAAGATGGAGTCGCACACCAAGCCGCATTCCTTCAAGGCCGTTCACATGCACATTCAGGAAAACGCCAAGCTCCCGACCTTCAACCTCAACATCGACCGTACCAACAGCAGCCACGTTACCAAGACGGGCCCGTCCTATTCCAACATCAACATCAACAACAGCAGCAATAATAACAACGGCAGCAACACCAACAAGGACATCATGGACGATCTTTTTCGGCTGGACGAGGCCGATGTCAGCATGGCGGAGCTCTTTCTTTCCAAGGAATCATCGCACAGAAGAAGTCTCAATGCAAACTACGAAAGATCCAGATCTAACGCGGCGACAGCGGAAGGAGGGACACCTGCTGGTACCAATCACAGGCATCAAACCTTTGCCGATTCTGCGTTTGGCATGGACCGACTGGCCTCAACAACCAGCGCCAGTGCCGTGGACAAGGAGATTGACGTCCTCACAGCTTCGATCGATCCCACGCCGTGGTCCGAGATACAGCAGAGCTTGATATATGGCAACGGTTCTTCTGCGGGTGCCCGCACCATGACAAACGACAAAGAGACACGGCCACAACCTCAGCCGCACGGTTACAACTATTACCCCTACGGCCGTCACAACCCACTTCCCATGCACCAGAAGATCCCCAGCCCCGTCGGAGCATCACGATCGCCTGCTCCTGCGACGGATGCCGTGGCGCAGGCAGTTGCTACGGCCGCGCAGATCGCATCGCGCGTTTACACGAGTCCCACCCCTGGTCCAGAAACCGCAACGAATGCACCATCGCCGATGCACCAATCCGTCAATGCAGCCTCCACTCCGCCTCCCTTGAGTGGAAGCCAAACGACATTGGCGTCGTCAAGTTATGTGCCAAGCACCATTGCAGCGACTCATCCAACAACAGTCACAACAGCGGGACGTGGATCTGTATCAAGCCCTCCATTTGCAGCAACGCAAGCGCCAACGCAAGTTTCAACGTCAACAGCGGTTACCGCAACTGCAGGTCCATTGGAACAAGGTCGGCAGCCGGTTCCTACATCTGCATCCAGAAAGACCCCGCATCAGCGTCAATCTCCTTCGCTTGCGGCTGCGCCTGTGCCAATTGCACAGGTCAGAACGATTCCGGTAACAGTGATTGCAAGTACTGCTGCTCCCATGGTCGGGGCAAAGACAGGTTTGAAACAAGCACAAGTCCAAGCACAGGCACGCGTGCAGGCAAGGGCTCCGACCGCGGTGGCCCAAGCGCGAAAGACAGTCCAGACGGTTCAACCGTACATGTACCGACGGGCAAACTATGATCCTCCAAAGCATTCCGCCACGCACCTGCAGAATCGTGCATCTGTGACAGCTGCGACAAAGAAGAAGTCGCAGTACGGATTTGGTGGAAATCATGTCGTTCCGTCAGTGCCATCGCCACCACCCGCACAGCCAACGCAGCCCAAACACGGGATGTCTGTTGCCACCACAAGGAAACCGGCGATAGGGGCTGCAACAGTTGCTGCAGGAACGGGGTCGCGCAGTATCGTGCGGCTCGATCCGAAAACGAAACTCACAACTGCAACTCGAGTGCAACCACGAGGCCATGCTCCCACCCTGCCGACTCTCACACCCACCACACGATCATCCACTCCGACCTCAACGACGTCCACGTCACCGTCAATCGCGGGAATGGCGTCAGGAGCGGGACCGCTGGGCGTGGTCAATTCCGGCGCCGCGTACGAGCGCAAGAAGGAACGTGCGAAATACGCACGAGTTAGGATGAACGAATCCATCGAACGTCTCTCGGTGGGCATCAGCCTGGCCTCCACTCAGTCGCGGCAGAGGAAGAAGGATATCGAAACCTACCCCCTGTGTGCCACGCGCAACAGAACGCTGCAAAACATGGACGAATGCACCAAGATCGCCGAACAGGCGAGGAAGTGGGACCGCCCCAGCTTCGTCGGGACGGCAGCCTCCGTCATTCATGGCTTGAACAGCCAGTGCGAGGAGCTGATGCGGGAGATGGCCAGCCTTCGGGTCCAGCTGGATTCGTTGCGGGCAAACAGCGAGGTGGAAGCAAATCAGGTCACCCCGGAATCCAGCGTCGGCTGCAAGCGACCAGGCGAGGCGGATTGGGTGGAAGATCAGGTCGTGCTGCAGCAGCAGCAACAGCCACAACAACAAAACTTGCAGCAACCTCAAGAGTATCAGCAGCATCAACAGATGGATGCAGCGTCGAATGGCGCCAAACGTCTCAAAATCGAAGATGGCAGAGCAGTCGCGATGCCAATCATAGCACAGGCAGCAGTCGTGAACGCAACGGTGCACAATACGATAGATGCGACCACAATCGCAAATGCCGATGCAAACATACACGCACATGTAATTGTGAACGCAATCAACCCCACCAACGATATCCCAAAGGAAATCGAATCCGTCGAAAGCCCGCATGAGAAGCAAGAGAAGGAGCTGAAGGTGTTCGGCGCCGTTGCCAAGATGCTCGACCCGTTGTCCCTGTCACGCTGCATCGCGGTGTCTCGTCGGTGGAAGGACATGGGCGTGTTTGACAACGAGAGCGTCTGGCTGAACCTGGCAGTGCGGAGGTTCGGATTCAAGAATGTGCGCGAGTGGACGGACCGTGTCGAGGACGAGATACCGCAGGATCCGAATGCCCACAACAGCCGCCAATGTCTGAACAAGATCGTGTATCGCAAGATGTGCCAGGCCAACGTGATGCCTCACTTCCAGCATCCGGGGTGGAAGTTCCTGGGGAAGGCCAAGATGCCCGGAAGGATCGCGGGATGGGTGTTCCTGGTGGAGCGAAGCAATGGTGAGACCCTGAGGAGCGTGCAGAAGCAACCGAATTCGCGACCGAACCCGCAGAAATCGGCATCCAGCCAACGCAGCCATTTCGCGTCTCTGCCGGTCGTGGAGTTGCGGGTTCTGCTGCAGAACATCGCCATGTCGTGCCAAGACGTCGGGGTCCGAGACCAGCCGGTCACAGTCGACATATCGACGCGGCGCAGCGGGGGTGAATGGGAGGAGATCTCGTGGGATCCTCGATTCTCTAAAGTGTGGAGGAACCTCGACGATTGCATCCGTCGCGAGAACCCGAACATGGCACTCAAGCACAAGCAGAAAGGCGATCTGTGCAACATTTCCCAGTTCGAATCGATCGTCCTCGAGGTCTCCATCCACGCGAAAGGCTGCTCGACGACATCCAGATTCGAGCAGCGGGGTAACTTCGCGAAGGTGCTGATCTCGTTGGATGGCAGCACGGTGCCCTTCGTCATTCCATTCCTCCGCGAACCAACCTACAGGAGCGATAGTCTGATGTGATCTTTGCATTACAACGTTGACAGACTGGCGGCGTTGTGCTGTCTGGGTACTTATACAAGCATCATGCGAGTCGAGAGTACGAATATGAAGGGGAACGGCTGCAGCCAACATATCTCATGCGATACTACGGGCATAGGTACATAGATGTGGAGTGACCATTAAATTTCAATTTTTTCATTGCTCATTTCTTTCACTCAACGACGGAGCCGCGGCAAATTGATAATTGACACAGTTGTTCGAACAAGTGTGAAAAATGCGAGAAATCGTGATTTCAAGTGAAATGAACCAAAACGAACAGAAAGGAAGCCTGGGAGGTGGAACGAAATGCTCCTGGCATGACATTACGCGGAACCATCCGAAACGATCTGTCACCACAAGGCAAACGCCTCATCGAAACGTGTGCAAAACCAAACACAACAAAACGTAGCAGAGCAGATCACACCCGCAACTGCAATTGTGGCATCAAGCGCACACACCAAGACAGCCAACGAACTCACTAGCCGACCAACTCACTCGTACCGATTTGGAGATGAGCGCAATTCAGCAACCAACGGCAGGCAGCAAGCCGATCATCCGCAACAGAGACCTGCTGGCATTGAAGGCGTACATCCAAGCGAAGGATGCGACGCAGTACGATGACGTGCACAAGAACACGGTGGTGCTGGATCTCACGCACTCCAACCTCGTGCAGAGGCACGTCGAGGTCCGCTTCAACCTGCACGACGCGCTCAGCACGCTGCAGCAGCGCATCCACCAAAAGACGGGCACGCCGCCAGGTCACCAGCATCTGCAGATCAAGAGCTCGGGCAACGTGATTGTGGAGATCCCGCCGGAACATGACGACAGCTGCAAGCTGGGCTACTTCGGCCTGCAGCATGGCATGGAGGTCCACTGCGTCGATCTGAACCCGCACTCCGCCAGCAGCGGCGGTCAGTACGAGGACACGTCGCTGGTGCAGAAGTTCCGTCTGTCCGACGATGAGTACAACAAGCGCAGCGGCACGTTGCGGGACTGGGGTCGCAAAAAGAAGCAGGAGGACCCGACGTTCACGCTCGCCAGGCATGCCAAGGAGCACCGCGAGATGGTGGATGCCAAGCGGCAGCACAAGCTGGGTCTGCCCTTGCCCAAGGGATTCCATGTGGATGCGAAAGGTGAGCTGGCGAGAAGCGACGACGACCGTGGCATCGACAGCGGGGCGATGAGCTCCGCCAGTTCGCCATCTGTGACAGCCGACAGCGAGGAGTTCGGAGAGACGAGCGTTGCCGAGATTCGCCTCGAGCAGAGATGTGAAGTGCAGCCTGGTTCGAGGAGAGGGACCGTTGCGTACGTTGGCAAGGTCCCCGAACTTGGAGTCGGAGGACACTGGGTTGGCGTCCGTTTCGACGAGCCAGTTGGCAAGACCGACGGTACTGTCAAGGGCAGGCGTTACTTTGAAGCGATGGACAAGCACGCAGGGTTCGTGCGCGGCAAGAACGTTCAAGTTGGCAACTTCCCTGAACGCGACATATTCGAGGATGACAGCGACGACGATGAATTGTAGATAAAGTCTGGTAGATTCTCCAGAGAGGTACAAGTGCAGCGTCCAAGTATGTGGATTAAGCGTTTCGGAATATACATACAAATGCTTGGGATAGGGCAGGATAAGACCAGAGAGGGTTGACGTTGATGAAAATACCAATACTCGCAGAACAAGTCAGGTATTTGTAAAACACATTGGGGTTTGTTTGTTGGGCAAAAACGGGTGTTGATTGTTTTTCGATGTGCTTGTGTGGGTGTTTTAGTTGTAGTTATATTCTAAATTGAACTTCACGTTTGAACAAGTTGGGATGGGCCCGCGCGTGGCGCCGTGAGGGCTCGGGTTCGGAACCATCCCACACTAACGACCCCATCATTTTGGCACAGGCGGAGATATTCTTTTTTGGCGCGATTACTTTTTTAGTTGGCCATCCAAGATACAATTGCTTCGCAGGCAATGACTTCTCACATTTGCTAGAGTACAACCTACCATACCCGGCAGCACTTGGACGTACTTGGGCCAAACAATGGAGACTGAATTTTTAGAACTGACCCACTCGAGGGGTTGTTATTGGCAGCAGCTGTCGCTGTGGTCTATCTGTGCTGCATCAGGCTTGCTTGTCTCAATGTTCGAGGTTCAACGTTCATTCGTCTTCGTCATACTCCTCATCCTCGTCATCATATTCCTCTTCTTCATCGATGTCGTACTCATCAGCATCTTCCTCATCGTCTTCATCCTCGTCCTCGTTCTCGTCCGCTTCCTCAATCTCTTCGTCATCATCTTCTGCACCTTCCATGTCGTCACCCTCTTCATCGTCGCCCTGCCCTTCCAAGCTTCTTCCGTACAAGGTCTGAAAAGCCTCATTTTCGTCGAACGACAAGATCGCCTGCTGCGAGACGGGCATCAAGCTGAGGATGAACTTGGGTGGATTCGCCATCATGTAAAACAGCTGCTTGAGGAGGACTTTCGAGGGTCTTGCCTGCACGACGAAGCACATGGGGGCGCACAGCAGAAGGAGCTTGCGCTTCAGGGTGCTCTTGCCACCAAAAAATCCAAGGATGATGAATAAGAAGCAAGCACGAAGTGTTTCGGGCCAGCTCTATGATAATGAATGTGCGTGCGCACGTAAAGGGGGGCGTTGTGTGTGTGTGTGTGTGTGTGTGTACCACGTGCGAGATGCAAATGCGATGGCATGAAAGCAAGAGGTTGCCGTCGTTGTTGCCGTCGTTGTTGCCGTCGTTGTTGCCGTAGTTGTTGTCGTCGAACGTAAGAGCATCGCATTGAGAGGAGGACAGTCCATTTGTTGACATCATGTGGAGCCGCGCAAAGACGATGCAAGGTGTGAGTGACAGTTGTCGGGAATATATCGCCGCGATGTCAACGGCTCGGTTGTGTTACATACATTTCATGATCATCCAACATTGTCAGCCGCGCGCTGAACGCTCAGGACCAACGTTGTCACTGTTGTTGTTGTTGTTGTTGTTGCATACGAGCATTGCGTCACGCTTGTTTGGTACTTACAATGTTCAGGTTCCGTTGTATTTGGGCCTTCAGGTTGGTGCTGGCGCCTCCCTTGCCGGTTCGATACCGCTGGCCTCGTCGTTCCTCGGTTGTGTGGGTCTTGGTGACGGACACCATGCTTTCCTCCCAAACATCGTCCGGGACTTGCTCCCGCAGGGCCTTTTGCATCTCATCCGCCTCCTGGATCATCTCCATGCGCAAGAATGCCGATTGCGGCGCGTCTGGGTTGGCGAGGAGCGCCGCGTTGCGTTGCATGGCCGCCTGGTTGAGGTAGTACGCGCGCACGATGTCCTCTGTGGGAATGAACTCTTTCGGATCAGCACTTAGGTTTACAGCAGCATCTCCGTTGCGCTTGGCTTCGCGTACGAATTTGGGGAAGAGATCCTTTGCAAATTGATGGTCGACCGGTGGGATAATGTTCACCGTCAGCTTGATGGACTTCTCCGCGCTACTATCGTCATCGTCATCGCCATCGTCGCGGTCTTCGTCATCTTCTTCATCGATCAATTCATCGACAAGAACATCGTCATTCAGGATCCGTCCTTCGTGCACAATGTCGAGCGCCAACGCCGGTGGCTTGCCAGGCAGCTGCCGCGCGATGGTGGTCTTGAGGAATTCAATGTTCTTAGTTCGCTGCGCAGTGACCATCACCGTCTGATCCATGATTTCGTTGCCCAGGTTGGTTTTCACGATGATGGTGACTGGCAGCTGGGATATCGGTGGTGCGTTATCCTCCTCCTCCTCTTCCTCTTCCTCCTCGTCATCCTCATCCTCTGCGTCTTCGTCATCCAGACCCTCGACCTCCTCGTCATCACCACTTGCCGTGGCCAAACCGGACGCGCCTCCACGCAACTGCAGATGCAGAGGCACAGATCTGGCTGCCGTGGCCGACAGAGCCGATGGATGAGGCCTTCCACTGAAATGGCGCCCAGAGACTGCGGTGGCATGGAAGGGCGCTGCCGACACCTCCTGCCGACAATCCGACAGGGACATCAATGGAATCAGCATCAGCAGTGCCGCAGACGCCACATTGCAGGTTGTTCGCGACATCATATCGATAGAATGCTATGCGAAGAAGGACGCGGCGTTGGTTGTGTCTGTCCCAGATGTTGTATTGTTGTTGCGTTGTTGTTGTAGTGTTGTTGTATTGATACGAGTACGACTACAACTGCAATCGCGACTAGGATTGTGATGATGTCTTGGTGGTTGGTTGGATGATTGATCCGCGCAAAAGATGAACGACAACAACTCTTCGAAACCAAACAACACAAAACAGTTCCACCTGGCATCTTTGCCAGCAAAGTTTCGTGTGGATCTTTGACGACTGCTAGTCGTGCGAGTTCAGGACTGGATGTTCAATCATTGTTGATGAGGATACTAATTGACATAAAAACGTACTTCAGTCACCCGTGTAAGTTGACTTCAAACGAAGCAGTCGTGTTCAGAAATCGAGTATGAACAGACAGACATGAACAATACAACCACATACTGACAGTGAAAAGATACCCAAAGTTCTGCCCTCTCCGACCGATCTTGTAACTTCCGCCAGTCCGCAACACGCGCTGCGTTCCAACGCCGCCGCTTTTCCGCACAATTCGCCAGTCGCCAGCACGACATAGCAGGTTCAAAAGAGAGCCCACTCTGTTCTACTCTACTCTGCTCTCTTCTGCTCAATGAGAAGCGCACCTTTGCAGATGAGTGGCTAGGTGAGAATGATGTCAAAGCAAGAAGCCAAATGGGATCGGAGGATGATGAGAGGGACGCAAGCAACTTCTGAATGCCTTGCTCCATTGTTGCAGCCGTCGTCGCCGATCGTGTAAAGCAGACCATTTCGAACTGCGCATCTGTGAACCTCAGCCTCAGCCTCTGCCGCGTGCGTGTGCATGTCCAAACGGTATACTATGAGTATGATACAAGCCGAACAGAGGAGAGTAGGATGTTCCCAATAGTGCTGTACTATGTATCGAATCCTTCTGATGCGAAGTGACAGGCAGAGAGAGCGAGAGCGAGAGCACCCTGGTGCATTTGTGGTTGCGCCCACAATGTGTCCCTCCTTCGACAAGCGAGAGCTGCGGCGTCCGCTTCAAACAGACCGAAAATGAGGAACGCGTCGTTCTGATGGAGAGCGTACAAGTGAAGGATCATGCTATATTTCGTGTCTCTTTCGTTTTCCCGCATCCATACTAAACTCTCACCCTGTATCTCTCTCTCTCTCTCGCTTTCTCGTTCTTTCGCTGGCACCAATGCGCCATCATGTGTTCTCCTTCGAGGGTTGGTTCGAAAGCCGCGTCTGCTGCTGCGGCAACTCACAGCAAAAAGCAACTACCAGTCTTCCAGCAACCAAGTCAAGGTTGACCAATTGCTGATCTGTTCGATGATGAACAGAGACAGGCGCAGCGCGATCCGCTGTGGGGATTGCTGACGAAGCAACCGCACTCTCTCTGTGTGTCTCTGAACCATGGGCCACTACTTCGTCCTTGTCAGATCGACAGGTTTCGGCGTTGGCATTGGATCGAGACGGATGCGAGTTTTGATCGTGACCACGCTCGGCGTTTCCTGGATGAGGAAGCGGGCATGCCTCGCGTTCTTCACGGGGACGTTGTTGACTTGCAGTATCTCGTAGCCGCGCTTGAGGTCGGTGTCCTTGAGCAGTCCATTGTGCCGGATCGCCGTGATCCTCGTGACGCCCTTGACGGTCTTCATGGAAATTCCCACAGTCGCCTCCTTCGACGGCTTCTTGACGGAGACAGTGACGAGGGTTTGGACCGTTTGGAAGTCGTCGGCCTTTGGAGGCACGGCGGATCGAACGGCGGCGGCGTTGACCTCGTTGAGCTCGCTCTGCAGGTCGCCCAGTGCCATGTCGTAGTCGTGCTCGGTGGGATCGTCATCATCGTCGTCGTAATCGTCAAAGTCGCCAACTGTGGAGGTGTCGGTGGCGTGCTTTCTGCTCATCGTCGATGTGTTGAGGGCAGTTTCTTCCTCGCCGTCGCTGTGTTGCGGATCGTCACCTCCCGCTGGCGCACCTCCGTTCTTGTCCCCATCGCCGCTTCCGGTCTCGTCGTTCGTGGAGTCCACGATCTCCTCGAGCTGCTTGTCGATGTCATCCATCCGTTGCGCCAGGTCCCTCATGGACCCCGTCGCCCACTCGTCGAAGTGTTCTGAGCTCTCGGCCGCCATCTTTGCCTTTGCGCTGCTATTCTGTATGGAGTTGTATTGTTTCCAATAGGAGTATGCTATGTAATAGAATTGTTCACTTGCAGATAATCTGTGATGATGATGCTGGCTCAACTGTCTTCGTTCAGTTTCTCTCTGACAAAGTTGTACGATATGGCAGAGTGTCGGTACGAGTAGCGTCGATCGTGTGTTTCCGTCGTCTTGTGTTCGTGTCGAGCGTTGCTTCTCGAATTCACGTCTCTTGTGCCTTTTCTGTTCTGTTCGTTGCGGTTGCGGTCGCAATGGTGAAGGCGATGGTGACGTCAAAGGTGGAGGGTGAAGCAATGCTGTTACTTTCAAGAGTCAACACTTGAGTCCGTGTAGTATTTGATTGTTTGTTGCTCGAGGTTGCTCCTGCTTTTGTGTTTGCTTCTTTGCTCCTTTGCGTGTCAATGCTTGTGCGAATGAAGAGGTTGTATCAGCATCCACCAATGATGCTGTCTCTCTCTCTTGGTGTTCAATTGTTGTTCACACCGATTGATCGTGTGCCTCCCGTTGTTGCTTCTGCTGATACGGAAGACAGAAAAGAAGTTCATGATGAAAGACACTCGCCGAGAACGCAACAACGAAAGGAAAGCACAGCGAGAAACTGCTGAAGGAAAAGCAGAAAGAGAAAACAAGAAGGCAAAACGGTGGCGTTTTTAGTGGTGTTCGTTTCCATGTCCAGACGGGAAAGATCCGCAAGCCATTCAAGTCGGGTCATTTTGCCTGACATTCGACTCGTTGGATCAACATGGCTGGCTCGCTCGTTGCGAACCGCGACATCCATCCTTTCAAAAACTCCCCAAGGGAGAAAACGAAGGTTTCCGCATCCTTCACAAATTTTGGCGCCAAAGGTTTCCAAAAGCTCTTCTGTTCTCGGCTGTCTCCACTTTGTTTTGTGATGGGCATGGACCAGTCCGCGTAGTGATCAGAATCAATGGCGTTGATGATGTTCGTGTGTCATAACATTCGAGAGAAAGTGTTGTTGTGCCTCTGTTCTGTCCTTGCACTGTGCCATTCCAAAACACGGGCATATTGTGCTCGGGTCCGGTCCGTCCCAGTATGGTGTAGTAGTACTCTATTCTTGTCGCTCACAAGAATCGCGACTGTGGTTTGGGTTGGATGGAGGCGCTTCTTGCTCTGGTGCGTCACCTCCCACCCAAGAAGACATGCTTCATTCAGCACAGTTTCGAATACGCAGAGCGCCTTCGCAAATGCCATGGACCGGCAGGACGTGCTCTTGGGAAGGGTTGCTTCTCCTCTAAATTGGCGGCCGCATTCTCATACCCAAACGATGTTTTACAGCGCTCCTGCTAATGCAAGCTATCGGTACGTGTAGATCGTACATACATTCATGGTTTACTGCAGGGACGGATCGTCCATTTCAAGATGTTGGGAACATGTAAGATGTGAAGGTATTATATGTACGCATGGTGTTCTAGTGTATTACATGATGGATGTATTCAGATATTGTACAATGGAATGAGGGAATCACCCGTGTGTTCTGTGGCGTGTGTATGGTGCCATTCGGTTGCCTGTGCATTGTGCTGCGCCTCTTCCGAGGACTTCGAATCGAAGAAGTTGCGGCCACCAATGAAGGGTCCGAAGCAACAAACTGCGTTTCTTGTTCCACGGAATTGCTGTATTCTGCAGCGAAGATCTGATGCCAACACTCGCGACATCCGCCAAGCAGTGTGCACGCTTGTGAAAGAAGTGCCGAAAAGAAGAGTTTCCAAGACTGTGCGGTCAGCTCTTTCAAATCGCAACCTGACGTTTGAACTTGCCACGCGTACCATACTTTTCGTAACTGTACAGCGTGTCACGCGGTGCATTGTTCTCGAAGTCTCTCTGTATGGCCCGGGCTGACTGCTTGACTTGGCACTGCAGGTATCGGTCTTCCCACGCTGGGTCATATGCTGGGTCTCCTGCAGAACATCGGGGGCCTCCAGTGTTGGCATGCCGCTCTGTATCGTCCATTGATAGCTGCGTCTGCTCCTCCTTTTGCTTCTGTTTGCGCTTCTGCTTCCAAACCCTGCAGACGGTTCGAGGAGATGGCGGGATGCTCAACTGCTTTTTGGGCAGCAGCGACAGCTGGCTGCTGCGGGAAGAACCGCGTCCGGACCCGTAGTCTCTACTGCATTCGTCTTCGCTCGCGCAGATTTCGCCGCGACGGTGAAAATCGATGTCGGTCTCGCTGTCGTCGAGGAAGATCGATTCCACAGCAGAATCGGCAAAGGCTGGAAGCCAGAGGCCATCCCAGATGCCGCACATCACGCAGCCATCGCGCGTCGTGACGTCTGTGGTTGCCAACACCTCCTCAAATGAGACGAGGCTGTCGTCGTTCGTATCGCACGCCACTTGTGGAGGCATGATGTTGAGCAGAGGAATGGACTGTGCGTGTATGCGTTGGGTAGTAGTTGCGGAGCGATCGTCGTGCTGTGATCGTCGTTGCAAGTGTCGCTGTCGGTCTGCACCCGAGTCCTCGGAATGTGTCTGAACACGGCGGTTGTTGTCAAGTGTGCCAAAGTTGCTGTCGAATGGCAGTTTGTGTGCGGACCGCTTCACTCAGCGAACGTATTTCTGTTGCTTGTTGATTGTGTTGTGGTTGCTCGAGTGTTGCCTGTTGTTGATACCAGCGATGGTGATGGCGGTGAGAATGTGGACGTCGATGGCTTTGTCTCTTTCCGACAGAAGAGTGCTGACACCTGATGGACAACAAAGCTCTGCTGAGGGCAGGAAGCAACCAAGGTCGCGATAGAGTGCCTCGTATCGTACCCGCGGAGTGTGACTGCCATCAATGAGTTGACACGAAGCGCAAAGAAGGTGGAGAACGAACCGTAACGGAAAATCGAGTCGGCTGAGTAGCAACAACAACGGCAACAACAACGAAAACAACTGTCACATCCACGGGGTCGACCCCCAACGCCTCGCGATTCGAATGAATGCACGAAGCCACCAAGAAGAAGCACACACCACCAAGAAAAGAAGAGACCATTCATCAAATCCCGGTTTGGGTTGCCATCACTGGATGAACCCGTCGATCAGCCAGTCGGCGCGGTGGCTTGGAGGTACCAAACCGAGGGAAAAGGTGGGGTCCACGAGACTGAAAAGGCGTTCGCATGCCAACCGTGGTCTTTGCCGTTAAACCTCCCTATGATAACATTCGGGAGCGTGGATGAACAGAAATTTGAATTTGAAATTCCGCTTCTATTCGTCCACCCAATCAGCGCATACTCCATCGGTGTGGTATCCGTTCTGCGAGAATGGTAATATCTTCGATAAATACTCCAAACAAACTATTCTACTATTATAGATCGTATCCGTCGTAGTTTGCGACATCCCTTCCTTTCTCTCTCTACCTGTAGACACTATTTTTATGAGCTGCCACAATTGATGGAGTCGTATAGTACTAATGCATATTATGTAATACCATACGATCTACACTCTCTGCTCGCAGCTCGTACTTTGTCCTGTCTCGATTGAACCAAGGCGCATGGCGCATCCGTGCAGGCCATGAATAAGATTAACTGCACAAGCCGCACGAGGAGACTCCTGGAGCGTCGGCGTGACTTCGTGTGTTGCTTTCCTGTGGGAGTGGAACACCATCTGGCTGACCGGCTCGCAAATGCTCCAACTCCGTTGTGCGCTTCGTTTCATTTCGCTTCGTTCCACATCGTCTTGCTTAGTTTGCGAGCAGTCGCAACACGATCATTGATGATGCTTACTTTGCTTCACGCACAAGTACTCGCATTCTGTTAGTATGGCACACGCTCGAAATGGAACACGATTGTCGATGATGCTTGCATCGTTGCGAAATCGCAATGCCCTAGGTGGCATGCCAATCTAAGTTTTCGATGGACCATGGTGTGTTGTGATGTGCATGGTCACAGAGCAGCATCTACTCCACTCGAGAGTACTCGTACAGAGCACAAATGTTGGAACTAGAAACAAACGAATGGAATTGTACATTAACCAAACAAACGCCATTCCCTTCCCTTCCAATGCAATCCGTGCCATTGCAACACATCAATCATACTGATTTGAAACGAAACCTCCCAAACTGACGTTGTCGAGAAAAAATGTCCAGCATGATGGAAGATCCCAGCAGAAACATCCATTATGAGGATCATCATGACCCAGACTTCGACCTGTTTTGAAAGCAGTTGCTTGGATAAGAGGAACCACCCAAAGAACTTTGCACCATATGAAGCTGGGATAGGGAGCCAACAACATGGATACGCAGGATCGCTCAGCCCAAACGCAATGAATACTGGGCCAAAGCCATAGAATCAGGGTTCACCTTCGCTGAAATAGACTCTCTGGTGGATCGGTACAGACTCATCGCTGTGTCGCCAAGGCCTTGGTTCCACCAAGCCTTGTGGCAAGGTCGTGGGATTCTCAGTGCAGGGGACACCTGAGTCTACATCAACGTCAATGCATAGTATTGCCAATGCGAATGCTGATGTCGATATCAATAGCGATGGCAGTGTCCAGCACAAGGGATCTGTTTCTTGCTCCGCTTGGTGATCGCAGCTTCATCATCTCTGGACATGCGGCTGGAACAATGCATCTTCGACATGAGGCAACTTTGTGATATTCCCATGGCGACCAATTGGGCACAGCTGAACTTCTGTGATCTTCACGATTGCGATACGTTGATGGCCACCAATTACGAACACTCAGCAGGCATGGAACTCAATCAGTGTCGGTTTGAGAATGGATGCAGCACTCTAGCAACCATCTTGGACTCCAGAAGTACATCACAGAGATTTCCATTGGTGGATATCGATCTGTCTATTCGCACGAGGAGATGGACCAACTCATCAAGTTCCGTTCCAAGGCCGCTCACCTTGACAGAATCGATATGCACATGGGAACGCAATCAAACCAGCACTTCGATGACGTACTTTAGTTAATGAGCAATACCAATCTAACAGCTCTCTCCTATTGGGGACACGAGTGCAGACCATAGGTCTCGCAACCACGGCGCATCGACAGAGAGAAGAAGCTGTGAAGGACAAGTGCGCTCAGCGACCGACTGAAATCAAGCCACAACCTCACAAATCTCTCTCGCGCGCGCGCGCTTGCCGAAACCGATCGAGTATCATGAATACAAGGCACTCGTAGATCCGTTTCTGGAACGAAACAAACGTCAAAAGTATGTGCAGGGGGAGCTACATACGTCAACGGCATCGTGGTATTCCTTTGCATCATTCACGAAGTTGCTGTCGCGTGGATGCTTGAAAGAGCCATCCAGCCGAACCTTCGATTTTCTGTTGGAGGTTAACCAATTGTTGAAGCATGGTCGGGGTGGTGGGAGAGCTGGGCAAATGAGTGAGCTGAATCGCTGTCTCCGCGAGCCGAAGATTCGTGTCGATGAGATGGAGAGTCTCTGCAAGCAGCAGAAAATAGTCCGCTGGTCGGGATCCACAACAAGACATTCGCAATTACTTTACCTTCGAGTGCAATAATAGAGTACTATGTGAAGTAGAGTCGCTCTCTCTCTCTCTCTCTCTTCACTCGCACAAGTAGAGTATGGTACTCTCTCCCTCGAGACTAGAGAGAGTGTACAAGTGCGAATGTGATTCGTCGAACAGTTTGCGCAAAAACACATCACGTCACAAGCATGTCGTATTCTTGCAAACGGGCATTGTATTTCCCAGTCGTGATGCAAGCGAATTTGAAGAAGTACTGGCGAAGCCCCAACGACAAAATAGTTGTGCGCGATTTGTGGCCGAGACGACAGAACGACTGACGCCGCAGATCGTGAAACAAGCACACTCGACAGTTCACTGACGCCAAGACCGTGTTGCTGCCAACGAAAAGATCGGAAGTGGACGGAGAACCGGAAGTGGTGCTGATCGCGTGTGATGTTGAGCTCACGAGATGGATCCGTGTTGATGTTGATGTTGATGACAAGCCTTACGCAGAAACGCACAGACAACACAACACACGCAAGGGGGGAAGATCTCGTGAAAATCCACGACGGAAGGATCACCGAAATTGCTCGAGAGAGATCTTGATTGCGCCAATGCCCCCACTTTGGCAACACAGAGACCACCAAGAACAAAGACACAAAAATCAATTGGCACAGCTGGCAAGGTCCATTTCCCACTCTGCCGAACCAGACCTTGGAAAGACACTCACACAGACACACAGAGAGAGAGAGAGAGAGAGAGAGAGTAACCCCATTGCTCATATTCGACATTTGCCTTCCATGGGTGCAGCAGGCAGCAAACGAAGACAGAGGCCCAGCGGTCGCACCTTGATGAGCGAGGAGATCGTCACGAATCCGGAGGAGGCCTCCATCCTGTTCAGCGGGTACTACGATGCGCGCAGCGATGATGGGGCGGACGGGGACACCAACGGGCAGCCTGGGTCGGCAAACTACGGCGCTGTCGGTGGCAGGTCCCGCAGAAACATCGACTTCCTCAACGACCATCCCAGCGAGATGACCTACGGCCGCCGCATCGCCCTGTCGATGATGAGCAAGAAGTGGTACAACCCGGCAGCCGGCGAGGAGGGCAAGACATCAGAAGCCGGCGACGATGAGATGCTCTCGTCGCTGTCGGCGCATGGCCAGCCTCTCACGGCCCACGTGGAGAAACCGTCTCTGGAGAGAGCCTGGGCATACTTCGAGCACGTGGCGCTCAGCCGATACATCGTGGATCCCAACACGAACAACCGCAAGAGCTTCGTGGCACGGACGCTGCGAAAGACCCTTTCTACCGGTGTCGACCAGCTGGATCGGGCAGAACCAGGCGAGAAGACGGTTCCGACAAAACTCTACGCGCCCTTTGCAACCCCTCATTCCCAGGTAAGTCAACGTCATGTCGCCACGCTGATGAATCTCGATGAATGCCGAAGCTGCGAAGAATGGCGGCTTGCTTTCGTGATTGCTGCGCCGCTCGTGCGGTTTGTTCTCCTGCCAACTTCCTTCAACGTTGTAGCCTCCTCGCTCACCCATCTCTCTTTCTTCCTCCCCTGTTCCATGTGCTTGGTGATCCCATCCTCGATCGTCGGTCATCGGACTCCGTCTGACCTCCCGATCCCCGGATCCATACGCCAACACTCCAACAAACAATCAACAAACAAACAAATGCTCAACATCCTACTGCACGACAACGGCAACGACAACGGCAACAAAAATGACCCCCTCTGCGACATGCAACATCAACGGTGCAAACGATGATGACGACGACGCCGACGACAGCTGGGAGACTTCGGTTTGGGTCTCGGCCTGTATTTCTCCACCCTCCGTGGTATTGCGATGATCACCTTCATTGCAGGCTGCATCAATCTTCCGAACATGATCTACTTCGCAAGCTCCGACTACAGCGATGCCTCGTTGGACGTGCACAGCTTGCCGTTCCTCGTGGAAGGATCCGCCATCTGCAGCGACCGGACCTGGGTGCCGTGCCCGGATTGCGACTGCGCCGCAGATGCGTATCAGTTCACTGCCTCGCGCTGCGCATTCTCGAACGAGACAGGTCTTCCATTTGCCCTCAAGAACAACTGCGAGGTCACTGAGCGCCTTGGACTTGTCAACTACATCACCATGATCGTGGTTCTCATCAGCACCATGCTCCTCTCGGCCTACCTGCGCAAGCAAGAAGTTGAATTCGACGAAGATGAGCAGACTGCTCAGGACTACGCCGTGGTCGTTGAAAACCCACCGGAGGATGCCAACGATCCAGACGAGTGGAAGCAGTTCTTCAAAAAGGCCTGCGATGCGCGAGTCACGGTCTGTACCGTCGCCGTCGACAATGACATCTTGGTCCGGACCCTTGTCGAGCGAAGAGAGTTGCTTCGCAAGCTGCAGTACACGTTGGAACCTGGAACATCCCTCGACGTGCTCAACCTGGCACGCATCGCAACAGAGGAGGAGCGTGATCGCAAGGGATTTAAAAAAATCATGTCCCTATTCGTGAGTGGAATACCGGAGCAGTTCGATCGTCTAGTCGCCCTAGATGCCAAGGTGCAAGGGCTGGCCCAGCTCGATTACCCCGTCACCCGGGTCTTTCTCATCTTCGAGACTGAAGCAGATCAGCGCAAAGTACTCTCCAAGCTCAGCGTCGGCTCTCTCACAGCTTCTCGCAACAACCGCCGCGCCTTGAAGGATCCCAAGTACCTCTTCCGCGGCAACAAGGTCCTCATGGTCGATGAACCGGATGAACCCAACACGATCCGCTGGCAAGACCTCAACGCCGGATACAAGGACCGTCTCAAGCAGCAGTTCTTGACTTGTGTGTGCACGGTGCTCGCCATTGTTGCTGTTGTGTTCCTCGTCAACATTGCGAACCATATCTCAACTTTCGGTTCGGCGTTCGCCATCTCTGGTGCCAACGTCATCTTCCCCATGCTCGCCAAAGCACTCACGGACATGGAGGCGCACGGAGCAGAGGGCAGCAAACAAACGTCGCTGTACTTCAAGATTGCCGCATTCCGCTGGGTCAACACTGCCTTCGTCATCACGATCATCACACCCTTCACGGACACCATTTGTGGAGATGACGGTGTGGCCGTGCAGGCTGCTGCATTGTTCTTCGCTGATATCGTCACGACCAACAGTCTCCAGTTGGCGGACCCAACGGGGCACATTAACCGTCACTTGCTCGCGCCTCGTGCCACCTCGCAGGATGCCATGAATCTCATGTTCCAAGGGGAAGCCTTCGAGCTTGCTGAACGGTACGTACAAATGTGTGCACATGTAGAATGGTTGATACCATCCCGCGTGGATAGGAGTGGTTCAACTGGTCGACCATCTAGCTGCATCGCCGCCAAGAAACGTATCCCCAGTATCAAATGACAAGCGCAGCCGGTGTTGGACGTGTGGGCTTGTATTCGTACATCGCCGCACTCGTTTGTTTGCTTGTTTATCAGATGAAGTTGGCGTTGCCCAACTCTTCCCGAAACACCTCACGAGTCAGTGCACCATCGACATCTATGTATGCACGGTACAGTCCACCACTCACTCATCCATTTGCTCTTTGTTGACGTCTTACATCCACCTGCAAACGCTCTCTGAACGCCTCCAACGGCTGACAGCTACACAAACATGACAAAGCTCCTGTTCTTGGCGCTGTGGTACTGTGCCTTGTTCCCTGGCGCATTCTTCCTTTGCTCGATCGCATTGTAAGTACTCTGTGCATGATATGGACGGCCAGATTGCTTCGTCGTCTCCTGACTTCGCATCGAGACTTGGGTTGATGCTTCATTCGATCGCTTCATTAATTTACTCATTCTTCTGTGCATTAAACTCATTGTCCTCTACGCATGATCCGTCCTCATGTGTTTTTTTTTTCCCTTTCCAACAAAACATGTCCCCATCGCATGTCTAACACGGCCGTTCCAACCAACATACCGATGTTACAACGCAATGCAATACACAACACAATGTATGGTGCGACGTGGAATACTCTACATATTCCCCACAACACATGGTCGTCTGTATTGGCCTGTCACGAATGCACGTTTGGTATCCACGCTCCACAATCACTTTCCACCTCGCCAATGTACGAGCAGGTTCATCAGTTACTATGTTGATCGCTTCAGTTTGATGAGAACATGGAAGCGCCCGCCACATCTCGGTACCGATGTCTCCAAGTTCAGCCGACGATACTTCTTCTCTCTGGCATGCGTTGCCATGGCGGTCCTGTCGTCGTACTACTGGTCTGGATTCCCATACGACAACTTGTGCCAGAACGACACTGTTGTTAGCAGTTCCTATGTCGGTGATTACACCATCACTGCGAAAAACGGGGACACCCATCAAGTCAGCATCGTGGCTGACGACACCGACTACCGGTACTGTCGACAGAATCTCATCGGCTCAGGAACTCTGGCCTCGCCTGGATTCCCATTCATTCCTTCGAAGCAGGGCGAAGACCGATGGATGACGGAAGAGCAGGAGACGATTACATTCATCTACGGTTGGTCCACCGTCGCCGTCAGCGGTGTCGTCGCCTTCGTATTCTTCCTGGGATGGTTGAAGGGATGGTTGAGCCTGTTCCGCTCAAGCTACAAGGTGAGTAGTGCAAAGTGTTCCGTGACAGTATTATGTGCAGGGCGAGACATTTACAAAATGGCGGTTGGAGATTGCCCATTCCTGTGTCCATGATGTTGCAGACAGTCATCATCCCACTCCTACGCGGTCGCTCCTCGATTTAAACTCACACTCCGCGAGACTCGCCTTTCCTACTCGTCGCTTGTGTCTTTCATTCGCCACAACTATCACATCATGATCATCATCATTGTGATTCGAACATTTTTCTCACCAACATCTACGAATACACAATGCTGTCGCCACCTTCAAATTGTGGTATGGTATGATACGCTCCCTTGCATGCCCAAAATTCAAAGAGTGTTGGTGACGATATGGGGATTCCTTTCAGCCAGGTCCCGTCCATCAACGCATACATCCCACAGGTGGAGTCCGCCATGTTTTCGTATCCACTCCTTGCCGCCGACAGCGATGTCATTGATGAAGAACTTTACGATTGGTACGTCTGCCTGACGCGGGTGGCAAGACAAATGCGACCGTCAATATTGCAGCGGTTACTGCTACCGCTACTGCTGCTGGCTGGCTGTTCCTGAGAATCACTGGAGGACTTCGTCCGCCAGAAGATGCGCTTTGCTCTTCTTCGTGTTCACATTCAAAGTTTATTGTTCTACTGCTTGTCCATTGCCAAAAAAAAAACTCACCACCATCTTCGATTGCCAACCTTCATCACCGCTCCCATCACACGCATTCGTCATGCCTATCCTCGTACTTCGAATCAACGTCGCCCACCTGGCTACACCCATGTTGATGCATATGCGCCGATTCACTAAAATTTGATGTTCCGCGACATGAATGGTTCAACAGGAATGATCCCGAACGTCCATTCTCCTACTACGACCTCACCAAGGACGCCGATGAGCTTTTGCATCACTTGGACATGTCATCCAAGGTCGGCTTCTCAATTGTCAAGCACTGGCTTGGAGTACCAGATGAGTCTGACAGCGATGACGAGTCTCTCGATGATTGAACCGTCCCACAATGACGGGATATCCGTGGCTCGTATTGGTACACACAATACAGGACCCACAGCCGAAACAAGCAAATGAAAGACGAACAAGAGAGGCAACTAACATCACCATCCGCACGTCAAAACGTACCCGTACGCGTACACGCA
This sequence comes from Craspedostauros australis, assembly GCA_026770025.1. Taxonomy (NCBI): domain Eukaryota; phylum Bacillariophyta; class Bacillariophyceae; order Mastogloiales; family Achnanthaceae; genus Craspedostauros; species Craspedostauros australis. The sequence goes on along the minus strand of JAMXDE010000010.1, from coordinate 1,028,590 downwards.
CATAAATCTGTGAATGTACACGATCGTAGGCAAGAGTCGCACTTCAAATCGCACGTTCGGGCCATTAGATGAGAAAGATACTGAAATAAGTCGTAGATTAGTGCATTTCGCTTGTTTGATCAACTTCTGTCGTCCTTCGAAGTCAAGAGTTGACCTGCCTTCCAACCTCCACATACTGCTCCCATCCTACGAACTATGCATTTCTCTGGCTAGTCAGTCACGTATGACTATCAAACTCGGGACTAACTTCCGGATTGTTGCGTGCCGGATGGATGGACCGACGCGGAAAAGACTTTTTCGTCTTCGTCTCCGGACCAATCACACCCATGACACCTTCCAAGATTTCGCCACCAAGAACCTCAACGGTGGGAGGAGCGATGTGTTTGTTCTGTGGTGCAGAACAACAACGCAACAGCCATCATCACCCAACACAACACCGAGCATCACCCAACAGTCTCCGTCACCATCACTTTCTTGGCTGCGTGTGCTTCACAAGCAATCTACGAGTACATATTATATTATAGAATATAATATAATACAACAGACCCCTTCCCCCCTCCCCCAGAGCACTCTACTCTACTCCAATCCAAGACGGAGCTGCCGTAGACGTCCCTCTGGTGGAACAACGTCAGGAGGTGTCCATCAACCCTCGTACCACGCCAGGAGTATTGCGCGGTACGAATACAAGTACTTGTGCTAGTCCATCTTCCAAGCCACAGAGCATCAACGAACGGCCAACATGTCTCCACGACCATGCGTGCAGCCATGGTCAGCTCTGACGAAGATCATCATGCTGATGGCCCTTCCGACATCAAGAGGATTCATGCAGCCATGGATGATCGGCGATGCCGCCATGAAATCAACGCGCGGCACAAACTGCGATGCCCCACAACGTGCGGCAGGAAATCAATGTGAGGATCTCACTGCCTGGAAACGCCAGTCCCTCACTTCTCTTTCTGGCATCCATCCGAATCAGCGCGATGTAAACGTTCAGTTCGGGACTTCGAAAGTTTCCGGCGTGAGCTGGGGATTTGAAGAGGAGGATGACGACGACATCGATGTCGACCGCGTGCGTCGCAAGGAGCGCTTGGATGAGTTGATGGAGGAGGACAACGACAAGGTGAGAGAGGAGCGAAGGAAGAAGAAATGGGGCGCGTTTTCCGATGCCAAGAGCAAGGAAGACATCGCCAAAGTCGATGCTGAGATGCGGCAGCAGATCAAGGACGAGAATGATGCCAAGCAGAATTTGGCCACGCAGGCCGGCGTTCAGCTTGAGATCCTGGCTGCTCCGGAGAATACAATCTTTGATGAGAACGGCGACGTCAAGATCGTGGCCGGCACAAGCCGAGGCAGTAGCGGATGGTACAACAAGGTCGACAAGGACTTGGAAAATGAATGGGCCGCAATGGAAAATGAGAACGATGGCGTCGAGGATGGTGAATCGGAGGCAGCAGACACTGTCGTCGTGGATGGAAAGATCGTGTCTCGCGACACTCTTCAGGGAGTGAGAGTCGGTAGCGCAGGAGGCTGGGAACTCGAGGTCTTCCCAGGCGACTTCGTCGTCCACCGCAAATTCGGAATCGGCCGATTCGACAAGACCTGCCGGCGACCCAAGGGAAAGCTAACGGAGGAAGAGAGAGCTGCACAAGACACACGACGGGCGGAGATCCTCACACGCGAACTCAAGAAGATTTCCGGCGGTGTGACCCCCGATTACATTCAACGCATCCGCGGGAAGTTCGGAACGGATGAGGATACCGACCCCATCTCCAACCCTCAGACGACGGTGCTTGAAATCTCGTACGCCGATGGCGTCGTCCATGTTCCAGTCGAGCGTGCCTACAGAATCAGCCGATACCGAGCAGGCGATGCCGTCATCAAGCCACGGCTATCGCGCGTGAGGGGCGATACATGGCGCAAGGCCAGGCAAAAGGTGGAAGCGAATACGCTGGCGTTGGCCCAAGACGTACTCGCGCTGTACGCCACCCGAGAAACGTTGCAACGTCAACCGTTCGATCCAACCAAGGAGGACATCGTCAAGGACTTCGAAACGAGCTTCAAATACACACCCACGGTGGATCAGCAGAAGTGCTTCGAAGACGTCGAGAATGACATGGTGTGGCGCAGTCGTCCGATGGATCGGCTGGTTTGCGGAGATGTTGGATTCGGAAAGACTGAGGTGGCCATACGAGCCCTGTTCCGTTCCATCACCAACGGTCGGCAAGCAGCCTTGCTGGCCCCAACGGGAGTTCTCGCGGCTCAGCACTACAAAAACATCGTACAGCGGATGGGAGAAGGCACGAAGCACGCCCGCAAGATCGCTCTGCTACGCGGATCGATGGGTGCGAAGAAGGCCAGGGAGCTGCGTGAGAGCATTTCTAACGGAGAGATTGAACTGGTTATCGGAACCCACGCGATCCTGTCCAACCAAATCAAATTTAACGACCTTGGCCTGCTCGTCATCGACGAGGAGCAGAGATTCGGAGTCAAGCAGAAGGAACGGCTGAAGCTGATTTGCAGCGGCATCGACGTGCTCACGCTCAGTGCCACGCCCATCCCCAGAACCTTGCAGATGTCTCTCAGCGGCATTCGCGACACCTCCACCATTCGCTCGCCCCCACCCATGCGAAAACCGACCATCAGCTACGTCCAGAACATCGAGGATGACATCATCCGTGAGGCTGTGCAACTGGAGCTCGACCGCAACGGCCAATGCTACTACGTCGTGCCAAGAATCGCCATGATCGACGATGCGCAAGAAAGGCTGGCCCGTCTGTTTCCAGGTATTCGCATCGCCATCGCGCATGGTCGCATGGCGCGCAATGGTGCCGAAGAGAGCGTTGCTCAGTTCGCCGAAGGCAATCATGACATTCTGCTTGCCACGACGGTGATTGAGAACGGAGTGGATATCCCAACCGTCAACACAATTGTCATCCAGAACAGCCAGGCATTCGGTATGTCCACTCTGTACCAGCTGCGAGGGCGCGTAGGACGTTCCGACCAGCAAGCGTACGCCTACTTCCTGTACAACGAAGACTCCGTCACAGAACAAGCGGCCTTGCGTCTGCAGGCCATCGGAGAGTTGAACGAATTGGGTTCCGGTTTCGACGTGGCCAATCGCGATCTCGAGATTCGTGGAGCTGGAAGTCTGCTGGGGACCGAGCAAAGCGGTATGGCCGCAAGGGTTGGTTTCGATCTGTACATGCGCATGCTCAAGAAGTCCATCCGGCAGCTGCGCGGACTCGATCTGCCGCTCGTGCCACGTACCAACGTCCTGCTGCCAGGCCAGCAGGGCAGCATGCGGGTCACCAAGAAGAACAAGAAGGGCGACCTGGTGAGCGTGCAGGCGTTCCAAATCCCGAGGTCCTTCATTCCAGATCCGTTGGTGCGCCGTGCGGAAGAGACGAAGGCCCGTCTGGCCGAGAACACGAGCAGTTTGGTGGATCTGACGAACTCGTGGAAGCAGAATCATGGCCCGTTGCCACCTTCCCTCCAAGTGCGATTGAAGACGCTTCATTTGCACGCCTGCACTCGGCGACTTGGTATCGATCTGGTGGGTCTTGTGGAGAACGAGGACGGTACATTCGACTGTGCCTTGCGTTCTCCAGGACTCCGACCGCGTCACTGGGCCATGATCATCCCGCTGCTTCCACGAGGCGTTCCAACCAAGGGACTGGACGCCGTCTTCCCGGGACGTCTGACGCTGTCCGGGGATGACCAGCAGGTCGTGGGAGGTACGAAGATCGACCTGAAAGCGCTTTTGGAAGACCCGTCCATGAACGAGGATGCCGACAACTGGGACGCGCTGGATCAAGAAGAGATCGAGGCCATGAAGGAGATTTCATCCGCGTACCAAATCAAGAAGTTCGAGGATGTGGACATCGAGCAGTACCCCCGCTTCGTGGTGAAGGACTTTGGAAACGGCCCCAAGGCCGTGGACCGGTTGCTGAAGCTGCTGCTTCCCGCAGCGAAGGCCGTGTTCGAGAAACAAGAGCAGGACAAGGACACCGCGAAGATGGCAACCGATTTGAGAGACAAGAAGGAGGCCATCGCAAAACGTCGCAAGGCCCAGGAGCTCGCAGACCAACAGCGTCAATTCTTGATGGATTAGAGCATATCAATCCAATTCATCGAGTGGTATGTAGGACTCGTTTCGGTGTGAGTCCACATAGCGTAGGTTGCCATGTCTCTTTCGTGTTGATTCGAAGTTGGCGGCATTCTTGTCATAGTATTAGTTCCAATCTCTAGCTTTGATTCGGGTAGATTTCGATTACTTTCGAATGGCCCAATCCCGTTTTCGATTGACCGCACGACCCAAAAGACGAATAACAGCGAAAACCGTCCGCGCCAAACCGCAACAACAACAAGACAACAGGCGTGGCCGACGATGACCGCCACCATCGTCATCGTCATTGCGGCTCGCAGCACGACCCACGACCAACACAATTACCAACAGAGATGTTCCCAACCTCCGACATCTGCGATACCTGTACCACACCACACAACTTCACTTCACTTCTGGTAGAGCCAGAGACAACTCAAGTGTTCTGTTGAAGAAAGCACCCGAATAGCCAGCCGAGCAACAAGAAAGCAGACGATCAGACGAACGCACGAACGCACGAACAGAACCGTTGAAAACAGAGCAGGGCAAAGCAAAGCAATCCAAAGCACTGCGATATTGCTATTCTATTCCACTCCAGCCTACGCGTATAGCATTCCTATTATTTATATAATACGTTACATTCAACCAGAAAGGATAACAAGACGAGCACGAACACGATGGCCCATTCTTACCTGCCATTCCAACGCTACGATGAGGAATTCAAGTCGCTGACGCAGCAAGTGCAAGCGAGCCTGCAGCAGAGCGACGAGGATGGCACTGTGCACACGGAGGCGCTCATCATGCAATGCGACGAGCTGCTGCAGCAGATGGCGCTGGAGGCACGCAGCGTGTCGGACTCGTCTCTGAAGCGGGATCTGCTGCAGCAAGTGCGCGGGTACAAGTCGGAGCTGCAGTCCTACAAGGACGAGCGCGACCGGCAGTCTCTCCTGGGCGGCAGCCGGCAGTCCGGCGGTGGCTCTTCCGCTCACCGCCAGCGGTTGATGGACCAGCAGGATATGCTGGAGCAGCAAAACTCGAGGTTGGACAATGCGCGCAAGGTCATGGAGGAGACGGAGCAGGTCGCGCTGGAGATTGGGGAAGAGCTGTCGCACAACCGAGAGACCCTGCAATCGGCGCATGGTCGCATCCATCAGGTGACATCGATGACGGGCCGTGCGAAGCGCATCGTGCAGTCGATGAGCCAAAGGGCTGTGCAGCAGAAGATGATGCTGTATGGTCTTTCGGCGTCCGTCGTCATCGTCTTCTTCATCCTGCTGCGTTGGTGGGGATAAGTTGAAGCAGCCAGTGTCTTTGTGGAAGACTATGGTATGGCACGACGCGACGTTACGATCATCCTTGCAAAATAATAGGATGATTGTGGAGAAACCACGGCGTTTTCACTTGATGGAAACACAACACGAGTTGTGCATTGCGACCAAATCAAGTGTCCATTCTGTGGAACGAGATAATAGTTTTCAAGGTACGATACAACAACGAACACTGGCGTTGAGTGCATCAAAGTCTTCGTCAAGATCGCAATGCGAAAGTCCATCCAACAAGGGTAACAAGGTGAAGAACATGGTAGTGAGAAGAACTCAATCTCCATCTGCCAGTAAGGATAGCCAAGCTTACTCTAATACTCGTAGCCAGGCTCATGCTCCGACTGTTCCTCAACGATGTCATACCATTACATTTGTGTTAAAATGTGTCGTCCTCATGTTATCGGATAGTAAGCATGCTGAGAATAGATTGGCTTTATTAGTGATATACATACGCGTAGAACAGAGTAGCTCATAGTAGAGTTGAGTGGAACAATCGCCCACATGGAGATTCATCGGCGCTTTATGTGGGTAATACACGTACGAGCTGCGCAGTTTATCCTTGTACTGCCACCTGTACCATACATCTACATCTAGTCGTACCGTTGTCGCTTCCGTGTTTTCTCTTGATGCCATTTCGCTTCGATTGATGATCCCATCGACTACAACAACCAAAACCACAACCTCAATCACAACGACAACAACGACAACAACGGCAACAAACCAACAAACAAGGGGTCGTTCTCCACAAAACATCACGACGAACTCAACCCGTATCACCGAACGACGGGTGCGTCAAGCGCAAATCACAACACACAGAAAGCAAAGTATTCTATATAATACTCACAGAGCAGAGACAGTATAGGTAGAGCGGAGAGAAAGTGCCCACACAAAGACGCAGCTACGCACGAGCACTGATTGACTCGTGCCAACACAACGACAGAGTCCTCCATCCTCGCATCGATCTCGTCCATCAACTCCCAAAAGCAGGTCTGGAAACACAACAGGGCCAAGTGCTACAGATTTGACAATAGTTTCACAACACAACAGCTCCTCTACTCGAAGAGGGTGCTCTGATCTACGGGTATTCCAGTGCGCTATCGTCTGCTTCGGTCTGGCCCGTGCTTCACAGTACAGCACTGCGCAAGCCGGACCCATCTTGCCGTCTCGTTCGGTCACAAATAGCACACGTCGCTGGGTTGACCAGTGGATGCTCATCGCCATCCCCACCAACGTCGTCGTCGTCGTCGTCATCAGCATTCAACTTTCGCAGCATCTCTACATTGAGTCGTCGGCATCACGATGAACTTCGTCGCGCAGCTGGAGGAATACCTGCGGGATCTGGGCGCAGAGGCCAGAAAGAAGCATCCAGGTACGTTCGTCGGCATCAGCACGAATGATCAATAGAACAGAGAGTTGCTCGGCCCTTCCATGCCGTGATGTTTGTTCTTGAGACTGCTCTCCCTCTCTCTCACACACAGTCGCTCTTCGTTGATGCTGTTCGTCCTACTGCAACTCCCACCATCTTCTTACCTTGTTGACTACACTACTGCACAGGCGTAAAGGAGGCGTCGGAAAGAGCCATCTTGAAGCTGAGGTCGCTTCAGAATCAGTATGTCATTGCCGTGCGGAAAGCGGCGGCGCAAGGCGAGAAGCATCCAGACACGACGCTCTTCCGGTCGTCAGATCTGTTACATCCATTCCTCCTCGCGGCAAACTATCCAAACGCATCACCGAAGCTGCTTGACACCTCCTTCAAGGCCATGAAGAGCCTCATGGAAGCCAATGCCATATGTCCCGGCGATGGGATGAACATGGTGCGGGTGTGGATCATTCAGGCACATGTCGTCGTCTCCTATAGCAGCACCACGACCGGCAACGCGACCACTTCCAAAGCAACCACGAAACAGGACGATTCTGACATGTCATCGCGCGACCTTGATCGGTCAGACTCGAACGCACCATTCTCCACCACGGCCAGCACACTCGCATCCACTTCGTCATGGCTCGGAAGCTTTCTTTCCTCATCATCCGCCGCTGCCACAGAGACGGTCAAATCGACTGCAAACTCGGTGGTCAACAAAACGGCCGTATCGTCGTCTCATGGACAGGCCGGCGCCGGACATATCAATGCCAAATTCCTGGAAAAGATTGCCTTGGATATCCTCAGCTGCCTCCTGCAGCTCCTGGAACTCGGCGACCTGCCAGTCACCAAAGAGCAATGGACGCAGTCCGTGACGCTCTGCTGCCTGTTTTTGAGATTGAAGCAACCCGTGGTGCGCCAGGCGGCCAAGTCAGCGCTCCCGCACGTTTTGACCTTGCTGTTCCGCAACGACGATAAATTTGCAATGCAGACATGGGAGGATCTGGCAGCGTGTATCTCAACGACACCCATAACGGCCACCAAGAAGGCGTTCCAAGGTGCATTCGCGCAGTGCCGCGTCAGCGAAAAGGACTCGCCCATCCTCCCTTCCCTCGCTATCAGCATGGCCTTGATGACGAAGCTGCTTCAGGATCATCCCAAGGTGTTCGCAACCGTCGGGCGCAAAACATTGGGCATCCTGGTTCAGACCTTGCAAAAGCTCAAGTCCAAGCTGCCGACGCATCCGCTGGACTTCATCCGCGTCCTGCAATTCATCTTGACCATGTTCCAAACTCAGGCCGATTCCTGGCCCAACGAATGCCGCGAAATTATGCTGCATATCATTGAACCGATCACCACGGTCACAGAAGCCTTGCGGCATCAGCCAGAGTTCGAGGATGGTTACGTGTACCGGCAGACGGGCGATGCATCGCCATCCACTTTCGAGGTCGTCAAGAGCCTGCCTCCCATGACGCTGTGGAAGGCTGGTCTTTGCTTGGAGACCATCAAAGTGGCCGTGCATCAGCCGGAAACGAGAGCGATCTGGATGCACCAGGATGTCCTCGTCCCCCTTGTCGAGGCAGTCAGCGACTTTTGCACCATCGCCGCGAGTTGTCAGGATAACATTCAACTGCTGGTGGGAGCCTGTCGACATCCCAAGAGCCTCCTCTTCCTTGCCGAGAACAGCGCGACTTCCACGGATGATTCGACGTGGTGGGTGAATGGAAAAGACTCCAACCAGCAGTACGTGCTCGGCAACGCGCTTTGGACGGGCCTGGAAGGCATGCTGAAGCTGGTGGATCCTCAGCTGGAGACGTCGGTCTTTGAGGATGCCTTCAGCCCGTTCCTGGCGCTGCTGCAGCACTATCTCAAACGCTTTCCAGCAAGCGGCACGATCGTCAAACGCTCTCTCGAAGGATACTACAAACTCGCGACGATTTCCTTCAAGTTTGGGCCGATGCAGAGATGCGCCCTCCTCTCGAGTCTATGCAAACTGTCGCTTCCGCAGTGGGGCAACCAAAACGCGCAGTCCAGATTGCGAGACAATCACGTCGCCGCCTTGATATGCCTCCTCAACGTCGTCCACAAGCTCCACGACCACATTGGATCGGATTGGCAAGTCATCATGCAGACGTTTGAGGAGCTGTCCATTCTGCACATCGCATCGCCCGAACTCTCCGACAGCGCCTACGAGAGCGCTCTGTGCGTCTCGGCCGTGTTTGGACGATTCGCTGCATTCTCCACCTGCCTGTCCGATGAATCGCTCAACGCTCTCAGTGAAAGCCTCATGGAGGTGGCCGTGACAACATCTCAGATACCGACCGGCACCGGCACAAGTGGAATGACGAAGTTGGACTCGTCGGAAATGGGCGGCACCAACCACGGTGGGAAAGAAGAGGCGGGCACGATCAGCGGAAAGCTCATTCACTTGGGTGTCCGTGCGTTGTATGGCGCAGGCGAGAATCCAAATGGAAACGAAAACGACATCCCTCTCGCCAGCAGAACGAAGGAGACTTTCTGTTACCACTACAAGGCAGAGATGTCACAGAGACTTGCCGCTTCCAAGCACCCTGTTCGCACCGACCGACTGCGGTTCGTCACAGCCTTGCTCTGTGACATCGCGCTGACGAATGCCTACCGCTTCGACAAAATCGGTCCAACGATATCGCAGCAACTGTGTTCCATCTCATCGAAGAGCAGAGACGACAAGGATTTCGCATTCGACAGCATCGCCATGATCACCCTGTCGCACCTCGCCGAATCTTTCAAGATTGCAACCATCTCGGAAGGGCCCAGCAGAATAAAGTACGCCGATCCACGTCAGAATCAATACCTGATAGTCGAAGCAGCAGCAGCAGAAACAGCGAACGAAGCATCCGCTGATGCCAGTGCCAGTGCTGGCGGCAGCGCTGCACAAGGTGAAGCCGCAAAGACCCCGCAGGACATTACGCAGAAGGATCTGCTTCTGCCGCTGTGTTCCTGCATACAGAAGGAGGAGAATCATCAGGTCACAGAGAGTGCATTGGCGGCCATGCACTCAATCATCGAAAGCGCGGGCCATCGCCTCGCGGGGGCCGCCTGGATCACGATGATCGATGCAATCGCCTCCGTGAATCAGCAAGGGCGATACTCCAATGAATGGGGTGGCAGCTGTTTAGCCGCATTCCAATGCCTGCGGTTGATTGTGGAAGATTTCCTGGATGCCACGGACGAAGCCACGGGAAGCAGCGCCGCGCTGTTGGAATGTTGCTTCTCTTTCGCACTGTCCAAGCAAGATGTGAATACTTCATTAACCAGCATTGGCTTGCTTTGGAAGATCGCGGACCGCAGCCGGACGAGCGATACTGTCGAGGTAAGATATCTTGTGTATTCATCTCGATCATGTGCAAGCGCACATTGGAAGCACGACAGGCCAGTCAAGATCGGCCGTGGCATGATTGACACAAATCAGACATCGGCGGTCGATCGATTGATGTTGAGAAAAATCTTGAGCCGACGATTCTCCGTTCCGCTCGCAGCAAGTGACTCCCATCACTCTCACACACACTCTCATCTTCACTCTTTCTGCTCTCTCCTTCCCCATTTACGCAAACCAATATCTGCCACATGCAGCTTCCGTTGTCGAAATTGGCCCGTGTGTCAGCTGACAGCCGAGCTGAGGTAAGTTCACCGAGCAGCGACAATCTGCCAGCTGTTCAGTATTGGATTTGATGTTGTGAAAATCGTTTGCGTACTCTACATCAGACGGATCACGACCATGGCCATCCTCACCATATTTTTCCTTCCTTTTCGTACTCGTGCTTGTATCCCGACCCCGACCATGTCTGCCATTTCTTTGCATCATCTCTTGGCTTGGTCTGATGTTTCGCACAGGTTCGCAATTGTGCAGTCAACACCTTATTTTCTTGCATCGTTGGGCGAGGGCACGAGCTGTCGGCGGCGCAATGGAAATCATGTTTGTGCGAAACTGTGCTGGGTGTTCACAGTTCTGTGACATCGCATGGCAAGACGAAGGATTCGGATGCAGACAACAAAGATGCCGGGGAAGAGTCCAAGAATGGGCAAACTCCAACGAGATCGCGGTACCGACTCAACGTCCACCATTCGCGAGATTCGGAAGGCAAGCAGTGGATTGCAACTCAAGCGATCGTGATTCGGGGCATATGCCGAGTACTGCGTTCCTTCTTTAATGTGCTGCTCGATACTGTGGAGTCCAGCCAAAGCAGCAAGGCCAGCAAGGAGAGCGATGCTTGGTTCGAGGATGTGTGGAATCAGTTCTTGAACTACTCGCTGGCCGCGACAGCGGTGGAGGTGGGACGAGACACGATGGATCTGAGGAATGCTGGCGCCGATCTGATGGTTCTCTCATGTCAGCTTGCGTGCAGAGCAGGCATACAGGCTGCCATCACACCCGCCAGAGTCTCCACTAACATGGAGGTGGTCAATGGCGCCCTGCGGAATGTGAGAACGCCCGATAAGGACAACATGGCATCTTCATCCAGGGAACGGTTGAACTCCTCGATCGTGGAGACGTGCCGAGAGAATCTATTCCTGGACGCGTTCGATGTCTTGGAATCTTACCGCGGATTCTTGGAGACTAGCGAAACGACGACGGATTCGACGCAGGTTCAGATCCTGTCGAAGTTTGCCAATGATCTGGGCAAGCTGTACGAGTGCTGCAAGTCGAACGAATTCCGAGAGGCGGATCATTCGTTCCTGCTGAACGACGGTTCAGTGGCGGAGACGGAACAAAGCAGCGATTCCGATGACGTCGATGAACAGATCAATCCGAACAAGCTCGTTCAGCGCTTCCTGTCGGTCGTTATGACTGTGGCGACGAGGACCGCCAACCGAACGAGCTCCCGGTTCTTGTCGTTAGCACAAAAGGCCGCGATGGATGTCATGAAGGTGATGGTCCTGGCTGGGTCGAGCCGAGCCTTGGTGATGTTGACGCGGTTGATGGGGAACAACTTTTTATGGTGAGTGCTGACAGCAACAGACCGAGCATTACTTCGCCCTGGGTCTCTGGAGTGCGCAGATGCGAGTGCATCAGTGCGCAAGCGGACGCAGATGCGTGCATGCGTGTATGCGTGTTGATGTATCTGTCTGGCCCCGCGGACTCGTGTGGTAAAGTTGTTGACATGAATTTGAAGGTAGATTGACGGCGGCTGTTTGGATCGCATTCCGCGTATGTGCCAGTGCTTGACGATGAGCCAACTCTATCTGTTTTTTTTTTTTTGCAATGTTTCTGATCGCGTTTTTCGTTGTTGCATCTATTTTGTTTTGGTGTTTTGGTGCTTTGGAATGTACGTATTCTTGTCGTCACCCCCATCAATGATTCGCAGCAAGGATTCCAAGATCGAGGGTTCAACGCTGCTAGGTTACGAGGCGGCAACTATCTTGACTGATGCAGTTCAGAAACCAACCGTGCCAAGCGTGTGCAAGGCATATGTTCTAAGATGTGCGTTTCGGGTGTTGGCAGATGAATGGCCAGCATCCGTCGAGACGGACTTGCGTCTTCTGGGCGATGGTTACACATTCCAGTCGTTGAGCACAATGATGAAGCATGGAGTGAAGGCCGCGCGACAGATGCAAATGACGATCGCCACTGCAGCAACTCCCGATTTGGTGGAACAAGCGTTGCTCCAGCAACTATGGGATACGATATGCCAAGGCCTGGATGCCATGCTGCCTGCCGTATCGCAGGTTGATGCCACACAGGAAGGTGTCCGCTCTGGTGTTCTGGACGAGGTGCTGGAAATGGTGAAATCGTTGCAAAGCAAGGTGCCGGCATCGTCTGTTGAGGTCATCTGCGGAACGTTATCGGCATCCGCGAATCACAGCTTAATGCAAGCCAAAGCCGCCGCGCTGAAGGCATCGGAGGCCGCGAGAGAACGAAGGGAACCGGCCGAGGCATCTTCGCAGGAGAATGCGAGTTTGAACCTCCTGATATCCTGCATCTCGACCGTGCTATCACTGGACCCGAAAACCGTGCAAATGAAGGACTTGTGCAAGACCATCTTCGCTGCTGCGACCGTGGAGAGCCAGGAGTCCAACACGTTCGGAAGCACGGTGCCCATCCACATACTGGCATCTCTGCGCATCTGCCAGGAGCTGCGAAAGATGTCTGGCGTCGTTGAGCCATTCGTGGTGTCGATGTATTCCAGTCTGTGTTCGCTGGCTGTGACAGGGACGCCCAATCTCCGCGCCGCGGCCGGTGGCGTCCTGGGCATGGTGGACATCGGAGAGATGATCCATCAGACCCAGCAAAGCCTCGAGCAAGCCGAGTCCAGGGCCGACGCAGCGGAAGCAAGATGCAAGGAGCTGTCGGAATCTCTGGAGGAGGCCAACAAGAGGAATGATCTGCTGGACCGCCAATTCGCGGCAGTCTCGGCTGGCTCCACTCTTGGCTTGACATAGAGAATAGAGTAGGTGCTTTGGTGGAGCACATTATGGTTCCTTCCTGTACTGACATCACACTAGAGATTGCTCATGGACTGCATGCGTCTCTTGTGCGGGCAATGACGGGGCAATTTGAGCTGCTCTGTCCCATTCTACTCTCATGTATCGTACAGTATTGAAGTTGCAGTCTTGAGGTTGAGTGTAGAATCGCTGCAGCGAGTGGACGTTTGCTCGACAGAGTTGACTGGATGTCGCCGTTGCAGCCGTTAGCACGCCAGACAACAACGGCAGAAATGATGATTCGTACAAATTCAAATGTGTCACGGATGACTGGTGTCAAACACGAACACCAAACCAAGTTCAACAAACCACCATCTGCCACCCAAAAACTCGCGGAGACAACAGACAACCTTGACAACAACAAAGATCAAAAGAGGGTGGGTGGCCTCTCTCGACTGATCACGAGTGCGGGTGCGAGTATCTGTCATGACCACAGAAAACAGCAGCATGAGAGCGTTCTGTGGGACGGCACACCACCAATAACGAACCACAGGAAGACCCTCATCATTTCAAAGATCTCTTGCGGTTGTTCCAATACTACACACATACCCGTACGACTGTGATTGTCATTCACCACAACCACACACGAGTACGACTCGCACCCAATTGCACTCATTCGGAGAAGAAGGTTGCATGACAGGAGAGAAGAGGGAGGAGCGTTCCATTCATCCCATTCCAACCTTTGGTGCAGACGCGTCTTTTGTGCCATTCCATCCGCAAGCCGCAGATCTACCACATTGCCACACTGCCGCATTGCCGCATTGCCGCACGGATACGTTTTCATCCCCTCTCATTACTCGTAGAGTCCTCTCAGTCCTGTCACATAATCTTCGCAGGAAGAGGAGTATCGCACAAAGGATCCCGTCATCACTACAGCACACTGCATCAAATCATAAAATGGCGATTCGCAGGCTTTGCGTCAAGCTTGCTATTGCGCTCGCTTTTGGCAATGGTGCTGGCATCCCCACCGTCGGTGCGTGGCTTGCATTGCCCTCGGCCGTTCCTTCAAGTCGCACGCACATACCGCCGCTTCCATCCACATCGCATTGCACCTGCATGTTGGAAATGGTCGGGGTGAGATCTGCTTGGAGGCAGAGGAGCGGCGTTTGCTTCGCTCTCGCAGCTGTGAGCGATGAGAAGGATGGACAAGCGGTAGGGCAGAAGAAAGATCAGAAAACGGCTGCACCATCCCCGGCCTCGCAACCTAGCGTGGAGTCCTTGCTCCGAACGATCGAAGACATGGCGATCAGAACAACTTCCGCCCAATCAGACGACTTTCAACGTATGCAGGAGCTGGAAAAAGCGCTGGAACTTCTCGTGGAGACGGAGCGTCTGAACAATGAGAGGTCGCCCAAACCACCTTCCACCCCACCGTCATTGACGACCTTGAATCATGCCGAAGACGACAAGCTCAAGGATGCTCTGGCGTCTGCTGCGGGCGACAAGGAGACCGACAAGCTTGCGATGGCAGAAGCCGCGCTGCTTCAGCTTCGACAGAGGTTGATTGAAGAGGAGGAGATCATGCGCAAGGCGGAGGCAGCGATCCAAAGATCGAGGGCCGAAGAGGAGACGTTGCGTCGGGCCGAAGAGGCTTTGGAACGATCGCGCAAGGCTGCGGAAGAACGCAAGGCGGATGCCATTCGACGCACCAACGAAGCCGTGGCGGAGGCCGATGCCATTCGGCAGGAGCAGATGGAAATTTCGAAGCAGGCATTCGAGATTGAGACTTCGTTGAGGGAACGCAAGGAGGAACCAAGGAGCACCATCAGCCTGGAGGATATGTTCTTCTCCACCAGCACCGATGGTCTGTACATGCCGGATGGTCCAACGCAAGGTAGTTCTGCGACATCATCTAATGGAGCGGCAGTGTCGTCTTCAACAGCAGTGGATGCCCCGATCATCTTTGACTGGAGCCAGAGCACCGATGGCAGCATCGTTGGCAAAGTCAAGGGATCCCCCTACTTCAATGATGGCGCCAAGATATCGACGTCACCAGTGGCTCCAAATGCTGTTGGGGGCACTCTCGTCACGACTGGCTCAGGTTCCAAGTGAGTTCTTTTGTGAATGTGCATGTATGTTGGCGCAGCATGTTGCCCTGTACAAGTATACATGTCAATGCAATTTCACAGCAATTTGAAAACTCACGCAATCACAATCACAATCACAATCACACTGATATTTACTCTCATGCGCGCCTTGCCCACTTCCAGATACTTTTTGGAAGCTGCCGAAAAGGTGGATTCATCCAGCGGCTTGACGGCAACGCAGCAAGTTGGCACCCAGAACACAGCTGGCGGTGATGCGGAGGGCAGCAGCACTGGTTTGAACGGTGCTTCGATGTCGTATGGGTCGTTCGAACCAGTCATCACACAGGATCCCGCAAACGAACATGGCGACGCACCTCCCATTGATCTGAAAGAAAAGCGAAAGCAGAGGGCAGCCAAGAAACGCGAGGCGGAGGCCAAGTTGAAGATTGCCGATGAACGACGGGAGTCGGCGAAGGAGGCCAGAGAAGCAGTTCGTTTGATGGAGGAGGCTAGGCTCAAAGAATTGGAGCTCAAGCAGGCAGCGCAATCAGTCCAGAAGGAGGTGGAAGAAGCGCAACGTGAATTTGCCACCGAACCCAAAGACAGCGAAGATGTCGATGAAGTCAACGCTGTGCCAGAGGGCATGCCTCGCATCATCAATTGGTCCAGACGTGAGGATGGTGAGTACGATGTATTTCTTTTGTGTTGAACTGGTGGTGTCCAGAGTATGCACCCGAAGTGTTGTCGAAGAGCTATCGTTGACTTGATTCGTAAACGTGTCATTGCATGGCGCTTTTGCCGGTATCCAGAGACCCTTGAGTTGTATTCCAGGTGAAGTGTGACCCTTTTTGACTCGCCTCAACTCCACTCTATGCGAGACTGCACTGCACTTCACTGCGCACATTGTGAACTCGCCCTCACCAATAAATGCAATCCTGTTTCATTGTGCTCGTCATGACAGGTGGTGTTTCCGGAGAGGTCTACGGATCACCAAACAGCGTGGACGGCGATCTGATTGAAACATCACCCACCGCGGAGGGCAGCGTCTTCGGATCTGGGAAAGTTGTGAAGACGGTTTCTGGGAGCGAGTACATCCTGTTCGGAGAACCGGCAGAGAAGCTTTCCTCGATACAGCAGCCCAAGGAAGGCGACGATTTGCTATCAACAATCAAGAATCTGGTGACAGGCAGCGAACGGTCGACCATCACAATACCAAAGTTGGAGACAGCCACGGCGTCGCCACGTCGATCTATCATCAAGCCGTCGTCAACACCAGGAAAAGAACAAAAGAAAGAAGACAAGGAACCTGCATCAAAAACGAAGGATGGCGGCAGCGATGCAACCTCGAGCAAGAAGGCACGCACCACCTTTTCCTTGATCGATCTCTTCTCCGGAGGAGTCAGAGGTGCACAACGTCCCACCATAAAGGAGTTGAAACCCGAGCGGCGCAACCCCAACGCGCCCGCTGGTGTGCCGATCCTGTCCCGATGGAAGGTCAACAGCGATGGCACGATCACTGGCGTCGTGAGTGGATCCCCACACATGGAGGACGGTGATTTGGTGACGACGAGTCCCATCGCCCGTGGTCGCAAGACGAAGAACTCCACAGTGACGACCAAGAGTGGGTCGCAGTATTTCCTGGACTGATTGGCTGATTGAATGGATACATGAATGATTGCATTAATTAGACTCAACTTAGGGCACCCACCATTGCCAAACCATCAACTCGACGAGTTAGGAGTTGTCAGCATGGGCAACACCTCCCAAGCCTCATCACGATGTGAACTTCGATGGGCCGTGGCGAGGAGAAGTAGTGCAAGAGTGCGTCGTCATCTCTGTTGCGTGGTTTGCTGTCGCATGTATTCGAAGAGCATGACGCTTCCGCACACAGCAGCATTCAAGCTCTCGATTCCAGGCTTCATGGGAACGTGCACGGCCTTGATCTCCACGGGCATGTCACCATCTCCGGCTGCGTCCGAACCGCCACTTGCTGCTAGTGCTGACCGAATCTCTTCACATAGGCCCGTGCCCTCGCTGCCAATAATCAAGCCAATAGGACCGCAACCCCAATCGAGATCGAAATACGGTTTGCTTCCTTGACTGCCATCGTCAGCCGTCATCATTGTCGCACCATAGACAGCATCAACATTCAGATCCTCCAAGGTCGCCAAGGTGCTTTCCCACCCGTCCGTCTCAATGATCGGAACCTGAAACGCGGCGCCCATCGAGCTGCGAAGTGCTTTGGGATTCCAAACATCGCACGCTCCCGGCATCAGAATGACGCCAGCAACCCCGACTGCGAACGATGATCGCAGCAAGGTACCGACATTGCCTGGGTCCCCCACGCCATCGAGGATGAGGTACAATGGATTCCCGCCGGATGACGCTGCCGCTTCTGCGCGAGAGTCATGTATCTCCAACACAGGAATATCGACGACGGCGAGAATGCCTTGCGGGGTCATGGTATCGCTGCACGCCTTCAGAACTTCCGGAGTGCCAACTTGCAAATGAATGTCCGCTCCATCGGCGTCCAATGCACCGTGCAATCGATCAGCATAGACATCGTATTCCTGCGTCGATACCAGAACGGAACGGATGAGGTGGGATGTTCTGGAACTTTCCAGTAAGTCAAACACCATCCTCGGTCCTTCCACAATCGTCTGACCTTGCTCCAAACGCTTTTTCCGTTTCTTGAGCAGTGCTTGAATTCGTTTCACGGTGTTCGACTTTGTGGATGACACAACATCATCGCCGTACCATCCGTCGGAAGCTGTGCTGGATGGAGGTATGCGTTTGCTCGGGCGGCTGCTGAACAACCTTGTCGTCACGTGCGAGCTGCATTGATGACCGACAGTTCTGTGCCTGATGCCACAGTGACGGTAACAGTGCATACAGCGAGTAGTGGGAATGCTCATGTGATCATTCGTTGGCATCGGCCTCACGTGTGACCACTGTCGCTGTGGCTGACAAAGTTTCGAACCTCGCTTCATCAGCGGCACGAAAGCAATCTGTCTCTGCATCATCGTCGTCGTCGTCGCCGCCGCTGTGGAGAACATCCCTGTGGTACCTCCAGAGATCCTGACGCCTCCAGATGCACCTTGGCAACCACCCACAGAAGCGATCACCAGCAGAGATGCCAACAGCAGCAAAGGTGGCAAATGTGGCAACTGTGGGCGCTTTGTATTCAGGGTTGCTGATTTCTGGACGATTCGCAGATACAACATTTGGAGCATGGAGGGTCTTTCAATACGATCTAGTGCGCTCCGGACAGCAGCGAGCAGATTGATTCGAGCTCCGACAACGTGTGGGCACTCTTCTTGAGCATAATATTTGTACTATGGCACACTTCTGGATGGATGGATGAATGGATGGATGGATGGATGGATGGATGGACACCTCCAGACAAGTATTGTCGGAAGTGAGCTGGGTTGTTGGCTGGTTCGTGGAGGTATTGGTAGAGCGTTGTGTCTGTGGCAAGGATTGATGGGTGATGAGATGCCATCTCGTGGTGTGTCCTCCCATGTCATTTGTGTGATGTTCGTGATGCGCGTGACGCGTGCGATGCGAGTGATGGTATCCTTTTCCGACAAACCCAAAACCAAACACACGCACAGGAACGAATGGCTGTGTCATGAATGATAGTAGGTCGAAGTGATCGGATTTTGTCAAACCCTTGTGGTCGGTCTGATCAAGAGCCGAAGGAGGTTCGGGTTTGTGGGTCGTCCAAGTCTATCCGTGGGATGTGTTCGAAACTAATCCGTTGGGCCTTCAGGACCTTCTCAAAACAACAGTCCATAAGTAAGGATGCAAGAACTTCGACACAGTGGTACCCACACCAATGGACAAGTGGACTTGTTTGGTGGTCGTCATGGTTCCCAACGCAAGTCGAGCACAACGTTCGCGTGGATACGTCGTAGTCTCGCGCTTCATCAGCAGTCACCCTCCCGCCAAAGGCACCACATCCCACAAGATCTTGGCGCGAAACGGAGCATCGTTGACACTGACGCTGGTGAGAGCTGCGAGCACACAGTGGCATGTTGGCAGAATTGCACATTATACCATACGACAGAAGCAGTGCAAGAGCATGTTGAAACAACGATGAAGAAAGCAACCGAAGGAAAGAAATGAGGAGCAGCACCACGTTTACAACGCGTTCGCAGACATTTCATCTCCTCATTCTTGCTCATCCCAACTCGCTGTGCTCATAGTTTTGGCAGAGCGAGTTTTGTGTCCCATCCGCAACATCCCACCCACGTCATTCCCAACAAGAAACCCAGGACAAGAACAACAACAGCGGTGACAATCGTTGAGCAAGATCGATGCAGATCACCCCAACCAAACTTCGGAAAGAAGCCTCGATAGCAACACTCCAAAAGGTGACGATCACGACCAACACCAACACCAACACCAACGCACAGCAAAGTGAAGCGGAGTGAATTGGAAGTCAACACAACTCGGCAGATTCTGCACTCTCGGTAAGTTGCAAGGGGGTTGATCCTGCGATGTCTCGCTGAGGATGCGAAGAGCAGTGATGTCGAGGTGAAGCAGTGCGCAACAGCAACTGCTTCACACCAGCAGCGGTTGCGGTGGCAACGATGGCTCCATGCGCCCACACTCTCGTCATCTTCCATGATGTGTTGGAGGTGCTGTTGTTGGTGTTGGTTGACTCCGTCGTCGTGGACGGATAAATCCGCAGACGGTCGCCGTTCTGTCGCGTCGCTCAGCGATGAAAACGCTGGGACGTCATCCAAGACTTGTTTTCTTGGCGCCTCTGTCGCCGTTGGTTGCGTGGCTTCGCTTTCCTTGGCCGAGAGTGACACAGATTTTTGTCTTGTCACTTCAGTTCTCGTGTTGGGGTGTCGCGTTTGGCTTCCAGAGAAACCAAGAAAAAACGACCACACCAAGAAGAAGAGCAACGACAAGCGCAACAAGCGGAGGAGCAGAAACCAACAGGGGCCCCCTGTTGCGTGACGCGACGATGGTACAAACCAAACGACCACCTCAACAGAGATCCTCGTGACCGTTGCCGCGACGCTCCCTTGCTGCGTCTCCCACGCTGCTCATTCCAAAACCTCACAATCAGACCGTTGCCTCGTGAATCCAACTCGTACTCGCTCATGAGCCGTCCATCTCACACTTCCTTCATGCCGCAGTTGCGCAAACACAACCATCGACATTGCCACGATCGGTGCCATTCCTGATCGTAGATTGCTGAGTAACACAAGCTCAGACGCAAGGACAAGCAGGAAAGAAGGACTCGCCAGCATAGCATTCCGTCACTGCCACAACAACGGAAGCATCACCAATCTCACCTTGCTTCCCTTCGCTGATCGATCGATCGAAAAGACCCAAGCATCCCAGCACACACACACCGGCAACATCGCACATCCATCACCCAAGGAATCCAACGAAAGGAATCCAACGATGGACAACGCCAATAGTCATAAGCACGACATGAAGGGCGTCCACAGCAATGGCGCTGGCGACACCGGTCGCAATCAAGGCAATCAAGGCAACCAACCGACCAATCGCCAGCAGCAGCAACAACAATCAAACGGCGCATCTCGCAATCGAGCCGACGAGGAGCTGTCCCGCCTCGATGGCCGCATCGCCAACCAGCGCCGTCGCTACAATGGCGCCGCGGAAACCGACGACGAGGCGAAGCGACGCGCAGCCAGACCAGTCCAAGTGCCATCGTCCAAACGCCCCCCTGCAACAACCGGCATCGGTCAAGCCGGTTTGCGGTCGGGCCAGGCCCCCGTCGGTGTTGCCGCAACCACCGCTTACCCCAAGCGTCCCCCGCCAGCTGCGTCTGCGACTGGGCGTTCCAGCATGGCGATGGCGGAATCCGACATCCTCGCCAAGGCCCAAGCTCGCAACTTCGGCCCCCGGAAGCCACGACCGGGCGCCTACTCTCGCCCGTCGGACCACCGAGGACTCGAAGACCTGGAGGCTGACATCACCGCAAAGTCGCGCTCCCAGAACAGCAGCTCGCCAAACGCCGCAACGACGCAGCCCGGAATGGACCTCGCAGCAAAGGCCCAGTCATACGCGGCGTCCATCCCTGGGGCAGTCGCACACGCGGCCAGCGCTCCCAATGTGGGAGTGCACCCCGTCCGGAGGCAGCTGCTTGATCTGGAGAATGCCATGGCCCACAAGATCAACCGTGGTGGTGCTCCGTCCACGTTGCCACCATCCCGCGCGCAGCTCAACCAGCTGGAGCAGGACCTGATGGCCAAGGAGACAGCAATGCTCGGCACCAACCGAGCGGTGCGGCGTTCCGACGCCAGCACGGCCCCCAGCATGGGAGCTGGTTCCGCGAAGCTCTCCGCCGAAGAGCTCCGACGCCACCAGCTCCTGGCGCAGACCCAGGCACGCGCCCGTGCGCAGTCGCAGATCCCCAAGAATGCGCACGCAGCAAGCTTGGCTGCTGCGACCATGCCCTCGAACGCCACCAGCGACAAGCTCGCGGCGCAGGGAATCCAGCCAGAAGATGTCATCGCAGCTGTTCAGGAAAAGCTTGCTGCTGGCAACGGCGACGGTGGGCTGAGCGCGGTGGAAGCGACCCACAAGGGCGACGGCTTCAACGGAACAAACGCAGCTGCCAACGGGGGCGGTGATCCCGAGAGTGGCAACAACCTGGCGGTCGCCGTCGCAGTCAACGACGATGCATCAGATGAATTCATCCCGGCCGCTGTGGAATACGACCCGGATGCCAAGCCACCGATCTACAAGACCCCCGGCTTTCGTCGCTACGTCGCTATCTTCGCTGTCCTGCTCATCGGAGGCATCGTTGGAATCGTCCTTGGTGTTGACTGGTCCAACTCCAGCAAGGCCATCGAAGACCCCCCAACCCAAGCACCGACGACCTACCGAGAATCCTTGGGGATCCAAGAGCAGCTGGAGCGCCTCGTGGGCAGCGAGCAGCTCAATGACGTGGACAGCGCGTACCACAAGGCCATGCAATGGATCATCAACGAAGATCCTCTGCAGCTGACTCCCAGCGATCGCAACCTGCAGCAACGATACATCTTGGCGCTTTTCTACCTCTTGACCAGCGAACGAGGCGAATGGAGATCGTGCAATCCACCGAAGGAGGGCGAGAGCAACCTCTGCAGCTGGCTCACGCTCCAGTTCGATGGGTCTGAGCTCGCGCTTCCACAGCATCGTTGGCTCTCAGGCGAGCCTGAGTGCAAATGGGCTGGCATCGCTTGCAACGAACTCGACAACGTCTCGGAGATCTCGATCGGTAAGTCTGTCGTGAATGCATCTTTGATGATGCCGCTACCATCGCCGCATGAGTCGGCACTGCATGCAACATGAACAGACTGATGCCGTCCATCCCAGGAGGCATCTTGCCAGCCATCTCGTTGTCGTCGTGATGGCCTGCTTTTCCTGTTGCGCTTTTACATTGCGTGCATCCTATACACAGTTGTGCGTGCTCGTTTGCACAATCGGCCCTCGCTTACCTATTCCACTCTACCCTCCTCCGTTCTGCTGTGCCTGTATTCCATGACACAACTAATCCATTGGCCATTCCGCAGTCAAGCAAGGCATCTCCGGGAAGGTTCCCACTGAGCTCACGAAGCTCCCTTCCTTGCTGAGTATTCGACTTGCCATTAACAATCTCACAGGCAGTTTGCCGAAGGAGTTCGGTGAAATGAAGACGTTGTTCCGGTTGGATCTGAATACGAACCAACTCTCTGGAACTGTCCCCGAAAGCATCTGGACAATGCCTTCTCTCGATCGCCTCACGTTGGGGGAAAACAATTTCAACGGAACACTCCCAACGACCATCTCGCAACTTAGCGCCTTGAAGAGTCTGTTCCTTTGGAAGAACCGTTTCAGCGGTCGGATCCCGACTGAAATGGGGCTGATGACAAACTTGCGTAAGTACTTCTACTCGTATTGGTATGGAGACATGCAAGATCGTGTTCAGCTCCTCTTCGAGCACTCGATGCCAGCATACTTCTATGCTGCTCCATTCATTGCATCGAATCGAATCACTGTGTGTTGCATCGCATCGCGTCGCTGTTAAATTTCAAATCGCATCTACATCCTGCCTCTTGCGACAACTCATATGCTCTCCTCCTCCTTCTCTCTCTCCTTTTACTCACTTGTACAAACACATTATCTTCCATCACTTTGCTGCGACATCTATCGGCGATCATGACCCTTTGCGCAATTGCGTGAATCTTTGATTGTGCGATGGTTATGTGGACCTGCTTTTCCGTCTGTGCACGACTTCAACGTTGCTCTTCATTGCCCGCGTCGTGATGCTACCCGTCATCTGCCAACCACACCTCAAACGTCGACCATACGTGTCGATACATGGACGGGTCTCGCCGACGCTCTTTCGATGATGCATGGCCACCACAGAGTTTCTATATTTGCAGAAGAATCGATTCGTGGGGGAGATCCCTGTGGAGCTCGCTGACTCGGGCGTCTCCAGTGTCTTGCTCGCCAAGAACAGCCTTGTGGGTAAGATTCCAGCAGAGTTAGCGAAGTCACCCAACATCCGCACCATGGACGTGTCCGACAACCAGATCACTGGAACCTTTCCAGAGGAATTCTACGACAACCCGAAGCTCATTGTGTTCCATGCCAAAGACTGCCAACTCTCCGGCACCATCAGCACGCGCATCGGCGAAATCACGTACCTTCGCGAGCTCCATCTCAGAGACAACAACCTGAACGGAACCATCCCAACTGAGTTTGGTAACCTGGCCAAGCTCGAAGAGTTGTGGCTGGAAGGCAATGATTTCACCGAGTCTATCCCAGACGAGTTGTGCGCCTTGCGCACCAACGTCGATTCGACGATCACATCTCCGCTCCTTTTGTACCAACTCAAGGCGGACTGCCTCCCCACGGAATCCACGGGTGACCCCCAAATTCAATGCCCGGTGGGATGTTGCACGGAGTGCTGCGATGCCGAAACAGGTGATTGCGAGCCCACCGAAGGCTAAAGGGGGGAGGGGCATCCGTTGTGACCTGCCAGTCACACCACGGTGGGGCACCCGCGCAGGATTGCTACTCACACTACTCGTGTGATGTGGGTACATTCCTCCCCATGCGAATTTGATACCATGTCAAACGTTACTTCCGCTTCACATGTCGGCGCAAGTGTTCACAGCAATGCACGCACGAACACAAACGCACGTACATGCGCACATACACATGCGCACATGCACATGTACACATGATCATGTCCAAGCAATGTGAAGGCACAGTTGCCGCAGATGGGACGCTTTGCGGCTCTGCTTCTGGACCTTGCTCGGTTTCGGGCATCGATGCAGACATTGGCCGAAACCAAGGAGCCCCACCTTCAGGACGGAGGTTGGGATTGATTTGTGACTAGGCAAAGCAAGACCTTGCGCCAAAGTACAATGGACGTGAGCGGAGCAAGATTCCATCGACGCCTCAGCTTGTGCTCGGGAGAGTGAGCAGCCTTCCAATCAGCAATCCCAGTGTCCGCCCGATTCACTTTCCAGGGGCACCAGAGAATGTCATCATAGCATCATCGGAGTTGATTCATCATTTATAGAAACGAAATTAGTGACAGCAACAGCAACGGGAATAGCAACCGTCACAGTGTTGTATCTGAGTGATTGGACGATTCCGCAGCGAGGACAGGCACGAATGCGTCGCTCCCTCCTGCCCACACCGTTGCTTTGGGTGGCTCCACTCACAACGAGAGCTGATGCACAACCAGGTGATGCACAATCAAGACACGCGTACGAGCCAGACAGAAAGAGGAAGAGAGTGATGCGGAGGAGGTATTGTGCACACGTATTATGTTGCAATATGGCCCCATTCAGGATAGAATCGTACGTTTTTGCGGATTTGACATCGTAAAACGTGATATATTTAGATAACGATACGGCGTGTTGTCAATTAGGGTTAGATATATTTAGCTAGCTTTTACGACACAAATACCTGGCTGACTTGTCTTCACCGTGGACAGAATTGATGACGTCTTTGACGGTCGATATCAGACGGCAATGGAATCCAATGGTGTGGACGGTGACGTTGTCGCAGAAACGGTGTTGCCTTGATTCCTTGCGTTGTTGGTGATTTGGTTCTGTTGTGTGCTTCCTCGTTTGTGTGTGTTGTGTCAAACAGCACAGCGTTGGTGGCAGCGTCCCTGCACGTCCATGTTCACAGCAACAGCAACACTTGCGAATACCACACAACACAGTATTATATTCTATAATGTAATGGATCACAGTGGCTTATCCTGTGGTATGCAAAATATTGTATGATATTATACTATTTAATGTTTAGCTTAGTTTGTAAATACAAAGTCCTGCGCAACCTGCATCTCTCCCCTTGCTGAGCTGATGGCACGACGCGGAAAGATACTGGTGGCGGCAGTGTTGTTTCCTTTGTTGTGTTTCAGTGCTTGTCGGTTGATTTTGACCTTTCCTGTTGTGGCAGCCATCATTGTGCAAATCGCAACGCGATTTGGGCTGGAAGAAGGCACCAAATGACCACATTTTTTCCAATTCCATGGTTCCGTTTGCATGATCTGGTGTCAGAGCACGCTTTGGTGCTTCTGATCCTGGTGGTGGGACAGACGTTGAATTTGTCATTTTGAGGGATCGAGCAGACACAAACAACACGAGAATGGGCTCTACTGTCAAACCATTCTGCTGAGAATTGGACAACCAGTGTTGGTGCAGATCAGCCAAAGAGTGTTTCGTATCTGGTTTTGCAGGGGAAGCCAAGTCAAGGGCGGACTGCTACTAGCCGCGACAGCTTTTTTGGCTGCTGTGGTCACATCGGATGATCCGTTCAACATTTTGCATCTGGTGATCTGTGGGAGGGTGTGTTGAGTGTGACAGTTTTTCTCGACTGTTGCCATCCTTGCCTTCGACATGGAATACAGTACATTCCAGCATTATCACATGGGCTGGCCCATCCATCCACCAACTTTTCCATGCACCTGTGGAAGCATTCAACTTGGCATGCGCTGCCAACGTATTGCAATGTTGGTGCTGAGCGTGGTATACTCTGGGAAAAGATCCATCCACAGACGCACCTCACATCAATTCTGCTCTCCCATACATGTACAGACCCATCACACTTCTACCAGGCCGGGTCCATGCTTTTCACAGCATCCCATGTGGGCTTGCAAAATACACAAATAGATGGTGTTGTCCATCCATCCATCCATCCAACCATCCAACCATCAGCAGGCAAGCAGGTGGCCACAAGAGACAACATGGCCATCATGATGACTGCATCCAAAGCCTCCAGCCACCAACATCCTTGGAACATGCACAGACATCAGAACAGTGGAGGTTGCTGGAGAAGAACCAAGAGGATTGAGTAGCAGCAGTAGCAGCATTATCTCATCTACTCCTGTTGTGAAGAGCACGCCAAGACATCAACCATGCACCCTTTTGTGCAGTCTGTACAAAACTGGAGAGAGTTGCTGGCTATTGTGCCATTAGTGTCAACAGAAGACAGGTTCCAGCATAAACTGTGTGCCTTTAGTGGTACAAATCCTGATATCTTTGGCTGCACCAGGATCCTCGATTACATCAGGATGAGCAGTACCAATTTGATCTGCAACAGAGGGCATGACAACTCCAGCAGCAGCAGAACGGGAACAAGAAGAGGAGGCAGGAGGCATTGTGCAAGGTTCCTTGCAGCCACACCTCCTCATCCTGCCACCATTATTACAGCAGTGGCCAGTGCCCATGCACAATATATGCTCAGGACACCAGATGTCAAAACAAGGCCTAATACTCCAGCAACTGGTGATATCATCATGATTCCAACAGCCACAAGGAAGGAGTGCCAATCGAAACGGCTTTGAACCACCTTGCAACACCAAGTCGGCCGGATTTGAGCGAACTGGGTCCCAGCCTCCACAGCCAACATGGTTGTGACCTTGTGACCACGGCAAGAGCTCACTGCCAATTGGATTCTCCCCCATGTACAACCTTTGAAATTGGTCCATGGGCAATCAGAACGTTGGCACTGTCTGCGATGCTCATTGGCATATGTCGATAGAATTTTTCACAAGGTTTCGCGGGGAACGAATGCAGACGCCTATCATTGCCAAGGAGGCAATTTTCTTGAACAGAAACTTGTGCAACGACTTTCCGTCCCAGGTGCACAATGATAAACTATCAGGGACAGTGTTATTCCGTTCCACACAGACCCCTGGTCATGCCGTCTTCCATGTGAACTGCCAGGATGCATCAGCTCACATCTTCCCTGCTGATCCCAACCTCAATGGTTGCAACATGGAAGATGAATTTGAATCCTCCCTCCTTTGCCCCATGTCCAGCACCATCTTCAAAGCACCAAGCCTAACAAGCCTATCCTCTTTGAACTTATTCTCCTTCCAGATGAAGCAGCCTCGGCTCAGCAACAACAATCAACACAGAGCGAATTCCCAAAAACGTTGTGCACCATCTCAAAGGATCCGGACAGGTGATCTGTGGTTGTGTTCACGAGTCCAGCAAGACCATCCACACACATGTGCAAGAGCATCCGAACACCTCTGTCCACCTCCAAGAGTCAGAACAGCCTGTGGAGGAGCTGTGTTATCCTGTTATTGTACACAGCGAAATCACACGAATCCGTCAAGAGAGATCAAGTCTTTCAGGAAGATGGCGATGAGCTGGTGTAACGAAGGCACTGATTGGGTAGAGTGACTTCTGAATCTATGTTATCTTCATTGAGTTGTATCTCATGTTGCTGCATTCAAGGACAGCTCTTGGTCATTCATCTTTGCAATCTTGTTCTGATGTGGAGATGACCCATGATGTGGCGATGACGTCTCCTGTGTCGACGTCACTCATCACCATTCCATGGCTCTGTCGATTCCACATTCCATTGATGAATCTTGAGGTTGCTGAAGTTGGTGTCACTTCAGGTTTAGTTGGGAAGTAGATCAAGTTAAACTTGGCATCACATGATTGCCTGGTGGTGGCCTGACCGAATCTCTGATGTTCTCTAGTGTGTCCCTTATGCCAATAAACATGTGTCTGGAGGAAAATACGTTTCAGCACATACCAGGACGGACTAATCAGAAAACGTATCAGGTGAATGAAGCATTGTGCTAATAAGCTGAAAGCAAAGATCATGAAGAATGTGGAAGAGGAAGTGGGGACAAGAAAAGTACAGGCAGTAGCCCACGAAGAAAGCACAGGCAATGCCCCCAAGGATGCCAATGAACACATGGGGCCAAGGTAGTTGGTGTAAGCACACCGAACGGAAATGAAGGCTTTCATGATTGACTGGCCATCCTACAAGCGAATACGGCGAGATTTGCAACTGCTGTTCGAGTCTATCCTTGCAGCAGTCATCGTGAATCCCTCCATCTCTATTAAACTCTGACCCCACCTCATCAGGAGAACAAAGCTCAGGCACCAGCTGTGGTGTCCATTGCGCAAGGAGTTTGCCACGGTGATAGACAGCCAAAAGAAGATGCAGTACAATCGACACGAGAGTTGAGGAAACCACATCACAACCGAGCTCATTTGCATATGTGTGGTGGCCAGATTGCTGATGCGAATCTGCGCGTTGGGCTTCGTGCCCAACCTGCATCATTGGAGAATGGAACACGTCGAATGTGCCATGACAAGGGCAATGGCAACAGTGAAATGGTATGTCATGAGCACGGTCGCGGTTCATTGCTGACGGCCTCTGCACCATCAGAATCGATTCTTTTGGCTCACCATTGTCATCAGTCAATCCGTTCAAATACTTGGCAGAAACTCGGCAATGGTCACATGCAACGAGCAATGATCATACCACGAGAGCGCTTTGGCCGCCCAGGGTATCCGTGTTGGCAGCGTTGAACGACTAGAATAGGTGAGATGTGTTGCGACGCAGGCCACAAGCATGAGGAGGAGGCAACAATGCATGGGACTAGCGATGCGCCGCATCTATATGTCTGCATGGAATGTGCCCAGGTTGCGAGAACTTGGCTGTTGGCGACTGGGCAAAGATGCTGCCTCTACACACGCACCGATGTCAGTGTTTTAGTGCATCCAGCGATCAGCATTCGGTGCAGTCATGGAAACAGTCCTGTCAGGCTCTGCATACACCAGAATACGCAGCAGCAACGTACACAAGTTGGTTGCCACGTAGTTGGAGCTTGGGCCTTGGCCATATTATGCCTTCCTACTCTGGCCATGCGCACAGATCCCAGATGGCATACACTAGACTTGAGACGTATGCCGACTTTGTGTCAGGGTGCGCCTGACGATGGAAAGAAGTGAGGAGAAGATATTGGAAGAGAAGATATTGGAAGAGGGGAGATGACTGCTCACATACCCTGTCATGTGGGGTCCATTGTTGTTGGAATACGCCGATCGCAAGATCGGTTGCCTCGTGCAGACGTTGCTTCTACAGGTCAGTCGTCCACATGCGCAAGGCGACACCGGAAGAGGGTTGATGGGAGGATTGCAAAAAGCATGCAGAAGATGGGGTGCCCTGCACCAGGTAAGTGCATCGGTGATGGCATTGTGCGTGTATGGGAACATTGCATTCGTGGCTCAGACTCTGACACCACATGGTGCGTATTGCGTTGGAGTTGTTCTTCATCTCTGTTGTATGGCATGCATCATGCTATACTGCTGTGTGTGAACCCTCAACACTTGGACCATCCAGCAACTTTCATGTCATTGAATACTACTATCGCCATCATTGTCCGCTGCAATCGAGTTGAGCATTAAGCTCATACCTTTGCCGTCGGTCACAAAGCATGGAAAGAATGAAAATCAAATGGATATTCATGCTAGGCCAGATGCCAGGGGCAACACCGATCTGATACTTGAGTGCCACCATCTTGATCTGCAAACACTGATCGATCCCAGCAGCACATGCCTGATCCTTCATCCGACAGTCCTTGGATGAATGACCCAAGAGAGACCGAAGGAATCACCAACATGTCACAACCCTCGACCAAATGGACTTGTTTTTACACCAATCATTGCACGCGACGTGGACAATGCGAATTGAAAGTGGTCCTTCGACAGATGTCAACATCACAAGTGTTGCACGCGTGGAGCGCAAACATCTCGCGCGGTCAAAGGTTTCCCAGGCAGAGTGACAAATTTTGAGTGTGCGAGATGCGTGTTGCCCCCAACGATGAATTCAGTAATGGATGCCGGTTGTGCTTTCAATGGCTTCCATGGAACGATCTCCGATCATGACAACTGGCAGTCACAACGCAGATTCTTTGGGAGCTGCTTTTGTGGTTAGATTGTTGTTGTTGTCGTCGTCGTCGTCGTCGTCGTTGTTGTTGTTGTTGTTGGAATCGTAGCTTGTGGTGTGTGGGTGCGATAGAGGTTGGCGAACTTGGAGAGATTGCACCCAACACAACAGGATCACGAGTTGGACTCTCTCCCACCAAGATCCCAACCGCTGCTGGTATTCACTGCCAAATACAAGGTCTGTCCCTCTTTCGTGAAGATAATGTACGACATCGAGAAGAAATGATTGGTCACTGAAAATTCAAACACTATCGTGGAGAACACCTCTCGCCGACACATGATCAGAAATTTGGAATCAATATTTGATGACGTCAGGCCTTTGCTCTCGTCCAAAACGTGAAATACGTTGAGAACAAGAAAATCATGCGTCTCCGGAAACGGGAAAATACACAAAACTGAGTTCAATTCGGAAGAATCAAGTGATTGACACTGAAACAAGAAGCCAAGAGCAAAGCAGATGAACAACGGCCAGAAGCCAACGATGGCCATGAACAGCAGCAGAACAGAGAACAAAGCAGTGTGGAAGTCAAGCTGGGCATCAAGATCTGGATTACCCACCAACCCACAACTCTGGATTGCGATGCCTGATCGGCAGCCCAGACGAAGCATCGGCCTCAGCAAGCCTGCTGCCACTGCGCAATCCTCATCATTTCTTCACACCCAACCGCCTCACCCATACGAAATGCGAGAGCGCCGATGATGGACACGACTGGACAGCGAGCCGAAGCACGACTGGCGATTCCGAACCCCATGTGCCTCTCAACGTCCGCATGCTCAACGTGTCTAGTCGTAGACTAATGCGAAGAATATAAACTTTTTAACTACAAGGCCCAGGATCTTGTAACTTCACTCATATACTCTGTGCAACATAATAGGATGATCTAAGCGCTTATCTTAAAAATCCGCAAAAACGTACGTTTCTATCCTGAATGGGGTCATATGTTCTTCTTCTTCGCATGGAATCCCCTCACATGCTGTACTCGATGTATGGCGCAGAGAACCCCATGGCATGGGAGGAGGAATGGCTTTGTAGCCCTGCATCCAGTTCAGGGACAGCCGCATCCCCCATGGAAGGCCACCAGGGTCTTGCAGAACCTCAGAAAGGCAAAGGGGGGATGATACCGGACCACCGTTCGGAAATGAATGGCGCGAACATCCTTCAGACTTACTCTTCGTCATGTTCGCACCCGAAGAGGCACAAGCACGGTTATGGTACCATCCCTCCTTGCCTTGATCGTACCTGTGAGTACCTGCACAACGAGACAAAGGTAAGGCAGAATGGTGGCTCCTTCCCCTCCTATTGCTGGGTGGGACAGAGGATCTTTTGGTGGATGACAGAATCTCGCCACGATCCACCAAGACCCAACATTTAGCTTGGTTTTGTCACTGGTTGTGTCTCGCCAGGCAGAAACGTTAGAAGAGCGTTATCAGTCGACATGAATAGCGCAGAATGTCCCAGAACAGACACGCGAAATCGACAGCAATACCGTAGATTAGTCACGATCCAACCTGCGTCCTCGTTGAAGCAAGAATGGTGGGTGGCAAAATCATCCGTGCGCTGTTGTGCTCCACATCAACAACACACGCAAGTTCACTGCAACGAAAGCCGCTCCATCCTCCGCCATGGCAAAGCGGTCGTCCTGTGTAATGGAATGCGAAGCACCCTGCCTGAGCACGGAGACACATCCACCACACCAGCACACAGACACAGCCGAGGAGGCAAGGGCAGACCCGCACAGGCCTCTCTCTCTCTCTCTCCAAACGTATTCGCATGTTGATCTGTATGGTATTATACATGTGGATACGAGCAGACAGCGAGTCAAAAGCAGATAGGAGCAACTGGTCGGAGACGACAAGCATCGCACATTTTGTTTCTGCGACGAAAACCTGAGACGACAAACGAACGACGCAAACCAAAGAACCAAGCCAAAGCCAAGGCAAACGAAGGAAAAGAGGACTCAAGCGCAGAGGAAGCCCAAGATTCGTGGTAAGGATTTCATGAAGCTTTGGTGCCGGTGTTATCGCCGGCGTTGGCGTTGGCCATGGGGAACGACAAGAGTCGGGCATCTCGTCTGTTTGCGTGTTTGATTGGAGTGCCTGTTAGCGCTTGTGATTGTGAGTGTGAGTGTGGCTGGGCGCTCTTCTCTGCTTGCTTGGTCAAGAAAGTGGAAGTGGCTGAGAGACAGAGAACGAGAAAGAGAGGCGTTGTCAAGATGGAGGCCTCCACAGATACCACCAAGGCAAGAGAGAGAGACCGCCTGCCGCTGCGTGGATTCATCGCGGAACCACGAGAGGGGGCTGATGTGTGCCGGATCGTACAAAGAGCCAAGGAACAATAAGAATGACAGCGATACCAACAGTGACATCACCATCACCAACGACGACGGCAGCGATCGCCGAAGAGATGGCGGAACGAAGGGCCGATCACAGAACGAGGACATCATCCTCGCAGAACGATGGTCGTGTCGGCTGTCCCAGTTTTGGCTGCTGTCGGCCTTGTTGATGTCTCGATTTTTCCTTCCAAGTCGGAGTCGACAAGGGGAAATCGAGATGATTTCTTCGAATCGTGAAAAATATTGTACCAATTTCTGAGGGGCTTGCCCACACAAGCGCTGTGGGAAGCACCCCACGATAGCACACCAACGGAAAATTATCACCACATCACCACTCCCGCTTTTTTTGAAAGCAGGTCGGGCTCTCCATCACCAGTCGGAGTTGACAACAACAGCGTCCAACAAAGACAACACGATGTTTCCATGCTCCGTGATGTGCACACAAATTCCATCAAAAAAACTTCACATGCCCAAACCATTTTTCGGCAAACCTGTTCTCACCTTTTGACGACAACTCTCTCACCATCTTGTGCCATCGCAACAACTTCCGCTGCTGACCATTGCGCATTCATACGCACATACTCAACACGCAACACACACACACATCGACATACGCTCTCATCATATGTCGGCATCCATTTCTTTCGCCATCCCTCCTCTGTCAGCCTCTCCTTTCTCACGCTCCGATCCATCCACCCCCCTAGACAGCCACACTCAAGTCGAATAAGCATACCGTACCACACCATACTTGTACAAGCGCCTGTCAAGCCATCCATTTGACACATCATCTCATCTTTTCGTCTACTATATTCTCTCGCGCAATCAGATCACCTTCTGGAGCCGCTCGCGACAAAGAGGAAACAGCATCACCAGCGAGCCCCTCGACGCGAACCCATTGAGGCCGCAACAGACCAACGCAAAGCAAAGACAGCATCGTCGACACATTTTCTCCGTAACCAAAAGACACGATTTCGAAACGCAACATCCCTGTGCTGGAACCACGGAAGAAATTGGCTTTGTCTCTTCCATCCGAAATTCAAAACTGATTTGCGATTTCTCAAACAGTCTCTTCGGTGCACTCCAAGCGACCATTTCCTTCAACAACATCGCAACGCAGCACATCACATCACACAGAGCGCACTTCCTTGTGCCATCTTCGACTGCGTCCTTTCGTTGCCTCACCTTGCCTCACTTCGAATCCATCGGCAGATTCTCACAAACTGAGAACCCTCATAAAAACGAACAGCATCTCCTCAAGTTCGAGATCACAGCAACATCAACAGGCAGCGATACACGCCACGGCGCAGCACAGCACAGTATCACACATCAAGAAGAGAAGTATTGAGATCACAGATGATGAACAAGTTCGCCAGCATCATGACCAATTCTGCATCCTTCGATCCCAGAAATGTGTCAGACGAACGGATTGACCCAGCAGCCGCTCCCATGACCCTGAATGCATCCAGCAGCGGCGGCAGCGACGGCCGTGTTGGCGGCGACAACAGCGACATCGAGACGTCGCAGAGCATCGAGATCGTCAAGCAGCATGGCCAAGATAGTTTGGCTGTCCTGGTGGAACCATCATTCGATGCCGACGATCAGTTCAAAGACAGACGGGGTTTCAAGTCGCATCACTCGATGAAGCAGAGCAGAGCAGAATACAACGACGATGACGTCGGTCGCAGCAGCCTCACCAGAGGCACCACGCTGCTCGATCGCCAGGCCCGCAGTCCGCTGTTGGATGGTGAAGTGGACCGAAATTTGGAAACAGAAGCCAGAGTGTCGCCAGCCAAGGAGGATCGAATTGCCGCTGCTGCTTCTTCTGCCACTGCTCCAGCAAAGCATCGCAGGGCTCGCCATCGACGGGACTTGTCGGAACACTTTGAGGATGCTGCAAAGATCTCTGAAGACGCCAGCCCAGGACCAAAGTTTGGTGTGTTCCAGCAATACGGCGGACGCGGCGAGCCTCGAGTCTTTGACGCAGGCGACGATGCGAGCGTCATGAAAGAGGATACGACCCAAACCAAGCACCGTCGCGTATTTTCAAACGACTCCCTGAATCCGCCCATGGCGCACCGGCGCATTAATTCCATTGGCGAGAGTGCCGCCATCAAACGCAGCACGTACGGCGGCGGCCGCAAGAGACATCAGCGCGTGGGCAGCGGACTAGATGTTCTCAGTGCCGCGGTCGCCGCATCAGCGCACGGGGACATCGCGACTCTCTCTGCCCCAGGCAACGACAGCAAGAAAGATGCCGCCAGGCGTGAGCATGGCGCACATGGCGACTATTACAGCCGCCTGCCCAGCGACACGCGAGCACCAGTACCGCCAGCGGCCTCATCCCACGGATATCCAGCCAGCGCAGGCTCGGCCCCATCTCGACATGACAGGTTCCTGCAGTATCCCCATTCTTTCGGAACCCCCACCCATTCTGCTTACGCTCCACCGCCAACCGCGCAGCCACCAGCAGCTTCGAATTACTACGATGCTCAAGCGGGGCACCATCACCCGTACTATCAACACCCGTTGCATGGCGCGTCACACGCTCCCGCAAACCAATACCATCCCCAGTACCATTACCAACCTCCATCGCACTCGCAGCCACAACCACGCGGCCGTCACCTACCCACGCATCCACATGGGCATGGCCACAGCCATCAAGCAGCCTACCCGTACCCTGGAGGCATGTCCTATCCATCTCAGCATTCGGGTAGACGCAGCAGCGACACCGAACGTCCCCGCTCATCATCGACCGTGAATCCGGAGCACCCTCCACCAGTGACCGCAAGCGGTGAACATATGCCGTACGCAGATGGACAGGGAAGATCTCACCAGCCTCCGCTTTCGGGATACGCAGCGGCAGCAGCCCCAACCCACTCTCACTTTACGGCGCTCTCGGGAGAAGCTGAAGGCCCCGCCGCGTCGTCTGGCGCTGAGAACAGAGGAGGCGCTCATCATCGCAATCTTTCTTCTTTCTCCAGCCTTGGGCCATTGCCCAACATCTTCCAGATCCCAGAAGCTGGCGAGCAGCAAGCGCAGCAATCTTCCAAGAAGAGTCATCACCGGATCACATCGTCGACCGTCTCGTTCTTGAAAGGATTTGACATCGGCTTCGATGAGGACGTCGTCTTCCTGAAGGGATCCACCCCTCCAGCAGCAGAAGGAGCCGCTGCCACGGCAACCCAATCAGACCAACTCACCAACGCAGGCTTCCCAACGACGTACGAATCAGAACAGACATCGACTTTGCCATCCCCACCACCGAGATCGACGGCTCACAACTTCTCGGCTCCAACCGAAAGTAATCCAGTCGCTCCGACCACCAAGCTCGCGCAAGGAGGCACCAGCAAGCGTGTTCGTCGCAAGTGCACCAAGGAGGGATGTACCAACCGAGTTGTACAAGGTGGCCTTTGCATCTCGCATGGCGCAAAGCGTAAGACGTGCAAGCACCCGGGATGTGCCAAGCACGTCAAGAAGGCTGGATACTGCAGCACACATGGTCCTCCACGCAAGCAATGCGAGGCGAAGGGATGCACGAAGGTGGCCGTGCAGGGTGGCAGATGCATTGCCCATGGCGCCAAGAAGAAGTTGTGCTGCATGGAGTACTGCACCAAGCAAGCCATACTGACTGGGATGTGCAAGAAGCATCATGACCAGGTCGCTGCGGGACTGATCAGCCATCCTGAAAGCACTGCTTCTCGCCTCCCGCCTCCATCGACAGTCGGGCTTGACTCGTGCCACCCAGTGGCAGCCAGCGCAGGCAAGCCTGATCAAGACTCAGCGCAGATGTCAGCACACGTGGACAAGAAGGGGCACAAGAGAGGAATCTCCATCTTCCAGGAGATCTCGACCGATACTGTCCGCGATTTGTTGCATCCAGAAATTGGGACCCAAGACGCCCAACGCTCGTGGCTTTAGCTCGCATTCGACTGTGAAGCAGGTGCTAAGCGCCGCAAGATCGAAGACGAATGGGGCAACTAGAATGAACGAATGTGCTGGCAAATTATTGACGGGATCCGTGGGAAGGCTCCTGATTGCCGCCCCCACTGTTTTAGGTTGGACCCGTCACGTCGCAAGCCATGGGATCCGTGGGAGGTTTCAGAGTGCGTGTGAGCGAACGGAATAGATCACACGATACTCGCATGGTACACAACCTCCTGTGCTGCGAACTGCACATACGAGTCCTGTATCGAGACTGTTGATTAAATCAATTCATCATGTGAAGCACAGAAAGCCAGTACTGTCCAATGCCCTACATTATTTATACCATACTCGTGGAGTACAACAAACCAGCCCGTTAGCACAAGAATTAGATCATGTCACACTTGCCTCATTACGAGTTCGTATCGTGGAAGCATTACGCATCTGCCATGGATCGTACCCGAACGAGTTACCAGCGTCATTCGCCACGAGTACATAATGAACGTATGCCTGCACGAGCAAGCAGCAGCCTGGTTTCGGAATGTCGTCATCCGGAATGAGGGCAGCTTTTCACTTCGTCGGCGCCATGAACAATGCAACGTGTCGCAACAAGCTAACTTGATCCCTACGAAGAGAAGGAATAGAGGATGGAGGCTTGCACCGCGCTATCGTTTTTGTTTACCTTTAACCCCCTTCCTGCTGCTGCGTCCTTATTGTTGCGATTTGCCTCGATGCCGCCCCTCTTCGATCGCGACTGACTCCGCTCCAATACTATTATCCGTTGGTTTGCACGGCGATACCAGCACAGTGCACAAATGCAGGGAGCTCGTGTGCTGCATCGCTTCGTTTTGAAACTCATAAGGTTCATCTCCGATGGCGCTCCCACTGCCCGTCATCATTTTGGATGGGATCGACCAACTCTGGCGAACTGTCAGAATCGTGTTTGCTCGTCCTATTCGTCTGAGAAGCACTGGTCGGTATACCGGGATGGTCGGGTGGCATTTCACTGTTGGATGTGGACGCATCGAAATAGATGGTGGTGGTGGTGGTGGTGGTTTGCCGTCCATGCGGAGTTGATGTAGGAGCAACAGTAATTGGCGTGGCATTTAGAAGGACAGACGACGGCGGATGAGCTGCAGGGTTTGCGGCTGGATGTGATTCATCAAGGTTGGTGTCTTGGTCGTTGCAAGCTACGCCCGTTCTGTGATTCGCTGTTGGCATTGACAACAAGTTCGCAGCGGTACTTACTGTCAATGGAGTACCATCCTGATCCGCATCTCTCAAAGCAACCCCATCAGCAGCTGCCGTCGCCTTGCTTACTGTCCCATCAGCTTGCCCGGAATCTTGCGCCTTCGATGGTCCTGCATCATTTGGTGCACTGACATCGACATTACTATCGACATCGACGCCGATGCCATTTGCCTCCACCGCATCTGGCTGTATCACTCGCCGCGTAGTTGGGTCCCCTTGCGCAAGCGCGGATGCGGGAGCACCATTTTGGAGGCATTCGCCGCGTCCAGGGATCGACTCCGCACCTTCTTTGGCTGCGGGCGTTTGGTTGCTCTCCATAACGGCTGCTTGTGCTCCCATATTCGACTGCGACTGCGACTGCTGTCCGCCAGGCATCTCGGCGTCCATCTTATCCCCCTGAGGTTGCGGAAGCGCAATTCCCCCCGTTTCCGTCGCTGCTTCTGCTGCTGCTTCTGGCTGTGCTGCTTCTGGGACAGTCGTGAGTGCCGCATTCAAATCGTTGTTCTGATTTTGCGCATCAGGTGCCTGGGCGGCGTTATAAAGAGCCGCGGCATAATTCTGAGACAGCAGCTGCAACTCGTTCTTGTTGCCGATGAACTGTCTGGGAAGTCGACGCTGGTGGTGTGATCTGCCGGTTGCGCTTGCGGATGATTGGTTGGATGCGCTCATCGCGTCAGCGGTGGAGGTGTCTCCTGCCACTGGAGACTTGCGGCGCTTCTTGCGCTGCGTGGCTCGCACCAATGCCGCCGACGTCTCATAATCCTGAAAGAGCAGGTGCACTTGCGGGTAGTGATCCTTATCCGCAAGGCCGAATGGAGCTGATGATCCCAGATGGAGGCTCGATTTTGCCTTCGAAGATGATAATTTGTCTCCACGCAGCGATCGTTTTGCAGTCACCAGCGCAGACTCTTTGATCCGTCGGCCTGGACTGTGCCTGGAGCGCCTTCTCTTGCGACTGCTCGGCTGCTCGGCTTCGTGGTGGAACTGGTTCAGCGTCCCCACTCCGTACACTGGCGCCGTGGCGGCCAACGTCGGTGGCACAGCTGCTACTACCGGAAGTTGCTGTGGTACTTGCACCGGCGCTGGCGGTGGCAGCGGTTGTGAAGCTGATGCTGCCGCTGCCGCTGCCAACGTCTCTTCCAAAGGCTTCACTGCTGCTGCTCGCAGTTGTTGCTGTTCCTGCTGTTCGTGTTGATGTTGTTGCGACTGCTGATGCTGATTCTCGGTGTGAGCTTGTGGCATCTGCAACATCTGCAACATCTGCTGCTGCTGCTGTTGTGTTATTGAAGAACGTTGACCTTCGCCACCTCTATTCCCATTCGCCGTAGTATTCGCATTTGGGTTGAAACCAGTGCTGTCGGCATCTAGATTCGATGCAGCCACAGGCACCCTCCTCGTCATTGTGATCCATTCCGGTAACCTCTGTCCCCCAGCAGCCTGCGGTGCGGCTATCGTCGGTTCCGTGTATTGAGCAGGCTGCTGTTGTTGCACCTTGTCTCCCCTTCGCTGTTCGGCATTCCCTTTCGACGTGGCTCTGGCTGAAGCAGCAGCAGCAGGAGTTGGAGCTCGTGGACGATTCCTTGCCCGCTCAGAGAGGTTCGATTCGTACTCCGTGCCTGAGATGACCTGAAACCTCATCCATGGCTCCCGATCCCGTCTGCCGATGGCAATGATGTCGTTGACCTGCAGAGGCTCATTTTTCCGAGGCGGTGTGACTGTGGCGAGATGAGGGTTCTTCCCCACGGTGTAGAGCACCCCGTTGGAATCGATCTGGACCATGACCTTGCTGAGCGATCGGATGTTCTGTGCCACGGGGCGGCAATGCAGACGGCAGTAGTCACCGCAATCGCACGACTTCCACCACCAGTTGGCAAGGTTGGTCCTGCCCAGCACGATCGGGATCGGCTTTGCCTCGAGCTTCTGCAGCTTCTTGCCAGTCGGGTGCAGTGGGATCAACGCGAGGTGTGCTGGAGCATTGGTATTCTGCCCTTGGCTGTTGTCATCGGGCGCATCCACCGCGTTGTCGATCGCTCCATTGTCGTTGTTGGTGTTGTCATTGCTCGCGGCCTGATCCTGTGGAAGAACTTGGTTGCCCTGTGCCCCAGTACCCACCTGATCTGCTTGCTGTTGCTGTGGTTGTAGTTGTTGCTGCTGCTGTCCGCTCGCAGTGTTGTG
Organism: Craspedostauros australis; assembly: GCA_026770025.1. NCBI lineage: Eukaryota > Bacillariophyta > Bacillariophyceae > Mastogloiales > Achnanthaceae > Craspedostauros > Craspedostauros australis. The sequence goes on along the minus strand of JAMXDE010000010.1, from coordinate 988,398 downwards.
CTGCGCATCTGCCTCTGCCCGATCTATGGCGTCCATGGCCTTGAATGGCGCTGTCCCAAAGCTGCGGCTGTGAGTGAGTGAGTGTGCTTCGATCGTCGCTGTCTGGGTCATCAATGTGCTCTCTCCGTATCTGTATCTGTACTTGTATCTGTATCTGTCTTCGTGCGACTGACTGAGGAAGCAACGACAATTCTACCTGTTGGTTTGTGCTTGTGTTTGAGGTTGTGCTTGTGTTTGAATGCTTGTACTGTTTGTGTGTGATGCTCATGAAGGAACTGGTTAATGTGCACTAGTACGACTATTGCTCCTGCTGTCGCTGTTATCACTGCTGTCACTGGTGTCACTGTTGTTTGTGGAGCTGCTGGTCTTCTTGTTAGTGTTCCTCTTGCTGTTGTCGTCCTTGTCGTCGTTGTCACCCCTTAGCCGCTCGGTGCTCGTCTTGTCCCTTGGTCGTACTGAATGAACTCGGATTATGATTCAAGCTGTCTGTGATGGAGTACGAACTATTGTTGAGAACGACAGCCGATGGGACTGATGCCCGATCTCAAGCTGCTGTTGCAGTTACAGTTCTTGTCAGTGTCGCAGTGCGAGGTTTTGTCGTCAACATCGGAAGCAGAGCATGGCCCGATTTCTTTGGAGTCTGGTGGCTGATGTTTCTGTTCTTTCGTCATCCGTCGCGACAGCTGTTTGGGACCGATTCTCTCTCTGTCTCTCTGGTGGATGAGCAGACTGACGCAACGACGACGGACCCGTATCTCTGTGCGGAAAACGTGCGTAATCGGAGGCCCCAGTCGTGTTTCTCCCAGCAACTAATCCGTGCACGATTGACTCTACCGTTGCGGGGTGTGAGGATGATAGTGAGTGATGGGAACTTGGAACTAACCAGAGAGAGCGAGAGAGAACTCCAATGATGACGAAGGATGGCGATGGAAGTGTGCTAAATCAATCATCCTTCTGCTGGTACAATACATAGAATATGATACAAGCATGATGGCATGCTTTGACGCCTATTGTAGCTTGCAAGTACCTACTACATCATATACAAACTACTCTTTTGAACGCATTCCTCGAAGAGAGGAGATTGTAGAGCACGGGATGCCTCGATTCCTCTCGGAAGGAAAGAGAGCAAAGTTGCTTGAATGCTGCAGGTCCAATGCCACGATGCGGATAGAAGATGACAATCCAAATCAACGCCAGTCATCCATCATGATTTTCGTCACCATGCCTCGCTGACTCCATGTTGAGCCGCGTCCTTCATCAAGCAATGGTGTTGCAATCAACCTCACGAAAACACTGGAAGTGACAGAGAGATCACTCCTGAACTCTCAACAGCTGATCGATCTATTTGCCCTTCTTCGTGTGCTGCTCCTGCTGCGCCTCCTTCAGCTTGATAGCCAGCTGATCGACCATGCGGACGTTCTTCGCATGCTGGTGCCGCTGAAACTGCATGAACCACAGCGCCACCGTGACCATAATATGAAAGACGAGGGCGACGGGGAAATTTCTCAGTGCTGGTTCCCTCGTCGTGTCGCCGTACGCCTCGTTGAGAAGCTCCTCATCGTCGATGCAGCTGAGCTCCTTCTTTTGGAAGTACGTGGCGACGATGAGCGGGACGCAGATCGTGGAAAGGGCATACCATTTCTCGACGAACTCCGTGCGCTCGGCAGGCGGCTGGTTCAGGAGCAGTCCGAGGAATACCGTGCACACGATGCTCAGGATCTCCACGACGGAATCCTGCAAAATGGCGGAACCCGCCTGCAGTCCGCTCAACGGCGTCTCCATCTTGCTGTTCTTCAGCGCGTTCACCAGCTGTGTGTGGTGTGTGTGTGCGTGTATTTTGATGGATGAGTAGAGTGTAGCACATCATGGAATGACAGCACAGTGAAACATTGGAAGGTGTTGAATGGAGGAGTATTGTGAAGAGTGACATGCGAGATACCAAGTGGGACGTGTGAGAATGATGATTCTCCAAAAGCGTGGTATAGTGTCGTGCAGTGCAACACAACGCATCCAACGAAGTATTCTATCAACTCAAGGCACTGCCTTGTAACACACTCCAACGTATTCTATTACATTGTAGAATACAATACGATGATACAAGACATTCCACTCACCTTGAATTCCTTGATGCAATCCGTCATGGGAGCCTGCGCTTGCTGCAGGGTGACGATGATGATGATGTAGGAGAGACGCAATAGATGAAGCCTCCAGTTGGCATGCAGGGCGTCCGAGGATCCCTTGGCCTTCGCCACGGCAAGTCGAGCTCGGTCCAGATGCTCCTGCAGAGACTTGTCGCGCTTGCTCGCGGTATTCTCGGGGTCGACCACAGCATCGTTGCTACTGGCGGCAACCTTGGTGGTCTTCGCGCGTTTGCTGGCTACCATTGTGTCGTGTCGTGTTATGTCGTGTTATGCTCTGTACAGTATGAGTGTGTGGCTGTGGTACTCTCTCTCTCTCTCTCTCTCTCTCGCTCTGCAGAGTACTCCACTTTGCTTTGTATTGGTGTGAAGTGTCAGCAATGTGCACGAGTGCGCGACGAGTGGATCGATAGAGAGATTGTCTCGAGCAGCGTGTGCAACTGCCCTTGTCCTGGTTGGATGTGTGCGCTATCTTTCTTGTCGCCCTCGCCCATCGATGGCGGGAGAAGGAACGCGGATGGGAAGGTGAAGTGGAGAGGAACAAGAAAACGGACGGCGAAGCCAACGGAAGCAAACAGGGGCAGCACGACAACAGAGATTCGGCAACGACAATTGCCACCACAAAGCGAACAGCCAACGAACCCCAAACCTCCACGCAAGCGCCAACAACGTGAGAAATACACGGCATTCGTGACAAGAAGCGAAAATGTGAGGATAGTCGACCACTTCGAGCACTTCGCGCGACCGTTTCTCTCCACGAACACCAAGAATGTGGCAAAAGAGAGGAGCCCGGATCGAAACGCCGTTATCTTCCCTCTCTCTCTGGTGATTGCACGTGTTTTTGCGTTGCACGACAAAAGAGCAAACAAAGAGACAAGCCGCACCTCCGACAACACCCGAACCGCGCAGAGCTCATCACAAAGCAACCCAGACAGGAGCACTTGAGTATCGTCGCTCGTATAATACATACTCCAACGCAAGGGAACGATCAGAACGACGAACCACCGAACAGGTTGTCTGATTGCCATCGCCGTCGCCTCCTCGTCCAACGACCACTCTACTGTCAGGCTTGCCAGTCTTGTCCATTTACCATTGGACTCTCTCTCTCTCTTCCTCTCTTCGAATGTACGGGAGAGACGCTGGACGGATCCTCGGACATCGCGCCTTCAGCCTTGCGAAGCTACGAATAGACCATCATCTCATCCGAACACGCGAGTACGCACACGAGTACGCACACGAGTACGCACGCAAACAGAAACACAAAGGGAGCGATCTTCGCGCCAAACGTGCTACCGGTGGAGGCATTGGTGACAACAGCAGCAGCTGCAGCATACATCCACTCATACGCACAGCTCGTACAGAAGCGCAAGTGTCTGAAGGAGGCATCCAATCAACGTCTCCATCGACATTTCACCACCATCCGGTCGAATCGAATCGAACAAGAGAGACCGCGACGCAACCATGAATGTTCCTTCGAAGATGGATGTCAGCACCAGCGCGGATGCGGGGAAAGGAAAGTCCGGTGCCAATGGTGCATCCGCCAGCGCCAGTGCGTCCGGGAGCAGCGCGCCAGCGGCCTCGGAGGAGCTGCCAGGACAGATCCTGCGCATCGAGCAGAGCCTGGCATGTCAAGCCGATCGGCTGGTGTTTCAGAAGATCCTCAAATGGATGGAACGGCCGGAGGATGACAAGGAATCGTCCTGCGCCAAGGTGCTCAGCGCCCACCTCCTGCAGCGGTTGCTCAGCATCTACTCGGAATCGAAACATCAGCAAGCGGAGACTACGAATACGAAAGCAAAGCAACCATCGGCCAACGGCATTGGCGATGGAAATGGCAACGCCAGCACTAAGGCAAAGGCAGATGCCAAAGCAAATACAGGTGCAAATACGAAGGCCAAGGTCAAGCCAAATGTTGTGGCTCCGTCATCTGCCACTCCCACGGCTGCGGCTGTAGCCACGACTGCAGCCAAGCCTCCATCGGTGGCATCAGCTTCGGCGTCGGCGTCAGCGTCAGGAGAACAGGCAAAGAAGGATGCACCAGCTGCCGATGCAACCACAAGTTCCACCTCTGGCGCCGCTCCTGGAAGCGCCCAAAAGAAGGACACACCAGCACCCGCGCCATCCGCACAGCAACAAACCAAGAAGACTTCATCAGCAGCAGCAACATCTTCCGTCGCAAGCAATCTTGTCAAAAGTACCGATGGAGATAACAGCGGAGTTCGGGGCATGGAAGTCGATGACGATAGCAACAAAAATGCCAGCCAAACAAAGAGTGCAGCCAAAACTGGATCATCCTCAGCCGCATCTCAGAAAGCTCCCACGTCAGCATCAGCAGCAGCATCATCGTCATCGGTCTCAAAACAGAACTCTTCTGATCAGTCCTTCTCGGATGCGCTCCACAAGCTCATCGTTGACACGATCGATGTCATGGCTGATATGAAGCAGGACCTCACAGTCCCCGACGTCGTTGATCATGCCCTCTTGAGAATGGCGATACGCCCGGCATCCACAAGCTCCTCCACGCACCAGCTCAACGGCCTGCATAAAATACTGAGCATCTACGACTCCAGCAATGCAGCCAAGGCATCGCAGCCATTGACGCCGTCGTCCAAGTCGAAGATTCAGCCCACCGCTGCCATGCAGTCCCAGAATATCCAATCAGATTGCGACGCCCTCAAACAGTTCCTCACGCAGAATCTCCGCCTCTGCAAGCTGCGATCCATTCAGATATTCCACATTGCCAAGGACATGGACTACATCTCTCACTGCGTCTTTCTCGATGACCAGCCATGGCAGGACCTCGGCGTGCGATTGTGCTGCTGGGCGATGGCCAAGACGCATCCAGCCAATATCCAACGCGATTCGCAGATCGCCATGGTCGCAGCGAGCATCGGCCTGCTCTCCATAGTCTTCAAAACTCCAAAGTACTCGTGGAGAGCAGACTGGTCTTCCATGAACGTGCCTGAGACTGATGTCGCCGTCACCAAGCCACAATCGAACGCATCTGCCAACAGCAACAACACGAAGACGAACATGGAGACGGAGACGGACAAATCCGAAGGCACACGCAAACCTCCAGCAAAACGGATACGCATGAGCAACGGCCACAACACAAAGAGCGACGAGGACATGGTCTTCCGATTGCTGGTGGCTTGCAACCAGCTGGGCAGGAAGCTCGCGTGGAAGTCACGAGAATCCTTCTGCGTGGAGGCCAGCAGAACTGCGATATTCTCGCAGCTCTTTGCCATGCTCTACGGCGTCGAAAATAGCCCGAGCGTTCAGGCAGCGCCGGCTGAGTCAACCTTTGTGGATGACTCCGACAGCGGCGCCATAGCCACCCACAAAGTGGTCACGCAATCCACGCTCAGGGGGTTGGTGAGCAAGCCAGAGTTCCTCAAGCAGAATATGAAGATGATCATCGATTCCATGTTCGCTGTGCTCGGAGAGTCGAAACTCATGTGGGTTGTTCCAGACCTGCGAAAGGTCGACATGCTTGCCAAAAACAGTCCGAAGGGTTCGCTTCATGCTGATCAAATACGAGGTGCCGTGACTGTGACGTTGGAGGAAGGCACCGAGGTTGCTGAAAGCAAGCCAAGTCGTATCTTAGTGCCAGGTGCCGCCTCGGAAAGATCGCCCAGCCTCACCGATGCCATGGAACTCAATGAGTGGACTCTGTCCATACTCTCGCTCTCCGTCATACGACCCAGCAACAAACTGGTCGCGTTCTTTGAAGATGACTCAAGTGACGCATTTTCCGATATCATCGTACCGACGATGAACAAGGCTCTTCAGCGCATGCTGGTGGACACGTTCATGGGGAAGGGAAAGCCGACATCGGTGTCCGTGGGCAACAAGGACGGACAGCTGTACTTCGAACGACGCATGCCAGACGACATCCAGCTCGTTGCGGCTGTCGTCGGCCTCTACTATCATTCTCTCGAGTCCATTCTGACGGAGGAGAAGGAACGCCTCAAGGCCAACTCAAACTCGAGGCTCATTCGGAGCATCCCGTTTCATCGTGCGTTGCTGGTGTGCTGCTACTTTTCTGCGTTGAAGGCGGTCGGCTGCAGTCGCAAGGTCAAGCTGAGCTCCAAGCATTACAAGATCACGATCTACACGCTGTTGCATCTGTTCGAAACGACGCCGTACACCTACCTGAAGGTCTCTGAGTCCTTCTGCCGGTCCACCATCCAAGCCGATGCCGGGAAACAGGTGCGACCGACGATCATCGGCGGTCTGCCCACGATCCTGCAACGGCACATTCGACGAACAGAAGTACAGGTGCTGGATTCCTTGATCTGGGCTCGCGAACCGACGTTGAGCCAGGAAGGGTCGTTGATCCAATCCATCAACGAATTGAAAAGGCACCCCCGAATCGACGGCAAGCAACACACGGGGTCGTGGCCACTCGATGTCATGGCACCCACGCTGCCCGAAGAGATTGAGGACATCGGCTTCGAGTACGATCGATCCCGCTCCCTCAAACCTCCTCCCACTTCGGAGTCCCAATTCTTGTCCTTCATCTTTCGCAAGGTGATGAGAATCGCCCATTTTCGAATCGAGACCATCTGTTCGGTGCTGAAAATACCCAAGCAGTACCCCGTCATGTCGCAGATATGGATCGCATTCCGGTACATGCTGCGGCATCACACGGAGTTGCTGTACGATCGACACATCGACCATCTGGTGCTCTGTGCCGTGTACGGCATCTGCAAGGTCATGGGGATGGTGCCAGATGTAACCTTCGTAAAGCTGATTGATGTATACGTTGGCGTACGCGGGCAAGAGCTTGGCGAGATGGCGTGCCAGCGCATCGTGCGACAAATTTGTCTGCTGCGAGATGAGGACGACGGAGCCGTGTCCGAAAGCGCTGACCAAAAGCCCATCGGCAACATCATCGAATTCTACAATCGCACTTACGTGCCGAAAATGAAGAAGCATCTTTTGTACAGCAAATCGTTGAGACGGAACACTGCGGTGCTTGCGGAGGCGTTGAAGAAAACGAAGGATAATGCCAGTGCATCCCGTGTCACTGCCTCAAAACCTTCCAACGGACCTTCATCTGCATCAACCAAACCTCAGAACATGCAAAAGGCCGGTGCGACGCACAATGAATTTGCAAAAGCGAGCACGAAAGGCCGTCAGAAGGATGCCTCAGCACCGTCCAAGATAGTGCAGCAGAAGAAGGGGCTGGTTGGGGAGAAGGCGCCCAGTTTCGGCACCGTGTTCAAATTTGGAGGCTCCATGACAAAGCACAAAGCAGCGAAATGATTTCGTTCAGGACATCATGGAAGGGACGACTGGAGGCACGCGGGCTTGTGGGGCGGCTCGCATTCCATTGCTCTTGGAATTGCATCCGGTGATCCAATCGCACCTTCCCGTGCAGCCCGATGGCAGCATGTCGGTGCGCATATTCGTCAGGGTGGAAGGTCTACTATACGCATGGTGGGATGCAATTAGGAAGCATCGGATGGAAGTAACTTTAGTTTTTGCATTCGATGTTGGGACAAGGATGCAACACTCGCATGGCAACGGAGCTTCCTTACAGATCTCGTTTTGGGCTCGCCTTGTACTCAAGAACGCGCTGGGGTACCGCTATGGTGGTCTTGTACAGAGCAGTCCAGCAGCCGAGCAGAACAGAGCTTTGCCTGGACTGGGGCCGCTCATTGTGTTTCAGCAACGTCAACAGCATCCATGGTTGTGTTGGTTCTGCTTCGCCAGTTCTATTACTCGTATCGTATAGCAGTATTGTATGTACTCGCACCAATATTCAGAGCAATACTGGGGCTCTCTGGCACTTCCCTCTCCTCCTGTTTGCAAACACATGCTTGTCTAAAATAATTGTATGCAGAGTAGCCGCTGGGATTCTCTCTAGCCGTCAACCTTGACTCCGGAGTGGTTCTCGACGACGTAGGTGAAGTTTTCGTTGATCTTGTCCCAGTTGACGACATTCCACCAGTTGGAGACGTACTCTGGTCGGCGGTTCTGGTACTTGAGGTAGTATGCGTGCTCCCAGACATCAATTCCAAGGATTGGCAGCATGACCTCGTCGCCAACGCCCTTCATGAGAGGGTTGTCCTGGTTTGGTGTGGAGACGATCTTGAGCTCATCGCCCTTCATGTTGACGCAGACCCAGACCCATCCGGAGCCGAAGGTGGCTCCTGGGGCGGCAGCGGCTTCAAACTTGGACTTCATGTCGTCGAAGGAGCCGAAGGACTTGTCGATCATGGCAGAGAGCTCCGCGGATGGCTTAGTGTCCTTAGCCTTGTCCGGTGCCACCATCTCGGTCCAGAAGAGAGCGTGGTTGTAGTGCCCGCCACCGCTGTTGCGGACGCCTGGCCCAGCCTCGAGCGCGTCGGCCATGAGGTCAAGGATTGGGACATCGGGCTTGCCCTCGCGTGCCTTGTTGATGTTGGCAACGTAGGTGGCATGATGCTTGTCGTGGTGAATCTTCATGGTTGGAGCGTCGATGTATGGCTCCAAGGCCTCGAATGGGTATGGCAAGTCCGGCACGAAGTAGGCGCTGGCGGCACCTGGAGCAGCCAAGGCTGCACCGGCAGCGACTGCCTTTCCGAAGGCTCCGCGGCGGCTGGTGACGCCGTCTGCCGAGGATGTGACATGGATGGAAGTTGGGAATGTAGCGTCATGGAGGTATGGCACGGTATCCAGATGTGCAAGGTGTCCACAAAGAATTACATCCAATGAATGGTCGTCGGTCCATGGGTACATTTGGCAATCACATCCAACGCAACCCAATGAGATGCGGTGCGATGCGGTGCAATGCAATGCGATCCGAGAAGATCCGACACGATCCAATCAAGTGCAAATCAAGGCCGTTGTGAGTGCTGGTTTGCGATGATGCAGAGGCCAAAGATGTTGACGATGATGACGATGACGATAACCGTGACAACCACGGTGAAGATCGTGGGTGATGTACCCAGTCTCATGCCTGAAGCCCGCTGTGAAGAGCAATGATCGACGGTGCGATACGAGACAGCGGGAGATAGTAGTACCATGGTCCCGCGAATCTTTCGTGATCGGCTTTTTCTTTCCAATGGCCTACAATACTTGCAACCACAAGAAAGCGCCGAAAACCAGCATGCCACCAAAGGTCAGACGAGACAGAAGAACAACCAGCGGAGTTCCTTACCGGCCTTCATGTCGAGGGAGGACCATGCCGCAGCAGATCCAACAAGGATGGAGGCAATAGCGAGCTTCATGGTGATGGAACGGGTGTTGATGTTGATTTCAATGTCTTGGTCGTTGTTTGCGATTGTGGGCACTTGGTTGTGAAGTTGATGCTTCGGATCCTGGAAAGATTTTCACGTGCGCGCCACACGCGCCTTTGTTTGGAATTGATGTGTTCCGCTGACACCCAAAAGAGGCGATCTTCGGTGTTCGTACTCATGCCTCGTCGCCATCGGTGATGGATACCGCGCCCAGAACTTCCACCAAAGACCTTCCCCAAAGACGCCTTGTTGGTTTGCGTCGAGTCATCCGAGTCAGTCTTGGAGGTAGTAGCGTTGACGTCACCTCAGTTGTCAACAAAATAGCGAACCTCAATTCGTTCAACGCTACTTAAGTACACCCTTTCGAACTCCATTTCAAATGGGGCCTCATGAAGTCCCAAATCGTGCCCAGAATCAGATTTTCAAACCTGCAAACGGCAACGGTAACAACGTCAACTGTCCAAATTCGAAACAAGAACACGAACAGTGCTGCGCAGCGCAGCAAACACAAACCAACAAAAACAACACAGAGACACAGACGCACAGACACACACACAGAGAAGACAGACAACGCACAGCACAGACTGAGAGGAAATCACCACAACTACTCGCGCCAGTGCAGCAACTCCACCAGTATCACCAACAACGACAACAAGAGATCAAGGGGATCTGCAACCACAAAACACACAGCAACACAACCACAAGCAACCAAGGGGAAGGAAGGCAATCGGAGAAGCAACAGGAGCTACTCGCTGATCGCACACCACCACACAAATTCAAACGGGTGCAAAGTGACGACAACTGCACACAACAAACATCACGCACTGCACACCAAGAGGCACGAAGAGCATAGCACAGATCGTAGCAGACACAAGCAACCCGCTACACGGAAGCAGATTGAAAGATGTCATCGGGAATTGCACGAGGAAGATTGTCAGAAGAGCGCAAGGCTTGGCGCCGCGATCACCCATTCGGCTTTTACGCGAAGCTCAAGTCAAAGGGTGATGGCTCGAGCGACATCATGAACTGGGAGGCCGGCATCCCCGGCAAGGAGGGGACCGACTGGTCCGGTGGGGTGTACAAAGTGTCGATGGAATTCTCCGAGGACTATCCATCGAAGCCACCCAAGTGTAAGTTTCCTTCCGCCCTCTTGCACTGCCATGACTGAGACGTTTCTGGAATTCTGCTATGGAACGATACTGGAGAGCCACCTCCGATTGTCGCCCTTTCCAATTTTGGCGCCAAAGTTTGAGCTGCGCAAGCAAAGCTCGCCTCAACCGGTTGCGCCGCTGCATGCGTCGATTGCTATGCCCCAACACTCCGACTCATATCATGCTAAATCCATTGCTTTCGAACCTCATGCGCTGCTCCTTACCGTGGTGAGTCATCTCATTTTCCTCTATTACCATTTGGGCAATCTCATGCAATCCAATGCAACCCATACGGCACATACGGCACATACAGGCAAATTCGTCCCACCACTGTTCCATCCGAATGTCTACCCATCAGGAACGATCTGTCTATCCATTTTGAACGAGGAAGAAGGTTGGCGTCCCGCAATCACAGTCAAGCAAGTGCTCATTGGTATCCAGGATCTGCTCGACGAACCCAACCCAGCAAGTCCGGCACAGCAAGAGGCGTACCAGTTGTACATGAACAATCGTTCCGAGTACCGAAAACGTGTGAGAACTGAAGCAAACAAGAACAGAGACTGATGGGATAGGTGACGCGATAGCAATCTGTAGTAGAACCATGTCGAGTTTAGGGTAGAAGCTTCCGTTCATTCTGATGGCTTTGAAGTCGGGGCATCGACACATAGGTGCCTTCCAGCGCAGGCAAGGATATAGAGCATTGTGTTTCCAAGTATGCCTTTTGCTGGACTACTCGCCGTCCGAGGCTGTCAACGTGTGTTTCCGAATCTGTGAAGACCGCTGGATTTCTGGTGCTGAGGTGGCAAGGTCTGCAGGCAGGAGAATGCAGGCAAGAGCATGCCCCACACATACTGCACAGCACGCCCTCGTTGTTGTACGGTATTGCGGCTAAACTGTATTATACGTGGGGACGAAATGCTTATTGTTCCCTGGTAAAACTTTGTCGTCTGCTAAATCGATTTGGATTGGAGCGCCGCAGCAGTGCGGCATTGCTCAATTAGTTCTTGTCAACGGCACCGAACTCCTTCTTGAGGATGTCGACGAGGGTTGGGATCAAGTCCTCCTCATCAAGCGGGATGCCGGAGGCGATTGGTTCCATTGCCAAGTGCGCGTCTTCTCCGATGCGACCACCGACGAAGATCTTGCATCCTGGGACGGCCATCTTCTTTCCATCAATCTCCTTTCTGGCAGGACCACCCATGATACCAATGTCAGCAACCTGGACCTGTCCGCAGCTGTTTGGGCTGTATTTGCCATTGTTGTTAATGTTGTTGTCGTTATCGTTGTTGCAATGTCGAAGAGCCAATGTGTTTTGTACGATCAGGTGATGATGAGTGTGAGTGAACAAGTTGGCGAAGCAAGGAGATCACCACCGACGAAAGCAATCAGTGCCAGGCCATCACAGGGGTGCGCCACCACACAACAAGACATTCAGTCTTTCATTATTCATCCATCTGTGCGGCACACACAGTGCCCGCAATCACTTACCATCCAGTCCAATGGATGCGGATAGGACGATCCACCGTCACGAGATCCTCGAGCTTCTTGGAAAGGGCCTCAGCATTCCCCTTGGTCTCGATCAATGCAAGTCCACAGAACTGGGCTCCCGTACAAGACACGACGTTGCCCTCAATGAAACCTGGCGATGCAGACATGCGGGATCCCTTGCCAAGCACGGGTTCCGCAAGCATCTCCTTGACCTTGCCCTCATCGACGTTGGGGAAGATCAGATTCTGCTCGACAGTCATGCGGATCTCTCCGGCAGAGTACTTGTCTGCGAGGTCGGCCAGATCACGGCATTCGGTCTGGCTCAGACGGCCTGCTGGGACGTGGACGCCGACACGGACCTTGCCCTCCTGTTTCTGTGGGTGCACGCCCAACAACTCACGTCGCTCGAACACGTCTGTCTCGCGGGGTTGCTGATCCTGGACCTTCACTCCGCGACCGTAGCTCTCGACCTCCTTTATGACGGCTGCCTTGAATTCCTCCACTCCGTACTTCTCAACCAAAAACATCAATCTGGCTGCCTGACGGTTCTTGCGCTCACTCTCGTCACGGAAGATGCGCAGGATGGCCTCGCAGAAGGTCACCACGGACTCGCGATCGGCCGGGATCCACATGCCGGAGTCGACGGACTCGGCGACGCGCTTGATGGACATGAATCCACCGAGCACGATGTTGAAGCCCATCTCTCCTGTCTCGGCATGTGCACATGGCTGCATGCCGACGTCGTTGATGTGGGTGTGCGCAAAGTCATCACGGGATCCGCTGATGGCGATGTTGAACTTGCGCGGGAGGTTGGCCCACTGTGGGTTGCCTCGTGTTTCGGTCACTGGATCCATGCTGATGAGGTCGTTGACTGCGTTGCAAAGAACGCGCGTGTCGACCAACTCCTGGTCATCGATGCCTGCCAATGGACTTCCCACCATGTTGCGCACGCTGTCCAATGCAGATTGGATGGACGTCTGGTTGCGCGCGTGGAGCCCATCGAGGATGTCACCGGCATCCTCGATCTTGACGCCACGCAGCTGGATGTTGGCACGCGTTGTGATGTCGACGACACCGTACTCCTCTCCGTACTTCTCCACGCAGTCAGCGTAGAATCGCATTTGGTCGGCATTGACGATGCCATTTGGCACCTTGAGGCGCATCATGAATTGTCCTGGTGTGCGCTTGTTACGGTGGAGCATTCCAACATATTTCAGGCGCTGTGGTTGTTGCGATGATGTGATGGCGTGGTTGCGTGATGGTGTCCGAATACGTACGAGCATGTGCCAATTTCAAGTGCGCGAGATATCGAAATCGATGGGACACCAAGGAACAGCCGCACAACCAGAGAGAGAGAGAGAAAAGAGCGAGAGAGGGGGGACACAAAGACAGTATGGAAAGCACAAAAGCGGCAGATGATGAGTTCGCATGTCGTAGGTGCCATGTTGATACGGCACATGTCACAGCATGGTGGCAACCATCGATGCTCCTCTCTTGACACTCTGCTGCGATCCTCAGCACCAATTCTCAATTCTGCCACATCCAATTTCTCTCAAACCAAACCATAACAGCTTGAATGATGAGATGAAGAAAGGTGATGCCGTCCAATGCGAGGCACGACGAAGATGGGAAAATGCTCCCAAGATGCGAAAGATCTTACAGTGTCCAAGTCAGCCTTCTCCACTTCCTCCCATGTCATCTCTCCCTCGCGGATCTTGCGTGCGTACTCGTACACATCGACCCATGCGGAGGTTGGGTCTTTGGCGAGCTTGGCCTTCTCGGTTGGGTTGCCCTTCTTCGCTCTCTCGACCGTCTCTTCAGGGAGGAAGGATGTTCCCGTCGGCTTTCCGGTTCTTGCGGTGACATCGTCTTCGACGGCTGCAGATCGGATGCCCGTTCCGAATGGCTGTGCGGCCTTCTGTGGCACGAAGGCGTTGATGCTGGAAGCGCAAAGGAGCGCAACGGCAGTTGCTGTGACGGTGAACTTCATTGTTGCTGATGTGTGTTGTTCTTGATGTTATGAGCAAAGGAAGGGCATCAATCAGGAAAGGTGACGCGGAATTCCTCTCTCGTTTCTCTTGTACTCGTGCCAATACGTATGCGCGTCAAGGTGGCAATGCGTGAAGGTGGAAAGAAAGGTGGGCCAATCTTTGGGTGGTGATGAACGTCACAGACCTGGTGGCTTCTTTTGATGCCTGAAGCAAAAATGTTGCGGCACCTTCTCCTGAACTTCGTCTGACGTGTGCAACTTCGACATTTTCTTTGTCAGCAAAGTGCCGGCAACAGGAGAGAAGGTATCTTTTCTGGGGGGATAGTTTCGGTCCTCTCAGCTGTTGCAGGCCAGCGCAGGGTGGAGGAGGGTGTGGCACCTACGCTACCTGTTGCATGGATTGTAGAATAGATGTTAGAGGAGTGTGTGCTCTCTTTCTATCTATCTATCTATCTCTGCCCCAGATACGACGCACAACGAACGTACATACTAATGCTCCGATGGTTTGTGAGGACTCGCTGAGACGAAACCATGTTCAACGTCAGGCAATAGAATGCACTCTCGATGCGAAGACTTCCAAGTATTGGTATAGCAATCTGTTGCCTGCAACAAGACCCGAGATTCTCCTTATCCTGACACCGCAGCAAGACAACACGAGGAACTATTCATGTAATGTACGAAGGACAAGGCAACTGCCGAAACACAGTTGCTGGAAACTAAGATAAGATTCCCAAGTCGTTTGGTCAATGCAGAGGAGCTTTGTTTGCATCGATGCCATTCGCACAAACAGAATGATATGTATAATGGGAGCTGCGATGGTCTTGTCAATTGATTTTGTGGAGACTCGCTGGGAACCACAAGCTCACGCAGCATGTTCTCACTCTGAGCGTTGTTCGGACCTGGTGGGTATTGGAAACCAGCTGCCAAGGACCTTGGTGCACCATTGCCACCACTGATGCGCGTCATCAACGTGTCCTGGAGTACCCAGCCGTCCCCAATTGGAAGCAGAACAGAGACGGAGCTGTCGCCAGTGCCACATCCAAAATAGTGGTATCTACATCGACTCGATCATGGTATCATACTCTCTCTCTCTCTACTATAGAGGCATGGAGGAGCCATCACTTGGAAGGTTTCAGATTTATCAACCTTCCCTCACATCGAGACCACCGAGATACAACCAGAGCCAAGATAGATAGACATTCGCCCTATTCAGCTTGGACAGCGAGTGCAATACAGCAAGTCTAATCGCGAAAGGGGCTTCGCATGGCGAGATGGCGACGGCAGACAATGCACCGCGATACCTCCTTGCCTTTTTTGTGTATCAGTCGAAACGTTTGCGAAGGGAGACGACGCACGGAGTCCGTACGAGCAGAGAAGTGGAAAGAACGATGATCGCATGCAGCAATAGCAACATAAGCGCCTCGGGACAACCCCCACCTTCATCCTTTGGTACGGTTCGTACGACTACTAGTGGCACCGCATTCGAGCAGACATCGATAGTACGACTATGTGGTGGATTTTGTGCGCGTCAATTCTTGTTCAAGGAAACGAAAAGGACGCATGATGCGGGATGGGGAGTTGCCTGTACTGGAGGAGATGAGGATTGCATAGCACGAGCACAGAGCAATCGGAGCATGGATAGATAAAACGGTAAGAACGATTCAACGACATAAATCCCCCAATGTAAACACGGACTACACGAGGATTGCGATTGAGCACCCATCCGAAATGAGTGAAAGATTGACGCCAAACCGACGGCAGGCGAGCGAATCTAGGAGTTATCCACGCCGTCTGCCCTGCCTCACGCTAAGATTGTATTGCATCACATCGTGTGTGACGGTGCGGCGCTGTGCGTTGTGTTGATTGGTTGGGTTACGACGTGTGACCGACTGACACGTGAGTGGCAGCCTGGCTCTCTCTCTGTTTCTTCTCCTGTTCTGTTGCAGGAGCAGAGTAGATCGTGGTTCCAGTCAGTGCCATTACGAGTTGCTTATGCCGCGGAACGCTCTTTGTGGATGGCAGCAAAAATGGATGCCATGCTATCTGTTCCGTCGAGCTTGAATTCTGGGTACTTCGCCTGGATGGAGGCCTTGATCTCCTGCTCCGATGGTCTCGCAGGGATGGATCCCGGGGCAACGAGGTTGATGGCTGCCTCGAAAGAGTCCTGCTCCTTCTTGGCATCCACGAGCTGATCGGCCACTGCCAGTCCGAACTCTGCAACCAGCACACTCGCGGCGTCGTTGTACGCAGCCTCTCCCATTTCGTATCGGGTGAGGTCTGCCTGCGACCAATCTGGCTTTGGAACGCCCTTGGGGTGCTTACCCTTGGCGACATTCCACAGCATCTTCTTGGCATACGTGTCCGCCTGTATCTTCTTTGGCATTGCGAGGATCTCGGCGGCCTTCTCGGCTCCCTCCGCCTCTTCGACCATCTTCACGTGCTCGTTGTACTTTGCAACGCCCATGCGGATGCGCGCTTTCTCCGTCATGCTCACCCGCAGGTCGGCTTGGCAGACCTGGAGGTCCCAGAATTCGGTGCCACACTTCTCGTCGCCCTGCTCCTGAAATGTCATCCAAGAGGTAGTCACGAATTTTAGTTTCCCATTGGAAGATTTCGATGAAGATTTGGACGAGGGAAAGAACAACAGGGAGTACAAAGGATGTTTGTTGGATGTGAGATGACGATCTTCAAATATAAAATTGGAGTCGGTGGCATCCTCTTGCCCTGGACTGCAGGTGCTGATGCTTGAGAAGTGTGGCTGCAAAAGATTAAACTGTGCTAACCATGCAAGAAATTGCGGGACAAGGGTACCATGCACCATTGTCGTTGGTCTTTGTTCTGGTCTGTATACCCGATCCCGCAGTACTCTTCCTGATCCGGCCGCCTGATCGAACATTGCGTATGACAGACTGGCAGAGCAATAGTCCATTTTGGAGTGAGCGAACAGATCAGGCTGCTGTGGCCAGAAGTCTGGTTGCTGATCGGAGCGGGAGCATCCTCCGCAGTGTCAAAATGTGCTCATCCGGCAAGGCCATTGCTGCCCAACCAACCAAGCGTCAAATCAAACATAAAGCATCAATCGATCGATCGATTGATCACATGGCTGACCATGCAGCCGAATGTGGAGCTTACATCCTTGACGCATTCTCTCAAGGTTAGAATCTCATTGCTGCATGCCATGCTGGCTGGGACCTCCTCGTCGTTTCTGACAAGGCCCATCATGCGGTTGTACACTGAGTTGAATGCCATCTTGAATTATAATCAATTGATGCTTCCTCTTCCGGGATGAGTTGGTGTCGTGAAGGCCTGTATACGAGTTCTACTATGGTAATCGGAGGTCTTCCTCGATGCGCGGTTGCGGTTCAGGATGATGGCAAAAGGGTCGTCGGGCAAGATCATGTCGATGGTGAACAACGATGGCGGTGAAGGAGATGCCCGCGAGGCAGCACAACGCTGTTGTTTCGACCGACGATCACGAAACTTCACTTTGTTGGCTGTTTTCCATCCTTCGACTCAACGGACTAAGCAGTGCTCCGGTGGTCGATTTGGTCAGACACGGTGACAAGAGGGCTGCAGTATCGATTGAGCTGACTGCGTCTCGCAACACGCAGGGACGATCCCCGACGTTCACCTTTACTATGAATGTCGAGCTACCTCCACGCTGTTGGTATTCCAAGTCCACCCGAAGCACGCAGGGGATGGAAACAGGGTGGTGGTGGTGCTTCAACAGCTACTGCTATACATACGGACGTTGGTCTCCGCACACCTCGACATGAATCAGTGAAGAGTACTCCGACGAGGAGTGACAGCCATCCCCCTCAGCTCCAGAGAGAAGGTAGCGCGTCAATTTGGAACAATATTTCTATGGTTTCTTCATTGTTTACTTGCGGCGTCCGGTGGAGCAGGTGTGTTGTCCACGGACTCTGATGCCCCACCAGTGACGAAGACCGCGGTGGGCGCGGATCTTCTTGAGTCGCTCGATGTCGTCACGGAGCTTGGCATCAATGTTCTGGGCGAAGACCTGGCTGTACTTTCCGGTCTTGAAGTCCTTCTGTCTGTTCAGGAACCAGAGCGGGATCTTGAACTGGCTTGGGTTCTGGATGATGGCGACGATCTTCTCGATCTCATCGGCGGTCAATTCTCCTGCTCTCTTGTTGACGTCGACCTCGGCCTTTTTGCAGATGAGGTCAGTGAAACGGCGTCCAAGACCCTTGATCTTGGTCAAAGCGAAAACGACATTTCGCTTTCCTTCCACGTTTGTATTAAGAATACGCAGAATGTGCTGGAATTCCGGTCCTTGCATCAACGAGCTCGACCTGTGGAAGCGTTCAGTATCAGCGTTTTCGTCGGTGGTGCAGCGTTTGCGTTGGTTTGTACAATTCAGATCGCGTTCCAATGTGCGGTAACCAGTCCGCGTCAACGATCAGAGCATTCGAAGGGGAGAGCAGTACAATGGCTAATGTGAGCGAGTTGGTTGCGCTGTTGTTTTGGCTGTCGTGATCAGTCAGCCATCCTTCCTGTCGCCGGAAGCCCAGATGCGGCCTCTCCTGTTCTTCACTGCCGATCCTGAAACGACCCTTCCAAATCGTCGCAACACCCAATTCGACAACCACAGCCGACAACCAGGCCACTCCAGCCATCGTCGGCAACTTCGCCGTTCACATTCCATCCATCGACACCTCTCGATCGTTCGTCGGCACGTACATGGTGGCAGTGTTTTTCCTGTACGTCAAGGGTCTGAGTCTGCGGTACGGGTGAGGATGGTTGGTGTTGTCTTGGGACTCCGATCAGGCAGCAAACACAAGGCAAGGGGTTGGTGTGACAATGGTGAGCCGTGCAGTGCCTGTTGTTGTCGCAGTTGGCGTTGTTGATGAAATCGCTGTTTGTTGTTTGACACATGCGCTCCGTTACCCCTTACTAAAAAGCGACGCATGTCCGTCGTCCGTCGAAAGGTTGTTTGGCCTTGTTATTCCGTTGAGTCAAAATTCGACCGCTTCGATTTTCGTTTCGGTTTTTAGATAGATAAACGAATTTAGAGAGGGAAATGTTGACCCCAAGAAACACACGATACTGCAACGAAGTCTCAGTGGGCTACTCTACTCTGCTCTGATCTGCTCTGCTCTACTCTGTAATACATAAGAGTAGTAACAGTTCTGTTGCTTTGAGCTTCGAATAGTCTGACTATGTGGAGAGGAGTATGGTGGGATTGAGTGGCAATCCCACTCCACAAAGCAAGCACTCTTTGCATCCATAATTCTACCATGCATCGGCCGTATGCTCTCTCTCTCGCTCTACAAGTCATCCATCTTTGCACATCCATCAGTGTTCAGTGGCCTTCTGAAGCTTCACCCCCAGAATCTCCCGAATGTTGCTGGCGCCGTCGTCGTAAACTTCGAGGATTTGAACGGATGCTGTCATGTCGTGACGACGGGCGTCATTCTGCAACGCAGTTTGGAACGCATCGGATCCACCGCCGACCCCGAAGTAGTACCTCTTATGAGCAACGTAGGCAACGCCAGACGAGACCACGAGGTGCTTCACGATCATGGACGCTGTATCCCCAGCTGCTTCGATGGAGTACGTGGTCTCTGCTGCGAGAATCACATCGTACAATCCATTCCTCGGGACACAAGGGGGATGATACGATCCATCACGCGTCATCGAGAGAAGATGATTCGACAGGGACGTCCAATGGCCTGAACTCAAGGCGGCGTGCTGCGCAATCCAAGAAATGGACTCGGCCACATCACTGTCTTGGATCGAACCGTCGCGAATGTTCAGAACGATGTTTGGAAGCGTGACTTCATCGATCACGAAACTGTTGAAGTCGCTGAAAGTCACGTTGGTCGCAACAGAGCTACCTTGCATACCTTTGGAGCCATCGTAGGCTCGTTTGAGGATCATGCAACCCGGCAGACCATGACCACAGCCAAGCTCCAGCACTTGACCGCGGATCGTGCCAGGACTTGCCTCAATATACCGACAAAGGTCCAAGCTGCACTCCCATACCTTCAATCCGCCTTCGTACGTGCCGGAGACAAGGTCAGAATTGGGAAAGTCCAAGGCAGCTGATGATGTCGATTCATCGATCGTGAAAAGCGTGGTGGTGTGTGGAGGATCATTGCCGCTACCATCCGTGCGTTGTCGCAGAGGAATTGCCGCGCAGCGTATTTTCTTTGCTTCGTTGAAATGTTGGGCGAGCATGCTTTCTGAAATGGGATGCCAACGGAACCGATGGTCGTCGCCACCGCCATCGCCGCGATAGGCATTGTCATTATCGTCAGCATCATGTTGTTTGACTTGCTGCGCAGTTTGTGACAATGCTGCACGTTGTTCCTCTCGTGGCTGGCTATGACTATGTTGTTTTGTTTCGATGCGGATATGCGCAGTTGATGACTGACCACCATCAGCATCGTCGTCAGTGATGAAATTGAATGAAAACCCAGCGTTCATGATTTGTTCTGTGTTGATGGATGTTGCGAGTACGCTCACTGTAACTCGTCTGTCCACCACGAGGCATGAACAGGGCTGTTGGCAAATGTGCAACTCTCTCTCTCTCTCTACTCTGCTCCACAATGCTTTGCTTTGGTCTGCTCCACTCTCTACTTTGATACTTGCCCATCAGCAGCCGCTCTTCCGGCTGTGTTGGTTTGTGATCATGGGCCACCAAGCGAGAAGCAAGAAGCGAGAAGTGGGACTTGTTGATCACGAATCGCGTTGCTGTGATGTGTGTGAGAATGGATGATCTACCAACACGAGCAGTCCAGAGCAGATGTCAGGAGCATCCCCAGAGAGTCACTTCAGCGCAGCACCCTGGAGGATTTGCGTTGGTAACTTTGCAGCTTCTGTCATCATTTCTGGATGAATCCACCCACACATCAGCGGGACGAAAGAAGTGCCACTACCCACGGTACTTCTATTATGCAATACAATGCCTGATCTCACGTGCATTTCTGACTTGGTTGTTTAAGTTTAGCAAATTCTGTCCGTGGTGCGAGAAGATTCATGTATGATAGAGCACTCCAAGACCTTCCCAAACCAGAGGGCGACACGAGCCGAGACTCGAATTGTCTCCACACGATGTCATCGAGGCGGTCCTTTCCGGAATGATGAACTCCACAATGGAGGGCGTCTATGTCATGAGTCCACATTTGTGAGAGAAGTGGGACCCTTCGGCGGGTGGGTAACTTGTGGTTGCATCGTGACACGCACTGTTGAATTGGCATCCCCAAGCCACCCCCTTCGTCACATGATCCTTCGCTGTGAACCGATGCTGCATCTTCAGCATATCCCATTCACCATGGTTGGACCAGCGGATCGCCTACTCGTCAGACTCCTTGGATTCTTCGGCAGCAGGCTCAGCGGCATCCTCGGCCTCGCCCTCATCAGAGAAAGACAGGATGACCTTTCTTGTCATCTCGAGATCTTCCTCGGCGGACTTGGCTGGCTTGGCGGACAGCTGCGAGACGAAGGCCTTGCTGGAGACGTGGGCTGGGGCGAAGGCGGAGGCCACGGCTGGGATGGCGAGGAGGATGGCGGCAGAGAGCTTCATGTTGGACAGGCTGAGTTTTTCGGCACGAATATTGCGATGCGGAAGGAGGGTTGCGTTGCAGGTTTGCGGTTGACTTGGTTGCTGATGTTGTGATTGATTGGCAATTAGATGTCGGTTTTCATCTCCGGTCCGAGGGTTGGATCTGTTGTTGATGTGTGTCGCTTGTTGGGTGTGTTGGCATCATGGCTGCGAGTGTGTGTGATGTGCGTGTTCCTTGACCGCCTGTGGTGCGTCACACAACCATCTGTATCTGACGACTTCGCGGATCTGAACGCTTTGACAGATGTCTGTCTACGACATAGAATGTAGAGTTAGTATTCTGGTCTACATATCATGAATGTAGAAGCACACACATCGGCGCACAAGGTATTTCACCATCCTGCGCCAAACGTAACCATGATCACCCACTTATCATCCAAGAAGCGCGCAATAAGAAGTACCTTCACCTCCATCTTTGCGCACGCAGAATATGTACGTGTAGAGTATCTCCTCCTGCTTCGACCTTTGCGTTGATTCGATCCCTTGGGACAAGTCCCTGCAGCGATCAGCTGAACGTTCAGCCCCCTACTCACCAACAACGCAATAAGGAGATATAAGATACTCTCTCCAGAGAGAGAGACTGCGGCTGTGCGTATCCAGAATTGTAATTATTCTCAACGAAGTAGAATGAGGTGCAGCCTCTACCATGCGGTAGAGGAGAAGTGTGCGTAACAAGGGGCTATTTTGACTTCTGGCCAATGATTCATTCCTATTCACCATGTTTGCGCTTGGCGCATTTGCGCATTTGTGGGTTCGTGGGCTTGTTCATCTGTACGCTTGTTCATTTGTTCATTTCTTCGTTTGCTCGTTTGTTCATTTGTGCATTGACGAACATGCACACATCCGCAAGTGCGGTCGTGTTGGACCGTTCACTCATTCATTCATTCACTCCACTACACTCTTCTTTGACATGCTCTCCTCTTCTGTGTCGACCACTGTGTCTCTTCAGTCGTTGTAGTACTTGTCAAAGTCTTCCCGCGTTTGCTCGCTTGTTTGTACGACCTCGACATCGGTGTTTACGAATTCTTGCAGCTTCTCTTGAACCTCGTTGCTGCAAGATGACACCATTTCCTGCGTCACCCATTTGAAGTCGCAAACATCAAAGCCAAGGCCAAATACCTCCGCGAGTATGCAGTACTCGTACTCGTTGAGAATGGCGTGATCGTGAAGGCGACCGCACACCCAGGTTCCGCCCTTGACGGAGATCTGCAGCTGGTGTCCGTTTTGCACATCGGGCCCGAGCACCTTCTCCTCGATGGTCTTCGTGCTTGGATCGTACAGCAGATGGCGGAATGGCTGGCCGCCATGGTACAGCCGCACATGATCCGAGACCTGCACGACTATTTTGAGCATGGGCGATTCGATGGTTGGTACCCAGTAGATGCTGGTCAACGCATTGCGTCTTGTGTCACCATCGGGGCGCGTTTTGCGGTCGGTCTCAACCAGATCCTTGGACGGGACCTCCACGTCGAAGTTGGTGTGGCCGCGGCTTGTCATGGGCACGCTTCCGCTGCGGAAAGTCTCGAGGAAGAAGCCGCCTTCTGGATGCGGTATCAGGCCAAGCGCATCGACAGCATCCTTCGTTTTTGTCGGGAGGAGAGACATGATGGCTATTCTCAAGTGTTGTCGTGAGCGCGCTGATGTCTGGACAACCAAATGGGGGAAATGGGAGTGTTTTTGTTGGCGAGGATGAGGACGAAGATGGAACGCTGGAAGGGATCGCAACAGGGAGGGAGGGAGGGCGATGGTGATGTCTGTCTCTCTTGTCACTGGTTGCTCCGTTGATGGTGATGGGAAGAGGGGAGACAGGAGAGCTGGTCCGAAGATGTTCTCTCTCTGTCGTGACCGAAGGGAGGTTGCTGATGACGGATCTGAGTCACGCATTCAATCCTCACAAAGATACCTTCGTGAACTGGATCGTCCCGCACAGACGCTGTCTGTTCCAACAACATGAAGGCGACACCGTACTGATGAAGCATCCTTTGCACTCTACATGCCGTGGAAAATTAGCTTACAATGTTATGCGAGGAGTGCTACTCCATGAAAAGGTGGTCTCACTGCCCTATGTTCGAGTGCGTACCATAACGACCACCTTGGTTGTTTTGTGCATGTTCTGCGACGCTGACTTTTGCGACGATAGTGGCCATTGGGCATGATACTCGTGTGCTAGTATGGCCACCGCGTGGATTGGTCCGTCATACTCGTAGTCCGGCTAATGGCTTCGAATGACTGTGACAGTTGGAGTCAAGTGAAGGCGGCGTCTTATCTATTCTGTAGTCGTACGTATATTCTGCCTTGTCAATGATTTGTGAGCTTGACATGATGTGGTAGCAAAATATCCTTCATGAAGCGTTGAAGGATGTATCCCGTCAGCCCCTGCGAGAGTTACGAACAGTCGAAGCATGAAACATTGCATACAGTTCAAGAAAGTTAGATGAGGTAATGTGAGAGGAGGCGAGCATTGTGGAATATGCGTACGGTCGCTTGAATGGCAGCATCACGCTTTGCAAATCAACTCCTTGTCCAGGCCGCCCTCCGACACTTACCCAGATTGCGTATGGCCCGCCAATGAAGATGGGTGCATGATCCTCCTTGTGAATCCACTTGCTGCTGTCCAGCAGCGTGTGCACCGGCACCGTGAAGACTTCTGACACCTCATCCTTGTTGGGTTCGAGGCGCAAATCTCCCAGATCCTTCTGCAGGATGACCACCAACGGCGTGACGGCAACGCCGACGAGATGGTGCACATTCCCCCAGTTGCATCTCAGGACGCCCAGAACGTTGACTCCGGAAAAACCGCTCGTGTTCTGCTCGAAGGGCAGACCGCCGATCTCTTCCCCCATCTCCCTCAAGCAGGTCTCGACGATGGTCTTGTCTTCGACGGAACAGAACATACCACCGGGCAGACAGATCTCATCCGGGTGAGCACGCAATGACGCTGCCCGTTTCTCAAACAACAACGACGGCACTCCGTTGACATGGCACATGGCCAGCACAACACCAGCCCGCTTGGAATGCGCCTGCGTGACACGCCGTGGCATCCTCATCAACGCCTTGCGGATGATCTCCAGCGACGTCCCCGTCAACGTCCGCGACAGATCCAACCGGCGGATATCCTTGCGCTGTTGCAGCACCAGGTCGGGATGGAAGATGTCCAATGCCGCTTTGAGTCCTTCGACGTCGTTGTTCTGCGCGAGCTGCGCACAATGCTGCAGCACTTCCTCACGATCGCGCAAGGCGCTGGCCAAGCTCTTGACCGTGTAGTTCTCCGTGAGCAACCGCATGTCAATTTTTGGATCTTCATGCAGCACGCCCTGCTGCCGCGTTCTCATGCGCCCGCCTTGCAGTTCTTGCTTCTCGATGCGCTCCAGCAAACTGGAGAGATCGGAATCGCCAGGATTGCTGGCCACGTCGTCGTGCCATGCCACCGGATCGTGCGGATGACGTTGTTGCTGTTGTGGATGGCTGTCGTTGGCATCGGCCGCAATGACAACTCCATCATCGCTGTCATCGCCATCGACCGATCGCCAAATGAGTCTGTCGGAGGATGGCAGCGATTCGTTGCCACTGGATGGCGTTTGGTGCGATGAGTGGTGTCGCGAGAATCTCGCAGATTCGGCGCCAACTCGTCGATGCTGGTGCTGATGCTGGGAAAGGCACGACGAAGTTGGCAGAACTCGCCGACGCACTCCCATCCACACTCTTGAAATCATGGCGTCAACACTATGTAGAGCCGAGTCGAGTGTTCTCTCTCTCTCTCTCTCTCTCTCTAGTCTGCTTGTATCTGTGCCGCAGTTCCGTGGCTTGATCTCTCCTTCTCTCTGCTTCCAAATGCGGGCTCTCCGTAGGTATGTCCCTCTTTGTTGTTGGGGATGATAAGACTGTGGACCATGGCAGGTGAATGTCTCCATCACCAACAGCCCTCTCCAACCGCTGGCGATGTCGTTCGCGTTTTGGCAACAATGAAGAACCCACAAGTCAGCGTTGGAAAATGAGGAGAACTTTTCGGTCTCTTGGCATCGGCTTGATTGTGGCGCGTGATTCGCCACGGGATTGGTTACATGCGATTGAAGCAAGCCCTCAGATTCGATTCCGAAACGCGGCCGCATCTTCGATCTACGACCTCGGGGGCACGTGTACGCGTAGGAGCCACATAAGAGTATGGACCAGACACAATGGGACATTACCTGCACATACTGTACAATACGCGGATAGCAGATCAGAGTTGGGCCATGTGCAATGTTCTACTTCGTAATGCCAACATCTGCATCTAATATACTTGTATTATATGGTCAAGTAGCATGCCGACTTGTGTACGTAATACTCACAGATACTCGTATGCACGAGGTGAAAGCAGCATCTCTGCTGCGTGTTTTGGAGGATGTCACAACCTTGATATAATACTTCCTGAGAGGATCAAATGCAGCACCATCCCCACACTCACACATCCACATGATGGGAGAGCACTGATCTACTCAACCTTCCCGAGCTGGGCAGCCATGACAGCCATGACGGTCCACATTCTGTTCTCGGCTTCGGAAAAGACCAGCGACTGATCGCTGTAGATGACCTCGTCCGTGACCTCCTCCGGATGACGCGGAAGGCAATGCAGGAAGACCGCGCCAGGGTTGGCCTTGCCCATCAGGTCATTGTTGACTTGGTAGCCGTCGAAGTCCTTGACGCGCTTGGCGTATTCCTCCTCCTGGCCCATGCTGACCCAGGTGTCGGTCACGACGACGTCGGCGCCCTTCACGGCATCAGCGGCGACGGTCGTGGTGGAAATGACGCCCCCGTTCTCAGCAGCGAGCTGCTTCGTCTTCTCCAAGATCTCGGCGTTTGGCTCGTATCCGGTGGGAGTGGCGATGTTGACGCTCATGCCCATCTTGGCGCAGCCCAGCATGAGATCGTGCAGGACGTTGTTGCCATCGCCGACCCATGCCAAGGTCTTGCCTTCCAAATCGGCGCCGAAATGCTGCTGCAACGCCATGATGTCCGCCAAGGTTTGGAGCGGGTGGTGCAAGTCGGAAAGTGCGTTGATGATGGGAACTGTGGAGTACTTGGCGAGCTCCTCGATGTCGCTGTGTGAGAACACGCGTGCCAAGACCAACGAATTGAATCTCGCCAGGACGGAGGCTGTATCACGCATGGATTCGTTGACGCCGAGCTGGATGTCAGATGGACCAAGGAACAGGGCGTGTCCACCAAGCAGTGCCATGCCAGTTTCCGTCGACACACGCGTTCGTGTGGATCTCTTTTGGAAGATCATGCTGACGGAGTCACCGTCGAGCGGTTTTGGATTTGGGTTGGACTTGTCGCTGTAGATGTCTTTGTACTTTTGCGACAGATTCAGGAGACCTTTCAGCTCATCGTTGCTGAGTCCAGCAATAGTGCAAAAATGAAATATGGCAATGAACATGGACGTGGACATGAATATGAATGCGTGTGTGTTTGTGTGTGCACAAAGAGAGGTGTATGGAGTTGATATTGGCATAGGTGTCAATTCACAAGAGACAGAGATTCCGTAAGCATGTATTCATTCCGTGCATGCCGGCTGGATGGTATTATACCAATCAACTTCATGGCAAATGGACAACAGGTAGGACCGTGTGCTGTTGGGTGGCAGATACCAGATTGATCCTTCATTGGTCATGTGTGCGATCCCATACAATCCGTCAGCGACATCGGCATATCCACGTGCTTCCCATCCAATCATTCGGCCGTAGCTTCATTTGTTGGAGTATGGTATGTACCCCCTTCTGCTTCCAAATGACGCCGAGCCGCTCCTGATCCATCAGCGCATTTGATGGATCGATGGGGAGGAGGAACGTGTGCTTGCATTGAAAGATGCGAGACGCTGCGACTTACGTCAACTGGTCGATGGTCATGAAGTGCTCTCCCTTCAAAGTCGACAGAGTATCCGCCAGCGACGATGCATTGCGAGTCCGAGGCGACGCGAACTGTCGCTTGGCGATGGCGGTGAGGGACGATCGTGCGGATGAGAACATGGTGATTACGGAGGGATGCAGATGTGGCTTGAAGACTTTATGAAATGAAGGTGCCGTGTTGTGCAGTTGATCGTAAATGCAATCTGCAAATGAAATTGCAGATTTTGTTTGTTGACGATGTGTGCGGTGCTTGAACTTGTGTGTTGTGATGCTTGAAGTTGTTACGCCGGGTTTGGAGTGGTTCGCAGTTCTTGTTGTTGTGTGTTGTTGTGTGTTGTTGTGTGTTGTTGTGTGTTGTTGTGTGTTGTTGTGTGTTGTTGTGTGTTGTTGTGTGTTGTTGTGTGTTGTTGTGTGTTGTTGTGTGTTGTTGTGTGTTGTTGTGTGTTGTTGTGTGTTGTTGTGTGTTGTTGTGTGTTGTTGTGTGTTGTTGTGTGAGAAACGATGATGCAAAAACGTACGTGGGCAGAGAAGACGGTGACGATCGCTGTTCGCCATGCATCACGATGAACACAATCGCCTGCTCGACCGTTAAATGACCTTCAAAGATACCAGAATAGAGATACTGGAAAGTGTGTATTTGCATGAGACGGCGTGAGAGGTATTTGCACGCTATCCGTTGAAGCAATCCTCCTCGAAATCGCAGCGGAAGGCCTGCCCCACTCCACAACAATGCGATGAACAACGCACAGGAGAGAGTATCCGCGAGCAGAGCAAAAGCACTATACCCTCCTATCCCTTCGTGGACCAGCCCTAAAGGATCTGTCAGAGCCATTATAAAGCCTCCGTGTTAAATTTCTACAGCTTTTCCCTACCATGTCCTACGTATGAAAACTAATTCTGTACTTGTCTCTAAACTGGAATTTAGACTGTAATGGTCAGTTCACTCTCTTCAGAGTTGGTGATACTCTCGTCATCCTTCCCATGAAATACATTCCAGTGCAGCTTACAGACATGGATTCCACACACACTGCACACCCTTCTGACTCTGCTTGGTTCGTGTGTGGGCCTCCCTTCAAGCTTTGCTTTTGCTTTAAGATAAGAACAGTATCTGCAAGTCTTCTGGCTTCCGTCCCTGCTGATGATCTCCTTGTGATCTTCGAATCTCCCCTCCAACCTCGATCTGGGCAGCTTTGGAGAGCAGGGGCTCATCCGATTCCTTGTTCGAATGGTGTGTGGGACTCTCTCGCGGCTTGACCTTGTTGCCATCAAGTCTGCCTCATTCCCTTTGCGGACAAGAGCCTCAATCATCTCGATCATGAATGCCTTGCTTCTCAATCGATCTTGCTCCCTTGCCAGGTGATTGAATGCAATCCAAGTATTGACGCGCATGATGTCGAACAAGTGGAACATGAGGGGCATCCATACTCTCTGAGCCCTCAAGTCAGGGCGATAGTATGCGATGAGTTGATCGCATTTGTCAACTCCAAGCATCCAATGATTGTAGTCGTCAATCATCTTTGGGATTCGGATGTGAGCAGAGTACTTGCTCCCCCAGACCATCTCCAAGTGCCCTGCATTCACCTTGTTCTTTCTTGGCTTGTGGCGATTGGAAAGTACCGACTCGTTCCCATGGTGCACCGTACTGACCATCAACACCACATTGTTGTCAATCCACCTGGTCACCACGTACTGATTGTTCTCAATCCAGACATAGAGTGAGTTGAAGCGCATGTCATCGACCTCCTTCACCTCTGTGCTGGGGAATCCGTTCCTCCTCCTTGCAGTGCCAACAACTCCAATGCCCATCTCTCTTGACTTTGCCATGACTGTCTTGGTTGTGAAGAGATTGTCCATCGCAACAACATGATGATTTGTTGGGTCCAATGTCTTCATGAGTTCCTCCACAGTGTTGTTGATCTTTGTTGTGGTGTCCAGACGTCCTGCAGGCAGTACATGATATCCAAATCCAGTCTTCGAGCAGCACAGAGCGTAGAATTTGTACCCCTCTTTGATGGGTTTCTGCTTCATCCGAGTGGTCTGCCTGGACCTGCCCTTGAATCTCACCATCATCTCATCGATTGCACAGGCAAAGCCTGGATTGATGCAGATACTCTTCGACACCTGGTTGACGTGGTCAAGCAGTGGTTGGATCTTGTGATACCAGCTTCTGTTGCTGTCAACAATCGGTGTAGGAGGAATGTGGGGCTGCGTGTACAGGGTTTGGTTGGTGGCTGTGGATGCAGAGAGGCTCGAAGTTGCAGATCGAATTGAGGGCAAGCTGCTGATGGTTGCACTTGTGAGAGAATCGTATCGGCTCTGGACGAGATCGTCTTCGCTGTCACTGACATCCTCGTCATCTGAGTCAGTGGCCTTCTTTGTGCCAGCAGTAATTGTGCCCCTCACAGCTGTGAAGTGAATGTGGTTCCACACAACTTCGTATCTTGCCCGTGTCATGTACTTTGTCAGCAAGTGGGATGGTATGCCAATGGAAGGGGCACGCCAATAATCCCGCTTGGCCGGTGCCTTGAAGACTCCCATGTAGTAGTAGATTGCAAGGAAGAGGTAGATCTCCTTCACTGAAACGAAGCTGGCCGTGGATCCACTGTTGAAGATATGGTTGTTGGTGTGGACTTGAATGGATTCAATGAGTTGCCGTGAGAAGTAAACCTCCAGGATGGTATCAACTGATGGGTTGACACCTCCAACTGACCGGAAGAGTGGCATGTGGGAACTGATGGGGAGTGGCACATAGCCAACATTTTTGTCGGCTCCATGCACAGGAATGGCTGTGCCATCCGCACCAGTTGCATTGTCATTTGCAATTTCATTGTTGTCCATGATTGTGCCATCTGTAGCAGTTGCTCTGTCAGTAGCCATGGCAGCACCGATGAAAGTGGTGTGATCTGCACCCATTGATCCATCATTGCTGGGTGTGCCATTGTTGCTGGGCATGCCATCGTTGCTGGGCGTGCCATCGTTGCTGGGCGTGCCATTGTTGCTTGGTGTGCCATCATTGCTTGGTGTGCCATCGTGGCTGGGCATGCCATCGTGGCTGGGCGTGCCATCGTGGCTGGCTGTGCCATCATTGGTGTCATTGGCTGCAATTGTGCCGATTCTCTCATGATGGCTTTTTCGCCTCAACGCAAGTTTGCGTTTGAGGCGGTTGAGGATGCGACTGCTGCGCCTGTTGCTTTCGATTCTGCTTGCGGTGCTGCTGATGGTGGTGGTACCAGCCACGCTGATGCAGGCACTGTTGCCGTTGCATACTCCCTTGCTGCTCACAGTTGGTGCTCCTGCAGAGCGGTTTCCTGTTGCTCCAGTAGTAGCATGAAGCAATTCTTTCCGATTGCCATTGAGGAATACCACAAAGGGTTCGGCACAACTGTAGCTTGCCGCGCCAATTAGGGGAGGCTTGGATGCTTTGACGTGCTTGGATGTGGGAGAGGACGGAGATGATGTGGGCATGGCCGCGGGTGGACGAGATCTGGCTGTGCTTGTGTTGTGATGGGCGATCGATGATGTGGCATCGTTGGAATTGTGATTTCAATTTTGTGATCAACAATCGTGACGATCTCTTCGACGGTGAGAAGAAACAATCAAGGAGATTGAGCACAACGAAGAATGGTCCATGAGCGATGGGCCACGGAGATCACCAGTGAAGCCATGTGCTGGGAGGCATCCATGGAGCTGTATGAACACGCATGCCAAGTGATGCATGCGAAAACGGCGATCGAGTTGAGAGACGTGAGCGATGTGAGCGATGTGAGCACCGAAAAAATCATTGATGTGTCGCGAAAATCAGCGATGATGGCCTCGCTGATGAGTTTTCCCGTCAGTCCCGTCGCTGAAAAAACGATTCACGAGTACTTCGGAGGCCGATGGCGACCCAACCGCAGTAAGAAGACCCCTGATTCAGGAAGATCAGAAGAAGCGCCAACTCCCAAGGATTCCGTTGGTACAAGAAAAGTGGAGGGGTACATGTAAAAGTTGCGGTCAAAAACGGAATGGGGTGAGAATGAAATTTATATTGGATCGAAGTAATCCCCTAGGTCACGAAGGGATAGTCTATTCTACGCTATGTTTTATCCGTATCCTTGTCCTCATGCAACAGAGGATAAAGGTCAGCGATTCATTCGACGTCTGGCTTGATTCCAAGAGCGTCTCGCGTCTGTTCCATCGCGTCTGTTCGTGGCGACGAATACGGCAGACCATTCCTTGGCAGGGCGTCGGATTCTCCGTGCCGCCACGGAATCGAAACATACCACATCGATGCTGGAGAGATGGCTACAGTGTTTGGTATTGGTAGAGGGTGGAGGCCTTCCCAGCACTCTACTCGTACTCATGCAGCGTCCGTAATCGTACAAGCTATGGTACAACCTTTGGCATGAGGTGCTTCGCGACGCATCTGCCTCCTCTCCGCACGTCTGAATGCGTTCTGCAAAGAAAAATGGAATCGCGGAAAAGTTGGCGCGCAAATTTGGAACCCACAACATCAACACCACACCACGTCCAGTTCGTGAGCACACACACACACAACCGCCAAAAGATACTCTGCTCTTGTTTTCTTGCTCTCCTTCATAAATTCCGACGCAGACCGATCCAGGGCACGACAGACCGGGACGATGAATCCATCCATGAATATCGGAGACGGCGGGCTGGTCCGCCGCAACTCCATCCGACACCAATTCGCAGCTTTGGAACGCGACAAGGACGCTTTCCAAAAGGAGATGGACAAGGCAGAGCGGGAGCGACGGTCCATCGAAGGCGTGCTGCGGGAACTGAAGGTGAAGCAGCGCACCTTGACGCAGCAAAAGCACGCGGCGAAGGAAACGCTCGGCGGTGTTTCGAAGAAGTCTGCTTTCCTGAATCATGAAAAGCGACGGCTGGGCAGAATCATGAACAACGAGACCAAGGCTCTCAAAGGTGAGTCGCCGACCCAGCGTGCACGCAGCCAGCAAGCCCACCAAGACACGATCTCTGCTCAGGGCTATCCACTCCCTGTGTGCTCCTGCTCTTGGTCGACATGCCGGAAAAGTCGAAGGCTCAAACACAACCACCGGGAGTACGTGGCATCGCCATGGTACGAGCACACTCGGCGAGTTCCCACTTTGGAAGATGTGATGGGTGTGCCATTCATCCGCCTGCCATTCGTCTTGGCTTCTCATAAGTGCTGTTCTCCGCTTTTCTCCATTCCCGATGCTGTGCTGGCTTCCATCACACGATGCCGCATTGTGCTGCCTATGGCCCACCATACCCCACTCTATGTCCTATTCCCTCGCACAACACTCCACGCATCGCTTGCCATCGATGCAGACTGCGCGAAGCACTATCAAATGCTCAAGGATGAGATCGCCAAGGATCAGGAGAACTTCGTGACAGATGCGGACAAGCTCAGTGACGAGTATGCCAAGTGTCTGGAATTGAAAACTGCGATCTTGGCGCGCCCATATCTCTCGGTGAAATCCGTTCAGGATGTCGCAGCAAAGAATGGAAGCTTGTGGTCTGCGGTACCAAGCTCCCACTCCTTCAACATGTTGAGCGATGCGAACGGGCGACTTGTGCGAGAGGAGCAAGCGCATACTGCCGCCAAGCAACGGCTCGATACCCTTCAGTCCATCGCGAACAAGCATATGCCCACGATGACGGAATGGGGACCCGCCAACGTTGAGTGGAATGGTGAGATGGGCGAAGAGTCTCCTCCCGGACCAGGCGCCGCAGTAGGGAGAGCCAACCTGGACGCATTTTACGGTTCACAACCTGACGACTGCTAATGTATGGCGAATAACGAAGAATGCAGCGCCGTTTCGATTTGATTCGATTCGTCCAATGCCGACGCGCGAGAGGGGTCATCAGCGCATGCATGCACATCACCTAAATGGCAGCACTTCAAGGATACAGATATGTCATTCGACAGAACCATCAACATGCAATGCGCTACAGAGTAATGAGCAACCACCAATCAACAAGCATACGTAGCGCCTCTCTTTGCCAAAAAGCGCGTACGAAGATAGGCACCATCCTTCATGTATGCATAAGTTCCTGCTGAACATGTGTTGGCTTATATTGTTTTGCTTTGTTTGGTGGGATTGAACGCTCTGCGTGCGCTCGTTTTGGTCCCCGAATGCTCGGCTGTATGCTGTATGCTGGGTTCGTCGGTGTGTGCGGGGTGCGCATTTTCATCATCGGTTCTACTCAGCGGCGAGATGTCTGTAGCGCGCACGAATTGCGCTTGCTTTGCCACATCTAGTCACGCTCGTAGTTCAAGATGGGCGACAACCAGCGCTCGCAGCGGGACAGCTCCATCTCCTTGCGCTTTGCGTAGCTCTCAACTTGATCCTTTCCGATCTGCCCAACCGCGAAGTACTCGGATTGTGGATGGGCAAAGACCAGGGCCGAAACGGAGGCAGCTGGCATCATGCTGAGGGAGTCGCTGAGGTCGATGCCCGCCAGCTCCTTGACTCTGACCAAGTCCCACATGGGGCGCTTTTCGGTGTGATCTGGCTGGGATGGGTAGCCTGGAGCTGGACGGATACCATCGTACTTGATCTTTAAGAGATCGGCCTCGTCGAGAGACTCACCCTTGGCGTAACCCCACATCTCGGTACGGATTTCGCGATGGAGGTACTCGGCGAAGGCTTCGACGAAACGATCGGCCAGGGCCTGGGCCATGATCTTGGAGAAGTCGTCGTTGTCGGCCTCGTACTTCCGAACAAGGGCGTCGCAGCCGAAGCAAGACACAGCGAAGAAGCCGATGTGGTCCTTGTATCCCTTTGGAGCGATGAAGTCGGCCTGGGACATGTACGGGTCATCAGATTCCTTCTCCGCCTGCTGTCGGAGCATGCAGTACTTGGTGGCGATCTTGCCTTGTTCACGGTCTTCTTCGGTGAGGAAGACGTCGACGTCTTCGCCGTCCTCGCTGCGGTTGGCAGGGTGGAGTCCCACAACTCCCTTCAACGTCAGGGAGCCGTCGGCGATGATCTCCTTCATCATGGCCTGTGCGTCATCGAAGAGCTTCTTGGCTTCCGAACCGACGGTTGCGTCGTTGAAGATCTTGGGGTAACCACGGTTGGGGTATCGACCACGCAGCTCCCAAGTTTGGAAGAAGGGGTTCCAGTCCATGTATGGCACAACATCGGCGACCTTGATGTTGTCAATGACAGTGATTCCCAGCTTGGCTGGAACGGGTGCTGGCGGTGCATCATCGAAGTCGATCTTGTACTTGTTCTCCTTCGCTTGATCGAAGGTGAGGAAGTGACGGTCTTCCAGTCCAGCGTAGTAGTCTTCTCGCATCTCTTCGTACTCTTCATCCAACTCGTCGACGAATTCGGCCTTGTTTTCTCCAAGCAACGAGGACACGACTGTGACAGATCTGGATGCATCCAGCACATGAATCACCGGATGCAGCGAGGTGAAGTAGCTCGGCGCTACCTTGACGGCGGTGTGCATCTTGGAGGTGGTGGCACCACCGATCAGGAGTGGCTGCTTGAAGCCTCCCTTCGAGAGTTCCTTGGCGACGACCACCATCTCATCGAGCGATGGTGTGATCAACCCGGAGAGACCGATCACGTCAACTTTGTATTCCTTGGCCTTCTCGAGGATCTTCTCACACGAGACCATGACTCCGATGTCATAAACCTTGAAGTTGTTGCAACCGAGCACGACGGCCACGATGTTCTTTCCAATGTCGTGGACGTCACCCTTGACGGTTGCCATCAGCACCTTGCCGGCGTAGTTAGAGTCGTCGTTGGCATCGACCGTGCTCGGGTCGATGCCCTCGTCGATCATCTTCTGCTTCTTCTCTTCCTCCATGAATGGGAGAAGGTAGGCGACGGCCTTCTTCATCACGCGTGCGGACTTGATGACCTGCGGTAAGAACATCTTTCCTGAACCGAAGAGGTCACCGACAATGTTCATACCATCCATCAATGGACCTTCGATAACGTCGAGTGGTTTGTCGCATATCTGGCGGGCCTCTTCGACATCGCCATCGACGTACTGCGAGATACCGTTCACCAGGGCATGTTCCAAGCGCTTGACGGCATCGAAGTCTCTCCAGGATGTCTCCTTGACAGTGACGACGCCTCCCTTCTTCCTTGCTTCGATGGCGTCCTTCTCCTTCTTGGTCAGCTCCAACATCTTCTCCGTGGCATCCTCGTTCTTGTTGAAAACGAGGTCCTCGCATGCGGCCTTCAGTTCCGGTTCGACTTCGCTGAGCGCCAGCATTTCCTTGGCGTTCACGATACCGACGTCCATTCCAGAGTTCAAGATCGCCTCATGCAAGAACACAGCGTGGATGGACTCGCGGATCTTCGTCACACCACGGAAGCCAAACGAAAGGTTCGAGATACCTCCGCTGATCTTCACGTATGGACATTGCTCCTTGATCACCTTCGTGGCGTTGATGAAATCAACACCGTAGTTCGAATGCTCCTCCATTCCTGTTCCGATCGTCAACACGTTCGGATCGAAGATGATGTCCTCAGGTGGGAAGCGGACCTTGTTCACCAGGATGTCGTACGAACGCTTGCAGATGCGGATCTTCTCATCCGCAGTGGCGGCCTGACCTTCCTCGTCGAAGGCCATCACCACCACTGCTGCTCCGTGCTTGCGCAGCAGAGTCGCATGCTCCATGAACAGCTCTTCTCCGACCTTCAGGGAGATGGAGTTCACGATGGGCTTGCCCTGGCACCACTTCAGTCCGGCCATCACGATCTCGAACTTCGATGCGTCGAGCATGAATGGAACCTTCGACACTTCTGGCTCGGTGATGGCGATCTTCACGAACTTCTGCATGGCAGCGAGTCCATCGAGCATACCATCATCGACGTTGATGTCGATCACGTGGGCTCCATCTTCGACCTGATGCTTGGCGATGTCCATGGCGGTTGCGTAGTCGCCAGCCATCATCAGCTTCTTGAATCGGATCGATCCAGCGATGTTGCATCGCTCTCCGACGTTCAGGAATGGAAGACCGAGGTGGTTGTGGACGTCATCCACCACAAGATCCTCAAGACCGGACAGCCACATCTTGGGGCGTCCCACATCTGGGAGCTTGCGAGGCTTGTAGCTCTCGGATGCCTCGCGGATGGCCTTGATGTGTTCTGGTGTGGATCCGCAGCATCCTCCCACCATGTTCAGCCATCCGTTCTCGAAGAACACACGGTTTCCTTCGGCCATATCGGATGGGGTCTCATCGTATCCTCCCATGGCATTTGGAAGACCAGCATTCGAGTACACGTGCATGAAGCACTCCACACACTTGGCCAGTCTCTCCACGAATGGGACCATGTGCTCGGCACCCAAGGCACAGTTCAAACCAACGCACATGGGCTTGCTGTGGCGGATGGATGCGTAAAACGCCTCTCCGGTCTGTCCGGACAGGGTACGGCCAGATTGATCGACGAGGGTTCCAGAGACGAACAGCGGCATGTCGATGCCAGTGATCTCGAGGAACTCTCCCACGGCGTAGACGGCTGCCTTGGCGTTGAGGGTATCGAAGATGGTCTCGACCATCAGGATGTCACAACCTCCATCGACCAATCCCACGATCTGTTCGAAGTACGCTTCCACAAGCTCGTCGAAGTCGACGTTGCGAACGGATGGATCCTCAACGGATGGCGAGATGGATCCTGTGCGGTTGGTCGGTCCCATGGCTCCCACCACGAAGCGTGGCTTGGTTGGGTCCTTGGCTGTGACTTCGTCACACACCTCACGAGCGAGACGGGCGGACTCGTAGTTGAGCTCGTATGCGTATGCCTCCATCTCGTAGTCAGCTTGGGCGATGGTGGTGGATGAGAAGGTGTTGGTTCCGATCAGGTCGGATCCTCCCACCTCGAGGTACTGCTTGTAGATGCCCTGGATGACGTCTGGACGGGTGATGCTGAGCATGTCGTTGTTTCCCTTGACGTTGCATGACCAGTTGGGGAAGCGATCACCTCTGTACTCCTCCTCTTCGAGACGGTTGCGCTTGGAGAAGTTCTGGATCATGGTTCCCATTCCACCATCGTAGAGAGAGATGCGGCTGTTGAAGAGCTTGGTGATGTACTCACGGAGACTGTCACGTCCACGCACGAAGTACGGGAACTCGGTTGGGTAGAGGTCGGGATCCTGTGTGTAGTCGAAGTTGATGTCCTTGTTTGGGTTGGTGGCCTTGGCGCGGATGGCCGCGATGGTTTCGTGGGTGAAGGTGGAGTTGGTGTATGGATTGGGGACGTGGTTGCGGGCCACATCGGACACCGGTGTGGGTGGCTCGATGGCTGGCTTGGATGGGATCGCATCGTAGGCGAACTGCTTCTTCGGAAGCTGGCGCATCTTGCCACGGGGCTTTCTTGGTGGTGGCAATCCCTTCTTGAGGGCTTCCTTGGCGGCACGCTCGTAAGAAGTGCGCTTCAACATGTCCTCGGTGGCATCCTCGTCCTTGTTGAAGACAAGGTTCTCACACAAGATCCGCATGTCGTCTTCGAGCTCATCCACGGCCAACAGCTCCTTGGCGTTCACGATACCGACGTCCATTCCAGAGTTCAAGATTGCCTCATGCAAAAACACAGCATGGATGGACTCGCGGATCTTCGTCACACCACGGAAGCCAAACGAAAGGTTCGAGATACCTCCGCTGATCTTCACGTATGGACATTGCTCCTTGATCACCTTCGTGGCGTTGATGAAATCAACGCCGTAGTTCGAGTGCTCCTCCATTCCTGTTCCGATCGTCAACACGTTCGGATCGAAGATGATGTCTTCAGGTGGGAAGCGGACCTTGTTCACCAGGATGTCATACGAACGCTTGCAGATGCGGATCTTCTCATCCGCAGTGGCGGCCTGACCTTCCTCATCGAAGGCCATCACCACCACTGCTGCTCCGTGCTTGCGCAGCAGAGTCGCATGCTCCATGAACAGCTCTTCTCCGACCTTCAGGGAGATGGAGTTCACGATGGGCTTGCCCTGGCACCACTTCAGTCCGGCCATCACGATCTCGAACTTCGATGCGTCGAGCATGAATGGAACCTTCGACACTTCTGGCTCGGTGATGGCGATCTTCACGAACTTCTGCATGGCAGCGAGTCCATCGAGCATACCATCATCGACGTTGATGTCGATCACGTGGGCTCCATCTTCGACCTGATGCTTGGCGATGTCCATGGCGGTTGCGTAGTCGCCAGCCATCATCAGCTTCTTGAATCGGATCGATCCAGCGATGTTGCATCGCTCTCCGACGTTCAGGAATGGAAGACCGAGGTGGTTGTGGACGTCATCCACCACAAGATCCTCAAGACCAGACAGCCACATCTTGGGGCGTCCCACATCTGGGAGCTTGCGGGGCTTGTAGCTCTCGGATGCCTCGCGGATGGCCTTGATGTGTTCTGGTGTGGATCCGCAGCATCCTCCCACCATGTTCAGCCATCCGTTCTCGAAGAACACACGGTTTCCTTCGGCCATATCGGATGGGGTCTCATCGTATCCTCCCATGGCATTTGGAAGACCAGCATTCGAGTACACGTGCATGAAGCACTCCACACACTTGGCCAGTCTCTCCACGAATGGGACCATGTGCTCGGCACCCAAGGCACAGTTCAAACCAACGCACATGGGCTTGCTGTGGCGGATGGATGCGTAAAACGCCTCTCCGGTCTGTCCGGACAGGGTACGGCCAGATTGATCGACGAGGGTTCCAGAGACGAACAGCGGCATGTCGATGCCAGTGATCTCGAGGAACTCTCCCACGGCGTAGACGGCTGCCTTGGCGTTGAGGGTATCGAAGATGGTCTCGACCATCAGGATGTCACAACCTCCATCGACCAATCCCACGATCTGTTCGAAGTACGCTTCCACAAGCTCGTCGAAGTCGACGTTGCGAACGGATGGATCCTCAACGGATGGCGAGATGGATCCTGTGCGGTTGGTCGGTCCCATGGCTCCCACCACGAAGCGTGGCTTGGTTGGGTCCTTGGCTGTGACTTCGTCACACACCTCACGAGCGAGACGGGCGGACTCGTAGTTGAGCTCGTATGCGTATGCCTCCATCTCGTAGTCAGCTTGGGCGATGGTGGTGGATGAGAAGGTGTTGGTTCCGATCAGGTCGGATCCTCCCACCTCGAGGTACTGCTTGTAGATGCCCTGGATGACGTCTGGACGGGTGATGCTGAGCATGTCGTTGTTTCCCTTGACGTTGCATGACCAGTTGGGGAAGCGATCACCTCTGTACTCCTCCTCTTCGAGACGGTTGCGCTTGGAGAAGTTCTGGATCATGGTTCCCATTCCACCATCGTAGAGAGAGATGCGACTGTTGAAGAGCTTGGTGATGTACTCACGGAGACTGTCGCGTCCACGCACGAAGTACGGGAACTCGGCTGGGTAGAGGTCGGGGTCCTGTGTGTAGTCGAAGTTGATGTCCTTGTTTGGG
Source organism: Craspedostauros australis (assembly GCA_026770025.1). Classification (NCBI taxonomy): domain Eukaryota; phylum Bacillariophyta; class Bacillariophyceae; order Mastogloiales; family Achnanthaceae; genus Craspedostauros; species Craspedostauros australis. The sequence goes on along the minus strand of JAMXDE010000010.1, from coordinate 948,526 downwards.
TTGGTGGCCTTGGCGCGGATGGCTGCGATGGTTTCGTGGGTGAAGGTGGAGTTGGTGTATGGATTGGGGACGTGGTTGCGGGCCACATCGGACACCGGTGTGGGTGGCTCGATGGCTGGCTTGGATGGGATCGCATCGTAGGCGAACTGCTTCTTCGGAAGCTGGCGCATCTTGCCACGGGGCTTTCTTGGTGGTGGCAATCCCTTCTTGAGGGCTTCCTTGGCGGCACGCTCGTAAGAAGTGCGCTTCAACATGTCCTCGGTGGCATCCTCGTCCTTGTTGAAGACAAGGTTCTCACACAAGATCCGCATGTCGTCTTCGAGCTCATCCACGGCCAACAGCTCCTTGGCGTTCACGATACCGACGTCCATTCCAGAGTTCAAGATTGCCTCATGCAAAAACACAGCATGGATGGACTCGCGGATCTTCGTCACACCACGGAAGCCAAACGAAAGGTTCGAGATACCTCCGCTGATCTTCACGTATGGACATTGCTCCTTGATCACCTTCGTGGCGTTGATGAAATCAACGCCGTAGTTCGAGTGCTCCTCCATTCCTGTTCCGATCGTCAACACGTTCGGATCGAAGATGATGTCTTCAGGTGGGAAGCGGACCTTGTTCACCAGGATGTCATACGAACGCTTGCAGATGCGGATCTTCTCATCCGCAGTGGCGGCCTGACCTTCCTCATCGAAGGCCATCACCACCACTGCTGCTCCGTGCTTGCGCAGCAGAGTCGCATGCTCCATGAACAGCTCTTCTCCGACCTTCAGGGAGATGGAGTTCACGATGGGCTTGCCCTGGCACCACTTCAGTCCGGCCATCACGATCTCGAACTTCGATGCGTCGAGCATGAATGGAACCTTCGACACTTCTGGCTCGGTGATGGCGATCTTCACGAACTTCTGCATGGCAGCGAGTCCATCGAGCATACCATCATCGACGTTGATGTCGATCACGTGGGCTCCATCTTCGACCTGATGCTTGGCGATGTCCATGGCGGTTGCGTAGTCGCCAGCCATCATCAGCTTCTTGAATCGGATCGATCCAGCGATGTTGCATCGCTCTCCGACGTTCAGGAATGGAAGACCGAGGTGGTTGTGGACGTCATCCACCACAAGATCCTCAAGACCAGACAGCCACATCTTGGGGCGTCCCACATCTGGGAGCTTGCGGGGCTTGTAGCTCTCGGATGCCTCGCGGATGGCCTTGATGTGTTCTGGTGTGGATCCGCAGCATCCTCCCACCATGTTCAGCCATCCGTTCTCGAAGAACACACGGTTTCCTTCGGCCATATCGGATGGGGTCTCATCGTATCCTCCCATGGCATTTGGAAGACCAGCATTCGAGTACACGTGCATGAAGCACTCCACACACTTGGCCAGTCTCTCCACGAATGGGACCATGTGCTCGGCACCCAAGGCACAGTTCAAACCAACGCACATGGGCTTGCTGTGGCGGATGGATGCGTAAAACGCCTCTCCGGTCTGTCCGGACAGGGTACGGCCAGATTGATCGACGAGGGTTCCAGAGACGAACAGCGGCATGTCGATGCCAGTGATCTCGAGGAACTCTCCCACGGCGTAGACGGCCGCCTTGGCGTTGAGGGTATCGAAGATGGTCTCGACCATCAGGATGTCACATCCTCCATCGACCAGTCCCACGATCTGCTCGAAGTACGCTTCCACAAGCTCGTCGAAGTCGACGTTGCGAACGGATGGATCCTCGACGGATGGCGAGATGGATCCCGTGCGGTTGGTTGGTCCCATGGCTCCCACCACGAAGCGTGGCTTGGTTGGGTCCTTGGCTGTGACTTCGTCACACACCTCACGAGCGAGACGGGCGGACTCGTAGTTGAGCTCGTATGCGTATGCCTCCATCTCGTAGTCAGCTTGGGCGATGGTGGTGGATGAGAAGGTGTTGGTTCCGATCAGGTCGGATCCTCCCACCTCGAGGTACTGCTTGTAGATGCCCTGGATGACGTCTGGACGGGTGATGCTGAGCATGTCGTTGTTTCCCTTGACGTTGCATGGCCAGTTGGGGAAGCGATCACCTCTGTACTCCTCTTCTTCGAGACGGTTGCGCTTGGAGAAGTTCTGGATCATGGTTCCCATTCCACCATCGTAGAGAGAGATGCGGCTGTTGAAGAGCTTGGTGATGTACTCGCGGAGACTGTCACGTCCACGCACGAAGTACGGGAACTCGGTTGGGTAGAGGTCGGGATCCTGTGTGTAGTCGAAGTTGATGTCCTTGTTAGGGTTGGTGGCCTTGGCGCGGATGGCCGCGATGGTTTCGTGGGTGAAGGTGGAGTTGGTGTATGGGTTGGGGACGTGGTTGCGGGCCACATCGGACACCGGTGTGGGTGGTTCGACGGCCGGCTTGGATGGGATCGCATCGTATGCGAACTGCTTCCTCGGGTGCAGCTTCTTCGGTGGGTCAACCATCTTCACAATCGCCTTCTCCGTGGTTCGATCTTTCGCTTCTTTCCGTCGTTTGATGTTGTTGGCCCCTCTGCTTGAAAGAGACTGTTGCTACTACTGTTGATGCACTGCACTGCACTCGACTGGTACGGCTATTGCTATTCTTATTGCTGGTGATGCCGCTGATGTTGATGTTGAATGGGCTCGCTGTCCTGGTTCAGGTTGTCACTGTGCAAGACGCGATCGCGAGACAAGTATAGTATGTACACTGCTAGTACTACTATGGGCACGAGGATGAGTATGGGACCGTTCCGGTGGGAGGTGGTCTGATTCGGGAGTGGAAGCAAGCGCAAGTAAGTGTCAGGAAGGACTGGTGGAGTGTCGTCCTATCTCGCACTCACTTTTTGAGATGAGATGAAGTGGAGGAATGGCAGAAAGGAGTGTCGCCATACGTCCGTTGTGTTGCTCCTGTCTTTCTCTTCGTTGGTCTTCCTGGTTGTACTCCCCTCATGCGCGTACCCCAGAGAGTGGTTTCTGCTGTCAGTTCGTTCGGTCGATGGGTCGGTGGATCGACAGATTCTCTGCCCCGCGTTTCGTTCCATCGCGTCGCTGGTTGGTTGGAGGACGGAGGCGCGACATCAGCAACGAACCGATCCAAAAAATGCTTGACACAAAATGGCGGTGAACGCAATGATGGACAGACGATGCACATCTCTTTCTTCGTGGTGACGTGTTGGACCGCACGTTCCACTGATTTCCAAGATTAACGAACAACGAAGAAGTGTTCGCGAACAGCACGTTCAGTGTTCCTCGACAGTACCAGGTTTTCTTTGGAATTTCGTTTTGCATGTTTCAATTGATACTATGTATATAGTATATCTGTACCAATCCTGATTCTTCATTTGTTGTCGCAATATGTACTAATTTTATATTATGCCGCGAACCCATTCAATCCCCACAAGGTCAGTCAATCACGAATGACGTGATGATGATGGTGTCACATTTCTCGTGTTCCTTTGGGCAGCAATCATGCTTCTCGTTCTTGTTCTGTGGTTCTGGCGCCAATGCACCACGTTTGTTCTTTTCCACACATCGTCGTTCTTCTCGCAAATACCTGCGCTCGAAAAGACCACAATGAACATCATTTGTCAAGAGATCGCACGCGCAATCTCCCAACCCATCACCAATTGCAGCCCACCATAACAACCATCTCCGCAACAAGATCATGTACTCGAGAGTCGCCAAAGCATGCACAACAGGGTCTCTTCCGGCTCTGCTCTGCGGGTCCATCGGCTTTGTCTATTACAACGGTCTCGCCAAGCAATCGCACCGCCAGACGCAGCATCTCCAACTGCCGACGCAATGCGAGACCAGGATACAGCCAAGCCCCGGCATTGGCGATGAAGCGCTGCGCCTACACGGCCTTGAGACGATCCGTTCCGATACAATGGCAACGCCCGCGGCTGCTCCTGTCGCTCCCATCCCCACACCAACGGAAAGCGCACTGGGTCGATTCAACTTCGTCGCGGATGCCGCGGAGAAGGTGCTGCCGTCGGTCGTCCGCGTCGAGGTGAAGGCCGGTCCCGGGGGCAGGTTACGCGGGTCAGGATCCGGTTTCGTCGTGGATGCTGGTGACGTGAAGCCTGGGTCGACTGGCGTCTACATTCTCACCAATGCGCACTGCGTGCTCACGCCAGAAGAATTCCATCGCAACGAAGTAATCGAAGACGGTCGACAAGTCTTTCTGGAGATGAAGGGCAGCCAGCAGATTCGCGGTTGGATGGTGGCATTTGACGTTGAGAAGGATGTGGCATGTATCGAACCCTTCGATCAAGGTCACCTGATGGCATCGTCGCTTGTGGATGGGCGCGTGCGCCATGGTGAATTCGTGCTGGCAGTGGGTGCGCCGTTGAGCCTGGAAAGCTCGGTGACGGTCGGCATCGTCTCCAATCCGGATAGAAATGTAGGCGTGCATCGCTACATCCAAACGGACGCCGCTGTCCACATTGGCAATTCTGGCGGGCCGCTCGCAAACATACACGGACAAATCATTGGCATCAACTCCATCAAGGTAGCCGAAGGCATAACGTATGCAATTCCGATTCACGAAGCGATCGAGACCATCCGGAAGTCCATGAGGAATCAAACGAATGGCTCTGCATCGCTAAGCATCCCTCAGCCATAAACATGAAGCAGCCTCGGTCAGAAGCATCACACTAATAGTATGGTACTGCAGCATTACTGTTCGCAAATTCCAATACTCCTCCGTATTATCTCGCTTCTCTTCTGTGCGGGTACTCTACCTATCTCTCCAAAGATACGACACATCAGCATTGTGTAGACATCGCGCTTTCAGAGTTCACCCTCCATGCTCCCGTGGCTGTGACGTTGGATCATGCCTCTCACTACTTATTCCGCAACTTTCTCGCATTGTACGGTGGATTACTTATTCCCAGCACGCGCGGCATTCGGCACCTGATCCTTTCCCTACAAATACATAATAACCGAGGCTACACTGATCCACGTTCAGTGCAGCGGAATAGATAGTGTTAGAATCCCCGTGCTCTTTCTCCGTCCCTGTTCTCTCTCTCTGAAGAATAGAGAATTGTGTCTGCAGTCTGGACACTATGCAATAATAATAATAACTCAGTGATTACATTAGGAATGTGCCTGTAGGCTTTACCCTCGCCGCCACCGGCCCCTTAGGACCGTGCTTTGAGCGAGCTGTCGAATGCCTCCTATGAGCCCAGCCCTAGCCACGACGCCATTGCCTGCCTTTCAGCCTGCATTGTTCGTGACCGTCGCCGCGCTTTCACCGTCGCTTGTACGGCTATCATAGAATTCACCCACTGTCTCATCTGCTCTTCTGTGCCACTTTCGACGATACGACCTACACGGAGTAGATGAAGCTCCGAATCGTTCATATCCTTGCTCGCGCTTTGAAGAAGGCGCTGGACCTGTCGCCGCAGATCCCGCATTGTCGGGTGGTTCTCTTCGTCATGTACTTTTGCATTGCGTGCCAACCACACTTCCCAAGGCACCTTCCATATCCATCGCACCACCTCTCTGGCCCACACCGCCGCGTCCGGGTATCGGCACTCGTGCGTTTTCATCCATAGCTCTTGTTGACGGATCCAGTCTGTGTGCAAAAATCCCAGCAGGAGCGGGTACCAACCAACGGTACTTTGGGCGTCCGATGATCGCGCGTTTCGTCTCCATTTCACCAGCCCCACTCTCATGTTGCTCACCAGGCGAGGAGACGTTCCGATCTCCAGCATACGGCCCACAAGGCCGTCCGTGGCTTCTTTCCATGCGCCCAAGTGTTCTGAGCACTTCAGTACGTGTTGAGTCGTCTCCTCCTGATTGCAGAACTTGCACTTGGATGAAGGCAGTTGCCCCGTCTGGAACAATTTCCGGTTGACTCCAACAAAACCCGATGACCATTTAGTGATGAACGTCGTGGAGCTTCGATTGGACTTGGACTTGCGCGCCAATTTGTAGGTTTGCCAGTCGACCTGGCTCAGCTGAGTGGGGTTCCATTTGAACTTCGAAGACCAGTACTGCATTGCCGAATTGGACTGTAGTAGCTCGTTAATGGCATCAGGATCCACATGGGAGTGATCACTGCCGCGAAGCCGTATGCGCCACCGAACGGTGTCAGTGGCCCACTGTGTGTTGTGGGGCCGTGATATGGTGGCCTCCCAAAATTGTTTGGCTCTCCGATCGACTTCCACGTTGAGCTGCTCGAGCAGAGTGAGCTTCTTCCCGGTGCCGTCTTGGTGGCCTTTGACCCATTCCCATTTCAACAATGCCGGTATCTCATGTCGTAGCATCTGAATCTCCGTGAGAATGTCCCAATCCTTCTGACTGGGCCGCAGATCGTCCTTTTGCGCCTGCGTGAGCGCCTGTTTGCCGTCGAGCGCGATAGTAACAACCGCGCTAGGCATCAGCCCGGGCATAATGCTAAGCATGGCAAGCGATGCCCAAATCCCTGCCAGCTCACTGCGGTAAGCACTTTGGACGGTTGGGGGACCTGGGACAAACGTGTGGCAGTAGATGTATCGCTCGGACTCCGTGTCATAGGCTGTAGAGACCGATGTGCCGCGTTGGTCCTTGAATGACCCGTCGCTCACCATCACTAGAGTTCCCCGATTCGCTGCTCTGGCCGCTTCCTGAAGGGACATGGCTCCTCGCATATCTTCGAACGGGAACGGAGCGTCAGCTGGCTCGTCTGGAACGCTTGAGAGACCAAGGTGCCCATTCCATTCGATACCCTGCTCCGTGGCTACCACCGTGACGCGTTTGGCTCCCTCGGGGATTTCCGTGACGGCTCTTGTGCGGGTGTATTGCTGTCGCCGCGTGCGCCGCCAAGGATTCGGCAAGTATTGCAAGAATGGAGAAACGGATATGTCAAAGATATCATCCTGATAGGGAGCTTTCCACCACCGCCAAGATCCGTCGTCGCGTAGCCATCTTCCAAGCGGATGATGTAGAAGAAGACCGTGAAAGCACAAGGACTTGCACCATCGTTGCCATTCTCTCCACCACCCACTCGGTAACCGTTTCGGCTGTCGCGCCCACGGCTGGGGCGTACTTGACTCAAAAGTTCCGTCAAGTACTCCTGGCACTATTCTGGTGCCGTCGGCTGACACAATATCCGAAAGTCGTAGGACTCCCAACTTCTGTCGTATCATGTTGAGATGATACAGCTGCGCCCCTTTCACTCTCTGGCGAATCCACAGGTCCATAAGGAAAGAGTCGCCTTCCCGCTGCGTTTCTCTCGACTCCGTCGTTTCGATCACCTCTATGCCGGTGCCGTGAAGCTGCCGCCATAGACCTGTGATCCAGCAACGGGTTGCGCAGTGACCGATAACTCCGAATGGATACTGAAACAACGAGCCACCGATTCCGAGCTCCTCCTTCAGGGCCTGGATCGAGCACTTGAACATTGCGCCTGTTTGTGTTCCTCGGTGCACTTCGTCAAAGACAAGGCGGATTTGCGCTATCAACTGGGAGTTGGCGGGATTCCTGATTCCCAACCCTCCGAGCGACTTTGTTCCGTACACCAAATCTCTCGGCATATTTCTAGAGCAACCCATCTTGGGTAGCGCGGCCAACAAGGCCGGGGCCATTATGTATCTCCACTCACTCGGGGCAAGCTGAACGAGAGGCATGGCGTACTCGATGGACTTCATGAACTGCAGTGTTAAGGCAGATCGGGCATCTTCCGGGGAAATCTGCGCCGTGCGCATCCTCCCTCCAAAATCCTCAGCCTTCTTCCGCATAGCTTGAACTTGCGAGTCACTGTCGCCGTCGAAGTCAATAAACACCCCCAGGGTGAACAAGGGTTGGTCCATCGCCCTTCGTGGGATGTCGGCGCTTCCTCCGTGGCCGTCGTCGATGCGTATGTCGGTACCACCGTTGGCGTCGTGCCACTCCCATTTGTCTTTGTCAAACCGGGGTTGCATGGCCCACCATGCGGACTTCTCTGGCACCAGAGCACCTCCGGTGACCCGTAGCAAGTTCCCCCAGTCGAGTATGATGCGTTTGAATGCCTCCGTATCGGCTGAGTCCTTCCGGCGTCGCTCAAGTCTGACCAGGTCAGTGTCGTCGACGAACGCCGAACCCAGGATGGGCAAGGCTTCACCGGACGGGCTTCTGAGAGAGAACGAGTGGCCCAACCTTGTCATGGCCTTGAACAGCACAGAGCTGATCACGGCCCATATTGCCGGACCCGCTCCGTTACCTTGACCTATGCCGTGCATGTCGCAGTCCGCTCCCTTCGTGTAATGCCGTTGGGAAACTCCGTACGCAGTACTGATGTGATGCTTGGCGTCTCGTAGCGTCTTGAACATGCTACGGGTGGCCGAGCTGTTGGCGCCTGCAGCTATCATGGCTGCGGCTGCGAAGTTGGGAACAATCCTGTCGTAGCAGGATTTCGCGTTGTTTGAACAGAATGAGACCGCCACCTTCCGTTGAAACCCTAAGTCGATAGAGAGACGCTTGTTGAGCGCGGCGCTCATGGCTGACCTCTGCTTGCGGCTCCCAAACTGATGCTCAGAAAGCCATCCGGCTGCCTCCGCTGTTGCCATCATTTGTTTGCCCAGTCTCTTGTTGTTCAAATTGAACTGAGCGTCCATCAATTGGATGGTACGCATTTTCTCTATATTGAACACTTGCGCTTTTTTCAGTATTTCCACGTCGGTGATGCGTTGCCAGGGTGAGGGGGAGTGTCCAGTCTGGTAGGGGATCTCCCGCATGCGTGAATCGACTCGCGCCAGCGTCGAGGAAATCGCTGATGCCTTGTAGTGCCCAAAGTGGGGGCAGCTCGGCTCAGAGTTGGTCAGTTCAGTCTGCTTCTTCCATGCTTTTACATGATCTTCGACTGACAGCTCTGACACGTCTGGTGGCACCGGTTCCAACGACTCCAGCAAAACCTGTATCATTGGATCAATCGACTCTGGAATCTGGGCGCCGGCCTTTATCAGTTGGGGTGCCAGCTGTGGGCACCATATCCTGTCCATGAACTTCTTGCCTTCACCCGTCATGCATGGAGTACGGTTTGCTTGGGAGAATCGTTTCTTATTCTCTCGTATACATGCAGTGACTATCTCGTGTTGATCGTTGCACTCATGTACCTGGCCACTGTCGTCTGTGAACAGCACCTTGGTAGTCATGGACTTGCCACTTCCGAAGACGGCACGCAGCCGTCGCGCTTGCTCTCGCTGTTTCTCTCGATTCAGCAGCAGATGCAATGCCGATTCGTATTCCTGCTCTTTTGCGTCGTGCCGTTGTCGTGCCAATTGTACCAGATAGTCCTGCCTTGCTCTGTCGTGATCCTTCTTTTGTGCGTAGTAGGTCCTGTATGCCTCTACGCGCATCTGCTGGGCGTGCTGGAGTGACGTACTTTCTGGGAGGGCCGTTTTTCGGCGGGTGCGCAGGCGTAGGGATGAACTCACTTTCACGCCGGCTTGTTGCTTCACCTCCAGGGTCCAATGCTTGATCGCGTCACGTGAATGCTGTATTTCCGGGGACCATGATACGCAACCCATCTTAAGCTTTCGACAGCTTTTCTCCGCGGATCTGCGCATCTGGTGGATCTGATCCAGAAGCTTGTCGAACTGCGTTCGTTGTGTAATCGTCAGCGTCCATCCTTGTCGTTTCACCGTTGTCCACATCTTCTCCACTCGTTGGGGGATGTTGTGCCGGGCAAACTCTTCAAAGAGTGCATCATTGTATCTCTGGACTACTCGAGGGTCGCTCAGCACCAACCGTCGTGGGGATTTGGTCTTGACTGGCCTGATTCCCGCGCCTAGGATCTGCGCGAAACTGACATCTGCCCAAATCGCTCGGTGGTCCGAAGGGATGGCGGCGCCAAAGGCAAGGTATCCCGCGCTCTCGATTTGTACCCCTTCAGAGGTGTATATCGCATCGATGGGTGTTCCTTCGCGATTCCGTTGTTGAGTGGCCTGTCTGGCCTCACTTCCCACCCGCGCTTCAACTGCATTCTTCATTCCGACAGCGTGTAGTTGCTGGGCGGTAGCGCTGTCCATCACATCGTCGTTGAGGTCAACGCCCATAATGATCGTGTCGCCTTGGGACCTCCATCTCCTCAGTTCTTCCAGTAGATCTTGTATCCATGCTTCGTGCGGGTTATCGACTCGTCCTTCTGCGTTCAACACTCTGGACTGTTGTGCCCAGACCGTGTTGTCGCCGCTGGTCGAGCGGCATGGACGGTAAGCCGCTATCGTCCTCAGCATCCTTCCTGCTTTGCCTTCCGATAGGGTCCAACACCATCTTCCCATCCCGCTTTCGTCGACTCCGCTTTGGAATGTTCGGGCGGCCATCTGGGCGGTAAGCACCGTTCCTGCGCCTCCGTAAATCCTTGGGTCTCTTTTTGGTTCATGCGTGTTGTATGCGAACACGTGCTTTGACCTGGGTATTGGTGATCTGGCTCTTTCCGACCATTGATCTTGAGGCCGGACATGGTCCCATCTGATGTTGGTTTCCGCCATGCAGAGCACGTCGAGTCCGCTCATTTGAACGAATTCGAAGATCTCGTCGTTCTTCTGTTGATACGAGTGGATCGGGATCTGAGATGCATTCTGGAACACAATCCTTATCGTGTCCTGGGTTTTAGTCCCCATCGCATCCCCGCAAGCATCGTTTAGACTGCTCGCTATTGTGTTGACTGTGGCAGCCATCATGTCGTCGCTATTACTTGGTGGTACGGACTGTCGTGTCTGGCTATTGCCGGTTGTCATTGTTGTTGTTGGTCCACTATTTTAGTGGTTGTTCCTCTCTTCGCGGAGGGTTTTGTGTAGTCGGGTCTGGTACCCGTCGATTAGTGTCTGTTGTTCTTTCCTGTTGATTCTATTGTTGTTGTGTTGTGTCTTTGCTGTTCGCGTCCTTTTCGCTGTTCGTGTGTTTTCCGATTCTCTCTTTCTTTTTTTTTTTTTTTTTTACTCCTGGCTTGGGGCGCCGGTGCCATCTGGTGAAATTGGATCTGTGTCCATAGGATCTTCTGTGTCCTCTCTGTGTGGAACGGTCTCCTCCCTTCCGTCTTCTTCGGTAACACTCGAGTTGTCACCGCTGTCTTCGTCTTCTCCGGACTTTTGTCCCTTCATCTGGTCGCTCTCATCGGTGTCCGGGCTGTCTTCCTCCAGGATGGGGTCGTCGGGATTGAAATCGGTCTTGGCCGATGGGTCCGTCGCGAACTGCTCTGGTCTGGCCGACTTATGCCGCGCCGTATTGCCGATGGCAGAGGAGATGTGAGCGCTCTGTTGTGCCATTGTCGCGGTCGCGAATGTGGCGACTGTGCCGTTGTCCCCGTTTTGGGTTCTCGGGTTGGCTGTCATCTCAACTTCGAATTTCAGCAAGGGTACCGGCTTCATCTTCCCGTTTTCATCCACGTACCCCTCCCATCCGACGTCCTCTGCTGACAGCCCGATCATCTCGTCCTCGTCCAGGTCTAGGAAGTGTGCGCCGGCCTGCGCCAGCTGTCCCATTTCAAGTTCCTCCTTGCTTCTGACCAGCCCGGTTTCCCAGTCGACCTCGTAGTACTCATTCTGGGCCCAGGATTCCGGAGTGAACCATCCTCTGCACTTGTGGTCGAGCTTCTTGCTGCAGAAGAACGGCAGTTTGGAGATCAGCTCTCTTGCTTCCACCTGTCTCTTGGGATGAAAGACGAAGAAGGTACGGTTGCGGTCAGACCGGTCTGTGTCGACCGAGACGAACAACGTGTAGTCCGGATCGTCAAATGATCTGAGGTTCATGATGACTTCTCGTAGGGTAAGCCTCCAGATTGGTACCTCCACATCCAGCTGCATGATGGAATACACGCCCTGCGTCATCATTTTCTTTTCAAAGGCGACTTGGTGTGCTGCCATCGTGCTGAGATCTGCAAGTTCGGACGGCGGGTGATGAAAGCGTTGGTCCAGCGCATCTGGCATGAAACGCATCTGTTTCCCGAGCAATCGAACCGTATCTGCGCGACTGTTATTAGCGCACGCTAAATCTCTAACAATAGCGACACCCGTCGACCAATCAGAAATCTCCACTTTTCTTACCTTTTCCGTTCCGAACGGAAATTTTGGTCGAAAATCCGTTGTGTCAAATTTGTGTCGCATTTCGCGTCGCAAGAATCGTTTTCCCTCAATCACAGTTCCAAAATGTCGCGGAAATTGATTTCTTGCCAAGATGAACCAATCTGCCCAATCAGGACAGACTTGGATCTTGGGTGTGACACGTGCGAATCTTGCCATGACCTTCTCAAGTGAATACGATCAATCGTGTGATCGTACTACTAGCAACATCATGAGAAGACGTAATTCACAACACGGGCTATCGCGGTGTTTTGTTCATTGACCTTTTGCACCTCATCTTCACGCAGTAACACGCACATTTGCCGTGTTGTCTCCGTGTTAATTTCATCTGCAATTGCATGAGATCATGTCATGCCTCTCTCATGCTCACAGTTCTCAAGAAACCATCTTGTGAGCTTGACAGCATTCCTACTACCATACGAATAACACAGTAAACAAACACTCTCCTCACCAACAACAACGACTTGATCACTCTACGTTCTCGGTGCGGTATCCTTCACACCCATCTACGATTACGTTCTAACAGATTAACAGTCGCAAGCTTTCACCTACTGAATTGATTGCGTGACAATCCATCCATCCTTCATCCCTCGTCCATCCACGAGCGATCCCTTCACCTTCCATCACGTGACGACGTGATTTCGGCTTTCCTTCGGCTTTCTCGCATTTGCAGAACGCCCTCCTTTCGGTCCCTCTGCTGAGTTCGGGCCTTCCCACTCAGCCATCCGAGACTTCCTGCAGCACCCTCCCGCACCAGAAGACGATTCAGTCAGTGCACTCCAGCCTCAGCTATCCTTCAGCCTCCAGCATCCGCATCCGCTCTCTCCATCCATCCATCGCTCATCATGACGACTGCTGAGACGGACCTCGCCACCTTGGATCATATCCTCGGTGTCATCGGCATCCCTTCCGACTCAACTCCTCGCGATATCATCGCTCATGAGGACATCATCAGCCCCCTCGACCTCGTCTCTCTCACTGAGGATGACCTTCGCAGCTTCCATCTCAGTGGCAACACCGATGATGGCGAGCCTTTCACCGCATCCCTCGGCATCAACCACATCCGCAAGATCCTGAACCTCGGCAAGTGGTACCTCACCCAGTCCATTCTGGATGACGATACCTGGAACGAGCTTGATCGCGCTACCTTCATGGCGTTCACGGCTGAGCAGAGCAACCCTTCTCTTCCTTCTTCGCGCTCGCATTCGACTGCAAGCACACCTGTGCCATCTCCAATTGGCATGGGCATGGGCATGGGCAACCACACCACTCCGGCATCCGCATTCCGTCCTGTGGCCGAAGAACCTCCGCATGTGAACTTCGGATTCGATCCTTCGGCTTCGGTGCCTGATCCTGCCTTCCCGCAACCGCCTGTGACTCCATCCATGGCACCCTCTTCCAACTTCCAAGGTGTCCATGCCATGGAGCTACCGGCTGACTACGTCAAGGAGTTCAGCAAGGCAACCAAGCGAGAGAGCCTGTCGCTCCCGACACTGAAGGACGACAAGCACTTCCTCACCTTCATGCGGACCTTCGAGACTCTTTCCTTCTCTCATGGACTCAACCACCATCTCGACATGGACTTCATGCCAGCACCCAAGGACGAGGTCTTCTTCGCGAGTCAGAATCGCTACCTCTTCGCCGTGCTCACTGAGCATGTCAAGACTTCCAAGAGTCGGCGCATCATCCGTGCCTACAAGAAGTCCTGCGATGGTCGTGCGGCCTACGCCGACCTCGTTGACAGCTACACCAGTGGCGTCGTCGGCGAGACTCTGTCCATCAAATACAGAGACACCATCGTCGCCTTCCGTCTGGACCAGACTTGGACCAAGACCCGCGAGCAATTCCTCGATGCCTGGGAAACCAAGCTCGATGACATCGAAGAGCTCGATGATGCATGTGTCGATGAGGCGGTCAAGCAGCAATGGTTGCGCACCGCCATCGGTCCCGATGTCGACTTGACTCGGGCCTACACCAACGTGAAGTCCAACTCCCGCCAACGTCACAAGCAATCTCGCGGCTTCATCAAGGTTGGTGTCTCCTTCGAAGACCTCCTCGAGTTCGTTCGAGATGAGGCACAATCCCTCGACGCCAACCAGCCTCGCACCACATCTCGGCGCAAGGTCAACAATGCCAAGACCGGCGGCTCTGCTGGCAAAGGCAATGGCAAGGACTACGCCAAGGACGACCGTCGTTCCATCCCCAATGATGAATGGCGTGAGATGTCCAAGGACCAACGCAAGGCGTTCCTCGAAGCAAAGGGCAAGTGGCGCAAGAACAAGGGCAAGGGCAAGGCTGACTCCCACCGAGCTGCCAACAACGCTGCCACATCTTCGGGCACCACCGACACTCCTTCCGCAACTCCATCCGCTGGTAACACGGACTCTTCCAAGGCTGGTGACCAGTCCACTGCCATCGATCGCCTTCTCGCACAGACCAAGTCCACCTCTTCGTCTGACAATACTCCTCAACTGGTCTACAAGGGCCAGACCTGGCGCCTTGCCAACTCCACGGTGGTCCGGTACAGCTTCAACAAGCTTGTCAAGGACCACTCTGGCTCTCTCGTCGACAGCGGTGCCAATGGTGGCCTGGCTGGCGATGACGTCCTCGTTCTCTGCAAGACAGGACACACCGCCGACGTCAGTGGCATTGGTGACTCTGCCATCGCCAACCTCGACATCGGTACGGTTGCTGGTCTCATCCAGACCACCGAAGGGCCCATCATTGGTAAATTCCACCAATACGCGCTCTACGGAAAGGGCAAGACCATCCATTCATCCAACCAGCTTGGTGCCTTCGGAATGGATGTCAACGAACGCCCACGGAACCTCCCTGGAGGTCGCCAGACCATCATCACACCAGGAGGCCACATCATCCCACTGGCTGTCCGGCAGGGCCTGTCCTACATGGACATGGCCAAGCCTACCCGCTCCGAACTCGACAAGTATCCACATGTCGACTTCACCGCGGACGACGAATGGGACCCTTCTTCCCTCGACCAGGAGATGAACCTCGACGACGTCGACGATGATGACGCCGCAGCACTCCAGCGCCGCGAGAACAACTCTACCGTTCTCACGGCCTACACTGGTGCTCGCCAAGCCGACATCGCTGACAATCCGGGCAGCATCATTGCCACTCGCAAGCCTGCCGACTACGAGGCTCTCCGACCCCACTTCGGCTGGATACCAGCTCGTCGCGTTCGCGACACTCTTCGGTGTACCTCTCAATGGTACCGTACCGCCGAGCGCTTCTCCATGCGCAAGCATTTCAAGTCTCGGTTCCCAGCGGCCAACGTCGACCGTCTCCATGAGACGGTTGCGATGGATACGCTCTTCTCCGATACCCCTGCTCACGACGACGGGGTTCCCGGCCATGGCGGCTGCACCATGCTTCAGGTGTACGTCGCCCTCGACTCTCGGTTCACGGCCGGCTTTCCCATGCCATCCGAGAGCCGCATCTCCGACACTCTCCGTGACTTCATCCGACGCCACGGGGCTCCTGACCTGCTGATATCCGACAACGCCAAGGCGCAGATCGGTAACAAGGTTATGGAGATCCTCCGGCAGTATCACATCCGTGATCACCAGAGTGAGCCGGAACATCAACACCAGAACGGCGCGGAACGCCGGATCCAGGATATCAAACGCACAACCAACGGTGTGATGGATCGCACGGGTACTCCCGACCGCTTCTGGCTGATCTGCACGCTCTATGTGATTGATCTCTTCAATCACATCGCACAGGTCACCGCTGGCTCCATCACCCCCCTTCAAGCCGCCTTCGGACAGCGACCGGACATCTCCAAGTTCCTGTCCTACCGATGGTGGCAACCTGTCTACTACCGGGTTGACAACCCCACCTTCCCCCGCCAGTCCAAGGAGCGCAGTGGACGCTGGGCCGGTCCCTGCCTGCACAAAGGCGATGATCTTACCTTCTGGGTCCTCGACGACGAGACCCAACGACTTCTTCCTCGGTCTGCCATCCGACCTGCCGACGACTCTGCCACCCGCAATCTTCGTGCGGACTTCCCCTTCCCCATTGTTGGGGAGGACGATGGCTCTGATGCCATGAATGTGGCGAATGGGGAGCCAGACGACGACATCTCCGTCCCTCCTGACTCCGACCCCATCGTACACTCCCTCGCCGATTCCATCCTGGCTGACCGCCGCGGCACAGACCCTGAAACAGTGGGGAATGCCAAGGTCCACATCCCGAAGTTCTCTCCCGAGGATCTCGTTGGGATGACCTTCATCCACGAGAAGGATGGCCAGCAAGTCAGAGCGGAGGTGGTGCAAAAGGTCAATGACCTTGACGCAGCCAACCACCAACGTATCAAGATGCTACTCGCACTGGCCGATGGGGAGACGCATGACCTCATCTCCTACGTTGAGCTCGCCGACATCATCGAACGGCAACAGGAGCACAACGACGACCCCGACGCCAAGTGGGAGTTCGACTCCATCATCGGACACGAGGGTCCCCTCTCATCTTCCTCTCCCTCCTACAAGGGATCCAGTTTCAACGTCATCGTGAAATGGGGAGACGGCTCCACCTCCACCGAACCCCTCTCCATCATGATTCAGGATGATCCTGTCTCTTGCGCTGCCTACGGCCGCCGCCACGAGCTGCTCGACGAGCCTGGCTGGAAGCGCCTCAAGCGCCTCGCCATCCGCACCAATCGTCTCGAGCGCCAGGTCAACAAATCCAAGACCTTCAACCACGCTCCCACCTTCCAGTTCGGCGTCCAAGTCCCCCGCAACCACAAAGAAGCGCTGCGACTCGACGATAAGAACGGCAACACTCTCTGGGCCGACGCTGAGAAGAAGGAGATGGACCAACTCTTCGGGTACCACACCTTCAAGTCTCTCGGCAAAGGCGCCCCTGTCCCTTCCGGCTTCCAGAAGATCCGCCTCCAATGGGTCTATGCTGTGAAGCATGACCTCCGTCACAAGGCGCGCTGCGTCGCTGGTGGTCACCTCACCGACCCCTGCAAGGATGCATCCTACGCAGGTGTGGTCAGTCTTCGCTCTCTCCGCCTCTCCCTCCTCGCCGGCGAACTCAACGGCATTCCAACATGGGTTGGAGACATCGGCAATGCGTATCTTGAGGCCTTCACTCAAGAACGCATCTGCTTCATCGCTGGTGACGAATTCGGTGACTTCGCTGGTCATACCATGCAGATAGTCAAGGCACTCTACGGCCTGCGCACATCGGGCGCCCGATTCCATGAGGCTCTCGCCGACACCCTTCGCGACATGGGTTTCCTCCAATGCCGCTCCGATCCCGACGTCTGGATGCGTGACGCCAACTCCCATTGGGAGTACGTCTGCGTCTACGTCGATGACCTCACCGCGACGATGGCCGACCCCAAGGCTTTCTTCGACATCCTCTCTTCGAAGTACGGGTACCAGCTCAAGGGAGTTGGTCCTATCAAGTACCATCTCGGTGCTGACTTCGGCCGTGATCCCGACGGCACTCTCAAGCTCTCCCCGCAATCCTACATCAAGCGGATGATGGAGAACTACGAGCGCATGTTCAGCGAGCTTCCACGCAAGATCAGCTGCCCCCTCGACAAGGCCGACAGTCCCGAGCTTGACACCTCTTCCGAACTCAGCGAAACCGACAAGCGCAAGTTCATGTCGCTCATCGGTGCACTCCAGTGGTGTATCTCCCTCAGACGGTTTGACATCTCTGTCGCCGTCATGACGCTGGCACGTTTCCGCTCAGCTCCCCGCCAAGGCCATCTGGACCGCGCCAAGCGAGTGTACGGATACCTTCGCAAGCACCCTGATGCTGCCATCCGCTTCCGCACCTGCGTTCCCCGCTTCGATCTTCACTACGAGGTTCCCAACCATGACTGGATCTACTCCGTCTACGGGAAGACCTCCGAGGAGATTCCGGACGACATCCCCGAGCCGAAAGGCAAACCAGTCCGAACCACCACGTTCGTCGACGCCAACCTTCTCCACTGCCAAGTCACTGGCAGATCCGCTACAGGTGCTCTCCATCTGGTAAACCAGACCCCCATCGAATGGTTCTCCAAGCGTCAAGGCACGGTTGAGACCGCCACCTACGGGTCCGAGTTCGTCGCTGCCCGTCAAGCTACGGAGCAGATCATCTCCCTCCGTCTTGCCCTTCGTGAAATGGGCATTCCGATCGACGGCCCCAGCTGGATGCTGGGTGACAATCAGTCCGTCATCACCTCCTCCACGGTCCCCAAGAGCATGCTCTCCAAGCGCCACAACGCACTGGCCTACCATCGCGTTCGGTCCGCTGTCGCCGCTGGCATCCTCTACTTCATCAAGATCCCCGGCACGCAGAACGTCGCCGACGTGATGACGAAGTTCCTTCCATGGGCTGTCTTCTGGCCCCTCGTGAAGCCCATCCTCTTCTGGAAAGGGCACACTGAGTCCTCTTCCCCGACCTACAAGACCTGAATGTCCGGGACACGCTTTGGGGAGTATTAGCGCACGCTAAATCTCTAACAATAGCGACACCCGTCGACCAATCAGAAATCTCCACTTTTCTTACCTTTTCCGTTCCGAACGGAAATTTTGGTCGAAAATCCGTTGTGTCAAATTTGTGTCGCATTTCGCGTCGCAAGAATCGTTTTCCCTCAATCACAGTTCCAAAATGTCGCGGAAATTGATTTCTTGCCAAGATGAACCAATCTGCCCAATCAGGACAGACTTGGATCTTGGGTGTGACACGTGCGAATCTTGCCATGACCTTCTCAAGTGAATACGATCAATCGTGTGATCGTACTACTAGCAACATCGTGAGAAGACGTAATTCACAACACGGGCTATCGCGGTGTTTTGTTCATTGACCTTTTGCACCTCATCTTCACGCAGTAACACGCACATTTGCCGTGTTGTCTCCGTGTTAATTTCATCTGCAATTGCATGAGATCATGTCATGCCTCTCTCATGCTCACAGTTCTCAAGAAACCATCTTGTGAGCTCGACAGCATTCCTACTACCATACGAATAACACAGTAAACAAACACTCTCCTCACCAACAACAACGACTTGATCACTCTACGTTCTCGGTGCGGTATCCTTCACACCCATCTACGATTACGTTCTAACAACTGTTGAACATGTCCTTCATCGCAATTCTGCAGATCGCGGATTTGGACTCCCCGCACATGATGTGCGTGGCCCTTGGCCTGCTGCGGTAGTCGTCGGATTCTGCTCTTCTCCCTCTTCTCTTCACCAGCTGTATCTCGCGTATGCGGAGCTGGACCACACATTGGTTCTGAACGAATTCATGCTCGTTGATCACCTCTGCCAGGTCATCCGTGTTCATGGTGCTGTGGCTGCCGAATAGCCATCCTGCCGCCACGATGTTGTGTTCTTGAATGTCGGATTTCCGAAACGAGATTGCTGCAGTTGCCAGCGTGCCGTCGTCTTCGAATACGTCAAGGTCTTGTTTGTGGGCGATCCATACCCGCGTGTATGTCATGAATCCGGTTCTTGCGTACAGGCTGTCGACGAATTGCTTCACTGTCTCGCGGTTGGTCCAGGCCACATCTGCTGCGGTCCACGGGCGCACCTCTTTGCTCTTTCTCCATGCGAGGATTTGTGCTTTTGAGTCGGCTCGGAAGACGAACGCACGTAAGGTATTCAGCCCTGCAATAGCCTGTGCCAGTGGAGTTTCGCTCCCTTCCCTTGACATTGGGAGGCGGACGTCGAAGAAGGTCTTGTGGAATTCGCTAAGGACGTCGTTGACGCTCACCAGCTCGCGGGCCTGTGGTTGTTTTCTTGGGTACGCCTTCACCTTGTTTTTTGGCTTCCTCGACTTTTTCTTGGATTTCGGATTGGGTGAGCTGGATTGTGCCACTATCTCGTCGCCGTCTTTGTCAAGGAATATGCCTTTGACTTCCATGAACACTGTCCTGGCCGCGATCCAGGCGGCAGTCTCGTGCGTCGACTGGATCTGCCCCAGTTTCCACATGGACGACGAGAAGATGTTGGAGGTAGTCAGCAGCCTCAGCATGATTTGTATCATCTGGAGGTTGGACTCCGCCGGCAGCTTGTTGTCATACGCATCGCTGAAGAGTCCCTTCCATTGCTGGAGTGATGCTCCGTTGGCGAGCTCTGGTCTCATCTCTTTCACAAAGGCAATGGACTCGTCAAGCGCTCCTTCAACCCCGGTTGCCGCTGGGAAGGGTTCGTAGCCGCGAGTCATCAAATTTCGCTCGCGAAGGATGTCACCCCAGCTTCGCTCGTGTTGGTGACTCCAAATCAACCCGTTCTTGTTCGCTGTCTGAGTCTTTTTTGCCGTCTTTTTCCCTGGAGATTCCCTGGATTGCCTCTTGCCTCCTCGGCCACCTCCTTTGGGGCCAGTACCACGGGCCTGACGGCCTCCTCTTCCTGTGCGTCCTCGTGCCATGGTCGATGCCGTTCGAGCACTCTGGTTCACTTTGACAGGACTGTTTTGGGCGTCGGTGCGCACCATTGTCAGGTTTTTGTGCTAGTACTGATTCTACGCGTTCTACGTGCGAATTTTTGTACTGGTCCTACGTACGTCTTCAACGGTGGAAGAGTCACGGGACTATCTGGACACTATGCAATGCTGACAGCAGCAAAGGGATTCGACTGCACCCGCACATGCGTGAGGCTCACTTGTTACTCCTGCATGCGGATGGTGTATTGATATTCCTGCTGCATCTCTTTCCCCTCTTCTGACATACTTACACCTGCTCATTTCATGCCATTACTCTTGGGGGTTTCAATGGAGCTGGCCTGGGTGGCAGCATGGAAGGCAGTATCCAGAGCATGCCTGTTCCTGTTGGATCGTGCACTCCATGATACTCCAGAGAGAGGACTGCTCTCTGGCCAAACCACCCAGGTTCAACCTTGTGTTTTACTCCAAATAATATAATATAGTAGTATATTCTAGAATAGAAGGGAGTGAGCAGTGCATATTCCTGTGTTAGGCACAGCCCAGCAAGCCCAATCTCAAGGAGTACGTATGGGCTCCAGAGAGCCTCGTAATACTCTATTCATCATATGTACTCCTCCTTTCCCCTTGGAGTCATATTATAATACTTCATTTGCATATTCGCCCGCTTGGGTTGTTGGGAATGTTGCAACACCTGCGCGCAATGTGAAACGGCCTTGCAGTTACTCTACTTCTATTGCTTGCAGATAGGTATGTACGTGTTGGGTACTCAATTCTGAGTCTGCCTGCATAGTAGTACCAATACTCGTACGACACAAGCTGTGTGCCATTCGCGTCGCAGTCACGCAAGACCAACCGCAACTTCAACCTGCAATTATTGCCCGGATCGGACAACACAGAAGTGTTCCATCCGCTTCTTGATACGAACAAGATGCGGCACTGCACGCAATTTCACAGATATCACGATCAAGATATCGAATGTTGCTGTTGGAAAACTCCTTTGTTGCGTGCATTGTTGGTATCTTCGCAATGCGATAACTTCTCGGTAGAGTATTGATATCTCATTGTGCGTACGCTGACGTGTGCGTGCACTACACACAAAATTGCGCATTGGAAAAGTCGACATCGTGTCTTTGGTGCCTCGCAAACGTGAACGCAACTGCGCACAAAAAAGTAGCCAGAGGGGAAGAGAGAGAAATTGCGTGGGAGGAACGAATTTGCGGGTACAAAAAGGCGTAGAAGGTCGAAGAGGTTTGGCGCGTATTGGCGTGTCCCAACCCAACAAGAGAGAGAGAAGAGCGAGTGCGGGGTGGAGAAAACAGCCGCATTGCGCAGATAGCGTAGACGAGAACGCAAGCGAGAGAAACAGAACACAACAAGGATCTCGTTCTGTTGCCCTCTGCGGGTTGGGAAGTGAACACACTCCAGCAGAGCCAAGAGGAGAGACCAACACCGCCAGAGCTGATCGACAACCGCGAGGCACAGGAGATAGAAGACAAACAAAAGAGAAGCAGAACAACGCAACTGCATCTTCGCAAACATAATAACTTTTTGCGTTGTTGCATCGCTGGTCGGATTGCATTCTGCTTCTGCTTCTGCGATACGTACCTGCATGTCGAGTACTCGCACGAGCTACTCCCACACTTGCTCACATCAAGCAATTACGTACGCCAGCGCGAACATCTGCCCGTACTGTCGCTCACTCACTTACTCTATCCGATTCCATTCCATCGCATTCTGTTTGAAGGAAGTTCGAACAGGTTGGGGAGGATCGGAGAAGATTGGTAACAAGGGGATGTGGTTGCGATGATGTCTGCTGAAGAAGGAGAGGCCTCGTTGACTGCGGGTGACGGCCCGGTTCCCATTGCAACGCCTGTGTCACCACGATCACCTCCACCACCACCAGAGATAGAAACAGCGACATCACGCGATTCCCATGCTTCGGATCCCCGCCCAAACGCAGCCGCGCCAAGAGCATCGCCCAAGACGTCTCACACCTCAGATTCGCCCCACAGGCGCGGAACCAGAACGCCAACAGCAGCGAAGCCGGACGGGGGCAGCGCAAGGACGGGAACACGAACGGGGTCCAGTAATACGAGTAGGCGGGCGGATGCTCAAAGAGCGGGAAACAACAACAACAATCGAACCGGAAAGGGTGAAAGCAATTCCACTCGACCGACAACATCCCCACGTTCGACCAGGCCATCTGCTCATCGATCACCGACATCAGCGTCGGCAGCGACATCGATGTCCACATCAATATCGATGCCAATGCCATTATCATCACCTCCATTGACCATGACAGCATCGGCCGGAGAATCAAACACCACCCACATCGAGCCTACTCATCCTCCTGGTGCAAGCGGTGACAGATCCCCGAAGATTCCAAGGTCACCGCGACCGTTGCGGTCACCCCGCAACACCAATCGACGGAGCATGACGTCAACATCGAGTTCTCAAAACAGAGACAAGGACGGGATGCTGTCGCCCCGGTCGGGCAGGAAGTCACAATCGACGCCTCATGCTTCATCTAAGCTCAGGTCACCAAAGTCCAGACCCAAGTCAAAAGTATCCGCTGACGCAGGCAGTAGAGCAAAAGACAGAGGCAAAGATCAGGCTAAGCGTTGGCACACGAGCAAAAATGAAGACATGGACAACACCAAAGACGAGGGCAAGGAGAAGGGCCAAGGAACAGTTACAAACAGCAGCAAAGGCAAAAACAAAGACAAGGACAGCCGCACGGACAAGAACACAACGAAAGACAGAAGGGCAGCCAACACTAGCAACAACAACAGCAACAGTAACAGCAACAGTAACAACAACCGTACCGGCAGGAACACCAAGGGCACCGACAGCGATGGCACCAACAGCTGTAGCACCAGCACAACATCATCATCCGAACACAACGGAAGCAAGAGCGGCAGCGGCGCTGTCTCCCGCCGTCCACTGAAGGGGTTCCGTGGTGGTAAGAAATGGAACATCATGGAGGACACCCCTGGAGGGCATGCCGAGAAGATGGTGCTTGTGGTGGCAATTGAGTTTGACGATGACGACGACGACGACGATGATGATGAAGAGAGAGAAGACGTCGCCGTCGATGGTAACGTTGATGTCACTGATGGTGTCGATGGCAGTGCTAGCGAAGACCCTGGGGAGGACGACCCCAGTGTGGCAGATAACACGAGTGACCCACCGTCATTGGATGAGGACTCAGACATCCAAGATGACACGCACCATATCTCGCAGGCAGGGAGCCATCTGCATGACTCACAGTCACTTTCCGATCAGCAGAGAACACGATCAAGAACCTTCTCGATGCCTTCGGACCCCGTGGATATCTCCACACTGCACGACAAGCTCTCCCGTCGGAGCTCCAACCAGGATCGATTTTCTGCATCCTTCATCAACAGCGACATGTGGACAACCGACGATGACACCACTCTCGAACGATCGAAGAAACCGCAGCGCACATTAAGTGGCGACGTTTCTATCCTCACCGATTCGGATTTGACGGGCAGCATCCGCTTCAAACAATCAGGGGTTACGGAGTCATTACCATCATCCTCATCTTCTTCTTCTTCGCCGAAGATACAGTTCGGGGGCGCTCTTGACAACCACTCATCCGTCGAACGCACAAGGACGCCTACCACCACGAGACGATCCGGCAGCCGAAACAGATCAAACGCGCAGGATCTTGTCAACCATTTCTCTATTGACATTCATGGCGGCGCCCACGACAGCATTGTCAACGGTGACGACGACGACGATAGCAACAATTATGACACCCTCATCAAGGACCATTCCAAGCCCAGTGGGAGAAGGACCGGTGAGAGACTATCGCCACGTTCCAACAGAAGGTCGCCCAACGCCTCATCGCCGAGGAGGAAGACTTATTCACCCAGAAACCGTAACGCTGACAGCATCGACAACGACGACGAAATCAACAGGCATCGCGAGCAAATAATCACCTTGGATGCCACGTTTGTTCCACCTCGAAGAAAAGGTCTGAGGTCCGCCAAGCCACGACGTCAGCCTGATCGCGAACATGCACGTCACAACCATCATCAGCAAGAACAACAGCATCCGCAACAACAGCATCCGGATGGCTTCCCAAATACCCCCGTGCCGGAGATCGAGATGGTGAGATCGAATCACCGTTCCCCGCTGTCATCATCCTTGACATTGACTCCCAACTCAAGGTCGATGATGTCATCCAGCAGGCAGCACAGCAGACAGCGGCTGAAGAACAGCTGCCACCTCGATGACTACATCATCCAGGAGGAGAATGATCCGTACGCGCATGACGACGCCTCATCCATGGACGGTTACACCTTGGGCGCGTCCACGATCACCACCAACTTCTCAATGGCCCAACGCACGATCGGCGAAAACACCGTGTCCACCAGATCGCTGTTTTCGCCATCCGAAAAGCTTCGTGTGTCCGAAACGCCGCAGATTCCCCGTCGAAGGAATGATGACGACGATGACGAACATCATCATTGGGAGGCACACATCGACCATGGAGAGCATGTTGCGTTTGGCAACAAACCAAGCAGCGCGGGGCAGAGCAACAGCAACAGACACCCCGCATCGAACACTGACACCGCTGACATGGCTATTGGTCCCCGCATGGTGCTGCGAAAGCCATCCGTTGACAGCAGCGATTCCTTCGAAAAATCCATCATGTTGGATCCAACGACCAAGGGACATGCCACTGTTGTTGGCGATGCCCACGTTGCCATCGGTGATGACGTATCGGAGGCAAGTTCTGTGGATTCCACTCAGCTCAGAGAGCGCAGCAATATCGGACAACATGGCAACGACAATGAAGGAGCGGCTGCAGGTCACCAGAAAGGCCTCATGAAAGTCAATGCGTATCCTGATAGCATGCGCATTGACACCACTGCCACAGCTGGCAGCAAACAGTACCAGTCGCAGAAACAGCAACAGCAGCGGTCCGCGAAGCTTCCCAGCGAAGATCCGTTCGATGGTATGAAGACCGATGATTTCGATAGTGTTTCGGATGACTTGTACTGCAAGAAACCGCATCGTGCGCCCCACAAGTTGCGCATCTTTCCATGGAGGAACAAGAAGAGCGACGTTGTGCCTTTAGAAGACGATGGTAGCTCTGAATTATCCTAGAGTATGTATGAGTAGAGTAATGCATTAATCGAGCATGGTAGCATTTTTGAAGAGGAAGCAAAGGTACGTATGCTAAGAGGATTGCGCTCTGTGACAAGGGCAATTCACTTGATGAGAGCAGACTAAAGTGGTCTGTTCAAAGTCGATTCGGTCTTGGGTTTTGCCATCGCTTGCGCGTTGGGAGGACGTCGGTCGCTGCGTCGTATTGCGGCATGTCCACGAATGTTGGTGCACAGAAGAGGTGCCTTGCCTTCTGAACTATGGGTTGTTGCTGTTGCTGTGGCGGAACGTTCATGTTGTCTATGATAGCCCAATTGGCCGCATCATGATGTTCCACCTGGGTGACGTGATCTTGGACCTCCGGCTGCGCATGAGTCTGTTCGATGCGAACGAATTCTTGATGTTCTATACTCGGAGATGGCTCGACCTCGGCCGTGTCCGCATGATCTGGAATCGCAGAAGGTGTCGCTGCTTGTGGTGGTGGTGATACATGGTCCTCATTTTCGATTCTAGGCGCTTCCTTGACAACATGCTGTTGCTGCTGCTGCTCTGCCGAAGGCACATCAAAACCACCATCGTTGGTGGCTTCCTCGCGACTGCTCGCACCAGCCAAGTGGATGGGGGCTTCTGGTGCGAACTCGTGCGCTTGAGTTGTTGGCGGGACCGTTGCTGCTGGTGGTGATGGTTGTTGCGGTTGTTCGAATGGTGCCCCGTGATTGTGAGGGACATCAGCAGGTGCAGGCTGTGCCGGTTTGGACGGTGGCTTCAAATGTGCATTGCCAGCCCGCGGGAACATGGGAGCAGCGGCCGGAAAGGCATCGTTGTTCCGTGGGGCATCCCGAGGGCTATCGCGGTTGTATAACTTGAACTCTCCCTGTTGCGACTGCTGCGGTTGCTGATTCGGATTGTTGGTGGGTTTCACACCATAGATCGCTTCATCGTCCTCTGGCATTGCCACGGACTTGGAAAGGCGGCTCCATCCAGATCGAACAAAGCCACCGAGGATGGACGTTGGCCGCGCGGGGGCATTCCGCCCCGGCGGAGCACCTTGGGGTGGCATTGGATGTGATGGGTTGGGTGGTTGATTGCCAGCGCGCGGTGGACCAAAGTTGAATCGATTGGCCTGTTGATATTGTTGCTGCTGTTGCTGCTGCTGTGCCGCGTAGGCAAGAGCTTCAGCTTCGGCTTCGCGTACGATGTTGGAATCCGGGAGGAGGTTGGAAAGCGTTTTCACACCACCCTTGACCAAAGCGATCTTCTGCTTGAGATTGACGACGGAGCCCATCTCTTGCAACGCCGATTTCATGCCTTCCGCAGATTGGTTGAACAGGCGCCCTGAGCGCTCCACGAAGGCATCGCGGAACATGTCGGCAGGAGCATTCTGCTGCGCGTACATGTTGCTGTCCTCCATCATCGATGGCATGTCCATCTCTTCCAGGAATGTTGCCGCCTTCGAAAGTACAGCCACCCAATCCGACTGTGGGATCATGCACTGCACCGTGTGGACTCGGTACTCGATAGTTGCGGCCCCATGGTTTGGATTGGGCTGGAAGACGATCGACGATTTGACCTCAGCGAGATCGAAACGGCTGCCATCGTCGCTGGGCAACGAGAGCTTGAGGACGCAGAGGCAATCGACGGTGTCCTCCTGTGGGGTTTCATTGAAGTGGACCGTGAAACGACACCACTCCGCGATGCAGGTCGCCAGGTACTGTGGACGGATGAGCAGATCGGGCCCAGTGAGAACCTGCAGCAGATCCGCCAACAAGGACTGGTTGGCGCATCTGGAGATGAGGCGGTCATCGGAGAGCAGCGAAACAACTTGCGACTTGTCGGTCTCAACGTGGCCGTACGGGAGGACGACGTGATAGTCCATGCGAGGGACTTCCTTGTTCCGGGTGTACTCGGCCAGCTTCTCTCGCTGCCCATAGTAGTGCACGAGCTCTGCCGCCTTCTCCGGTGTGTTGTACTCGAATTCGAGCACAGCATTGATCGATGGGATGATGTGCGACAAAGATCCCACGTATCTGACCAGTTGATCCACCAGCTGCTGGTGCCTGTGAGACGTGACGTGCGCCATCATCGGGGCTGGTGCTTGATGATGATGATGATTGTTGTTATGGAACTGTGAAGGCGGCGCGGGAGCATTAGCAGCTGCGGAAACATCGCTTGCGTCGCCGATTCCGCCATTGTCAGGGGCATCGTCATCGTCATTGTCAAAGTCGAAGTTGTCCTCGTCGCCCCAGCCATCATTGGCAATGGGGGATGCGGGGACATCGTCGTCGATGTCGTCGATCTCGCTGCGATTGACATTGGTGTGAGCCATTCCTGTCCCTACCTGACCAATCTCATCGATCTCGTCGCCGAAATCCAGGTCATCGTCGTCACCCCAACCCTCATCTCCGCCACCGATGCCAATGTCCTGTTCGTTCGCCAATGCCTCGGCCTTTGGTTCCTGGATCTCGTTCATCTCGTTCGCTTCGAAGTCCAGATCATCACCATCATCGCCGAAGTCCAGATCGTCGTCATCCCATCCATCACCTGCCGACATTGTTTCACTCAGAGTGTAATCGAGTAGAGTATGACTTTATCCCTTGAGTATGTGCCTACTGCCTTGCTTGGTTCCTTGCCTTGGTGGTTCGATCGTTTGGTTGTGCTCTCTTGGTGGAGGGTCTCCTTTTGTCGTTTGCGGCGATCGTGCAGAGTGTGCCAATTGTGACCGTTGTCGTATTTGTGACGGTTGTGGTTTGTTTGTCAATTTCCAGTTCTTCTTTTCGGCAAAATGACGATTTTTATGAAAGACTAAACATGTACTAATATGACACAATCGGATGAGTCCAACATCCACAAGTCCAGTTTCTCAAAGGGTTATTTTGAATATTGCTTATTTCACCACAGCTCCGAAAAGAAACAACAACAACGCTCCAAGCTGAAGAAATGAAGTGGTTGGTTGGGCAACCGAAAACGGCAGATCGGATGCTTGTGCAGTGCAATGCAGCATGAACTACACATACACCAATGCGGAAGCACCGATGAATTGAACACAGCGGATAGCAACAGCAATGCGCCTCTCTCCCTCGCAAGCAGCAAAGGTCGATACTTGCATCATGGATCCATCCGCCTTGTGTCGGCCATCGATCGACTAAATTCCAGTGAACATCACACCCTCCTTCGGCTCATCATCAAATTGATCGACATTCTTTGGCACAGGTGGTTGGCGGCGTTTGCAGTTGTGCTGTGTTATACAGCGTCTCCTGCAGAGGTATGTCAACAATTATCAACTCTTTGACATGGCATCGCAAATGAAGGATTTCAGTCATTCGTTATCTTGGTACGACATGGCTTGGGAGTATTGGATTGGTATGAGTATCAAGGCATGATCTGCTTCCAATTGCAAGTGATCTCGAAGAGGCAATGTGCTGGGCATGTTTCCTACTCAGATCAGGTGGAATTCAGGAGTACCGCCCGAGCTATCGCAAAACTACTGTTTCATTGCCTTCCCCTTCCCTTTCTCCTGCGTCCTCTCCATTCATCTTTTGATTGCATCTTCATTTTGCGCTTCTCAAGCTCAATCCAACTCGCTCCTCATCATCATGTGCCATGCCATCGTGAGGCATGGCATGGTACAACTTTGCGTGCACACCCAATGGAAAGATGTCGATGGCAAAGGAGTTTGAGTTTCATCGTCTTGTCCTCTCACCCACCTTGGTCAACAAAATGGAGTTCATGTCGATGGAAAGTATGCTGGACGTGCCGAAGCCATCCCCACTCCATCTCTCTCATGGCCTCGTACTCGACCGTCTTCCTTCAAGAGGACAGAAAGCACCAATGGGAAAGATCGTTGCAACATAATAGTTGGATTTTAGGTAGTTCTGTGTGTGTTGTAGAGAGTCCTGATTGGACTGAAGCAGTTCTGCTTTTCTTGCTGCTGGGTTGTGCCCGTTGACTTAGGCGAATGAAAGAAAGAGGGCGAAGTTGTTATTGATTGAGCGTGGTGGAAGGGAATCTTTGTGATGTTGGTTTTCTTCTTGTCTTGTTGCACAAGGAATCAAAGTTGCAACCCGGACCGACTTCAAGAGAAAATCGTGTGACGTCGGGGTGTACAAAAGGAACGTAGGCTAAAAGGAAATGTGTTTGTTTGTGAAAGTATTTGGTTGTAATGTGAAAGCTTTGCAATTTTATGACTATTGATAGATCATCTGAATGAATGGGAGCAGAATGAACAGTATGAATGGCAATGTTGTACACACATTCACCATGAAAAACCCACATGACTTCAGGATGTTCAGATGATCGATCGTGCCTGTTTTGACACGTTGTTTCGTGCAATACATCGCCCACTGGTGTGTTCTTCCATGCCTGTCCACTCATGCCAAGATCAGAGGTCTTGGGCGATCTTTGTTTGATGTCGCAGGCATGCAATTGGAAGGAGATGTATCCTGGCCTTCCTGCATGGAGGACGAAGATCACGTTTGGAAGTCTTGGTTTGATTCCCACGCTAACACAATTGTGATGTTGATGGTCAGTTTTCGTCCGTGCAAAACACAAGACTGCACAGGAGGTATCAAGCATGACAAATTGGACCCCTTTGATTAAATCTTTAAGGTGTCCCAATAGTACCTGCGGGAGGCCAATAATTCTAACCAGAATCTTTTGGTCTTCGTCATTACTTTCGTGTTGCAGTTTCGTGTGACGGGTGTGACGTTGGTGGAGAAGGCAGAAAGAGAAGCGAACGCATACGGTTCAGATTCGGTGTGACCAAACTGGGTTATGAGCCTTGATGCAAATGAGTGTCGAATAATACAAAACGTCTTCTACGTCACATTGTCATCATCATTGCACATCCTTCCTCCGTTCGTTTGCGACGACACGTGCACTTCTCATCATTGTGTGGCGACGCTTGAATTTGCAATCAAAACGTGGGAATGATAGCCCGCCACGCAAACACCTCACCGACATGTGACAATCTGCAAGAAGAAGGACAAGCGAACAACGAACCACACACAACGACCAGCAATTCCAGAGACGACAACGCCCACCAACCAGGAAAGCCTGGACGGATGAGGGCGAACGTGTGACGACCAACCGAATCCAAACCAACCATTCATTGTCCGTCAACAGCGACAACAACAACAATCTCAAAACGTACTTGCAAAAACTTCTGCAGGAACCACATCTCCAAACTCACAAATTCCGAAGTGTCGACAACGTTGTTGATCAAACCCAAACATCAAACTTCAACAACCACCGACGCTGGAAACCAGAAGCACATCGCCATCGTTTGCGTCACCATCGAAGTCCAAACTGCTTTGTTCATTGATCCTCTCGTTATCGTTGCAACCATCCGCATCGTTCTCGCTCAGGACAAGTCATCACACACACCAAGATTTCCACCGAAAGAACAATCACAACAACGGCAACATGATCCGCCAGCTCGCCCGCAGCAGCGGCACCACCCCAGCGGCTTTGCGCGCACGATCGACGCGCATGTTCATGTCCACGCAATCCGGAGATGATGCCGCCAAGCCAACGGCAGTTGCCAAATTGCATCTCGAGGACGGTACAACCCTCGTGGGAAAGTCATTCGGATGTCACGAGAGTGTGGAGGGTGAGGTATGTCCCGATACTGAAACAGTCCGATTGATTATCACCATCGTCGCTGCTGCCATTGCTCTGCCACATCACAACGATTATCATCGCAACGATGACGATCTGCGCGGCTGGCTGCTTTTGAGTTCCTTGTGCCTGCACTTTTCTCGTGCGTCACTCTCGTCGTGTCATTGCGGCACGGTGCCTTGCGAGGGCCATGTATCGAAGAATTCCATCCGCTGTGGTGCGGTCATTCGAATAAGAGCACACAAGGAATGCTCGCATCGCCAAAACCTGACACGAATGTGGTGAACAGCAATGGGAATTCGATGCCCTGCCGCACGAGCATCATATCGCGGGCAGATGTGACGGAACAATTACACCGCTGACCACCGATGACGGCAACCGGCCGATTCTTGGATCCATCGGCAGTGTCGAGGATTCAATGCACTGCACCTTCCTTTGCGCACATGACTCTCACGCCATTTTGAATCCTTCGTCAAAATCGTCGCCATCTTCGTCGCCATCCCCATCGTGTCATCAACAATATTATCATGACCACTGCTATTACCGTCGTGATTTCAGGTCGTGTTCGCCACCGGTATGGTCGGATACCCAGAGTCCCTGACGGATCCATCCTACCAGGGACAAATCCTCACGCTGACCCAGCCGATGGTTGGTAACTACGGTGTGCCAGACCGCTCCGTCATTGACGAATTCGGTCTCCCAAAGTTCTTCGAGTCCACCCGCATCCACGCATCCGGACTCCTCGTGCAGGACTACTCCCACCATTACTCTCATTGGAACGCCGCCAGCAGTCTCGGCGATTGGCTCAAGGAGGAGGGCGTCCCCGGTTTGGCCGGCATCGACACCCGTCTGCTCACCAAGAAGATCCGCGACAACGGCGCCCTCCTTGGACGCATCGAAGTTGATCTGGAGGCACCACTTCCAAACTTCTCCACCATGGAGAACCCCAACGACCGCCACCTCGTCGGTGAGGTCTCCCTCAAAGAGCCAAAGGTCTACGGAAAGGGAAACAAGATCAAGGTCATCGGAGTCGATTGCGGTATGAAGCTCAACATCATCCGCCAGCTGGTCAAGCGCGATGTCGAGCTCACAGTCGTGCCGTGGGATTACCCATTCGCATCTGAGATGCACAAGTTCGACGGTCTGTTCCTCAGCAACGGGCCAGGAGACCCGACCATGTGCCAGGTCACCATCAACGAATTGGAGAAGGTCGTCAACTGCCCGGACAGCGAGGTCAAGCCAATTTACGGTATCTGCCTCGGAAACCAGCTCATGGGATTGGCCGCCGGTGGAAAGGCCGAGAAGCTTCCATTCGGAAACCGTGGACAGAACCAGCCCGTCGTCAACCACCAGACGGGTGACTGCTACATCACACCGCAGAACCACGGTTACCACATCAACACCAGCACCCTCAAGCCAGGCTGGAAGACACTCTTCACCAACGCCAACGACGGATCCAACGAGGGTATCGCCCACGAAACCCGCCCATACTTCACCGCCCAGTTCCATCCAGAAGCCTCCGCCGGACCCACCGACACCGAGTTCATGTTCGATGTCTTCCTTGAGCATTGCCAGAACCCAACCGGCAAGATCACTTTCCCAGTCCGCCCGCCACCACCGGAGAGACCACAGGTGCAAAAGATCCTCATGCTCGGATCCGGTGGTACATCCATCGGACAGGCCGGAGAATTCGACTACTCTGGTGGACAGGCTATCAAGGTGCGTTCCTGTGGAGTACGCTGCGAGCACTCTGCATTCACGTGATATTGCCAGCTTGATGCAACGCTTGCCTGGTTGCTTGTCTTTCTATTGATTCGCGGTTTTATTGGATGCTCGTTCCCGCTCACAGTTTCTTCTCATCCTTTCGCATGCATTCACGCGCACACACACACAAACACACACGCATGCACACACGTACACACATACATACATAAATCCACCCATGATCACAATCACAGGCTCTCAAGGAGGAAGGAAAGGAGGTCGTCCTCATGAACCCCAACATCGCCTCCGTCCAGACCAACATGGACAAGAAGTCCGAGCACAAGGCCGACCACATCTACTTCTTGCCAGTGACTCCAGAGTTTGTCGAGGAGATCATCGCGAAGGAAAAGCCAGACGGTATCATCATCAGCATGGGAGGCCAGACCGCTCTCAACTGCGCCGTTGACATGTACCGCGATGGAATCTTCGAAAAGCACGGCGTTGAGGTTTTGGGAACCCAAATCCCTGTCGTCATCGACACCGAGGATCGTCAGCTGTTCAACGACAAGCTCAACGAGATCGGAGAGAAGATCGCCCAATCCACCACCGCCACCAACGTCGAAGATGCCGTCACTGCCGCTGCCGAGATCGGCTACCCATGCATGATCCGATCTGCCTTCGCTCTCGGAGGCCTTGGATCCGGCATGTGCAGCGACGAGGCGCACCTGCGCGACATGGCCAAGAAGGCCCTCAGCGTCTCGCCACAGATCCTGGTCGAGAAGAGCATGAAGGGCTGGAAGGAGGTCGAGTACGAGGTTGTCCGTGACTCTCACGACAACTGCGTCACCGTCTGCAACATGGAGAATTTCGATCCGTTGGGAATCCACACGGGAGACTCCATCGTCATGGCCCCATCCCAGACCCTGTCCAACGACGAGTACCACATGCTCCGCGAAACCGCCATCAAGGTCGTCCGTCACCTTGGCATCATCGGTGAATGTAACATTCAGTACGCCCTGCACCCAGAATCCATGGAATACTGCATCATCGAGGTCAACCCACGCCTCTCGCGTTCCTCCGCACTCGCCTCCAAAGCAACCGGATACCCGCTCGCCTTCGTCGCTGCCAAGCTCTGTCTGGGAATCCCCATGACGGAAGTCATCAACGCCGTCACCAAGCGCACCCAGGCAGCCTTCGAGCCAAGTCTGGATTACATCGTCACCAAGATCCCACGCTGGGACATGACCAAGTTCGAGGGTGTCAGCACCGAGATCGGATCTGCCATGAAGAGTGTCGGTGAGGTCATGAGTATCGGCCGCACCATGGAGGAGTCCCTCCAGAAGGCCATGCGCATGGTCGATCCATCCGTCCTTGGATTCCAGAAGCACGACCGCTTCGAGACCCTGGAGGACCTGAAGCAGGAACTTGATGTCCCAACCGACCGCCGCCTCTTCGCCATCGCCCAGGCCATGTACGACAAGACCATGACCGTCCAGGAGATCCATGAGATCACCAAGATCGACCACTGGTTCTTGCGCCGTCTGGAGAACATCGTGAAGACCCGCGATGCCATCGAGCAGTACACCCTCGCCGATTTGCCAGCGGAACTCCTCTTGGAGGCCAAGCAGAACGGATACTCCGACATCCAGATCAGCTCCATGATCAAGGGAGGAGCGACCGAAGACGAGGTCCGCGCCAAGCGTGTCTCCCTCGGCATCGAGCCGTTCGTCAAGCAGATCGACACACTGGCCGCCGAGTACCCAGCCGCCACCAATTACCTCTACATGACCTACCACGGAGACGAAAACGACGTGGAACCAGCTGACGGTGGCGCCATCGTGCTCGGAAGCGGCGCGTACCGCATCGGATCTTCCATCGAGTTCGACTGGTGCGGAGTGAGTGCCATCCGCGCCCTCAGGCAGATGGGATACCAATCCACCATGATCAACTACAACCCAGAGACCGTGTCCACGGACTACGACGAATGCGACCGACTCTACTTCGAGGAGCTCTCCAGGGAGCGCGTCCTCGACATCTACAACCGCGACAAGTCCGACGGTGTCATCGTCTCCGTCGGTGGACAAATCCCCAACGGCCTTGCCATCCCGCTCGCCAACTCTGGCGTGAACATCCTGGGAACCTCCGCAGACATGATCGACAACGCCGAGGACCGCAACAGGTTCTCTGCCATGATCGACGAGATCGGCGTCCAGCAACCAAAGTGGCTCGAGCTCACCAGCACCCAAAGCGCCCTTGACTTCGCCAACGACGTCGGTTACCCAGTCCTCGTCCGTCCTTCCTACGTGCTTTCCGGAGCCGCCATGAACGTGGCCTGGAGCGACGAGCAGCTCAAGGCATTCCTCAACGAGGCTGCCACCGTCTCCAAGGACCACCCAGTCGTCATCTCTGACTTCATCGAGGGTGCCGTCGAGATCGAGTTCGACGGTGTCGGACGCAAGGGTGAGATCATCGCCGCTGCCATCCACGAGCACATTGAGAATGCTGGCGTCCATTCTGGAGATGCCACCCTCGTCCTCCCACCGCAGGAACTGTCCGCCTACACCCAGCAGCGAGTCCGTGACGCTGCTGAGAAGATCGTGCGCCGACTGGACATCACAGGTCCAGTCAACATCCAGTTCGTGGCGAAGGGAACCGACGTCATGTGCATCGAGACCAACGTCCGCGCCTCCCGATCCTTCCCATTCGTCTCCAAGACCATGGGAGTCGACTTCATCGAGGCCGCCACGAAGGCCATCATCGGTCAACCCACCGATGACATGAACCTCCCGGACCTGACCACGCGCGACCGCCCAAGCCAGTTCGTCGGTGTCAAGGCGCCCATGTTCTCCTTCACGCGTCTCCGTGGATCTGACCCAGTCCTCGGTGTCGAGATGGCTTCTACCGGAGAAGTCGCATGCTTCGGAGCCACCCGCGAGGAGGCCTTCCTCAAGGCCATGCTCTCCACCGGTTTCCAGCTGCCACGCAAGAACATCCTCGTCTCAGTCCAGGCCAGCTTGCAGGATGAATTCACCCACTCTGCCTACCAGCTGCACGAGCTCGGTTTCACCCTGCACGCCACCAAGGCCACCGCCGAAATCCTCAAGGCCAACCGCGTCCCATGCAAGGTTGTCAGTTACCCAACGGAAGAGGCCACCGAGGATGCACCAAGCGCCATCGAACTGATTAAGAACGACGAGATCTGCATGGTCATCAACATCCCAACCCACGAGAGCACCCGCCTGGAGGACAACTTCCAGATGCGCCGCACAGCCGTCGACTTCGGCATTCCGCTTCTCACCAACGTGAACCTTGTCAAGTGCTTCGCCAACGCCATCCACGAGCACGAGGGAACCACACACAGCCTCGAGCCAAAGACTTTGTTCGAGCATTACCAAGGGGAGAAGGACGCCGATGCCTGGACCGATCCAAACGAATTCCATTAAGCTCTTCACCCATGCACGCGTGGTACCATACTCCATGGTATTCGTTGGCATGCACAAGTGGAATTAGCTCACACATGCACGAGCCTACGCGCACGAGCATGAAGGGAATAGGGATAAATACAAGTACTCTGGGTATTCATTGACACCCGGCGAATCCGAGAGTGGGCAGATGGAGACAGACTCTTGATCCCAAATATAACATACTGTTTAGAAAGAAACGCACATACTGCTAGAGTAAGCACATACTGCTACAGTAATTTACTCTCTATTGCTCTCTTTTCCAGAGAGAGAGAGAGATCGCCTAGGTTGAACTGGACAGCAGGTTGGCAGAATGCGAGAGCAAAGCGTGGACTCACCCAAACAAGACCACAAACAGCTACGGCTCACGTAGGAGGCAAAGCACGGCTCTACACTATTCTGTGAAGACTACAGAGTTGAGCGCCCACATTTTCGTGATTCTGTTCAGCACAGTTTCGCTACGAGGAGACAGAACTACGACACGGTTCCATATGATCGGTCGGCGACCCGAACGAGCAATTTATTATTAAGCCTCTCAGACATGCACATGGCAGTCACAACGTATCATTTGGGGAGCGAATAGAGTAGCACACGTGTACTGGAGTACTCTATGTGTGGAATGGGGATCCACAAAGATGTGAACCCGGTTGTTTCGCTATGGGTACCCAAAAAGAACAAGAGGGGAGATGCCGGTCAGCAGTCTTCGCCATCCGCAGGCATGTCCGTATCATGCGCTGTGCAACAGAAGAGAGGATTCCGGAGGACTCCGCAACAACAACAGCAGAGGAGGACCTCGCGCAACCAACGGGTTGTGGTGCGAACTGGTGGTGCCTCCTCCTCAGCTTCACACGCACACACACGCCCTCTCTCTCTGGCTCATCTATCTTGCATGCATGTTGCTCCATTAGTGCCATACAGGTGCGAGTATGCATGTTCCAGAGGCTGACAGCATCATTGCCACAGTCGAGCAACTTGGAGCGAGGAAGAGCCTGCGGCAAGACAACGCCGGAACAGAGCAGAGGAGATGGCACAGGACACTCCCACCACGCCCATCGGCGATGCGCAAGGCAGCATGCTGGCAGCCAACGACCCACGACGACTGCCGGCAGGGGTCTCACCAAAGCAACGCGGCCTCAACGAGACCATCACCGGCGATGAG
This sequence comes from Craspedostauros australis, assembly GCA_026770025.1. Taxonomy (NCBI): domain Eukaryota; phylum Bacillariophyta; class Bacillariophyceae; order Mastogloiales; family Achnanthaceae; genus Craspedostauros; species Craspedostauros australis. Next base: position 911,007 of record JAMXDE010000010.1, on the reverse strand, counting down.
ACCTCGGAGATGCTGCCCGTCGTCAACATCGCCGGGATCTACGACGCTCTCGACGCCCCATTTGGTCTGGATGTGTTCAATGCCGCCATCGCCTTCCTCAACGACCCATCGGACGGATGGCACGATGACGTGTTCGTGAACGGCCGCTTCAAGATTCGCTTCGACAGCGGCGATTCTGCGTGTGATCCATCGCATGCTGCCGGGGCCTACTGGGAGCTCCGATCGAAGTTCAACAACAACATCCATGGCATCGTAGGCGGCCAATGCAGCGGAGTTTCCAACATAGTCGCCATCATGTCAGGGCTGGAAAGCATCCCGCAGGTCTCAACCGCATCGACGTCGCCCATCTTCACAAACAACGCACACAACTACCCCATGTTCTCTCGAATGGTCTCTCCCGATACTGCATTCGGTCAAGTTGGAGCCATCGTCGGTATGCTCAAGGCGATGGAGTGGGACAACGTCCACATCGTCATGACCGACAAGCAATTCCCGAGGGACATGACCAAGGCGTTTCGCGAGATCTGGGACTCGACCGACCGCACATCCTACCAAACGTCCGCGCTTACATTCAGGAGTGAGGACCCCCTCAACCCCACTCGGAAAATCATCGACCCCGATTCTGTCCGACAGGCCATGGAGAGCTTGCCAGCGATCGATTCTGAACGCAACTCGAGGGTCATCCTGCTGGTGGCGCATGCCCAAGATGTCGGTCAGATCTTGGGCCAGGTAAACGCTGAGGGGCTCGTGCGAGATGATACAATTTGGGTGGGCCCATCTGCGTGGGCGTTACGGTACATCCCAGAGTTCTCGCCAGAAAAACCATACCCAGGCTACCTTGGTCTGGTCCCCTTCCGCGAAACGAATGAACACTACAGGGATTTCCTGGATCGTTTCAATGCGCGCCAAGCACAACTGGGGCTCCAGACGTACGATGGATTCGAAGATTACGCCGCCAAAACAATTGTGGACGCGACTGTTTCCATAGTCAAAGCAATCGGTCGCGTCCCCGCCGACAGGAGAAGTGATGGCGAAGCAGTAGTTCGGGAAATGCGCAGACTCACCTTCGAGGATGGCCTCAGCGGCCCGGTCGCTTTTACTGGAACAGGTGACAGGAAAGATCCGACATATTCCATTCTGAATCTTAAGCCAGGCCCAGATCAATCCTACAAGTGGGAGGCGATTGGCGATGTTTCAGTGCCGTCCAATGGCACTGAGCCCACCTTCACACTCGACCAGCACCAAGTGTGCGTCACGCCGACAGCATTAGACGAGGCCACCGCCTGCGGAACCATCCCGGCGGCTTCGACCCCTGTGCCTGGTGAGGAATACAGCCTACCATTGTACATCTACTTTGTGCTGGCAGCTGCTGTCCTGGCTCTGGTGGCCATCGCCTACAAATACACGAAGATCAGATCGAAGAAACGTGGTCTGACGAACGAGATCACGTTGATGGCAAAGCAATTGGAGCTTCAGATGAATGGAATCCGGAGGGTGACACAAACGGTGCCCTTCCGCACGGCTGCTACGTATAGCGCACATCAGGCGGAAACGAGCAACACGCCCACAATGATTGGCATTTGGTACTGGATGGAAGACCCGCACATGATCGACAGCCATCCCAAGTCCAGGAGGATGCCGGGCACGCGTTACGTTGGGTACAACGCTGCCACGTCGAACCAGATTGAGAATGCGTTTCAGGAGTACACAAAATCCAACGGTTCCAGCACGTACATACTCGATTCCACACATGTTGCTGCGAAAGACAAGCTTGTCCCGCAGACTGGACCTCGGTACGAGCTGGACTTCTCCGGGATGACCCAGGTCAACTTGATAACAGAATATCGACGGGGCATCTTTCGGGAAGAGGTGGAGATCGATCTCGACTCCGAACATCACGCTCGGCTCCCGCCTCTGCCGAACAGCACAGATGTTGACGATACAAACGACGAGCTGCTGCCCATCGCCGAGGGACAGATCATCCAGACGATGAAGAGGCACCCCTTGGATGATGAATGGGCGTATGGGAATGTCCTGATCGATCCATTCCGGGCGCACGCTGCAAAGATTGGCGACGAGCAATCCGTCGCCTTCGGCATCGAAATAAGCAATACGCTGTCTCAGGTGTTGAAGAATCGCATCAGCTCCGGGTGGTTCCCAATCTTGGCAACGGAACCTGCCGACACCGACGCGATGGAGGAGCTGGTCAAGACCATGGGAGACGAAGTCTCTTCTTTGAAAACACCATCCGCCTGGGAGTTATCCAAGGACGGGAGCACGGGCATGCACGATGGGCGTTTCCCATTGAGGCATGGATCGCGCGAATTCACGAAGGTGCAAGATTACTTTGCAAAGGGACTGTATCCCAGCAGCCGCGAATCGATTGAAATCGTATCCATCACACGGATTCAGAATCTGCCGCTGTGGCAAACCTACGCAGTGAAAAGGCAGACCATGAAGCTCGCATTCGAGGAAAATCCACAGACTATCATCCACAACAAGAGCTACGAGGTGGAGCGCAAGTGGCTGTTTCACGGCACCGTGGAACATAACATCCGCAAGATCCAGCGACAGGGTTTCAACAGATCCTTCGCGGGACGCAACGCCGTGGCGTACGGGAAGGGCGTGTACTTCGCCCGCGATTCGTCCTATTCCGTTGACTCAACCTACTCGGTCCCTGATGCGAATGGCCTTCAGCACGTATTCATGTGCCGCGTGGCCGTTGGAGATTGGTGCGGCGGGACGTACGGACAGCTGACTCCGAACTCCAAGCCGCACAACCGCTTGGAGCTGTTTGATTCGACCGTCGACAATGCCGACAATCCGTCAGTCTTCGTCGTGTACCATGACGCTCAGGCCTATCCCGAGTACCTGGTCAAGTTCCGATGCCACCCGCAAACCGATTGAGCATCATCGATCGCAAAGGTCATCAATCGTGCTCGTTGAGTAGATATGGGGAGGCTCCAATATGCCTCCTCTCTTGCTGTCCATGCTGTAAACTACGTACCATACACGTTGCATACTCGAGTGTTGTAGGTCGTACAACTATACCACTCTATACCCTTTAGTTTTAAGATTGTATCGCACGGACTGGCACTGCTGCGATTGCTGCTGCTGACTTCGATGTTGATCATAAGTGTGCGCTCCCCGCGACCGATGAAGGTGCAGACGAACCGTACTGCCAGCTCACATCCGGTGGGAAGATGGCGCCTCGATGAGTGGTGTTTTCGAACTTGGAACGTAGATCCTTGACGCTGCCGCGGAATTTGGCCTTGGCGGCTGCGATGGCGGCATTGGTACTCGCGACGGGGTTGAATTGGGGTTGGTACTGCACGTTGCTCACGCCGGCTTCTGATCGAGTTGTGTCCATGATGGACGTCCTTTCTCGGAGCGACGTCAACCGGTCTCCCTTTGGCGGTGACGTTGAAACGCCGCGGAGTTTCGCCAGCATCAATCGGTTGGCGGCCTCGCGTTGCTGCCGTTCGGATGCAGCTGAGGCTGCCGTGCGGTGGGTGGCCTGGGATGCTGGGCTGCCGCGGCTTTGTACAGCCGGAGGAGTTGTTTCGCGAGCACCGTCGTCTTCGTCACGGCCGCTCGGTTCTGCATTTCGTTCTGAACTCCGCATGATGCTTTGCATCATGGGCTTCATCGGCGATGCGACGCCTTCATACGAGATCGTCCCCGGTCTTTGGACAGAGAACGGAGTAATCCCAAGGCGCATATTTGGATCCTCCAGCGTGGTCTCGTCATCATCCAAATCCAGATTTTCGAGACTGACTTCATTTCGATTGTCCATCGCTCGTACATGCGGGACAGGGATGTTCATGCGTTGCTCGGTTGGTGACGAGGCTGGTTCCTGCTGCTGCTGTTGTTGGTTGTGCGATCCGCTCCTTCCACTTCCGGGTGTGTACATGTCTACCTCCTTCTTCTCATCGACATGGCTGTTGTCAACGATCTGTCCATCGAAGCCGATTCTCGCAAAGCCGCGGGAGCGAATCTCGTGCTCCCTCTGGACTTGGCGTTCCTTGCGTTGCTCATACCGCTTGACGAATGTGGACAACCGTTCGACCTCCATGACAATATCGGTTGTGAGTGGCGATGCTTCCCCTTCTCGGTCCCCTTGTGTCACGCCAGCCAAATCTTCGGTCGTCCACTCGATTCCCTCTTCGGATGGTTCGTCGTCGTCGGGCATGGCGTTGGTTGGGAAGCTTCTCGCGGCAGCTTCTGCCTCCGGCGAGTTGTCAACTTCGTCACCGTATGGGAAGGATCGCGTGCCGCTATAGTCGCCGTTGCTGTCTGGTGATGGCTGCGGGGTCTTGGCGGCGAAGGGTGATGTTGGATCGTCCTGGTCTACCGACGAACCAGCCGCACCGTCTTCATCATCGGTCTTGCGCTGGAAATCTTCCCAAGCCCGCTGATCGAGCGACGCCGCCATCTGCAGCTCCTTCGCAAAGACGTCCTGCGTAACATCGTCGGATTCGTCGACGCCATTGTAGGACGACGTTGACGATTCTTCCTCATCGGCCGCGTCGGGTATGTTCGCGTGTGGCGTGGGGGCGACTGATCGCCGGGGCGATATGCGGTTCGGCTTGAAGGCAGACGCGGGCGGTCTCGTGGAATCCGTAGCGGGCCTTTGACCACCGGTGTACGTGACGCTTTCCTTGCGCTGGCGCTTCTTGGCGAGCGACTTTTTGCGTTTGCGATAGAAGAGGTACGCGTAGACGAAGAGCCCCGCAGTCGCGATCCCCGTGAGCGTGAAGCCAAAGATGATGGAAAGCGTTGACGGTCCTCGATCGGAATTGTCATCTGGGGCCGTTTCTTCCCGTGTTGCGTTGCTCTGCTGATCCGTGCCATCACCATCGTTGCCCTCGGTATCGGCTGTGGACGTCAAGAATACAGAATTGGCACCAGTGACATTGGCGTCCTGCAGCACCTGACGAATGTTGTCATCCGATGTGAGACTGTTGATTTCTTGATTGACCGAATTGCGGAATGTGTCCAAATCCACTCCACCACCCGATTGGATGTCAAACTGCACCCCGCCACCCACCTGCAGCGTGACTGGCTGGTCGGTGGAAGCGGGAGCCTGCAGCCACCTCCCGCGAACGAGCCGCCGTGTCCGCAGCGCGGTGACGAGCAAGCTGACTGCCCGCAGGTCGACGAAGTCATTCCGCAGGAGCGCCTGGAGGGTGGTTTTCAGGTAATCCTGCAGCGTAGTTTTGACCAGCTGCGTGAACTCATCCATGTCCGCCGACTTTGGCATGGGCACCTCGGCGACCTCGAAGTCCACCCTGACTGATTCCTTGATGATGTCGGCCCCGGCCTCGTCCAGAATGCGATCTGCTGCATGCAGCTGGCCCTTGCGAGTTTGGCCGTGCGACTGTTGCACTGCATGCTGCTTTCCCGATCGCTTGCCTTGCCGCGGCCATCCTTGCGCAGCTGCTTGATCCGTTAATAGCAGAGCGAACAAGAAGCAGAGCACCAGCGGCAGCTGTATTCCAGGAAAGGTGCGCCTCATCCCAGTCGGTGAGCATGGCGCGAAGGATGCGCGTGGATCTGCGCTCGTCTGCCGCCCCTCGGTCGTTGGGCTTGCGCCGTCTCCGTCAGCCACAGCAGCAGACGCAGTTGCAGCAGCGTCCATGGTGTCATTCTCATCGATGTCCACATGCATATCCGCGGGATCTTCCGTCGCCACGATCTCCGACAGCGGCAGCTGGTCGCCGCGATGGGGTTCTTCACCGCCCACAGGCAACGATTGGTCCATGTCGTCTTCCTCCCCAAGCGCACTCGCGGCTCGTATGGCACTGGCACGACGATGATCCGAGCGCTTCGCAACTGCTTGCGAGCAAAGTGTGACACCGAAGCACTGTCTTCGCCAGCACAAGGACGCAGCGTTGCTGGTTGTCGTCCCGACAGCTTCTCGTGATTGCTTTCTGATTCTGGGCAATTCAAGGTTCATGTATGCACTGGTACGACTACCACAGAGCATCCGCATCGTCTGTTGTCAAGAGTGCCTTTGCGAACAGAGAGCAGGGGCAGACCGCGTGCTGGTATCGATGTTGGGTTTGTTTGGCGCCATCCCATCCAACACCAGTGCCAACACCCTTGGTCCGCAAAGACTCGTTGCCTCGCCTGTTGGCCGTGTGACATCCCCACGCACGCATCATGGTCGTTTGGGCAAACAGCAAGAATTTCGAGTTGTCTGCTCCATTCGTGTGGAGCCTCGTGCCATGTCGCAGGCGTCCTGCCTGCTCACATTGTTACCGTTGTGCTCTTCTTTTTGAATTTCGCCTTTCCGCGGATAACCGCTGCATTGGTGGCATTTCGCTTCACCAATTTGTCACATGGGACATCACCGAATTGTCGGGGCAGTAAGAAGGGGAACGCACAGCTGCATAGAACGAAAGCCAATCACGAGCCGACAACTTTTGATCCGCTGGGTCGCATGCTACGGACATCCGCAACAGAATCAAACGATGAAACGGACACAACCAATCAACGGCCTCTTGTCAATCTTGAATTTCACCCCAACTCCCAAACATCCACAAGAATCATTTGACACAACCAAACGCCAACCACACAAAACTCACACATCGCAGACGAGAGCACTATACGTGGACTATACGTGGACTATACGTGGAACAGGTCGTACTCTGCATACCCAAACGCAGTCGCTGTGAGACAAGGAGACAGAGAGGCACTAGCGAACACAACGACAAGCGCAACAGGCGCAACTGGCGCAACAGCACAATAGCTAACAGCCGGCATTACTCTGCGCGATCATCGGTAGAGAGGTTCCACCATGTCGTTCATCCCACCTCTATCATCGACGACCGCGGTCCCGGCGTTCGTCGTTGAGCAGCAGCTGCCTCCTTCAATCAGCAAGGTCAAGAAGGATGGCCAGCACGGAAGCGGATCAGCAGCGGGATCGGCATCCGGAGGATCCTCCTCTCAGACGCAAGGAGCGAGCGGGACGACCAAGGGCGGGGACTCCAGCAGCGCCATGGCCGGGATTGTGGCCTCAGCTATGGCATCCCTCAACAAGTCATTCCTCTTGGGCCTGCCTTCCACGGCAGCTCTCAACAAGGTGGGATCGGTGGTCGATCAGGTGCAGCAGCTCGAGCTGGAGGCATGCGCTTGTCCGCATCTGCAGGAGCATCTCCCGCACGCCCTCAAGCTCGACATTGCCAGGGCCCCGGCCCACCCCAGAGGATGGGTTGTGGCGAATCCCATCCATGATCTCCACCTTGCCTCGCAGCTCGATGATCCCTTTCTCTCATCATCATCAGCCCGAACATCTTCCAGGTCCATGCACGCATCGGGATCATCGGCAGCGGGGTCGTTCTCAGCTTCGGCATCGTCATCGATGGCACAACCGTCGATGCACTCCTCCGCAGCAGGCACTTCTCATCATTCATCGCGCACCGAATCGAGCTCTCAGCCTTACTCCACCACGTCCATGGCAATGCCATCGTCATCGTCATCTGGACCAGACGTGCCGGTCTTCAATAGGAGACCACCCAGCACACTATACGGCGAAGAACAACAGAGAATGCTTGCCATGATGGTGGATGGCATCGCCGAGGCCTGGTGTCCCGTCACCGTGGATTCGTCCATCATTGAGATTCCGCGGGATTTCTCGTCAGATGACGAAGATATGGAGGCACGCCCCACGAAGAAACGCAAATCCAAGCCATTGGTACCGCCCAACCGTTCGCAGACGACAAAGCCGCCTGCATTCAAGATCACGCCCACCAAGACGTCGTCCGCGAAACCCAAAAAGGCAGACGATAAACGAGCAACACCAACAACGGCAGCTTCGACAAAGGTGAAAGGAAAGGCAGATGAGAAAACGGGTGGCTCAAAGTCGACAGCAAAACCAACGCAGGTGCTATCCTCGTCGTCTCCGAAGACATCGCAGACTGGATCTCAACCAAAGGCCAAACTCGAGAACGATGCAAAGAAAACGAAAGGCAAATCGACGTCTCAATCCTCCAAGCAAAGCGAGAAAGATGCATCTCCAACACCCATGGAGGTGGAATCCACCGATGCGCAGGGCAAGCCATCAAAGAAAGATGAATCTCCGATCAAAGAGAAGTCCAAGCCAGATCTTATCCCTTCCTCCGAAGACTCCAAGAAAGAACAGGGAGAAGACCCCAATGCCAAGACGGCAGCTGATGATGATGATGGAGAGGATGCGAAGAAGGCAACGTCCGCCAAAGAGGCATCCAAGGATAGCACGGATAATCTACGCGCAAGAAGCAAGAGCAGCGATGCTGATGACACAGAGAATACTGAAAAGACCAGAGATGCCAAAAAGGAGGAAAAGGAAAAACCCAAAGGTGCGAATGAAGCGCAAGACAACCTGAAAGCAGACATGAAGGTAGATGCCAAGGACGATGTCAAGGTGAGTGCCAAGGAAAACGACAAGAAAGATGAGAAGAAAGGCGTCGATGAAACTGCAAAAGAAGACGCCACGGTAAATTCCAAGGAGGATGCAAAGGCAGACACCGAGGAGGACTCGAAATCAGATGCCAAGGCAGACACCAAGGAGGATTTGAAGCCAGATATCACGGCTGACACAAAGGCACATGCCAAAGATGCCAACGAAGAAGCAAAGGCAGATGACGAAGCAACCACGAAGGCAGGCGATGAAGCAGACACAAAGGCAGACACCAAGAAAGATGCAAAATCAGCAGAAACATCAACGTCAAAACCTGATGCACAACCAAATCCAAAGCCGGCGATGAGCATTCCAGGTGCCAAGACTGGCAATCTAGCCACAGATGCAAGGGCAGATACAGGCGCAGATACAGGCGCGAGTACAAGTACAAGTACAAGCGCAAAGGAACGCACTGAGAAGGAAAGCACGGATAAGGAAAAGAAGGATCCGAAGACGACAACGGATGACTCCAGCGTTGTCCCCATGGAAACCACTTCGACATCGGATGTCAAACCAACTTCCGCTTCAGCCACCACCAAGGCCGGTCAGAGCAAAAAGTCTGATGTTGTGTCGGACAAGAAACAAGCCAACGCAACCGCAATCTCACAATCCAAACTAAAGGTGAAGCAGAAGAAGCGGTTGACATTGCAACCTGTGGGTTCCACGCCACCAAAGGTGCAGTCCTTATCGCAGACCGCGGTGCCTTCGAAAGATGCTAGTGCCGACGTCGTCACAAGCATGGTTGGTGTGACAAAACCGCCTATTCAGGATGCCTTGACTACGCCATTCATGCCGGAAGGTCGCTACTACGAGCTTCGCGTGGAGGAGGAACGGATTGATTCCATACGCCGTGCTGCTTTCTCTCGCAGAATCAAGAAGAAGGCATCTGTCAAGGTCAAGCGCAAGCGGGATGGCGATCAGTACCGCGCAGCTCTGTTGGCAGCATTGAGGCCAGATTCTCAGATTTCGATCCCCACAACGGAGCAACCCAAGTGGCAAGCTGTGAGAGACGCCAGCTGGTCGCAGGTGGAGAGATGGATGCAGGCCTTCCGACAGTGCGTCCTGACCAACCAAGCGGAAGTTAAGCACGAGCAACGACAGATGCAGCATAGCTCATTCTATTTGCACCCCAACGGAGGCGGCACTTCGCCACTGCGAATGTGCTCGATATGCACGAATCGAAAAATGACGACGACGACGACGAAATCGCGCCAAGGGGGAAACGGCGCAACCAAGCATTCATCCAAAGCACTTCCACTGTTGACCGGAGACGAAATTATGCAGTGTCTGGAGTGCTCCTTTTTGGCATGCGCGCCACGATCGATGTCGGGGTCCTCGCGGCAGCACATGCTGACGCACATGCTCATGTCGGGCCACAACTTTGCTGTCACCTGCGGGCCCAAGAGCAAGGTGTATTGCTTCAAGTGCGGCGACTTCGTTTACCACCCCGTCTTCGAACAAGAGCGGCAAAGGCTGGAGTACGAAGCCGCGCTCCCATCCTGCACGTGGTCCGAGGTCATGGTACGCCGATCCTTCGACGCCTTTCAATTCATGAAGACCCCCGACCAAGGCATCGTGTGGCGTGGACTGATCGCCTCGTACCCACAGGCCGTCCCGAAGGAGCACCTGCTGGCATCGCAGCTCATCATGAGACGCACGTACCTCTTTCAGGGCCGCACGGCCGAACGCTGCTTGTTCACACGGCCGCTGGCAATCAACTTTTGCATCGAACGAGCCAGGCAGCTGCTCAGCGGGGATCGAAAGCGCCCGATGATCTGCGCTCCTGTGGGCATGTTCAACTTGGGCAACACCTGCTTCCAAACCGCCGTCTTGCAATGCCTGGTCCACAGTGTTCCCTTGCAGAAATTCTTCCTCGACGAGGTCGGTCATCACCACTCCGCGTGCTTCATCTACAGGCAACGGGCTGCCGAGGAAATGAAGTTCAAGCACGATGGCAAGATCAAGAAGAAGGACAAGGCCAAGGTCACAGCGAGCGCCAACGTCATCTGCCTCGCTTGCGAGATGGACCGGCTGATGCTGTCTTACTTCGGCAGCTCCACCGGCAGGGACATTTACGCCGTCCTCGAGGATACGACGCGCCCATTGCTCGTGAGCGCCATCAAGGATGCTCGCGAACCCATCGTGGAAAAGTCCGTGCTGCAGGGCGAGCCGTTGATCACCTCCGATCTGCTGACTGCCGCATGGAAGAGCGGTGGGATGGACCATTTAGCGGGGTACGAGCAGCATGATGCGCAAGAATTCCTACATTCATTTTTGGATCTGCTGTGCAAGCACATGAAATCACACCAGAAGCGCGTCCATGCATCCATCAACAGCCTTGTGCCATCCAAGGACTACCAGCAGAAAGTGAAGGAACGACAGCAGCAAGACCAGACGAAGAGTTCCGCGTCAGGTGCCACGAAGAGAGCTGGGGATGGCGATGGCAGCGCGGACATCGTCAAACGATTATTTGAGGGGATGTTGCGTTCTGTCCTGGTGTGCAACGAGTGCGGTGGTAAGCGCGTTATGCTGGAGCCCTTCCTGAACATCTCGCTGACCTTGTCAGAGGAGGTGGAGCGACTTGAGGCGGAGAACCGCGGCAAGCACGACCCGGACGCCGTCTCCATCAGCATTGAGAGCTGCTTGGATCATTTCATTCTGCCGGAGAAGCTCGGCGATTCTGTGTTCTGCCCAACCTGCAAGGCCAAGACTGCAACGCAGAAGCAGCACACGGTGTCGAAGCTGCCGCAAATCCTGTGCCTGCAACTCAAACGGTTCGATGCGTCGCGCAATCGCAAGATCAACAACTACGTATCTTTCCCAGCCAAAGGCCTCAACATGGGTCCGCTGCTGTCGCATTGGTGCGAGGTCAGCAGCAGCATCGCTGCTCCATCCACCACAGATCCGCCAGATGGCTCTGCTGCAAATGCTCGAGTCGCATACAGACTGTACGGGACAGTAAATCACATTGGCACGATGCAAAGTGGTCACTACGTATCGAACGTAAAGGTGGACGATCAATGGTATCACTGCAACGACGCGATCGTCACCAGAAGCCAAGAGACCGACGTGCTGGACTCCGAGGGGGCCTATCTTCTGTTTTACATTCGCGAATAGAGTGGGGTGGTTATTGTCCAGCACTTTTGTTATTTCTCAGCCACATATGTGCAAGTGCTCCAATGTTCTCGTATGTACACAGATGTACGCATACCATGGCTGGTATTCAACACTGAGACAGGAGTGTCTAGAGTATTGCGTATTACAGCCGACAGAGCAGGGTACAACATGTTGCTGCAGCCTATTCGTAGCGTGATGGGGATACTTTCATCGCGCAGGTTTTGTGGAGCAGACAATTAGGTGAATGAAAGAGTGGTTGGATCCTCATAGAGTATTAGTACATGCGGGCATGAAGAACTTGTGATGTTGCAGCGGGATTCAATGCATGGCAAAAAATCGTGAGGTCGGCGTGTACATACGAGAAGAGTACGCAGCGTGAATTCCTCCAGGCTCGGCCCCTCGAGGAAAGCGTAATGAACGTGAGATGCACGAACATCGGAGGGTTAGACTGCACGTGGAGTATGTACAAGTATGGTGTATGGCATGCAAAGTTGTTGAATGTAATGTAACAGCGCATGGAAGTGGTCACGGTGTAAGTTCATCTTGTTGTCGCGATCCAAGTCATCCATACTGGTACGTCACCGCCTATGGACATGAAAAGAGAAGAAGAAGAATCGGTAAAGCGTCCCGTGAAGAAGTAAGAGGTAAGTTTGTAGAATCATCGCACAAGTATGACATGCATGGTGCATTTGTGTCTGTGCATGTATAGTTGGGTGAGATTGTTAGGTTGTCAGCGAGGATATCATAATTGTGTCGAAAGTTGTTTTTGATGATTGTTTGTGGAAGCACGCGTTCACGATGATGAAAGGAAAAGTATGAAACGTGGCGCAACGCACGATCATGAAGAGCGATTCCTTGCAACGGCGTGAGATCGATGCACGGTTGCAGCATGGCATTCATTGGTGAGGATGTGGAGTAGAGCAAGCCGAAGCATTGCATGTGTTACGTGGTATCAGAGATCACAGAATGGTGCGCGTCAGTGCAAGTTTGAGGTCGAAGTCTGATTGTGAAGCGGCAAGCCGTTTAGCTCTGCTGCGTCATCCATGCTGGCAGATTTGAGACCTTGCGCACGCTCGAGTCCCGTGCCGGTGGAGCTGCGGCCGCAGCTGGTGATGCCTGCGCAGCTTGCGGGGGCACGTGAGCTGATGCGGAAGTTAGTGTCGCTCCCGTTCCAGGGGCTGCGCCCTGACCCTGTGTCCCAGGTGACGAAGGCGGCGCGGTGATACCCTGTGGATTGACACCGTAGGGATTCGGGGTGCCGGGCACTGGTGACCACGCGCCGAAATACTTCCTTGCGGCCTCTTCACCGTAGTAGTACATGTAGCGGAAGAACTGCTCGTGGTACTGATTAGTCGTCTGCGCTGGCGGAGCTGGAGCGGCTGCCTGCTGGGCAACAGCCTGCCCTGGCGCCATGCCGTGCCCGCCATGTTGCTGTTGCTGTCCCCCATGGTATCCCTGCCATTGGTGCGCGTTTTGGTTCTGCTGATGTGGCTGTTGGTGGTGAGGTTGTCCTCCCATGGGGCCGTTCCCGTAGTGATTGGTGTGGGGAGTGTACTGGCTGGTGCGGTGTTGGTAGTGACCCCCGGCCTGGTGGCGTTGGTTGAATGGTGCCCCGTGTCCTGTGCCAGCTGTCACGGATGACGACGATTGCTCGGCAACGATGCGGTCGATCATCCCTTTCACCATGTCAATGCCTTCCTTGCTTCCTGACACTGTCGCCAAACGGTGCATCTGGCCTGGCGCCGGGTGTGGAGGGATCTGGATCCTCGTGTTGGATTTGCGTTGCATCTCCTTGATCACGCAACCTTGCCGACCGATGCACAGTCCCACGTCCTTGTCCGGGATCTGCTCAATGAGCATCGACGTTCGATGCGCAGTGATACGGGTGTGGAGGAGAAGATTGCAGCAGCATGAGGACAAAACCATTGTGAGAAAATCATCGGAACGGATACCAGGAACAAGCGAGAGGGCACTATGGGGCCGGAACACACAGAACTATGTCCCAGCAGACCAACGCAGTGCAGCACAGGCCAATGACGAGAACAACAACGAGCACAATCGGGTCACAGCCAAGCTTTTCGAGCAAGTGCATCACAATCGCACCGGTACGTTCTGGAACTGCACGTACCATGACTTGCATCGTGAGTTGAGATCCTTGATTGAGATGCTGATGGTGCTGACGAGGTCCCTGACTTTGCTTGTTCGCAAGCAGAGTCTCGATCTCTCTTTTCGCAGCTTGTGCGCCCTCCTCATTTGGATTTGTGATGTTGACAGTCCTCATGCTGGGATTGCCAATGTTTCCGCTTGGCGGAATCTGGATGGAGGAGCCTGTGGTATCCTGGATCATCTTGATCGTGCTGCCGCCCTTGCCGATGACGAGCCCGACATCGGCGTCAGGGATGTCAAGCGTGACGACGGCGTGCCCGGAAGCCATGGCATCAAGGAGTTTGCCCTTGTGCGAGGCGCCACCGGGACCGCCCCCGCCACCGGAAGTGCGTACTCTGTCCTTGACCATGTCGTTGATCAGCTCGCGGCATTCATCGATGGCTGCTTGCGTCGGGGCCAAGAGCGTGATGACGCGTTGTGTTTGGCCATGCGACAGTTCGTGCTCTTTTTGGATTTGGACCTTGCACCCGGTGCGTGCCTGCATAAGTGAAGTGCACGTGTAGTAGGCGTAATAATCAAGAGTGGGTGCGCATTGGATTACGAGCAAGTGACGATGGCACCATTGCACGATCCCACGTCATCGGACAAGCATGATCATGTTGATTCCACATGGTGGAAATAACGAAGGGTGTTTGGTAGAATAGAATACAAGGAGAAAAGGAACAATGCGGGAACGCAAAAAATAAGAGACACATCGAGTGGGTATTCATTTCATCATTTCCTCTCCTCTCCTGTCGTTGCGTTTCCTTTCCCTTCAGTTCCGTTCCAATTGCGTTCCAAATGCATCAATACAAATATGAATACTCTCACGAATAATAGAATACGAGACATGACACGCATATGCAGGCTGATGGCAGACACGTACCTGCAACGATGTGATGTTCTCTCCGCCACGGCCGATGACAAATCCCACGACGCCATTTGGCACGTGGATCTTGTCCTCGATGAGTTGCGAAGGGTCGACATTTCCGAGTGGATTGTTGGTGCCGGCGATCATTTGAGCCACCGAGGCTGGTCTGTACGATGCTTGGACCGTGAGCGCGGACGATGGGTTTGCAGTCTCGACGGGCACCGCACCTGGCGGTGGCGGGAGTCCCCCCTCGGCGGCAAGCGGGGCAGCCTCCGCTTCCTTGAGCAGGGCATCCACGAGCTCGTCCGCCTTCGTGAGGAGATCTGGCGAGCCTTCCACCACAACGTTCATGGGTTCTTCTGGGACGCCAGGGAGCGGCGCAGTTCCCTTCGCGCCACGTCCCTTGAGCACGATCTTGACCCCCTTCCCTTCAGCGTCCTTGCCAACCTGCTTCTTCACGTCCTCCAGACGCTTGGGAAGGTACATGAAGTAGTGATATTCGGTGCGATTTTCCGAAGTGGTGACCCAGAATCGTCTCGAGATGGGCTGGTTGGCATCCTTGAGACGCTTGCTGGCGCTGGCGAGACCCGGGAGTGCCTCCGTTGCAGCAGGGGCAGCTGCGGGGGTGATTGCAGGCGCGACATCCGAAGCCACTCCCCAGCGCTTGCGCTTGGTCCCGGTCCCCGCTCGTGATGGCTTGGCCGCTGATGATGCACCCGTTGCATCTGGCGAAGTCGCGTCACCTCCCAGCTCGGCGGCAACTTGCTTGGCCTTCGCGAGGGCGTCCTCTGCGCTTGTTGTTCCTGTCGACATGTTGCGTTCTTTGGTATTGTAATATTGAATAGAATAGAATAGAATAGTACTGCTATATCGTATCGTATGTGCTCACAAATATTGTAAGTACCTTCTTTGAATCGATCTCCGTCTTTGTGGGGTGCTCCACTCGTATTCGTCTGTCTCTCGCGATCCAGATGCAGCAAGCGATGGAAAATGGTCAAGGATGCTCCCTCGTTTCTTCTTTCCAATCTTTTGTGTTTCGTGTGCGTTGTTGCGGTTGTTTGCCTCCGGGAGTTATCGGAAAAAGAGAAAATCACGTTTTTTGTGTCGGAGTCTGTTCACAGATGACAAGAAACTACCAGTTGCCAGTTCGCCACGCGTGATGGAGCGCACCCAATTCGAGATGTTCGACTCATACGACTAGGACAAGAATGCCCAGTTGGTTCACGAGAGCAATCGATCATCTCTGAGTCCCGCATTGTCACGTGTGTGGAGATGGGATTTCCTCGCGACGGCGGTGTTTTGGTGTTGCTCATTCTCGTCACACTTTGTCGCGGTGGTCCACAAAGCGCACTGTCTTCTTGGTCGGCAGAACAAGTCCTTGTCTTCTGGTTTGTTGGCTTGTACTACTATTATATTGAACTCATCAAAAGCCCACCAGGGACGATCGAGTATCGTTCCTGACCCACGCCATTTACCTTCTTGACGATGTGATGCGTTTGATTCCCATCAGTGAGAATTGCCTGCAGGAGAGTGCGCGAGGAATCCACCAGTAGTATCGAACCGCAAAAATTCACCACAACGCGGGGTGGCCTGATGACCAACCACCAATCGTCACTCTTCACATCGTTATGCACTGGGTGTCACTCTCATCCATCTTTGTGCAACATTGATAGCAGCAGACTCAAGGAGTAGCAGCCCAATCGATGTTGATAGAGTATGAATCCTTGTCCCGTGCAATGATATCAGAGCTGATCACGCGCCGACACGCTCCATTTTGTTGCAACATGCGCAGACCGTGCACGCACACCGCAGCATACTCCCTCTGGAGAGAGAGAGAGAGAGAGATCGTACCTCCATGGTCGCGTTGTTGAGTCTCGTATCGTTGAATACGAAGCAACGTTGTACACACCCAAGCGAAGGCGGTTGCTCTATTGGGTCTCCTTCGCTGCGCTTTGTTCTCGAGTTGACTGTCTGAAGAGCTCACACAATTTTGCGCACGCAGAGTAGTGCAGTACTTTCTCATCGTGCTGCGCTTACATGCTCGTTGACGTCCTATCCATCCCAGAATTGCTGCATCGTCTCACAGTTCAGGACAAGGTGTGGTGTATCTTGTCAATAGTAAAGTTGAGAATAGATCTAATACGATTATAGTATATGAGTGGCGGTGCAGTGCTCTTCTATTTGCCGGATTCGACGCGATTCAATCTCCTGGTTGCTGTTGCAAGATGCGTTCCAGACCACGAATCTCTCAGTATTGTTGAAACTTGTATGATCTAGTATTGTACTTGGAATAGAGAGTTGCCATGTTCGATTTGAAGCTGGGTTATGGTGACAATTGCTTTCATCACATGCTTGTGCAACATAAGGTCATGGCGGAAACGATTCTCCAGGATCTTCCAATTCTTGAAGCGGCCATTCACAGTCTCATGGCGAGCACGAGCTTGGCTTTTGGCTTGCTTCTCTGCCTCTGTAACAAAATCATCGGATGTTTGGACAGCTTCGTCACCGCGGTATCCACGATCAGCCTCCACCATCTCACCATCATCCAAGTACTGTTTCAGCAAAGAGCGGAAGATCTTGAGGTCTGGGTGCCGCCCACAAGCAAACGGACCATTCATCCATACAATATCTCCCTTTTGGATCGACACAGCGATCTCATATCTGATTCCAGCCGATCGGAACTTGTGCGAATACCACTTGCGGTCGAATGGGGTTGGCTCGTTGATCTTGAAATCAGTGCCATCAACAGTGACCAGGCATGTCGAGATGTACATGTGAGTATATGTCAAGATGTACGTGTATATGTGCATCGTTCACCCGCTATTCTCTCATACGCACTTGGACGGTATAACTACATTCGTGTCGATAGTATACTGTGATTCGTCAGAATTACAGGGGAAATGGAACACACGAAAAGGGGCAAGATTTCTGGAGGAAATTTGCAAATGACGATTTCTGGGAGAATCAGAAGATCGTCCGTCCATGCATCAATAGTACCAAGAGAATCTCGAGGTACTTCCCAACTAAACCTCAGATGACGATATCATCTGACAGACTACTGCATCACCAATGGAACGTGACATCTGGAGAACAGAAGGACGCCTACTGACGTCGACATGATGTCAACATGTCACCACGTCGACAGCTGTCTCCAAGTCAGAGCAGGAGGCGAAGATACGATGACCCATGAAGATCATGGATACTGAAGGTGAACTTCAAATGGTAAGTACTCATGGAATAGAAGCCAGTACTGAATGAACGGAGTGTCGAATGCGGAGCACGCATCGAACACGGAGTATCGTGTAGCACGAGCACACGATGGAGAGAGAGAGAGAATACAGAGAGGAGCGAGAGAGGATCTCGCGTACCGACTCATAGTCGGAGACCGAATCTACGAAACAGATTGAAGCGCCGAGAGCATCGGGCAAGACAACTGGTGTACACCAAGAGCATCGGAGTAGCCAACTAATGAAATAGCAAACAGACGACTATCAACCACCACCATCTTCCACGACCGTAGGTTACTGTGAGCGGAACTTGCCAACACAGGCACGATCTGTTCAAATCCCCAGAGTATCGGTTCTCCCACAGGATCTTTTCATGGCGACGTCGAAGAGAGACAAGCAGTGCAAAAGATGTGAGCTTGTTTGTTGCTGAATCAATTGTGAGTGAAATGCATTCCCCTTGGACTTACCACATCATTTTTCAAATCCGCTACAGCCTTGATGGCTGACCAGATATGGAGTTTGAGAGTCTTATCTGTGGTCCAAAGGAAGACGCATGCCATGCGCACGGATGGGTAGTGCCGCATGTAGTACAGGGCCCAAAGGAGATGCTTTGGCTTCAGGTCCCCACGACGTGCTGCAAGTGCCCACAGTACAGGGCAGAGATGAGGCGAAATCCCAAATGCAACGGTAAAGTCCTCCCCGAATGCACCTGATCGGCATCATAGATTGGTGATGCACTGGCCAGGCGTGAGAAGGATGTAGCGCGCAAGATCAAGAAAGTCTTGCACACTGCCAATAGAATATCGATGATCGTAGGCGCCATTCAACATTGGTTGGAGATTGGATCGAAGTAAGAAGCTGGAGCTGAAGTGATGGCTGTCCCTGCCTCTCCAAATCATGTAGAATCGGCCAACTGGAGATTCTGTGTCCGATGATGGGGCTGTCTGCTTCATCTGCCTTCTTTTGCCCATGGTTGCTGGCTTGCACCAGTAGATGCAGCCACTGGCATGGAGCCATTCGCATCCCTCTGCATTTGAATCGTTGGAAGCAGAGCATCGCGTTGTGTTCGTGGTTTTTGATTGATGTTGGCCGTGCGATGATGGCGATGCGAAAACCGAAGACCATGGTTCTGTGGTGACTGGAGTACCCCAGTTGATGATGTCCGCCACCAAGAGATCACCTTTGGAAGGGTTGGATGGTGTTCTTCCTTCGTCTGAACTCAACACAGGAGAGAGGAGCAAGAGATGTTGGTGCTTGGCTTGGATCGTCGTTGTGAAGCACCCTTGGTTCGTGTGTCTGCTTCCGTTGCATGTGGCAACGCAAATCGGAGAACAGGCCGATCGGCCAAAGCGCACCTCTGCGATGAGCTGTCCTGTGACAGGGTCAACATGCTGTTTGGTGGAACTGGCTTCGACACAAGCCAATGACAAGTAGAATCGAGTACTCCACTCCACACCATTTCAAAAAGGCGTCCGACAAGTACGCAATCCGCATCCGACAAGTACACGATTTCCATCCGACAGATACTAAATAGGCAGGAAAATTAACGGTTTAGTAACCGTCGGACTAGAACTTCTGACTCGTCGGACCAGAAATGGCGAACAACAAATTCTGTCTTTTGTTTTCTACGTGAGCTACTACTGACTGTTGCGTAGGAAAGCACACATGAGACTTGTCGGCGAAAACCAGGTACTTGTCCCCCCAAAAACGAATACCGTCGGTTCCTAAGAATTTCTTGTCGGAGGGTCAATATACTGATTTGCAGACATCATTCCAAGCGAGCCGTCCAAAGCACATGAAGCTGAGTATGCTCACCAAATCCAACTGAGCTCCCACAAAAAGCAAATTCGACCCACGAGGAAGTTTCATTCCGAACCAAACAGGATGATGGCACCTCATGCCCTCATGTACGCACCACGATCCTCCTCATCTGTGCAATACTGCTGATTGAAACAGGCAATGACGGATGTGACAGCCTGGATGCTTGCCGTAGTCTGGCTGCGTTGCTCCTACCTGCGTGCTTGAATTGAATCGACAGCTGATTGATCGATCGATGATACCATCTCCCAGCATTGGTCGAGTTGTTTGCAGCGCTGCACTCGCAGTATCTGCTGTAGCAGGGGTGTCCATCACAATCCCACAATTCAGCTTACCTCCAAGATGGCACAAATCCAAGTTGCTCAAGCTCAAAGGTGGTCACCCGCAGGAGATCACGCTGCATACATCATCAAAGGTTTCATCTCCAATCCCCCTCGCTTCCAACCAACCAAGGAAGGCTTCTCGAACTTCTGGGAGTCGCACGTCGAGTGGCACAGTCTCTACAGCCAGAAGAACACGAAGAAGAATTTTCTCAATTGTTGGGCCCGTCTGCTGAAGTTCCTCGAGAGTGGAAAAGGTGCGTCCGTTTT
Organism: Craspedostauros australis; assembly: GCA_026770025.1. Lineage (NCBI taxonomy): Eukaryota > Bacillariophyta > Bacillariophyceae > Mastogloiales > Achnanthaceae > Craspedostauros > Craspedostauros australis. The sequence goes on along the minus strand of JAMXDE010000010.1, from coordinate 890,796 downwards.
GTGATGTTGCATGTTGTGACTGTTATTGTGATTGCCGACTGTCCTGACATGCTCGTGAAACAAATCTCTTCTCACACAGCTCTGATTTGCTTCGCTGTGCACAGGATTTGGATCTGATTTTCGCAAGAGGTGCGGTCTGGATTCCACAGAACGCCTCGCAGAGTTGCGTCAAGAACGCGGGATCAACCTGAACTACCGACCAGCGCAAGGCGCTGTTAACAACACCGATGCCAATCACCCTCCTGCTGCTGATCTTGCTCGCGGTTCTTCTTCGGACGACGACGAAAGTTACCTTCCTTCTGTTCATTCTGATCGTCTCGGCTCTGCTGTATCTTCAGACAGCTTGGAGCTCGACCCAGGATTCGTTGACGACGATCTCTCTCAAGCTACCCCACCATTCATTATGCCTCGTCGTGGAGTTCAAGCCCCTCGTGGACCCCCTGTCCGAGACGTGAACAAACCAACACCTCCTCCTGCCCCCAAGCGCGACGCCACACCCAACAACAAGACCATCGTGGATGCCATGAACAACATGGGAATCCGGAGCGCAGATCGCGCCATGAGCCCTGCACTGGACATGGTCAAGCTCGGATCATTCACTGAACGTGCTTTTGATCCATTGACAGCTGCAAACGGAACAGGGCGCTACAGGGAGGGGATTCACATGTTTGTGGTCCTGGACGCAAAGGTGGATCCGGATTCTGTGGCGCTGTCTACAGAGGATGAAGGATGGACACTGAAGCTGACCTACAAAGTGCCAAAGATGTACTTCACAGCAGAGTGCATCTACGGAGTCTATGGTTATGACAAAGGGTTTTCTACAAGCCTTGCGGCAGCTAAGAATTATTTCCAAGATCTCGCTCGGAAGGTCACCGACGATGCAGGCGAGCTCGTTGTCAGCTGCCAGTTCAGCCTCCCAAGGAAGATTGACAGTCTCTTCCGCAACGTCAAGACCAAGGACCTCGAGGAGCCCAACTTTGAGATCGTGGAGAACTACCTCGGAACCACCATGCTGGTGACATTCTGCTTTTTCCAAGAGAACTTCAATCAGCAGCAGTTCGGGACAGCTGGTCGTCGTGGCGTCCGAGGCTTGGATGGGATGGTGTACTCCTTCAATCCCACCATGCCTGCGCCCGCCATCCCGACCGCGCAAGGATTCAGCTCCCACCCCTTTGGCCATCCTTCCCCAGCCCAGCCAGGCGGCGCCAGCGGCAACCATCATCCTGCTTCATTCGGATCTCCAATTCCCAATGCTGGTGCCGGGTTTGCCAGCCCTCCTGCAACCAATCAGAATGCTGCGCAGACTACTGCGATCCGCCAGCAGATGGAACGCGAGGCCGCGGCCCAAGTTGCTCGAGCGCAAGAGCTAGCTCGCAAGGAACGGGCCGAATGCGAGGCTCTCTTGCGTGCGGCAAAAGAGCGCTCCCAGCTGGATGCTCAGGCCAAGGCCCGAATTGAGCATGAAGCTCGGGCCCAGTTCGAGGCCATGCGCAACGAAGCTCATGCTCGCGAGCAGCATGCGCAGGCCCGGTTGGCTGAGCTTGAGGCGCAGCTCCTTCAAGCTCACACCAACGCATCCCTGGCTTCTCACAATCCCAGCGGGTTGCCTGGTGGTGGCGTTCCCGACCCAGTCTGGAGCTCCTCTCAATCCAGCAGTACTGGGAGCTCCATCCCCACTGTCGAGATGGAGATGACAGCTCTGACTGGCTCTGTGCGCCCCCGCAACGGTGAGGACGCCCCACGTCGTGATGATGTGCTCCGCCTGAAAGTGGATGAGGTATCAGGCGGAGCTGCGGCAGGAATGCCTGATGGAGTGAATGGCAGTGTTGTGTCTGCCGATGCAACAGGGCACACTGTGAACGCCTAAGTGCAGCGGAACGCAGCACACCGCATCAGCCTGGATGCGTCAACAACAACAACAACAACAACAACAACAAAATCACCGCATCAGCGTGAATGCGTCAACACCAGAAACATCACACGAGAAGCAGCAAAACACACAGAAATCACAGACAGAGAGCACTACTCCCCAGAGTAGATCACACAGAATCACGACAACAGTACGAACAAAACCAAAACAAACACCAAAAAACAACGAAAACAACAGAAACAGAAACACAAAGGAGAGCACAAACTAAGCACTCAATAGTAGTAGGAACAAACAAAGTACCATGATGGGTGCACATCACATATTTATGTCTAATCAAGTACCTAGTCTTGCCAATTCCGACATAAAAAGTAAGCTTTTCTCCTTTTCCGACAACTCCCCGGTCATGTCGCAGCCTCTCTCTCTCTTCGTTTCTTTTGTGGTCGTGTTTCGTGTTGCCGTTCTTCAGGTTTTTCGTTTGGGGCGGTTGAGAATTCGTTGGACCCAGCTTATCTCTCGTCTGCCCTTCGCTTCGCACAACACATATTTTTAAAGCACAATGGTGAGACATCCGAACGACACGCTCTCGACACAAACACAATTGCTTCGTGGGGACAAGACGAGGTCCTCCCAACACGGTATCAAACAGTAACCCGGATATTATAGAAGATTCCTGCCGTATTTGTGTGACAACAAACAAATCGTGTTTTATTGTAGTACTTCGAGGTACCGCGTGGTATCGTCTGGAGTACAGAACTTCTCGTGAGAACACGAGAACCAAAGCCAGCCCTCCGCGCGCAGAACTTCAAATGACGACACAAAGCGTGAGTCGACGTTGTGGCGGTGGGCTTGGTCAGAGGGAGGGCAAGGGTTTTGGTGTTCGGGGTTGTGCGCCGCGTCACAGGGGTCTCGCGTTCTGTCGTGTTGGCAGACGAATCATACGACACGATACAGTACGCGGTACGACAGGATCCGCTGCTGCGGGTTGGACGCCGCTCGATGACAGAGAGAGAGAGGATGTGTGCTTGTCTGTGTCTGTGTCTGTGTGTCTGTCTGTGTCGTGCTGCGCGTGACGGTCTTCGTGCGCTGCCGCGGTTGCTGTTTTGCGTCTTCTGCTCCCTTGCCTTCTTCTGCCCTTTCGCGTCGTTGATCCCAGGTGTGTTGGTTCCCTTGGAGGCCCAACGCGATGCAACGCTACATGAAAGGCGACGAAAACGATCGACGCAATACAATGCGAGGGAAAAAGGCAAAGCAAGGACCCCAACAAGAGAAGAGACGGCCGTCCATGGCGATCGACAAGGTGGTCACCATACCCTCGATTGGGATCTAAAATCACAACGCAAAGCAATCTGGAAGGACCGTAGACGCAACAGGTCCGGCGTGGGGAGATCCACTTGACGAGGGATCGACCGCAACGCGCCTCAAGCAAGCTCGCAGGCTGTCGTTCCACCACGAGACCCTCCACCCTTCCTCTCTCTCTCTTCGGGAGAGCGAGCTGGACAGAACTTGAGACAGAGGCTCCGTCTGACACTGGCTTTTGCTGCTGTGTCTCGTTGCCAGCACGCGTGGCGCAAGGAGAGCGTTGGTCACTTCCCATCGATCTTGCCGTGCTGTTCGTTTGAAGGTGCTGTGCGCGCCAAAGGACTGGAAGACCATGGCATCGCAGACTGCGCAGAACAGCGACAAGTCGGCGTCGGTGGTTGCGGGAGGAAACGCAGCGGATGAGGCATTGCCTGGCTCATCTTCTGTCCCCGCACCTGCCTCGGCTCTCGTCTCTGTCTCAACGCACGGACAAATACCCACAGCGACTCCCAAGCAGCCACAGCCTGGTGGCGATGGTCACAATGATGCTCACAATGATGCTCACCATGATGCTCACACTCACGCTCACAATCATTCGCACGCGGATGCCCACAATGACGGTGACGATCATGCAGTTGTTCCCCCTGACAGCACGAGTACAACTGCTGGAACTCATGCTACCGGTGTCACCAAGGCCGGGCTTGCAGCGACATATGCGGAAGCAGCGGCGACAAACAGAGCTGTGGCAGGAGCACCGAATGCCGCGGCAGAACAACAGCAGCAACAGCAGCAGCAGCAACAGCAGCAGCAGCAACAACAACAACAACGGATTACCAAGCCACAGGATCAGCAGGAACAGCAGCAGAAGCAGCAACACGAGGTAGAATCTGATGATTTGAAAGCAACAGAGACCGTAGATGGGAACATTGGAGATGGAGAGGTGGTATTTGCCACCACTACGACACCTGCACCTGTCAATGCACCAGTCAGTGCACCTATCAATGCACCTGCAACTGGGTCCGATACCCCGGCTGTGACTACAACTGTACCTGGCACTGCAACTACAACTACGATCGCGAATTCAACGGCAGCGGCGGAAGACAGCAATAGCACCACGATCGCAGACGCAGAAGTGCCGCTTGTAGTGATTCGAGAAACTGGAACAGGCGAGGCCCGAGATGATCCGTCTGTCATGTCCATGCCCACCATGTCCATATCGGCCAACAGCGACTCCAACATGCAGCATGTGCAGCACGCGAGCACTTTGGCCTCGGGCGCTGCCGTATCGTCTTCTGCCTTGTTGCCATCGTCAGTATCGCGGCCTGGCCACGACACAACGAGAGCGCTTTCGGAGAACTCGGACGCATCTGCGGCCACAGCCCCTCCAGTCGTCGTTCAGGCCACCAACGCGGAATCGCTGGATCTAGATGGATTGGATGATATCATGGGATCGGGGCAGAACTCTTCGATAGCAGAGCGATCACCCGGCGGTCGCTACATTCGGTTCATGGAGAAGCTTGGGAGCGGAGCCTCGAAGGATGTCTACCGCGCCTACGACACGCAGGAGGGAATCGAGGTGGCATGGAACGTCGTCAATCTTGCAGGCGTTCCCAAGACCGAAAGGAACCGCATCGTTAATGAGGTGAGGCTGCTCGAGAGACTCCACCACTCCAACATCATCAGCTTCCACGGATCGTGGGTCAACAGGGAGCGGCAGGAGGTCAACTTCGTCACAGAAATACTCTCTTCTGGCACGCTCAAGTCCTTCATCAACAAAGTGCAGGTCATCCGGTGGAAGATCGCGAAGCGATGGGCTGTTCAAATACTCAAGGGGTTGGAATACCTGCACGCCCAGGACCCACCCGTCATCCATCGCGATCTCAAGTGCGAGAACATCTTCATCAACGGCACCAGCGGTGATTTGCGGATCGGGGATCTTGGCCTGTCCACGGTCCATCGCAACGGCAAGGTCTTGAGCGTGCTCGGCACGCCGGAGTTCATGGCCCCCGACATGTACGAAGAGAACTCATACGACGAGAAGGTCGATATATACGCATTTGGAATGTGTCTACTGGAAATCTTCACGAAAGAAATACCGTACAGCGAGTGCACCAACCCAGCCCAGATCTACAAACGGGTCACCAGGGGCGAACCGCCGGAGGTCCTCCACCGGCTGGAATCGAGGCACGCTCGCGAATTCATCAAGTACTGCTTGGGGCACAAGAACGATGACGGCGACTACGTCCGCCCAACAGCCAAAGAGCTCCTCGCTCACGAGTTCTTGTTCAAACGCCCCAGCGATGAGGACGAGGTCGAGGTCAAGCCTGCGTTGAGACAACGCACAATAGGTGAAGCCTCTAACGAATCGTCTTCATTCACGAAGCAATCCAGGAAGCTTCACGAAAGCCACAAGTCGCAAGACAAGCAACGGTCAGACGGCCAACTGCAATCACAGCAACACCAACAACAGCACAATGATCAAGCAGCAGCGTCAACTTCAAACGCAACCAAAACGGCAGCTGCATCCACAACCGCGCCACAGACAGCAACAACAGCAGCAGGAGCAGCGAAGGCCAGGAACTCTGGTTCAGAAATCGGGGGTGCGTCTCCGTCCAGAATGCCTATGCACGAACCACGCTCAACTTCTTTGGAGGAAGATGAGTCAGATCGGTTCGACGAAATGCCCGACAGCGAGGTGAACATGAAGAAGGTGAAGGTCATGATGGGACGTGGGCAAGAACTGAAAGAGGATGATGACGAGGACGAGCATGGCGGCAACGGTACCACAAGCACAAGCACGAATACAAATACAAACGCATCAGCAAACACTGGTGTCAGTGACGGTCACGCCACAACAAGGCCGATCACAAGCGCCAACGTCAGCCAAGCGAAGGATGTTGGTGCTCTGGCAGGCAACGGTGGAACCGTAAGCGCTGGCACGAGCCTCAATTCTACGACCGCCAGTGCAGCTCTCACTTCAGCTGCACCAAACAATGGCAGTAGGATGGTACAGGCCACAGGCATTCAGACGGTAAGCCAAGAAGGACAAGTGCAGCAGGATCATTCTCGCGCAAGAGACGACACCGTGGCCTCGACAGCGAATTCGACGGTCATACAAGGACAGGCATCTGCAGCTGCATCCGCGGCGCCAAGCAACGTGATCCCAAGGGCAGGTGCCCCTGACATCATCAACAGGGCCGAAGCGGCACCACTTCAAACCCAAACGAAAGATGGCCAGGCCGCAGGCGACCAACCCTCTCAACTCCAATATCTGGTCGCTGCTGTCGTCCTGGAGCACGAACATGCCGAGTCGCGGCCCTACGCCGATGGCATCTTGAAGCTCGTCATCACGTTACCCGTTGACGGCCAAACGCAGAATGTCCAATTTGAGTTTCATCTTGTAACAGACGATCCCGTCAAGGTCGCCAAGGAAATGGTGACAGAGCTTGGCATCCCGCAAGATGCCGTCCTGGAAATCAGCGAGACGATCAGTGCACTCGCCTGCAGCGCGAGAATGGCACAAGACAGATACCAGACACGGCAAAACGAGCAGCAACAACAGCAGCAACAACAGCAGCAACAACAGCAGCAACAACAGCAGCAACAACAGCAGCAACAACAGCAACAACAATCCACGCAGCCTCCATTGCAGCCGCAGGTCCAAGTACAACCACAGCCGCAGCAGCAGCAGCAGCCAGTAAGGGTCTCGGAAGCACCCCAACAAACGTACGTTGGCACGAACAGTGTTGGCAACGCTCCCACCAACGGATCTCAACCAGTAAACCAACGCCAACCCTTGCCAGCGCCACTGGCGCCGCCGCAAGATCATCACCAGCCGCAACAGCAACAAGTTCAGATGCCACCTCCTCTTCCTCCCCAACCGCAGCAGCAACAGCAACAGCTGCCCCCACTGCAGCCCGGAGCCGTGATGCATCAGCACACAGGGAGCCTTCCGGAATTCCCAACCCAGGGCATGACCCCGTCCGTCTCCCACCAGTCCATCCAAGATTACAGAAGCATTCCATCATCTTCAGTCCAAGCGCCTCCCCCAATGCAACCATTGCAATCACGTCCAAGGCAACAGTCAGGAGGAATGCAGCCGCAGCAGCAGCAGCAGCAGCGTCAGCCAAATGCGCAAACGCAGCTGGAGATGCAAACCCAAGGATCTCCATCGATTGATCAGCCAGCATTGCAGCAGCAGCAGCAGCAGCAACATCAACCACCATCACTGCCGCCGCTACCACCATCTCACCAACAGCACAACGCACAACACTCCAATGGATTGCACACAACACAGTTAACCTCAGTGCAAACTCAGCGCATGCAGCCGCAGACCCAGACGCAGCCACAACAGCTGCCAACGTCGCTCAATGCGCCAAGACAGCATCAAGCAGACCCACAGCTCGGCAAATCACTCGATCAAAATCATCACAACGGACATACCTTGCAATCAGCCCAGCAGCAACACCCTCATCACCGTCATCCACCCCATCAACAACACCAACAACAGCAGCAGCAACAACATCAACCTCAGATGATGGCCTCACAGATCCAACATCAACCTCAATCCATGGGACAGAACCAACCAAGCCAGACTCAACCAGCACCGAATCAGTATGCGCCGCGAATGGCAGCTGCTCCACAGCACAAACAGCCACAGGCGCAGGCGCAGGCCCATCAACAGCTGCAGTCGCAATCACAGACCATGACAGGGCCCCCTATCTCCCAGCAGCAGCAGCCACAGCAGCAACCCTCTCCTCAAGCACCGCAACTCAATGGTGACATCGACGCCAACTTGCACCGTGCCCATGCTGGCCCTACAGTGTATGCCCAGCAAACTGCGGGCCAGGGCGCAGCCACTCCTTCTGTGGCGGCGCAACCGCCCAACGGCGAGTACCCCAGTCCACCACAGCAGCATCCACCGCAGCAGCATGTGCGAACCCAACCCCAAATGGGGGGAGTGCGGCAACAGCCGAACACGCAGCCTCTTGCAAACTCAGCAGCACCATCGCAGCAGCATGCTCCTCACTTAGCCAAGAACAACCAGAGCATGGTCCATCAACAGGTGCCCTTGCAGCAGAAGCAGCAGCAACCGCTGCCATCACTCCAATCCTCATCGAGCGTGCCATTGAATGGGGAAGGCTTGATGTCTCAAAACCCATCAAACTCTGCACGAGACGCCTTGTTGAACGGGACGTCGGGAACTCCAATGCAACGTGCCCCCAAAGCCAACGGCCCTGCTGGCTCTCGCGTGGAGCCAGCAAGTCAGGTACACACCACCGTGCCTGCGCAGCATCGTCCACCGCAACCAGGAAGGAATGGCGCCGGCATGGCAAATTCAGCCAATAAGACGCAAGCAGTTGGTGGTGGCCAACCAGCGCCCAGCCACGAAAGCGAGAACACGATAAGCGCAAACGCAGCGGCTGCTGAACTGAGGCGCGCCAGTGTCAACTACGATGGTATGGCGACGGAGGATGTTGCAGAACTGAAACGGTTAGATGCTGAGATGAAAAAGATGATGATGAGGACCAAGAAGGTCTTCGACAATCGCATGGACAATCTGCAACGCACCCAGTCCCAAAGAGAGGCACAGCACAAGAAGAGCGTGGAGAAGCACCAGAAGGACCGCGTTGAATTCGAGAAACGGATCCAACAAGAAGAGATTGAACAGAATCGTCGTCTTGAACAGCTCCAGCGAGAATGGGAGCTGAAACGCCAAGCCGTGCACCACAAACAAGAGCCACCCGCCGACGGCGACAGCTCGCCGGAAGGTTGAATGTCAGTATTTCGCAACATCACGACGATGGGCACTTTGTGGAACAGACGAGTAGACGAACCAGTCTGCTCTATGGTGAGCTGTACTCTTCTTTGCGGGCACGGTGGTGCATGATGACCATTTGAGCAACTGTATACAATTTGGAAGATGTGTCAGTCGCAATCGGCAGCCGACGCCTCGCTCTATCTCGACCGGCTGTGACATGACTTCATGCGATTCCACTGTGGTCCACGTCACAGTGTTTTGTTGCACCGGGTATGACACTCTCAAGCTGCTTCGAAAAGTGATACCGACGTTTTTGTGTTCATAACACGTTGTAAACACTATGATGTTATGAAATGTGCCTTGCGAATCAATTGTCCAGCACCTTCATACTACTCATGATATGGTACTAGACGAGTGTGTACTCTAATGAGAGTGTTGCGCACACGAACGCGTATGTCGAGTGTCTACACGGGCCGGTCGGTCGTGCCCCGCCTGTTCGACTGCTGTCCGTACACATGATGTCCAACAGGCATGGCTGATCCTTGGGTTGCGCAATGCTCCTCGCCATTTGAGCAGTACGTGCAGTTAGACCAGCGATCGGAATGATGACGAAGCATCGCAGGGATGCGCAACTGCGATCCTCGACCAGCAAGGACGAGCAGCAAAGAGTATCCGTAGAGTTGAGTCGCTAAGACTTGCTAGTCACCCGTGGTGGATAATCCCCTACCACAAAGAGTTGTATCTATGCAGGCCCATCACGGGGCCGGCGGAACGCAAGACCATCGTCACAGATTGGCGTAGACGAGGCTACAAGCCAGGATAGTCCCCACAACTCGATTGTGCGTTCGCAGATTGCGGACCAAGCAGAACTGGTAGTACGGATACGCCACGAGGCACCCCGCAGCTTCGTTCCACCAATCCTGCTGCCCCCGCATCCACTCGCACGTCTTGGAACCGAATCGTTGCGATGCGAGCAACGAGCCAAAGACGATGGCGTTCGAGGGCACCGAGCGTAGCGACCCGAACACAGGCGCCGGTGTGAATCTCCCCGTCTGCAGCTCCTTCAGCGCCCCTGGCGATCCAGGTGCATGGAAGGGCGTGACCAAACCAAAGGCCGCGCCGTACAAGCTGCCACGCAAGAAGCAGTAGACCGTCTCCGCGACGATCGTTCGTGGGCCTTTGTACGACACGTATTCGTAGTCGTCAGCTGGCATTTTGTGTTGTTTTGTCTCTGCTGTGTTTGTATTTGTGTTGCGTGCGTCTGTTGACAGGAGATTGCTCCATCTCTCTCTCTACGAATACGATCTATTCTACTATACTCAATGCAGTATGGTATGATCGTATGGCCTTCGTGGACGTTCTTGTGTTCTGTTGTGGACTTGTTCGCGTTTGGGGTGGTTGCCTCCAACAACAAGACAACGCAGAGCTCGTGAGTGCTTTCGAAACTGGTTTCGTTCGGTTGAGTCAACTGGCGCCAAATTGTTGCCGTTGGTGGCTCGATCTTCAGAAACAAGATCGTTGATCGGTGTGCGTCACTCACATCATGGCAGATTCAGCCATCCAACCATCCAACCATCCGATCGTCCACACTTGCAATCCACGCTGTGACATCACTACAACAACTGCAACTGTAGCTGCAACTGCAACCACAACCACCAGTCAGGACATGATGTTTGATGCGCGATTGTCTTCCACCAGATGGAATACATCATTGATGTTGATGCTACTCGCAAGCGCTTGCGCGATGCAGGCCTGTGCTTGGAACACAGGCGCCGGCAACCTTAAAATGGTTGATCGTGCGACAACCACTCCACACCAACAACTCCCCCGACGCAGCTTCGTTGGAGCGGCGCTTTCTGTTGCAATCGCAGGCATCACAGGTTGGCAGGCACCTCCGACTCTACGCGCCAACGCGGCCGACGCATCGAAACCGGAAGAATTCAAGAACGTGGGGACGCAGGCACCTGCTCCAGACGGCCAAGCGCCGTTCGTGACGCTCCCCAGCGGCGTGAAGATCAAGGACATCAAGGAAGGCACGGGAGACGCGATGATCCAGCCCGATTCGGCGCGGGTCAACATCCAATGCTCCGGCCGCTTGCTGAACCTCAACGGCATCATCTTCTACAACACCAAGAACAATAACCCCGATGGCTTCGGCGCACTTCCCTTGATTATCGACCTCGGCAAGGGCCAGGCCGTGCCCGGGCTCGAGCAGGGCCTCGTGGGCATGAAGAAGGGCGGCATTCGTCGCATCATCGTGCCACAAGAGCTGGGATACACCACCAAATCGCAGGAATTGGAGCCCAGGCCAATGAACGCGAACGACCAACGCGCGCTGGACTCGGTCGTGAAGAATTCAAGACGCGACGGTGCCCTCTTGTTCGATGTTCAATTGGAGCGTTTCCGAGGTGCCTAAAGAGAGAGAGAGAGAGAAGCAACGCGACAGGGTACAGCATGACGTAGATCGTAGGTACAGAATAGCCAGCAGTGCAGTAGGTTTGCAACGACGAACTTAACCAAGTTCCAGAGTACCTCAGAATCGGTTAACAATGCAACTCCACCAACGAGAGTGGCAAATACGCATTTATTCTACGGCAGGGCTACTGGCCTCGATTGGGGCATGTATCTCTCATAGTACATGCTTCTATCTCTATCTCTCTAGATTAGGGTATGCAATATCGCCTTCCGGATACGATCTAGTCATCGAGGGAAGTCTAGAGAGAGCGCATCAACAGATTCGGTGCGTCTTGTTTGTGGCCAATCGATGTTTTTTTTTTTTTCGGGAAAGAAAATGAAACACGAAAATCTCACATCTCAGCACCATCGTTGGATGATTTGCGTACCCACAATCCACTTCACAAACTTGTGCGTCTTCTCCCGAATCACATCGATAGCCGGCCTTGAATCTGCCGCACCCAACCATCCAACAGGCACCACCCATAGTGTCGTTGAGTGTTGATCGATAGGATAAAATGCAGCAGCAGCAGCAGGCCATGCCGGCCCGCTGGTCTGACTTGAGGTTGGCCTTGGGTTGTCTGTACTCGCTGCCTCATGTCGATGCGTCATTCCAAAATGGCAACCGACCGACACCGAAGCAAGCGCATGACTACCTGATGTCATTTCAGAGCAGGAACATCCGCCGCAAGCTCTCTTCTCAGGTCAAGCGCCAACGAGATACGGCTACCCAAGCAGAATCACATCATCATCAGCAGCAACAGCAGCAACACATATGTCCACACGATCCCGCTGATGTCGGTTCCACATGGTTGGCTTGCATACGGTTGCTTTGCGATTTCATGTCGGGAGATTCATCGACCCAGCAGGTTCATTATGCAGAGGCCTTGTTTGCTGCACAGACCCTTGTCCATCGGACGAGACGGTTGAAGTTGGAGGAGGCCATCGACGTGGAAATCGAACAGCAGGGCATCCACCCGCTTCAATTCCCTTCTGAACAGATGGGACCGCTCTACCAACACTGGCTGTGCTCATTTCATCCCATCTTCGCCGATATCTTCGCGCAGTACACCTACAACGCTTCTGAAACGACCGAAGGCGCCGTCAAGGGCAACATGTCCATGATCGTTTTATCGACTGTGCAATTCTTGACCATCGCTTCGCATCACAACAGCAAAACGACCGCGTCCATCCGACCGCTAACGGCAACATTGGGATCCGTGCTTGCCGTCCTCGCTGCGAGGTTGCGGTATTCACCGATATCGATCCCGCAGCCAAGCACGGACCAGCCCATCATCTCCATGATCCTTCAAATGCTCTCCAGCACGCAGTCGTTGGCATGCTCCAAATCCCATGTTGCGGTGCACAATCCGCAGGAGCTCAATCAAATAGCAATGCAGGCCAAGCACGCGTGTCTGTCCGCCATACCCGACGCTCTGCTCGCGGGCAGCGAGGGTGGAAGCAGCGGTGCCCTTGGTCGGCTGTCCGTAGATTCGCGCTGTTTTCAGGCAATCAACACCGAGCTCAGAGCGCAGGGCGTCGAGTTGGTGGCGCAGGCCGTGCTGTCATCTGCCACCGATCAGATGGCGTACTCCCAGTCGGACTTGTTCGTGCTCACGTTGACCACCCTGCAACAATGGGCAAAGTATGCATCCATCCCACTCGACGTTATCCGTCAGTGCGTGCTCGTGCTGTCGAGTGCGCTGCAATTGGAAGTAGCGCAGAAGCATCCGGCCGCCACGAGAGCTTCGATCGCATTCATGATCGCCGTCTTCGAGGGAGGGACGTGGTCATTGGAGAAAGTTCTATCGGCATCTCTGATCCAGTCCCAGGAATCATCGTCGCAACCGAACAAAAGGCGAACATCCAGCCGAGCCAAGAAGCGACAGCAAGCGGTTCTTAGGGAGCGCACCACCGATTCCATCATGACGATGGCGCAAACTGAAGTGCGATATCGTTGCGATGCTGCGTGCGAGCTGCTGGCGCAAGTTTGGGAGCCACTCAACGCGCTCTTCCAACACGAACTTGGATCCGTGGCTGACGACGGCGAATCCTTCGGTGAAAGCCCCGTCGGATGCATGGCAGCAGCCGCCAACGCTGCGCTCCCGGCATTGTTTCGGCGTTTGGCAGAGCCGAACCCACCACACAGCGCACAACCGCTGTTCGATGCCGTCGCATCCGCAGTTGGCTCCATTTGCAATTCCAACTGTCGCAGCGTGCGCGCCTTTGCCATGGAGATCCTCTACTCCTTGCATGCCGCCGTCGTTGAACAATTGTCCAAACCAGGCAGTTCCCCGCAATTGCTGCGTCCAGAGTTCATGGACGCACTATGCAAATGCTTCTCCACGTTAACGATGACTTTGGCGCGCAAATGCGCGTATCCGCCGCGCTACTTCGATGATCTCACGATTGACAACGAAGATTCGCTGGAAATAGAACGCAACGAAGTCCGCGACGTTCTGCGGGCCGTCATTGCGCTACCGCCAGGCATGAACAACATCAGCAACAGCGGCGATGAGACAGAGAGCATCGTTCTGCGAGCAAACGTTGCTCTGGCCATCATATCGCAGATCATGCAAGTGTGCTCTGTTGCAATTTTGAATGCTCAGCATGACGCGATCGACGAACCTGCATTGCATGCCTTCTCCGCATTGGCCAAGCCATTGAATCAGCTCACGAAGATGGTCATGACAGGTCAGCAGCAGCAGCAGCTGTCTCTGGTGTTTGGGAGCGAATTTAACGGCCAGGTACAGCACATCATCCAAACGGCGCTGAGCATTGCGGCTACCATCGGTCAACGGTTGCTGTCCCTGTTCGCTGCTAATGCACCAATGCAAGCCGTGCTCCCGACCAGCCGCCTGTACAACCTAGCGATGGGATCCATGACCCCAATGCTTCACAACCTCGTCACATCGACGGATGGCAACGACAGCATCGCCAACACCGTACAAATTGTAGTCCGCGCAGCAGCAGTCTCGCTTTCCAAATTACCCGAGCTGGTTGCTCCGTCAACCCTTTCCAGCACGCGATACGACATCAGAGGAGCCATGCGCAGCCCAGGAGGCGAGGATCATGTGGGCTGCTTGGTGCTGATGCGTTTCGTCAAGGAAAGCAAGGCGCTGCTGCAATTCATGTCAAGGCTCAGCGACGGCAACTTCGTCCACGAGCTGTCTCGGCTGTATGTCGACTTGAAGCAGGTCGAGAAGAACCGCGGTTATGGCGTGTTTCATGGACGGGGCGTGTTCCCCAAATCAAGGCGCATCTTGTTGGGCGTCATCTGCGACATGGAACTGGCCCGCCAGCATGGCAACGCACAGCCCTTGGTCGGCGTCACAGATAGCATCCTGAACGAATGCCTGACATCGATTGCAGCTTGTCACAACGAACAGAACGACTTCACGATTGTTCAGCTGTGCGACATTGCAGAGTGCGCACTTGACCTCGCTTCGTTCACACCAGCGAAGCTCCGCGACGTGTTTCAACTGCAGGCACCTCAGAATGAGCTGCCGCATCGCTGCTTGGAAGTGCTGCACAACGCAGTCCAACTGGGTTTCAAGAGCCTTGTTGGCAATGCTCGTCAGCTCTCCCTTGAGGAGCTGCAACAGTGGAACCGAGTACGTGCAGCTTCATTCACGCTGGTGCAATGCCTGCAGGATACCGCGATTCCGGCTGCATTCGCCCAGTCCACCGTCAGCTTGATCCAGGCAGAATGCTACGCAATCACCTTCCAGTGCGGACAGGGACCGGCATCTTCAAGCATACTGTTCCATGAAGAGGTTGTGTCCGGCGAATCCATACCTTCCGGGCTCTTGCTTCGTGCTTCGTACGAAATCATTGACCGCGCGGCGAGGACGAGGAGCCCTCAATCCGCAACATCCACCACATTCCATCTCCTAACGCAAGTTCAGGAGGCTGTCCTATCGGTGGTGCTGTCGCCATGTCCAAGTCCCACTGCCAAAGGATCTTTTGAAGATCCGCGGCCGCATATTCTGGAGACATGGATCACAATTATGACCCGCATCTGCGCTGCGGTGCGTGAGCTGCATTGGGATGTGAACATGGACAGTATCCAAGGCCTGCTCGTCAATTCGCTGGTATCTTGTGTCTGCCTCCTGCTCTACCCATCTTTGGGGAAGCTGCAGAAGGACCGCCAGAACGACCCTGGCATGAGCATGGATGGTCCACAGACCTTGGCATTGATGGAATTCCTCGATAACTTCTTCTTGATCAGCGGCAACGGTGGCATGATGGAGCACGTTGCTCTCGCAATGATGGAAAAGGTGCCCATCCAACCAATGGAAGGCGACGGCGCCCAACAAGATCCAAGAATGCAGGGCCTTGCGATCATCGGTGGCGCCTTGTTTCGGGCAGCACAGGGCGGGCTCCCGCCTTGGGCTGTCGAGTACATTCCATTCGTGTACGCCGCCTTCTTTCAGGCGTTGGCCCGGGACACGGCAACCTTCGGCACGATTTACGACATGTCCATGAGGGTGCAATTCCGTGTGGATGCCGCCCACGCCCGCCCGTCGTTGCTGGCGGGCCGCTACTTCGATACGATGAGCGACGGAGCGCGGCAGAACTTCATCCAGCAGGCTGTGAACATCGCGCAGCAGGACAACAAGTCAGCATGGAAGCGCCTCAAATCCATCATCAAACAGGCCTGTGGTGGCAAGAAGAGCGGCACCGACTACAACCAGAGACCTGGGTACACCACTTGGGTCTTTGACAGAGTATGATCAAGCTCGTGTAATTGGAGGTGCTCCACATGATACAAAGTAGTGTAATGACAAGAATGCGTCCGTCCCTTCCAGAGTGTCCTTTGGTACCTCGTTTTAATAGTATGCACGCGATGACAGCTGCCATGTTGTGCACAAGCAAAACAATACTCGTACTGTGGAATACTGTACTCCGAGCAAGCACTGACTTTTGTCAGTCTGCCGTTACGACTACCATAGGTACGTCACCAACCTTCCATCGTACCAAGGACAGTCACGGCACGCTCGATTTCATTGATTCCGTTGTAATGTGCCATGGAGAACCGCACGACTCCCTCGTTGCAATCGAACTCAAAGTCATCCGACATCCACTGCGTGGCAAGGAACGTACTGGCACGGCAAAGGATGTCATTCGATTGGCAGAATTGCACAATCTCGGCCGGAGCCAGCGTCCGATGGACGAATGCCACGATCGGAAGTCGTTGATGCGTGGATGGAATATTGCAGGTGACGTGCAACGAGGATGACGACGACGAAGATTGCAACAGCCGGATCTTGTCTGTGGACTTTTGCAACATCGCCACGAGGTGCTGATACAGTATTGGCTCGACAGTTTCCAAAACATGTCGATACGCATCCACGATGTGTGCTTTCGGAACAACGCGAAATGGATCTGCTTGCTCAGGATGCTGTTGCTTCCCCTGTTCTTGCGTTGGTTCGGAGTGCGTCTGTTGTTGAGTATGTGGAAAACCCTGCGAGGACAAGATGGAACTCACGGAGACAATACGGTGTTTCCCACCGACGCTGTCTCCGAGCGCTCCCTGCTGTCCCGGTTCTTGATCATATCCGTGCAGCTGAGTTTTGTCCATCAGTGGCACCCGACTGCCCTCGCAACAGCGATCCACCAGGTTGCTGAAGTACTGACCCAAACCCACAATGCCCGCGCATGCTTCGTAGCTGATGGTGCCGAGTTCCAGCGACTTGAACACAGCGGTTGGGTCCTCGGACATGGATTGCACAACGTTGTTGGATCCTGCCAGCGCACCGATGTGAGGGCCGAATAGTTTGTGGCACGAAATTACGTACCAGTCCACAGTGTTGGTGTCGATGTTGGGATAGATGTGAGGTGCCACAGCGACACCATCGACGACACAGTGAGCACGGCCGTCGGATTGTTTCCTGACAATGCCCTGAATCTGTTGAATATCACGAACTTCTCCCAACAAATTGGATGCATGAGAGATGGCGACGATGCGTGTCCGGGGTGAAACCAAATCGTTGAGGTCATTTGACCAAATTCGTTTTCGATCATCTGAACCATTACCCCCGCGGCTGTCTCTTGCATCGGTATCACCTTCGCTGCTGGTGTTGTTGCGCGATCGAAATGGATTCCACCACTTGATTTGACATCCAGAGATTGCGGAGACCTTGAGCCACGGATCGACGTTGGCGAGATGATTTTCCGTGCAAATAATGACCTCATCGGCGCACGTCAACAATCCGCATTGCAAGTACGCGAATGCTAACAGCGAAAGCAGGGTCGTTGCATTCTGTCCTAGAAAGATGGAATACCGATCCTCGGAGGCACCAAGCATGCGCCGGATGGTATCACGCGCAGCCTCCTTGCAGCGCTTGCCAACAATGTCACGATGTCGGAATTGCAGCACCTTCATCATCGAGGCTCGCACTGATTCTGGAACTTGCGCGCCCCCAGCACTCTCAAAGAACAGCGGCTGTCGATTGGGTGGTTTGGATGGATTGGATGCAGTGGTTGTGGTATGTTGATCATGATAACCAAAGAACGGGGATTGAGATTGAGCGTAGCTTGCGACATTGTGGCAGAACGCACGGTGTTTCATGTCTTGGTCCATCTCGTTGGTATCATCATGCGCAGCTGTGTCAATCTTGCACTTCTCACAGGGCTGCGTACCGGTTGTGTTCGACGTTGATTCTGTCTTTGATACCGTTGCCGTTTTCGCTGATGCCGGGGCAGTCTGTTGTTTGTCGTTGTCGTTGCCTTTGATAGCAGAATGAGACGCTGCGGCAACGGAAGATCGCTTGGATGCAGCCGACTTGATCAGCTTCTTTTCATAGAGCGTCCATCGGATTTTGTTGAGGATGACGGCCTTGGACGGTACGATGTCGCTAGTCTTCGTGTTCTCGTTTTGCTGGCGCCGTTCCGCTTCCGATTCGTCCTGATGTTGGTAGACGCACATCCAACCACCTGGTCGTTCCGGAATTCCAGGCATGATGTTCGGAATCACCCAGAGATGAAGAAGATCCCTCAGAACGTCGTTGTGCAGGTCCTCCGCGTGGGGCAAGCCAGTCGCTGTGTCCTGCGAAGGCGGGGCGTTGACCTCCAAAAGGTACGCTACGGGATGCGTTCGGGTGGGATCGTCTTCATCTTGTTTGAAGGAAAGGATGAAATCCATTCCCAGGTATTCGAAGCCGTTGTTGGCTCTGCCTCCGTTGCCACAGAAGGGCCATGAGCGCTCGGTGAGGGCGCTGAGGGTGGACTTGATGGATGGGTAGAACTGCTTGAGCAGGACGATGGTCTCTCCGTTTGGATCCACGCCCCACTGGTCGGATTGCAGGTCCGCCAAGATTTCACCTGCAAACTTGTGCTGATCGTGGCTGTTGGCACAGCAGTTGGTGATGTGCACGGAATCATGAAAGATCTGTTTGGATGACTCTCGGGACATGGACTCAGTATCGCCGCTTGCACGAACCGATTCTGTTGTCGCTGCCGCTGCTGCTGCAGATGATGATACTGTCGGCGACGTGTATTGGAAGATGTCGTTGGCGACATGCAGGAAGCAACGCTGATGGCAGAATGACCTGCCATCTGAAGTCACGAGTCCATAGACGCGAACATGGCACTTCCTCTGTTGATACAGAATCGGCGGCCAAACGTACTCCTGAAGAACGTACCGATGCGTCTCGAAGAGTGGCGATGTGGATGCATCCAAGAATCTGTGGACGTTTTCTGGGCCGACGATCCAAATCCCGCCAGCACCGTTGCTGCTGGAGTCCTTGAGCACCCAGAAATTGGTGGGAGCCGGAGGAGGGGATGCCTCGCCTTTCGCAGACGCAGATGCGTCCTCCTTGTCGCACAAATCTGCAAAAGCTGCAACAGAAAAGTCGTTGGCTTGAGTTGGCCTTTGTGCTTCAGTGCCGCCAACCCCAGCAACATCGTTGTCAGCGACAGTCCCAGCGTTGCGGTTGCTGCTGTCGATTGGCACGAGACCAACTTCATGGCAGAATGATCGAAAGCCTGCCAGTCCCTGCACGCAGTGGGTGGACAGAGTTGCCAAGCAAGGATCGTCAGTGCCATCGCAAACATCGCGACCCAGCAAACGGCCCAGCACCCATTTGCTGTCCAAGATGGAAGTTCCGTTGGGAAGGTGAGAGTACACCTTCACATTGTCCCGGTATCCTCTCGTCTCGTGACGAGGAGCATTCTCCCACAGGAAGTCGATGCTCTGCCGGTCACCACCATCGTCCTCCTCTTGCAGCGATTGCTCTGAATTTGGAGCCGTCGCATCTCCAGCAGTGGGGCTGCAGTCAATCCAGTCCGATGGCAGCAGCGGTGCGATCCGCGAGTGCGCCACCCGGCCGGTGATCTGGTATCTAACGGAATCCTCTGTCATGTTGGACTCCTCGTAGACTAATATCGCTTCTGCTTCTGCTTCTGACAGATTGCTGCTCGATTTGATTCTGCACTGCGTGTCGATTGGGACTGTGCGCGAAACTGATTTCACTTCCAATCGGCTTTGACGAAGCTGGCGGATCCCGTGGATCACCAATGACCCCTTTCGTTGCATCATGCCCCGCTTTTGCCTTCGCCTCGGATCTTTTGGGGGTTGCGGTGGTTGGACCAATAAGCGCAATTTCCAATAGCGGCGATAGGCAAACAAGTGTAGAGCAGGTCGTAGAGTAGAGGAGCGCACTCTCAACTCCAGATGACAACAAACCATGATGCAGCTTCACAACTATCAACGCAACATTTACGCTGAAGGGCTGAAATGAGGTCCTCTGTGACGCACATTATGTCTACGTACATTCGCAGCGACTACCCAACTCAACCCAACCCCAAACCAGACCAATGTCATGCCTCAGATCACCTCCAGGATGACGAAGTGGTTGCCAGTTTCGTACCCACTCTCCAGCAACCGCACGCCCGGCACCTTGGCGACCAGTTGCTCCAATTCGCCGGTGCGGTACATGTGGCAGTACCGTTGGAACACCACCAGACCCTTGTTCTCGTCGTAATCCGCGTTGGTGTATGCCTCAGAGTAGGACTGCGCCACGCTCTTCCTTGTTGATATGTGCGCATCGTTATTCTCGCCCTGTGGCATTGTTGCAGATGATGGAGCATTCGGTTGGGATGTGGACTTTGGCTGGTCCTTGGGTTTGGTGGACTTCTCCACCCTGTCCAAGTACTTCGGTTGCGCGTTGAACGGAACGAAGACGTCGGGCGCAGCAAACTTGCGTCGGCTAGAGGTTGCCTGCTCCATCGCCCATGCCTGGATGTTGATCAGTCCGTTGGGACGCACGATCCTCGTCAGCTCCTCGATGCATCGGATGCGCCTGGCCTCCGTGCTGAGATGGTGCATGACTGCGATGCAGATCGCGGCATCCACGCTCTTGCTGCGGATGGGAACCGACATGCAATCTGCCACAGCCACGGCCGGTCGTCGCTGCAGCTGCTGGTACTGCTGCGGGACGCGTCGATTTTCGGTCACATCCTGCTGCGCCATCGGCGCATTCATCGCTTCCACCAGCAGCGGTCGGCTGATGTCAGATCCGATCACGAAGGACCCAGCGTTCCAAACGGCCGGGAAGTACTTGCCATCGCCGCATCCAACATCTGCAACGACCGATCCCTTTGGGAGCCTTTTCAGAAACTGCGTCGCGCCTGGCCACAGCACCCCGCGTTTACCTCTCGTGTGGTGCCACTGCGTTGCGATCGCGTCGTACACGGCATGCACGTGATCTCGTTCCGTGGATGGTGTGACCAGAGCGTTGGCTGCGCCCTCGGTCGACGTCCCGCCATCCTTCCTACCGTCGCTGCGACTGCCGTTGACACTGCCACTGCCCCAGACAGGCGGCGTTGTGAAGTCTCTTTCGACAAGTGGCATTGGTTGACCTTGCAATGAGATGGCTGTTCGCAACGTGAGGCTCACGCGCAGCTTGCGCGGGATGACATTGCCATCCACCGTGTCCGTCCGTCTCGTGACGATCATGTGCTCCCATTCGTACCGGGCGGGACCGGACATCAGCACCAGCGATCTGGCTGGCAAATGGACCAGCTTCTTCACGTCGGCGCCGACCCTGCGGAATTCCATGACGATGCCGCCGTTCAATGAGATGCTGATCAATCCATCCGCAAATGCTGGCGGCGTGTCAACGTGCGATCCAATACCCTCCCCAGATTTGTAGTGGTTGACAGTGAGTTGGTTGATATTCGGATACCGCTGGACATCTTGCGCATCTGTGGTGGTGGTGGGTTCGCTTTCGGGATCAGAAGCTGAAGCCTGCCTTGGATGGAATGGATACCGTCGAGTCTTCTGCACCACGCAACCCAGCACATCCCAGCCGTATCCCTCCTTGGCGTAGGATTGTGACAGCTGTTCCAGGCTTAATCCGTGCTGATCACCAGTGCCGTTACTAGTCTGAGCGTTTTCGTCTACATCTCCTGCCTCTTTTGCGCGCGCAGGAGAACGAACCGACGGCATCGCAGGACAATCGGCACCCTTCGCAGACCGATCTCGCAGCACATCGGCCGTCTCATAATCAAAGACGTATCCATAATGCTGCACCTTGCGCTTGACCGAGCCGGTGTTGCTCTTGTTGATCTGATCCGGTGCCCAGGGTGCTTGTGGACCTGTCAGGACGGCCATCAAGGCTGCTTCCTCTTCGACCGACACGTAATCATCGATCACCACCAAACCTGGCACGTGAACGCCACTCGTTGTGGACGTGCATTCGGGCCGTGACGGCTCGCCACGCACATCGTTGCCATCTGCACCTAACTGGCGTGCCTGTGATTTCATCAACGAACGTTGTGTGACGGCGGCGTAGTCCAAGAAGAGATTGCCGCTGGCATGCTCCTGGACGTTCCAATCCACACGGATGCCTTGGCATGATTCCACCATCCGCTTCGCGTCCTCCGACGAGCGCATGCCCAGATGACAGGACTGTTTCATCTTCTTGGGCGTCACGAAGACTTCCACCCCCAGTCCCGATGAATCGTAGGTGTTGGCCCATTGCCGGATGGCATTGATAACGGTGTGCGTTTGCTTCCATGGTGAATCGTCTGGCACGACCTTGGTTTGAAGCAGACCCGTGACGAAGACGAAGCGCGTTTGCGAACGTTCCATCTCCAGCGCTGCAACGTTGTCGTCATCTGGTCGACCCAACAAGCGTCTGAATTTGGGAGGGTTGGATCGCGGCCAGCAGCACTTGTCAGGTAACGGCGCCGTCGTCACCGGCGTGATTTGGAACGTCTGATTGCCAAACGCAAAGCCTTCGGGTATCGGGATGGATCGGAACAAGGCGGATGGCGATAGACCGGTGCTGCGGTACCGAAGCATCAAGTCCAAGGCAATCTGCGGAGTTGGAAGCGTTATGCGGAGCTTGGTGAAAGGCTGCTTGGAGTCGAGAACTGTGACACTCTGCGGTTCCACATCGTCCGTGCTCGCGAGACGAGTGAGATGAATGAGGCGCGTTTGGTTGTGCTCCTTCAGGCGTTGCAGAATCTCAGCGGAAAGATCATCTGGCGATTCCCAGTGGTATCCCTGATGCTGTTGCTGATGCTGTTGCTGATGCTGTTGCTTGTCGGTATCAGGGCTGAGGTCAGCGTCGCTGCCTGCGTCGGAAGCTTTCTTCTTGTGTTTCCGCTTGCTTGCTGCGGCATTCTTCGGTTCGAAGGCACCCTGCAGGATCAGATAGCCCAGCCCATCGCTCGGGACGGGTTCATGCGGCAAGATGGACCGAAAGGAAAGCACCTCGTCTGCCGTCATTTTCATGTCTGTCGACACCTAGTTGAACAGCTATGGAGCATGTGATCAGCATCCACTTGTACTATGATCCTCCGATGGCATGGTTCAATGCTTCCCAGAGCGTGCGGGGAGCGAAACAGCTGGGGTTGAAGATTGCGATGATGGTGCTGATGGTGGTGGTGGCAAACGTGGGTGTTGTTCGTGTCCGCGAGGTCGCACCACCAACGCAAAAAATGGATGAACGAGAGAGAACGACAGATGTGCGTTACATTGGCGTTAAATAGGAAAGATACCGTCGGTCGACTGGCAGACGCATCCAAGAACTCCCCAACATTCCCATCGTTCCAACGAAATCATGTATGATTTCGTTCAGGATAGAAACGTACGTTTTTGCGGATTTTTAAGATAATCACTTAGATCATCCTATTATGACCCGCTGCAGCGAAAATGTTACGCCCAGGTCGGCGTCGCATCTGCGATCCTGATATAAACTTTAAGAGGCCTTACCATATACTTCCTTTAGATATATGTAGAAGAACTACATTCTTAAAACGTATATTGGATGGGTTAGGAGGTCATGAAGGTACCTATTCTGTCGTGTTGTATCGTGCATTAGATTCAGTTTTTGGGATGCGACATGGATGCGACTCATCACTGACTCCAAATTGGATGTTGGCGAGCGGCGAAAATGTTCTTTTTTCCTCTCTCAGACGGACTCACAGCAAGGCACTCGAAGCTGAACTCAGACGTGCCTACAGTCGTGCGAACGGGCATACATTTCGGCTGTTTTTGGCCCCAATTGATTGCACGCAGTTTCTCGCGGTGGACTTGGAACAGGTGTGGAGGAGCAAAACTGCATCAGAATGCGATGGTACGTGCGTGCACTGCGCCGTACCATACGACATTAGGGTGGGATGGAGGTGCAGAGCTATCAGCATATTCTACCAGGTATAGTGAGATGCTACTTTTGCTTTTGCTGATGCTGCTAGTACTTCGTGAGCGCGGCAACTGTGATCAATGGCAGGTTCGGTGTAAAATGATCTCGCGCGTTCCACGTGTGGTCTCTCATTTCATACAAGGGGCACGAGACTCTGTGACAAGATAGGTGCAGGAGGATAAGGGTCCCGTTCTGCAAAATAAAGTCAGCTGGCGACTACGGCACATTCCTGATGTACGCTGCTGTGCTGTGCTCTGCTCTGCTCTTCTCGAGTTGCCGAGTCGCCGCGCGTTGCGCCTCTCAGACAGGATTTCGGTGTCTTGTTGTTGTTGTGGAAGTTTGTGAGTTCATTTTGCTCTTTTCTTGATCATGTTTCATTCCTTTTCCTGGTTCTGTTTCATGTCACACCCAAAGAATTGCTCTGTTCTACTTCTGATTTCGGTGGACAGCCAGACGTGAGATGTGGTGTTTTGGTAGAAACCTGTGTGGAACAACACCGTTGCGCTCACGGATTCCGGAGTGTTTTGTGTGTGCCAACACACATTCCTCAGAGAATCGTTTCTGGCGCGCCACAAAACTGCGGAGCGGCTCTGCGACAACAGAATGATGTACCGCACTGAACACAAGAAGGGGAGTACAGCAGTATATCATATAATGAATCTGTTTTTTATTGTACATGCCCACATTTGTATTATTCGCACATCGGAGGCTGATCACGTTCGATCTTGTGATGGATCGGCTAACTTCCGCAGAATCAACATTCCACCGTCAATTCCAACCGTCAACGATGGTGTTGCATCCACAAGGCGCGCTTGGTGGTCAGCGGCGCAGGCAGACTTGGAGTGCGAGGATTGTCAGCATTGCTATCATCATAAGATAGGTATGACGATCAGTTCCATGGTGCGTTATCGTCTCCAGAGTTGTTGTGGATCAAAGACAAGGAACAACAACGTGCTGACCGTTTGGACGCTATATTGTGGATTGAGTTTAGGGTAACTGTATTTGGTTGACAGCACCGTTGCATAGAACAACAATTCCTCTTGGTGCTGTGGAAACACAGCTCCAATTTTGCTCCAGGCGACGACAGCGATACCATCGTGTGTCTTTTTTTTTTTGCGCCCATGGATTTGGTATCATCACTCGCTCTCGCTGATCGTCATCATTCTCCGTTGTCTGCTGGGGCCGTTCGTGGCAGTCTGGATAGTCACAGAGCAAGCAACAGCCAGCGCCAACCATGAATGGCACTGGCGGTTGATGATTGGTGAACGCTGTTGCACAGGCGGATGCGATATGCTGTCTCCCCCAGCGGTTGTTGGATGAGTGATAGACGAGAAGCTGGTGGTGATCATCTGTACGGAAAGCGTCGGGGCAGATAGATGGGATGTTCTGAGCAATGAAACAATAGTGCCATACTAACGGATGAGGTAGTGTGGATGAGGCTGAGAGCTTGTTCCGATTTCCTCGCAAGCACAAACATTTTCGAATTGATGGCGTGTACTCGTCCTCTCGCCGCGATTGACTTGTGTCCGCGTGAGAGCAAAATGTGAGCCACTGCTCTGCGCCGAGAACTGGCGTCCATTCGCAAGAGAACTGCGCATCCTGATTCACAAGCCGAGCGACAAATCGCGCACACTCCAGAATACATTCGTGACTTTCCGATACGACACGACATGACACGCTACTAATACCAGTACCATACGTATTGGATAGATTGACGAATGGATGGATGGAGCGAGCTGTGATCATCCCAAGGATACCGTATCGACACACTTGGCGACGAACCATAGTCCAAGCATTGGTACCATCGCAGGACATGGTGCAGATGGGTGGAGCAAACGCTGGTACGTGCAGCCACAAATTGCTACACGCAACTGTGAAAGGGAATGGCGCAAGTCACTGATTAGCTCATGGGCAGAAGGCAGCACTTTTGCCTTGGAGTCAGTCCAGTTGGACCAGACAATGTTACCAGCATCATGGAGATTGCATTGTACTTGGAGCAGAGCATTTGGGATCGATCATTCAAGAATCTCATTCCATTCGGCATGCTGCTTGGTGTCGGCGGCGATGGTGTCCAGGTAGCATTCTGTGGCAATGCTGCAGGTGCCCCCTTGTGCCTACTCTAGCAATCCACTGATTAGATTCTTATCATTGAACGATAGGTATGTTCGTACACTAGACAGTGTATGACAGCACCATCATACCCGCTCTGGCTTGCACAGGAGTGTGAGAGCCGCAGCCCAACTCCTTGTTTGCCTTGAGTCCTCTGTGTCCAATTTCTGGTTCCCCGATTTTCTCCCAAATCAATCTACTGAATTTTTCAATAGTGGTATACGATGTTGTTGCGTGGGTAGCACATTTGCAAACATTACTGCATTCATCCTTTGCACGATCCTCTCCGTTGGATGAACTCCATACCTTGATTTCAACGCTGCCGACATACCCACCCACCAATACAATGCATGCGATTCACCCTGTGCTGTTTTTGTTTCGGCACGTTGTGTTGCCGGATTCTCGTTTTCTCTCGTCTTATTTCTCACGATAAAGTTGCAACATCTTCCCCTTTCCGCTGCGTTCACGGACTCCATCGGTTTCGACAGCCACATGCCCGGACTGGCGTCGTCTTCTTCGCCTTGTCGTCTACTTTGTAGTCGTCCAATTTTTATTTCGCAATTCCGCCTGGTGCTATTCCTATGCCAACAAAAGCATACCTATGTCGGGGATCCCGTGTTATTCCTCGCAATAGAATTTTTGCGCCCTCACCTGAACGTTTCCATCACGCATTCTATCAGTTTCGACGTCTGGAGGGACGAACCACTCTCTTCCCCTCCGCCTCATTGTTTACTTTGTAGTCGTCCAATTGTTATTTCGCAATTCCGTCTGGTGCTATGTCTATCCGACCAAATCCATACCCATGCAAGTTCCTCTCCGTCGTCATGCACCTTCTGGAGGGCATCGTCAGTGTCATGCACGATTGCCGCGATTGAGGTGAGTCTATGCCATTCCAGTTGCATCAACCATTCGTATTGCGCAATAATGCACGGTGTCCGGCTGATGGGAAAGGGGAGGTTGTGCCTGAGCGATCTACACGCTCCGAATTGATGTTGCTCGCAATCCTCTTGCGAGGGCTGCGGACTCCGGCAGACTGTGTGTTGACTTTCAATTGCTCGCGGATCCGTGTGGTGTTGGCCTTTTCGAATTCCACCAATGGAAGGAGATGCACATGGCATTGATACAGATGGTTACGCAGGTTTGCGGATGGCCCGGATGCTGGAGATGGTGCGGGGCATGATTTCCTACCGCTTGGCATCACGAGGCCAACGACTCAACCAACAGAATTGACGATCAGCGACGGCAGTGGACAAATTGCAGCGGCTCCCGAAATATGTGGAACCACCGACGCGTTCCTGCACCATTGTGAGCGCTGCGCTTTTGCGGTTCCATCATGGTTCGAAGATCGACTTGGCGTCGTCTACTTGTCTCATACTCGACAATACACTGCATGCCATGGTCGATGCCCGATCCAGTTTTGTTGTCTTGATCGAAAATGTGGGTGTGAAATTGGCGCACCTCGGTCGAATCTGATTGGATGGGAATCATCAATGGTTCAGTGTAACTGTCGTTTGTTGCTCACAAGGACAAACTACATTTAACAAACGAACAACGAAGAACCAAAGTATGTCCGAAAATCAAGAAAACGACACGACGAGATCACAAATGACAGATTCATGGACCAGCCACCCAATCTCCGACGCACCAATCAAAAGCAACAAGCAGAACAGAATGTCCGCCCCCAGCAAACTCACATCACACATCACACATCACACATCGCACACCCAACAACTGTACTCTTGCCCATTCACTGCGGATACTTCAATCGTCGCATCTGAGACGATCGGCGCCGACAGCCAACACAACTCCAAATGGCAACCAACGAAGAACAGATCGATTGTATTCAACCGTGTTGCGTTCGGCCACCAGGGACGTAATCATGATACACACGCGATCGTCTCTCACGATGCCAATGCAAATGATGAGAAATTGAGGCTACAATCGATGAGAATAAAAAGAAAAAATCAATAGAGAATGAATGGACAGACGGATTGATCTCGCACTCGTTGCTCTCTCTCTCTCTCTCTCTTGCACTTGCTCTCTCGTTGTGTTGGCGCTGCGTCACACTCACTCATTCGCCAAAATAAAAATCGCAAACAGTTGCACATCCATTCTCCAATCACAACCACGTATGCACCAATGAGCGACCGTTGAGCTGTTGCCGCCGATCTCCGCACAAACACAGCGCTCATGCTGTTGTGAACAAATAGACATGTGCTGCTTTGGCTTGTTGAGTGTTGTTGTCGCTGTCTGCTGCATTCTCCTATCTGCAATGTCGGCACAACACTCAGTGCTCCCCAACATCGAGATCATTCAGAATCATCCGTGCCTTCCCCCCACTCGCATCGTCCGTCAGCCACCATCGTTATCGCATCATGACCCGTCCACGCGAGGATTCGAGCATCGATCCCAATCCATCCCAATCAAAGGTGCAACGTCAAACAGCAACTGCTGGCACATCCATCCATCACCAACCACCTCATGGGCACTACGCATCGTACCAATACTCTGCACCTGTCGGACCAAACCACAATGGCAGCGTTCACAGTCCTCCTCTCCCCATGGTTGCGAATCATCATGTCCCTCCCAACATACAACCTCCTTCCTTTTGCATCCCCAGCTACATTGGTACAGGCGTGGGTGGTCTACCATACTCGACATTCCACCCCAACAACAGCATGGCAACTCCCACTTCCAACTACATGGGGCCCAACCGTTTTGGTATCATGCCTTGCAAGCAATGTCTGACCCTGTTCTGCAGTCACTGCAGTAGGCCACCATTTTGCCCAAACTGTGCATCATCCATCCGCAGAGATGTACATCATGCAGGTATGAACACCTTTGTACCGCATGCCACCTTGTTCTCTGTTGGGATTCGTGGTCAAGCTGCTGTGCCCACACGTCCCAAGCGCAAATCATCAGCAAACAGACGCAGGACGCCACATCAACAGGCAGGAGATGATGTGCTCGCGCGACGAGATGTCGCTGTGTCTATGGAAGAGCGCGAGCCGGATTGTGCAAGTATGAGCAGTGCCGATGACACCGATGTCGAGTACGTTCCAGAAGCAGAGGATGCTGTAAATCGAAAAGGACTACTCACATCTATCTTCAAATCAGCAGGCATTGACATTCGAGCAATTACGAAATTCCCTGTGAGTGGATTCAGAAGCATCCCACCAAGGGGAGCCAAGCGCCACTGGAGTCTCATCAAACGAATCTGGAAAGAGCTGTGTAATGGAACATCCGAACATGCAATCTTCCCTGGCACGAAACCCCCACCTCAACTTTGGGAAGCCATGACCTTTGTGCGACATTGCAAACAGCTCCCTCCTGTGTTGCTGGAGCAGACTCTCTGTCATTTAGCCTTCTGGGGGAATAGGGACCTGTCACTGACTGCTCGTGCGGTTTTGGCAATGACCTGTGACTCCAGGCGCTGCACCCGAATCCTGGCCGCGCACTACGGTAGCTTGTCGAAAGGAGACAAGGCGAAGGTTGCACTGGGACGCCGAACCATGTCTCGTGCAGCACACAGGAGACTGTCGCACGCTGGTGGTGCGATCCTTGCTGGAGGCCAGTTCCCACACACAGACTACAAGTACCGTGTCAAGGAATCTAGTCTCCAGGGAGTGATCTCGTTTCTCACCTCCATGCTCCAGTACCGGCCAGGCATCACAAGGAGCATCAAGTTGGCTGGTGTTCTGTTCCCAGACCTGCCTATCTTCATTCGCGGATCAACATCTGATGCAGAACTCTTTGCGAAGTACAAGAACGCAACAGATGACCCTGTCGGCAGGCCTGCCTTCATGAGTATCCTGACATTGCTCACACGACGTGGCAAGTGTCAAACTGGCCTGTCCTCCTTCTACACAGATACTCTGACTGTATTCATGCACTTCCAAAACATGATCAGGAGAGTCATGGAACTGCTTCGGACTCAGAACAAGGAACATCAAGACAAAGAGCTCGTGTCTGAACTTCTCAACGAGGCACAGGCCATCATCACGGACAACAATTCTGTTCTTTCATTTGCGAAATGGAAATATGCAAACAAGCACATCCAGGTGAAGTCAACCACGGATAATCTACATTCCGCAGAGTTCGCTCTGACAAATGGCTCCCTCCCGTTTGTGAACCAAGCATGCAAGCAATGTGCAGATGTCATGACATTCTTCCCGATTCGCGTTCGCGACTTCATGCGAACTGCCACCAACAACATCACTGGCAACACGTTCGAATTGGATCGCATGGCTGCAGCAATTAACCTGTGTGATGATGCACTGCGCCAGTACATGGCCCACCAAGTGAGATGAAAGGTACAAGCACAGAAGATCAAGGAGGAAAAGGAGCGCCTCAAGGACCACCCAGATCGCATCATTGCTGTGCTCGATCACAAGCAACGCATCCTCCCAACGGAGAATCAGGAAGCTCAGAAAGCGTTCTTTGGCAAGAACGGAATGTCTCTCCTTGGTGTCATGACAATCCAATACAAGAATGGCAAGTTCGAGTATCGATTCATTGACATGGTGATGAAGGGGCGGAACAAGCAGGATCATGTCCAAGTTGCTGGTGCGATCAAGATTCTTCATTCCACCGTGCTTCCGAAGCTCCACAAGGGGGTCAAAGAGGTTGTATTCCAGAGTGACAATGCCAGTTGCTTTGCAAGTCCAGCACTGATGAGGTACATGCATGGACTGAACCAAGGAGAGGTTGAAGTTGAATACAAGATGCCAGAGAAGAAGAAGAAGAAGCGGAAGATGACGGCCAAGAACAAGGGCAAGCACAAGGACAAGGCTAAATCTCCGCCTGCCCCCAAAATCAACACAGAACAGTCATCTTATCATGACGCGAAGGCTGCATCATCCACGAAGGCCAAAGCACAGCAAGACACCGGAACCCGCCCTCCCAAACCACAACTCCAAATCATCCAATGGCTGTACACCGAGGCACAAGCTGGCAAGAGCGCTTTGGACGGACACTTTGGTTTCGTCTCCCGTCAACTCAGGTTGTATGTGGATAGTGCCAGGGATGCAAAGATTGCCACCGAAGGCAATATTTTCAAAGTGCTACAAGCTGCCAACATCAAGGGGACAACGACGTTTCTGTTGGATCTGAGCAGATTGGGACATGCCATCATCTGTGGTGTGGACGGAAAGGAAAAAGCATTCGCGACCAACCGAGTTTCCGTTCGCGCCACCCATCAAATTGATCTGATCGATGACAAAATCCAGATCACAGCATCATCGGGATTGACGCATCCAGAGACTATCACTCAGGGCAAGATCGACAAGTTCGACATTCTCCACCTCGATGTCACTTGCAATGATGAGGACATCACCGAGGTCCCACCAGCATTCGTGATGGATCCACAGAGTATCCGCGGCTCACAACCGACTAAACAACGACACACATCAACAACAAACAAGAGCACCAGCAAAACTGACATGCTCAAGCGCGTTCTCACTTCGCGTGTTCTGGAACCAGCAACAGCAGCAGCAGAAACGGCAAATTGTGAACGAAATGCCACAGTGGACTTCCCTCAAGCCATCAGGCAGGGATGGGCGATCTGTCACCCAGACAAAGCCACCTCACGAAAGAAGGATCCATCAGCACCTCCGGCAACCAAGGTACCGTCCATGTCAAAACAAGTGGCGCAGATTGTGTGCGATGCTGCGATTGCTTGCAGGAACCCGGACACGAGGAGGAGCGCTCATGTGCTTCACGAAGAGCTGATGGCCGGGCCTTTCTTGCTTGATTGGGAGCAGAGGATCAAGGTGGACATCACGTACCTGAAATGCTTCCTGGCAGCTCCTGACGGTCGAGCGGAGAGATACCTTGAGAACAATGGCTTCTTGGACGACGAGGAATGTGAAGAGCACCTGAACGAGATGCATGAACTGCGGATCATGGCATCCAAGGAGAACACTCAAAGCGAAGAAGTGCATGAAGAGCAGGTTCTGGATGATCGCCCATACGATGGGCAGGACGCTGATGTGATTGATGGCAACCTGCTACCTTCCGATGATTGATCCTGACGACCGCCGCGAGTATGCCAACATTATTATATTGCATTCTATTCTACGATACTATACTCTGTGTCACATTGATACTATCAACTTGCAGCATGGCGATATCAACTGCAGTAGCTGCATGTCCACAGGGATTCTGAGAGGAAGTTGTTGTTGGTATGTATAGAGTGGCTCTGATGTTATCGGTTGCTATGATCTTGACATGCACAATGGAACCACCATCGCCGTGCATCTACTCAATTCGCACATATTCTTGCTATGTATGGTATGTTACACGATTAGAACACTGCGTGCATCAATCCAAATCCAGTCCATTACTCGTCAGCTGACTTTTTGGCATTCTTCGACAACGTCATGAACATGAAATCGTACGCCAGCGCAGTCATGAAGGCGTCCTGCTTCGGCGTTGCATGCAGATCGTTCCCGCCCTCCACATTCTCATCGTATTATGACAGCCATCGTTTTCCCTGAACCAGTCTCCACAGCTTCTTCACCATCTTGCGTGCATGCGCTGGGTTATCCGATCATCGTTCGTGCGGCAGTGAATAGGATTGGTAGAAATTTGGATCCTATTTGATGTTGTGGTACGGCGAGATCTACTTCATGAACACCTCCAATCGGACGCGTCCGGATCCAAATTCGTCGCGCATATCGGTGCATCGTCCGAATGCAGATCTTTGACCGCTTGATGACATGGGTCGACTGCCCAACGCACCGCGCTGAACAGTTCAGGAGCATCACGAAAGCATCCGCACCACCAATCCTCCGCCGGATCTGCCGTGGATGACCAATGTTTTGGCTTTTCATACTTCGACGAAATCAAATCCTCAGCAGCTGCGATGAAGTCTTCGTGTGGTTTGGTACGCTTTTCACGCACCGCGGCCTCCAGCAAGACGATATTGCAGCAATTCAGACACATGGTTGGAGTGGAGTCCATTATTTGGGATGAGAGTGTGTGCTTATAGTACCACAGAATGGGTGCAGTGAGTATCATACCATGCCATACCAATGAGACAATGATTCGATTGTGAGTATGATGTGAATTGAAGTGGGAATACGAATGGAATAGAATCAAGGAATCAATGGCATGTTCCCACAAGCTCTGAAAGTCGTCCTCCTTCAATGCGCCTGTTTTGTGCATGCTTTCCATTCCTGATTTTTGGGTCTGCTCTGCGCCGCGCACATGCCAGGTGCAAATGCGCAAGTGTACAACACGACCATACACAGCAGCAGCAACATCAACAACACTTGTCACTCACCTGATGCCAGCCTGGACCGAATGCTCCGCCACCGCACATGTTGGTTTCCGCGCAGACGCTGCCACATTCCAACCATGCCAGACCTGTCGCAGGTTGTAATGCGGACCGACACGACCTCAAAGGCACCATAGGCGTAGAGCAAGGTAGGTCCGCTTGTTCGTGGGGACGCCTCTTCGACATGATGATGTGCAGAGCATCAGTGCCGTCCTTGCTTTCTGCGATGCGTTGCATGACGTCCAAACCTTTCGAATCGAATTGACTCGGTAGCGATTTGAGCTTGCTGCCAAGGTGCACCTCTGGGTCGACCCGCTTCATCATCTTCTCGTCTTCGCCATCAAACACGGATGCATCGCCAAGTCACAGCGTGGTTGGTTCTGTGTATCTGGTGGTCGTGGTCCAGAATCGATCGCTCTCATAGGGATGCGCAGATCGAACGCTGGCGGAGGCGATTCGGGGTCGCTTGTCGCCTCCCACCAAACGCAGCTTGTTAGCCTCCTCCTCCAATTGATAGAACTCCAGCTTCGATCTGACGTTACCAATGAGCAAGAGGATGAGGTGGTTCTTTGTGATGGTGTATTTTTTTTTCGGAGGAGGTAGTTGGAGGGTTTGAAGAGTGTATGATATATCCGATCGGCCGGTCCATACTGACGAATTTGTGCGCATTGACGTAGATGATGGATCCAGCCTTGAATTCCTTGGCACCCTCAGGTGACCAGTTGGATTGCAAAGGGATCATGAGAACGGTGCCACCGAAATCGATATCCGAATCTTCTGGTGCAAGCAACAGTTTGAAATCCGGCGGATCTCCTGTCTCGATTCTGGTATGTTGTCTGGGCGGCAGCATGTGCTTGTACTTGACCTCCGTATCCAGAATTTGGTGATCTGGTAGGCGATGGCCCTCGTGCAGATTTTGTAGATACCCCCGCTGCGCACCCTCTGATTGTCGACGTTGGCTGAGACTGCGATGTCAGACTTTTCACCTTCAAGGACCACAGACGCTGATGCCAGATCCGTGCCTCCCACCCACTCGCGGATCGTCCTGGGGTATCCCTCTCGTGAGAGACGAAGAACCAAAATCTGCCCCGACCAGGAGGATGTTCCTTGTTTTGTAGCAGGCTCTGGTCTTGTCTTCCGTATTGAGAATGGCCTGTCGGTGACGAATACGGATTTGACGAGATCGAATTCCCTGAGGACGACGGAGTCCGTGCTGCCCTGTGACAAACTGAGAAGTGCGTGCGTGATGAGCTTGCCGTCTTGCGACATTGGATCTCTCGCTCTGGGCAGCACCCAACTTCCCTTTCACTTCCACAGCATCTTCTCCTTCCTGGCAAAGTGGTCCAGATCCATCACCTTGGTCCATTTGGGGTTGCTGGTCTGATACGACGCCAACATTGTTTTGCGCCAGACGCTTTTTTGATTCTGCAGTGTTTGGAGTGTGGATGATATCGATGTGGATGAAGGATTGTTGGTTGGAAGGATGACGCGAACAGTGAAGCGAGACAACAGAATATGAGAATAATATGTGAGAATAGAATGCAATGTTGTTCTGTGTGTGAGGAGCGCGATGCATACACTGGAATACTTGCAGAGCTTCTTCAGCTCGTTCGTGCAGTGTACTGCGCATTGTACGTACCTTGGAATCCTTCCACAGATTGAAGAGCATGCCATTGCTGGCTGCATCCATCCCCATCTTGCTGACGAAGGGTATGGTGTCATTCGCCTCACGGACGTCCACGATGCGTTTGTCGGCTCTGGTCTTGGGCTTCGTAAGACTGACGAGCGTGTTGGGGCACATCTCGTTGGCCCTGGAGCCAAAGCTCATGGAGGATTTGCTATCCTCATCCTCCAACGAGATGGAGGGATTGTCTGCCATGTTCGTTTCTCTTTGGGTTGTGGTGCGCTGTGGTGCATTGTGATGCGTTGGAATTGCCACAGTCGCACATGCAGGAATGAGTCACCGCACAACCCACCAACTGAGGCACGAGCGGCGATCGGTCAATTGATCGACGCAATGAGAGATGCCAGTTGAGATTGGGATGAAGCACTTTAGAAGATGAACGTGCTTGTGCATGATGCTCTTGATTGGTAACAAAGATGATAGCGAGCGAGTATGTTACTCGTGCGGTTGCCAAGCGATGCCGATGGAAATGGAAATGGCAACGGTGATGATGCGAAGCGACGCGACGCGATGTTTCCCACAGTCAACACGTGGCCCTTTCGTCTCTCGTGTTGACTTGTTTCTTGTCTTTGTTTGTCCAAGTCTGTCTCTTTGGATGGCTCGTGCGTTGGGATTCTCGACGAAGCCTTCACGCCAACGCGCCAGGTTTTACTCAGCAGATATGACGTCTGTCCAGATACCGCAATCACAATCGACAATATTGATTTAGTTTCATTGGCGCAAAAAGCTTCAAAGGATGTTCTGGAAGATACCTTCGATGAAACAAACTGTAAAAATTGTGAAATCGAATAAAAAACGCTGGAACGGCGGCCGTTGAAATGGATCCAAACAGTGCACGAAACAAAAAAGTGGGAGAAAAGCAAGAGTTCGCGACAAGGGCAACACCAGAGCGACGGAGGAGGTAACTGTGTGCGGATGACGTTGTTCAGAAAGAGTCACGAGGTCGCTCAGGGTCAGAGTTAGGGCTGGGGTTCCAGCTTGGGTTAGGTAGGAGGGAAGCAGTTGTTCAGGGCTAGAGTTAGGGTTGGGGTTCCGGTTGGAGTTTCGGCAACTTGGGAGAGACGAGGGAGGCAACTGCGTGTGGCTGACATTACTCAGACAGAGCCATGAAGAAACTCAATGTTAGGGTTAGGGCTGGGGTTAGGGGTCCAGAGGGCCAAGACCTGGGTTAGGGTCAGAGATGTGTGGGTTGGGGTTGCCACTGCGTACATGACTGTGGCAAGGGCGCTGTCCATTTCCATCTTGGGACCAGCAATTCACATCGTCCAATTCAGCGCTGCGCAACTTGCATCGTATGCGTCTCGTGCATTGCAGCCGTGCATCCACCTTGCTACCATGCTGACAGAACAGACAGAAGGAAGAGGACCAAGGGCCGTGCCTGCCATCCTGGTTGACGGCCCATTGCACATCGCACCGCATCACAATATAATACATCATATCACTCTCCATGCAACAACAGTTTTGTGTTCACACCAACGATTCTGTGTGAGCACAAGGTAAAGTCACTCTCCGGAAATTCAAGAATCGCGAACAAGGCCCAAACGATGGAAGCAAAAAGAACATTTTGGGACGAATGACCACTGCGACTAAATTGAAGCGTCAATGAGCACTTTGGCGTCTGTGCGTTATTCACCTAATACGTAGATTTGACATGACTTTCAACCCTCTATAACTCTTAAAATATAAGATCTTTGAGGAACATAAGCAATTCAATAGAAACCTCACATTGAGAGGAAGAGGTTGATGTGGCTAGATACCCGATCCGTGATGCGCTTCCGACTTGGGCGTAACGTTTTGGCTGCAGCGGGTCTTATGTTGTAGAGAGTATATGAGTGAAGTTACAAGATCCTGGGCATTGTAGTTAAAAAGTTTATATTTTTCGCATTAGTCTACAACTAGACACGTTGAGCATGCGGACGTTGAGAGGCACATGGGGTTCGGAATCGCCAGTCGTGCTTCGGCTCGCTGTCCAGTCGTGCCCATCATCGGCGCTCTCGCATTTTGCATGGGTAAGGCGGTTGGGTGCTAAGAAATGATGAGGATTGCGCAGTGGCGGCAGGCTTGCTGAGGCCGATGCTTCGGCTGGGCTGCCGATCAGGCATCGCAATCCAGAGTTGTGGGTTGGTGGGTATTCCAGATCTTGATGCCCAGCTTGACTTCCACACTGCTTTGTTCTCTGTTCTGCTGCTGTTCATGGCTTCTGGCCGTTGTTCATCTGCTTTGCTCTTGGCTTCTTGTTTCAGTGTCAATCACTTGATTCTTCCGAATTGAACGCAGTTTTGTGTATTTTTCCGTTTCCGGAGACGCATGATTTTCTTGTTCTCAACGTATTTCACGTTTTGGACGAGAACAAAGGCCTGACGTCATCAAATATTGATTCCAAATTTCTGATTTCTGATCATGTGTCGGCGAGAGGTGTTCTCCACGATACTGTTTGAATTTTCAGTGACCAATCATTTCTTCTCGATGTCGCACAATATCTTCACGAAAGAGGGACAGACCTTGTATTTGGCAGTGAATACCAGCAGAAGTTGGGATCTTGGTGGGAGAGAGTGCAACTCGTGATCCTGTTGTGTTGGGTGCAATCTCTCCAAGTTCGCCAACCTCTATCGCACCCACACACCACAAGCTACGATTCCAACAACAACAACAACGACAACAACAACAACAACAACAACAATCTAACCACAAAAGCAGCTCCTGAAGAATCTGCGTTGTGACCGCCAGTTGTCATGATCAGAGATTGTTCCATGGAAGCAATTGAAAGTACAACTGGCATTCATTACTGAATTCATTGTTGGGGGCAACACGCATCTTGCACACTCAAAATTTGTCACTCTGCCTGGGAAACCTTTGACCGCGCGAGATGTTTGTGCTCCGCGCACGCGCAACACTTGTGATGTTGACATCTGTCGAAGGACCACTTTCAATTTGCATTGTCCACGTCGCGTGCAATGATTGGTGCAAAAACAAGTCCATCCGGTCGAAGGTCGTGACATGTTGGTGAATCCTTCAGTCTCTCTTGGGTTATTCATCCAAGGACTGTCGGATGAAGGATCAGGCGCGTGCCGCTGGGATTCATCAGTGTTTGCAGATTGAAATGGTGGCGCTCAAGTATCAGATCAGTGTTGCCCCTGGCATCTGGCCTAGCACGAGTATCCATTTGGTTTTCATTCTTTCCATGCTTTGTGACTGACGGCAAAGGTATGAGCTTGACGCTTGACTCGATTGCAGCAGACAATGATGATGGCGATAGTAGTATTTAATGACATGAAAGTCACTGGATGATCCAAGTGTTGAGGGTTCACACACAGCAGTATAGCATGATGCATGCCTTGCAACAGAGATGAAGAACAACTCCAATGCAATACGCACCACGTGGTGTCAGAGTCTGAGCCACGAATGCAATGTTCCCATACACGCACAATGCCATCACCAATGCACTTACCTGGTGCAGGGCATCCCATCTTCTGCATGCTTTTCGCAATCCTCCCATCGACCCTCTTCTGGTGTCGCCTTGCCCATGTGAACAACTGGCCCGAAGAAGCGGCGTCTGCACGAGGCAACCGATCTTGGGACCAGCGTACTCCAACAACAATTGACCCCACATGACAGGGTATGTGATCAGTCATCTTCCCTCTTCCAATATCTTCTCTTCTATTCTTCCCATCGTCAGGCGTACCCCAACACGAAGCCTGCATTGGCCACAATCTTGGCATATGCCATCTGGGATCTGTGCGCATGGCCGGAGTAGGAAGGCATAATATGGCCAAGGCCCAAGCTCCAACTATGTGGCAACTGACTTGTGTACGTCGCTGCTGCGTATTCTGGTGCATGCAGAGCCTGACAGGACACCTTCCATGACTGTACCAAATGCTGATCGCTGGATGCACTAAAACACTGCCATCGGCGCGTGTGTAGAGGCAGAATCTTTGCCCAGTCGCCAACAGCCAAGCTCTCGCAACCTGGGCACATTCCATGCAGACATATAGATGCGGCGCATTGCTAGTCCCATGCATTGGTGCCTCCTCCTCATGCTCGTAGCCTGCATCACAACACATCTCACCTATTCTAGTTGTTCAATGCTGCCAACACGGATACCCTGGGCAGCCAATGCGCTCTCGTGGTATGATCGTTGCTCGTTGCATGTGACCGTCGCCAAGTTTCTGCCAAGTATTTGAACGGATTGACTGATGACAATCATGAGCCAAAAGAATCAATTCTGATGGTGCAGAGGCCATCAGCAATGAACCGCGACTGTGCTCATGGCATACCATTTCACTGTTGCCATTGCCCTCGTCATGGCGCATTCGACGTGTTCCATTCTCCAATGATGCAGGTTGGGCATAAAGCCCGACGCACAGACTCGCATCAGCAATCTGACCACCACACATATGCGAATGAGCTCGGTTGTGATGTGTTTTCCTCAACTCTTGTGTCGGTTGTACTGCATCTTCTTTCGGCTGTCTATCACTGTGGCGAACTCCTTGCACAATGGACACCACAGCTGGTGCTTGAGCTTTGTTCTCCTGGTGAGGTGGGGTCAGAGTTTAATAGAGATGGAGGGATTCACAATGACTGCTGCAAGGATAAACTTGAACGGCAGTTGCAAATCTTGCCGTATTCGCTTGTAGGATGGCCAGTCAATCATGAGAGCCTTCATTTCCGTTCGGTGCGCTTACATCAACTACCTTGGCCCCATGTGTTCATCCGCATCCTTGGAGGCATCGTCTGTGCTTTCTTTGTGGGCTACTGCCTGTACTTTTCTTGTCCCCACTTCCGCTTCCACGTTCTTCATGATCTTTGCTTTCAGCTTATTAGCACAATGCTTTATTCACCTGATACATTTTCTGATTAGTCCGTCCTGGTATGTGCTGAAACGTCTTTTCCTCCAGACACATGCTTATTGGCATAAGGGACACACTAGAGAACATCAGAGATTCGGTCTGGCCACCACCTGGCAATCATGTGACGCCAAGTTTAACTTGATCTACTTCCCAACTAAACCTGAAGTGACACCACCTTCAATGACCTCAAGATTCATCAATGGAATGTGGAATCGACAGAGCCATGGAATGGTGATGAGTGACATGGACACAGGAGACGTCATTGCCTCATCATGGGTCATCTCCACATCAGAACAAGATTGCAAAGATGCATGACCGAGAGCTGTCCTTGAACACAGCAACATGAGATACAACTCAATGAAGATAACATAGATTCAGAAGTCACTCTACCCAATCAGTGCCTTCGTTACACCAGCTCATTGCCATCTTCCTGAAAGACTTGATCTCTCTTGACGGATTCGTGTGATTTCGCTATTTACAATAACAGGATAACACAGCTCCTCCACAGGCTGTTCTGACTCTTGAAGGTGGACAGAGGTGTTCAAATGCTCTCACACATGTGTGTGGATGGTCTTGCTGGACTCGTGAACACAACCACAGATGACCCGTCCGGATCCTTCGAGATGGTATGCAACGTTTTTGGAATTCACTCTGTGTTGATTGTTGTTGCTGAGCCAAGGCTGCTTCATCTGGAAGGAGAATAAGTTCAAAGAGGACAGGCTTGTTAGGCTTGGTGCTTTGAAGATTGTGCTGGACAAGGGGCAAAGGAGGGAGGATTCGAATTCATCTTCCATGCTGCGACCATTGAGGTTGGGATCAGCAGGGAAGATGTGAGCTGAT
This sequence comes from Craspedostauros australis, assembly GCA_026770025.1. Taxonomy (NCBI): domain Eukaryota; phylum Bacillariophyta; class Bacillariophyceae; order Mastogloiales; family Achnanthaceae; genus Craspedostauros; species Craspedostauros australis. The sequence goes on along the minus strand of JAMXDE010000010.1, from coordinate 849,997 downwards.
GCATCCTGGCAGTTCACATGGAAGACAGCATGACCAGGAGTCTGTGTGGAATGGAATAACACTGTCCCTGGTAGTTTATCATTGTGCACCTGGGACGGAAAGTTGTTGCACAAGTTGCTGTTCAAGGAAATCGCCTCCTTGGCAATGATAGGCGTCTGCAATCGTTCCCCGCACAACCTTGTGGAAAATGCTACCGACATATGCCGATGAGCATCGCGGACAGTGCCAACGTTCTGATTGCCCATGGACCAATTTCAAAGGTTGTACATGGGGGAGAATCCAATTGGCAGTGAGCTCTTGTCATGGTCACAAGGTCACAATCATGTTGGCTGTGGAGGATGGGACCCAGTTTGCTCAAATCCAGCCGACTTGTGTCAGGAATCGGGTGTTCTGAAACACCATATTGCCGCACCTCCCAAGAGTAAGGAGCCGAACGTGGGGATATTCTACATTACCGCAACTCCCACGTTTGATCATTGTGACACAGAAAAATGTGAGCTGCACGTAACTCGCGGTGGAGAACGCCACGTGCCGAATGCGAACCATGCCTGACGTTCATGACTCCAATGCAGGAATGCGAATCACACGTGTATGTCGCAGGGGGCGGGGATGTTGGAATCGTGACCAACATCACGATACGAGCGACAACGGCCCCCACGTCGCAACCAATGAGATAAGAGTACTGGGAACGAACCTGGAGACGAACCTAGGAACGAACCTGGGAACGAACCTGGTATGAGGAACATCCAGGAAGCCGGTGAAGTGATCGGCGAAGAAACAATCAGAAACGATCGGAGTCGACCAGAGTTGATCGGAGATGATCGGAGATGTCTGATGATCAAGGAGCTGAGCGAGCTCCCAACCAAGGCGTTCCCGCAACGGATGAGAGATCGTGATCTGATCGAATGAGCCGATCTGTGTCATGCCTACGACTCGGTGATGTCTAAGGCATCGAAACTATCAGCGGAGAACAACGTGCTAATGTGCACGAATATGGGGTACTCGGTGGTGCATGCATGTCCATGATGAATTTGCGATGAATGCAAGATGGATGCCTGCTTGACCAACAGAGGGACCCATGGCAATCTCAGGAGGAGATTGGACTTTGCAATCGAGAGCAATGAAGAGCTCACAGTTCAGAGAAGTAGATTCTAACAAACGATTAGTTCTCTACTATCACACCACCCCGGATTTCCAACAGACTTGGTGTTGCAAGGCAGTTCAAAGCCATTTCGATTGGCACTCCTTCCTTGTGGTTGTTGGAATCATGATGATATCACCAGTTGCAGGAGGATTAGACCTTGTTTTGACATCTGGTGTCCTGAGCGTATATTGTGCATGGCACAGGCCACTGCTGTAAAAATGGTGGCAGGATGAGGAGGTGTGGCTGCAAGGAACCTTGCACAATGCCTCCTGCCTCCTCTTCTTGTTCCTGTTCCGCTGCTGCTGGAGTTGGCACGCCCTCTGTTGCGGATCGAATTGGTACTGCTGATCCTGATGTAATTAAGGATCCTGGTGCAGCCAAAGATATCAGGATTTGTACCAACAAAGGCACACAGTTCTTGCTGGAACCTGTCTTCTGTTGACACCAATAACACAATAGCCAGCAACTCTCTCCAGTTTTGTACAGACTGCACAAAAGGGTGCATGGTTGATGTCTTGGCGTGCTCTTCACAACAGGAGTAGATGAGATGATGCTGCTATTGCTGCTACTCAATCCTATTGGTTCTTCTCCAGCAACCTCCACGGTTCTGATGTCTGTGCATGTTCCAAGGATGTTGGTGGCTGGAGGCTTTGGATGCAGTCGTCATGATGACCATGTTGTCTCTTGTGGCCACTTGCTTGCCTGCTGATGGTTGGATGGTTGGATGGATGGAGGGATGGACAACACCATCTATTCGTGTATTGTGCAAGCTCACATGGGATGCTGTGAAAAGCATGGACCCAGCCTGGTAGAAGTATGATGGGTCTGTACATGTATGGGAGAGCAGAATTGATGTGAGGTGTGTCTGTGGACGGATCTTTTCCCAGAGTATACCACGCTCAGCACCAACATTGCAATACGTTGGCAGTGCATGCCAGGTTGACTACTTCCATGGGTGCATGGAAAAGTTGGTGGATGGATGGGCCAGCCCATGTGATAATGCTGGAATAGACTGTATTCCATGTCGAAGGCAAGGATGGCAACAGTCGAGAAAAACTGTCACACTCAACGCACCCTCCCACAGATCACCAGATGCAAAACGTTGAACGGATCATCCGATGTGACCGCAGCAGCCAAAAAAGCTGTCGCGGCTAGTAGCAGTCTGCCCTTGACTTTGCTTCCCCTGCAAAACCAGATACGAAACACTCTTTGGCTGATCTGCACCATCACTGGTTGTCCGATTCTCAGCAGAATGGTTTGACAGTAGAGCCCATTCTCGTGTTGTTTGTCTGCTCGATCCTTCAAAATGACAAATTCAACGTCTGTCCCACCACCAGGATCAGAAGCACCAAAACGTGCTCTGACGCCAGATCATGCAAACGGAACCATGGAATTGGAAAAAAATGTGGTCATTTGGTACCTTCTTCCAGCCCAAATCGTGTTGCGATTTGCACAATGATGGCTGCCACAACAGGAAAGGTCAAAATCAACCGACAACCACTGAAACACAACAAAGGAAACAACACTGCGGTCACCAGTATCTTTCCGCGTCGTGCCATCAGGTCAGCAAGGGGAGAGATGCAGGTTGCGCAGGACTTTGTATGTACAAACTAAGCTTAACATTAAATAGTATAATATAATATTATACAATATTTTGCATACCACAGGATAAGCCACTGTGATCCAATGCATTATATAATACTGTGTTGTGTGGTATTCTCAAGTGTTGCTGTTGCTGTGAACATGGACGTGCAGGAACGCTGCCACCAACGCTGTGCTGTTTGACACAACACACACACAAACGAGGAAGCACACAACAGAACCAAATCACCAACAACGCAAGGAATCAAGGCAACACCGAATCTGCGACAACGTCACCATCCACACCATTGGATTCCACTGCCGTCTGATATCGACCGTCAAAGACGTCATCAATTTCGTCCGCGGTGAAGACAAGTCAGCCAGGTATTTGTGTCGTAGAAGCTAGCTAAATATATCTAACCCTAATGGACAACACGAAAAATCATGTTCTAAAAATATCACGTGTTACGATGTCAAATCCGCAAAAACGTACGATTCTATCCTGAATGGGGCCATACAGTGTCCAATCCTTTTGTTGATGTGTGCGTCTGTTTTCTGTTCGCAGGTAGTAGTACTGGTGCGCGACGCAGACGCACACGCCCGGATCCACCAAAGGTCTCACCATCCCACCCTCCAGCAGAACCGCTGATCGACACAAAGAGATTGAACGAAAAGCCCAAGAACGCGATGAAAGAATGATGCTATCGTCAACGATAAGACGAAGAGGCGCCGCTGTTGGCAGCCGCTCATTCCAAGCCACTGCAAGTCACTTCAATTTGGCGGGAAATTCATGCAATTCACGCAATTCATGCGATGTGAGATGTGCGTTGGGAACATCAAGTGCAAAGGATCCGGGGTGCACTCAAGCGAGCAGTGCGACCTCATTGTCCACCATGATCGACGGAGGAAGGTTGCATTGCACCAGACATCACGCCAATCGGCTGATGTCTCCACTTTCATTCCAATCACCGTCGCGGCACTCGCTGCTCAATCAGAGTCGCTGGTTTGCAACGCAAGGCGCAACAAGCCCTGAACATGCACACCAGCAGCATGCGCAACAGAGAGATACTGGTAGGAAACTTCGCAGATTTGATCAAATTGACTCCCTTCACCCGTCTACTTTAGACGCCATCCATGCCAAGGGCCTGGAAGTCATGACGGAGATTCAAGACAGGACGTTCGATGTTGCCGTTGCCGGGGAGGATGTTGTTGGAAGGGCGAGGACAGGAACAGGCAAGACTCTAGCATTCTTATTGCCCACATTGGAGAGCATTCTCCGCAATCCCACTGCTGCGGATCAAGTGGACGCGTTGATCATTTCGCCAACACGAGAGCTTGCCATCCAGATAGCGAATGAAGCCAGCGACTTGCTGGCAAAGCACGGTAATCAGAGCAATGAGAACAGAAACTGCTCCAGCGCGAATGCCAACGTAACGTCGCAGGTGATGTACGGTGGCTCCTCCAAACGCAGGGATATTCAACAGTTCCAAAGCGCTGTGCCAAACATCCTCATTGCGACACCTGGACGGCTCAAGGATCACTTCGAAGGAACGGAGATCGACGGGAGTCCATTTCAGAGCCACTTCCGCAGTCTCCAGGTGCTGGTGCTGGATGAGATGGATCGATTGCTGGATCTTGGATTTCGTGATGACATCGCACAGCTCGTGTCATACCTGCCGAATGAGAAGCGGCAAACGTTGCTCTTTTCGGCCACCATGCCACCGAGACTGCGGTCTGACATCCATCAGTACATTCGACAAGACGCGCACCAGATTGTTGATTGCATCGCCAACGACTCCGAACGCAGCAGCAACGACGCTGGCGAACAAGTGATGCCTGGTGAATACTACCATCGCAACATTGACCAATCTGCCATGATACTGCGTGGCGGTCAATTCTTTTCTGGATCGCTCGAAGCCATCTTGAAGCTGATCGATGATCCGAAAAACAAAGTCATTGTCTTCTTCCCCATGACCATCATGGTGCAGCTCTACACAACCATCGTATCACACGGCTTCGGAAGAAGGGTGTTTGAGTTGCATGGCAAGCTCCCGCAGCAATCCCGTTCCCTCATCAGCGACCGCTTCCGAAAATCCACCAACGGCACGCTATTTACCACGGATGTCAGCGCCCGTGGTGTCGACTATCCCGATGTCACGCACGTGGTTCAGCTTGGGGCAGCCGAGACGCGCGAAACCTATATGCATCGGCTTGGGCGGACGGGGCGAGCATCGAAGCGCGGTCATGGCTTGCTGTTGCTTCCCACCGTTCAGCAGAGGTTCTTGGCATCGTTGGATGCACACCACATGGACATCCAGAGAGCGAAGCGATCCTTGTCACGAAAATTCGTCAATGAACTAGGTCCATTGGCAAGTTGTGTCCGGAAGGGAGACAGCCCCAAGCTGGAAAAGCTTGTGGCGGATACGTACTATGCAATGCTGAAGTACTACCTCCAATTGCATGGCACTCGATATGCGGATGACATTGTGGAGACAGTGAATGCGATGGTACGGGATATTGGAATGATCGAGCTGCCTCCAATCAAAATGAAGCAGGCCAGGAACATGAGGGTGGAGGGCGTGGACGGATTGAACATTCAGCAAGAATGGCACGAGCAGAAACGGTGGACAGGAAGTTGGGTGCAACACTCAGTCACCAGAACCAATCAGGGAGGGCAAAACTCGCGTTTGGGCGATAGTGACGATGACGGCTATGATGATGATGGTGGCGAATTCGACGAGGACCACAGCAACATGAATGGAGCAACTCGCCGTCTAGGCCGTCGTGGACACCGAAACTCTCAGCAACCCATCGAAGATGAAAAGTACTTGACCTACAGCCAAGTCAAGCAGAACAAGGTGCAGCGGGGGGAGCAGAAATGGAATGCGAGGATGGGCGTGCCACCAACGAGAAGATGAATTGAGATCCACTGAAACAGCTGGATGACATGTACTAATACGTATGTGTGTGCGTGTGTACCCCGTGAACCAGCCGCGCTAAAGTAAACGAAGTTACAAGTACTCTACCCTGTGACACCCTGATCGGCATCCGATTGTTTGAAGCTCTGGCAGTATTGCTGCAGCTGCGCCACTTTCGCTCCTGCACCCCACTCCCCGTACAGCCGGATGGCTTCGTTGAAGCGATGCTGCGCACCCTCCATGTCATCCTCCATCTGCATGTGCCGCGCCAGTCGTTCGCTCGCCAAGGCTTGATCCTGAATCAATCCAGCTCGTGCCGACATCCGGATCGCGTTCTCGTACATCTGAACAGCCTGCTTGACCACTTCCTCTCGCTTCTCGTCCGGCTTGGTCTCGTGCGACTTGAGCGACATGCGCTCTGCCTCCAAAATCGCATTGTAGTGCGATGCGTTCGGGTTGCCGCTTTCAACTGCGGCTTGGAATGCCTTGCGTGCCCTGCGGTGAAGCTGCTTGATCTTGTTGCGCTTTGATCGCGACAGGCGCTTGTTCTCCTTGCACACGATCATTGTCACAAAGGCCGTGAAGAAAATAGATGGCATCGTGGAGACGTAGCCCGGCAGCGACTTCGCCTGGCTGTCAAAGACCTCCATGGCTGGTGCGATGGCGCTCTCGAAATCTGAAAAGTAGACCGCGATGAACAGCCTGGATTGCAGCAGATCAACCTTCGACGAAACGTCCTTCGCTTCCTCGATACGTCGCATGGCGGCGACCTCGTCAAAAGCATCACCAACCAGCAGTGTCCGATGCTGCGAGCGGCCTCTCAAGTTCAAGATCAGCTGCCAGCGCGTTGATAGCTGACCGACGATCTTCTTTTGCTGGAAATCGGCGGCAGCCTTGGTGTACTTGGAATAGTCGACGTCCATGCTTGGCAACGGCCTTGCTGTAAAGAAGCACAGGTCCAGGTAGACCATCGCAGCCCAGAATGCGATCTGGACATCGCCGTGGGTCATGGCCGTGGAATGCGCATTCAGCACGGGCTGCTTGCATTTTTCGTACAGCATGACGTTGTTGAGGACGAAGCTGTGCGAAGAAACCAACGCGCGGGCCGTCGCCTGCTTGTCGCTGAGTGCGGCAGTTTTCTTGACGGCGTAGTTGGCGTACACCTTCGCAGCATCCATGTCACCCAGGATAGGCCCGACGATGACGGCGAGGTTGATGATGGCGCTTGGGGTCACCGCCGTGGTGCCATCCACCATCGCTTCGTTCACCGCATCGATCATGACCAAGGGCTGGATGTCAGGATCTGCCAGCAGAGTTGCCATGGCATGCCTGTCCAACGTCTTCATGATGCATTCCTTCATGGGGTCCTTCGCCGGCTTCAGCGCATTCAAGTACCCGACCGTCCATTTCTTGGCGGACCTCTTCAGCTTGACGATTCCCAGGACGAGCGCGATAAGTCGTAGCATGCTGTTCTTGGGATACCGGTAACCGAACTTTGCCAACACCTCGGTGCCGAGCTTTAGCATGTCGCTGTTCTTGCTGTGGCGGACCATGGTGATTTCTCCGTCCATCAACACGTGGTAGGCCCGCATCTTGTCGAGCATGGGAAGATCGTCCTGATTGATCACTTCATTTCCATATTTTTGCATCTCGTCAAACTTGTGGCTCACGCAGGCGCACTCTGTCGCCGATGTGAAGAGCTCCAGGCTCATGTCGTAGTGCGTTTGCCAATGGTTTGGTGGCATCATGTTGATCGAGTTTTGGAGGTAGAGGAATGCTGCTTGGAATGCGCCGTGAGACGCGGCCTTGATGCCTGCATCGAAGTTGAGCTTCGCAATGCGGAAACGCGTGCATTTCGCGAACACGTCAGTCTCAGCATCATCTTTTGATTGTTCTGGTGCTAGTGGCGACAGAGGTGATGGTGCCGGTGTCGGTGTCAGCGAGGCGAACTGGAGGAGCTTCAACGGTGATGGCAGGCGCGAGGATGGCTGCGATGGCAGCGATGGTGGATACGGCGGAACCAAATCCAGGCGGCTGTTGAGCAAGTTGGCCACGACGAACTGCGATGGAGCAAACTCGTCTCGTGATAGCCGGTCCATCAGGATGAGGCCAATGCGATGCTGCAGCTCCGCTAGCTGGACCTTGGATGGGATCATCCTCAGGGCTGCCTCTTGCACCTTGTCGTGGATGAATGAGTAGTTGGCTGCCACCGTTGGCTTTTTCAGCTTGTTGTTGGGCTTCGAGTTATCATTGTCATTGGCTTCGTCTTCTTCTTCATCGTCGTCGTCGTTGTTACCGTCCTTGGTGCCGTTCTCAAAGTCGTAGATGGAGTCATAGACAGAGTCGAGGTCGCGGCAGCCTGCCTTGTAGTTCATGCTGATGCCGCCAGTCACGGCAGCGTGCGCCTCGATCAATCCCTCCTCTTCGTACTTGGCCAAGATGGCCACCCATTCCTCTCCATCTGAGGGTGGCGGCCCACCGAACAGCGCTTCGTAGAATGCGAGATGGCCTTCCTCCCTGCCCTCCGAAAACCCCTGCAGCGCCGTTCGCAGAAGCAGCCAGGAGAAGGTCGATCCCAAGCACGCCGCGAGCGGCAGCATGTACTGCGCCGTATCAATCTGCTGCAGCTTGAGCTCCATGAGCTCCACCACGTTCATGGTCGCCGGCGTCTCCCTCCGGATCCGGTCGTTGTCCCAGACCCACTGCATCGATCCGAGGTCGAACGAGAGGAGCTTGTCGTTGACCAGCATGCGGGCGAACTGCTGCGTGAAGAAGACGTTGCCGTTGGTGCGTTTGAAGACGATCTCCGCCAGCGCCCAGCACTTGTCCGTTCTGGCCCTTTCGAAGGAGTAGACCTTGAGCAGCTGCCGTAGCAGATCGTGCACGTGCTGCAGTGACAGGTTGTTGATGTCCAGGTTGACGTAGCGGATGTAGCGTTCGCGTTTCTTGCTCTGAATCGCCGTCAGCATCTGGGTGACCTGGCTGGATGTGGCGGATGCGCTGGATATGGGCACGGATTCTGTGTCTGCGCCTTGCGCGACGCCAGCCGTGGCCTGGTTGGATCGGTAGCACACAACGAGCATGAGGGAGGAGATGTCGGTATCCAGCACCAGGGACTCGATGAGGTCCAGGGATTCCTTGTCCGCCCACTGGACGTCGTCGGAGACCCAGACGAGAGGACAGGAGTTGCAGATGACCTGGATGAAGTGCCGGAAAGCGAGCTTGAGCGCGACGGACTGTTCTCGGTAGCCCTGGTATGATAGAGTGCGGCGCGGGGAAGACGCGTTGGCCGTGTTGTCACCAACCTTGCCGTTGGATCTGGTCGGTTCCGCCAAAGCATCCGGGCCGACGATGTCGACCAGGTTGGGGATGAGCTTGGCGAGGGCGCGCAGCTCCTCCGGTTTGAGACCTTGCAGGATCTGGCCTTGGATGTCGTCGAAGCATCTCGTGTCGAGCTTTCTGCGGATGATGTTCATCTTCGTCTTCTGCGGGAGAAGCATGCTCTTGACGCTTTGGAACTTGGGGAGGTGGCAGATCTGCGTGCACAGGTCCGCCATGGCGGCGCGAAAGCCCGAGTACGGCTCATCCATCTGCTTGAGATCGAACTTGCCCGTGATGAAGAAGATGTTGTTGGCCTTGCACTTGGGACGCAGCGAGGCAGCCAGCGCCGACTTGCCGGTGCCGGAGTAGCCAGAGATGGAGATGAAGGAGCGGACCGAGTTGGTCGCGCTGGCCTCCTCGCCCGAAATGTGGCTGGCGCTGCTGCCTTTGCTGGAACGCGACTCGCGCGCGTTGCTCCAGGCACTTTGTGCCGTTTGTTTGTCATGCGTGGTGGAAGCGGCCTTGTGACCATCAGCGGATTGGGCGCTGGGGCTGCTGCCGTTATTGGTGCTCTTGTTGGTGCTTCTGTTGGCACGCATGGCGCTGTGGCGTTCTAGCTCGCTGAGGATGGTGGAGTCATCCTCGTCTTCCTCATCGTCGATATCCGGCAGGTTTGAGTGCGACGATGATGATGGCAGCGTGTCGGATTGCTCGGCGCTCTTGATGATGTACTGCAGCGCACGATCGAGCACGCGCATCTCCTTGTCTCTGCCGACGGGTGCGAGGTGGGAAAAGTCGAGGGACGTTTGGGACAGCTCGGCCATCTTCCTGGACAAGCGCATGCTCAGGGTCTCGGTGGCAAAGATCGGCTCGATGTATTTGAAGGGGTCGGCCTCGCAGCTGGCGGAGAGGTCGGGGTTGTGGGTGGTTGTCTGGGTTGTCTGGGTCGTCTTGGGTCCTGCGAGGCAGTGCAGTTCCGCCGACAACTCAAGGGGTCGTCCGATGCTGTCGCCGCCCATGCCGGGGTTGCTTGGTGATGCGGTCATCGTCGCCGTGGGTGTCATTGTGACTACTGCTTGTCCTGTTGTGGATACTGTTGCTGTTCTTGTGATCGGTCTTGTTCTCGTCGAGATGGGTCGAATGCCTATCGAAGATTGTGCTGGAGCTGGCATTGTGGTGTCAGGAGCCATCTCAGGATGATGTCCGTGGGCGCGTCGTCGTTATTGTTATTGGTATTGGTATTGTTGGTGGTGTTCCTGTTGTTTTGGACTGTTGCTCTGGGCTGTTGTTGTTGTCAACACACAAAAGGTGTCAATGTGGTGTGTATTACGACTACTACTGTGGTACGAGCGCTTGCGTTGGTACTGATACCGCACACCAGAGCGAGGGTGAGAGAGAGAACTTCTGTCACCAAATCGCTTCGTGTGTATCCACACCAATTCCCAAGGCGTCGACAGCTGGATGATGGGTGTGGGCCTCTTTGCTAATTCTCCACGATGCTTCACTCCACTCCTGTCTTGTTGTCGATCGTCAACTGTCGACTGTCGACTGTTGAATGTTGAGTGTTGAATGTTCAGTGTTGGTTGTTGTTCGTTCTGGCTGCGAAAGTTACGTTCTGTGGACGAAGGGGCTTCCTTGTATCGTTCCCAGACATCGAATTGAGCAGAGAGCGCTGCTGCTCTGAGCGAATACGAATGCTCCACTTCCGTGTGCCATGCACTCACACTCGCAGTCACACCCGCACGCTCTCTGTCTGACCACGCAGATTATGTTATCTCTGTCTCTGTCTCTGTGCAGGACGGGGAGGTACAACAAACAGGAGAGCCTTCTTGCGATGACCCAGGCGTCGTCTCCGCACACATGGAGCCACGAAATCAGGTGCTGTGCGGGCACCCGATGCGCACATGTTGTCGATGCTGATGATGCTTCAAATGCCTGCTATGTCTGGAGCGATTACTTTGCAATGTCTGCTATCTGCGGAGCGACGATGGAACACACACAGAATTGCCACCAGTCGCAAGGCTTGTGTGGGTGGGTGTGGAGGACGTTGTATTCTACGATCCCGGTTACACAATCTGGTCTTGGTATTTGGACGTTTGTGTCGCCTGTGAAAACACAACTCTGGCTCGTCACAGTCAGGGACATCGAACACACAGGAAGAAAAAGTTCGCACCATCGCCTCCTGTCGGCGTCTTCTGTTTTGTTCCTTTCGCTGTTGGACAAACAGAGTTTCAGGCCCAACCACGGTCCTTTCGCGCTCGGATTTGCGAAACCGCTTCAATGGTAGGGGATTGAGAAACGCTTTCCAGGCATTGGCTGGGGGAGCCTCATCATTTTACATCTTCGCAGCTGAGCGTTTCACATACTCGTATGGTGCCAAACGAGCTATGTACTCTCCAGAGAGTTCTTTTTATGAACGTTGCAGTTGTTTCTTGGTGGACATTTCGATCAAAGCACAACATGCACAGCACGCAGCCACGCAACTTTCGCAATCTCCATCCCATCAGTATCAGTACGGCCTATAGTCGTTGTGGTGGGGCTGATACTCAAATGAATGCATCTGCGGGCCACCCGCACTACGAGCGGAGCAGTACAAGCTATGATATCGCAGTGTACTGGCAGGGTCTCAATGCAGATGAAAGTCGATGTGAGCGAGGGCAAAAGAGGATCTTTGTTGCGACAATTACTACTATGCCAGGATGAAGCATGATGTGGTATGGAAATTGGGAACACTTAGTTCGTGATTTCGATGAAGACTTATCCATCCATTTTTTCATAATTACTGGTCTTGGTTGCGTTTCTTGTCGCATCAACGGGTCGAACACAGCTATTGATAGCGGCGAAGGTGCAGCGACACAAATATGGCTTCTTTGGCCCTCACAATTATGGATTGGCACAGGCGCAAAAGCGACTTGTAGCCGGCTTTCTCGCACGCAGCGACGTTTTGGGACAACGTTGTGCGTCATCTTGAGCGAGTCAGGGTCATTCTCAACAGGTCATTGTGCCTTCGCTTTTTATCTTGTTCACACCAAGGACAAAATGGAATTTGTCAGATGTCTTGGTTGTTCTTCGATGACTCTTGTGAGTCGCGCAACGCAACTTGCGTTGAATTCAACCATTTTCTGATCAGTTACTAATTTTCGAAACAATAGCTGCCAAAACGGTCAGAATTGTGGCACATTCGTCATTTTGGTGTTTCATACGTGAATGGTTCATGAATGAGAAAAAGGCTGAACAGATCCAAACAACACGAATCTCGCGCCAAATCTTCGGAGCTGGAAGGTGCTGGTCGAAGGCACACAAACGCTGCAGAAAATGCAACTTGAGTGGGTTGCACTGATGTGAAGAACAAAGATGAGAGACACCGACGACCTCCAGCCACACCACTGATTCTCCCAGCGACGAAATCAAGAGGGTAGCATCAGAAGCAGCAACGGAACCATGGACGTGACGAGGCTCCTTCAGTCCTGCGAGGCCGCGACGAACGCATGCTTTGACGCGAGCGACTGCAAACATGAAGGATCCTTGAAGCAGACCTTGCTGGTGGAATGGAACCGCGCTTTCCAAAAAGGCAGCGGCAATGACAATGACAACAGCGGCAGTGCCACAGTGCGATCGCCTGATAACTCGTTTTCAGCCCAGGGCTCTGCCGGAAATCAAGTCACCGACCGCTGGTTCGAGCGTCTGTATCGACAGCACACCGAATCGATGAACGATGACAAGCGCGTGTATCACACGGCCGTGCATCTGCATGAGATGCTGCAGTACTGGAACGTGCTATCGACGATCCCGGATGTTCAAAATTGGCAGCAGCAAGAGGATGGAAGCCAGGACTGCATTATTCGGTTGGCAATCTTCTTTCATGACGCCGTCTACAATCCAAAATCAGGCACCAACGAAATCGACAGCGCACGGCTGTTCCTCGATTTTGTCAGCGAGTTGAAAAGTGACGCAGCGACAGCCACAACCGCAACCACGAAGGCGCTGAAGATCACGGTATCTCCGTGGGTCGCATCGCAGGTCGTGACGTACATTCTCGCCACGCAGAAGCATACATTGCTTGCGTTGCCTTCATTGATGGGAGACACAGCGACTGAGTCTGACGATGCAATGGTGACAACTCAATCTCCCGTATTTGGACAAGCCGTGTTCCTTGACATCGACATGGCGGTGCTTGGCAAGGAACCCACCACGGCGTATCCATCTTACGCCAAATGCATTCGAGACGAATACGATCATTTCCCATTCATCCCGGACTATTGCAAGGGTCGAAGTTCTGTGCTGGAGACCTTTCTCAAGTCCAGCATATTCTGTACAAAGTACTTCCACGATGCGTTCGATGGGCTGGCGCGCGATAATCTGCGAAAGGAGATCGATCAGTTGCAGGAGCAGTTACGATTACAATCGGGCAATGATTCGTGATGCTTCTGCACAGAGAGTACAATACGAGCTATCATTCGATGTGAGATTGGCAACAAGCATGTTTGTCCTATTCCACTACATATTCCACGTACGCAGAATGTATGTCACCTCTCTTTCAGCCAACCAATTCAACAGAGTGCCATTGTTGGAAAGAAGATCTTTGGCTCGGATGGGATTGCTAGTCCACAGGAGTATGATTCTGTACCCACGGATAATACCCACGAACGACCCCAATTCAACCAGGAAGAGGCAACCGCATTGTCAAATCAAAGAAGACGCAGAATCAGAAGAACGGCGGTGGCGGCTCCAGTTTAATTGGGCATCGCATCTATCACCTTCCACTCGCGCAGCAGTAGATCCTCCAGCGCGTCCAAACTTTCCGGCGTGTTCATCGTCTCCAACGGCATCCAGTGTACCCTGACGTATCCCATGTTGTTCAGTAGATCCCAATCCAGTGGTGCTGGCGCGTTTGTCAGCTTGTACTCCCCGTAGTTGAAGCCAGCCGTCATCGGGTAGTACACAATGACAGAGGCGCCCCTTGGCAGGAATGTTGCCGTCATGGCCCCGCCTCCTGCCGCCGTGACGAACACCGTGGTGTTGGACACCAATGATAACTGATCATAGACGCTCATCTTGGAAAGCTCCACCTGTTCCACATCCGCATTCGGCAGCTGCTTCGTAACGTGCTCGATCTGCTTGTTGAAATCGACGTTGCGCTCCTCCTCCGACGATGAGTGCATCGAGAACACGATCTTCATTGGCTGTTGCGAGAATTCTGGCGATTCGATGGGCAGGCCCATATTGTACATGACGTAGGTGCGGAAGTCGTAGAGCAACGATCCCCGACCTGTGTTCTGGACGTTGACTCGATCCATCTGGCTTTGATGGGCGCCTGCAGAAGCTGGGTCGGCTCCCTGTGGTTGCGGAGGCGGCGGGAACTCACTGAGCCGATCCCAGCCGTGGTCGTTCTTGCCATGATCCGTCAGCTTGCCAATTCCCGCAACGGCATGCTTGACGCAGACCACCGATGATTGCAGCTTGTGCGTAGTGCCGTCCAGACTGGCCAGGCGCGTCTTGTCCACGGTCGAGAAGGTCTCTGGGTCTACGCCCATGAGGGGCAGAAATTGCTCGAAGTTGGCCGCGCACTTCTCTGCCTTTGCCTCCTTGATGTCGCAGCCACCATACATGCGCCCGCGTGCCTTCCACCGCAGCAACATGTGCTCCAGTCCATCGATGCCGATCATTCCAAAGATGTGCAGGAGATTGAAGATGGGCAGAAGATCGTCCCATACGAGATGACCCACGTTGTGACCTCCCATGGAATGGAAGGGGACCATGAGCACCCGGCTTGGAAGCTGGTAGTACTTCTCTGGTGCCTCCGACCGAACATCCGGAAACCACTTCATCTTGTCGATGCCATGATGCTTGTCGTTGCTATCCCATCTGGGGTTGATCCCGCCGATGGCCATGGACTTGTCGCCCTGAAACGATGCTGCCCCTGTCACAGCCGACATGAATGTGGAGCTGTACATCCCCGACAACGGTGGTTTCGTCTGCGTTTCATTCATGCCGTCGTCTGGATCTACACCCGCACCTGCATGAGGCTTGTCCGGTCGCACCACCACGAAGAACTTGGACGTGTTCGTGTCGAGGCAGAGGTTGGAGAAGCGGCACGACCTGTACATCCAGGCCGTGTCCGCGTCCAGGGTGTCGCCGACGCAATTGATGAATGACTCCAGCGGCTTGTCACCGTCGTACTTCAGCGTAACGCGGACGTTGTTGAAGATGGCATCCGTCTCGAAATCGAACATGTCTGAGAAGTAGGAGGATATCTCGTCCATCGTGGGCACGACGAATATCGCCGCCGATGGCATGAGGATGGGGATCACGATGATCTGCGTGACCACCAGGATTGCTCCGAAAAGGGCGACCAACTTCGAGAGCGGCACCCTCTGCTGTTGCTGCTGCGCTCTGCCCGCCGTGCCCGATCGCGTCCTGCCCAAGGCGCCCCTCGTTGTTCTTGGTGTGTTGGCTCTGGGCGTGGATGGCGGAGTCGCCGACGTCGACCTTGACTTCGAAGGCGATGACGATCTTGATCTTGACGCCGTCAACGTCGCTGCAGTCCGTTGCCTCGGCGTCGATGACGGTCCTGCCATCGGCGTTGCTGACGACGAGATGGTAGATGCCTTGGCATCATCCTGCTGCATGCTCGCCTCGACATCAATGTCAACGTTGGCATACGAGCCTGTGGCTACATCGTCGTGATCCTTGACTTCATGTTGAGGAGAAGCCATTGTGCCCAAATCGATGATCGGACGAGCCGATGTGGAGCACTAGTACTATATGAAAGAACACGCCGTGCACTTGTACGAATAGCCGTATCGTGCGACGAGGAGAGAGTCGATGTTTTGGTATTCACTGTTGCTTCGAGCTATGGCTCTGATCGAGGATGAAGGTTGAGATAAGATGAGATGAGATGCTCGCGGGTTACGCATTACCCACGAGCTGCGCAGATCGCAGCGATGCCACACACAAGGAAGAAGCGAAATCGCGAGGAGGGAGATGGCGGTGTCACGGTCATTTTGTGTCCGAGTCTCCATTTTCGTTTTTGGATCGCTGGGTCATGCATGGATCGTGGGTTCTCTCATTCACGAGTGCGTGATATCAACACGTCATACATTACGTCACGATGACGCATTAACTAGGTTAGATGACGAATTCTATTGCGTTGATAGTTTGTATCGAGTTTGTCGGCCAATTGGTAGATTCGTGTGTTCAAACAAGACTGGTTGGACAAGGCAGGTCGGACTGGTGGGCGAAATAAATCGAAATCCTTGTATGTGCGAACCCTGGCGCGCAAGCGAGTGCGATTGGCATTGAATGTGGTGAGGCAGACACATGACGAAACGACGAAACGACGAACAGCGCGACAAATGCGGGCGATTCCTGCTCGTGTCGGCCACAGCAGAAGAAACAGAGACGGATCTGACCAGTAACGCCAACACCAACAACGGTGGTGGCGAAAGGAGCAACAGAAGCAACCAACGGAGCAACAACAAGCCTGATTCGTCACGGAGCATCCATACCACCAGATCCAAGCAAATTCTCAAGGTATGATGGGTGTTGATGCTGGTCGATGCTGGCGGTGACGATGGCGGATGAACGAATCAAGATGGCCTGCCTTGCGATGAGGGAGGGACGTCCAGATGAATGTGGCGGCCAGCATGAAGACGGGATGGTCGTGACGACGTCCGAAGCTTCGGCATTGAATTCAACGGATTCGCTGAGCTGCGGCAAACACGAGCCAAACTCTCGCGATGGGATGCGGCACGACTTGATTGGGCAAAACACAGATACCGCTGGGGCCCGTCGATACGCAAGCGGCTGTGACTGTTGCTGTTGCTGTTGCTGCACCCAGCTTCTGATCTCAGCTTTGAACGAGTACTCACACCTCATCCCTCACCATCTCCTGCCCGAACTACCACCGTGGCTGCTCTTGCACCGTCATAATCCACGCCAACACAACTGGATTGCGACTTGATGAATTCTGGGCTATTCGAACAACTTTTCTCTGCATTGAACCATCACCTACGAACGCATTGACGCAGCAGCCAACAGCGCAAGTCTTCCAAACCCACCCTACCGCCAACACCACCACCACCACAACATTCACAATGAGTAGCGCCATCACAGAAACATGCCCGGCATCTGCCCCATTCTTCGGATTCATGGGGGTCACATCCGCCCTCGTCTTCGCGAACATCGGTGCCGCATACGGAACTGCCAAGTCCGGAGTCGGTATCTCCTCCATGGGTGTCATGAACCCAGGTCTCGTCATGCGTAACATCATCCCAGTGGTCATGGCTGGAGTTTTGGGTATCTACGGACTCATCGTCGCCGTTATCATCCAGGGATCCATCACAGCCCCACAGGGCGGAGTCAGCGCATACAGTCTGTACACCGGATTCGCCCACCTCGCTGCTGGACTCTGCTGTGGACTGTCGGGCCTCGCCGCCGGTATGGCCATTGGAATTGTCGGAGATGCTGGTGTCCGAGCGGTCGGACAGCAGGAGAAGCTCTTCGTCGGTATGATTTTGATTCTTATTTTCGCCGAGGCTCTTGGTCTGTACGGTAAGTTCACACATCCGGCCAAGAACACTACTGCGGAAAGCTCAGCACTCAATACGCAGCTGTGTCGATACGATGAAGTGCGACACCTCTCGTATTCACGCAGCACGCAGTTGCGCATGAGTACAGCATCCTGTACTCGCATACACTCACAAGCTCCCCTCTGCCTTCTCTCTTTGAATGGTTCCTCCCAACTAACCTATCTGCACCAACAAACCACAGGTCTTATTGTCGCACTCATCCTGTCCCAGAACTCGTACGAATGTGGCGCCAACTAAGTGCTCAACCGGAGCCCTCAACTGTAAAGAACGCGCACTAAGTCTACGAATTAAACACACACACAGAAGTCCTTCAGCAATTCTCTCTCTCTCGCGCTTGTCGTCCTCTGCTTGTTTAGTTCTGTATCGCTTTCTCATTTAACTTGTTCGGTCTGTGGGTACTTGGCGCCTGTTGCTGGCTCCGATCTTCGTTGGTCTTTGTGGCTTCGAGAACTACACCTTCTGCGCAGAGTGGCGGGACTCAACACGGGTCTCTAATTTTGTCGTGTGGTGGCAAATGGATCCTTGTGTTCGTGTTTGTGTGTGGGTGTGAGTGTGATTGCGAGGCAACAAGCATTCCCGAAAACTGTTCGCCCCAAAGATCACGACACCCCAGACACAACCGCAACCACGAACACAAGCAAGGAGAGAGAGAGAGAAAGAGCACCACACACCCTCTTCCGTGCACCTGGCGCTCGTACGACTACGACTGGCGGCATCTGTAGCAGCACACCCAACAACACCCAACACCCAACACACAACACTCCATTTGACGAACCAGCTGAGATCCAGACATACAGACTTTTCTGCTGCACCTTCACCTGGTTGCCGTTGTCACCCATCGCACACAGCGACTGCAGTACACTGCAACCTCTTGACCCATTGATTGGAGCATCCAGTGGAAGAGTCGTGAACGGGAGCGGATGCAAATGCGAAAGCAGCTGCGTTATTGATACTGCCGACAGCGCAAACACAACCGCAGCTGCCACCACCCATACAATCAACACAGCCAATACAAGCAACACAAGCAACACAATCAACTCCTCTACCCCAACACGGTGACTGCCAAGATGAACATGAATATGAACATGAACATGGGGATGAACATGATGAAACTGCCGTCCGGCATCACTTCAGGCGACCCCACCGCCATCCTCAACAACCAGCTGGCCTCCGCGCTGAGCACCATGGGCGACGCGCAGTTCTGGGAGGAGACCATCTCACCGTCCACGATCCGCACTTCCCTGTCCACCTCCGACCCCTCCAACCCCAACTCCACCCCGGAGCTGCAAAAGGGCATGAAGTGGCTCCTCGCCAGCATCTCCAAGGGACGCGACGTCTCAGACTTCTACCCCCACGTCGTCAAGCTGGTCGGCGTCCACAACCTCGAGGTCCGCAAGATGGTCTACATGTACCTGGTGCAGTACGCCGATCACGACGCCACCACGCGGGAGCTCAGCCTCCTCAGCATCAACTCCTTCCAGCGCGGACTGGCCGACAGCGAGCAGCTCATCCGCGCCCTGGCCCTGCGCGTGCTCAGCAGCATCCGCATCGCCGACATCCTGCAAATACAGATCCTGGGCGTCCAGAAATGCGCCAAGGATCTCAGCCCCTACGTGCGAAAGTGCGCCGCCAACGCCCTGGCCAAGCTCAGCGCTTGGTGCGACGACATGCAGAAGGAGATGCTCTTAGACATCATGAAGACCATGCTGCACGACGACGACTCCACCATGGTCCTCTCCAGCGCCCTCATCGCCTTCAGCGAGATGTGCCCCCGCCGGCTGGAGATCCTGCACCCGGCCTATCGCAAGATCTGCCGATACCTCACCGACATGGACGAGTGGGGGCAGGTGGTGGCCCTCGACATCCTGGCACGGTACTGCCGCACCTTCTTCAAGGAGCCGAAGGCATGGAAGGGTGGCGTGGCGGAGCAGATCGACCGGTCGAGACGCGTGCGACGCACGAGCAGGGGGCTTTGCGCGGACTCGCAGGCGCACTCCGGCAGCGCACGCAAGAGTGCTTCTGGAGGCGGATCGGACCTCCTTCCCGGCCTCAGCAACGGCGACAGCAGCGATTCGCTGTCCCACCTCAAATCACCGCAAAAGATCAAGCGCCGTGTTGTCATCGAGTCGTTCTATTCCGACGAGGAGGACGAGAGCGGCGAGGAGGAGGTGTATGCCGAAAGCCCGGGCGGGCCCGCCATCTCCACCGCGTCAGCCATGAGACAGCGCAACATCCTGGGACTCCCCGGTGTGCCCGCCATCGCCATGAACATGGAGTCCGCGGAAGATTCGGAACTGGATGAAGATCATCGCCTCCTCCTCAATTCTGCCATGCCCTTGCTCAAAAGCAGAAATTCGGGTGTCGTCCTAGCGGTCTGCTCCTTGCTCTACTACTGCGGCGTGTCCAGCGTCAAGGCACGTTCCGTCATGGGCAAGGCGTTGGTCCGCATCCATCGCGACCGTCGTGAGATCCAATACGTCGCCCTCACCTCCATTCGCAGCCTCGTCACAGAATGTCCATCGGCATTCACTCCGTACCTCAACGATTTCTTTGTCAAGGTACGAACATGTATCATGCTCATACTCATACTCACTGTCAGTGTTTGTGGAGTTTGATTCCATTGCCACACTCGAGTCCATGCTGTTCTGTTATGATCAACTCTGCTCTGATGAAGCAAACTGACGCAGAGTATCATAAATCACGACGAGGGATCTCTACAACTTTCGCCCCAAAACAACTTACTGCGAGTCTGTTCCCACTGCCAGACACAGCTCCGCACGGCACAGCACAACATCGCGCTGCACTGTCTCTCACACATGCGCATGCATACACTTTGCATATTGCATTCCCTCCCCGCTCCCAACTCAATTCCATTTCATTTAATAAACGTGCAGGGCCTGGATCCTCCGTTCTCGAGAATTCTCAAGCTGGACATCCTGACATCGCTCGCGTTGGAACCAGCTGCCATCGAGGCCATCCTTGACGAACTCCGAACCTACATCCTGCATGCGGACCAGCTCTTCGTCAAAGCGACCATTCGCTCCGTTGGAAAAGTCGTCGAGCTGGCGCGCATTGTGTACGACCGGCACGGGCAGAAATCGGGCAACCCGCAGAAGGAACGCGAAAGTGCGAACGGCATCGCTCTGGACTGCCTGAACGGCTTGGTCGCCATCTCGCGTGCATCCACCAACCCGAGCATCATTTGCGAAGCGATCACAGTGATGCAGAACATCATTATCATGCTCCATTCCGATGCCGGCAACAGCGGCATGAGTGCGACGTCCTCCCCAATTGATGACCCATCTGGCGTTCAGTCCGCAGCCTTCGGACGAATCGTTCTTTTGCTGGTGTACAACCTCTCTCGTCGTCAGCGCGCGGCCAATCTTGGGGCGAACGCAGCAACATACGACAGCAGCGCGGAGAATGATGATGACTGCACCGATGGTGACGATGGTGACAATGCCTCCGGATCTGTCCATCTAAAGGAGGTCGCTGTTAAGCTTCCCTCAGAGTCTCTTGCATCGGCAATCTGGATCGTCGGCGAATGGGTGAACCAATCCCCAGCATCCTCCATTTCCACCATCGCCTTGCAGTCCATGTCCAAGTCGAGGATCCGTGCGGAGCTCGTCCGCCTCTTGAATCCCATCTTCCCGCACCTTGAGCACGTCGAAAAACTGCAGGCAATCCACTTTGCGGCCAAAATCATGGCGTCCAAGTACGTGAACGGAGACGATCCGTCGGCAACCACGCGGCCGCTGTGTGAGCATCTGTTGGCAATGGGAAAGGCCGATGTCGATGTGGATATCCGGGATCGTGCTCGGTTCGAGTATGAACTCGTCCGCGGGTCGGTAGGATTCGCCCATGATATGGACGAGTCGGCCAACATTGCGAACGGTGCCTTGGGAACAACCAAGGCGGTGAGCACAGAGCAGTTCAAGAGGATCGTCTTGGCAAGGAAGCCATGTCCTTCGTACTTGAAGGTGCAAGACGACAACTCCGCGCATCCCACCTTCAGATTTGGCACGCTGAGCAGCTTGATGAATCACAAGGCGCGCGGAGCATACCTCAACTTGCCAAACTGGGCAAAGGCCAACAGCCCGTCAGATCTTCGCAACCCAAGCGAGTCTGCCACTGTGACTTCCAACCCAATCACCCAAACGCATGGAATGACGGCAGCCCCTGTCCAATCAACTTCAGACTTCTATCGTGACAACGCGGGCAGCAATGAAAGCAGCAGTAGTGACGATAGCGATAGCAGCAGCAGCAGCAGCAGCAGCAGCAGCAGCGATGACTCAGACTCAGACAGCGACGCCTCCAGTGATTCGTCATCATCTTCGTCTAACGATGACGATAGCTCCGATTCGGACGACGATGACAGCCCCGTCCAAGGGCAGGGAGCTGGCTACGATCCCTTCCAGACGGCAGTTTCAGGAAACATCATGAGCTCGG
This sequence comes from Craspedostauros australis, assembly GCA_026770025.1. Taxonomy (NCBI): domain Eukaryota; phylum Bacillariophyta; class Bacillariophyceae; order Mastogloiales; family Achnanthaceae; genus Craspedostauros; species Craspedostauros australis. The sequence goes on along the minus strand of JAMXDE010000010.1, from coordinate 827,993 downwards.
CACCGCCAACAGCTACGAATGGTGCGACCTTGTTGGATGGATTCTCTCCAGCCCCGCAGCAAATGGGGCAACCCGTGCCATCCTTGCTCAACGATGATTCTTCATCAGATGACTCCGATTCCGACAGCAATTCGTCCAGCAGTTCCAGCTCCAGCGATTCTGACAACGGTGTCATGTCGGGAGGCATTGTCCAACCAGGGCTGTCCGGTGCTGCACCTACAAATGGGACAGGCATGCTGATCTCGATGGGAGACAGCTCGGGAAACGCCACCGCCAAGACAGTGTCTTCGACCATGGATGACTTCAAGGGCCTCGTCATGGCTCCCGTCACGGTGGACGCAAGCCAAGAGATCAACTCTGCTGCTGAGGCGGACTGTAGCGCCTGGGTGCAACTTGTTCGTCCCGAGCATTGCAACGGCTTGGCAGTCCAAGCCAAGTACCTCCGTGGGTCCACCAGAACAAAGGCGCTGAAGCTGAAGGGTATGGATCCATCGAACCCTGCCATCGTGTGCATGGAGATGTTGTTTGTGAACAAGTAAGTCATTTGTGCATGCGCTGGTGTATGCATGTGCGTCTTTTGTCTGCCAATACGTGCTTGACATCAAGGTGATAACAATGATGACATTATCGATGGCAAAGGTGCTGTTTGGGACTTCAAGTACAGACACCGCGTCATACAACTTTACAAAAAAAACTGTTGCATATTGATGCCATGGCATGCCATCTGATGAAACCTGACATGCTGACACCAATCCAATTGGACTACCCCATCATCGTATCGTTTCCTCACATGCATTGTCCCAATCATGGTTGAAATCGATTTTCCACTCCATGTCCAATTGCGATTGCAAACCCAACAGGAGAACTGATTCGACCTCTCTACGACGCATCAAGGTTCTCAACCGTGCAAGCCACAGCGGTTCAATCGCTACGAAGCGCGTGGTAGCACCGTTGGAAATCGTCGAATTGAAGCGAGGGCAACAAGCATCCGCATCGCTGTGCATCGAATTTGCCAAGCCATCCAACCACGATGGTGACATTGCGGCGAAATTCGAGATCCGAACCTCAACCACGGGCTTCCCGATCGAATTGAAGCCGTCTCTTGGGCAGCTGCTGTTGCCGTGCAAGCTGAGTTCGACCCAAGACTTTGACAAGACCTTCTCGCGCATGCACGGTCTCGAACGAGCCGAATCCAGGTTCGAGATCAACCCCACCGTGCGCGCGCAGGTTCCTATGAAGATCGTGAAGGAGGTGGCACTGACAGCCGTGGCACCAGGTTTGATGTTCAACAGCAGCAACCAGCTCCGGCTTGTGGGACGTCTTCCAGCCAGCGAGGAAAACGTGTACGTGCTGATCGAGTGCGATCCAACCACGGGACGCGGAAATGCTGTGGTCTGCTGCGACCAGGCCGTGGTGGCCAACACCATCTTGAGCATCGTGAAGCGAGCCGTCGGTTGAAGATCCGGTGCCCTGTGCGTGCGATTGTGTGTCGATGCGATGGATTGCAAACGCAGCTTTGCGAGTACTTGAGAGTTTCCCCAACCTGGACATTGGGAATGACGCATCAAGAAGCATACTGTCAGTACTCTACGGATACGGAACGTACCGCATTCTAACATAACCATGCGCTACTTTTACTCTGGAGGGAGAATAGTCCTCTGGAGTAATGGGACTTGCCAGTCACTGCAGTCTGTGTGTTGTAATCGAGAGATTCTGCGAGGACATGTGGACAATCCTGGGAACGCTAGTTGTAGAGTACTCGTAGTGATGCGCCTCAGAGACTCTGCCTCTCGTTCCTTCAATCGAAACGTGACATAACCTGGTGCTCAAGTACGCAAATAGTCGATCGACCATCAGGCCTTCTGCCACAGGCGGTGCTAAGATGATGCTCTAGAGAGTACTATATTGCGGTACGAGGTAGAGATGCTTCGCGCGCCGATTGCTCCATCAAGACTATGTGCCACGATATGAAATGTAGCCGCACATCAGAGGCAGCGCTGCTTGCATCCGTTTCGTCGCGGTCCGTTTCGTCGCGGTCCGTTCCACTCCACTTGTCGATGAGGTGGAGCAATCATTTCCTTGTCTTTATCTCTTGAGAGAGAGAGAGAGAGAGAGAGAGTGACACGTAGGGTCTGAACCGCACCAATCTGTACCACCCGCATCCCGTACATATGCGACATGCCGTCTTGCACTACCACCACTACACCGCCATCGTTGGTTGTGAATAATGTCGTCAAGCACCAAACAACCGCGCTCTGCCCTTGGCACGACGGCGAAGGAAGATCTTGCGACCATCTTTGGACCGTCTGCGTTTGAGGTATCCACACTTGCGCTTCTTGCGGATCAACGATGGTTGGAAGGTACGTTTGATGAGAACGATCCAAGGCGAGATGATACGATCGACCATGATCTGACGCAGCATGCCAAACACGGGCGGCGAACGCGTTGGCGCTATCGAAGATCCGTGCATCCGTGATGATGCTGTCATCCAGCTTTGGCATCGTGCGATCCATCGCAGTGATGATGCCAGGGGGTTGGCAATTCCATTTGCGCTGGCAGAAGCGACGATGCCAGCATGCGCATGCATGGTGATTGTGCGTCTCCGACCAACGGCGGAGGAAGTCGCCCGCAGCAGCTGGCATGATCTCGCGAAGATCCGGTTCCTCATTGATGCAGCCAGCAGCGTGCTGCTGGCTGTTCTACCGACCCCCAATATCATCGTGTCTCAATTCTGTCTATCTGATGCTTGCTTATTCTTTGGTTGGCCTTTTTGTTGGACGATTTGCTGGTTTGGTTGCGACTATGTGTCGATGCGATTGCGAAAGGTCGGGCTCCCCTTTCCTGGCCTCGTTTCTCTGGATTGGTCGGATTGTGGTGATGTGGCGGAAGATTGTGTCCAACCAATGTTGTTGATGGTGTTCTGTGAGTTGCGAGCTACTGGAAATCCGTTGCGTCCATCCGTCGTTGTTGGCGCGACGACGTACATACGGACAGACGTAGGCTGACAGGAACGAGTCATGTTTCTTCGCTGCGTTGGAGAGAAAAAATGAAGAAGACGCGAAAAACACCGCAGAACAGAACACTACACTGAACTCAACGAACGGACCTCTTTTGGTGCAGCATCAACCAAACCCGACACGCTCCGGAAGCGTTTGCGAGAAAGGCCACCCGCGATCCCACAAAACCACAAACCCACAAACCTTGCATCGACAAACATCCATCGGCACACTCGGACTCTGTCGACCAAAGCCAAGGAAAACCAAACACGGAGAAACCACGCAAAGCGAAACATGCCAATGCAGAGTCGACACTGACCACAGCGGATATCAAGGCAAAGAATTGCAGCGAGATCAGCGTGAAGCAGAGCACCAACACAAGTCAAGCAGTCCTGTGTTGCCGCATGTGAAGACCATCACTTCTGCGGTGCATCGTGAGTGAACACTGAAGCGGAACTGTGTCAGCGGCATGTTCTCGCTCAGCCAGCTCATCTACGCCACCGATGTACCTCCAACCTTCGACGACGGCAGCGCTCAACAGCAGGTGCTCCAACCTCAGCAACCTCAGCATCAGGATGAACGGCAACATGACTCGCAACATCTCCATGCATCACAGCTTGACTTTGAGAATGCGCAGAATACGCCCATCTCACGGCGGTGGTCCAACATCGTGTACAACGACGACGAGGCATCCCTGGAGCACTATCAGCAGCAAGACCAAGACCATCAGGACCATCGAAGAATACAAGAGCAACAGCAACCACAGGAACAGCAACAACATGCGATCGATCCCTTGGAGGAAGCATTCGCGACGCCCCCAAAGCGGGTGTCCAGAATTGAGCCCCTCTCTCCGCCCGTTCCTTTCGGAGGTCATGGAACTTCCAACAAACGCAAACGAGGATCTCGGACCAACCCGCGGAAACGAAGTCGACCAGGTATGATGGGGGTCTATCAGGAGGAGGATGTGGAGGAGGACGCGGAGTATGATGATCCCATCCTTCAGCACATGGAGGAGGCAACTAACACCGATTCGTACAATTGCGTCGACACCAATGATGGGATTGGCACCAGCAGCAGCACTGGCGGCGCCCGGACTCTAACAAAGAAAAACAAGGACAAGCGGAAGCAGCGACAACGTGGCCGTGAGCTGGATGGAAAGAATGGATTAGCTAATGCATCCGAGCTCTTCGCCCACGCCGAGCAGATCAAGGCGCTTGCGAATGCCATCCATTCTCCCGTCTTTTCCAAAACAGACGCGGATACGTTGCTTGACACGCTGCATCCGCAAGTGCCACCGTCCAGGCTGCCCATCCTGCGGAAACCACCGGGGTCGCACTTGGCACCAAGGCGGCTCATTCGGGGCAGGGGAAAACGGAGACAAGAAATACAAGAGACGGCGGAAGCGACGCAGCAACGGTTGCTGAAGAGAGAGCGCAAGGCGGAGTACCAACAGATACGCGGTCGATGGAAGGCCCGGCGCATCACTTACATTGAAGAATTTGATATTGGAAGCGCGGTGAAGAGCTGCGTCACGGACGCCGTCCGAGCAAAGTACTTCAAGCAGGAGCATGTCAGCGCGCAGAAGCTCAGGCAGAAAGGGAAGGACAACGACGGAGATGATGGCGAGATCAGTGTCGCATCTGCGGAGGTGTCCGTGGATGAACAGAATCAGATGCTGGAGCATCTCATCTACTCGCAAAAGCATCTTGAAGATGACGACAGAGCGAAAAAGGATGCAGAGAAGGACTCCCTGCGCACCAAGGAGGAGCAGGAGCAATTCGAAATTAAAACACCCTACTCGCAGCGCATGGATTACTGGGAGCTGGGGTACTCGGTTCCGCCCCATGAGTCGCTGGATTATCCCTACAACAGTCCGGCTGCGCTCAAACAACGCGTGAGGGGGTCACGTATTGCCAAATCGTCGCAGGCTAAATCAGCTTCTTCGCTCAACACGGCCATCACCGCGGTCGACCCATCGTCGGCTCAAGCCAATACCATGGCCACCACCTTGAGCAGCTTAGCGCGTCCCGTATCGTCGCAACGTCGGGAGAAGCGGTATTACCTCCCCTACCAGCATCAACAAGACGGCAGGACCGATTTTGCCCAGCACAGACTGCTGCGACGCCTTGCTGGACGTCTTCTCTGCAGTTCTCCGGAAGATGCTATACTGGAGAACAGAGTTCTCAAATTGATGCTTTCCTATGGCCTCCGGTCCTCAACCCCATCGTCGCCATCGGATTCGACGAATCAATCAACGTCGAATGCAACCGCAAAGGTATTCCAACGATCTACAACAAAAGAAATCCTGCTGCATATCGCACACGAGCGAGCGCGTAGCCTGCAGCTTTTTCACAATCATCAATGGAAGAACTCGCAACGCGTCGTGCAGCTGCTCGACCTTGATCCCAGTAATTCGACCGTCCTTCCCGCCGCTACACGCTTCTCGGGTCTGCCGTGCGACAGGGAATCCATCCGGCGGTGTCACAACACTCTGCGGCGGATCGCAGTGGAGATGTACTCGTTGGAAGAATCGCAGAAACAGCGCCAACCGACAAATCGAAGCCAAAAACAACGCATCCAAGACAAACGGGAGAAACTCGTGTTGACATCGCACAGATCGATCGATGATGTCAGCATGGACGTTGGCAGCGGCGATCAAAGCGACGCTCATGTGGATGGTGCTAACGATGCCAACGATGGCAGTAGCTATGGCAACAGCAATGTTGCAACAAGCACATCGCAACTCAACGCAGCAGATGCATCCGAACAGCCATCAACAACGTACGTCCACTTGCCAGGTTCCCAGCCACCCGCACCGACATTTCCGCTGAATCCAACACGAACGGTCCTTGGCATTGCGGATCGATTTCATCGTTTCTTCCACGGGCAGGTTCTGGATCCAACAACGCACGGCCTTGCTTTATCGACGTTGCTCAATCGCGTTGCCATTCATGCTGGCAAGTCCAACGAATTCAAAGTCACCATCGCCGAAGATCAGATTCATAAATTCCTTCAGGAAAGCGCGAGGAGCAACGACTCCAAATGCAACAAGATCGTTGCCACCAGGGTCGACAAGCCCGCGGACGTCCCGCTGGTCGCACAGTATCATATCATGATGAAGAACATCAGCATCCTGTCCAACTTTCGTCCGGTTCGAAGCAACCACGTTGCCATTCCCCAATCCTACGATGCTGGCATCAACCGGGTTTTGGCGGACGATGACAGTGATGACCTGTACGCCAGCGACAGCGAGGCAAGACCAGGCTTGAATGGAGACAACCAGCGCATCCTCGGCGGAATCTCGATCAACAAAACCGCAGAGAATGTTTTCAACTTTTGCGAGAAGCAGATGCAGCGCGATGGATTGTTCCGATTCCCAAGCCTTCACCTGTCAGTTGCGCTTGCCAACCTTTGTCAAAAGCTGCCACAGCAAGCTGCCTTGCAGTTGTCCCAGCCCCTGGGAGACGGTACTCACAACAAAGCTGATGCCAACGGCAACGGCAACAAAGCGAGCGATGCTCCGACACCATTTGAACGTGTTCAATGCGTATTGGCGGGAATGGAGGAGCGTCAAGAGATCCACTTTGGTGCCCAGCATCACGTCGACGGCATCCACGCGGCGGAGTTGGAGTATCTGTTCGCCCAAGCTGCCAAGGCCGTCGAACATTGCGTCGAGTTGGAGCCATGGAACTGTGACTACCACAGCTGGTGCATCAGCGTGCTGGGTGCGGGATTGTTGCTGTGCTCCGGTAATCGAATAGGTTCCGGGGCATGGACCCAGCCGTCGGTGCGATCGGAGCGTGTCTCTTTTTTCAGCTGCGCATTCTCTGACCATGAGATCCGGCCATCGCTGTCGAACTTCGATACTGTGCGGCAGCAGGTATCCAACTCAATTCGGTCGCTGTTCCAACTGGCTGCTAGCGGCATGTGCGAACGATCCTCCAGGGCGATTGTCTCGCTGTTGGAATGGAGTCAGCTCATGGCGTTGGTCGTGGGTGATGGCGTTGGTGACGGTGCAAATATCAGCATCGATAACTCCAGAGAAGCAGCCTGCGCAAAGATTTGCATCCAGCATCGTTTTTTTCAAGCAGAACTGGCGAAGCACGATGTCTGTTACAGACGGAAGCTGCTGTTGTTGTCGGAAGAGAAAGCGGCAACACGTGCCAGACATCACAACGCAGAAGAAAAAGAAGAAGAACGCGGAAGCACGATCGCTGCAAACGAAGCGCATTTGGAGTTGCTCGCCTCAAGGCTCGAAGGGGATCCAGGATGTTTGGAACACTGGAGGTCTCTCATTCGCGCATTGGGCGTGATTCCGCGAAAGGAGAAGGACGAGGCATTCGACCTCGTGGATGTGAATCATGATCAGGATCATCGTAACGTTACGTCTGCGCGAGAGACCGTAACAAGGGCATTGTTTTACAATCGCCAATGGTGGACCCAGAGTCTTCTGAAAAGCCGCTGCAGCATCCCAAAGCGCAAGAAACCGGCGACGACCGCGCGTGTCTTGCGCAAGTTCTTCAAATCCCTGAAGCACCATCTTGCAAATGTCAGGAGTGCACCGGCAGAAGCAGCAGCAACAAAAAGTCAAAGAACTGTGTCGCCCGAGGCCGCATTTCCCATGACCGGCGACGGCGATGGCGATGAATTGAATCGCGCCCTATCGTGGCTTCCAAACAACGAAAGAAAGGACGGCGACACTATCAATGGCAATACCGCCAGGGAAGCACGCGTCCGCACTGCCGACATCGGCCAAGCCTTGCCCAAGTCAACGGAAGCCGAGCTCCAGACCCTGCATTCATGCAGCCCCTCGTCAGACATCGACCCGCAACAGCAGCAACGGCGGTTGCACACAGCAGGGATCCCCAACATCCCAGAATTCAAAAATGTAGGCATCGAGGTCCGATGCTACAAACTGATCATCGCATGCCACATGCTCGGACAGGTTGATACGACAGTGCGGAACATGATGAACGAACTGTGCCATACCGCAATCCCCACCAACACAATGGTCACATTTGCATCTAGCGGCAGCGATTGGTTGATGATCCTCTGGCTGCACAAGATGGGATTGAACGTTGTGAACTTTGCAGAGCGGGAGTTGAAGCAACAGATGAACCATCTGCAACAACAAACCCATCAATGACCTTCATTGTTCCTCTCGCCTCGAGAATACCGCTACTCCACACGGATTCTGTATTCAGCGGCCATTGGTGTGGGCCATGGACGATGATGAGGTCGCGACGACCACATCAAACTGTACAGAAGCCACATCGTCTACCCTACTCTACCCTGCCCTAACAATCGAATCAACAACCATGCTCTAACAAATAGAACCAGGCTACGATACCCGCATAATCCCATTCTCATCATGTCTAGCTATGGAACTCTCGCATCGATGCCAATGGCGGTTGTGCCCGAATGGTCCTGCCCATGACGGTGTGCAACGCCAGCAGTCGTACAACCTTGAGCGGCCTGCGCCGATCTTCGGGGACGGCAGGCATTGTCCAACGTCAGCCGCTCCGGATTTATCGATCCACCTCGCTTTGCCCAGCCAAAAGTGCATTCCTCCAGCTGGTATCGTAGCTCGTACAACTATGTACCAAGGCTCGCATGTACCATGGCTCGTGCTCTGCAGAAGTGTGCGTTGGTGCCGAGATTCGGTTCTTGCCACGGAACACATTCAAGACTGTTGCTGGACGAGAAGCTGGCACTGCTCTTCCTCATCATCGGGCGCGCAGCTCGTCAAATGGAATCTCCGCAAACGGTTTTTCAGATGGAGGAAGAAACGCAAAGGCGTCCGCCGTGGTTGGGAAGTTCGTGGCGCCAAAGACAGTTATTCTGGCTGCATGGGGGGGGTAAGGGAAAACGATATTTTTAAGTTGCGATGAGCCAAAACGAAAGTCAAAAAGGGATGCGCCCCGCCAAATGACGAAATACTCTTGCGTGTAGTACACTTGTTGTCCCAAACCCAATGAAAGTCGGAAGTATACGAGGAAAGCAACAGCAGAACCTGTGAAATGGCTGATTCAAACAAACAGCAGGAAAATGTTGGAAAATAGCAACAATGGACCCACTTTCTATTCTTCATATGTCGCGATTCGAAAAATGCCATTTTCCCTTCCCCCTGGAGAAGCACTGACACCAGTAGCTCGCGCTCGGAGGATTCCATGTCCAACGTCGGAACTTTGCGTTGACACCAAAGATATCGAAAAGACGGCCTTGTTGTGTGGAGTGCCGAAACTTGGCTGTCTCCTCGCTTTCCGAACACCAACAGCCATCAACACCAAAACGTCATTGACTCATCTGATTGGCCACAAATGGTTCGTCGTTCCTTATGCGATCCGGATCTCTCCGAATCTCATGTTCTCGAGATCACATTCCGCGGCGTGGATATGCCAACCGACGCCAACTGCCACACGTACTCGCACAACAGAGCAGAGTTTGGTGCGATACAGCGCACCATGAAACGGATCCAAGCTCCTGTTTCGTCCGCGGCGATGTTTCGTTGATGTGCGAGGACCCGCGTTGAGAGCGTCTCATCCGCCGGCTTGGTTCAGACTTTCCTATTCTCATAAAAAAACAAGACTTGCATCGTCCCCCTCACCAACAGACCAACAACAAACAAACGAACAGCAAGGCCATCAACATGAAGATCTCTATGTCCTCCGCCGTCGCAATCACCCTCGCAGGTGTGTTCCCAGGCATCAACGCCGACGTTGTGTTGGAGGACTTCAGCAACCCCATGCACAAATGGGAGATCGTCACTGACAACATGCTCACGGCTGGCTCTTCGACAGCCTCACTGAAACCAAACGCAGGTGGATACTCTTCTTTCTCTGGCTCGATCAACTACCAACCAATGTTCGGTGAACCAGGATTTGCCAAGATCATGTCCATTGACAAATTCCCATCCATCTCGAATTGTGAAGCGATCGAGATCACTCTTTCGTGTGCGTCCCGGTGCGGTGGAGTCTACGTCGCCTTTGCTGACACGACACCAAACCCACTTATGCCATTCATGCTCAATTGGCGTTCCTCAGTCAGCGCGTATTGGATTTCGGATTACCCAGACGGAATCACCATTCCATTTAGTGAGTTCGGCGATGTTTGGGACTTCAGCACCGGTCGTGTCTTGACCACATGCGAAGAAGACCCAAGGATCTGCCCATCCAAATGGGATCTGATGGGCATTAAATTTTTGGAGGTCTGGGTCCAAGGCGTCTTGGGACCATTTGACGTTGATCTGTACAGTATCAAGGGCGTCGGCGGCTGCTGAACCCGTGAATCCAGCCATGGCCCTCCCTGCTCAAAGCCGACATCAGCATGGCAAAGCGTAAGACTGTCTAGCGAGGCCAACAGGACCACGATCAGCGAGTCGACCAACTGTTTGAAATGAACATGACAACTTTTTCCCTAGGATTTCCAAACTAAGACCCGGTTACTTTACTGCCTGCGGAGAATATAAAATGGGGTCACGATAGCACTAGTGGCTATTGGCAAATTTCCGGTTTGTTGGCACTTATTGGTAATTATTGGTAACCATTGGCATATCCATAATGATATCCATAAAGAAATTCGTCCACGATAAAAGTCCAAAATTGTCTCAGGAGACCAAGCGGATTCGAGGGGTGCCAAAATTGGTCTCCTCAGACCAAAATCAAGCAACGCGACGTTTTATCGCGATGGCATTTTCTTCGACCACCTCGACTAAAACTATTTGTTCGCGCTCACTTTTTCCCCCCCTCATATCGTTTTTTTCCGATTTCTCACAATATCCTGGCATGCCCTCCTATTTACTATGGCTCAATGCTTCTCCTGGATGCATTGAGCCACTTGCATCTCATCACAGTTCTTCGTATACATATGTTCGTTGCATGCTTATCCATGTCCTCCACGCTCTTCACAGGACATGATCGTTCCGCAGCGTTCTTCCTCTTGCATCACAATGATTTGTGACCACGCCTCTTCACAGGAACGATACACCACCCCGTATTTGATGGACGTTTGTGTGTTATTACTTTGCTATATGTTACATCTCGACCCATTCCCATGGCTGTACTTTCCTTGTTGAGCTGCTGCGCGCGTTCGCGGTCGTTGCGGAGTTGTCTCCGAGCGCGTCCGCCGTCTCTGTGGTGCTGGTGAAGTCTCAGCAGGTGTCTGGGATGAGGGTTTCGCTCGTTTCCTTCCTTGGCTCGATTGGATATCTTTGCTTGTTTGCACTGCTGATGGAGTCTTGCGCTTCCCTCCTTTCCTGTCTGGTTGCTTCGCACTCCACTCAGTGTAATCCGCCTTGGTCTTCCTTGTCCATGATCTGTTGCTTCCGTGGAGCATTCGGAAACATGTGTTGCTTGCAATGATTCGTTTGTTCGCCTTCTTTCGTAGATTTGACATTGAAATGCTGGTATGCACTCCATTTGCAACTCCCCATCTCTTGTGATTTGCAGTGGGAGGCACGCAGGCGAAAAAGTGACACTGCATGCACATCCATTTCGTTACAACCCCACATACGACGCAGGGTTTCTTCACGTTTTCACAAAAGATGGGCTCATGGCTGCCCGTGCGGAGACGTCGTTCGAGCGCAGCCATGGCGGGTGTTGGGGCAGCTGGATTCCCAGACAGCAGGTTCCGGATGCTCTTTCCGTCCCTCTCCTCGCCTTCAACAGTTGGTCTACCATCGTAGATTTGATTGTCTGTATCCGAATCTGTGTCTCCTGTGTTGTTGATTGCTTCCTGAATAAACCAGTTTGCGCATTCGCTGTCATCACCTGCTTCTCTGTTGCTGCCAGCGGCTTGGGCAACGATGACTCCGAATGCCCTTCGCAATGTTTCCAACGAATCAGCAACACTGCTGCGATGATTCAGCATGTCACGGTAGGTCTGCAGCACCGTTGCGTTCTCCAGGTCTTTGTTTGTGTGGATATCGTCTGTGCAACAGTAGTGCATTAGCTTGTGCAGAAACAGAAGGATGACTTCCACAATCCGTACCACAGCTTGGCATTGGAAGGTTGCGAATGGCGGCTGCACCTTGTGCTGCCTCACCATTCTGGTGATTAAATCGGAGCCGCCCTTGAATGAATTCCAACGAGCTACAAACGATGGAACCAAGGTGTGAACCTTTGGCACCGGCATTGGTAGTTCCTGGCATGCCTTCCATATCATCAATTGGTGGAATACATCCTCTTCTGTCAATGCCGCAATGTGTCGCCCCCCGGTTGAGCCCCTGTGGGGGTTGCGTTTCGAATTCAGATGCTTTCGCAGGGTCTTGCCTGACGCTGCCTCGCGGGATGCAGCAGCGGAGTCCGCGTATGCAAACTCCAACTTCAGCTCATACAGATTTTGTAGCACAATTCCATATGATTGAAGTAGATCAGGTTTGAATTGTGCGGATATTGATCTTATGGTGTTAGCGGTTGCATCACCTGATGGTAGGAGGAGGTGGGATCGAGTGGATCAGAGGAGAAACGCAAGAACAGTTTGAGTGAGCACCACGAATCGACTTTCGAAATTCATGGCAGGAGCTCCATCCATTTCATGCTTGAACGTACCAATTACAATCATTGCACCTGTCACCCCAAAGACGAAGGCATGATGAAGCAGTTGAATCATCTCTGATTTCTTTTCGAACAATGCCCTCCATTTGTCGTCTTGGAGATGCACGAACACATGACTCTTTCCCTCCGTCCCATGCTCCCAATCGGCCTTCCGCTGGTGCCGTCTTTCGAGATCTTCTGTGTCTGTCGTTGCCCGAGTCTTGATCTCCACAACAAAGACTTCATCGTCGCTGTCGTCCTCTGGATCACCGACGATCGCGAGGAAGTCGACGGAGGCACGGGCGTACGGTGTATCGGTGTTTCGCACCACCCCCACTTGGTACGTCGCCTTCACTTGCCTTCCCTCGCCGCCCACTCCAACACAGTGGAGGGCCTGCTTCATGAGGGGAGCTTTGTTTTTGTGGCCCAGCTTGGCGAGCTTTCCGGCCTTGCCCCGAACTGACTTCATGAACCACGATTGTAACATGAGAGTTGTGAGGTCGTGGTCAAGCTTGTGCATCCACTCTGAAGTGGTGCTTCCCGCCTGGAAACTGGATGGATGGTCGGGCTCCTGCTCGATCTCCTTCATCCCCAGGGCAACCAATCTCTCCACAACCTTCTCTCGTGGCATTTTGGTTACATTGGTTTTGGGGAGACGAGCCTTGAGGTCTTTCTTGAGGGAGGCGTCGCTGATGGCCACGAATCGCCGTCGAACCTTGTCGTCATCAGCGAGGATGGTGCGGAGCATTTTGCATCGTGTGGCTCTGCTTCGCTGGGCCTTGCTGCGGTAGAACATAACCATGAGTTCGATGAAGTCTTTGTCAGGGAAGGCATCCTCTTCAGGGGCGTCGTCACGGAGAGAGGAGAGAAGTGCAATTTCAACATGACGGGAATCGAAGGTGGGAGTTGTGAGTTTGGAGTATAAATCAAGTGCGCGCAATCTCGCTTTTTCTGCTTGCAACGCATTGTGGTACTTCGCCTTCCGACCAAGCACATCATATCCCAAGTAGCGGCCAATGCACTCCCATGCAGTTTGATTGAATATGGTGGCATTGTCAGTGTTGCACCACTCTCCGCTTTCAAGCACCTTCTGTATCATGCTGTAGGTTATTAGCTCAAACTAGTATTCCTATTAGTCGTGTTAAGATTTAGTCGAGTTAATCAAATGACCAACTGCTCAGAGTTTGAGCGGGATTGAAGCGTGACTCGATGTCGGTGGGATGGGGTCCCACCCTCGAATCGTGCTCTACTTAAGACGATGTCGCGTGTCCGCTGAATTTGGGTTTGGGCGATCGGGCCATCCCACGCCACTTATGGGCGTGACATGACCTGTCCAGAACGGACACCGGATCAAACCGTTGGGTGAACCTTGTTCCCCCAAATTGATCGGAAGAGAGTGAACAACAAACTCTCTCTCCGACCGTCACGAAATTGATGTCTCCTCTTGGAAATGGCAACATCGACACCGCGATGATTGCACGTACGGAGACTCAACGCTCCACTATGTTGCTACTAATAGAGATGTTGCAGATCCAACTATAATGGATGCTGCACATCACATGCTCACAATCCAATTGAAAGTCTCATTTGGATTCGTACAGCTCTAAAGACTAAGACCACTCTTGCAATCAAACTCACCAACCTACTGCACTACCACGGATTGATCACCCTTCGGCGTTCAGTAAGTTCACCTCGTTTTCATTATCGTTCTATCATAGGTGGAGGTGCTCGTGAACGCGAAGCGGCGGTGGACGAACCACAGATGGTCACCCTGGCCACAGGTGAGTCCATCCACATGCAGATCCCACACCATATCTGCCCAACGCTGTTTGACATTCTTGGATGCAGCAGCCACAACACCAGTTGTGCCAAGGGGAGTTTGGGATATGGCAGCTCTGACTGCCGACGATCGTGTTGGATTGACAGTGAATGTTTGGAAGAAGTGTGGGTAGTGTGGGGATCTTCGATTGTTCCCATGCTTGTTCTCCACCATGTCTTGGTACTTTTTTTGGTCACTGGCGTTGCTGAGGGTGAGGTCCCACTCGAAGCCACTCGATCTTGTGGAGAGTGCAAGTACAGTTTGTTCGTTGAGTCGGTATCCATAGCATGTCAATTGTCGTTTGCCAATGCTGTTGGTGACAGCGCTATGCACCATCCTTGGCTCCTTCCTCCCAATATTCATCTGGAGTGCACCCTTGCCAATGGATGGGCCGAAGGTGAATGGTAGGTATCCAGCTCGCATGTGTGTAACCTCCAGATTGGCACCCCTGGTAGTGAGGAAGGCAGTAGTGCTGTGGCAGTTGTATCCTCGATCTGTCATGAGGGTTAGATTTCGAAAAGAACCATCTGGCTCTTTCAGTTGGGTGAACAACCGATAGGTGTCGTCATCAAACCCATCTCGGCAAGCGGCCAACCCCACAACAAGTCCAGAAGCAGACTGGACAAGAGTGTTCAGGGTTAATCTGAAGGAACGCAGAAGACGGAAACGAGACAGAGACCTGGGGTGAGGAATTGTAATATGAAATGGAGATGCCACCCCTCTGCAACAAAACACACAATGCTGTTCGTCACTTACCCATTACGATTTGCATGAGTATGTCTCATGCCAAGCAGATAGCTGCTCTCTGCACGGCTGCTGCAATGGACCTTGTCATCATCCAATGTGACGATCCGATTCGGGCAACGATGCCGAAGACAGAGAATCTCAAGTGTCAAGTTGAAAGCACTTTCCAATTCGGTCCAAACAAAGCGATGGCCATTCCGAGAGACAGGGTTTCCATTGCGTCGAATACGGTCCCAGAGATTGACGTAGTGCTGTCTGGTGGGAAAGCTGGGAAGCGTGGTAGTGTTGCCGCCATCGTAGAGCCGACGAACGGTGCAGCCTTCCACCATCTGTGATGTGATGGCATAGAGGAACTCCATGTACTCAGGATATGAGAAACCCAGCCCACTTGGGCCAAATGCACGGATGAAAATGGGAGATGTGGGGCCCAGCACATCGTGGATCAAGTCATGGGGTGTTGGCACGTATGATGGAGACCCAGGAGGACTCTTGGGGAAGCGCTGCAAGACAGCTGTTCGCAGTGAACAAATCTCTTCCTTTGCATGGAGAAGAGCAAGCTTGTGCGCTTCTCCAACAGTCACGTTTGTTGCATGGTCGTAGGCGGAGAGCACCTTCCACTCCACAGAGATCTCCCTACTCCCCTTCTTCGGAGGGAGGACAATGCGATGGCTGTAGCCAGGAAGCGAGCACGGTTGGACTCCAAAATCGCCAACAGGATCTGGAGGCACCACTGTAGGCACCGCACCCTCGTCATCACTGTTGACACAGATGCCATCTCCTTCTTCTTCATGGGTGTGTTTGCCTGCATCACCCATTCCATCATCCAAAACTTGTCCAAAGGGATGAAGCTGCTGGGATGGAGAGACGGTGCCATGGACGGTCGTTGCAACTGGAGCGGAAGCTGTGGGCAAGTCGTCATTGGCATTGGGAGCATCAGGTGGAAGAGAAGATGCCATGATGAAGGTGACGTATCAAAGAAGGCAAGCTGGAAGAAGAAGGCAGTATGGGGGATGCTGCGAATGATAAGCAAGGAGGTGCGAGGTTTGTCGAGATGTACATGTGAGTATATGTCAAGATGTACGTGTATATGTGCATCGTTCACCCGTTATTCTCTCATACGCACTTGGACGGTATAACTATACTCGTGTCGATAGCATACTGTGATTCGTCAGAATTACAGCGTAAATGGAACACACGAAAAGGGGCAAGATTTCTGGAGGAAATTTGCAAATAACGATTTCTGAGAAAATCAGAAGATCGTCCGTCCATGCATCAATGGTACCAAGAGAATCTCGAGGTACTTCCCAACTAAACCTCAGATGACGATATCATCTGACAGACTACTGCATCACCAATGGAACGTGACATCTGGAGAGCAGAAGGACGCCTACTGACGTCGACAGGATGTCAACATGTCACCACGTCGACAGCTGTCTCCAAGTCAGAGCAGGAGATGAAGATACGATGACCCATGAGATCATGGATACTGAAGGTGAACTTCAAATGGTAAGTACTCATGGAGTAGAAGTCAGTACGGAATGAACGGAGTGTCGAATGCGGAGCACGCATCGAACACGGAGTATCATGTAGCACGAGCACACGATGGTGAGAGAGAGAGAGAATACAGAGAGGAGCAAGAGAGGATCTCGCGTACCGACTCATAGTCGGAGACCGAATCTACGAAACAGATTGAAGCGCCGAGAGCATCGGGCAAGAGAACGAACGGACACCGAGAGTATCGGAGTGCCAACGTAATGAAATAGCAAACAGACGACTATCAACCAACACTATCTTCCACGATCGTAGGTTACCGTGAGCGGAACTTGCCAACACGTTTATAAACGATAGATCAGGGCGAGCCCGCGAATCGTATCGTGCGAGGAAGACGAACATCATTCAAGAGCAGCAGGCTGAATGAGCGAGGAAGAGGAATTGAAAGACATCCCTCTGTCCAATCCAACTATCAAGAGAGAAGAAGGTGCGAGTGAGACTCCACCACGACAAGAGAAGGAAGCAGCCGCGGCTACTGTCCTATCAGGCGCAGACGCAAGCGCGATCGACGAGACCGAAGAAGAACGGTCTGCAAGACTACATCGTAAGGAGAAGAGGATTCTCAAGGCGATCAAGCAAGAGGAGACTGGTGTGACGAAGAGTATTCGCACAGCCAAACAGGGTGGGAAAAGTGAGACACCACCAGGAGGAGAATTTGTGACGAAAACAATCTCCGCGCAACAACAGGCGAAAATCGAAGAATCGGCAACACAGAAACCGACGGAAATCAAGGGCGCGAGCGCACCAACGACGAAACAACGAATCAACATGGCGACATCAGCCAACGTAAACAAGCGACGCATCAAGGCGCCGATGTTCAGCGGTGAACAAGAAGACTATAGCGCATGGGAGTCCCAAGCGAAGGCATACGCTCGTGCACAGAAGACGAGAGATGTGATGTTGGGCAAGACCAAGGTGCCAACAGTGAGCGAGATCGCGGCAGCCGCCGGTGAAGCCAAGGAAGCGATGGAGGAGATCTACGAATTAGGATGCGACTGCTTCAGCGATCTGATCCTCATGATGGATGCAGAGAAAGGAAAAGGCAAGCAGGCCATCCAATACATCAACCAATGCATCTCCGACGACTACCCTGAAGGAGACGCACACGCAGCGTGGAACGTTCTCGCGGAGAAGTTCCGACCATCCGATGCGGTGACGAAGATCAAACTCAAGCGCCAATTCAACAACGAAAAGATGAAGAGAGACACGGACCCCGACATCTACATCACGCAACTCGAGAGTCTACGATCGCGTCTCCACGATGTCAAGTATGAGATCTCAGACGAGGAAATGATCATGCAGATTCTCAGCACGATGAGCGTGGAATACAAAACCCACGTCGTGAACTTCCAACACCAACTCACGTTCAATCCGGAACTGGTCACCATCAACACGATCAGAGGAGTACTCCGTACTGCATACGCCACCCACAAAGGAGGCAAAGCATACGTGGACGACTTCCAAGACAGTAACACGAAGAGCAACGACACCGGCTTCACAAGCACCGGTAACTTCAAGGGTACTTGTCACAACTGTGGCGTGTATGGCCATAGATCCGCCGATTGCCCAGAACGCAAGAAATCGAATAACAAGAAAAACAACAACAACAACAACAACAACAAAATGAACGGAAAGCGCAACAAGGGAAGCGGCTTCAAGGGCAAATGCAACTACTGCGGCATCTTCGGACATCGCGAGGCGGAGTGCCGAAAGAAGAAGTTCAACGAAAACAAGAAGAACAACGAACAAGCCAACGCGGCTACGGAAGGACACGACAAGAGCGGGCACGAGATGGTACTCTCAGCAAAGGACATACCGCTCTGCATGATGGTGTCCGACGACTACATCGAAGACTCCTTCTTCGATAACTTCGAATACGTCGGGAGTGACGACGAAGTGCAGGATGATGAGATCATTCCGGAGTGGCTCAGCGAGGAGCCAATCATCCACGAGGTGGATCCAAGACGCGAAGTGAGCTACGAATGCTGCTTCAACGCGCACGACCTGATCGGTTCATACGGCGACGAAGCTGAGATGGACGACGAGGCCAACGATAGCGACATCGAAGAGGCCATGAGCGATGACGACGACGACGCCGACGAGGACGGCGCAGATGAAGACGATGAGGCGGACCGCGGCGCGGCGCCTCCTCCTCCAGCGGCGGGGAACAACAGATCGGGCATCTTCGACGAGGATGACAGCGACGAATCCGAGGACGGCAATCATCCAGACGACAGCTTCAATCCAAACGAGCGTGTCGTGTACCCAGGGAATATCGACTTCCCACCAATCGAGGATCCCAACAGGTCCAACTACCTCCATCGTCATGACACCATCCCATATGCTACAGAAACAGCATTGGTGATCCAGAAGCAACTCATCTTCGATGCAGTGATGGAAGCAGGAGTGAGCCTATTCCCAGGAATCGAACGAGGAGTACTCAGACCGATATGGGTCAACATGATGGGATCGATCCTATCCGAGAACTTCAGATCGACTGAAGAGATTCTCGCCAATTCGGTTGTGATCAATCGCATACTGGAAGCAGCCGAGACAGAGACGATCCCAGAGACGGATCTTCATTACATCCTTGGAGGATGTATGCGCGTACTCTTACGCGAACGACCACGGGTCCATCCATACGATCCAGCCACAGGATCTCATCGGAACAGTACGATTCCATCGGACTACGCGCAACTACCCGATGACATGGATGACGGAGATCATCATCCTCCATACAACGAAGATGGAGTTCACGAAGACGATGATGAAGGCAGCTTCGACGACGAGATAGCTGCGGCAGCTGTGGAGCAACTCCACGAGTTGAGCACCAAGTACAAGGACAAGGTCAACAAGGACACCTGGCTCGCCGACAGTGGAGCTTCGTGTCACATCGTCAATTCAGACGCCGCTCTCTTCAACGTGCGGCACATCAAGTCCTTCGTCCAAGTGGGAGACAGCACGAAGCTGGATTCTCCCAAGATGGGATCCATTCGCTTGAAAGTCAAACAGCGAGACAACACTGGCCACGTCATCCGGCTCGATGATGTGAAGTACACACCGAAAATGGCGGTGAACCTTTTCTCCACGAACAAGGCTCTGTACAACGGTTACCAACTTGGTAACAACGGCATTCTGATGGACATCATCAACGGATCCGGAACAAAGATCGTGTTCGATCGAGTCTTTCCCACATCCAACGGATTCATCACGGGAGTGCAGATGCATCCTATCATGCCGACAGACGACGACAAGGCTTGCACAGCCATCGTCAAGAACCCATCCAAGGAGATCAGCGCGGTGAACCTGCACCGAATGCTCGGTCACGCGCCACTCGAGACCATGAAGCGGACGGCCGCTCAGTACGGATGGAAAATCATCGGCGAGATGCCGGTGTGTCGTGACTGCGCGGTCGCGAACGCAAGAGTGAAGAATATTCCGAAGGCAACCATTCCAAGAGCGACTCGCCGCGGCGAACGACTCTTCATTGACATTAGTTACACTAAACACATAAGCTTCGGAGATAAACGCTACTGGACCGTGATCGTGGACGACTGCACGGATCACTGCTGGAGTTTCTTTCTCAAGAACAAGAGTGATCAACCAGGATACATCAAACGATTCGTCCAGACGATCAAGTCACAGACTGGTGACCAACAGATCATCTTCCGAGGTGACAACAGCGGAGAGAACAAATCCACGGAGGATATTCTCATCGATGCAGGACTCAACGTGAAATTCGAATACACGGCATCGAACACGCCGCAACAGAACGGCAGAGTGGAACGCAAGTTCGCGTACCTCTACACCAAGATCCGCTCCATGCTCAACGGAGCACAGCTCGACGAAGAGTATAGGCATGGCCTGTGGGCAGCAGCTGCTAGCACTGCCACCGCCATCGCCAATATCACCGTAGCGAAGAACCAAAAGGAGTCACCACATCGACAATTCTTCGGCAACGATCCACTATATGCGGATGCACTCTGCACGTTTGGAGAGGTGGGTGTTGTGAAGACTACCTACGGCGGGATCACCGCCAAACTCAAGAATAGAGGAGAAGAGATGGTGTTCATCGGATATGCACACCAACATGCATCAGGGGTCTACAACATGTACAGACCATCGACCAAGTCACTCATCTGTTCACGGGACATCAAGTGGCTCAACCAATCATACGGACAGTTCCGTGGCTGGGCACCAGCACCGAACATATCCAACGAAACAGGAACAACGGACGCAGACGGCTTCACAACCATCGGACGGAAGGGAGCAACGCCAAGGACGGCAACGCGTCAAACATCGGAAACGAAGAGAGTATCTTTCGCTGACAGCAACAGGTACTACATCCTATCGGACAGCGACGATGAGGATAATGAGGACGACGGAGTAGTGACTCAACTAATCCAGAATGACGAGGAAGATTGGAGCGAATCCAATCATGAGGATGACGAAATCCTACCCTCCGGCGACGAAGCCGATGACGAGACAGGTGTCACTCCTCCGAACACACCAGCGAGATCTACACATGACACACCATCCAGATCTCCACCAAGCAAACCAAACAAGCGTGACATAGCTAGAAAGGAGAGGATCCGACGTCATGAAGCACGAGGCAGGAAGGGAGAAGCTAATCCCAAGTCAACTGCAGGGAAGAGTGTTCCCAGAGCTCTACGCGAGCTCGCAGACTTCAACGAACGAGGTCGAAAGGAAGAAGGCTATGAGAGCGATCCATCATCCAACGAGGCGAGTGACGAACTCAGTGACGAGATGATCGACGACTCCAACAATGAAACTACAGATGATGAGGAAATCGAAGACGAAGATGAAGAGATCGAGATCACTCATCATAGCACAACAGGACTATACGGAATGAATGCAATCATTACCGAATCACCAGCGATCGACATCGGACTGTCGATGCAGGACGAGAATAAGGAACCAGAGAAGCACATCGAACCTACAACGTTCGACGGAGCCTTCAATCACCCAGATCCTATCCATCGGAAGGGATATCGAGCAGCCATCAAGAAAGAGTTCGACTCCATGGATACACGCAAGGTGTATAGCAAGATCAGACGAGACGCCATCCCACGCGGCCGCAGATGCTGCAAGTGCAAATGGGTCTTCAAGCTGAAGCGTGACGGCACACATCGAGCACGGCTCGTTGCATGTGGCTATTCACAAGTTGCAGGAGTAGACTTCCAAGAGCATTACTCACCCGTCATCCATGACGTGACCTATCGGGTCATGATGGTGATCATGCTAATCAAGAAGATGGACTGCGCACTCGTCGATGTCGTAACGGCATTCCTACATGGAGACCTCGACGAGGAGATCTACATGAACTGTCCCAACGGGATGGATCATCAACCAGACGAAGCCCTGACCCTACACAAGCCAATCTACGGACTTGTGCAGAGCGCCAGGCAATGGTTCAAGATGTTGGTATCGACCCTCAAAAATATCAACTTCGAACAGAGCGCAGCGGACCCGTGCCTGTTCTACAGGAAGACGAACGAAGGAAGCATGATCGTGGCCATCTACGTGGACGATTGCTTCTGTTGCGGAGACTCCAAGGCACTGGAGACATTCCTGAAGGACATCCAAGGCAGCAAGTTCAAGGTGACAATCGAGCGCGGACTCGGAGACTACCTCAGCTGCAACATCGAACTGAACCATGACAAGACTAGAGCAACATTGCGTCAACCACATCTCATCCGACACCTCATCGAAGAGTTCGGAACCAAGGTTGAGAAGATGCAACGCTATGGAACACCGGGAACCCCGGGTCAAATCATCGTACGACCATCCGAAGATAACGGACTGCAGAAGGTCGGACCGGAAGAACATGCCGAATACCGCCGAGGCGTCGGTATGCTACTCTTCCTCATCAAGCACTCGCGACCAGATATCGCGAACCCTGTGCGGGAACTCTCCAAGGTATTGATCGGGCCCACCAAGGCCGCAATGAAGGAGATGTATCGGATCATCAAGTATGTGATTGATACAAAGGACTATGGATTGAAGATCCATCCAGCGCGTCCAGACGACGACGGCTGGGACATAGAGCCCTTCTGCGATAGCGAATATGCAGGAGACAAGAACACAAGAATCAGCGTAGGGGGATTCATCCTATACCTGTGCAAGGTACCAATCCTTTGGCGATCCAAAGCACAGAAGGCCGTCACACTCAGCTCATCTGAAGCAGAATACGTTGCTCTTTCCAAAGCGGCAAAAGAAATCTTCTTCGTTGTGCAGCTACTCGAAAGTGTGGGCGTCCCAGTGAAGACACCGATCAAGGTCCGTGTGGACAACATCGGAGCGATCTTCATCGCCAAGAATCCATCAACATCCCAACGATCGCGGCACATCGACGTGCGCCATCACTACGTGAGGAATATGGTAATCAACAAAACCATCGAAATCATTTTTGTCAAATCCGAGCAGAACACAAGCAACGGATTCACCAAGAACATCAAGGCCGACTTACAACGTGAACATGAGAAGTCGTACCTTGACACATCGAGAACATTCGAATGACCGAATGCACACAGGAAGGGTGTCGAGATGTACATGTGAGTATATGTCAAGATGTACGTGTATATGTGCATCGTTCACCTGTTATTCTCTCATACGCACTTGGACGGTATAACTATACTCGTGTCGATAGTATGCTGTGATTCGTCAGAATTACAGGGGAAATGGAACACACGAAAAGGGGCAAGATTTCTGGAGGAAATTTGCAAATAACGATTTCTGAGAGAATCAGAAGATCGTCCGTCCATGCATCAATGGTACCAAGAGAATCTCGAGGTACTTCCCAACTAAACCTCAGATGACGATATCATCTGACAGACTACTGCATCACCAATGGAACGTGACATCTGGAGAGCAGAAGGACGCCTACTGACGTCGACAGGATGTCAACATGTCACCACGTCGACAGCTGTCTCCAAGTCAGAGCAGGAGATGAAGATACGATGACCCATGAGATCATGGATACTGAAGGTGAACTTCAAATGGTAAGTACTCATGGAGTAGAAGTCAGTACTGAATGAACGGAATGTCGAATGCGGAGCACGCATCGAACACGGAGTATCATGTAGCACGAGCACACGATGGTGAGAGAGAGAGAGAGAGAATACAGAGAGGAGCGAGAGAGGATCTCGCGTACCGACTCATAGTCGGAGACCGAATCTACGAAACAGATTGAAGCGCCGAGAGCATCGGGCAAGAGAACGAACAGACACCGAGAGTATCGGAGTGCCAACGTAATGAAATAGCAAACAGACGACTATCAACCAACACCATCTTCCACGATCGTAGGTTACCGTGAGCGGAACTTGCCAACAATCATATGGAGATCGAAAGCACAGCGCAGCGTAACACTCAGCTCGACAGAAGCAGAGTACGTCGCACTGTCCGAAGCGGGAAAAGAGATCCGCTTCGTGACGCAACTGATGAGCGACATCGGATTGAAGATGCTCAAGCCCGCGGACGTTATGATCGACAACGTCAGAGCGATCTTCATCGCCTCCAACCCATCGACGTCCGCAAGGACAAGGCACATCGACATCCGACATCACTTCATACGTGAGCTCGTTAAAAATGGAGAAGCCATAACCAAATTCGTGCGATCGGAAGACAACATCGCAGACGGCTTCACAAAGAACACCAAAAAGGAGATCTACGACAACCACAAGAATCACTTCATCCAACTGTGGTCTGCAATGGATTAATGGGAGTAAGGCGAAAGGTGAGAGATAAGGATGGTGATGATGGATGTTATGTTGTCGATGCGACAATGGAAGGGTGTTAGGAATTGAGGGTACGACTTTGTCGGAATACCCGTGATTGCCGCACCTCCCAACATTGTTCGTCACAGCTTTGAATATTATTCGTCACATGTTCTGAGACTATTTGTCACACCTTTGTATACCATGTCAATATGACTATGACTAAGGATACGGACGCGATTGACACCCGTATTACCGTGAGGAAGATAGCCTGTCCTCCAGTAACGCAAGGACGACACCTATGGCGGATCAGGAGGTCCCGATACCAAGCCAACCATGGCAACCATGCAGACGACGACGTCGATCAGAACGGCAAGTCCATGGGCAAATGACGCACCTTCTTCAGAGGACAGCATGCGCCCCTCCTGCGGACAAGAACATCTGCAGGTTTGGAACATCAGAAAGGATCAGAATATCCGCAGGTTTGGAACATCACCAAAGATGACATCGATCATGAGACGACGGTGTCATGAGAATCAACGACGAAAACATGAGATAGGCAAATGCTCAAGAATGCAGATCCTACCATGCAAGCGTAGACAGCTACGACGATGCAGAGACAAGGAAGCAAGAACAGAGCATGATGAACGAAGAGGGAAGCACCTAAGAGACAACAGGATGCCCCGTGTCGTTACCGCGACAGATGCCTGTCAAGAAAACGAAATCGGAAGAGAAAGTGCGATTGTGCTCACAGTTCTAAAACGGTACAGTTTCTAACAGCAGATTAGAATTTAGTACTAACTATAACACCCGGATTTCCAACACGTTTCGAAACGTGACGATTGAAATCCTACGTTTCTACCACCATCAACACAGCAACAAACATCCTCTCATCATCATCACCATGACATCCTTCCTAGGTAAGACTGATCATTACATGATCATGTTCGACGGCAAGCGGTCCAGCTGGAAAGCTTGGAGTGCGAAGTTCCTGGCCCGCGCCAACCGCAAGGGCTATGGAGACTTGTATCTCAAGGACATGGGTGATGTGGTTGTGAAGGAAGAACCGTTCGTCCCCTCCGTTGCTTCCCTCCCTGTGAAAGGCAAGAAGAAGGACGACGACGAAGCCAAGAAGCCAAGTGCCATGACTCCTAAAGAGGAGGCTGAGTACAAGAAGGCATTGGCGAAGTACGCGTTTGAAGAACTGACCATGGCTATTAGCCATGAAACCACCGAAGGCAATGTTGCCTTCATGGCTGTGTTGGGATGCAAGAGCAGCGCTTACGAGGGAGGAGACCCTCGTAAGGCATGGAAGGCTCTTGAGCGTATCTATGAGCAGCGCACTGCGCCTATGAAGGCAAAGTTGTTGGCGCAGCTCAACGGGATGCGCATGAAGAAGGGAGAACACCCGGACACGTTCCTCACCGAGATGGAAGTGCTCCGTGGACGCCTCTCCCACGCCGGTGTCGACTTGGATATGACCCAGTACCACATGCTCGTGCTCAACGCCCTCGCAAGGGACTACGAGATGGATGTGAAGCTCATCGAGCTCAAGTTCACCGGCATCGAAAGCACGATGTCAATCGAGGACATCCGTGAAGCAGTGAGTGCCACCTACGACGCACGTCACATCAAGCAAGGAAGCAACCGCCGCGAGAGCGACACCAAAGAGGAAATGGCTCTCGCTGCCACGGGCGGCTTCAAAGGGTACTGCCGCAACTGCGGTGCCTACGGGCACAAGAAGGCGGACTGCCGCTCTCCCCCAAAGAACAAAAACAACAAGGCCTTGAAGAAGAACAACAAGAGAGGTGACACCCCGGCCAAGAACAAGTTCAACGGAAACTGCAAGTACTGCGGTAAGAAGGGGCACAAGATCCTCGACTGCTTCAAGTTGAAAGCAGCGATGCGAGAAGCCGAGGCCGCAAACGTGGCGACCGACGGCATGGAGGAAGAGACAGACGTCGCCCTCGTGATGGTCGAAGAACACATGTGGCGGACTACCGAAGACGATGTGGCTGGCTACGACTCCTTCGTTGAAGTTGACGAGGAGATGTGGTTACCTACCGACGAGAAGACCGACGACGTTGCCCTAGCCATGATCGAGGAGCCCTTCTGGTTGCCCGAAGACGACAAGTCCATGGATAGCACAGAGATGATGTGTTTCCTCACCAACGAGTTCGAAATCGATTCGACAGAGGTCAAAAATGTGACCAACCCAAGACTCGTAACAACCCAAGAAATTACGAACATCAAGAAAAACATGAGCATCGACCACGCCATGATGCCTCCCGAAGAGGAGACCACCGAAGACCTCGCCCTCACGTCCACCGACGGAGAGATGGGCGACCAAGGCAACGAAGAGCCAAACCAAGGCTCCGAGTGGACGGCGGAAGAGCGGGCGGCCCACCACCCAGGGGTGTATGGTCACTACGGACCACCAGCGGTCGCAGCCGAACGCATCAACCGCGAACTCTTCCCGTCCGACGACGAGTCCACCGAAGACGACGAGTTCTTCGACGAGGTCATCTACGATGAAGACCTCGTCAGCACCGAAGAAGAGTCTACCAACGAAGTGGCCATGGTGATCGGAGCAGAAGACATCTGCAGAGAACCTGTCTTCTCGCTCTCCACCAACAAGTCTCCCATCGAGAAGACGATCGAAGCAGCAGGGCGCGCTCTATACCAAGGTTGGGCATCGTGCCCACTGTGCTTCAAACAAGGGTACATCTACTCGTACTGCGTCGATTGTCTAAACCAGCCCTTCCTCATCGATCTACCGGAAGGAACGGACGTGGTGAAACCGACAACCCACGAAGAACGGGATGAACGCCGCGCAATGCTCGCAAAGGAGGAGTCCCTCGCACTCGCAGTGCGATACTCATTGAGCAACGCCATGCCGGCTGACAGTGTGCGCTCCGAGCTTGTCTTGCTGTGCCTCGACACAGTGGAGGAGTACAACTCGAGAGACAGACGCAATTGCGCGGATGCTCGCACCCTCTACTTCCTCCTACGCGAAATCGGGATGATGACTCCTTTCAACGTCATGAAGAACATGCCGTATATCAACGAAAGGCTGGAGAAGGAGCAGTTGCCAGCCATCCACCATGGACTCGTCGGGAGCCTGGCCTCGCGTGGAGCACTCCAAGTCATGTGGAAATACCACCCAGGCCACTACGGAGTCCGCAGCCCAAATGCGTTCCCTGAACTCCCCATCTACAGTGAGAGAAACCCGCAACCAGACATGGCGATGGTGGTCGGTGACATCGACGGCGTCGAAGAACGCCGCATCACGCTCGCCCCAGACCGCCATGAGGCAAACACTTGGTTGGGCGACTCAGGTGCCTCGTGCCACCTGACCAACAACGACGAAGGGATGACCAACGTGCGCGTGGCCGACCACTCCATCAAGATCGGCAGCGGTCGCTACATCAAGGCAACAAAGGTGGGCGACAAGCGCATGGTGGTAATGCAGAAAAACGGTACCACCGCAACCATCCTCCTCAAGCACGTGAAGTTCGTGCCCAATTTGTGGGTGAACCTCCTCAGCATCAACAAAGCGCTTGAGAGCGGCTTCAACATCAGCAACCGCGGTGTTGTGATGAGCCTGGAGAAGCGCGGACAACGCATTACGTTTGACCGGCTTATGGCTACCCACAGCGGGTTCGTGAGCGGCGTTAACATGATCACCGCCCCTCACCCTCACGATCAAGCCAATGTTGGCGTGTCCACCCAGACCGCGGTGGACGTCAACCAAATCCATAAAATGTTAGGCCATGTTGACACTTACACGATCTCTCGCACAGCGGGACGATACGGTTGGAACGTCACAGGCAAATTGCGTGCATGTGTGGACTGTGCCATTGGCAAACAAAGGCAGAAGGCCATGGCGAAGAAACTCCAATCACGAGCGAAGGAGGTTGGTGATCGACTGTTCATTGACACATCGAGTGTCCAGACACACAGCTACGGACAAGGAAAATATTGGCTCCTAGTCCTCGATGATTACAGTGACTACTGCTGGAGCTACTTCCTGAAGGAGAAGAGTGAGGTTGGAACAAAAATGATTCTGTTGCTTAAATGGCTCCACACCAATCAGCAAACACGAGTGAAAATTATCAGATGTGACAACGCAGGAGAAAATTATTCTGCGGAGAAGCAACTGCTCGTCGCAGGGTTCGGTCCAACGTTCGAGTACACTGCAGCATCTACACCGCAACAGAACGGTCGCGTGGAAAGAAAATTCGCCACGTTGTACGGGAAAGTCCGAGCCATGCTCAACCAGACGCACCTGCCGAAAAATGTCCGAGGAAAATTATGGGCCGAGGCGGCCAGAACCGCTACCCAACTGGAGAATATCATCGGGACGAAAACGAGAGAACCAGCATGCGTCCTGTTCAATAACCGGATCCCAACTTACGTGGATGGGTTGCGCGTTTTCGGGGAAATAGGCATGGTGTACATCGGAGGCCGCACGATAAAGGCGAAGCTGGATGACAGATCCAGACCAGCTATGTTCGTTGGATACGGCCAGTCACACGCGAAGGGAGTGTATCGAATGCTGAACCTCGCAACAACTAAGATCCTAATCACGAGAGACGTGACATGGATGAATCAGTCATATGGGCAATTCAGAGGTATCGAGAATGCCAACAGATCAATATTGATAGATCTGGAAGATGACGACTCTACATCGGGTATGAAGACTCGACACACGAGAGCAGCTTGGGAGCGACGATCGGAGACCATCAAAGGCATGGAGACCGACGACGCAGATCGCAGCAGCAGAGCCGGAGAGAAAGAAGATACAGAAGACGCTGCGCGAGGGCAAGATGACTTGCTCCCCACCCAAGGGGAAAATGAGTCTAATGATAAAGACGGCGACGAATTCAGAAGGGACGATGAGGGGAGAGCATATGAAGAGGCCAAATATGAGCCGGAGCAGACCCCTATCGCAGAACCTGTGCAACGCGTACCAAGGATGGTGAGTGCTCTCGCAGGGTATAACAAAGAACCCATCCCAGAGGAGGAGCGAGACCTCGAATCGAGTGATGAGTCAGAACCAAATACAGACGAAGGGTACGAGATACCCCAAGAGACTATCACATCCCCATCGGACACAGGAGGACCCGACTTCCACGCGGACGGGTCAACATTCAACAGAGATATCGCAGGCATGATGATAGACACACCTCACGGAATGATGAGACTCGACGATATCATCACTGCGGACCAAGCATTGAACAACGAACAAAATGAGGATGGGATGGAGCTAGCGAGCATCGCTATGCTATTGGACCCAACCACATTCGAAGACTGCTGGGACCACGCGGACCCCAGTAAGAGAAAGAAATGGCGAGAAGCCATCAACGAGGAATTCTACGATATGGCCAGAAGGAAGGTATGGGAAAGGATCAAGAAGGACCGGATGCCGAGAGATCGGCGGTGCGTGAAGACCAAATGGGTCTTCAAGGAAAAGAGAAACGGGGTATTCCGCGCCAGACTCGTGGCATGCGGATACTCGCAAATCGCAGGAGTCGACTTCTCAGCGCACCACGCACCGGTGATACATGACGCAACCTACCGCATCTTGCTAACCATGAAGATGATATTGAAGCTAGATAGCATCATCATCGACTTCGAGACAGCATTCCTACACGGTGACCTCGACGAGGAGATCTATATGCAATGCCCGAAAGGCATGAAGCACGAAACCGACGAATGTCTGCTGCTCAAGAAAACCATCTACGGACTCGTGCAGAGTGCCAGACAATGGAATAAGAAGCTCGTCGACATCCTATTCAAACTAGGGTTCAGGCAGAGTGAGGTAGACCCATGCCTATTGATTCGGAATCAGGAAGGGAAACTGCTTTTAATCGGCACCTATGTGGACGATTGTCTCTGCATCGGAGAAAAGCAGGAACTGGAGAAGCTCGTGAAGGATATACGAGCGGAACGGTTTGGGGTCAAAGTGGAGGAAGATCTTGAAGACTACCTAAGCTGCAAGATCATATTCAACCATGACAAGACGAACTGTTGGGTGAACCAACCACACATCCTCAAGAACATCATCGATACGTTCGGGAGCGATGTGCTGAAACTACAACGATACGCAACACCAGGAACACCAGGGCAGGGCATCCAAAGGAACAGCGACGCACCCAAGGTGGACGAACAGCGACACAGCCGATACCGAAGCGGAGTAGGCATGCTGCTATACCTGGTGAAACACTCTCGACCCGACATCGCCAATGCAGTGCGAGAGCTGACCAAAGTATTGGACGGACCAACAGCCTCAGCATACAAGGAGATGCTACGAGTCATGAAGTTCGTATGGGACACAAGAGAGTATGGACTGAAGATGAAACCAAGTCCACTGACTAACGATGCATGGAAGATTGCAATATTCACCGACAGCGAATTCGCAGGTGATAAGGACAATCGCATCAGCGTAGGAGGGCACATCGTCCTACTACAAGGAGTGCCGATCATATGGAGATCAAAGGCACAACGCAGCGTAACACTCAGCTCAACAGAAGCAGAATACGTCGCACTGTCAGAAGCAGGGAAAGAAATCCGCTTCGTGACGCAACTGATGAGAGACATCGGATTAAAGATGCACAAACCCGCGGACGTTATGGTCGACAACGTCGGAGCGATCTTCATCGCCTCAAACCCATCGACATCCGCAAGAACAAGACACATCGACATCCGACATCACTTCATACGTGAACTCGTCAAAAATGGAGAAGCCGTAACCAAATTCGTGCGATCGGAAGACAACATCGCAGACGGCTTCACAAAGAACACCAAAAAGGAGATCTACGACAACCACAAGAATCACTTCATCCAACTGCGGTCTGCAATGGATTAATGGGAGTAAGGCGAAAGGTAAGAGAGAAGGACGGTGATGATGGATGTTATGTTGTCGATGCGACAATGGAAGGGTGTTAGGAATTGAGGGTACGACTTTGTCGGAATACCCGTGATTGCCGCACCTCCCAACATTGTTCGTCACAGCTTTGAATATTATTCGTCACATGTTCTGAGACTATTTGTCACACCTTTGTATACCATGTCAATATGACTATGACTAAGGATACGGACGCGATTGACACCCGTATTACCGTGAGGAAGATAGCCTGTCCTCCAGTAACGCAAGGACGACACCTATGGCGGATCAGGAGGTCCCGATACCAAGCCAACCATG
This sequence comes from Craspedostauros australis, assembly GCA_026770025.1. Taxonomy (NCBI): domain Eukaryota; phylum Bacillariophyta; class Bacillariophyceae; order Mastogloiales; family Achnanthaceae; genus Craspedostauros; species Craspedostauros australis. Next base: position 796,407 of record JAMXDE010000010.1, on the reverse strand, counting down.
GCAACCATCCAGACGACGACGTCGATCAGAACAGCATGTCCATGGGCAGGTGACGCACCTTCTTCAGAGGACAGCACATGCCTCCCCTGCGGACAAGAACATCTGCAGGTTTGGAACATCAGAAAGGATCAGAATATCCGCAGGTTTGGAACATCACCAAAGATGACATCGATCATGAGACGACGGTGTCATGAGAATCAACGACGAAAACATGAGATAGGCAAATGCTCAAGAATGCAGATCCTACCATGCAAGCGTAGACAGCTACGACGATGCAGAGACAAGGAAGCAAGAACAGAGCATGATGAACGAAGAGGGAAGCACCTAAGAGACAACAGGATGCCCCGTGTCGTTACCGCGACAGATGCCTGTCAAGAAAACGAAATCGGAAGAGAAAGTGAGATTGTGCTCACAGTTCTAAAACGGTACAGTTTCTAACAGCAGATTAGAATTTAGTACTAACTATAACACCCGGATTTCCAACATCCGGTGTCCCGTACGCTGTCGCCAACGCCAGCCCTTCCGTCAAGCGGCATCCCAGCTACTCTATCGGTGAGGCTGTGGAGCGGCTCGAGTTCGGCGTACAGCCCGCGTGGGACCGCTGGAGCGTCAAGCTCACCAGTGACGACCCCGATCACATCTTCGTGTGGTACGCGCAGCTCCAGACGGCAGCGGCGTCCATCGATGTCCATTTCTGCCCGTTGGACGCCTTCCTCCCACATGCGTCGATCATCCCTAACAACGTGCCAGGCGCTCGCATCTTCGACATGAACCAGAAGCTGACTGCCAAGCTCCAGTCCGAAGGCCTTGTGGATCGTGCCAACCCTGGCCTGCAGCTGAAATATGCTAGCAGCTTTGGTGTGCTACCCCATTGGCTATCCGCATACGTCTTCCTTCACAAGGTGTTGGCAGGTGCGTTTGATGCGGTGCAACAGCACAGCCACAAGGTGCCCGGCTTTGATGGGTCCGTGTCTGGCTTTGCCACCCGACTCCTTGGTTTCCAGCACGTCGAAGGCTTGGTGTTCCGGCGCGCCGTGTCCAATCTGGAGCTCAGTCGTATCTTCCTCGAAGAGCTCCGCGGGCACGGGTACTCGTTGGAGCACTATCGTACCATGCTGCGCACCATCACGTCTCCCAAGTCTCTCCCGTTCAACCTACAAGTGGAGCAGATGGCGCAGGAGATCCCGGATGCACCGACCACCGGTGTCCAGCCCAAGGCTCATCGTGTCAACACTCGTTCCGGACAAGGGTCCCGCGATGGTGGCTCCGATCGCGAGCGTCCGCGTCGCCCCACCAATGCTTTCTATAAGCCGGACCCTGACGCATTCTGCCCCGCTTGCTGCTCCATGGGACATGGCCCTGCCACGTGCAAGGCCTTTGGACGTGCTGCTCACATGCAACACTATATCCAAGAGCACCCCAAGGAGGCTGAGACCATCAGGAACAACTTCCGCACTCACTTCAGCCGCGACAAGCGCAAGGCCACCGCGCGTGCTCTCCAACGGTTTGGCGACCGTGGTGACGAGCCATGGGTCGATTTGCTCCTTTCGCCTGACGTGGAGGAGTCGTTGGACCAGGATTTTTGGTCTGCCGGTCAGAGCTAGGAGCAACCTCTGATGAGCGGCATGATCCTATCACGCGTGGTAGCGGGGTGCTTGCAGGTCGTCGTCACGACGAGGCATCCTCGCTTGCTCTACCTGCATTGCCCGACACAATACCCTGCAAGATGGTATGTGTTGGGCTTCCGCTGGTGTGTCTGGTACATGCAGCTGCTGTCATTGATGGCAACGTGCGCGCGTGGGACCCCGGCGATGGAATCGGACAGTGCAATCCCGGTGCCAACGTCAGCGCCACTCCCGACCGCTCCATCCTACAGGCATACAGGTCATACAATAATCCGGTGCCCCTGGCGGCCGCCAACGCGAGCGCTGCGTGCATGATGTGCCCTGGCGTTGGCGTCTTGGCAATCCCCAGTTCCGATGGCAGTCACATTCGGGCCGTCACGCTGTATTGTCCAGAGCTCACTGCGACGTTGATTTCTCCGCAAGCCAGTGTGCGGCAAGGGGACAATCCATTTCATCAATACGTCCTGGACGATAGCCCCAGCGGTGCGATCCTCACCTTTCAAGGCCTGACAGGTTCCGTGAGCGCACCCATGCGGCGACACAACGGCCTCTACTACTTCGCAGCAGGGCGTGGTGTGCAGCCGGCGGCGTTTGCTGTGCAGAGTGCTTCATCGGCACTGCAGGCGGAGCTTTGGCACATGAGACTTGGGCATGCTGGCATGCATCAACTACAGCAGCTGCCGGCGCACTGCTCAGGTGTTCCCAGTGGTCTTGCCAAGGGTGCGCATCCGTTGCGACACTGTTCTGTGTGCGACCAAGCCTGACGGATCAAGCCCGCTCGAGGGCATACGGATTCCGATCCGGTACCCGTTGCTGGTGCTCGTTTCCATGCTGACTACGGGTTCATGCGGTCATCGGACCAGCGCTACGGCAGGGACTCGTCCCGCAATTCCACCAAGACACGTCGGGTGGTGCAGTCCATTGAAGGGTTCACTTCGTACCTCCTTGTCACTGATGTCTACACCAGGTACACCTGGGTGTTTCCTACCAAGACCAGGTCTCCGCCTGTAACCATCTTTGCCAACCTCCTTCGGGAATTTGGGTGCAACGACGGTTGCAAGGCGGTGAGAGTGGACTCTGGTGGCAAACTCGCGCGGTCTGGTGCTTTCCAAGCCGTGGTTCAGTTGGCCGGATACACTCTTGAGCCCACCGGGGCTGGGTGTTCATGGATGAACGGCAAGGTCGAACGGCTCAATCGAACGTTCGGTGTCATGACACGGTCGCTTCTATATGCTTCGGGGTTACATCCCAAGTTCTGGGCACGTGCCCTTGCTCATGCGGTGTACATCAAGAATCGGTTGTGGCATTCAAGCATCGACACTACTCCCTACCAGCTCCAACACGGTGTCCAACCCAATCTTCGACACCTGCGGGTATTCGGTTCCAGAGTGATTGTGCGAAAACCAGGGTATCCAGCCGCAAAACTGGACGTCCACACATACAATGGCATCTTTGTCGGCCATACTGCGACTCCCTCGATCCATGATTACTACGACTTGGATTCAGGACGTATTAAGTTGGCAGGCAATCTCATCTTTGATGAGGCGCACTTCTCCGCTCACGAACGTCCGCCGGGACCTCAGCTTCTTTTTGATCTCGGGTTCCAGCTGGATCATGGCGGCGCCGATGACCAGCGATCAGAGTCTGCGAAAACCAAGCCCAGTGACATGAGTCTTCTGGTGGAGTGCGCCCGTCCGGTCACATATGATGACGATGCTCTACATGCGGCGGCGGCAGCATGCTCTACCGATGGAGTCGAGAGTGCCGACGTCGTTCACATGACGGGCGATCCGTACGAGCGAGCGTTTCATCAACGCATTGTTCTTGCCGGCGACGACGTCACTGCAGGTCTGAAGTTTCAACATGATGAGATACGCGGCAGGTTGCATCTCAAGGCATGCAAGCCCGGCTCGGTTTTGGCGCGCATCCCGAGGTGGCGGTCCCGACTCAAAGGGTCATATCTACTCGCCATTGACGCACATGAGATTCACTCTGTGCAGGATGTCGTGCAGGCCGTGTGTGATGCCCGCCAGCAGGGTCAGGACACGTGCAATGCTGTGTTCGCTTTTGATGACATTCGCAATTCTCTCACGCAGCATGGCGTTCCGCAGCTATATTTTGATCAACTTCGGCATGTGGGGTCCATTCTCAGCGACATGTCACCAACGGCACATCCTCTGGTCGCACCGCCCAAGCTCACTCGGTGACGTCTTCTTCAACGCGACGATTGGGATGAGTGGCAGCAGGTGGAGTACAAGCAGCTGGATCAATACCAACATCAAGGCATGTTTGGCGCTCCTGTCGAGCCACCGCCGGATGCGGCAGTCTTCAACTGGGTGTGGGTCTATGTCATCAAGACGCATGAGAACAATCGCAAGAAGGCTCGCGCTGTATGTGATGGATCAACCCGTGGCAGCAGTGTGCGCGTTTTCGGTCACACCTACGCGGCGACTCCGGATCTCACCGAGTTTTGCATCCTGGTGGCCATTGCTGCAGTACAAGGACTGCTGGTGTATGGGGCCAACGTTGCCAATGCGTTTGCAGAGGCGCCTGCCAGTGCGCAGCGGTACTACATGTGGGCGGATGATCAGTTTCGCAACTGGTGGCAACACAAGCATGGCAAGGTTCTGGACCGACGCATGGTGGTACCCGTTCTCAAGAATCTCCAGGGCCATCCTGAGGCGCCCAGACAGTGGAGTCTGCACGTCAACCGTCTTCTCAAGGACATGGGCTTCTCTGCCACTACGCAAGCGCCGTGTTTGTACACCGGTGAGCTGTGCCAGAACAAAGTCTACGTGCTTCGGCAAGTGGATGACTTTGCAGTGGCAGCCCGCGATGAGGCTTCCTACACCAGATTCTGTGACATGCTTGATGCTCGTCTGAATCAGCCCATCACTCGACACAGTCTCTTCGCGCACTACAATGGACTGGATCTCATCCAAGCGCGGCGACACGTGACTGTACACTGCTCTACCTACCTTAACAAGGTGCTGCAGCGGCACGATTGGCAAGGGCTGAAATCTTCGCAACGCCTCCCCATGCGGGCGGATAATGGGCACGTGCGCCAGTTGGATCAGGCTGTCCTGCCTGACTCAGATGCAGAACGACAACGTCTGCAGTCCGAGTTCTTCAACTACCGACAGGCCATTGGCAAGCTTATATGGGCCATGGTTTCGTGTCGGCCTGACATATCGTTCCCGGTGGTCAAGCTGAGTCAGTACTCTATGAACCCTGCGCGTGTTCACTACGAGGCAGTCAAGTATCTCTTTCGGTACATTGCGGCCACCAGGGAGTTTGGGGTTACATACTGGCGACAGTCTCCTCTCATGCAGCTTGCGGATGTTCCCAACCCACGATGGCTGTCCCCTACCGGCGACAAGCGTCATAACACGACGGATCAGGGTACTATCCAGGCAACCTCGCTGTATGCCTACGTGGATGCTGATTGGGGCGCCGATACCAAGCATCGTCGGTCTACAAGCGGCATTGCTTTCCTTCTGGGTGGCGCAGCTGTTGCATGGAAGACTCGCGTGCAACCTACCGTCTCTCTCAGCACTTCCGAGGCCGAGTTCCTTGCCGCCAGCGATGCTGGCAAGATGGCGCTCTGGCTTCGGTCTATTCTCGATGAAATCGGCGTTGCGCAGAAACATGCGACGCTCATCTACGAGGACAATCGAGGCGCGAGAATGATGGCTAACGCCAACCAGCCGACACGGAACTCCAGGCACATTGACATTCGCACATTTGCCGTCAGCGATTGGGTGGACAGAGATCTTATCCTGATCACCGACGTGCCTTCGGACCTCAATGCTTCGGACGTGTGCACCAAACAGACGCCTGTGGTTCTGTTCTATCGGCATACGGATCTGCTCATGGGGCGCATACCGCCTTTCTACGTACAACCATGAGTGCTCCCCATGGAGTGTGGTGATCCCTGTCTTCTCTACAACAGAGTCGATTATTTCCGCTAGCTTACGCTAGTGTGGGGGAGGTGTTGGCATCCGTACACCCGTACGATGACAGACGTCATCAGCAGCAGCAGCAGCGAACACAACAAAAGTCATCACCACTCTGTGGCCATAAATCCATCATTAGCACCAAAACACACACATCACACTCTCACGATACTGACAGGGACCCCATCCCACCGACATCGAGTCACGCTTCAATCCCGCTCAAACTCTGAGCAGTCGGTCATTTGACTGACTAGACTAAATCTTAACATGACTAATAGGAATACTAGTTTGAGCTAATAATTATGAGTAGGTTGGTATGCTTAGTTCTGTTGAAATCGAAGAAAAAGTGCCACTCTACTTTACAAACGGTTGGTCGACTCACTGACCCGGATCTTATCCATAACGTATATATATATAACACACGGATTATAACGGTTACGTCATGCGCCGATGGCGCTTTTATTCCGCCTCGTTTATTCAACGTGATAGCACATTGCGGGAACGGAGTGAAGTCGTGTGGCAGCTGTGGTTGCCGAGAGAATCACGTCAGGTCTCGGTTGAAGATCGGCGTGTTGCTGCGTGGGCGGGGTCGGAAGCGGAGGTTGTCTTTCGCCTGACGTTGAGCATCCAGTTGGAGAGCACCGTCGGGAGAGGGGGGCTGTCGTGGCCAAGTGCGCTGTGCATGGCCTGAACCTATTCCGAGAGGGCGCGAGTTTGTTGTATGGGAGGCGGTTGTTCCCAGAGGGGCCGCAGCGGGGGTGGAATGAGCGCTGGCGTCACGGACCGGATTCGGAGGGCCTGTTGTTCGAGCAGCGCCACCATATCGTCGGCGAGCTGCGAGGCTTTATCCTCGTTGCGTTCTTTCCACTGCTCCAGGATCGCGTGCCACAGCAGATTGGTCACACTGGCTTGCCAATCTCGGAGCTGGCGGGCTGTTTGTCTGCGACGGTGCTGGGCTGCATGAGGGGCATGTTCTCGCCAGGCCGCGGCCCACCCGCCCCACATTATGGCAGTCCATCCCACTTTCGCTTGTTGTTGTTGGATACTCTTGGTGGGGGAGTCGCGAATGCCTGATGGAGGAATGCCTCCTGTGGAGATGCGGGCGAGGGCCGTGCATAGCAATTGAGCGACGAGCGGTGGCGTGGTTGGTGGTCGCACGATTGACCGCACCTTGAGCATAGTCTTGGACCAAATGGCCTGACTGGATGCGCTCGGGCACATGACGACGTGTGAGTTGTCCTCGGGTCGGCCGCATCTGGGGCATGCGTCAGAGGCCTCCTGCTGTCGCCGCTGCATGTTCTTGCCACTAGCGCCTGCGCCAGCCATAAGCTTGAGCAGTGTGCGACGTCTGTCACCTTGCCAACGTCGGGAGTTGGTCCGCATGGGCATCCAGTCCACCTCAGAGGGATGTGCATGTCCCCAGCGCCGACACTACTTGAGCTGGATGCCGGTGCCATCAAGGGCGTTGTGCACCGTCCAGTAGTCGAGGTCGGTGATGGGCGTGGTGCCCGCAAGCAAGGTCCAGCCTCCGGTGGGTACTGGGGGAATGTCATTGCTCCACCCAGCTTGGCTCGAGATCTCCCATTGCTGGCCTGCGTGGGCGTCGGCGGCAACGTTCATGGTTTCCCACTCCGTGAGAGGCTGGCCGGAGTCGTCTGCGTGGCCTTTCACTTCATGCTGCCTGAATTGCACCGTCGTTTTGCGCAGCAGGCGGACGATTTCTGCCCTGATATCGTGATCAGGCCGCCTGGGGTCGGGCCACTGGGCGTTGGTCACAGACCTGAGCACCCTGTCGTTGTCACACGCGATGGTGGCGCTGCCGATCACACCTGCCCACTCTGCAATGGAAGTCACAACCCATATGGACATGAGCACGCCAGCAAGCTCGGCCCGGTTGGAGTCTGTCGGGTGTGACCCCGCGGGAACTGCAGATGTGGCGACTATCTGGTGCGTGTCGTCTCCGACGCCACTTTGAATGATTGCTGCGGCCGCTCCTTTGCTGTGCTTCGCGGACGCATCGCTGCAGGCGGCGCACTTGCCGGTCGTGATCAATAGAACGATTTGGTGGACGTCGCCTTGGATCTGCAGCGTTGGTAGCATGGCAGTGGCTGCGGGGCCTTTGTGGTGCAGCCAATCACGAATGGTGGTCGGGTTGGCGCGGGCTTGAATGCCCCCGGATGCTGTGGTGGCGGCTCCTGATCGCCGGGCAGATCTGTCGACCACATGCGTTGGACGAGTGCAGTTGGTGTCGTGGGCTCTTGCCGGGCCTGGTAGCCTGATCGTTCCGTCTGGGAGCTGGGCAGTGCGGCGTAAAGGTGCGTGGTACCACAGGCCGAGGGTCGCCTGTACATGCCAACCTGGTCTGTCTGCGGCCACCAGCGCTGCCAGCACATGTTCCCAAGCTTCCCACGCTGTCCGGGTTACGGTCCCCGTCTTGGGTCACGTGGTGGTGCCTGGCGGCAGCCTGGATCTTCGCAGGACTCCGGGTAAGATGCGTGTGCCACAGGCAGAGGTGACGTCCGACAGCTAAAGGGCCCTGAGGTGGATGCGGGCGACGTTGGCCAGCCCCAGCGTTGTCGCAGGGACTCCGGCTTGAATGGCTAGGTGCATGATGGTCTCGTCACCGCGGCGCGGTTTGCTGGCAGCGCTGCCTTGGTCCGTCATGACGATGCCGAGCTGTGAAGCGGTGTGGAAGGTGTTTTGCCACCACGTTGCGGCCGTCCAGGTCCTCCATTTACGCTCATGCTGTTGCAGCTGCCCGGGTAGTCCGGTCCACAGTTCGAGGTGTCGAAGTGAGGAGCGTAGCAGTCGTCCTGTTTCCGTGTCTTGCTCGAAGTGTTGCATTACCATGGAGAGATGGGAGATGACTTGTACCGTGTGCAGGTTGCGCACCCCCATGCCCATGGCGTCAACGTGGCCGAAGACATACTCCCTGGCAATTGTCCGGGCGATACCCATGGACGGAAGAGCCGCAGTCAGGGCAGTGCTCATCACTGCGCGCCACTGGGATGGAGACATGGTGGCGGCCGGAGCAGAGTAAGTCAACGACGGCCACAGCACGGACTTGAGGGCGATTTCCGTGTCCTGCTTACTGATCCGGGACGTTCTGATGCGTTCCGCCCACTCCCTCAATTTGTTCAGGAGGTAGCTGGCGTGCTCTGTTTGCTTGCCATCTCTCCGAGACATCATCCCCAGGTATTTGGCTGCTGTTCGAGGACCGGTCAGTGCCAACTTGATGCGCTGGCCGTCTGGGGAGTTCATGTGGACTTCGGTGGTGAGAGTAGATAGGTTGTAGGTCCATTGCATTCTGTGCCACTTGAATTGGATCAGCTGCCAGAAGCTCTTTGTTGGTTCTAGAGCTCCGCCCGTGGAAGTGAGTAGACTGTCCCAATGATCGACTGCCGCTTGGAAGGCCGTGGCCTGCGCATTGGGGGTGTCTGCTTGCAGGCTCTGCATCACGTTGGTGTCGTCGACGTAGGCTGTCCCTGTGATGACGTGGCCAGCATTGGTGATGGGATCCGGGAGGCTGAGTCCGTGCCCGCGGCGGCGCATGCTGTCGATGATGGCTGAGCTGATGAGCAACCAGCCTGTAGGTGCGGATCCCAATCCCTGGACTAGGCCTTGGAGGAATTGGCCTCGTCGTTTGCCTGAGTACAAAGCGGTTGATGTGCCTGCGGCGGTGCGGATGCGGTGAGTCATCGCCTGTAAGGTACGCAGGGTGCTCTCAATGGGCGCTGCCGGCACTCCCTGTCGTCGAAGAGCCAAGCCGAATATGGGGTGGGCGATCCGATCGTAGCATCCCTTCGCGTCGTTTGAGCAGACCGCATAGTGGAGACCTGTGACTCGGCCTATGTCATCGATGAGGGTGGTGTTGAGTAGGACTTCCTGGGCCGTGTGGGCTTTCCGGCTTCCATATTGTTCTGCGGCGATGGTCCCGTTGCTCTCCGTGTGTGATCTGGCTTGTTTGCCGAGGAGGCGGTTGTTCATATTGAAGTTGCCTTCCATGAGGTCAATCGTCCTTGTTTTGGTGACTGCGAGATTGCCCGGTTTCTTCCTCAGCTGTATGTCGGTGCATTGTTGCCATCTCTGGAGGCTGTAGCCCGTGCGGTAAGGGATCTCACGCAGAATGGCATCGATGAGAGCGAGCTCTGGTACCTTCGCATTGGCTTTCCAACACCCAAAGTGGATTCCAGACGGCCCGGAAGACGTGCTCTCTTTGATGCGTGACCACCCTTTGGAGTGACTTTCCTGGGTGATGGTCGTGTTCAGACAGGGCCATGGGCTTGCCTGTGGAGGTTGGTACAGAGCATGGAGCACTTCGTTGGTACTGGCACTGATCTGGGACAGGACGATGCCGTGTAGAATGGCTGTAGCCGCCGTGCTGGTGCCAAATCGGCCGAGGCTGCGCTTCAGTGGTCGTTGGCAGACCTCAGCTCGCCAGGCCTGGCTGTACTTGTTAATATTGTTGTTACAGCACGCTCTGGCCACATCTTCTCCAGATGTGAGGAGGTTCCCTTGTCCTCCTGGCCCGTCGTCGATAATGATGGACACTTGGGAGTCCTCTCCGTTCGCTTTTAGTGCCCAGCTGATGCGCCTGTAGGTCGCACGCGTGTCTTCTCTTTGCTGGATTTGGGCTCTGTATTTCGCAGTATCCCTGCCTGTTCGAGAGACTTCAGCTTCGTCGTCTGCGAGGAACGTCCTCCGGTGGTTAGCTGCGTCTTGCTTCTCTTGTCGGTATCGGCGCCATGCATTGTTTCTGCGTCTACCCATCTCTGTCAGGGTCATTTTCCGGGTGAGTGCTAATAGCTTTGCCTTTTTCCTGGCTTTGTCGACGGTGCGCCCTTTGATGTTGTGCCCTTTCCTACGCTTGATGCTGAGGGTCCAAAACCTGTGCTCCCAGTGTATCTTCGACAGTGCTGGCGAGAATGGGACTGCACCTGCGCGTATTCGGCGACAGTGGCGTTCTGCGTGTAGGATGGCCTGAGTTCGGTCTTTGTCGATGGCTTCGAGTTCGCGAATTTGCGTTGTTGTGATGGGACCTTCTCCGATGTCTGAGTTGAGTGCTTCTGCGCGTGCTCGTAGCCGTTTGTTGTTGGCCTGTTCGGTGTACCCTTCTGTATACCTGCGCACTGTCGCTGGTTGGTTGAGCTGCAGCCTCCGTCCTCTGAATGGCGTGGTGGGTTGTTTGGAGGGTCCGAGTAGGCTGGCTGTGACGATGTCCATCCACACCGCTCTGTGGTCCCAGCTGCTGTAGGCCGTGAGGCCGAGCTGGGATGGGCGTATGTCGCTCGTGGTCCATATGCCGTCGATTGGGATGCCTCTGGTGTTCCTGATCATTGTGGCGTATGGGCGGTTGATCTGTTTGGAATGGTGTTCATGCATGCCTTCAGACTGAAGCATTGTCGATATTTTGGACCTTCTGATGTCCATGTTCACATCACCCCCTACGATGATCGTTTCTCCTGCCTGCTTCCAGAGCGATATCTGGGTTTTCAGGTCATGAATGAGCAGGTCTATCGGCTCCAGGTTGGATCCTCGTTGGGCTGCCTTGATTGCTTGTTGATTGTAGACTGTCCCGGTGGTTTGTGTTGACTTCGTGGGGACGTAGATGGACACCACTCGGACTTTGATGCCCTGCTTGCCTTGCAGCAGCATGCTTGCCCATCGCCCGCTTTGGTTGGGGTCGTTGCTGCGTGACAGCACTCTGCCGGCGGCGTTGCCGTGGATGAGGACTGCCGTGCCGCCCCACTGACGAGGGTTGCGGGCGGTGGTCTGATAGTGCGATGTGCTGGTTTTCACCATGCGTAGGTGCCGCTCCGCTCGGTGTGCAAGTGTGGTATCCGTGGGAACTTGGTTCCAGTTGAGTCCGACCTCCGTGATAAGAAGTATGTCGATGTGGTGTTGGCGGATGAGCTGCCATAGGTCGTCGTTCTTGGGTTCCGTGGGGTCTGGTGGTAAGCTTCCAATGTTGAGGGTCGCTATCCTGATATGGCCTTTTGGTTTGGGCTGGGTGGTATTCCCTATGTGTTGTTGTTGAGAAGTTGATCCGTCCGGTCTCAATTCCTCGTGGTTGTCGGGTCCGTTGATGTTCGAGCTGGACTGTGCCCGGTTGTGGCTGACTATCATGGTCGCGGGTCTCCATTGGGCTGCGGAGGGTTGCCGTCGGGTTTGCCGAGTTGTCGTCGGAGAGCTTGTACTTGTGCGAGCAGTTGTTCTTCCTTGGATTGGGGTTGGTTGTACCTGGTGGCGGCTCCTGTGCGGAGAATGCTGCTTGGGTTGGTGGTTGCTTGGTCTTGCTGTCCTTGTTGTGTGTTGGTTTCGGCCGAGTTGTTGGTGGTTAGTCTGGGCGCCGCCGTGTACGCTGAGTCCATCGATCTGTTGGCTGTCCCAATTGTTGAGTTCGGATTGAACAAGCTGCGGCTGTCGAGTGCAGCCGGCCGGTGGTTGACTGGCATCATGTCGGATATGTTGGTGATGACTACGCTGGCTGGAAAGGATTCGTCGGCAATCGCGCCGAGATAGTGAACATCGGGGGAGGTGTAGTCGTTGGTGTCTGGGTCATACACGATGCTCAGGCTTGCCAACCAGACCTCTGGGCTGAACCACTTCTCAGCTTTGTCTCCCACTTTGTGTCTTGCCACTGCTGGTAGTAAGCTCATGAAGTGTTTTGCATCTGCCAGATACTCTGGGAAGGAATGTGCCACGATCTGGTCGTCTGTGCCCCAGGCTCTGTCCACACTGTGGATGTTGGCAAGTTCCGCTCACGGTAACCTACGATCGTGGAAGATGATGTTGGTTGATAGTCGTCTGTTTGCTATTTCATTACTTGGCTACTCCGATCCTCTCAGTGTACGTCCGTTCTCTTGCCCGATGCTCTTGGCGCTTCAATCTGTTTCGTAGATTCAGTCTCCGACTATGAGTCGGTACGCGAGATCCTCTCTCGCTCCTCTCTGTATTCTCTCTCTCTCTCTCTCTCAACATCGTGTGCTCGTGTTACACGATACTCCGTGTTCGATGCGTACTCCGCATTCGACACTCTGTTCATTCAGTACTGGTTACTACTCCATGAGTACTTACCATTTGAAGTTCACCTTCAGTATCCATGATCTTCATGGGTCATTGCATCTTCGCCTCCTTCTCTGACTTGGAGACAGCTGTCGACGTGGTGACATGTTGACATCCTGTCAACGTCAGTAGGCGTCCTTCTGCTCTCCAGATGTCACGTTCCATTGGTGATGCAGCAGCCTGTCAGATGATATTGTCATCTGAGGTTTAGTTGGGAAGTACCTCGAGATTCTCTTGGTACCATTGATGCATGGACGGACGATCTTCTGATTCTCCCAGAAATCGTTATTTGCAAATTTCCTCCAGAAATCTTGCCCCTTTTCGTGTGTTCCATTTCCCCTGTAATTCTGACGAATCACAGTATACTGTCAACACGAATGTAGTTATACCGTCCAAATGCGTATGAGAGAATAGCGGGTGAACGATGCACATATACACGTACATCTTGACGTATACTCACATGTACATCTTGACATGTGGAAGATGCTCTTCCCCTCTGCGTTGGTTTCGCGGAGGATAAGTTTCCGTAGTGTGATGGACTGCCCATCCTTGCCTTTGACCTTTTTGTCCAGGTGCATGACTCCATCTGAATCGGAGTACTCGATCACGGAGAGGATGGCTTGGTGCTTTGCAAGCAGGTCTTCTCGGAATGCTGTCTTTTTGCATGACATCTGCTCGTATTTTTTGTCGGGCAGGAATCTGAATTTCTTTTCGCCAGGCCGTTCTGACAACGTGTTGAAGAGAGTGGCTACTGCTGCGACGGCTGCGTATGCTTGTGACCTTTCCACTTCCAGCTTAACAGCTCTCCATGGTTGGACCGTCCAATGGCGTTTCCCGTCTTTGTATTTCTCTTTGGTTTCCTCGCTGACCTGGATGATGTTTTTAATCTTCCCGTCAACCCTGATTTCGCTGTGGATTCTCCTGAGGCTCCTGTTGATGACTTCGACAGTCCCGTTGACGTCTGTGAATCCTCCGGTGTAGAGTAAGAACCCGATCTCTTTCACTTCTTCTGCCTCTTGCAACTGCGCCAGGTATAGGCCTTCATGCTCGTTGTAATAGTAGGCATTGAGTTCGGAGTTTTGGTCTGCGGTGATGTCGAAAGGATCCTCGCGCGTCGTGATTCGTACCTTCGCGTAAGTGATGCCGGTGGCGCCCGATGGTGCTCTGAGTCCGGGGAAGAACGTCCGGAGATCTTCCATTCGTTCTGGTACTTGGCCTGAGTGGGCGATGTGTGGTCCGGTGTTGCTGCTTTCTTGCCATGGTAGGATCGTGGCCGATGAGTCGATGCGCCGGATTTGTCGGAACCATCACTTGATCCTTTCTCTTACTGCTTCAGTGGTATCTTCCTCCGTTCTGTCCACGTTCAGCTTGATTGTGAATCTGGTGATTTATTCGTGCCTGGGAGGGGCTATCTTTGCCTGCAAGGTGTTGGACTCGTCGTCCGAACTCACTGAGTTGTCGTCTGCTTTGGCTTTGTTGCGTGGTGAGCGTCGTGGGCCGTGGCGTTGTTTGGTGATGCCTGAGTCAGTCGATGTGTCGCTGCTGTTACCCGATCTGGTGGATTGCGTGCTGTTGTGGCTGCTCTGGCTGATTTGTGCCATGTCCGTGGTGTGTCGTGGCAACTTGAATCTGGTGCGTTTGGTGGGTTGCCTGCTGGTGTATGAATCGCTGTCGGTGCTGAGTGATTCTGTTCCTGTGTTGATGGGTATGGCTGCCACCGCACTTACGCTGGGGCAGTTTGCTGTGTTGGTCGAGTCAATCTGTCTGGATAGCAGAGTGAGTCCATCCATTGCGTCTTCATTAGCATCAGATGCACTGCTGGGTGCTGCGCCGAGATCATAGTTGGATCCCAAGACTCTGTTGGCAGCTTTCCACACTTTGACTGCTCTTGCGCTCTTCACCATCCCGTTGCTGTTGAGGTGTGCTTTGAACACTTCCAGTGGGTTGGTAGATGCTACGTCGATGACAAACTGTAGGAGCCGGAGTCGGGTGGGGTCTTTGTTTGGGAGAGTGATTGGGACAAATGATGTCACCCTGCCGTCTGCTAGGTCGCGGAAGAAGTGTTCCCACTGCTTGGTGGTTGGGTTTTCTCTATCTGCCGTGGCCTCATCTCTGTTGTACCACACCGCTCGGGCCCTCCATGCCATCTTCGCTGCTCTGTCGATAGAGCCGTCTCCTGTTGCTTTCGTGAATGGCGTGATGTCAATGCCGGTCTTGTTCGCTGCTGTCTTGAAGGTGCTCGATCTTGGTTTGAAGGTGATTGAGACATCATCTGGGTTGTTCTCCTCCATTCCTCCGTCGTATGGGATGGCTCTTTTTGCTTGTCGGCGTGCGCGGTGTTGGTTGCTTGTGTCAGTGGCCATGGTCGCCTCCGGTTTGTCGGGTTCCTTGGTGGGCAGCGTCAAAGTTGGACCATCGTCATGGTTTCGCTCATCGTGGTTGCTCGTGTTGGCTTGCTTGTTCGAGGTCATTTTGCTGTGCTGTTGTTTGTGTTGTGTTAGGGGATTAATTAGTTTTTATTTTCTTTTGGTTTGGTTTGTCGGAGTTCCGAAACTGCCTTATCCACAACATAATTGACCCTCTCGATTCCGGTATCTTTGTGAATCTGCTTCATTTTGTTGCATCCCTGCTCGAACGCCATGAACGTGTCAACGTTCTGAGCAGCACCCTCCAGGCTGATCACCAGGGTCTCCAGAATAATTTTAGTCTCATTTATGGTGTCGATCTCAGACTCGATAGTGTTCTTCAGCTCGAGGATGGAGATGGTGCCTATCGGTGTAGAGTAAGTATGATAGAATAGCATGTGTTGTTGTGGCATGATGAGGAGTAGAGAGAGGGAAGGTTTCCGTTGTTTCGCACGGTATCACGATCCATAGTTACATCGTTGTTTCATTCCACGGCAGTGCGAGTGCCAGCGTTGTGATGAATTCATTCGGTTGGAACATGGAAATGTCATCGTTCGATTCGAGCAGCAAGAAGGTGTTGAGTATTCGTTATTGCGTCATGGCAGTGTCGCAGGAGCGACGCCGTTGGGTTTGTCAAGTGGTCGCGAGGTTTGCAATGGGATGTTGCGACCCAATGTTTAACACAGGAGCGGCAGAGAACAAACAAAGAGCGAAGTAAATCAACTTCGTTCGTCGAGCTCAAGTCTTGTTTGTTGCAAAGGTTGTGTGCGACATCATAGAGCACCATGCTGTGCAGGACCAGAAGAAGGAACAGCCCGCACATTGCCGTATACTGCGATTGATCGCAATCATCCCTGTTGCCTTGTGTGCATGCATCCATCCATCAGCTCTCCCCCATGAGTCCCCATCCGCACTTCCACGGTTACCGACACGCGATATCATGCAAGCATGCGTGAGTGTACACACAGACATCACGAACATCTTGATCGCATACGAGCGCAGGTTTGTTCCAAAACTCACCCCTGTTGTCGCCCATTGCTGTCCTCTTCTCGGCGGTTTCCATTACACTCTGCATCCTCTTGTGCAAGAACTCCTCTCTGTATTGTGGTACAGATCGTGGTGGTTGCGGGGCATCGAACAACGTACATCGTTGCAGAAAATAGAGGTAGCAGTTGCCATGCATCATATCGTTGACAATATGTCGACGCAAGGTTGCGGAAGGCAGAAGAAGAAAGACGAACGAACATGGGTGAGATGCGTTTTGGTGATGAGACGTTCATGGTTGAAAGACAAGGCTCAAAGTTGGGATACGGCAATTCTTCTGTTGCAATACGAAAATTGCTTGCGCTTACCTTTTTTCTGCTGCGACGAGGCGCCCGCGAAGCTCCTTGATGGTGGCCTGTGGGTTTGTCGCTGGAGCATGGACGGTTGAGCTCTTGGAGACCGTCGACTTGGTCTTCTTCTTTCCGAACATTCTGCGAAACATTGTGGATGTATTTGGTTGGATGCTTGCTTGTTGCTTGTTGCTTGTTGTCTGGAGGAGTCACAAAGATGGACGGACAAGAACGACGATGTAGAAGTTTGAGGTTGTGGATGACGGATTATTGTCGTGTGTTTTTGTGGGCCGGGTGAGTCAGTCGACCTGCACTTTGTTACGATCCGTGTGAGCGAAAAGCGGTGCGGTTCACCACTTTGGCCAAGGTCGCACTCCCTGCATCCAACGAAGAACGCAGTGCGCGATCAAGCAGGGATACGTGGGAAACGGTTAAAATGGGGTTAACATGCGAACACGGGCATCGCCCAACCATGAGGGACTAGAGAACTCTGTGACGGTCCTACACGGTCCAATAACCCTTAAAATCTGAATCTTTGGGGTTTACCACCCTCAATACCAATGCATGTGTGTGTTGACTTGGTTTATCATACACATCCGGTCACGTGAGCCAAGAGCAAGTACGTAGGGACTTCCTGAAGAGGCGATGATAATACTGGGACCCCGCTCCAAGTGTTAGAACAAAATCAAGGATGGGATTCCGCACCGAAACGTAGAGGGATCAGATTGTTGTTGGGGTAAGGATGAGTGTTGTTATTGAGTATTATTCATATGAGTAGGTGGAATGCTGTCAAGCTCACAAGATTGTATTCTTGGAACTGTGAGCATGAGAGAGGCATGACATGATCTCATGCAATTGCAGGTAAAATTAACATGGAGACAACATGACAAATGTGCGTGTTACTGCATGAAGATGAGTTGCAAAAGTCAATGAACAAAAACACCGCGACACCCCGTGTCGTGAATCACAACTCCCCACGATGTCGCTAGTCGTACGATCACACGATTGATCGTATTCACTTGAGAAGGTCGTGGTAAGATTCGCACATGTCACACCCAAGATCCAAGTCTGTCCTGATTGGGCAGAATGGTTCATCTTGGCAAGAAATCAATTTCCGCGACATTTTGGATCTGTATTGACGGGAAAACGGTTCTTGCGACGCGAAATGTGACACAGATTTGACACAACGGATTTTCGACCAGAATTTCCGTTCGGAACAGAAAAGGTAAGAAAAGTGGAGATTTCTGATTGGTCAACGGGTGTCACTACTGTTAGAGATCCAGCGTTGCGCTGATACTCCCCAAAGCGTGTCCTGGACATTCATGTCTTGTAGGTTGAGGGAAAGGCCTCGGTGTGTCCTTTCCAAAAGAGGAGGGGCTTCACCAGGGGCCAGAAGACAGCCCACGGGAGGAACTTCGTCATCACGTCGGCAACGTTCTGCGTGCCGGGGATCTTGATGAAGAAGAGGATGCCAGCGGCGACAGCGGGCCGGACGCAATGGTAGGCCAGGGCGTTGTGGCGCTTGTGTTAGCAAGTTCTGTGATTGGAAGCCTACGATCGTGGAAGATGGTGTTGGTTGATAGTTGTTCGTTTGCTATTTCATTTTGTTGAGACTCCAATCCTCTCGGTGTCCGTTCTCTTGCCCGATGCTCTCAGCACGTTTGACTGTCTCATAGATTCAGTCTCCAACTATGAGTTGGTGTGCGAGATGCTCTCTCGCTACTCTTCGTATTCTCTCTCTCTCTCAATATTGTGTACTTGTGCTACACAATACTTCACGTTCGATGTGTACTCTGCATTCGACACTCCGTTCGTTTACCACTGGTTCCTACTCCATGAGTACTTACCATTTGAACTTCACCTCTCGTATCCATGATCTTGATGTCCTTCGGTCATCAGATCTTCACCTCCAGCTCTGACATGGAGACAGATGTCGATGTGGTGATACGATGACATCCTGTTGACGTCAGTAGGCGTCCTTCTGCTCTCCAGATGTCACGTTCCACTGGTGATGCAGTGGTCTGTCAGATGATTTTGTCATCTGAGGTTTAGTTGGGAGGTACCTCGAGATTCTCTTGGTACCATATGTCTCCATTGATGGATGGACAGACGATGTTCCTGATTCTCAGAAATCGTTGATTGCAAATTTCCTCCCAAAATTCTGCTCATTTTCGTGTGTTCCATTTCCGCTGTAATTCTGACGAATCACAGCATATTATCGACACGAGTGTAGTTTTACCGTCCAAGTACGTATGAGAGAATAACGGGTGAACGATGCACATATACACGTATATCTCGACATACACTCACATGTACATCTCGACACTCATCTGTATTTTGGTTGGGAACGTCCATGTCCGCACCATGACTGGTCGAGGTGCTGTTCCCTGAGGATGAGACGTTGGTGTGGTGTGAATAAGAGGCGTTGCTGAACATGGATGTGTTGCGGCAGAGGTTGTGGTACCGCGACGTCTTGTAGTGCTTGTCTAGTTCCGCCGATCCCCTCCCAACACTCAGCGCACGGATGAGCTCTTCGACACAGCTGCTGTCCAATTCGACTTGCGTCTTGTCAAGCAGAGTCAGTTTGGTGCCTGCATGTTCACACACTGCGTTGATGGAATACCAGTGCACAACCCAGTGATTCTTGGGGAGGGACTTGAGGACAAGACCACAGAGGATGCTTTGGACCTTGCCCTTGCTGTTTCCAGAGGTCACAAGAGGTCCACAGGGACTCGATACGTGGCTTCCAGGACGGATCTTCATGGTGGGATGTTCAGTGGAGAGTAGATAGAGAGGAGGACGATATCGGTTGGGCTAGAGAAAAGCTGGTGCTGCACCTGTTGTTGGTGTTTCATCTGTTGCTGTTGCCATAGTCACAGTTGTGTTACTACATCCTCCTCATGACGTCATGATGACACGAAGAACGGAAATTAATTTTCAGACATGCTTCCGAGAGTGGATCCGAGTGGTCAAACAGCATTCCGATGGTCATGGGAGCACTAAACGCGAGCATACCAACACACCATAGCAATACAACAATGTATAGATCATATTATTATGACCGCCTCGGAGAGAAGATTCTGAAATGATATCTATTGTACAGATTGAGCCAAAGACCGCTAAGTCCGGAGACTTCAAAGATGGAGGGTCGAATTTCTCGAAGAAAAAAAAGAGGCCAGATCCTACCAGACTCCTGTAGAATTCTACGTGTAGCCAACTGTAGCCAACGATATCCAAAAAACATCCGGTCTGTCCGTCGATCGACGGCAAAACCACACCAAGGGGATCAATAAACACATTAAGATCGACGAGATGGTAGTAACAACAAGATAATGTTATTACTTTCCTGGATAGCCCTGAGTCTTAAGTTCACGTAGATGTAAGGAGATATTCGATTGAGTGGCTACAGATTCAAGTCTGAGATCGGGAAAAATGGATCCAAAATCTGTATCCAACTGTAGCCAATTGTAGCCAAAAATCGCCAATTTTTTGGTCTGGCTCTTTGAGGCACGAGGTTTGTACAACGAACCTGCACATTCTGCCCTTGTTGCAGGAGGTGGCACGATTCTTTTGCGTTTGTGGACGGTTTTGTGATGGCACGAAGGACTAAGATAGTCGCTGATTGAATGGATGTCCCAGGATGACCCTCGGAGAACACGAAGAAGGTGAAAAGGGTACAACCCCGCACATGCGAAGGATCCACGCGAAGAGAGGCTTCTCAAACCGAAACCGTTCGTTGGCTTCACACAGAACAGCACAGTCACGAAACTCTCGCGACACCAACCGGGACCAGGCAAGACCGATCAAGACGAAGGAAGCATCAAACAAGACAAGAGGCAAGACCCCCAAGAGCGAAAGCCAAACAAAGCCTGGAGGAGACCGCACATCATACCAACGATACGAGTGCTCGTGCTATACCAGCAATCATCCACTGCACACTCACATACACGCACATACACGCACATACACGCACATACACGCACATACACGCACATACACGCACATACACGACGACATATCATACTAAAATAGCAACGGGCTCTCACTCTCGAAACAGAAAGCATCATGGTTGAATACAGCGAAGAGCAGATCGCGGAGTTCAAGGAAGCCTTCGCGCTTTTCGACAAGGATGGCGATGGTGAGTTGGGTATCTTCCTGATACTTCATCGATGCATCGAACTCACGGAGGGTGACAGATAGCATTCACGCGCATCAATCAGTCAATCAGTCAATCATTCACTAACTGCTCTTCCTTGCTTTGCTTTGCTTCGTTCTGCGCTGGTGTCACGATGGGAAAACAGGCACAATCGACAGCGACGAATTGGGCAGCGTGATGAGATCGCTTGGCCATCAGCCAACCGAGGCCGAGGTCCAGGACATGATCAACGAAGTAAGTCGTGGTTCATCGTGACCTTGCTGCTGCAGAATGTGCGCACATCTCTCAGGCGGCGGCTGCGTTGGAAGTCTGATGCGGTGTCGGAGGACCATGCTGTCATCGACGATGGTGGATGCGACTTGGCGTGAAGCTTAAATTGCCCAATCTCAGCACTCTGTCCAAGCTGCGGAAGTCGACGAAGGTGGGGGTGAAGTTATTGCTCGCAGTAAACGAGGCCGACCCTCTTCCTGACTTCGTTCCGCATGCTCTGGGTGACGCATGCTCGTATGCTCGCATGCAGTTCGGTTGTTTTCGCATTTCAGTTTCTCATTTTCATTTCGCCCAATTGTTGTATCTCTTCATCACGTGTTTGGTACTGTTGGCTCGGATATGAACAATGACTTGGACATCATCCGCCATCATCCGCATCCGAATGCTTGCATGATCGCACGACCGCACATGCAATGCACTCGTCCACAAACCCACAACATCCATCCAACAATGCCACAACGGTGGGCACGCAACCAAACATCTCTGTCCACTGCATCGACAGGCTGACATGGATGGCAATGGAACGATCGACTTCACAGAGTTCATCGAGATGATGCCAGCCGCTGCCGCGAGGGAAAAGGACGTTGATGCGGAAGATGAAATGCTCGAGGCCTTCAAGGTGTTCGATTCGGACGGGAACGGAATGATTTCATCCGAGGAGCTGCGACAAATCATGCACAACCTGGGAGAGAAGCTGACCACGGAAGAGGTCGACGAGATGGTGCGCGAGGCTGACATCGACGGTGATGGCCAAATCAATTATGAGGAGTTCGTTCGAATGATGTTCAAATAGATGATGTGCCATTCGTCCCATGGAAGCAAGTGAACGAGCAGGCAGTGAACAAGCAAGCGCAGGCAAGCCAATCGCCAGACACCACGTACATGCCCATTCACCTCGTCTTCGTCGAATGGGGAAAGCTATGCTCTGCGCCATTCCGTCCTTCCAACCTTGCCTGAGAGGTCAGCTCTTCCAATATTTCGTTATCCTACTCCTACAAGTAAGATCTATTATATGTATGTCTCACTGCACACATCATCATGGCGCCTCTTCGTTGACCAGGCAAGGGCAGAGCATGAAAATACAGAAAAATCTAATAAAAACCAAACACATTGTAGAATAGCTCGCAGCAGCCGTGAACACAAAGACAAGCGGAGCACCCGCAGAGAGCGGAGAAGTTGCCGATGCGTCTCGTGTTTGGAATGCTGCACCAAGCTGCTCCAAAAAGATACGCTGCGGTGGACTCCAATGTGTGGATGGCATTGTACCAAACGAGAGGGCTCCTCACGGAGCGCAACATGCACACGGTTGAACGATCTTGTATCGCAGAGCATCTCCATGCCAGCCTGTCCCCAACACATGGATTGCCTTGCCAAGATCACAGCCACGCACTACCGTGCTGGAATGGTGTGCTACGAGCTACGGATGAGCAATCATTAGCACGTATGGGAGGCAGAGTAGAGCATTGCACAAAGTGGCAGTACCTCAGCAATCCAATAAAACAACTGCTCAAGGCAAGTCTGACTCACTACTCGTGCGAGGGTTTCGCATCCTGCGCTTGTGTTGCGATTGCTATTTGCATGTAACGTATTGTATTATGGAGTAAAATACTTCACTTGGATCATCCACTTCATGCGTCGATGTACCCCATCTTGACCAGCTCTTCGTGCGCGATCATGAAGATCTGTCCCAGCCAGAGGACCTGGAGAACGCTGAGGAGACCCAGGGCCACGTAGGTGAATTGCAGGTAGGTCTTGCGCGCGAGCATGCGCGGGTTTTCGGTATCGCAGAGGGCATTCCAGGCATCGCGGCAGTAGTAGTAGCTGACGGTGGACCAGAGGAAGACGCGGCAGATGATGAAGAGGACAGCGAAGGCGCCGCCCAGGACGGCCTTGCCGGTGGGCCAGGCCTCACCGAGGCCGATGGCGCCGTGCTCGTCATCGAAGTTGGCGAGGAGACAGAGGACGGCGGTGGAGATTTCGGAAATTCCAAAGTAGAAAGGGACGTAGTTGTGGACCGTGCCGGGGAACATGGATCCCCAGGCCGTGAAGAGGCAGATGATGTGATGCATGATGAATTCTGGTCCATCGCCCCAGACGATGGTGTCGTAGAGGTTCTTGATCTGGTAGGAGAAGAAGAAGAGATTTATCCTCTGGCTCTCTGGCTGGTAGGTGAAGAGGCGCTTGTCGTATCCCGCTGGTGGCATGTCATTCTTTCCCAAAATGACGGTGTTGTAGATTGGCATGAGCATGTGTCGGCACTTGTAACCGAGGTAGGCAACCACGAAGCAACTGAGACTGTCGATGCCGATGTGTCTGGCGAGAATGTGGCGGTTGGTTTCGCTGGCGAGCACCCAGTGGGAATCCTGTGATCGTCAGCGTCATCGTCAGCGTCATCGTCAGCGTCATCGTCAGCGTCATCGTCAGCGTCGCCATCAGTACCGTCGTATTTATTGACGTTGCATTTGCCGTCATCGCAGTTGTTGTCGCGGTTGTTGTTGTTGTTGATTGTAAACGCGCGTGCGGCGCACATCGATGAAGGACCCGAGGATTGCGACGTTCGTTTGATTTTCAGCACGGCGGAGAGGAATCGAATGGTGATGTCATGTGTCGGATGCATGTGGAGATGTCAATTCGCGACGTGACGTGACATGAAACGGCGTGACATGGAGTGTCATGAGATGGATCGACAGAAAAGAAAACGAAATGGTGAAGAGGGATGGATGAAGTGGAAAAATTGGAAGGATGAAATCCAAGAGATGAATGTGAGAGACTGGAACACAGAGATGCATGCGAGCAACGGTGCCCATCCTGCATCATGGAAGGGATGCACCACGCAGATTTCGCGCAATGCCATGCAACGCAACGCGACACGATACCACACCACATCATGCCATGTCATGTGATGTCATCTCATGTGTGACTCTCTTGGTGGCGTACCTTGATGGAATCGAAGTAGGCCTGCATGATCTTTTCAATGATGAGCAGCACCGTGAAGAAGAAGGCGCCAGTGACAGCCATCTTCTTGCGGCATGGCAGGCCGCCCTTTTCGCCGACGTACGAGTCCACCGAAAGGAGGAGCATGGAGGAGATGCCTCCGCCGCCGCTGCTGGTGGTGGTTGCGGTGTTTGCTTTGCACATGATTGAGTTGAATTGAATTGAATTGAATTGGATCCAATTGAGTAGAGAGTGTGCTGTGGGTACTTTGGTGGATCAAGTGAACGCGTGGATTGATGAATACTCGCAGGGCTCACAGATGATGGTGGGTGGTGGATGAACTCGGAGCAAGAATATGAGGATGCTCTTGCTGTCGTCGACTTGTGTTTGTATGGTATTATACGTGTGCTAGTACGGGTATGTATGACGCGATCGAAGTGTTTTGCTCGAGTATTGTGTTGTGTTGTGTTGCGCTGCGTTGCGTTGTGTTGTGTTTGCACCGAACAGATTGATTCTGTGAGATGGTTGAAGAGGTCGGCTGAGAAAGGATGGAGGCACGAATGGACGCAACCGCAAATACAACCACCGATCAACCAAAAGATGATGTGCCACATTTCATCCACCCACGAGTTCACGGACATGCACACGTCCTCCCACGAAGCCACAAACACAAAAGGAAACGCAAGCACAAGGACGGATCGGTTCCCCCACACCCGAATTTGGATGACAGCGACGTGTGTTTTGTCTCTGTGTTTGAAGGTGTGACATGTGTTGAGAAAAGTGACGTTGTTGTATCCATCTGCAACTGTCACGGTGCCAAAACAGATACCACGTTTTGTCTTCACAAGGTACTACGATTAAAATATACTTTATGATTAGTACTGTCGTGGTGGTTGTCAGGAGTGACTTAGTCCTTCTGATCAAGTGGATCAACGCTTGCATTTCATCACGACCAAGTCATGTGTACAATAACGGCTATCTTCAAGCGTTTTCGTCAGCGTGGTATCTGCGGACGACTGACAGACTGCTTCTTTCCGCTTTTCCGTGACGTGTCTTGCACAACGAGCGCATCCGCCTGGTTTGGTCGGATAGGATCACCACGTCATTAGATTTGGATACGTCATCACTATTAGCGCGCAGCCACGACGTGACGAGGATCATTGGTCTTCACGGATGCACACGCACACACGCAGTCGCTGCTGTTGTTGGCATGGTTGCTGGGAGCAACGTCACAGCGCATCACGTCACGTTGCCACATGGGCTGTTGTGTGAGCATGGTCCAAGTACTGTTGTTGTCGTTGCCCAACAAGGCGGTTATCCTCGTTTCCGTTCTTTCCCTGGTGGCTGATTTCCGCCTGACGGAAACGCACAACCCGCATCTCCCTTGACCTTTCTGCATCCGTTCCCGATCTCATCTCCTTCCCCTCATCTTTTTCAATCGAGAGCGACATCAACTCCCTCACCCGTTCTTCAAGACAACACCCAACGACCAACCACGTCCAACACCATCCAACATCATGTTCAGCCGTACCGCCGTCCTGGCCCTCGTCGCCACCGCCGCACCAATGGGTGCCTTCGCTGCCACCAGCGCTCCATTCTCTTACGACCCAAGCGCCGTCAACGGCCCAGCCCAGTGGGGTGTCCTTCCAATCGACAACAACCAGTGCGATGGAAAGAAGAACAGCCCAATCGCTGTCCAGACCAAGGCCTGCGACCGCTTCGAGGATTACTCCTTCTCTGTGAGTTCTTGACGATGGCTGTGGATGATCCGATGGAGCCTGATAGTTCTGCTTGTGTTGGGCTGAAGCAAAATGGAATGGAATGCCAAACATGTGATTGCGATCGCATCAGCCACGGTGATCTGGAAAGATGAAGAGACCATGAGAAAGCCTCATGGAAAGGGCTGCCGCGAAAATACCGATTGCAGACTGACATGACAACTCACATAATCACTTGCATTCCCACTGTCCGCCCATCACTCATCATCACCACTTGGCGACTATCATAACAGCGCGGAACATGCCGTCCGGCTGACCTCAGCTACGCGCTGACCAACACCGGTGTCAAGGCGTCTTACCCAGGCACCGGATGCACCAACCCAACCTTCAAGATCCCGGGCATCGAGGGAACTTACCAGGCCCTCCAATTCCACGTGCACACCAGCTCCGAGCACACCATCGACGGAGAGTACTTCGGTGCCGAGCTCCACACCGTCCACGCCGAGGTCGATGGAGACCGTTTCGCCGTCGTCGGAATGATGATCCAGCCAGACGCCGATGAGACCAACAAGCTCTTCGACCTCCTTCTCGATGGATGGCAGAACGTCTTCGCTGGAAACGACGATGTTTGCGGCGTCGCCAGCGGATCCCGCATGCTCGAGGCCACCGGCCGCAACCTCCTCGCCGAGGCCGAGCAGGTCGTCATTGCTCCATACGACCTCATCGAGCCAGGTGCCACATTCTACCACTACGACGGAGGCCTCACCACCCCACCATGCTCCGAGGTCGTCTGGTGGAACTTGGCCGACGAGCCAGTCTCCATCACCCCATCCCAGTACGCACGTCTCGCTCGTCTCGTGCTGAGATACACCGACAAGGACTCCTGCAAGCTGGGCACCAACGCCGGACCAGCCGGAAGCACAAGCCGCCCACCGCAGCCACTCAACGGACGTGTCGTCGAGCGCATCTGCCCAGTCGGATTCGACGATCCAATGAAGCCAATGCCTGCCCCAACCGCTGACGAGACTTCGTCTGATTCCGCCGAGGCTCCAGTTGCCGCACCAACCGCTGATGACTCCAGTGCGTCTACCCTGACTTTGGGACTTGCTTCGGTTGCCGTCGCCGCCATGGCCTTCCTCTTCTAAAGCCTCAGCCAACCACCGTCGCTTACTGAACCAGACCACCTTAAATTTTTACTAGACCAAGCCACAACGCGCTTCCACGCAACTTCAAGTCACGTTTGCCATAGGCGTGCTCGTCGCATGAAGCATTGGAAAACGAGTATAGCACCGAGACCATCAATACCTTTGAATAGCATCGCACTATTGAAAACTGTTTAAAACCCTCCTCAAATCCTGCCCAAAGTGATCTATCGACTCCGCTGATCATCATTCTGCTCTGTGCCTCCCTTTCTCTTCAAAAACCTCAACGCCTCTCACTCCACCTCATCGATCCAACTCCAAAAACGTCCGCACCGCCTCCGAATCGGAGTTCCCGGACACCCGCAACAGATCATCCATGTACTCTTGCAACAGCTCCAACCGCCGACGCGCCAGATCATCACTGTGCAACTCCAAGAAGCACATGCCCGTGGGCAACGTCATCTCGTTGCTGTTGCTGCTGATTCCATGTTGACGATGCAGCCACTGGAATTCGGAATAGCGTCGCATCACCTTCCACTCGGCATGTCCGCGGCGCACTGTGATTTCATAGTAATACGCGGGATGGTGCGTGTTGCCGCCGCAGAGTCTCCGTTGCGGCATCGCAGAAAGCCGATGGAAGGATCGGATTTGGATGGTGAAGAAGGAGTCATCAAACCGCGGTGACCAATCTTGTGGGGATAGATACATTTGACGTGAGGCAGCTGGGGCTCGAGCAGTGGCGGTGGTTGATGATGGTGGTGGATCGATTCTGAATCAAGCTCATAGAGACGCCACCTCGTCTTGTTCTTTTGAGGTGTCCCACCGTTGCGAGTGACTGCGCAATTGCCATCATCGTTCAGAGCATTCCCACAACACTCTCACGAACCCCCTGCCAACTCCACACAAGGACAGAGACAGAGAGAGAGATGAAGAAAAGCGCCAAAAGTGCCAAAGATTGTGTTCGGTTCGACTCCAACGACCGACATTTGTGGGAGTCTCTCCTTGCCTCACATTTTGGATACGCAGAGCGCAAACAAAGCAATTTCCTCATTGACAGAGCACTCAGTATTTGTGCAGAGTAGAGTAGAGTAGAGTAGAGTATTATACTCTCCGACATGACAGGAGGTGATGGGAGCAGGGTACCATACGAGTATGCGTCAAATACAAACCATCACGATGATGATCGTTGGTCTGTGATTCCTGCTCTTTTGTTTCCAGAATGGTCACAAGAAGACGGCGATACAATTGCTGCACAACCAGAACATTCGAGGAAGCCATCAAGACGCCACAAAGCAGCGCTGATCATCCTTATCAAATCCTTCGGAAACCGTGGCAACCATGACGAATGTGATACCGTGCCCATCGATCGTCCAATACCCCACTCAGACTTGCAAGCAAGGTTCCAAGTCCTTCATATACGAGCATGTCGACACTTCCATCATCACAGAAGCATCAACCGCTACTGCATTTACGGCAGCCACACTTGCGACGCTGGGCACGATTCCCTCCACAAGCACAATCTCTACATCCACCGCCACTACTGATACCAGCGATCTCAACAGGAGCAGCGACGGCAGGGATAGAAATCACAGCAACAGCGTCGACGATGACTACCAGAGCAGCGACAATGGCAACAACTTCGCTATCATTGCCACCAACGCCACACACCCAAACCCGCCTCCAAGGAATCGGGATCCTCATGCCATCGATGCATTCCTTCTCGACGATCATTCACATGCATTCCATTCTCTTACATACCCGTACACAAACGCACCACCAACCACAACAACAACCACAACAACAACCAACACAAATGCAAATGC
This sequence comes from Craspedostauros australis, assembly GCA_026770025.1. Classification (NCBI taxonomy): domain Eukaryota; phylum Bacillariophyta; class Bacillariophyceae; order Mastogloiales; family Achnanthaceae; genus Craspedostauros; species Craspedostauros australis. Next base: position 767,979 of record JAMXDE010000010.1, on the reverse strand, counting down.
AAATGCAAATGCAAACACAAGTACAGACCAGCAGTTGCAGAAGCATGTTGAATCGGCATCTCAAACCACGAAGGCGACCGACGTGCACGGACGGGTCAACATTGCGGAATCGCTGGTTGACCTTTTGTACACGTGGCTCAGCGCGGCTCCGTTGACGTCTCACGTGCAGCCTCTGCCATCCTTCTCGATGATGGAAGCCGTGCAGCTGTCCGTCCTCACCAACTCTCTCGCCATGATCCTCATGGCCTCGCAGCACAGCATGTCCCCAACATCAATCGATTCCTACGGTTCCAACCTCGTCCTCTCGCTGCACAGGCTCGCCAATGACTTCGGCTCTTGGAACGGCAGCCTCGAAGTCCAGGAGGTTATTCTCGGCAATGTCATGAGATCTGTGCGTTGCATCCGCCCGCACGTCCCCCACGCCTCCGAGCCTCTCCTCGATTCCCTCAGGATCATCCTCCAATCTCCCATCTCCAACGACATCCGCATCGCCACGGCCATGGTCTTCACGGAGTTCCTGGACAACCCCGAACGCGGGCAGCAACGGCATGCCGTGGCCAAGATCGAAGATGATTCCAGCATCCTGATTTCCATTCTCAGCGTTGCGGCCATGGTGTCCGGTCCGACGCAGCAGGCGGCCGTCTTGCATTGCTTTGACCGGATAGTGACCCGATCCAGCCAGCTGCGGCAGAAGATGGCAAAGCGACGTTGCGCCATCCTCGCAATCGCCAAACTTCTCGAAGACCCGCGGCCGCCGATGCGCAAGAAGGCCCTGCAAGTGCTGAGCCGCATCCTCAACGATATGGTGGCCGCCATGATCCTCCTCACAAGCACGACGGAAAACCTCGAGCTGATCGTGGAATGCCTGATGTTCCGCCTGGAGGATGAGGCCGATCCCAAAATCTTATCCCTCACGATCGCGACCCTCTGCGACGCTTTCATGATCGACACCGGAGTCAACTTGCCCTTCGTCAACAAGCTGATCGCGCTGTACCAAGCCTCCGATGGCAAGGTGGCCAGGGCCGCCGCCAAAGCATTCTGCAGAATCGTTGAGTTACCCTGCGATCAGACACGCATCTACTTGCACGTGGTCCATTTGCTGGGGCATCGCAATCGCAAGATCCGCATGCACGCATTGCGATGCATGGAGACCGTGTCGTCGTATTCCCAGATATCCTTCTTCTTTCTGACAGAAACGGATGCGTTGGACAGGGTCCTTCACATCTTCCAGCACCGCCATGCTTTGTACAAGCTCCGGGCATTGAATATTCTCAAGACATGGAGTTTGAACCCTGCCAATCATGATCTGTTGACAAAGACCAGTGTCTTCTTGGACGCTGTGGTAGGATCGTTGTTGCAGTCACCAACTCACCCCATCATCCAAATGTACGTCATCCGCATCATTTCGGCCATCCTGCCGATGTCGAGCGAGTCAGTCCCTTCGCTTTGGAGAGCGTACCCTAAGCTCTTACCTTGGCTCGTATTGGAGTCCAACAGACATGACACGGATGTTGCGATTCAACAACATCTGTCCACTCTTGTGATTCAGCTTTCCGAAGTGTTGTTGCAGGCCGTGTACGAGTAGAGCCGATTGTTGGTTCGACCACGACCTATGTGCAACGAGTACCATGCGCACGATCGATGATGTAGAGCAGAACAGAGCAGGGTGCGGGTCTCACTAGCTTCGATGTCTGAAGCGTATTGTCTCCAATTGAAGGCCCATGAAAGGTATCTTTCATGATGACACGAAAAGATCCAAACCCATCAGCGAGGGGAGAAGCGAAACCGAACAAACACGGGAAGATCAAACACAGAGGCCAAGGAGATGAACAAGCCACCACACTTCAGAGACACGAACAGTGGTATGGCTGACCCTCTTCATTGATATAGAACTATAATAAATACGAAGCTTCTTCATTTCACCTCAATTCGATTCAATTCATTGGACCCCAGGGCGTGCAACGAACCTATTCTACGTGACATCACATTGATCCGTCCTGCTCAATGATTTCCTTTCCGCGCATCAAGCTTGCAGCCGCTGTGGCCATTTGCTGCCTACTCGTACAGCAATCAGACGCCTCGATCCTTGTCGTCGGTTCGCTGAATGCAGACACCTTCCTCCCGGTGTCAAGACTGCCGCAAGAGGGCGAGAACCTCACGGTGCCAAAGGGAAAGAGTCCCATCATCGATGTGCCTGGTGGCAAGGGATGCACACAGGCCGTGGCCGCGTCCAAGCTCTCCAAGCAGAAGGTCGCGTTTCTCGGCCAATTTGGCAACGATTCTGCAGCAACTGTGCTTCGGAATGCGCTCGAGGATGCATCCATCGATGTATCGCGGTGCACGACGCACGCGGATATCCCCAGCGGACGAGGCTACGTCTTTCTCGCAGAATCTGGCTCGGTGAGTGCCGTTGTCAGTGGCGGGAGCAACGCAGACGGCTGGAGTTCCTGGGAACTGCATCAGCGGAACACTCTTATCGGTGATGCTGCTCCTGCTGCATTAGAAACGACGACAACAGTTGATGCTGATGTCGATGGCGATGACGATGACGACAAGAGCAAGGCCATATCTAGAGATGAGATTGACGAAATGTTAGAAGGAGTCTCTTGCGTCATGCTGCAACGTGAAGTTCCAGAGTACGTCAACTACATCATCGCAAGAGCAGCCAAACAGAAGGGTGGTATCATCGTGGTTCAAGATGTTGGAGGCGAAGATCGATCGATCTCATCGGACATGCTGCGATGCTGCGATTACATTATTCCCAATGAAACTGAGCTTTTGCGATTGACCTCCAGCGATGACGCTGGCATTGGAAACATTCAGGATTCAATGAACGATCTTGATAACCTCGATGGCGAGGGCGAAGATGCTCTCATTCTGAAGAAGGCGCGGCAGCTGCAGCAGCTGGGAGCTCGAAATGTCCTCGTCACGAGAGGAAGTCGCGGCTCGATGTTGCTAACTGAAGATGGGCAGGTCTTGCATCAGCCTGCCTACAAACTGTCGGAAGGACGTGTTGTTGACGAAACGGGGGCAGGTGACTGCTACAGATCTGCATTCGCCGTCTCCTTGCTCGAAGGGCTGCCGTTGCAACGATGCATGCAATTTGCAAGCGCGGCTGGGTCGTGTGCGGTGGAACATCAAGGGTGAGTGGCACATTCGACCAGACGGAGAACCGAATACCACACGAGTAGTGGGGGGATCCTATCTCAAGAGTTTCGAAGTATACCAGGCGAACCCACGATCGTACGAGTATGAGTGAGAACTATGCATGGCCTATGTGTGTGTCATCCCTTGCACCCCTGGCTATTGATATCTCACATACCAACTCCCTGATCATGTGCCCTTTCATTTGTACAGTGCCGTGCCTTCCACACCAACGCGATCGACGGTGGAAAAGCGCTTTGAGGAGAAACTCCATCCTGACACCGCCGACGCACACAGTGCAACCACGGCATCCCTACACATTCGCGGTGGTGCGCCCAAACAAGATGACGAATTTCTTTTCCTCATTGGATCTCGTCTGAATTCCATGAAAGATAGACCCGAGCTATATTCCGATGCACTCGAGACCCCGGCTGACTTTGTCAAGCGACAGGCGACGATCGACGGCTTAACATGCGTGGATTTCAACTACCCCCAGCACTTTCATTCCTGGACGGCCTCCGAGGCTAGAACCGCGTTGGACGATGCTGGGCTTCGGGCTGGCGCTGTTTGCTTACGGTACCCATCCAGGTTTGCTCGCGGTGCCATGAACCATCCGGATGAATCGTTGCGAAAGGAAGCGATTCGTCTAACAATGGAAGCTGCCGAGGTTGCTGCAGAACTTGGATGCGACGAGGTGGTCGTGTGGAGCGCGTACGATGGCTACGATTACATGTTCCAGGTGAATTACGACCAGAAGTGGGATCAGCTCGTGGATGCCTTCCGCCAGTGCTGCGATGCCTTTCCGGACATCAAGTTCTCGCTGGAGTACAAGCCGACGGATGAAAATACTCGCTTCTTCACCGTCCCGACCACAGGAGCCGCCATGCAGTTGGTGGATGACATCGATAGACCCAACATGGGATTGACCTTGGACGTGGGCCACATGCTCATGGCCGGTGAGAATCCAGGTCAATCCATCGCCATGGTGGGGAGGAAGCGGAAGCTGTTTGGGATCCAGCTGAATGATGGCTTCACTCGTCTTGCGGCCGAGGACGGTCTGATGTTCGGTTCCGTCCATCCCGGTCAGGCCTTGGAGATCATGTACCAACTTCATCGGACACAATTCGCTGGCCATTTCTACTTCGACACGTTCCCGCAGCGCAGCGATCCGGTGAAGGAGGCGGAATACAACATCCGTCAGGCGAAGCGGTTCTGGCACGCTGCGACGAAGATTGATGCGGAGCGCTTGCAGCAGCTACAGCAGGAACATGATGCCATCGCTGCGCTGGAGCTGATCAACGAGTCGCTATTCAATGGAGGTGACTGAGAACGCACAAATATGCACCATACACGATTGTACGTATTATGCAGCGAGGCATACATACCATGCTAGTACGAACTAATAGGCAACTGCGGGCGCGTAAATCAGCACCTGCAACAAATCACGCTTTCCTCTCCTCTACTCCTTTGTGACTCACGCCGCAACAACGGTATACACATTGATTGCAAGAACATGCAACAGAGTAGACGAGGTCTGTGTTGCGCATACTGTGTCGTACTGGATACATTTGCATTCATTGTGTTATAACTCGCAGCACCAAATTACGAGATGATGTACCAGGCGTAGAGTATGGACGTAGGACGAGCGCCGTTGCTCTCCGCTCCGAAATTCCTCTGTTCCACTCCGCTCAACTGGTGCGGGATGCTGGCGCTGGCGATGATCGGCGGTGCTCTGTCTGCGGAAGCACGCATGCCTGCTCGTACTTAAATACTGGTGAAATAGCTTTGCTGTGTTGGTTCTTTATCGCTTGCGCGAACGTTTACGACTTCGGCTGGAGTACGAGGAGTAGGATCCAGACGACGAGGATGACCCGCTGCTGCTGCTGCCCGAGCTTCCGGATGAATACGACCCAGATGACGAGGAAGAGGAGGAGCTGCTGGAATCACTGTCGCTGCTGTCGCTGTCGGTATCACTGTCACTGCTGGAGTCGCTGTCGCTGCTGGAATCCGACGATGACGACGACGAAGATGACGACGAAGATGAGACCGAGGAATCATCGCCCATCGCTGCCTTCGCTGCAGCCGCCTTCTTGGCCTGCATGAGGATGAGCTTGGGGGCATTCTTGAGGTATTCTCTGAGATCATCGGTCAATGGACCCAGGCCGATGGAGGTGAAGAAGTTGATGGCGTAACGGGTGTTTCGGACATTGTCCCGAGGAAACATGCCTCGGAACCATTGCGACGATTCTTCGTCGTTGCTTTCGAATCGCTCCTTGAGCTTTCTCATTCCAATGGCCTCGGACAGTTCCTGCACGACGATCTTGATAAAGATACGGGACGAGGACGTCGTCTCATCTTCGTTGAGACGGATGACGGACATGACCTCCCAGGACAGCGCGTCTGTGTGCAAAAGATGGGCAAAGAGCTTGGCCACGTTCCTCAATTTGTTGGTCTCGAGGCGGTGGATGGTGGTGTACTGTTCGATGAAGGATTTTTGGAAGGCGTCGCTCCAGCGGTCGTCGATCATGCAGAAGCGAGCCGAGATGAGGCCGTAGTACCGCAGGAACGTCCTCTCCTGAGAGCAGCATTCGATGAGCATGTTGATGAGCTCTTCCTCTTTGCCCCTGGGGATGCTGATCCTGTTGAGCTTGTGCGTACATTCTTCGAACGTAGCACTGGACATGATGGTGAGGTAGATGGTACGACGGAGGTGGACGAGATCATCTTCGGTCATGTCCTGGATGGGCGTTGCCACGGCTTGCTGGGAGCCCGATGGCGCAACGACGATCTCTCCGTCGTTATTTCCATCGTCGCTGTCGTCATCGTCGTCGTCGTCGTCGTCACTATCATCATCGTCAGATCCGCTGTCATCGTCGGACGAGTCGCTGCCCGATCCCGATCCACTGTCGGAATCGGAGTCGCTCTCACCTCCGAGACCGAGGATCTCGGCTTGGATGCCCTTCCATTCCTTCTCGCTCTCGTCAAAGTCGTCATCGATCTTGAAGGTGTTGAGGTGGTCGAGGCTGAGGATGTCCTCGTCGTCAAGGTCGATCTCGAAGGTGATCTGATCGTCGCTCTCCACCAGATCGAGATCGTCGGCCATCGGTGGATGGTCACGGAATCCCCTCTTGCGCTGCTTGAAGAGCTGCTCCATCTTGTACTCAACACGCTTGCTGAGCGTCCCCTCGTGGAGAAGTGCTCGGAGACGATCCAGGACCGCTCGCACTCCCTTGCTGCTGACCTCGAGCAGGGCGTTGCCAGTGAGGGTGAGGAGGCGGGCCGCGACCTCCACCGAATCGTTGGTGGGATCCCCATCGAGCAAGACGCTGAGGAGCTGCAGGATGACGATCTCGTGCACGACCCCCTGGTGGAATAGATGAGCCAGGAACGTGCAGATTGCTTCGCACCGGGTCTTCTCGCGACGCTTGTAGTGGCCGCGGAATGCCAGGATGGCTCTGTGCACGCATAGCTCTCCGATTTCTGGCAGCTTGGAGTTGATGACGGAAATGAGGGCCGCGTAGACGTTGGCAAATGCCGGCGAGCTCATGGTGGCAAGGAGCACCGACTTGGACAGGACGCCGCGAAGCCGAACGAGGTTGACCTTTTCGAAGAGGTCTTGGATGAGGGGCTTGATCGTTCCAGCGTTCAAGCGGTTGATGGTGCCATGGATGACACGGGTCTGCTTCAGCCAAAGCTCCTGCTGCTTGTCGGGAGGGGTGATGTTCTCCTCGGCTCCCTCTTCCTCACTTTCGTCGCCATCGCTGCCATCGGCATCTCCATTGGCCTTGCCAGCAGCCTTCTCTGCAGCCTTGCGTGCTTTCTCCTCTTCCATCTGTCGCCTCTTGGCGGGTGGGATGTAGAGGGTGGGATCGACGGTGCGATTGGCCTTGCCATTTTCATTGCGAGGCACGGGGGTGGAGTCGTTTCGCTTCTGGCGCTTCGCGGCCTGAACGTGCTCCTCGTCGTTGCGGATTTCCCCTTCGTCGCTGCTGCTGTCGCTGTTTTTGTTGCTGGTCTTGTTGTTGTTTTTGTTGTTGCTCTTACTGCTGTTGCTGCTCTTACTGCCACTGCCACTGCTGTTGCTGCCACTGCTGCTGTCGCTACCGCTGCTGCTGCTGCTGCTGCTACTATCGTCGGAGTCCGAATCGGACTCGTCGCGACGTCGCTTGTTGCGGCGATCTGAGGAGGTTTCCTTCGCCATGATCGTCAGCTACCTCCGAGCCCTGGTCTTGATCTTGATCTTGATCTTGTTGTGCCTTGTTGTCGATTGGGGGATGTGAGCTCTCTGTTGTCAATCCACGTATCTATCACGATAATGGTGGGCACAAGAACGAATGATGTTGATGTGACCACTGCTGCTTTCGTTGTTCCTGGCGTTGTGGTTTGGTTGTCCATCCATCCACCCACCTGTCGTTGGCGTGTGTTTGTCCTCTTTGGCAGACCCACACCCGCATCCGCATCCGCATCCAATCGATCAATCGATCAATCGATCAGTCGGCTGATCCATCCATCCATCCATCCGTCCATGCATCAACAAACAACAAAAAGTGGCGCAAAACTTGGTTGGCTGTGTGGTTGTTGTTTGGAGCTTGATTCTTGCGGGACCCATCGGGCAATAGTGGGTGGAAGTTAGCGACATGTCCGTAAACTATTAGTCGCTTCAGTCAATTCGACTGAGCAGACAGCACCACTTTTTCGAACAAGTTCTGCAGGGATCCGCAGATTGCGAAGGAGGTCACAATGGCGCACTCACCGATCTTTGCGCGTCGGTGTTTTCTGGGCCACAACGCAGAGAGACACCAACAACGATCACTACGAACACGTGACTTCTGTAAACAGGAACAGCGCCAACACTCTCGCCCACATCAGGAATCGCACGAGCCACTCGTTCCAATACGATAGCTGTCTCTCTCTCTCTCTCTCTCTTGACGAAAGAAAGAAAGCAAACGAGGAAGCAAGAAAGAGAGAACAACGACAACAGACGCAACACCAAGCGCACATAGCCGTTCCAGAAACTACGATAAAAGAGAAACATCCACAAGCATCATGGCCACCGCAGCTGTTATGCCTCCAAGCGCTCTGAGCGTGCCTGTGAGTCTTCGTCATGGATTTGGTTGAGATGGGGTCATGTCGTGATCGCCGTGTGGCTGTGTGTCAATCCTTAGGCACAGAGTCCGGACGCCGCGGATTGCTCGCGTCTGGGGGCATACGCTCTGGCTATCGTCGTCGGTGACAAGCAAGACGAGGATTCTTGAGAAAGGCATGCCTTGCCGTGGTTGCAATCGTTGTCATCATCGTCATCGTGTACTATCCTTCTCTGCTGTTGCGCTGCTCTTTTCTGACTTCTTCTGCTCTACGCCTTTCCCATTGTTCGTTCTTGGGTGTGCAATTCGCTGCTACCATCACATCAACTCCATCTCCCTTCCAAACCTGCGTGCATCGGCACAAACCAACGACGACAAACGCCAATAACGATACTGATCACCATGTCGATGCCGACGTCGCTGCCACTGTAAATGATGTCGTGATTGCAGAGCGCAGCAGGTGCTAAAGTCTCCATCCCATCTCCCATGGCAGAAGACAAGGATGAAGAGCAGCTCGATTTGTACCATGAGATGAAGAGCCTTGAGAAGCAGCTCGAGTTCATAGAACTGCAGGAGGAGTACCTGAAGGATGAAATGAAGCACCTGCAGCGCGAGCTGCTTCGCGCCAAGGAGGAGATCCGGCGCATCCAATCCGTCCCCCTGGTCATCGGGCAGTTCAACGAAATGATCGATGCCAACTACGGCATCGTTTCCAGCACCGCGGGATCCAACTACTACGTGCGAATACTCAGTACCTTGGATCGCGAGCTGCTGAAGCCAAACACCAGCATCGCGCTGCACCGCCATTCTCACTCCGTGGTGGACATCCTCCCACCTGAGAGCGACTCCACTGTCAAATTGATGACCGAAAAGCCGGACGTGTCCTACAAGGACATCGGAGGTCTCGACATGCAGAAGCAGGAAGTCCGGGAGGCCATCGAGCTGCCTCTCATCCAGCACCATCTGTACCAGCAGATCGGAATTGATCCACCGCGCGGAGTGCTGCTGTACGGTCCACCAGGAACTGGAAAGACGATGATGGCGAAGGCGGTTGCCAACTCGACGGAAGCGACCTTCATCTCCATGGTCGGATCCGAATTCGTTCAGAAATACCTCGGTGAGGGACCGCGCATGGTTCGTGATGTGTTCCGTCTCGCGCGCGAGAACTCCCCTTGCATCGTGTTCATTGATGAGATCGATGCCATTGCGACGAAGCGTTTTGACGCACAGACGGGTGCCGATCGAGAGGTTCAGCGCATCCTGCTGGAGCTTCTCAACCAGATGGATGGTTTCGACCAAACCACCAACATCAAGGTCATCATGGCGACCAACCGTGCTGATACTTTGGATCCTGCCTTGCTGCGACCAGGTCGTCTTGACCGAAAGATCGAATTCCCAAATCCAGACCGACGACAGAAGCGCATGGTGTTCCAAGCCGCGACATCCAGCATGAACCTCAGCGATGATCTCGACCTGGAGAACTACGTCAACCGCAGCGAGAAGGTGTCATCGGCAGACATCAGCTCGATCTGCGCGGAATCCGGATTGCAGGCAGTCCGTGAGAACAGATACGTCGTCCTTCCAAAGGACTTTGACGCAGCCTACAAGAAGGTCGTGAGCAACCGCGAGAAGGAGCTCGCCTTTTACACCATCTAAGCGGGCGCGTCATGGCAGGAATGCTATACAATCTGCAATCTGCAGTCATTCTATCTAGAGAGAGTACCAAGATCCAATGCCACTCATTTGATGAGCACATTCTCCACGATTATTTTGTCTACTCGCACTCTTCTCGCTCTCTCTCTCTCTCTCTCTCTCAAATGGTGGATTCCCGTTGCATGTATCATATTCTAGGTCGTAAGTTATCATAGTTGCCCCCACTGTCGTTGTCGTCGTCGTTGCGTTTGGATAGAGTAGTGATGCTATCGCTGCGGTGCTGGAGCGTTGCCATTCAAACGAAATTGATCCTCGTCCATGAGCAGAACAATTTGTTGTGGATAAAAGTGGCCATCGTGTTGTTGTTCGCTGTGCGTTCTCCTTTTTCTTCGGATTTTGCTCTTCGATGTTTCTTTGCTTCTTTGCAAACCTTCCACATCAACACTCCCTTCTGGTAAGCCCGTCTACCCCATGGATGTTCAGCATCATTGACCATCGTTTGCAGAATCACACACAAATCACACAGGTACCATCGCCATCAAGTGAGCAACTGAGAACATCATCAGCAGCATCATCAGCAACCTCATCAGCAATATCCCAGCACAACCATCAACCATGGGAAGATCGCATCGTGCCAAGATCGGTTCTCATCTTGCTCCATCGCGCTCAATCCAACGCTTCTGCACCGTTCTCTTGTTCGGCGTTGCGGAATTTCAACATGCTAGCGGCTTCCTCCGCCCGATGAACGCTCACCGGTATCACCAATGTCGCAATCATCGCCAACGCGGCGTACTCGCTGAGCAGAATCGGGCGATCATCGCAACGACGAGCAGTGCCGATGGTGCGGCTCGTGTTATCGAGCCGCGCACCATCCTTCACAGCACACATTGCGACCGCAATGACGAGGTCGAATCCAGCGATAGCGACGAAGAGGAGGAAGAAGCGGCGGCAGCAGAGGAGGAAGACCCTCCACAACGACCCTACAAGAACCGATCATTATTCTGGACAAACAATTTCAGGACCCTCATCCCTTACGACAAGGCCCGGTCGATGGCAATTGGTTTAGGTGTCGCCACCAAGGAGGAGTATCAGTTCTACCGCAAGGGACCGTACATGATCTGCGACCCCGAAGAGATGTACTACAACGATTGGGTAGGCTGGGATGAATTCTTGGGTGTCATGCGGCCGTACGATGAAACCAAGGAGATTGTGCAAAAGATCCTCCGGTTACGGGACATGGATGCGTACGTCTCCTTTGTGAAGGATCACACGAAGCGTGCCTCAGGTCTCCGGATTCCGGCGAAACCTGATGTGTACTACAAGAGATCGAAGGAATGGAAGAGCTTCGATGATTTCTTCGGCACCTTTCAGTGAAGACTGCGGGAGGTAACACTGCGGGTATGATACTGTTATAGAATAGTATGTTTGAATCATGTTTACTCTCCAGAGTATTCCAGTTCGACCTAGCCTGCCCTTTGACTTGATAAAACTCGTGCAATTGGAAGACTGCTCTGTTTCGTTTGGTTGGAGAGCGGAAGAACCATCCTATTGAACTCATGTGGTAGAATACTTGTGGAGTGAGTACTCCTGCAGACAAACGCCCTGCCAATAGAGAGTATGTGTAACTCGCGATCTGTCCACCACTCCAGTCTTCCGCCTGTTTACTCATACTTCTCCTTGACATGTATCAACATGACAAAGACGACCATCAGGAATAACGTGCCGACAACACCAGCGCCGCATATCAGCATTCCCATCATGAATGGTGAAAGATTGAAGGAATCCTTGTAGCTCCGTACCGTGTCCATTGCAACGCTCCCGCTGTAAATCATGAGGCCCTGCAAGAGTCCGATGGGTCCCATTGGTGATGTGTACCAAGTCAATGGCTGGTGCATGGAGTAGAGTCGAAGATAACATTGTGGAGATGACAGGTGACATGCGATTTGATTTGTGATAATGTGTGTGTGTGGATTGAAGGAGGATGCGTGTGAGTAAGTGGATGGGTGAGAATGTATGGACAAGACAGGCGTTGGGCTGTATTGGAAACACAGTAGCAGGGATTTGCGACGTGAGGACCTGCACAGACGAAGCCGTAGGTAATTTATTGTGTGGCTCTGTCTGGTATCATGATGTACAAATAGCAAGACGATGAAACCAGATTGACAGGGCGGTGATGGTGTTGCCGTTGATACCGTTGGTGTTGATAGCGCCCGATGGACGATGATGAGCCAGCCGCCAGGCATCTCCATGAACGACGAAGGCTACATCGTCGATTGGAATGCCCAACTGACTTCCCTGAATCTTTCCTCTCCTTTCCTCTCCTCTCCTTACCTTCTGACTTTTGTACCCACCCCTTGCGAATGTCATGAGTGCTTGCGGGGATCTCGACTGCTTGAACTCGTACACTGACATCCCGTCGACAATGAAGAAGCTGGGATACGAATGGATTGAGAACCGAGATCCCAACGCTCTTTCGGTATTGGCGTCGACTTTGGCGACTCTGATGCCCTCCTCCGGCGACGAATGGAATGTCCTCGCCACTCCGGAGTACTGCGTAGCAAATGTCATGCAATGCGTGCACCTGTGTATGTACCATATATTCGCGAGGATGACCATGGGAAAGTGCCCGAGAGGAATGATAAAGAATGGCAACCAAAACTGCGATGAGTGCAATGGATTCAACCCTTGCTGCATGCCACCATGCAGAACTCAACGATATTCAATAATTGTACTCGGCATCACGGAACAATCCACATTCCCAATCCTACGTTTGCTTGGTCACATCTCACATATCACCCTGCACATTTCGCAAGCTCCAAACCAACGACGCTCGCTTTGCAGTCCTCTACGAGCATGCCGTATCTTACCATGGCGCGTAGAATTCTATGAGCCAAACATTGCCATCAAGAATGGAAACGTCGAAATTCTTCGAGGTCAGTTCGATGGTATCCATGGGAAGAGATGCTTGTGTCATCTGATCCTTGCTTTTGCTCCCTGATGCGTCAACATCCGCTGCCAAGGGCACGGCGAAGCAACATAGCAAGAGGCAGACCGTCATTACAGTGCGTTCAATGCGCGCCATGCTGAACCCCACGGGAAGCCTCAACCGTATCATTGTGAGATTTTGACCGTGACGAGCTGTCTTCTTGTGATTCGGATGCTGAAATACAATGGGTGCGAACAACGCAACTTGCTCGCGTATGAAAGTGGTGATGAGATCGGATGCTTCCAGAGCACTCGCACGCAATGGCGTAGAGGATGATACGAGTAGAGTGTAACGCAGCGGAGCAGAGCAGAGTGGAGTGGAGCAGCGTTGCTTCACAGATCAGCGCTGCGATGATGGACCGTCCTCAAGTGTTGTTCTGAGTGATGGCCGACGCGCCTAGTCAATCTCAGTTTTCCCTCTCTTTCTCTTTCCGTCTTCCTCTGTCTCTCATTGACGCCAATGATGGAGTGCTGCTGGTTGAACCACCTGTTCTTCTCTCGAGCACAAAACGGAGTGCGATGACTCGTATCCGTGCCTTCCTGGTGGTGGTCTCTCTGAGTGTTGGTTGCACATCTTCTCCTGCGAGTTGGCTTTGAGTGGAGTTCTGCACATGGTTCTCACTCTGTGCAATCTTCTTTCATGTTGTTTCTTGACGTCCGACTCGTAGGACTAAACACTCTCACAATTTCGCCGCGACCACCACCCGCCTCCGCGCGCAGGACCGCATCTGTCATGCTGTTGTTGTTGTTGTTGTTGTCGTTGATGGCGACACGAAGTGATGCTCATTGACGAGCGACGATCTCCACTGAGCAGCCGTCAGCACCGGAAAAGAATCGTTGTCGTCAGGGCGTACTCATGGAATATTCAAAATATTCAGAAGCACCGGAAGAGCGGCGTCCCAATTCGACATCATGAACCAATCATCCAAGTCGAAACGGAAACGAAAGCGGCAGCCACAGAAATCATTTCTTGATGGCGAATCATTGATTTCAGTGCTTGGGTTTCCGTCGACGATCCAGCCCAAGGATCGAAAGGATGATGGATCGCACTCGCAATCGGAGATGCAGAGACAGAAGCAGAGTCCAGGTCAACCATCTTACTTTCCAGAAGACGTCGTGTCGACGCAGCCAGCAGCGTCATTCCTGAAGCAACTGTTCCTGGATCGGTTCCGGAAGGAAATCGTCGACCAGTACAAGGTGCGCCCCGTCGCCAAGGCAACGAGGAACGTCACGCATTGCTTGACTGTGACAGATGGCAAGCTGCGAAGGAAGAAGGCAGTGCTCAAGGCCAGTACGAGTGCGACGAATGAGGGTTCTGTTGGGAATGCTGTTCGTCACGACGGTCACGAAAGCAAACCTGCAGACGACAGCTCCAGACGAGAACAACGATCGGACCAAAACGAGAAAAAGTGGAGGAGGCTGTTGATTGGCACAAATCAATGCACGAGGGCCTTGGATAAGTGCATGATGCAGCGAAGCCAACGGATGAAAGGGCAAGATGACGGTGTTGAGGCTGATCTCGCCGATCCAGATGATGCAAAACCGTCGCTCATCGTGATGGCGAGAGATATCTACCCGCCCACGATGCTTTGCCACGTCCCCGTGCAAGCCAAGGCGCTTGGAATTCCGTTGCTGATGCTTCCGGGCAAAGCATCACACGAGCTGGGCGAAGCAATGGGCATGAAGAAGGCATCTGTCATCGCGATGGTTCCGAATCCTGCAGATCCCAAGGATCTGCCGATGGCTTCTTTTGTGGATTTCATCGCGAGTGAAATGAAATCCTAATGCACGCTGCGTCACAGTACTCGCGCATACTAAATGTGAAGAATAGTAAACACATATGGCCATACATCCATCGTTGGAGAGTGGGGAAGTCTCAACTACGAGCACGAATGGAACCTGCAAGAGCCGCACACAAGAACATGAAAATCATAAAGCTCACAACAGCTACGAACGAGTAGCGTAGGCCGCGGTTGCGAATTCTCCCGAAGCGGAACATGCGCAATACCAGGACTCTCCGAAGGCTGAGAGGATGCAAGCGCTGAGTTAATGGTAACGGAAGACGTCTGACAACCCTGCGGCACTAATGATTATTCTTGCTTGTGTGTCTTTGTATTTGTGTGCTGCGTGTGTGGGCATACTCGTTGAGTATGTGGGGACGTAGGAGCTGCTCATGCCCGTTCCGGCGATTTGCTCCTTTCGCCTCGCATGTTCCTCGGACTGCTCCACCGCGTTGCTGGCCGATGGAATTATGATTCATCATCGAGCCAGGATTGCTCCACAATCTCCCGCACTCTGCGATTGTATTCGCGACGATTTTCGTTGTAAAGCCGGCTTGCTTCTGAGTTGGCCGGCGAGGCCGGGTTTGGATCGCAGAGCAAGGACTGGATACTTGTCAGGATTGCCGATATGTCGTAGATTGGAGACCATTGGTTTTGCAGAATATCGAGGCAGATTTGACCATCATTGTAAATGTTGGGGTGGAACATCTTGGTGAGGAATCGGACTTGGGGCGCCTTGTTCGGGTAGTCCTCAGTGAATTCCAGCACCAATTTGAACGTTCCTCCCTCCCACGGGGTGTCGTCGGGACCGAAAATTACTGCTTGCCACATCATGATATTCGTGTCCATCGGAGCCCCAGTGACGCCAGACGGAGGGTCGCTCTGGAGTCTGTTGGTTCATCGCCGATTGTGTATTTTATGTTGTTGGTGCCATTTGGGGAAAAAACGGGCGCAGAGAAAGCAGAACGCATTCAGACACGGAGGTCAGCTCACAAGACGGCATGCAGATGAATTATTCAATCCAGTGTGGTACGCAGGCGAGGTGGCGTGGGAGTGGCAGCAAGAGGAATGATTGGGAGTGTCATGAAGAATGGCATCTGCATCTGCGTGTGGATGCGCGGAGGACAGTGCATGCAGACGCCCGCAACCAGGGAGTTCTCGCGCGTCATCGTCGCAGGATCTGATTCCTTGAATCTCCATTATTTCCGCAATCCCTGGCACTTGCCCTCAGTCTGTGTTGGAGATGTCCCGGAGATGTTCCGACCTCTCGTTGCGAGGCTCTCGTGGGCGTCATCCCATTGTGATGATGGAACCTCCGTTCTCCATTCGTGGACCTTCCGAATGGCATTCGTCCTCCTAACGTTGCTGCTGCTCCTCCTGTTGCTCATGACAATAGTCTCCGCTCTCGTCCTGTTGGTATCGTTATCTGCTGTTGCTTCCGACCTTGTTGTTGACGATTCCACCACCTCTGCCTCGACTTGCGTGGGTGACTGCAACCGCAATTGCGCATGCAACCTTGATGGACTGCTGGTGGCATCAAGAAACGTAGCGGTAGAATTGCAACTGGAAGCGTGACAAAGGCAAAGCATAGCGTGGCATGGAAGCAACCCTGGTCTGCCATCCACCGACTCATCAAATGCATCTATCCATGCATCCACCCTTCCAACTCAATGAGCGCTGAGAAGAGCAACCCGACATCGCAACAACAGCCTCACGTTTGGTCGGATTGCGTTCTTCACGAAACTGCGAGAAAGGGGATACGCAACCCAACGGAACTCAGGTCACAAGTGGAATGTACGAAAGCAGTCATCGAGTCGTACCTTTTGAAGTCCCGAAGGAGACGGCGTCGCGCACTGGTGCTCATGGTTGCAGGTGGTTGTAGTATTCAATGAGAACAAGGGGAAGGTGTTGTGAAGGCTGCGGGATGATTTGGGGAGACAATGCACACAACTGGTGCTGCGTGATTGTGGTGAGTCCTCGTCAGTCCAGCGATCGTTTTGCTTCGTCCGCTCTCTTCGTGTGCGCTCGTTGCGTCGGGCGCAGCTGTTTGCGTCTCCTCTTGCCCTTTGGCCTGTTGCATGGGGATTTTGTGCCTGTTTGTGGCTGTCGAGCTTCCCTTTCCAACTGTTCCTTTCTGCTCTTTCCTCTCCCTCTCTCGCTTCGTCTCCTTCCGCGTCCCTTCTGTTGTCGTGTTTTTCGCCCTGTGGTGTTGGCCTGTCGCTTCTCCGGTTCGTGTTCTTGTGGGTCATTTGAATCGCATGGGTCGAAAGTATGTCGTTTATTCCAATGAGTCACGTTGCAGCCAAATTGTTTTCGTTGGTCGTATGTATCAAATGTGCGACAAACTTGACCGTTGGAGCCCGAAAAACCCTTTCCCATCTGTTTTATCACCAAGAGCAGCTGCTGGACATGTGGAATGACGTCCCTGAATGGAGACATGTGATTGGTGCAAGCACAAAGACAGAGTACCTATGTACGCACCTTGTCCCCATCAACACGCTGATTTTATTTAAGGCCAACAGCAACGATCGTCAGGAACCCTTTTTGGTGGATGGGCTGATCACATTTTCGTGTCATTCACCGTTTCAAGAACTCGGCTCCAGCCGGCCACACCGTATGGGAACGGGACGAGGCAGCACCGATCGGTTCTTGGTGTGAGTATTGGTACCCACGATGATGGCAGAGCAAGCAGCAAGGGCACGAATGAGCGAAGGCCTCTCATGCGGGTGAGTTGGTCGATTCCTTCCTTGCTTTTCTGCTGCTCCGAAGACGATCATCATCATCATCATTCACACCAACATCAACATCCACATCGAGGACGACAAGGATCGTCAACAAATAGCAACATCAAGAGTATTAAGAACTATCAGCAACCATCAGCAACAATCGCATCCACAATACCAACAGCATCGTAAACCTGGAAGGGAGGAGCATTCATCATCAGCATCACTGTCACCATCGAAGTCAACAGCGGCGGCGACGACAAGCGGAGACGAAGGCATCAGAAAAGGAAGAAACGGTTGGTCAGTGGCGCCAACAGTCCACAGCAGCAAGAAGTCAGCGCCCACCAACGGGATCCACTTCACCTCATTGAGTATCACCAGCAGCAATCACAGCGGCACACCAGGAATCACGAGCAAGAGTGTAACCACGCGCAACGGGTTTTCGAGAAACTCCGGCCTTCTTGGATCAGCGCCTTGCGATCACACAGCGGGACGATCGGCATCATCGCACGTGACATCATAACGCAAAGACCTTCAGAAAAGACGCAGCGGAAGAGATCGCAGGGAACACTCGTATTCATACTCGTACTCGTACTCGCGCCGTGTCTCGCTGTTGACGTGCAGTCCCCAGCGCATATTCCAACAACAACAATTCGACCATGGACGGGAGACAACCTCCTCCAGACCAGCCAGGGATACCTAATCCCGCACCGGCTCCCATTGCTCCAAATCCCAACGGGATGCAGGGACATACGGCCGCGGCAGCGGCTGCTGTCGCCAATCAGCAGCTGACAAGTCAAGTCCCCAACATGGCCATGCATCTCATGGGACTCATGACGAACCCAACCTTGGCTGCGACTGCAGTGGGATCGCCTCTGTTCCCTCCTGCCGCAATGATCACCAACCCAGGCGCCTTCTACAGCATGCCTGATGTCCTCGGGCAGAACAACAATGCGCTCAACCAGGCCAATAGCGCCGTGGCTGCTGTGGCTGCGGCAAGCGGAATGTCCATGCCTCAGATAACAACATCGCCGGCAGTGGCAACCAACGCCTCTCCATACGCGGCTCCGATGAGAGCGCCACCACCAGCGGCACCTGTGCCAGGAGCTCCGCATATGATGCACCAAACCACGATGAGCTCCCAACCGCACCTAACGCAGCATGGCCAAGTGATCCATAACCCATTGCAGCAGCAACAGCAGCAACAACAGGCTCAGCAGCAACATTATCAGCAACCGCAACAAGACCTGCAACAAACAGTCCAAATGCAAAGCCAGTTGCAGAAGCACGATCATCAACAGCAACATCAGCAACAACAACAGCAGCAACAACAGCAACAACAACAGCAGCAACAACAGCAACAACAGCAGCTTCAATTGCAACTCCAACAGTCACAACAGCAACAAGCGCCGGCGCAGCAGCAGCAACAACAGATGCAGATTCAATATCAGCAGCCCCCCAATGCACACCTGCAGCAACAACAGCTACAACAGATGCACTTGCAGCAACAGCAGCAACAACAACAGCAACAACAACAACAACAGCAGCAGCAGCCCCAACAGCAATTGCAGCAACCCCAACATCTGCAACAGCCACCGCAGCAACAACAACAGCAGCAGCAGCAGCAAAGGCCCACACAGCCTCAACCAACGCAGCAGACACACCAACAGGCACAAGTTCATGTACAGCAACAACAGCAGCAGCAACAACAACAACAACATGTCCAACCGTTTCAGCAGCAGCAGCATGTACGCCTGCAGCAGCAAATGCAAGTCGGTGGGATACCTCTGCAACAGGGTGCGCCGATTGCGTTCAACGGGATGGGGATGATGAGCCTACCTCGAAGTTCCTCCGCATCGATCGAAGCACAGCTGAATGCGGCGGCGGCCGAGGTCACGACGCCCGCAGAAGCAGCTCTACTCAGGGAAGACAAGGCCGGTGGCCGACGCAAGAAGGACCTCACGCCAGAGGAGAAGCTCAAGCTCAGCAAGGAAAGGAACAAGGTGCATGCGCGCCTCACGCGAAAGCGCAAGAAGGCATACATCCAAAAGCTCAAGGAGTTGTTGGACGACTTGCAATCAGACCGTTCAGAGGAGCTCAAGCAACGAAGAGTTGCGATCCAGCATCTGGCAGAAGTGCAGAGCGTGCGCCGGGCTGTGGTTCGCAGCTTCCTACGCTTCCATGCCAAGTTCGAACGCGACAAACGAAAGTGGGCGACCATACTCGAAGATTCATTTTGGTTCAAGCAACCTGTGACACCGTATCGATGCTTTCGGCGCAGCGAGATCCAACAGGTACGTGAAAAGGTTGGTCGGCTCTGTGCACTCTCCAGTGCTTGATGGCCCGATTGCTGGCTTGCTCAATCTGCTGTCTACCAATGAACTTGCGAGCATGCGACGGCGTGCGTCTGATTTAGTGCTCGATCAAGCCCAGGCTGTGGATTTATCTCACTCACTCACTCTCTATCTATCTCCTTCCTTCCTTCCTTCTGTCGCTCGTGAATTGTACCACCGATCAATCGATGAACTGAAATGACGTGTACTCGTATGTCGTCGTTACCTACATGCCCTCCCCACCCAATGCCCGGTCAACACTTTGTGACTGCAGGAATGTCGCATTGCCAAGGGTGTGGACGCTGTGATCGCCGATGCTGCAAGTCTGGTCGTGATGGTTGAATGCGTCGGATCGAGGAGTCAACGATGGATCATGATCAAGCGGGAAGACTTCTTCGTCCGCAAGGAAGAGAGGACAGGACGGAAGCATATGCCAAGAGACATCATCAGCCGCAATGGGCGGTATCAGCATGCCGTATCCAGCATGTCTTCCAGTTCTGGTTCTTCTGGGCATGGATCAAGCGGTTCAAGCGGCGAAGAGAATCGCAACCAGCCCCAGACGGAAAGCAAGAGCCAGAAGCAGGCGATGGCGACTGACGAAACCAAAAAGATGAATGGCAATGGCAGAGCCCAGAATGTGACGGCGTCGAGCGGCAGCAGCAACGGAAGCAAGCGCAACGAGCAAGACCAGTCAGCGATGCGTCATGAGTACCACTCACAGCACGGCATGAACATCGCCGAATCCGAAAGGAATGGCGAATCAACCTCAGAAGATTCGCCGGAAGAAGGCAACAACTCCGGGGAGGACATCGCCACCAAGCGCGTCAGTGCAGACTCGTCCTCCAGCGATGATTCAGCAGCCGCGATCAAGAATTCAAGACCAAGCAAACGTCACAAGTCCGATGATCCCATGGACAACCCTCCGATCGTCAAGGTCGTGGACACGACTGTCAATGGCGACGCGATCGCCCCAGGAACGGCTTCGACAGCCACCAACACCGCCACTCACAGCGTCAGCGTCAGCATGAGCGCGAGTGGCACCAAGACAAGCAACACGAGCAGCATCAGCACGAACTCATACCTCCCGGTCAACATTGCGAAGAAGGGAGGCATCTCGCACAACATCCGCCCAGTCATGTCGTCCCAGATGGTGCAACGTGTCAACAATGCACGGCTCAGCACGGCCCCTGCCATTCAGCTTCCTCCCTTCGCAGGCATCGGCAAGCGCCCGACATTGCCCGTGCAGTCGGCAACCCAGGCTCACATGCCAAGCGTGGCGATGAATCAGAAGTACGACAGTGACGACAAGAAGATGGCCGCGATGGAAGGTGATGGTTCCGACGGAACGAACGTCACCAGCGGAACGAACAGCAACAACGAGCGCTTCCGAGCAGGCGTTGCGTTGGACAGCCCGATCGTCATCTCAGGCGATGTCGATACAAGCTCCTCCAATTCCTCCAGCAACCGGCGCAACATCCGCGCCTACTATCATGTCAACGAAGATGACATGATCCTCATGGACGACGTGCTGATGTGCCCGTTCGTTTTCCGAACACAGGATGCCGTCGTTTGCGGAGCCCTTGCTGAATGCATCATGCCAGGGATGCTGAGAGCATCATTCTCGGCACGCAACCAACTGCTGAGCGTGGAGATGCTGTACGATGCCATGGGGTTTATGCAGCAGCTGGAGCGCGCGAGCGGGAGCGAGGTCACAGCGCAGATCATCCCAGGCAGCTTGGAAATGGCCCTCTCGCCGACTCCAAACGAAGCGCGCTTGATCACGCTGGCAGAGGCACCGTACCTGATCGTGAACGTGAACGAGGCATGGACGCGGATGACACGATACACGCAGCTGGAGGTGGAAGGCAAAGGCCTCTTCGAGATGCTCCAAGGTGAAGGTTCAACCGAACCTCCACAGCATAATCTCGACGGCCTCTCGTCAGGTCGTCCCAGCTGCTCCACGATCATGAGCTACACAAAGAGTGGACGAGAATTGGTCAATTTCATTTGCTCCTTTCCTCTCACCAAGTAAGTGTTGTTCCAGGACGTTCGTTTTGAAGAACATGGGGAGGGATCCGTTTGTTGTGATGACAGTTAGAAGGAGTTCGACTGCATGCCATCAACTCTACTGTACTCGACTCTACCAATGTTGTATTTCTTTTCAGCGCACTCACCAATGGTCTTGCTATGTCATTACTATTTGCTTGCTTGCATGTATCATTCATGCCTGTGCCTATGTCTTGCTACTGCATCTATCTCCTCTATGCATCCATCCATCCACCTTCCTCGCTGTTGCTGCTCGAAAATCATCCGATACATGCAATCAACATCCACCGAAACGAACAACCGACTTGATCCAGTTCCAACGACGAGATCACACACATCTTGCACGTCTGCAAGGAGCTGCCCCACTTCGAAGGCCCCGGCTTTGAAGAGGGATCTGGTGGTTTATAACATTGTATCCAGACGACTCCAGGACGTACGACAGAGCAGTCGTCGCAAGATGGCCGATGCTCTGCGCGTATGGCTTGGGAACATGCATTCTCTGCATGAACACGACCAGCACGATGCTCCTCCTCCTCTGAGAGCACAGGTCTTCCATACCGGGATCAACATGCCGTACAAGAACAAAACATATTAAACATTTACACAAAACAAACATAATGGCAGGGTGCAGGTGGAGCAACAATAACAGACAACTCGCAGAATCATGGACGTGGCGGTCGTTGCGTTGCAGCAAAGGCTACCAGACCACGTACCCACCAACGAGAACGAGTACCAAGACAACGTAACGCAATGCAAGCAGAGATCAATCTCACATAATACCTTGACGGGCAACAGATCTGCCTTCTTGCTGACACGAATTGCCTTGCCCGTGCCTGCTGATACCTGCTGGTGCTTGCTCTGCAAATGCTCTCATACAAATGGAGTACGAGCTATGGTACGTGCATACGAATACTCTAGCAGGTATGGTGCGGCTACGCCCTGATCTGCCGAAGACGCAGTCATCTGTGGGCAACTCCAATCGTATGCTATGATAGAAAGAAGGACACTCTTTGTACCGATTTCAAGCGTGCGGGATCTGTGGCGAAATAGGAATTACATAGAATATTTCAGAACTTTCGTGAACAGTCTGAAACAGCCTCTTCGCCGACGTTCTCTGCAGAACTTCCGGGTGCCCTGTGATGTCTCGCGCAAAATTCGGAACGATGTTCTTTTCGGTGACGATCGCGATGTGCAACGTTTGGGATCCGCGACGGCATCACCCTCGTGAATCGTGATTGGCACGCTTCTTGAGCGCGTTGGTGTCGTGTCACATTCAATCGTTCGCCTTCTTCTTCGTCGTCTTTGTTGTTCGGAGGAATCTCTTGTTGTTGGCTGACTGATTGGCCGTTGGATGAATGTTGTTTTGTGGGGGTGTCTTGCGGGTGTCATGGATGTGGTCATCACCATCACGATTGAACAGCCTCCACCACCGCCATCACAACAACGAAAGACGGACCAAGGAGGAAGAGACCCGATCATCCAAAAGCCTATTGGCCAACTATACTTCGCCACACCATACCATACCGTAGCTGCTCTTGCTATACCACAATACGAGTGCGAGAAAGCACAACAGAATTGAGAGTGACAGCAACACTTGGCGAAGAGGAACACGAAGCAAGACAGAGCCACAGTCGACATTATTGCGCTGGCACACCAATACCCTCCAGTGCTGCTGCTGTATTCACACTCGTCCATACCCACGGAGCATCGTTGTCAGAACTGACTTGGAAACGTGCGTCGGGAGCAAGCACCATGATACCGGCTGGCGACCATCACTCGAGGACGTTGCTGTTCCGCAGAATATCCAAGCGGTCGAGTTTCCCACCATCATTGCCAGCAACTCGGCGAGGTGAATCAGAACAGGAGCATGATGACCAGCAACGCGATGATGATGCGCGGGTGCAGCAGCCACAATCACCGGCGGCATTTCCGTTGGAAGATGAGGGTCTGGACAGCACGAGCCGTCACGATGACGGTGACAGCCGACACGAGCAGCTGAGACGCCCGTTACTGCTGGACCTGCTGGAGCTCGAAGAACGATCCGCCCATTCTGGCGATAACGACCAGTTCACTGTTCTGAGTGCAGCAGTCTCGACGGCCGTGAGCAGAACGTTGAAGCGCGTTGGCAAGAACATGAAGCTGTCCATCGTCTTTCTCTTGCTTGTAGCCGCAGGAGTGTCGAACGCCGTTCTGGCCAAGCTTCAATCCCTTCCAATGTACGTCCTTCTTCGCTCTGCCTGTCTGCATACGTGCATTGATGTATGCGTATGCATGGCGCTTGCTTTCATCGCTGGATGATGTGCATGCTCGTATGGTACACCGTGATTCGTCACGCAACGCTGTGCCAGAACAAACACCATGCTCTGCACCTTTCCCTTCGCTCACGCTGGATTCTTTGCCCACTCACACATCTACGAATCTGTTATGCTTCTACTCGTCCTGCACGTACATCCTTCGCTTCTGGAATGGGCCATTGCCACAATGATGAACGCAATTGCTCCACTCCACATACGATTACATACCCGTGCACAACCGTACACAACCGCACATGCCCTTTCGTACGCCATGCAGGTACAACTACCCCACCTTCCTGACCATATACTCCAACCTGATGTACATACCGATCGCATTCATCTATATCCTTCCAGTCAGCTACTTTGGATGGTTCCACAACTCCATCCGGCCCAGTCATTGGAAGATGTCCAAGCGTCCCTTCGTCATCATGGGCGCTCTGGATGCCGTGAGTTCGGGTCTCCAGGTTCTCTGCAGTACCTACCTGCCAGGCACCCTCATCGTCCTCTTGCCTCAGGCAGCGATTCCTTTCAGCATGTTCTTCAGCCGAGTCCTTCTCAAGGAACGCTTCACGGTGCATCAGTACGTGGGAGCAGCCATCGTCCTCACAGCCATCGTAACTGTTCTTTATCCAGTCCTGCTCGAGGAGCACGCACCACTCCACTCCTGCCAGGCACTCGAATCCAATAACTACTGCTTCCTCTGCGAAAGAGCGTTGACCCAGCACGCTTGTCTGTCGCTTGCGACCCACACCGAGATCAATCCAAACACCACCGCCGGTGCTGATCTCTTCGCTGCTGATGTCGTTGGGGATGTCATTGGAGATGCCGATCTCGGACGCAACTTCGGCCAAGTTTGCCATTGGGTGTCGCGCAGCGAGTCAATCCGGCAAGACGACTTCCTCATCTTCGTTTGGAGCCTGGTCCTTGTGGCGTCCACCATCCCGATGACTCTCTCGAGCATCTACAAGCAGGTGGCCGTGTCCGAAGATGCTCAGTTCGACCCCATGTTCGTCAATGGATGGGTGGCTGTCTTCCAGTTCCTCTTCAGCCTCCCGCTTTGCATCCCGGCGGCAGTGGCATCGTCTCCACCCGTGGCACCTTCGAGCCTGCCAGACAATTGGTGGAACGGAATCCAGTGTCTCATGCACTCGGAGAACTTCGTCGAAACTGGCTGCCATCCCGATAAGTGCGAAGGTGCCTCGGTTTGGGTCCACCTGGCACTTCTCTCCTCCGTCGCGACAACCATCGCGGTGATCCTCATGCTGAAGTATGGATCGGCATCCATCATGTACCTCGCCCTTACGGCGTCCGTGCCGTTGGGTCATCTAGTCTTTGAGCTGCATTCCAAATCTGCCAACCCCTTCTACAACCTGGGCGGCATGATCCTTGTTGTGGTGGGACTCCTGCTGTACAGGTTCGGCCATTTCAAACCGGAGCAACATGACGAACTTGACTCGACGCAATCCCGGAACCGACGTTCTCGGTGGCAGAGCCATGGCAGCGGGGATGACGACAGCCTCGGCGGATACTGGGAGTTCTTGCGCGAACCATTCCTCATGGTCGGGGATGTGTAGAGTCGGATGTGACACGGTTGCCTCAATTCCTTACGAGAAGGAGAGATCGAGGACGACGTCCCATGACCAAGAGTGATCGGTCATCTTTGCTGCGAGTATTCATACTCCACGCACACTCGCCTTCCCTCTCCCATACCAGATGTGTTGATGAACAGCACATGCTTGCACAAAATTTTGAAAATATCCATATATAATACATATAAATAGTATAATATCATGGAAAATGTTAGTCGAATACTCCAGAGTATCAGATTTGTAGTCGTACACAACGCGGCTGTAAGGATCCACGGACTATATTTTATCCCAGCGAAAGTGCCCGCACATGAATGCTGGTACGTACTAATAGAGTATGCAACAGCGCCACAAGGGGATGCAGCTCTGTTGAGCCACTTCGTCGATTTGGATTCTTCATCGACCACCTCTCTGCATTTCGCTGGGCTGATTCGCTCTATGCTGTGCTCTTTCAATTTCATCATCTCGTGGATGGCTAAGTTGTGAGTAAGGAAGGGCTCTGCCCACGACACCGATGCCACCACACATGTCAGCAACCAAACATCGATTGGGCCTTAGATCCAGTAGTCTGGAATCTTGAGCGGGCCAGTCTCAGCATCGAAGAGGCAACCAGGAAAGTTCTGGGCACCTGGCCACTCTGGGAACCATCCATGGTACTGTTCTCATTGTGTTTCCCAAAGTAGAAATAACGCGAAGCAAGGCGAGGGTAATACAAGGAATAAACCAAGTGGATGAGATTCTCGTGGATGCAAACAGTGACGAACACAACAGCTGTGCTGCTGGAGGCTCAATAAGGGCACTCGCTGCAAGAAGCATGCGTATTCAGAGAGTCTGAGTAGATTTGAATGGAATACTGATGGAGTACTCGTGCAATACCATACGCAACATCACTGCTTCAATTTCGTTTCTGCGAAACAGCAATCAACATCCGACTCGCAACTTGCAATACCTGATATGCAACATGCTTGTGCCACGAGTCGCCGCAAATGACGTAGTGTATTGGTGGTGCGGCACAGATTTGCGGTATCGTGCACATGGTTGAGAGCAAGTTCATTCAATTCAGTTCAGTTCAGTTCCAATGCAACTTACAGCATGACCTGCAGCCGTGACATCCGCGA
Organism: Craspedostauros australis; assembly: GCA_026770025.1. NCBI lineage: Eukaryota > Bacillariophyta > Bacillariophyceae > Mastogloiales > Achnanthaceae > Craspedostauros > Craspedostauros australis. Next base: position 741,232 of record JAMXDE010000010.1, on the reverse strand, counting down.
GCCCCAACAAGAAGAGGAGCACCCCGATGGCAGCGAATCCTGTCGCCTTGGCCTTCACGAGTGAGGATTTGAGCAGCGTGACATCTTCCTTGTACGAATCGATCTTTGCCTGCGCCACGTTTGGATCACAAACGTCAGTGGATTGTGCGAAGGTGTCAAAGATGGCGCGGATGGCCAACGGGTTGGCAGCCTTGTTGGCTTGATCGAAGGCATCGAATGTGATGTATCCCTTGGCAGCCAAGAAGTTGCCTTCGACAGGGAACTTTTGAACGATCTGTTCGATGCTGAGGCGGTTGTTGACCACCTTCTCGACGTCCTTGACGGAGAGATCCTCCGGATATCCGCACAGTGGGGAAAGCCCCAGAGTGTCCCCACCCAGGGTTGGACCTTCGCCCGCCAGGCTCTGAATGTACGTCACCTGCTTGTACATGCGTGGGAATGCCGATCGCGCCACGCCTGCTGCGCCGGATCCGCCAAAGAACCAGACGAAGAACGCGGTTCTGGCGGCCTCGATCTCGGCAGTGATTTCTGGACCGACTGCACTGAGGCTGGTGCTGATGCTAATACCATTGCGGGTCCGAATGACGGCAGCCGAAGCGGGTGGCGAAGTAATGGGAGCAAATGCTGCTGCCGACGACAGCAGAACCGAAAGAACAACAACGATGTAGGCTGATCTCATTCTGACGTATTATTTGTATTGGTGCAGAGTATGTATGGCAAGCGATTCTGTGTGGAACTGTAGAAGCGGGAAGATCGAGAGCGTCTTGTGAATTCTTTGGGTCTCAGCGTGAAGATACAATTCGAGCTCCTCCTCGCAGGACTGGTGCGCCTCCCATGAGTGGACACCATGGTCGAAGTTGCGTTGTAGGCTGTTGTCTGTGATCGGCATTTCTCTCGTTCTTCGTTGCAACATTGCGAGTATCGGCACCACGATTCGTGACACAACGTCATGAATCGACAAAGTTCAACATGCTCGAGTCTTGGATAGTCAGCGAATCAGAACAACCTTGTGCGTACCGAAAAACAGAAGAAGGAATGACGCACACATCCACTACCACCACCACCAACAACAACAACAACAACAACAACAAGCAACGAATGATGCCAATCAAACACCGACACCCTTGATCCAACGACATCGACAGATTCATCGGCATTCACACCATCAACAAACTCAACATAGTCCCCGCATTCCTTTCGATCGCGTTTCACTGGAGACCAAGAGCAGCAGCAGCAGCAGCAGCAGCAACGGCAACAGCAACGGCAAGCAGCGAATTACGGAGCCCTGACAACAGGAAGAACGACCCAATGAGGACATTCTCCACACTGTGCGCGATGCTCATCACGACGACGGCCCGTCGAAGCATCCCATCAACCTTGGCATTCCAGGTCGATTCGTTTGCTGGCAAGCAACTGGGTGCCAATGCTACGCCATTCCGCCATCAGTCGGCCAGAACCAGCACGCGCCTGTTCTCAACCCCAAACCTGCCGGAGCTGGGTGGCGGAAGCAAGCGGCTGTTTCTGATCCGCCATGGCGAAGTGATCAATCCCGGCGCGAGCGAAGGCAAGTCCGTCTACTACGGCGCCATGGATGTCTCGTTGAGCCCTTTGGGGAAGCAGGAGGCGCAGGCGGCCGCAGGATACTTGTCCAGCGCATGCCCGTCGTTGGCGTTGGTGGCGTGCAGCCCGCTTTCGCGAGCCGTGTACGGTGCCGAGCAGGTGCTCGCTGAGATCCAAGGAGGCGATTCCGCGTTGCTGCAGGATGACCTCTTCGTCCTCGATGGATTCAAGGAGCTGGACCGCGGCGCGTGGTGTGGCAAGACGAAGGGGGAGATCGGCCCTGACAACCTGGCCAGATTCGATTCCTGCGACGAGAGCGTGACGCCGGAAGGTGGGGAGTCGTACCCCCAACTGAAGAGCAGGGTCATTGCCGCCCGCGACGAGGTGCTGGCACGTCTCCCCGATGGACAGGCCGCAGCCATCGTGTCTCATCTTCAAGTGACGAGATGCATGCTCAGCAACGCCATGGGCATCCCCACCGAGGAGATGTCCCAGTTGCCAGTCGGCACAGCCAGCGTCACATGCATCGATTACAACGGAGCCGATGACAACCAGACAGTGCACTTCCAAAGCTTCAAGCCTGAAGTCGGCCTTGCTCAGAGCGCGGACGGGGCAAACTAACAGCTCTATTTTGTTATACTTTATGGAACAACTTTGTGCAATCAATCTCACTGGAGAGAGAGAGAGAGAGAGAGAGAGAGACGGTATGCTGAGGAGTGAATGCACCCGAGCAAACGGAAGGAGAGAGCAACGAAAGCAGGGTAGAGCCAAGCAGAGAACGAGTCTCGTGTGGTAGGGGTCAAGAAACTGCGTGGGCGAAACTAGTTGATGTTCGTGACTGACCAAGTCGTGATGAAAGATACTCGTCGATGTCGGGCAAGACCAGAGCAGCTTCTTTTCGCTTCTTCGATCTTCGCTGTTGCGCTCAGCGACCGACCATGGCACAAAACGCAACATGACACAACACGACACGAACAGCGCTTTCTCGCCCGTTGCGAAACAAAGACGTCGTGACTCCTGATGACGATGTCCAACATGGCACATTCCTCATCCCACAAAACACCACATCCAAGATCGCATGCATGCGACCATCTCTCTGACCGAGAACATTCACAAACGGCACCACATCAGCAAAGCAGAACATCTTGGTCGCACACAAACGTACTTCCTCCAGATCTGCTTGCACTTTCATTTATCTCCGTATAGTAGTAACAAGACTTTGCGGCACTTTGAGACAAGACGTGCCCGGCAGTTGGGTTGAGTTGAGTTGAGCAGCCGCCGTTGCGACAGGCGAAGAGAGACTGAAGGAAAGAAGGAAGGAAGGAACGAAGCGACCAACACTTACCTTTTGCAAATCCTCATAAAAGCAACAGCAGGAGCAACGCCACCACGTTTGCAATTCCATCTTCATCTGCATCATCGTCGTTGATTGCAGCACAGCACACCGCTGAAACCCGTCACGAACCAAGGACACCACTCGAAGTTCAAGAAAAGAACAAGCACAAGCACGCGCCCAAGGATGAAGCTCCTCGTCGGCAGTCTGCCAAGCAACCGTCTGGCATTGACGAACAAGATCTACATCAACCCAGGAGCGTTGCAGGAGATCAAGTCGTACTATGACAGCAACAACATCCCTGTCGGTAGGACACTTCTGGTCACCATTGCCGACAAGCATCCCTTCGCCGTGGACGCCCACAAGGATGTGCCACGCGATCAGGTGGCGCTGAACGGTCTGCAGCGCAAGTACCTGAAGCTTGCTTTGAGCGCACAGGTCTCCATCGCACCCTTCGTGCCGAAGTCCAGCATGGCCCTGGCAGAGCTCGAGCTCACCGTCGGCACTCTCTCCAAGAAGAAGGCGGATCCCAAGGCAAGACCCAAAGAAATCGACACGACCCGTCTGGCAGAAACCGTCCTTCTCCTTCTCGAGGAGCACGTCATGACTCCAGGGCGCAACATGGCCATCGACTTTGAAGGATCCAAGTACGAGCTCACCGTCAAGGAGTGCGGAGTGGCCAACCTGAAGGGAGACGGCGAGACCAAGTCCGCCAAGCTCGGCCAGCTCCTGTCCCCCACCATCGTCAGCTTCTCGCGCGCCGAAGGCACGACTGGGATCACCCTCATCGGGGACAACCTCGCCGAAGGCGCCGGCGGCTCCCCCTCCAACCTCTTCGTATCGGACTTCGACTTTGAAAAACTGGGAATCGGTGGTTTGGATGCCGAGTTCAATAAGATCTTCCGACGGGCATTCGGATCCCGCATCTGGCCGTCGCACATCATCAAGCAGATGGGCATCAACCACGTCCGCGGTATGCTGCTGTTCGGACCACCGGGATGCGGAAAGACGCTCATCGCCCGTCAGATCGGAAAGGCGCTCAACGCCAGAGAACCGAAGATCGTCAACGGTCCCGAGATCCTCAGCAAGTTCGTCGGAGCATCGGAAGAAAAGATCCGCGAGCTCTTCGCGGATGCCGAGAAGGAGCAGATGGAGGCCGGTGACAACAGCATGCTCCACATCGTCATCATGGACGAGATGGACGCCATCTGCAAGCAGCGTGGTAGCGTCCGGGATGGAACGGGCGTCTCTGACTCCGTCGTCAACCAGCTGCTCTCCAAGATCGATGGTGTGGATTCTCTCAACAACATCCTCCTCATCGGAATGACGAATCGTAAGGACATGATCGACGACGCCCTCCTGCGTCCGGGACGTCTGGAGGTCCACGTCGAGATCGGACTGCCCGACAAGAAGGGCCGCCTGCAAATTCTCAACATCCACACCAAGAACATGAGAAATGCGAAGCGCATCACGCCAGAAGCCTTGGAGAAGCTGCCCCATGTCGCCGAGAAGACCAAGAACTTTTCCGGTGCCGAAATCGAAGGTCTTGTCAAGGCAGCATCGTCATACGCGCTCACACGTTGCATCGACGTCAAGGATCTCGGCAAGGCGCCCGATCCCAAGCAGCTGATCTTGCAGTATGCTGACTTCCAACGTGCGCTGCAAGACGTCGAGCCCAAGTTTGGTGCCAAATCCACGGAGCTCAAGGCGCTGTACAGAAACGGCATCGTTCCATTCGGACAGAACTTCTCGAACATGATGGCGACCCTGACGCGCTTGGTGGAGCAGGTTCGCATCAGCGACCGCACGCCGCTCATGAGCGTCCTGCTCCAGGGCGAGTCCTCGTCCGGCAAAACCGCGCTCGCTGCCAAGGTCGCGGTCGACTCTGGCTTCCCATTCGTGCGAATGATTTCTGCCGATGAGATGATCGGCCATTCCGAATCATCGAAGTGCCAGATCATCCACCGCTCGTTCATGGATTCGTACAAGAGTCCCCTTTCGTTGATCTTCATCGACGACATCGAGCGCATCATCGACTACGTGCCCATCGGACCGCGCTTCTCCAACACCGTCCTCCAAACCCTGCTGGTGCTACTGAAGAAGGTCCCGCCGGATGAGGGACGCAAGTTGATGGTCATCGGCACCACATCCTGCCCGCATCTCCTCGAAGATCTCGGATTGACACAGGCATTCGGCGTGGCCCAATCGATGCCGTTGATCGAGGAACCGAAGGAGGTTTGCGAGGTCCTGCGGGTCGCGGCAGGAATGCAAAAGAACGACGCCATCAGCATTGCCAAGGCCATCCAGAACAAGCCAATCGGCATCAAGAAGCTCCTCATGATCGCGGAGATGGCCAAGCAAAGCTCATCCGGCGATGCTGTCGACGTCAACATCTTCATGGAGTGCCTCCATACGGTTGGGTACTAGAGAGAGAGAGAGAGAGAGGGAACCGGGAAGTAGCGGGGCATGGAGGTGTGCTTTGCAGGTCGATGCTGCATTCTTCCAGGTTGCCACCTTCAAACACCGAAACGTATTGATTGAAGACGGCATGCATCGGCTGCCTGCACAATCCAACAGACAAGGACAGATCCTCTCCTCTGAGTAAGGTTGTGGGATTCTGGAGAAAACGAAAATGTAATTACTACACCTAAAATAGAGACCTATGGAACCTCTGGACGTTGGTGCTCTCCTCGGTGTGAAAGAATACTATCAATACAAGATCGGTGGTATCTGTGCCAATCAGATACCAACAAGAATAAGTGTCTTCCGAATCAGTCCGTTTTGATTCTCGCGGCTGTCCAAGTACCTCTGCTGGAAGTTCGACCAACACGCACGAAAACGGAATGGGACATGCTACCCACGTGGATGTCTCATCCATAATTGAGGCAGGTGACTCGTGTCGCACTGAAAACGAGATGGAACAAAACTCCGTCAGCAACCGCACCTCACGCAAAAATGAGCCGTTCTTCTTTTATGATGTTTGTCTTCTCTTGTGTGACGAACGATCCTTCCCGCAACAACAACAACAACAACAACAACAACAACAACAGTGACATCAACGTTTCGCGGCTTTTCGCACCAATCGACGAGAGCCTTTTGGTGGAGCTCTGTGCGAATGTGGCACCTGCAAGAGCGAAGAACATCATCGCACACATCAGCTCCAGAGAGAGCAGCATACAGCATCCACAATTGAAGCAGAGTGTAATTGGTGATCCATTGCATCCGAGGACGACATCTGAAGTGAAAGAAAGGGCCAGAAGAAATCGTCGACAAATCCACCTACGACTATGAAGTTCACCATCACAGCAACTGCCGTTGCGCTCCTTTGCGCTTCCAGCATCAACGCCTTCGTGCCACAGAAGGCCGCACAGCCATTCGGAACGGGCATCCGATCTGCAGCCGTCGAAGACGCTGTCACCGCAAGAACCGGAAAGCCGACGGGAACATCCTTCCTTCCTGAAGAGACAGTCGAGAGAGCGAAGAAGGGCAACCCAACCGAGAAGGCCAAACTCGCCAAAGACCCAACCTCCGCATGGGTCGATGTGTACGAGTACGCACGCAAGATCCGCGAGGGAGAGATGACATGGGAGGAAGTGGAGAAGGCTGACTTGGACACTGTAAGATCTTTCGCATCTTGGGAGCATTTTCCCATCCTCGTTGTGCCTCGCATTGGACGGCATCACCTTTCTTCATCTCATCATTCAAGCTGTTATGGTTTGGTTTGAGAGAAATTGGATGTGGCAGAATTGAGAATTGGTGCTGAGGATCGCAGCAGAGTGTCAAGAGAGGAGCATCGATGGTTGCCACCATGCTGTGACATGTGCCGTATCAACATGGCACCTACGACATGCGAACTCATCATCTGCCGCTTTTGTGCTTTCCATACTGTCTTTGTGTCCCCCCTCTCTCTGGTTGTGCGACTGTTCCTTGGTGTCCCATCGATTTCGATATCTCGCGCACTTGAAATTGGCACATACTCGTACGTATTCGGACACCATCACGCAATCACGCCATCACATCATCGCAACAACCACAGCGCCTGAAATATGTTGGAATGCTCCACCGGAACAAGCGCACACCAGGACAATTCATGATGCGCCTCAAGGTGCCAAACGGCATCGTCAATGCCGACCAAATGCGATTCTACGCTGACTGCGTGGAGAAGTACGGAGAGGAGTACGGTGTCGTCGACATCACAACGCGTGCCAACATCCAGCTGCGTGGCGTCAAGATCGAGGATGCCGGTGACATTCTCGATGGGCTCCACGCGCGCAACCAGACGTCCATCCAATCTGCATTGGACAGCGTGCGCAACATGGTGGGAAGTCCATTGGCAGGCATCGATGACCAGGAGTTGGTCGACACTCGCGTTCTTTGCAACGCAGTCAATGACCTCATCAGCATGGATCCAGTGACCGAAACACGAGGCAACCCACAGTGGGCCAACCTCCCGCGCAAGTTCAACATCGCCATCAGCGGATCCCGTGATGACTTTGCGCACACACACATCAACGACGTCGGCATGCAGCCATGCGCGCATGCCGAGACAGGAGAGATGGGCTTCAACATCGTGCTCGGTGGATTCATGTCCATCAAGCGCGTCGCCGAGTCCGTCGACTCCGGCATGTGGATCCCGGCCGATCGCGAGTCCGTGGTGACCTTCTGCGAGGCCATCCTGCGCATCTTCCGTGACGAGAGTGAGCGCAAGAACCGTCAGGCGGCCAGATTGATGTTTTTGGTTGAGAAGTACGGAGTGGAGGAGTTCAAGGCAGCCGTCATAAAGGAGGTCGAGAGCTACGGCCGCGGAGTGAAGGTCGAGGATCAGCAACCCCGCGAGACGGACGTGTTCGAGCGACGTGAGTTGTTGGGCGTGCACCCACAGAAACAGAAGGGCAAGGTCCGTGTCGGCGTCCACGTCCCAGCAGGCCGTCTGAGCCAGACCGAATGCCGTGATCTGGCCGACCTCGCAGACAAGTACTCTGCCGGAGAGATCCGCATGACTGTCGAGCAGAATCTGATCTTCCCCAACGTCGATGAGGGCAAGGTCAAGGAGATGCTTGCGGAGCCCGTGCTTGGCAAGGGATCCCGCATGTCTGCATCGCCAGGTTTCATTGAGGGCAACGTCGTGTCTTGTACGGGAGCCCAGTTCTGTGGACTTGCATTGATCGAGACCAAGGGGAATGCTGAGGCCCTTTCCAAGAAGCTCGAGGATCTCGTGACGGTGGATCGTCCTATCCGCATCCATTGGACTGGATGGTAAGTGATTGCGGGCACTGTGTGTGGCACATAGATGGATGAATAATGAAAGACTGAATGTCTTGTTGTGTGGTGGTGCACCCCTGTGATGGCCTGGCACTGGTTGCTTTCGTCGGTGGTGATCTCCTTGCTTCGCCAACTTGTTCACTCACGCTCATCATCACCTGATCGTACAAAACACTTTGGCTCTTCGACATTGCAACAACGACGACGACAACAACATTAACAACAATGGCAAATACAGCCCAAACAGCTGCGGACAGGTCCAGGTCGCTGACATTGGTATCATGGGTGGTCCTGCCAGAAAGGAGATCGATGGAAAGAAGATGGCCGTCCCAGGATGCAAGATCTTCGTCGGTGGTCGCATCGGAGAAGACGCGCACTTGGCGATGGAACCAGTCGCCTCCGGCATCCCGCTTGATGAGGAGGATTTGATCCCAACCCTCGTCGGTATTCTTGAGGAACACTTCGGTGCAAAGAAGAAGAGCAAGATGCGCAAGCTTGCCCGTAAGGTCTTCGGCCGCGAGAAGAAGTAGATGTGCTGTAGTACGTGCGAAAACTGACTCAAGACATGCTGGTAGTGATATCCATAGGGAGTCAATTCTTTGGCTTCAGCATTCTTGGTACCCCTCCATTCGTTGACAATGGTTCCTACATGCAACTGACAACATGACGATTCGAGCATTGCAAAACAAGAGGCTACTCCAGGACGGCAAGGTCTCGAAAGTTTCATATGTGAAGGTAAGCGGTAGATTGTGTAGATGTGCAGTGATTAGTGAGCGTGGCTGTGATCGTGATGACACTCCTCGTGGCAATCTTCGTGGCACTCCTCATGCCCATGGTCGTGTCCATGACTATGATCATGGCTGTGATCATGGGCCATGTTCAAGCTTGCCTCCCAGCCTTCGTGGAAGGGATCAGTTTCTGGGGTAACGAGTTTATCCCAGTGTTCCTGGCCCAGCTTGAATTCCTCGGCGCCGATCAAGCAAGCGTCCAAGGCCGCCACAATCGCATCCTTGTCTTCCAAGTGTCCAATGACCACAATCTCTTGCTGTCGATCTCCATAAGGCTCGTGCCAAAGCGGAGCGATGGCTTGCTCCAGAGTCTCGGGCCAGTCCGCCTTGTCGATGACTGCCCACCATGGATTGCCAGGATTGAGCGAGTAATGGTTGCCGGCCAGAGAGAAGTCCGCTTGGAATTGAGGACGATTTGCCAACCAGCAGAACCCCTTGGCTCGCAAGATGGTCGATTCGTCAAATGGAGAACCACTGCCGTCCAACATGGCCTGGAGGGCCTCTTCGAGTTTGGCTGGATGAAAGGGCTTGAGAGCGCGGTAGGTCATGCTGCTGATGCCGTACTCCTCTGTCTCGGGAGTGTGCTCCCCGATGCGTTCCTCCTGCAGCCAGCCTTTGTGCTGCTCGGCCTGTGACATAGAGAATATGCCGGTTCCCAACACGTACTTCAGAGGCACCTTGGAAAAGGTCGATTCCACAATCTTGGCCGTGGGATTCATGACTCCGATCAAGCGTCGGACTTGCTTTTGCTCATCGTCCGAAAGCAAATCGCACTTGTTGAGGACGATGACGTTGGCGAATTCGACTTGATCGCACAGCAGATGCGAGATGGTCCGGGCATCCTCAGGATCTGCTTGCCAGTCGCGTTCCTGCAGAGACTCGAGGCTGTCCAATTCGGAGAAGAATCGGGAGCCGTCCACAACCGTAACGAGGGTATCGATCATGGCCACATCGCCCAGCCGCAGACCGGTGGAGTCTTCGAAGGTGAAGGTCTCGGCGACGGGCATGGGCTCAGAAATACCGCTCGATTCAATCAGAAGATAGTCGAAACGGCCATCAGCTGCAATGGCGGCGACCTCGGTCAGCAGGTCTTCTCGGAGGGTGCAGCAGATGCAACCATTCGAGAGTTCCACCATATGTTCTTCTCGTTGGACGATGCTCGTCTTCTTCAACAACGCTGCGTCGATGTTAATGGAGCCCATGTCGTTGACCAAAATGGCGACGTTGTAGCCTTCGTAGTTGGCGAGGATATGTGACAAGAGAGTTGTCTTGCCAGATCCCAAGAATCCCGACAACAGCGTGACGAGCAGCTTGGATCCTTGTTTTTGCTTTTGTCCCTGCTCTTGTCCAGCATTGACATTGGCATCTACGCTGTGCTTTTGAAGGGATTCCTTTTGAGCTTTGGCAGCATTTGCCTTGCGCACGTCCTGAAGGATGTCACCTTGACGCGACGGCTTCCACTCTTCCGTTTGCAATGCTAGTGACGAAGAGGAAGATGGCAGCAAGGACTGGGATTGAGTGAGGCTTTGATGAAACAAAGCCTCGAGCTCCTGTCCGAAGATGCCTCCCCATTTGTTGGGAACGAGTCCAGCCTTCGCGGCTTGGATCAAGGCCAGGGCCATCATCTGCAATAATAATAACTCAATGATTACATTAGAAATGTGCCCTGTAAGCTTTACCCTCGCCTCCGCCGGCCCCGTAGGACCGGGTTTCGAGCGAGCCGTCGAACACACGAATCATGCGAGGCCCAGCCAATTACTCATCAGCCGCCGTTCATTCTGCATGGTGCGCGCCCGTCGCCGGGCGGCCACCTTGGAATGCACCTCCTGCATGTCCTGTATCCACTGCCGCATCTGCGACTCCGTTCCGTATTCCATCTGGTAGCCCTCCCGCAGGAGAACCAACTCTGACTCGTTCATGTCCTGGCTGGCGCTGACCGCGATCCGTCGCACTTGCCGCCGCAGCTCCGCCAGTGACGGGTGCTGCTCGCCGTCGTGCACCTTCTCGTTGCGCGCGACCCATACACTCCAGGGAACTTTCCAGACCCACCGTATCACTTCCTTCGTCCATGCTGCCGCGTCCGGGAAGACGCACTCGTGATGCTCCATCCATTGAGACTGATGCTTTCGCCAATCCTTATGTAAGAACCCCAGCAACAAGGGGTACCACCCGATGTCTCCTTGGGTGCTCTGCGGCTTCTGGCGTCGCCGCCAGCGGACCATTCCTACCCTCATTCCTGATACCAGCCTTGGGGCTGACCCGATAGTCACCATGCGATCGACGAGTTCCTCGGTAGCAAGGTTCCACGCTGTCTCGTGCTCCTTGCAGCGCAGGACGTGGTGTGTCGTCTCCTCGGCGCCACAGAACCGGCAAGTGGAGGACTCTTGTTGGCCCATCTGCTGCATCTTTCGCCCGACGCCCACAAAACCGGAGGACCACTTGGTAACAAATTTCGACATGGATTGGTTCTTCCTGGCCGCTCGAGCACCTTGGTAAACTTCCCAGTCGACTTGTCTTGTCGCACCCCTCGACCACTCGAACTTCTTCGTCCAGTAGCGAAGAGAGTCAGCCGCCTGCAGTGTCTTGTAGAGCTCACTTTGACCCACGTGGGAGTAGTGTTGATCGCTGACTGTGAGGGTCCATCGGTCTGTTACCGATGACCACTGCCGTGCTCGTCGCCGAGAGACTGTCGCTTCCCAGAACGCCTTGGCCCGTTTGTCACACTCCACATTGAGCTTCTCCAGCATTGTGAGGTCCTTACCCGTGTCGTCTTGGTGCCCTTTGACCCACTCCCATTTGAGGGTTGCCCGTAGGCGTTGCCTCAACCGGCGTATTTCAACAAGGACATCCCAGTCGCGCTGGCCTGGGCTAATGGTGTCGGACTGCGCTTGTCGGAGGGCTTGAAGGCCGTCGAGCGCCAGCGTCACGGTGCATGCTTCGTCCAGATCCGGAATCATGGCAAGCATTTCCAGTGAAGCCCAGATCCCGGCAAGTTCGCTGCGGTAAGAGCTGTGTACTGACGCTGGGCCTGGCACAAAAGTGTTGCACGCCACGTGTTGCTGGGAACGGAGGTCGAACATGATGGAGCACGAGGTGCCCCTGGCGTCCTTGAACGACCCGTCGCTCACCACCACCAGCTTGTCGAGTCTCGCCGCCTCCAGCATCTGGCCAAAATCGGAATCCCCTCCGAGGTCTTCAACCGGATCGTAGCTCGATGGCTGTGCATCAGGCTCGCGTTGCAGACCGATCCTTCGGTCCCAAGTGATCCCTTGCTCGGTGGTAACAACCGACACTCGATGCATTAGTTCCGGGAGGACCTGGACGGATCCTTGCAACCGGTACTGGGCCTGCCGTGTCCGACGTCTGGTCACCGGAACGAACACCCGTACGGGGTCCGAATAGGCGTCGTAAATCTCCTCAGTCAAGGCTGCCTTCCACCACTGCCACGATCCATCGTCCTCGAACCACTTCCCGAGGGGGCTCTGGAGCATGCGTCCTCGGTAACACAAGGATTTGCACCACCTCCGCCACTCTTTCCACCATCCGCTAGGCAGCCGATCCGGCCGTCGAGCCCACAGCTTTCCTCGGACAGGGACGTCTTGACCTTCCATGGCCCCGATCACCAGCGCAGATCCCGCGGCAGTAACAATGTCGGACATTCGCGCGACCCCGAGCTGTCGTCGGCACATGTTCAGGTGATATAGCGTGGCGCCTTTCACCCCCGCACGCAGCCACATCAGAACGAGGAACTCGTCCCCATCACGCTGTAGGGCCATCGATTCCGTGGTCTCAATGACTCCAATCCCTGTGTCCTGAAGTTGTTGCCACAGACCTTTCACCCAGCAGGGCGTCACACACTGGTGCAGTTGATCGAACGGTTGTGAGAACAGAGAACCTCCGATACCCAGCTCGGCCTTGATCGCCTGTATGGAGCACACGAGCATTCGTCCTGTGGACGTGTCGCCGTGCACCTCGTCGAAAAGCAACTGCAGTTGCTTGATCACCTGCCGGTGGACCGGGTTCGGGACTCCCAATCCCCCGAGGGAGACCGGAGCGTACACCAGGTCTCGTGGGAACGTTCTTGCGCATCCCATCTTTGGGAGGGCCGCCAAGAGTGCTGGGGCCATGATGCGTCGCCACTGATGGCGTGTGAGTTGCGAAACTCCCATCACGTACTCAATGGACTTGATGAACCGCAGTGTGAGGGCCGACTTGGCGTCTGCCGGAGATAGTTGAGCTCGACGCATCCGTCCCGCGAAGTCTTCTGACTTCTTCCGCAGCACCTGGACCTGCTGGTCGTCGACGCCGTCAAACGTCAGGAAAACGCCGAGGGTGAATAGAGGCTCGGCGATCGTCTTGCGAGGGATCGCGTTATTGGAGCCATCACCATCTACTATGATGATTTCCTCTTGCTCGTCCCCGTCGTCCCACGTCCACTGTCCTTCCTCGAACCGTGGCCTCACGGACCACCACGCCGACTTCGAGGGGACAATAGCACCGCCTGTAACCCTCAAGAGACCACTCCAGTCTTGCACCATCCGGGCAAAGCTCTCGGGGGTAACGCTGTCGCGAATGCCGAGGGTCACAAGGTCGGTATCGTCCACAAAGGCCGATCCCAATAAGTCAAACGCACCAACCCCTTCGGGGTATTCGATGGTCTGCTTGTGTCCCCGAAGCTCCATGGCTTTGAACATGACCGAGCTGATCACCGCCCATATGGCGGGCCCCGCTCCGTTGCCTTGTCCTATGCCGTGCATACTGCAGTCCGGCCCACTTTGATAGGACCTACTGGACACTCCGAAGGCCGTACTGATACGGTGACTCGCGTCCCGTAGCGTTTGGAACATGCACCTCGTCGCCGCTGGATTGGCACCTGCCGCCATCATCGCGGTGGCCGCAAAGTTGGGTACGATACGGTCGTAGCACGACTTGGCGTCGTTAGAACAGAACCAAATTGGCACTTTCTTTTGCTTGCCGATGTCGATCGTCAGCTGCTTGTTCAAGGCTGCGCTTATTGCCGATCTCCGCTTGCGACTCCCGAATTGGAAGTCCGAGAGCCACCCTTGTGCCTCCGCTGTGGCCATCATTTGTTTCCCCAGACGCTTGTTGTTCAAGTTGAACTGTGAGTCCATCAGTTGTATAGTCCTCATTTTCTCAATGTTGAAAACTTGGGCCTTCTTCAGGATCTCCACATCCGTGATGCGCTGCCACTCTGTCGGGGAGAAACCAGTCTGATATGGTATTTCCCGCATGGCCATGTCCACTTCGGAGAGGGTGGTGTCGTATGATGCCGCCTTGTAGTGGCCGAAATGTGGTCCACTAGGCTCGGAGTTGGTTAGCTCCGTCTGCTTGCGCCACGCTTTGACGTGTTCTTTCACCGTCAACTCGTCCGTTTGGCACGACACTGGCTCCAAGGCTTGCATGAGACAGTTCCAGAGCGGGTGGTCGAATTGAGACCGGGCATCCCCTCGCAGAAGCTCCGTGGCCGTCGCCGGGTTCCAGATCTTGTCCATCACCTGACGGCCTCGTCCTGTCATGCACGGGGTATCCTTGGCTTGCGAGAATCTTCGCTTGTTCTCGATGACGCACGCCTCCACAATTTCGTCTTGTTCTGTGCACTCGTGGATCGCTCCGTCTTTGTCTGTAAAAAGGACCTTCGTAGTCATAGACTTGCCTCTACCGAATACTGCCCGGAGACGTCCGGCTTGTTCGCGTTGACGCTCCCGATTCATGAGGGTCTTGATGGCTGTTTCATACTCCTGCTCACGGCTGTCGTGCTGCAGTCGGGCGAGTTCGACCAGGTGGTTTTGCCTGGCCTGCTTGTGCTCCTTCTTCAGCCGGTAGTAGGCTTTATAGGCCTCCGCTTGGGCTTGTAAGGCCGCTTCCAGGGACTCAGCCCCCTCGCTACCGGTCTGTAGCCGAAGACGAGCTCTGAGAGACGAGCTTGTCTTCACCCCTCGCCAGTATTTCACCTCAATGGACCAGTGCCGCACCTGGTGTCGGGCGGTCTGCATCTCGGGTGACCAGGCAACTTCTCCCATGGTCAACTTCCGACTACGCTTTTCAGCATATCGTCTGATTTGGTAGATCTGGGTCATCAGTCCATCGAAGGCCCGTCGTTGGGCGGGGCTTATTTGCCATCCCTGTGCCTTGGCTTTGGTGAACAGATGCATGGCCCGCTGGTGCACGTTGTGTTTCCCGTACTCTTGAAGAACCATCTCGTTGTACCTGCGTACCACATTGGGGTTGCTAAGCACCAGCCGTCTTGGCGAAGTGGACTTCACTCGTTGTACCCCAATCCCCAGTAACTGGCGAAAGCTGAGGTCCACCCAGATCGCCCTGTGGTCTGAAGGAATGGCCTCACCGAACCCTGAGTAGCCTGCGCGCACGATCTCGACACCTTCCGACACGTAAATCGCGTCGATGGGCGTGTTGGTTTGGTTCCGCTGTTGTGTGGCCCTTCTGGCGCCTTCACCGATGCGTTCCAGGACTGCGTTCTTCAATCCGACGGCCATGAGGGCCTGAGCTGTGCTCCCCTCGTCCGTGTCTTCATTTAGATCGACTCCGAGAACTATCGAGTCACCTGCCACCGTCCATTCTCTTACTTGGCCTTGGAGGTCCTTTATCCACGCTTCATGTGGGTCCTCGGTTCTGCCTTGGGCTTGTAGTGCGCGTGCTTGTTGGTTCCACACTGTGGTGTCCCCTGAGGTGGACTTGCAGGGCCTGTAGGCCGCAATTACTCTCACCGTCTTGCCCCGCTTGCCTTCCACTTTGGACCATGACCATCTCCCCAACCCCGTGGTGTCCACGCCGAAGTTGAATGTTCTTGCAGACAACTGTTCGGTCAGAACAACGCCCGTTCCTCCGTAGAGACATGGCTCTCGGCCTGACTCATGTAGGTTGTACGAGAATACGTGTTTAGATCGCTTGATCTTCCCACGAACCCTTTCCTCCCATTGGTCGGCGGGCTGAACGTGGTTCCATCGCAGGTTGGTCTCCGCCATTGTCAGAACATCCAACTGGGACCGCCGTATGAACTCGATGATCTCCTCGTTCTTCTGTTGGTATGCGTGTTGAGGGATTTGAGACGCATTCTGGAAGACCACTCTGATTTCGTTGTCGGTCTTCGAGTTCATCACATCTCCGCAAGCATCGTTTAGCCTACTTGCTGCCTCCTCTCTTGCCGTTTGGCCGGCTGCCGTCGCACTCATGTTGGCTGTATCGTCGTCGTTGACGTTGACGTTGTCGCTGTTGTAGTCGTTGTCGTTGTGACCGTGAAAGCCTCTGCTGGTGCCGTTGCAGTAGCTGCTGCCTTGGCTATTGCTGCTGTTATCGCTGTGGCAATTGCTGTTGCCGTTGCGCTTGGTTGTTATGTAGTTGGTGTCGTTGTTGTTGTTGTCGTTGCCGTTGTCGTTGTTGTAGTTGTTGTTGCTGTTGCTGTTGTCGTTATCGTTGATGTTGTTGTTGTTGTTGTTGTTGTTGTTGCCGTCGCTGTTACGGTTGGTGAAGTTGTCGTCGTTGCTGGCGTTGTTGCGGTTACTGCTGTTGTGACCACGCTGTCGCTGTCGTCGATGTCGTCGTCTTTGCTGCCGTTTCTGCCGTTGTCGACTTTTCTTCTCCTCTTTTTTTTTTTTTTTTGACCGTTGTTGCGTTGCTGCTACCGCGCTCGCCGTTTGTTTTCGATGCTGTGATCTTTGGTATGTCGGCTGCGGCGATCTCTGATTGGTTGGACTTTGTTGTGTCGGGACCTTTGGTTGTTCTAATCTTACGTTAGTGGCCCTGTCGGGCCTCTTGCCTTTCTGCTGGCGATTCGTCTGCGGTCGCTCCTTACTCTCGCGGGTATGGTGCGTCCTCCGATCCTTCGCCGACTATGCTTGGATTGTGGCCTCGCCGCCACTGTCGGATTTGTCGGAACTCGTGTCCATGTTATCGCTGCTTTTTCCGACCGCGTCGTCGTTTGATTGGGAGTCGTCAGCGCTTGGCTGTTCATCACCTTCCTCCTCTTCCGCAATTGGTTGGGGGTGGTCCACGTCAAAGTCTGTCTTGGCCGTGGGGTCTGACACGAATGCGTCTGGGTTGTCGTTCTTGTGCGTAGCTGCCTTCGATATGGCTTGGGCCACGTGACTCGCCTGTTGAGCTGGGGAAGCTGTGGCGAAAGTACCCACAGTGTAATTGTCCCCGTTCTGTGTTCTTGGGTTTGTCGTGAGCTCCACTTCGAAATGGAGAAGCGGGACGGGCTTCATCTTGCCTGCCTCGTCTACGTATCCTTCCCATCCCATCTCGGCCGGAGTCATGCCTGCGGCCTCTTCAGTATCCAGGTCCAGGAATCTGGGACCGGCTTGCACCATTTGTCCCATTTCTTGTTCCTCCTTGCTGAGTACAAGCCCCGTTTCCCAGTCAACGTCATAGTGCTCGTTCTGAGCCCATGCATGGGGGGTAAACCATCCTTGGCAGCGGTAGTCCAGTTTCTTGTAGCAGAAGAACGGCAGCTTCGAGATCAGCTCTTGTGCTTCGACTCTTCGCTTCGGGTGGAAAACGAAGAAGGTCTGAGTCCAGTCGCTTCTATCCGTATCGACGGACACAAAAAGGGAGTAGTCCGGATCGTCGAATGACCTGAGATTCATGATCACTTCGCGGAGAGTCAATCTCCAGATGGGGATCTCCACGTCCAACTGCATGATGGAGTGCACTCCTTGGACCTTCATTTCTTTTTCGAACTCTCGTTGGTGTGCCGCCATCTTGCTCAGGCTGGCCAACTCGGATGGGGGATGCTCGAACCTGGCGTCCATCGCGTCCGGCATGAATCGCATCTGTTTGCCCAACAGTCGCACGGTCTCCGACCGGTTGTTGAAGAGCTCCTTCATCGCGATTCGGCACATTTGCGTCTTCGAGGACCCGCTCATCACGTGGGTGGCGCGTGGTCGACTGCGATAGTCACTTGTGTCCTTTGGACGGTTCCTTTTGCTGACCAGTTGAATCTCCTTCATTCGTAGCTGGACCTTGAAGTTCCCCTTCACCAGTTCGCTCGCGTTAATGACTTCTGCGAGATCGTCGTTGTTGGTAGTACTGTGACTCCCGAACAACCACCCTGCCGTCACGATGTTGTGCTCTTGGATGTCTGACTTGGAGAGCGTGATAGCTGCAGCCTGAAGAGTACCGTCGTCGTCGAATACGTCCACTTCGGCCTTATGGGCCACCCAGATCCTTGTATACGTACTGAATCCGGTGCGTGCGTACAAGCTCTCCGTGAACTGTTTTACCGTCTCGCGGGCGGTCCATGGGACGTCCTTGGACGTCCATGGACGCATCTCCTTGCTCTTCCGCCAGGCCACAATCTGCGCTTTGGGATCAGCTCTGAAGATGAAGGCCCTGACTTCGTTGAGACCGTCGATGACTTGGTTGATTAGGGGGTCGTTGGATTCCCTCGCCATTGGTAGGCGGATGTCGAAAAAGGTCTTGTGGAATTCGCTGAGGACGTCGTTCACACTGAGGAGCTGTGCCGGCTTAGGCGCTTTCCTTGGAAATGCCACGACCTTGCGTCTTGGTTTGCGTTGCTTCTTCTTTTTCTTTGGGTTTGGGGAAGTAGTCGTCTCTTCTTCTCCGTCGAACTCGATGCCCTTGGAGCGCATGAACACAATCCGAGCTGCCACCCATGCTGCCGTCTCGTGCGTGGACTTAATGCTTCCGGCTTCCCACAGTCTGGGGAAGATGTTGGGTGTTGCCACCAGACGCACCATGAGCTCCACGATGTTGATGTTGTTGTCTGGATGTAGCTTATTGTCATACGCGTCTTGGAATGCGTCAATCCACTCTTCGAGGGTCACGCCACGGTTGATGTCTTGTGCACCTTCTTTGAGATGGGCAATGGTTTCATCGAGTGCCCCTTCCTCGCCAGTAGCCGTAGTGAAGGGTTCGGCGTCGCGCGTCAAAAGATTTCGTTCGAGGAGAATGTCCCCCCACGATTTCTCATGGTCATGGCTCCAAATCCAACGGATGTCACCCGACTTGGTGTCGTTTTTTGCTCCCTTTTTCCTGCTCGCTTCTCTGGCCTGTTTCCGGCCTCCTCCTCCATGCCCCGCCGCGGCCTTGGTACCATTGTGACGGCCTCCTCGTCCTGATCGTCCCTGTGCCCTCTGCTGACCTCGGGAGTGCTTTGGGCTGGCTCCACTGGAGCTGTTTGTTGCGTCGGTGCGCACCATGGTCGATGGTTTTTCTGCGGTAGTAATTGTACACGTTCTACGTAAATTTTTTAGTACCGGTCCTACGTACGTCTTCTCGGTGGAAGGGTCACACGGACTATAGGGCCATCATCTGCAATCCCTGCAGGGAGGATTCGTCCAGTCGCTTTTGGACGTTGGCCCATGTGTACCAGTCATACGGAGTTTCGTCGTCCTCCAAATCGGCATCTTCCAATGGGCCGTCGGGAGGTGGTTCGGTGGCATAGAGAGCATAGAGCGTGAGTACCACGGGACGTCCGTTCGGGGCCAATATGGATACGGGCAAGACCCAGTCCAAGATGTCGGCTTCCTTCTTCGCATCAACTTCGGTGAAGGCTTCCAAGGCGCGCTTTGCTGCTTCCTGCGGCGTTTCGTTGGGTTTGGGGACCACAGAAGGGATGCGCATGCCCTGCCATTCTCCCTTGAGAGATCGGGCCAAGACGCAGCGATTGCCTCGCAACACCAACGCTCCAACCTGCCGCTCCCATTGCGAGGGTGGGATGCAACCTAGTGCGGAAACCCCTTGCTCTTCAACGGCCGGTGGAGTCGGCATCGTAACCGTCAGCAAGTCTCTGGTGACGTCTTCGCAATTGCGTTCGTACTGTTTGGTGTTACGATTCATTTCGACCTTGACCTTTGATACGAAGAGGGACTTCCCAAGCGAATCAAACATGTCCGGGTCGTAGGCATAGTTTGCTTTCGCTGTCTCTTCTTCGTCTTCGTCCTCAGCCGGGTCGCGATCTTCGGCCGGGTTGGGGTCTTCGAGGTCGTTGTTATCGCTCATGGCATGGACCATCCATTGATATGTGTTGGTTGCCTGGCCTTCGTTGCTCTTGGTGGGATCCGCGATCTTTGTTGCTCCCAGTGGCAGAAGTGCCCGCAATATGCCGACGCGGGCGACCTTGTCATCTGCGGAGTGCACAAGTAGATCGAGATGCGGGCATGATCCTGCATAGCCTGAGGACGATCCTGATGACGGCGACGACGGCGGGGACAACGTCTTGCCGGATTTCTTTTTCTTCTTCTTTCGGTCCTTGCGGGTGACGACCCTGTTTTCCACGTGGGCAAGAGGTTGGCACAGTTCGTGCGGCTTCTGTTGCGTCAGATACAAATTGACGAATTCGGCTGACAAGACGGGATGGGCAAATTGAATACCGCCGATCATTTCGGGATCGTATGCGGCGGCTGCTCTCCAGATCTTCCAGATCAACCCGCAAAGCTCCCCGGAGGCCATCAAGGTAACTTGACGCAGCAACAGACGTTGCAGGAGTCGGAAGATGGATTTACCGAATCCCTTAGTCAACGCTCCGCCGACGTTTGTCTTTTCGTTTGCAGGTTGGCGGAGCTCCTTGTCCAAGGCCTCCAGATACTCAGCCGTTGTTTCGAACATTGTGCTTACATCAAGCACAAGGAGCCCGCCGCTCACAGCCTTTGAAGAGCGGTTGCTTGACAGAAGCACTTGCTGAGCCGGTCCCGCGAGTTCGTACATGGGGTGTCGTTGTGGTTGTGATTGTGCTTGCTCTTCGTGTTCCTTCTTGCCTTGCATCGATGCCATCACAAGAATGGTGACGTTTTCGATGGGCGCGAAGCCCTTGGCCGTGAATGGTCCATAATCACCGACCAAAGCGTGGATGGAAGGCGTCTTCCAGGCCGACTTATCTTCTCGTGCCTTGCGAGACATGATGGGCCCACGGCGATGTGCTTGGCGGAGGCTGCGTTGACGTCGGTGGTGATGTCGAGTGGATGTTGATTGAGGACGATGACAATTGTGGCTACCCAGTGTCCGGCAGGAAGCGACGAACAACTGCACTCCAGATAGAGTATGTATCTACTCTACTCTACTCTACTCACCCGGATCTGTGGCATGTTGCGATGGCGCGACGGCCGATGACAAGCCTGCAACAAGATCGTGCGCATGTCGGTTTGGTGTGTGTGTGCTGACCACGGGAGGAAAGTTGGGAATTTTGGCTTGTGGTCATCCATGTGAGGGGAAAGCCTCGAGGAGCCTTTGGCCTGTTGTTGCCGCAGATCGGTGCCATGCAAGGAGTGGTGATTGGCAGCAGATCGTCACCAAGATCGACCATCAACTTTGGGCGCCTCGCGTTCGCGTTGAGTTCCTTTTGTTGTTGTTCGGCGCGACCATTCATCATGGAAGCGGTGAATCTCATGTGTCGATTGTGACGGATCGTTTGAATCTTGCTGACGTGTTAAATAGCCTGGCGTACATAGATAGAGCCTATTGGACATTTAGCCTGGAATTTTGGGC
This sequence comes from Craspedostauros australis, assembly GCA_026770025.1. Lineage (NCBI taxonomy): Eukaryota > Bacillariophyta > Bacillariophyceae > Mastogloiales > Achnanthaceae > Craspedostauros > Craspedostauros australis. Next base: position 719,806 of record JAMXDE010000010.1, on the reverse strand, counting down.
CTTTGTGAGGATCGAGAAGAGTTTTCCCAGTCGATCGACGCGACTCCATTAAGCGTGTCCTGAATGAATGTAGTATTTGCCATTGTGTTGCATTCGTAGTCTGCGGTAATCATATATTTAGATACAATAACGTGGATATATAGCATGCTTGTGCAAGTCGAGACGGAATGAATCAGCAGTACCCTCTCGCTCTCGCTGACTGCTCGTGGAGCGAGAGAGACAGAGAGAGTATCTACTTCTGTTGGCACCCAGAAGATCACACTAATATTGGGGGGAGGCACCGCGATACATCACACTGAACGAAGAGGAGAAGTTGGAGAACGCGTATAATAATAAACGTTCTTCGGGGTGGACTCTTCCATTTGCTTTCAGTTGTACGCATTGAGCATATTTTATCTTGGCTCCTTTCGCGGGTATTTGTCATCACGCGATAGCTTTGCTCTACTGTTTTCCAACATCACTACAAATATGTTCGCAACCGCAATGGTGACGTTACAGGTCCTGTAAACTCACCGCTAGGGCTTGCTTAAGGGCTTCATCCTTGCTGTCATCCTCATCCCGTTCTGCATGCCCAGAATGCTCCATCGCATCGTGTTTGGATAGTTCCAGAACAGCGGCGAGATCATCCTCCGTCTCAAGCTCTGCATCCTTCATGGATAATTCGAGAACTTCTCTGAGGCGTTCTTCGTCATCCTCCCATCCTGAGGTCTGCATAAGCCCGACATCTTTCTTGGACAATTCCAATATCTCCTTGATGACATCGTCGTCGTCATCATCATCAGCGTTGCTGTGACTGTTTCCGCCACGTTGCTCGGTCTCCATCTGCGACAGCGACATGGCACGTTGCAGATTGGCCTCTTCCTGATCGCACTGGTGGATCTGCTTCTCGTATTCCACGTTCGACATGGACATGGCCTTTTTGAGCAGCTTGGTCTCCTTCTTGCGTTGATTTTCGAAACGGATGAAGTCCTCCTTGCTCGCCCGAATGGATTGGTCATGTGCCGCGGCCTCGGATGGAATCGGGTTGATGGCATGCTGCTTCAAGGCGGTGGGTTTGGGGAGATCGGGCATGTTGTGGAGGTCTTCGATTTCATGACGTGGTTTGACGATGATTTTGGTGCCTGGTTGCTGTTGCTGTGGTGCACGCAAGACGACGCCCGAATTGGCCAGCACCATGAAGCTGCCCTTGCCTCGATTGATACGATACGTCATGCCACGCTTGACCATCAGCTTTTCGATCCCATTGCGTAAGACCGGACCATCTTGGCCGTGGGCCCCGCTGCCCGTGATGACGAGCACCCAAACATTGCCATCCTTGGATTTGAACTTTTTCCGACCTGACGATTTGCTTGTCGTGTTGGTCGTCACAACCTCATCGATGAACTGGGTGAAGCGTCGGATCGATTCCTGCAGACGGTAGCCATGAAGATCAAGCTCCGCGACGACGGAAGGTGTGCCATTGGCTGCTTGCATTTGTGATTGTCCGTGATCTTGGGCTTGGCTTTGGTCTCGCTGCTGTGCTTTGCGCCTTATCCCCCGATCAAATGTCTCCCATCTCGTGTGAAACGAATGAATGGCGCCGCTTTGCTGCTAACACCAATGCTAACACCGATGCTGATGCTGATACGAACTAGTGTGAACGATCGATAGGAGCTTTGCCAGTGGCGTGCACCTGCTCAGTATTCATGAAGTGTTGCCGTTCTCTGTCTGTCCTGCCACGATGATCGGCATGAAATCGTGGAGACTCCACAGGAGAGAGGTCTCTGCCGTGTCCTTCTCCTCTCTTTCCTTTTGTGTTTGTGGGTGTGTGCATGTTATCATTTTTTACTTTGGTTGATTGGTATGAGTTCGTCGTGTTTCTTCTTCCTCGTGTGAGTTCTGACGTCATCAGCAACCCAACAGACAACGTACCTACAGGAGGCAAGGTATGTAGCTCACAGGAGTGTAGAGTAAGAGCAGAATACCACACTAATACCTCGTATGTGCCATAGTCGTACTCCAGACTTTGTATAGTATAATATGTATGGCACAAGGCGACACAGCAGATGCTACGGTTTTCTCGGCGGCCCTGTCTGTCCGGGGTGGGTGGATAGAGTAGTGTGCAGCCGAGTCGACGCGGTCTTCGTAGGTATGCTGTCGCATCATGGGCATGGTACTATACCATACAAGGCCGATACCACAAAGTGCGATCGAACGAAAGTGGACGAAGATGTTCAAATGCTTTACATTGTATTTTACGCCCAAGAATAAATCCATCCGTTCATAGGATACATATTTATGATATGTAGGATGATGATGGAGGGTGTCCTGAGGCATGTATCTTGTTCTTCGTCTGGCTCTGGCTCTTCGAGTTCTTGCCTTGTTTCTGTCTCTCCTGTGCGCTTCTCTGCACCTACCTTGCTACCAGTAACTTCGCTGGCTTATGAGTACGCTCATGCAAGGAAGTACCGTGATCCACTGCCTGTTGTCACCACCTCACTGTTTGCAACGTTCCCCTTAGCGATTGGACTTGTCGTGATGCGCTCGCCATCGTCGAAGGACGGCGAACCGCTGATCAACCCCGTGATCGATCCGTCTCGGTTCTTCCTCCATCGCTTCAGTGTCGGAATTCCTCTTGGTGCCGTCTTGGCGGGTTTGGCAGCGGGCTTCTTCACGTTGAGCGTGGAGCGTGCTGGTGGTGGAGATGCCTTTCGTGCTGGAGCTGCAGGTTTAGCGGGTGCCTTTTTCTCGTCGCTGCCAGCCAAACCGAACAGGGAGAATGTCTGTCTTGGCGTTGGTTGTGGCTTTGACGCTGCAGGCTTTGGCTTGGTTGGTCGGACGTTTTCTTTCTCCTTCCTCATGTTCGTAAGCTGGATGGTACCTCCCTTGTTGAAGGAGAGGTTCTCGATGGCTGCTGCAAATCCCGTGCTGGCGGGCTCGGCGCTCAAAAAGTAGCGGCTGCCGGATGACGTCTGCACCACAGATCCGTTCTCGATCTTACCTCTCGATATCTTTGATGTCTCGACGGTCTCGCCGTCCGGGAAGGTTGGCGAATCGAAGATCTTTCCAGTGATGCCTCCTTCATGTGTAGGAGTGTTGTCGTCGCAGGCAGTCACGTCGCCGACGGTCAAGTTGTATTGCGGGAGAGTGTTGGATCCAAGCAGATGATAATGATCATGATCGTGTAGAGTATGGCAATGAAATACATGTACGCGCAGAGTAGAGTATACATTAGTACAATCACCCACAGCATCGTTCAATATTCATGCACAACACGAACGCGGGTGAGATGTCGCCTGGATTGATTGATTGATCGTTTGTTTGCTTTGACAAAACGAAGGGAAAGTGGATATGCAACACCTGCAAGACTCGCACCAATGCGTTCTGCGACATCATCAACATCAACAGCGACGGCAACGATTGCACAATGGTCACTTACCATCGCTCCTTTCCTTCCATGATCTCATTGTAGGGACGCCTCTCGGGGCCTGCTTGGCGGGCGGCGCTGAAGTTTTCTTGGCCGGTGCTGGGGTAGCCGCGGCCTTCTTAGCTGCCGCAGCTTGCTCTCGCTTCTGTTGGGCCAAGGCCGCGGCTTCTCGCTTTTGCTGAGCCTCGGCCTTCTTCTGTTCGGCGAGCGCTGCGGCTGCCTCGCGCTTCTGCGAAGCTTCAGCCTTCTTCTGTTCGGCAAGTGCAGCAGCAGCTTCGGTCTTCTTCTGGGCCTCGGCCTTCTTCTGTTCGGCGAGCGCTGCGGCTGCCTCGCGCTTCTGCAAAGCTTCAGCCTTCTTCTGTTCGGCAAGCGCAGCAGCAGCTTCGCGCTTCTGCTGGGCCTCGGCCTGCTTCTGTTCGGCGAGCGCTGCGGCTGCCTCGCGCTTCTGCAAAGCTTCAGCCTTCTTCTGTTCGGCAAGTGCAGCAGCAGCTTCGCGCTTTTGCTGGGCCTCGACCTTCTTCTGTTCGACGAGCGCTGCGGCTGCTGCCTTCTTGGCTTCAGCCTCCTGCCTTCGTCTTTCCGCCGCGGCTTGCTGGTCGGCGATAGCGGCAGCACGTTTTGCCTCGGCCTCTCTCTTCTTCTCTTCGGCTTGCTGTTGTCTCTTTTGCTGCACCTGCGAGGGTGATGCCGTAGCACGCCCCGCAGCAACGCCGGTGGTCTTGGGTGCAAGGTAATACCTGTGGGAGTGTTCGGGAATGGTTAGAGAAGTGGAATGTCATTGGAGAAAAGAAAAGCGCACCATGGTGAGTCGCATGATGCAATTGTTGAAAGAGCAATGCCAAACACGTGCAGTACAACTGTGTCTGGGCACAAGCGCAGTCTGTCATTGCAAGCATCGCAGCAAGTGGAATCAGGTAGAGCAGGGTAGAGTATACACTTCCCCTCGTCGCGGTGGCTGTGCCATACTTCAGCTCGTCAGGCGCGACATCAGCATCAACGTCAATATACATGACAATATCTGCACTTACTTGGATCCGGATGATGTGGTCACCACTGTTCCGGATGTGGCACCCTTCAGGACTGGTGAGGTCGTGACGCCTTCGCCATCTTGGAAGCCTCTGGCACCGCTGATGGCGCCGACGATGGCCCCGTCTCTGTTCTGCTTCCAGTTGGAGATGACTGGGACACCACGAGGCACGTTGGTGACGCTCTTCGGTGGTGGCAATGGTGCGCCAAGATCCTTGGCCGCCGATTCCCTGTCACCTTCAAAGCCGAACAACGCTCCGAGTGAGAATGTGCTGCGTGCCTTTGCTGTGCCCAAGGCCTCTTCGACCTTCGCTGGCGTCGCGGCAGTCTTCTTGCCTGCCATCTGCTCACGCTTCGCAGCAATCGCCGCGACCGCTGCTGCTGTCTTCTCCTCCTGCGCCTGGCGCTTCTCCTCTGCAGCTCTAGCCTTGGCCTCCTTCTGCTCTTGCGCCTTTTCGGCAGCTATCCTCTTCTTCTCAGCCAGCTCCGCAGCCTTCTTTTCTGCGGCTTCTGCCTTCAGCCTGGCTTGCTCCTCTCGCTTCTGCTTTGCGGCTTCCTTCTGCTCTTGGATGCGACGACGCTCCGTCTCGAGTCTCTCTGCTTGGTCCGATGCCGACTTGTCTGCGGTTGACTGATCGGGTGTTCCGAGCGACGGAATGTTAAGGCCGGCCAAATTGAAAGATGGTCGTGGTGACTGCGGTGGTTTGACTTCAGAAGCAGCAGCAGCTGGAGCCGCAGCGGCAGGCTTCTTTGGCGTTGCTTTTTGTTGTGGTGCGCCTAATCCAGGGATGGAGAAGGATGGACGAGGGGAGCTCGGCTCCGACTTTGCTGGTTCGTCCGCCTTCTTACTGATGTCAAAAGATGGAATCGAGAAAGATGGACGTGGTGGCTGTGGCGCCTGCTGCGGAGGCTTCTCCTGAGGAGCCTCCTTGGCAGCCTTCTTGGGAGCAGCTGCAGCAGCTTCGGCAGGGGCGTCCTTGTTGGCTTCCAGGAACGGGATGGAGAACGATGGCCGAGGCGCCTCAAGCTTTGGCAGCTGCAGAGAAGGCCGTGGCAGTTCCGGCTTGCGAGCTGGCGGGGTTGGCGGTGTTGGTGGCACAGCACTTTCGGTGATAGCTGGTGGCGCGACCTTTGGTGGAATTGCCTTGGACGAAGGTTCGCCCTTGTCACCACCAACGATGTTCGAGACGGATGTTTCGAGCTCGTTGAGTGCCTTGCCAGGAAGCGAGACGACATCATCCACGGCCTTCTCGACGGCGTCGATGGTGTCATCAACTGCACCTTCGATGGCCTTTTGGGTGCTGGTCACGGTGGTGTCAACTGCATTCTTCGTGGCCTTGGCCACGCGTCCTGGAGTTGCTTTGATTTCCCCCGCGACTTCCGCGGCTGCCTGCTCGACGACATCGGCCACCTTGCCTGGGATGGCCGCGATCTCCTGCCCTGTTTCGTCGACCTTCTTCGCAGTGGCATCGGCCACCTTGCCTGGGATGGCAGCGATCTCCTGCGTCGTCTCGTCCACCTTCCTCGCTGCCGCGTCAGCGACCTTGCCAGGGATGGCGGCGAGCGCCTGCGTCGTCTCGTCGACCTTCTTTGCTGCTGCATCGGCCACCTTACCAGGAATGGCTTTGAGCTCGTTGGCTGTCTTTTCGACTTGGTCTTGCGCCGCCTTTGCCACGAACTCAGCCGCGCTCTTGACTGCTCCGCCAATGGCACCGCCGACAGCGCCAGCAGCCTTGCCGAGGAAGCCCACCACTGGGTTGTCGAGGACTCCTGATCTCCGGGCTGCCGGTGCTCTGAGCGGAGGTGGTGTCGCAGCCGGACGCTTCGCTGCCGCTTTTGGCTTTGGAGCCGGTGTGGGTTTCTTCGGTGCTGGCGGCGGGTTGGATGCTTTGGTGGCCGCTGGTGCCGATGTTGGTTTTGAGTTCGCCGGCGTCTCCTGGATGGCAGCCTCCGCCACCTTCAGGGCCTCCTCCGTCTCTGCCAACACCTTGTCGATGCTTGGCTCCAACTCTTTGTTGGTCTTGTCATCTCCGTCCTTCGCAGCGAAAAGCGCATGCGGGTACGGCGCCGGCGTGAACGACAATGTGTGATGCTGCTGTTGTTGTTGTTGTTGTCCGCTGCTCACAAAAGTGGCACCAGACCGAGTGCCTCCATGGCCAGCGTTCGATGTGAACGCGCTGCCGACATCGACAGTGGCTGCTGTGCACAGGGCGAACCAGGCCACGAAATCAAGCTTCATGGTGGTGGTGGCAACTACGACGACGACGACGACGACGGTGCGGGTACGACTACGAGTGCGGATACAAGTGCAACAAGAAGTCGATCTCAGCCTCCAACCGGAATCGTGGGCTGTGATGAAGTTGGTGATCCAGCTACAAACTGTGGGTCGAGGAGTATGTACCTCTCGGAATTGCCTTCCGCTCCTGAATCTGGCTGATGTGCACGAGTGTGGCTGATGTCCTCAACGTCGACACGAACGCTTGTGTGACGAGGGGAGAGTTGTGGAGTGACTCTTATCGTGTGCAGAGTACGAGCACGATCTTGAGTACTCTTGGATCCCCTCTGCTCTGTTCGTATCTCCTCTCTCGTTGCTGTCGCTGGCTGTTGATGTTTGCTGTTGCGATGATTTGTGTGTGGATACGAGCTGTTTCACGTGTACATCGTACGAGTATGGTGGAGACAAGAGAAGAGCAGCGCAGCATGTGGGGGGATTGTTCTGATTCGGCGGCGCCAACGGGAGTTCGAATCAGGTCGCCGCCTGGGCACCTGCTGTTGGGCACAACACGTCGCAACTGATGGCTCAGCGGCCGAGGCGATGGATCGCAGATCACGGATCCCATCATGGTTGCTGCTGGGTCAGATTGACCATCATCGAAAGATCCGAACCCTTTGCTTTTTCCGGCTTTTGAACTCTTCTCTGCACAAAGATACGTTTTGGTATATCGGACTGACGTCATCGATACTACATGTACTGCTATATTAGTCTCAGTATATGGTCGAAACTCCATGGTGGTATTTAAATCGTCTGTCCGCTTCCCGTATGTTTCAAACGGCAACAACGCTTCACATCGCAGAAACAACGAAAGAGCGACCATGGCGCGCCCAATCACCAGATGGCGACGGCGCTGGTACATGTCAGTTCCCGCAGAGCACCGACTGTGATCCGCTCCTGTCCTCGCATTTCCTCACCGCGACAACACATCAAATCGCCGTCCCGACACGCTCGTATGAGAGCAACACGTCGTAAACGTTCCGCACTCGTCACACTCCACCACCAACCGTCCTCGTAGCCTTTCGACGAGTATATCACGGTCATACTCCTGCAGTATCACGTCCAACGGCAGATCCAAACAGGCACGCCGAATATCTACGCACTCCCATGTCTTCCTCGAGGGCGGCCGCAGTGGCCAAGAAGTTCATAAAAAGTTCCAAACCAATCCAACGTGCCGCGGAAATCGTGCGCCAGGATGTGTTCGGTCATGCTCAGCAGCTCAACATTGGAAGTGGAAATAAGGTTGCCAAGAAGATGCTAACCGGGCCTTACCTGGAGCAGTACTATCCAACGCCGATCAGCACGTACGCGAGAAAGGTGAGGCCGGACTTGCTGTTGTGTACGCAGTGGTGCTGTACTTGTAGAATAGAACACGAGGGATCAAGTTGTGCCGTCTCTTGCTTCAATCAGTGCCCCTCCTCTTCTGCCAGCTGTTGTTCGATTATTTTGCGTTCGAAGTATTCGACATCGTGGAGCTTGATGTGCTATGTGGAAGACGTAAAGCTCACGTTACCATACCTGCCGTGTCCATCACTTGTGCCAATCCACCTCACACCGATAAATGATATCCAATGCGGTGCCTGCGTACGCGCAATACCAAACCACCGATCGACACAGGTAATGCCTGGTTGGGAGACGGATCAAGAGGAGTACAGACGAATCAAGAATCTGCAACAACGACGTCGTGGAAAGGGTGCACCAAAGAAGGGTGAGGGTGCCAGAGCCCAAAAGAAGTAGAGTTGTATGCACATTGCTGATGGAGTACTCAAACAAGAATGGACTCCACAGCGACAAGCGACATAGATTGGTCTGCTGTCGAGAAGCGGCAATAGAAGGGAAGGACTCTGCCTGTCGTCGGAACCAGCCACAAATTCATTCTTCAGCACTGATTTTCATCTCATGTTCATACTCGATAGTACCAGAGGCGATGCCTTGTCCACCAAAGCATGGAGCACGGGAAGGACAACATCAGCACACGCGGGCAGCGCAAAAGTAAGCTTGCAACAATCGGTCCTGGAGCAATGGTTGGTACAAACTGAAGTGGCAAAGGCCAAAAGATGAAAGAATTGCACAGCATTGAACGGCTCCACTCAACGAGTACTTGTATGCAACCAAAGTGCCGTGGAGAGCAGAAACTGTGTTCTCTTTAGAATGCTCTAGTCCGCTCCATTACGGTCCCTGTGATGGTCGTCCCTATCCCATGACATGTCCTCATTCGGCGTGATCTGTATCCAAGCACACATACACTAGAGTACCAGTGCGTAACACGGGTCTTCCACAGTATTGGTATGCTCAGCAAGCTTCGGATGGTGTGTAACGTGTGCGCCATGCAAACACGAATTTCCATTCCCCCAAGCTTAGAGGCGCTTCAAACTCTTCTTCTTTGTCATTCGTGAGGAGCTGCCCTTGGATGAGGTACCACCAGACGACTTGCCGCTGCTGGATTTGATGCTGTTGGAGTTCTTGCTGGACAAAGGGTTAGACGTCTTCTCCCGGCTCGTTCGTCGTGCTGGGTCGTCGCCTTCCTGCTCAACCATCTTCTTGCTGACCATGGGTGCGGAGGATTCCTTATCGTTCGTACCTGGGCTTGCAGTCTTTCCATGCACATCGGCCAACAGATGCGCACGCTTGTAGTACTCGTCGTAGCTGTCCATGAATAGCTTGCCAGCCTCATCGTTCAAGCTGCTTTCTGGGAACGGGACGATGAGGAGGCATCGGATGACGCTGAGAACGTGAGAGAAGGTCGTGCTCGATGTCCAATCCTTCTTCAGTGTATTCACGCAGATCGCTCCTGTCGACATGTCCACATTTGGATGGTAGATCTTTGTCAGGAAGAATCCTCGTGGCGGCGATGATGGGAAGTCGCTGCCAAGGACGAGCTTCAGCTGAAACGACTTCTTCTCGTACGGTGTGCCCTGCGGACCTTCAATTTCGGCCTGCGATGCGTCCGCGACGCACGAGTGGTCGATATTCGCATGGTTTGTACGAGTGTGAGCAGCCGTGCAAGTTGTCCCGCCATATCATGGTGGTGTTGATATGAATATAGGTTGCAGAGTGCAGAGTGCAGAGTGCAGAGCGCAGACGTGTGAGCTGTGTGGACGAACTCCGAACAAAATCTGCATCTCCGAATGAACAACTTCCTCACCGCGACAACGTTCTTGTTGTGCATCATCCCTTAGCCAAATGCTCGCATGGTATTATACGTTGTACTGCCTCGAACGGCTGGTGCCCACTGTGGCAACGATAACGTTGCCAGGAGCAGGGACAGACACTCAAACTGAAGATGGCGGGACGCCAACGATGCAATGATGAAGGAAAGAAGCACTTACGACCAGTTCGCCCAAGTTGCTTGGCATGCCGGTGTCACCGTCCACCACCAGTTTAATGCCCTCCGGTGGTCTCAGATGAAGATCACGAACTTCGCGGGCCACACGAGAAAGCGTTCGCGGTGGGAGGTTCTCCACCGAGCTGCCATTGCTCGAACCACGGCTGTACTGACGGTACAGAGAGGCACGAGGCACCGAGGGCGCTGGGGTGGATGAGGTGGATGAGGTGGATGAAGACATGGTCGTCGCTTTTGGGAGTTCGCTTGGGTATCTGTTCCGAGTTGTGGCCACATGCAACGTCGCGCCATGAACTTTGTTCCTTGGCGAATGCCTCAACGATGATGTAGCTTACTTTCCCACAGGCAATCGTTTGTGTTGTTGGTCAATGTTCCCACTCCCACAACTCTGCTTCGCCTTCAGCCATCAACTCGGCCTTCTTCGTCACGGTTTCGAGTTGCATGTTGCACCTGTGCGCACCGAGAGGCCCTCAACGGCACGCATCTGATCTGGAGAACTTTGCGAGGCGCATGGCAGCTCCGCCTTGCGCATCACTCTCCGGACAGAAACGTCCTCCCCTTCCGCAGTGGCAACCGGTCGTGTGTCTGTTGCTTTTCGGCTTGGTTTGAAAAAACCGTTGTTTCTGTTTTTGCATCAACGGCAATAACGGTTGCTGCACGAGGTACTCCTGATGTAGTCGGATCAATCAAAAATGTATCGATCCATGCGACTACATGTTTCATTCCACGACTTGAACCATTTTCTTTCGCGAAACACCACCGCCAACACAGTCGGAGTCAGAACGAAGAATGGCCAACATGGTGATCTTGGTTCGGTTTCGTCACGCAATTCGTCAAAGAATGCGTTGCGACGACCTTCACCTCCACTTGCTTGTGTGGGCGGAAGTGGGAGTTCACCGACTCCTTGGTGTTCATCCTCACATCCTTGTGTACCATTCCATTATATTCTATTATATAATATTATACTTTGAATGGGAACACCATGCATCCGCACATGATGATCGCATCGAGGAGATGGATGCGAAGAGAGGCAGCATCCTTCCTCGCGAACGCTTCAAAACCAGCCTCAAAGTCGCCCGGTCTTGTCCAGAGATCGCCGCTGCTGGAAAACCAGCCAAGGCGATGGGCGTCGTCGCCGTCGGGTAGCGCGCAGAGCAGGTCGTACGATTTCTACAAGAAGAAGAGAGGTTCATGGTGGTCTCGCCGATCGAAGAAACGATTGACCGCCGAGGAACGCAACGTCCAAGTTGCATGGTACATGACCGCTGTCGTGGTCGGCGCGGTGGGGGCAACGTACGCATCCGTGCCCCTGTACAAGATGTTCTGCCAGGCGACAGGCTTCGGCGGAACCACGCAGAGAGTCATCTTCGAAGGCGAGGCCGGTGAACCCAGTCGGTTGGAGAGGTTCTTCCGAAGCGCCCTGCAACAGGTCGCGCCCAAATCATCAGCACGCGTACACACGTGGACCGATGAGGAGGCGTCGGAGAGACTGGCTTCGCTGAAACCTGTGGACAACGCCAACCTCATCACTGTGCGCTTCGATACGACAGTCAGCGATGTCATGCCATGGTCCTTCGTACCTGTCCAGCTGGACGTCAAGGTGGTGCCAGGAGAGACCGCGCTCAGCTTCTTCCGAGTCACCAACCGATCAGACAAGGCCATCACCGGTGTGGCAACGTACAACGTCCATCCTCCCAAGGTGGGTCTATACTTTCAGAAAATCCAATGCTTCTGCTTTGAGGAGCAGCGGTTACTGCCCGGTGAGACGGTCGACATGCCCGTCTTCTTCTTTATCGATCCGGAGGTGCTCGATGACCCGCAGGTGTCGTACGTAACCGACGTCACTTTGAGCTACACCTTCTTCCAAACAGACGAAGACGATGACGAGGATTACGACTACGACGATGATAACGCCAACTCCAACATTGTGGAGGCAAATTAATTGCAATCATGGGGCAGCAATGCCCGAAAAACTGTGGTAGAGGACCTACTAGAGCACTCTTGCAACTCAGCAATCAAGGAACCCTCGTTGCAATTGCACGGCCAACTGCCCATTCTACAACATCTCGCTGGAGCATAATAGGACATGCACCCATGATATGTACTGGCACTCTAGAGAGAGAGAGAGACAGAGATCGCGCTTTTCTTCATCTAATTTGTGCACTGCGCTCAGCAACACCAGCACACAGCATCATCTGCTCTTCAATCGTCCTCGCACGTGTTTTCGTAGCCATCCATACTCCTCTCGTTCGTACACACAGAGAGCGCGCATCGACATTACGTGGATGCAATCTAACCAGCAAACGTACGTCGGCTCCATCCGACGTTGGCTCGTGGTACATCGAAGAAGTTGATGTAAATGCGATCCTCCTTGACACCGAACGGTTCGAGAAGATCCGTGACATCGGACGTGATCTTCCCATTCGATTCCATGGCGATTGCACCGATCGAATACATGCAGGCAAGAGCTGTGGGTTCGTCAGATCCACCAAAGATCACGGCTGCCTTATCGACGATGCTGACAGCTGATCAGAGGATGGGTTGTGCGCCCAGGACCAGGCGTAGAGGTACCATTATTGTGCATTGTTTTTTTTTGCATCGGCGGGAAGGCGCATCGACAATGATTTCGGCGAGGCAGGGCGAGTGTCCGCAAGTTTGTGAGAGTTTGGACGTGATTCATTGCATTCCACTACATAACATTGCGTTACATTACATTCAACATGCATGCCAGCGACGAAGAAGTATGACATGTGCGGAAATCACAGCAGCACCGCGCTGCGATGTGCACGATACATGTCTGCGGCATTGGATGGTGCAATGAAACCGCCTCTCGCGCATGTTTGACCTCAAACAAACTATACGTACCGATGTAGCTCTCTGGCTTCCCAGTATGAGCGCTCATGGCCTTCGAAATGGACTTCATGATGTCCATCTTCTTGTCGCCAAGATCGACATTCGTGGTCAAGATGAGCGAGGGATCTCCTGGAAGAGAACAGAATGGATGCTCCGCCCCTGCGTGATTGGCATCATTCATCCCTGTCGATGGACCGGACGACATGGTGGTGAGCCTCCTATCAGCAACTGGTAATGATTGATCGACGATGAAACCTGATGTTACGGTGCTCACGAGGGAGATGGCGGAAAGAATCAAATACTGCCAAGCTTTCATTCTGCACACTGAAGTCAATGTGGCCGCAAGAGCTGTTCCAAATGAGACCTATCGATTGATGCGAGTATTTGTGTTCGTATTGGTGTGAACGAGTATGCGCACGAGGATGCACACGAGGATGCACACGAGGATGCGCACGAGTATGCGAAGCGTGCAGGCTGTGTCTCCTCCCTGCAACCTCCCGTGTGTCGGGCATCGTGGCGGATGAGGGTCCCTGTGACTGTCGCGGCCATGATGGCGCATTGTGTGCGTAGTTGCTGCAGGAGGTCGCCAAGAAACAGAACCTCGCAAAGATCTCGCCAAAGGCTGGATCTTCGGGTGGGTGTCACGACATGCATGACTCGGACGCTGTTTTTTCGGCCTTCGCGAACTCCGCGCTCCTCGTGTTTGGGAGACCCGCGGAATCTCCCAACAAAGCAAATCTCGACAGAATGCGCGATGGGACAGCACAAATCATGTCTGGTGTCCCATCAATGCACTTGAGATACTTTTACGAGTACGAGAACACACGAGTCGAGAGAGAGAGAGGATACACCTCTGCGCCAACACCCAAGCAGCGTCCAAACCAACAATACGACTAGATTGTATGAGCAGCAGTATAATAGAAGAAGCAAGATGGCAGCTCAAACTCTTGCGACGATCCCTTCCTCCGCATTTGCGTCCGTCTTATGCTCCTATTTGCAAGCTTCCGACCTTCTCGCCTTGCGATCGACCTGCAAACGATGCTATGCTCTGATGCACGAAGAAGGTAAGTTGTTGTTGTCATCGTCTAATCAAAGAAGATCATGCGATGAAAACAGCATCGTGGCATCTGTCTGTGCCGCTTGTTATATTCGTACAATACCATACTGGCCATCAGCGCAGAAGGGGCGATCATACAAGTATGGTACTACTACAGTGTGGAAGTTGCTCCACGAGCTTGTGTGGGTCTTTGCTTGACAATACATCGCCTCTACATTTCCGTTGCGTCTCATGAAGTTGCGCTCCACCCGACCTGCGCATCAACCCGTCACGCTTCCATCGAGCAATCCTCGTGGCTCCGCCAAACGACGCCGAACCAATCGCTGCGCTATCAACGTACTCTGCTCTGCTCTACTCTACTCCAATTTGGCCTAACTATACCTCACATGATATGATATTTGTATCGTTCCCATGCTGCTGCTACCAATACAAAATTGGCACTATTCCCACACCAACATGAAATACTGTTGCACGTAATATAATTCTACGCATTCACAAACAGATGCCGAGGCTTTGTGGGAGATGGTGCTTACACGGGACTTTGGAGTGATATCCGACTTCCGGATGACATTGGGGATCAAATCGCACTCAGACAGAGTGCCGAGACAAACCGTGAAGTCTCTGTTCGGCGTAGACCCGGGCAGCGATGACTTTATCGTGAGCACCGACACAGCCTTCGAATCTTGGAAGCACTGGATGGCGATCTCCGCGCGGTTCGAGGGCGACATGCTGGATCAGAACAAGCCCGAGATCTCTCCACAGCTATTCTTGCGCGCGGCGCAGTTCTGGCGGACGATCCTGCGATGGTGCCGCGACAGAGAAGCATCGTCACGTCTGGGCTCCAGCATCGAATCCACGCTGCTCCCAGGCGTCCCGCGATCGTCATGGCCCAGCGAATGCCGTCGCCGGCGACCCTTGTGGGCGATCCAGGCAGTGTACGCATTCGTCGGCGGTCAACGTGAGGAAGCAGCTCTAGTAGATTCCTTCGCTGGACTATTGGGCTTCTGCAACGCGTACAACTACTATTCATGCACGCACCTTGCGCTTCCCATGCGGCAACTCGAAACTCATGGGCAGCACGTGGCGGTCATCGGTAGGAATCGCCTGTCGATGATGTCGATTGCGGCGACGTCGATTGGAGTAGGGGCGACAGACGGAATGGTGTATCTGGGATCTGAGCGCGCGGCCGTTCCGATGGTGGCACATGCAAATGCAGGTGCGAATGTCACTGCAGATGTGGGCTCAACGGCTGGCACCGCGGAAGACACGGCGCTGCTGTGGTTGGAGGAATACGCGACGCGATTGGCATCAGGATACTACGCAACAACCCAGGTGGATTCGGTACCCGGCGATGTTCCAGTAATGGCCATCAGCTTGATCCCGCAGCTGTCGCGACCCATGAGGAACGATGGCCCGGCACCCGTGGTCAGCAGGACCGTGACCAAGGGTATCGAAGTGATCGCAGGCGCCGTCTACGTCCCGCAGTGCCAGCCAACTTTTGGCTTCATCTACAAACTACAGATACGCCTGTTGCTGCCCAATGAAGAAGGATACATGTCGCCTGCCGAAAGGGGATTTCGTACTTGCCAGCTTGAGTCGCGGCATTGGCACTTCTATGACACGGACACCAATCAGGGGGATCGCGTGGATGGCGAGGGTGTGGTGGGAGAGTTCCCTTACTTGTTTGAAGGCGGTTACTTCAAATTCAAGCGCAGGCAAGAGGGCGCATTCAGCTACCAAAGCTGCTCCCGGGCAATGAACGGGTACTTCGAAGGTCACATGATGTTCGTGCCCGGCAATTTGCAGCTCCGCACTGGCCCAGCATTCCCAGTCCAACTTGGCCGTGTTGGCCTCAACATGGCTCCTGGCTTTATCTATTAGAAGTGGATCAAGTAGAAGTGGAAGAGAAGGAGAGAGACAGAAGATAGTCCACGATCATGAATAGAGAGGGCAGCAATGCAGGTGGCATTGGCCCCAGTAACGTTCGTGAGATGTCATCAGTAGCATGGTGCGCCAGAGGGACCAGAGTGCTGAAATACGTGTCCACGCCATGTCGGATTTTACACATACTATGACTACAACTGTTCTTGCACATGGACCTTACACTCCAGGAACAGGCGCAGGCCTATCTGTACGTAGTAGGTCGCAGCCGATGCCAAACGAACAGCATGGTGCTCATGGCCTGTACTCGTAGTCCTACCGTGCCATGCGAGCAGGCTTGAGTTCGAGTGTAGAGCGTGGGGATCTCTCTCATCGCACGTGGACTCGTCGGTGTCGTCTCGCTTCCATTTTCCACGGTTTCTCATGCAAGGTGACAGAACACAGAACATCTCCGCGCTTCGCACAGGCAACACGGTTGCTCGTAGTTTGCTGGTTGGCTGGTCTTAATTCCCCGAGATATCCATAAGGTCGTTACCTACTTATGGTGCATTCGGAGGGTCCGGGTCACTGGATGGAGAGCAGCATCGAAGCCCCACGAAAACAGGTATACGGATTATAATTAGGGGCTTGAAGCCACAATCGTCGAATTCTTGAAGGAGGCATTGGCCTCTTTGTGATCTTTTCCTGTAACGGTGCAAGAACAACAACTGTCAATGCTCTCTTCCCAGGTTCGTTGCTTGCCACTTGTTTGAGTGGTAGCAAGGAAAGTTGTTTTCCGCTCGATCGACCAAAGTGGGCACTGGTGACGTGAGCACGACACGCAAGCACACGAGGGGGAACGGCTGTGTTATCGTTGCCGTTTGAGCGCAAAGGGGAAGAGATGTCCGAAGGGATCGTGTTTCTTGTTTGGCGGTGTTTTTGTCGCTTCGCGGGCTGCCTCACGCGAGTCACCGTAGGTAACGCGTACGAGCGCGCTGCTAAGTTGTGCTGAGGCAACAGAATCGCCACACACACGCACACGCGAAATCCACCACTGTTCTCCCTGGTGGAGCTACTCTTACTGGGATGTTGCAGCTTCACACCATTCGCGCTCAGAGAATACATCTGCCGCCATTCCAGAGGGCCCGGATGCTCCAATTTGATGCTTCTGGTTTGACCCGAACGACATCACGCGAAACCACAACGACAGCAGCAACAGCAGCAACGACGCCACCACACAAGCAACCGAAAGACGCAAAGTACAAGAGCAGAGCGCTTGCATCTCCTGTGAATCTTCGGAGCCCCTGTGACAACACAACGGGACCGCACTGACAAAGAAGCGCTCATGGTGGAAACAACGTACGACTAGGAACAGGACACATACTATACGACCTACTGGAGAACATTCAATAGCAATAGCAATAGCAATAGCAATAGCAACAGTGGCGCTTCCATTGACGATAAGACGACAGGACGACAATAAAAGCAACAAGAAGAGACCAGAGTAGTGGTGGAGACCGCTGCGAGTTGTTTTGGAGGCACAAAGACCTCTGAGCTTCATCTGCGGACGTTGCGGTTGGAAACTATTGCATCATAATACGAGCACGAGCACCTGCCACACCATACCACACCTTCCTGATTCGTCGTTGCCCTTGCGGCACCAACAACACGAAGGTTTGCTCGTACCACATTCCGTACCCGAACGCTAACACCAGCAGATAGGCTCAATGGGAAGCCATTCCGCCGAGACACTTCCCACCAGCGGAGCAACAACCAGGCAATCGAGAGGAACCATGACGAGGCACCGAAGAAGGATGATAGACGAGGGCGAAGACAAAGGCGACGGCGTTGCATCCAACGAGGGAAATGACAGCACGAGCAGCACAGTTCATTTGGTGACGTCCGGGGCGTACCTGCTGTCGGGCGACCTTGACGAATGCACGCACCCTCAGGACCCGTCTTGTGAAGGCGGCATCGCCTCCGTGGCTGCGTTCGCGAGGCATCTCATCCCATCCATCGACGATGCTGATCCTGGCAATGCCGCCGCATCGACCCTTCAGGAACAGCGGCAACCGATGGCATTTGCCCAGAAATTCGACAAGAAGTCGACCTTCGTCAACACGCACGAGCTGCAGTGGGTGGTCAACCGGTTGGTTCTGCATGACATCTTCGGCCTGGATTTCTTCATCTCCAATCCCTCTCTGCTGCTGCAGAACGCGGTGGACGCGGATGTCTCCAACACGGACATTTCGGGCTTGCAGACCGAGGACATGCCGCTGCTGCTGTCCAACAGCCAGGTCCCGCCATCGTCGTCATGGTATAGGTACGCCGAGGCCGTGCATTTCGACGAAGAAACGGGGCTGGCCATTGCCAACATAGCAGATGAAGATGTCCCGCTGTTTGTACCCCAGGTGGATGCTGCAAAGGGGATTCTCAATGCCATCGCCAAGATCAACCGCGAGAATGGATGCTACGCAAGGAGCCCGACGTCGGGTGATGGCAGCGATGATGGCGTTACTGGCGGAGCACGTATCACAACGGCTGACTACCAAGCGTACTTGACTGACTTCCAGGCCACCATCGAAAGAATACAGGCCAATGAGACAGCTGGAGATGGCAACACGACGACGACGACCACGATGACCACGACCATCGTGGAAGATGCTGCGCCCGATAGCAACAAGACGTGCTGGCTGTCTGTCATCTTGTATCAGGACGGCCAGGAAAAGTACGATGCGTTCCTCGATGAGATTAGCAAGCACCTCACTCCTCCGGACTTTGTTCTCAACCTTGAAGACGCGTACGAATCGTACCCGACGCCGCAGCTGTACCTCAACACTACCATGTGGGTGGGCACATGCCCCATGGATGATGATGTGTACTGTCAGCACAGCATCGCCACCACGACGACGACCATAGACACAAGCGCGGCAACAACCACGCCGTCTAAGAATCGCGTCCGGAAACGACGCATCACAGACATTCAATTCATTGAACGCGACCTGGAAGAGCTACCCCATGAGTTCAAGGATGATCAGTGGGATTCGCATATCGTGCAGCTCCACCAGCTGGCCAAGGACGCTCAATCCAACAACCCTATCACAGGTTACACTTCAGAGATGCCTGCTGTGCGTGATGGCCAGATACGGTACTGCCAGGCCGGGGAATGCCCTATCGGAAACCTGTTCACGGATGCCCTGAGATGGTACACCGATACTGACATTGCTTTCGTTGCCAGCGGCGGATTCAGAGGCGAGGGTTGGCCAGCAGGCCCTGTGAGGCTGACGGACATCTATGGTGGTAAGTACTTTTCTTCTGTCCTGTCAAACAAAAAAACAGAGTGCGGCGGAACTGTTCACAATCATGCCACGCTCCTCTACCTGCACCAGTGCGCTGCTTGTATCTGTCCATCGTCCCTCGACCGATACATTGATACATTGATCAAATGACAATATTGATGCGTGATACATTGATCCGCACACCCATCAAAGTGCTCACCACGCATCCATCATCACATGCCGCCTATCTCCTCCGTCCCCAATGCCAACGGTTACCATCGCCACCTCCAACGTCCACATCACAGCCCTTCCATTCCCCAACACCGAATGCATCGGCACCATGTCCGGACTATCGCTCTTCCGCATGCTGGAGTACGTGACACGGATAGTCCCATTCGATGTCATCGACACGGACGAAGGTGCAGAGTTGCTGCAGGTATCAGGGATGAAGATCACCTACAACGACAAGATCGAGTACGGACAATCGCGTCTCATCTCTGTCAAGATTTGGAATCGCGAGACCAACCAGTACGAAGACATGGAACGACTCAAGCTGTACACATTCGTCACCGACAGCTACTTGTGCGGAGCCTACAACAGGTACCCGGAATTCACAGGAAGCAGTCTGACCCTGGAGGGCGAAAAGACCGGAGTCATCGGCGACGATCAGATTGTCCAGAATGTCGTCGCATTCTATCTCGGTGATCTTCCCGATCCGTACGACACTGGCATCCAAGGCCGACTGCAGAATGATGAACAGGCTTTCACTGTCCTGGACTTCCTCCAAAGCGAGGACAGTTGTCCCAAGAACACGGTTTGGGATGCCAATTCCGCCACCTGCTTGGCGTGCCCTAATTTTGAAAACGTCGCCTTCTCGGATGAGCTCATGGAATTCGAAGCCGAAAACAATTCCGATGCCACCCCATCGGGTCGCATCGTGCTCGTGAATCGTGAAGCCGTCGACGTTTCTGTGCTGCTCAAGTCGAGGCCGAGGTGGTTGGAAATCACCAACGCGCAACGCGCCAACGAAAAACAAGATCTCACTGAGTCAATCCAGCTGGCGCCCGGCGAAAACATGGTTTTGAATTTCGACGTCTTCCCATCCAACCTCTTGGCATCAGGGACGGATCGATCGGCCATTGCGACGGTGAACTTCGGCGTGCTGGGCGCCAAGGCGACCCAAGGCTGCACCGGCCTCGATGTCACGTTCGATGTGGCTCTGCGCGTGACGCCGCCGGATGACCTCAACAACCTTGGCTGGATCCGATATGTGGGGTTCGCTCTCTTTGGAATCATCGGCCTGACGGCCACTGCCCTCGCCATTTGGGTATTCATCAACCGTCAGGCGCGGGTCGTCAAGATCTTGCAACCGGTATTCCTCATGTGCGTTCTCATGGGAGTGCTGATTCTCTCGTCGGCCATCATCCCACTGTCGATAGACGATGAAATTGCATCGATCGAAGGCTGCGACATCGCGTGCATGTCGATCCCGTGGCTGCTGTCGTCCGGATTCATCATTTCCTTCTGCGCGTTGTTTTGCAAACTGTGGAGGATCAATCGTTTGTTCAACGGCGCGCAACGATTCCGCAGGGTGGTGGTGAAGATGCGGAACGTCGTGGCGCCTTTCATCGCGATATTCGCGCTCAACATTGGCACGCTCATCGCGTGGACGGTGGTCGATCCGTGGACGTGGGAACGCAAGGTCATTGATGGACAAAAATGGAACACGTACGGGTCGTGCCAGGGCGGTGAAATCTCGATTGTGCTGGTCTCCGTGCTGGGAGGGCTGAACCTCTTCGCGCTGGTCCTCTCCTGCCATCAGGCGTACATAGCACGCAAGATCAGCGACGAGTTCAGCGAAAGTTCGTACATCGGCATCGCCGTTTACGGTTGGCTACAGATATTCCTGATCGGGGGACCGATTCTGTTGCTCATCGACGAAGGTGACCCCACCGCGAGGTACTTCATCGAAGTCGCCATCATCTTCACGGTCTCCATGTCCATGCTCTTGCTCATCTTCGTTCCAGGGTTCATCAACAAGAAACGCGAAAGAGTATCCATCCGAAACCTTTCCTCGAGAAACTCGTCCATCCACACTTTCCAGCAAACCATGAAGAAAGCCTCTGGGGACAGGTCGCACATGGCTGTCCTGGAGTCTATGGGCAATACATCGACCCTCTACGGCCACGATACGAGCGGAGAAATAACCATGAAGGGCCAAGATTACGGTGATACGAACTTACACATGCCTGCGCATACTCAAGACCAGGTGCACAGCCCAGGGGAGTACGGCGGCAGCAGCAGCGACACAAGCACCAACGGTGCGCATTCTGCGGCGTCACATCACCACACGTGCATGCACATGCAATCGATTCAAGAGGTGGAGGAATCTTCGGAATCCGACTCGTCGTTGGATCCCGTCGAAGCGGCGCGCGTGCGCAAGCGTGAATTGGAGGAAAAGTTGCAGGCGACGATGCACCAATCCGTCAACAAGTGCATCCTCGGGATGGAATCCGTCTGCGAGCATGATCGTGACACCACTGGTTCATCGGAGGACGGACGTGGTACTGACAAGACTGTACTATCTGGGACAGGAGACGATTCTGCGTAGTGTCAGACTGGGGGATTTGGACCGGCAGAAAGCAGAACGGACGTCAAACACTCCCCGAGTATGTGCGCTCCACAACACGATGGATAATGTATACAGTGGGATAGGATCACATGTAGTCTTACACACACATCCTCGTCAGCGTTCTGGATAGGAGAATGGCATCGCAAGCAGAAGCGTCTGAAAGGGACCATGGTATGGGTATGAGCAGGGCAACATACTTGTACGACTATGCAAGCAGGATCGCATGCTCATACAAATTAGCATTCGCAGAGTGCAGTTATCGCACCATGGGAGCAGATAGGATGTGGACTTCGAAGCATCACACACATGGTGGCATTGGTTTCCATGGTTTCGTGGTACCAGTGAGGTGCATCTTTCGCTTCTGGGGATACGGACTTTGCTTTTCTCCGTGGTACTGTATATATTTGACATCGACTACGTCTGTTGTCGCACGATGCCTATTGGCCTGTTCCGAAATTACTTGTTAATGATATTTCACCGCAAAATACCATTCTAGCCACTTTTGCTAGTTTGATCTCCCTCATCTCTCTCTGTCCGGATAGGGAGAATTCTTGGAACATGTATTGTACTAATACGTGTGAATACTTGCATAACAGAATGATGCACATAACAATAGTTGAGTCCTCGTATGTCCACATAACTGTGCATACCATTAAAATAAAATAGAATAGTACACATGCTCAGACAGCATCTGTGCATGCACACATAATATAGTACGTCAACACTCTGGAGACGAGCCCATACATGCATTCAGAGACTCAACTGCGATGGAGTTGGCAGGAGTGAGCGGAAGGAGACGCACGAGCTTGTGCTTTACGCTGTTTTGCATACGAGTATGGTACCATACGACTGCCCCGATCGCGCACGGGAAAAGGATCGTCTGACATATTAATACGAGCATCAGCATGGCAACAACGAGAGGCACAGCGCAAGGACGAAACCAACCATCATGCCAGCCGGAAGCACAATTGCCAAAATGCAATGACTTTATTCGTATAATTTGTAGAGCATGAATATTGTCCAACTAATGTTATTCAACCATAGAATACCGCGCGGTACTGCATGGCAGGGCGGAATGCTTCGAATGCATGAGCGATGTTGCCCAGGCGGGAACGCTCTCTTGTTTCATGGCCGCGGCATGATCTTGTCTTGCTTGGTGGGTGCAGCATACTCCTCCTAACAGTGCGAAGGAAAAGTTGGGTCTTCCCATCATCAATCATCTTCCGACTTTGTGACGCAGACTTCCCCGCAGCACGTGCAACAGGTTTCCGGGCACGTTATCTCGCCGTCACAGTCAGCCTCAAGCTCGACAAAGGTGGTACGACGCGCCTTCTTTTCGCACAGGGCTGCGGGCATGTCGCCCGTCAGCAAGTTCTTTTCGAGTTGCAGCTTTTCGATTTTGAACATCATGACAATTTGCGTGGGGATCTTCCCCGTCAGTTTATTGTCGTACAGCCAAAGCTGCTTCATGTCTCTAAGCTCTCCAATCTCGGTGGGGAGCGGACCTTCGAGGCCGCAGCCAGCAGCCGAGAAGCTGGTCAGACTCTTTGCCTGGCCGATCGTGGATGGGATTAGTGATCCTGCGAATCCGGGGTTGTTATCAATCCAGATCTCGCGTATGGAGGGCATCTTGGCGATGAACTCCAGATCTCCTTTGAGTCCCGCCAGCCCAGCAAAGAAGAACTCGAGCTTCGGCAGTTGCACGATTTCGTCGGGGATGGTGGAATTGAAGCTGCTGCCGCCGATGGAGAGGTACTTGAGCTCGGTCATGTCCTTGAAGATGTCGCCGTTGAGGGGTCCATCATAGAACGTGTACGAAAAGTCCAGCTCCCGAAGCTTTTTCAAGTTGCCAAGCTCCGTCGGTATGCCGCCGGAGTGCTCAAAGTACGTCGACCCGTAAAAGAGCTCCTCGAGGTTGACGAGTTCGCCGAGGAATGAGTTGCCGATGTCACCGCGGTTGTGCACGTTGTTCTGGAAAAGGTCAATGATCTTCAGGGACGGGTGCAGAAGCGCCAACTCCGGCGGAATGAAGCCGGTGAGGCCATTGCGGTCCAACTTGATCGCCTGAACCAGCCCAACAAACGTGCAGGTGAGTCCGTACCAGTTGCAAACCTGCTTCGGGTCGCCCAGCCACCCATTGTCCGAGATCCAA
The DNA here is from genome assembly GCA_026770025.1 of Craspedostauros australis. NCBI lineage: Eukaryota > Bacillariophyta > Bacillariophyceae > Mastogloiales > Achnanthaceae > Craspedostauros > Craspedostauros australis. The sequence continues at coordinate 695,927 of JAMXDE010000010.1, read as the reverse complement.
CCAGGAATGACGTTGCCCGTCGTGTATTCCTTGTCGGTCCATGCGTTAGAGACGGCGTAGGTGTTGTAGTAAAGGCAGGCCAAGGCATAGAGCTGGGCGATCTCCTCTTCGAGCGAAAGACTCTGGCTGGTGGGAAGGTCCTGCTGCAAAATCCAAGCCCGCGCCTTGCTCTGGTAAGAATCCGGCTCGTCGAACTCGGCCCCTCCACCCCTGGCTATGGAGTTGATGATCGTGATGTACTGCGGAAGGTTGGAATTGGTTGGCATTGAAGTGGGAGGAGCGCTGTTGGGGTCTGCAATGCTGGCGGGCGCCGCCGACGTCGGTGCCTCGACCGTCGCTGGTGGCGTGCTCGGCGATGGGTTGCCGCCGCTGTCCACGGGGGCTGAGGTGGCTGGTGAATCGTTGCCGCCCGCATCGTTCTTGTCGCTCTGCGTGTCGTTGGTCGATCCTCCACCGCTTCCCCCGCCAGCTCCTGCGACAACCACCGCAATCCCAACAACGATGCCGATGAGGCAGATCACTAGCACAGCAATGAGCATGCGCCGCCTGTTGGGATTCTTCCCTCGTTTCTCTGTCTCTCGCGCTTCTATCACGTCGAAGTCGGCCTCGATGGGGTTGTGCGTGTCCAGCAGATCCTGACCTTGGCCATGGCCATGAACTTGATCCTGGCCCTGAGATTTGCCCTCTTGGTAGTTGATACTGCCGGAGTTGCCTCCTGTGGCGTTGTCATCCACGTGGTTTTGCATGGTGCTCTTTCGATCGTGCAAACTTTTCTCTTTTCCGTGTCTTTTGTGTGCTGGTCTCGTTCGGTCGATCGTTCGGTCGATCGTTTGTGCCTTTGTACGGTTGTGCCTTTGTGCTGTTGCGCCGTCGCGGTTGTCTGCGCGTACTGGGGGTATCGGATGGATTTGAAATAGGAGCAGTTCCTCAGCAACTCCGAATCAACCTTGAGTGCAGGCAAAGAAGAGGACAAAACCAACCGCAATGCTGTCGAATGGGATGGTGTGAGATCGGCGTGCTGCCCCGCGCTGTTCGATGTCGTATTGTGTGGCTCGCGTAGGTTTGCAGAGGGTGCTCGTCGCTGTCTCTCTATTGTTGCTGCGTTGGTATTGTGGCCGTTTCTCTTTCTTTGATCCTTCGTCTGGTCTTTCGCCTCGCTCTTGGCCCTTCCTCTCTCCGGATTCCTCCCTTCTTGTTTCGTTGCTTTTTCACTCCTCCCCTTCTTTGTCAGTTTGCGTACCGTTGCGTTGCGTTACGTTACGTTGCGTTACGTTGTGTCATGTGTCTTTGTCTCCTGTTTGTGGCACCAAGCGGCGAAATCGCCAGAAACCGAGTTGAACCAAGTCGCGGGGGATGTCTTTTCGCGCGTTCTGGGCAGTTTGTGCACCTCGCGCTCCTCACGCGCTGTTCTCGTTTTTCTTTCGTTTGGTTTGGTTTGAGCATCTCTCTGAGCCTAAGTATTCATATGTGTGACAAAGGTGCGACGTCTACGAGACATAACTTCGTCTGTCTCCACAACTCGGCGCATTGGATCATGAGCATTCGTCTTGATCTCTCCGATTCACATTGAATTCCGTGTGATTTGGAAGCGCCGTTACAAGACAGACAAACAACTGCATCCAATTGAGCACATGGGGGGCAGTTCAAAATGCAATAATTGGCTCTATTTCATAGCGTTTAAGTCATAAATTGCTTGTTTCCGCCTAGTTCTTATCCTCGACGGAAGAATATGGGATTTTTGTTCTTTTTTGGATAATTGGTGCTTTCCCCCCAAAATTCGCCCGAGTTGCTTTCGCTCTTCGTCATTGCTCCATTTCCCCACTTTACACTGTGTCGGTGTTTGCTGCGCGTGTTTTCGTCTCCGGTCCGCGCAAAACAAGGCTGCTGTCTTGGGCCAGCACAGAGCACACAAAACTCACAACCCCAACACTCTCCACAGAGATCATTGCTCCACAGAGCACTTTGTTCCTGTTACAATCACAATCACAACAACAACCACAACAGGTACACCAACATCACCACCGCAACAGTGTTTCGTCCATGGGTGGCTCCTGTATGCAATGCAACTGGAATTCGTCTCTTCGAACAGTTCTTCCTGCACCAGCAATGATGTCCGGTGAATTAGTTGCTTGGTTGCCACTGTGCCACAGCAACAATGGAATGCTTGGCTGTAGTTCGTTGTATGCCTCAATTTGTGTTCGATACACGTTGTGTTCGCCCATCATGCAGATCGAACAAGGGGCTTCCTGTGGGTGGCTGCATTCCCTCCATGCACAAGACTGTCCATTTGCTTGCACTCCTTGTCCTGGTTTCCGGATGACCAGGACCGCCATGGTAGGATCGCAACGGAGGTGATTCTGTCCACACCTTTTTTCTCTGGATTTTAGTGTCCTTCTTTTGTTGTTGTCAGGTGTGTTGGTACAGCCGTTCGCTCCTTTGTTGACATGTCAATGACTATCCTTGTTGTTGGGAATGAGGTTCATGTGCATGCTCGTATTGTCGGTTCTGTTGAGATCATCAACATACAGTGGGGCATTTTAGTGTCGACCTTCTAGGCAACGCAAAACACTCCCAAGCTGGTGGGGATGCCATGCTCCTTTTCGTACATCCGCATTATCTACATGCCACCCTCAAGCAAGGTGCATTGCAGTGAACAGCTAAACATGCATTGTGTTGTGGAACCATAACAGTGTTGTGTTGGCCATTTGTGCTACATGGTTGTTGTAGTCTTTTCTCTGGAGGTGCCTGTGTTGTTTTCCGTTTTCCTTCTCACAACATGGGTGCTCGCACATGCAGACGCACTCTTCCGCAATTCACTGACAGCCACAACAAACTCCATTGCGGGTATCGCCATCAACGCAAATGACTAACAACAACGCAGCTACTTGTGCAACACCAGATGAACGATACGAGATTGAGGTGGGGACTATGTGATAACATTCTATTATGTGCCAGACGGCTTACTCCCGTCCAAAACTGCTGTCACCGCTGCTTGTGCCCTCACTCATTGTGCTGCTGCTGCTGATGCCCTCACTTGTTGTGCTGTTGCTCTCCTCGCTTCTGGCTTCGTCCTCCACCATTTCTTCCATATCCACCTCCCGTGAGGTGTCTGCTCCTGAGGGGGGCGCCAGTGATGCCACCCAATTCTCCATTTCCCTGATATCCGCCATGGTCTCCTGCAGGTCAAACAAAGGATTTTCATGCTGCAGTTCGAATTGTGTGATAGCTGCGATGGCATACATTGCCAGTTGGTGTTTGCAAAGTTGGTGCCGCCACTCCACCCGCAAGCACTTCCAGTTTTTGAAGCGTTTGTGAACTGTTTCGTGCCTTGCACGTATCACTCCATTGTATCTGGTCCTCTCAATGCAACACGAAGGCTCACCCCTGTAGCCTTGATCCGCAATCACCTGCTCCCCTTCGTCCAGTTCCTGCCTCAGCTTGCGTCGAAAAATGGTTACATCATTCCACTCCCCACATGGAAATGGACCCTCGACCCAAACAAGATGGCCAGTCTGAATGCACACACCAGTCTCGTATCTGAGGCCTGCCCCATTGAATTTGTGAGAGTACCAATCTGTGTCGAAAGGATTGGGCTCCACAATCCGAAAGTCGGTGCCATCCACGGACATGAAAACAGTGTTGTGACCAACACTGCCATTCTTGCGTTCCTCTATTCTGATCTGCAGTGATACAAAAAGGAACTTGAGCATGTGCAAGGGATGTGAGGCATGTCAGGCAAGCACACGCATTCAAGCCATCTCCGCACACAGCACCAAGTTCACTCACCTTTGTTCTGCTCAGTCGCGCAATGCCTTCCAAAACAATCCATGTCCACTTCATCAATGTTCTGCGATCCCTATTCAGCATCACCGAAAGAATCTCCCATGGACTGTATTGCTTCAGGAATACGAGTGCACCAAGCATGTGGTTGATTGTGGTGTTGCCTGGTAGCAGCCCGTCTTGTGTCAGTGCTGTCCATACTGCAGAAGCCACTGCAATGCTGGTCCCATACGTCCTGCGGAAAAGGATGGTGAGCCATGGGGGTTGCTCCATGCAAGTGAGCATGTCCACGTCGCGACCCACAATTTGCATACCAGAGTGGGCAATCTCAACCTCCATCGTCTTCTGAATGAGTCATTGCGAGGTGGAGCAAGTTGATGCACAATGTAGTGGATTGGATGTTGGCTTGATGTTGGATCGGATACTGTCGTGGGCAGGTATTGTGAGAAGTTGTTGATTCGGTTGCTTGCGCGTGATTGTTGGCCGTCGTTGTTGTTGACGTCAATACCTTGTTGGCATCAGGCGGCATGTGAGTTGTTGTCGAGGCGCAGCCGATGGCCATCGCACATTGATGCTGACATCTTGAGAAGCAGAGTCCGCCATTTGCTGCATTGCACAGCGATCACTTGCAATACACGGTGATGCAGAACACAAGGATTTCCATGTTTGTCTCCACGATCTGTTGGCTGGTGGGAGTATTCGCGCGCTGTTCTCTCAACGCGAGTTGGTCTTGGGTCATGTTCCTTGGCTTCCTCAGACATTCCACAGAACACTCACTGAGATCGACATCATTCACGAACATCCATGCAAGGTGTCCGTAAGACAAATCGAGGCATATAACATGGATACATATTCGGTCCCTTTCCGCGCAAGCCATCCATTTGGTTTAAACATAGTTTATCAATGACACAGGAGCGTTCCAATCCATACAAGCCCTCCATTTGGTTCCAATGTTGTTCATGACAGGGACAGATTCGTTCTTGTCCGTACAAGCCCTCCATTTAGTGGAAAGAGCGTTTATCAATGACACAGGAGCGTTCCGATTCATACAAGCCCTCCATTTGGTTCAAAGAGCGTTTATCAATGACACAGATTAGTTCTTATCCATACAAGCCCTACATTTGGTGGAAAAACGTTTACTACAGATGCAGATTAGCTCTTATACATACAAGCCCTCCATTGGGTGGAAAGAGCGTTTATCAATGGCACAGATCTATCAATAGCACAGATCAGTTCTTATCCATACAAGCCCTCCATTTGGTTGGAAAACATTCACCACCGGATAAGATTAGTTCTTATCCGTATAAGCCATCTGCTTATGTTCATAGAGCATTCACTACCGGATAAGATTATTTCTTATCCGCATAAGCCATCTGCTTATGTTCATAGAGCATTCACTACCGGATAAGATTTGTTCTTATCCGCATAAGCCATCTGCTTATGTTCATAGAGCATTCACTACCGGATAAGATTTGTTCTTATGGTGCTATTCATATGGATAAAACTGCGCCTATCACATAAACATAGGTGCAAATCTGCCCTTATAAGCCCGCGTTAAAGCAATATTGGCGGCTATGGGCCAGAATCAGATGCATTTCTGACCCTTATGCGCTATCCATAAGGACGCGATGAGTCTTATAACATAGACACAATTTTGTTTCGTCCTCACAGCAGTTATGCATAAGACGCAAATAGTGCTTTTGAAGCCGTCCATAAGGCCCAAACAGCGCTTATAATTCTATCCATAGAGGTGTTTTCGACACTATGGAGCCATCATAAGACTGAATTGGATGTTACGACTACTTCGACTCAATATGAAGCGCTATGCCTATCCAATGTGACCAACACGCCGTATTCGTAAGGACAATACAGTCCTTATCACACAGGCATCAATTTAAGTGCTTCATGACACCAATCCAAACGGTGAATATTGCCCTTATGGAGTGGTCATAACGCAATTTTCACCCTCAAAAAGTGATTCATAAGGCCAAATTAGCCCTTGTGAACCTGGCATAGACGTTAATTCATCCTTTCCCGCGCTCCATACACTCAAATATTGCGTATGAAGAGGACCGATTATGCCTTTAACAGAAGCGCAAAAGTGCGTTATGATCGTAGGACCGATTATGCCTTTAACAGAAGCGCAAAAGTGCGTTATGATTGTAGGACCAATCATGCCTTTAACAGAAGCGCAAAAGTGCGTTATGATCGTAGGACCAAGTATGCCTTTAACAGAAGCGCAAAAGTGCGTTATGATGGTAGGACCGATAATGCATTTAACAGAAGCGCAAAAGTGCGTTGTGATCATAGGACCAAGTATGCCTTTAACAGAAGCGCAAAAGTGCGTTGTCACCGTAGGACCAAGTATGCCTTTACCAGAAGCGCAAAAGTGCGTTGTGATCGTAGGACCGATTATGCCTTTAACAGAAGCGCAAAAAGTGCGTTGTCACCGTAGGACCAAGTACGCTTTCAACGCAAGCGCAAAAAGTGCCTTGTGAACGAAGGACCGATGCTGTACCTACGCATTGTGGTTCCAAAGACGAACATTGGCCCTCCTTCGCGTTGTCGCCATCCCGCGAATGACTTTTCACGCTTGCAGCAACTTGGTTACGCCCCTTTGACATCGGCCATTATTACAGTTTGTGATAATCAGCAATTACACACAGGACAAGAGGGGAGCACCAAACACTGCACTTACTACGCCGCCAGGGTGATCAAGCCAAGAGGTGGAGTTGGTGTGTTTGGTGTTGTTGTTGTTTCTATTAGTTGGTGTGTCAATTGATGATTGAGTTTGGATTATGAGATGATGATCTCCTATTTCTAATGATGGTGCCTAATGCACGGTTGCTAACGTGCTGCTCGATTACCTCGTGGTTTCTCTCGCAGTCTTTCCTAAAACATTGCCCAAGATGGCATGTTGATTTACACGATATCCCGTGTTATTCTCGCCCTTGGGTCTTTCTTCATCTCTCCTGGTCTTGCCTAATCTTGATCTCTGTTTGATCATATATGGATTGATCCGTCTACATTGGCGGAGTGCATGCATCACCCCTGACGATGTTGTTCTGAATCCTAAATGTTGTTGCCACGTGCTTGATGATGCACTCGGCTAGGCTAGACAGGTCAGCATACCATGACTAAAATATAATCTCGATTCCGAGGATCACAATGACCGATCCTCTGACGTCATACGATGATGTCAGTGCCTACGTCATGTTCGATGACCGTAGTGACCGAATATCAATCGTGTATCAAGACTCACTCGACTATACTCTCATATCGAGTCGAATCAAAAATAGTGAATCACGTTTCAGTCATGGGAGATGGGTACCTAATTTCGATCTAGATGTTGATACTCCCCTATAGTCGGGAGTCTTGTTCATCCACCCAGAGTTTCTCCTTTCCAGAATAGAAGCGGCCTCACTAACGGCCAGTACTTCGCCCATGGAAGGAACTTGGTCATGACGTCGGCGACGTTTTCCGTTCCGTCTATCTTGCAGAAATGCAGGATCTTTGCAGCTACTGCGGCACGCACGCGGTGGTACGCCAATGCGTTGTGTCGTTTGGACAACACACTGTTGGGAATGGTGGAGGATGTGATCACGCTCTGGTTGTCTCCGAACATCCAGGCGGGTCCGTCCAGTGGAATCCCCATTGCACGAAGAGTGAGGCGCATCGCAATCACTTGCTCTGTTGCCTGTCTTGCCGCGACGAATTCCGATCCGTAGGTTGCAGTCTCTACGGTGGTCTGGCGCTTGCTGAACCATTCGATGGGTGTCTGGTTGAGCAGATGGAGAACACCAGTTGCAGACTTGCCTGTCACTTTGCAGTGCATGAGGTTGGCATCTACAAACGTCGTCATACGAACTGCCTTGCCCTTGGGTGTTGGGTCGTCGTCCGCGGTTTCCTCTTCGGCATCACCATACACAGAGTACATCCATTCATGGTCAGGAACCTTGAAGAAGCGCTCGTGATCTGGAATCCCCGTTCTGAACCTGATGGCGGCGTCAGAACGCTTTCGGAGGTATCCATACACACGTTTAGCGCGGTCCATGTGACCAATCCTGGGTTGAGCTCTGAATCTAGACAAAGTCATCACAGCTGCAGCAATATCAAACCGTCCCAATGTGATGCACCATTGAAGGGCGCCGATGAGTGATTGGAATTGTCTGGTCTCTACAGGATTTAGTTCGCGTGATGTGTCTAGTTCGGGGGCGTCGTTGTGTTCCATGGGACTGGTGTAGGTCCGAGGAAGCTCCCCATGCACCTGTTCGTAATTCGCCAGCATCCGTTTGATGTAGGATTGCGGGCTCATAGTCAGGGTTCCGTCTTTGTCTCGGTCGAAGTCTGCGCCGAGGTGATACTTGATTGGTCCTACACCTTTCAACTTGTACTTGTACTTGTTGATGAGCGTGTTGAAGAATGACTGTGGGTCTTCCATGACAGCCATCAGATCATCTACGTACACACAGATGTATTCCCAGCATCTACCAGCATCCCTCATCCACACATCCGGGTCAGCTTTGCACTGAAAGAACTTCATGTCACGGAGTGTGTCGGCCAGAGACTCGTGGAATCGAGCACCAGACGTGCGTAGTCCGTAGAGCGCTTTCACAATGATCATCATGTGACCAGCAAACTCTTGGAACTCAGGACCAGCAACAAAACAGATCTTTTCTTTTGTGTATGCTTCTAGATAGGCGTTACCAATATCACCCACCATGGGTTTGAGGTTGTTGAGTTCTGCTGCAAGCAGTGCAATCCTGAATGATCTGAGATTGACTACTCCTGCATATGCCATATCCTTGCATGGATCCGTTAAGTGCCCTCCTGCTACGCATCTTGCCTTGTGGCGAAGGTCGTGTTTCACATCGTACACCCAGAGGAGCTTGATTTGCTTGTATCCATCTGGTTTCCGAGCGTTCTTTCCGAGATCCTTGAACGTGCCATACTCGTGGAGTTGATCCATTTCCTTTCTCTCAGCATCTACCCACTTGGAGTTGCCGTTCTTCTCATCAAGCTGGCGTGCTTCCTTTCCGTTCCGTGGAACCTGAACACCAAACTTGAAGATAGGACCTTGTGCACGTGTTTTGCGTTTACCAGCATTGATGAGACGGTTGAGCTTCTTCTTTCTCTTTGCTAGTTTACGGAATCGCTTCCAGCCAGGCAGACCGAGGAGGTTGTTGTCTGCGGCGTACTTTGCACAAGATACAGGGTCGTCTTTGGCGATCACGTCCAGTGGTTCCATGGTCACACTGCCATCCTCCCATTGTACCTTTACGTTGTAGGAGGAGCCGTTGTACTTGCTGTGACTGGAGTGGAATGGACCTTCATGACCGGTGATGGCTTTGAAAACGCACATCTCCCCGTCGCCAATCTCCTGTTCGTGCTGCTGTTCGATGATGTCAGCTAGATCCGTATACGCGATGAGCTCTTCAGTGTCGTCGTCGCCGTATGCGATGAGCATCTTGATATTGTCATGGTTGGCTGCGTCTCCGTCCTTGATCTTGCGGATCACTCGAGCTCTCCACTTGAGTCCATCCTGTTGGTGGAGGAAGGTCAATCCGAGCAACTCATCAGGACTGAATTTGGGGACTTTGACTACACCAGAATCTGATTCTCCATGTGATGTGGCTACCAGGTCAGATAGTGCATGCACAACGGGTTGTCTAGCTTCAGGTGTGCTGTCACTGTCGAGATCTTCTGGATTTTCGGTTTCTCTAGCTTCGTCATCCACGTTACCATCCTCCCCAGAATCAGGCAGGGGGTAGTCTGCCCGTAGGTTTCGCGCGTCATCAGACACACGTCGGATGCTTGAGCGTGGCAACAGCCGTTGCGTTGCGTCATCCAGTACCCAGAACGTCAGTTCGTCACCCTTGTGCTCGCACGGTCCAGCCCAGCGTCCACGCCGTTCCTGCGTGGTACCTGGGAAGGCAGCGTTCCCAACCTTGTAGTACACTGGCTCCCACCAGTGGAAGTTGAGGTACTTGCTCACGTCGGGACGTTGGCCAGTGGCGGCCTGGATGGGTGTGATGTGACCGGCCGTGGACTGTGACAGATGGTTGAGCAGTCCCACGACGTACAAGGTGCAGATGAGCCAGAACCTGGCAGGGGTGCCAGTTCGGTCCATGACGCCGTTGGTGGTGCGCTTCACATCCTGGATGCGTCGCTCGACAGGATTCTGATGTTGGTGGTGTGGTTCGGACTGGTGGTCTGCGATGCAGTACTGCCGGAGGATGTCCCTCATCTTGCCCCCGATCTGCGCCGTGGCGTTGTCGGACATCAACACGTCCATGGCACCATGCTCCCGAATGAAGTCTTGGACAACATGGGGAACATGGGACTCGCTTGCCAGAGGGTACGCCGCTGTGAGGCGCGTGTTGGATCCTACAAACACTTGTACCATGGTACATCCACCGTGTCCGGGGACTCCGTCATGATGAGCAGGCGTGTCAGAGAACAACGTGTCCATGGAAACAACATCGTGTAGTCGGTTGACATTGGCTGCGGGGAATCTAGACTTATAGTGTTTACGCATGGGATAACGCTCAGACATGCGGTACCACTGGGTAGTACATGCAAGAGTGTCACGCACGCGGTCTGCTGGAATCCACCCGAAGTACGGCCGTAGTGCATGGAAGTTGGGCGCTTTACCCACGATGTTGCGTGGCTCGGCCTTGATGGCCTTCTCCCCATCCCCGAGCGTTGCAGCGGATTGAGCGTACTGAACGCACTTGGAGATGGTGATGTCGATGTCGTCGTCTTCGCCGCGTTCGGTTGCGGGGATGTTGTCCAGATCAGCCTCCCCGTCCAGGACAGATGGGTCCCACTCTTGGTCGGAGGTGAAGAACACGTGTGGCAGATCGTCTAGCTCTGCCTGAGTTGGCTTGTGCATATCCATGTATGCGAGGCCTTGACGCACGGTGAGCGGGATGATGAATCCGTCTGGTGTGACGATGGTTTGCCGGCCGCCAGGGAGGTTCTTGGGTCTCTCGTTGACATCCAATCCAAACGCCGCGAGTTGGTTGGCAGAATGGATGGTGCGCCCTTTCCCGTAGTTGGCGTACTGATGGAACCAACCGATCACCGGCCCTGAGGTGGTCTGGATGACAGCGGTGGCCGTGACCAGCGCCAGATCCTTGATCTCTGCGTCACCAATTCCAGAAACATCGGCCCGGTTGGACGTGGACTCCATCACCAGCATGTCATCGCCAACGAGACCGCCGTTCGCACCTCCATCCACCAATGCGCCTTGCACAGTCACGTTCGCGTTGTTGAACTTGTACGATACGTTCGTGTGAGACAGGGTGTAGGTGCGACCGTCAATGACGAGGGTAGCCGGCGGGCTCCCGGACGCGCTAGACATGGCATTGGAAAGCATACGGTTGATTGCTGTTCCGGCGGTAGAACTAGACTCATTATTGTTACTACCGTTGTCGCTGGCCTGGGTGTCCTGTTGGTCGTTCTGGTTGGATGTGGATCCACTGCGGTTGGTGTTGTTGGCGGAACGCCTAGGCTTGTCCTTCTTACCACGTCCGGACTTGGCTCGCCGGGCTTGGAGGAAGTCGCTGCGTTGCTTATCCGACAGCTTCTGGAACTCCTCACGTGGCAGCCGTTCTCGTGTCTCCTTGCTGTAGTCCTTGTTGGGCTTCCAGAGATTGGGTCCGTCGTCCTTATCCTTCCCGCGTTGCTTGCGCTGGTCGGCGTTGTTGGCCTGGCGCGGCGGCTTGGGCTTGTTGGCGTCGTGGCCATCGAGTTGAACAGCGTACGATCGAACGAGCTCAACGAGAGTATCGAACTCCATGGTGGTCGCGGTCTTGCCGGGTGAGTAGGCCAGGATAGCGGTCTGCAGGTAATCAGTCTGGAAGATAGACTGGTACAGAGCCTTGTCTGCCTCGATGGCGTTGGTCAACCACTCCTTCTTCGTTGCGTCGTCGATGGGATCATCACGCAAAGCCTCAAGTTCGTGAACCTTGTGTTGCCACAGGTCCAGAAACTGTTCACGAGTCTTGCGCCACTGTTTATCCAGCTTGAACTTGATGATCTCGTCTCGGATGCGTCGGATGGTGTTGACGGCGGTGGCACCGGTGGTGTACTCGCGGACCAGCATGCAGTAGACGGCTTGGCCGTCACAGATCGACTCATACGGAGTGACACACTTCCTACTCTTCGTGGTCTGCAGGTTGGATACAAACACGTTGAAGAGGAAGGTGGACTGCACCTTGAAGAGCTCGGCTTGTTCATCGGACGGGACGTAGTCAGTATCGAGAACATTGGAGATGCCATGAGCAGCAGCGGTGGCACGCAGACGACGATGGAATGTAGCGAAGTATTTATCATCAGACAACTTGGGATAGTCGCTAATGTTACGCTTGATGCTACGATTGAACTCCGTGGCGAGGTCGCGTCCGGTCTTCTCCGTTGGTTCGGTCTTCATTGGTTCGAAGGGGAATGCGCTGGTGGTTCCATCGGGCATGGCAGCTGAGGATGCGGGCGAGGGTGTGAACGTCCGGGCGACATACTCCATGTACGAAGCTTGGTTGAGTTCCCGCCATGTCTCTGCAGTGGGATTAGGTTGAACACTGAACCAGCCAATGGCATTTATGAATTTCCGGATTGCTACCTTAGACAGTTGGGCTACGTAGTCGGATCCTGGATCAGGCACCTGGATGGTGACGTCCATATCGAGCATGTCTTCGCGATGGAGCGAAGCGAAATCCATGATGGTTTGGATCTCTTCGGTGTGCAAGATACGCCATTCAGTAGACGAGTCGTCATATCCGAGAACGTTGAGGACGTGCGCCAGGATGGGGTCATTGATTGGGATTGCGTTGGACATCGTGTAGTTGAGCGTTGCGATGATGTGGTCGTTGGTCCAATTTGCTAATATTATCGGACGAGTATTTTCCCGCAGCTCCCAGGAAAGTGGTCACACTTGGAAATGACTGCGCCGTCCGCTGTGATGTCGAAGCGTTCGCTGGGATGTGACGGTGGATTTCTGCGCTTGTCGGAATTCGTCGGGAATGGAAGTGGTGCCGGATGCAAAGCGCCAGTGATGGCGAAGGCGTTACCGGTAGCACGTTGTCACGAGTGGACTGCGGTTAATCCGTGCGCGCTGTCTCGAATTGTGACTGACTGACGGATGGAAGGCCAGACGGGACCGTGTGAATTTCCCGACTGACGAATGCGAAGATGACCGTGCTTAATCCGAGGCGAAGGATGACCGATGAAAAAATGTCAACCAGGACCGTGTGAATTTCCCGTTTGGGCGATGTGTTGGCGCGCGACCCGAAGTCGGATGAATGACTGGGATAGCGAAGGAGTTGTGAACCGATGTGACGCGCCAGTGATTGTGCGAACCGAAGGAATTCACAGCCAATCAGAAGGGTGGACTGAGCGCAAATGGGCGTTGTTGATGGAATTGTTGTTATTTTGTTGGTCTTGAAAAGCGATGAAACGTCGCGGATGGATTGCGCGTTGGATGGCCCTGCCCGTTCGGATTTCGTCTCTCCGAACGCTGTGTTCTTGCGCTTGTTCAGCTGTGCTCCACCAGGATGTGGTGCACCTTTGGTTTCACCCAGTTGGACCTTCGATCCAATCCGTGCCTCCTTTGAGTGCCACGGATCAGCTTGCTATACGTCTTTTAGATCTGGCAGCAGCTTGCCCGATGTACCTGATACTAACAGGATTTTGCACGCTAATGAGCGCGGTGCCCCCCAGGTGCCAGCAGTCGCTTTGATTCACCTGGTTCCACCACTCGCGTTTTCGTCCAGCGTATACCTGCCTTCCGGTGTCGTTAGACTCACTTGGTGATATTGCTATCAGCACAATGCTAGCTTTACGGGTTGCATCCGCGGTATTCCTACCGATCACGTTTCTTCCCCAGTCAAGGGCAGACGCTAGTCTGGTTAGCAGTTATCTCTGCGTCCCTTTTGGACGTTAACCGATCTCAAGTACGGCTTAGACTTAGTGTTAACGACTGACCTGGTCGCGACAACTCACGGTGAGATTGCCGATAGGTTTCAGAGGGCCTTTGCGCTCCAAGTTTTTACGTGTGTCTTGCTTCACGGGCTTTCGCCTTTGTCGATGCTGACCAGGCCAAGTGTTTACGTGTGTCTTGCTTCACGGGCTTTTATACCTTTGTCTTTTAGCTGACCGGCTATCGTAAGTAACGCAGTGGTGCGGAACTTGGTTTGTTGGGAAGAATTACTCCACCTGCGATATTCGCAACAGTGGGTGAGCCTTTCTGCACTCTGGCAGGGCGAAGCGGGTGTGGCGGCACGTAGCAATCTGCACACACGAGCAATTGGTCCGTCGTCACGAACGCGTTGGGCCTTTCTTGGGCCGAAATCAAAAGGAAGGGGACAGCGTGATGTCACCAGGGCATGCGCAGCACTTCAGTATCCGTTCACTCTCACGATAGATGCTTGCGACTGTTAATCTGATAATCAGCAATTACACACAGGACAAGAGGGGAGCACCAAACACTGCACTTACTACGCCGCCAGGGTGATCAAGCCAAGAGGTGGAGTTGGTGTGTTTGGTGTTGTTGTTGTTTCTATTAGTTGGTGTGTCAATTGATGATTGAGTTTGGATTATGAGATGATGATCTCCTATTTCTAATGATGGTGCCTAATGCACGGTTGCTAACGTGCTGCTCGATTACCTCGTGGTTTCTCTCGCAGTCTTTCCTAAAACATTGCCCAAGATGGCATGTTGATTTACACGATATCCCGTGTTATTCTCGCCCTTGGGTCTTTCTTCATCTCTCCTGGTCTTGCCTAATCTTGATCTCTGTTTGATCATATATGGATTGATCCGTCTACATTGGCGGAGTGCATGCATCACCCCTGACGATGTTGTTCTGAATCCTAAATGTTGTTGCCACGTGCTTGATGATGCACTCGGCTAGGCTAGACAGGTCAGCATACCATGACTAAAATATAATCTCGATTCCGAGGATCACAATGACCGATCCTCTGACGTCATACGATGATGTCAGTGCCTACGTCATGTTCGATGACCGTAGTGACCGAATATCAATCGTGTATCAAGACTCACTCGACTATACTCTCATATCGAGTCGAATCAAAAATAGTGAATCACGTTTCAGTCATGGGAGATGGGTACCTAATTTCGATCTAGATGTTGATAGTTTGTACGGGGAACAGTACACCCTTCTTGGGCGCCGGTGTCTTTCGCCACGGACAGGAACACAAAAAACACTTCAAGCCAATGCAAGTATCTCTTGACATTTCTTTTCTGATGTTCAGATGGCCACGAATTACAATCATTGTACGTGTGTGTGCAAGACACCAGCACGCGTCACCAGCGCACGTAATGCGTCGTTGGCAAGAAATTGCTGCGATGGTTGTTTGCTCGTTGCAAAGCACAGCATCTTCCATGTCCTTGGCAACCACACAGCAGCACCCCATGGCCAACTCTGCGAATGAGGACGACACAAACCGCATCACGCCAACGTGCACACATCCATTACACCAGACACTGCTGCTCTCTCGCAGATGCACTTCAATGGAGCCTTGAGTTGAGCAGAGGTGCCCTTTGTCACACAAATCAGAAACACAACCAACCACCGATCATGACGCCACCAAGGAAACGAGCCCCTCGCTTCTTGAAAAAGGGAGTCGACGCCAAGCTCCTCATCCGTGAGCTTGCAGCTGATCCCAACTTGTGGATGTGGGAGCCTCGCCACATCCGAGACAAGTATCCGACCCTCGCAAAGTATCCAGCAAAGAACTTCATCAAAGGGTATGTGATGCTGAAGAAAACGCTCGTGAAGAACAAGATCTTCTTTGGTAAGTCAACTCCAATGCAGGCGACGTGTGGGCCCGACCACTCAATGGACACATTCGTTTGGGGGTGGTGGCGATCACCCTGTTGCATTTCTTGTTCTCAAACTTTGCATTGATCATGCTGCACAAACACATCACAACTCACAAGCAACCACTCGATCTCTTCATCTGTTTGCTTTTGTGAGGGTTTTGGCAGCAAATGGACGCTTCAATCCAGACGCATCAGGTAACTTGGGCATGCATCTTCGCCCCATCGATGAGCCAGAGGGCTTCGACAACACAAAGCCCTCGAAATCCCCTCCTGCAAAGGCCGTTGCAGAAACCACAACAACACCCACAATGACAGCACTCTCCGAAAACGCTGTCACCAACACAGACAAGAGCTGCCATGGAGAAGGGGATCAAAACCCATCTTCGCAAATGGCATCAAGCACCAATGGGTCGTTCCCAAATGTTGCCTTCCTCAATGATGACTGGGCCATGGGCGACTTTGGCGAGGAACTTTCATCAGTGTTTGGTCGAGAAATGGACTTCGATGATGACATTGAAGTTGTGGGCATGTCAGGCCCTCCACCATACAACTCACTGACAGCAAGATATGGTCATTTCTTTGACATGGCCGAGAACTCTCGCGTCGCCCAGTTCTCTTCCGTCCCAACACATGTGGATGTCTTCTACACTACACAATTGTGGAGGCCGAAGGGAGAGGCATTCCGGATGATCAGCATCGACTTCTACATGCCTGCAGCCACCATCCAGCAGGATACACAGCTGACCATTCAATATCGCGAAGTGGGTGGGGTGCCTCGGCCCTTTGTGGTGCTGAAGTATCGGCCTCCAGTGGCCATTGGAGCAAAGGGGGGTATTGCAAAGGCCATTTGCAACCTTCAGGCGACCCGCTTCGTCGACGCAGCACAGAAGGCACAAGCACACGACCTGCAAATGCAGAAGGCCGGTTTTGCAAAGGGGCACTGGTGCGAAATGCTCGTGCCAATGCCCTTCGCTATCGACACCATGTTCTGTCCATCCGCTTGCGGCACGCTGGGGGGCGTTGTCTGGCTCAATCATGTGATGCCAGACAACAATGGGCAACCACGTAAAGTCCTCATCTTGTCGACGAGGGTGAAGGAGAAGACAACGACTGTGGGAATGACGTGCAGGTTTTCAAAAATGCACGCACTTGGTTTCAACTCAGGCGGAACCAATCCCATCGACAAAGGGGCCAAGTCACAAATGCTACCTTCACAGTCACACAGAATCCCCCAATACACGGACAACAACAGCAACTCCAGCAACTCCAGCAACCCACCATCTGCCAGCAATGCCCAGAAGGTGACCCCATGGCCACAACCCTTGCAACCCAGGAGCCCAATGGGCAGCCACATTCAACAAGGCTTCCAATCGCCAAGAACGACACAGAATCTCCGCACCCTTGGAGCACGCAACATGCTTCATGGAGACGATCAATCAGTCACGACGCAGGTGACTCAGGTGTTGGAAGCCCAACTCGAATGCCAGGTTGGGAGGGTGGCCGAACTTGAGCTGAGGGTGGCACTGCGAAAGCAGGCTGCCAGAGAAAGGGCAGAGCTGAGACGGCAAGGACAGCTCAACCAGAGCCGTCCGGGAATGGTGGTGACTGGTGGTACAGCTTCTGATGAGGCTGCCAGAAACCTTCCTGATGGCGTCTTCAACAAAATGGACGACCTCACCAGACCGTATTTCGTAAAGGGCCAAGGATCAGTCCAGCACCCAGCAACGACGCAGAATGGTCAGACTGGGACGGGCAACATGCAGTCAACGAATCCGCAGCAACTCAGCACAGGACAGATCCTTCCGCACGGATGGGAGGAAGGAATATCGGCAACAACAACAGCTCAGATGTCTCCTCCACCACCACGAGATGTTGATCCATGTGAAGGAATGCTGGTCCTTGCGGACCAAGCCAACAAACTGACAGAGGCAGCAGCGGTGGGAGCAGCAGCAGCAGAAGCAACCAACCTTGCAACTGCAACAACCACCATCACAGCGGGGTCCACAGCTGTGAATACAAATCAGAATCCAGAAGGAGAGAATGTGAGGCAATCCGCAGGCAGTGCAGGAGCTCAGATGACCAGTCAGGAGGCGTCAAACCAACCTGAAGGCGGAGGGGATGGGCCAACAACCAACAACTCGTTGGTCGACAATGTTGAGATAGTGCAGGACCCAACAGCACCATTGAATGCTGGAGAAGCACCATTGAATGTTGACGAGGCAATGGACATGACCGGAGATGGAGAGAGGCAGGGTGACAATGGAGGCAATGACGGAAATGAGCATGACACAACAAACTAAGCAGCAACCACGTGAGAAATAGATACACACCTTTGAAGAATCTATTGTGGATGTAGTGTACTCATGATAGTCGGAACAAACGAGGAAGTACTGAATGGTTGATTTGTACCACAAGAAGAATGACATTGTGTGGGTAGTGGGAGAGTAGAAGGAAGCACAAGTTGGCCATGACAATGAGGAATGTCCGGACAACACACGATCAGGCAACAGGGTGTAAAAGTCAAAAATGGAGCCACGAATCTGGGTTTTGCATAAATCAGGATGATTGTGCAAACAACTGACAGGAAGAATGCTGAAAGATGGCAAATTTTCAGTTTGATTTTTGACTTTTGAACTGCTGATTATGGAAGAAACTGTTGTTGCCTTATCATGGGAAATGCAAAATTACCGTCTTTCCCCCCCCCATGCCATTGCAGACGTGAACTCACGAACAAAATGTTACCGTTGGTTGGAGTTGCGCGTTGTTGACGCCAGTCTCGCCTTTCACGTGACACGCCACGCGTGATACTCGTATAAAATACGTGGCATCTCCGCGCTTCCAATGATGATGCCAACACACACGATCGCGCAACGTTTGTGTCACGGTCGGTTCGGCGTGCTTCGTTTTGATGATTCGCAGCATCTCACTTCAGTCACGCAATCCGCGCACATCCTGGCTGCTCCCACCGCTTCTCATCTTCATCGCATCAGCCGAAAAAAGTCAACGGACAGCCGAGTCGCACATAACAACGTGGATCCGCCGCTGGCGCTCAATGCACGACTATTACTCTTTGGATACATCCATCCACATTGCCACCACAATCCCTCACGACCCATCGCAGCCACAAGAGAGCGCTCGTGGAATAGAACATTGACGACATCAGGACCAGCCATGGAGGACACCAACGACCCAAACTACTCGCTGCGGTATCGCGACGATCCGGAGGTGGAAGGCTTCCACGATGACGCTGGAGACGATGCAGCATTCGAGGGCGACATTTACTCCAACAGCCCCGGAGATGCCATCTCCGGCAACAAGCACGGCCGCGGGGTCCGGCCAAGACGGTCCATAGGCACCATGCTGCTCATCGCCGGAATTCTCTTCCTGGGAGTGGGGGGCTTCGTGGCCCTGCGCGGGAGAAATTCCAGCAGCTCTGGTTCTGACTCCGACTCTGACCAATTATCCAAGAAGACGAACAACGACGACCAGAGGCCCCTGGATCTCACCAGCTCGCCTGTCTTTGCACCAACGCCACGGCCAACACCGGCGCCATCCACCAAGCCCCTCACTGCGGGGCCATCGGAGCCAAAGGAGGATGTCACGGTGGAACCAACCGCCGCGCCATCGCACTTCCCCACCGAGCTGGTGGTCGAAGACACGATGCCACCAACGGCGGTCCCAACCCCAGTACCGACCGTGCAACCAACTGCAGTGCCAACCGTTGCACCAACAACCGAATCGGATGGACTCATGTCGCTCCTGACCGCGAGACTTGGAACGGATGCCTTTTTGGATTCCGAGAGCGTGGCGTCTCGGGCCTTCAATTGGCTGCTCTCCAACGACGACATCGCATCCTACGACGACAAGCGCCGCCTGCAACGCTTTGCCGCTGCCTCCATCTTCTATTCGACCACCTCCTCCGACAGCATGTGGAACACTTCTGACAAATGGATGTCCCAAGCGAGCGAGTGCGAATGGTATGGCATCACTTGCGACAGCAAACACAACATTGAAATGATCGACCTCGCCGACAACGGCCTCAAGGGGACCGTTCCATACGAAATCAAGCTCATTTCGAAGCAACTTCTGGTCCTCAAGCTGGGACAGAATGAATTGACGAATGAGGAGCCGGAAGACTTGGCATGGATTGCTGAGTTGACGAACCTCCGTGGGCTCACCATTCAAGAAAACGACTTCAAGGCGGATGGCGTCCCCACCCAAATCAAGGGCCTGGTGAATCTTCGTAAGTCTGCAGGGTACCTTGGAGGATTGCTCTTGCCTTGTGATTGTACAGATGTCGGATTTATGTGAAGTGGCGTCGTTTTCTGCTCTGCTCTACGATATTGTTCCATTCTATTGTTCTGTCGCTCCGACTTCTATCCGCGTGGCTTGCTTCCTTTTCGGCTGCCTCCTTGGTCGCGCTGTTACGCAAACACATCGTTGTATGGTACATACTCGACCCCAATCGACTGACACCTTTTCTGCACTCCGTGCGCAAACACGCTCACCTTTGTATTCGATCGCAACTGTATGTGCCACCCTGCACATACTCGAATTGCCCCGTGCGTGGCACAATCAACCCAACTCTGCTGTACTTTGCATCGCCTCCCTGCAGAAGTCCTGGATCTTTCCAAGAACCATTTCCATGGCACCCTGCATACTTCCCCTTTCAAGTCATTGAGGAAGCTGAAGTATCTGTCCTTGAGCGGTAACCGCTTCGACAGTCACCTCCCCCGCACCATTGCCAAGCTTCCTTTGCTGGAGGCACTGTACATCCAGGACGTTCATTTGAAGGGTGATTTCGAATTCCTCGGACTCTTCAAGAAGGCGTTGGAGGTGTGGATGGACGACAACCCGAAAATGGAGGGAAGCATCCCCACAACCATCGGTGACGTGGAGACGTTGGAAAGCCTCTCTATCAGCAATTGCAACGTCACTGGCATTATCCCATCGGAGATCGGACAGCTGAAGTCGCTGAAGCAGGTTTGGCTGACTGATAACAGCATCGTCGGGAAAGTCCCCACCCAAATCGGCGAGTTGACGGACCTCTACATCCTCCAACTCGAATCCAACGCAATGACGGGCAGCATGCCAACCGAAGTCTGCAACATCTGGAACGAGACCGTGGCAGACAGTCTCAACTTCCAGGATATCACGCCCGCTGGACATCTGCTGGCGCTCTCGTCTGATTGCGACGACAACGATGATTTCGAATGTTCCTGCTGCTCTTGCTGCAAGGACTGTCCGACTGTGGGGATCGACTTGTGAGAAAGAGCGAGTAAGAAGGAAATTGATTGTGAAGGATGCGCAGAGTACTAGACTATTCCATCGTACTATACGTCACGAGAGCATGGCAGCGTCTTGGTACTCGTAGGTAAACCCCTTCGCATGCGGGTCCTCGATGAACACTCCCAAGTCGCACAAACTTCCAATTGGAAACCCGTCGCAATATTGCTTTCCTGCCATCCCATGTGCGCAGTACTCGCCTATGATATGTAATGTATCGCATTATAGAATACGATGATGGATTCACACAACACAATGATGCCATTGAAATAAAAGTATTTCCCTAACTGTAACGGCGATATCTTGACAGGGATGGTCCGCAGGAAAGCGAGGGTGGGGGAGAGTGCGAGGCGAAGTGAGATACGAGTATTGGATGATCAGACCCAACATGGCTCGATAAGACAGTAGATCAAGATTCGCGAGTTGATGTATTCGTGAATGGATGTATTCGTGAATGGCTGCAGAAAGACCACCATCGCGGTCCAACTCGTCCGCGTCGGTTGGGTCATTGATTTTGGGCACGAGAGGCACACACAAAAGACACAAAGGAGCGCAACACAACGCGACAAGACACAACGCGACACAACAAGACAAGACACGAACAAGACCACAGGAGATGGCAAGGATTGATCACAACAAAAACAACACCCCCTGAAGCACCCGCATTCATCGCAAGGAGCCATCAAGGCCGTGAGAATCGATAGAGTCGACACGTAATCGTAGCATCGCACCGAATCGTTTCCACAGTGCCACAGCAGCGACAAAGGCAAAAGCAATAGCAGTTGCAACAGCCACCAACACCAATACCAAGACAGTCACGCCCAGAATCTCCCAGGCACCAGGATGAATTTCAAGGCAGATGCATCAGTGTAAGTCAGCAAGACGGATCGTAAGGTATTGCGCTCTGAATCTTCGGCGTGGGTCCCCGATGTGATCAAGATGGCCGCTGTGGACGCCGCGGTCCCGACCTTCTGCCACGGACGACCCACGAACGTGTTCGTCGTACGAGTAGGAAAGAGTGTGGAGGAGTATTATAGAGTAGTTCATTGGAATACGATTCCTCTTGTGCGTCATGCCATTCTCCCGTCACATCCTCGTGTGCTCGTTCTCGTGGCATAGTGTGCCTCATCTCCTATCGAGCACAAGCAACTCAATCATCTCGCCGTCGTCACATCGCCCCAATCTCTCACACAAACATCTGGATCGGTCATTTCCCCCCATGTGCTCACCGTGATATTGGTATATCATGGCGCATGCCCTGTAACCTCACCCCCATCGGTGCTCACACCCAATCGCGGAATTGATGGACCTGCGCGAACGGATCCGTGCATGCACCCATCCACGCACTTGTGAATGAACTATTGCGACAATCTACCTCAATACTATTCTGCGTTCAATGTCGTGTCGCGCTGCCAACGACTGAATGGATGGATGAACTGGTGGATGGATTGGTAAACGGACGCGTGGTTGGCAACAACAACAAAAACAACAAAATGAACACCTGAATGGACGCACGTGTGCCAACAAACGGTTCCTACCGTATCATACCGTCTACGCCGTTCTGTGCCATGCCGTATCATGCTAATATCACACCATTCACGGACATCACACCGATGCTGTCCTCGGGTTTGGACTTCGTTGGTATTATACCTCGGACCGTCCCTTGAATGCCTTCGTTGGAACACCACAGCGTGTGGCTGCTGTTGTGGACCCTCAACAACATCGGCGTCACGCTTCTCAACAAGGCAGCATTCGCGACGGTAGACTTCCACTACCCATACTTCCTCTCCTTCGTGCACATGGTGTGCAACTCCATCGGCAGTCAGATTGTGTTTTGGTCCTTGCGAAATGACGCCGTCAGGGGGCAGTCCGGGATCTTCCAGCAGCTGCTCGGAACCATCGTCCGCAAGGATCTCGACTCCGTCGGCAAGAAGTACATCCTCTGGTTCTCTGTCATCTTCTCCCTCAACATCGCCATCGGAAATGTTTCGCTTCGCCATGTCTCCGTCAACTTCAACCAAGTCATGCGTTCTCTCGTCCCGGCCATCACGATCGCGATGGGTCTTTGCCTGGGCACCAACATCTCACCCAAGCGAATCATGGCGGTGGTTCCCGTCGTTATGGGCGTGGCGATGGCCTGCTTCGGAGACATGACATACACAGCGCTCGGTTTCTTCTACACGGTGGCTTGCGTCGTGCTGGCGGCCCTCAAGGTCGTGGCATCTGGACAGATGCTCACGGGAGCGCTCAAGCTGCATCCTGTCGACTTGCTCGGGCACATGGCGCCGCTCGCGATGGTCCAGTGCATCGTTCTCAGTTTTGCTACCGGAGAAGTCTCCTCGATCCTCGGCCGACCAGAGCTCTACACTGACCCATACCCGCTCATGGTGGTGCTCATGAGCGGCCTCTTCTCGTTCTCGCTGAACATATGCTCTTTGATGGCCAACAAGCTGACCTCGCCGCTGACTCTTTGCATCGCAGCAAACGTCAAGCAGGTCCTCATGATCGCTCTCTCCACGATCATCTTCTCCACACCGATTTCCACGCTCAATGGACTTGGCATCGTCGTCGTGCTCATGGGTTCCGGAAGGTATTCGTACGTTTCCGTGCTGGAAAAGATGGAGAAGAAGTCGACCACCTCACCTGACGATGTCGAAGCGGGAGATGCGAAGACTGAAGGCACCACAGACGAGCCCGACAAGGAAGGCGATATTGACATCCCACTGATGGCTCCCTCCAGCAACGATGCAACCACCCGTCATCGTTAAGTCTCGTTGACAGTTGATCCCACCTACGGCACATTTATACATAATAGTAATAGAGTACTCTACTTTGCTATACCGAACAGCGTGCCCCGCAAATCCACAAGCGCGCCCGTACCACACAAACACGCCTCGACAGCTCTACAGCGACTGAGAATGCAGCACGATCCATCCATTTCATCCATCCATCGGTCATGCTAACTCCAAGCATACTCGTACTTGTAGAGACTTCACTGTTCTCCATTCACAACCTGCATCTTGAGTCAACAACAAAGGGAGACTCCATTGTCATAAACTGCAGAGAGTACCAGAGTATGCTAGAGAGTGCGTTTAGTATGCTTCAACGTGCCTCCGTCTCTTCCAACAGCGCATTTATCAGCTGCCCATGCACTTTCCTGCAATGCCGTCGATGTAAGTTGATCGCTTGGCACCGATCCGTTCCATCGTCATGAGGATGTGCTCCGCACGCTCCCTCTTATCGGCAATACCCGTCGCATTCGAGAGTGTCTTGAGGATTGCTGCGAATGTGAGCGTATTGGGTCGACAGTCGTGACGGCCGCTGTTTAGCATTTCCTGCAACAGTGCGTCCACACGTTCCACAGCGTACGCCGATCGTTTCGGATGATGCTTGGCGCAACGGGACCATGCCTGGATCGTCGCAGTGTACTCGACGACGCTAGGCTCGTATGTCGCGGCGTGCTTGCTATCGCTTGCGATGGCTTCGGCGTGGATCGTTTTCGACTGCTGCAAGTACGCGTCCGCCTTATCAGCTGCCTCCGGGTGGTTGCTGCGTCCCCATGCCGATATCAGGGTCGCGAACACGAAGCGGTCAGGCTGGATGCCGTGCTTGGACTGTATCTCATCAAACAGATCCTCAACACGAGACAGCGCCTGATCATCGGATGACTTTCCCCATGCGGACATGACACACGTGAATGATAGGAGGTTGGGCTGGACATGGTGCTCGGCACTCATCCGATGAAGGAGCTGCTCCGCCCGCTTTGCCGACCCGGCCTTGGTCGAATTCGCCCAGCAGTGCAGCACTGCGGTGTAGCTCACGGCGCTCGGCTGCGGCTCCCATCCCTCCGCCAGTATTGCGTTGAGGAGCTTCTCGGCTCTCAATGCTCGTCGCGACGCCTTCGAATCGGACCAGGCCGAGAAGACTGCCACGTACATTGCCTCCACGAGAGGAATTGGTCGATCGCGGTGTTTGCACCACTTTTGAAATTCCAGCAGCAATTCCTCCATCCGATGAACGCCATCGTGCTTGCGGTGGATCCGTAATGTACTGGAGAATGCCTCCTGGACGATGGCAAGATCGGTAGGTTCAGCATGCGTGCGCTCAGCATCTACGCCATCAAACGATTTCTTGATGTATCGCAGCAAGTCTAAGGACCGGCGTGGGGCGTCTTTGGCGTTGCCTGACCTTTCCCAACATCTAAGTACGTTGAGATAGCACAACGGTGACGCAACAATGAGGCGATTCTTTTCGTCTTTTCCGTTTTTGTTGCTGTCGATATTGCTGGTACGTATTCGTCTCATCCCTTTCAATATCTCCTCTGCCTTTGTGAGGGCCAAGGAAGACTTGGATGACGCCCATGCAAGTAGCACATGTTCATAGCTCTCCACATCCCGTTCTTCCATTTGCTGTTGAAATAACCGATGCGCCTGTTCTGCATTTGGAACAGATGCCCATGATTCCAAGACAAGATTGTAGGTTTGCAACGTCGGTCTTAAGCCATTTCGTTCCATGAAGTCCAGTACACCTTGCGCTCGCTTGGCGCTCGGCGGAGCAAAATCAAGCCAACTCTGCGCGGCGGCATGGAAGAAGGCCAACAGACGATCCTCGACGTCCTTTTGACCAACCATGCCACGTTCCTTCAGGATATTGAACAGCGTTTGCACGATCTGCTCCATCTTCTGCGGTTCCGCATGGTAGTGCTCCAGCTGTGCCTTCACCTGTTCCATGTAGTCGTCGGTTATGGACGGATCATTCCGGATGCTCTCCATGAGCGCATTGAGAGAAGCCTCTTCTGCCTCCCATCGAGATGGGCGTTGCTGCGTCGTGAATGGCCGAAGCGAATTGCAGTGCAGCTGGAGGCTGCGGTTGAGTGGAGCGTTGAGTGGATCGCTGAGTAGAGCGCGTGGATCGCTCATGCAAGCGCGTTCCTGGGAACCTGCATGCGCGCAGTCCAACATTGATGGCTTGGGTATCCTCCGCTGCCATGCCAATCGTTGCTGCCACGAAGAAAATGCACGAGGTCTTCGAATTTGCGGCAATGCCTTCCTCATGCTGATGCTCCTGATATCTCTTGTCGCTCCCGTCGACAGTGGTGGCTCTGTTGATGATGATGATGATGATGATGTTGATGATGGTGCTATGACAAGTTTCGCTGGGTGGAAGCCCAGATCTGGCAAACAGGCCAAAAATCTTCGGAGGACAGGATCTCACGGCAAAATCTTCGTGGTCTGTACTCGCATGCGCGTGTGGAACCTACCAACCTGCTCCGCTACGGATGCACTACCACTACTGGAGTACTGCTCGACGCTGCTCTCAGCGCTGGTACCATTCTACGAGTACTGCAGGCCAACAGCTTCCTTTGGCAGAAACGAAAATGATCAGGGGACGGGAGGTTAATGGTATTGTTGTCCATCTAATACAGGTACTTATTATATATATGATGTGCACATGCGTGCGTATGTTCGTGTGTGTGCGCGAGTCAAATAGTAAGTAGGTATGTGTAGATACTCGTGGAGCAGTCATCATTGAATCACATCGCGCAAGTGATGTGTCGTTTCCCAAAAGGTGCTGTCGATTGTCTGCGCTAGTCGCACTCACGGAGGGTACCCGTTGGTATGCCTTACTGTGAGCACTACAAGCTTTGCCATCCTCTATGTCTCTCTCTCTAGAAGCAGTCGGTACAGCAGTTGAGCGAACACTGCACCTTCGCCTTGCAGTCGCTGGTGAGTGCGAGCCTATCATATCCAGATCCGCGCACGTTATCGCAGATGCCTTGGGGCATGCTCCCTGAAAGGTTGTTGCCGTAGACTTCGAAAACTTCAAGCTCGCTCAGGTTCTCCATCTCAGCTGGAATCTTTCCCGTGAGCTTGTTCATGAAGAGCCAGACACGGCGCAGCTCGGAGAGGTTGCCCATCTCAGTCGGGATTGGTCCTCCGAGGGTTGTGGAGTTGGTGATGGAAAGGGAAGCAAGCGTTCCGATGGTTCCAATCTCGGTTGGGATCTGACCAGAGATCTTGTTGTTGTCGAGCCACACAGCGACTGCATGCAAAAGAAAAACGACGACAGCGGAGTTGAGTCGAGCACCAAAAATTGAGATCGACGGCAACGGCAACAGTGATGAAAGCAAAATCGAATGTTGTTGAATCGAGCAAATTGGAGCAGATTGGAGAAGAGCAAGACGAGATGGGTTAGGGAGGCCCGAATGATGCGAGGAAAAAGAGAAAGCAGTCAATCAGAGACAGAGATAGAGCGCAGCAAAGGCAATTCCATGTCGACTGCGAATGAAGACAAGCATGACGGCCACGATGCAAAAATCTCAGTCAATTCCTGACATGCGAGAGTGAATGGGCACTTACAGAGATTGACCAAGGTGCCTGCCTTCAAAAAGTCGAGATTGATGGTCATGTCGTTGCGTCGCATGTACAGGTAGACGAGGTTGGTCATCTCGACGATGGCTGGGGGCATGTCTCCCTCGAAGTAGTTCGATTCGATCTCGAGATGCTCAAGGTTCTTCCATGCCTTGAAGACTTCGTTGGCCTTGGTGAGGTCGCCTTCCAGCAGGTTGTAGCTCAAGCGAACCTTGATGAGGCTGGTGAGCTTGCGGAACTGCCACGGGAGGCCGTTGTTGAAGGTTTGCAGGAAGTTGTCGTCCATGAAGAAGATCTCGAGGTTGACGAAGGTCTCGAAGACGTCGTACATGGAGTGCTGCATGTGGATGAAGTTGGAGGTGAGGTCGAGCTCGACGATGCTCTTGCCGACGAGGGACAGCTCGATCGGCAGGGATCCGGTGAGGCCGTTCTCCTCCAGCTTGATTTTGGTCACCTCCTTGTTGCCGGCGCATTCGATGCCCTTCCACTCGCAGGTGTGCTCCTCAGACAGCCAGAGGTAGGCATCCGTCCACGGAGCGAAGCCGTCGTCGCCTTCGCCTATCATGGCGTTCTCCTTGTAGTTGGTGGCGTAGTAGAATGTGGCGAGGGCGTACCGTTGCGTGAGGTCCTTGGTGGAGAGGCTGTCCCACGTCTTGTCGGAGGCGAGCCACCAGTAAGCGAGCTTCTGCGGTGTGGTGCCCGTGGAATCGTCCTTCACAGCGTCATTGGGCATG
The DNA here is from genome assembly GCA_026770025.1 of Craspedostauros australis. Taxonomy (NCBI): domain Eukaryota; phylum Bacillariophyta; class Bacillariophyceae; order Mastogloiales; family Achnanthaceae; genus Craspedostauros; species Craspedostauros australis. The sequence goes on along the minus strand of JAMXDE010000010.1, from coordinate 667,912 downwards.
TCGTTGTCTTCGTAGATAGCGAGGAGCTTGACGAGCAATTCGTCCAGCACCACCTCGTCGAGGGTGGCGGGGTCGACGACGATCGGCGGCTGTGTGACTGGTGCTCTTTCTGTGGCAGCCGGTGCCTTGGAGGAGGACGATTTCTTGGAGCCTCCGCCTGCAACGCTGACGACGATGATCAGGACTCCGAGAAGGATGCCGACGAGCAGGAGGAACCACTTGTTCGCTCTCAGCAAGGCCATGATCCGGTTGCGGCGGTAGTGCACCTTGCCGCTGCCGAGGTTGTCCTGGTTGTGCAGGTTGTCATCGCCCTCGGGGAAGTCCTTGGTGGCGTAGTCGGCGCTGTAGTCGGCCACATCCTCCAGCTGGAGATCGTTGACGTCGTTCGAATCGATCATGGTCGGATGCAGTTTTGCTATCGCTTGTTTCTTGCTTGGTTTGTGCTCTGATGTTGTTGTTTGTTTCTTGTTTCTTGTTTCTTGTTTGCCGTTTCGTCGTTCTGCGATGTGCTGTTGCTGTCGTTGTCGTTGTTGCGGCTGCCAGTGCTATTGCTTCTCCCGATCGTGCTTAATTATAATCTCTTGCGGTCAGATTCGAATCGAGTCCTTCTGTTCTGATTGCTGCATTGTTCTGCGGGTGCGTTGCGGCAAGAAGTCAAGCGCAATCACTCCGTTTGGTTTGGTGAGATGTGTGTGTTGTCGTGGTTGGATTCCGTCTGTGGTCGCCTCTTGGTGCACCTTCCAGCTTGGCTCTGGTGTGGATCCGAGCGGAAGGACCAGCGCTTCCGTGAATGTTTCACGCATGGAGACCTGGAGGCAGCTCCGCTTGACTTTTTTGTCATTGACTCACATTATTGTGGCGCACCGTTACCTAACGGATCGGTTTTGGCGCTTCAGGTGTGCCATGTGTATTGCGACCAATGATAGAATAGAATCCTCAACACTGAATACTTTCATTGACTTGCAGGCGTTTGCATCACACACGAAAACACGCGATTTCAGTTTTCTTCTGCCACCACACGAGAAGACGAATCCTCTTGTCACATCGAGCCACGGAAGCGAATCAGAGTTCAGACTCACAAAGGGGGTGGGCGCGGCTTGCTCTTGGGGCGGCTGGCGTTACCAACCAATCAAATGGCACAACATCCATCACTGGTTGGAGCAAGCCATCCCGCTCAAAGACCAATCGAGGGGAGTTTGGGTGCTTTGTCCTGGACTTTGTTTCGCTTTGGATTTGCAGCACTTTCTCAGAAACGGTGGTCCTCCCTCCTCAAGCGGCATTGTGCATGTGTGAAGGCTGAAACTCAACCGGATGGAGTCGTATGAACAAATAAATGTACTAATATCCCTTGACGACCTGAGCCTAATGCCCACATTATGGACAATAAACTGACACAGGTTATTTTTGAACACATTTTCCCTACCAGGGCCCACATGAAAACTAAGTGTGTACCTCTCACAGTTGGTGTTATTGTGTGATTTCATTGAATTCGTGTTGCTGGCGAGTTCAGCTCTTTCCGCCACAAGTGTTCAAGTTTTCTATGCAGATAGTTGGAATTCAATAAGGGACAGACTACCTCCAACTGATACACAGGCTTCGGGTGTTATTGTGCCTGGCACACGATGTTGTTGACATACCCATGGGCCTGACAATGGACAGTCAGTTCGCAAGGCCCTCACACAGGAGGAGACGCAAAGCCATCCATCTCTTGCCCTCATAATATCTCCGATCCTCATCCTACCCACAGTATAGCATCATAGCATCAACACTATCACATACAGATGCTGACAGATGTTCTTACTCAGGTACATCACTGTCTCGAAAAATTGGCCCAAAGTCCACAAGAGCCTTGTGTCTCAATCTTGCACCATCACCAAACATGATTCATAGGAATGGCCACACCGCAGAGATATACGCATGTCACCCTGCCTCTTCGCTCAAGCGATTGCCGCTCAAGCCCTGTGGATGACAATACAAACGACGGCCCAAAATATGTCAGAGGTGCATTCCATGAAGTGTTCCAGGATGTATGCATCGTGAGATCAAGTTCCACTGGAACATATTATATTATGTATGGTTTGGAGGCCAATAAAAAAGTGCAAGTCCACTCACTTGGGGCCTCATGTGACATGTAGTACTAAACCTGTGGGATATGATACTGATGAGATGGTATTTCGAGCTCGGTTTGAATCAGTGTGATCCAACTGTTCGAAGTCTGGTATTGCGAACACCCATTGACCAATCCGAACGCACACATTTTCCTTCGACAGCAAACAACAAAAACGAACAGTCGACCATGACCAGATCGCGACGGAAATTGGAGAGATTGGACAACAAGATGGGTACGCAGCAGGTAGCGATCGGAGCAACGTTGACGACAACAGGAACAACACCAACAACACCAACAACAGCGACGAAGACAGCTCCCCACAGCATCATCAGCGATCGAAAGCACCGCAAAGCCCTTGCACATTTGCACACACAGCCCACGAAATGTCGTTCGCAGCCTCAAGACAGATTGCCACACGGGCCTTGGCCCAAGCTTCCCGCGGAGGCCAGCGCCGCACCATCATTGACTATCTCACCAACTACCCAGACAAGGTCAGTTCATGGAGAGCGGCAACATCGTTCTCGTTTGTCGTTGCAGTCGCCTTGGCTTGAATTACTCTGTGTCCTTGTGCCTTCGTTGGTTTTATTGTGAACAGCGAGATTCTTGCCAATTCACACCCTCACATCTCCACGCTCATCTCTTCCCAAGCGTCTCCTCCGCCTTGCTATATCTGTGTGCTTGTTCGATTGCTCGCTTTCTTTCCTCCTCCCACAACACGCGCGTTCCTCCGGCGGGGTCAACATCACACTGCACTGCTCTGCACTGCACTGGATGGGCAACGAACGATTACCGACACCCGGGATTTCATTCTCCTGCCAACCCGAAACGATGCACAGGTCAATGAGATGAAGAAGATCCAGTGCGCCGGAGGAGTCCGACTCGGAGAGAAGAACCCAACCTGGCTGAAGCAGCCAACTGACAAGTTCGTCGCTGGTATTGGCTTCCTCCTCGGCTTCGTTGGAACCACTCGCATCGCCATCGGAATGTGGCGATTGGCCACCGGAAAGGGAAAGATCGATTAAGGCCATTCTTGGCTTCGTCCGTTCGATACACCCTGTAACTCAGTTCCTGAAACATGAACGCAGCGTGTCGGAAGACGAGCTCTTCTTGTGCTGTCCATTCCGGCGAGTTCCGTGGGCAAGTTCTGGGGTAGAAGTTGGTAGAGTACGAGTGGAGACATCCGGGTGCATACGCGTTGGAGTATTCAAACCGCTCTCGAATTCTAAGACTCTAGAAGCGTCCTCTGCTGTGATCCTACTCAGATTTTACCATGCGCAAGTAAGCAACACACTGGCAATGCTTCGTTATGGAAGTGTCAGCAAGATTTACCACGAGCATGGCGCTTACGTACATACGCTCGCGCTCGCACTTGCCACGGAGGTCCACAGCACTCGGGTGTTATTCCATGAACGCTCGTATTCGATGCTGACGCCGACACTGGACAGGTCACGCAACATCGATGCATTGTAACGAACCTGCGCTTGTATATTGTGCTACTAGTACTCGCAGAGCAGAACAGGGTTAACGTTTCTTTTCATCGAAGATATCTTCCAGCGATTGGTTCTGTGGTTCCTGCCAGTCTTTCCGTTCCTTGATCATCCCTCTGAACTCTCGATTGTGCTGGCCCTGATCCTGCTCTCCCTCTGGCACCTCCTCCCAGAAGGGATGCTCCTCCAACGGCGGCTCTGGTGGCATCTCTTCGGCATGCCCGAATCGGTTGTACTTCATCATTGCTTCGATGACCTGCTCCTTGTGCTCTCTCCTTCTGTAGCAAAAATAGTACGATGGTACCATGACCACCATGACAGTGCCGAAGAAAAAATGGCCCGCCACCAACGGTCTTGATCCCATTCGCAATCGATGCCTATTCACAACCAACGCATGCAAAGTCACCCAGAGCGACGCAACAAAGTGTGTGGGTGTTGTGTAGTTATAAATGTCGCCCAGTCGAGAAGCGTTCCGGTCCAGCAAAAACAAGGGTATTGTGAGATCATGGCTGTTTTGTTTGCGAAAGAATGTCGGCGCGACAATGGAGGACCATTCTTCTCTTGTTCCTCGCAAGCCTTCAAGTTGCACCCGCACAATCACAATCACAATCGCAGCCACAATCACGCGCATGCTTTCCGTCAACATAACAGTCGCAATTGCGATCAAATGCCGCTCGGCAAGACAAGCGAAAACTTACAGACCCATTGCCGTTGCTGTTGCGATTCCCCACATTCCTCTGCGAGCGTAAGTTATTGTACATCCATTTGGTGGAACAGTGTGCGTATGGGGATGGATATCATGTGATGATGGCATTTGATGGTCATGAAGATGATGTTGGCGGGATTGCGAGGGTAAGTTGAATCGATGAAGCAACGAGACAGTGGGATGACATTGCATTATGTTGCGTTGCGAGTGCAAAATGGATTCGGAGGGTCAAGTCGTTACCTCAGCGTCTCGCCGGAGACCATCCATACAATGCATGGGATCCCCTCAGGATCCGCCATAACCAGTAGGAGTGTTCGTGTCCGGGCAACACCGTACCCGTCCGCAGCATGCTATTGTGGAATTTTCCAGGATGCGTGTATAACACTCGTAGCGGTCCAACATCCAACTTACCCTTCACGCACGCACCAACGGTACGATGATTGTCGGACCGCTTCGCGGATGCCAAGTGTTTCCGGAAGGTACCTCGTCCATTTCGCCGTCTCCAAAGGCTCGCGGGGGGTTCCTTTCACCAGACCCGACGGCCCTGGATTGGCATCAAATACCGTTGACGACGGTCCTTGTTGTTGTTCTGACACCATCTCTCTGTTTGTACTCGTGTGCCTGGTGTGTTTGGTATGGTAGGTATGGCACGCCTTCTGCCTGCGCCTTCCTGGACTTGCGTCCGATTGTGGTTGAAGCACGAACACCTGTACTCGTACGAGTATGGCAGAACTGGGATGTGCAAGCAACGAGGACTCCAGGCTGATTCCTGTGAGGGTATTATGTTTGGTGCTTCTCTCTGTCTCTCTCGGTCGAACGAACTCTGATAGTGATCTACGCTCAACGAGAAATGGACGAGTAGCAATCAATCAACTGGCGAGGTTCCCCTCTGTCAGTGCGGATGCGAGTGTGTGTTCTGGAGAAAGGATGAGGGTGAAGAGACCAATCTCCACGCTCTCTCTCTCTCTGTCTCTCGTAGTTAGTTGTACACGGCCATCTTCCTCTTTGGCTCCATTGGTGCCATCACATGATGTGGTTGTTCCCATCATCAAGCAACGACACTTTTTGGCTCGTTCTCGGCTCAATCCTCCGGGTCGATGAAAACTCTTGCGTTTCAATCAAACGAGTCCAACGAAGAACGGATTCGTCCTCGTCTGTCTGTCACGCGTTGTTCTTCGCATTCTTCTCCCTTCTTGCCGGAGGGCGAACATCTGCCCAATCGGATTCCCGTGGCATTTCTCCCAACTTCGCCACAACACACGCAACCAACGACACGAGAACACAAAACCGAACAAGAAAGGATCTTCCCGTTTGTGGTCGCGGAGGAGCGCGGAGTCCAGAGCGCAGAGCTCAAGAAGAGCCACCCTTGGGACATCCAACCGAACCAGGATTGCAACACACCAGCATTGACTGACCACCATAACAACAATCCAATCCACCATCCCTCAAAGATAGCAGCATCAGACGCAGCAGCAACGGTAACAGCAAGATGACGTCCATGATTTCCAAACTCAGGCACGCAGGCTCGGCATTGGCCAAGCAAAAAGGAATGCTGTCCCGAAGTGCGCGGGCTTCATCATGCCACTTCGTGCAGAGCGTGCACCAAGCGACATTCGTTGCCGGTGTTACGCCTTCTGCGCAGATGCCGACCAGGAGCTTCCACGTTCCCTCGGCTCCGCTGTCGATGCCAATCAAAACCATTGATGTACGTGCGCTGCTGTCAATAGGACTAATACATGGGATGCTGCAAGAAAACCTACGCGAATAGTACGCGCTGTGCGATGCGATGCGTGGGAACTGCCATCACGGTGACCTTGGTTGGTGACGATACCCATTGGATGAGACTGGGAAGCGCTTACCCGTATCTGCTGCGTGAGGGGCACAGATGACTTCAGCACGGAGATCTTGGCGACGTCGAGCTGCCGACGTCGATGCATCATCAACAACGTCGGCATCAGCAGCACGAAATACATTCCACTGCCTTGCTTCAGCACATATCAGTACATATCCGCATCTCACGCTCCAAGCTTGATCTCCTTTTTCATTTCGTTCTGGCCTACTCTGCGATATTACCATGCTGCCGTGTTGCCATGTGCTACGCCCAACATGCCAATTCAAATTGGAATTCACATTCAATTTCTCTTTGTTTTCTTCCACACTATTTTGCTGCGCTTTGCCCGCTCGTCAACCCAGGTCCCTTCACTTGGAGATAGCATCACGGAAGGCACCATCGTCGACTTGCCAGTGGCACCGGGAGAATACGTGCAGACAGACGACGTGGTCGTTGTCTTGGAAACTGACAAGGTGTCTGTTGACATCAACGCACCAGAAGGTGGGCTGTTGGTGGAGGTGCTCGGCGAGGTGGACGACGTCGTTGAGGTGGGATCTGGACTTTTCCGACTGGACACGGACGCCGATGCTCCAGAAATCGCACCGACCCCAGTCGCCGAGCAATCGGACAGCCTAACTCTGGAGCCGGATGCGGAGAGCGAGGCGCCGGCCGCTGCTGCAGCTGCAGGCCAAGCCGCTGTGCCACCTACTCCCGTGGCAGCCGATGCCGGCAAAGCGGCCGCGCCACCGAAACCTGCATCGTCAGGAACCCCACCAGCGGTCGACGGTCCCGCCTTTTTGGGAGCACGGACAGAGCGCCGCACCAAGATGTCCAGAATGCGCCAACGCGTTGCTGCTCGGTTGAAGGATGCGCAGAACACAGCCGCCATGCTGACCACATTCCAGGAGTGCGACATGGGTAACCTCATGGAGATGCGCAAGCGTCATCAAGATGCCTTCACCGCCAAGTACGGTATCAAGCTTGGATTCATGTCGGCCTTCGTCCAAGCCGCCACAGCCGCGTTGCAGGAAGTCCCCGCCGTGAACGCCTACATCGACGACAAGACGAATGAAATTGTGTACCGTGAGTACATCGACATTTCGGTGGCCGTCGCGAGCCCGACAGGACTCGTCGTCCCAGTGCTTCGGAACACGGAGACGATGTCATTCGCGGACGTCGAGAGGAACATCGGAATGTACGCCACGAAGGCCAAGGAAGGCAAGCTGAGTCTTGATGACATGGCTGGTGGAACCTTCACCATCTCGAATGGAGGAGTATTCGGATCCTTGATGGGAACCCCGATCATCAACCCGCCACAGTCGGCTATCTTGGGAATGCACGCAACCAAGATGCGACCGGTCGTGAACGACAAGGGCGACGTCGTCGCGAGACCCATGATGTACCTTGCCCTCACCTATGACCATCGATTGATCGATGGCAGAGAGGGTGTCACCTTCCTCAAGAGCATCGCAGACAAGATCTCTGACCCAACCAAGCTCTTGTTGGATGTCTAACTCCGAAATGCCAATGGTCGGCGAAGGTGCCCGTACTGTTGCGTATTGGCACGTGGATAACCGTGCAGACAGAACAATGAATCAAGTGTTGCAGGGCATGGCACGGCATGGTATGGTATGTCAGCAGTTGGAAGCAACCCAAGATGCTCCAGATCTACACACTCATCCCACTCAACCTCGGATCAGCATTGCGGACAAATATTCAAGCAGGGAGTTCATGTAGAGTACTACTCATGCAGAGTCACAATACCAGAACCCGAAAAAACGAAACAAACGATAACACTAGAAAAACACAAAAACGAAACACATCAACAAAGATCAGTACTCAAACTACAGCGAATTCTACGTAACTCGAAAGATACCAACCTGACCATGAAGGCAACCAAACATGTTCGAATCGCAGATGACAAAGCCGACGACGTTGAGATGATGGATGAGCAAGGACCAGCTGTGCAAACAGCAGCTCCGAAGCCACCTCCCAAGCCAAATCCGAGAGCAATCGAAGAAGAGGCGATGGAGAAACGGGGAGAAATAGCGACGGAGTGGAAAGATCCGAACACCGCGTGCTGGAAGAAGCTTCATGACACGATCATCCAACAAGCCAAAGCCTTCCAGCCAGAAGAGATGTATGGGGAAGAGGACAGAGCCTTGCACAACCAGACAAAGAAGACCCTGGTCATGAAAGCAAGGTGGGAGAAAAGCGACACGTCAATGGTGTCGGCGTACATGCCCACAATCAGCGAGATGACAGCCTTTTTCCAGACGGTGATGGATGGGCGCACAACCAAGCTGGGGAAAACAAAAGTGAACTCGGACGATCCTGCGCGAGTTGCCATCAAACAACTCGTGACAGATTTGTCTCTCACCAACCCAATCCGATGCTTCGTAGACGCGCTCAAGCCAGGCCACAAGACAATGTCGGCAAACCAGATGACTGTACTATGGGCAGCAGCAACAAACTACATGGGCTGCCAATACATGGAAGAGCACGCGCCACCAGAAGTTGACTCCGATAACGAGAAGATGAAAGTGGACAGCGACGACGAAAGCTACGACCTAGAGGCACTCATGACAAAGAAGCCTCTCAAACAAGCCAATCTGACAGCGTACACAACAGCAACGAAAATCACATCTCCAGCTCCACGCGACGCGGCCGGCAATCTCAAAGCGGCAAGAGCTCCAACGGAAAAAGAGCGGCAAGCAGGCAATGACGAAGAAGCCAGCGAAGGATGGACACTTCTACAAAAGAAAGACAAACAGCAGATGTCCACTCCTAGGCGACGCTACTACGAGCGTTTCGAGATGAGATTGAAGATCCCAAAAGGTTCGAAAACACCGGTTCGAGATTTCCAGGAAAGGTTCCGACTGTGGTACGAAGAGGCTTCGAGCATGGACAAAAGCTTGATCATCAGTCCTTGGTACAAGAAGAACAAGGCCAAAGGCTGCATAGTCACGGCGGATGATATACCAGCGGCATGGAAGGATCTGAGATACTTCGTCGGTAAAGCCAACCCAACATCCAAGAGCGAAGACGTGTATCTCCAAGTGCTCCTGTCCTCAAACATGGACATGCAAATGTTCACCAGCTGGAACACGGAGCTTGAAGGAGCCTACGGCGAGGGTGAGTACTCTTATATCCAAGATCTGAAGGATGCAGAGCATACCACAGAGATCGGATTCATGGCGTACTCCGGGAACTTCACCAAGGCCAAGCAAGCCTTGTCCGTCATCAACCAACTGTTGGAAGGAAAAAGAGCAAAGCTCAAAGTCGGTGGCCGGGTGAAATACATGGGGAAGGTGTCAGAGGACGTGAAGGAGCAGCATCTGCAGCTCGGCGGCAGCTGGTACAATGCTCCGTGGATGGCCCTACATCTTCATGCAGACGTCAAAGACGCCCGCAGGGCCTCCAAACTGCTCGGCAAGATTTTCAACACCAAGGACGGAGACAGAGGTGGACTCAATTACCGGTATGTTCCAAAACCCGGAACATCAGTGATGGGGGCGAAGACAGCCGCGAAGGTACAGGCAATGACAAGGAAACACCAAAGCTACGTCCACCGGCTCAAGTACGAGCAGCTCAAAGGCGACTTCGCACTGGATGTCAAAGATCAGGAGACCCAAACCATCACGCTTCGAGAATTCCTCTCCAAACAAACCATCGATGGGTGCCCAATGATCCATGACGTCAGCACAACGCACATGTCAGACGGCAAGGAAGACGCAATCCATATCGTCGCATTCGAAGAGCGATATGCGCAGGCGGTCGGTCTAATCCACACCATTGGGATTCGATGCTCCTCGGAGATCAATGAATCCACCAACAAGTGGTTCTCCGAAGACATTGTCGCCATGAGCAGCAACATGATCAAGGACGACAACGGCGAATACGTGGATGTTGAGACAGAAGAAGAGATGGATTTTCTCCTAGACGAAGGTTTTGGAAACGTCATCATCGAGGGCATCAACATCATGGAAAGCGACAACGAGGCACCGAAACGCAAGAAGGCACGACTGGAAGACGAAAGCTTCAAGACCTTTGGAACGGAGTATGGGAAGTCTGTGGCATCGTCTAGGTACACAATCCCTGAGTCACAAACAGCAATAGACGAAAGAGAAGCGATCGACGCGGAGCTTGAAGAAGCAATGCGAATGGCGAGAGAAGCTCAAGAACTGGAGGCAAGCCGTGTTCGAGTGCAAGAACAAAGGAACACTATAGCTAGCCAGGAAACAATCATCGCGGCTCTGCGCGCCCAGCTAGAGGCGTCCGGCGCTCCGCTACCTGCCTCAAGCACGGGTGGGAGCGAGGGCCAAGAATAAGGCAAGGCTGGGGGCAGGCGAAGCATCGTCAACCACCCCCGCAAGCCTAACGGATGCAATCCCGGAGGAAAGGCGCCAGGAAGGGCCAGACCTCCTCGACCGGCACTGGGGGGATTCTACGCGCACCAAGGGCAGCACCTTATTACGCATTGCTGCCCTGAACGTGGGATGTCTGCAGACCGGCTCGAACCACTGGAAGAACGACGATCTCTGGCAATGGGTCAAGAGGCTACAAATCGACGTTGTCCTCCTATCAGAGATAGGAATCAACTGGTCGAAGATCGGCCGAATGAACTCATGGAAGACGAGATCCAAGAAACATGTACACATGGAAAGACACTCCTTGTCGTACAATGAGAGAGAGAAGATGGGAGGGCCAAGACAATGGGGGGGAACCGCATGTACTATGGTGGGGAATGTCACAGGCAGATACAAAAGCAGAGACAACGACCCGGAGAAGATGGGACGATGGGCAAGCATGGCGGTGAGAGGGCGGCAAGATACAACGATTCGGTTTGTAAGCATCTATATCCCAAACAAAGGAGGACAAAGCGCCGGGACAGTCTACAACCAACAAGCATCGTGGCTGGAGTCACAAGGCAACAATACATCACCCATCGCACAGTTGATCAAAGACCTGGAAGTATCCATGCAACAGTGGAGAGACGCAGGCGAGACAGTGATAGTCGGGGGCGATATTAACATGCCAGTGGGACGATCTCAAATGGCGGAGATGATGACACGCCAACGAATGAAGGAGGCAATCCTTAGTCACCACCCCACAGCTCCAGGCCTTTCAACCAATATACGAGCCAACTCGGACAGAGTCATCGACGGCATATGGGTTCCAGAGTCGCTTCAAGTGGTGCGGTCAGGATACAGCCAATTCGGACCCTGGGATCATCGAACAGCATGGATAGAGATCGCACAAGAATCAGTGTTCGGAACGGCCAGCAAGCCTACGCAAAAATTCGAAGGGCGACGGGTCCGTCTCAACCGACCAGTGACAGTCCGAAGGTATCAAGCCGAAGTCCTGAAGCAATACAAGAGTAAGGACGTGATTCAGAGAGTCGGTCAGTTGCGAGCCGAGGTGGGAAAGTCAGAACAGCTCACGAAAGATCAGAGGGAAGAAATGGAAGCCATCGACGCAGACAGAACGCGAATCATGTTAAGCGCGGAAAAAGGGGCCCGGAAAATATACACAGGCAAGGTTCCATTCTCTCCAATCATAAAGCAGAAAGCCATGGAGAAGCAGTTCTGGAACCTGGCATGGAAACGGCGGGAAGGAAAAAAGGTGAGCTCTCGATGGTATGAACGAGCAAAGAAACAAGCAGGGATAACGATCCGCACTGCCATCCTCAGCAAGGAGGACCTGGACGAGAAGCGGCAAAGGGCGCATAAGAAGTGGAAGCTCGCTAAGAAGGACGCGCAGAAGCACAGGGCGACATTCCTACAGTCACGGGCGGAAGAAGTGGCCAGAGCAGGAAACATCACCGCGGAAGCAGCTCTCATATCCATCCAAAAGAGAGAAGAAGTGGTGGAGACGTTCAAGGCCATCAGGCAAGTGATCGGGGACTACGATGCAAACAGCAAAGTGACATTGGTTATCGCGAACAACGAGGAAGGGGAAGAAGAGGTATACGACAGAGAACAGACGGTCATCGCTCAATGTATGAAAGCCAACGAGGCTAAGTACAGACAAGCCTATGTGACTCCCCTACAGCATGCAGCTTTCGCCAGGGATGTACGAAGGATGAGTTTGCCAGCCACCAGACGACGGCACCGCAGCAAGCTCGGTATCTACGACCAGCAGCTGCTCGACGAACTCAGCAAGACGAACGTTATACCATGGACAGAGGAAGATCTCAACATCACCACAGCCAGTCATCAACAGCTGTGGTCCAAGGCACGCGAAAAGACCACGTCGGGCCCGTCAGGACTACATTTCGGCCTCTGGAAGGCAAATGCAAAATGCAACGATCTGGCTGAGGTGGACGCGATCATGAGAGAGATATCGCTTCGGACGGGTTACAATCTGTCCAGATGGCTGGTGTGTACCGATGTGACGCTTCTGAAGGAGCCAGGAAACTTCCGAGTTTCCAGATTCCGCACCATCAGCCTCGTAGAAGGAGATTTCAACGCTAATCTCAAATGGATCGGAAAGATCATGATGAGACACGCAGAGGACCACCGGATGCTGCCAGATGAGCAATACGGGAGCAGAAAACAGCGAAGCGCAGCAGAAGTCAGTCTCAACAACAGAATGACAGACGATATCATCAGAATCACAGCGGCCACAAGCTGTATATGCTCGAACGACGCCAAGAGCTGTTACGACCGGATGGCACACGTGCCGCTGGAGCTCAGCATGAAAAGAATTGGGGTGCCCACAACGGTGGGGCGAAGCGTGACGACTGCTATCCAAGCGATGAAGCACCACGTGCTGACGGGTTTCGGAAAATCCACGCGCACATACCCCCATCGCGGCTCCAAGCTACAAGGCCTGCTCCAAGGTCTCGGCATATCGCCGGCTGGGTGGGTGGCGATGAGCTCGCCAATCATGGCAGCAATGTCCGAGAAAGGGTACGGATTCACGTCGGTTAGTCCAACGCAGCAAGTGACAACCAAGCTGGTGTGCTTCTCGTTTGTGGACGACACGGACCTCATTCACTCCGTCAGGGCAGAACCAAGCGACCAGGAAGGATGTGTTGCAGAAATTCAGCAGGTGGTCGACGCGTGGGAGGGCATGCTACGGGCAACCGGCGGGGCATTGGAACCGCGGAAAAGCTATTGGTACTTGATGTCGTTCAAGTGGGAAGGCACTCGGTGGAGATACAAGACTATCGAGGAGCAACCAGGGGACATCAGTATACGTCAGCCAGATAGCCAGGAGCGGTCCACACTTCTCAGGCTTCGGGTGGACCAAGCACGGAAAGCTTTGGGAGTGATGGTACGCCACGATGGGAACCAGAAAGACAATGAGCTGTACTACACGGCTAAAGCCGAGAAATGGGCAGACAAAATGCGACGAGGACGAATGCTGAGGACCCATGCATGGATAGCAATGAAGTCCACAATATGGAAAGCTCTGGAATATCCATTGTCCAGCTCGACGTTCACAAAGGCAGCGGCCGAGAGAATCATGCGTCCCGTTCTAGCGGCAGCACTGCCAGCAGCTGGGGTCCAGCGCAATGTATCCAGGAAATTGGTGTTTGGGCCGCACGAAGGTATGGGACTTGGAGTGCACCACCTTTACTATGTGCAAGTCACGAGGCATCTCGAGCAGCTGGCACGACACTGGCAACAGCCAACGCTGACAGGGAAACTGATGCGCACGCAGGTCGAACTTCTGACGCTGCAAGTGGGCACCCCAGACGTATTCTGCCGCGACCCGGCGAAGTGGAGTCATCTGGCTGACGATTCGTGGATGAAATCGGTATGGATAGAGGCACGCGAGGTGGGCATCACAGTGCAGTGGGAGAATGGGATACTGCATGCCCCTCGACAACACGACGCGCCGATCATGGAGCGCGTCCAAGCCTTCGCGTTTGATCCGCAGCAGCAGCGAGTCATCAACCTGTGCAGAATAGCCCAGAAAGTGTTCTGGCTATCGGATATCGTCTCCGCCGACGGGGCACAACTCCTCCCGTCCGCACTGAGTCCAGGGGGGATCCCTCTGCGGTCCACATGCCTCCGCTGGCCGCCAGTGGGGGAGCTCGAGCCAAAGTGTTGGCGGCTGTGGAGCCAAGCCATTCGACAAATATTCCAAGCCTCCAGAACAGATGCAGTGCGTCTGGCGCAACCTCTCGGGCAGTGGAAGGGGTTCACATCGCAGCAACCGCTAGTCTTCTGGGATTCTGAAAGTGACAGACTTCATGATCAGCAGCAACCAAGTCAATGCTACATCAGAGTGCCGAGGCGCGGCAGACGAAAGCTGTATGAGTTGGCCAACGCCAGCATGAGACGGCCATCGAAGGTGGTGGACGGGTATCGCGAGCGGGGCAGGATTGTTGTCACAGGAACGGGAGAGGGCAATATTTCACAGCCAGAAAGCGCCAGTACAGTGGAAGCAGCCATACTAGCCCTACCACACTCGAAAGCATGGGCAGTGCAGCAATACCAAAAATCGGGAACCTGGGAAACAGTGGCCCAGTCAGTGCGACAGGGGTCGGCGGTGGCCTGCAGCGATGGGTCAGTTGCGCAAGGAGAGGGCGCGTCTGGGGCGGTGATACTCGCCAATTACGGCGGCAGTTCCGCGCAGATATTGGTCGCTAACCTTGCGCCAGCCACCGACGGTACTATGCAGTCGCACCGAGCGGAGCTCGCTGGGATCTACGGGGTTCTGACGATGCTTGCGGTGATCTGTGAAGTGTACGGGATTGACGACGGCAGCGTGGAGGTGGGGTGCGACAACATCGGCGCCCTCAAGGCGCTGGACCCAGAGTGGCGGCTGTCTCCCTCGTCCACCGACGCAGATTTGCTACGAGCGGTCAGAAGCCTCAGCACGGAAGTACCAATCTCAATTCGAGGGCGGCACGTCAAAGGCCACCAGGATGATCAGATGGGATGGGGTTTGCTCGATAAGTGGGCGCGAATGAACGTGATTGCCGACAAAGTAGCAGGATCCGCAAGATTTTCCATGCAGGAGGTGGCGGCGTACAGTGGGCAAGTGCATGGCGAGCGAGTGACGTTCAATGCGTCGGCTAAGCTGACAAGAGTGGTCTATTCTGCGGTGGCGGGTGCCCAAGCACGCCGGGAGGCGATTGACGTACTGATCTCGCGCCAGGTGCTCCATCACAGCCTACCTGTTGCCTGGCATACCGTCGGCAGCGCTCTCGCCGTTCTCGAAATTTCCAAGCGCACGTTGACGGTCAAGCTGGTCACAGGGGAAGCTCCATTTGGCAAGCGAATGAAACGATGGGGGATGCGGATCTCCGACAAATGCCCCAGCTGTGGTGCAAGTGAGGATGTCCGGCACTTCTGGGAATGTCCTGGACATGACCGTCGGCGGATTTCGAAGAAGCATCTAACGGAGATTCGAAGATGGCTGCAGAAGTACCCAACACGGCCAGCGATGATAGCCAGCATGATGACCGTCCTCCGGAGTCAGCTTGAAGGCTCGGCGTTCCTCCAGATCACCAGCCCAGGCAGCCAGCTCCACGAAGCTGTTCAGCAGCAACAAGCAGTGGGGCCTCAAGCATTGCGGAAAGGGCTGCTGGTCCAGCACTGGGAGCAGATGCAGCAAGAGTACTTGGAGCAGCAGCGCTCCCGCAGGTCCGCGGCGAAGTGGTCCCGGCAGCTCGTGCGGCGCATCTGGCAGATAGCATGGGAGCATTGGGCGGCGAGAAACGAGGCACTTTTTGAGAATCAAGACTCGGCCGAAGCTGAAATGGTCCAAGCTCTGCGCGACAGGGCACAATCACTTCAGCTTCGCCTCGAGACGGATCCAGCCGATCACAGGCGAATACTGCTCAGTGCCCCCGCTGTGGGGACGCCAGCAGCGCAAGTCGCGGTATGGGTGGAGCAGGCTGCACTAAAGCTACAAGAGCCGGCCGCCTCTGGCGCCCTGCTCAAGTGGCTGCAGTTCAGGCGGCAAGCTCACCCTGCCCCCGGCGAAGGCGCAGGCACGTCAACAGTGGGCGAGTAAGGTATACACACTACATGCAAAACGATACATGGATTCCGTGCTCCCTTCGCGCCCTGCGCGAAGATTAAAGGAGGCGGAGAAAAGCGCCACCGGCGCAGCCTCATAAGAGGGTTTAATCCTTGAGTTATTTATTTATTTATTTACTCATGCAGAGTCATTTTCAGCATCCTCGCATGAACGTGCGATACTTCCAGGAGTACATAAGACCCCACTTAGTGAGTCGACCTGCACTTTGTTACGGGACTCCAGAACTTTTGTCTCAGATATCCAAACAACGTACATATTCGTATTCTCCTACCTCTCTTTATAAATAATTAACCATTACATTTTTGAGATAGATCCTATTTTAAGTTTTATGGACCCGACAATGTGCGCATTTTTAGACTGCTTTAGGGACTCGGCCGTCTTCTACCGACTACATCGATCCAATTTAACCCTTTGCTGTTCTTTGTTTCAGCAACTTTGTTCCGATTTTGAATTGTTTAGTCTCTTTTTCAGGTGTTCGGATGAGGCCATCCAACAGTCCCTCCACGATAGCACTAGTTGTAGAATGTTGGGGGAAGCGGCGAACGCGTGTTTACGTGAATTGCACATTGTGCTTGTCCAATCCGTCATCGACGTCACGAAACTGGATGTTTCGTCATGAAACACCAATGATATCACGATGCGGAAAATCAGCAGGTCTGCTTCGTCGTGGTGAAGTGGTTGAGCGGGGTTGGTACTCCTCGAGTGTTTTGTGTCGTGGTCTTTTTGGACAGTCGGTACCATTGGAGGTAAATCTCCACTTCCCCCAACATGTGAGGCTGGTTGAGAGTGGCAAACTCGACACACCGACATGGAAGTGGAGCAACACAAAAAAAAATACCACAATGGCCGTCGAACGGTATGCTTGGCGCCGCAACAACCAGCCGGCCAATTCAAGATCCAAGCACATCGCCGTCACCTCCACGCAACGTTTGGTGGGTGGACGAACGGAGGCGGGAAGAGGGGTTGATTTGGGGCCGTCGTAGGCCCCAGAAATACGATCACAATTTGGCCCCAAATCGGCTGGTTGGTTTTGGCCGATGTGTGGCACACACAGGCCATATCAGCGCCTACGGATGGGTAAGATGCCTCAAGGAGGCCAAGATGAAGGCACCCTCGAAGTTTGAGGGTCGCGGAGCACCGGGAAGGTGTCCGTGCAGAGGCAAAGGTGGTTTTCAAGAGTTTTGGTTGGGGCTCGCCTGGCACCAGTCGCGTGGCTTTGGCTGTGAGGGGCGATGGGAAGACACCCCTCAATCACCAAGCCACCCATACAAGATGCGTGCGGCATCCATTGAAGATGCACGTCGTGAAGTATGCTCTGCTCAAGTTGTCTGGAAGAGACTGCAGCTGACCATATCTGCAGAATGGTCGTTGTTGGTGGGAGCAACAAATGCACCACCACATCATCTTGTGGAGGTGCATTACGTCGGCCATGCACTCCCAGCCCATTCTGGATGCAGCCGCGTGTCGCCATGGAGTGTGGGAATGCACGAGGAGCGCTTGGAGGGGGTTAAAGGATCGTATGGACGAGATACGGATCCATATCTGAACTGCATCCACATTGAAACTGATTTTTCGAAAACGATCTGTTTCGGTGTGTGGATGCATTGCTGCATGCAGAGCCGATATCTGTGTCCATGCTTCATGGAGCGGATAGCTGAGAGGTATGCAGAGCGAATGGTATGCACAGTTTGCTGAAATACAAGGATGATGATGATGATCATGTGTGCTCATTGGAGGGCAACATTGTGGCATCAACAATTTTTTCCGAATCCACCACACAAAACACCGCAAACCAACATGACTTCCAAAATATTTTCTATACTCATTTAACTTCAATATTCTGATAAACCGATAGTCATGTGTACGAATGCAATGCTTAGTTTTAATTTTAAGCAGTTTGTTGTTGAGATATAGCATGACAAGCCGATATTTGGATGTGTTTTTGGGTGGGCTCTAGACTCGTTTTAGTAGCCTGGCCGGGCACCCACAAAACTCCACAACTAGTGCTATCGCGGTGATGCACACCCCTCACAAAATTTTCGTGCCATCATCATCCAACACAGCCTCACTTTCTGCATTCGCCTTCACTGTGTGAGCATCACACCACCTCTGATTCTCCAATTCCTCTTCCTCTCTCTGCAACTCCTCTTCGATTCGTTCCTCCTCTGTTGCAGCTGGCGCATTGGGGGCCACCACGATTACAGATGCTGTTGCTGTGCTTGTTGTGTTGGTGGTGGTGGTCGGTGTTGTGGTGGTTTCTGTCTTGATGAGGGCAGCCTCCTTCTTTTCTTTGCGTTGTCTGGCACTGTACGCCGCAAACAGCGACGATTTGACACGCATGGGATTTGCGTGCAGTTGCACGTACCAGTCAGTTTTGGTTCCTGCGTTGTCCATCAGTTTCTCGTGTGCTTCGTGCTCCGATGGCCTGTTTTTTGGGTCCTTCGCGGACGCTTCACAGATGTCCTTCAACTTGTCCGCGATGTAGTCTGGTAGTTTGGCGTTGGTCCGTGTTGTTTTGCTTGCCCAACCCGGCACTGCGAGTGGTGGGTGTTCGGTTTCCGCGGTCTGGTCTTGTAGTGCTGTGGTGTGATCGGATGGTAGATGTTGTTGTCCGTCTTGGAGGGCTTTGCCAATCGCGAACGCCTTGCTCTCTGTTGCTGTGCGCCCCATTTTGCGCGTCTTGTCCGTTTTCCTGGACGATTCGGACGTGATCGGCAGCTTGTCGGACGTGTGCGAATCGGCAGGGACGACACCCAACTTGTTGATGCTCCAGCCTTCCCATTCGGTGCTCTTGACCACGACTTCTTCCGTGATACCAGATGCAGCCACCAACCGCGCCTGGTCATCATCATACTTCACCTCGTGAGTTTGACGTACCTGTTGCCCATTCGCGCGGAATCGTCTTTTTGGTGCGCCAGGAAGCGTCGTGATGTTGCCTTGGAGGGACGACGCGTTGGCAAGTACCGTGGTCGTCCCTGCGATGCTGCCGGCTTGGAGCGCGAGGAAGACTTGGAAAGGGGTCTTGATGTCCTTGCCACTTTGCACGTATTTTCGCAGTACACGGGTGATGTACGCGAAGTGGGTGTCCAGCATGCTCTTACCGGTTTGGGCCTCCGTGTAGATCCACAGGATGATTTTGGCCGCGTTTCGTGTCGCAAGGTTCTTGTTGAGTTTGGACGTGATGAGCGCGATGTGCTCGTGACTGGCGAAGCAACACGCGTTATCGCTCTGTAGGATGATTTCAGTCACGGATGGATGAATGTCTTTGACCTTTTTTTGCACGATCTCCAGCAGTCCACCAACTTGAAGTGTGTCTTGTGTCGGTCTTCCATCGACCACAATGTCAATGAACCGATAAGTAAAAATGTCGTTGCGACACGTGATGACCATTGCCCCAAGCAGTGACATTCCCTTTTTTCCCCAATATTCTTGTTGGGCTTCGCCTTGGCCTGTTGGTAGACTTTTTTGCTTATGGTCGAGTACCACATAGGCTGTTTCAGGCTTATCATTGAGCTCAGATTGATAAAAAGCGATTTGTCGGAATTGCACTTTGGCACGCACTTTGTGAGCCATGTAGTTAACAATTTCGTTGGCGAATCCCGGTGCCGCCGCGAGCATTGATTGCAATTCGTCCTTGTGTTCTGCGAGTTCGTTGTCCTTAAGCATTGTGACAAAAGGAACGAAACGATCATTCACAAATCGCATTGCTGATCCACAACGGTTGCATACTTTACAGGGTTGGTCATTTGTAGTGGTGGGAGAATTGTCATTTGTGATGTTTGGAGTGTTGTTTGTGACAGAGGTGGTCTTCTTGCGCTTGTGCTTGTTGGTGCGTGGTTTGCGTTGATTGGTTGATGTGGTTGTTGCCTTCTTCTCCTTTCCTGTGATGAGTGCGAACGCAGCCGAATGCATGGGATCGTCACACTGAAGCTGCATGTGGGAGGCGGTGAATTCCCATTTGAGGAACACAACAAGCAGTTCGAGTGCATGCAAGAGGGAATCGGCTGTGCGCACATGTGGCGCGATGACGTCATCTGGCTCGTCGTTGTGGTTGTCGCTCTCGTCATTGGCATCGTTTTGTTCCTCCCCGTCTGTTTCATACTTAGCCTTCAGTAGGTCTACTAGGCGCGAAATCGCCTGTTTGAGTTTCTCCGTCGCCATCCAGAAGTAGCTTTCGAAGGAAGAGAGGCCCGTCTTGATCTTGCTTTTGCGTGTGAGTAGGTTAGTGATGAGGGTGAAAGCGGGCATTCCCACTGGGTTGTTGGTCGTGGATGAGTACATGCCGAATAGTTGTTCGATGGTCGTGCTTCCGCGATCGAACACGGGGACATTTTCAAATTTGACACCTCCAAACTGTACCGTGTGACTCAACCCTGCCTTGTACGTAGTGGTGGTCATGAGAAACGACGTCACACCAGACAGATTGCAAGCACGCACACGATACTGTAGAACCTTGGGCGGAATGATCCCGCCACAGCTGAATATGTCGAAGGCGCGTCGCAACGTTGTTAGTTGACTCCTAGTGTTAGTGGCGCGTGCGGGTGTGACACGAACACGTTGTTCCTCTGGCATGATTTCCACATGACGAGACAGGATTGCAGTGACGTTGTTGCATGAAGTAGATGCAGCGAGAACGGCTCTCGCCACGTTAGCAATTGTCTTTTCCCCCCTCACACACAGGGTGTACAGATTTGAACCGAGTGCAGGCGGCGGCAGGTCCACGCGAGCGCGGACAAACCCCACCACCTGTTTCATCTGACGAGTTGGCAACTCCTCCTGAGGGAGCAAGACACCCCAGAGTGCAGTAGCCACAGTGACCCACACGCGTGTCAAGTTCCACCATGTTGTCCTATCACCGTTGCTGTCAAGAACGAATCCTGTTTTGGGCATGTGGTACAACAGTTCAGGATCTAGGTTAGATCCAAGCACTGCCATGACACGAACAATGGCATCGCGCCTCCAGTTTCCCGCCTCTTCCGGATCAAACCCGAACTGACCTCCTCTCCTGTTCCTGCTGGCGCGCGTTCGTTCACCCCTGTCGTTGTCGTCGTAGGTGGTGTCGCTGTCGTTGGAGGTGTCTGCGTAGACACCAGCAACAACAGCATTGCAGCGACGAGGGAGCCTCGCCGGTGGGGCAGGCTCGACAGGTGGTGCAACATCAGCTGCAGCAGGCGGGGGTGGCGCGTTCACGATAACGCTCACCGACGTACAATCGCCGACACCTCGTCCCTCCGAACGCACCCTGACATTGGAGTCGTCGAAGACGCCTCCGTTGTTGTCGAGGATGTGAACGTACACATGCAGCTCGCGAGCGTGCGCATGCGTACTGTTCGGGACGAGGCTGCCCTCTGCTGCGAGCATCGGCTTCACATCAATCACTTGTGTGATGATGCTCGGCTTCCTCAACGTAGCAGAGGGCTTGTCAGGCAACAGTTGCTCCGCAGTTGGCAGCAGGAACCCCTTCGAATCGAAGGGAGGAGATACAGGGTAAAGAGAACGTGGTTTCTTACTGGGGGAGGGGTTGCCATCCTTGGAGAGGGCCTTGGCAGCAGCAGAGGGAAACATGGTGGAATTGTTAGTGGAGAGTGTAGTTGCTATTTGGTCGGATGTGATGATCTGCACAGGTCTGAGACGAAGTGAGGAGAGGAGAGCATGGGATGAAAGGCCACCATTCATTGACAGCCACAGCAACTATTACTACTACTACACTACTAGGGCGAGCACAAGCATGGAACACAACAAAGAGTACACATGACATTGGCAAAGAAAGTTGCGAAATGGAGCGAAAGTGTGGCGATGATGCCTGAATTTGTGAACAGATGCCGATGATGTGTGATGTGTTTTGTGTGATGTGTTTTGTGACGAGCAAAATGTGAGATCATGTCGCAGATGCTAACGTGTATTTAACGCGTACCAAACGAACGACAATCCCGGCGTCTATTCCGTGACTGGATACCATACGATAAATGCATGAGAACATGATCGAACTTTCTGCGAAACAACTAGGAATTTCATGGGGATCGACCCATACGACTTCAGAAAACCTTTGAATATGCATAAAACTTAAAATAGGATCTATCTCAAAAATGTAATGGTTAATTATTTATAAGGAGAGGTGGGAGAATACGATTATATGCTTGGTTTGGATCTACTGAAAAAATGTTATTGAGTCCCGTAACAAAGTGCAGGTCGACTCACTAAGGCGGCTCATAACACTCAATTCTCCAAAGGGACTGCGACTGTTCCAAGTACGAATACTTCAAAGAATAAAACACTAACCCAACATTCTCCATGAACATGAACATGAATGAGCACTTGGATATCTGCACTCATATCAACATGCTATGCTTGCACAAGTATGAAAAACGAATTCGCAGTCGAGTAGGGCTGGGTTGAGCACTCTGCTTGGGGAGTGTCATACTCTAGCATACTTGTCGTCCGAATATTCTGTTTTTACTCCCAGTACAGCTGCC
Source organism: Craspedostauros australis (assembly GCA_026770025.1). Classification (NCBI taxonomy): domain Eukaryota; phylum Bacillariophyta; class Bacillariophyceae; order Mastogloiales; family Achnanthaceae; genus Craspedostauros; species Craspedostauros australis. Next base: position 645,300 of record JAMXDE010000010.1, on the reverse strand, counting down.
GTCGCTGCTGCTATTGCTACTCCTGCGCTTGCGGCATCGTCCGCACCGATGCAGATTTGTAGCTGAGGTACACATTCCACGCCAGCGCGACCATGTTGCCATACAGCACCTGATACTTGAGTGGCACGAAGCTGAAATTGACACACATGGCCGGTATCCACAGGGACCAGCCAGCAACCACCATTTCCGGAGCATTCTGCTTGAGCTTGGTGGCGATATGGGCCGGCAGATCTCCTTCCAGCGCCCACAAACCCGTCAGGAACGAGGAAAGGAAGATCGGCGCAAACACGAACTGATCCATGACGACCCGCTTGAAGACGATCGGCCATGTCGGTGATGAGACGGTGCTCCCGCCCTTGGCAATGGCCGTCGCTGCCGGCGCAGACGGAATAATGCGAGTGGACAGAGCGGTGTACCACGCGCTCGTCACGGGGGCGACCCACAAGGTACCGAGCAGCACGAACCTCGCCGTGCGCACCCAATCCCACGGTGGGGTGGACGACTGGTTGTCTTCGTCATCATCGATAAAATTCCTTGATATTCCCTGACAGATGAGATCCGCCGAGCCGGAAATGAGGCCAGAGCTGATGCACTTCGTCAGCATCGGGTGCGTCTCGAGCTTCTGCGCGTACCATGCGAAGAAACTCGATCGGCCGGTTTGCGTCGATTGTTGCGACTGTCCGGACGATCCTGACATCGCCTCTGCTGAAGAATTCGTCTTCTTTGGCCTGCGGATGCTTGTCTTGGTTTGGGCGCCGGTGGTACTGGTAAGACCGCGCTTCGTTGCCGCTGCCGCTGTCGTCAGTGGCAGTGGGAATGACCGTGGCACTGGCAGTCTCCATGACACTGACTGATACAACTGAAGCGCATTGGAGAACTGACGCAACATCTTCTGACTCCTGCGTGTCACCGTGACTGTGAATACAAGCGCAACTGCGTGAGTGTGAATGCGTGAGTGTGAATGCGTGAGTGCGTGAATGAGGGTGTTGATGATTGTGTGAATGAGGGTGCTGATGATTGTGTGATCGTTCTTGTGTGTTGAAACGTCAGGTTTGTTCACCTTCCTTGCGATTGGAGGCTGCAGATGTTGGCATCATCATCGCACGTCCTGGCAGCAATGACTGCCACAGCGATGAGTGGACGGAAATTCTGACTTGTTGTCCATTCCGGAGAGATGAGTGTGGTAAACCTAATTTTGCCGCAACTCCGAAACCGTGGATCCAAAGAAAAACGTCAGTCGGAACATTCTCTCCACGCATCTGATCTGCAATGCACACAACAACATGACGCAAACGTGAAGACTCGAAGAACAGCGGGTATCGGTATGCGTCATCATCCTCATCCTCATCGGAACATGCTTTGTCATTCCACAACTTTGCCAAGAGAGACAGACACACTCATCCTCGCACTTGTACTCGTACCAATAGCAACCAACATCGCCTGGAACAATGAGGATATCAGCACGTTGCACAGGAAGCCTGCTTACGGCATTTGCATGCCTCGCAACGACGGATGCGTTCACATTGCAGCAGCCCAACGTCGCCATCGGCGCACACAATCGCATTCGCCACAGTGCTATTCATGGACATGGACATGGCGCACGCCTGACTCCGCTGGCAAGCAGCGCGTCCGCCACAGATGTGGGATCCACGAAGGCCGCCGTGAAGAAGCTGAAGCAAGTGCTGACCAAGGAGTACGTGTCTTTCTTCAACCCCATGGAACGATCCTACTACGCCGACGACGTCTCCTTCGAGGATCCTATGACTTCGTTGGCAGGCGTCGATTCCTACCAAAACAACGTGGACATGCTGGCATCCCGGACCTTGATGGGCAAGTTCTTGTTCGAAGGCGCCGGCATCAACCTCCATTCCATCTCCGGAGGCGAGGTTTCCGAGACTGGCAATATTTCCAACATCACAACGCGGTGGACGCTGCGCGTCACGGCCAAGGCGCTGCCGTGGAAGCCAACCGCGCGCTTCTCCGGTGTTTCCGTCTACGAAGTGTCGGTTGGCGGTGAGGAAGGCGTGGTAGTCAATCATCAGACAGATTACTGGGACTCCATCAACCTCTCCGAGAATGGCCAGTACACGAAGGTCGACAAGGGCATCGCCATCCAGGATTTCCTCAACCAGCTCAAGCCGGAAGGAGGCAATGCTGCGGCGGCCGGAAAGGAATTGCCGTACCAGCTGCTGAGGCGTGGAAACGGCTACGAAATCCGCCGGTATCCTGCCTGCGTGGTTGCAAAGGTACCGTACGATCGTCGCGATGAAGGGTACGATCAGCTCGCAGGTTTGACGCAAGGTACGTACGCGCGAGTGCTTGTGCTTTAGAGCACGTTGAGACGCTGTCGGATCCAATGCCGACGGCAGCATTGGCGGTTCGGTCATGCCTATCGGTGCACTTCCACTCTCTTGTTGCCACCATTGCATGTCCCACTGTGACTGCCGGCATTGTCGCCGTCGGCATCATTTGCTCCTCTCCAATTTTGAACCAACTGCGACAGAGGAACAAGCAGGCCAACTCGACTTCAACAAAAGTATGATACGATGCTCCACATCTCACACTTCAATCGGACTCCGCCGAATCCTGCGTCGTCGCGCCATGCCTCATTCGTATCTCTCCTACGGTTCTACGTACGCTTGGTGGCACCATCATTCGACGCACAGGCATGACACCGTTGGCCCCTGCCATTATGGAGGTCCCCAGCGACGACAGCATCACGAAAACGATGGGCTGGCCGTTGGCGTATGCAAAGCCAGGTGCTGCTGCCGATGACATCCCGACCGTCAACCCCGCTGTCGAGAAGCGAAGCAAGGGGTCGCTTTGGTCTGGCTGCGAAATTGACAGCATGCCTTCAAAAGTGATCGCTATTGGTTCGTTTTCCGATGCCAGCGTCGCGCCTGTCGTCCGCAAGGCCGACAAAGCGTTGCGTTCCTCTTTGCAGCGAGATGGAATCAAGGTTCCAGAAGGTTCGGACGCTTCGGTGAAGTTTGCGCAGTACGACGCAGTTTACAGTTTGGGAAAGAGACGAGGCGAAGTCTGGATCGAGCTTGAAGATGGTGGCCACCCGTACTAGAATGAATTATATATACAAGTGCGAGGATACTAATGGATAAAAGTAAATAAGAGCTTTCTACTGGACGAAGAATCTGACAGCGGTTGTCCATACCAGTGTGTTATTTCAAACTCTCCTACTGGAAAAGGCATGGAATTGGAAGTAAACAACGGATTATGAGCTCAAGGCACGAGCCATTTACCTCTCATGTGGTCTCTACTCTGCTGCGTACGATTCAGCTGCAAGTGCCCAGTCTAACGCTCAAATAACCGGTAATAACGTCCGTATCTGCTTGGTCCCCTCGATATGCGGTGGCTCTGCTACTCGTCAGATCGTCTCATCTCATCGGTGCTCTCGTTGATATGCATTCGTACGGTATGTACCTGCTGCATGTCCTCATGAATGGACACCACAGGGCGCTCATCCCATCCACCAGGAAGTTACTCCCCAGCCGACCATCCGATGGGTACTGTCGCGCAGTCTCACAAACTCAAAATAGAATGTGTTGTGATTGCTCTCGTCGTCTTGGACCTGATTGTGGCTTGGTCAACATGTCAGCCAGGTTGGTCTCCGATGGTTCATATTGGATGACTGCCACTCCTGCCGCCACATTCTCTCGGACAAAGTGATATGCAATTGCGTTGGCTTTCTTTCTCAGCTGTGACTCGGGTGCGGATGCGTTGTAGACGACACTCTGGTTGTCAACTCGGATGTCTGCCGGTCCCTCCAAAGGCACACCCATCATTCGAAGCTTGTATCTCATGCCAATCACAATCTCCATGGCGACCTTGAGTGCTGTGAATTCTGAACCAAATGTCGATGTCTCGATTCCATTCTGCTTCTTGCTGTACCATAAGATGGGTGAGGAATTCAAGAAAAGTAAAACACCTGTTCGAGATCGTCGTGTGTATTGATCTCCTGCATGATCTGCATCAACAAAACACGTCATCTGGACTTCTTTGCCTCTTGGTTTTGGCATGTCATGTGGTATCAATTCGCGTGCGTCGGGGTAGAAGGATGCCCAATCTGGTGTTGGAATGGTGTTCTTCTTGACGTATGCATCGTCGAACACCAAACGTGATCGGTCATGTGAGTTGAGATAGGCAAACATATGGAAAAGCACACGCAAATGCCCTGTTCTGGGGGCAGCACAGTATGAAGACATCATGCTTGTCTCGCAACATATGTCGATCCGCCCCAACTCGACGATCCACCTCAGGATCCCAATCAGCTGTTGATAATAGTTCATTTCCTCTGGATCACAAAGGGCGGTGGCGTCAAGCTCTGGACGGTAACCGTTTGGTATGACGCTTTTCGCGCTGGTACGGAATTTACCGCCACGGGCCTCAAGCCATTTCTGTGCCATCTTCGTGACCTCTCGGACGTATCGCTGGGATCCCATGCTCCACTTCGGCCGCTCCGGTTCTGCTGTGAGATGGAACGGAGCGATTGTAGAGCCGAGGTATGTTGTTGGTGGACCGATCGAGGCAGGTTTGAGAAAGAAGTAAGAACCAATGTGTGAGAGTATCGCGCTGGGATCTTTGGAGATCGCCAGAATGTCATCAGTGTACACGAGGATGTACTCGTAATATTCAGACCCATCGCTCGTCACCGCTGGCTTCATCCAAACATCGCTGTCTGCACGACACGAGGTGAATCCGAGTGAGTTCTGCAGTGTCTCTGCAAGGTGCGCCCTCCAGGCCGCGCCGCTTGATTTGAGCCCGTAGAGTGCGCGACAGATTATCGCTACCTTGCCTGCGTCTGCCCCGAACTCAGGTCCACATGTTGTGTAGACGCGTTCGCGGCATGGGGCGTTGAGGTATGCATTCATCACATCTGCCGCAAGCACATCGAGGTCGTTCAGCGCCGCCAAGAGGAATGCGATTCGCACGCTTTCGCGTGTCACCACACTGGCATATGTTATGCTGGATGGTGCTTCAGTCATGTGACCGCCTGCCACAAGTCGCGCCTTTCGTGTGAGGTCGACTTTGATATCGAAGATCATGTGACATGCAATGTAGGTGTATCCGACTGGTGGCTTCGTGTCTTCTGTCTTGATGTCGAATGCTGGTCGAACGTTCTTCATCTCCTTCTCCAATGCTTTGCGCCAGAAGTCGGTTCCTGTCTCCTCATCGATCGCAAGAGCTCGTTGGACGCTCTTCGGTAGTTCGAGACCATATTTTTCGTTTCGTCGGAAGTATCGTTTGCGGTTGGCCATCAGGATGCGGTTGCGCCGCTTCATCGTGTATGGAACCCACCATCGAAAGGCAGGCTCATTGGTGAGCTGGTTGTTGGTTGCGTATTCGGCTGTCTTCACAGGATCAGCCTCCTTGGCATCTCGTAAGTGAATCCATGATGTAGATCTATCTTTCCATAACACACACAGCTTCCATCCCTTGGTCGTCTTCGTGGTCGTCTTGTCATCAGCAGTTGCTGCGGTTGGGAGTCGCTTATGGTCGATGATGTCCTCCATCAAGAGTGTTGTGTATCCGTCGTCATCTGTTCGCGCGTAGATATTTTCCGCGATCTGATTCGCATTGAACACTTCGCTGTGCCCGTCGACGAATTCAACCTCATACATGGACGTGTCAAGAAGTGGATTTGAATGTGAGTGACCAATCAGCTTCCCGCTCGCATCGCGCTTTCGGCGCTTCACAGTACCAAATTGGATGTCATCACCCGCAGGTAACTTGACTCGAGCGGACAGGTATCGATCATATGCGTCTTCGTCGGCGTCAGCTGGCTCTATCAAAGGTTCCAATGATGTAGTCTGCTCCAGGAATGCAATATCTTCGGCTGTGTCGTCGACGTCGTCTCCGTCGTCCCCTGGCTTGATGCCTTCCATTCGATCTTTCCATTTGTTTCGTAGATTGGACATGAAGTCGGATTGTTGCTGCTTCATTACTTCACTGTTAAGGTCGACATCGGATAAAGGAATGACAGAGGATTTAGAAACAACAGCGCCAGAAGATGTGAGAATGTACGAGCACATCGCTTCACCCACGGCCTTCGACGGACCGAGGTAGCGACCAAGATGTTTTGTGTTCATGTTTGCTCCTTGGAGATTCATGTACCACACAAAGTCGAACCACCCGAATTCTGAAATATGTGAGATGTCGGTGGTATCGCCAGTCAGGATTGTAGTTGGTGTCTGGCCATGTAGATCATATATCTGAAGTGCTGTGTTGCTTCGAATCTCTGCACAGTACTCAAAACAATAATCCCACAGGTATGCAGGTGTGTTCGTCGATGTCATGAGTCGCCGATATTGACGTCGAAGTTCTCTGATCGTTGCCTCCGCTTTGTTCTGGTTGTGAATATACGCCTCTACGGGACGGATTGAGACTTGAGCTTTGAGAAGTTTGCTCTTGAAGTTGCCCTCAACTAGCTCTCGTGCATTGTCTGGTATCATTGTGTGTGGGATGCCGTAGTCTCTGAATAGTTCATCGAGTGTCTGCGCGGCCTCTCGCCTTGCCGCCATTGGGTACACTCTGACCCAATGAAATGGTGTACAATAGATCATTGCACAGATGTTCCCACGTATGGACTTTGTCTTCGCGAACATCGTGTCGGTGTACATTTGTGTGTTGAGGCGTCGGTATCGGAGCTGCATCGCATAAGGATTGAGTCGACGTGTTCCTGTCGTTGTAGTGAAATCACGGACTGCCAATTGCGTTGTCACATCGAGTGTTCGTCTTGCTGCTTCGATTCCGATTCGCCATCTCGCTGCCAGCTGCTCTGGCGTTATCGTCCCCTTACGATTCGAGGTACGCGTGTGATGTATTGTTCGATTGTCATGCTCGTATCTGATCGGTGATTCAATATGCATCTGCTGATCTGCTTGAAGCTTCGCGCGTATTGCTGCTTCATCGTCCCCTGACGACAGCTGTGAAGGATCCCAATATGCATCTGATGTCATGTATACATGGACGCAATCTCTGTCGGACTGTATCTCGTCTCGCGTCGGTTGTCGAATATGAAAATAGGATACCGTTCCGTTCAGCTGAAGTGGGATATGCAAATCATGGTGTGAAGAAAGAATAGAATGTGAGTATGAATGACGATTCTCCTCTGGTAACATGACCAAAGGTGTCTCATTGACGATGATACCCGCCATGCGCATTTGATGTGGACACAATAGCGGATGAGGAAGGGTTTCAAAATATAGTGATTGAGGAAAGAAGAGGATGTAAGTGGTGTACGAAACAGGATCGTCATACGCAATCGCTGCTGTGACAATTGGTACGTTGGTGACGTCCCCCAATGTGTCCAAGAATGGCGATGTTGTGACGGTCTGTGTAGTTCGATGTACAATATATGCAGTAGGACCAAAAGCACAAGTGTCAGCGTGTGAGTCCAATTCGGCTCTCGGTGTCTCGGATGGAAGGGACTGACTGATCGCCGTTGCATGGCGTCGCCCTCCCACCTCATGTCAGGATTGGCCTTGTTGATTGCGACGTGTCATGAAAGCCCCGATGCCGCTCTTGCGCTGGTCGGCAGAGGCACTTCCCGAGGCAACAGGAGTCGTCGCGTCCTGACCATCTGTTCGCTGACGTTTGCTCTGTCCTTGCGTATCAAGTGATGCAACTCCTCTTCTCGCATCTCGTTCTTGTCGAAGTGCAATGGCACGTGCACGCTGTGCGGCAGACATGACTGCCCATTCTTCACGGTCGTAATATCTGTCGGTCACGTTCATGTTGGCATTGTATTGTGGTTTGCCTTTGTCGCCGCCTTTACCACGTCTGCTCCTGCCACCCCGGCCTTGGCCTCCACCGCCACCTGAGCGGCCTCGGTTCTTCCTGTTATTGCCTTGCATTCCTGCAATACGTCGGCTTGTTGTTGTGTCAGTGCGCTGATCGAGAGACTCTGCGAGGTAGTTCACCGTTTGATGAAAGCTGGTCTTGTACGTTTTTGTTGCTCGTACGACTTCGCATGCTGGGAACAGACGTTGATCTCTGATTCCTCGCATAAGGCGTCTGACTTTTGCTTCTTCCATCTGCGGTTCACCTCCCTGCGCAAGATCTTCAAAGGCTGCATTCAATCGCTGTGCGTACATCTCAAACGTGAAGTTTCGTGCTCTTCCGTCGAAGTATGTCTCAGCGATCGTTTTGTCAGCCGATGCTTTCGTGCGTGCTTGAAATGAGTCTCCACGATAGTGTTGCTCAAGCGCCTGATGAGCTGCTCGTCCGTCTTTCGATCTCTCGAATCCCTGTACCCAATTCCACGCAGGACCACCGTGTGTTGCAGCTCGAACGACTTGCCAAACTGCTGCTCTGTCTGCTTTGTAAATGGAACTGGAACTGGAATGAGATGCACGATCAATCAGTTCGTCCAACATGGTTGGCTCTCCAAATGATGTTCTGACAGCGGGAATTCTGTCCTCTGGCTTCTCTGAATCTGGTCGAACAACGTATGCAAGTGGAATGTCTTGACTCCCAAGTGTGTTGTCCAAGTAATTGCGAATGTCCTCGAGCGTCTCTCTGACTGAGTCCACCTTGGTGAGTAATTCGGGTGTTGGTAGAGGATCACTGCTCTTGATTCGTTTCTCGTCTTTGAACAAGCTCCAAACTGCGTCGAGTCGGGATAGTGTGGCACCTGATGATGTGAATGTTCGTTGAATGCGGCTGTAGTGAAAGCGAATGTAGCGAAGCTTTCGCAATCTCATCTCATATACCCATCCAAGAGGCACTCCTGGGTTGCGGATCATTACCGGTGTCCCAGAGACTGGCTTTGAGGGTACGTATGCTGGATTTGCGATGTAACCACTGCCTTTTCGAATGCGTTCACACAACGCTTGTATGTTGTTGTCGTCGAATGAAAGCAGGTCGTCAAATGATGATATTCCCTGCTCCTTGATCGCTTCACCAATCGTATCATCCGGAAACAGTAGCACATTACGAAAGTAGTTCTGAATTTCGGCTGCTGCTCCTGCCATCGTGGATGTCTTTGGATGTTGCGATATCGTCTTGTTTGATGCTGTTGATGTCTGTGTTTGTGTTTAATCGTGTTTCAATCGTGCGAGATTTGGAAATTGTGAGCAAAGCGAATGCATTCCGTGATGCCTGGGAAACAACAGACCAACAAGCACAACATAGCAGATCATATGCTGGAACAAGGCTGTCTGCTCTAATACTCGTCATGCCCTAATCCCACAAGTAGCTCCGTGCTACTGCGCATTCCTTCCATATCTGGTGAAGTCGAGAAGCGGGAATTTTATATATACCCAGGATCTGTTCCGTCACAGCGGACGGGTTGACTCAAGGAATCACATGTTGGTCTCATGGTCGATGCGTCCATCGATGCCACTCAATCGCGCAAATGCGTCACATTGAGTTGACGTCCCTCTGATGTTGACCAATATACATCAGCACATGATTGTCGTAGGAGACGCCGCACTACGCAGGCTGTGCCGGCCATGGCGGATACTACACGATTCTGCAGCTCCAGTATTATCGTAGCCTCTTCAGGCTGTTCCTCTATTGTTGCTCAGAAAGAGCGACGAGTCAGTGATAAACCAAACTCTCCTACTGGAAAAGGCATGGAATTGGAAGTAAACAACGGATTATGAGCTCAAGGCACGAGCCATTTACCTCTCATGTGGTCTCTACTCTGCTGCGTACGATTCAGCTGCAAGTGCCCAGTCTAACGCTCAAATAACCGGTAATAACGTCCGTATCTGCTTGATTTCATGTCACATGTCTCACGCGGAATCGTGTAAATTTGGACATGTTTTGTTTGTTACCCACACGTACTGCGGAATCCCCACCATCACCGTGTCCGGAGACTGTTGCGAGTGGTCCACCGAATATCTTCATACTTACGACTACGAGTACATCGTCGACTGTCCACCGAATATCTTCATACTTACGACTACGAGTACATCGTCGACTGTCCACCGGTCATCATGCGGTACAAATTATCATACAATGCGACCACCACACAGGCATAAATCGTATCCCTGTGGTAAAAACTATCGAGAGTGTTCTTGTGTGCAAGCTGTTGAACGACGAATACCTCACGACCTACCATCACGCATAGACCGCTCTCTGAACAAGTGCCTGTCGTGCATTGGACGATATGATAGAGTGTATGCTACCAATATGACGCGGCAAGAGTCCCCTGCCTTCGTCAACTCAGGTCAAGTCCATGAACCAATCCGTTGGCTGCTCCCTCGATTGATTCCGCCGGCTGTGCAGCAGTACCACACATGGATGATCGCAATACGAGTAATGCGGGATCATGGATCATCGATTGTGGCGGTATTGGCAGTGGCACTGGGAACCAACGCGAAAGCGATGGTCATCAGTTGTCATCCTCGTCTGCCAGCATGCCGTGCGCCGCCAGCACCCTCTCCAGCTCAGACGCGGGGAACTTGTCCGATCCACCCATCTCATCAAAACCCTCGAGTTGGTGGAATGCGTTCCTGTCCTTGACAAGCACCAGCGTCGGCATGACCACGACATGCAGCCTCTCCACCAAGAAGGAGGCGCCGCCGCCTTGGTTCTCGCAGTTCTCCACATTGATCTTGACGAATCGCGTCCCAACGTGTCTCGGTGCCAGCTTCGACAAGTGAGCGTGGAAGATATCGCAGAATCTCGTGGTGGGGCGGTAAAAGTGGACCACGAGGCGCTCTGACTTCTTGGATGCCTCGAAGAACTCCTTCGCTGCATCGGCATTCTGGCCACCGCCCAACTCGGAGTACGTGCCGTGTCCCAATTCCTTCCATCGCAGCTTCTGCGCGTGCTGGGCCTTCAGGCTTTCCATCCGCTTCTTGCGCAGCTCCACCAGCGCATCCTCATCCTCCAGCAGACGGTCGTAGTAGTCCAGCTCGTCTTCGATCGTCTGCTCCTGCGCTCTGGTGGATTGGGCCAACGCACTGGCTGCCACCGATCCGACCTGCTGATTCTTGTTGCCGAAACCTAAGTCCATTTTCGTGCTTTCACAGAGTGTAAGAGAGCAGTGTAGAGTAGAGTATTGTATGTACAATTGGGCGCGGAGGTCGCAGCTTGTGAGCGGAGCATGCAGAGTACTCGTATATTACTCGTCCAGTATAGTATGATATACACTATAGTAGTTGTGTTTGTGTGTGAATCGGGGAGCGTGTTGTCTGAGGAAGAGAGGATGAGAGGATGAGAGTGAGAGCGAGAGCGACAACAAGAGCGTTTCATTTGTGTTGGTCAGTTGGAGGGAATGGGCACATCGTGTTTGCGTTTGTGTTTGCGGTTGTGTTCGAGGAACGCGACAGATTTCAAGTGTTTGGATTTTGAATACGATAATACTAGTATATTAAATACCCGTCGCATCCCAAGCCACATTCGACAGGTACCAAAACCATGGCATCACCGTGACTTTTTCGCAACAGAATCAGAAAAGACCGACACAAGCGCTCTTCTGCCCGTATCAGGTGATGGCGGCTGAACTTGTGGCGAGCAAGGCTGGGTCGATGACTGCCACCATGATGCGAGAACTCCTGACAAAGACCGCTGAGCCGAAGTCGCCGCTCCTGCTGTTGCTTGTCAGTGTCACGAGTTCCACATCCCCCACGGATAGATCCAGCACGTACGAGCCATACCATCGTAGTACATGGACATCAAAGGGCGTACATCTACACCAATACGCCTACCAATACGGCTACCAATACCGCACCTGTTCCAGCTCCTGTTTGCCGGAAGCATTCAGCAGGACAAGCGTCGCCGTTGCCATCGTAGCATCGCCATCGCAAAACACACACACACACACACTCACGCTACCATTCGTTGCCATTCGCTCCACAGCGGCCCACAGCATGACGACAGAATCACAAGATGACAAGAGCTCGGAAGGCCAGCAGAGGCAACGGCAGCCGTCCGATCGGCCGCCTCGCGATGGCAGCAGCAGCAGGCATTCGAGGAGAAGCCGCAGGAACAGACCGAGGAGCGGGAGTGACGAAGAAGGCCGCACGTCCGAACAGCCGAAGCGTGCTTCCAACAATCCCGCTCGCACCCAAGATCGAAGCCGAGGTCGACGCAAGAGAAGTGAGGAGGGCAGCGCTGATGACACGGAGGTGAAGGAATCGAAACCAGCCAACATCAGCAGCAGTGGCGGCAGCAGCAGCGGCCGCAGATCGAACGCGAGAAGCGCCAGGCCCACAGAGCCCAGAAGTCGCAGTGGCAGTGGAGAAGGCGGCGAGCGTAGAGCTCCCAGCAGAAGTGACGCTGTCAGTGGCGGGAACGGCAACGGTCGGACCAGATCGACAAAGAGCACGAAGGAGCATCCCGACCGCAGAAGCACATCCCGAAAGAACACCGAAGATCGCTCGCATTCTAAATCCGGGTCCAGACCTACGAGTACATCGGAGTCAGCTTCCAGACGATCGCATGCCATTGATTCAACGGCCAGGCCGTCGACTAGTACCACAGATCTGCTCTTGCGAGATGGAGCCATGATTGTGCAGAAAGACTTTCAGGAGCGCACGAAGAGGCTGGATTATTCCGACGTCCAGCTCAGAGACCGAAAACCCATCGTGCTCGATTTTGCGCTGGTGGATTGGCCAGGCTTCTCCAACGCATCAGCAAAGCAAGGCTCGTCGAAATCCAATGAACTCAACGCAGAACTCAAGACCAGCAGTTTGCATCGATCAGAGCGCCTGAGGAGGCGGCATCAGGAAAATCCCCGACCAGGCTCAACCAGGCGGATTGGGGAAGATGCAGACGGAGACGCAGCACCTGAAGAAGCAAACAAAGGGCGACCGGCACCAAAGACAAGACTCATGAGCAGGCGTCACAGCATGCAATCCAAAACTGACCTATCTCCCGACACTTCCAATCCCACCACTGCACCAGAGCCAAACGTGATACACAGGCGGACTCAGCGTCGCTCGAGTATGGACAACCATTATGCATCAAGAGATTTTAAGAAGGGGGGCCCGAAGCATAGGAGCAAAGCGGTTGATGCAAAGGTGGTGACAAGGTACGGCTCCCTGCGTGCCTTGCCAACGCCGATGGAGAGGGACAACGTGTCCCTTGCGATTGCAGCATCCTCCACTTCGTTGAGCACCGGTCGGACTCCGCCGCAACCAACTGTCTCTGGGATGAGACGCCTCGAACGCAGGCAGAGCTCCGACAAGAAATCTCTGGCTCCTCTGGCGAGCGCGGAAACGCTACTCAGCGTGAACATGAAGAAACACGGATCCTTCAAGTGGTAGCGAAGTTTTGGCAGGGATCAGGGACGGTGGCCACGGGGTGCAACCATCTTCGATACTGCAATGCTCACACAGCCGAATGCGCCATCAACACAAGCTGTTCTGCAATGCGCCATATAACATTAATATACGAGCTAGAGCAGAGCAAAGGAGGAAAACTACTCGCTAGAGAGAGGTGGCACGGCCACAAGGGCCCAACTTCGCCAAGATCTACCTTTTCCAAGCCCGTATGCAACAGGTGGCGCGAGTCCCTTCTGGTCCACTATGAGTTTGGGGGGATGTGAGTGGATGCATCAGAAATGTTGGAGCACTTACGCACGTATGGTACGAGTTTGTGAGGTGGCACTCGTATGTAGAATAGTCCCACCAATGAATACACAAACTATTGCTACAATTGTATCTCCACATACGAGTATTGGAGTATGTATCCCAATGTGGACAAGTGAATGAGTGGGTGGGTAGATACAGATTTTCCCAGCTCGAACTCTACTCGTTATGATATGTCGGCAGAATAGCTCGTAGCTCGTAGGAGCACCGGCCCATCACGTCTCTCTAGCTGAAGTCGTCATCCTCATCCAATAAGAGACATTTGTTCGATTCCAGGCGGCTGTCTGTTACGGTCCCTTTCGGAAAGTATTTGCTTTCATCGCCAAAGGCCACGGACGACCCCTTCTTGCTGCTTGCCACCGACATCCGTCTGCTCCCCAAACTACGTATGGAGTTCTTGAAGTGCGTGGCAAGCGAAAGCTTGGGTTCCTTCTTCTCGTCTTTTCGCAATTGCCCCTTTCTTGCTTTCTTCTTGTCGCCGCCCTTGTTCTTGGACTTTGATTTCTTCTCTGCAAGCGAACTCAGGCTGGGGAGTTCATCGATGACCGCCGATGACTGATCGCCCGCCACCACAGTGGTCGGGCTGGGACTTCCGTTGTCCATCCTGCTGCTGGCGCTCGACGAGCTGTGGTGTAACTGCGCCGATTTCTTGTGCTTCTTCCCGTTCAGACGAGGCGTCCCGTGCTCATCGATATCAGGCACTTCAATCTTTGCTTGCATTTCCCGAATGTACATGTCGACTGTGGCATCAAGCACCAATCCATCGTTAGCCAACACAGCAGACGAGTTGTGTCCGTGCTGACTCGTTGCATCGGACTCGGTGGGAGGGTTGTCAGGCGATGTGTTGTTGGAGATACCCCCCTCCGGACGGCCCGGTTCTCCCGAAGGCAAATCGTCATCATCGCCACCGTCATTCGAGCTCCACGCATGGGAGATACCCGCAACGACTGCGGCAGCGGCTGCAGCTGTGGCCTGGTGGTCGGGCACCGTGCGCATCATTGCATGCCCATCATTGTGATGCAGTGCGGACGTCTTCGATGCTGAGTGTCTTGTTGCATCGCCTTCTTCGTGTTGTTGAGAGTGGGAAGGTGTGCTCTCATCTGTGACCTCAGATTGCGAGCGCGTAAAGTCCGTCACATGCACAGCAGGGGGGCTGCGGGAAGAACTCGACGCAGGATTGGTGGTTGGAGGGTCCAACCCAAAGCGGACGTTTCCAACACCGCCACGTCGGTCTGACTTAGCCACTGGCCTTGAATCGAAAGTTCCTATCGAGAGCAGTCCGGCTTTTGAGACTAGATCGTCATCACGGAAGGAGTCGAGACTTGGAAGGGAGTGGGCCGTTTCATCAAGCGAGAAGGTTGCTTTCTTCTTCGGCTTCGAACGACGGGGAGACGAGTTGAGCTTCTTGGTCTTCTTTTTCAACATTGTCTCGTCAACGTTCTCTCTGCGACTCCATTGAAAAACTTGGAACATGTTGCCAGCGCCAGGTTCGGACAGAAGGCTTTGCCCTCTGCTTTCTCCAAGATTCCCGCTTGAAAGGCTCCTGCGAATCTTTCCCGGCTGGTCTCTGTCGTTGACAATGCCCATCTTTCCATGTTGGTGTCCAGGGCCACCTTCATCCTGGATTGGCGCCAACGTCGCGGCATATTTCGATGCATTTTTGCGAGCCAACCTCCTCATCCGTACCGCCCCGCCTGCGTTGTAACCGTTCTGATGCACGTTCCTCTCACCCTTTGGTTGCAACGGTTCAGAATCCTCAGAGATGATCGAACCCAGACCGATGCTGTAATCATCCATGGAGCGTTTGCTGCTGCTTCGCTTGAGTGCGTTTGCGATTGATTGCGGTAAAACATCCGACGTCGAGAGAGCGTAGCTGTCGTCCACACTTCGATTTTCGAGGATGTCGTCGATCCCTGCCCAGGCGCACTGCTCTTCCGTCAGGTCTGACCTTGCGAGGAGGGGGGAGAGCGACCGGGACTCGAGCTTCCTATCAAGTGGCTTTGTCAGAAGTTCTCGTGGCGCATCAACCTCGAAAGGTGTCTTCCACCCAACGGGCGTCTGCTGGAATATTCCCAGGTCATCATCGTCATCACCATCGTCGTCATTACTAGTGCTATCATGATCAGAAATGGAGTCAGAATCAGTGGTTCCATCGTCGCGACTACCACGGGACCTATCTCTCTCGACCATGTGTTCTGCTTGGCGCTGTGCTTTCGTCTTACGGAGAAGGCGTTCAAGCTGTTCTTGAATATCCTCCATCTGGTGACTGTGAAGCGCCTGTTCCAAAGTCACCAAGTCAGGCAGAACAGCTTTGGCCGTTGGCGTTGTTGGTATGGCGGACGGCGACGATTGCGAGGGAGAGGTTAACATGGAAGCTGAGCTGACAAATGAAGAGGTACCGGCGGCGTGATTTGCGTTGTAGTTGATGAAGCTCCTGGAACTGCCTAGCACGCTGGAATCCCCGATGGTGAAAGAGAGATCTCGCTTCTTGCTGGCAGCGGGCGTCTGCGAGTCTCGGAGTGAGTGTTTGGCGGAGGCCAAGTCAAGTCGCAGATCCTCGCTAGTGGCGCTTGGAGCAGTATCGGTCGAATTGGTGGAGTGGTGGCTGGAAGTACGAATGCTGCTGGCGGTCATCATCCTTGAATCATTCCTGCTCTCGCTTCTTGTTGAATGCTGGGTCGGACCTGGTGCATGATTATCGTTCATGGGACGTGATTTCGACTGGCTCTTGACACGCCTTGGTTGTTGCAGTTTGCTGTCGGCCTTCGTCTTCTTCGATGTCTGCGAACTCGTGCGATGTCTTTGATTCGCATACTGATTGGCATGCTGTTTCTCACCAGCCCTCGTGTCCCCATTCTCAGGGCTAACAGGCCGTCCGAAGGAAGGGTGAAGGCTCGTGCTGCGTTTGGTGCGACGGTACGTAGCAGACGACTCTTTCTTGCTGGTATCTGCTCTGGCGTGCGACTGCAATTCCGCTGGGTCCGCGCTGCTGGAAGCATCCTCTGCTCTTGCACGAGAATCGCTTTCTTGCCTGCTCCCACGAGCAGATCCCTCACGCTCTGCCCCCTTCCGACGGTTTCCTCTGTCTTTGGGACGGCGTTTTCTGCCGTTGCTACTCGTGCTGCCAGCGTTCGACGAAACCGACGCTGCCCTCCGGGGGGCTGGCCTTGAGTCCATGCACGGCTATACGGTACAGGCACGGGCACGGGCGCTGGTGTCTTCTTTGTGAGTGTGCCACGACCTGCCTGCCACTCGCAATTTGGAACAACCAAAGGACGCCTCACCAGATTCGCGCAAGTGCGTGTACTCGCACGCGCACTCGTAGTGATGTCCTCGTGCCAGCACGACCTATTATACGAACTACTCCTATTGCGACCTGTGGTGGAGCGGTATTGCTCTCTGGAGAGTATCCTCCCTCGCGCCGCTTCGATGCTCTCCTTTCGGTTCTTTCCGGTGCTTTGTCTCTATCCTCAACTGGTGGTACCTCGCATGTGCCGTATCGTGCCGTGTGGTTTGGTGCGAGTGGCTCGTCCTCTGCTTCTTGCCTCTCTGTGGGTCGCCGTTGTTGATGATGATGTTCGTGCTGATGTTCGTGCTGACATTCGTGGTGAAGTGCCTCTTGGGCTGTTTGCGCATGTTTTCCGCCATGTTCTGCCAACACCACCAACAAAGAGGAGGAAATCGTATCGTGCAGGTGGATGCAGGACGATGGGTCTTTTGCTTGTTGCGACATGACACACATTTTGTTTCTGTTCCTCAATCGGACATTGCCATCATTCCGTCCGCTGTCGAACCATTTGTCCGAGAGATACATAAGGAATGACTTGTTTGTTTCCATGCAGTCACCTGAAATGTCATCAGATTTTCCATTGGGTGTAACGAAACGGATCTATCAACCGTAACTCCCAACATGTCATGCGCCCTTCATATTATTACCGCATTCCCCACCATGGACGTAACTTGTCGATGGTTGCGAGAAGTGCTCTCGACACCAGTGGTCGTTCGTACGAGCTGCAAGCAGGGCGATTGGTGCCAAGGTCCATCAATCTGGAGCGATGTGCCCTTGCCACATTGTTATCTAGAGGGTCGGGTCGGGTTGGGTGGAGCACAGCAGCACACTAGCTACCCGTGGGTGTGGAGTACGAGCCATGGTAGATCGTGGGAAGGTGTAGCAGCATCGTGCAATCGGGAGTACTCTACTATACTCTAAAAGGAATTCGTATCATCCACCCGGAGACAGAAAAGGCCAGCAAACGTAAAAAACTGAGAGTCGGGTGTGATTGATTGGCTCTCTTTTTCTTTCTTTCTTTCTCTCTCTAGGGCGCGGTTATCATCAGCGGGTTCTCTCTCGTCTTGGGACCCTTCTTCACCTTCTTGTGAAGATCCTTCATGCTGATTCCCATCTTTTGCTCGTACATCATGGCGTGCAGGATCTGTCGTTGGCTCTTCTTCGTCATGTCCCTACGGGTAGTCTTGCGGCGCAGGATTGGCGAAACCATCGTGGTCGGACGAACTGGGACGCTCTTTGTCCTCTTTGGAGGTTTGCGCGGCGATTTCTGCGATGGTCTCGGCTTGGATGGGGGATGGTCCTGGTTGGTTGATGGGGCGGGCTTGGATGGCGCTTCCTTTTCGACCTTCTTTTCGGTGGCAGGTTTGGAGGGTGCATCCTTCGTCTTTGCTTTCGCGCTACTGGTGAGCTGCGAGTCCGCTGAACGATCCTTGCGTTTGACCGCGGGATCCGCCGCATCAGCAGCAGCAGTGGCGGCACCAGACTTAGCCGATGCGTGTTCCGGGGATACGAGGCGAGACCTACCACTCTCCTTCTCGCTGACTGGATCTGCACGAGCAGTTTCAGCGTCGGCGTCGGCGTCAGCGCCCTCCGCCTTCTCGCCGCGCTTCAGCGATGTCGTCGACTTCGCGCGCTGGAGGGTCCGCCTGCGATCCTTCGCGGCGCTGAGGTTGGCATTTCCAGCTCCGCGGTGAGAGTGTCGCTCCATCGACTCGCCAGAAGCCGGTGCACGCCGAGAAAGCTGTGCGACCTTGTTCGGCTTGTTCATGTACTGCTGGAAGGAGTTCGTGTTCGTGGACCGGGTGCGGAACAACTGTCTGCGATCAGGACCATCTTCGTGTCTGGCCGATTGACGCTTTAGTGCTGAGGCCGACAACCCAGCGAGGCCAGACGAGCGGGTCCGTGGCGGTGCGCGGCGGCCACCTGATCCAGGCCTCATTCGGTGCTGTCCCCGAGAACCGTCATCTCCAGGCGTTGCCGCATTCATTGAGTCGTTGCGCAGGAGGATCCTCTTCTTATCCATGTTGCTTGCATCGAAACGTTGTCTCATCACCTGCGTGCTGCCTTGTCGGGTCATCAGTGCTTGGCGTGTCATCATCGGCATGTTCTGATCATACTCCAAGCGATCGCGCTGTCGATGAACCCTCCTGTTCAGCTGTGCGGTGTCTTCAGGGTTGGCGCGCTGCATCAGATCAAGAAGTTCATCGTCGTAATCAATCATGCCTGGTGTTTGGAAATCGATGTGCTCGAAGTCCTCCAAGTCTTCGATGCTATCGAGTGTTCTCCGGGATCTGCCACTTCCCTCGTTGGAGTCGTGGGCGTCGTACGAATCGTCATGGAAAGAGCCAGAATCGATAGATTCGTTGGACTTCGCTCTCGCTCGGCGCCTGCCACCGTTCATCTCATGGAACGAGGCTGTGCCCATTGCCAGCCCTGCGCCCCTCCTGGGAGTCGGCCGTTTCCCCGCGTGGGCCGACTTGGAAAGTTCAGCATTTGCCTGCACCAGCGACGCACGGGCGCGTCGTTGGATGGAGTCTCCGTTGTCGGCAAACTCGCTCTCGACGTTGTTTCGCCACCTTTCTGAATGAGAACGTCGCATATTGGTGCGGCGGGCCGAAGACTTCCGCCCACCTGACAGGGTCAGCCGGTCGTTGCCAGCGGGCTTTCTGGAGCCACCGTCCCTGTCTGGCGTGGTGGAGTTACCGCTGGACCCCGGACCATCTCGGCTTAGTCTGTTTGCCGCGCGACGATCTCTCCATGGCTTGCGCCGTGCCCCACCAGATCCAGGCGCAGACGCCTGGTCGCCGTCATCACTCTTCAGCATCTGTTGCGTCTCGACAGCAACCACCTCTTCGTAGAAGTCTGCATTCGGCTCTTCCTCCTTGCTTGGGCGTCGCCTAGGCGCACGCGCTCCTCGCGTGCGTCGTTCCCTGCTCTTTGATCTGGGTTTGTCGGAGTCTTGCACAAGCTGATGAAAAGAGCCATCGTCCAGGCCCTCTTCTTGATTCTCGCTTTCGATGCTATCGGACGCGATGGAGGACACGGAGCCTGAGGTGGACGAAGCCTGTCGTGCTGGTCGACCGCCGCGGCGTGGCATTGCTGTCGATGGGTCGGAGCGGTCGTGGTCTACATCGTTGCGACTCTTCGGCTTCATCGGAGGCCTGTCCATGTCGACGTCGGTGGATTCCGCGTCGGGGCGGATGGAGCTACTTCTGGTTGGCTTGGATGGGCCGAGGTCCGACGAGCGCCGGGATTTCTTCCCATCCGACGAGTCTGGCTTGTCCGCATCGCCGTCGGAGGCGCGATTGTGACCGCTGCTCTTCCAAGTCTCCCTCATCCTCCAGGCTTCCACAGGCTGGGTTTCTTCGCCTTCCTTGTTCGAACTTCGCTCGTTGTTGGTCTTTGCTCCTGCTCCTGCTCGTGGCTTCGTTGCGCCTTGTCGTCTGATGTCGCTGTTGTTGTTGTTGCTGTTGTCCTTATCGCTGCTCTTGTCGTCGTCGTCGTCCTTGCATACAGTGCCCTTGCTGTTCTTCATAGAGTGTCGATCGGAGTCAATCAGCATTCGTTTGCACGGAACCGATCTTGGTGCCGATGTGAAAGTTCGCTTGGAGGCCGCTGGAAATGAATGTGGCGGTGTCTTCCGTCTGAGCCCAGCTGTTTTGCGAAATGAAGGTGGACTCCTGAACGGCCAGTCGTCTGCGTTGGAGAATTCGTGTCGGCCGGTGGCGCTGGAATGCCCAGTGTGCCAGATGGAAGGCTGTCGCTGGTGGGCGTCGTCTGAGAGGAGAGGACAGACAAGGTCGTGGATTCTCGTGGGAACAATGCGTTCCTCGTTCCAATCGCCCAAGGATGTGGTCTGCTTGTGCAAGTCCTCAGGATTCCAGAGCGAAGGTCCACAATCGACGGTGTGGTCTAACTGCCACTGCTGCTCAAAGTCTAGGTCTCGATCTCGATGATTCAGGAAGCGTCCAAAGTCGTCCCACGGCCGGAAAGTTGTGTCTTTGCCGTCCTGAGTTCGGTCACGGCTGGGCTTGTCCTGTATTCCGGCGGCCTGATCCTCTTCCTGGGGCGTGTCGTTAGGTCTGCGCGTGCTGGTGTCTGGTGCTGCGGCGTCAAGGAGTCTCTGATCGGGTCCGGGATGGAAATCGGTGCAGAGGTCGAAGGCGCTGTCTCGTTGCTTTGAAGTTGTGCTTGTGTACCAGTGTGTGGATTCAGTGGATTCAGTGGATCCAGTTGTATGTGCGTCGGGAAATGTGGTGGTAGTTGTTGTGGTAGTTGTCTGTTCTTTGCCGTCGGGCCCTATTTGCATGCTCCGTTCAACGGTGGTGGTGCTGCTTGGAGGAGCTACGAGATGGTCGCTTCGTGATGTGCTGGCGGAATGGCACGGGATGGAGTAGATCCGCTCGCAACGACAGGGAGCAACACGATGCCGAGTGGCGCGATAACTGCTTCACTGCTGCAAGAACTTATTAGTGATGTTCCGCTTGTCTCGCATGCACGAACAAGGCCACCACTGGTCGACGTTCGATGTCTTGTGCTAGCACGTTGGTGGGCAGCGTCGCGTCGCGTTGCGCTGTGTTGCGTTGGCTTGGATCCGATCCGGTGTGGCCAAATCGGCTTGGGGCAGGCCGAGTGAAATCAGGTCAAGTCCGGTTGTGTTGATGCGCGGTCACCCTTGTCTGGTTGCCATACGACACGATCGTACACTGCACGGTGATGATGGGGTCTCTACCAATGCGGTATAGAGTAGTGTGATAGTCGAGCGCGGATCAAGCACCTTGTCGTGAGCCTGGTGCCATAAAGTGTCTCGCGTGGGTTTGTGTCGGGCGCTGGTGCCGCTGGTGGTCTGCCTTTGCCCTTTGCGATGTTCCTGTGTCCCCTTTGCCAGCAGCTCGTATGCGCGTCGTATTGGTATTGGTATTGATACCTTCTGTCTCTGTCTCTCTTGCGCCGAGAATTTACTCTGTGCCATCCCTCGCACGAGAATCTTGTTCTCCCTCCTGTTTCCTCTGGTTGGTGCCTTTTGTTGCGTGGTTCTTTCAGTCCCTCGAGGCCACCGCGTGGTCCCTGCTGCATTGTGTACGTACGATCTATCAGTACCAATACGAGTTGCGAGGGCTGCGCAGCCGCCACCAACACGGACAAGGGACACACAGAGATGCGACGGTGTGATGGGCGACGCGTGTCCACCACAAACAACCTCGCGTATTCGGCACACGGACGGATGACCGTGAGATGTTTTGCAATGACTGATGTCTCTCAAAGATAGGGTACTTCCTTAGTTACTTTCAACAAAAATCGGATGGGTCGCAGATCCTCTCTGGAATCCATGACTGGTGGATCCTGCCTGGGGCTACACAAATTCGAGTAGAGTAAATAGCTCATGCTCGGACGTGTAATCGACGGCGGAGCGTTGCTTGGTCAGCTCGTATGATCTTAGCTACACACACATACACACACACAGAGAGAGAGAGAGAGAGAGAACATTATATTTTAGTATGCCGTTGCCTGCATGGAACGGCTATGTCTGCACGCCCATGACGGGCATCGGCTTGACCCCGGCTCAATCAACAAGATGATGCTCCAGGCATGGCATCGCCCAAAGAGGCAAATCGGCTCTGCATGCGTCCTCTGGGGAGAGTAATAATACAATACGTCCTCATCCATAATCGTATTCTGAAATACTCACTCTCTAGAGAAAGGTTTATATGCATATTACGTTCGTGCTATACATAATCGTAGAGTACTTTGCGATCGCTCTGATGCTTACAGCAAAAGGGTGGTTGGATCCTCGAGGTGTGATTTGAATGCACTCAGCCACTGCGCGCCCACGGCGCCATCGACGACGCGGTGATCGCAGCTCAGAGTTGCTGTCATCATCACGCTGGACTTGTAGATGTCTTCGCTTGAAGGATCGTCGTTGGGGACGATGCGGTTTTCGAGCGCACCCACGGCCAAGGCGATTGACTGAGGCTCACGGATAATCGGCGCGCAGGACTTCACTCCGTACATTCCGAGGTTCATGACAGTCATAGTTCCCATGGCAGCAAACTCGCCCGTGATGTCCCCACTGTCGTATGAAGACACCGCGGTGTTGAGGCTGTCGCTGATGGACCGGAGTCCTTTGGCTCCGCAGTTGCGGATGATTGGGGTGTAGAGGTCGTCGCCTGAACCAACGACGACGTTGATATCGACGGAATCGTACACTCGCACCACCGAATCCATCCAGCTCGCGTTCGCGGATGGCACAGCCTTCATCGACGCAGCGGCTGCCTTGATCATGAATTCGTATGCTCCAAGCGAATCCTCGTCGCCGCCGGTGGAGGACAGCTTGTTGCTCATGGTCAACACTTCGTCCATGCAAACGTCGACCGTCAGGTAGTAGTGTGGCACATTCTTCTTCGACTGCGCCAATCTCGCAGCAACTTCTTGGGCGGTTGCGGACGTTGGATAGTCCACGAACCCGTCGCCCGCCATCGGTGGTGCCGCGGATGCCCCCGCGCTCGTCGGTTCCACCGATGCCTGCGCCTGAGACACCGAGTCGTGCATGGAGGGCACGAACTCGCGCACATCCGCAGCGATGATGCGGCCACCAGGACCGGTGCCCACAATCTTGGTAATGTCGTACGCCATCTCTTTGGCTGTCAGATGGGCAAGCGGCGATGCCACAACTCTTCCACCCGAGCTTGATGCAACGGGAACTGCGGGAGCCGCTGGCGCTGGTGCGGCAGCGACAGGTGTGGGGACAGCTGCTGGTGGCTGTTCTGTAGATGCCGCCGCCTCTGCCGGCGAGGGTGGTTGGATCTCTGCCTCGAAGTCCTTGAATGCACCGACGTCATCCTCTTCTTCCACAGTGACCATGATCGGGTGGCCGCATGTGATCTCATCTGGGCCTGCTTGCGCCAAGATCTTGGCGATGAAACCATCGTCCGTTGCCTCGAAGTCGACGGTGGCCTTGTCCGTTTCGACACTGCACAGCACATCTCCTGCACCGAAGGATTCACCTTCGTCCTTCACCCAGCTAGCAATGACACCAGCCTCCATCGTCTGTGAGAGGCAAGGGAGTCCGTCGGCCAAAGCCAAAGGGTTGTTGTTTAATGTTGGAGCCCAGAAGTCGAATGTCGCACATCATGAACGGAAGTGAGATTGAGAAAAGGGAATGAGGTTGGATGCATGGATGGATGGATAGTTGGATGATGGACAGAGATGATGCCGAATCAAGGCCGTGCCGAAGTTCGGCAAGATCATGACAAATAGCAGGCACAACGCTCGACGGAGGGCGCAGCAACCGAGCCGTCGAGCTCAAAATCAAATTCGAACTCACCGGGGAAAGGCTGGGCATGCCAACGACCTCATGAGGTGGGTACGACGACGACAGCCAGCAGCGAGGGCCTTGTGATTGGGCGATGCGACAGAGGGCCTTCGTCCTGCCTGCGTTTGCGCATCGTGCGATGGATCGAGCAGCCGAGAACATGCTTGTGCGTGGAGTAGTTTCTGCCGAGTACTTGAACTTGTATGCCAACGCTTCCGCTTCTGCCTTTGCTTGGTTTGTGCGTGTGTGCGTGTGTGTGTGCGTGTGGGTGCCTGTTGGTTGGTTTGTGTTTGTATTTGCGGGCAGGGAATGCGTTCGCGTGAAACAGCAGCTTTCCTGGTGATGGCAATCGAAGAGGACGAATGATGTGAGTTGAAGGCAAGAGGGGGATGTGCCAGGGCCTTCTCTGTCTGTCTGCCTGCGTGTTGTGGCAACCACGAAGGTGTCTTTGGTTGGCTTGTTGTATCTCGTGCTTTCAGTTGTGGCTGTCGTGTTTGTTGTGATTGGTGCCGTGGTTGTGCTTCTGCTTCTGGAATTTTTGTTCTCCATTCCTTCGGTCGGTGTGGTGTTGCTGTTGTCGCACAAGCGAAGCCAATCCTTCGCGATCTTCCTGTTCTTCGTTCGAGTTTTGGCAGGGTACCATGCTCTTGGGAAGCATAGTACACTGGATGGTATACTCAATAGTTGATATCACCGAGAACGCTGCACATTAGATTATGGGTCCGAGAATCAACCACAGGCGAAGTTGTTGTATCACACGAGAGTACCATAGAATACTCTCCTAGAGGAGACTATGGTCGAATCAAACGAGACACTATTTGTGATAGCTGGGGTTGGAAGCTCCAGAAGGACCCGAGTTCTCTCCTTCGCTATTATCTCTCTAGTCGGCCTTGGTGTCTTGCTTCTGCGTCGACTTGTTCGCGGAACCGATCATGGTGGCTTGGATGAAGGCGGCGGAGAGGAAGAGCGCGCTGACGAGCTTGTACACCAGGGAGAATTCCATGACGTCGGTGGCGTAGGTTCCCGACACAACAACGGCATTCAGCGGAAGTCTGAAGATGTTCAGGATGGATCCTTGGAGTGCGTCCGGGACGTACTTCGATCTCAACGTCCCAGCAACAGGCATGAAGAGACCAACGCAGCACTCAACGATCATGAAGCTGACGAGGATTAGCTGGAAGATGTCGCTGCTGCTGGATCCGCCGAGGGAGAAGGCTGGGACGGCCATGCATGCTGCCGCAAGGGCGTAGATCAGGGATGCACATACTTCGGGCGCGGCAGATTGCGAGCCCACAGCGCTGGACACCAGGGATTGGATTGGCGGATACAACATTCCTCCGATCGTGATGGCCATCATCATCGAGGAGAAGACGCATCCTGTCGGAACTCCGCCGGTTGGTCCCAACGAGAGCAAGGTTGGGACCCACATGAACACAAACTGCATTCAGCAAGAACGGGAGATTGGAAGATTTAATGTGTGAGACACAAGTTCAACGCGCAGCAACATCGTGACGACCGGCAACCCTCTCGCAGACATGGACATCAACGCTGCAAATAGACTCACCGTGTACATGGCACCTTCGCTGAAGGCCTGGGTCAGACCTATTCTCCAGATCCTTGAGTCGGAAAGAGTCGCGGTCCAGCCCTGCATAAACTGCTTATAAAGGGATCCCTCTTCATGCCCACCCTTGGTTTCTTCTCCGTAGTTTTCCTCCCACCGCATCACCATGAGCAATGCGAGAGCCGTGAGCGCAATAGCGCCTTGGAATGGTCCGATGTGCCCAAGGTTGTCCTCCAACACCTGCGCGACAATGCCAGCAAGAATTGCCATGGCTCCATTTCCAATTGACGACTGAGGGTCGAAGGGGATGCAAACCCAAGTGAAGTAGAGTAGATTCGGGCATGCAGTTGCGTTTGCTTGTAAGAAATTGATGGCTTGTCTGGTGCGATATCTTGTCATGCAGCGGTTGCGCGGTTGAGCAGGAAGCCGTAGGGTCGATTTCCACCACGTATGCATTTGGTGACAGCATCACAAGTGCTCCCAGCAGCGATGGCAATAGAAGCGGCAGCAGCGACAACGGCAACTACTCTGTACGGAAAGATTCGGCGGTGCCCATCGTGCATGTTGCGAAAGGAACCTTGGTCGAGAATGGCATTTCGTCCTTTCCTCGTTTCCTCCTCCGCCGTTTCTTCCATGTGGACTGCGTCGAACAATGAACATTCGCTTACCTCAGAATACGTCTTCGAAAGCCATTCCTCCGGGAAACCGCGCTTGCGGTGCTCCGTTGTCATCCAAGACTCGAAAGCGGAGAAGAGCAGATTTGTGGATATTCCTCCAAGCACTCTGCCAATCAGCAGGATGGTGAAGTCGGTGGAGTGCTCCAAAGTGTTGATGATGATCTCCAAGACACAGTAGACGATGCACGAGTTGCGCCTGCCGAACTTGTCCACCGCTGATCCCAGGAATGGGGCGAACAGAGCGCCGCTTAGAAACCCTGTCAAGAACAGGGCCGATATGTTCACATTGTAGCTCAAGTACAGGGTGTACATGTGCGTCCCTTGCATCCAGTCGGCCAACATGATCACCAGGTACACGGCGATGTACTGTCCACGGAAGGAATCAAACTTCTTGCGGAGATCGGCATGCTGTGCTTTCGTTTCGGTCGACTTGGATTTGTCGTCTTCTTGTGGTGTGTACAACGTGGTGAGCACGATGGTTGCCAGAAGCAGTACTGCCATCACGATGAGTGTATCCAGAGCCCTGCGTTCGTCACATGATATGCGTATGGCAAAGGAGCAATGCCATTCAATAGAAGGATGGCAGGGGTATATACCAAGTACCGACAGAAATACCGTGAGCGAAAGGAAAGAAAGCAGAGTAGTAGCAGACAACGGAGAGCATTCATGCCAGTGGAGACGTCCAGCGTCAAGTCGCTTGAGCTGGAAAGAGGAAGTGTTGGGTGATTTGGACCACACATGCATGTGCACATGCACGTCCCGCATCGATGGAAGGACCACCACGTCGGCCAAGGCAGCAGCCCTCCCACCGTTCCAACGGCGTTGCGCATTGTGCGTTGTGCATCACTCCACGCGGACTCACCATTCTGGCCAGTCTGGTAGGTAGCCCTTGAGAGCTGTTGAGATTCCAAGCATCGTCGATTTCCTGTTTTCGTCAGCTGGGTCCAAACAGGGTAGACGGAGTTCAGAATTGATTGATGGAGTTTGTGGGATGCTGTGGTACTGACAGGTTGCGTCTCCGTATCATTGTACGGCACCATGCTCGCGAACTCCGTTCAGATCTTCTGTGTTGGGCCCCCAAAGTCCGGACGGCACGGCGTCGGGGTGAGGAGGATGTCGCGTCGCTTGATTTCGCATCGGAAGCAGGTTGGGACCGTTGAGGCGTGAAAAATGACAACAAACAATTTTCGATTTCTCGTGACTGCGGTGCCGATCAATCCCGAACCATCGAAGAGCGACACTCGGGAGATGGCCAGACCATGTGGCCACAACAACCAACCAAGAGACGCCGACACCGAAAGGAAGGAAAAAGAACACTTTGGGGAGCGCAGACAACAGAATGCCAGAAACATCAAGTCCCAAACACACCGGTGGGCCCGAACCATCTCGATGTCTGTTGTGAGAATCCTGTATGCAATTGCATCTGCGCCACTCGCATTCACACACAACAGAAACCCAGAACTGGTACCCACAACTGGCATCCTCACAAGCCACCACAGGTACACTGGCCTGCGGGTCCACCAGAAACCACTCACAAACGACCATCCGAAACCCTTCCAGACCACGCCACACCGCATACCGGGAGCGAGCAACACACCAAACAAAATATCCACACTCCAGGGTATTCTTCTCATTGGAACCAGCATCAGCATCAGCACAAACACAAGGACAAGCAATACGAATAGCCCACACGAGAACGCTCCAGCCCAACGATATCAACATGTCAGACGAACAAGGATCCAAGGACGCGCCTGATGCCAAGCGCATCAAGCTGACAGAGGTTGATGAAGAGACGTTGAACTCTGGCGCTGAAGGGTGAGTTGGACCGGTTTGTGGCCATCATCGCAAGCGGATGGATTTCATTGAATCAGCTTCACTGCCAAGCCTTCTGAGTGCATTCATTCGGCGGCAACCCTTGATGCTGCGGCTACCGTTGCAACTCCAGCAAGACCAGGATTCCGATGAACGCGTTGAGTTCCCCACTTGACGCAATCAGCGAGGCGCAAAGTGGTCTCTTGCCCTGCCCCAGGTCGCCATCCAGCGCAGTGCGAAGGCGTACTGTTCTTTTCTGTTCTGTACGATGACGGGTCGAGATGGTCTTGGGGACTAATACCACGAACATCACATGCACTTGTGGAGCTCGAGCATCAGCATCCATCTCACTCTTGCGTGATCTCTCCGCGTCGTGGCCCTTCATGAGACTCCATGGGCCTTTGTGGTGGCATTGCCCAATTGAATCGATTGATGTCATGAATCGATCATCGCTCATGGCACACCTGTCTCGTCACAAACTCTTGGCCTTCACCGTGTCGTCCTTTCCCGCGCCATCTCTTTCCGCGCATCTCGACCATCAGGTTCACCGCCACGCAGGTGTTTGTGAAGAACTCCGCCTGCGTTGCGTACACGTACGATGACATCATCGTCATGCCAGGACACATCGGCTTCGGTCTCGGTGATGTCGAAATTTCCTCGAAACTGACCAAGAACATAACTCTGCAGATCCCTTTCGTCTCCTCCCCGATGGACACTGTGACGGAGCACAAGATGGCCATCATGATGGCCTTGCAGGGTGGCATTGGAATCATCCACTCCAACATGAAAGCGCAAGATCAGGCGGCCGAGGTGAGGAAAGTCAAGAAGTTCAAGAACGGTTTCATCATGGATCCCATCTGCCTCAGCCCGGAGGACACGTTGGAGGATGTCGCGAGGACTAAACAGCAGCTGGGATTTTCGTCATTCCCAATCACGGATACTGGAGAGATGGGAGGCCGTCTGGTGGGAATCATTTCGAACCGAGACACCATGTTCAACGACGATCCAACCGTGAAGATCAAAGAATTCATGACCCAAAGAAGCCAGCTGACTGTGGCGAAGGAAGGTGTGAGCCTGTCGGAGGCCAACGCCATGCTCAAGGAGAGCAAGAAGGGGAAGTTGCCAGTCGTCAATGAGAACGATGAGCTTGTTGCCCTGATCGCCAGAACCGATCTCCAAAAGAACCGTGACAACCCGCGCGCGTCCAAGGACAAGGTCAACAAACAGCTCCTGTGCGGTGCTGCCATCGGTACCAGACCCGACGACAAGGTGCGGGCCAAGCTCTTGGCAGAAGCAGGTGTCGATGTCATCATCGTCGATTCGTCGCAGGGAGATTCCATGTACCAGATCGAAATGATCGCGTACCTGAAAGAAGCTCACCCAAGCATCGACATTGTTGGTGGCAACGTGGTGACGCCATCACAGGCACACCACCTCATCCAGGCCGGAGCAGATGGCCTACGGGTTGGCATGGGCATCGGTTCCATCTGCACAACGCAGGAGGTGTGCGCCGTCGGCCGTGCGCAAGCCAGTGCCGTGTACCACGTCTCCAAGTACGCTCGCAAATTCGGAGTCCCAACGATCGCTGATGGTGGCATCAAGTCCACCGGTCACATCACCAAGGCCCTATGCCTCGGAGCAGGATGCATTATGATGGGTAGCATGTTGGCCGGCACGGACGAGGCCCCAGGCGAGTACTTCTACCAGGACGGCGTCCGCCTGAAGAGATACCGTGGAATGGGCAGCCTCGAGGCGATGGACAAGGGAGGCGAGAAGCGTTACGTGTGGGACACGGAAGCCACCGCAGTGAAGGTCGCCCAAGGCGTGAGTGGCGCAGTGACAGATAAGGGAACATTGCAGCGATACATCCCGTACCTGATGCAGGGCGTTCGACATGGCCTCCAAGATGCCGGCATCAAAAGCGTCGCTGAAGCACAGGACCGACTGTATGACAACAAGCTCCGATTCGAAATCCGTTCCCCAGCTGCGCAGAAGGAAGGAGGCGTGCATGGTCTTCACAGCTACCAAAAGCGGCTGTATTAACACCACTTGGCACGCTCTTCCAACCATGGGTACGTACGGATGTGGACACGGATTCAGAGGAGTCCCATGCACAGGTGAAAGTAAAGTACTTATTGTACGACTACTACTATTACCCCAGAATTGCACTCCGTCAATGCATAATATTACTCCGTTGTGAATTACTCTGCCGGGCAGTTTGAGCATACCCCTCTCTTCGAATACGCAGAGAGCGAGAGACGATGATACTCTGCGAGCGAATGACCGACCAGACATTGTTGCTCGCACTCATACTACTAGCCTTCCGTATTGTGTGCGAGCCCAGTTGTAGATTTTTGTTTTTGGACAACTGTTGGCAGCACAGCGTGCATCACGAGTCCCAGCACCGACATTGTCCATCCCGGATGGACGCCTAGAAATGTCTTTAAGGGATCTTAATCCAAATGTTCCAATGTATTATAGAATATTGTATTCTATTACATTGCAGTCGTATATAATAATATTTTATTTATACCATTTTATCATGGTGCTCTGCTTGTATCATGTTCTGCTCTACTCCCTTGCATGCGCTGTAGTGGGACTGTGGCACGATGCGCTACGAGCCCAGGATGGCGTCATGGCCACGCTCAGATCAGCTCGCGGAATTGCTTCCATCGCAACACAGCCTCCAGGTCTTCGTCGAAGGACGCCGCCATCTGGGCAAGCCGCAGGGCCTTCTTCTTGTTGCCATTTTTAAACTCGAACAGCGCGTAGGCACCAAGGACTTTGGCCGAACAGGCGCATTCCGTATCTTCCGAGCGATCAGTGATCGCAAGGCAGAAGAATCGATGGAAGACGATTCTTGTTCCAGATGTGTCGCCCATCCTCTGCAGGTGGAGCGCAAGGAGCAGAGTGGTGACTGCAAGCTTGGCATGGTCGCACCCTCCCTCGTGCGCATCCTCCTCCCACAGCTCTTCTATTATCCTCCTGTAAAGCTTCTCGGCATGGTTGAACTCTCCTCGCTTTATCTTTTGATACGCGAAGTAGTGTTGCCGTGCGAGTTTCTGGAACGTCTCGGATTCAATGTTGTCGGCTTTGCCAGAGTGGGAGTTGCGAATTCTCTCCTGGCGAGTGATCTTTTCGTAGTACTCCGTGCTCCTTTTGATCCATTCGTTGCGTTGCTTCGAGCGGGTGGTCGGGGGACCGGTTCGTTGCGTGCTGTCCAACATGGAATCGTCGGCGGTGGTGGCCATCAATGGTCGTGATTGGCGCTGTGGAGTGAAAGATGCGTGGAAGGCGCACACCATCGCCATGTGTTGAAATGCGAAAAGCAGCACGACCGCGAGGATCTTGCTCAAGATCAGTGGGCGAGCCGAATGCTTTGGCATTCTGCGCATCTTTGTTGCGAAAGTTTTCTCCGTCATTGTACGCTTTCCACAAGGTATTGTAGTGTTGAAGAATAGTATTGTCTTTGGTTTAGATTGGGATTGGGATTGATGAAGGTATGCCTGTCGGAGATGAGTTGTTGTGCACGTTCTGGGGTCGAGGAGTGTTGTCGGATTGCCTTGGGCGCCGATCGGAGGTCGCTTTGAGCCTTGGAGCCGAGCTGAGGACGCGCAATTGCTTTTGTGAATTGCTGGACGGTTTCGTTTTTAATGAGAAACACAGCTCATGTTCGTAATCGCAGAGCACTCGGACTTGGCACGCACGAGTCTTTCGGCAACAATGCCAGTCATGTCGAAGTCGGCAACACGACCGGTGGATGCGCAAAGAGAGTCAGACACAGGCACGGATCACATGCGTGTCGCTGCTGCTTCTTGTCCAGTTCTTCCACATTCGTTCTGTTCTGTGACAGTTCTTGTGACGCTCGCATTGGCCACCCCGAGCCGGGTTCTTGTTGTGTCATCCAAGTGGCGGCCATGGTCAACTGGTTGCTGTGCACGCGGCTTTCTCGATGTCGGCATGTGTCATTCAGACGTGTTGCATCGCGGTGGGAGCGTGGGTGGCGCGTGCCTGGAGCATGAATGACATGATCATTCATGCGCATCACGTCAATCACGAATACCACATTCGAGTCATGTGAAGACTTCGATTCATGAAATTTGACGACAAGATCGACTAATCGTATACAGAATAAGTCCCTTTCTCTTTTCGGATCGGGGAAGGGTCATCTTGGTCTGGGGAATGACTTTCGCAACGCAGACACATCTTTTTCGTTTGGGACAAACAGGTCTGTTCTTCGTTTGATGTGCCAGTTTGGTCTTCTCTGGTGTCAGCAGTTGTGGCTTGTTGTCGTACTATCCCTACGCGCGCTGTGTGTGGTACGATCTCCGCAGAGAGCAGCGAGAGCCGAGAGCGGCGCAGGGGCGGCGATTTCTGGGGTGGGAGGCATCTCGGTTCGTGTTGGGTCGTCGACACAGACCGAGCAACAGCGCAGGACGCAGACAAAAAGGCACATCGACCACCAGGCGACAATAGCAACGAGCAACAAGCAAACAAACAAACAAACCGACAAGCGAGGCTAGGATACAGATAGACAGTGCACGAGGGA
Organism: Craspedostauros australis; assembly: GCA_026770025.1. NCBI lineage: Eukaryota > Bacillariophyta > Bacillariophyceae > Mastogloiales > Achnanthaceae > Craspedostauros > Craspedostauros australis. The sequence goes on along the minus strand of JAMXDE010000010.1, from coordinate 612,538 downwards.
GTGACACTTGCGAAGGACAATCAATTGCATTTGCTGCTGCATAGAGTAGTCAAGCTGGAATCAAAAGGTTCGCGACTGCCTTACCTCAGAGAAGCCGACCTGACGATACAAATAGAGCCGACAGTAACATCGACAGCAACCATCAGTAGCGCGAGTTCTGATTCGGTAACGCGAGGCAGAGACGACATCGACAACGACAACGACAACAAAGAGACGGGGCAACGTGCAGGATGCCATCTCACGCGAAGAGCTCGAAGGAGGACTTGGACGACGAACACAGAGTGGACGTTCCGCAGCCAGATGCCAGCAGCGGAAAACGATTCGATGAACTGTATCGGTTAAAGGGAGTGGTAAGTCGCGAGTCGCGATTACTGTTGTCGGCGATCATCTTCTCGTGTCCTGGTTCGGCATTGTGCAGCACTTTTGGCCATGCTATATTATGCTGTATCGTATCGTATCATGTTGGGCTGGGCTGTGCTGTGCCCTCATCCAAAAGGGCCTGAGTTCAAACTTGAGTTCATCAGAAGCAGAGCCTCGGGCATGCGTTTGTCCCGAGCTTTGCTTGCATTCGCAGAGGAAGGATACGAGGCTGCAACTGGTTGCATTATCATCGAATCATTTGCTTCACATCTCTCATCAAACCCGCCCATCTCGTCCCTATCCCCATTCTGCCTACTTTCTTCAGCTCGGAACTGGAGCATTCTCGACCGTCCGCGAGGGTTATCATCGATCGAACACGGGCATCTCCTATGCGGTGAAATGCGTGAACAGAGCAAAGCTTTCCGAAGAGGATGAGGCGGCTTTGTTGGACGAAGTTGCCATCCTGAAGGAAATGAAGCAGGGTCACATCATCCGATTGTACGATTTCTTCACTGAGCCATCGACCTATTACCTCATTATGGAACAAATGCGCGGTGGTGAGCTTTTCGATCGAATCGTCGCAAAGGCATACTACAATGAAAAAGAGGCACGAGATACCTGCAAAATCCTCCTCGAGGCCGTTGGTTACATGCATTCAAACAGCGTCGCCCACCGCGATCTAAAACCAGAGAACCTCCTACTCCTTAGCCAGGACGACGACTCCGCCGTCAAGATTGCGGACTTTGGATTCGCCAAGAAATGTCGTGAGGAATGTTGCCTCACCACGCAGTGCGGAACCCCGGGGTACGTCGCCCCGGAAATCCTTGAGGGCACGCCGTACGACCAGCGTGCTGACATGTGGTCCGTCGGAGTCATTCTTTACATCCTGCTCGGGGGTTACCCACCCTTCATTGAAAGCACCCAACGTGACTTGTTCCGAAAGATTCGACGGGGCGAGTACGAATTCCATGAGGAGTACTGGGGCACAGTCTCATCGGAGGCCAAGGATCTAATCTCATCTCTTCTGACGGTCAACCCAAGTCGCCGCCTAGATGCCGCGCAGGCACTGCAAAATCCATGGATCAAGGGCGACGACGCATCGCTGGCGAAGAAGGATCTCGGGGTCAACCTAAAGGAGTTCAGAAGGTTCAACGCGAAGAGGAAGTTCAAAGCCGCCGTCTCAACCATCATGGCAGTCAACAAGCTCCAGAGTTTGGGCAAAGAGTTCCTCACTGGATTGTGAGCGCCCCAACTGCATGGCGCGCTGTGCGAGGTGTGTAGAAAATCAGGCCGGGGCTGGCTCTGGCTCAAGTCCGACGAGGCCCCACGAAATGAAATGCAGCACACGATTCGATGTCGAACGGAGATGCATCCACGCAACGTAGGTGTGGTGGGGAGAAAACATGCGCTGCCCCCTCCGCCACGTTTGCAGCCAAGTGCTTCCTCTACAATTATTTTATATATCGCAGGTTGCACTCCGTACCAGGATGGCACTCCATTCGCATATTCCATACTATGTTGTTTTACTCGTAGATTGCCACTCCGCCGTTGTGTCTATAGAGTTCGTGAAATTTACTCCATCGAATCTCTACAGAGAGAGAGAGAGAGGCGCATAGATTTGCAGAAGTATTGTGGTATTGTTCCAAAGAGAGCATGTCCATTCATGCGCAAACATGCCGTGACGTGTCTGCGGAGTATGTGCTGTACTGTTATAATACCCATGACTCTCCGCAGGGAGCGGTCTGTTTGGGTCGCTCGTCCTCCACGAATTGTCGTGGTTGTCTTTCTCCACAGAACGGCATGATAGAATGACGCTTGCGCGCTTTCGAGTCATGTATTCTCTCTCGGGAGCAGTAAGTATTCTCTCAAATACAGAGGATGCAAATCTCTCTCTCTCTCCTCGTAGACAGGGAGCACAGACACTCTGTTGATCATTCCAAACATGTCCGTTGATTACGAGTCTGACACATGATATAAAATAGCATAGCATGGCAAACTCTACCCTCTATTCTGAAGTATTCGTGGTTGCTTGTGTTATGTGTACAACTACAATACTGCTACTCATGTCCTCTTCTCCAGTTCTTCTCTGGGTTCTGTTGTGGAGTAGTACCGTCTTTGTAGTACTTGGGCGGTACTGGTTCTCGTTGCAAAAGCCCGTTGCGGGTGCTTTACATTCAAAATTATCCAGTTCTGAGGAATACATCAATACAACATGTCGTTTGTGGGTTCTCACTTTTTGCTTCCGATCTGTCACAAATCCACACCACAACCGCCACAAAACCAACCCTTGAGGATGGAGGAGAGGCCTACAATACTGTGGCACAACTCCGTTCACACAACAGAGCCCTGGCGTCTCCACCCCCTCCAACTAGCTGTAGTTGACATCCCCCAACAGCAATAGGAGCGGCAGCAGCAACTCCAATTGCACTGTGGCGTGAACTGTAGGCACTATACTCCAATAGTGGACACACGAGGACGCTGTCCGTGAGTGCATCCATGACGTTGGCGGTTACCACAACAACGGCATCCACGACATCAACGGCAGCAATCACAAACACAAACGGAACAAACCTCATACAACAACAACAACAACAACAACAACTTCGATGGCGACAACAGAATAACAGTATAACAGCATCACGACATAACGACATAACGGCATAACACCGCAACAACCGCATCCATCTCACACAACGCTACAGGACGCAACGACGTTGACAGGGATTGCCACAGCTCATATCAGAAACGAGCCGAGAACGTCACCGACTGCAACACTGTCGGCTTTAAGACAAAGCAAAAGATAGATCACAACACAAGAGACCGCAACGGCCTCCATCCATCTCCACCAAACAATCGTAGTCGCCAGACGTTTCCATCGCAAGCGAAGCATTGAGATCCCAAGCAAGTCAGTTCCCCTACAGTCTTCCATCACGCAACAAAAGGGGTAGCAAGAAGCATGAAGACCATGGGGTTTTGCCTGTGGAGCGTGCTGGTAGCTCTGGGCCTGACCGGACTACGTTGTCATGCACAGCAGAGAAACGAGAGCGAAAGTGTCCAGCGACCACATTCCATGTACAACTTGCGAAAGCAACAATTTCCCCTTGACCAAGATCAACGCCCCAATCGTCGAACACAGCTCGTCACGAACTCCGATGATTCTGATCCAAAGGTGTTATCGCCGTTTCTGCTAGAGATTGCGGAAACACAGGGTGAGCTGTCCGACTCCGCCATTGAGGTCGTCCAGGCAGCGTTGAACAAGTTCTTGATCGCTGAGCTCCGGGCGGTATACGACAACGAATACAACGAAGTAGACCTCGTCAGTAGCCGGATTCTCACCCATGTGCCAATTGAGTCAACGGGCGAGCCAGGCCGACGGGCCAGACACTTGCAGGAGACAGGGACGCAGTTGGAGGCTCAGGTCACCGTCCAATTTGACAGCGAGCCATCCCCCCAAGATGAAGAGGTGGAGACCATCATGGAGTCGGTAATGACAGATCTTACGTTCTTCATATCGAACATCGCATACTTCCAACACGAGGAGCTGAAAGACGTGTACACCGCAAGACGCGTGGAGTACCCGACGCCATCCCCAACTGCAGCACCCACACCTTCACCGCAGCCTGTGACGCCAGTGGTGGAACCTCCTCCAGCACCGACTGACGAATCGCGAGGGCAGGTGGACACCAACGGTGGGTCGTTGAGCACCATCGTCCCTTCGGTCCTTGCAGGCGCAGCAGTAATGTCCCTTGCAGCCTTCTTCTTGCTCAAGCGAAGACGAAAAACGGAGGACGACGAGAGCAAGCAGATTTTCGTCGTGGGGGGCGTTGACGAGTACAGCATTGACGACAGCCTTGAAAGCGCACCGGTCATCCACCTGCCTGCATCCATGCACTACGACAGCGGGACCGAGGCATCGATGTCCCTGTCCGAGCCATCGCACAGCACAGGAATGGAATCGGAACCTTCGCTTGCGAGCACCTCAGACTATCACACCGGTGCTGGCGCCGGTGCTGGTATCATCCGCACGCCGAAGAATGGACAAGTCCTCCACCCCATGCAGCATATGCCCGGAGTACTCGGCTCGCCAATTCAGTGGGGAACCCGCCACAATGATCCTGCAGACAACTCGATAACATCCAGTGAGTACAACGACGCTGACGAAGGCCACGCAGCATCATTCGGTCCTATCGAAGACGCGGAAGGCGCAGAGGCGGTTTACTCTCCAAACAGCACCGAAGGCGCTTCCGCGGATGTGTTTGTTTCCATCAACGATGTTTCCTCGGTCCATGCGATTGGTGGAAGCAGAGACTGGGTGCGAATCAAGTCTACTGACATGCAGCGAGAACACCGACAACAACAACAACAGCAGCAGCAGCAGGAAAATCCAGAAAGAAAGGAGCAAAACAACATGGGCTCCTTCATGCTGTCACCGAAGCAGTCCCCGATCCCCGCCGGCAGTAACACATCGAACAACTTCTCTGGCTTCTCGTTCCACATGGACACGACTCTGGACAACATCGAGGAAGAAGTGTCGCAGAGATCATCGGATGTCTCAAAATCGATCGAAGAGGACACAGCAGCAGCAACTCGACAAGGAGGAGAGGATGCCAATGCTTCCGTACCTGCCGGGGGCTCGCCAACTGCCAACCCAATGGAGGTGATCACCTTGGGACAAAGCGCCAAGGTAAGGCCAACTAGTACGGGGACGGCGAATCCCCTCCAGAGGATACCCACTCCCGCGCAAAGCCTTAACTCAGGTCCACCCAACATTGTGACATCACCCAGCAGCGCCGATGACGACAGCAACTACATGGAAGGACGCAGCTCTGGGAGGCCTGCGATTGTCATTGATCACGACAACGAGCCCAGTTCGGCTGCACAGATGTCGGCCAGAGCCACATCGATGATCGGGAGTTTCCTTGCCGACCAATCCGATAGCAGCCAGCAGGTGTCGCCTCAAGTCTCGAGGCCTATGCCCGCTGCTTCTCCAGCTGACGGACAGCCTCTGAAGGGAGGCCTGAAGGGCGGCCGATTCAACCAGACCCTCATCGACCGATATGGCAACAACGCTCTCCCGTGCTTGTCTCCGGAACCCAACATCGCAGATTTCCTTGATGTTACTACAGGCAACGATTCGTCCGTCGAGGAAGCCTCCCATCCGTTGGCCGAGGCGATCGGGATCGACAGGGGTGGCACTCTCAGCTCTGGTCAAGCACGGTACTCGCCGTCCTCCAGCCTAAATAGCGACTTCGATGCATCTGATGCTTATCGCAGCAGAAGGCACGCTGGGAATACCGCAGGGGCAGATGGCTCTGCGATGTACCAGACCAACGCGATGCAACCATTGGATTGGTCGGTGAGGAGCGACTGCAGCTCTATGGACGATTCCACCATCTCAGGCACCGTTGGTACTGACGCCCCTTCGCGACAGTTTCGCTTTGGCGACATCGCCACAGTGCCGCATCTCGATCGTCAAACCCAGGAGAGGGATGCATCCAGCCCGTACGACACAAATCAAAGCCGGACCAGTAGTATGCCGCAGGGGAAAGGCGTCGGCATCCACAGTGCTGTGGAAGCTGCGGCAATCTCGTCGCCTAGCGACAGATCGAAGCCATCCATCGGCTCGTCTCAATCGCACGAATCAGAAGACGGGCAAGCATCCACCAGCAAGCAGCTGATCAATGATTTGGTCTGGTTGGAGAAGAAGATTGCCGACGTCAGACAATCGTCAAGTTATGGCGATGCTGACCACCAAAGCAGGTACGACGCCAGCTCTCAACAGCTCGAGGCTGCTGACTCGTTGTCGTACGTTTCAGGAGACGAGGTTCTCTCGCCATCGTCCGCCACGACCAGTGGCGATCAGAAGACAGCGGGTAGCATCCCAGATTCACGCATGTCGAGCATCGCCTGCAGGGATTGCTTCGCACCACCGGGCAAGTTACATATCGTGATTCATTCTACCAAGGACGGACCGGCCGTCCACACAGTTAAAGATGGCAGCAGCCTCTTCGGCCATGTCTTCCCTGGAGATCTGATCATCGCCGTTGACAATGTGGATACGAGGTCATTCACTGCTGAGCAGGTGATGACGCTGATGGCAACGAACAGTGGGACGAAGAGGAAGATAACAGTGCTGCACTTCGAGGACGAATGAGACCGCAAGTCATCGCAGGCAGCACAGGGATCAGTGTGATACCATACGCGCTCAGTTACAAATGAATGGGGAAGCGCACTTTAGTGGTATTTGTATAGCAGTACGCCCAATATCATGAGCACCAACACTCCACTCTGCTCTGCTCCACCTGCCCAGGACCAAACATTACCGTTGCCGGCCGTGACACTTCCAGACGAGCCTCAACCACGTCCACAGCGATAGCCTGAGTAGTTCGATGTGATGTCTTACTTGAATCAATCTCTCCAGAGAGAGCGGAATGGTTCAGAGTCCTCTACGCCGCTGCAACTTCCCTGATGCCTACCCGAGCAACAACTCAATAGGGTGGTGTGTGGTGCAGTGGTTGCCGTGAATGCAAATTCGCTGCTCAACACTCTTCATCCAATCGCATGTATTGATTACAAGGAGCGTGCTTTCATGTTGAACTTCAATTCCGTTATCGTATTCGCCGGGTCTGAGCCAAAGGCGGTCGCAGGAATTGGGTATTGGTATTGATGCCTGTTCGTGCCTGGATTCGCTTGCTGGTACGTTCTTATCCAAGAGATGGCGCTCCGCTAAACCACTTGCGAATGGTGTAAACTTGGAAGCTGGTTACGGCCATGAACAGGACAGTGTCAAGGACGGAGCTCAGCACCATTCGAGAATGGGAATGCGAACTAGTCTCGGCGTGCACTGTGAGTCGTCGTCGCTCCTGCTGTTGCATGGTTTGGATTTGGTTGAGCATCTTGCGGAGATCTTTCAGCAAAGCCCTCGTCTCCTGGAAGTCCTCGTCTTTGATCCCCTCTTCTTCCGCTGTGTCTTGCTCCAAAAGCTCATCTTCATCGAGCATCGCCTTCTCCTCGTATGTGTTGACTTGCATATCTTCGTTCAATCCGAGCACGGACTCCTTTCGGAGCTCGAGTTCCACCACAACCTACCATGAACCCCAGCAAGGTACAGAGACATAGACAAATAGACACGTGCACATCAACGTGCAGATGTTCCGAAGCAAGCAAGCCATTGGCACGGCGAAGGAATACATCAGGTTGCGGACGATTTGGAGGATGGCAAGCACGAAACGTTGGAGTGAGATGAGCTGTTGCAATCATGCTGTCGCGCGAGGCACCGCTCCCGCTGGATCGGCATTCTCCCCTCGCCCATATCAGTGGGGCTGTCCTCTCATGAGCAACACGCTGCATTCGCCCACAGAGTTTTGGCAACGTACCTGGTTCTGATCCGCCAGAAGGCAGAGGCGGTACCAGCCTTTGGTGGGCGAGACCATGGTGTGAATGAATGGTTCGCCGTCCTCGCGGACCTTCGTCTTTTCCAGGGCCCTGATCCTCTCTCGCTTTTCCTTGGCCGCCATGAACTGATCGCGCTGCTGTTCGCGTTGGCGCTTCCTCTTGTCGGCGTCGCTCTCTCCTTCGATCTCAACTTCTCCGCTGTCGGTATGATCATCGTCGTCGTCATCGACCTCTGGCCGCAGATGCTCGAAATCCAATGCGGTCGAGAAACCGATCGATTCACCCTCTCTGTTGTTTGGCCTGTGCGATGTCGACGCCTGTTGCAACTCCGAGGCGGTGTTGATTTCGTCCACAGCAGCTATCGGCCCGTCAAATGTCAACGTCGCCTTGAGCTCTGGACCAGACAAGATGAAGGCGCTTATAGTTACGCTCTCGCTGCCAGAACGAGCATGTTTCGTTGGCGGAAGGCAGATGGACGGTGAATGATGGCATGGCGTCAAACATCGGCCGTGGCAAGTTGATGATCAGCGAAGGCAAACCAAAGCAAGACATGGAATTGTGTGAGATGAATGGTTTCGTACCGACGCAGAACCATGTGCCATGTTTGCTGTAGTGTATTGCGCGCAGCTCAGGGCGGGCGGGCGGGGCAGGCCAGGAGATACACGGGCGCATTTTGCACAACCACCACCGTTGGTAGTTTCAAATAACCGGACAAGGTCATTCAATCCGCTCTCACGAGTAATCACATCGCGACACATCGTCGGCCTTGGCACGCTGTAGGATGACCCATCATGATGCCAAAACCAGAGTGTCGCACTTTGTGCCGCGAGCGCAAAGGATTTCGGGCAGCAGGCCGCGGGAAGCAACGTTACATGGGCGTACTCGTACAGTAGCTCCGTCTTCTCCTGCACTCTCTCCGTTAGCTCACCGTGTCGCTCTGTATGTGACTACGGCATCGATTGGCAGCGTCTCCGCCACCATGACAAACACCACCACCACCACCACCACCACCACCGGTACATCCAAGCAATCGCAGCAACTCACTCCTTATCGAGCTGCTCGTACATGCAGTCAAGATCCCGCTGGTTGATGGTCATTTGCAGCGGTATCGCACGCGCGACAGGGATCATGTTGGTGACAACCAACAGGCCAACCGCGGCGATAGCTGAGATGCCTCGAGGACCCATCATTCTCAATCCAACGTGTCGGTTCTTGATGCGCAAGGTTATTCGTACTGTGGACGTGTTGTTCGAAGTGTTGCCTCGTGCCTGTGTCACTGGTGTGCTTGTGTGTGTGAGGTTGGCAGGGCGAACCCTCTCTTCTGCTTTGCCACCACTTGTCGATCCAATTTCGGATCTGTTTCTTGTTGTTCGTCGTTGGTTTCGATTCGGGAGTTGCGACAATACTCCTAATTTTACTCCAATAGGACGAACAGGCAGGTTTGCGTTCTTCCGCGCGGGGGAGAGTGGACTGGGCTAGAGTGGGGGCGAATAGTCGTGGAGGACGCTGCTCTTTCCTGTACTCCAAAACGGATCTATCCACTGTCCCATGCAGCACAAAGGCCGTCACGATCGTCTCGCATCTGATGATACGGACAGGAACCTTGCGGAGACTTGAAACCCATCCGCGAAAATGCGCACTCTGCTCATGCACACTCTGCCCACGAATGCATGCATGCGGCGCAATGCACTTGCCCAGCCTAAAATACACCCTGCCCAGCTAAGTTCGAAGCAGGAGGACGAACTCAACAACGACAGCCACTAATTTAACTTTCCCTTCAGTGTGCCTTTGCCACCTTGCACTCGCGCTCCGACTACTCGAGAGGACCATAAGCCCTCTTGGGCTGACAAAATCGATCACAGATGTTTGTTCGCGGCCTTCGCAATGATCAGCGCAGCCCTGTCGACGTCCACCATGGTCGTTTTGGGACCCACGCTCAACCGCAGGGTTCCGCGAGCAAGGTCGTTGGGGATTCGCATGGCTTGCAAGACGCTGGAGACGGACGTGGTGGAGTGGCACGTCGCTCCTGCCGACGCAGCGACCTTGTGGCCAATTGAACCGAGAAGTTCGCCCGAGTGCACATTGCGCAGCCCCACGCTCAGAGTGTTCGGAAGCCGATCTTTGGGACTTTTTGGACCGTGCGCATGGACGGTCTCCTTGCCCAGATGGATACTGAGCTTCTCCAACAATCGCCCCCTCAGCTTCTCGCAGTGGACTTGGTTGTCGCGAAGGCACTTGCAGGCGTATTCGGCCGCTGCTCCCAGACCAACTATGTACGGTGTGTTCTCGGTGCCAGCTCTCCTTCCAAACTCCTGGCCGCCTCCAACAAGCATCACGCCGCTTCGCGAGGGCAGCTGCCTTCGATTCTCTTCCTCCATGCACCCGTCGCGCACATACAGGGCCGCCACCCCTTTCGGTGCTCCCATCTTGTGACCGACGATGGAAACCATGTCTGGGTCACCGATATCTGCGAGCGCGATGCTGATCTTCCCAGCTGCCTGAGCAGCGTCCGTGTGCATGAGGATACCTCGCCTTCGACAGTGCTGCGAAATTTCGCGAATCGGTTGGATTGCACCTGACTCGTTGTTGGCCAGCATGATGGTGACTAGGATGGTGTTATCCGCATGCTCCTCGATTGCGGAGATTGCATCTTTCACCAGGATGCGGCCATCGCCCTGCACGGGAACATACGTGATGCTGATGCGTCCTTGCCTTTCCAACTTCTTCAGATACTCGCTCACAGCGGGATGTTCCACGTTCGACGTGACGATGTGCGGCCTCCTGGTCTCCTGACCTTGGAAGGTGTGCTCCGTGGCTTCCAATGCCAACTGAATCGCCAAATTGTCGGACTCCGTGCCGCAGGCAGTGAACCAGACGGACGATGACGGCACCGTGGTGGGCAGGCCAGCTCCGACTCCAAGCAGTTGGAGCAACTGATTTCTTGCCTTGTCGATTGCCATTCTAGGCGCTTTGCCGTATGCATGCGACGATGATGGGTTGCCAAAGTGCTCCCGAAGGTACGGCATCATCGACTGCAGGACGTCGGGGTACACTGGGGTCGTCCCATTGTAGTCCAGGTAGATGCACTCGTTCGGATCATCTGCATCACTGCTCAATCGTTTCGTCCGTGCGGCTTTCATGCGCCGCAGCAGCATCCAGACGCCGATTGTCGCGGCTGCCGTGGATGTCACTACAGCAACCGCGGTGGATGAAGTTCGGTCGCTCGGGATGGGCATGTTCGTCGACGGTGTGTTCGCGTTCCTGATCGAAATCTACTTACTCTCACGGGAAGTACCGTCGGTAGACTACAATAATCGAGCACCAAGGTAATGATGTGTTTGTGTATCCGTATGTGGTACGTGCAAGTAACAATGGTGCAGAGCAGTGGGTGCGGCGCTTGCTTGGAAGTTGTGAGAAGGAGGGAGGGAGCTTGTCTCAGTTTGTTGTGTGGTGTAGTAGTGTGTACTGTTGTCGGTATGATACGCGCAAGCGGCATGATCTTTTGGCTGCAGGTGCCTGTTTTGGGACAGAGATGACGATGTTGGGTGCAGTTCCGAAGATACACGACTCAATATCCAGTACCATGCTGTTGTCGAACAATCAATGACGTACAAACGAGGACTTTCGTTTAGTATACTCCAAACGGACCAACATGAACGGACAATGAATGAGAACACACCGATTCCTGTCGGTGACAATCCAAACCAGCCATCACCACCGCGCACGTCCATGGGGATCGTCCGCGGACGGCTGGCTGCTCGCTGCTCGTTCGGCTATTTCTTCCCCGAAAGCGCCAACTTCTGTGTTTGTTGACAAAAGAATGGCGCAAGCAACCAGCTGATGCAGGAGTCCGAGCAATACATAGTCGTACCATACCATACACGCACGTATGCATCATTCCTGATCGGAGAGTGCAAGTGATTGCAGAAAAAGTACCAACAAGAAGAACACTACTCGATTCGCAATATGTTTGAAGGCCTATCATTCCGGCAGATGGCCGAGGAAAACATCAACTTTCCCCTGGATGGGGATGGCGGAGGTTACAACGGCAGTGGCAACAGCAACAGCAGCGACAGCAGCACTTTGGAACCTACGAGTACGAGTACGAGTACCGACACCGTGGATGCCAATTCGACGTCGGCAGGAAGTTCGTTCCACGATGCCGTTCTGGCAGAAGAGGCGCACGAGTTCGATGCGTGGTCAGCCTTGGCGTTGAACGTCACGCTCATAGCGTGTATCATCCTGGCCTACAACGTGAAGCGCTTCCGGATATACTCACTGCCAGAATCTGCTGGTGCATTGCTGATCGGGGTTGTGATCGGTGGCATCGCCCGTCTCACAACGAACGACCTTGAGCTGTTCCAATTCTCGCCAGAGGTCTTCTTCTTCGTCCTGCTCCCGCCGATCATCTTCGAGGCTGGGTACTCGTTGGACCAAAAGGGGTTCTTCGACAACCTCGGTGCCATCGTCCTGTACGCCATGCTCGGAACGCTGATCTCGACCTTCGTCGTCGGCTTGCTGTGCTTTTACTCCGCCAAGGCCGGGCTAATTCGCGACATCGACCAAGAAAATCCGATGGAAAGCTTGCTGTTCGGTGCCCTCATCAGCGCTGTCGACCCCGTGGCCACCATATCGATCATGGGCAGCGCGGAGTTGAACTGCGACCCGCTCCTGTTCTCGCTCGTCTTTGGCGAGTCCGTGCTCAACGATGCCATCGCGATCGTTTTGTTCAAAACCTTCTTCAAGTACTACGACCCCGAGGGTCCCGACTGGAAGGGAAGCGAGGTCCCAAGCGCCTTGCTGTCATTCGTGACCATGTCGGGGCTCTCCGTCCTTGTGGGAGTATTTCTTGGCTTGACCGTCAGCTGGGTGTACAAGCACACGCAGCTGTCGGACTACCCCAACCTGGAGACGTCGTTGCTGTTCTCCTTCTGCTACCTATGCTACGCCACTGCGGAGGCTGTGGGCCTAAGCGGCATCATGGCGCTGTTCTTCCAGGGCATCGTGCTGGCTCATTACAACTCCTACAACCTCTCCCCGACGGCGCACGTGGCATCGGAGCAAATCTTCTCCACGCTGGCCACCATCACCGAGACGGTGGTCTTCGTGTACATGGGGATGGGCGTTTTCACGGGACGATTCGAGAATTGGGATATCCAGTTCTCCGTCTTGGCGTTGGTATTCTGCCTGGTGGGACGATTCTTCAACATATTCCCGCTCAGCTGGATTGCCAACCAGTGCAGACGCAACAGCAGCACGAACAGCAAGATACCGATCCAAATGCAGTGTGTGCTGTGGTTCGCCGGGCTCCGTGGTGCGATTGCGTTCGCCCTCAGCGAGAACATGCCTGGCCCCAACAAGGAGGTTTACGCGACTGCCACGCTGTCCATTTGCATATTCACCACGGTGGTTTGCGGTGGATTCACCGAGCCAATGCTGACCCTGTTCGGCATGAAGGAGGATGTGCGTCCTGGCGTCTTGTCGATGGCACTCAGTAACGATGATGACGGCGCCCAGGACTGGAACCTCACGAGCATCACCTATCAACCACCCTCACCTGAGCGACGTCGAATGGCCTCGTTGTACCCCGAGATCGCCGCCAGACGAGTTCACGACGGGGCGAAGGGTCTGTGGAAGCGTCTGGACGATGAATTCCTGATACCTCACTTCGGGGGGCCGACCCCCCAGACAGAACGGATCGAAAGGAACGGTGACCATCTCGGGAACTACGAGCTGGGTTCCATGCAAAACTCAGACGACGAGGCTTCTAACTCTGATTCCGGCTCTGATGAGTTCCGTGATAACGGCGGCACTGGCACGGGCGCTGGTGCTGGCAGTCCCAGCGGCCCCGGTACAGCCAAAGACGACAAATGGATCAACGAAGAGACCACACATTCACGGAATGCTTGCGAATGATATTCCATTCCGGAGAATATCACGTCACCACCGGATGCGTCTCGACAGCAGTGGGCAAAGCTGAGAGAGCCGGGAAGTTGTCTTGGCTCCATGTTTACGAGTATCACGTCACATCATATCACGGTATCCCACAGCATGCAGTTTTGAGCATGAGAGGTAGGTCCGTTCAATCAAGATGGATGGCACCCTAATGCAGCACCAGAAGAAATCATCGTCGTATGTCAAGCAGAGAGCAGAGCAGAAGGAATCCGCTGTGCAAACGGGTCAGCGTTGCAATCGTGAGGAGATAGAACTTGTAGTATGTATCTTTGGCTTGCGTATTGACTACACACGTTCACTTGCCTTGGGAACACAGTCGAAGAAGCCGGTCTCAACCATCCTCACGGTTCCGGACGCAACACTGAGATCAACGAAGGGCGGGTCATTTCCATCGATGAAGGGACCAACGGTGCGGTTGGGGATTTCGTCCAGCTGTACGAAGAACACCTTTCCCTTTCCTGCCATGTACTTCGTTCTAGCCTTCTTCTTCTTCTTTGCCTCCTATTCCTTCTCCAGCAGGAAGTGGGACCACATGTCCTGAGCGACGTCCAGGGCCTGATCCATGCTCAGACATAGCCTGGGGTCGTTGGGATACAGCTTGGACGCGGTACTCTCCACCGATTGCGCAAGTTTGCCACTGAATGGGTGTACTCGGTGTCACCAACCTTCACGATTGGGAGGCCTGTGAGGTGCAATCCTTCTTGCTTCTTGGCGCCGAATTCCGCACCCTTGAGGCGGACATGCTTGAACTGGATTCCAAGGGCCGTGAAGACGATGCGATTTGCCTCAGCCCGGCCACTGCTGACATCGAAGTAGGTGCGCTCATGTAGTTCCGTTGAAAGACTCGTGGTGATTTGCGGAGTTGTTCGAAAGAACGTTTGAGGGGGTGGGGCCGGTCGTAGAGTTGTGATCTCTTTGATGCCAAGGGGTGGAAGTGGCTTCACTGCGACCAGTGCCACAACGATCTTCCGGATGCCACTGCCAGTGCCAGCCATCGTTGTATTCTATAATATATAATAGAATAATAGATTGCATGAAAAGACAGAGGGGTCCTTTATGATAGATGCCAACAGGGACAAGTGTCTCTGGAGGTTGGGGTTTGGGAGACCCATTGAGAGTACAATAGAGTATTATATTATACAACAGAACTTGCGCAGGAACTGGTGGGACAAGTACGACTACGACTATGTATTCGTAGATTGAATAACAATGAACTGTTTTGAATTGATACGAATCCCATCGACTTCCTTGAAGGTGCAGGGCGACGGATAGACAGAGAGAGGAGAGGGCCACAAGCAAGCATCGTGATTCTCAATGATGTATTCTATCATATGTATGTGCTCATCCGTTGACCACTCATGATTCTATGCTGTCAGCGCATCCAGGTTGTTCGTTGCCATTGCTCGCACATTGGGCTCCGAAGATTCCGAGGACTCTGCAGACCGGACGATCACCAACTCTCTGCGGAATCGCTGCGATTCTCAATGGCAACATCTGCAAAGGAGAGATAGAGATAGAGATCACTCTGTTCATAGTAGTTCGTACGTTATTGGTGACTGCCGACAATAACGGCAGACACTGCCAACACATGCGTGTGGGAAGTGGAGAGCGAAGGTTGTTTCGTCCAGGATTCGGTTTGTGTCCTGGTTACTCTCCATGAGTTTGTCGTGTTCGAATCTTCTATTCTCCCGTCATGACGTGTGACACTGTTCGCCATATCTCCATGTCACGGTACGACATTAATTGTTATTCATTGCCGTAAACAACGAATGTTGAGAGGTCGGAGTGAAATCTTGGCGGACTGCCACAAGGGAGGGAGTTTGCGTGTGCGTGACCGAAGGAACATGTGCTCATGCAGAAACTTGCAACCAACAGCATCACCACAAGGGCCAAAAAGATACCAGAGAGCACACACACAGCGTTGGGTGCCTCCGAGACACTGGAACAGCATCCGCTTCGACACATCCCTTCCTCAACCTACCCACAAAAAAAGCAACCTCCAAGGAAACAACAGCATCGTTGAGAAGACCCACACCCACACTCATCATCCCACAACCCCACCGCAACAACAATCACAAGACAACCAACAAGCATCACAACAATCGTTGAAGATCATCACAAAACACAACAAAGTCATCGTACCAGGACAAGTCCAAGCACAAGCAAACTTGTCGACATGAAAGCCACCACCGCCACCATCCCACCAAGGCGAAGCGCCAGGCTTGCCAAGGTTGCAGAAAAGCCAAAGCCAGTCCCAACAACTGAAGAAGAAGCGCCAGCAAAAGGTGAGCATCCACAATATCTGCAGGTGTCTATGGGAGCACAACCAGTTCAACGAGGACCACAACGTTTCCATCCACAGGAGGAGTGCGATTCATTGCCATCAGCAAGCCATTTTGCGATTGTTCTCTGTCCACGCTGACCCTCACCCTGACGCTCACCCAGACGCTCGCGCTCACACTGCCATCTCTCCGCCTCCGCCACGACGTGCGTGCAATACATCCATGCATACATCCACACTGCACCAACTGATATCGTGCTACCATCCATTATGCCATTTCATAATTATATTGCAAAATATAACATTTTGTTGCATGATGGAATGTACTGTTGCGTTCCAATACTATTCACCCTTGCGTGCTATCCCATTCGGTGATTGCGTCAACTGCATCAATTGCCACAATCAATTGCCACAACAACAGCAGTGACGAAGAAGCGCAAGGCTGCTAGCAGCAAACAGAAGCAAACAAGCAGAAAGGCAGAACCGCCAAAGAAGACCAGGAAGACAGGCCTGAAGCAGGCCATCACAGACACATCCGCGCCGCTGGGCGTCATTGATCCCGAGGCAAAGATCAAGGGATCCATCATCACCCGCGATGAGGAGCCGTGCGACGCCATGCTCGTGCTCGTCGATCCCAGCAAATCGATGGACAAATTCTTCATCCTCCAGCTTATCCTTAACCACGACAAGCGCAAGACGAAGAAGAAGTTTGCAGTGTACACGCGGTGGGGGCGCACTGGGACGAAGGGCCAAGCCCAGTTGGTGGAGTACGCGGATGAGGATGAGGCCACCAGCTCGTTCATGTCCAAATTCAAGAGCAAGACAGGGCTGGCCTGGGAAGACCGCGACGAACCCACCAAGGGCAAGAATTATCGGTTCATCCGCCAGGATTTCGAACAAAAGCTGAATGGTTACACCGGAGCCAAGTGGCAGTACTGGGTGGACGATGGCGTGGACAACAAGCAGGATGGATGGTACGATTACGACGCCTCCGCCTCCAAGCTCGTCGAGCAGCTCTTCCACGAATTTGCTAACAACCAGAACATCAGCGGCCGATCCATCGACAGCGGCATGTACGCATACGACGTGGACCTGCACAACCTCGTGCAGACCAACGTCAGACACCCCAACCGCACCCAACGCCGCATCCGCCGCTTCCCAGTCGGCAGCAACCTCGACGACTCACCACCAGTGGCCATTGTCGCCAGCAGCACCAACATCAACCTCAGCGTCAACACCAACACCGCCAGTGCCACCGCAAACGCCAGCAACGGAGCGACAATCGTCACGCCAACCAACGCCACGCCAACCAACGCCACGCCAACCAACGCCACGCCAACCAACGCCACCACCACAACCACAACCAGCAGCAGCAGCAACGCAAAGAGCAATAGCGGAGGTCATCCCGTCGATCCAGATATCTCCGTCGCCGGCAAGCAAGCATCATCGTTCACAGTGCTGGAGGAGGATGGCCTATGGTATGACGCTGTGCTGAATCAATGCAACATCGGGGGCAACAACAACAAGTACTACCGTCTCCAGTGCCTGGAACACAACAGCACTGGCGAGTACTTCGCCTGGTTTCGCTGGGGTCGTGTTGGCGAACCAGCCAGGTCCAGCGCCAGCACGTGGATGGGACCGTACTTCTCCTCGACCAACGCCATCAAGGAATTCCGCAAGAAGTTCTCAGCAAAGACGAAGAATTCGTTCGGAGCCGACGAGTTCGTCCCCCACACCGGCAAATACACCCTGATCGAGATAGACAACAACGTGAAAGTCAGCGATGAGTACAAGGTCGCGCCGGCTGCCAACAAGCAGGAAGTGGAGTACATGGACAGCCAACTCCATGCCAAGACACAGGAGCTCATCTCCACGCTCTTTTCCCAGGACATGCGCAACGAGGCGCTCAGCTCCTTCAACCTCGACCTCAAGCGCCTTCCGCTCGGCGTGCCATCGCAGCAGCAGATCAACCGCGGCGTGGACATCCTTGCCAACATCGAAAAGAAGCTCAGTGGCGACCGCTCCATTCGGGATTCGTACATGTCGTTGTCGTCGGACTTTTACACCGCCATCCCGCATTCCTTTGGCCGCTCGAGGCCACCCGTGATCCAGACAGATGAGGCGTTGCGCTCGCGGTACGATATGTGCAACATCCTCATGGACATGTTCGACACCAACGAGACCGTCCGGCGCATCGAACGAGAGCAGCACGAGGAGATGGCGGAGAAGACCGTCCTACCAAACCCCATCGACCAGCACTACAAGTCGCTTGGCGCCGACTTGAGCTTCGTCGATCCGAATTCCATGGAGTTCAGCACCATCAAGCAATGCTTCCTGGGCACCGGCGGTCAATCCTCGAACTCGCAGCTCCTCAATGTCTGGTCCGTCAATCGCGGTGGCGAGGCCGATCGTTTCAAGCCCTTCGATGAGGTCGACAACAGGTGCCTGCTGTGGCACGGCACCAACATCGCTGTCGTCGCCCCCATCATCACCAGCGGACTCCGCATCATGCCGCACTCCGGCGGCCGCGTCGGATCCGGCATCTACCTTGCCAGCATGCAGGCGAAGAGCGCGCAGTACACGTCTGGGTATGGCGCCAAGTACGCATGCATGTTCCTGTGCGAGGCGCCACTGGGCAAGCAACACCCCGTGGATCAAGACGGGCACCACGCATCCAGCCTCAAACAGGCCCCCAAGGGTTTCGACTCCGTTCACGCGAAGGGTCAGCTTCAACCCAAGAAGTGGTCCACCATGTCCATCGATGGCAAGACGGTGAAGGTGCCGCAAGGCGCATGCAAGCAGGAAAGCAAAAACGCCTCCAGCTCCTTCTACCACGACGAGTTCCTCGTCTACAACGAAGAGCAGGTTCGTTTGCGCTACGTCCTCACCGTCAAACTTTGATGCGCCAAGATATTATTTAGAGCAAGCAACAAGGAGAGAGCAAACATGGAGAATCGGCGAATTAAGCACAACCACCATCATTAGGCAACGTCGATAATGTTTTAACCAGAGTGTAACATGTAAATTCATCATTCAGGCGTCACTTGCTGTGGGAGGGGAACTATTCCATGACACCGCGAGATAAACGTGCTCAATTTCGTTCGCACCCACCCAAAATAATAATTACGCGATGCTGCGCAG
Source organism: Craspedostauros australis (assembly GCA_026770025.1). NCBI lineage: Eukaryota > Bacillariophyta > Bacillariophyceae > Mastogloiales > Achnanthaceae > Craspedostauros > Craspedostauros australis. The sequence goes on along the minus strand of JAMXDE010000010.1, from coordinate 593,406 downwards.
AATGATTTATAAAATACAAGTAGTGCATACAAGCAATGATAAGTGATAGATGTGCGCAGACATCATTCCTCGTCTTTGGTCGTGTACTCGCGTCGACTCTGCTGGCATGATGTTGTAAGCGAGCGGGTTAATTTGGAGTCTTGCGAAAACCATGTTGCTGCACTCCACGCTGGAAACATCCAACACCGCACGTTCCAATCAATTGAGTTGCAACAACAAATGTGAACACAAATTTGGACACAATAGCTGTTCAAAATGAAATGAAAATAAAAAATAGTAGCATACAACAATATGTCTGCAATTCATCTCGCCACATGAGGGGCAACTTGGAGAGTACCGATACCAATCGACGAGCAAAATATATGAGAAAGATGATAGCATTGTTGTTGGACATGCGCACGTGAATCGAACAATCAACATCAACAGACAATATGGGATGGTCGCGACAGAAACAAATTATCACTAGAAAATACATGGACAAGATGAAGAAACAGGAACAGAGAAAACTGAATATGATCGATAGTCTCCCAACTGGTCAATCAACCTCAGAATGTTCCAGTAGCATCGAAACAACACGTATCAAAACGGTGCGATGGAATTTGTTCTGACGTACAAAGGGGCCATTCAGTGTGAACACAACAATGCATTTACAATCAAAAGCAAAGACGACGCCATATCGTTTGCTCCACAAAAGGACCAATACTTGCACCCGCAATGGTTAGCAAAACAAGGCGAGAACAACTTCTTGCAAGAGAACGGCATGAATGGAACGCAACTACGCACCAAATCAATATTGCTGTATTGTCCATCCGAACACAAGAACACACAGACACAGGTCTGATCCACGTGTTCAAAAATGCCGCTTCCATGAATGCGATTTCAACAGATCAACTCCCCATTACATTCAATCGTCTATTCCCAAGACAACAGTTCCCATTTTGACAAAATGTAAACGTCCCGCTTCATAGATTCGGAAAATGCACCATACATTTCTGGAATTTGAATAATTCGCGTAGCGCGTCTCTGTGCATGCTTCGGTTGGCACGATAAGACGTATGAGACATTTTGCAACATCATTTTCTTCCATAGCGTACCCAGATGATGAGCAACAGTTTTCCCCGCACCCAAGGATTGCCTTCAAATGCCATTGCCGAGTCAATATCGAATAACTAGTGCAATCGAGAGATGTCGGGTTCGTCATAAGGTGTGGTGCTTTGGCACGGTCAAATTGACTCTGGCAATACGTGCATATTTCTTTCTGCACATTGCAATTGAGGCGTTTGCACAACTTTCCTCATCAGAGATTTACGAACGGAGACTCCTAGTGGTGATGTCGCACTGACGCAATCGAGTTTGCCATGTGAACTGGAAAAAACAGTACCATCGTCGTAGTTCTCTAGTGGAGCGCTCAACGACCCAGCCCATGTCCTCTGTGTGTCCTAACACTTGGGTTTCTTGCCTCATTGAACATAGCCTTCGCAAGAATGAACGCACTGACAAGCAGGTTGGACATGAAAGAGAACACGAAGATTCCCCATAGCCAGTAGAATGACTAGGAGAGCAGAATTGATCATATCATATTCTGTGTTTTATGTCACCAGCACAAGTGTAAGAAGTTTCAGCTGGCTTCATCGGCAGCGCCGCAAAGCGTCGAAGTATCGACATGCCCCGCCACAAATATTTCGCTGGGCCGGTGCTTGGCAAAAGTCTTTGTTTCGTGGTTCAAATCTCCCATGGCCTCCCCTCAGAGTATGATCCAACAATAGAAGGATAGGAACGAAAACTCGATATCCGAAAATTGCACGAACCACCTGGAGGGCGCATGGTATTGGACAAGTTGAACTCTGTATGCAATGCAGGCCATGCGACGGGGTTGCGAGGACTCGACAGTTCTCACTGGAGGAGTAGTGGCACACATTGGTTTGAATTCTACCAGAAAAGAATCAGTAGAGAAGAAGAGGAAAATTTGGTTCCTCTGCATTGACTTTCAGAAGGGAAACGTGCATATCTAAATCATGATCTCGTTATGGCTTCTTTGCTCGCATTATTTTCCCAGAACTATGATACACGTTGGAGCTGTGATCATGTATTTCAGACGTTGTCCAGCGTAGGATAGGAAGCACTGACAGCACAGAGGCAGAGTCATTTTTTGGCTCCATTCAACAACATCGACTGCAGCAATCCTTCCCAGCAGCAACGTACGCCGGCAACCAACATGAGGAACGAAATGGAAATTGGAGTTTTCACGTCGAGGCTCGCAAACTACATTCACCGCTTGAGCAAGCCCAACGAAGGAAGAATGATGACAAGAGAGCAATGCAACTCCTTCATGGGGCTTCAATGCCCGCAATTTTACAACTGCCATCTACTGTTGGTCCAAGAATCGAATTGACCAATGTGAAGACAAAGCTAAGCACGACTGTATTGAGAAAAGACGAACATGAGAGATATTATTGCCTTTTTGAGATCGAAAACTGGACGGAGAAGCATTTGTTACCACGGCAGCACCTTCACATTCTGTCGAAGGGTGCACGTCCGGTTATCGCAAGGGGGACGGCGGATGGTCAATGATGATGCCGTGCAAGCTGCACAACAAGAAATTTGATGCCACAATATCAATGTTGCGAGCCTCTGGCATACATTGAACCTCACAACCATCCCGTCACCATACATGTGAATCAACCGCTGCGGTCTTCTCGTTCGTCATATCGAAATTCTGCTCCTGGTCCGTCACCACACAACATGACTCCGGCTTTCCCGATTCAATCTGTTGAAGCCTTTTCAAAGTGCCCCCTCTATGCGAATCATCATTTTGCAAGTAGCAGTGACACCTGTTTTGCCGTAATGGGTTTAGTTCAAGCAATGAGAATGCAAATCATCGGCGGAAAGAAGTGCACGCAGCACCACACAACGTCATTTCTGACGTTCGAACTGGAAATTCCATTCGCATACAATGACTGTCACAGAGTTTCAATTTGGTAAGGAACCACCCAACGTACATATCCAACGAAATCAGTTGAGTGCTGGTATGAGTCACAATTAGTCAACGATCCACCATTCACCCACGTCTTTGACAGACAAGTGCTGTGTCAAGACACCAATGCAACCTTTCATTCACGAGTCCAATGAGATCGGACCTTGAACACAGTCATCTAGGTTTCAAGCTCAATTTGACCTGACCCAGATTGCCAGCACACCAATAACATGCAATGGAGTACTCAAAAAATGAGGTTTTGTTCGTTGCCGTCTTGAAAGCACCGACGAAGTGCGAAATTGGAGGCATTCCGTAAGTTGTTGATGTTTCCACTTTTTCTATGACTTCCTGAAGTCACTGGGTCGTAGATATCGAGTGCTACATAGCATGTCTACGTTCACACCAACAGAGCCAATTGTGCAGCAGAGATTTCTCGATTTCAAGTCGAGGTCTTCGAATGGGTTCAATGAACTTCGAACGAAAACAGAGTATAGTTCAACTGCACGAGAAGAATCCAGTTTCGCAAGAACGTGTCGTTTCCTGATCCCGACAGTGACTTTTTTCGTCGCTGATTGTTTGAATCGACAATATGTGTGTTTGCCATCAACTTCAATAGCAAATATTGACTTTTTGGTCGCTACGGACAAAAATGCAACAGCTGTTCAGCAATATTGAAGTATTCGAATTTCAATCACCGCTTCTGCATTGTTAAATCATTCCAAACTATCGCAGCATTGTTGCCGAATGCCAGCTTTTATTGTCTCAAAACCTGAATCGAATTAGAGGCGATGTTTATTTCTGCGTAAGATTTGCTGCTCCTTGCTTACGATTTATGTTGGGTACACCTCGTATGTTGTGTAGCTTCTGTGTTGTGCCAAACCACACCACGGAGTATGATTCTTTCTCTGTTTTCGTGTTGTGGAGCTTTTCTCAGTTGTAGGTTGTGTTGACTTCAGACAGTTTTTCAGTGGTGTTAGTCCTGTGACTTGAACATTGTCCATGTCTGATCGTAGTTACATGCTTCGGCAACAGGCAGTCTCCACGAGAAGGTGAGGGGGGTCTTTGTGTTTTCAGTTTGTCCTGCGTTGCCTGAGAACAAGTATTTGACTCGGTCGTTTTGCTCTTGGGACAAGCGGAGAATATCATCTTCGACTGGTTTTAGTGACGATACAACAACCTGCGTTTACTATATTTTCCGTTATATCATTCAAATCACGCCCATCATCTTAGTTTACATCATGTTTGTGCAATATAGCGAGTTCGACTACTCTCACTTCTACATGCGTCCTGTGCTTTCGGCGATGGCAATGTTGTCGGACTGAACTAGGATGTAGTCGCAGATATCCGTCGTTCTCATGTCGTTGTTCGGAGAGTTGCATTTGTTGGCTGAAGAATAACTGTCAAAGTTCTGCAAAATGCACATGGAAGGTTGGTTTGCTGGCGTCATATCATGGATGGACATATTATTGTTTCAATGTACCTTATGAGGTCTTGGTTGCAATGCACTTGCTTGGCTGGATCTGTTTGCGGTGATGCGTATTCTTCTGTCTACGTCTCTCTTTGTGTCTCGTCAATCGAGGGCCCATGCGTGAGGGCGGATGACGACTGTCCAACTGCAAGCGTAGAGGAAATGTGAAACAACACATTCGTGCATCTCATGAAGTTGCCACGTTCGACCTGAGTTCAGCGGAGGTGACATATTGGCGTGTGGACGTCGTGTGGGGTTGGTTCGTTGGACCAGGGCCTGGGTGCTGTATATTCTTTGTGCTCCATCTTTGTGGCGGGGCTTGCATGAGCCCATCGTATGGTCCAATCAATCAGGTATTTCCCACCTTGTATCGATGTTTGATTGAGATCTTCGAGCTTGCTGGAGCTGAGGTGGTTGACCGATGTGTGTGTAGTAGTGCGAGAACGAGTGCGTGTGCGTGGACGAGTGCGTGGACGAGTGCGTGTATGAGTATGTCTTGGAGGCTTTTTGCAGCGGGAGAACGGATCATTGAAGAAAGTTGCAGGGACGCTACATCCTCGTAGAAACACGTTGAGACTTACATGCGGTCGCAGAGGCTTCGTTTCACAGACTATGTTGCACTCCTGTGAAGAGGACGACACTTCTCTCCTCCTTCCTCGGACAGGACGTCAATGAAACACAACCTTGGAACGAGAGAAAAACAACGTTGCACGAGGATCGACCGGGAAGCTAGGATCTAAGCACGGAGCAGGGAAGGTTTGGGTGGTGGGTATCAGTCATATAGTTCGAGTACAGTCACAAGATACAATGCTCGGAGCAGCGCAGTTAGCATCTGACTTGGAGTAGATGAGCTGAGTTCGTGCCGACTACGCTCGTGCTTGTGGTCCGGTCCTATTGCTACTCATTTATTTTGCGGCTCAATTCGAATGAATATTAGGACACGTGCAAAGCAACCAATGGTCTATCGATTATGGTTCCGTGATGCTGTCTTTCTCCTTCTGCGAATGCAGAGGCGGGAGATTTCTCAACAACCACAGAATCGGAATTGTAAGTATCGCATTTACCCATAATTCGGACATGGAGTATTTACAAAGCACTAATAATAATGCCAAACTGAACCAAGACCATCCAACCGCAGGACGAGAACCAAGAGGAACAAAATGAACGGCTCCACCAAAAACGACAGAATGCTCAGACAGGCAAAGCGCCGTCATAGCACCCGAAGAGTAGAATAGCATCCCCTACACCAGAGGAGTGCAAGTATCAAGCAGAAGAGTTGCGAGTAAGAAGACACGATGGGAAGCAGCAAGAGAAGACGTCCCATCCCTGTCACGAAAAAGCCGCCTTCGATTCGCAGTCGGAAGAAAGCCAGAAGAATTACGACTGCGTTTCACAAGCTCACGGTGCGTTTTTCGGTGCGATCGCGGCTCCTTCGGTGGTTTCCGGATATGCGTGCTTTGCTTTGCCATGCATCGATAGCAGGATGGATAACGAATGATGGATGACGAACGATGGTTGTCCTGGCATGTGGCGTGCGGTATTTGGTGTTTCGTATTTTGTTACATGTGTGTACGTCTGTTCGTCATACAGTGGGACACCGTGATGAGGGTGTTTGTGCCATGATATGATGAGTATGCTCCTTCCTTGTGCTATCATATGCTCCAAGAACACATCATGCGCAGCAATCCTTTGCTTCTTGCTCACGCCCAATAGCGAACGCCCCAGCAACTCCACTCTGCTGCACATACCATGATACTCCACTTGATTTTTACCTGACACCCACCAACAACGGACAGAGCGCGAGAGACAGGGCAATTTCGGAGGGCAATGCGGAGCTGGCGAAATCTTGCACTAGGAAGATTGAGTCGTTTGGCGGGGTGCGTGCGTACCAGCAGGCGAGCCAATTGAGCACCTCCTTCCATTCGACTTCAAAATGGGTCATTGCATACCTCACCAAGAACAAATGGATATACGGCATCGGAGGGAACAGAAGAAATGGACTGGCTGATGGAGAAGCGGATAAACGGAGAGCAACCAAGGGTCAGGATATGGGTGACGCAATCGCAAGGCCTTTGCGGTTGCTGGAAGTCGGTGCGATCAACACAGAACTGGTATCCATGGGGAATCGCGGTATTGCTGGGGCCCGCACCAAGAATGGCGACACCGCCGATGATTCGAATTCTTCGAGATCACCTCAGCGCCGCAAGAGATTGAAACATGATGTCGAAGTCCGGGCAATCGACATCCACTCCATGCACGCGTCGATAGAGGAGATCAACTTCCTTGATCTCCCCCTCAGCCATGAGGATCCGCGGATGAGATACGATGTCATCGTTTGTTCCATGGTGATCAATTGCGTGACGACGCCGCAGGACCGCGGGCTAATGCTGGCAGGTCTGTTTCACCATCTGCGACCTGGAGGCATCTGCTTCCTCACCCTTCCAAAGTCCTGCCTGACGAGGTCGGAATGTATCGACAAGCAATCCTTCTGCGCGCTGCTGGCGGAAACTGGTGTCGGGTTCGTCGTGACATCCACGCGCGAAACAGAGAAAGTATCCTTCTTCATCTGCGAGCGACCGCAGGTCCGGCCGGAGGCACGCATCGATCCCAAGTGGACCACGCTGCAGATCTGCAGAAAAGCGAGCAAGGCCACCAACAAATTCGGCGTTGTGCTTCGGCAGTCCGAGGTGGACGGCAACATCGATCGACGAGAGGCAAGGAAATCAAGATCATCTCATTCGTCTCGTTGCCCTCCTTGACAACTGTTGTTTCAAGCGTCCTTGGCGTGGGCATCGGTCTTCTCACTCCAGAGAGACAATCAATTCCAATGCGCAGAACAGCATGGGATTGGCACACCGCTGTCGGTCGAATCAACGCGCTGGACGCACGTGTATTCTCATGTCTCGAGGTTGCGCTTGGAGTATAGTGCTCGAGATTAGTAGAGTAGGTAGAACACGGATTCGCGCACAGGAGGGTACTCTCTACCAATAGAGAGAGAGAGAGAGAATGTAACCTGCTCTATTGTGCGTGCCAACGCAGAAAGTACTTAGTTGGTGCAGGCATGACGTCGCGCTCCTGCACTTGGGCCAGCATGCGCGTATGACCGTCTACGAGTGTGGAGTATCTGTACCATGCTCTGCTCTGCGCTACTTCGTCTCTCCAGAACTCGCATCAGAGTCTGCCGCGAAACGATTTGCCAGATCGACGGTGACCTGTACAGCCCCGGCGGTCACCCCCAGAATCAATCCAGGCACCAGGCCCGACCAGAGCCGTGCTCTTGGCACCATGTGCCTTGGCACAGCCGATCTCAGGCTGACATTTCTTGCCACAGATCCTGCGAGACCGGCAAGCGTGCCGCCCAGCCCGTAGTTGCTCAATGTGATCAGGCTCTTCGCCGTGGCGGACGTCTCATCCATCGCGGGTATCATTTGGTGACGTTGAAATTCACGAACCACCGTGGTGACTGGAGACATGTGGTGGACCGACTCTATGATTCCCACAAATAGGGCGCATGAGATTGACCACGCTACCGGCATGTTGACCTGCGATACGCCCAGGGACCTGTTGACACGTGCATTCCCAGCAGCCACCTTCCCCGACACCATCCGAGATGAATCCGCCCCCCGCTCCTTCGACAGGCCAACCAAGGCACCGCCAAGCCCAGCGAATGTGACCTTGCACGCACTCTCCAAGATGGGTTCCAGGTCCCAACTCAGGGAACCATCGTCATCGCCGGCGCCTCCTTCTGTTCCAACTTCTTCGTCATTCCCTTCTGTCATTTTGCGCCACCGCGAGTCTCCTTGTTTAAGTACATGCACATGCACATGCGCATCCACTTCAGTCCAGTCCCCAAACAAGGTATCGTGCTCTCCGGGAAGAGAGAGAGAGAGAGAGAGAGTATGATGCTTGTGCTGCACTGATTGCTGCTAGTTGACGAGAGGCTGGATCCAGAAGGGTTTCGTCCGTCTCTGTCTTGTCGTGTGTGTCCTTGTGCTTGTGTTTGTGGTCGTGTTTCGTTTGTGTTGGGTGATGGCGGACACACCAGAACAAAACGTCGCCAGGAAAAATATTTTACTCATCTTTCAATCAGTCTGGCATGCACCCGCACTATGCCTGTCATGCGCTGTGCACACCTGCACGAACTTCGCAACGGACAAAAAGTGCGCCGGGCAGGCGAGCGGTCGGGAAGGCATTGGTTGCGTGGGCGGAGGTTTGGCGATGACAGAAAAGGAAAACGTGTTGATTCACGCAAAAACCGAAGCAAAGCCAAAACAACACAACGACATTGACCTCGACATCAACGTCGAGAGAGACTGGCAACACGACCAACGCTCTGTAAAAGGCCAACATCTCCACAGCAATGGCAAGTGAAGCAGAGCAAACAGCCCTCGACGACGTTACCAATACCTCCCTCACCTTGCCCCACCACTCCTCATCGCCTCACCATCAGCAACACCATCATCACCCATCATTCATCGACAACACCAACGCGCTTCTCCGCCTCATTCCTCGAACCGTGGACGGCACTGGACGCACCCGATACTCAACGCCACATACGGCATTGACTATACGCCATTCCGTCGCACCAGGTCGCATCGCACCGCATCTTGGGAGCGTCAATCGAGCCGATCAGCGAGTTATCCAGCCATCCAGCCAGTCATCCATCTGCGGTTCCTTCGCAACGACTGCAACGGTCAGACGACCGGTCAAGAAGGGCGACGACTGTCTGATCTGACATTTCTGCGTTTGCGTTGTGTGACTTCAGGTCGACGTTCAAACCTGAATAGAGTGGAGTAGCACACCGTACACCTTCTCCAGAGAGAGAGAGAGAGAGAGAGAGAGAGAGAGAGAGAACAGTACTCGCACAACCCAACGAAACGATGGGCAACGCAGAATCGACTCCGGCGACAGACGAGGCGAACAAGAAACTCTCGGAGTTTCTGGAGAAGATCCCTGTGTGCGGGCAGGTGGACGATGCCGATTCACCTCGGCACGGCAGCAGCAAAAGAAGTGCAGCAGCCGAGAAAGGACTGCAGAAGATATTCAATCACACTGAGGGTCTCTGCGCGACGTCCCCATCGTCAGCTGCTGGGGCAGACTTCGGAGAATTCAACGACCTGGTCCACAGCGAGTACGAGGAGATTGGCAAGCAGGCACTCGCGCGTCGGGCACGAAACCAGTGGAAATCGCATGGAGTTGCCAGCGAGATCGCCAACAACGACAACGATAGTTCCGGCACAGGTCCGGGTGCCCGTACCGATGGGCAAAGGGGGAGATCGAACCCAACGTCCGCTTTGCTCGCCAGGGCACTGGTGAGCGAAGTCACGGACAACCCGAAGACGATGACTCCATCCTCCATGGCGGAGCGCGAACGGAAGCTCTTGAAGGCTCAACAGCAGGCAAAGAAGAACCGGGGCAGGGGAGGTGGAAAGCCCGTGGGCGCCCCTGGCGGAATCGGAAACCCGACAGTGCTCGACACGCTGTCACACGCGATACCGGGAATAGTTGGGAACGCCAACCGCCTTGAATCCTCACGAGGACCCAAGAGCCGATCGAACAGCGCCTCCGTGGCGGATCATGGTTGGGGCGATGACGACGCCGACTCTTGGAGGGTGGAGCAGCTTGTCGATGGTGGAAACGGAGGGGCCGGCGGATTACGCGGAAGGCGGGACAAATCGAATGGTCAAGTCAGGAATCAGACCATCACGATTGGGCTATCTCTCAGCCGAAGGCACACCATCGGACATCCCAGCACCGTCACTCGACAGTCGGCGTTTGATTTCAACGAACTACAGGACAGAGCCTACAAGTACGTCTCCAGCACAGACAGCAAGGGGTGGAGAGCAGGTGGCGGCGAAGCCGGCGGCCTCCGTCGATCTTCTAGATCAGGCAAGGAGGCTTCGGATCCCGCGTTCCGCCAGACCGACCAGAGCGGCGGAAAGCAAGGAGGCAGCAAGGATAGGCTAAGCTCGTCGTCCGAGAAGGACCCCTCGCCTGACACGGTCCATATCCCCATCATCGAGGTGGAGACTGGCTCTCAGCAAGTGGTGGATGCCATCATCTCGGCGCTAGCGACTGGCGAGATTTTCATCCCACACATGACAGTCCTTCCGGAGGCCCTCAGCGTCAACGGTGTGTCACCGCCAGATCTGGTGGTGCGTTTTGGGACGGAGCGCAACGATGATCTCCCCCCGGACGAATGGCCGAACTGGTGCCTAGAGTTCATGCACAACCAGATCTACGAGTACTTCCACGGAGCCGGTGCGAAGTGGAGCCAGAGACCGTTCTCCATCACTCTCGCCAAGAAGGTGAGGTGGAAGACGGTGAAGCACATGAACAGGTACTTCGCGCATGCCGAAAGGGTCATCGACGCCTGGCGCGAGAGAGGTCCCCAATACCTGGACCCACAACTCGCCTACATCCAGGGCGATTCGACGCCCGAAGAAGTCGCGAAGCCGCACGGAATCTACCTCATGAGAGATGGCGTGCCCACAAACTACTTCCCGCCAAACTTTGAGCCGCCGTACACAACCAAAATGACCAGAAGTCTTCTCCTGAACGTGCTCGAGAAGAGCTGGGACAAGAAGCGCCGCGAATGGACCTCTCAACCCATCCCGCGCTTGGTGACGCCAAGCGTCCTTCTCTCCACGATGTGCGGCTGCGGTGGAGATAACGGCGCCGGCGGGTTCATGGCGAACGAGGTCACTATCCACCACGAAGTGGACACCTCGCACATCTTGGACGATTCTCTCATCACTAGAACGCCGAAGTCTACGAAGGCACAGCATCTTACCACCGTGCACTTGGACGACGACGATGACGAAGACGACCTGTACGATGCACCTTCGGAGTATCATACTCACGATGCAGGAACACACGATGGAAACGTGCACTACGATCACAGCCACGCACAAGGGGACCACTTCGATTTCTCAGCCGAAGCAGACGCGTCGCTCACCTCACCAAGGGGCTACGACGGTGCAGACAGCAATGGCAGTGGCGATGAGCACAAGAGTGGCGCAAGCCCAGGCGCCAACAGCGACAATCAAGGCAGCTTCCAGGAGGGTGCAAGGCAAGGGTCCGCTGCACTGTGTAGTCTCGATCCGCAAACGAAATGGGACGATGGGAGCGCAGGAGAGTCATTCCAGTCCCCGACCAGCGAACCAATGGGTCGGTGCATGGATGCCGAACCGCAGGCGACTCCTCGATCCAGTCGGCACGCGAAAGGTTACGATGATGCGAATACGCACAGCGAACGCATTCGAAAGGATCCGGATGCAACCTCGACGGAAAAGAGCGCCATCGGCTCCGAACTTGTCAGCCTTGGGAAGAGCGATGGACAGATGACGGATCGCGCACAAGCTATGGCCGACGCGGGTCAAGCCAACTCGCCCGGAGCAGGCGCCGAGCGAAAGAACGTTTCGGTGGCCCGTAATGGGGGTGACGATGACGATGACGTCGACGATGGCGATGGTCGCAACCGATCTTTGGACCAAAAGCACGAACAAGACACCAATCGTGTTCCTCCGGCGAAGAAAGAGCCACCGTCATCAACCGATTTGGATGCAGCCGTTGCTGATTTTGCCAACGGTGAGGCAGATAGCAAGAATAAGGGTGCCCAAAACAGCGGCAGTGGCGGCGATGTTTACACCCGCAGGGCTGCGCAGAACGACAGGAACAAATCGGAGCCAAATGGCAACAGCCTTGGGCACAAACCTTCGGATCCCCAGGGGGTGTCCTACAGAGGCGATGGCGTTGAGGAGGAAAAGAAAGAGCCTGGTTCTCCGAGCAGTGGTGGAAAGCCTGGACTTGCTGCCAACGACGACCCATCGCGACTCGCAAGCGATGAGGATTGGTTGGATGGTGTCAAGGTGAGTTTGGAAAAGATGTGCTTCCATGAATACATGTGTGATGAGCACTCATATGATGTTGACTGCAGGGATGGTTGGATCTGGCTTGGAAGGGGTTTGGATCACTTGTCGAAGGTGGTTGGTTGATGGGAAGACAATGGGATGCGCCGCCGACCAAGCGGGGGATGGAGAAAGGATCGCAATGATGGAAATCGCTTCGTTTCAAAGATTATTTCGCAGCACCCTGCGTGGATATACGCCTATGCACTTGCAAGGAAAGTGGATGGTAAACACGTCTTCCCTTCATATACCGCCCACGATCTCTTTCGTACCTGCAGATCAGAGAAGGCTGGACTACGTGTTGTGTTGTCACCACTGTGCATCCCCTGAGGAAGTGCATGAGAACGTTGGGATCCATCTGCCACCCGTCCTTGTATTCGCAACCCCAAGCACATCGGATCCATTACATCGTGCCCATGTCAAGAACCATGCCCATGCCCGCATCCGCACTCTCTCACCTGCTGTCTCACACTTGTGCCGATCCAACCAATACGTTCGTCACGGACTTGAATCTTCTCCGGTGCATTTCTTTTGTTTTTTCAGAATGATGGGCTCGATGTCCATGATGCCGCCCATGCCAACAAGCAACGCCAAGCAGATAGCGACGCTAGGTCACAGGAAAAACACGCTGCCCGCCAGCGACAAGCTGCGAATGGCAGACCGCAACGTACCGCAAACAACACAACAGCTTCCTCAGGCACTGTACCTGGATCTGCCCCTGGGTCAGCTCTTGGATCAGGGACCAATGCAAGTAAAGGAGGATCCGCCGCCGGTGGTCAGCACGCCGTGCCAAAAAAGACGCAGTACGCCACCACGCAGGCGTTCGTCGAAAGGAACAGTTCCGGAGTGTCTCTGGAGTACTCTCTAGATTCGACTTTGCCTGGTGATTCGTCGACGTTCGGTGGTTCGACGGTTCTGGGGCAACACATTCCGACCGATGCGTCTGTGTCATCCAAGAATTCAGCAAGGAGGTTCAGGTCAAAGAACGCGTCATCTCTCTCCACCCAAACCGCGAAGGACGATGATCACGCCTCCTCTTTCTCCCTACAAGAATCAACAAGCAGCTTGGAGGTTGTCCCGACTGATGAGGATCTGTTCGCGGTCGGATGGGCCAAGGCGATGGATCCCAAAAGTGGAAGCTTCTACTACTTCACGCTTGACCGGTCCAAGATTGTGTGGGACAATCCATTGTCTGCACAGCACAGCGCAGATTCTGCCGAGTCGTCCATCTAAGAACCCGAACCAAACGCGTCCAATCCGCCATCTCGATACCATCAGAGTACTTGGGTATGTACGCCTGTGAGCACTCGCATGATGGTGGAGCGCTCAAGAGAGCCTCGAACGTCCTACTGTGCAGTATAACCATAAAGTGACAGATACCAATCCCACACGGACGAATGGAGCACATGGTTTATGGACAAGACCAGAGGATTCTTCTTGTGTTTCGATCACGCTACGTTAATGCTTGTAGAATGCCTTCTCGTGACTCGGCACATGCTCGTGATTGTCGGCTCGCCACCAAAAACGACTTGCTTTTGCGAACAAATCGAGACGCAAACATGAAATGACGCTGCTCTCGACATTCTCGCCGACTACACCAACTCACATTGTCGTGTGTTCCACGAGTATCGCACCAATCGTTGCTCGTAGTACCGTCCTCTATTGTATTCTATTATTATATTATATTATATATTGTATCACACAACATTGTATTACATGAAACAATAGGATTGTCGGGGCCAACACCAAGGACCAGCACAGACAGACAGGAAGGAAGGAGATTCAACGACCGTTCTGACGACGTCCTGACAGTCCTGGAGCCGATTGCCATCAGGAAGCGGACTGTTCTGGTCGTCCCAACAAGCGACTCTTTTGTTGCACCCAACAGCTCTGCGAGGACGAGCACGAGTACATTTGAAACCACGAACAAACATGCCAAAGTCGAAGAGGAAATCAAGAACATCCAACCAGCCGCTTGCCGCTGCGAGTCCCTACTCCAGCGGTGCTGGAAGGACCGAACAAAAGGGGACATCAGGCAACAATCTCATCTCCGCCAATACATCTCTCGGTCAGCATTTCCTGAAAAACCCAGCGGTGGTTACTGCCATCGTGCACAAGTCGGCGGTCAGGGCTACAGACACAGGTGCGTAAAGGCGCAGCAAAGAAGCCAGTCATCAATTGCGTTCATAGACCTGCGCATATTCCATGTCTTTCTTTACTTCGGCACCTACCCTGATTGTGCAAATACCTCGCACCCTGGATGAGGTGGCTGGTCTTGACTTGACGATGCGTACTGGCCATTGTACTCGCCCTCACACTCTGATGTGGAGAGCATCAGTGTGATCATGGCGAGCGCATGATGAATGTCCGTGCTGACTGAGCATGGTGATTGAATCATTCCACTCTGATTGATCAATGCAACACATTCTAACTTGGAAGCGTCTTCGTTCATCCACTGCAGTTCTGGAGATTGGGCCGGGAACAGGAAACATGACCATACCGTTGCTACAGAAGGCCAAGAAAGTCGTAGCTCTGGAATACGACAGCAGGATGGTTCGCGAGGTGATCAAGCGTGTCCAGAACACCTCCGAAGAATCGAAGCTGCAGGTGATCCACGGTGACGCGATGAAGACCAAGTGGCCTTTCTTCGATATCTGCGTTGCCAACATCCCGTACCAAATCTCGTCAGGAATCGTTTTCAAGTTGCTCTCCCACCGCCCAACGTTTCGATGCGCCGTGTTGTTGCTGCAGGAAGAATTCGCACTGCGTCTTTCAGCAAGGCCAGGCGAAGCAATGTACTGCAGACTCTCTGTGAACACGCAGTTGCTGGCTAAGGTCGACCAGCTGATGAAGGTGGGGAAGAACAACTTCCGGCCACCGCCGAAGGTTGAATCTCGCGTCGTTCGGATGGAGCTGAAGAATCCACCCCCGCCTGTGAATTTCGTGGAGTGGGACGGCATGATAAGACTTCTCTTCAACCGGAAAAACAAGACGCTGCGGTCTGTCCTCATGACGAAATCTGTGATGAAGCTGCTGGAAGAGAACCGTCAGACCGTGAAGAGCCTGGACAAGGGCGACGGCGCTATGGTTGATGCTCGTGAAGAAGATGCCAGTGGTGGGAACGGTTCGAGCTCGAAAGGCAAAAGCTCCGCGGTGGCGGCGATAGTTGAGAGAGTCCTGTCTGAGACTGGGTTTTCCGCGCAGCGGGCGAGGAACCTTGACCTGGACGATTTCTTGCAGCTCCTGAGCGCATTCCATGAGGCCGGGATACATTTTACTGTGTGACGGGGAAGACCTTGTTATGATCGCCTCTTCCGTTTCGTTCCGTCCCTTGGTTTGCCTTGCTCGCCAAACATTGGCAGTTGCCACAGCACCTGCGAGTGCAACTAAGATGTGTTGCCAACACGGAATCCGGATTCACAAGGACTTCAAAGCACGGTCTTACACTTCTGATACAATTTACGAGTATACCAAGGCTATCAGTACTCTAAGTATTGGTGCGTAGTATGTCCCAGTAGCGACAAATGAGAGGATACTCAACTCCAGCATCTCTTCTGAGCGTACATGTACGTAAATGTAGAGTATGGTACATGCACTGGGAGCGCAATGTTGCATTCGTGCATGACAATGTGTGCACGGTAGTGGTGAATGTCACGACGATGGAGACAATGAGAGTACTCTATGGGAGAGTAGAGCTGAGTAGAGCAGAGCATGTGCACTGCCCCCGTTGTTACCAAGGCTGAAGTTGAAAGAGTACCTAACATATGTTCTCCAAAGTACCCTTGTCGACTCCATTAATACGATGTGGGAGAGTTACACAGCAAAACTCTACCACTCTACCACTGTGTGCATGTACATACTACCACGTACAATAATCGTCCGCCATCAGGGCAGATTCCGAGCACGAGCACTAGCCGAGTGCTGTGGAGTACTCATGCATCAAATGACGCAACAATCACAGTCGAAGGGGCATTGAGGCGTCGATCCAAAGGACGGTCCATTGAGGACGTGCGCTTTGAAGATGCGGATGCCGTCTTCGACACGCCCAGTGTATCCTTCGCCGTTGTAACGGCCACCACGACCATCGTCAACCCAATCTCCCGAGCTCGCATTGCCAACGGCACCCGTCGCCCTCCTTCTTTTGCTGCTCGTGGGTTCACCAACCGACCCGCCATGCCTTGGCTTCTTCCGCTTGGCTTCGTCCTTGCCTCCACCTTGTGATGAAGATTCCTTCAAGGTCTGCGTCTTTTTCTGTGAGAACAAGCTGTCGATTTCGTCCAGCCCGTTCTTGTTCGTTTTGCTTTCGCTGTCTCTCTTGCCGCTATCACTCTGACTCGCAAAACTGTTCGGACTGTGTTTCTGTTTCGCATCGCGCTTTGATGAGCCGCTGCTCTTCGCCTCGGCCTTGTTCCCGTCTCTGTCGCGTTTCATTGTTTTCGACTGTTTTGTGCACGCGTGTGATTGTGATTGTGATTGTGATTGTGAGTGTGAGCGTGAGCGTGAGTGTGAGCGTGAGTCTGATTTTGCCGAGAGAGGATTCACGCCGATTCCTTCTGCTCCATTCTGTCTCTTCACCCCTTGTGCTTGGCCACCTCCGTTCCGCGTTTCGTCATCATGCACGCGAGCGTCGGAGAGGCTCTTGTTGTGGTAGTTTTGTGTCGGTTGGTGATCCGCTTTTTTCCCAGCGACAGGTTGATTGGCGCCAAATCTCGTACGAAGGACGAACAGAAACACGCAAAGCTACCCCCAAAACATCGGAGTACCTACACTCGCACATAGCGTGGAGAGCGAGAGAAGAGTGTGTCCGTACGCTACGGATACGAGCATCAGCTGCCTGCCATGGGCATGTACCATACATACCAGTACTCGTGCACTGTGTGCTCGTATTCATACCGTCCTCCGCTCACATCAGCACCAGCGTGCACTCCACCATACTCAAAGCGCACTGACAAAGTAATATGCAGTACGAGTAGGAGCTATCCTACGCGCACAATTGCTGCATCGGAGGTGCTTGAAATTACCGTGTATTGCAATAAGATAGATAATATTTCTCTCAAGAGTATACTACTCCAGGCTTTACTTACTGCGTACGTGTACGTGTATTAAAATGAAGAGATGGTTGGTCCGAGAGCGTTCATGACAAGCTGCAGAGCTGTGATGGTAGACAGGGTCAGGGGATGGAGTGGCGGTGCCGCAGAGGGACGCAGTTTTATGTGAGTAGGAAGCTCGACGCGGGCAGACCTGCGCTCACGGAAAGGTGACAGGGCGGCTGCAGGGAGGACCTCACGCAGCTTGCTCGAATCTAGAGATCATCGTCGTCTTCAACGCTGTCGTCATCCTTGTCCTCCTCATCGTCATAGAAGAAATAGTTGCCGTTCTTCTTTTGCTCCGCGTCCTTCTGAGATCCGCGCTTGTTGATTCTTCGTTGTGTGTTGTGTTGTGTTGTGAGAAATGAGAGCATGGCAGGAAAAGAAAGGTGGAGTCAGTGGGATGCTGAGAGATGCACACGGGGGGCGGGAATTAACAAGGATCGCCATGGGTCATGATAACGTTCGCGCTCTAGCCCGTCCAGATGACATGATAAAATCATACCAACGAGGATTGCCACGACCACGCCAAGCGTGTCAGATCAAGTCACACACGAGTTGAAAGAAAGCGTATGTACCTTGGACGGAAGTTCACGGGGTCGCGTCTGAAAGTCACTGCAAGGCTCTTGAGGAATCGGTTCATCCCGGTCAGCAGCGATTGCGGAGCGGAGGCGGTTGCCTCGATACCGGGACGACCATGATACACAACGACGCGGTCAGCCAGGTAGGTTGCCATGATGAAATCGTGCTCCACGACGAAGGCGGTCTTCTTGCTGTGCATGATGAATCGCTTGATCACCTTCGCACAGTTAATGCGTTGCTCTGAGTCCAGATACGCGCTTGGTTCGTCGACCAGATACACATCGGCAGGCTTTCCCAAGGCCACGGTGATTGCGAGTCGCTGCAGTTCACCTCCGGACAGGGTCTGCACTCCGTTGTCGATGATGTTTTCGATGATCAGTGGCTTCATCACATCGGAGATGAACTGGGGATGAACGTAAGCATCCCGGATCTTCTTGTGCAGCAGCTGTCTCACGGTTCCCTTGAACTTTGGAGAGATCTTTTGCGGCTTGTAACTGACATGTAGGTCAGGTGCACCGGCTTGCGAAGCCTCGTACATCATGTTCTCCTTCTCGAGCTCCACCTGCTTGTCGCTTTTCAGCAACCCTGCTAACATGCGGACGAACGTCGTTTTGCCGGTACCATTCTCCCCCAACAAGACGATGATTTCGGAATCCGTGAAAGCTCCCTCTTCAACGTGCAAAATGAACTTTGCTGGGCCACGGGTCTGTGTCTTGGTCATCTTCGGGTAGGTGTAATTATTGATGATATCGTTCTTGGACGACTCAACCTCAGCTCGTTCGGACACCTGCATGTTGAGAGGGTATGGTATGATATGGCCGACGCGGCATTAAAACACGGATGGAGCGGCAGAGGGGATACCATTAGCGATGGACTACGCAATCTGGGTTCGATACAAGACCACGGGATGGCAGAGCGTATCGACGCATCGTCGAGGCCTTGCACTAGACAACACCGGAGCAACAGAAGCCATGCGCGACTCCCATCCCAAATCAAATCGACGCGGGTCGGCCCGCCATGGTTGTGAAGCTGCGACATCGTAACGACATCACGACGTTGAAATGTCCATCATCTTGGTCTCGGTCATGGCTGCTTTCGTCTCCACCTTCACGTGCACCCATCACACAACTCCTACGTACCTTGAAAGAGAGAGAGTCCTCTCTGAAGCGAAGATTCTCAGTTGGGATGAAGCCTGCAAGGAACGCGTTGATTCCTGTGCGCACACCGAAGGGCATTGTGACAACACCGTAGCCTCCAGCACTTCCGTACAACACGCAGACGTAGTCGCTGAGGTAGTCTAACACGGCGAGATCGTGCTCCACAACAAGCACGTAACGTCTGTCGCCGTCTGCCACTTCGAGGATTTGACGGATCATGTGGGCGGCCGTCAATCGTTGCTTTACGTCGAGGTAAGACGATGGCTCGTCGAACATGTACACATCGCTGACTTGCACTGCCACTGCAGCAATCGCGAAACGCTGCAATTCGCCACCTGACAAATCTCTGATTTCACGATCCAACAGATGCTTCAGTTCCGCCTCGGTGATGGCCCAGTCAAAACAGTCCCAACCCTCGACCTCCGTGCGTTCGTCCTTCGTTCGGAGCACGTCGCCAACCTGCCCGCGCACGGCACGGGGGATGTGATCCACGTACTGCGGCTTGATGGTTGCCTTGAGCGAATCCTCCAGGATCTTCATGAAGTAGCTTTGGAGCTCGCTGCCTCGGAAATGGACGAGAATCTCTTCCCAGTCCGGGGGCGCGTCGTACCGCCCGAGGTTGGGTTTGAGCTTACCTGCCAGAATTTTCAACGCCGTTGACTTGCCGATGCCGTTCGTTCCCACCAAACCAAGTACCTGGCCAGGACGTGGCATCGGTAGGCGATGGAGTTTGAAGGAGTTTGGCCCGTACCGGTGCGTGGTGTTGCGCTCCAGGTCTTTTGGTAAGTTGATGATGTTGATGGCCTCGAATGGGCACTTCTTCACGCAGATACCACATCCTGCAAGTGGTCACAACGAACCGAAAATAGTAGAATGTGGAGTAGTACCGATCGGCAGAATGGGGGAGATGATGGTGGTGGTGGTGGCAGTCGCAAGCATTTTGCAATTGTGAGACGGAGTCAAGTGGATCCAACGAGTGCAACTAAAGCACCCTCGCGAACAGCATCGTAAGCCATGTCCAGTGCCGCACCGTCACTGAATTAGATCCATTCGACGAACGGCGTCCTGCGCAAGCGCAATGCAGGCAGTCCTCTGGGACATTGTTTGCAAACGTTGCGTGTTGCATTCTGCGTGCTGCAGACAGTGCCCACAAGTGCCAATTCTGTGCTGGTCAGCCAGCACGTGCAGTACTCTGGCGTCGGAGGCAACTGTGATCGCACGGGAAAGGAAATGTGCACGAAATCCACGATATGTGCCTGTAGGTATGCGTCCTCACTCGGACGCATATAGACGTGCGAAAACGTGGAGGTGTACCTGGACGCGTACATATTTGAAGACAACCGCACGCATCGAAAATCACAACCACCTTGTTACGAATTCTGCACAACCTCCCGCTCAATTGTGAAGGGGCCGATAGCGGAACGTACCGATGCAAAGTGGTTCGGAAATGAAAGCGAGCTTGCTGGTGGGCTCGACTTCGATGCACAGCTTTCCCAGCTTGACCACAGGGCAGGACTTCTTGCACTCCTGTCGGCATTTCTTGGGCTTGCAGCGGGATGAGTTAATGATGGCGATTCTCGTGAGGCTGTCCTCGCCAGTGGACTGCTTCTTCTTGTTTTTCTTGTTTGGTGCCATGGTTGTGGTTGGTCTGTTGTCTGTGCTCTGCTGTTGGGAGGTTCGTGATTGTTTCCTCCTGATTTCCTGCTGAATCGGATCACCCAATAACTCAAATGGCTTTGGTCAGTAATTCAACCGATGAGTCTCAAAGAGCAGTGTCTTGAGAATGTGATTGAAGATGAGCAGAGTACTGGTGGAGTATACAAGCGCGCAACAATTGCTTGTGGTGTGGGTACGAGTATGGTGGGTCGCACTTGCGGTCTTCAGAACCGATAGAGTAGGGCAGAGTAGCTCGCAGAGTACTGTAGAGTGTCTGGACTGCGACTTGTTGATAGTTGTGAACACGTGCTATGGATGGCGAGGAGGGGGGAGGCGACGAAGGAGACGAGCGCTCTGAAGTACCCAACAGGAATCTCGTTCAAGCCTCTTCTTCTTTGAATCGGTGAGGCGACTGATATCAATGCGGACTGTCACGATCTTGTGCTGGAGAGGACAGCCGAGAGCAAGGTTTGGTGTCCTCGTGGTCTGTCCTACGACTACTCTGTTGTCCCCAGTTCCGTGTTTCGGAGTTGATGTTTGGGCGACTTTCGTCCCTTCACTGTTGTTGTCGTGTTAGGTGATCGGTCTTCAACTTTGGGCAGGCGTTGGTGATCATGTTGTGCGTCCCGTCTGTCATTCACCGGAGAGAGGATCTGATTGTTGTCTTGTGGTTTTGGTCCTTGTGTTTGGGTTGGTTGATGATTGGTGGTTGGTCCGTTGCAATTCCACGTGGAATATCCATGTGATGTGATCTGATGTCACACATGCCGATTCTTCCCTTCCACATTTTTCGCCGTCGCGATCTTTGGCTTCGCTGATCGTTGTTTACGGCATCATCAGTGCTGACACCCACACCGACACCAACATCTTCCGCAGGGGCGTGCTTGGGACCGACCCGGACGAAAATCCTCACACAAAACACCACACAAAGAACCGCCGGAGACGCTGTCCAAAAGTGCGAGGCACCACGTTCACATTACGCGACATCACAAAGTACAGAGCAGTATTGCATTCTCTCTCCGGATACGGAGAATACATTTGTATACAAAAACTCCGCTGTTGTGTTCTACGGTCTTACATATACCACACCACACCACACCACACCACACCACACCACACCACACCACACCGTGCGACCCCGACGAGCACGATGAAGCAAGCGCAGAGAAGGATGGGAAGTCTGCATCCTGCGTGGCTGCTGCTGTGCCTTGTTGCATGGTCGACCATCGGTGGGCTGGTGCTCGCCTCCGCATCTGCGTCCGCACCAGCGCCGGCCTCGGCCATGCTGCAAGAGCAGAGCGTGACGCCTTCGCGAGACAACAGCGGGGGTGGCAACGTCGTGGTGCAACTGGGCAAGTATGTAAAGGATTCGGTGACGCGGGCAGTCGATGGATCCAAGGAGATGTGGTACAACCACAAGCGGTGCAACGACATCAGGTCCAAGCAGAAGGACTACCGCGAGCAGGTCAAGGCGAAATACGAGATGACGGAGAAGGACCTGTCTCCCAAGGTGCTCAGGCAACGGTTGAAGAACGTGAACGGTGGCATCACGTACGATGAATTCATGTTCCTCCAGCAAGGCAAGGACGACCGCGGCAAGGTCATGAATCTGCTCTTCATCATGTGGGGAGCACCCCGGTTCTTCCCCTACGCCCTCATGTTCTACCCCGACATGCTCCCGTCCCCTTTCGCGTCCACGGCTACCAACACGCAGGAGACGAAACTGGAGAAGATGACGCGGCAGAGATCCCATGCTGTCATCAAGACCTTGATGGACATCGAACGGTCAGCGAAAGAAGTGCCGCAGCTGGCAAAGCTCAACATCTTCGGTCGGAAAAAGCAACGCGCGGTCATGTCCAACCTCACCCAGCTCAGTGCCGGTGCCTGGAATCTACTCAAGACTGACCGGTTCTCGGTCGATAACATCCTGGCAGAAGTGGAACCCATGATCTACTCCGCTGCACCACTGACTAGGGCCTCCATGAGGCTCACCCACCTGCCCAAGGTGGTCCTGAACGGGCTGGTCGATGCTGTTGAAGGTCCCAATCCCTTCGGCTCATTCTTGCCTGGGTTCGTCAGGCGAGGCAAGCTGCTGACGCATCTCAAACGCATCGAAGATGCTGACACGTTCATTGTTGATCAGAACGTCGACCTGGACACGATCTCACTGAGTCGCTTGCTGGAGGCATGCAACGACAGACTCATCGCCAGTCTAGGCAGGTCCGAGGCGGAGCTACGGGTGGACCTCAAGAAATGGATCCAAGTTGCCGTGGTGGAACCCAGGGAACGAATCCAACAGGGCCAAAATGAGGAGCATCACAACGGCAACATGGCCAGGTCAGTCCTGCTTTCCATCTTCGCGATTCGTGGCATGGCCGATTACAGATCTGCCTCCTTTTTGCCCAGGGAAATGTGCGCCTACAACCATGAACAACACGAGGCAAACATCCCAGCTATTGAGTAGAGTTGATGGTTACTACCTACGCACCCGAGAGTACCCTCTCTCTCTCTCTCTCCCACACACGCACACATACACACGCTCAGAAGAGTGATGTTGCGCTATTCTATAGGCCACTCTGATCCACCCTGTGACAACATGCGAGTGTCACACTCTCATCTTGCTTTGTTTGAAGTTGATGAACAGTACTCTCCATTATAATAGAGAGTGCAGGCGTAGGTACGTGTGCTCCGCGCCACCCAGAGGTTCAATAGAGTACTCGTACAACCACGTGACATGCCTTCTTCGAGGGTCATCATTCTGGACCAGAGCAATGCCATGATAGAGCATACTCTATTCAGTAGAGCAGAGTAGAGTACGATCTAGAGAGCAAACGCTTGTCGTTTTTGTTCTGGGGAGAATGCTTGAGATTTGTCAGTGGTACGGTTTGGAGGCTTGTCTAGGCTCATTTTCATGCCTACGACGCAAGGAAGAACAACCGACGCCGATTCGTCCGTTTGTGTGTACGACATCGTTTTCGTCCACACACACACCAACACACACAAACAGGAGAGAGAAAAGAGAGAAGGAAAGATACCAGACAGCGTCAAACCAGCAGTTCTCTCTGTGTGGCCTGGCTCTGTGGCTGTGCGAGAACGAGTCCGAGTACCACAGACGCAACCACAACCGCACAAACACCACCAGTCATTGCCGACACTCACGCAGACGAGCACACACATACGTGTACGACCTCCCAATACAAACACGCACATCACACCTGCCGACTCCCACCACACCAACAATAGTGGACTCGTAGCAACACCAACCCGCCTCCATCTCCCACCAGAACACCTTCCGTTATCATCATCATCGCCATCGCTATCGTCAGCGCCAGAGTCAGCACGTTCGTCTTCGGCGACCTACCGACATCCAAATAATCACCGAGACAATTCCGGACCACTCAACCAAGAGAGAAAGCAACAGACTGCTCAAATTCAGCCAAACCAAATCAGTCCAATCTAAACCAGGCCAGACCGATCGAGATAGAAGAACATCATGCCAGCCAAACCACAGCAAGCTCCGAAGTAAGTGAAGCAAAGAACCCAGTATTGCGGCGATACCTCCACCACCATCAGAACAAAGATACCCAGCTCCCGCGTATCGGCTGCGCCCGTGGAACTACGTTCCCTCCCAATCGTGAGGGCGCCACATCAGCGCATCGGGTTCCGTGCGCTGCGCTGTGCCACATGGCTGCTCTCTCTCTCTCTCTCTCTCTCTCTCTCTCTCTCTCTCATGGATAGGGTCGTGAATCATGGTGATGTCGTGACGGAGACGCAAACCGACGAGTGGCGAAAAGCTGTATTGCCAACAGAGTCCTGCTGCGACAGATGTCAACTGCCTGCAGCACCATCATATGCTGCACTATTGCGAGCTACCACTGCTACTATAACTCTCGCATGCCATCTGCCATGCGCCGTTTATATGCACTCTTCACATGTCTCGCCTCGTCACTTGCCCCTCTCATTCTCGCACTCTCCGATTCATGGCACCTCCCTTGTTTTCATGTCATCTATGGATACGCATTCTATCCAATTATTCTTCTCGATTCTCCCAGAACCGACACGAAGAACGACGTCGCCAAGAAACCCGTCAGGGCAAATGCTTGGAATAAACCGCTCCAAAGCTCCAAGATTGGAACGCCAAGTCCACCACCCGGCATCCTCTCGGCATCTGCGCAACCCAAACGTGAAGGAGTAGTCGCAGCGACGACGACGACGACGACGGCGACTGCACCAATCTCCACATTGCCAGGCGGAGCTTCTTCTCATCTGCCAAGGCACCGAGTGGTGCACTTGGCGCTCTCCCTCGTTGGCAGCCATGCTAGCGTGACGCTGCTAGACGGAGCTGTAGTCGAGGGGATTTTTCATACGTACACTCCTTTCGGAGACTTGGCTCCGACCCACAGGAACAAGGTCGTTCTCAAAAGTGCCAAAATCGCCAAGGACGGCGACGGTAAACAGTTCGCAGACTTCCAGAGCGGAGGCACCATTGTTATTTCAACCACGGACGTTGCAATGCTTCATGCAAAACGAGTGGAATGGGATCCCATCAACAGGGCCACGGCATCATCATCCTCAGAAACCAACGGTCGGGGCAAGACAGACGAATTCATCACCGACGCTGAGATCTCAGGACGCCAAGGTGGCCGGAACAAGAACCTCGTCGCAGCAGGGAGCGCCTGGGTTGCTGGTCCTGGCGGGCCATCGAAGGGGCAACCGCTTGATGATGGCAAGGGCAAGGTAGCTGGAACCGCCGGTTTGCGAGGAAACATCGGCAGTTGGGATCAGTTCAAGGCTAACCAACAGCTCTTCAACGTCAGCGCAACTTTCGATGAAAACTTGTACACGACGCAACTGGACAAGTCATCCATTGGTCTGGCCAAAAAGACCGAAGCGGAGCGCATCGCGCGAGAAATTGAGGGCTCCACCAGCACGAACATCCACATCGCTGAAGAACGTGGTCAGAAAATGGAAACAGACTTCGACGAAGAAGATAGGTACTCAGGAGTCCTCACGATGTCTGGCAAGAACCGGCACGAGGCCAAGACATCCTCCGTCCAGGGCAGTACTCCTGGTCGTGATCTTTCGCGCACATCGACAACGAAGGGCAAGGCTGGTCATGTCATGAACTATGCCGCAGCCGCAGCAAAGCCAAACGCTCGAAACGATAAGCCTGCAACAAGCAAGGTTGCTCCTCCAGGTTTCGTTTCCAAGTCCGGCACTACTGCTACCGCTGCTACGGACAGAAAGGCTGCACCTCCTACCCCTGAAAAGAGCAAGGGAAAGGACGCCAAATCCAAGGGCGCCGTCGATGCCAAAGCTGGTGCACCGGCTACAGCACCACGAAAGAGCGACACCACTGCAGCAAAACAGGGTGCTGCACCACTCGCTTCGTCGAAGACTTCCGAGAAAAAGGATGCAGGCAGATCCAGCAATCCAGAAGCGTCGGCGGAGACTGCGAAGAAAGATACTGCTGGTGGTGGTGGTGGTGGCGGGCCAGCCAAGGACACAGTTTCTGGTGGCGCTGCCGCGAAGAAGGATTCTGCATCCGAAGCAGCGTCGTCATCAAAGCCAAGCAAGCTGAGCGCCACTGCGAAGACATTCATCTTCAACCCATCCGCGAAGTCATTTACGCCCAGTTCCGTTTCTCCAGCACCTGCACCACAATCAGCGGCACCTGGTGGACAGCAAAGCCAGGCAGAAAATCCAGTCCATGTCATGCCGCCAAA
Source organism: Craspedostauros australis (assembly GCA_026770025.1). NCBI lineage: Eukaryota > Bacillariophyta > Bacillariophyceae > Mastogloiales > Achnanthaceae > Craspedostauros > Craspedostauros australis. The sequence continues at coordinate 566,846 of JAMXDE010000010.1, read as the reverse complement.
TGCAATGCACGGTGGCCATTACATGCAGCCACCAGCGATGAACCAGCCAGGTAAGTTTGATGCACTATTTGGCTCAGTGTGGATGTGAATGTGCGTGTTAGTGTGCGTGTTAGTGTGCGTGTTAGTTTTAGTGTGGGTTTTCTAGTTTGCCTGTTGTATTATCGCCAGACACCTTCCAGCACGTCTGACTGCCATATGAGTACATGCACACGTGCACCTGTACATATCTGCGTCGTCAATCAGTGAGCGACAAGTATTTGGATCGATCAGAAGGTCCTTTTGTCGTCCGTCTCCCTACCGTCCGTGTTGCTCTGTTCATCCATCTCCTGATTCTGCAAGATATGGATCCATATGCACTCGTGCATCTCTGTACTAGGTGGAAGCTCAGCAAGACGTACATTCGAATGCCTCTGTATTTACTGACACTTTGGACGCAAACTTGATGACGCAAACACGCGAACACAAATCTTCCCCGTACCATGGCTCAACAGCAGGCATGATCAATGTGATGAACATGCCATACGGTGGTATGGGATATCAAGCTCCATACGGAAACATGGAGCAGCACCCACACCCGATGCAGCCAGTGGTGCCGAACCAGCCACAGTTCGCTCCATCTGGGCCTGACGCTGCGAAGGACGGTGAAGCGAAAGTAGATGGAGATGCGGACACAAATACACCTCAGCAGGGGATCGCAAATCCAGCTCCTCACGCACAGCAGACCCGTGGAGCTCCCATGACCCATTACGGCATCCCACCGCACGTGCCATTCTATGGGAATGGCATGCCAGTGCCCGGTCACAATCCAACGTACGGCGGTCACTTCGTCACAGCAGCCCAACCGATTCCCGTTGGCCCCAACGGCGCGCCGTATCGCCACATGTTCCCAGTTCCGAATGGCGTTGCACCACCAATGCATGTTGGTGGCAATGCAGCACCGCCATACAACGGAGGCCCGATGGCGTATGCTGGTGGCGGGTACATGCCACACGGTGGGATGGACGATTCTGATGTCGGTGGACGTGGTCGAGGAGGCCGTGGGCATGGTGGACGAGGCAGACGGTCCGGGAGAGGCCGCGGTCGCGGCGGTGGCCGTGGTGGGGGTGGCAGTGGCGGTGGGTACCAAAACTACGGTTCTCACTCCGGCCGGCAGGGAGCAACGGATGGACCAGACAGAGATTCTGCGCAGGGCCACAACCAATCCAGTTCAGCGGACAATCATGGTGGCACCGGGAATGAACAGAGCTCGTAAGAGTGTGAGTGTTCATAGCCGGCGCGGAAGGGATTTCGGCCCAGAAATCAGCGTGGTGGATTCCATGCTGGGAGAACGGAGCCACTCTCGAACGAACGAAAGAATTCAACAGCTACTACTTGCGTGCCTCATTGTCTCATCGTGCATAGTCATGTGGCGTAGATTGCGTTGGTTGTCTTCTGCAAAGAATGATCGAAATCGCATGCACATGAGCTCTTTGTGTCTCGGGAGAGAAACAGTGACATGAGATGGTGTATTTGACACACCACAATATTCAATGAAGCAGAAGGACTGAAATTGGTATTCCTGAGCAACGATTCACACCTATCACATTCACATGCGTACTATCTAGAGAGTGTACTATTACTGCATGGTCGTAGAACACAAACGCACTTCATGGGCAGGACCATACTCGTACGTTTGGTACCATACAGTTGGGACAGACTTGGTCCGGGATCCATCCGGGACTCAATCATCCATGTTGCGTACACGGTACCCGGTATCCGAACCCGATACTGCAATGAAAGGCTACCGCGCGCATGGTGTGTAGTTGAACCACAATCCATGCCCTGCTCACCCTCCAGCTCCTGTAACCACGCCACCTGTTCAGCTCACCATCTTGCGAATCCTGCAGGCATCTTGAAGCATATCCATGCCTGTGGATCAAGTACTGCTCTGCGGATGGAGCTGCTGAACAGCTGTGAATGTGCCGAACCACCACGACATGTTGATGTACAACACAAACGGCTCAAGCACGACAGCATGAACCCTGCCCTTTTACTCGATCGTCCTGTCAATAGTAAGCTTAACACATAAAACAAGCAATCAGAAACAATCTTTACAGCTTACTTTCAAATCTACTACAGTTACATCATCGTCTGATACAGCTTTGTTCTCAACATCAAACGGCGTCAAAACCGGTTGAAGGACAGATCATCCTCCTGACAACGTGCAGAAGACACGGAATACTAACTGGTAGCTGCGAATGGTTCTCGCTTACATCCACCTTCCTCACTCTCAAAGAGACTTCCTCAGCGCGCAGATCGCTGTGTCCAACGACACCGAGCCCCAAGGCTCCAAGCCTCTCAGGAAAAACGATCCTGATAAGCAACCGATGAAGTTAGCCCGAAGGCAACTCATCTATTAGCGCACGCTAAATCTCTAACAATAGCGACACCCGTCGACCAATCAGAAATCTCCACTTTTCTTACCTTTTCCGTTCCGAATGGAAATTTTGGTCGAAAATCCGTTGTGTCAGATTTGTGTCGCATTTCGCGTCGCAAGAATCGTTTTCCCTCAATCACAGATCCAAAAATGTCGTGGAAATTGATTTCTTGCCAAGATGAACCAATCTGCCCAATCAGGACAGACTTGGATCTTGGGTGTGACACGTGCGAATCTTGTCCTGACCTTCTCAAGTGAATACGGTCAATCGTGTGATCGTACTACTAGCAACATCGTGAGAAGACGTAATTCACAACACGGGCCATCGCGGTGTTTTTGTTCATTGACTTTTGCACCTCATCTTCACGCAGTAACACGCACATTTGCCGTGTTGTCTCCGTGTTAATTTCACTTGCAATTTGCATGAGACCTGTCATGTCTCTCTCATGCTCACAGTTCTCAAGAATCCATCTTGTGAGCTCGCCTGCATTCATACTACCATACGAATAACACTCAATAACAAACACTCATCCTCACCCCAACAACGATCTGATCACTCTACGTTTCGGTGCGGAATCCCATCCTTGATTTCGTTCTAACATCATCAAACCAAGCCCTTGCTAAGCAAGCGCACCCACCAACACCTGCAAACCAGGTGTACGTCTCAAGAGCACTCCTGCCAACACCCCATGCACACCTTCACCATCGAAGGGGGAAGCGCAGCCAAGCCCGAGACAACCGTCGACACCAAGCGAAGCCCAACGACTTCGACACCTCCACCGCCTCACCATGAGCGTCCAAGGAGAAGACACGAGCATCAGCAGCGAAGAACGCAGGCTGGAGGCCTTCGTGGAGCGACTCAACCAGCAAGCCGCTCAAGCTCTTCGAGATCTCAACGAATCACGAATCTCGCGAGGAGCCAACCCCATCCCAGCTCGGCAAGGGGATCAAACGGCCGCCGGGCAAGAAGAAGGCGACCTCGCCCAAGGCAACACCGGGGATACCAACAACCCACCGAACCCTGGTGAAACCGAGGGAACCGCAGGACGCGAAGGGAACGCAGGCAACCAAACTGGATCCACTGGAGGTGCCTTTCCTTTTGACGCCGACGAAGGTCCCATCGGACCCGAAACCACGTACGTAGCGTACGAGAGCGAGGACAAGCCAGAGAAACCCATCATGGGTGGCCTCACCAAGGCTGGCCGTCACTGGGTGCCCTGGACGGGAGGGAAACCGAACGTCGAGTGGACTGGCCTTGCAGAAGACGCAGCCACGTCCTACGACAGCTCCCAACAGCAGCGCGTCCTCCACAACGGCTCGGACTCCAAGAACCAACCGGAGCGAGAGAAAGGCATCCGCCCTCGCTTCCGGATCGGAGACAACCGTCAGCGCATGCTGCGCCTCCTCAAGGATCACATGTCCACCGCAGGCCTCATCTCGATGACCTACATGAGGAGCAACGAACACCCCGACGAGATGGTGTGTGTCCTCGATGCCCCAGGCAGCACCACCATCAGCCAAGCCACTGACCACCATGACTTCTATCGCCACTTGTGGGATCGATACGACAAGCAGAACAACGCATCTGCCGCTCGATTCCTCCGCGACAGCCTTGACCCCGACCTCGAAGACCGCCTGATGAATCGCATCAAGCCGAAGTACCAACAAGACTTCAACGTGATTTTCACCGAACTCATCAAGAGTATCACCTCGAGCTCGCTGGACAAGTACGCACGGCTCCAAGAGAAGGTCAGGAAGACCACACCTCAGAAGTTTCAGGGAGAGAACATCCAAGCCATGGCTGACACCCTTCGCATCATGTGCAAGGAACTTCAAGACGCCGACCAGTTCGAGATCTTGCTTCTCCGTACCATGACAGACAACTTCTTCATGGCAGGAGGCAGAACCACGTCAGGAGAACGATACCGTCATCGAATCCTCGACATCAGCGATCGACTCAGACGACTGATCGAAGACAAGTCCCTCAAGACCTACGAGCGAGCGGAGCCCCACCTTCTCCGCGAGGACCTCACCTGGATGGACATTTGTAGCGTAGCTGAGGATGCCTATCTCGACGAGCTGCAGGGAAACTCCTGGCACGCCAACAGGCACTCCTGTGACCGCAACACCCCGCGCTTGCATGCGAACCACTCCTCGACTACAAAGGAAGCTCGCCTTCTGGAACAAAACAAAGGAGGCAAACTCATGAACGCCAAGGGCAAACAGGTCAACAAGAAAACACAACAAAAGAAGGACCCGTGGATCACAACACCTCCACGGAAGGGTGAGCCGCAACAAAAGCTCATGAACAACAAGACCTTCCACTGGTGCGCGAAGTGCCGCCACTGGCGCATCTCCCACGGCACTGCCGGCCACATCGACGATTTCAAGCACAAACCAAACAGTCCACAGCTCGAAATCGACCATGCAGCATGGACCTGCCTCTCCGCTGAAGCCCACGCAAACGAACGCTCCTGGTGGACCGCCGTGTGGAACGTGTTCACAGCCTTCAAAACCATCAACATGGTTACCGGCACCTTTCTCCTCCTTTGTGCAGCACAAGTCGCTCTACTCGGCATCGAGTGCGGATGGCATGTGATGAGTATCATGATGTGGATGACAACAGCCGTTGTGCTATTCGCCCTTCACACCAATGTCCCACGCCAGTACCAGCCAACTCCAATGGGAACCATCCGCCAAGTCAACACATGGAGGAAGAAGCAAAACAAGTCAAATAGAGCAAGACCACGCTTCTATCACTACCCGGCAACGCCCTCGAACGATCTCTACGACTCTCTGTTCGGGAACGACGACTTCAAACATTTTCTCCTTCACAAGCGCACCAACACCAAACACCACGTCCCACGTCACGCCCCATGTGCGAACCACCAAAACAAGGTTCGCCGTGCTCGCCGGTTCCGAAAACACCAAAACTCCTGTCGCGCGCGAAACAAAACGAATCCCGCTCATCCACCAAACCGGTACACAAAACATCATCGCGACATCGATCACTTAAGGACTCCCACTCGCTCCATGCGTACGTCTCACACAGACCCAAGCGAACACGCAGGTACCAGCATATTCACCAACGCCTATCACACCCTTGCCACAACCTTCGGTTTCCAACATGCTTTCGCCGCACCCCACAAGGTGGAAGGAATCATCCCTCAAGACGGCTCCTTCGACGTGGTGTGGGACACCGGCGCCTCCATTTGCGTGACCAACGATATCAACGATTTCGTAGGTGCTACCTCGGCACCAACCTCGCCAACCTTCCTCAACGGATTTCTTCGACGCACCAAGGTAAAGACGAAAGGCAGGGTGGAATGGTCCATCCTCGACGTCAACGGCAACCCTCGATCCTTATCCCTTCCGGCTTTCTATGTGCCGGAGTCCTCAGTCAAGCTCATCAGCACCGCATGCCTCCTCAATGAATACAAAGGGGAGAATATTGTCGTGGAAGCGAACAACATCCAGCTGAGCGGCATCCCTGGAAACGACGAACGAGGTCCCAGCATCGCCCACAACAAGAAATCGAACAACCTTCCGACCTCACGTGCATACCGCACTAGCGACCTCACCGAACTCCCAGGGGCGCTCACCACAACTGTTACTTCCGTGGCAGAGCAGAACCAAAACCTGACTCAACCGCAAAAGGAGCTGCTCAAGTGGCACTATCGACTCGGGCACCTCTCCTTCAGACGAGTGCAGTTCCTACTCCGATCCGGCGCCCTCGTCAACACTGAGGCATCAAGGAAAATGCAGACAGCCGCTGCCCGCGTACAAGAATGCCCGCTGTGTGCGGCGTGCCAGTTTGGCAAACAGCACTGCAGGACTACACCAGGCACAACACAGCACGCCGTCCAAGACCGACAGGGAGTGATCAAGACGGATCACCTCTTCCCGGGCCAACAAGTCTCCGTGGACCACTTCGTGGGGCGCACCTTGGGTCGCCTTTTCACAGGAAGAGGCAAGTCCGATGCGTCGGAGATGTACAAGGGTGGAGCAATGTTTGTGGACCACGCATCTGGCTACATACACGTGGAACCAGTCGCATCCCTCACGACCCACGCTACATTGGAAGCGAAGGAACGCTTCGAGTCCATGTGCCGCGATGTGGGTGTACCCGTGCGTTCGTACCTCTCGGACAACGCCACCACCTTTACATCGCCAGACTACGCCGAACACCTCAAACGGTTTCATCAAGTGCACCGCTTTGCTGGAGTCGGCGCTCACCATCACAACGGAGTGGCCGAGCGCAGCATCCGCACGATCATCTCTATGGCACGAACAATGATGATGCATCAAAGCATTCATTGGCCTACGATGTTCGATGCCCAGCACTGGCCCATGGCCGTCGTCCATGCCGCTTACGTACACAATCGCGTACCAAGCGCAGCAACAGGTCTCACGCCTTTGGATATTCTCTCGCGCACGCGCATGCCCCTGAAACAGCTACACAACCTACATGTGTGGGGCAGCCCCGTCTACGTCTTGAACAAGGCGCTCGGCGACAGCCGCAAGATACCAAGATGGGAACCACGTGGGGAACGCTATGTAAACATGGGACTCTCCGCTCGCCACGCATCCACGGTTCCGCTGGTCCTCTCGCCGAGGACGGGATCAATCACACCACAATTTCACGTTGTGTTTGACGATTGGTTTGCGACGATAGCGACTGATCTGGCTGATCTCCCAGACTACAATTCAACGGAATGGACACACATGTTTGGCGATACTACGTATCAAATACCGTTCGATGACGACGATGTCGTTGCTATGGAAGAGCGGGACATTGAGCGAGAGGATGAAGCCGACCATCAGCGATTCCTTCCCTCACACGATGACGATCCGCCAGCAAAATTGTTGCCAGAAACGCCAAACACAAGAACTCCGGTTGTGAATGAAAAAAATTCACCAACTCACATTTTGAGGCAACCTGTGACAACACACACGAAGGACGATATCACCCCAACTGACCAAGTGCAGCCACCTCAACAAATCAGTCGTTCGCCAACAACCACCGATACCAACAAGCCGACGCCACCAATGCCGTCGACAGAGGGAGCCGAAGAGACTCCGACAAGTCTCCCTAAACCGTTGCCACCGACAGAGGGAGTTGCCAACGACAACAGTGACGACGACATGCAACCACCGATCGACTCCCCTCCAACTTCACCGCTGCGCAAACCCATCACTGCACCAACAGAACAACCGACGTTTAGAAAGGCAAAACCGCCTCCACTACGCCGCTCTGAACGCATCAACAAGCGCACAACACGAGAGCGACGGACCGTCGAGCGCCTCACCTACAACACGTTGGGTGGAAAAGTGGTCTGGGCCAACGACATCAAACAACCATCCGAAACCAGCGCAAACGTAACCACCATCGCAATGAGTGAACCCAGCAAGGACCAAGCCGTGGCAGACATGAAGAACACTCTCCAGACCTGCCTTGCGACACTCAAGAAGTACACCACTCATCAGGATGACACAGTAACACAGAAGGCCCACGCTCTGGTGCGCGACGCTGACTCCATGCTCCGAAATCTAGCGACAATCGAAACCACAGAATTGACTTGGGAAGAACGACGCTGGGCACAGGGTGACCTCGAGATGGAAAGGATGCTTCGCATCCAACAACTCGAAATCCGAGCCAGAATGCGCAAGGAACAAGAGGACACAGCGGCGAGCGGAGGAGCGCCAACCAACGAGCACCACGTGCTAATGGCAAGTAATCCGCCCGACACACTCGCGGATGACAACAATTCTTCTGACGATTCCGAAATGGGGCCCACGGAGATGGCAACCTTGTGGACCCAACTTCCACGCGTCGTCCAATACATGGAACATTATTTCGATCATGTTGTGCACTTCAGGTTCCCATCGAGAGACGTTCGCATGCAGTGCCTCTACTACGCCATCCGCCAACTCATCGAAACCCTCGACGACCTCATCCTTGCTGACGAATACGAGCTACCGGTCTCCTACTTCGGTTTCATTCCACAGACAGAGGGAGTACCATACACCCTCGAGCGAGCAATCACAGCAGTCAATAACGACGTGCGGCCACCTGACGACAGCGAAAGACTGTACAACTTCATGACCCGAGCCAGCTGCGTTTGGAACATCGTCACACATAATGAACGCTACGAAGTCGCACTGCATCACCTGCTCGTCCAACTCGGAGTGGCTCCGGCAATCCCACCGGATATCCCGGTTCCACCAAGTGAGTTCGAGCCTTCTGAACGCACCGAGCATCATGCGATGGCAGCCACCCTCGACCGCGACAACAACGACGACGGCGAGCACAACGCTCTCATCACATACGACCTACTCAGCTTTTTCACCAGCGGCGGTGACCTCAGCATCACAGACCGATACTTCAGCTACAAGGCGTCAAAAGCCGACCCAGACACGCTTTCCTTCAACAAGGCAATGAACGACGACAACAAGAGCAAATGGATGGCCGCCGCACACAAGGAAATCCACGACCTCACTAAGAAAGGGACATGGATTGAGGTACCAAAGTCCTCCACCACCGACCGCATCTTTCCAGGCACGTGGGTATTCCGACGCAAGCGAATGCCTGATGGCACAGTCAAGAAGTACAAGGGCCGATGGTGCTGCAGAGGCGACATGATGACCGAAACGGAAGCTACCTACGCTCCAGTCGTCGCGTGGTCGTCCGTCCGAGTTTTTCTCATCCTTTCCATTCTGCTTCGCTGGGTCACGACATCGATTGATTTTTCGAATGCATTCGTCCAAGCCGACATCCATCGGCCTGTGTACCTACACCTTCCACGCGGATTCAGATCAACCAACGGACCCGATACATGCCTCAAGCTGATCAAGAGCCTCTACGGGTTAACTATAGCTCCCAAGCTATGGTACCAACACCTTGTGCGCGCTCTTCTCGCGGAAGGGTTCCATGCGTGTGATCAAGAGAAGTGTCTATTCATGCGCGATGGGATGATGATCGTCCTTTATGTGGACGATGCCGGCATTGCTTCGCGCACGGAAGAAGAAGCGGACACATTCATTGAGTCCATGCGCAAGCGTGGATTTGACCTCACACGAGAAGGTACCTTCACAGAATTCCTGGGGATATCGCTGCACAGGGACCCCAAGGCAAACACCATCCACCTCAAGCAGACCGGTCTCATCAACAAGATCATCGAAGCCACCGGCATGCAGGACTGCAAACCCAATGTGACGCCTACAACGCAACTGTCACTTGGAGCATCGACCGACCAAGTCCCAATGAAGGAAGCATGGAACTACTGCTCCATCGTCGGCATGCTGCTCTACTTGACAACGAACACGCGCCCCGACCTGGCCTTCGCCGTATCCCAGGTGGCTCGATTCAGCAACGATCCTCGCCAGCCACACGCAAAGGCCATCAAAATGATAGTGCGTTATCTCCGCCACACCAAAACTATGGGAACCATCGTACGGCCAACAGGCCAGCTCAACATGGAATGCTATGTCGACGCCGACTTCGCCGGTCTATACAAGCGCGAGTCCGACGACTCCCCAAATGCGGTGCGCTCTCGCACGGGGTATGTCATCATCCTCGGCGGCTGCCCACTCGTGTGGAAATCAAAACTACAGACGGAAATCGCTTTGTCCACTATGGAATCGGAGTACGCCGCACTGTCTCTTGCTATGCGTGCCCTCATCCCGACGCAACAACTCATCAACGAGGTGAACGCATCAACCAACCTCAACCAACCACTGCAAACCAACATCCAATGCACCGTGTTTGAGGATAACGAGGCGTGCATCTCGCTGGCGACAAACCACAAGATCACAGCACGAACCAAACACTTTCTGACCAAGTGGCACTTCTTCTGGCACTGGGTCAAGGAGGGTTTCATCCGGATCCTTCATGTGCCAACACCTCACCAAATTGCCGACATCTTCACCAAAGGCCTCGCGCGGGACGCGTTTGAACATCTGCGCCGCATGCTCATGGGGTGGTGATGGCATCACAAATTGTGAACTGTTGATCGTGTCAGTATCGTGAGGGTGATAGTGTGATGCTATGATGTTATACTGTGTGTAGGATGAGGATCGGAGAGGAATTATGAGGACAGGAGACGGATGGCTCTGTGTCTCCTCCTGTGTGAGGGCCTTGCGGACTGTCTGTCCTTCGTCAGGCCCACGGGTATGCCAACACCCCCCCCACGCTGACGATCGTCAGCGGAAAAAATACCAGTTTCGCAAAGGCAAAGAAAGAAATCCACATGTCCCACGCAAGTATAGGTGGGACCATATCATCATACGGGTGCTGGAAGTTGTATGCAATCGGCTCGTGAATTGTGCACGTTCGAAGATCTCAAGCGTGGAAGTAGGTTGCTTGAATATCCTTGCTCGAAGCCAGTCAACAACGAGGATGAGCTCGTATGTTCTTGAAAATTGACGGCGAATGCGCAAATGCCGATGTGCTAAACGTCCAGATGGTGGATCTCGTTAGGCTTGACTTGCATGTTGGCAAGCAATGTTTGCGAAACCATCCAACCCATCAGGCAAGGCCGAATAGGGTTGAGTTACACCGGCATGATCACAAAATGCTCCAAGGGCCGGATCCGCTGGGACCCATAAGTGGGTACTACCATAGAGTACAGTGGTGGGCGGATCATCCTTGAGACGCACCAAGCACAGATCCCATGCTTGGGATGTGCAACCATCAAGTCGTCCAGGTGGGGTGTAGGCATGGTACCCACCATGACGCTGACGACCGGATTCGTCCGACTTGAGACGATCCGCGAGACCACACAAAATGATGTCAGAACCGTGTTCTGCAATGGGCTCGAAAACGTCACTGGGATCCGTGCTCAAGCCAATGGGAGGCGAGCGTGCATCGTCGAGATCTTTGCTGCGAAGGTTCGGCGGAACACCAGTGTCAGCAAAATTCTCGTTCGGAACAAGAGGCGGAGGCGCGTTGTGGCCATCAACACCGTTGCGATCGTGAGCACTGTGGATGCGTTGCGCAGCCATGGTGCAGTTGTCTCCAACGCGGTTGCCACGGAAGCAAGCGTTGTCATGCGAAACACAGCGGCTGTGGGCACGTTGGACAGCAAGTGAATGGCCATCATCAGGATGGTTGATGCCGATGTTGCGACAAGATGATGTTGATGCCAATGGCGTACGTGCATGGAAGACGGAGCCAATGTATGCTGCGGGAATGATGTCTTCGCCCCGGCGATACGCACGGAAGGAGTGTGCATCAAGCATGCCAATGGCATCAATCCAATCGCCATGAGCGCCCTGACCAAAGTCCTGATACCACGAGCGGAGCTTCCACATACTGCGCATGCGGATGATGGTGACCACTGGCGACGCGCACATGCATGCATAGAACTCGTGCTCTGAGAGTTCAAGCAGATCAAAGAACTCATCGTCGCACTCGACTTGCATGTCTGCGAGCAGCGTTGCCAACCAAATCCATCCGAGGCGGCGCGTGATGGTCTCAGCGGTGACGAGACTGTCAGGCAGCCCTGCGCATGTGTCAGATGCATCGAAGGACATGGCGGATGATGGAGCGAGGCGATGGGCGGGGGTGTTGGAAGGCATGATGTAGATACTGCAAATCGTAAGGGAATGTACGTCCTTGAACGAAAAGCTGCAAACCGTAAGGGAATGAACGTCCTTAAACGATAAGACCCACTTGAGTGAACGAAGGTGCAGTCGCGCCTAGTCGTGACTCAGATTTTCGTAAAATTTAAAATGACATATAAAAACATAATCTAGACCACCGCGCGATCTTATCCATATAAAAATGGTCTTCATCCGACCTTTGCTTCAAGAGTTATACACCCTTATCTACCACGCACAACGCCGTGTTATTTTTCCTCCTCAAATTTTGGAAATGGGTCTTGGTTGTTCGTGACTTAATATTTTCGATGGTGTCTTTTTGGTTAATTACGGTTATATTTTGGCGATATGCGCCTCGTCAGCGTTTCTTTCTATCGCAACGTCGCTATCTTGATCTATTCATGATGGGCATTTCATTGCGCTATTCTCTGGTTCCCGCACTTGGTTGTCTCGCTTTTCCTGCAGCTTCTTGTGAATGCGAATTGCCTTGTTCGTCACAGGCTACGTGCTCCTCGTCGTCATCCCGTTTGTCAACAACCCTCCATTGGTATCATCCATGCCATCGACAACAAATATTCAGGGCGATCTATCCAATTCAACTATCATCTGCGTTTTTCAACTTGTTCATGAAGATCTACATCCATCATTCCGTTTTGACGACGGCTACCCCAGACCGCACACAAAGGTACTACTCCTATTTCATGACAGACATGGCGTTATCTGTCATGCATTCGATGACCACGATGATGCTGACAGCGACAGTGGTGTTGATTGGGGCAGCATTGACATAGACAGCCATGATGACGCCCAGGATAGCGTTGTCAGTGGCTATGGTCGCCACCACGGCAACAAAGGTGGTGGTGCTAGCCACAGCGATGCTGTTGCCAAGGACGATGGTGGTAATGGCAACAAAGATGGTGATGGGGAAAGCAACCTGAATGATCCCATCACGGAAGGCAATGGTGATGGCAATGAAGGTGATGTTGGCAAGAGAAACGATGGTGACGATGGCAGGTGACAGCTTTCTCTGTACTTTTTACCTCTTTACTAATCATATGAGTCAAAATACTGGTCGGAGGTTGTCCTCGAACAACTCACAATAAAAGAACAAGAGCTCCGACCAGGGCACGCAACAACGGGCCAATACGTCTCCAGGATTTACTTGTGCACTTTGACAGATTAAGAGTCATGGTTTACCAACAAGCATATCACCTTTACGACATCAACCACCATGGCAAGACCAATCAACAACCGAGCTTTGACAGCCGTAACCAAGGAACTTGCTGACCTCGATGACAAAGAAATGGAGTTCATCAACAAGCAACTCAGAAGGATCGAACGCGCCATCAAGAGTCCAGACAAAAAGAATCATCCAAGCGCTGGCCATCTCACCAACACTCACCTCGATCAACATTGAGAACATCCTTTGCATCTTCGCTTTCGCGAAAGAACGGCAAATCGACCAAGCAACCGATTGGGCGGCCATCAACGAGTTCACTACAACAACCGGATATGAGGTACCAACCATTGAGACTCCTGTCGCCAGCAAGGCGACCAAAATGCAATTGGAACTCGCAATGAAGGAAGCTGCCAATCGTGAACTCGCCAAGGCAACAAGCCACGAGGTTGTGGTACACTCACCAAGGCGCCCACTGGAAGTACGCCGATCGCCATCAATGCCAACCGGATGGAAGTATGACAAGTCGCCCTGCTAGATGCGGAGCCATTCAGCGGACTCAACATTGAATGGTACCAGTGGAAGATCAACTTCATCCGCCAGCTAGTCACGACCAGATACGCAGACTACATGCAAAAGACACACCAGGCCCACTACTGCAAGGACGTCGACACCCAGTTCTACACAGTGCTTAACTCGACAACGTGCCAAGGACACGCTAACTACATGATCCTCGCGAAAAGAGACAGCGGTCATGCAGCCTTCCAGGCCCTCATCCGTACATACAAATCCACTGAGAACAGGGCCGACATTGTGGCAACAGAGGAAGACAAACTGTCCAAACTCGTCTACAACGGATCTGGACCGTTCAGCGCGTTTGTCAATGACTTCTCCATGTCTGTTCAGGCAATAGAAAACAACGGGAAGGCAATGAGCGACAAGCAGAAGATTGCAAGATTCTTCCACAACATTTGCGATGAGCGATTCACCAGTATGGTCTCTTGCCTCCAAGAGACAGCTGAGCCCTTTGATTGGGTCTGCGAGACTCTCATGAAGCACAACAAGGGCCTCTCCAACGCGGAGATCGACAGATCTCCATGGTGCAATCGACGCGCGCACCAGAAGGATGGGCAAACGGACCGCAAGCGACCGTTTGAAGCTACATCCGGGGATCGCAAGAAACCACCGATGTACCGACTACCAGATATTGTATTCTGTAGCCTTCCCACCCCCGCACAAGTGATTGTGGTGGAATCCTCGCGTCACTTCCGCGAGATAGGAGAGCTCATCAGCAAGGAGACGCTCAAGCACAACAAACCCGCTGAGTTTGCCAAGACCCAGGAGCAGCACGCTCAGCGCAAACCCAACAAGCGCACCAGATTCGGCAACAAGACCAATTGAACCAAGAAGTATGGACCATGTGACAATGGCTCCTGACAACCAATGACAGGCACTTCGTGCCAGCAGTCGGAGGTCGCCATATGCATCAAGGACCAAGACAGTGTGGACTTGACGCAAAAGGCCGCGGAGAGCGGGCCAGGGCATACAACCCCGGATACGCTACGAGAGTCGCGTCCAAGAAGCGCCGACCCGCATACAGAGCACACGATTCGACGGGCAAGAGTAACTAATAGTAGCCATGGCAATATCATTCTAGACTCAGGCGCGGACGGCGACATTGTTCATGAGTCTGGATGGGTGGTAACCCAAAATCACCAGCAGCAGTTCCACCCTGAGGGGCGACAGTCGACTCGCAAATCGAGACGTTTCCAATGGTTGACGCGGTGGCAGCGTACGAGCCGCCAGAAGGCAGAGTGATCCTCATCAAGGCATATTACATGGCTCTTGATAAGCATCCACGGCAGATGGAGTCGCTGTTCAATACACACCACATGCGCACATCTGACATCAGCATCCCACTGGCCAATCACGACAGCAATACCCTGTGCATCCCAATTCGTAAACCGACAGCTCGCGAGCTAACTCAAACTAAGAATATTACTATATGCGACAGACACAGACACGTTTGGCAATCCCACACCAGTGTTAACTTCAACAAGGTTTTCCGGTATCTCTCACAACAGGTGGTCGAGAAAACGAAAACAGCATCGACGCAGCTGGCCGATACTCCCATCGACGCGGAGTCAAGACTCATCCCGAGGCAGTACCGTGCGCAGCGAGCGGGCGCGCTACGGCCACACCAAATCAAGGGAAGAGTGGAAACCGATCTATTCTTCTCCACGGTCCCATCCATTTGACACTACAAGTGCTTCCAGCTCTTTGCACACAGCGAGTCCAAATTCATCTGGGTCAAGCCGCTCCGACGAGAGGCGATGGAGCCAGAGGCGCTCACCGATTTCATTGTACAGGTCAGGGCACCTGATTTACTCATCTCAGACTACTCACAGGTCCAAACCGTCAAGGCATGGAAGGCTGTGGCGATGCGGTACATGATCGAGCACTCCTTCACTGCTTCCATGAATCAGAATCAAAACCGAGCGGAGCGGGCGATCAGCGACCTCAAGCGACACGCATACAAATTGCTTTGGGCAGCGTCTGTCGAGATGTACATGTGAGTATATGTCAAGATGTACGTATATATGTGCATCGTTCACCCGCTATTCTCTCATACGCACTTGGACGGTATAACTATACTCGTGTCGATAGTATACTGTGATTCGTCAGAATTACAGGGGAAATGGAACACACGAAAAGGGGCAAGATTTCTGGAGGAAATTTGCAAATAACGATTTCTGAGAGAATCAGAAGATCGTCCGTCCATGCATCAATGGTACCAAGAGAATCTCGAGGTACTTCCCAACTAAACCTCAGATGACGATATCATCTGACAGACTACTGCATCACCAATGGAACGTGACATCTGGAGAGCAGAAGGACGCCTACTGACGTCGACAGGATGTCAACATGTCACCACGTCGACAGCTGTCTCCAAGTCAGAGCAGGAGATGAAGATACGATGACCCATGAAGATCATGGATACTGAAGGTGAACTTCAAATGGTAAGTACTCATGGAGTAAAAGCCAATACTGAATGAACAGAGTGTTGAATGCGGAGCATGCATCGAACACGGAGTATCGTGTAGCACGAGCACACGATGTTGAAAGAGAGAGAGAGAGAGAGAGAGAGAGTACAGAGAAGAGCGAGAGAGGATCTCGTGTACCGACTCATAGTCGGAGACCGAATCTACAAAACAGATTGAAGCGCCGAGAGCATCGGGCAAGAGAACGAACGGACACCGAGAGTATCGGAGTGCCAACGTAATGAAATAGCAAACAGACGACTATCAACCAACACCATCTTCCACGATCGTAGGTTACCGTGAGCGGAACTTGCCAACAAGCGTCCGTACCGCTCGCCTTCTGGTGCTATGCGGTACAACACGCCATCGATGTATGGAACTACACGGCGAAGGAGAGCATTCAATGGAAGAATCCCATCGAACTGCTCCACAAGAACACTCCGGACATCTCCATGTTCAGGTTCACGTTCTTTCACCAGGTCTGGTATTTCGAGCCAATGACAAAGTTTCCGCATCACCCATTCAATCCAGGTTACTTCCTGGGAATCGCATGGGACCATGGAGACCCTTTCACATACAACATATGGTTGGCGCGGGGCAACGACGTAACCAAAGGCACTGCCCTGGTACAGAACATTGTGGAACCACGAATTTCAGAAGACGCAAGCGCTCCGCAAATCACCAACAAGGAAGTTCAGTGCATTGCACGCCTCGATCTCATACACACTACTACCAGAGACAACTTGGGGCAACAAGCGCAAACCAAGACGATGCTGGTGCAACTCGCTTGACAGGTCCGTGAGGTCATCGACGCGATTCCCGTGCGGTCGGGGGCGGCTGCTCGCATTCCTGAGGGACAACTGGAGACCAGGGGCGTCGTGGTCAACAACAATGCTATTCCGCATGACGACTGATGGTTTGGTCAGCAGAATGTCATCATTGACGACAACGACAACCACAACAGCAAGCCTACGAGCATGATATCCGATGGCAAAGGGGAAGACAAGCTCTCAACTGCAGACAACTTGAGAGAATCCGATGACTATGAAGCAGTGAGGATTCCAGATCTTCCCCAGCAGTGGATTCAGGGGCGTATCGACACTCTGGCTGAGCGCGAGCATGATGAGATGTTCTAAAATCAGATTACAAAGACGATACGAACGAACCAGCAATTACATCCATCGCAGGCCACTCCTTCCAAGACGGACATCTCCATCTCAATGTGAAATGGGACAACAATGAAACTCAATGGTTCCGATACAACATCCTGAGGGCAGACCATCACGAGCTCGTGGCGCGATACATCATTGCCAACGAGCCAAAACGGCATGACAGGCACAATCGACAGTCAATGACAATACTGAAATGGGCAAAGCACGCTCTTCGCGCGATACGCAGATGCATGCGACGAACCGAGCGCATGCACATCTTCACAGTCGACAACAACGACAGCATCGCCATCCTGAGGCGCATACGACCAGAAAAGAAGAAGCTGAACAAGGACTTCCTCGCTACAGTATTCCAATACGGTGTAGAAGTGCCACGCAACATGCGACACACACTCCAATTTGACGAAGCCAATGGCAACACATTGTTGAAGGATGCAGCAAAGAAAGAGATCAACGCTCTGATTGACCTCGATTGCTTTGAATTCCATCCATCCACTCACCGACCTTCATCGTACTACCAGAGCACCAAGCTCTGGCTCATCTTCGCTGTGAAACAGGATCTGCGGCGCAAGGGGCGGCTGGTAGCCAGCGGTCACCTCATTGAACTCGCTGACAACATCAGAGTATACTCATCAACCGTCAAATCAACCAGTATACGGATACTCGATGTCATCATGGACGCAAACAAGCTGAAGCAACTCTGCGGCGACGTGGGGAATGCATTCGTCAATGCCTACATCAACGAGAAGATGTACGTGAGGGCAGGAAAAGAGTTCGATTACAGAAAGGGTCAGACAATCGTACTCAGGAAGGCATTGTATGGACTCCAATCGAGTGCGCAAAGCTTCCATGCTCACTTTGTAAACACACTCTCATCCATGGGGTTCTCTCCATCATGGCATGACCAGGACATATGGATCAAGTGGAGGGATGACACTGGGTATGACTACATATGCATGCATGTTGATGACTTCAAGATTGTGGCAAAAGAACCAGACCAATACATGAAGGTCATCCAGCAAGTCTACACCATCAATGACATTGGACCACCCAAATACTATCTGGGCAACAACAACTCCAGGAATGTGAAAGGCAAATGGAGCATTGGATGTGACAAATCCATTGCAAACGCGATGGATAACGTCGAATGGCAGCATGGAACACTCCATGACCAGCATGTTCCCATGTGGGACAAGGACCATCCGGAAACGTATGACTCCAAACTACTCACACCAGACAAACACCAACAGTTCCAGCAGCTCATCGGCATGCTGAACTGGGTCATTCAACTTGGATGTTTCGACGTCGCTTTTGCAACTTCTTTACTCTCTCAATTCACTGCATCACCACGGAAAGGACATCTAGCAAGAGTACTCAAGATATGGGGCTATCTCAAGAGTATGTCCACACTCAGAACACAAATCGACTCCAGACCCATGATATTCGACAACTTCAACTCGATACCGTCCAACCTAGAATTGGTGGCGCAAATGAAGGAAGAATACCCTGAGGCACAGGAGAACGTCGATGACTGATCACCAAAGCCAATCTATCCGGAGCTGCCAATGTATGCATTCGTCGATGCTGACCATGCGCACGATTTTGTCACATGCTGATCAAACACTGGGATCATCCTTTTCCTTGGCAGGATGCCTGTGTACTTCTTGAGCACGCGGCAGACATCAGTCACAACGTTTACATATGGAGCAGAATTCAACATGATGCGATCAGTGACGGAAGAAATCATTGCACTCCGATACGCACTCCGATCGCTGGGAGTCCACGTCCAATCACTGACGGTCACATTCTGCGACAACAATGTGGTGATCTCGAAAACGACGATTGCAGACAGCCTATTGCAAAAGAAGCATGTGGCAATATCATTTCACTGAGTCCGTGAGGCTGTGGGAGCTGGGATACTGGTTCCAGTCCAAGTCCAATCAGCTCAGAACTTTGCTGACATGCTCACCAAGGCATTGGTGAGGCCAACACTAACACTTCTTGCCATAACCCTGTTCTACAGTGATCCACCTTGAGATCAAGGGGCGTGACAGCTTTCTCTGTACCTTTTCATCTCTTCTAGTCATATATGTCAAAATACTGGTCGGGGGATTGTCTTCGGACAACTCACAATAAAAGAACAAGAGCTCCGACCAGGGCATGCAACAATGGGCCAACACGTCTTCAGTAGTTACTTGTGTACTTTGACAGCAGGGATAGCAATGGTGATGAGGCAACAGGTGATGGCGACAGCGATGGAAGGGATGGCAATCATCTTGAAAGCCCTGCGATTTGGAGACATCAATGGCACCACGATGTTGCTGGTTGACGCTTCCCTATTGAAGGGCAAGTGGCTGACTCACTGTACGATCCCAAGACCTCAATGGGCTGCAAACATGCTTGGTGTTCCCAACACTCACAAGATTCAATACAAGAATGAGAGAGCTTGGTTACTTGACACTTCGAATGTCACCGATGCCAAATTTGGTGGAGGAAGAGGCTTGGGAGTGCTCCGTTGTGAACGAACTTGGCGCGACGGTGAAGGAAGACCACAAGTAGTCACGCCAACCAGTACCAGTTGATACAAAAAGGCAAAGATGAGGCGTAAAGCCCAGAAGAGTGTGAAACAGAGTGGAGCGAATGTATTAAAACAGCCCTCCACAACAACCTCATGGAAACTGCTGAATATGACGCGATGTGGAAGGATACAACTGCTTCTATGGATCTTCCTCCTGTTGCAACACCGGGTTGCGCCGCAAAGAAGACTCGATCGTTTGAGCCTATCCTGACTATGTGTTGGCAGAGCTGATCAAAATCTGCGTACTTGCTTGCCATGACTCAAGGAACAGAATGTCGGAGTACGACGCACGCCAACAACTGATGACGATGGAACGGGTGAAAACAGACTCGCACGCTCAACTACACGTATCATCACTGAGAGTAAAAGCATACCTCATCACGGACTATCTCAAGTTAAAAAAAGAACAAGAAAAGAAGTCAACAACCGCTGAAACGATGGAGTGCACAATGGTAAGTATGACTGCGAGCGCCAGTGCGCAACCAACGCTGAATGATTCTGGTTGTGACGAAGAAGAATTTGTACGGTGCAAAGCCAAGGAAGACGAGAATTTGGAGCAAACTCACGATGATTTGCATCCACATGCGGCAAAACAAACAGTCGAAAGTGCGGAAACATTGAAGGAAAATGTGACGTGGGAAATTGTGAATCGTGTCAGAACCTGTGATGATCGGGAGACGATACGTGATGTGTTGTGTGTGTGATGATGTGATTATTGTGATTATCTCCGATCTGGCAGAGGCTGTGACCATGGGTGTGTGCTGCTGCACCGTCTGTCTGCGACCGTATGCCAACACCCCCCCCCACGCTGGCGTAGCCAGCGGAAAAGTTACAAATCCGGGTTGCCGCGGCCGCGTACATAGAAAGGCACAAGACGACCCATCACTAGGTCGATATGCCGGAAGTACAGGGCCACAGGCGTCTGTTTCGTGCAAATGTCGGATGCGTTTAGGTCAGAGGCGACCTCTGGGTAGGTGAGCAGATCCCGCTCAACCCAATCAAGGACTGCGAACTCTCGGATCGCGATGTGACGCGAGTTCCGGGTAGGCTGACTGGCAGAAGCCATCAGCCGCGCGCCGCGGTTGTCCTCGAATATCATGGTCGCGTACTGCTGTTTCACGCCAACCTCATCAAGAATGGAACGAAGCCAAAGGGCCATGCGGCCAGCATCACTAGCAGCGACGAATTCTGCCTCGGTGCTGCTCATGGATACAGTAGGCTGCACACGAGTTTTCCAAGCCACTGCAGCGCCTCCAAAGAGATAGATGATCCCAGTGACGGACCTGCGATGTCGAATGTCAACCCCCCAGTCAGCATCAGTGTAGCCGTACAGCGTTGACGCGTCGAGGTGTTGAATGCCAGTAGCATCATGGACATCGTCGTCGGCAGGCGAAAGTCGAGTGGGATGGGGCGCCGGAGGCATATCCACGAGAGGCTGTACCCTCCAATACGTGACACCGTGATCACGAGTACCGGCGACATATCGCATGAGATACTTGACGCCCTCAAAATGAAGCGCAGCAGGATTGGCAGAGAATTGTGAGAGCTTCACAACCGGGAAAGAGATGTCAGGTCTGCACGAGATCATTGCCCAGATAAGCTCACCGATTGCTTGCCGATACCGGAAGGTAAACTGACTCGCCACATTCGCGCGTTCGGCATCAGTCGCTGGGAGCACCGCGTTGTCCAGACTTTTGACGTAGGAGTTGTCCGATCGCATGGGCAGTCGCTGCGTAGTTTTGAGGTTTTGCCACTCATGACGCTCGAGCATCTTGTCGATATATGAAGTGCAATGGACCTTGACGAAGTCCTGGGTTTGATCGACATCCAGCCCATTGTAATGTACCATCAGGCCTTGCCTGGTCATGGGCTGGAACAGACTGTTGTCCAGGCGATCGCAGAATGTGTCAAAAACACCCTCGGAGGTGGCCGCAACCGCGAAGTCATCCACTTGTCGCAGGACGTACACTTTGGACCCTTGAATGCTCCCAGTGTAGAGACACGGCGCGTGGGTAGTGGCCTGAAAGTCCATTGCACGAAGTAGTCCGTTGACATGAATACTCCACAACCTGGGTGCCTCGGGGTGACCTTGCAAGTTCTTGAGGACTGGGATGACAGCGCCACTGGGCATGTGTCGACCACGTCGAGTTTCCCACCAGGCGCGATACTGCTCGTCAACACGCATGTAGTACCGTTGTTCGCCAGCTGGGGCCTCCGCAAATGCATTGGTGACGTCAGATCCATAGACTTTGAGTCCTTGAACCGCTGCAATGGCAAGAAGAATGCGAAGCTCCGTCAGGTCGGGCGTGGCGGCATAGGTGTGGCCAAAGACGCGTGCATGACCGCCTCGAGTGGATCCGTCGCACACTGCGCGAGCCTTCTTGCGATTATTCTCATGGGTTTTCACCACATAGACCCAAACCCAGTTGAACACAGCTGCTCCTGCAGGGGGCACGACGGGCTCTCCAAACATCCGTTGCGCATCATACTGATCCAATTGTTTGTACTCAGCCGCACTCCACTCAGGCCAGTCGTCCTGCTGTAGAAGCTTCCGTCGAGTGAGCTTCACAGGCGCATTAGTGACACTGGTGGCATGTGCGACGGGACTGATGGACTCGATGATGTCCCTCACATTGCGAAGTTGATCGAAGTACATTTGCGGGACACCAGTCTGGGAGAGCGCGTTGCGGACGTCGTCAAACGCGAAGGTGAACACTGCAGACGAGATTTTGTCGTCGCGCAGCTTGCGGATGCACGCCTTGAGTTGATCCAGGTTGTGCACATCTTGGCCATGGACAGTCTGCAGGTGAGAGTGCCGAAGACGCGATCTCCACCTTGGTATCCGTGCAGAAGGCTGTCCAGGCCGGCACATGATGAGCACGAGGCGATCTCTTTGCGCGTCGTACCGAAAGTCGAAGCCCAAAGTGACATCGGTCCCAGCGATTGCGACAGTCTGGTCGAAGCTGTACCCAAAGGGATCATCAGCCATGTCAAGATCCACAGCATGTGTCGCATCGGTGGTGGAGCAGGCCGCAGCAGACGCATGCTGGATGGCACGATCAAGCAGATCTCCAAGAGGGAGCGGCACCCGGCACGCGAGTGGTGGTGTGGCAGAAACCTTCTTCCCAATGCGAGGATATGAAGCAGTCCCCACACGGGCGGCATCGCACTCAACCGCAACTGGCTGCTGAAATCCCAGATCAAAGAGCAGTTGCGGTCCAGGCGGCCGGTGAGTCGATGAGAAGTGTGCCTCGTCGAACACAATGTTCCCAGCGCGCTTGAACCGGCCAGTGCGGAGATCAAAGTACTCATGCAGGGCCTGTGTGGCGGTGTGCCCGACGAAGATGCCATCGTAGGTGTGCACGTCGAGCTTGGCAGCAGCCTTCCCAGGCTTCTTGACTGTAACGCGAGACCCAAACACGCGCAAGTGAGAGAGATCAGGCTGGACGCCATGCTGTCTCTCGTACGGAGTGGTGCGGATGCCCGAGTGGTACAGCCGGTTCTTCAGGTAGACGGCGTGTGCAAGCGCCTTGGACCAGAAATGTGGTTGCATGCCGGCAGAGTACAAGAGTGCCCGCACCATGGTGCCAAATGTGCGGTTAAGGCGCTCGACCTTGCCGTTCATCCAGGCGCAGTCGGCTCCGGTGGGTTCAACTGTGTAACCACACTCCATCACCATGGCACGGAATTGATCGGAGCGCGCCAGTTCGCCACCCAAATCAACACGGACTGCTCTGTAACCACTGGACCGGCCAAACGACGTGAGTACCTGCCGGACAGCCACGATGGGTGGAGACTTGTCCTTGGTCATGAAGACCCAGACGTACGCCGTGTACGCATCCACCACAAGAAGGTATGCGCAGTATCCATCCACAGATCGAACCACACGCGAGTCACGCGGACTCTTGCCCTTCATCCCATACCGCGCATTGGACGCACGCATGAACCCAAAGTCGACATGGAACCTTGCGCCAGGGACGTTGGCTGTCTGAGTATCATTGGGACCTCGGGCCGCGTGTTGGTATCCAGCCTGGCTGCACGCATCACAGTGCCGTAGTGGGTGCACTGCAGCGATGGCCTCAGGCGGTATACCCGTAGCGCACTTGGCGAGCAATGGAAGCTGACTCATGCCAACGTGGCCAAGGCGGAGATGCCAGAGCTCCGACACGAGTGTGGCAGATGCCTTGCGGATGGAAAACACGCGCTGAGATGGGCCTTGGAAGTAGTACAGGCCATTGCGCACCACAAGGGGAACCTCGACCTCACCAGCGCTGGACGTGAAGACCACTCGCGCTCCATGGGGTGTGGAGTGCACAAAGAAACCTTGAAAGTCGTTGTCGGACTGCCCAACGATAGCCTGCGGTGAAACAAGCGTGTCAGCCAAGTGCGGGCAGTGGAGCATACGTACAGAGACGCTGCGGTCCTGAGTACCATGCAATTGCATGACGCCGGCACCGGGACACTCCATAGCAGGGGCCGAAGCATTGGCAGCCTCAAGAAGGACGGGCTGCGCAAAGACTTCATAGGCATGAAGCATGTCGATGTGCGGCGTGGCACAGACATTGGCACCAGGGTCACACTGCCCATGGTCCTGTCGGCGCCACGCACGTCGTGATACCTGTCGAGTAGATGCTGCGAACAGCGTCACGTCAGTACAGGCCACGAATGGCACCAGCTTGGAAGGAGGCTGGTGCGCGTAGGCTGTGGTAAGCGAAGACACCTCTCCATACGGAGCGCCTACAGGTGTCTCGCATGCACGGGAAACGTTTTTGAGCTGCTCACCAGGACACGGTTTTAGTCCTGGCCAGCAAGCACAAAATCCTGCAGCAGCAGGTCCTCAACGTGCGCAACAACGGCGCCATCGTCGAGGTCGTCGCCATCACCAAGGTCGGCGTGAGTCAGCCGAAGCGCTCTGGCGAGGGCCCGAGACTTGTCCTTGGTGTAGGTCTCCTTGAATTTTGCAAGGACCGTGGACGCCAGGGCTGGCTCAGACTCACGGAGCTCGGCAAAGGCAAGGTGTCTTGCCCAATTGAGACAGGATTCAGCCTTGTGTCCTCCACGTCTGCAAGCCGTGCAAAAAGCGTCCTTGTCAGGTTGGTAAAACGCCGATCGCTTGCGCTCACCACGGAAACCGCCACCTGCACCCTGTCGAGTGGACGAACGGGTTTGGGCGCGGTGCCCAGTGGGGCGAGTAGGCACGGTGGGATCAGAGTGGATGGTCCTGGCCAGCGCGGACACATGGAGATGGGGTGGCACTCGCTTGCCTTGCGGCAGAAGCTCCAGCGAAGTGACCAAGTGTCCAACGTCCAGGCCACTGGCGCGAAGGTCTTCCAGGAACCGACGCGTCATTTCAACGTCCGTGAAGGTGCGCTTGTGCACGACGGTCTCAGTCTGCTGGTACGCAAGGAGAGCGTCAGCGTAGAGCACGACGTCACGGAAGTCAGAGTAGGCAGGAGCCTGGCTGACAGTGCGCTCGATGCGCTGGAAGGCATCATGGAGCACCTGGTGTAAGAGCATGTACCCAGACAGGCGATGGGGCACCACGCCAAAGCACGCCGTGTGATACATCTTGACAGATGGATCGGACAGGTCAAGGATGCCGTCCTCCTGAAGTTTGCGATTGAGCTGCACACCAGAGCGCATGACGATGGCGCGAGTGGCATTCTTGGGGATGAGAGAGCACCGGGCGTTGAAGTGCGACAAAGGCACGAGCGCAATGCTGACGCGATCAGCCTCACCCTGAAACTGTGTGTACCACTTGAGCACATCGGCAGGCTGGTCCACCACGAGTTTGGCCACCCAGCGCTGCCAGTACCCAGCAGCATCCCTGTCAGGCTCGATAGGAGAGAGCACAGCCTCGTAGGAGAAGTGTGCGAGCGTGGACGGGTTGCCATTGGCGGCAGCATAGGGAAGACCAGACCCCGTGATGTAGTCCGTAGAATCACCTGGCAGTGGCTCACGGCCCGCGTCGGGGACATCGAGCGGATGTTCCTCAGTGCCAAGCACGGGGTCCGGAGGTGTCTCAGTCGTGGCGCCAGCAGCAGCGTCAGAAGGGCCGTAGTGACCAGGCAGCGGCGCATCGGCGACGACGTCGGCAGCAGCAGCGTTAGGCGCGGCTGGGGGCACCTTCGGCGGAGGTACGGCGGCCGGCTTGCTAGCACGCTTGTACGTGCGCAGGTCGTCACGACTGAGAACATCAACCCAAGACGCAACGTCGGGGTGGTCCTGGTAGTAACGCCGGAGCTGGCGGAGGCCGAATTCGCGCGTAACCGAGTTCTTGGGCCAGTTCGCGAAGAAGGCGTCGAACAGCTCATCGTCGAGCTCGAGGAAGTCCCAGAGGTCCAGCGTGTCTTGAAGGTTGGCGCCGGTGACGAAGTGTCCAGCCCAATGCCAGTTGAGGCGCGCGAAGAGAGACGCGAGGCCTTTGAGTTCCTCAGAATCGAGGTTGTCGGTTTTGGCGGGCATGACGTGCGAAGAATGGATACGGAAAAGAGAGCGAGGAAGTAGTGCAAGAAAGGAGCTGCGCGGATGTGGATTTCCAACAACAGCAGAGGGTACAGAGTAGCAGGATGAGCCTTAAAGCTTATTTCCTCATAACCTGTGATGATCGGGAGACGATACGTGATGTGTTGTGTGTGTGATGATGTGATTATTGTGATTATCTCCGATCTGGCAGAGGCTGTGACCATGGGTGTGTGCTGCTGCACCGTCTGTCTGCGACCGTATGCCAACAGAACCAGATTGCAAGCGACAAAATAATTCAAAATAGGAACAGGTGTGACATCATCAGCGAGTTTTGGCCATACCCGGCGAAGTCTAAGGAAGGTCTACAACGGCCGAACACCAAAACTATTGCAAGGTCTATAACTTTTGATCCACAACTCTCCCGATTTTTAAATTAAATATCCCTCGACAAAATTTTACGTAGATTCCGAATATGTACTTATTTTGTTAAAGTTTAAGTCACGATCAGGCACGACTGCACCTTCGTTCACTCGAGTGGGTCATAAGCATACGCAGAGGTCGGTTACAAAACACGCAAAGCGTGAAAAGGCCAGAACCTGTCAGTATCGTGAGGGTGATAGTGTGATGCTATGATGTTATACTGTGTGTAGGATGAGGATCGGAGAGGAATTATGAGGACAGGAGACGGATGGCTCTGTGTCTCCTCCTGTGTGAGGGCCTTGCGGACTGTCTGTCCTTCGTCAGGCCCACGGGTATGCCAACAGATCGAACAATGGAGGTTTTTACTCCAGGGACATGCTTCGCACTACGCCGAGAGGGAGAGTTGGGACAGACTTGGTCCGGGATCCATCCGGGACTCAATCGTCCATGTTGCGTACACGGTACCCGGTATCCGAACCCGATACTGCAATGAAAGGCTACCGCGCGCATGGTGTGTAGTTGAACCACAATCCATGCCCTGCTCACCCTCCAGCTCCTGTAACCACGCCACCTGTTCAGCTCACCATCTTGCGAATCCTGCAGGCATCTTGAAGCATATCCATGCCTGTGGATCAAGTACTGCTCTGCGGATGGAGCTGCTGAACAGCTGTGAATGTGCCGAACCACCACGACATGTTGATGTACAACACAAACGGCTCAAGCACGACAGCATGAACCCTGCCCTTTTACTCGATCGTCCTGTCAACAGTAAGCTTAACACATAAAACAAGCAATCAGAAACAATCTTTACAGCTTACTTTCAAATCTACTACAGTTACATCATCGTCTGATACAGCTTTGTTCTCAACATCAAACGGCGTCAAAACCGGTTGAAGGACAGCCAATCCTCCTGACAACGTGCAAAAGACACGGAATACTAACTCATACCATCCATGTGCAACACAGCGCTTGTTTTGCTTGCTTGCGTCTATTGATTGAATTTGATGTTGTAGCTTCCTGTCGTTGGATCCTTCACAGCCTCGAAGTTGTCGACGCTGAGCCCGAAGTTTCCCAAGATGCTGTTGCCCAGATCCTTCAGTTTGCCCAGAGTCTCAGCTTTCAGCTTTTCCATCCGCGCATCCTCTTCGCGTTGGAGGCGCTCAACGAGTGCTTTTATCTCGGCATTGCGCGGTTCGAGATGCTGGGCCTGCCGCGCATCCTGCAATGCTAGGTCCGTCTTTTCCAACTTTTCCTGGGCCGCAGATCTACGGACGAATGCCTTGGCGTACCCCGGATTGAAACAGACAGCGACTGAGCTGTCTCGGATGACATCCTCCACTCGGTCCAGCTTGAATGCAGCCGCTGCTCTGTTTCCAAAGTACACAGCCAATTCATTGCCTGCGTCCGTCCCCACCAAGCGATGCCATCCTGCGCGTGCCTGACCTTGGCCGCCAAGTTTTTCGTGAGCGTCACCGTCGTCGTGTCCGTTCCGCTTCCCGTCGTCGATTGCTTCTACTGACGCATTTGGACTAGTCGCATCGGCCTCCATGTCGTTTGAGTTGCCACGCTCGACTTTCTGATTTCGACCTGATGGATCATTCGGGCGAAGTCGGCGTCCAAGAGCATCCTGGTCGGCGTCCATTGGTTGATTGGCGTCATCACCGGGGATTTGCGATGCAATTATCTCATCGATATCGATGGCAATTGCGGCGTCCATCGACGCGATTTGAATGGCCTTGGTGTACGAGTCGATAGCGTCCTCATAGAGCCTTTGTTGGAAGTAAGCGTTGCCTCTTGCCTTCCAAGTCGGAGCTGTTACTTCGTCCTCCTTTTGTTCCTCGCAGGGGGCTTCGCCTTTGACATTGCCGTTGCCGTTGTCACTGTCGTTGCTCCGACCGTCCTGCGCCTTGTCACAGCTCGCCGCTTCCGTTGCTTTTGGTGCATGTGCAGACGCAGACACGGGCGGTAATGAAGCGGATGCCTTCCCACCAACTTCGTACACGACATCAGCATCGTCACCATCGTTCGCACCTTGCGCTTTGCCTTGTTGATCCTGCAGCACAGCGTCGAGGTCGAAGCCTTCGGAATCGAACTCCATCTGAGCTTCGTTGTTTGTGGATGGAGTCATTGCGTGTGCAATGTGGCGTCGCTTCGAGTGCGAGCTATTCTCCTGCGAAATGGAAACTGGTTCGCTTGTACTGCAGCGGAGCGTGGTTGCGTTTGCACTTGCAATAGAGACTTTGTTTGTGCCTTGCGTTGCTTCCTTTTTGTGCAGTGGTGTGTGCGACTGCTCGCACGCGTACGAGGACGCGCAAGGCATTGGTGTCGTCTTGTGCTTTTGTCTGGCACATTCGTGGGTGTTCTCGGGGCATGTTCCTCACATTTTTGTTTCCTTCTCCGAGTTTCGTCAGGCGCCATCACAGTTTGCTCGTGGTCGTCTCCGAACTCGTAGCCATGATCTGCCCGTATCTGGGTGTACGTAATCCACGCGTACTATCAAAGCTTTAGAGTCCCCACAAGGAGTGCGCTTTTTACACATAGTAGTAGACTGCTCTGTCTATTGTTGGAAAGTCCAAAGTGTCATGGAGCAGAGCACCATAGTGGTTAACAGCACTCCACTCCACTCCGCACTCACACATTCGAACTAGGAGATTCGCGATGACAGACTACGGCCACCATTCTCTTCGATTGAATGATTTGTTATAAACAATATGATGAAGAGTACGGGTGGAGTTTGGTACTCTATGAGGATGTACGAGAGTATTTGCAGAGTTGGGCTCGGTCGTGTGGCACGCTCTTGGAGTAGTCTGCTCGTAGTGAGGACGGTGTTGATCGTCCATGATGGTCACTTGTTCCAGCGATGATCGCATCCTTCCTCGGTGCAGGTGCTGAGATGTTGCACTCTCCTGGTGAGCACCGCAGTGGCGTTGTTGTTGTTGTTGCTGCTGCATTCCGTATCCACGTTGCACGGGACAGGATGACAGCACAAGTACGACTAGTAAATCGAACTCCACACCATGTACATGCCCCCCTTTCAAATTCCCATGAGGCAGAGATATGACCTGGACGATGACTGTTGCAGATCTAGAGTGTGGACAGCGCAGCACATTCTGCCAAGTCACAGCACGTGCAGAACGGACACTGTCGATGCGAGTTCATTGGGAGTGAAGTATAGTGCGGTTATCCACAGCGGCGAGATAGTCGCCACCGTTTGGATTCATGGGGGAGTTAAAGAATGCATCAGTTGCAGTTGCTGTGAGCCAGAGGTTTGGGTGGAACGTACGGGCAGGTATGTTGGAACCGAGCAGAGCATCGTACTTCAAACGATTTGATAACATCGAGACAGGCAGAGAGTGCTTGCGCGAACTGCAAAACACAAGTCACGCCGACAAAAAATGATCCGCAGACATCTCCAGTTGACAGTCCGGAGATGGAGGAGACTCCTGCCGTCGCAGCTCCCCCGCGCGTTGAAACTTACCACAACCTCCGCACAATCCACTCCGAGCTCTCGGATGGCTCGCAAGTTGCTCACCGACTCCGGCATCGAACCTGTGAAGTCGTTGCCCTCGAAACGGTAGCGCTCGACTCGGCTGTTGCCACCCATCTCAGTTGGGATGATCCCTGAAAGCTTATTGTCGTACAGAAACAGATTTTTGAAGCTGAGGTCCGCGAACGAACCGAAGGCAGGATCGAGAGGGCCAACGATTTGGCAGGACGTGATCGAGAAGGAGATGAAGGATGGAAGTTCGGTGATGGCGACTGGAAGATTTCCGCCGAGATTGTTGCTGTCAATCCAGAATTCCTCCAATGCATCCATCCCAGGAAGGAAGGCGAAGTCTGTTTCCACGAAGGCATCTTGGATGTAGAAGAACCTGAGACTCGCCAGCGTGGACAACGTGATGGGAATCGTCGAGTTCAGCGACGTTCCGGTGAGCCTCAGAAAAAGCAGCGATGTCGCGTCCTCGAAGTTGCTGTTGGTGAACCCTCCGGTGATACGACTGTTGAATGCGTCGAGTTGTGTCAAGCCTGATGGTAGCTTTGGAAGGAGGCCAGTGAACGAAGTCGATCCGAAGAATGCTTCTCCTGTTGTTGGTTCCGTGTGTGTTTGGGTGCGACACGGCGAGCCGCAATCGACGTTGACATTGATGTTGGGATGTGCGAATGGTTTACGAAAGAGTGGGCCGAAAGATCGTGAGATAGTGGCGCGCTGTTGAGTTCAAGACCAGCCGTACAACGTGAGCAGAGCCGTATCATTGCGTGGGGCTAGGGCCGCTTCTGGATCACGTTCGGATGCAAATTGGGAGCGCTGATTTCCACTTACTGAAGTTGGGGCCCATGTCGGTGATCCAGGAGTGATCAATGCTGTACAGTCCCCTGTTTCCGAACAAGTCGACGGCTTCGAGCTTGCCTCCGGGGGTTGGATCGGGGAGCGAGAACGGTCCGCCTACCGAAAGCAACACGATCTCTCTGGGCCATGTTCCGGTCAGGAAGTTATCGTCAAGTTTGATCCTCGTCACGAAACCGTCAAAGTCACAAGTGACACCAAACCATATACAGTAGTTGAACACTGTGTCCTCCCAGCCGAAGCTCGTGATCCACCCGAGAGGGTCGACCACCTCGTCGAGAGGGTTGTCCTGGGCGTTTGTGGCCTGAAAGATGCAATTCAGCGTGTAGAAAGCCACAAGTTCGAAGTCCTGGGTGTTCTGGATCCCATTCTGAAGTCTGGTCTGCTCCAACGCCCTAGATTGGTAAGAGTCTGGGTCATTGAATTCGTTGCCACCCTGCAGCACAAACGGAATCAACCGGTCTCGGACCGGCAGCGTGGTAGGCGTGGATGATGGAAGCTGCGTCGGGATCGAAGTTGGGATAGCGGTTGGCTGACGAGACGGTTGGCTGGACGGCCGTATTGTGGGGCTTGAAGTGGGTTGGCTGGTCGGTGCACTGGTTGGACGTGATGTCGGTTGGCTCGTGGGTGCGCTTGTGGGGTTGCTGGTTGGAGTCGAAGTCGGGTTGCTCGTGGGTGCACTTGTGGGCGAGCTGGTTGGCGCTGAGGTGGGATTGCTTGTGGGGTTGCTGGTTGGAGTCGAAGTCGGGTTGCTCGTGGGTGCACTTGTGGGTGAGCTGGTTGGCGCTGAAGTCGGATTGCTTGTTGGCTGCGGCGTTGGCGCGCTGGTTGGAGTCGAAGTCGGGTTGCTCGTGGGTGCACTTGTGGGCGAGCTGGTTGGCGCTGAAGTCGGATTGCTTGTTGGAGCGCTGCTTAGTTGGACAGACGGTACCGATGTGGGACTCGAAGTTGGGTTGCTGGTTGGGTTGCTCGTGGGCGCACTTGTGGGTGAGCTGGTTGGCGCTGAGGTCGGATTGCTTGTTGGAGCGCTGGTTGGACCCGAAGTTGGGTTGCTCGTGGGTGCACTTGTGGGTGAGCTGGTTGGCGCTGAAGTCGGATTGCTTGTTGGAGCGCTGCTCAGTTGGACAGACGGTACCGATGTGGGACTCGAAGTTGGGTTGCTTGTTGGTGCAGTCGTGGGTGAGCTGGTTGGTGCTGAGGTCGGATTGCTTGTTGGGTCCCTGCTTGGTTGGCTAGAGGGTGACAAGGTGGGACTCGACGTCGGTGCACTTGTCGGACTAGATGTTGGGTTGGACGTTGGCGTGCTGGTTGGCTGCGATGTTGGCACGCTTGTGGGACTCGCCGTTGGATTGGACGTTGGCGCCGAGGTCGGTGTGCTTGATGGCGCCATGCTGGGAATCGAGCTGGGACTTTCGCTCGGTTGCATCGTGGGCCTGGGGGTTGCGTCTGGAACAGGCATGAACGTCGGAGATGCTGTGACGGGCGCCTGGGAAGGAGATGAGCTGGGACTTGGGCTGGGAACTGCGCTGGGATTGGAACTCGGGAAAGCAGATGGCGTCACGGAGGGGCTTCCTGACGGCGACACACTGTCAGTGAGACTTGGCGGTGCAGATGGCACGAACGACGGCGACGAACTTGGAATCGCGCTTGGGTTCTGCGATGGGTGTGCCGACGGAGATGCACTCGGCATCGTGCTGGGATTCTGAGACGGGTGCCCGGATGGCGAGGTGGACGGATGTCCTGACGGTTCGGTTGAGGGTGACGCAGATGGGCGCAAGGATGGTTGAGCCGACGGTTGAGTGGTCGGACTCGGTGTTTGATCCGGTACAGGCGCAAACGAAGGCATTTCGGACGGAACGTTTGATGGTACCTGGGGTGCCGCGGTTGGGCTGCTCGAGGGTTCCGACGACGGGCGCTGCGAAGCCTGCGTCGGTGCCCCAGACGGTTCACCGGATGGCACCGATGAAGGTGCAGCAGAGGGCGTGATCGACGGTGTGGACGAGGGTGTAGCAGAGGGTGTATCCGACGATTTGATGGACGGCGTGTCTGTCACCTGTGTCGTCACGTTGACCGTGGGAAATTCTGTTGCGTCAGTGATCGATGGTGTTTCAGATGGGACTGCTGATGGGTTCTCTGACGGATCCTGAGATGGTTGGGCGGATGGTACCACGGATGGCATCTGTGAATCGGTGGAGGTAGGCACCGTAGATGGCAGATGCGAAGGCATCCCCGTGATGTTTCCTATCTCGTCTCTGGTGGGTGTGGCTGTTGGTTCCAAAGCAGTTTCACTTGGCGTGCTGGATGGATCAGAGCTCGGCATCGCGCTGGGCAATCTACTTGGCGTTCCGCTTGGATTTGCGCTTGGTTGGAAACTCGGGGTTCCGCTCGGTACAGCACTTGGAGTTGTGCTTGGTGCCACACTTGGTTTGGTGCTGGGCACCGAACTGGGGTTCGTGCTTGGCGAGACGCTTGGATGATTACTCGGTGTTCCGCTCGGTACAGCGCTTGGAGTTGTGCTTGGTGCCACACTTGGTTTGGTGCTGGGCGCCGAGCTGGGATTCGTGCTTGGCGAGACGCTTGGATGATTACTCGGTGTTCCGCTCGGTACAGCGCTTGGACGATTGCTTGGAGTTACACTTGGTGTCGTACTTGGGTTGGTGCTCGGAGCTGTGCTTGGCCCTGGAGTTTCCTCCATGCTGAGGCGTCCCTCCACAAATGAATTCCAGAATTCTGTCGTCTCAGTGCTTTCTGCCGCCAAATCTCGCTCCGCATCGTCCCTCACCAGTTCAGCTGACATAGACGCTGTGGCGATAGCGGCAGTTTCTCCTGTTGCTTTCGTCGCATCTCCGCGATGTACCAGTTGTTCACGGATGCCTCCCAATCTCTTATCGCCTTGCCCGTATGAGGCTGCCGCTGAGCAAGAGGCGACCAGCACCGGCAGCAAGGCCCATGTTCCTTTCATCTTCAGTTGGACGAAGTTCAAGTTCGCAACGTGAAAACGCCAACTGAGCCGCTTCGATTGAGCAGGTCTCGATTCGAGTACTGTCTGCAAGCCAGCAACACTACAATCAGGGTTGGAACTGCCTGGTTCGTTTCGACGAGTCGTCTCCGGTCCTTCGAGTGATCGCAGCTCCGTTTGGTCGATGGAGAGTCAGTGAATGCGTGCACGTGTGCGTATGCCTCCACGGTTGCGCTGTCGCACTTCACGGTTCTGCACTGCAAAGAGATGTGAACGAATTTCCGATCGACGACAACAACGATGACGGCAGCGACAGCGTTCGCGCTGGTATTGGTGGTGCTGGCGATGGTGTGGACTGGTCGTCGCGTTCTGGCAGGAGCCCGGGTATAAGCAGGAGCGGAACGTTGCCTGGGGGGGGAGACGGCAATCCTGAGTGGTTCCAGTTCTTCGCCTTCTGGTGCTCTGCGATCTGATGTTGGTTCGCCTCGCGATGTCCTTGTGTGCGGATGGCAGGAATGGTCGTGATGTCCTTCTCACCGCGGCTGTCGTTGATTGTCACAAACTTGGGCCTTGGAAATATCCACCTGCAAGAGAGTAGGTGCTGTCGTTGGGGTACGCTGACGAGAAGAAGAATGGAGAGCAATTGGTCGGAAAACGGACAGAGGAGAGCGGATCGCAGCATCGCGCAGAGTGCTGGGAGAGTGGACCGGAGAGAGCCATTGCACTCTGCTCCTCCTCTGATTGATTGATTGATTAATTCATTCATTCATTCGTTCATTGTCGTCGTCCGTTCGTTCGTTCGTTCGTTCATCCATTCGTTCTTCTCGCACATCACGGAAGTGGCGCTGAACACAACCGATCGTATGCTCCTCCATCACTGCCATCGATGGTATCTTCATGTGGGAAAGCAGGAGGAGCCTAACGGAAGAACGGAATTGTGAGCAGCCAACAGTTGGATCGCCGATTGTCGGATGCACATGACGTCCGCCAGCCTCGGCGCGGAACTGCTCATGGGACACACATGTTCTTGTGTCAGTCTGTTGGTGTCAGGCTGTTTGAAACAGTTAGATGCCAGACACCATTGCAGGCGCCAACCGGACTGTGAGTATAAATATATTAATGCATGAATATTTTGTATTCCAGCTCCAGCATCCATTGAGATTTCGCCGAAACGAATGATCGTCTGGCTCTCTTTTGCCCCTCCTTTTGTTTGTCTGCTCGTGTTCGAGCTCCATTTCCTTCTCTCTCTCTGTGTTTGTGTTTGTTGGTGCATGCAGGTGTGTGTGTGCCTGTCAGGGAGAGACAAAGAGAGAGAAGCGATTCGGTGTCGGGAGAAACAACGTCAAAGCAACCACGAAATCGCCCAGCAACACAACAAGAGAACAACTCACCGCCGTGTTCGACACTCTCCCCACTATACGAGCTAAACTCGCACTCTCCTGGAACACAAGGGTGAGCTATTCGCAAAGCATCGCTGGCAGCCTCACTGGGACCTGTACATGCCATACTCGAACGTGACGTTGCGACGATCATCTCGCCCCACCGAAGCCAAGTGTACGAACGGGACGCGGCCGCGCAGCAGGATCAGCTATTCCGACACTCTCTTGCTCTGTGCACGATCCTCTCAAGCGACATAGGCAAAGAAGCCGACAACATCAGACGGGCAAAGTGCAACTGAGAGCAGCAACACCAAACAGTAGCACGAAGGCAAGGATGAAGGTGACGACGGCAACGACGACGACGACGATGAAGATGATACGTTGCGCATCAAGGAGCGCCATGCTGGCCATGATGGTCGGTATCGCATTGCCGCTTGGAGTTGCGGGAGGCTGGGGCAACGGCAACAGCGACAACGAAGTCGTGGAATCGAACTACGGCAACGTCTTCGCGCAGGATTGGCTGTACTCCGACTCGGGCCTCTCCATGAAGGTCGAAGGCTGCGTCTGGGCCGATGTGGAGGACAACGAAGAGGTCGGCTGCCTGCAGGATGAGAGCGAGGACGGCACCACGAATTGGTACATGATGGCGAACTGCAAGAGACCGCAGGTGGTGTTTTCGGTGTACAGCAACAGCGGATGCAACAGCGGCAACTTCCGATCGACGGTACGTCATTCACGTTGCTTCAGGTGTTGATGTTGGTGTCGAAGTCGCCGTCGATGTAATCATCGCCTTGGCTTGGATTCGGGATGCACAACCGGCAACAGAAAAAGAGATTTCGCGTTCCATTCTCGTCCATGATGCTTAGGTGCATCGCGGATCGCGCTTTGTCCTGCGTCCTGCGTCGGCTGTTTTCTTGGTTGCCACCTGAGGATCCAACGCAGCCATCCCAATTTGCACAGACCATCACCTTCGATGTTGCGCATGCCCAAACACAGGCACTCACTCAGCACCTTCCGCACGCTGCTCCGACGTCTCGTTTCTTTCGAACGCATTGCAATGACTGACAAACGCCCCATCCTATACAATGCTGCGATACGTCACTTAACGCAACATCACCCAACGTAACGTACCGTAACGTAACGTAACGCGGATGCACAACACAACGCATTCTCCGCAATCACAGTACGTAACATCAGCAGGACTGCCAGAATTCATCTACTATCTGCAACAGTACGATGGAAACAGCGCATTCAACAACGACGACGATGATGGATACGCAGTCGACGAACTCCCCGTGTGCGGGCAAGGTGACAACGGATACCTCGGACTTGACTGCAACGGCAACGATTTCGTCATCGGGACCTTCAGCGATGAGTACTGCAATTCTCGCACCGGAACCGTGTACAACTCCCTTAGCAATCTCAACAAGAAGATGGACAACTACCAGAAATGCAACGTGCAGTACACTGGCGGTGACGCTGTGGATGACTCCCTCATCCACAAGCTGGTGTACTACTCAGAGCCGTGTAGCTCGTACGACCATTCACTGTGCCAGGACAGCGCTGTCTTCAACTCACGGAGCTCCAGCTCCGGCTTTTCGGCTGGTCCCACTGGCAGCTTCTTCAGCAACCGCGGGTTTGGAAGTCAGAAGTCATGGGTGACGAAGCTGAAGTACGCCGTCGGCGGCCTCTTCTTGCTCACCTCTCTCATCCTCTTCACCGGCATCCTCTTCACCAACCGTCGCAGACGTAGAGCCATGATGATGCGCAAGTACAGGCAGTCGAAGAAGAAAAAGAGCCGAGAAGACGGCAAGAGATCGAGCCGCGGAGGATCGCGCAGCCGCCGGTCAAAGAGTAGGAACCGTGAGAGTCGCCCCAGCGACGGCGTGCTGACCTAAAAGAAAAGTCACCCGGGGCGCAGCAATCGTCCAGCTGGAACGATCTCGTGATCGGTCCGCTCCTGCGCCTCGCTCCTTCTTCGTTCGTTCGTTGCTTGACGCGATCGACGTTTTGGCGTGTACCCACCGTAGGGTCCGTCTCAGTCCATTTGTTCCAGAGAGATAAGTCTCGCTTTCCGCTCAGAATATTCGAGATGGTGCCACCACCACACCCAGCGACAAGATGAAAGAAGGAAAGCGAGCAGACGAAACTTCAAGACCAGCCACGGGTCTCATCGACTGCCCGTGCCGTTAGTATGGTTCACGACCTTGTCTCCCTCACAGATTATTGCATGAGTCGCCGTTGGCGTGACATCAGGAACAACAACGACATGCAACCATCTGGAAGCGGACAAGTAACATTACATGAATAACATAGTGCCACCGATTGTAAATTACTTTCTTGTACCCGCAGCTACAAGATCATCAAAGTACAAGAATTCATGCACCCCACGGGACCACACGTTGCGGAAGAGGACTTGAACTCGCATGTCCTCCTTCTGAAAGTAGCTGGAGGACGTGCTATGTGCATACATTCATACTACTCGATGAAGACTGCCGCTGGCGAGTATTACCCTACCAATACATGTCCTCAGTGCACCTGCCTCCTTGCCATGTCAACACGCGGAGATCAGCTTGGAGCGAGCAAGGAGGAACCTTGTTGCGTACGTAGGGCCCTCCAGAGATTTGATCAGAATATAGAGTAGTCTGCTTCATTATCGTGTGTAGCAGGCGCTCTTGACACTCTGCCATGCTTACCTATTGCACATACCGTCCTGCATCACCTGTATGCAGGTACTCTACGATCTGCACGATGCTCTTTCGACTGCCGACAGCATCTACTCTCGCTCCGCGTAGCCCACACCTATTGAGCTCATTACCAAATGCGACACCAACAATGTCACAAAACAAGGGAAAATGCGCACAGATCTTCCCTCCGCTAAATGTGGGCCGTGGGCGGATGCGATGGATGTTGACGCTCGTCACCTCTCTCGGTGCCGCTGATGTTGGCTCTCATGGCTCCTCCCTCTGTATCTTCTGCAGCCCGACAAAGAACGAGTCGGAGAGAGCAGTCCAGTACGGACGAGCAGAGGGAATCAACAAGGCACTCGCGACGAAACATCTTCACGCGCAGGAGCACCCCTTGTGCAATTACACGAAGCCATACGCAGCCACATATGCGCAGCGAGATCGACAGGAGACGAAACCACCAACACCGCCATCCTTCTGCAGGCAGAATGGCAAGCATGTGGTTCATCGCCGACGAGGTCGATCTCGTGCTACGATCTGTGGGAGAAATCGATGTGCAGGACCTGTCCTTGGAACAAGTCGCGGGTATTGGCCGTGTCTTCATCCGACGACTGGCTGGTGACAGAGACAGAACGGAACCGAAAGCCAAGGATGAGATCAAGGAGGTACAACAACCACAGCAACCACAGCAACCACAGCAACCATATAGCAGCAAACATGCGGCGTCGGACATCGACATGATGCATCGTATGAAATCGGCGATTTCATTCCCATCAGGATCCGACAAGCAGAGGTTTCACGACATCATGAAGAGTTGCAAGGAGCTGGAACGCCTCATCACGATCGAGTACCTGGCCTGCAACGCAGAATCTATGTCAGTCTTCTGCTGCGTGGTCTTCCCGCACCTCATGATGATGGGACACATCGGCGACAAGCACATCAGCGATGAATTCTTTGATTCGATGTTCCGCATTCTGCAATCAGGATCTGCGGCGATGGAATCATTATCTGTGAAGGATGTTGCATTGCTTGGCGGCGTGCTATCTTCCTGCGAAGGATCCGACAGCTCCATTGCTGCACGCATTCTGGCCAAACTGGTGTCCTGCTTCTCCCCCACGCCCGATGCCGTGCTGAAGAGCTTCTACCACAAACTAGAAAGCATGCTGGCCATGGTTACGACCACAGAGGGCGCCGCTTCGTCAGATGGCATCGGATCCCCAGATCACCAACGAGGCCCTTTGCTGGAGAATGAGAGGAAAGACCTCCTGCGGCTGCTCGCACGGCTATCATCTGACGAAGATGCGGTGATGGTTGCCAGCGCACAGCATCGACCATACCTGATTGGGTATTGGAACGACATCCTGTCCAGATGGGAGAAATGCCGTGCGTTTTCCGATGACAAGGAGTGGATGCTCCTGATCCTCACGGGGATCCTTTGCCCAATGGTTCACCAAATTTCTTCCGACGAGTCTTTCGGGATGACCGTGCACCGTGACCAACAGGTGCCATCCCACGGACAGCACGAAATCAGTCTGCACGACAGCAGGCTGTGGGACTTAGTTCGAAGTGGCCTCGCCCAAGGATCGATTCAGCTCGAAGAACTCTCGGATGATCGGTCGGCCCTGCTGAGGAAGCGATGTCTCTTCCTCCTCCGCATCATCTCCTCCGGCTGCGACCCGCTGTGGAATCCATACATCACCTGCTTCGAGATGATCGAAATGGAGAGCGAGCAGCACTTGGTCAATCAGATCTGGACGACGGTGCGGCAGCTTGTCATCAAGTGCCATGAGCTGCATCCATCCCCAGACCAGCAAGGACGGCCAACGCTTGGTGACACCAACATCCCCGCAGGTGACAACGCAAACCCGAACATCATGTCCGTGAGCCCGCCATGGATAGGTCTGTTGGTAAAGCGCGCCCTGTGGTGTGAACGTCCCACGATGCGGAAAACGGCCTTGCATCAATTGCTCAGCGGCGAGCTGGCGATTTCATTCAGCCGCGGCACGGCCCAAGACAGTGGGAAGCAGGGTGACGCAGCCAAAACAGTGCCATCGTCAGCATCTGGTCCGTGCAACTCTGTCGCAGCAGACTCCGCTTTTGTCTTGTCAATCATCGATGCAGAGTTCATGCTGTTCACCGTCCTCCCTTCTTGGAACTCATTGAGAAGTCTTGGTTACAAGCTACCACCTGCCGATAGAGGCAAGATGCAGGAGCAATGCGACCTGGTCGACCTCTTCTGTGAGTTTTGGGATGCCTATCTTGAAATCATCAAACAGCAACCCCCGACCACGGAGTGCTTCTGGCGATTGTTTTGGGACCCTCAGACATGGGCAGATCTGCATGTGAAGACAGTCGTGACAGTCTTTGACTCGGTTGCGAGGAGTACGCCGACGGGTGTGGCATTCCGCGCGAATAACGCAATGCTCAGCAACGTCGCTCGTCTCTTCACCAACATGTTCCAACAGTCCTCCGTCGTGCTATCACAACAGAAGGCGCTGTTGCTATCGCTCGCCAAAATCCTGGCCATCTG
Source organism: Craspedostauros australis (assembly GCA_026770025.1). NCBI lineage: Eukaryota > Bacillariophyta > Bacillariophyceae > Mastogloiales > Achnanthaceae > Craspedostauros > Craspedostauros australis. The sequence goes on along the minus strand of JAMXDE010000010.1, from coordinate 526,080 downwards.
CCGCCCAGCGGAGGAGGCTTGGTCGCCAGAGGTTGTCGTTGATGTCCTCGGCATCTTCTCATTCAAGTACTTCGACATCCAATCGCCGGAGTGGCGGATCGAGGATGATGCGATAGCAAGAGAGCTTTCCAGGTGGACCGCGAATTTGGGGACTGAAGCCACGGTTCTCGCTGCGGCCGTTGCCAGCGGGTTTGTTTCGGGAGGCTTTGTGTCGATTCAACGGGACTCATGGGACTACTTCCGTGGATCCACGGCGTGGGAGATGGACGCATCGTGGGCCATCGTCCTCCTTACTGCGCTGGCGACAAGGTTTGTGGGAGACGTGCAACCAGATGCTGCGAAGCAGCAAAAGCAGAGCAATGCGTCGATGCTGCTTTGGCCCGCGATCCAAAAGGGGCTGAAGCATTCGGCGCTGGCAATCAGCACGAAAGGGATGAACTGTGCCCAAGTATCGCGCGCAGTTCTGTTGCTGAGGTACGGCAGCTGCATCAAAGAGCTCTCTGGGCTGGGTAACGGGTCCGCGGTGATCCACGGTCCTTCGAATCGGCCAATGCCGTTGCCCGCAGGAATCGAAGGCTTGCTCTCATCTGCGATGGACTTCATTCTGCATCATCTGGCCATGCTGACAGACATGAGCGGGCGCGATTCATCAACAGTGCAAGGAGGAAGTGCACGGTCATCCAACACGCGACACACATCAGCGACGTTTGTGGAAATCTTGTCAACGCTGAATGTCTTGGGTACCGCATTCCCATCCAGCATCTCCGTGCAAACGCGGATGCGAGACAATCTCCAGACAGCCTTGAAGTCCATGAGCAGCCAATCCGCAACGGGCGATCCCAGCAGCAGCGGCGCAGAAAGCGCAAGGGCGAACACGCCAACCGACGAGATTGAGAATTCAATCTTGGTCTACGCAGCCCTTTCATCTGGCGCATCGTTGTCCCGTCGCGAAGCTCTTGACGCTTGGCGCGTGGTATCCCACCTAAGGCTTGGAAAGGATGCGAAGGGGGCGGACAAGAAGTGGTTGAAACGAGTACGGACGCTTCTGCAGTACTCCAAGTGGGGTTCCCTGTCCCATCTAATCCCGTGCGTGCTGAATTCAACAGAACGGCTGGAGGACAGCGAGAAAGCTGGCATCGACATGCTCATCGAGAGTCTCATGGATACGATCGTGGAGGAGGTCCAAGCAACGCCAGCCGAAGCTTTGGTCCCACTGTTCCAATGCATACTTTCATGTGGGAAGCAGATGATCTCAAGCCTATCCACGGGCAACAGCGAGAGCGCGAAGGACTCGTCAAATTATGCCACCACAATGACAAACCTCGTGAACGCCTTGTTCAGCGCGATGGATGACTGCAAGGACAGCTACGATTCCACTTACATGCTGAACGAGATTTGCATGCTGCTCTTCCAGGAGCATATCCTGCGTCAAGAGTTTGAGTACCTTAGTCATGATCCAGACTTCGAACTGCCGGTGCGCAAAGCATTTCGTGAAATCGTGACCCGGGCCAGTACGTTGAAGCCTCACCTCACGCGCGTGGCTCTGACGCACATCGTCGGCGCGTGGCTGCATGGTGATGCTGAACAGTCCGGCGCTCAAACCGGGCGAAATGCGATCCCGTACTGCGATGACATCGTTGACCTCTTGCTTCACAAGGAATCTGAGATTGACGAGTGCGCATCAAACCAGAGCGTCGAGAAGATCCTCGATGGTATCCCGACGGACCGCGAAGTCAGGGCCGCCAACGAACAGAGCCTGGCGCGCACCTTCGCTCTGGTGTTCCTCTCGAAGCTTCCAGAACCTGCAGAAGGAAATGAAGCTGGGTGCGACGAGGTGACACACAAATTAGTGCTCCCAATCATCCAGCAGCTATTGGAGAAGGCCAAACCCCAGCCTGTCCGCCATGGCTCCCTCTTGATGAAGGGTGCACCGCTATATTGCAAGAAGATACGAGCATGGCAGGCGATCTGCGTGCTGTCCAAGTTCATTACAGCCGCCAATGCCGCTCAGATCTGTATAAGTGCATTTGTTGCGCTCGGCGAACCATTGTACGGGCAGGTGCGATATTTCGTGGAGATTTTCATCATATCCTGCGGAGTACGATTTCAATCCGTCTTCATCGAAGAATGGATGAAAGCGCTGAAGAACAACAATCTCTCGCTCCAGCACGTGTCCTCACTGGTACGTCACACCTTGTCAATCGATGATGCGATCCGCGTTTGTGCACACGGGCTGCCCTGCTCTCTTTTTTTGCCCCTGCGATTGACGCAATAGTTTGATCGTCCCGCGCCCTCGCTCTGCGTTGCCGGTGCAAACACATCATCACAGATGCCTTGCTCGTTGTCTTCTGTTCCACATGCAACAATGCCTCCAAATACTATGACTCGACTCATATCTGGTTGCATGATTTGCTATCGGTTTCTTCTTCTTCTGTCCGCATGCACTACTTGCACCATTCCTTCACTTGCTGTCTCTTGTGCGTGCTCCAATTCCACGGAACTTTGGTACTTCGATACTCACACGTACGCAATACCACACATACTGCACCATACTACACCATACATGCGCGAAACGAATATCCCCACACAATAGATGATCATCGGTGGGAATTGGATTGTTGGTCGATACAAGTTGACCGTTTTCTGGGAGGGGCCGCAGGCCATCGAAACCCGGCAAGAGATCCTTCGGATGGTAATCCCTTGGCTTAGCAGCACCCAAGGGTTCAGCAGAGCAATCGCTCAGTTGCTTGTCTTTGAGCTGGTGCAAAGCTTCGATGCCTCTGATGCGAACGCTTCCAGCGTGGGAAGTGACGGTGGTCAAAGTAGTGACACAATCACCGAATGGGGGCTCGTCCGCAGCATCTTCGCGTACCTCAAGGAAAACCGCGAAATGGCGAGGCTCAGGAAGAAGCAGACGAAGTTCTTCCGTGCCTACCGCATCGAGGATGCGTGCACACTTGAAGGGATCTTGAACATGTCGCTGGATGAAACGAACGAAGTTGATCCTCTGAGTGCGATGGACTGTATCAAGGAGTGCTTGCAGCAAGTGTATGCGGAGGCTCACCAAGACGAGGCGTCCCTGCCTTCGTGGAAGAAGCTACAGGAGACAGAAAAGAGGCTGCGAGTGCCGGCCGATTCCATCATCAGTGACGACGCGACGCAGGTCCAGGTGCAGCGCAAAATCACGCCGTTAGATGCGCTGAATTTGCAGCTGGAAGATTTGAGGGAGAAGAAAGTTCAGAACGTGATGAGCCGACGCAAGCAGGATCTCGTCGTGTGTGCCTCTCTCGTTGACAAGATACCCAATCTCGGAGGCCTGGCAAGAACGGCAGAGATCTTTGCAGCGGACTGCCTCGTCATCCCAGACTTGAATGTCACAAAGATGGACAATTTCAAGGCCCTGAGCGTTGGTGCCGGAGATTGGATCGATATCAGGGAGTGCAAGGAGGAAGTAAGTGGTGCCACGCTGTGGAGTGTCGATTGCTTTGCTGCGCGTGAATTGCGGATGCATTGCATGATGTGTGGTATGTGGTGGCGTCAATTGCACCGGAAACAACCGCAGATCAGTGGAGCACTGCTGGGCTCTTGATTATTAGTAGCAACTGGAGTGCAGGCACTGTGCTCAATGCTGGCACGCTAATGGGCACAAGTGTGAGATGGCCAAACATACGATTCCCTCACAACTGTCAACATCGTCCCCCGTGAACTTTACAGAATTTGGCGCGCTGGTTGATCACGCACAAGAAGAAGGGATACACCATCGTCGGGCTTGAGCAAACGTCATCAAGTGTGCCGCTGACGAACCTGCAGTTCTCGTCATCACCGACGGTGCTTCTCCTTGGCAAGGAGAAGGAGGGGATTCCCGTGGAGTTCCTCCACCTCGTCGATGTGTGCGTTGAGATCCCGCAGCTGGGAATGCTCCGGAGTCTCAACGTCCACGTTTCTGGAGCAATCTGCATTTGGGAGCACACCAAGCAGAGACTTATGGCGCAGGAGTGAAACATTCAGAAGCGATGTGAAGCAGCGCACCCCGTCAGACCATTGCATGGTATCATGTGTTGAGCCATAGTATTTACTACACACCCCGGTTCCGAGTGTACGCACTCGTATCATGTATCAGTCATCGGAGGAGCAAGAGCAGCAACACGTCCTCTGCGAGTACGAGCACGAGTACGAGTACGAGTACGAGAACACTCGGATAAGAGTGCATAGTGTAACAGGAGCCAGTGTCTGTTCTGCCAATGGCATGCACTCGTATGTAGTAGTGCGACACGAGCTATGACCTATGAGACCGCGCCCCATGCTCTCGACTCGTGGAGCACTCTACTCGGATTGGAACTTCGTTCGTGATTGCTTCATCGTGATTCGTGATGGCGCACATTTTGTGAATGCGCTGTTTGTTGGCGAGGACCTCGGTCGGCGCGAGAGCTCTGTAACCGAAAAAATAACGTTTTTCTGTGCTGACCTGTTTGCCGCGCGCTGCAACCAGTGACAAAACTTGTGGCCAAGCCATGAAACGCCGTGCTTTGCTTTGAACTTTGTCGGTCAAAACCAGCCCCGTGGTAAAAACGCCAACAACGGCAGAAGATAACGGATTTCTGTTGTTCTACCGGATAGACACGGACATGTGCGCGACCTGTCTTCGTCTTGTCGTTGGTTTTCCTCTTGTTGTTGTCAAGTTTGGTTGGCGGCTTCGCTGCGTGGGCGACCGACCAGTGTGTGTTTGGCTCGTGAGTTGACAGGTGTGGCACAGAACAAATTCAAATGGTGAGGACCACCACAGAGGAGACGTCAAGGAAGGTTGCTCGTCCATGGCACGATCCATCGCATCGCATCGCATCGCATCACAATACATTAGAGTGCATTACGTTACATCACTTCGCACGACATTGAGTTGAGCTGTGCTGCGCTCCTCCTGCACTCGCAGTATCAATACTCTACTGCCATTGTACTACCAGCAGAGGCATCGTTCGCGTACCACACATCGGTGATCTGCCGCACAAATACGCTACACTTCGGCAAACACACCCACGATTGGCACTCTATTTCATCAGAGCACGCTGCATTTCCACTGGGCCATCACATTCACATTCGACCACACCTGACCTGATCATACCAAGGAGTACATCGACGCAAGTGCACGAAGGCGTGACGATTGCAACTCCAGGCTGCGGCACCGCAACGCGGCTTCCTACGATTGACGGCGATGGTGCAGCCCTCCCAATCGCAAAGAAGACGAACACAGTCTTCGTCGCGCTCCAACCGCATACCGACCAACCGTCCATCTCGTGGCCCACCGTCGCCCTCGACAGGAAGCGAGTGGACCACGAATAGCAGTAACCCCGGCAACAGCCGAGGACACAAGAAAGGATTTCTGCTGGGTGGCAGCAGCAGATCGAAGGCAGCATCACCAAGCATGGGTCGGCACAGATCCCGATCGCAGCAATCGAGTCGTTCTGGATCGCACGATGCGAGACGCCAGGGTGGGTCCCAAAGGAGACAACCACACACACCTGAGGTCCATCGTCACTATCATGGTTTCTCAATGAACCTCTCGTCGACATCATCTCAACACCGCGGTGCGCGGGGCACCGGATCCAGGCGTGCGGCGACGGATGCGGACATGATGGAGAGCTCAGGAAGCGCGAATGGTCGCGATGTTCATGAAAGGCTGGACGTGCCAAAGTCAACGCAAAGCACGCGTAGAAACAACAGGCAGGAATCAACAGCGGACTCCAAGCACTACGCGGACACTCCGCAACGACACGTCAAAACAGCAAGAAAGGTGATCGAAGGTACGTTCTCCCACAGCAACGCTTGCGACGGTTGGAGGAATGTCTGGATGCAGTTGCGATATGCTAGACATGCGTAGTGCTCACCAATATCGGTCTGTTCGCCTGCTTCTCATGCCCTCCGATCATCCTTGCTTCATACTGACAACGATGGCAATGGCGTTGCCAAACCTTGCTCCTCCGTGTATTCTACTATATTGGTACGCCATGCTCACTTGACCGACGGGAAACAGATCTGCATCGGGCAAACGGACACGAACGGCGAATCATCGCGATCACAAATGCATGCGGAGAGTTTGACCACGCCGACGAGTACAAGCATAACATTGAATTGCAGAACGGGGCTGCGCGGGTGTTGTCCAAGATCCTCAGCATGACCAATGACGACGACGAAATTCGAATGATTTGTGCGGCGATAGAGATGGTGTTCCGGGCGCAGACAAGATTTGTCCATGTTGCGTTCGATGAGTCGGGATCCGTGATGATACCGCTGCTGTTGAGACTCCTGGAGCGCTGCGAGGCAGGGAACATGAGGCATGCGGACGTCAGCATCCTGAACATTACGAAGACGCTGCTGTACATATCGAGAGTGAACGAGCTGCGAGTGAATCTTGCCAGACACCAGGGGATGCTCGAAGCCCTTACCCGAGTTGCGACGTCCATTTTGAACCCGGAGTGCCGCGTGGCGAGGATTCGCATCATCGCCAATCTGGTCAATTGCGAAGAGAACAAGACCCTCATGATCGAGCAAGACGGCTTCATGGACAGCCTCCTACGTATCGCCCACCTGGATCTTTGCGATGTGGCGAGGGAATACGCAGCCCTGTCTCTGATGGATCTGGCATCCGCGCCTGCCAATCAGATCGAGATGGCGCGAAATGAAAAGCTGCTTGGGATCCTGGTGAAGCTCATCCTGCTGGAAAAGAGCCCGTCCACGCGGGAGTCCGCAATCACAGCTCTGCAAAACCTGGCCTTCGCGAAAGAAAACCGTCCTGCGTTGATCCAGTTCAAGGACGGCATAGTCCTCGAGGCGCTGAAGAAGTCGCTCACCGCCGACACGAACGACAAAGGCAGGAGGCGGGCATCTGGTGCGCTCACCAACCTCGCCTGCGACGAAACGGCGGAGCAGATGGGAATGTACAAGGGGTTGCTCGATTCGTTGGCCATCGTGGCAACGAAGGATGACAACTCCGAGGTGCAGACCCGGGCCTCGATGGCCCTCACGAAGCTGGCGGCGAGCATCTCCATCGGGATGGAATGCTACGACACGCTGATGGACGCCTTGGTGGTGGCCTCGCTGAGCCCCGTCCCCAATAGCGTCTCGGCGGTCCTTCGCGTGAAGGCACGAGATCCCGAGAACAGGCGAAGGATGGCGCAGCACCCGGGAGTGTTGGACACCCTTGTGGACATCTGCGTCGATCGCGGCTCGGATGACAAGGACAGAGATAATGCCACCCGCGCCATCATGCATCTGACGAACGAAAGCAGCAACCGCAAGATCATGTGCAACAAGTCAGTGTTGAACGCGCTCGTTGCAGGGGCGTCCTTGGAGGGTGCCAAGATGGAGGAGACAAGAGACTCCGCCGTCCGTGCCATCGAACGTCTTGCCACGGAATTCTCCAACCGTCCCCTCCTGGCCAAGCACAGCGGCCTGCTGGTGGCTGTTGCGAAAGCGACGGAGCGCGAAGCCAGGTTGGAGGATTCTGGGAAGAAGGCAGAGCACGCTTACCTTGCGAAGCCATTGCTCATGAGTTTGCTCGTTGCGATGTAGAGCGCGGTACGAGGATTCGGACGTGACATCCAAGGTAATACTCTAAAACATGACCCGTAGAGTAGAGTACTTCCACCCTATGTACCTGGTGCCACCCGAATGCTAATGCATCACACTGCAGCCCAAATACCCAACCAGTCTCACATACTCGTAGAATAATACGATCACCTCCTCCAGAGAGAATATGTATAGTACTACGGTCCATGACGTACTGGTCGAGCGCATGCAAGTCGATCCAGCACCTGCTCTGTCGATGATGACTCTTTCTCTCTCTCTCTCTCTCTCTCTCTCTCTCTGCCTCTGCCTCTGTCTCGGTCTCTTTGGAGAGTCTATTCTATTCGATGCGCACCACGCCATAATCTCTCCAGACACACAGAGAGATTGCCCCAGGAGGCAAACGGCCAGTGCAACGCCTTACTCAGCCAATTCCACCTCTTACACTTTCCTGGCTCTCAAGAGAGAAGGTGGATTGCTTCCACTTGTATTCTCAGGAAATCACTATTCTGTGGTCTCACTCGTACTATAGCTTGAAGATAGCTCTGTGGAGGACCACATGCGTACGACCTAGATATACTAATATAATATTCTATTATAAAATGCCATTGTTCCTACATGATAGAGAGAATATGAATTCTAATGTAGTAGCACGACTACGAGACAACGCCTGGCCAAGAGCACAGGAAATCACGAATGAACACAATTAGTCAAAGTGGTCAAAACGGGAAAATTGGTTCCACGCGTTCGCACGTTGGACATAGCGCGACAAATCAAAGCGAAAGGAGGAACCGCTGTTTGTCTCTCGATTCTCTTGCGTGTCACGCACGAACACAAGCAACACACCAGTTCTTTCGGTCACTCTGCTCCGTTCTCCTCCACGACGCTCCCACCATATCCGTGGCGCGGTTTAGTATTGGTGCCAAGAAGCAAAAGACAACAACACAACTACTCCACACTACTGTATTACCACTCCACTCCACTCCACACACATAACATAGTCGTAAACGTGCACGATGAAGGTTTCGGTGATTTCTTGCTTGCTGTTGGCTGGCGCGGATGCGTTCACAGTCGTGCAGCACCGTGGTGTTTCGGCACCATCGTCCTCCACCGAGCTGAACCTGTTCGGTGGCGGCGGCAACAAGGAGGGGAAGAAGCCAGGAATGATGGACCAGCTCGCCATGTTCAAGAAGGCGCAGGAGATGGCCCAGAAGAAGCAAAAGCTTGATACCGAGCTGGCGCAGATGGATTTCTCCGGAACGTCGGAGAACGAGAAGGTGGTTGCCACCTTCAAGTTCGTGCCGGTGACCAACCCCATGGATCCCAACCCAGAGTACGAGACGCAGTCGTTCCAGTTTGACGATGAGTGGTACGCCGATGCTTCGACCGACGACATCGCCACAGCGTGCCAGGAGGCTCTGCTCAACGGCTCCCAGACAATCAACAAGGCCGTCACGGAGAAGTACCAGGCCCTCCAGAGCGACCTCATGGCAGCGTTCGGAGGCGACGCCGGAGCCGCCCCAGCAGCACCAGAGTCATAAACGCTCGCTCCTCCTCGTTATCGTCGAGCTTTCGAGTACTCTGCCATGCTGAAGTATGGACACTTGGAGTGATCGTGACACCCGCATCAAGACAGGTGCGATGGACGTACGCGTATGTATAGTCGTATGAGTATTCGTACTCTGGAGCAGTCGTATTAGTACGAACTCGTCCTGTGCGAATAGAGCACTCTAATACAGTACCACAGAGTACTTTCGAGAGTATTGGAGTATACCATACATTAGAATGCTATTCCACCACATCACGCTCGCATGAAGCTCTTGTGCTCCACGGTACGAGTATGTATGCTCTTGCATGCTAACCAGAGAGCACTCTACCCGTACGCGTTCCACTCCAATACTAGCTTGTACTCTACTGTGTTGGTCTGCCGCATCCGCGCCTCGTGTATGCCAGGCGCGCACATGCTCCACAATTGATGTGAATACTGATGCGGATGCCGATGCAAGTGGGATGGAGAATCGAGTAGAGTGCTGGAAGGAAAGATCATGGTTGCACCCATCCTGTTGTCCAAATCCCTTCAATGCGCCAACAGAGTATTGCAGCAGCAACAACAACAGCAATACTCTCCCCTTACTCTCTCTCTCTCTCTGGAGAATGCCCAAACGTCTCCGCAGGTACTCGTATGTACGTGAGGAGAAATCTCAAGGATTCATAAGATATGTACTACACGGCAGAGCTCGATATCAAGCTGCGCTCTAACTATGCCTCCTGTTTAGTATGCGCATCGTTTTGTTAAATTCACAACGACTTGATGGCCTCCTCGGACAGCATCCCCATGAGCTTCACCCATGCGGTGACGTTGGTGTGTGGAGCGACGGTGGCTTCTGGAAGCTTCTTGACTGCCTCCAGCAACGTGACATCGCTCTTGGTGGGGGTGTTGCCGGAGACGAACGAGTTTCCGAACAGGGCGCCATCCAAAGTCTTGAGCCCGACCTCCGTGGTGACGTCAAGACCATCGACGTTCACGCTGCTTCCCGTATTGGTGTTTGTGGCGTCCTTCTTGGGTGCGTTTTGGGCGATGACCGCCAACTGTTCGTCGGTTGGTTTCATGGCTGGGAAAAGCAGGACTTCCTTGATGTTGTTCTTGTTGGCGAGGAACATGGCAAGACGGTCGATACCAAGACCAAAACCTCCGGTGGGTGGGAGTCCGTGCTCCAGTGCCGTCACGAACGAATCATCAAGCACCATGGCCTCATCGTCGCCGGCGCTTCCGGCCTTGGCTTGCTCCAAGAAGAGCCTGTACTGCACAACCGGGTTGTTCAGCTCGGTGTAGGCATTGGCGAGCTGTGTAGTGGGAGTAGGTGCCGACAACGTTGCCGTCGTTGCAAGTATTTCGCGACATTTCGAAGACCAACCATTCACATTTTGAGACATACGTGAGTTATGTTGTTGTTGGTGGTGGGGTTGCGCCGGTATTCAGAAGACAAGAGAGCCATGGCAAGTAATGAAGCTCGACAGTGCATTGGGCGACAGTATTCAAGTATGCAAAGTAATGATTGCGCCCTCCTCTTCCCCTCCATCTGTCTCATGTTGGATTTGTCTCGAGACCACACGTGAAAAAAGACGAATGGATGCATACGACGCCGCCGTTCAAGTAAGACGGGCAACTTACCTCTCTGCCAGCAGCAAACAATTCGAAGCGCTCTGTGAGATGCTTCTTGGATCTGTGGTACTTGGCTAGGGGGCTCATGATCTGTGGATGTTCCGTGATGAAGGTTGGGTGCGTGATGTTGTCTTCGAGGAAATCACCGACCAAGGCATCAAGCAGCCTAGCGGTTGTATGCGGTGGACTGCACTCCACGCCATGCTTCTTGAGCAGCACCAAGAGCTTTGCGTCGACCTCTGGGTCATCGAGCTCCGGCAGCTTCTCCTTCATGGCCTCTTCGATGCCTTCGATCATGCTAATGCGCTTGAAGGGCGGAGTGAAGTCGATCTCCACCTCATCCATACCCGGCTTCGGCGAGTACTTGATCTTGAACCCGCCGGTGACACGCTTCACCAGCCCGCTGATGAGCTCTTCGCACATGTCCATGAGGTCGTTGTAATCGGCGTAGGCCTGGTAAAACTCCAGCGTCGTGAACTCGGGGTTGTGCGTGAGGTCGATTCCCTCGTTGCGGAACTGGCGTCCAATTTCGTACACGCGGTCCAGGCCTCCGACGACGAGCATTTTGAGGTAGAGCTCTGGTGCCACGCGCAAGTAGAGGTCCATGCTGAGGTCGTTGTGGTAGGTGATGAAGGGCTTTGCCGTGGCGCCACCTGGGATCATGTTCATCATGGGGGTCTCGACCTCCAAAAAGTGACGGTCATCCAAGTACTTGCGGACCTCGCGGATGATGTCTGATCGGATGCTGAAGACATCGCGGATCTCATTGTTGACGATGAGATCGAGGTACCTCTGCCGGTATCTGGTCTCCATGTTGGTGATTCCTCCGAGGCTGGAATCTCCCTTGGCGAACGGCAGCATGTGGAGGCAAGGGCTGAGCAGGGTGATGGTGGTTGGGAAGATGGAGAGCTCGCCCTTCTTGGACTTGCCTGGGAATCCCTTGACGCCGATGATGTCTCCGCGCTTGATGAGCTTGTGGATCTTGGTGAATTCTTCCTCGCTGGAGTAAGTCTTGGGGTCGCTCATGACCTGGAGCTTGGCGCCATCGCCACGCAGGTCGTAAAAGTAAAGCTTGCCCTGGTGACGAACGGATACCACGCGTCCTGCCACGGAGGATTGCTCTTCGAGCTGCTCTCCCTTGGCGGTCTTGGAGTCGAACTCGGTGCAGAAATCTGGGAGACGGTAGTCCACATGGAACTTGTGCGGGTACGGGTTGACTCCGTCCTTCTCCATCTGTATGACTGCGGCTTCGCGGTTGGCCTTGAACTGGCTGGGGTCGGTGATCTCCTCCTCCTTCTTCTCCTTCTTCGGCGCGTTGGCGGCTCTCTCTGCGGCCTTCGCAGCCTTCTCTGCCTTTGCCTTGGCGGCCTTCTCTGCCTTCAGCTTCTTCTTGAGGGCGTTCTTGGATAGCGGCTTGCCGTTCTCGTCCAGGTGCTCCACGGGCGTTGCGGCCGGTGCGGCCTCTCCGCCGGCGGCGGCCGGTGGTTGTTGCTGTGCGGCTTCTGACATCTTGTTTGCCACTGTTTGCTGTCAATTACTGTCACTTGCTGCTGCGGTATTGGTTGGTGCTTCGCTTGTGGCCGCAACTTCTTCGGTTGTGCTCGACGTCGAGGTCGTTCACGAAGAACAGTGAGTTGGGATCGATGTTCGGGGCGTGATGCGTTGCGCGGGTTTGTGCGAGCTGGAGGTCGCAGATCTGATGTTCTGGATTGATGCAGGTTTGGGAGGAGCAGCGCAGGGCAGACGCGCGCACGAGGTCGAAGCAACGAGGAAACTCTCGGAAGATCCAACGCCAAATCCCCCTCTCCGCATGTGACACCGATGGATGGATGAGTGGATGAGTGAGGCGCGCGCAACCACGACTCGCTTCGTGATCCACAATTGTGCGGGCTTGGATCGATCGTCTGTCCATGATGCGTTGATCCTCCTCTCTGCACGCAAAGAACGAAAACGAGACGAAAAATTGGCCAAGGACACAGCACCGCGGCGCGAGGTGTGCCACAGTACACGACAACCGCAGCAACCAAGAGCAACAAAGATCAACCAAGGAGCGACCACTGGAGGGAAACTGTTATCGGAGACAGCTACAAGTGCAACAACAACAGCCGATCCTCCTCTTGCGCTCGCACTTGCACCCGCACCAACAACCATACCTCAGCACGCCACACAAATAACCCAACACGAGCAGGGCTGCATTCACCGTGCATCTAATTCAGAAGATATGGCATCATCGACAGTCGTGGTCGCGACGGAGCGAGTCTCCGCAGTGAAAATCGAGGGCCTCGTAAGTCGTCGAAGTGGTGGTTGCTCGATCGGTTTGGCAGTATCCGCCCGCTGCTTGCGCTTGTTGGTGTTTGATGTCCGATGCTTGCTCTGCCAACAGCTCCGACGTGGGATGTGCTCCCTCCACGCTTGATCAGCCCTCGCCACTCACCCTGATTGTAATGACGATATCGAACCTGCACCGCCACTGCTGCCGTCAACAACGTATACATGACACAACACAACATACCATAACAATACATTCCACAACAGGCCCTCCTGAAAATCGTCAAGCACTGCCAGGAGACTCTGCCACACACGGCGAGCGGTACACTGCTTGGTCTCACCGTCACGGGCGGAACGCTGGAGATCACCCATGCATTTCCTAACCTCGGCAGTAGCGGAAAGGGAGACGAGGACACTGATGCCAACGACGATTTCCAGCTCAACATGATGCGCATGCTCCGGGAGGTCAACGTCGACAACAACTGCGTCGGGTGGTACCAGTCCATGAACATGGGCGTGTACTCCACCTCCAACGTCCTCGACACCCAGCTCTCCTATCAGGCGGACTTGTCGCCAAACTCTGTTGTCATTCTATACGACCCACTGCAAACCACCAACGGCTCGTTCGCTATCAAGGCGCTGCGGTTATCGGATGACTGTCTCAACATGAAGCAGGCGAGCATCAACAAGTTCATTGCGCCGGAGAGCATATTCGAGGAACTTCCCATCCAGTACACCAACCCATCCCTCATCGAGGCCCTCCTGCAAGACTGGAAGCCACCGGTCGACGTGGACCTGCGGCGGCTGGACATGTCCTCCAACACTTTCCTGGAAAAGCAGATGGAGTCGATGGCTGGCTGGGTGGAAGATCTTGCCAACGAGCAGTACAAATTCCAATCGCACACCAGACAACTGTCCAAGGCCAACAAGAAATCGAAGGAATCCTGGCTTGAGGAAGATGCGCCAAGCAGATTGGAGAGCTTGCTCATGTCGAACCAAATCCAAACATACTGTGAGCAGATGGATGAGATCGCCAGCAATGGTATCACGAAGATGTACCTCGCAAATGGGATCCACAAGAAGGATTAGAGTATTGTAAACTAAACGAAGCGACAGGTAGAAGCCGGGCAACACACATCGCAACCGCCACAGTGAACCGAAATGGGCAATACGAAGACTTGCGTCGGAGTGATCCTATTCTGTGGACCTCTGCGTGTATGGTACGAACATGTACTCGACGCGCGTTGGGAGAGCCCTTTTCGAACACAGCACACTGAACAAGGATAGATCATGATGCACGCCATGCCGTAGAGTACGTAGTCTCCGTACAATGCTTGCGAACGAGCCTATCGCTCGCACGACATTTCGCCGTTCTACACTCAAGTACATGTGGCAACATCTTTATGTGCCGACCACATGTACGAGCTATAGGACTAGTACATATAAGACCAACTCTCTGCACTCAAATTCTACGCATCATTGCACGCTTTTCGGTCAAACAGTTTGCGATCGGCGACAGCGATAGGTGACTTCCTGCCCAGCGGCTTGTTCTCGTGAACTGTGGACTTCATGACGTGCTAACGTTACAAGAACAGAAACGTGGTCCCCGATTCGCGATGCTCTTCCATGAGTCTATTCATGCATACATGCATCGTTCAAACACTCTCATGACAACAGTGCGCTGAGTGGACATAGGGTACGACTATTGAGTACTGGAGCAATCTCTCCAGACAGGCGCACTCTGCACTGGAAAGGAATGCAGTGGAACATTGCGAAACAAGAGGTGAGTACCTCCAAGGCCAAGGGACCACACACTCCTGACCACCAAATGCCCGTGCCGTTGGAGTTGACCACGCGAGCTCCAGCATGAGGGTGTCATGGGTCCATATTGATGGACAGAGATGGTGCCTCTCACATCCACTCAAGTGCTACGAATGGAAAGTGACCGATGAAGGCGCGTCCACGTTGAGCAGCTGATGTCAACGAAGTAAGGGATCAGCAAGCTCTATACTCTGCCCTGAAGGTATTTCTCTCTCTGGAAAGAGAGAGAGAGAGAGAGAGGAGATATGCCAATGCAGAGCATCGAGTTGGAGTTTCGTAGCGAGATGCGGAAAGCCGCATCCCCCATTCCATCCAACTAAAGTCCAGCAGAATGTGCAAGAAGATTGCGCTTTCCAAGCTGTGTGCCACCAATAGTTGAACAGGAGAGTAGTTGCACAAGTACCCATGCTCTACCATACTTCGTCATGTGTATGTACTACCTACGTACCTACAAGCTAGAGTGCTCTTCACTTTGCCAGTCGTGGAGTACGTGCATTGTCCCTATTTCAGTTCTTCCACGCTACGATCAACAGGACCTATTTCGAGTCGTGTGTGTAGATTTGATTTTCCGAAAGTAGCGGTAAAACACATAATTCCATAGCATTCACGGCACTATCCACATTCCCAGTTCCAATACTAAAAGTACCTTCACCATGATACCTGTTGGTACCAGGCTATGAGAGAAAGATCGTTGGGGTTCTTCGCCGTGTGTGGGACATCTGCGAAACACCAACACGATGGAATCCAAAACATGCCGCTTCGCTTCACAGCAACGCAGGGCAACAATGGAGAGGAAAAGAGACACAGACGGAACGGGGAAGAAGCACGCCGCGGGGACACTGTCACGCGGTGGGAAGGGAGCAAAACACGTTCCCAATACGAACGAGGACAGCGTTGGGATACGTAACGAACTGCGCCTGTCACAGTATCCAGACATCGTCAACACAGCGCACACAAAACACAAAGACGAAGCACAATCCAACCAGCTTCCCCCCGTCACGACGGCATACTCGTACTCGTACTCGCAGTCATACAAGAGCACCATACGCACAACTGAGAGCAACCAATCCAAAAAGGAACCGAGGAGGAACATCAGAACCAAGCCCATCAGCATGTCGGAAACCGCAACCCCAATGGAGGTGACCGCCACCGCGGAAGGTAAGGATCTCCGGCCAGGCCAACAGCGGAGGGGGTGTGTGTTTTCCCAACCATGCTTTGGACGAATGATCCGTATCTTGCTTTCAGGTGCCGGCGCCAGCTACAGCGGTCCTGCCAACATCACGGGCACACGTCCTACAGGCTCCTTCGCTCCTCCGCGTTCATGGTGCTTCAAGGCTGTATCCAAACCCTTCTTCAACCATTCACAACGGAGCTAGATCATCCTGTGCAACGAGAGGTTGCAACATACGAGATGCGCTCCGATTCGCGCCCTCCCCATCAAACGCTAACGACTCCGTCTTTCTTCGCTTCCCTTTGCTTCTCTAATTGCTTGATTGCTTGCCTGCCTTCCTGTCACATACTGCTTGCTGCGATCTTCGCCTCGTCGCGTGTGCGCACACGCCGCGTGATTCCACCATACTCCAACTCCGCTCGTATCACACGGCAGTTGACGAGAAGCTCTACTCTCGTCAGCTTTACGTGATGGGACACGAAGCTCAACGCCGCATGATGGCCTCCAAGGCCTTGGTGATAGGCGTCAGCGGTTTGGGTGTGGAGATCGCGAAGAACTGCATCCTGGCTGGCATCCATTCTTTGGTCCTCTGCGATCCGCAAAAGTCAACATCGTACGATCTTGGCGGCAACTTCTACCTCTCCGGAGTTGGCCAGCCTCGCGCCGCCGATTGCCGTGACGCCCTCGCCGAGCTCAACCCGTACGTCGACGTCTCCGTGGCTGATGCGACCGACTTCAGCTCAGAGCAGCTCCTCCCACTCATCGATGGCACTGGCATTTCCTGTGTCGTCGTCACTATCCCACTCGCCAAGGATGTCCTCATCGCCCTCAACAACAAGGGTAGAGACAACCACGCTTGCTTCATCAACGCCGTCACTGCCGGTGTCTTCGGTACCATCTTTTGCGACTTCGGCGATGCTTTCGTCTGCGCCGACAAGGACGGAAACCCTCCGTCCACCTCCCAAATCGAATCCGTGATCTCCGACGAGGAGAATGACAACTGCATCGTCATCAAGGTCCTTGAGGATCAAGGTCGCCACGGATTGGAGACCGGCGACAAGGTGACATTTGCGCGCTTGAAGGGCATCCATGGAGTGGAAACCAACACCCAGTATGAAGTCAAGGTGACGGGACCTTACACTTTCGAGCTCCCGAACCACAAGCTGTCGGCCCCAACCGGACCCGGCGAAGTGCAGCAGGGTTACATCACGCAGGTCAAGCAACCCGTCACCATACATTTCGATACGTACGAAAAGAAGCTGGCGGAACCAGGCGACATCGCCATGTCCGACTTTGCCAAGTTCGACCGCCCCTTGCTGCTGCACGGCGCCTTTCAGGCCCTCGAAAAGTTCCAGTCGGAGAATGCAGGCGAGTTGCCAACTCCAGGAGACCAAACGGCGTGCCAACGTGTGCTGGAGCTGACAAAGACCCTGGTGTCCGAGGAGATGACGCCTGCGCAAGAGCGAATCGTCCTGCAGCTTGCCTCAGGATCGAAGGCTGTCCTCTCCCCCATGTGCGCGGCTTTGGGTGGCATGGTGGGTCAGGAAGTGCTGAAGGCCTGCAGTGGCAAGTTCAGCCCTATCAACGGTTTCTTCTACTTCGACGCAGATGAATGCCTCCCGGACGACCTTCTCCCAGCAGACAAGGTTGCAGCCAAGGACACCAGATACGACTCGCAAATCGCTGTCTTCGGAGCCGACATGCAGGAGAACCTCTTTGATCTCAACTACTTCATCGTGGGCGCTGGTGCCATCGGGTGTGAGATGCTCAAGAACTGGGCCATGATGGGCGTCGCCTGCGGACCAAAGGGGCAGGTGCACGTCACAGACATGGACCGTATCGAGAAATCCAACTTGTCTCGCCAATTCTTGTTCCGCAATTCGGACATCGACAACTTCAAGTCCACCACGGCGGCGAAGGCATCGCGCCAGATGAACCCGGACTTCAACATCACTGCCTACCAAGAAAAGGCTGCGCCAGACACAGAGCACTTGTTCGGCGATGACTTTTACTCGAAGCTTTCGGGCGTGTGCACCGCGCTCGACAACGTGGAGGCCCGTCTCTACATCGACCAACGATGCCTGTTCTACCGCCTGCCCATGCTCGAGAGCGGAACGCTCGGAACGAAGGGGAACACCCAGATTGTGGTGCCGCATCTGACCGAGAACTACGGCGCTACGCGCGACCCACCAGAGAAGTCAATTCCAGTTTGCACGTTGAAGAACTTCCCCAACCAGATCCAGCACACCCTGCAGTGGGCACGAGATTGGTTTGAAGGCGAGTTCAAGCAATCTGCCGAGGATGTCAACTCATACCTGTCCCAACCAGCCGAGGAGTACCTCAGCAGCCTCCAGCCAAACACCAAGCTGGAAACCTTGAAGAAGATCCGCGCCACCTTGGTCGATGATCGGCCAGTCACCTTCGAGGACTGCGTGGTTTGGGCACGATTGAAGTTCGAGACTCTGTTCAACAACCAGATCCGCCAGCTCCTCCACAACTTCCCCCAGGACCAGGTGACATCGAACGGCACAAAGTTCTGGTCCGGATCGAAGCGCTGTCCCAAGGCCCTGTCCTTCGATTTGAAGGAAAAGTGTGAGGATGCGGAGATGTTCAACCACCTCGACTTTGTTGTGGCAGCATCCAATCTCCGTGCCGAGATGTACGGGATCAAGGGGACCACCGAGCATGACTACTTCGTGAAGGTCTTGCAAGACGTGATTGTGCCCGACTTCGCACCAACCGAAGGAGTGAAGATTGCAGCAAACGACGAGGAAGAGAAGAACAACAATGCCGCCAGCAATGACATGGACACGGGCGATGCTGAGGCAGATCAGATGTGGTCCGCCCTGCCAAAGCCGGGTGATCTCGCAGGCTTCAAGCTCAATGCGATCGAGTTCGACAAGGACATCGACGACCACATGCTCTTCGTCACGGCATGCTCCAACCTCCGCGCGATGAACTACTCCATCCCGACAGAGGACACCCATCGTTCCCGCGCCATCGCAGGCCGCATCATCCCAGCAATCGCAACGACAACCGCACTCGTGACCGGTTTGATCTGTCTGGAGTTGTACAAGCTCGTTGGAACCGCCCGCAAGGAGCTCAAGATCGATGCCTACAAGAGCGCCTTCCTCAACCTCGCCATTCCGTTCATGACCTTGAGTGAGCCCACAACGCCGGCGAAGACCAAGTGCATGCTCAAGGGCAGAGAATGGCAGTGGACTGCCTGGGATTCCCTCGACCTGGACATTGGCGACGTGACGCTGGGCGAGTTCATTGAGCACTTCGAGAAGGAGTACAACCTCGAGATCTCGATGCTCTCCCACGGCGTCTCCATCCTTTACAGCTTCTTCGCCAACAAGCAAAAGGTGAAGGAGCGCAAGGCCATGAAGATGACAGAAGTCATCGCGAGTATCACGAAGAAGGAATTCCCAGCCAACCAGCTGTTTCTGACTCTCGAGTTGATCGCCAACGACAAGGACACCGACGAGGAGGTCGACCTGCCATACGTCCGTTTCCGTTTCCGTTAGTGACAATCTGCGCTTGCTTGTTGCATGTCATTCCATTCCCCTCCCACAAAGAATGATCCGAAGCATGCAAACAGTCTTTAGTTCAATCCAGCTGGGATCAAATGGCCATGCGGCACGAACTGACATGATGCCGGACTTATGCAATCATCGTAGAGTGCAGAACTATAGGGATAAGCACATACATACATACACGCCCTCGAAATCCAACGTACCAGGTGTATGTATGTATAATAGATTCTCTGTGGAGAGAGAGTGAGAGAAAAGAGTCATACATAGTCGTACAATCCTGCATACTCGCAGAGTAGTACGTATCAGTACAGTACAGTGCACGACAAGAATCGCAGTGGATGTTACTTGGAACACTGATAGTCCATGTACCATTTGTACTATCACCATACTCCGTTTACTCTAACAGTAGGAGAGAATGATCTTGTGCTGCGTGAAGCGCCATAGCCGCTCTTTGAGGTGTGTGATCCTCGGCAGACCAGCCTGCCTCTGTCTCTCTGTTTCTGCTAGTAGAAACAGACAGACATAGACGCACACACACTCACTCACACAGAGGTAGAGCAGGTATATACTCGCATAAGATTCATTTTCTAGTCGATGTAAACCGAGAGTCTTCCTTCGAGCCGAATAAGGTCAGGCAAACTTTCCACACGTTCCGAAAGTAAGTGCCGGAGTGTGCCCAGCTGTTCTCTGCTGAAGCGTCCTGTCATAAGAGAGGCCGATAGCCAGCCTGATAGCGCGTCGACTGAGAGAGGATTGGACGCGATCTGCGCTGTCAGCTGATCGATGACCTGCGCCACTTGCACATTCTTCAGATCTTTCAGAGTTGTTTCGATCGTGTCGGTATCCCTCACCGAGAACGCGAGCTTGAGCAGCGAGGCGTCCTGCGATGACAGACCTTGCGAAAGAAGCTCCTTCAGCGATTCCGTGGTCGCAAGCTTTGGAACGAATCCAGATGACCCGGCCGCTTCAGTCTTCTCCTTTTCCTCGAGCTCCGAATCAAGGAGCTTGTTCAGCTGTTTCAGTCGATCGGCGATGGGAAGGTCCTCCAGGTTGTCCTTGGCGTCCGAACTGCTTCTACTTCTCTTTTCCGACAGGGCAACCGCCTCTGATTCCACACCGGACTGACCGGGACCCAGCACGGATATTTGCGAGTCGAGTTTCCGCTTGGCCCCCAGCTTGCCACGAGTTCCAGCGTCATTGTCCAGAATGACCTCCTTCGGCGTTTCGCTGGTGATGGCGATGGTTGTTGGGGACATTCCGTTTGCCTTGTTCATTCTCAGGGACATGACTTCCGTGGCACTCCCCACGTTGAAGATGCATGGGTCTGGTGAGCGGATGGTGCACTTGGTTGAAAAGCTGTGGCTCCCACAGAATACTGAACGACCCAGCAACGCTGTGTAAGTTCCATCATCGCCCTTGCAGATTTCCATGTGACCAGATCCAGACGAGGATGACATGCGCCCAACGTCGACCGCGGTATCTTTATCCTTCCGTGAGCTGTGCAGAACCACGGAACCAACATCCTTCGACAGCACCATTAGTGTGTTTGGATCATTGGAACAGTACGCAACGCCCACCTGCGTTGAATTGACCTTGATGACCTTTGTCTTCTTGCCGGTTGCCGGGTTGATAATTCGGACGCCGTCGTGGCAAACAACTGCGATGCCGGTCTTGGAAATGGCGAATGAAGCTGCTCGTTGATCGGACGTGGACCACTTCCCGCACTTGATCTTCTTGCGGCAAAGGGCCCCGGCGTAGGATTGCACAAGCAGCCGGTGGCCCTTGTCATCTCCGATGAGCGCGTGGAACTGCGGCGACGGCGATTCGTTCACATGGTCGACCTGAGTCGTGAGATCTAGGAACGTGACCTCCCCCGCTTCGATGGCATCTGTGAAAATTCCGCGCGTCACATCCCACACGACGATGCTGGTTTTTGTCGTGCCGACCAGGCCCACAACGAAGGCGTCGCCGCAGAACACCAGCTTCTTGAGGCCTTCCTGAGCCGCATAGCCCATGGTCAGGTGGAGCTTGCAGGCGGAGGCATCGCCTGAGATCTCATACACGTGGACTTGGATTCTTCCAGGCACAGACGGAGCGGCCACCGCCACGTACTTTCCGCTGGCGGAGAACGCCGAGATCGGCATTGTATCTCCTTCCGTCATGTTGCGAGCTATTGGTACTGTGGACCCTTTGTGGCGTTCTTGATGGTTGATGTACTTGTGTGTGCTCTGCTCTCTCTACTCGACTCGACCGTGCGAGTATGGTACGTACTTATTCAATGCGATACGATGCAGCACGGTCGCGCTGCTACTCAATGATGTTCCTATACCTACGATTATACTATTCTACTTTGTATTGTATTGTATTGCATTTATTGCATCGTATTGTATTGTATTCTACGTGTATACCTGCGAGTATCGTGTGCCACCCTCTTGGTTTGTTGGCTGTGTTGACGCCAAGAGTGTGCCCGTGGTGAGTAAACGCGCTAATCCGAGTGACGCTGCACCGCCTTGTGTTGATGGGTGTATTCTCGACACACCACCATCGTGGCGCGTGGCGCGGCTCTCGTTGTGTTCTCACTTGCGGAGATAAGTTTTTTTTGTGCCAGTTGCCAATTTTGGCTGGTGGGAAGGAGGTACGCATTGATGGACAGACTTCGCCATCCATGATTCGGAGTAGATTCAGTCACGGGTTGTGCGCACACAGACCAACCATTCCTGTTTTCTTCCTGTGTTTCCACGAACATGTGCGCTGTCCTGCTCTGTGTGGGGAATAGAGGTACTCGCCCGAGTATCCGCAACTGCGCAACAAGAGGGGAGGCCAACCTCATTGAAGGGAGGGAGAGTGAGTGAGTGAGTGAGTGAGTGGCAGATAGCAAGGAGAAGAGCACGACATCTCACGAATACGCGACACCACGCTGCAGCATTTGAAGTGCTTGTATCGCCAAGCGACAATAATAGTCTTGCCAAGACAACAGCACCAGCAACAGCAACGCCAGCGGAAGCAAGATGGGGAAGCAGAGTCGTCGCAAGTCGAAGGGGCAGAGGAAGAAGGCCACCCAGCAGGGCACGTCTTCTGCAGCTGCTGCCGCGCATGCTGCTTCCATTAACAGCGATGCACCCACAATTCACAAGCTGAAGCACGGGGATACGAAGACGAAGCACAACCTGCTCATCACGTTGCAAGGATCCATCGTTCGCCCATCAAGCAAGCAGATCAGTCTGGTGCTGTTGCAGGCGATCCGGGAGCAAGTGATGTCCAAGAACCTGGACTGCGCCATCGCAGCTGCCGATTGCATTGTCCTCTACCTTTCCTCCAAAACACAGCTCCCGACCGAGCATCAATCAACGGCGTCTGGATGGGTGCCGCTGTTCCTTGGCCGAATCCAAGACTGCGAAGATGGGATCAACCGGCAGACCATGCGCAATCACTGGTGCGCCCTGGCTGCATCCTGCGTCCAGGCCTTGTGCTACCTGATCGAAATGACGGGAGAGGCGATCGACCGTCTCGAGGAAAGCTACGACGTCTTCTGGCCACGTCTTCTGTCGATTCTCAGGTGCGTCATCAACTTCGAGGGGCAGCGCGACGAGTTGGTAGAGCGGAATATGAGCAACATGGCGCTCTTCGCTGCCAGAGCTTTGCATTCAGCGATCGACGAAAACCCAGATATGTTGCGCAGTCTGTCCGAGATGAACGCCTGGAATGACATCAAGTCCATTGTGTCATCTTCACCAAAATCCCTTCGAGATCTTCCAGCGATCTCCCAGCTCCACTTCGCAGGTTTCCTGGTCCTTTGCCACCAGCAAAGTTCCTCGCAGGCCTGCCACGAACTCGTCCTGAGACATGTGATTGACCTGTTGGTGGATTCCATCGCCGTCGACGTAGAGGAAGTTCGGAAGCTGGAAGCTAGATATGTGGAATCGGAGAAACTTTGGAAAACTCAGCAGGAGGACAGCATGCTCGAAGATGACATCATGAAGGCGGTGGAGACGAGAAAGGAGTCATCGCGTGACATCGCGCGTCGGCAGAAGACCAATCCAAGGCAAGAGAAGGCCAAGTTCGGGGAGCGGGTCGACGGTCAGCAGGAGATGCAGGTTGCCGTTTCACAGTGGGAACAATGCGTCAACCCGTTGCACGTTGCGCTGGAAGTGTCCGCCAATCTTCTCGGCAGCATGATGCAGGACGAGGATGCCATGTCATCGGAACAAGATGAAGCGTCCAATCTGCTGCTGGCACAGGCCATGGGCCAGAAACCGTTCGTTGATCGCATCATTGACTTGGTGCTTGTGCTCGGTGGTTATCGGCTTGCACCTCACGAGACCGCTTCGAACCTACGGATTGACGTCGTTGAGGTCATCTCCAAGGCTCTGGCTTGTCTTTCGAACATCGCAATGGGCGAGACGGTCCTTGCCGAGGCACTGGGGAAGAACGGAAAGCTCGGCCAGTTGTGGCAGATGCTCAAAAAGTCGCTCGACGTCACCGGGGCGACGTCCGCAATGGTCGTGTTTACCCGATCGTACGCTGTGTGCCGAGCACAGGTCGTCGGCGACGACTTCAATTTCGTCCTGCATCAGATGTTGGAACGCACGCCAGATGAAAGTGTGCAAATTGATACCCTTTCGATGCTGGCATCTGCTGTGACCAGCGGCATCGCGTCTCTCGATGCCGTGGTCGAACAGATGACAGTCGCTTTGTTGAAATTGCCGCAGACTGGTGCTTCTGCACAGCTCGTGTGCGAGACTCTGAATGCTCTCATAGATATCTACAGCGACGATGATTTGTACGCGGAGATCTTTCGGCGATTGAACGTGCTCAACCATTTCCAAAACTGCCTGGGGAAAGTGAGCCAGCAGTCCCTCATGTCGGAGCACACCGCTGAGATATTGGCGAATGTCGAAGCCTTCATCGACTACAAACTCGCAAATTAATTGAAATACTCGGTGGGTGCTGTGAAGTATCATCTAACATTATAATATAGTATTACTATGTGCTCTGCAATTATACTCGTATGCATCAGTTCGCCCCAGCAAGGCAGAGCACGCCCAAGTGCTCCAAGGTGCAAGGACGGCAACACTCTACAGAGGAGGCCGGCGGCATCCATACGAGCACACGTACTATGAGCAGTACAATGGAGCAGAGCAATAGGCATTCCACTCTCCCAATGCACAGGGGTAGAATCCGGCAGGGGTCTCCGCGGACACAATGATGTTCTGCCTG
Source organism: Craspedostauros australis (assembly GCA_026770025.1). Taxonomy (NCBI): domain Eukaryota; phylum Bacillariophyta; class Bacillariophyceae; order Mastogloiales; family Achnanthaceae; genus Craspedostauros; species Craspedostauros australis. Next base: position 501,344 of record JAMXDE010000010.1, on the reverse strand, counting down.
GCCACGGCCTCGACTCAGGCTACCGCACATCCTATTACGACAAGGATAGTCCGTCTGTATGGCGTCCGTTTCGGCCGCTCAAACCAACCAAAAATGCGAGATTAGGGAGATATCGCATGTAATTTGATGAGTCCCAGGGTCCAAAATAACCTGATAGAGACATTTATTTTGGGGGGTGGATGAGAATTTCGCTTCTTCAAATTACATGCCATGTCAAACGAAACTTTCGTTTGACATGGCATGTAATTTGAAGAGTCCCGCCAAATACGAACTCCACGCGGAAGTAAAATGAATTGACAATTTTGTATCCAATCATAAGCGTACATGTTTCTTCGGTTCGCATCTTCATTGTTCTTGAATTGTCTTGTTTCTTTCCTAGACTAACGTTGATGTGAACGGTTTGAGTCAGCCATGTTGCAGCATGCACGAAGCTGATCCTTGCCTCTGCGCAGGCCTTGTCCTCAGGCAACCAATTCCACACATGTCGAGACATGTTTTGGAGAAGTCGTAGTTGTTGTTTACCACATAGATTATATTCTTTAACTATGCGCCGTAGGCGCTTAGTGTCACCTCGTTTTTCTGCATCATTCATCCGGCAGGAACAGATGATGTTGGGGAAGCTGCTGTCCTTGTGGTGTATTTGATTGTGTGCATTAGATAGCGTGCATTAGGTAGTGTAGGTGTAGTTAGAGCATGCATGTTACGCTAAGCGTCACTGGACGTCAACGGCAGGAGACGGGGCGGCGCCCACGCGGTCAGCTTCGGGGCTCCAGCTCGCAGGCTGGGAGATGCGGCGACACATCCACGCTTTTTGCGCTGGGGAACGGTAGCTGCGATGTGGGACATAGCATGTAGCAGAGTGAACAGCCTACAGTGTGGTCCCAGCAGGTGAGAGTACTGGCGGCGGCAGGTCGGGAAGAAGACCCGCACGAGGCGTGGGGCAACAACATGGCCAATGAGATCAGGAAATGGCCTACTGAAGGCAACACTATTATACTGGGGGTCGACCTCAACGACGACGTCCTGGACAGTACCACTGCTCGCCTTCTGGAGGCCACAGGGCTGAAGAACGCGGTATGGAATAGAACAGGAGACCAGGCAAGGCAAGCTACCCAACAAAGAAACCGAAACAACGTGCCTATCGACGCGATATTCGTGTCGGAAGGAGTGCATCTGGAGAAGGCAGGCTACCTGGGGTTTGGCAAGGCCATACCATCCAACCACAGAGCGGTATGGGTCGACGTTGGTTTCGAGCAAGTCCTAGGTGTGGCCGTGAAGCCCATCTGGACCTCTCAGCCCAGGCGGTTGGTCCTCAGTGACCCACATGTCACCCAGAAGTACAATGACACACTGTTGGAAGAGTACGGAAAGCACAACATATGCGAACGGGTGCAAGAGAAATGGCGCCTGGCGAAATCTCAAGGATGGCGACTGACCCCTGCCCAACAACTCCAGTACGACAAGCTCTTGGCGCAGACCTATGAGATCAGAAGATACGCAGAGAAGAAGTGTCGCAAGCTGAGAATGGGTGCTGTGGCGTGGTCTCCCGACCTGCAACACGCAAGGAACGTGATCAAGTTCTGGTCCTTGGAAGTGAAGCACATGTCCGGTGTCAAAGTGAGTTCGTCCCTTCAACAACGCACCAAGAAGTCAGTGGGGCTGGACAGCGAGGCAACGCTGGAGCAAGCGAAACAGAAACAGTCTGAAGCATATGCAGCCTATTACACACAGAAAAAACATCACACACAAGCGCAACGACACTACCTGGTGGAGATTGCGAGGCAACGCCACGATGCTCATGATCAAGAATACGAAACTGCACTACATCTTCTGCTGAACTGTGAGAGACAAAGGGAGCAAGCAGGCCGCCTCCGAGCGATCTTCAGTCAGGACAAGTCAATGACCACCAAAGTCCTGTTCACCGATGAAGATGGCAGGCTTCATGAATGCACCAAACAACATGAGATTGTCACCGCGTGTATCTGGGAGAACAAGCGAAGGTTCTCACAAGCAAACGGTACTCCCTGTATGACAGGTCGAGACAAGGGTGTCATGGATCGTATCTGGCAACCGGAACTCGCAGCCCAACAAGTGAACAAGGAGGGCACGTCTCCAGCCGAACTTGACCCCATGATCCGGACCCTACTCGCAGCACTAGAGCCCATAGCACAGGACAAGACCAAACTCACAGTCGAGGATCACCAGAAAGCGTGGAAGCGACAAACAGAGCTCACCAACTCGGAGCCAAGCAACCCACATTTTGGCCACTACAAGGCAGCAATGATGGTGGATAGCTTGGCTAGAACGGACGTGCAGTTGCGTGATGTCTCATACCAGACGGGACACTCACCCCGACCATGGCAACGGATCACAGACGTTGAGATCCTGAAGAAGGCCCAAGTGTTCAATATCGAGAAAATGAGGACCATTCAACTCATGGACGCCCAGTTCAACCTGAACAATAAGAGATTGGGCAGGCAAATGATGAAGACTGCTGAGGAGGCAGGCTGGTTGTCCGGGTTTCAATTTGGCAGCAGGAAATGCAAATCTGCCATGAGTGCCGCCCTGAACAAGAGGCTGAGTGTTGATCTGGGTTTCCAACAGAAGGTGGCGATTGGGTTCTGCTCGAATGATGCCAAGTCGTGTTGCAACAGGATCGTCCCCAACTTTGTGGCATCTGCGATGATAGCGGCAGGCGCAAATGGGGCAGCCATGTGGAGCATGTTCAAGACCCTTCGAGATGCCGACCACCGCATCAGCACAGCGTACGGGGTGTCAGATAGGTCATACCGTCGAGGCCCAGACTGTGAAATGCATGGCATTGGACAAGGCAATGGAGCGGGCCCTGCGATTTGGGCCGTCATCAGCTCCGTGATGTTCAATGCTATGCTCAAGTTGGGGCATGCATCCCAAGTGACGACGCCCGACGGAGAGGTCATTGAGATCCTCGGCTCGGCGTTTGTTGACAACACGGATCTGGTCCAACTGGAGGTCACAGGCAGCGAAGGAGCCGACATGGAGGCATTCAAGAGTATGGTCCACGACTGGAGCCGGCTGTTGAGAGTGACAGGCGGGGCGTTGGTTCCTGCTAAGTCAGCTTGGTGGGCCATCCAGCCCGAGTTCATCAAAGACGAGTGGGGCTGGAAGGACGTCGACACCCGCACCACCATCCAAATCGAGGAAAGAAATGGTGTCAGGCCAGAGATACCCTACAAGACGATGGACCATCCCCTGTTCAAACTGGGAGTGTTCATTGATTTCGACGGCGACCAGACAGAGCAGATGCAGAGGATGCGAGCGAAGGCCGAGGATTTCGGAGACAGAATGCAGACAGCACAGATATCACCGGAAGACGCTAAGTCGGCGCTATCGCTGAGGTTCCTGAAGACGATCGAGTATGCCCTGCCAATGACGCAGCTTTCCAGACAACAATGGCGACGAATCATGGCTCCGGCGCTGCTGGCGTCACTTCCAAAAATGGGAGTGTCCAGGAACTTCCCATGGGCCCTTGTGTACGGCACAACCTTGCTTGGCGGGTTGGGAATCATTAACCCGGCCAACGCCCAGCTGATTTCACAAATACAGCTTGCATTTGATGAGGTGCATCGAAGAACCCAGACAGGAAAGATGATCGAATGCTCTATTCTGGCACTCAAGGAAGAGCTGGGAACGGGCAGATCTATTTTCCAGTACCCCTTCGACAGTGTGGGCCACTGTGCCACACAGTGCTGGGTGACGGGGCTATGGCAACAACTCCAAGACACCATCATCCAGATTTACAAGACAATGACAGCGAAGGTCCAACGGGAAGGAGACAGCTTCCTCACGGATATCTGGCTGGAACAAAGCATCAAAGGAGCACAGCTCCGTCACCTGAACATGGTGCGCCAGAAGTTGGGAGTGCTACGCTTGTCTGACATTGTATTGGCCAATGGCACAAGGATATTCGGCGAGGCTCACGACGGCACCATGGCGTCTTGCATACCCAAGCGCTGGGCCAACCAGCTGGAGCGACTACCAAGCGGATGGTGGCAAGAATGGCAACACTGGTGCAAGTCCACGTGTTTTTGAGGCCTTCTCCTGCACGAGCCGCTCGGTAGGTGGTACCGCGACAATGGGTCCTGGCGGTGGTGGAAGGATACCTACGGCCATGATATATTCGACACGGGGACACAGCCCCTACAGCGATATTCGCTTCGTCGAAACAGCAGAACCCGCAGACAGCTCTACTCTTGGCGAGGGACAGCAGACAGTCTCCCAACAGGAGCCAAACGTGTCTCGGTGACTCTCACGGAAACCGGCATGATGTGGGACAGCTTCGTCGGATTGGCACAGCCGATCGATGAGCGCGAAGAACCCTACGACCCAGTGGAGAATCTGCAAGGCGAACTGAGTCTTGAGGAGGCCAAGTGCGCTGCACGGAGATCCCAGCTGCTCGTAGTGAGTGACGGATCATTCAAAGATTCCAGAGGGACCGCGGCTTCTATTCTGTACGACGAGGCGACAACAGCAAGCATGACATGCCAGACGTTCGTCCCGGGCCCGTCCGAAGCGCAAAGTGCTTACAGAAGCGAACTCGCGGGAATCTGGGCGTCGCTTACCGTGATTGCCAGGAAGCGAGGTCTGGACGCCTTGTGTGCGATTACCATTGCACTTGACGGCAAGCAGGCGATGTTGCAGGCCCAAGAGGATGGGCTACGCCCAGGCCAACGCGACTGGGATGTCCTGACTGAGATTTGAGAGCTGCAGCACAGGATTCTGGCGATACTGCACTGGAAGTGGGTGAAAGGCCACCAGGATGACACTGGCAAGCAACTGACAACGCTGGAGAAAGTCAATGTTGTAGTTGACGACCACGCCAAGCAGTTCGGGAGCCTGACAGAGAACCGACGTCGGGTGAAAAGGTGGCACACGTCTACAAACAGATGGAGGTTACGTCTCCGCAACGCCGACTACTCGCATGTGGACGCGAAGGAGCTCCACGAGCTGCTGCAGTCTGCCGACGCAGCTACCTATTGGGCATCAAGTTCCAGTGGGACGAAGATCAACTGACGCAGGTGGACTGGTACACATACAAGAAGACGCGCGCGGCCAAGAAGAACAAAGAGGTGGCAAAGTTTGTCTCAAAGTGGTCATCAGGCTTCGTCGGAGTCAACAAGAAGCTGCACCAGGTTGGTCAGCGAGAGACGCCAAAGTGTCAGTTCTGCCAGCAGGAAGAGACGACGATGCATGTGCTCCGCTGTAGCAAACACCAGGAAGCCTGGCAGACCTCTACGTCAGAACTTCTCGACCGCATGGTGCGGGTAGGCACATGTCCGCGACTGGTGCGAAATATGAGAGTGGGGCTGGTGAAATGGAGGCGAAAGCTCCAAGTGGACAGGCCACAAAGTTACATCGGTTGGTACCCCCTCCTGCTTGGTTTCATCCATAAGAATTGGGCCCGCCAGCAGACACAGTGGATGACGACGAAAAAGGGCATATATCCAGACGCGAGAGCGTGAGCGCGAGAGATGGTGCGGTGGATCTGGAAAGTACCGTGGACGGTTTGGATTGCCAGGAACGAAAAAGTACATGACGTAGATCAGCATCCGACGATGAAGGACCTGCGCCGACAGGTGCAACGGATGCAACAGAGCGCGAGCAGCGACATGACGGCATCGGAGCTTCATCTGCTCAGGGATGGCCGGAATATTGAGTATGATACTGAGCTGCAAATGCAGCAGCGGGTGCACTCTATGACGGCGGTACAAGTGGCAGTGAAGGCCAGACGCAGGGCTCGATCTATGCAGGCAGAACAGCAGGCCATGGCAGCATGGTTGGGAATAGGATGAGTGGCAACTTGATGGCTTGCTCAAAGCCTGGTCCTACAGGGCCGGCGGCGGCGAGGGTAAAGCCTTGAGGCACATCTATGATGTAATCACTGAGTGATTATTATTAGCAGAGTGAACAGCCATTCTGCCTATCGTGGCTCCGACATTGGGACCTGCTGGGCGAGCTGGCAAAGGTGGGTGGGGATGGGTCATGGTGGCAGCTCTTGGAGTGTTTGGAAGTAAAATCCCATGCGCTGGGATATCACATCGCGCTCTCCTTCCTCGTGAAGCGCGTGGTTCCGACTAGACCGCTGTTGCAGCATCATGTGCCATAGCTCGTGGATCACCTCTGCCTGTCAGTGGATGGGCCAGCAGCGGTCTGGGGATGGAGGAGGGTTGGGGCTGTGCTTTGGGGAAATCTAGAGTGGGAACACATACAAGGCAAGTGCTACATATGACCTGTATGACAGAAACACGGAAACGGAACAGTAGACAGTGATCCCAACAAGCACGAACATGCATGTGGAAGCGTTGAGCATTCATTTTTGTTTGCTGTGAATGGAAACAACAAGTGGAGAGGAAGGAACTTCCTGTTGTCATAGTCTTCCACCGAGGAAGGTTACTCAACAGCATAGATTAGGCTAGACAGTATTGATGACGTCATTGTATGATTAATTTGATTATTTCAGTCCCTCCAAGATCCAACACGAACGCGAACATTTGGGGAGAGCTCCCCACTAGTTGTCACCACGACAGGTTCCAGGGGTGGCTTCATTTTACATGCGATATCTCCCTATTGTCACCCACCATCACGAAGCAGTTACCAAAATGTGGTGGCGGCCGTTCTCGTTGTTGTTGCGTTGTTGCATTCTCGTACTCTTGCATTCCCAAGGGGGCGTAAACTCAACCACCAACACCAACACCAACGCCCCATCCCATCGCTTGGGCACAGACTTGCTCGTATTATATATGAAATGATAATATAGTAAAATAGAACGCAATCCACGCAACCCCAAGAGAAGGTCACCATGGCGATTATGCAAACGAAGGCCCAAAAGCGCAAGGAGGAGCGAAAGAACAAGCGCAGCAAGAGGACGACCAATGTAAAGCACTCTCATCCCACTACCACGAAGTCGAAATCAAAATCGCACAATCATGGAACCATCAAAGCCCAACTGACGAAACGAAAGGCTTCCCCCACGAAGCATTCATCCTCTCAATCATCCCCCAAGGCAACCCCGAAGGCCGCCAAAAGTCGCACCAGAAACTTCCGGGTGGACACAACGACATCGGCAGCGTTGGAACGAGATGACATGGAAATCTCGTACCTCGAATCCAAGATGGGGCTTTCGTCCGCAAAGTCCAAGAAGAAGTTGAACAAGGAGTACGCGAAGCTGGAAGGGTTCGGCGATGACTTTGGCGATTTCTTGGAAGGTCTGGATGGGATGATCGGACGATTGTCGTCGGATGCTGATGCTCAAGATCCTCCTTCCTCAGTCGAGGGCGATGATGACGACGCCAACTACGACGACGGAAATCGCGATCCAATGCAGGCTGATGATGACGACGACGACGATTTCCATGATGGCCGAGAATTACAGGATGCCCATCGACCTGGGCGGATTGACCAGGATCCATCGTTGCAAGCAATGCTGCAGCAGGATGATCAAGAGATCGCCTATTTAGAAAGGCAGATGGGATTGAAGAACAAGGCAAAGAAGCGCAAGCTCAACAAGGAGTTTGCGATACAGGACGGTTTTGGTGACGATTTCGGGGATTTCCTGGATAACATCGACAGCATGACAGCATCTGTCCTGAAGGGGACCAAGACTTCGGGCAAATCGACGCTTATCGAAGGCACCACTGATAAATCATCTGTCGACGAAGATGGGAGTGATACTGATCCACGCTGCAACGGCAGTGACGACGACGACATCGATGATGACAACGGTGGTGACGACAGTGATGACGGTACCCGGAACGGAGCTAGTGACGAAGGAAATAGCAGCGACAGCGATGATGATGTCGCTCCTGATCTTTCCCAAGTACCAGACCACGATGTCCAATTCACGTACAAACCGAGTGAAGGGCAGGACATCTATGGACGTAACACCGCCACAGAGGGAGGGGATCAAAGCGCGACTGCTTACGTGCCTCCTCATCTGCGGAAAACAAACATCTTGGCTGACGAAGATACCCAGGAACAGACGAAATCCATAAAACTGATCGTCACTCGATCGTTGAATCGTCTTTCGGAGGATACGCTGGTGTCCGTAGCTCAATCAATCGCCGGTTTGTACCAGTCCCACCCAACGAGACTCGTGGATGACGTGCTGTGGACAAGTACGAAGACGTTGTGTATCGACCGCCCGATGTTGATGGAAGGATTGATACCACTATTTGCCGCATGCCTGGCCGGAATCCACATCCAAACCAGCGACACCGTGCAGCTGGTAGCCGATATCTTAGAAAAGAGCGTTGAGGCAACTTGGGCTGCTTTGAAGACAGCAAGGCTGTCAATTCAAACGAACAGAGGGGATAGCGAGAACGAGAGTACAGAAGATTCAGCGCAGCCCCTTGCGCCTGCAGAGGACAAGACGCTCGAGAATTACCTGCTCGTCATCTGCTATCTCTACAACTACGGTATCCTGCATTCGTCGTTGATGTACGACGTCGTGAGGCACTTCCTCACGCACTTTACATCGATCGATATTGAATGCCTGCTTCTTATCCTTAATCACAGCGGCTCCGCCCTCAGAGCGGACGATCCCGTCTCATTGAAGGAGATTGTGCTGAGCGTCCAGGCAAAGGTGAAGGAAACGCACGGGACGAAGTACACGCCTCGGGTCGAGTTCATGATCACGACGATCATGGACCTCAAAAACAACAAGCGGAAGTCGAAGGCGACTGTCCGAAGCAACAACGCCGACAAATTCCGAAGGATTGTGAGCAGAATAAAGGCTCGGCCCAGCTCGTCTTCGGCGAAGTCAGAGAAGTGCCTTCGAATTCCCTTGCAAGACTTGCTGCAGGCAAGCACCAGAGGGCGTTGGTGGAAGGTGGGAGCATCATGGATGGGGAAGGCTGACCAGCTAGAAAGAGAAGGATCAGGTGCACCAGCGCGCAACAGCAACCGCCGATTCTCTGGCGGACTGCTGGCAAGCGACACAGATCCATCGTCTTCGCGTTCCACAGAGATCTCGGCAATGGAAGCCAAGCTCCTGAAGAAGGCCGCCAAGTACCGAATGAACTCCGAAACGAAGCGAAGGATCTTCTGCATCCTCATGTCCGCCACTGACTGCGATGAAGCGTTCGAAAACCTATCCAGAAACGAGCTGCTTCAAAACCGCAACGAACGAGAGTTGGTGCGTGTCATCATGGAGTGCTGCCAGCATGAGAAGGCCTACAACAGCTACTATGGCCACTTGGCTTCCAGAATCTGCGAGAGTCAGCCGCAGAGCAAGTTTTCCTTCCGCCTCGCGTTTTGGGATGCCTTCAAGAACTTCGAAGAAATCAAGATCCGAGCGGCGGCCAATTTGGCCAAGCTCCTGTTTCATCTCGCCGTCAAGGAAGACTGCCTGAGGGTGAGGAGCGTCATCAAGACGCTGGACTTGGTTGACAGCAAGCCTGATCAGTCGACAGAGGTCTTCTTGACTGTGCTGTTCTCAATGATCTTTGATCACTTTGATGACCCCACCAACGTCAAGGACCTCTTCCGAAGCGCTTCATCGAAGTTGGATGATGTGACAGCCAAGCCAAGTGCCGACGATGGGCTCAACGTGAGCATTCTGATGTTTCTGGTGGAGCGGTTCAAGAAAAGCCCCAAGAACGTCAAAGGGTCACCATTCCGGTCAAACCTCAAGGCCGCCGTGAAGGTGCTTGGTGCGAAGTAGCGTGGCATGGCAAATTGGGACCATACTTGGACGATTGCCAAAGGAGCGGAGTGGCGCATCTTGCTCGTACGGAGGAAGACATCATACTTGTGTGGTATGGCACCGGTAATCAAAGTTTACTCGAGTTGCAATCGTACCGGAGGTGCACTCGCGCCACACATCGCACGTTCTCGTAGATCGTACTTGTAGCGCTCGAAATGCGATGTACCCAAATGACACAGCGCCGACCCTATTGATGTTATTTATGCTTCCTGGTACTCTCTAGAAAGTTGCGGCATCCTCAGCTCTGTTTCTCCTCGACATTTTTTCGCTTGGGCAGCACCGCAAGCAGCGCCGCCTTCCAATCCTGCAGTTCCTTGAATTTGAGCAGGATGTCGAATACGTGATTTGTTGTGAGGACCTTCGTCGTGACCAGATGCAAGAAGTCTGCAATGGGAAGCTTGGCAGTGGCGATGCCAAGTCCTTCCGCCCGGTCAATAGCCACCCGCTTCAGTCGGTTCCGATCAACGATCCCGCCGATGCAATATATCTTATCATCGTCTATGGATTCCAGTACATGTTCCGAGTCGCTGGTGAGGTAGACTATCTTGGAGGGATCGGAATATGCCTTCTCCAAGGATTCGGATGTGTTGAGGAAGGCTCTGTCAGACCAATTGGGAAATCCTTCGACGTTGTCCAGAAACTTCCGCGTTTCACCTCCGAGGCTGGTGACGGTGACCGTAGCGGGATGGCGCGACTTCTTGTTGGCCGCGTAGCAGAAATGTATTTGCAAGCCCAGGCTATTGATCTCTTTCGGCGTCATGAGATGATCGAAGGAGCAATCGATGCAGATCTGGTACCCAGACGCCTCCCTGCGAAATCTTTCCAGCCATTTCTGATTCCGCTTGGCGCGTCCTGACCCATCCAGTCTGTTCTTCTCGACCTGCCGTCGTTCCGCGTCGAGGTCGCGACCTTCGGCCTTGGCCTTCTCTGCCTTGACCTGTTTGTCCCGCAGCTTCTTCTCTCGCTTCTTTTGCTCCATCTTCTCCCACTTTCGTTTCTTCCGCAGCTGGTTCTTTGATAGCTTGCTCTCATCTTCCCCTTCCCATGATTTTGTGCTGCCTTGCGCGGATCGAGAGTTCTGTGTCGTCTGCGGCAATGCCGAATCTGGTGGCGCAGCCAGTTTTGCCGTTGCAATCGAGGAAGCGAGCAGCATATCACTGCTCGTGGAACCATGGCGTGTGTCATCATCGGTTGGTTGCGCTGGAACTGAAGATCCCGACATGGCGATGTCTGAGCTACAGATGTAGTTGGGGAACACCTGTGGAAGCCCCGTGTGTGTTTCGACGCAGCCAATTGTGCTAAAGGCGCGGATCGACAGGCGGGAGACGAAGCGCGCAGAAGAACGGCTTCCTCCAAAGGCTCCGTCGAAAGGAGACCCCGACAGATATCTTCTCGCCAAGTTTGCAAATGCGGCCTTTCCTGCGACTCGCCGGGAAAGGCTCACGCACGTACGTATGGTGCGAGCTCCGAGTACTTCGATTTTCCGCCACCCACTCGTGCAAACTGAAGCTCGACGTGGAGTGCTGGCCGTCGGCAGAAGCAGGCACTCTGTAAAACCTATCAGTGCGCACCCGGAGAGCAGCAGAGCAATGTAGCTTGGCACGAGTACGACCTACTCAATGAATGGGTCCGTCACGGGGGATGGTTGGTCCCGTCTTCGTCTTTGTCTTCCACAGATCTATTGTATAATATCGACGTCGCACGTCGCACGTCATGATCGTTGTGGATGTTGTGGATGTTGTGCTCGTGAGATGCCCTCTCTTGATTCATCTCTGTGCGCGCATTTGCGTGAGCCGGAAATGTTTGTTGTGCTCTCTCCTCCTCTCTGGTTGGTGGTCTGATTTGGTTTGATTTGGTCTGATTTGATTTGATTTCGTGGTTTCCGTCCGCACCCGTGTCTTCGTATCTTTCGTGCCGACAGTGATACCATACATCATACCGAAACAATACTAATGTCGTAGTATGCACGCACGTTTCGACACAGGCAAGAATCTGACCTGAGGACAAACCCATGTGTGTGAATCCTACTCGAACACGGTGGCTGGACAGACCAGAACGAAGATACTAAAAGAAACCCCTCCAACGTATCGTTGAAATGTCGCAGTATCCAATGAGAAGAGTTGATGGAACAAGCGTTACCCATGACGCAGTCGTGGTACGAGCCCGAAACAGATATCTCCTTTTTAGTCTCGACACGTGACAGAGGTACATCAGAAAAGGTATCCAGATCGTGTTCCTCCCACAACCATCAACCAAAATGCATCGGCCATCACAGATCACCCATCATCAACCATCACACAAAGCGGAGAAGCGAGAGCGAGAGGCCAACACCCAGGATCTGCCAGCGTCACCACCACCTGCGTGATGCTGGGTTGATGGGAAATTCGCGGCGTCGGCGATCGGCTGCTTCGCACAAAATGTGACCGTGTGTGCTGCCATCATCAACGTTGGCAAGTCAGTGCAAGACCAGAGAGCGAGACTTCCAGCAAGTCGGAGAGGAAGGAGAAGAGAAAGCGTGCACCACTCACCAACAAGCGAGCATATCTGACACTGCGTCTTATCCCAGCGCTCTGAAAGGTTTTCTTGTGGAATTCCATTGAATGGAACGGCCCAAAACATCCAAGGTGGTAGCAACGACCAGGATGGTGAAGATGCAAGTGAAGACCATGACCGCACTTGCGGTCTACCTTGGATTGTCATGGTTGGCATCGGAAGGCGGAAGCGGCGCGGTAGCCTTCGCACCAAGGCTCCAAATGCAGTCCGCAAGCGTCGCTAAGCTCCAGGCTACGAACGGGATCCGTGCCGTGCGCGCAAGGCAGCAACGACTGCCCGCCGCAACATCGTCATTGTTATTCATGTCTGCCTACGAGAACGATGCGGATGATGATGCCGACATCGACGATTGGAACGCATTGGTTGTGGCATTTAAGATTTACAAGGCATCATACGGCAACCTCAAAGTGCCCCTGCGATTCGTCATACCCAAAAGTCCTCCATGGCCAGGTAAGACCAGACCGTTGTCAAGCAGTGCGATGGATTCATTGCACAGACATGTTGTTTCTGTGAACGGTGACTTTGCTGGGAAGTTCCGTCTCTTCTTTCGCTGGCTCGTTTCGCTGGCTCGAGGTGCTCGGATTGAAGCATGAATCAAACCAACGATACCACTCCGATGAAACCTTTGCTCTTCACGATCCATGACCTATGATTTGTTCCTCGTGCACTCCCTCTCACGCTTCATTTCCCTTCATCGATTTGACCCGCGTCAATACGGCGGGCCCATACCTGCTTATGCCTCGCTGGGATCATACCTCAACATTGATTTCTGAACCATGTTACGGATTGTGCATTCAACTTGTGGTATCGCTGCGACGCATTCTCGTGCGACGAATGCATCGCGGCTGAAATTGGTAGAAAGCGCCTGGGAGATGAAGCTCGGGCTAAGGGTGAGCCAGATCCGATCCACTGGCAAGTACGTCAACAATAACTCTGAGCGCCGCAAGACCCTTGACGACCTCGGCTTTGTGTGGAGAGCCCGTGTAGCGTCACCAACGAACGACCCAACCATTGACAAAGGCGTCACATCCGATCAGCTCTTCGATGCTGTCAAGATGTACCGGATGCAAACCAAGCCAGAGGGTTCTTTCATGGTCCCAGCTGATTTCACCGTCCCCAACGAGGAACCATGGCCCGTCAACACAAGAGGCCTCCCCCTGGGTAGCATACTATTGACAATGAAAACGGCCGCATTCCGGAAACAGCACCCCGAGGCTACAGAACAGTTTGCGGTGCTAGGATTGCAAGCCAACAAGAAGGAGGTTACCAACGATGCCCGATTCCAAAAGGTCTTCTCCGCACTAAAGACCTACAGAGAGATCTACGGCGACCTCCTCATCCCACAGCCGTTCGTGGTCCCCTCTGATTCTCCTCAATGGGCCGAGGAGACGTGGGGACTTCGCCTGGGCGCCAGAGTCAACGCAATTCGGAGTCAGGGGACCTTCGTCAAGAACAACCCCGAGCGCCGTCAGATGCTGGACGATCTTGGCTTCATATGGAGTCCACCGCAAGCTCGGAGAGGCCGCAAAGCAGCCGGCACTGATGCCGACGTCGATGTCGACGTCGACGAAGATCCAGCAGCTGTAGTCGCCGACACAATTCCAGCTGCACCGATGGAGGAAGCGGCGCAGGTCGACACGGAGGAAAGGTCGCCCGAGGCCGGCGCCAGCACGATGGATGCCATCAACGCTCTTGACGACATCTTCGGCGCGGACTTTGGTCTGGATTCGGATCTAGACCCGCAGTCTGCCCAACCTACCGCGCCGACGTGGGGGATTGACGGCAGCGTGAATATGGATGAATTTGGGATGAGCGAGGAGGCGGAATCACCAGCCGAAGAGTACAAACCACGACCAATGCTCAACGAAACCTTGGCTGCTGCCATGAAGCGCGCAGAGGAATGCGGCATTATTGAGAAGGTGCAGGACGGGTAAGTTCTCTTTGATTGCGATGCATAGTTGCGGGGTGAATGCTGTCGAAGGACAGAGGTCTCTGTCAAACCTCAGCGAAAGCAAAATTGCCAGTTTGTCCCTCACGCCCTCGAGCGGGCGGACGAACAAACGATGTGTGCGGACTATACACGCATACCCGCACACATACACGTACGCACATACAAGTGTACCCATTCATGATCGTTTGTTCTCACATCCCACCACCAATTTGATGCCTGTGATCACGCGCACAATGAATACCGTCTCTTTCTATGCCACGCTCCGATGTCATACTGTTATACATCTTTCTCCTTCTGCATCAACAGCGAACATGCACGTATCGTGAAGGGAAAGCGACATAAGGAAATTCCATGGTTCAACGACGACTTTGGCGGTGAGTGGGTGTTTGAAGACGTTGTCGAAGCCCTCACGTTGTACAAATCATTCTACGGAGACTTCGCCAACCTCACCACAGCAGACTATGCCATCCCTCTTCAGGATTATGATGCCGAGATGGACGAATTCGGCATCCCAGATTTCGATATGGAGATCGAAATGGATGCATCCAAACGTGCCGCCGCTGCCATATCCCGGCTGGAGGAGGCCGAATCGGCCATGACGGAGGATATCATCGAGGCCGATATCCTTCAGCTGCAATCAGAACTTTCCGATACAGACGATGGCACAAAGGCAGTCGACGCGAACTGGCCAGATTACCTCGGTGGCATGCCGCTGGGAAATATCGTTTGGCGAATCCGAGATGGAAGCCTGGAGGTGAAGCACCTGGAGGAACGCAAAGCACAGCTCGATGCCATTGGCTTTGATTGGGGCGATCCCAAGTACTTCATCGACATCCCATTCGAAAAGGCCATGTGCGCAATGTACGCATACTACTTGGTCCGCGGAGACATGTTCGTCGCGGCGGACTTTGTCATGCCCGATGAAGATCCTTGGCCAACTGCGTTGGCTGGGTACGAACTGGGCAAAGCTGTAGAACGCGTGCGCCAACTTCAGAACTTCTTGGAGGCGTACCATGTCGACAAGGTCGGTCTGCTGCGAATGATCGACTTCGTTTGGTTCCCGAATCTCGCCATGCCGATCGATCCAAACGAACCCGAGATGACATCAGAGACCCTCCTTTTGTGCGCCATGGGACACCCGGACTACTCCAAGATGAGCGACGTCCCGATGGGCCTGACAGACAAGATCATCGCGGACGGGCCGTTCTTCGAGACAGATGATCCGAAGCTCTGGTGGCGCAAGTGGCACAATTGGGACTATGTCAAGGATTACTGGTACGAGCTGGGGCGTCGAGACAATGCGTTCGTGCTGAGACGCAACGGGTACCCGCAAATGGCCGCGGAGCATGAGGAAAAGTATGGCCCAGGTCTCTTCCAGCAGATAGATGAGACCTTGAAGGAGCTGGAAGATTCACAAGTTGCTCTCAATTCGGACACGGGCAAGGACGAGATGTTGCAGAAACTGAAGTACTTCCGCACAGAGATGACCGGTTGTACCGATCTGCATCCGAAGACCATCGAGAAGATGCTGGAGGATATTGACACGCGCATTCTGGAGTTGGTGACTGGGAACAAAGGCGGTTCCGTCCAAGAAAACCTCGAGGCCGCCATGGTGGCAGAGTACGAAGAAGAGAGCGTCGCAGATGATACCGATGCTCTGTTGGCAACAGACGCGAACGGAGCAAACGGCGAAGGCCAAGAAGTTGAGTACGAATACTACGGTGAGGAGTACGAGGGCACGGAGGAGGAAGATGAATCCGATGTTGATTCCAGTCTCGGTCTGCAGTAGAAGCACACAAACAACCACGCACACCCAACGATGCACAACAGAAATGACACCAGGACGGCGGCGACATCGGATACGATCGCTCCGAAGATCGTTCAACGCCAAGCGCTAGCTAGCAGTGTAGAGTTATCATAGTATTATTTGGTACTGCCTCTTATTCTCTACACCTACATGATTGGATAAGCACATTTCTCACAAGTGGGTGGTAGTGTGCTTGTCTTGTGTTTGTTGACGATTGGTGGTCGATTGTTTGTATCAGTGTCACCGTCGCTGCTGTTATTCTGCTGCCCTGTTGCGTTTCAAACCGTCGCTGTTCGTGTTCCTATTCCACCGTCTTGCTGGAGCGCGCTGGCGCTGCCGCTTGTTTTTCGCTGGCGTCGGCTGACAAAATCGACATCATCACAAGGCCCAAGACCACGAGACCGATGAGGATGAGGAAAATGTAGAATAGCGCACCACGCCCTGGGTCGTCCTCGCCTTGCTTTGTGCCTGTGTACAGCGGTGGCGTCGTTGCTGTTGACGTTGGTGCGGGTGTTGCCGGTTGATCGGGTGGGTTCGTTGTTGTCATGTCAAATCGGGTGACTTGCACCGTCGGGTTGCTGGTGGGAGCATTGGATGGGACACTGCTTCTTCTGAGCGAGGCACCGCTTGTTGACGGCGGTGACGTCGACGGCGCACTTGATATCGGGGGCACGACTTCGTGGAGTGTTGCAGATCCTTTCCAAACACAAGATTGGTAGTCACCTGAATGGAAGACTTGTGTCTGAACGCACTGTGCCGGAGACGCGATGGAGACGATACCATGCTCCCGGCATTGGCGTCGATCGAACGCTTCCTTCACGATTGCGGTGCTACCGTGTTGATTATCGGAAGAGGTTGGCACACTGCAATATCCCGAGTGATCCAAATAGAGCGAGACGCGGGCGCGCTTATGCTGGTCGTTGCTTGGGGGTTCGGACCCGATCGCAATGACGGAGCCTGACGGATTCAATGACAAGGACAGCTGTGTCGACCGGTGGTTCGTCGTTCGTGAGCGAACATACGATGATACTACCGGTGCTGCCGATGCAGAGGATGTGATCATCATCTGTGGCCCATGCATCCATTGCTGCTGATCGAAACGGTCATACACAAAAACTTGCCGTGGATGTGATGTTGTCTTTTGCGATGGCGGTGAAGTAGCAAGGGCGACGATTCGATTGCCTTCATCTGTCATCACCACTTGTTGAACGATGCTGCGAGCAGGGCCGAAGCCCTCGTCGGATGTCACCACGGTTTCAAATATCAGGCTCCAGCCACTTGGTGCGTCAAAATGGGCTTTCATCCAGTGGAATACCCGAAGGTCTGACGGCGAGGCGGCTTGGAGGGAGGAGGCCCCGCGTGCAGTGTTGGAACTGGTATTGGTGTTGGCCTCGGTGTTGTTGTAGTCGTTGCGCCGCATGCCTTGATCGCTGCGTTGGATTGACGACGCCACGATGTAGGGGTCGGCTGTGTTGCTCATGTCCATGAACTGGCCAAGCTGCTCTCCTGGCGCGTGGCCGACGATGGCACTGCCGAATTGAAACCATTCACCGTTGACGAAATCAAATACTTGGATCATGCCACGTTGGCCATCGAATCCGGGTGCCGACACAGCAATCCGAAATGCGCGTTGGGTTTGATGCAGCGACGATGGAGCTTCAGCGAAAACTACTTGCGATCCAAATCGCGCACCGGAGTGCTGTCCCTGGAGACGGGAACCTCGAAGCTTCCAGCCACGTTCTTGCGGGTGGTACGTGTGAGACTGGACGAAGCCGCGATATCCATCGGATGAATCGCATGCTGTGATGAGATGGTACGCATTTCGTTGCTGCTCCAGGTCGAATGCCTGCGCGATGGATATGGACGTGTCAGAGAGCGGCCCGTCGCAGATGCGGACACTGTTTCCAACTTGCACGTTGTTGGGAAGCGTGGAGAGGACATCGACGTAGCTTTGGCCGTCGCTGCCTCTTCGTCCGACTGCGAGGAACAACCCGTTATCCGCCATGTCGAAATAGTTGCCCATGTGCTCCTCCGACGATCCACGGAGAGTGGCTATCAATTTCCAGTCGCATGATGTGACGAAGTCGCTGTCGCTGTTGGTGCCATTGCCAGCGCCGTTGTCAGCGCTGCCAACCGTGCAGCTGGCGCGATGGTACAAGAAAATGGCACCATCGCCATTCGAAAAGTCGGGATCTCCCACGGCAACTCGGTCGGATTTCTCGGAGATCTTGACAACGGTACCGAAGGCGGAGGATGCCTGCGGCTCGGAGATGGAGCTCAAAAGATTGAATCGTTCTTGAGAGGCGCCAGCAATGCCCATCAGGCAGGCAAGGAGCATGGATGAGATGGTGAAGTCGATGCCTCGCATCATGCTTGGATGCACGCGTATCGTATGCGTTACTTGTTCGTTGATTGTGAAGCGACTGCAACTTTATGAGGTTTGCCACTTCAAGATCTGATGTCTGCGTGGCGTCGCGTGCTTGAGTATGGACGGACGGTCGATAAACTCGGTCGCTCCATAATTTGCAACAGCGCAGTCTCGCAGCATACTGTATTGTCGCGCTGGTACGTGTATGGTACCTCTTGGCAGATTGTTTCGTCTTGGCCTTGATGAGGCAGGAACGGCTAGTTTCTCAGTTGTCTCACCAATCCGAAACGTCCCGCCCGTTTTTCGACATTTTGTTTTCTGTCGCATCGCATCGCATGAAGTTGCTCCTTCCCGCAGACAAGTTGCGAGACACCCTGTCGATGAACATCATCTCCTTTATTGTGGAGGAAGTGTTATGTGTGCTCGTAGGTGAAGAGAGCGGATCGTGCCATGGATTGCGCTTCTGTTGTTGCCTTTTGTTCCTGGCTCTCTTCTCGGTGGCCTTTGTTGTGAGCAAAACGGTGTCCAGATCGTACGCAAAAGTCTGAGCCACGATAGTGGGGTGTTTTTGCCCAACGCTGGATGGGGCCTCCATCAGTACGTCGTCGTACACGAATGTGCAGGATCGTTCGCCAGACGCAGAGAAGGAAACTTGGTTGTTCTGTGGCCACACCGAACCAAACCCACCATTTTCCGTGTTGGGTTTGTCGCTGCGATGTGCCTCTCAGCGGTTCCCAAGCACTCCATTGCGACAATAACTGCGTCTGCATCTGCCACTCCTACAACTACAATTCCTGTTACTGTGATTCACATCGGTACTGTAACTACCACTGCCGCCGAAACTGCTAGTGGTGCTCACTTATAACTCGACCAGGCCAAGACCATGAGGAGTGAGAGCAATGGCTGCCACCAACGCTGAAATCACGCTTTACGGGCAGGTGGTGGTGGGGCCTCCCGGATCTGGCAAGACGACGTACTGCACGGGGATGCAGGACTACCTGCGGTTGCTTGGGCGGGATGCCTGGGTCATCAACCTCGATCCCGCCAACGAGGTCCCCACATCGAAGCCAGGTTCATCCGCAGAAGCCAAGCCAAGTTCAGACATAGGCAAAACTTCCCATTCGAATGCGCTGCCCTACGAGACCTTGCTGGATGTTTGTCAAGACATCATCAACCTGTCATCTGTCATGAAGGACTTGCACTTGGGACCCAACGGTGGTTTGGTGTACTGCATGGAGTACATCACCAAACACGTGGATACGATCATCGACATGATCAGCGCTCGCATCCAGGAACGCTTGCCCAACAGCCGCCCCTACCTCATCTTCGATCTGCCGGGTCAGGTGGAGCTCTACACCCATTCCGACACCATCCAATCCCTGTTTGCGAAATTGATCGCACGCCTACGGCTCCGCTTGGTGGCGGTGCAGCTGATCGACGCGCACTATTGCGCGGAACCGACGAACTTCCTTTCCGCCGCCTTGCTCGCGACTAGCACCATGATCCGGCTGGAACTGCCGACGGTCAGTGTCCTTTCCAAGGTGGATCTGTTGGGGAATTACGGACCGTTGCCACTGGCGTTGAACTATTTCGTCGAATGCAATGATCTTGATCGGTTGCTTCCCTTCCTGGAAGGCAATCATGCCGGGGGCACGTCGGAAATGAACGATGGCACGTTGTTCGCCCTCGATCTCGATGGCGATGGGTACAATCCCAGCAGCATCGACGTCCAGGACACGTACGCGGATGATCCGGATTTCCAAAAAGCACGCAAGCGCCGGAGGAACACACGGTTCTCCAAAAAATTCGAAAAACTGCAAGGTCTGTTCGCTGAAGTGGTGGACGACTTCGGGCTGCTGTCCTTCCTCATGCTCGACATTTCGAAGGCAGAGTCTGTGGGGAGGGTCGTGGCAGACATTGACAAATGCAACGGGTACATCTTCACCTCCAGCGAGACGAGCAACGCCAATCACGATCTATTCCAGTGCGCTGTGCGGGGCGACGCGGGGGCCTACAACGACCAGGAGACGATCCTGACGATCACAGAACGGTTGAACTCCATCCATCGTCAGCAGCAGCAGCAGCAGCAGCAGCAGCAGCAACAGCAACAAGTACACGGGGACTAGACGACCGGTGCCGATCGACG
The DNA here is from genome assembly GCA_026770025.1 of Craspedostauros australis. Classification (NCBI taxonomy): domain Eukaryota; phylum Bacillariophyta; class Bacillariophyceae; order Mastogloiales; family Achnanthaceae; genus Craspedostauros; species Craspedostauros australis. The sequence goes on along the minus strand of JAMXDE010000010.1, from coordinate 480,777 downwards.
AAGTAACTTCAGGATCAGCAACAGGACATGGCCGAAGCATTGGCACTGCGTGCGTTCAGCAGCGTCTCCCTCTCGAATGAACGAAAGAACGAACGAAACAGACGAGCACCACGAAGAAAATTGAGCAGAAGATACAATTGCGCCCCAGTCAAGTCACGTTCAATATGGTCGAGTACGTATTCCAGTCTCCGCCCGCAGCCACATTGTGATGCTCGGTTGCGCTGTGGCGATTAACTTTGCAATCGGTGCTCGACGAGCATGATGTTCCCAGGCCCACTGCCTACAAAATATATAATATTGCACGACGATGGATAGGGATCAAGAGTAAAAAGTAGAGCAGAGTGAGTAGTCATAGTAGTACGGGTATAACATGAGGAACTGCGAGGATTGCATCCCGACGAGCATTCCAATTGACATTTTACTGCATCATCTGTCCGTCTGCCGATTTACACGAACGTCCGTGTTTGTGGAAAAGGTTGCTGGTTGTGGCGAGCAGAGTAATCGAGTTGGTCAGTGCCAGAAATCTTGTACGTACAAACACACAGCCACGACAACGGCGATACGAAAAAGAAACAGGGCCGACAATGACGGAAAAAGTCGCATGACCCATGCGGAGCAGAGACACACACTGCCAAACCGCACAAGTCTTGGCAGGCGCTGCCATCGCCCACAGATTGCAACCGTCACTGTGGACAGCACAATACTGCTGTGGTCTGCTATTCTATTATTCAACTCAACTCAACTCCCTACCAACAGAGAGTCTAAGTCAGATTAGATCGTGCAACAGCTCATCTTGCATATTACTACAAGTAGAATACATTGGCAATTGCAGCTTGGGTCATCCCTTCCCCTTCCCACGGTGGCTGCCTTTCACAACGCAACAGCTCGCCCGCAACGTGGCGAGTAGCGAGAGAGGCATGCGCGAAATGGGAAGTCCCAGATCGCCTCGCCAGATGGGTGCCTCGCGCAGTGCCTCGTCACCGCAGAGCATGCCCCGTCCGCCCCCGCTTCCGCAGTCACCACCGAAGGAAACACGGCTGGTGGCACTGCCGCCCCCGCGTTCGCCTGGCGCCGTGCGCATAACGAATGCGTCGCCACAAGCGTTCAAGACGAAGTTGAAACCGTCGCCGCGAGCATCGCCGCTACGAACGAGCCATCCTGAATCTGCGATCGGAAGCGTGGTCGCCGACATCGCCGCAAGTCACAGCACCAGCAACGGCATCAGCAACGGCAAAGCCATGAATCTTACCAGCACAGCAGACGCACCGACGCCGACGCTTAGTTTGCTGCCGCGCATCACCGTACCGACGGTCGATGAAATGAAAAGCGAGGGGAAGACGAACGGCGGAAAGGAAGACGAAGAAAAAGATCAGGGCACAGGCGAGGAGGAGGGCGGGGATGCGGCACAGAGACAGTCGCCGCTCAAGGCAGCGTCGGAACTCATTCGGTCGCTGGATACAGCGTACACTCAGGTCAGCTCGGTCGCCATCAACACAGCGAGGAATGCCGAAGACGCGAGGCGCAACGCCAAGGCAGCGTCAGAAATTGCCCGTCGGTACTCATCAGGCCGCAGCATCTCGTCGACGACATCCCGCAAGCACTTGCCATCGCCCATGAACGGCGGGGCGTCCATCGCGAGCGCCACCATTTCCATTGGCGGGGTGTCGCTCACGAGTCCGTTGCGGTCGCCGGCCAACAGCGAGCAGCTCTTGTCCACGAAGAGCCGTGGAAGCTACGCTCCCTGGGATGACATCAACACGGTCGATGATGCTGGAGGCCCGCCAGCCTTCGCCACGACACCCGAGGACTCGAAAACAGCAACCACACCAGCCAACGGTAACGATCCGAAGCACGGCGGCCCGCACTTTTCAGAATCCACCCCGCTCTCCATGTCCAGCGCCATGTCCAACGGAGGTGGGAGCAGATGGCGGCGTCAGCACAAGCCACCCAGTTCTGTCGGCCGTCTGGCACAGAGCCACGCGGACGAAGTCCTGGCGCTGTCCATAGAACTCGAACGGTCCAAGCAGGCCTTGCAGACGGAGCAGCAACTTCATGACGACTCCAAGGCAGCCCTGGCAGCATCGCGCACCAAGAACAAGCATCTCGAGGGTCAGATTCGGAAGATGCTGGAGGAGCAGGAATCTCGCCGAGACGAGGTGGGGCACAAGTCAGAGCAGCTGGAACAGGAGCTCTCACGAGCGCAGTATCGCGTCCAAGCAGCCGAGGAGGACGCGCAGTTGGCGTTGGACCTGGCCAAGCAGAATGCGCAGACACGGGAGCAGACGGAAGGTCGTCTGGAGGATGCGATGAAGGAAATCCATCGTCTGCGCCAGCTCAACGAGGCGCACATGCAGAATCACCCCATGAGTGCTGCATCCCAACTTGTCGCTAGCGACCCCAACAGTGGCAAGCATGTGCGCTTCGCGGACGAGGCCAGACCCGCAAAGTCCAACCTCAAGCAGCCGCAACAATCGTCTTTGAAACAGGCGGTGCAGGGGGAGATGGAGAAGGCGCAGCAAACCAAATCAACCATAGACATGCAATCGACACAGCAGGACGAAGCCGCGGGATTCGATTCGCCAGCGCGAAGCAGAGCCCCGCGATCCATGATCTCCGCAGGACGGCACTTGTTGCGCCGTGCCAGGGCGGATGCCACCAAAACGGACATATGCACAACAGTGGAGTTCACACCCACCAAGTCGGCAGAACGAAGGCGCAGACTCAAGCAGCGGTTGGAGCATCTGACTTCCAACGAATCTCCGCTCATGCGAATTGCGAACAACATCCCCCCGAGCCCAGGCATGGGGCAGTCCACTGCCTTGGTGTCATCCAGTCCAGCACGCGGTGGCGTGTTCTCAGACGAGGTCCGCAATGCCGCCAAGCTGCTGCAGGACAGCGGCAAGCGATTGCAGCTGGCGGGGCACTGGTGGAGAAGCAAGAGCGCAATCCAGGACATTCGGCTCGAGGCCATGACACGGCAGTACTGCCAATCCGTTGAGGTAAGCACCGTGGCGGCGTCGGCCTGCAAAAGTGCGCCTTCCCATGTACAATGCCACATTCTTTGCCACCCCATCGTGGGAACAATCACCCAACTCAATCCTCGTTTCTCACACTCACCCGTTTTTTTGTCGGTGTCATTGCCGTTTTCACTTCTCTCCTCGTCCTTCTCCTTATTCCATGCCCACAACGCAACCTATGATGATGGCATACATGCGTACTACACACACACAAACAACAATATGCACTTCACCTGTGTGGGATTGTCACAGTTCAAGATGGATCAGCACAAGAAGCAGATTGATGAGCTTGACGCACTGTGCGGATACCTCGAGCGCAGCATGGATGTCACAATCGCCACCAAGAAGGATGGCGATGCGCAACCCACGGAATCAGAAGAGAAGGAGATTGCAGAATCGTTGGTCTAACGATCTTCGCATGCTTATTCGTACTCCTCTGTAGAGATACAATTATGTACCATTATTACCCACTGATTGGAATTCCGCCTCTCAACCATACGAGTGCTCATATTGGCGCAAAACAATCACTCACGCCGCAACAAAAGAGGAAAGCGATATGTGATCCTTGACTCCTCTCTATTCGTATTCGTGGCAGATTACACTGTACTCGCGGACTTCGGGTACTCTATTTCGGATCAACCGGGAATCTAAAAGTATCCGGAGTCCTATCAGGTGTGGTTGGGCACCGCCGTTCTCGTACATGCCATCGGGGGCCACAGCATTCCTGGCGTGGTATTTTCAGTGCTCTCCATCACATGATATTGTGCGAACGCTGTTACAATAATAGTATCTTCAAAGTCACAAGCTCATCCCTTCCAGGGCTTGCCACTGTACAGCTACTATATCGAGAGGGAGAACGTACAAGTACGAGTACTTCTCTCAAATGTTAACGGCTGCGGTTTTGCTCTCCCGTTCCCGCAACCCATGCAACAATATCCCGGCAGCGATGGGCACGCTCAGCGAATCAACGCCATCCTCCATGGCAATCCTCACCTTGTAGCTGCATGCCTCCCTCGTCGCTGCGCTAATCCCGATGCCCTCATTGCCGAAGCAACAGCACCAGTTGGACGGAATCTCGCCTTTCCTCACATTGCTCAAGAGAAGAACACTGCCGTTTCTGTCACCATTCTGAGCAGCTGATTCATCTGCAACAGCCGCAAACGAAGCGATCTGCAAGGGCCCCTCTTTCCATCGCCGAAGTGTGCTGGCCAGGTCTTCCACACGCACGATAGGCACCCGGAAGATGTGTCCCATGGAGACACGCACCGAACGTCGGTACCATGCGTCGCAGCAATCTTTGGACAACACTACAGCACAGATCCCGAATGCGGAGGCACACCGTATCATGGAACCCAGATTGGACGTATCGCAGATTCCATCCAACGCCAAAATACGGATGGGCTGACACGGTGATGATGTTGGTTGTTGCTGTCTCATTCGCGTCAGCAGAACGTCCAGCCATGCCTCATCCCTGCATGTCGGCACAATGCCGCACGCCAGAATGCCCCTCGTCACTGGATAACCAGCCACCATGCTGATCACTTTCTCTTCTGCCAACATCACGTGGAACGGCGGTGCATTGGCCTCGTTCGTCTTCGCCTTCACTTGCTCGATGTCATGGAGCAAATGCACTGGCGGTTGCAGCACAAAACTGGGCTTGCAAAAGATGCTCATCGCGCAGATAGCCATGCTCCTCCCAGGCTGTCCATGTGGCCCATGCTGCCCATGTGGCCCATGCTGCCCATCATCACCCAAGCTCCCTCCACACTGTTGAATCAGCAGCCGGACAGTCTCTGTGCCTTCCGCAAAGAAGATCTGGTCTCCCGATGACTTATTGGCGGCGGCTGCTGCTGCCGCTCCAGGATCGCTTCTACTGCGATCATGCTTCGTGTCTACAATGTCGAAATACGGGCCTAGCAGCTTCCCCAAGCTGGAGTCCGGATATTCCCTGGCGGCCCGCACCGCGTCTTCATCCACTTGCGTCACAAAGTGGCAGTTTCTCCTAATCCAATCTTGAACGCCTTGCTTGGCAGCAACCTCTGCCTTCTTGCGGCCCTGTTTTACCAGCCACTTGCGTCGCTTTTCTTCCTTGATGGCCTTTCCATCCACGCTCTTTCGCTTGTTGTCGCGTCTTTCGGCGCTGCGCTCAGCTTTGCTGTCAACCTTGTTGCTGCAACCGTTGCCGTTCCCGGTGCCGGCGGTACCACTATTGGCGTCATCGTGCTGAGGACACGTGAGAAGTTGCGATGATATTGACGATGACGACGTTCCCGATGCCATCGTTCCCAGTCCTTCTGGTCCATGTTCTGTTGCTTGATTCTTTCGATTTGTGCCTGCCTCATCCATCGTTGCAATGGTTCCGTTGCTGCTTTGCCATGTCGGGACAACTGCCTTTCGTTGCTCGAACGTGCGGCGATGCCCAAAGCCTCCGTACTCGAAACCTGTAGTTGTACGCAGCGCGAGACGATCACACACTTCGAGTCCACCGTGGCCAACGAGTGCGAGCAGATGATGGCCTTGAAGATCTTCCAGAGCGCACCGAATTTTTCACGCAATCTGGTACACTCTAGACCAAATACGAAGCTAGAGAACAAGAGGTAATGTTGGTGCAATCTTCTGCATTTCACCAAAGCAGTACGTACACTTTAGGAGACAGTACGGCACGACTGCACAGCACCATGCATGCGCCACACTCTACTTCAAAGAAGCACCAATCAAACTTCAAGACTATACGGGATTGCTGCCCGAATATGTACTCCACATTCTACAGAACTAAAGGCGGTTCAAGGCGGTTGGCTGCGGCGGTTATGGATTGCGAGTCGCCTCCGCCTTGGAACTCCAATTCGATCAGGGCGTCTCCCTTTGCCAAACGTCCGGTTGGGCCGCCCGACAGCAAGAATGCCTGGAATATCTTGGCTTGAACCGATCTGTGAAACGAGTACGTATGATGATATTGGGCGAATATCACAGTGTGGATAGTACAACACAGCCACCCGGCCAGGATGGGTACCATAAAAAGTGATGTCATAGGTGAGCAAGCAGTTGAAACGCAAGCAAAAGTGTGGGTATGGCGGGTGAACAAAAATGTGTCAATAAGACGATGACATGTGTACGGATGGTGGAGCAGTGGTGCAGTAGTAGCGGAATGGTATCCACACAGTCTCCTTCGATTCGCCGGTCAAGTCGTCTCTGAGAGTCACACAGCACCCCACCGAGAGCAAGAACAGCACGTGTACTTACAAAATGGGGCCGTCATCGCCCCCCTTGCTTTGTTTTGCGTCTGCCACGATCCGAAACACGCTGGTGGATTCCACAACGACCTGGACTGTCGGCTCGCGTTTTCCCTGAATATTCCTCGTGCTCGTAATTAGCATGTCGAGCTTCTCGGTAGGAGTTTTGGAGGGCCGCCCTCGTTTACCCTCGTTCTTTGGACCGCGGATGCTCTTTGCGACCTTGCCAGATGCCTCCTTGATGGACTTCATTCCTGCATTCGTCGCGCCCTTCATGGCCTTCATCCCACTGGCGGTGGCCCCTTTCATCGCTTTGATGCCACCGCCTGCGGCATCCTTGAGCATCTTGACACCGGCCTCGCCTGCGCTCTTCAGCTGTGAGCGTCTGGATTTGCCGGAGTTGGATTCCGACGGCTGAGAGTTCGGCCCTGCTACCACTTCTGGGATGGGGACGTTCATGCCTGTGGAGTCGATGGTTCGCAGCAGAACTTCTCGCCACTTGATGAAGTCGCCTCGGCTGTTGAAACGAAGCTGGCGTTCGTGGTCGCGCTTCTTGGTTTGGATTTGCAAGATCTTGTCGTCGAGACTCTTCATGGTGGCCCCGCCCAAGACCATCTGCCCCCGCAGTCCGTGCGGTCTGGGAGTCGCTTTCTCGTACAGCGACAGGACTCCCTCCGAAATGACGAAGAAACGTTCTCTCCACTTCTTGGTCTTCCTGGTCTTCGTTGTTAGCCATCCTGTCACGTCATTGGTCCGTGGCTCGTACTCTGAGAAATCGTCGCCGGCAAAGGAAACATCGATCCGTACGATGGGGTCATCGGACATTTCCTTCACGCACACAACGCCCTGATTTGCGCACATGTTGCGAAGACAGGCCAGAGCATCCTTCCGATTTTTGTACCGAAGGATCGACGTGAGCAATGTGCGAGAGTACGACATGGCTTGAACCTCCGTCATGACATCCTTCATGTCAAACCGACTTATGGACGCGGCACGCTTGAAGGACGGCAAGTCTTCTTCAAGCGGATCGCATCGATCGTACTCCAAAATGCAACGTGTCAGCGCCCCGATGACGCGTTCCGCTGAATACGAGCTCCTTGCCTCAACCAAGTGCCCATTGATCGCGACTGAGGCGTTGCTCAAATTCTTCCAAAACTCAGATATCGAGGTCTGCACACGTTGCTTGGATTTGGGAGGCATCGGTGCGCTGTCGTCGTTCTGATAATCACCGTTTTGCAACGATATCATCTCTCTGACCCATTGCAAAGGTACACGGAGCGATGCTGCGGCACGTTGCTGGTACACGACCGACTGCGCCGCGACGCGATACTCCACTGCAGAATCCACGCCCTGGAAGGACGAGCGGTAAGAATGGTATGCATCGAGCGCGCTCTCGTGCGTGTTCAGGTCCAGGGGTTCTTGCATTTCATCCTCCAGATCACCGACCATTGCTTGGTTTATTGCCCGGATCCATCCCTGCCGCTCTTCTTCGGACTTCGCCAGCCAGCGGGTCTTTTGACCTTCGGAGATGATGTCGAAGCAGAACCCGCCGCTGCTCCCGTAAGCGCTGTCACCCGAGATCTTGCACTTGCAGGTGTACCTGCGAAGGTGGATCATCTTCCTGCCTTTCTCTTCTCCGCGGTCCGTATCTTCGTAGTACACGAGGTTGCCCTTGCGAATTTCCACGTACTTGACGAAGTAGAGCTTCGCGAATTTCTTCTTCAACGGTCCCTTCTTGACGATGTTTGTTTCGTCGTTGATGTCTGCCTCGACGCCGATATGATCGCGTTCTGCCAACAGCTGCAGCACACCCTTGACCATCATGTGGTGTTCCCATGCGAATACGGAGAAATCCTGGGCCTTAATGTTCTTTACCAAGTCCTGATCGAGGTAGTCATAAAGATCGGGCGTGATGTTGAGGAAAGAATTTGGAAGTCGGGACACGCTGGTTGTAATGTCCTGCTTGCTCGCGAAGGCTTCGACCACGGCATCCTCATCGCCCCAAACGTCCATGGAATTCGAGGCCAGACCGTGCGACGATGACCCTCCTCCCGCAGCGTTGTTAAGAGGTGCATCCGAGTGGTCTGATTCCGAATCTGACGATGACTCCCCGAAGTCGGAACCTTCGTCATTTTTCATGTCGAGCTCGGAGCTGTTCAGATCTGGAACTTGGATGCTCATGGCGGCGCCACGTTTCCGACTAGAGCGTTTGTGAGAGCTGCCACCGCCCAGCGCAAGTGCTTTCATCCGTTGCAGCGGTGTTCCGAGGGGAGATTTCCCCATCTCGGCGGATCCCATCTTGCGCCGTCGACCTTTCGCGCTGCTTGATTTGACCCCATCCCCGCGAGGAGACTTCGGTTGTTGCGAGCTGACGACCTTGTTCTTTCGTCGGTGGGGAGAAACCCCTGGCAACATCATGCTGAGGACTCCACGATGTTGCGAGGAACTTGGTGATGCCGGTTGCATTTCGGCCGATTCGGTCTGATGATCCAACCCACCAGGCACCTTCAGACTTGCTTTGGATGATGACCTTGCTTTGCTGCTTGTGGGCGTCGTGGTCCCATCGCCCTGTGCCAGCCCATCCGTGTTCTTTTGCGTGAGCTTGGAGGCATCGATTGCTCCTGGTCGCTTGAACTCTTCCGACATGATGTCATCGATGTCATCATCTTCTATAATTTCCACATCGTCTTCGATGCCATCATCATCATAATCGTCATCGATCTGCACCTCAATCCCCTCAGCCTCGTTGTCAGCTCTCTCTTCGTCGTCATGATCGTCGTCGTCTTCTTCATCATCGGTGAGAATCTCGCAGTCCGCCGCGGAATCCGGGTCGTCCACATCAAATGCATCACTCTCCGATGTCACCACCCCGGGTCCAACACGGGATGTCACCCCCTCTCGGAAGATGGCTTGTTCGTTGCTTTTCTGCATTGAGAGCGTGCACTCCGTACCGTCGGTTCCCTTGGTGAACACCAGTTTGGTTCTATCGTTGCTGCTGGAGGTTGTGCTGCTGCTGGCCATTCGGTCGTCCACAGCCACGTCCTTGGATGCTTCTGACATGACGGCTGTTCCTCCCAGCTTGGTTCGCGCACTTGTGCAAGAATGCGAAATAGATTGTGGTCTTCCAAAATCCAGGATTGACGAAAGAAAGGAGAAGCCAAGGTCTTCGTCTCTCCAAGCACTGCGGCACCTTCTCCTGTTGCGGGGGCTTGCAGCAAGCGAACTTGGCGATTGAAAAACCAAAAAAAAAACTCGACTATCGGATGACGCCTGATGCAACCACCACCTCCTTTGTAGTGAACCCTGCCGTCGTTATGATCTCTGGTTCACCCTTGAGCTGCCTGGGTGGAGGCTGCTGCCTGGGTGGGTGAGGTTCCTTTTCCGTGATCTTTTGTCGGGGCCTCCTTCTCTCTCTCTCTCTCTCTCTCTCTCTCTCTCTATCCTTGATGGTGGGTACGAACCGCGTCATGGGCATCACCACGGCTGGTCACGCGTGTATCGACACTCGTGCGGAGATCGTATAAAAACGGTGTCTCATCCTCCCACACCAAACTCCACAAACACAGATCCGGAGAAGGCCATCGTTCCGCACACAAACACCGTTGTTGGCGTGCCAGTTTTTGGGTTCACAGCAGAAGTCATTCGGGTGCCAAGTCGTGGATAGTTTGGCCTCTTCGATTCCATCGATCGCTCTTGTGACATCAACTTCAGTCGATGGAGTCGGTGGCGTTTTGATTTGCTTCCCGCCATTTTTTGAATGGTCAAGACATGATCTGCGCAAAAAAACTACACGTAAAGTTGTTCGTACCGAAGCCTTTCCCATGGTGGTGCCGACAGTGCGACTTTTTTGAAATGCCTGGCAGGGGGTTGTGTTTGAACCATAGTCGATGCGAATCAAAGTGACACAAAGAACAATTGTGACGGAGCTGGCGACGCATGCTCACATTATGAACGACAAAGGCCTCTGTGGCATTTCAATTCTTTTCGAATGTATTCGCAGCCATCATCATGCCGTTGCTGTGGCAACATTCTGTGATGGTGTTCTGTGGCGACATCTGCACAGATCAACAGATAATTTCATCAACTTCTTTGGATGATTCACACGCCGTCACCTGACTATCTCATTCGGCGGCAGCAACACAACGTGACACAACGCATCGTAACGTAACGCAACGCAACGCAACGCAACGCAACGCTCCGCAATGCAACGCAACGCTCCGCAATGCAACGCTGCAGGTCTCTCAGTATCGCTCGGTATTTATTCAGAAAACTCCAGATCCCATCACGTGGCATTTGAACGCATTTTCGGCGTGACAGAATTGCGAGAAAGATGGAATCTGCAACGAAACGACGCAGCAGTCGCAGCCGCAGCGCACGGAGGGCATGCCATGAGGATCGACCAACGGAAGTCAGAACCGATGAACGCCGCATGAGCAAAAGAAGAAGCAAAAGCAGACAGAAGCGGAGCCGCAGAACAAGCGAACGCAGGCAACCCAAAGGCAGCAGCAACAGCGACACTATCAGCGTGAGCAACAGCATCGTCGATAACGGGGTCGATGACGAAGTCGACCACAAAAGAAGAAGTCGAAGCAGAAGTCGGAGCACACGTAGGAGAACGCGCACGAAAAACCATCGTGCCAAGCCTGGTCAAAATGGAACGGGCGTAGACATCTGGTTCGGAGGCCTCTCATATCTGGATTCCATGTTCCGAGATAATTACGCATCGAGCGATGAAGCCGATGAAGCCGATGAAGCCGATGAACACGACGAAATTGATGAATATGATGAACAGGACGAGCATGGTGAACAAGATCACCACATTGAACAGGATAATTACGGCAGCGAGAATCGAAGGATAGGCCACGATCGTACCAACGATGAAGCTATTGGCAGCGGCGGATACTGTCTATCGCCAGTGGATGATTCGCATCTCCACGATGCCATCCTTGCTGGATTTTGCCGACCGATGAACATTCACAACAAATCACCCTCCGCCAGCAGCGAATCCAATAGCTTTGCAGATGCCATTGACGACCGTGACGGCGACGACGACGACATTGCTGCTGATACCAATCGCGAAAAAGAAGACAAAGAAAATGCTTTACCTCACCTCAGTTTCGAATCGTATTCGACAACACAAACGGCCAAGGTTACCAATTGCAGCTCAGCCAAGCGTACGCTGCGATCGTCGTTGGCGAGAATGCCTTTAGACGAGGACGGCGCTTTCGACGGCGGTAATGATGCCGGCAGCAATGATCAACATGGCATGCGTTCCGCGTACCACGCTGTCGCCGTACTAGGACAAAAGCCATCAACAATCAATCAAAACATCTTCAACGTTCCAGAATCCCACAGCCAGAACACCACGCGCAGATACGCTGAGTCATCGCTGTCTCTGCCTCATTCATCGTCGACACGTCCGCGACTGGCTCATCAGAACAAGGCTATTGCACCAAAGGGGGGCTGTGGACATTCATCTCTGGCACACCAGCCCCCCTTCGTTGCAAGCGATGGTCGAGATGCGAACGATCCACGTCAGGAACTTGTGGAAGGAAGAGAAATCGCCGCAATACAATCGACAAGTGGCATACACCATCACCCACAAGAGAAGCATCAGCATCAGCATCAGCATCGTCAAGGACGAAACTCCAGCGTTGAGCGCACTGGTCTCGTCCAAGCAGACATGAAAAATGGAAATCGCCCTCAGGCGTTGTCGCTGCAGGCCGACATCGATGATGCTCTCCTGGATGACTTCATTGAAGAGTTCTTGACCGACGAAGTTGTGGCCTCATCTCAGCTATATCGCCAACAATCCTCTCCACCAGTGCAACAGCTTGTCTGGAGGATTACTCCACCCTGCACCCTCAGCGAAAGCGATGCGGACCAGATGGCTCACGAAATGTGTTCCGCTCGAGATGCTCAGAGCGCTGCTGTCGCAACATCCACGGCTGAAATGAACCGCAATTCCAACGAAAGCAAGCCTCCAGTGCAACCACCGGGGCACAAAGCTGGGCATGGTGGGACCACTTCGATGGGTCAAGACATCCTAGCGTCATTCCTCACATGTGCTGCCCCGAAATCCTCAATCGCGCAACTTGCGATATGGCCAAAAGCAACAGGGTACTCGCCGCCTGCGCCTTCTCTGGTGCCTCCGCTGTCCCGAAACGCGGCAGGCAGACTACTGAAAGCAAAGCACGGATTAGAAACGCCAATCGTTCCTGTCTATGAAGAAGTTGCGCGTCCCGAGGATCTGAGTGGAACCAAGAAAGACAAGCAGGTCGAGCTGTTGATCAACAAATTGAAGATCACATTTCAGCACGTCGAGCATGACGACGCCTCCAGCATCGCTCTCTCCGATACAGACAAATCGTTGACTTTGAACTCTTCGTTGATCTCGACCCAAGATGCGTGGATGAACCAGGAAGTCACATGGGAGGATCACTCCAGGATGAAGACAGAGCGGCTGCGGAACAAAATCCGCAGATACAAATCTATCGTCATATCTGGCATCGCCACTCGTCCTTCCAGCCACTTGGTAGATCTTGCCGTCAAACGGCCGTTCAAGGAACACGGAATGATGCGCCCATTACGAGATGCGACACAGGGAAATAGCGTACGAGGCTTCCGCTTTGGAGCTAATAGCACAAAGTAGACGCACTTTGCAATCCCCAATCATCCTTCATTTTGAAATGCACACGTACGACCCTTGACACAAAGGGGCGCATTAATGGAATCCCTGCGTTGCATCACGCCAGGGCTCCTCTTCGCGTTCTGGAGTCAGATGAGGTTCCGCAAAGGTCAAAATGTGAGGTCGCGATGGCAGTTACTTGATTGTCTGCGCGTGTCTCGCTTAACAGATCAGCGTTCAAACATGTATCACGTTCGCTCAATACGAATGCGTGTGTTGAATGGTGAACAAGAGGAACCACCCACCCATCCATGCATGTACTAGGATGAGCAGAGAGCCGATTGTTGCAATCTACGCACACTGCTCGAGCTTGTGGTGCAACCAACAGCAACCCCTGACTCTACTCTGCCCAACGATACTCTATTCCGTTCCACCTCTACTACAAGCCCAACACAGCTACTGGGAAATTCGAAGACCAGAGAGACGCGGGACCGCCATCTTTCCACAAGGGAATGTTCTCAAACGCTTGATATGCCATAACTGCACTCGTACGTAACTACGTCGGTAAGCGCTACTCTCTTCATCTTCGTATGTTGCTCAACTGGATGCAAGCACCCCGCCGATATCTCGCTCTGCTACCCTACCGTATTCCATAGTTCCGCTCAATGAGCGGCTCCAGCCTTCTTCACTCGCAACTTGACGTTGAGGTACTTCCATGTCAAGAAGAAGTCGATGTCGCCCTCCTCCACGAGTTCGAATTCGTACTTTGAGAGTATGGTCGGCAACACAGAATAAAGCTCTGCGATTGCCAAAGACTGTGCGATGCAGTTGCGGTTTCCAAGCGCGAACATTGTGACAGTTTGCATCATCTCTTTTGACGCATTGGTCCAACGATCAGGCTTGAACTCGTCCACATCTTCTCCAAACACGGAAGTATCCCGATGGGCGAGGACTTGCGGCAAGCACACCATTGCACCGCTTGGGATCTTCACCTCGCGGTTGGATTCGTCAACGAAGACGAAATCACGCTTGGGCTGGCGGATGGACACCGCCGCAGCTACTGGCATCAGGCGATTGGACTCGGCGACCACGCGCTTCATGTGCTCGTCTGCAGCATTGGGTGATTGATTCGTGTCTGCCGTCAACGACTTTTGCAAGGCTTTCATTTTGTCGGGGTGCTTCGCAAGAAGTCTGAGCGTGTTGGAGATGGTGTAGCCAGTTGTGTCGTAGCCGCCGGTCATGTAGACAAACATCTCGGATTCCTTTTCCTTGTCAGTGAGGTTGCCTGAGTTGTTCTCGATAAGCTTGATGAGGGTGTTGTTTTTGGACTTGTTGGGGTTGTTGCGGTATGCCACAAGCACCTTGTGGGCAAAGTCAGCGAGGCCTTTTGCCGCTTTATGTGCGTTTTGTACTTCGGGGATCATGAAGCCAAATGCCTTGCGCAACGGATTGACAGCCTGGCCGTGGGTGAACTCACGGAAGCCCGCGGTGGCGTTGGCCGAGAATGCGTGGTACTCTTCATCAGTGGAGATGTACTCGAAGCTTGCCTCCATGACGGAATGGAAGATGAGCTTGGGGCACTCGATGGATGGATCGAACGTCTTGTCAGTGCCAGCCAAGGACTCCAACACTTCATCTGCGAACTTGTTGGCGTACTTGGCACAGATAACGTTGATGCGGTTGATCTCGCGAGATGCGAAAGCTGGTGCTGTACCCTTGCGAACATGTCTCCATTGCTCATCGAAAGTGGAACGACTGAACATGGAAGGGCCTCCAGTAACACCTTCGAAGGGCTTGTACATGAAGGTGGCCTTGTCGGTTGCCTTGTCGAGTTGGATTTCGCGTTGGTGCTTGGTCTTTCCAACGACATAGAGCCCGCCAGGCAAGGGGACATTGAGCTGGAAGATGGACGTGCCCATGGTTCGTTGCAGATCGAGCAAGAACCAAGGAGCATCCTTCCCGATGAAGGACTGGACGGTTTGGATCACCCCGATAGTGGACTTCGCGGGAGCATCTTTGGCAGGTGTCTTGCGCACGAAGTAGAGGAGCACGAGAGTAAATGTCGCGGCACCAATAGTCGCGAGAGCTGGCGTGTCCAGAAGGGCGGTGAGAAGTTTATTTGAGTTGTTGAACATCTTGGCGGGAAGAGTTGTTGTTGTCGTTGCTACCACGACTTTTGAATACTCTACCTGTGTTTGAGGCTTTGTGCTGGTGGAGGATTTGCAAATTGTGAGAGGTAGACAAGGACTGGCGTACCATTTCTCCCCTTCTTGGTTGATCGTGAGAGGAGAAAATGAAGACATCTTCAGAGCACTGTTGTGCGCACGAAGGCCAAGATACTTCTTCGCGCTTGTCGGCCCGGCCGTACACTACCTACAAGTTTTTCGTGACTCTAAACATCCCTCTTTTGGTTGCTGTCGTTGAATGGACAAGGCACGCACTTATATCTACTTGTTAGAAGTCTGTTCTTGGCCCACTCTAGCAGATACATTCAGTCTCTCCAGTTGTCTGCATCTGTTCTGCATTAATCGTGCATGCATTCAGATTTATCGACCACCTTGCCAAAGTTCACGTTTGTTGATGGGCACTCCCAGCGATACTCCCAAGTAACCCCAGCAGCACCTTGTCCTTGTTGTTTTTATAGCGATTTCCCTGTCTGCTTCATCACTGCTGGTCCAACCAAGGTATCCTTGAATCGTCATTTTTGGTCTTGCGGTGGGCTTGTCTCTCTTCGTACGAGGAGATAGGCATCGCTTCCCCGGAGTCCCTGCGCATCATCAGCATCGGCTTCAGCTCGCGTCCACCTCGCTCTTTGTATTGGTGGTGACCGTTGCCGCAACGTTCGTAGCACATCAGAAGAACTGCACTAATACCATCGGAATTTGCCGGACGGGTACACTTGGGGTTCCGCGGTTAGTCAAACTTCTCGACCCGATCCTCCTCTATCGCGACAAATCTTCATCCACGTCCGCGGATTAATCCAGCGGAGGGAGTACCTGATCGTGAGATGGCATGAGGATGCACATGGAATGGCAGTGAAACGCGGAATGTTGGTGTACCGGTGCGCTCTGCTCCCACAAGACTTCGTGGGACATCCTTATTGCAGGAGTTATGCTGCAATCGGAGCCTTTTTGCCAGGCATGGGATGGAGCACAGGAGGACAAACGAAAGAAAAACTGGAATCATGAGGCAGTGGATCCGGATGTTCTCTTCGAACTTGCATGGGATACATGTTGAAGCAACGAGGGAATTCGCTCACCGGGTCTGGGAGGTCAAAGTTCACTAACCAGGCCGTTTTGGTGCCTTACGCATTGATTGGATGACTGACATGACCGGCGTATCACAAAGACAACATCGAAAATATTGTCTTCGCCACGAAGTAAACTCATCGTTGAATTTCAATAAGGGACGGGCTACATTGAAGGTCACAGTTGAAGTTCACTTAAGAACACACTACTGTCCACCGTAGTGTGTCCTATGTCGTTCCTTGAAGAATGAATTCCGATGCTTGCAAGCTGGTAGGTGCTGCAAAGGAGAGACCTCAAGACACACAGAAGACGATCCTATCTAGCGTTAGTGGTTGTTGTTGTTGCTGCTGCTGTTTCGAGCTGTGGTCCTCGAAATTGTGTGTTCTCTCCTGCTCTGACAGGATTCTGTTGCTGACACATGCTCACGTACGAAACTGCTACACCGTTGGCGCGTAGGAGTCATTGCACAAGACCAGATGACCGCAACAGCCGACTGACAGACGGCTTGACCCGTAGTAGTATGATCTCAATACTCGTTCTCTGGTGTCGGTCGTTCGCTCGTTCGCTTTCTCTCTCTCTTTCTCTCTAGTCTCCATCAGTGATGCTATGGGATGCACGGGATTTGGCGCCAGAACCGTTTCCAAATCGATTCATGCGACTGTACTACACAAGTGACTCGTGAAGGATTCCGAATGTCCTTTTTGGCTTGTGGTGACTGATGCCGCCCATCCGGCCACACGCTGCACCACTCACAACGCGCAGATACATCAGTATCTGTGGAGCAACGATCACCACATTGTTCGCCTCTCACTCCCCTGCCTCCGTCTTCTGTAACGCCATTTGCCGCAAGCTCTGGCCCACCATCAACGTGACGAGGATTGCCTACTGCTACATCCACATATTTCTCGACCAATCATACAATCATAGAATACATAAGTGTAAGACATCCGCGCCTCACAGGTAGACTCGAATAATAATATTAGTACGATTGCCGCCAACGCGACGACTGCATATCGCAGTTCCCATACTCATACCATACGTACGACAGCTCGTAGAATACGATAACACATTATACTCTGTGGAGAGAGAGAGTGCTGAGCGATACCAACACGATGGAAAGCAACAACAACATCACCGTCGGCGTCGGGAGGAAGCGATCCGCCTCGCACGGCAAATTGAAGATCCATGGCGACCTCAACACAGACGAGCTGCACGAGCTTCTTTGCAACGCCGTCGAGTCCAAACAACATGGCACGCTGAGCTGCGACGAAGTCACCTTCGACAGCCGCACGACAGCGCTCCTTGTGGAATTCTTTCGCGTCTACAATCGCGTGTGGGATCGCATGGACTTTGAATTTTGCGACGGATCCCAGATGGAGCTCGTCATCACAGCAGCTCTGTGCCTGGAGTCTGTGCGACGACTCTTCGTAGCAGGCGAAGATGACACGAGCAACCAGCAGGATGTGGAGCACCTCTTGCAAACTATGGCGACCATGATGCAGGTTAACACCTCCTTGGCCTCATTGTGGTTCCTGCTGCCGATATCGACCATCTCATCCAGGTGCCTGGGCGACATGCTGGCAAATGCCAAGAGCCTGCAGAAATTGAGCTTGAGCGGCAGCCAGTTTGCGGAGGAACCGGCGGTATGCGAAGAATTGTCGCGCGGGCTGAGAGAAAACCGAACGCTGCACACGCTGGACTTGAGCTGCTGCGTGCTGGACGATGCCGATATCAGAGTGCTGCTGCAATCGCTGCAGCATCACAAGCGATTGCGCAATTTGGACATCAGCCGGAATCGATGCAAGGCGCCGGCGATCCGCGCTGTGTCGGAGTTGCTCCTGTCAGACGATTGCGATTTGCAGCGGCTCGACCTCGGCGAACAGGATTTGGAGGAGGACGAAGCATTGGAAATCGGGAGCTTGGCGACGGCGCTGGGCGCCAACCGCAAGCTCAAGACGCTTAAACTCAGCCGCAATAATCTGAAGGACGAGCAGGTGTTGGAATTGGCGGAGGCGTTGCGGACGAATGAGACGCTGTCGGCGCTGGATTTGCAATGGAATAAGATCACCGACGAAGCGCTCAAAAAGTGTTCCTCGTTGCTGTCGGAGATGGTAGGCCTGGAAGTCCTGCTGCTTGGCGGCAATAGCATCGGCAAGGAGGGTGTCACGTTGTTGGAATCGTTGCCTGGGGATGATCAAAGCATTTGCACCGTCGAAGACGATGCTCGTGGCAATGATGAAAACGAGTGAATGAGTGGCCAGCAAACGCAACATCATCCTCAACAACTCCTAGCATAGAGTGAAGCATGAGCGAGTGATCTTAAGGTGAACTACTCTTGTCTAGAAAGTTCCACTCTGCCGGGAGCTTGTGATTGTATGATAGACTCAATGTGTGCAAGCAATCTATCCATCGCGTTTTGTGAAACAATACTTGCTTGTTCTCAACGCATCAATCCACGGAATGTGTCGGAGCAGAATGTTGTGGCGACCCTGACGGTCGCTCCAATGCTCCTCCCCACGATGGTTCCGTAGGAGACATGCTTGACTTTGATTTGATGGACCGACAATTGTCCCAGCATGCGCTGTTCCATGTACACGGACTCGACGAAGCGTCCTGGGTGCTGGCTGCGCTCGTACAGAGCGGACACGATGGATGACGGTCTCTGTTGACACCCAATTGACTTTGACGTCCTCTCTCCGCCGATGATACTCCGTAGCAACAGCCATGGCAAAATCCATGTGCATTGCGCCACGGTGCGATAAAACGAAAAGTATGCAAAATACACGAAGGCGGTTGTCCAGCTGAAGATGCAAACGCAAAAGCAGATGGTTCCCAGCAGCAGCACCTGGATGGAGTCGTACTTCATGGAGTCCGTTCGGCGCCGCAGAATATTGTACTTCTTGCCACGAAACAGCCGAAGGAGGGATGTCATCATATAGTTCTCCAATCGGAATACTGCTCGGAATATCCGAAACAGCAGCGTGATGTGAAGGCAATGCATCTGGAGGATATCCATATGCAAGGACAGCATTGTGGAAGCACCGAATGGAATGCACATGGTTTTCCAAACGACACCAGCGTACGGGGATCGCACTGAAATGACGTCACTTTCGCGCAGGTGTCCCAAGACCCAATCCCGCATTCGCAGGGCAAGCCGCACCATCCTTCCCATGCTGCGGGTCAAGGTCGAATTCAGTTTGAATCCCATCGGATTATGCTCCAACCATGTGAGGTGCGTTGTGAAGGAATGCAGCAGTGCCTGCGGAAGCACAATGTCGAATTGACACTGGATGATGCAAAGTCCGAAAATGATATCCAACATCGTGTCGATGAGGAAGCATGACGATGACGACGACGCCATAGTGGCGAGTGGCATGCGAAAGATCGAAATGATATTGGAATCATCCGATAGCAGCGATTGTAAGTGTTGCAGGAGATACGATGCATTCCAACATCGGCTCCAAAGACCTTGCTCGATATCATCTTGGACTTTGCCTGCATGAACCGCGGTGGTTGCTCGCAATGGAATGCATGATGCCACTGATTTTCCTGCTTGCTCATCATCTTGGATGCATTGGAGTATGCGGGACAGTGTCGTATTAGCTCGGATCAAACTATGGCTGTTCGGAAGGATGCCCTCGTTGGCATGACCATCGTAGAGCAGAACGCACTTCGCGATGCATCTGTGATGTTGCGATTGCGATTGCTTGTGTACTTGACGATTATCGTGGGCGTAGACAACACCAAGAGACACGTGATGCTTCAGATGCTGCTGCTGATGATGATGATGATGCGCACTCGTGCGGTTGGCTTGTTGGTTGGATCGTGTGGGAGATGATCGGATCACTTTGATTTGTGAAATCGTGATGGCTTCTGCAGAATCCGCTGCTTCTCGGCCAACAACGAGGACGTCGCTGCGTCGCAACCCACACCATCGCGAATCCTCAGAACTTCCCTTCAATACACTCTCCAACACGTGCGTAGGCACCACAAGGATTACCCGCTGGCTTTGTTGCGTCATTCGTCGTTCTTCTTGGTGTTGCTACGGTTGCTGCGGTTGCTGCAACTGCCGACCTGTGCGGTGGCTGCCATTGCTTTGGTGGTAGATTTGTGTTCATTTCTGGTTTGGATCCATCCGTGGGAGTTACGGTAAATTGGATTCTGCATAATTTAGCGTGGGTGTTCCTTTGTGTAAAAAATTCTACGCAACCTCTTGAGAGATAGGGATGCAAGTGCGCGATGAACATGATTGCGTGGTACAAATGTATGGTAAGTAGCAGTGCACGCGGGGTTACATCGTGTCTGTGTATGGTAGCGGAGCATTTCATTTTCATTTCGCACCCCCATGATGTAGAGTAGAGTACAGTGTGGTGGCATACTGCCGTGATATCCTGTGAGCTGCTGA
Source organism: Craspedostauros australis (assembly GCA_026770025.1). Taxonomy (NCBI): domain Eukaryota; phylum Bacillariophyta; class Bacillariophyceae; order Mastogloiales; family Achnanthaceae; genus Craspedostauros; species Craspedostauros australis. The sequence goes on along the minus strand of JAMXDE010000010.1, from coordinate 460,249 downwards.
CTGTTCTCCATCTCTCTCCTCCTCATTCTCCTCCCAATCAATCGCTACGAGTCTGCACCGTATGTCTCGTGATCTCAGAAATTAGGCGACCTTGTTGGCCACGAACTCTTGCACAGCCTTGACGTCGTTCGGACAGTTGCTCAGACGGGTGGGGAGCTCGCCCAAGCACGCCAGTTCCTTGGGTGCTTGCGGAAGTGGATCGATGGCTTGCTTGACGGCGGCTGGGAATTTGGCATCGTGGGCTGTTGCGAGACAAACAGCGGTGGGCTTGACGAGATCCAATTGCTGGATGGCGCTGACGCCGACGGCGGAATGCGGGCACAGCACGTAGTTGTGCTTCTCGTTGTACTCCTTAATGGCGGCGAGCGTCATGGCAGTGTCAGCGCGTGCGGAAGAGAAGTCGGAGCGGGCCTTCTCCAGAAGGTCGCCCTTGATGTCCAGTTTCTTCGTTGATTCGAAGTTCTTCATCCATCCGGCGAGGACGCCACTGTCGTCTCCGGCGAGGTGGAAGAGGTAACGTTCGAAGTTGCTGGAGACGCAGATGTCCATACTGGGGGAGATGGTCTTGGCGATGGACTCGCGGTGGTACTCGCCTGTGGAGAAGAAGCGGTGGAGGATGTCATTTTCGTTCGTGGCAACAACGAGCTTGCCGACCGGAAGTCCCATCTGCTTGGCATAGTACCCGGCGAGGATGTCGCCGAAGTTACCGGTTGGCACGGCGTAGTCAATCTTCTCGTCCTTGAGGTCGGCGTTGTCGGTGACCCGCAGGTAACTCCAGAAGTAGTACGTGGTCTGCGCGAGGACGCGGCACCAGTTGATGGAGTTGACTGCACCGAGCTTGACCTTGTCGCGGAATTCGGGGGTGTTGAAGGATGCCTTGACGATATCTTGGCAGTCATCGAAGGTACCCTCGACGGCGACACAGTGGATGTTTGAATCCTGCACGGTCGTCATTTGGCGTTCCTGGATGGGCGACACACGACCGAGGGGGAAGAGGATGACGCAGTCAATGCCCTTCTTCCCGCGGAGGCCGTAGATGGCGGCAGAACCGGTGTCACCGGATGTGGCACCGAGTACAGTGAGTTTTCCATCGTTGGAACCAGTCTCGAGGAAGTACTCGAAGAAGTTGCCAAGCATTTGCAGGGCGACGTCCTTGAACGCGAAGGTTGGTCCGTGGAAGAGCTCCTGTGGTGCATTTCCGAATATGCATGGTTGAAATTCGCACCGTATTTTGTTTTTGCAATGCGTCACGCATTTGACAGTTGTTCCAATGACAGACGATGCGAGATCCACAGTCCATCAATCCATCAATCCAAATTAAACCCATGGATCGACCACGCATTCGTTGATTGGTTTGTGGATTTCGTATGCAGTAATTTTGATTTGATTTGGTTTGATCCCATGCGATATGATGCGATTCCATTTGATTGAAAGTCATTGTAGCCGCACATCAACAAATTGCGTTGATGGAGTTGGCCGTCATGTTTTGTGGCGATGCATCACATCGTTGCAGATTGGAGAATAATGCATCGCAGGTACATCGTCGCGTTCATTTGACGAATGCCAACATCGTTTCGGGATGATGAGTATTCGTTGCAGCGTTGAATGTTCATCGTCGACGTTTGCATCATGATTGATCGTACATGTGTGACAGTGCATAACATTGATCGTTTTCGTTGAAGTTCAGTGTTGTGGTTTGACGTCGAGGTTTTGGGTGAGACAATGGATCCAATCAGCGTATTGGGAACGGCATACGGTGTTGCATTGCATGATGCATTCCATTATGCGCATGTTGATGTATCAGATGTGGCGGATGATTGGGAAAGAATGAGACGAGACGGGTCAGGAAGTGTCTTGGGTTTGACATAAACTGTTCCAATGCGCATGGATGGCATTCCAACTATCCGAACTTCAACAAGTTGTTGTTTACGACTGGCTGATGGATGCTAAAGAAGTGTGCCAGGAACGTACCAGCACAGCGTGCCCTCCGACATTGATGACTGGCGTGACCTCCTCATGGCGAAACGCAGCACACGATCGCGTGACGATGTCCTTGAGCTTGTCCGCGGGGACCTGATCCTCCTGCACGAACTTGGCGATGACATTGACGGCGAGATCGGCGTAGGACAGGGATCTCCAGGATTCAATTTCTTCGAGAGTGACGGTGGGGTAGGAATCCGGAACGAAGAGACCGCGATCGTGGGCGAGGCCCGTCATGACGACGGTGCGGAAGTCCAGGTTCTTTTGGCCGCCGCGGGTGGATGAGTACGTGATGGATGGCATGATGGCTTTTGTTGTTGTTGTTGCGGTTGCGGTTGTTGGAATGAGAAAGTCTGCGGAATCGGTCAAAGTCAATCGGCGTGTCCTGGTATGGTCGTGGATGATGATCGAGGGCTGTGAACTTGAACGTGAGCTTGGAGCTGTCGCTTCGTCGAGGAATTGTTGGGTTTGTGAGAATGGAAATGAGGCTTGGGGATGTGGCTTCGTTCGATTCGGTACGTTTGGAATCGTGAAACGGCGGACGTGGCGGCCGCAACGTCCATTCCTCCCCCTTGATGTCAGCGAGATTGTGCGGATGGTGGCACTCACGTTCACGTCACCAACCACCATCATCATCTTTGTTGTTGTCTTTGTTCCTCCTTTGTTGGTGGTGGTGGTGGGTGTGGAAGATTCTCCGTCATTCCTCTCTCTGACCGTTTGCGTCATTCTCCATCGTTCAACCTGCGACGGATCCACAGACAGACGACGGCGGAGAACAAAATGACCGGAGCTCGTGGCTCCTGTGAGTCACGATACGATAAACTCGGGAATCGGCAAATTCAACATCGATTCATGGCTCGCACGTGACTCATTCTCGAAACGTCCGTGAATCATAATCGTGTGTTTGTTGCCGTTTTTCGGCGATTTGCACGCCTTTTCGTGGTGTGTTGCGGTTGTGGCGCGAAGAAAATGAGCGTTGGGTTTCTGTGCCTGTGCTTTGCGCTCGTACTTTGCACGGAAAGAGTTGATTGGAACAACGACGACTGCGACGACACGCGAGAAACAGAGAAGAATAGTGGTGGGGTGGTAAGATGGATTGGCTGATGTTGCAATCTTGGCGCGCAACTGCGGACGGGTAACACCGCACTGCTACACGTCTTGCCACGCAGTGAGCTGCACCAAGATACTCTACTTTTCTCTCGTCTAACAGGAGAATGGAATAGAATGGAATGGGACGGAAATCACGAACGTTGCCTCAACTGACGACAAATCCAACTGACGGCGATCAGTGGATCGAATGGCAGAAGGGGGCGAAGGGGTTCCATGCCAACGTACTCTTCCCAAACATATCTACATGGTCGAGGAGCGCTGAACAACATGACATCGAATGAGATGGACAGGGAGACCGGGGAAAGCAGCATGGGGGATGCAGGGGAAACCAGCACGAGGGATGCACCGGTGTGCGCAGATGAACGGGACAACGGACCGGGCGCCTCCGCCACAAGAATCGTTGCTGCAGATAGCGGGGTGGTGCGAGAAGACAGCGAGACAGGGGGGAACAATGGTGCGCAGGAGGTGGCGCCAAACCGGGTCTCTGGAGAACAACAGGTACGAGTCGAGCAACCGTTGACCCCAGCGCGAGCATCGACGTCCAGAGAAGAACGCACACACGCACATGCACACGCACATGAACATGAACAGCTGCGCTCCGCCAAGACCAACGAACACAACGTGTACTTGGGACGATCGAGCGCAAGCAACACGAGCACGGGTCTGCAGCACAACAAGTTGTACCGTCAGCTGATCGAGGAAAACGCGCTGGAGTACGCGACGCTGCGTGCTCTGGACAAGCGAGACTTCGCATGGAGCAAGGTCGTGGTGCCCATCGTCGACGCCAAAGGATCCTTCCAGGAATGGGTCGACGGCAAGTTCAGGGAGGTCAATGCCGCCAAAGTCGTCACCACAGTCATGCAAGCGCTCCGTGATTGCCGCAAGAAGAAGATGAGGCAGCAGAAGATGCAGCTGCGCCAGAAACGACCCAAGCGCGCCAAGCAGCATAGAAACAGCATCCAACTCAAGCAAGAACAATCGACCCAAGATCATCAGGAACCTGCACTCGACATCGCCCAAATGCAGATGCAGACACAAGCACCGCCGCCATCGAACGTCGGGACAGACGAAGACATGCAGCAGGAGCAGCTGGAGCAACAGCATCCGCATGCGCTGAACGAGATCGATTCGGAGCCACAAGGTATCGTTGACGACGTTGTCCAGCGTGACGAAGATGGCGGTGGTTACCGTGGTCACGATGCCGGCCACAAAGACGACAAGGAACAGAGCGTGCACGATCATGAGGATGAACATGAAGAGCGAAATGGGCATGACCAGCAACCACAGAAACAAGGATGGTCGCACCCAGAGTCGCAACCACAGGTATCAGCGACACCTCGGACACGAACAAGAGCACAGCTACAAGCTGAGCTCATGGCTGAGAACATCGCAGGACCGAATGCCGAACACGCTGCTACTACCGCGCTACACGATTCCATCGATCCGATCAGCACACTTTTCTCTCTTGAAACCAAAGATGCCACCAAAGATGCCACCAAAGATGCTGCAGAGGCCGGGGCCTTCGGCAGTTCTGCAGACACAAACCCGGAAATCATCAACATCACAGACATGCACGCAGCCGCGATTGCAATCGCAACCACCATCGGCAATCAGGATGATGACGATGCCAACATTGTGAACAACGAAGATGAAGGCAGCAACGACAAACCTGCCCAAACACTCACAACAAACCGAGAAACAGACAAGAATCATCCATTGTTCCAGGCTACAACAACAGCAGCAGATGTTGCCGCCGCAGAAACTTCACTCATCTGTGAGAACCAAGAGAATGAGAGACCACCGAAGAGACAGCGTGACGAGGCCGAGGAGGAGCATCGTAGTGGAAAGCACATCGCTATGTTCCGCCACATACAGCGAGTCTCTCCGGCGAACGCCGCACGTCGGAGCTGCGGAGTTGCGGAGATCTTCGGAACTGTCATGGCGCACTGCGACGATCACAATGACAACGTCAACGACAATGTCGACGAGATCCATCGACACCAGCCCTGGCAACCACAAGGATCAGCCCAACAGCTACAGCAACCTTCAGCGTCACCAACACCAAGCAGCGCAGCCACCACGCACGACGGACATCGCGTGCACCACGTGCATCACGTAGAACCAACAGGTACTGCAACAAGCGTGACAGCTGTGGCAGCCCCAACCATGCTGCCACCACAAACGCAACCTCAACCGCGAGCACAAGGACGACCACAGTCACAGCCACACTCACACTCACAGCCACCACAATTCTACCCAACGACGCCGCACCCAGAACCGAACTTTGGACATGCATTCCAAATGCCTCCACCACCTGTGCCAGAGGCCCCGCCGTCGATCTTTGGCTGCCTCGTCACGGAGTTCGTCACCCGGATCCAAAAATTGGAGCTGCTGGTGCACACGCTCAAACGGGAGAACGATTTCCTACGGCGCAGCTCGCCATCGCCTGTGATGATGGCGCATCCTGCACCGCCAACAGGACCACCAGCACCAATAATGCAACCGTCGCCTCAAGAAGTGCAGCAACTGCGACAGCCACGACGGAACTGGGATGAGCAAAGCGCCGAGACAACTGGGTAGAGAAGAGGCAGCGCATCATCTTGCATCCACGTGAACGCGGTCCATCCTCACATGACAGCAACATTGGACTCCGCGAAGCAAAAATAGTATTGCATTTTGCATGATACATGGAAAGGTCTTCTTTGGCACACAGTCAGCAGCCAAAGCAATTGCCGCTCACTCTGGATGTAGATCCTCCAAGTAGGTAAGAATATCCTAATAATCCACATCACGAAGACGAGCAAATGCAACCCAGCTTGCCCTATTGGTGCGCTACACCTCCCGTTCCGTCCCATCATATTTGCATGTCATGGTGCCCTTTGCGTTTAAAATGTAGGTCGTACGTCCAGACTGCGTGCTGTCTTGCAACCTGCGATAAAAATAGGAAGGTCGTGCAGAAAGGTGCAGTGGGCGCACCATCTCATGATGAAAGACATAGAGGGTACCCCTACTACGACTCGCACGAGCTCGAGTTCGTGTCCGACCGCGAGTACTACTCGTCCGGATGGAACGGAGCGCCATCGTGATGCCTCACTGCACGTATGCAACAAGCGCCAAATGCGCAACTACTTCATCGCATTGCGTACCCTTGTGAAGTACTTCCGTTTCTCCAATGATGCCCGCAGATCCTTGATGATGGTCATATTCGATGGCATTGGCTTCTGCCAGACGTGGTCAGCTCCAGCCTCGAAGAACTGCGTGCTAATATCGTTTCCAGAGCAACCGATGATGACGGAATCGATGCCAATCCGCCGCATCGCGAATACGACGTCGGTCCCCACCATAACGCCGCCCGCATCTTCCATGAATTGATCCACTACGAGGACGTCGAATCGTCTGTCGCCGCACGTCGTCAACGCTTCTTCGCCAGTCTCGGCCTCTGCGATGACAGAATTCGGCGCGATTCCCTTCTTGATGCGTCGTTTCAGCATGGATCGATTCATCTTGATGTCGTCGATGATGAGGAAGGAGACAGGTTCCTCGATCAACGCCGTGCTCTCCTCGATGGTGGTTTCGGGAGCATCGCACAACGGCAATGGCATCCTGACGATGCACGTTGTGCCTGCGCGCACCGTGGGATCGCTCTCAAAGTGAATGGACCCCATGGTAAGATCGACAAGGTGCTTAGCGATGGCCAAGCCCAGACCGGTGCCAGGCGCGCCGCCGCGTTGCACGAAGCGCTGGAACAGGATCTTTTGAGCGCTCTTGGGGATGCCGGGACCCGTGTCGATGCATTCGAATCTAACTTCCTTGCCTTCCCAACCAACCCGTAACGTGATGGAGCCCTTCACCGTGTACTTGATGGCATTGGTCACCACATTCGTCATGACCTGTTGGATGCGATGGGCATCGCCGAGCACCCAGTCGTTGCGCTTTTCGGTCGTGCAAACCTTGAGGAATTGCACACCGGTTCGCACGGACGGCAGCAGCATCTTGTGCACGCCGTCGAGGATTTTGCGCAGTGAGATGGGCGTCTTGCTGAGACGCATCTTCCCCTCTTCCATCTTGCGCACGTCCAGAAGGTTGTTCATGATCGATGACATGAAGCCTGTGCAGAGCTGCATGCCAGAGATTAAGGATTTGGCGGTCTCCGGCAGATCGTCGGGCATGGCGTTCAGTGCGCTGTCGATGGCGCCCAACGGATTTCGCAATTCGTGGGCAAAGTACGCTGTCATGTTGCGCTCGGTCTCCACCTTGGCCTCTTGCGATGCTCGCATGTACTGCATTTCTCGCAGCGCCTGCGCATGCTTGCGATCCTCGGTGACGTCCTGCGCCACTCCCACCACGCCGACGACTCGGTTTTCAGGATCGCGTCGCGTGGTCGCATTGACCAGCAGGAAGCGGGGTTCGCCATCCTTCGAGACGAATTCTAGCTCGTAATTCGACGTCTCCTTCCCTTCCAACGCGGCATCCAATATTTCCTGCACCTTCTCTCTCATCGGCTCCGCGATGAACTTGTCGACCAACGGCTCATCGAAGGCATTCTCCTTGGAGTACCCCGTGATCTCCGAAGTGCGCCGGTTCCATTCGTTGACGTTGCCATCGATGTCGATGCCAAATATGGGAGCATTCGCCGTGTCGATGAGCTGCCGCAGCTCGGATGCCATCCCCGCGACGGCGCGGTCGCGCTGCACGGCCTCCGTCACATCCTGCGCCACCCCGACCACACCCACCACGTTGTTGTCAGCATCACGGCGTGTGGTGGCATTGACGAGCAGATGGCGGATCTCGTTGGTCTTGGTGCGGAATTCCAGCTCGTAGTTCGACGTCCCGCGGCCTTGCAGGGCGGAGTCCAGCACGTGTTGCACGGATTCCTTCATGTGAGGGACGATGAATTCTTCCACCAACGAACAATCGAAGGCTTCATCCTTGGAATACCCGGTGATTTCGGCCGTCTTGTCATTCCATTCGTTGACGTCGCCGTCACAGTCGATCCCGAAAATGGGCGCGTTGGCGGTGTCAATCAGTTGGCGTAATTCGTTCGCCATGGAGGCAACGGCGCGATCGTGCTTGCAGGCCTCCGTGATGTCCTGCGCGATCGCCCAAATCCCGATGACGCCGCTGTCCTGGTCCATCATATCCCAGGCCGGATCGGCATCACCATCTGCGAATGCATCACTCTCCTTGCGTCGCCGGGGCATGAAATTGACAAGCAGAATCTTGGTCGTTTCGTACTTGGTCCAAATCTCCAGCTCCATGTTGGACGTCCCCCGCCCCTCCTGCAAGCAGATGCCGATGACTGATTCCATCGGATTGCGGAAGGACGGATCGACGAAGGAGTTGAGGAAGGATTCGCCGTAGACGTCCTCTTCCGTGAAACCAGTGATATCTTGCATGGTGTAATTCCAATCCATGATGCAACCTTCGGTGTTCAGAGAGAAGATCGAAACGTTCGCGGATTCGATGAAATGTTGCAACGATGCGTCAAGGCCGGAGACGTCACCATCGTTGCTCCGACCACCAAATCCACCATCCTCGCGGGGAAGTGTCAATGGACCGCCACTGGTGTTGTCGGCGTCGGTGTCGACGTCATGGTTATCACCGCTATCACCAATGTCGTCATCGAAATGCATCTGACGTGACTGTCGTTGATCTTGGTCTTGCTGCGGTCGTTGGAATAGATCCTCTTCCTCGCGTTGCTGCTCCTGCTGTTGCTGCTGCCCCCGCTCCTCCTGGTGTTGAGATATGGCAGGCGCCGATGCAGGATCCACGACGCAGTATATTTCGTCCGTGTCCGTTTGGGGGACGATCGTGACCATGAAGATCGCGTCGTCTTCATCATGCAATGACAACTCTATGGGCACGGTTGCAGTTGTGCTGCTGGCGCTGCCGTTGTTAGCATTCTCGATTTGGACTTCCAATTCGTCCATGTTGTCTTTTCGGAAGCTGTCGATGAAGGATTCGCCCAGGATGTAGTCTTGCGGTGTCTGAAAGAAAGATTCGCAGCATGCATTCCAATACACAATGGTGCCGGACCCTCGATGCACCGCAAAGATAGGGATCTTTGAAGCAACCGACGACAGAAGAAAGGATGAAAATTCTTGGGAGGCACCGTTCGTGCTACTTTTGTTGCTCGTGTTGCTGCCGACCGTGCGGACGTTGTATGCATCGTCGGCCACGACGTGTGCACTTGTGCCATTGTGACCGCCATAGTTGTGGTTTGCATTTGCGTTGCCATTGATGTGGATGGCAGCGTTGTTCATGGTGATGCCGCCTTGATTTAACTCTGCTGGCGTCATGTGCGGTGTCGGTTCAGCGTGGCCGTTCATTTGTGAAGCTGCAGCATTCATCACATGAGGAACGAACGGCGACGTGGCAGTGACTGCGGGATATGCTGGCTGCACGAAGACGAAGCAGCCAGTTCGTCTGCCGTTTTCATTGTGCCGCATCGAAAGACGCAAAGCGACGGGAACGATTGGTACGTCACCTCTGTTGGTTGTGATCGCAGTGTCCATCCGTTGGTATTTTCCAGTGATGTGGAACCTTTGTAACCAGGAATGTACCTTCTGTCGATCTTCCGCGACGATCGAAGTTTGCACGAAGGACATGCCGAGGACGTCATGGTGAGTGTATCCGGTGAGCTTGGTCATTTGCAGATTCCATTGATCGATCTTGCCCTCCGCAATGATGGAGAGGGAAGGATACGGCAGCAGATCAAGGCACGGCGATGACGTTGTCTGTGTTGTGGTTGGTGCTGGTGCTGATGTTGCTGCTGGCGTCGGTGTTGTACTCGGTGCGGAATTCGTTCCCGCGTCGTATTTCGTGCTGATATCAGCGGGATTGCCGGTGGCCGCCGGTGAAGACAATGCTTCCTTTGCGCCATTGGAGCTGCGACTATTTATGTTCGCATGTGAGGTGCAGTGGTCATTTGTGCTGATCGCAGTCAGACGCGGTGTGATATCGGTGACCATGACGACCCAGGCAGATGGCTGGAGTTGCGAGCATTGGAATATGAAGGTGCGTATGCGGCCATCATTGGCGCGGAACTTGAACATCGATTGGCGGCTGTGTTGCTGCTGATCTTGCTGCAAATGAGCAGGTCTGTGAAGCAGATGGTGGAATCGTTGAATATCGTGCGCGTGGAGAAAGTACCACGAGAGGGGAGTGTTGATGACTTCCGCCGATTCAAATCGTGAAGATGTGGCCATGGACTTGTTCCAGAATTGGATTGTGTATGCCACATCGGCGTGAGCACCAGCACTAGCACCAGTACCACCATCAACATTGATGCTGACGGCGTGATCATGACCGGTCTGTCCGTTGCAATGGTCGATGTGCTCGTTGGCGTTGCTGTTATCATCTGTGGTGCCGTCGATCATGCTGATTTCGTTGGCGTCGTTGGTATCGTTGGTGACAGTCCTAGCGGTGGCGGCGGTGATGCTGGTATGAGAATCCAGCGAAACGCCGAATGCTGGTATCGAGAGCAGATTGAAACTGTTCCACAAGGGCTGCAGCGCGGCAGGCGCGACTGCAGGACCTTGCTGTAGTGGTGTTGATTCGCCAGCGACGATGGTTGGTCCCTCTCCCGCATGGTGATCAGGGGTCATAGTGAGCACAGCACCATCTGCCATTGCAGTGGCAGCGGCATTGGCTGCGGCTGATTGTGATATCTGCGAAGGTGCGTATTTGTGACCATCCTCCCCATTCTGTTTGCTGACGCTTTGAGGGGCAGGTGCTTGCTCTGTTGACACAGAGTCATGGTCCAGCGGAAGCTTGTCAACAACCATTGCCACGCATCCGTCTGCCTGCCGTTCAGATGCGACAAGATTCATCGGATGATGTACCTCCTGGTCAACCCCGTTCATCTCAATCCCCACGAAGGCTTCCTTTGTCGTCGGTATGGCTGGTGAAGCTTCTTGAAGTGATGATCGTACCCGCACCTACACCTGTACCCGCACCTGAAATGCACGGAATGGGAATAGACTGGACGGATTGGATCAGTCGGAGACCTGAATGGGTAACCTGTCTGCCTGCAAACCTGCCTGCCAACCTGGGCTACTGCTGACGACGATGGCAAGGAGAGGGCGGAAGCAAGGGCAATAGCCAAGATCCTCTGAGTGCTGCTGTCCCTGTGCCGTTCCTCGTAGTTATGATTGCGCTCCTGCGTGTGCTTTGTATCAGAGAGCTTGTTGCTGTTGTTGTGGTTGCGGATGCTATTTCAGCGCTTCTGTTGTTGTTGTTATTGCTGTTATTGCTGTCGTTGTTGCTGTCGTTGTTGCTGTCGTTGTTGCTGTCGTTGTCGATCGAGATGTGATTGAAGAGAGCGAGGTGCGGTTAGAGGAACCTTTGGATGCCGACGTCCTCCTTGAGATCTTTTGTTGACACGTCCTTCAGTTCGTCGGTACCATCCGATGTCTCCTTGTGCGGTGCTGTTGTGAGCGGTTTCTTGTTTCTTCCTTCCTTTGGTGCCCTCTTCGCAGACAGTGGTGTGTTGTCTGCAGCTGCGCGGGTAGATCGTACAGGTATGACACGATGCTGGACAGATGCAGATAGGGTTCCTAGTGGTGGTTGTACTACTACTCCGACCGGAAAGGATTCAGCCATCACGCCGACCAGGCGGAAATGTGTCCGCCGGCCATGCCCAACGGACAAAGCAGCGGTAAAATACAACATTCGTATTAATGTCTCTTATCGTCCAACAGGAAAACTAGATCCGGGTTCTTCCCATCATGTGACATCAATCCCGACTTCGGTTTCAGTTCTATCGGTCTTGTAGGGTATGCCTTCATGTCAGTATCTTGTGTTGTCTTGTTAGTCTGTCTGGTAGTTTGTGTGTGTGTCTGCAAAGCGGTAGTGCTCCTTCATCTTGCGGAAGAGAAGTGCGTGGCGTTGACTTCAGTAGAGTGCGATTGTGCAATGCAGTACTATTGTAGACTCTACTACAGTGTCATCATTGTTCGCCATCTATTGGCCAGATGCTACTCTGCTGTGTGACTCTACTTCCTTCACACCCATTGGATCATTGCTCCTCTTTGCCATGGTGCACCATCATTCTCACCTTATGACGCCATTGCGATTAATGCAACGCCCATGTGGTCCTCAAATAGGTGTTGGCTGTGCGTTTTGCGGTGCGCAGCGCACAGCTCACGTAATACATGTTGGCAAGTTTCGCTCACGGATACTCTTGCAACTGTAGGTGATGGTAGTGGTTGTTACAGTTCTGTTTTCTATTTCATTACCTTGGCACTCCGATCCTCTTGGTGCCTCTTGTTGCTCTGCCTGATGCTCTTGGTGCGTCTCTCCGACTATGAGTCGGCACGTGAGATGCTCTCTTGCTGTTCATCGTATTCTCTCTCTCTCTCTCTCTCTCTCTCAATATTGCGTGTTCACACCATGCGATATTCCGTGCTCGATATGTATTCCGTATTCGGTATATACTCTGTCATCTCATTCTCTATTGGCCCGCTACTCTGCGAGTAATCGCCAATGTCTTGTCCGAACTCCTCCTTGTACATCCACGATCTCGATATCCCTTGGTCATCAAATTTTCACCTTGATCTGATGTGGAGACAGATGTTGACGTGGTGACATGATGACATCCTGTCAACATCAGCTCTTGCCTTCCATGGTCCTCCAGATTCCATATTCCATTGGTGATGCGATGGCTTGGCAAGGATGTTGTCATTTGAGGTTTAGTTGGGAAGTACATTGATCATTACTTGATGCCATACATTTTTGTCTGTTGATGGACGGACAGGATTCCTGATGCTCTCAGAAATGTTTGTTCACGAGTTTCCTTCCGAAATTCTGATTGTTTTCATGTGTCCGAATTCGTGATGTGATTTGACAAATCACAGTATACTATTGACACTCGTGTAGTTGTACCATCCGTACATGAGTACAAGAGAATAGCAGGTGAACGATGCACACACACACATATACATCTCAACACCCTTCCTGTGTGCATTCGGTCATTCGAATGTTCTCGATGTGTCAAGGTACGACTTCTCATGCTCTCGTTGCAAGTCAGCCTTGATGTTCTTGGTGAATCCGTCGCTTGTGTTCTGCTCGGATTTGACGAAAATGATTTCGATGGTTTTGTTGATTACCATGTTCCTCACGTAGTGATGGCGCACGTCGATGTGCCGCGATCGTTGGGATGTTGATGGGTTCTTGGCGATGAAGATCGCTCCAATGTTGTCCACGCGGACCTTGATCGGTGTCTTCACTGGGACGCCCACACTTTCGAGTAGCTGCACGACGAAGAAGATTTCCTTTGCCGCTTTGGAAAGGGCAACGTATTCTGCTTCGGATGAGCTGAGTGTGACGGCCTTCTGTGCCTTGGATCGCCAAAGGATTGGCACCTTACACAGGTATAGGATGAACCCTCCTACGCTGATTCTTGTGTTCTTGTCTCCTGCATATTCGCTATCGCAGAAGAGCTCCATGTCCCAGCCGTCATCGTCTGGACGTGCTGGATGGATCTTCAATCCATAGTCTTTTGTATCGATCACATACTTGATGATCCGATACATCTCCTTCATTGCAGCCTTGGTGGGCCCGATCAATACCTTGGAGAGTTCTCTCACAGGGTTTGCGATATCTGGTCGCGAGTGCTTGATGAGGAAGAGTAGCATACCGACGCCTCGGCGATATTCGGCATGTTCTTCCGGTCCGACCTTCTGTAGTCCGTTATCTTCGGATGGTCGTACAATGATTTGGCCCGGGGTTCCCGGTGTCCCATAGCGTTGCATCTTCTCAACCTTGGTTCCGAACTCTTCGATGAGGTGTCGGATGAGATGTGGTTGACGCAATGTCGCTCTTGTCTTGTCATGGTTCAGTTCGATGTTGCAGCTGAGGTAGTTGCCGAGTCCGCGCTCGATTGTCACCTTGAATTTGCTGTCTTGGATATCCTTCAGGAATGTCTCCAGTGCCTTGGAGTCTCCGCAACAGAAGCAATCGTCCACATAGATGGCCACGATCATGCTTCCTTTGTTCGTCTTCCTGTAGAACAGGCACGGGTCTGCTGCGCTCTGTTCGAAGTTGATATTCTTGAGGGTTGACACCAACATCTTGAACCATTGCCTGGCGCTCTGCACAAGTCCGTAGATTGGCTTGTGTAGGGTCAGGGCTTCGTCTGGTTGATGATCCATCCCGTTGGGACAGTTCATGTAGATCTCCTCGTCGAGGTCTCCATGTAGGAATGCCGTTACGACATCGACGAGTGCGCAGTCCATCTTCTTGATCAACATGATTACCATCATGACCCGATAGGTCACGTCATGGATGACGGGTGAGTAATGCTCTTGGAAGTCCACTCCTGCGACTTGTGAATAGCCACATGCAACGAGTCGCGCTCGATGTGTGCCATCACGCTTCAGCTTGAAGACCCATTTGCACTTGCAGCATCTGCGGCCGCGTGGTATGGCGTCTCGTTTGATCTTGCTGTACACCTTGCGTGTATCCATGGAGTCGAACTCCTTCTTGATGGCTGCTCAATATCCCTTTCGATGGATGGGATCTGGATGGTTGAAGGCTCCATCGAATGTCGTTGGTTCGATGTGCTTCTCTGGTTCCTTGTTCTCGTCCTGCATCGAGAATCCGATATCGATCGCTGGTACCTCGGTGATGATTGCGTTCATCCCGTATAGTCCTGTTGTGCTATGATGAGTGATTTCGATCTCTTCTTCTCCGTCTACGATTTCTTCGTCATCTGTAGATTCGTTGTTGGATTTGTCGGTTATCTCATCGCTCAGTTCGTCACTATCTTCCTCAGATGATGACTTGCTCTCATAGCCTTCCTCCTTTTGACCTCGTTCGTTGAAGTCTGCGAGCTCACGCAGAGCTCTGGGAATACTCTTCCCTGTAGTTGGCTTGGGATTAGCTTCTCCCTTCCTGCCTTGTGCTTCGTGACATCGGATTCTCTCCTTTCTGGCTATGTCACGTTTGCTTGGTTTGCTTGGTTTGCTTGGTGGAGGTCTGGATGGTGTGTCATGTGTAGACCTGGCTGGTGTGTTTGGAGGAATGATGCCTGTGTCATTGTCAGCTTCGTCGCCGGATGGTGTGATCTCGTCATCCTCATGATTGGATTCGCTCCAATCTTCGTCGTTGTTATGGATTAGTTGGGTTACTGCTCCATCGTCTTCGTCATCCTCATCGTCGCTATCTGATAGGATGTGATACTTGTTCGTGTCAGCGAAAGACACTCTCTTCGCTTCCGATGTTAGACGCGTTGCCGTCCTTGGCGTTGCTCCCTTCCGTCCAATGGTTGTGAAGCCGTCTGCGTCCGTGGTTCCTACTTCGTTGGATATGTTCGGTGCTGGTGCCCAGCCGCGGAATTGTCCGTATGATTGGTTGAGCCATTTGATGTCACGTGAACAGATCAGTGACTTGGTTGATGGTCTGTACATGTTGTAGACCCCTGATGCGTGTTGGTGTGCATATCCGATGAACACCATCTCTTCTCCTCTATTCTTGAGCTTGGCGGTGATCCCGCCGTAGGTAGTCTTCACAACACCCACCTCTCCAAATGTACGGAGTGCATCCGCATATGGTGGATCGTTGCCGAAGAATTGGCGATGTGGTGACTCCTTCTGATTCTTCGCTACGGTGATGTTGGCGATGGCGGTGGCAGTGCTTGCAGCTGCTGCCCACAGGCTGTGCCTGTACTCTTCGTCGAGTTGTGCTCCATTGAGCATGGAGCGGATCTTGGTGTAGAGGTACGCGAACTTGCGTTCTACTCTACCGTTCTGTTGCGGCGTGTTCGATGCCGTGAATTCGAATTTCACGTTCAGTCCTGCATCGATGAGAATATCCTGCATGGATTTGTTCTCTCCGCTGTTGTCTCCTCGGAAGATGATTTGTTGATCACCAGTCTGTGACTTGATCGTCTGGACGAATTGTTTGATGTATCCTGGTTGATCACTCTTGTTCTTGAGAAAGAAACTCCAGCAGTGATCCGTGCAGTCGTCCACAATCAGGGTCCAGTAGCGTTTATCTCCGAAGCTTATGTGTTTAGTGTAACTAATGTCAATGAAGAGACGTTCACCGCTGTGAGTTGCTCTTGGGATTGTTGCCTTCAAGATGTTCTTCACTCTTGCGTTCGCGACCGCGCAGTCGCGACATACCGGCATTTCACCGATAATCTTCCATCCGCATTGAGCGGCTGTCCGCTTCATGGTCTTGAGTGGCGCGTGGCCGAGCATTTGATGCAAGTTCACCGCGCTGATCTCCTTGGATGGATTCTTGATGATGGCTGTGCAAGCCTTGTCGTCGACTGTTGGCATGATGGGATGCATCTGCACTCCCATGATGAACCCGTTGGATGTGGGGAAGACTCGATCGAACATGATCTTCGTTCTGGATCCGTTGATGGTGTCCATCAGAATGCCGTTGCTACCAAGCTGGCATCCATTGTACAGAGCCTTGTTCGTTGAGAAAAGGTTCACCACCATTTTCGGTGTGTACTTCACATCATCGAGCCGGATGATGTGGCCAGTGTTGTCTCGTTGCTTGACCTTCAAGCGAATGGATCCCATTTTGGGAGAGTCCAGCTTTGTGCTATCTCCCACTTGGACGAAGGACTTGATGTGCCGCACGTTGAAGAGAGCGGCGTCCGAAATGACGATATGACACGAAGCTCCGCTGTCGGCGAGCCAGGTGTCTTTGTTGACCTTGTCCTTGTATCTGCTACTCAGCTCGTGGAGCTGCTCCACGGCTGCTGCAGCTATCTCGTCGTCAAAGCTGCCGTCGTCTTCATCTTCGTGGACTCTGTCTTTGTTGTACGGATTGTGATGATCTCCATCATCCATGCCGTCATCGCTTGGTAGTTCTGCGTAGTCCGATGGAACTGTGCTGTTCTGATGGATTCTGGCCCCTGTGTCGTATGGCGCGACGTGTGGTCGCTCGCGCAAGAGCACACGCATGCATCCTCCAAGGACGTAGTGTAGATCCAATTCTGAGAGTTGATCCTCTTCTGCTGCCTCCAATAGTCGGTTGAGGATGGCTGCGTTGGCGAGTATCTCTTCAATCGACTTGAAGTTGTCGGACAGGATGGTGCTCACCATGTTCACCCATATGTATTGCATTGGTTTGTTCACGAATCCTGGGAACATTGGCAGTGCAGCTGTTAGAACCGCGTCGTAGATGAGCTGCTTCTGCATTTGTTTTGCAGTGACCGTTGGTTCCGGGAAGGTCTGGAGTCGGTAGGTGTCGTCGACTCTTCTGGGATTTGGTTCCGGTGGGAATTAGATTCGGATGGGGTAGACGACGTGTTCATAGGGATTGAACGTATCGTTTGGACGGTCCTCAGCTTCGTCGCTGTCCTCTTCGTCGAAGATGCCCGTTCTCTCGTTTCGCGCTACTGGGGGAGGCGGCGCTTCACCGTGGTTCCCCTTGTCTCTGGTGACATCGTCGTCGTCTTCGTCTGCGCCGTCTTCGTCGGCGTCTTCGTCGTCTTCGCTCATGGCCTCCTCGACGTCGATGTCGATGGCTTCGTTGCCCATCTCAGCTCCGTCGCCGTATGGACCGATCAGGTCGTGCGCGTTGAAGCAGCATTCGTAGCTCACTTCGCGTCTTGGATCCACCTCGTGGATGATTGGCTCCTCGTTGAGCCACTCCGGGACGATCTCATCGTCCTGTACTTCGTTGTCACTTCGGACGCACTCGAAGTTATCGAAGAAGGAGTCTTCAATGTAGTCGTCGGACACCAACATGCAGAGCGGCATGTCCTTTGCCAAGAGTACCATCTCGTGCCCGCTCTTGTTGTGTCCTTCCGTTGCCGTGTTGGCTTGTTTGTCGGCCTTCTTCTTCTCGTTGAATTTCTTCTTTCGGCACTCCGCCTCGCGATGTCCGAAGATGCCACAGTAGTTGCACTTGCTGTTGAAGCCACTTCCCTTGTTGCGGTTGTTGTTGCGTTTTCTGTTCATTCTGTTGTTGTTGTTGTTGTTGTTGTTGTTGTTGTTGTTGTTGTTGTTGTTGTTGTTGTTGTTGTTGTTGTTGTTGTTGTTGTTGTTGTTGTTGTTGTTGTTGTTGTTGTTGTTGTTGTTGTTGTTGTTGTTGTTGTTGTTGTTGTTGTTGTTGTTGTTGTTGTTGTTGTTGTTGTTTTTCTTGTTTTTCTTGTTTTTCTTGTTGTTCGATTTCTTGCGTTCTGGGCAATTGGCAGATCTGTGACCATACACACCGCAGTTGTGGCAGGTCCCCTTGAAGTTACCAGTGCTCGTGAAGCCGGTGTCGTTGCTCTTCGTGTTGCTGTCTTGGAAATCGTCGATGTACGCCTTGCCTCCTTGATGAGTGGCGTATGCTGTGCAGAGTACTCCTCTGATTGCGTTGATGGTAACCAGTTCCGGATTGAACGTGAGTTGGTGTTGGAAGTTCACGATGTGAGTTCTGTACTTGTTGCTCACCGTGCTGAGGATTTGCATGATCATTTCCTCGTCCGTGATCTCGTACTTGACATCATGGAGACGCGATTGTAGACCCTCGAGTTGCGTGATGTAGATGTCGGGGTCCGTGTCTCTCTTCATCTTTTCGTTGTTGAATTGGCGCTTGAGTTTGATCTTCGTCACCGCGTTGGATGGACGGAACTTCTCCGCGAGAACGTTCCACGCTGCGTGTGGATCCCCCTTGGAGTAATTGTCGGAGATGCACTAATTGATGTATTGAATGGCCTGCTTGCCCTTTCCCTTCTCTGCATCCATCATGAGGATCAGATCGCTGAAGCAGTCGCCTGCCAGCTCGTAGGTTTCCTCCAGTGCTTCCCTGTCTGCTTCGGTGGCTGCTGCAATCTCGCTCATTGTTGGGATCTTGGTCTTGCCCAACATCACATCTCTCGTCTTCTGTGCACGAGCGTATGCCTTCGCTTGGGACTCCCATGCGCTGTAGTCTCCCTGTTCACTGCTGAACATCGGCGCCTTGATACGTCGCTTGTTCATGTTGGCTGATGTCGCCATGTTGATTCGTTGTTTCGTTGTTGGTGCGCTCGCGCCCTTGATTTCCGTCTGTTTCTGTGTTGTCACTTTTTCGAATTTCGCTTGTTGTTGCGTGGAGTTGAGATTCAATGAGGGACAGTCTATTACCGAACACGGTATCAACCCGATGGGAGAAATTCTTGTGTTGGCGCAAAATCTTCCGACTTGATTGACCACCAAATCTTTTCTCCTCCTTCCTCTCCTCCATTCACGAATCCATCATGACTCAAACCTGACCGACCTGACTCACACCCCACCTGGGAACTATATGCTCTTCAGATCCTCCTTACTACAACATACCTCGATTCCTCCATGCTGATGACCACCACACTACCACCGTGGTCTCAACATGCGTATCCAACTTGCTTCAACCCAAGCAATGGAATCCGAGGGTCAGCTTCAGCCACAGTCACTGCTTCATGACCGTCACCACTAGGTGTCATGACCTACACTGCAGTGTGACTACATGTGCGGAGAGCAAAGCACTGTAATGATTGTCTACTCTGTTGCACTGAATCAAGTACATCAGTGCAGGGTCTTGCCAAGTTGTGTGGCATCGTTTCTTCACCCTACTAACACCAATAAGCTAACTCATAATAACAGACAAGGATTAGCTACAAAGCACTCTACTACTCATCGTTACAGTTACAACTCTTCAATCAGTACACCTCTCTTGAACTGCATCACATGGCTATCCCGAAGCCGGCAGATTCACGAGGCATCCTCCACCGATTCGCGATGTCTACGCCCGAATCCTAACTCGTGGAGATTGTTTTCGTCACAAATTCTCCTCCTGATGGTGTCTCACTTTTCTCACCCTGTTTGGCTGTGCGAATGCTCTTCGTCACACCAGTCTCCTCTTGCTTGGCCGCCTTGAGAATCCTCTTCTTCTCGCGGTGTAGTCTCGCAGACCGTTCTTCTTCGGTCTCGTTGATTGCGCTTGCCTCTGTGCCTGATAGGACAGTAGCCGCAGCTGCTTCCTTCTCTTCTCGTGGTGGAGTCTCATTCGCACCTTCTTGTCTCTTGATAGTCGGGTTGGACAGAGGGATGTCTCTCAATTCCTCTTCCTTGCTCATTCAGCCTGCTGCTCTTGAATGACGCTCGTCTTCCTTGCACGATCCGATCCATGGGCTCGCCCTGATCTATTGTTTATAAACGTGTTAGCAAGTTCCGTGATTGGTAACCTACGATCGTGGAAGATGGTGTTGATTGATAGTTGTCTGTTTGCTATTTCATTACTTGGCTACTCCGATCCTCTTGGTGTACGCCTGTTCTCTTGCCCAATGCTCTCGGTGGTTCAATTTGTTTCATAGATTCAGTCTCCAACTATGAGTCGGTGCGCGAGATGCTCTCTCGCTCCTCTCTGTATTCTCTCTCTCTCTCTCAACATTGTGTGCTCGTGCTACACGATACTCCGTGTTTAATGCGTACTCCGCATTTGACACTCCGTTCATTCAGTACTGGTTCCTACTTCATGAGTACTCACCATTTGAAGTTCACCTTCTGTATCCATGATGCTGATGCCCTTCGGTCATTGGATCTTTGCCTTCTGCTCTGACTTGGAGACAGATGTCGATGTGGTGACATGATGACATCCTGTCAACGTCAGTAGGCGTCCTTCTGCTCTCCAGATGTCATGTTCCATTGGTGATGCAGCAGTCTGTCAGATGGAGGAATGAAGAGTGAGGAAGAAAAAGGCAAGCGAGCTCGCGAGCAGTATTCCAATCAGACACACAGGAAAAAATGCAAGAACAGCGACCAGCAACTACAAGATGAAGTGACACAGACACAACAAGATTCCAATGGAGATGGAGATGAAGGCTTCAAAATGCCATGAGCAACCTGTGGGCGGAAGTGTCGGAGAGGTATGTGAATAATTTGTCAGTTGAGTGGACTAGAATGCGTGTCCTGTGCGCGAAGCTCACCCGAGTTACCCCAGGTCGTGTCCGTGTGTGAACCGATTCACCTCAGAGAAAAAGATCACACGAGTGAAGGACAATATGCCAGGAGATGACACAGACAGCGACGAAATGAGGGTTGGACACAACCATGGTGCCAACTACGATGGTCTCGCATTAACTCGACAATCTCTAAGCGCATATTATCAGGGTCCGTCGGGTGTGCTTCTTTTTATTCGACCAGCACTTCATTGTGTGGTTTTATATTTCCCCCGCAGCTTCTGAGGGTGGCTGAACGACAAAAACAGAGCGTGCCGTGCCTGTGTTCGGGCTGAATCCTTTCCGGTCGGAGTAGTACTATGTGTTGGTACGAGTGGTCGTACTTGCAGGGCTACTACTCGATGGATCAACGCGGGTGCTTCTTCCTCCTTTGTGGAACAGGAGGCTCCTCCTTTTCGGGCGAGCGGTTGTGTCTCTGTTGCTGGTTGGCCCCCGTTATGTCTTTTGTCTTCCCTCTGTGTTCCTCATTCGCTCTCTCTGTCTCCCCTCTGTTCCACCTCTCCGGTGTGATGGATTTGGTCACAACTCCTTCACTCGGTAGGATCTCCGATCCACGGATGCAAACAACACAAATCACAACAACAAGAACCACGACGATGTTGTGACCAACATGTGCCAGCAACTGGAGTACCTCCTGCGCCAGCTTTTTGGGTGGCGATGAGTCGGGCTTTTTTAGTGTTTTCTCGTATCCGTGTTGTGTTCCCGTTCTGCAATGTGACATCAAACACACTAATTACGAATCGTCTTTGATTCTGTTGTCCGACGAAGCGGTGCATCGGCAGAAATTATTTTTCCGTGCATCCGAAAAAAAACCGTTGGAATGGTCTTCGGATCGAATTGGTCAAGACCGTGTGTGGCGCGAAATGCCGTCTTCGCTCAAACGCGTACCATCCGTAGTACGAGCCATGTTGGAGAGGGTAGGATTTTATACTACTCCACTCAACTCTACTCCATAGTATTGGTACTCGCATGCAGTACTGCGACGGAGAGAAGCTGCAGGCGGTTGCGATCTGGCCAGGGGATTCCTCGCACGGGTTGGCTCAGGTTGACGAAAAGTCAGCGACGGTGACTGCAAAGTGTTGGTCGACTCGCTCCGGGGCGTACGCGGAAGAGCTACAGTGCACATGTCTCTCCAACTCTTCCTCCAAGCAACTACTGCAGCCATCAGCATCGACGGCATGAACTCCCTCGTTTGTTTTGGTGAGGTAGTTGACCTGATAATGGTGTTTTGAACATCACTGTGTGCCAAGCCCAGACAGCAGCGTCTGGTAGGTTCGCACCGCAGTTGTTGGAATCTCCAGGATGATGTTGTTAGCGAATGCGCATACTCCACGAGTACACAAAGGGAGACAATGTCACCAGTGAAGAAAGCAATTGGACAATGATGAGAATATACCGTTGCTTCGCACGTTCGGAGGCTCAGACAATGGACGTTGGCCCTTGCGTGTGGAATGAGAGTCACCCAAGAGTGCTATTGTCGAGTAGAGTAGCAGGTTTTAGTCGATCCACTGTTGACTATCGTATGACCCGGGTTCAACAGGATCGATGGATATTCCCCGATGATTCCAAATTGCTGCCTCTTAAACTTCACACATCGATAGCCCTATATGTGAGGACCCTACACAACCCTCAAGACCCCCCCTATCTCCTTTAGTTTATAAGTTATAAGAGGTTAAAGTTGGGTCATCGCGCCGGCCGGCCAAAAGATTTTCTCGCGATGCTCCGTGGTAAGATATTTAGCGTCTTCTGCGACACCGTTGAGATCGGCGGCAAACATGGTGTTTAGATCCCAAACACGTTCAAACCATGGCAGGATCGGTATTTGGACGTCCCGTCCATGGTGTGCTCGACGTCCCCCCTATGCTGTGTTCGACGTCGCACCCATGGTGTGTTGGATGTCTGGTGATGTTCTCCGGACATTCTCCACAAGACTCCTTCCCGCGGCTCGTACGAAAGCAAGACGACCGATCCTGTTCTTCGTAGCATGTCATGACATTTCTTTTCTGTTCTTCGTGCAAAATTGTCTTGCTTTTCTTTCGAAGAAGCTCCTTCCGGTTCTTTCCGTTTCTTTTGGCATCCAAAATGGTTTGGTTCGATTCAGTCGTCGGCGTCAGCCGACCATTGCCATCCGTTGTTCGGACGTTACCCTGTGCTACAGGTTTCGCTGGCGTCATCTTCTGTTGTATCGTTCGTTAAGTAGAATTGTGTCATTCTGCGTCACATGATGTCGTCGCACCGGCTTCTTCTCCAGAGTGGGAGAATTGTGTGCGGACGGGCAGACGTATTCGATGGTGGTTTTGTTTGTTTCATCATGGTGGCTTGCTCCTGTTGGCAGTCATCAAGTACCCTACTCCTGTGTGTGTGTGTGTGTGTGTGTGTGTGTGTGTGTGCGTGTGTGCTCTCCCCTGCGCACCGCACACAATCACCCCCTTCCTTTCGTCTCCTTCGCGCAAAAGCAGAATGCCAAAGGCACATGCCCTCTTGCGTTTCCATACAGCTCCGTGAGAGACGGGGGAGACAACACCGAGGTGCGGGTCGCTGTGGAGGGGGTGGCGAGAGACGTCAGTTTGTCGTGGGCGATTCATCCTGTCGTTTACCGCTGCAGTTCATCGGGCAGCCTCTTGCAGTTGGTCTTTTGCAGACGTCTGCACGTCCCCCTTCAGACGAGAAATGATTCGCTAGTTGACCGGCCTTCGGCATCACAATACCATCTCTATATCGACATATCGTAGGTGTGGGACAGGCCAAATCGGGAGGCCATGGACATGCCAGCACCTCGAGTCCGTGCACAGTCCATGTCTGGAGATGGTCGATGTCGCTCGGAGACTCGGCTGTGGTGGCAAATCCCGAGAGCAGCGTGCCGCACCCCTTGCCTCGGCAGCACGCTGCATTCATGCAAAACGTCCGCATCGAACTTGACGTCGCCGTATCTGATGTTGCATCACATCATACGTCATCAGCATTGGAGTCTTTCACCGCTATCACAACCCCTCATCTCATGATGAAGCATCGCAATGGCAGCAGCTTCCGTATCCGTCATGGCAGGCAGCATCAGCAGCAGGAGCACTGCACATCGCATACAGCTACATCCCGTCCACATCAGTCTCCGTGCTTGTCTTCATCTCCATGCCCGCGAGCAGCTGCACCAGCAACATGGCTCGTCACATGAGACCGCATGTCTATGGCACGGAAGTCAGTGTCCTGGTGCACAATATGGATCAACCGCCCATCCCATGCAGCCGCCTCTGATCGATGTCGGCATCCGGAGTTCATATCGAGCTGCATGCCTTTCCGCGATGGTGACTGCGGCCCTGGCTCAAATTACAAGACCAAAACGGCCAACGGTGGCTAACCACTGGCCCTCTTCGTCAGCATCGGTGTCCGCATCCAACAACCGCACACCAAAATCAGGACCAGCACGAATGCAACTCCTCTGACGCGTTATCTCGTCGCATCAATCTTCATGTCTCTGCCCAAGACGCACCAAAGAAGATGCCATCGAACCCTGCCGCATTTCACCACCTACCATACAACGTTATTATGAGGGCATTGCCCACAGCAACCGCAGCAGCATCGCAGCCCACCGCGTTGGATCGGATGCAGTCGCCACTATCAACACATCATTTCATGATAGCAGAGCAGACTACGTCGCATCCAATCCATTTGGTCATTCATTCTCAGATACGATCACGCTTGTGTGCGCCACAATGGAATCACCTTGCGGTTAATCCCTTTGCGGTAGAATCACATCGCAGTCGAATCGCCTTGCCGTCCAACCACCCGCCCATCTGCAGATCGCCACACTAACACGCCACTACCCCATTCATTCTTTGAGCCTATTGCATCCGCATCCAGTCAATGGTCACCAGCAGTACCAACACCATCGCGGCCTGTATGATCTAATCAAACTGACAACCGCACCTGTGTCCATGCCTACCAGCGGCCTCCCACGCATCGTGGATAGCGCACACCGCCTCCATGCCTGTGCGCATACCCCTATTCATCTTCTTCTTTTCGAATACGAACCGCAACGGCAGCAAGCAAATGAAAAGAAACACGGCCGGTTGCGATGCACAGCACCAAAGCGATCGCATATCCAACTGCCACCGCAACATACCTACTAATGCACTGTGATTTATGTTTCTCCCTCGGCATCGCATCCCTTCTGTCGCTACGTGCGGAGGCGTGTACGTTTGCAACAGCATCGGCAGTGGCAGTGAGACACCCACATCGACGACAACCGATCCACTCCGCGCCAAAGTTTGGGACCGTATCCGTTCGCGGTATCGACGCGGCCCATTGCATCGTGAGACGTCGACAGTTGAGTTGATGGTGACAGCACTACCTGCATCGACAGGATCATTCACAGGTAAGTATAGAAATAAAACCCATCTTTGATGCACGGACTTGTTCTCTGAACAACGCTGGTAAATGATGGAAACAAGTTAGGATTCGGGCGTAGGCGTCGCGAATCGGTGGAGAATGCCTCGTGAATCTGCTGGCTTCGGGTTAGCCGTGTGATGCAGTTCAAGAGAGGTGTACTGATTGAAGAGTTGTAACTTGTAACGATGAGAAGTAGAGTGCTTTGTAGCTAATCCTTGTCTGTTATTATGAGTTAGCTTATTGGTGTTAGTAGGGTGAAGAAACGATGCCACACAACTTGGCGAGACCCTGCACTGATGCACTTGATTCAGTGCAACAGAGTAGACAATCAATACAGTACTTGCTCTCCGCACATGTAGTTACACTGCAGTGTAGGTCATGACGATCGGTGGTGACGGTCATGAAGCAGTGGCTGTGGCTGAAGCTGACCCTCGGATTCCATTGCTTGAGTTGAAGCAAGTTGGATACGCATGTTGAGACCACGGTGGTAGTGTGGTGGTCATCAGCATGAAGGAATCGAGGTATGTTGTAGTAAGGAGGATCTGAAGAGCATATAGTTCCCAGGTGGGGTGTGAGTCAGGTTGGTCAGGTTTGAGTCATGACGGATTCGTGAATGGAGGAGAGAAAGGAGGAGAAAAGATTTGGTGGTCAATCAAGTCGGAAGATTCCGCGCCAAAACAAGAATTTCTCCCATCGGGTTGATACCGTGTTCGGTAATAGTCTGTCCCTCATTGAATCTCAACTGTATCTGTCAACGTGGAAGCTCATGACCAGAGAATCTGCCATGTTCGATGTGCCTGTTTGTCAGGGGGGAAAATCGATTGGTTGGGATAGCCAGCCCTGATCTGAGATTGGATGGATGCGAGCAGTTACTCGTAACGGCAGACAAGGCCCTTAGCCAATCATATCGCTTGAAATACGTCAAGGTGAGGGGGAATTCCTAAATTCGAAGACAAAGTATCCAGTTGAACCGAAGACATATGCACCCAAATTTTGTCTCCAGAATCTCTCAGTGATATCAATTGGGGGCCACTGCAACCCGCCAATTCGCTGCTCCGTGGGCGAAAGCCTCGTGGAACAACACCACACAAACAGCCCAGCCGATGTCGCTCGCGTGCATGTTGGAAGGAGACGAAGGTGCAGCTCTCCAATGGTGTCGCACACAAGGGTGACAACGAGAGAGCCAGAGACAACGAACAGCTTCTACACTCATCCTTGAGTGAGGTATCAGTCTGGTACATCAGCACTTGTCATCTCTCGACACCAGTGGGAAGCAAAGTCGACATCTACAACACGAACGACACAACCAACTCCGTGTCAGCACGCCCTCAACTGTAGGTTCGTGCAGCGGCTACGGCGACCGTTTCCATCAGAGATGGAAAGAATGTCATCATCTCTGCGATTCAACAGGACCTCCCCTCACAGACCCAGACTTTCCACGCAGATCAGCACGAAGATGCATCCTGCAACCCACCCTGGAGAGGTTTCCTGATGACACACCATATGACGAAACAGAGAGAGGCGAACGGAGGCAAGGTACATCGCCATTGCGAGCTGCGAAAACCAGTCCCTCGATTTCCCCCTAACACGCGAATGAAGCAAAGCCCGAAGTTGACGAGAACGCGCTAAGAGGATGATAGGAACCATGTGGCAACCGTCATCCTCATCTCTACTTTCTCTCTCTCTCTCTCTCTCACGCAATTCGCACTTCAGGAGCCGCTTTCCATCCTTCCAGCTCCCTTTTCGTGCTGGCGTCGAAACTTCCCCTTGGCTTGGTATCTATCAGAAATCCGCATGTATCACCTCTTTGCAACATGCACACAGGGACGTGTGTGTACGACATGGTCGAATTCGGAATGCTACTCTGCGTGCCTGGACAAGCAAGTCGTGGCCCATGCCAGTTTGATCGGCGTCCTACAAGCGCGTCTACATAGACAAGTACTCTACGACCCCGACAGTTCTACCAACTCGCGTGATGGACATGGTGCCACATGGTACCATATGTCGGGAACAATGCCGACGAACCTCCATCGGGCGCCTCAGAGGAGAAAGGAGAGGGCAACATTGACAACCTGTTGGGAAAATGACTTCAAGCAAGAAAATAAGCGTCAAGCGGATCGGAACAGCAAAGGCATTTCCTACGATACGTACCTATTACAATTATTTAGTGTACCACAATACCAGGTAGATGCAACCAAGCCATTGTTACAGTAACAACATACAGATCTGGAATAATGTGCTGCAGTCTTCCACCAATCCTTCATGGACACATTCTGGGCGCATTGGTGTGCAGTGTCGTTGGTTGAATCAAAGGTGTGTTGTCCCCGTTTGCGGCAACCACACTGCGAACTGAAATGCTGCGCCACGGAAACGAACGGAAATGGAAACGATGCCGTCGTCTCGTTTGGCACTCCTATGCATCAGATATAACGTCTGGCCGCGGACCATACGAATATAGGCTGATAACCCATGAAACATGATTGGTGCAAAGGGTTCCACGTCAGTGTCGCGATGATGTTTCCGTCGTCACAAGGCATGGGTACAGCGAATTGAAATGAAGGAAAATAACGTTAACGTTAGTACTAGGGTTAGGTTAGGGTTAGTACTAGGGTTAGGTTGGGGTTAGTACTGGGGTTAGGTTAGGGTTAGGGGGCTTGGGGTTCGGGATGCCACCACCAGGCAACATCAAATGAGCAGCGCACCGCTGTTCCGGAAGCCGAGCAAGTCGTGGAAACCATGGGCGCCAATTCTGCAACGGACAATGACATGTCGTGTTGGACTAGCTTCCCACTTTTTCAAACACTGATTGTCGAACGGGAACCCCAATCTTTCCCGAAATCCACGCTCAAAAGTATCAAAACAGTGACGTCTGTACGTCGCCTCCAAATTAGTTGTAGCCTTACCTCAAAACTAAAATTAAAATAACTTCTGAACTAAAGGAGATAGGGGGGGTCTTGAGGGTTGTGTAGGGTCCTCACATATAGGGCTATCGATGAGTGAAGTTTAAGAGGCAGCAATTTGGAATCATCGGGGAATATCCATCGATCCTGTTGAACCCGGGTCGTATGTTGTGATGGGTTCATCTCTCTCTCCACCCATCTCTCCACAGAGAAGAAGAAATTGCAGATGCTGTTGATGCGATCACACCCATCCATCATGCAAATATGCATATGTTACCGACGCACGGTCACTCAAACCTATTATCTCTTCGTCCGCCAAGAGTATGTGTCAGAGCTCATACACGTACGTGCTCTGGTTTGCTTTTGTCTTTGCCTTCAAGTTGTGAGGGACTTTTTCTGCCCAAAGTTGGCGCGTTTTGCCCTGAAGTGTCGAACTCCAGATACGAGGTTCTGCGCGCGAAAAGACCCAGGTTGTTCCGCATTGTCATGTTCTCCATTCCCGCACTGAGCATCGAGCCTATCTGTGCTGCTGGCGCTTCTTAGATTATATCAACTACACCGTTGTTGTAGGCAGAGAACCGGCGGGAATGACACCAACATCACCAAGAGCGGCGTGACAGCGACAGTGAAATGACAGTGGAGCAACGAATCCATGCCGTTCAAGAGTGTCGACCTGTGGTTACAGCGGAGGCAACCACAATTTTCGAATGCGGCGGTGAAGGAGTCATCAACGTGCTGCAGCTCTCTACTCCATGCGAATGTGATCATCACCGGTGCAAACGAGTATTCACACTGACAACCTTCTTCTTTGCTCGTACTTGTACTCGTACTCGTACTTTGTCCTCGTCTTGCATACATCATGTTGAACACTGATGCAGTAACAGCGATTACCGGCGATAACGCCATCTGGATTCTTCTCCCACTGACGATCTACTTGGTGTGGGCTGTGTTCGTTCGCGACAGACCACCTGCCAAGGATGCTCCTGTAAGATGCTCCGACGGAATCCGGCAGACCGTCAAGATGATGGCATCGCCTTCGTCGCCGCAATGGCACCTCGACCTTCGAGAGTCGTTGGGATCGTCCGTCTTCCAACACGACATCCCGGTCCCAGGCGGCATCTACGTCGTCGGCGCGGCGAAGGATCAGCGCGAGATCCTTCTCGATAAGAATTCAGACAAGCCGATGAGCATGTACTCGGTCTTTGATAACATCACAGGCCACGCATCCGCTTTCAGTCGAACGACCAAGGACCCCCATTGGAAGCAATTGAGGAAGGCTGCCTCGTACTCCTTTTCTTCTTCAGAGATCAATCGGATGAATGACATCTGCACCAAGTACGCCAAGGAATGGGAATCGAACTTCCTCGAAAAACTGGCGGGCACCAACGCGACCTTCGATCCATCGATTGAGTTGCCGAAGGTCGTGTTCAGATCCATCATGGAAGCTGCCTTCGAGTACGAATCAACGGACGAGGAATTCTTCATGTTCACCTCGAACCTCAAGGTGTCTGCGCACGAATTCACCTTCTGCCAGGCCCTCAACCCGTTCCGTAGGGCGTTCAGCTGGATGATCCCGGAAGTCTGGGCAGCGCACCGGTGCAGTGCCGTCCTGCATAAGATGGCGAAGAAGATCCTGAAATCCTATCGCGCCAACCCCAGCAAGTCGGAGCGCAACACGGTGATCAAGGCGATCGAGAGCGGGGCGCATGATCTGTCCGAGAAGGCGAAGATCTCAGAAATTATCTTGTTCCTGGTCGCCGGCTTTGACACGACCGGGTACACGCTTTCCAACACCTTGGTCTTGCTGGCCCAACATCCGAAAGAGATGGACGAACTGCAACAATCGCTGTTGCACGGCGATGCGGTGCAATCCGCTGATCACATGAAACGCGTGATAGCTGAATCCAAGCGATTGGTCCCGGTCGCTGCGATGGGCCCTGTCCGTATGCTGGATCGTGATTTCATCTTCATGGATGAAGACTCTCACCGTAACGTGAAGGTACCGAAGGGCGCCACCGTGTTCCTCCCTCACATCATGAGCCACAGAGACGAAAAGGTGTTCCACGATGCTCAGCAGTTCAAGCCAAGTCGGTGGGAAAATCCAACCGACGAGATGCTGAAGAGCATCCTGACATTCTCTTTGGGGATACGCAAATGCCCTGGCCAGTCCTTGGCAAGTGCCGAGATGTACTCCGTGCTGCCCAGCATCCTATCCAAGTACGAATTCGAAGTCGCGGAAGAAGGCAAGTTGGAGTTCTTCTTGACTTTTAAGTACAGCGGTGCGAAGCTCCTTGTCAAGAGAGCCAAGGCTTGAAACACTGAAGAATGGATGCGCATGTGCGGAATGTCGACTTTATTTGTGACCGCGTTGAGATCAATGCGGGCACTGTATCGATGATGCCGTGCTGTGGAATAGCAGGCCATGGTAGAGTGCATCCATATTCCGGGACGTCTTGCTGTACGCATTTAATGATGATACACGTACATATATTATAGTACTCTATTCAAATTTGAATGCACAATGCTACTCAGCAGAGTATGATGCGCACGCCAGCCTTCGGGGGGCATCCTGTACGATCCATGCCCTGATTTGGCGTGGTCTACTCGCACTCTGTCCTCGTATGGTACGAATCGAGACCAAGTCAAAGCATCGAGCAACAGGCAAGACGTGTCCATTCAAATGCTACGTTGGTGCAGCCACTGATTGATCGCGAGAAACATGGAAATGGTTAAGATGACTGCTCTATTATCTGTCGTTCTGAGAGCAATTGCTGTTCAAGTATGCTCTGCCGTCGCTCTGCCTTGTTGCAGCAGGTCTGTGTTGGATAATCTGGCGTACTCTAGTATGCATGGTGCGCTTGGATGCCGCAAGCGTCAAGGAAGCCGCATCGATGCAGATCGAGATGCACATCATCCACAATCGCGTCGAGCAGAGCAGCAATTGACCACTAAATGGAGAGAAAGCATCGACTGTGGGCTTGGATGCAGCCTCCGGATTACAAGATCTGCGCACGCAGCACACACATGTAGCGCGCCCACTAAGTGTACATACTCCTACCCAGAAAGGACCAATACGCCGAGCAGCCGTCTAGACCGTCATGACTTCCTTCTCCTTGGAGGACACGATCGTATCGATCTCCTTGGTCTTGCTGTCGGTCATTTTCTGCATGCTGTCGAGGCCGTCCTTCATCTCGTCCTCGCCGATATCACCTTTCTTCTCCATCTTCTTGATGCTGTCCACGCCATCCCGTCGGATGTTGCGAATGGCGACCTTGCCGTCCTCGCCGATGGCCTTGCACTGCTTGAGCATCTCCTTTCTTCTCTCCTCCGTGAGCGCGGGGATGTTGAGGCGGATGAGGGAGCCATCATTCTGCGGGGTGAGGCCGAGGTCGGACTCGACGAGGGCACGTTCGATGTCACCGATGACGGACTTGTCGTACGGATCGATGGAGAGCTGCTGCGCGGATGGTACGGCGATGGAGGCCATCTGGTTGAGCGGGGTCGGGGCGCCGTAGTAATCGACCTTGACTCTGTCGAGCATCGAGGCGGATGCACGTCCTGTGCGGATGGTGTTGAGGTTGACCTTGACGGAGTCAACTGACTTGCCCATGCGCTCGTCAGAATCCATGGTCACCTCGTCGACGCTCTCGGCGAACAATTGTGAGCCGACGCAGTTGGTGACGCGGTGGGCTCCGATGAACGCGGTGGATGGTGCGCTTGGTGCGAATGCCGCGACGGCGGATGCCATTGAGAGGCAGATGATGACACTGGAGAGCTTCATGGTGATTCAGTTGTTGGAATGGGAGGTCGATGGAGGACAATGGAATACTCTAGTTCATGCAGTGTCGTATGTAATGCTTTGTTGGGTTGCTGCCGCGAGAACGATCGTTACTGATTCGGGGACGTTTCTGAGAACGTGGGGACGGCGGTGTAATCGTAGACAGATCTGGCACAAGCACGATCGGAAGAACCGGACAATACCATCCCAAGATCGCATCAACAGGAGGGGCTGCTGTGGTTGTTGCTCGTCAGCAAGCCATCGGCGGATCTCCATTTCGTTCATCAGGGAATGCTGTGATACCATCATTGACTACATATTACGTTCATTTCACGAACTGTAAGTAGTATCGTCGTGACATACATAGATTTGATGTGCACAACATGAGTCGCTTTGGCATTTTAACAGGAATTTATTAATTTACACGAAATACCATGTTGCATCGTGTCGTTGTTTCCCAGGTGTCAGCGATCCTGTTTGGCTGACGTCAGGGGTGCTTGACCACCACGACCCATCACATCACCAAAGATCGCGTCTCTGTTTCCCTCCGTCCGCATCTTCTTCGTTGCTGGAACATACGACTACTCACCCACCACAACCGACGAAGCACAACGAGAGAAGTAGTCGCATGTCGTTCGAATTGTATGTTTTTGCCTGCAACGTGACAGTTGTAACTGCAACAATACGAGCTACCAGCACAACATTCGCACCGCACTGGAATTCGATGATATAGCACGTTCAACAGAACCGCACTGCATCAGAATCAACACCAGCATCAGCAACATCGCGACTATTGCGACCATTGCGAGGATGGCAAAGATGACAAAGATGAAGAGCACGGCTGGAGTTGCCATCAGAACGCACTGGCAATGGCCAAGGTGCGCTTCATCATTGGCGCCGTTCAAAGATGTTGGTTGTCGCGAGCAGTGCACAACTGCTGTGTCGGATGGCAGTGTAGATGAACAAAGCGGCGCGCAGACGGTAAAATGGAGCCCATTGCTGTCACGGCCACGGTCATCGCTCAACCATTTCCGTAGGGATCTCCCATCGTCATCCAGATTTGCCAGGTCAACAATAACTGCGGTCGTCGCGACGCTTCCGGAGTCGCAGCTCGCCACGCCATCAAAGATATCGGCGGTTCCTTCATTTGGCCAGCGATGCTGCTATTCGTCAACAAAGATGGCAGGATCGGGTGTCAAGATTCCTCCCCGGGCACTTGCGGAGCTGGAGGAAAGCATGTACTCCGCTGTCAGCCGTGACGTGAAAGATCCGCAACTGGGGAAAGACCTGAAGTCATTGAAATGGCTGAGCAGGCGAGTGGCCGTCTCCGACGACGGGACAGTCCAAATTTTGCTGAATGTGCCCACGTTGCTGCATCCATCATTGGAGGATCTCAAAACGAGTGTGCAGCAATCAGCCCTCAAAGTCATTCAATCATGGATATCCAAACACTCGCTCACCTTCGATGCCAAAGCCAATGTCCAGGTTCTACCTCAAAAGGCCATGCCGTGGATGGTGGACTCTGATCAGAGCTACAAGGAAATCGAACAACGCTTGGGCCCTGGTCTCAAGAACGTCTCGCACTTCCTCGCAGTCTACAGCTGCAAGGGTGGTGTGGGCAAATCCACCATCGCAGCCAATTTGGCATACGAACTGGCTCGTATGGGAGGAAGGGTCGGCTTGCTCGATGTCGATGTCTACGGTCCAAGTCTTCCAGTCTTGGTGCAGCCGGATGATCCTGCCGTCCGGCAATCGCCTTTGGGATCGAGCATGGTGTATCCTATCCAGCACAAGGGGATCAAGATGCTCTCCCTCGGTTTCGTGTCGCCCCAGGTAAGCGGCATTTTCGATTGGTCGATCAGCGCCTTACATTTGTTGTGTCCTGTGTTGGCGATCAAAAGATGCATTGCAGAGAGAGCGAGAGAGAGCGATGTCGATTGAAGCGTGTTGTGGCAGACTCATCGATGCGGCATGCAATCGTGATGGATGTACCAGAGCGTGCAATGAGAAAGCGACTTGAGACTTCATTGCATTTGGTGTGGAGGAGTATGTGTCCACCGCGTTCCCACGGGCGCGCAAGTACTCATATCTGATTCTCACCTGAATCCAACTCGTCGACAATTTATTTTTCTATCTTCTGTTCCGGTATGACTTAATAGAGCGGTGTGCCAGGAAGTGGGTCCGCGGGCGAAGCCGCTGTCATGAGAGGACCCATGGCTGGTCGGGTGGTTGCACAGTTGTAAGTGTTATTCTGCGTGTTGGAAGCGCGTGCGCACATCTTGGTTCTCGTTTCTGCTTGTCGAGGTCGCATGCATGTTTCACTCTCCTGATATTGCACGTTCTCCCTTTTACTCCGACAATTGCGATCCAGCTCACCATGGCGTAATTGATGTTGCATCGCTCATCGCTACGCTTGCGGTTGCTGCGACGTGATATTGACTACTGTTGCGCTCCCCGCGCCACTCACCCCCGTCATACTCGTACCTTTGATTTTTGAACTGTCGCAGATTGAAGGGCACTGATTGGGGCGAACTGGATGTCCTCATCCTCGACCTCCCGCCCGGAACCGGCGACGTGCAGCTCGCAGTGTGTCAGGATCTTCAGCTCAGTGGTGCTGTCAGCGTGACGACGCCATCAAAGCTCGCTGTCACAGATGCGAGGAAGGGAATTGAAATGTTCTCCACTCTGGGCGTCCGTACCATCGCGGTGGTTGAGAATATGTCATACTTTGAGGTGAGAGCTTGATACTTTCCGCCTGTGTGGATGTTTGTTTACTTGCGTGCGTGCGTGCAATGGGGCGAGAATTCTACTAGTGGCCTACTCGCACCGAGCTCGTAGCCTGGGTTACATGCTTGTTATACACACATGTGTTGGTATGTCTGGGAATCCTGGCGGGCGTGTTGAGGAAGATGGCAGAGTCGTGTGTTTTGAACGACGGTACTTCCTGACGGGGGTTCCATTGATCAATGTATGCATGCACGTATGCCATCTGAACTTTCCAAGTCCTATTTTCATTTCGATGGATCCATAATCGCGATGCAACCACTCGTACGCACCCACATGCACGCGCTCCACTGGTCGCCGCTCTCCCTGTTCTGACTGTTGCCAATGCTTCAGTGCGAGGGTGGTGGGAAGCATTATCCATTCGGCAGGGGGTTCAAAGAGTTTCTCGAGGATGGGACAGAGCACCTGGACATCAATCGAACGAACATATGCCAGTTGCCAATCTCCGAAATCACCAACGATGCGACAGATGCAGGCGTACCGCTCTGCCTGTCACGCCCAGACGTTGCGCAACGCGAGCTGGACGCATTCGGCGAACTCGCAAAGATTGTCGCGCGGGAGCTGTTCCAACTGCCGCACAAGAAAACCGAGAGCCAGCAGTTCGTGAAGTTCGAAGGCACGGATGACACCTTCGACATCGTCTCGCTGCAGCTATCATTGGACAAGGATGGTGACATTTCGCTGCGTGCATTTTCCGAAAAGGGCGCGGTGCAGAAGAAGGTCGATCCTTTCGAGCTGCGTTCACGTGACCCGAAGACGGGCGCTAAGGAAGATGCGACAACAGAGAAGTCCACCGACGCATCATCAACTGCATCGCAAGGGGGTCAAAAAGATGGCGGTGCTGCTGGCGCTCCCGTGATCAGCCTCTACAGCGCATCCGAGGCAAGCGAAAAGAAAAAGACAATCCCAGTGTCTGTGGAGAAGAAGGGTGGATACGGGTACGCGGTGGAATGGGCAGATGGTGCCACTTACATCTACAGTTTGGTGGCCATCGCAGTGGGCTCTGGAGGTAGTTTAGTCTGAAAGGGTTGGCTGAAAACTGGATCAGGCGTGCACCCTCCACGAGCGTATGTACCAGTACATACTAGTGTTCGTAGGTACCATGTGTACACAAGTAGCT
Organism: Craspedostauros australis; assembly: GCA_026770025.1. Taxonomy (NCBI): domain Eukaryota; phylum Bacillariophyta; class Bacillariophyceae; order Mastogloiales; family Achnanthaceae; genus Craspedostauros; species Craspedostauros australis. Next base: position 424,268 of record JAMXDE010000010.1, on the reverse strand, counting down.
GTACACCATGTACGAGTAAGGCCGAGAATCTGGCGCTCTGGTGATCACTACAAGTCGTACTCTGCAACAAAACAAACGAGAGCGTTTCGCCTTAGAACGAGCAGGACAGAGAGTATTGTATAATATAATATGTGTGAACAAATGTATGTTACACTATATTCTGTATGTTCCTCTGGGCATGTTTTCAACAGGTAGGGTGATATGTACGCGAATGGTATGAGCGAGTGAGTGATTGACGGGTTGATGTGGACAAGAGGCGAAGGTTGGATTGTTGTTGGCGCTCCGTGAATCTCGGCGAGACTTGTGTTGCAGTGCGCGTGCAGAGGTGCTGCTCGGATTCGCCTTGGCCCATTCCACGCTTCCCTTGTCCTCGGTATGGAAAAAAAGTAAGTATACATGTCTGGTTGAGACCGTTTTGTTGCGTTGATAGCAGATGTCGCTCTCCCTCGTTCTCCTCTTTGAAATTTAGAATCCTCCAGTTGTATGGTGTGTATTCGCACGTTGTAAAAGATGATAATGATGGCAGTGTTGCGGTTGTTTGGATATTGGTGTGGTATGACGTGCGCCAGCGTTGTTCATCGGCATGCCCTCTCTCTTTCTCTCTGCGTCGCGCTGTTTAGCGTAAATGGTAAATGTAGTCTATGGTGCGGTAGCCTTGTGGTGGGCAGAATGTCCTGGCAACGCTCGTTTTCTTATCCCCAGCGACCCTATCTGTCGACGAGTACTGAGGATTCAAAACGAGCGACGGATTACGATAGATACAGTCCGATATGTGCCGAACCTGCCGTGGATGGCGATCCTGTGGATGCACTTCGTTGTCGATGGCTGAGTTCCCCCAAGATGTTGGCATCCGGAAAGTACTGGTCCATCGAGCCTACGGCGTACTCATGTGGTGATGAAGACCACCCTGCCGCTTCGGCAGCGACGTCTTGATGTGATCCCATCGCTGGCGTTGCTGATGCCAAGTGCTCGCGGGCGTGGCGATATGGGTTAGTGGGATGAATCCTTGTGTCGCCAGCGTTGCCAGTTGACAAGGACATGAACCCTGGAGGGTGTTGGTACTCATCTTGCTGGTGATGATGATAGCTATTGTGTCCTGCCTGCTGTGAGGGCGTCCCAAGGTCGTGGTACGATGGCTGGTTGTGCTGGAATGGCTGTGACTGATGGTGGCCGTAGTACTGGCTCTGATCGAGATAACCCGATGAGTTCTGCTGCTGCTGTTGTTGTAGGTGCTGCGGATAATGGCCGCCGATAGGTTCAAGACCACTGGTTCTCATGTTGATACCCATCGCCATCCCAGCTCCAGTGCCGGATACATTGCTGTATGGACCTGAGCGTGAATCTCCGTAGACGCTGTTGTCGTAGTACAGCGTCTGTGTGTCGTTTGGGTTCTGGCCTCGCGCAGGTTGACGTGAATGCGACGAAGCGGCGTCAGAACCATGGTTGATGGAGGCGGCCTTGGTGCCGTACCTGGTTCTTGTTGGTGGCGTCGATGCTTGCGATGAAGGACGATCCTCGTCGTTGAGATCGTCGATGTCATAGCCCTCCTCCTGCGGGATCTCTTCTGTTGTGTCCAGCATCGTGAGCAACGCAGATGTCATGCGAGACAGCCCTTCGTCGACCTCTCTCGGTGGTTGCTGCTGGCGCTGCTGCTTTCCATGTCTTCTGCCATGGAAGGACCCGGCAGGTTGTCGGTTGCCCGGCAGCGCCCCATCGTCAGAGTGGAGTTGATCGCCAAACTCGGGGACGCTGCTGCTCTTCTGTAGCTGGCTTGAGGCGTGCGATCGGGTATGATCGAACGAGACCGATCGACGCCCCCGGCCCCATGTCGAGCTACGGGAGGGCGTGGTCGAGCTTGATGAGAAACTCGTGCCTGTATGTGTTCCGGTGACCCGGTTGGTGATGGGAGGGAACGCGGAATCGTACCGCGGAGCTGCACCATCCCCTTGCGACGCACCAGTAATAACCCCACCGCTTGGTGCATTGTGGTGATGGGTCGGCGGGCGCTGGGTTGCCGGCAGACTCTTTGAACGAGAATGGTCGCTGGCATTGCCCGATGCGAAAGATGGGGTGTTGCCTGTGCTGTTGTCCGCACCGAATGTCCCCATAGCGCCAGTGCTGCCGTTTGCTGCGCTGGCCAACGCAGCGATGCTACCGTTACTGTGGCGGCTCGTCCACAGAGTGCTGGTGGAATCACCATGGGGCATATACAGGTCAGCATTCGATGTCATCGTGTCGTACGACGAGGCGATGGAAGTGGATGATGTTGATGATGCCACTTCGCGACAGAGGATCAGAGGCTTCCCAACTCCGTCGCTGCTTGGCGTCTGTGGTATGACGGACGTCTGCGAACCAGGCGAATGCTGAGGTTGTTCGTGCATGCTGCCGGCGTTGTCGTTGTTCTCCTTGTGACCGTTGCCGCCGCTGCTGCTGTCATTATTGTTGCTTGGACTCTCCGATGAAGTCTGCGGCACGGCGATCATGGGAGCCGATGATATCGAATCGTCAAGCGACATGAAGGAAACCGATCCATTGGGCATGACGAAATGGGCATGTTGGAAGTTGGCCTGGAGGGGAGTGACATAGTGGAGCTTGCTGGGGTTGTTCGGACCAGGGGATTGGTGCACATGAATAGGGTGCTTGTGCTGACTGGTGTTCGGCCGGCTACCGCTACTGCTGCCGCTACCGTCACCACGAGTTCTGCCGTTCTTGTTCAAACCTGCAGTATTTTGCGCCAAAACGTCCAGGGCAGAACGTGCCTGATTACTGTTTGCAGTTTTGTTGATGTTGTCGATCGCATCATGTTGCGAGCCAGGCTCCCCAGTTTGCACGATGCGAACTGGGTGATGGTATCGACACGTCGCACCGAATCTGCATCTACCGTGTTTGAGAAAGTAAGCGCAGTTCGGTTCGTTGGGCCTTTGCGGGAGGATCTGCACGTTGGGGTCCGATGCCCATGTGTTGCCGTTGCTGTTGTTGAGATGGTTTTGGTTGTGATGGAAGTTGTGTAGTGCGGAAGAAGAAGAAGACGACGATGAGGAGAGAATTGTGTGGTTCTGCCGCAAGTCGGCTGTTCCGTTCAGATCCCCGATGTTCATGACAGCGCCACCTCCCCCAAGCGCAATGAATGAAGTCGCAGGCTTGTGGTGGATGCCATGGTGTCCCGTGCTCCCAGCCGAACCACCACCGCTACCGTTACCGTTGCCGGTATTGCCACCGTGAGCATTGATGTTGTTTAACTCTGGTGGGTGGTGGAAGATGCATGACTGAGCGAACTTGCAAGTGCCATGTTTCATGTAGTACTGGCAAATAGGTTCGGTGGGACGGATGGGGAACATTGGTTCGTTGGGGTCCGTGGGCGTCTTCATCCCTCCACCGCTCTGCACGTTCGGGGGATGAAAGTACTTGCAGGAGATGCCGTACTTGCAACGACCCGTCCGGAGGTAATCCCTGCAATCCTCCCGGGCCATGGCCGAGCTGCGGCGTGTAGATTGTGCGGGAACAGACATGCTGGTCGATGTGGTTGCTTGCTTGCTTGCCTGACCTGGTTTGCTTTGGCCTGAGGATGGTGTGGAGTGTTCGTCTCAGCCTGCCTTCGCTTTACCCTTGTTTTTGCGAGGTGTTCTCCACAAGAGTATTCTGCTCGACGCTCCTCTCCTCTGCTCTGCTCTCTTTAGACTCCTCCCCCTTGAGTGTCTATTATATTATATTATATTATGGAATATAATATAATAGAGCAGGTGTGTAGTATAGTTTGTGGTCGGATGTGAGTGGGCGCCGGATGGACAAGGAGAGAAGGGATGGGGCGACCTCCCGTCTGGGTGCCCGCTTCCGCTTCTTTCGCAGGGGTTGTTGTGGCCGCCTCCCACGAGAGAGTCTGGCTTTTGGACAGGCCCACTCCTCCTCGGAGACGCCTTCTTCTTTTGTGGGTTGAGAATTTGTGGCTTCTGGAGTTCTGGTCGCAGCAACTGCGATTGTTCTTCACAATTGTAGCTCGTATCTATCGCGGACGTTGTTGATGTTGAAGTCGAAGTTGGAGCTGATGTCGAAGAATGGGACAGAGATGTTGATGTTGATGAGGGTGGTGCGTCCGTGATGGTGAAGATGATGTCTCTGTCTCTGCAAGAGCTGTGTGATCTTGGGAACAAAGATCCGTCAGCTGAACTGCGCTGCACTGCACTGCACTCCACTACACTCTTCTGAGCGTCTGGTAGTATGGCAATATGACTATGTTGATGTCGATGTCGATCCCAACGTCCAGAGGCTTTTGGATGCAAGCAACCCGAGCAGCGACTGCTTCCCGTTCCCAAGGGGCTGACTACTCGTTTGGAAGATGACGACGACGACAACGACAACAACAACAACAGCAGCCGTGGTTGTCTGCGTACTCGTATGGTGCTGGGACGGACTGACGATGGGATCCTTCTTCAGCCTTCGCCAACACTCAGCGCGCTGTCTCGCTGCCCTGTGCGCCGCCTGCCCTTGTGGCGAGACTTCTTCACTTGAGCGAGCTCCTGCGTCAGGGTCTGTCTTGGATGCGATGTGGAAGTCGACGCATCAAGGCGTGAAGGCGTTGGAGAATATGTGAAGAGAAGATGCTCGTTTGTTGGTTGCCTTTGTTGCCTTTGTTGCCTTTGTGTTAGCTGGTGTGTCTGCTGGCGAAAATGAAGGGCTTGGTCTCCCCGAACTTTCCACGCGCCTCTGTTGCGGATGCTCAGCTCGTACTTCCAGTGGAGTTGTCTTCGTTGAGCTGTGGCGCAGTTCAAAACCAAGGTCGTGTGTCTTGTGTGCAGCGCTGCTCGTCCTGTGCGATGCTCTGAACTGTTCGATCGTATTCTGGAGGTTGTATTCTTCCTTTGCGCGTCTTGTGGTGCACTCGTACTGCCACAATACTCGTAAGGTTGATGGTGTGGAATCCTCTGCCGTGTCTGTGGTTGTTGCTGTGGTTGCTGCTGTGGTTGTTGCTGCTGCAATTCCTGGAATTCCTGCTGTCCCTGCTGCTCGGTGGCGATACTCCTGTGTCCCGTTGTTCGACACGGACTGGACTCTGTGACCCAGAAAGAGACACAGCCAGATGAGACGAAACGACTCAGCACTCTGCTTGTTGATACCGTGCTCGCGAGCGAGATTTTGAAAAGGTTCCTACTGTGACAACAACGGTAACGGTGATACTCGTGTGAGGGGTGGATGTTCGGTGTTGGTCTGTCGTTGTCGTTGTTGTGCGTGTGCGTGTGTGGGTGTGGGTTTGTATCAATAAGCCGTATGTGTGGAACGAGCAGATCCAGTAGGAGGGGCAATGAGATCTCTGTGTGTGTTTGTGTCTGTGTCTGCGCCCGGAGCAGCTGCAGATGACGCGACAGGAGTCGAAAGAACCTTCTCGTCTCTCTCTTCTGACCGAAGGTATCCAGGGAGGGAGAGCACAAGAGCGCAATCTTTCTTGCTTCTTCTCCGATTGATGTTGCTGTGGTTGCGGTGTCGGTGACCGCTGCCGCTGTGGTATCGTCAAAGTCTGGGACAACAACAACAACAACAGCAACAAGGGGTCGCGCGCAACGGCACGGATGCGCACACTGCGCCCACGAAAGCGAAGAAATGCGGAGGGAACCAAAAAGGACTACCTCCTCCACATAGCGTGTTGCGCGCACACGAAGAGGCACGAAGACACGAACACATGAAGAAGACTCCCAAACACACGCGCTCTGCGACAGACAAAAGAAGGAAGAACAAAGGATCTTCCCTGTTCCTTGGCCGAATCACACCATCACGCGCGCTATCCATCCACGATGGCAGCGACAAATTGTCCGCGTCACACAGTGTTCGACTTGTCCAAAACTTCCACTCGTGTCCCGCTTTCTCATTCTTCCTTCGAATTGTGCGCACTGCGTTTCCGCAACACACACACGCGGCGCATCTTCCTTGTGTGTGTTGCGAAAATCGGAATTGTACACTCCAATGCTTGGTCGCCATTTCGCCAGCAGACGCGCGCTACCTTCGAACCAGTTTGAATCGTGCCTTTTCTGCGCGTTCAAACCGCAAAATAACGTTGGTTGAAGCCAAGATGCGCCTGCTCGTCGTTGATGACGCATCGTGTTCGAAGAACCTTGTGAAGAAAATGATGACGCCATCATGTTCGACTGCGGCGTGGCGTACGCGTGATCCAGACTCTCATTCGTGGACGTCCAAGGCCCAATGAAAGCAGCCACCCGGTACACGTCTGGGAAATTGACAGATGGAAGGGAAACTGTCGTTGTCAGATCGTCATCAATGTCCCATGAGGCGCAAACGCGACTGGAATCACTCTTGGTGGCAAAAGCACTTCGCAATCTGCGTTCGTCGCTCGGGATAATCCGTGACTTCCCGCGACCCATACAACCATGACTCAACAAATCCAAATTCAGATTTAGTCGAAGTTGTCATGGAACAGAGTTGAAGAACTTGCCTTCTTGTCATAGTTTGACATGTCGCAAAGGACATGTGCATCGACGTCGCTTGCGACGAAGCGTTGTTCGTTCCTTCTTTTGCTCTCTCTGGGGAGAAACCAACGGAAGTGCAAAACGAGAACAGCGACATCAACGCAGCAACAGGAAAGAAGGATCTGACTGAGTCATTTCAAGACCACGATCCTACGTGTGGTTGGTGATGGTTTTCGTTGCTCCATGATCGGAACTTTGCGCACACTTGTTGTGTGTATTGGCATGCCTGGAGACGAACACAAAAGTGAAAATGGATCGCTCTCGCACATGCGGCGCACTTTCTGGGCGCGTAACGACCACTGTTGCGCGCGGAATGGTGCGAAAACGGTCTCGCGAAGAGCCTGAGCGTCCAGGGTTGACGGCAAGCTCGACGACAATGGCAACACAGGAGAGTCGGGCCACATCCATCGCCGCTACGTCGCCAGCACGACAAGAACCACTTCCTCCCTCAAGGCCGATCTCCGAGAAGCGCTCTGGCGCAAGGACCGCCCTCATAGCCAGGGTAGGAGACGACAGGACAGGAACCGCGAGTCATGCCAAGTACTCCGCGGAATGGTGAGCCGCTCTTATCTTGTTGCCAGGATGGTCACGTGTGTGGATCACGTGGTTGCGGCGGGATTGCGGGAGCAATGATGATTGCGCTGTTGCCTGGCTGTGATCGCATTTGTCGTCGTCGATGATGGAGCAACGCAGCATCGCAGCATGGTTGTGCATATTCAATGCAAAAGAGGGAACACACTGCTTCAGTCCAAAACAATGAAGCGGTGTGTTGCCTGTCTTGTTTTGGATATTGATATCCATGCTGGATCTTTTATACTATTAATCCTTGTGGTACGGGCTTGGTGCAGGCATGTTACTGGCGCGGTGGCGATCCGAATGATTCGCTTGCCCTGTTTCTTCCTCTCCTTTCCGTTCGCTTCTTCTCCCATTCTCGCCCAAGTTCATGGCACCAGCAAGATCCCACACTGCCCCAATGCGACGTCGTCTCCAACAGAAGCCGACATCGAGATAACGAAGAACATACATTTGCACATGCATCTGCGTGTGTGCGTTCGTTCGTTCTCAGGCACTGCACAAGCACACTCTATGTACACTGCTCTCCACCTTTTGAGATCTCAGCCACAGCAGGCATCTATCTCAACAGGAAGAACTGGAAAGGCCCGTGCCATCACAAAAGGGAACAGCCGATACAGGACAATCACGAGCGATGATCCTGACATAGCAGCATTCCTTTCCCTCCCTCTATCTATCTCTAAAGAGAGCGAAAGAAAGAAAGTATTCCTCCGTTGTGAAATGATTTCCACTTATCTTTTTTGTGACATGTGTTGAGACACCAAAGACGTCATCAAAAGTGGGGGTTGCGGTAACCAAATTGCCTGTTTTTAGTGAATCTTCCTTCCTTCGAAACTGGCGCGCTCGTCATTGGTCTCTGACAGCGCCAGGTACCACGACAGCAGAATGCGATACCATTCTGTGTGTCGCTCCGACAGGCTTTTATCATCGATGCGTTCCGTCCCTCCCCTCTGTTCGTGGATGTCTTCCCGCAATTCTGTGTCGTGACGTCACATCAGGTGTTCGGAAGCGTTCATAATTGTTAATTTTCTTATGTTTTGGATGATGCAGCTGTCAGAAATGTGCCAAAATACAAATAATGACAGCGCGAATTGGTCGAAGTTAGTATTTTTGCGTATTTTTAGTTGGCTTTGTTGTGTTCAACTTTTGCAAACTCGCTTGTTGGCATACGTACTTCCGTATGATGACAGATGCTGATGGAGGCACCTCGGCTGCCACAGACCTAGATCATCACATCTTCAATACTCTAAATCCACCATTAGTACCATCTCAAACACACCACACTCGCACAATAGTGACAAGTGATGGCTTTTTCACGTGTCACGTGAATCTTTCATTACTTCCTCTCTTCGCAAGTGCTCAGGGACATTGCATTCCGTCACATTCACAGTATCTTCCCTCAACGTCTTTGCCCATGCTCTCCATTCTTGCTTCCTTCTTCCTTCCATCATGGCTTCAACAATGGTAGCGCCATGCTCTTGTTGATGCCTCCCTCATCTCTGCATGGCTCAGTTGGACGTGGTTCCCCTCATGTGGGATGACCTCAAGACTACCACTGACGGTGAATTCTACAATTTGCTCAACAGTGATGATGACTTGTTCCATGCCCAATTGGTGCATTGATGTGCCAATCTCGTCCATGTCCATGGCAGGTGGAAGCTTTGATCATGGTTTCATGCTTGTGGAGATGATGGCGACGATGATTGGGTCGCCAACTTCCAGGCCTGCAAGTTCTGCATGTATCTGCACCACTTCACCACTGTTCCAAGTGCCAATGGCATCACTCTGCCAACATGCATTGCGCCACCACCAGATCCCGCACTTGATGCAGTTGACACCACTGCAGACAGTGATGCCAGGATTTCTAAGGCTCCTGCCAACAATGATGTCCCTCCGAATGAGGCTACCAATGTTGGAATGTGCACATGTGTATGTGCATCGCTCACTCATTGTTCTCTTATACTATATGCACAGACGGCGCAACTACATTCGTGTTGATAGTGAACTGTGATTGATCGAAATCACATCACGAATTCGGACACACAAAAACCACCAACATTTTGGGGAAATTTGTGAACAACCATTTATGAGAGCATAAGGAACATCGTCCGTCCATCCATCAACAAAACATGTGATATCGAGTCAGGCTTGATATATTTCCCAACTAAACCTCAAGTGACAACACCCTCACCAGACCACTGCATCATCAATGGAATCTGGAATCTGAAGGACCATGGAAGACAACAGCTGACATTGACAGGATGTCATCATGTCACCACATTGGCAGCTGTCTCCACATCAGATCAAGAAGGCAAAGATTCAATGGCCAAGCAATATCAAGATCGTAGATATACAAGGAGGAGTTTGGACAAAACATTGGCGAATACTCGCAGAGTAGTGGGCCAGTAGAGGACAAGACGGCTGAGCATGTGTCGAATACAGAGCACATATCGAGTATGCAATATTGCTTGTTGTGGACGCGAAATATCGAGAGAGAGAGAATACGAGTAATGGCGAGAGAGTATCTAGTGTGCCAACTCATAGTCAGAGCGAGACACCAAGAGCATCAGAGGAGCAATGTCATGAAATAGCAATTGTCATCATAACAGCCATCACTGTCTTCCACGATTGCAAGGTATCCGTCTACGGAACTTTCCAACACGTTTATAAACAATAGATCAGGGCAAGCCTGTGGATCAGATCGTGCGAAGAAGACCACATCATTCAAGAGCAGCACGCTGAATTAGGGAGGAAGAGGAATTGAAAGACATCCCTCTGTCCAACCCAACTATCAAACAAGAAGAAGGTGCAAGTGAGACTCCACTTCAACCACAGAAGGAAGCAGGTGCACCCACTGTCCTCTCTAGCACAGAAGGAAGCGCGATCGACGAGACCAATGAGGAACGGTTTGCGAGACTACAACTTGTGCAGAAGAGCATTCTCACAAATATGAAGCAAGAAGAGACAGGTGTGGCAAAGAGCATTCGCACGGCCAAACAGAGCAGAGAAAGTGAGACAACACGAGGAGGAGAATTTGTGACGAAAGACATCTCCGCGGAAACACGAGCGAAAATTGAAAAAGTGATCACACAGAAACAAACGGAGATCACAAGCGTGCGCGTAACATCAACGAAGCAACGGAGTAGCATGGCGACATCAGCCAACGTGAACAAGCAACCCATCAAGGCGCCGCTATTCAGTGGTAGTCAGGAGAACTACAATGCCTGGGAGTCCCAAGCAAAGGCGTACACACGTGCACAGAGAACAAGAGATGTGATGTTGGGGAAGACAAAGATCCCAACCAAGAGCAAAATTGGAGCTGCCACAGAAGCAGACAAGGAAGTATTGGAGGAGCCCTACGAGCTGGCAGCCAACTGCTTCAGCAATCTGATCCTCATGATGGATGCAGAGAAGGGTACAGGCAAGCAAGCCATCCAATACAACAACCAATGCATCTCCGACATATTCCCTGAGGGGAACCCACACAAGGTGTGGAAACTTCTCATGGAGAAGTACAAGCTGTCCAATGCCGCCACCAAGATCAAGCTCAAGAGGCAGTTCAACAACAAGAAGATGAAGAAGGACATTGATCCAGATGTCTACATTGCATGGCTCAAGCTACTGCACTCCCACCTTCAAGATGTCGGGCACAAGATCAGCAACAAGGAAATGATCATGCAGATCCTCAGCACAGTGAGTGCCAAGTACAAAGCACAAGTCATCAACTTTGAACATCAACTCACATTCAACCCAACTGTCGTCACAATCAACACAATCAGAGCACTGCTTCGCACAGCATACACAACCAACCAAGGAGGAAAGGCCTACGTCGACGAATTTCAAGACAGCAGCATGAAGACTAACGACGCTGGCTTTGCGAGCACCAGCAACTTCAAGGGAATCTGCCACAACTGTGGTGTGTATGGTCATCGATCTGCGAATTGTCCCGAACGGAAGAAGGCAAACAACAAGAAAAACGCCAACAACAACAGAAAGAACGGAAACCGAAACAATAAATGCAAGGGAAGCAGACTCAACGGAAAGTGCCACTACTGCGGCATCATCGGACATCGCGAGGTAGAGTGCCGAAAGAAGAAGTTCAACAAAAAGAAGAAGGCCGACGAGCAGGCCAACACAGTGAAGGAAAGACATGAAAAGAGCGGCCATGAGATGATGCTCTCTATACTGGACATGATGCTCTGCTTGGAGGTATCCGACGACATCAAGGATTCATTCTTCGATCACTTCCAACACGTCGAAAACGATGACGAAGTACACGACGACGAGGTCGTGCCAGCGTGGCTCAGCGACGAGCCAATCATCCATAAAATCGACCGACGTCGCGAAGTCAGCTACAAGTACTGCTTCAATGTGAACAACATCATTGATCTGTCCGGCGACGCAGCTGAGATGGGAGCAGAGACCATCGCCATCGAGTTGGAAGCGGCCGCGAACGCAGACGATGCCGACACCAACGAGAACAGTGCGGATCAAGACAACGAAGACGTCTCTGGCGACAAGACAAACGGCGGTGAGGCGCTGCCTCCTCCAGTGGCGAGAAACAACAGAATGGGTATCTTCCACAAAGACAGCAGCAATGAATCAGAACAAGAAGTGGACAGATTCAATCCAAAAAAGAGAGTCATCTATCCAACAGACATCTTGTTCCCACCAGTCCAGAACGCCGAGCTTCAACACCATACACAGGCATGATACAATCCCATATCCTACATTGACAGTAGAGACAATGCAACAACAGCTCATCCATGACGCCGTGATGGTAGCAGGCATGCGTCTCTTCCCAGGGATGACCAACGGGGGACTGCAACACGTATGGGTGCGCGTGATTGGCACCATACTGTCCAACAATTTCCGATCAATCGAAGAGATTCTTGCCAACACAGTGATGCTCAACCGGCTGTTGGAGGAAAGACGAGCTCATTCCAGAGACGGAATTGCACTACGTCCTTGGAGGATGTATGCAGGTACTCCTGCGCGAGCAACCACAAGTCACGCCATACGATTTGGTGACAGGAACTCACCAAGAAGACATGACTCCAGCAGTCGGAGAACCGTACTACAACGGCATGGGCTACCACAGGATGGACGACAGGAACAAAGAAGATCACAACGACGACATGGCAGCAGCTGCCATGGAACAGCTTCACGAGCTGAGCACCAAATACAAGGACAAGGTCAACAAGAATACCTGGCTTGCCGACAGCGGAGCCTTGTGTCACATCGTGAACTCAGACGCCGGCCTCTTCAACGTGCAGAACATCAAGTCCTTCGTCCAAGTGGGAGACAGCACGAAGCTGGACTCTCCCAAGATCGGATCCATCCGCTTGAAGGTCAAGCAACATGACAATACTTGCCACATTATCCAGCTCAATAATGTGAAGTACACACCCAAGATGGTGGTGAACCTTTTCTCTACAAACAAGGCACTATACAACAGTTACCAGATTGGAAACAATGGCATTCTGATGGACATCGTCAACAGAGCTGGGAAGAAGATCATCTTCGATCGCATCTTCCCAACATCCAACGGATTCATCACAGGAGTGAAGATGCATCCCATCATGCCAACTGAGGATGACAAGACTTCCACAGCCATCATCAAGAGCCCATCCAAGGAGGTGAGCGCGGTGAACTTGCATCGAATGCTCCGTCACGCACCGCTTGAGACCATGAAGCAGACAGCCGCTCAATACAGATGGAAGATCATCGGCGAGATGCTGGTGTGTCGCGACTGTGCTGTCGCGAATGCGAGAGTGAAGAACATCTCAAAGACTATAATCCCAAGAGCGACTCGCCGTGGCGAACGCCTCTTCATCAATATCAGTTACACTAAACACATAGGCTTTGGAGATAAACGCTACTGGACCTTGATCGTGGACAGCTTCATGGACTACTGCTGGAGCTTTGTTCTGAAGAACAAGAGTGACCAACCAGGGTACATCAAACGATTCGTGCAGACGATCAAGTCACACACAGGTGATCAACAAATCATTTTCCAAGGCGATAACAGCGGAGAGAACAAATCCACGCAGGATACTCTCATCGATGCAGGACTGAATGCGAAATTCGAGTTCATGGCGTCCAACACGCCAAAGCGGAATGGTAGAGTAGAACGCAAGTTTGCGTATCTCTACACCAAGATCCGCTCCATGCTCAACGGAGCACAACTCAACGAAGAGTATAGGCATGGCCTGTGGGCAGCAGCTGCAAGCACTGCCACTGCCATCGCCAATTCTTTGACAGCAATCCACCATACGCCGATTCACTTTGAACATTCAGAGAGGTGGTTGTTGTGAAGACCACCTATGGCGGGATCTCTGCCAAGCTCAAGAATAGAGGAGAAGAGATGGTGTTCATTGGATATGTACACCAACATGTATCAGGAGTGTACAGCATGTACAGACCATTGACCAAGTCACTGGTCTGTTCCTGCGACATCAAATGGCTCAACCAATCATACGGACAGTTCTGTGGCTGGGCACAAGCACCAAACACACTCAACAATTCAGAAATGACAAACGCAGATAGCTTCACAACCATTGGACGGAAGGGAGCAACGCCAAGGACGGCAATGCATCAAATGACAGAACCAAGGAGAGTATCCTTTGCCAACACGAACAAGTATCACATCCTATTGGACAGCGATGATGAGGACGAGGAAGCAGCAACCCAACTGCTCGAGAACGAGGAAGATCGGAGCGAGTCCGACCCTGAGGATGACGAGATCCTACCATCCGGCGACGAAGCCGACGATGACAAGGTCATCACTCCTCTGAACACACCAGCAAGGCCTGCGCGTGGTACACCATCGAGACCTCCACCAACCAAACCAAGCAAGCGTGACATAGACAGAAAGGAGAGACTCATGTGTCACAAAGCAAGAGGCAGGAAGGGACAGAACAATCCCAAGGCAACTGCAGGGAAGAAGATTCCCAAAGCACTGTGCGTGCTTGCAGACAACAACAGACCAGGTCAAAAGGAACGAGGTGATGAGAACGAATCATCATCAAACAAGGAGAGCGACAAACTCAGCAATGAGTTAGCTGACAAACTGAGTGATGACAACGAGAACACAGACGATGAGGAAATCATAGACGAAATAGAAGAGACAGAGGTTATCCATCACAGCACCAACAGACTATACAGGATGAATGCAATCGTCGCCGAGATACCAGCGATTGACATCGGACTGTTGCTTCAGGACCAGAACGAAGAATCCGAGAAGCACATCGAACCGACGACGTTCGATGGGGCATTCAACCATCCGGATCCCATCCATCGAAAGGGATACCGAGCAGCCATCAAGAAAGATTTCAGCTCCATGGATACACGCAAGGTGTACAGCAAGATCAAATGAGACGCCACCCCACGAGGCCGCAGATGCTGCAAATGCAAATGGGTCTTCAAGTTGAAACGCGATGGCACACATCGAGCGCGGCTCGTTGCATGTGGATATGCACAAGTCATGAAAGAGCACTATCGAAAAATCACAAGGGGAGAGCAAAAGCAAAGTACCATGCCAAGATTCGAACCTGGAACCTCAGTGAGAATTACTGGTGCTCTACCATTGAGCTACAGGCATTGCGATTGCTGATCCGAACACAAGTGAAATTTATAGATAGTGGGGGCTATGGGAGTAACGTAATTTGCACTATACGTATTTGTGCTGATAAGTCGCAGGCGTAGACTTCCAGGAACACTACTCACCAGTGATTCATGACGTGGCCTATCGAGTGATGATGGTGATCATGACGAATCACAGCATACTATCGACACGAGTGTAGTTATACCGTCCAAGTGCGTATGAGAGAATAACGGGTGAACGATGCACATATACGCGTACATCTCGACATATACTCACATGTACATCTCGACAAAGATGGTGCTCTGGTTTCGGTCCATCCTGGACAAGATCAGCATGTGCCAACAGCATACCATACTTATCTACAAGGACAACCAAGGCGCTAGAATGATGGCAAACGCCAACCAACTGCCGAGGAACTCCAGGCATATTGATATACACGCATTTGCGGTCTGCAATTGGGTGGGCAGATATCTCATCTTCATCACTGATGTGTCATCCAACCCCAATGCTTTGGATCTGTGCAACAAGCAGATGCCTGTGATTCTGTTCTTTTGACATACGGACCTACTCATGGGATGCATTCCATCATTCTACGTTTGCCGGTGAATGCCGCCAGTGGAGTGCGGTGATCCCAGTCTTCTTTGTACGACATACTGAATTGTTTCCGCTAGCTACCACAAGCATGGGGGTGTTGGCATCTGTACACATGTACAATGCAGACGTCATCGACAGCAGCAACAGCTGACACAACAAACATCATCACAGCTCCGTAGTCATGAATCCACCATCAGCACGAAATCATACACACAACACTCGCGATACTGACAAATTCAGACAACAATTGGACAACACCATGCATGTTGTCGGTAGAAACAAAAAATATGAAAATAGCACGATAATTACACGATTCGGGAAATGGATGAGTGTTGCAATCAGTCGGAAATCGCGTTTTCAAAGCGCAACCAAAACGACAACACCAAAAAAATGTGCTTCGAAACGTAAAAAACGGAAAAGGAAAATTCACAACACGACCAACGTGACGTGTCGGACAAACCCTTCGGAAGCCCGAAGGCGTCATCAGTTAACAATAACTATGGCACTGCATGAACCGACCATCATGATTGGCTGGTTGGGTCGTGGCGTTATGTCAAAGATCTTATTTGGTGGGAACGCAATGATGTCTGCGACAGGTCACGAAGATACCGATGTCCACAACACGAGGGGAGTTCTCAGGTTTCCTTTCAAACAAATATCGATTGCGTGCTTGTGAACACAAGTAAAATGTCAAATAGAAAATCGATGTTTCGTGATTTTGTCATTGCGTCGTTCTTTGCATGTTGCACAGTGTTCTATTTCGTCTGTGGAACTGGAGGACGGTTTGGACTTAACGAAAAGATAGTGACGTCGCACCAAGAATTAACCTACCAGACACTCGAACAAGTGAAAGCACACGAACCAACTCTTGCACAGTGTTTCAGTGACAGAAACGTGGAGGCATGGCGCCGGACAAGCAGTCTAAATGTGGAGATGATGTCCTCTGTTTTATGGTGTGGTTTAAATGGTATCTACATCCATTGGTATATCAACTATTGATGATACTGCGATGGGTACCAAAGGTCAACAAGGATGCGTCAGACCAGGGTGGGAGGTGACTGGGAAATTGGTCTCCCGCAGCTCCCAAAGTCGGCCACCACGACACGGTGTCGAACCGATGATAAAATAGATAAGTGGAAATCATTTCACAACGGAGGAATACATCCAATCGCTCTGCTCTACTCGTACGTCTAATTAACTAGAATCACAATCATTCCAAGCCGCTCTTTGCGCACATGACGACCTTGCTTTGATGCCTGATCTTGCTTCCGCTCCACATGTGCATACTGGCATGGATACTGCTATCGTGACAAGAGATTGCTTGGATGGCTGGTTGCGACGACCAACAAACAGCCCTCGCTGGGACAAAACACGCACGATTCCTCTTTGCTCCGCGCCACTTCGCCAGGGGTGCCCACAGTTCGCGTTTCCTCCTCTCTGCCGCCAAAAATACATAGAACGTGGAGCGGAGGAATCGCGAACCACAAACACCTCCACTCGCACAGACAACAATGGACAAAGGGCAACAAATCAAATCAAACCAAACCACAAGGGCCCCAACACAACATCGCAATACCACAGCACAACCCAGAACAACGCGATGCCAGATGACAACGACAGCTCCACCCTTTGGAGATGATGATGCCACCCACACACTATTTCACAAGGACACTTGCACACAACCCTTGACATCCGCCTTCTACTTCTTCGACGAGTTGATTGGCTGACCCTGTTCGCGGCAGATCCATCATGAAGGTTGCCCGAAGCATAACATTCAGCTTTGCGTTGCTCTGTTTCAACGAGATACAGAGCGCGTCGTTGGCACTCGTGAGTGATGTGCATGCCTGTGGAGAGTACTCGGATCGCGTTTGCTCACTTGCGGTTGTTTTCATCCATCTCGGAGATGGTGCCAATGACGCATCGCGTATGGCCGTGCGAGTGCCACGATCACGGCAAGATGTATTTTACAAGGCCCTGCCACCAACCAACTTCACCAGCACACCCACTGCCATCCACTATCATGTCTAACCACACGGAATCTCCACCTTCCGCCACTTTCATGCCTTCGCTTGAATTCATTCCCCATCACAATCAACACAGCACACCGATGAAGTTCACTCATCTCATCATGCTTCGTATTTGCATGGCGATGGCATTGATACCCCTGCCAATGGTCATGCCAATCGAAGACTCGATATCAGCACCGAAGCAATCACTTTGACAGATCCTTGCCTCATTATTGTGCAGCGCATCACCCGAAGGGACGGGTCTGAAAAGGAGAGGCCGCTGTGCCTGCTCCAAGGATCCGATCGGCACAACTTCGGCCCAGTCTCTTTGACGATTGATGGACTCACAATGGAATGGATGAAGCAGCGTGGAATTCAGCCAACAGTAGCCAAACAGCGAACGTTGTACTTGAAACACATGGTCGTCAACCTGGACACTTACGCGCTGGAACTTCCAGACGGCAAGTCGATCGATGACATGGTGCTAGATCTTGCATCTGCGGGTACACACATTGATGCGATTGACGCGGTTGATACAATCGGGGGACGTGCCAGCGACGCTGCTCCAGAGGGTGCAATTGTTGGGAATCGGAGATTGCAGAACTCCCGAAGACCACGAACAGATGAGCTGATGGTCGGCGAGAAGAAATTCCTCATCATCAGAGCCATCATGAACGATGGAGCTAATGTTCCTCGTCAGGACATCGTCGACAACATGCTGAACGCTTCTCCAAGCTTCATCGACCAATTCAAGGCCGTCTCGTTTGGAAAATTCACCTTCTCGCCAGCCCAAGTCGACGGAGCGGCAGATGGTATCTTGGACGTCAACGTCGATCGGGCACAAGATGTCACCGCGGTTATGATCATGAATGACATCGTTGCATACCTCGACCAAACGATCAGCAGTGCCATCACAATTGACAACTATCTGCTGGTGCTGCCGTATGGTTCTTCGGACGACGGCAAGAAGAGTTGGTATGGTGAGTACTCGTACAGTCGTTGATGGCGAGAGTTTTATGCCCCGGATGTGCGGACGTCCGATATGCGCTATATGTGGGAAACGCGCATGTCGACCCTCGGGGATTGGATTGCATTGGTATGGTACACCAACTGGACGGTTCGAACGCGCAAAGGGACGCGGTAGTTTGATGAACAGCAGTGGGCCTTTCCACCTATCATCCATCCCGAATCGCCCACCGATTTGTTCTGCATGCTCTTGATTCTTGTGTTGCGGAAAAGTTCGATCGCTGCGCGCCCTCGCCTCACCCTGCCTACTGCCCACTGTGCCTCGCGGCCGATGATCTCTGGTGCTTGCTCGGCGTTTTGCACATCGCCACCGTGCTGGCGTGCGACAGCCTTCGCTATCCTTCCAGGAGACGTTTCTGTCTTCAACATCGATGGCCCCAACACAAGTTTCAGCGCAGCATACGATACGATGACGGTCCTGCATGAAATCGGACACAACTACCTGCTGCAGCACAGCAATGAGAACGATAGGGAATACGACGACACAAGCAGCGTCATGGGCCAACACACGTGGACAGGGATCGGTGAAAGCTTGGTGTATGATGCCCTGAAGGGATTCAATGGTACGTGGGATGATACGGTAACAATCATAACCCGCTTGATTGCCTTCGATGGCCGCGGCCTGTTCTGTTCTACTCGCGCATGTGGATACTGATATGGACATGGAGATGCGTCTCAACCTCACCATCTGTTCCTCTCGTCTTCCATCCCCCTTTCATCATACATGCATGTATGGACGCATGCATCGACCGCTTGCTCTGCCCCCAACGCACAGGCGCGAAGAGCTGGCAGCTTGGATGGTATGCGGATCAAGCAATCGAATTGGTCGCCGGCCCACAGATCGATTTCACAACAAGGCTGTGTGGCGTTGTCGATTACGACCCCACTGATCCAAGCTTTCATGTTATTGTGAGAATCACTGATCCTGAGACCATCCTGAATTATTTCGTCGCATTCAACAGAGCTTCCGGCTTCAATGCCCAGACCGCTGAGGGGCGCGACATGGTGCTCCTCACAAGCGCAGACGATGTCTACGATTCGTACGCCAACGATGACTTTTCCAATCTCGAGGCAAAGATCGACTCGGGTGGCCAGCACGTCATCAGAGAACCCGGGACCCAGCTGAACGGAATCGCCGTCACTGTGCTCGCCATCGATCCCATGCCTGCTTCGCCCATGTGCGCCACGGTCAACATCTTTCGCGACATCAACGCGCCAACTTCGGGGTGCACAAATTGGAGAAACGCCGTGGCTGCGACCAACTATTTTGCCGACGAGGTCAAGAGCTTCCGCTTCGACATCGAGGTGTATCAGAGTATCGAAGTGCAAGGCATACAGCTGGTCGTGCCTGGGACATCGTCGCAACCGTATGTGGTGTGGTACAGGAGGGGCACTTGGGATGCCGATGGCGGATGGACACGGATCGCATCAGGGAACATCGATGGAGAAGGGGGAGAAGCGTTCACTTCGCTGATCGAATTTGACGAGCTGCTGGAGCTTTCAGCGACAGATGGAACCGTGGCGCTCCGCATCGACACGGACTCCAGACTCACAAATTGGGTCCAGACGGAGCCGATCGTGCATCCTGATGATATTGTGACGTGTTCCGACGACTGCGCCATAGCTGTGAGGTACGGACGATCAAGCTCGGTCGCGGGCGACAGACCGGACAGCATTCGTCCAAATCAGTACGATGCTTTCATTGGGTCAATTTGGTTTTGCAGTGCAAACTCGCAGGCTCCAACGATGTCATCGCCACCATCAACCTCGGTGCAGCCAACAAGCACTTGCGAAGGCTGGGCCAACACCTTCTTCCCCCCGCAGTACTTCGTCGAAATGATGTCATCATTCAGATTTGACGTTGCGATCCGCCAGGATGTCGACATCATCGGCATGCACCTTGTATTGCTGGGAACATCGGAGCTCCCATACACAATCTGGTACCGAAGGGGCACCTGGGACGCGGCAGGAGGTTGGACTCTGCTCGCCTCGGGTGACATCCGCGGCAGGACCAGGATCGAGTACACTGAACTTATTCCGTTTGATCGACCACTGGAACTCTCCGCCAGCGATGGAATCGTGTCTCTTCGCGTGGATGTATCCAACAATGTTCCAACGGACATCGTTAATTCGATCCAGCCGCATCCCGAGGACGCATACGGTTGTGCAAACAATTGTCCGCTGCAGATCTTCGCCGGTTTGCCGAGCCCGACGGCAGGAAATCGCCCTGCTGGGTTCCAGAGCAACTTGTTTACCTTCTTCACCGGCACGTTGTCGTACTGCAATCCCGCGTCAAGATCGCCATCGAGTGTACCAACAGCTTCACCTTCGCGTGTCCCATCGCCGGCACCGACGCAAGGACCGACCGCTGTCCCAACACGGTTGTCATCGTTCCAGCCATCTTTATCCATGAACCCGTCGGGGAGTGGCACACGTGAACCAAGCTCTTCACCAACACCTGCACCGACAGTCACACCGACGGAAGTGCCAACAGTCTTACCGACAGTTGTACCGAAAGTCATACCGACGGAAGTACCAACAGTCGTACCGACACTCACGCCGACATCGCCATCGGTGTCATCGCCGACACAGGTGGCAGAAGGCACACCCACAACTGGACCAACTGTGCTACCGGCGATCTCATCGACGCCTGGACCAACTCGAGTGTCGGTGGCCGAATCGACGTCGGGACCAACACCAGCGTCGACGGCTGTGCGCGCTGTTCAAGGGGTTTCATTATGGAAACTATCAGGCACTATGATCGTTGGACTTGTCATGGTTGCCGTGAACCTTGGGTTGGTCGTTGCATAGAGCCATCGACCAGATTGAAGCAGAACCCGCGTTCATACCCCATTCAAGTGTGATATGAGCACGAATTGGGCAGACAGTACAAGTACTTGTGTCGGATGGACTAACGCAAGCACAAGACAAATCAAAGGTGTAAGAGCTATTATACGTACTGGTGTCTTATTCAACCTTACTCTCCCAATGTTTCTGTATGTACGAGCTACTCTGGCATGGTAGATCAGCGACGTTGGGCCTACCTCTGTCTATCTCTAGACAGAGCCCTGTCAGGTTACGAGTGCGGAACGACAAACAAATCCATTTTCTGTTGCTGGCGCGGAAGATCGCTCACACGCGATTGCGTTTTGGTGACGAACCTGGTGACGTCACGATCATTGACTAGACGGGAATTGAACGAGCTGCTGTCGCGCTTCGTCTTGCAACACACACGACTTGGTGCGTTCCGGACACACATAAAACTCGCAAAATCCACGTTCGCTGTTTTGTCCCACATGTTCAAAAAACCTGTCACGGGAGGAATGAAGACGGAGAGAGTGGCTGGATTTGTTGGCGGAGGCATGTGTTTCTGTCACATGTGACATTGAGTGGTGGAACTTAGCTCACAATATTTTGCATTCCACTGGCATGGACGCAAGCGCTTTTGAGCCAACACAGAAAGCAAGTCCCACGTCTCCAGTCGCCTCTCTCCCTCTTGGTCGTGTTTTGGACCACACATTTGATTCTCCGGAAAGAAATGAAGTCCCTCAACGAGAAAGCATGACGCCGAGAGCGAGAGACTCTCACCGAAGCCACGACCGTCCCACTGACACCAAGGGAACTGGAACAACGACGTACCCTTTTTTTCTGACCGTTGTGAGAAAGAGAAAAGCAAGACGTGATGGTGATGGTGACTCTCTCGTCATAAAAAGACATCGGCTGCGCCAACGAACATCACAACCAACAAACGCACAGAGACGCCAGGTCGTAATCGTGCCAATTCCACCACAGCGCAACTCCACCACCACACCGGAGACAGCAACAAAGCGAAAGCAGCAACAACCCTTTTCAAATCCCGAAGTTACCACACCATAGTACAATACCACCACAATCTGCTCTGCTCTGCTCCATCATGTTCAGTCTCAAAACCATCGTCATCGTCGGCGCTCTCTTCCTCGCCAATCTGGGAGCAAGCGATGCCGGCAGATACAACCGCAGAGTCCTGGTCATGGGAACCGAAGAGCTGCGTCT
Organism: Craspedostauros australis; assembly: GCA_026770025.1. Taxonomy (NCBI): domain Eukaryota; phylum Bacillariophyta; class Bacillariophyceae; order Mastogloiales; family Achnanthaceae; genus Craspedostauros; species Craspedostauros australis. Next base: position 401,958 of record JAMXDE010000010.1, on the reverse strand, counting down.
GTTGAGATACGTCAAGCCAGCCAACAACGACGCGAAGAAGGACCTCGAGAAGCAAGATGCGTGAGAATGAAACAGGAGACGGCCACGGCATCGTACTCTGCATGAGGACTCGCGCGGGTGCCGTCCCCCCAACTGGCATTCCGATCCATACCACCACCGATGTACTCATATGTACCACACCCATCTGTACAACAGTTTCATATTTCATAGAATAAACAAGAGCAATACACAATCATACATAAAGCAAACCAACCAGATACACGCCAACAACCATCCGCATTCCATCGATGATTCATCGTCGACAGTGTAACAGACGCAAAGCCATCTGAGAAAAGTACAGTCCCATCACCGGAGCCACCTTCGCGCGCGATGTCATCTCTGATGCGATCGGCTTCGAGAAACGGAGGGCTTCCAAACTCCCACTATCGCAAAGGAACGGTTGGGGCTCAAGGCACAGGCGAGACGGATGGATGGATCGGCAACGGGCAAGTCTGCAAGATCTTGGTTTGACCACGACACATCCATCATTCGACAAGAAAAGCGAGACGACAATTGGCGCCCGCAACATCACGATTGATTCTACCCGCCCATGTCAGTTCGGTCTGTTCAACTCATGCACGCACGCAACTGTGCTGTGGTGCAAGAAAACGCATCGAACCGACCAGTTTCCATGGGGGTAATGCCACAATTCCAACGGTCTGCACGAACAAGATGCGAAACTGGTACTCCCATGGTACCACCCATCACGCAGCAACCAATCGTGCAAAAAGATTGCCGCAGGACACAAGCCAAGGACAACGCACTCTTCCAGTAGTACATACTAGCCATATTCGTACGAGTATAATGCATTACAATACATCGGAATACTCACACACAGTTCACGGAATCTGGTTCACACATAATAGACTTCTCTTTCTCTCTGTCTCTTCATTCGGGCAGACTGCGGGCAGAAAACAGGGGGAAACGCTCTGCTGAATGTGCGAGCGCTTACTTGGAGCAAGAGTGCCTTCCCGCTATCATCATCGATTGGAGTAGATCGTGTCATCAAGAGTCCGATCGTTGTTGCGTGACACGAAGCCGGTGCCGAAATGACATCACGAACGAGAAAGATGAACGAAGTTTGCTTGGCCGCCTATCAGTCCTGGCCGTGTTGCCCTGTACCTGTGCGCTCTGCTTGCGGCTCCTATCACGACATGAGAGCAAGAGTGCTTTCCTTCATACAGCATCGATCGAGGAAGAGTCGAGCCTTACCGCGCTCTATCCGAATGAAGCGATGCTATCCTATCACTCTGCCCCTCATGTACCGCCCGCATCACGGGTTCTGCTATAGCCATGGATCCAAGAAACAAGCCCCCTCTGGTGTGCTGTTGGTGCTGTTGGTGTCGGGAATGGGCCACGGCCAGTCGGCGTTTCTGGTGGATTGTATCGACAACAGAACACAACAAACTGCGGAAACTGGTGAAGATGTGACCACCAACGAATCCATTCGAAAGATCGCGAAAAGACAAAATTGTGAGCAAAGACAACGGTCAGAAATCACACACAAATCGACACAGACGAATGGATACTCTTCCCACCAGCGACACTTCGAATTCGAACACTCTGACTGCCCTCTCTCTCTCTCTCTCTCTCTCTCTTTGTGTCCGTCTCTTCGTTTCTTCGCCCTGAAGCATCGCTGATGGCCCCACCAGAAGCCATTGTTTCCATTGCTCTCAACACAACAAGCCACAAAGAGCAGTACCATACTCGTACTGCCCATCGCAGTATCGCAAACGTAACAACCACTGTTATACTTTGACAATAGGGCACGTTCTCTCTCTCTCTCTCTGGACAGCTGAGCAGGGCACAGCATGGATGCCGACGGATATCTCTTCGTTGGCAATGGCTGTTCGTGGGACGACGAACCTGATGGCCAATACGAAGCCCGGGATGCGGCCACCGAGACAGCGCACCAAGCGGCGCTCTCAGGGGCTGTCTCATACCGACATTCGGTGCAAACACGGCAGCAACTGCCCCAGCAGCCAGCGCAACGACGAGAGCCCACATCCGACCTCGACCATGATGAACGCAACGAGTTTTCTGGCTCCACCTTTCTGAACTTGGATTGCGGTGAGCCCAAGAGCATCCTTGCCATGTGGTACAGGTTCTACCATCACGCTGAAATCGACAAGTCCTTCTTCACTTGGGCGACCACCATCCAGGTGCCCAATGATTCGGATGAGGAAGCGCCGACGACGACGGCAGCGGCAGCGGCAACGACGAAGGATGCGGACGTTGCAACGGCAGACTCCCAGGCAGGAATATGCTACGATCCCCAGACGCTGTTCCGTCACATTCCGATCAAGAAGAAGTTCGACTCCAATCCCAAATCAATGTTGGCGGAGATGTACAATTCCCTGCCAGAGCGAACGCAGATTACCAACGGACGCAACTACATCAACTGGCACGATGATGGTCCATCCCATGGACGCAAGCATTCCGCGGTTTTCGTGTGTCCCTTGACGCATGAATGCTTCGCAGCAGTCAGATTTGGGGATTCAGAAATGTATGATGTGGATACAAAGACCGGAACAGTCTGGTTCCGCACGATCAAGATGGCGAGTCAAGCGGCCGCGTATCACGCAATTCACAGCCACGTCCTGCGTCGATCGGAGACTACGACCTCCACAATCGAGGCTGGTTCGGAGGAGAACGCTGATGACAACGAACGTGACAACGACGGTGCTCCCATCGACGATGCAGACGCTGCTCTTGCTATGGTGATTGATCGCGAGGTTACCACGAAGTATCTCGACCCAGACACGAAGACGGAACTTCCCCAGCATGTGAAATCCATCATCCAGAATCGCATCGACGAATGGCGCGCCAACGATCAACGCCGTCCATTGCGCAACGCAAAGGGAAAGGCCATCCAACCACACTACACATCGCTTTTTGTGTGCCCCGTGTCGCATGAAGTCTTCGCGTGCGGTCGGTACGTCGATCCGGACCATGCCGATGCGTACGTTGTCGACGCTGCGACAGGTGCTGTGTGCTACCGCAGCAAACGCTCGGCGGAACATGCTGTGGCTGCGCGTGCGCTGGCGTGCTTAGTCTATCGCACACAGCTGCAATTGGATCCTAGTTGCGACACAGTGCGGAGGAAGTTTGATTGTCTCGATGATCCTTACACCAAGGATCAAGGACCAGAGCAAACGCCGTCCCCGCCCAAGAACATCCAAGTGGAGATCAGCAATCAAATCTTGGCTTGGAAAGCGGCGCAGATGGACTTGTCGCAGAAACAAGGAGAAGAGAAGGCCTACGCTGAAGACTGGTTCAACGACCGCGAGGCCGGAAGACAGATGGGCAAGATGTAGCTATGATCGTAAACTGTCGATGATAGACGGCAGACAACGGATTGCAGATTGTGCAGGGGCTCACTTCAACGAAGATCAGCACGCACATGAATGCGATGCGATTTGAAGAGTGTGCTATTCACCGTCGATCCATTTTATTCTAGTTTTCTTTGTTTTTCTCCACGATGCCACACCAGCGACGTTGCCTCTTCCAGTGTAGCGGCAGCGCTCGCGGCCACAAGTTCCACTACGTATTTCTCCGCTCTGTGTGCTACTAGTATGTGCTTCTACATGATTTAAAGCACCATGTTACTCTTGGATATGTAACAGCCGACGCAAGCGCCGTCCAGATCGGCGTGTCGGCACGTCCAAAAAGCCCCACATCGTTTCCCTTGATGGTTCGCAAGCCTCGGCTCTTTTGCCTCACGCGCGTTCCTCTCTTGCTTTGTCTCTTGCTCGTACATATGTATGGTGCGCACGCACACGCCCACGCACACATTCTCCTCTACATGTCTTCATCTCCTGAACCGGCATCATCGGTCAGCTTGACGACCGTCCACGTGATGATGCACTCCATTGTGGGCGAATGATTCTGCAACCGGTAGCTGCTGTACGGTGGCACGCAGAACAGGTCGCCGGGGCTCAGCAGGAAACGCGTCGCAGTCTTCTTCCGAAACTTCTCATCCCTGGGGTCTCGGAAGGCCAGCTCCAACGTCTCCGGTTGACAGCTGCACACCGTATAGGTTTGCAGGCACTGTCCTACGGTGTCAGGATCCTTGATACCCTTCGGGGGGAGACGCAAGGAGCCCATGATGAAGCCTTCGAGAGATTTGCTTGTCGGGTCGAGCTTGACATCGAAACCTGACGACGCGAAGGAGCTCACCAACCCTTCGCTCTTCGTTCTACCCACTTGGATGGGCATTTGCATCTCCACCATGTCCGCTGCGTATGCAACAACCTCTGCGAAGGTAGAATGGCGTGGTGGTGGTGCACAGTATTGTAGAGCAGAGCATTCAATTGTAGGTGTGTCGCAAAATGACGATGAGCCGCGGCGTCAGCAAATGACAGCCAAAAATGAACATATCGTGCACAGGACTTGTAGCAGGAGCACATCATGATACTCGTTGAACAGTGCGCTCGGACGGTTGCTCCGCATCCACATTCGAGTTCATCGATTGAATTGGCGTTGCAATCACCCGAAGCAAAACCTCGCGGGAGTACTTACGAATCCTTCGAATTTGTTCCTCATCTTCGTCCCACAGCTCGGCCTTGTTGCCCTCTTCGATGGCATACTTTTTGCGCAACGCCGTGGGATTGAACTTGATCGTTGGCCTTGCGGCCTTTGCGGGCCTTGTCTTTTTGGGTGTCTTGAGCGCCTTTTGAACGGAAATCACGACTGGCATGTCGCCCATGAGCTCACCCAGCTCTCCTTCTTCCTCATGAGCGCCGTATACCAACTTTTCGTTCTTCCAGAATTGCAGCGGCTTGGTTTTGTTGCGCTTTGATCTGCGTACATTCCGATCCTCCGGAGATACTTGTGCTCGATTTCGGACGGGGCTTTGTGTGTATTCTCGGTTGCCAGCCGGTGGAGGTGAGAATATGTTTCTGCTTCGCGCCTGTTGCTTTGATCTCTTGCCCCGCTTGTTGGCTCCCACTGGCTCCGGACTGGCCATCGATTGGCTAGTCTCAGAAGCGACACTTTGCTCCGTGGACGCCCTCGATTCATGCGACCTTCGCCGGTGTCGCTTCGAGCGTCTGGAGTTGGATGATTTGATGTTTGATAGCACTAAGCCTGGAGACCTCCTGGTTCTCGGCGGAGTCACGGCGTCATCGACCACATTGAACCCACCACCTTCACCGTCATCATCCATGTCGTCCTCGTCACCACCAACGTTGTCGTTAATTCCATCCAAGGCATTCGGCGATGCCATGTTTGGTGAAGGAATAGCGTCTCTCTCCATAGACGGTGTGGTGGCATGGTCGGGGGTTTGGTCGGCAGGGACGAGCCGATTGGGAGGCACCAAGTCTGCATTCTCGACCTCAGAGGTGGTATCATCGCTGTCCCCTTCGTCGGCGGGCATGGCCAGCATCGCCTCATTTTCATCATCATCATTCTCAGGCGGTGGTACTGGGAGTTGCTCGCCGTCATCGTTCTCGAGCGATGTTGCATCGACCACGCCTTGCCCACTTCCACGTCTCTTCTGACCTTGATTCTGAATTACTTCTTGTGGCTGCGTCAAAAAGGTCGTCGTGAAGTCCTTGTTGCTGGCATTGGCATCATCATCATCAGTGTCTTGGATATCCATCCCTGTGCCCACGTCCATATTCATGTCCACCGGATCGCCTCTGTCATCGACGTCACCGTCACCACCTTGGGAGGCTTGAGGTGAGGATGCGTCTGGAATCTGCTGCTGCTGTTTCTGCTGCTTCTGCTGATCGATGTCATCTTTGTCCATCTCGGGGTTCATGCTTTCATTAACATCCTCTGCTGGCGGAGAGGGCGGCGGAGATGGAGTGGGAACCGGAGACGGTGGTGCCGTTGCCACGGGACTGAGCATGTCCAAATCATCTACATCCGCCGTCAGCCTCTTCCTTTTGCTCCTGCTCGATTGGCTCAGCTGCTTGCTTGGTACATTCGCAATGGTGGCTGCGGATGGTCCGTTTGCGGTGCCAGGATTGGCGGAGGCATTGGCGGACGGATCATCAGGCAGCTGGAATTGAACACGTTGTTGCGGCGTGGCAGCGGCCTTGCTCAGGCGCGTGGTGGGAACCGATGACTTGGATGGCTTGCGATTCTGCTTGGCGCTCCTGTTGCGCGAGGCCTTCGCAGGACTTTGCTTGGTCGAGTCGGGAGTGCCAGCAGAGTTGAAGAATTGATCGACGTCCTCCATCCCCGTGCTCGGGCTCCTTTCCACGGAAATAGATTCGACCGTTCGTCTGGCGCTCTGCCGAGTTGCCACTCGAGCTGATGAACCCTTCTTGTTGGCTGAAGAGCTGGCGGATTCGGCCCTCTGCCTCTGCGGCTGTTTTCGAGCCGCAGCATTCTGGAAACTGTCCGAGAGCTGCTTGTCGGAGCTCGGGGCCCTTCGCGACTGTTTCGGTGACATCGTCACTCTTCTTCGTTGTGCGATCTATAATGGATCGTTCGTTCTATCGTTTGCCTCAATCTCTATCTCTATCTCTGACACTGTGCCTGCGCCTGTGCCTCCGACTGTGCAGGTTACGAGATGTGAATGGTGAAGAGCACGTCCGAGTGTGCACGTGTGGTGGTATGACTTTGTCACGAGGATGCTCGACGCTTCGTGATGATCACGATGTTCGTGCCACCTTTCTTCCTCCACATGCTGCGTGTTTGTGTTGTTGTTGTTTGGTCTGTGGCGGCGGTCGAGATTTTGTTCGTGGTTTCGGTTTTGAATTTCGATGTGCTCATTTCGGCGCGCATTCGAGCGTGTTTGTGCATGCGAACACCATTCTAGTCACGAATGTGAATCATCATCTCGATTGATTCGATGGACTAAGAGAAACGTGGAAGAAACGAATGACCCAAAATAGTCACAAGCAGGCGTTCCCGCCAACCACAACACCTCCCGCATCTACTCACCACGCTTGCACACATGCACACACATGCACGTACATACGGATACATTCACCAGAACGCAGCGCATGACCACAAACAGAGACAGAACCAGGAGGACGTGCCATCCAGATACCACACCAACTGGCACACCTACATACGAGAACATAGCGGCACAAACTTGAAGAACAATGCCGACGATGATGGCCCGATCCAATGCCGTTCCTTCCGCGTGGCGGTTGATCATGATGCTGCTGTTGGTGGCGTTTCTCGCTGCTGATGAGGCCTCTGCCAACAATGGCAATAGCAATGGCGATGGCGATTCCTTGCACCCCAGCAAGGTGAACTCCGAATGCGTCCCAACCAATGAGACGATGGATGCTTACAAATGCCTGGTGCCCGTTGATACAGAACAACAGCGGCATATCCAGCAGCAGCAACAGCAACAACAACAACAACAGGAGAAGACATCGGAAGATCCATCACCGCAAGAACTGAGACAATGCCTCAACACCAATCGCGAATGCAGCAATTGGGCCAGACAAGGCGAATGCAAGAAGAACCCGCAGTACATGCTCACGCAATGCCGTCAGGCCTGCGATTCCTGCGTGCATCTGCACACCCTGGGCGGCGCGTCGGCGCATCAGATCGTGACGGAACCCAATCAAGAACGCGATGTTCTGCAGCGTATCTACGAGGCCCAGATGCACGTCATTCGGCAATCCCACCGGGACGTCCGTGTCCTCACGCAATGCATCAACAAGCACGACATGTGCGCGCAGTGGAGCGTGCAGGGAGAATGCACGTCCAACCCCAACTTCATGCAGACGGAATGCGCGCCGTCTTGCTTCACGTGCGATCGGATTCAATAGAGTTTGCGGAGTAGAGCAGAGCAGAGTCGATTAGAGAACTGTGGTGGGGTGCATTGGAGTGCATTGGAGTGGAGTGCGATATCAGATGCCGTTGCTGTCGCTATGGGACGTTGCGATGACATGCTCATCAGCGACAACAAGCACGGCTGCCACAGCACTTGAAATTTGACCATCACTGCTGAGACAGAAATGTGGGGTGCAGTAGTTCTGTGCACATGATCATCGGTAGTTGTGCCAGCACATGTTAGAGTCCCTCATTTGCAAGACACTTTAAATGCTCGAGTTGTACGTGATTATTCCCGTCATGAAGGATCTCAGAGAGAGAGAGAGAGAGAGAAAGAGATGCCAACGCAACTATGGATTAATGTGGGTAGCTACGAGTACGTTAAAACATGTTTGTTGCATGGCATGCCAGGTATGTGTTCCATCGCTACACTCTGTACTCTCTGTACTCGCACCTTGTCTTCCACCGATCCAATCGAAACTGGACGCAACACACCGGTAGTACTTGCATGGAAAATCAGTGTAATCGAATTGAATGAGCAAGGAGACGCGTCCTCTACTTTTCTCTAATCTATTCGAGTACATGTTGCACATGATCAGCTTTGGTGCCGCCGCGATCCCCGCTTCTTTTTGAACTGCAGTTTGCTGGGCTTCGCACTGGCTTGCGATGTTACGACGCGACGTCCTTTCTTGGGCTTCCGACCTTGTGCTGTCGCTTCGCCAACATGCAATAGGAGTGCTTCCACGAACCGCTGATTCCGCTGCTTCGACGATGTTAGTTCGTTGGCATCACGGATTTCCATGAGGATGGGGACGTAGTGGTCGGCGATGGAGATGCCCAAGTGACCGCGGAACTGTGAAATATCGCCCTTAAATTGATTCAGTATCGTCTTCGTGTCGCCCGACTTGGTGTCGAGGTAGAGCTTGCCTAACGGGTAATCCACAAATTTGGCGGACGGCTGGATGAATGGAAAAGTGTGCATGTGAACGCGAAAGTAGGGCTGGGAGGATGTGACCGGCATGCTGATCTTGGAAATGGTCTGAATCGGGTAGAGGGTTGCGACGATGTTTGTCATGAGACCCAGTCCCATGCCGAGGTAGCCGATGGTGGGATCGATGTGCAGATCCTCGATAGGCGATGCGTTGACGGCGGGGACGAAGTCGGTGACGTACCACGTCCAGTAGGCCGTGATGAAGTACGAGATGCCCGTGGCAATACGCGGGATCATGTTGCGTTCAGCATTGCGCTCGTACATGGTGACATGTCGTTCGTCATTGCTTTTGTTGTTGCTGTTGTTGTTGTTGCTGCTGTTGCGATTGGATGATATTGAGGATGATGATGATTGTGGTGGTGATAGTGCATCAGCTGGTTTAGCCGCATTCTCACCAACTGTACCTGCATCTGCACCTGCATCTGCACCTGCGCCTGCATCTGGACTTGCAGTTGCACTTGTAGTCATGCTTGTCTCCGAATTGCTGCTGAAAGATCTGGAGCACGAAGGCAGATTCGAAAACAGCGGCGATGGCCGTATCGCGACCGTTCTTCCCGGCAGCAAGCTGGTTCGAATGCCGTTCCTGGCAGAATGACATCTCTGCCGCCCCACAACTCTCGCGAATTGCAAACTCCTCGAAAGCATCCTGAAGTCTTATATCGTTTGCAACAGTGCTCTGTGCTGATGTATGTGCATAGTGATGACTCTTTCTCTTTCCACCGAAGTGTGCGGGCATGATCGCCTGCGCAATGCCTGAAGGAATGGATGGATCAGTCAATCGATGAATCAATCCATCGGCAACCATCAACAGCACAGAACCTGCCATGAAGGGCGCGATCCGCCACCATCGTCCTGTCGGATTCGTTTTGCCACCACAATTCGCAACAATCCAAAATCTGGCGATGATTTGGTCGATCGAATCAACGACAAGAGCCGCGTCCTGTCCGTCGTCGGTGGCAGCCACCCAAAAAAGCAAGATGCTGTCTGTTCGAAAGAACGAAACATGCCAACCATGGCCCCCTCGAATTTTTGGGTGGCCCTCGCGCGCTTTGTCTCAGCGCTCTCCTCGAATTTTGTTTGGCGCGGTTGCGATGTGCGAGACATGGGTGGGTTCGTGATTGTTTGTCTGAGCTTACTTGGGCCGAGCATTGATCGCAAAGCTGAACTGCTCGCAACAGCCGAGAGTGGATGACGAGTACCTTCCTCCCTCGAGAGACAGATACGTTCCGACAGAGTACCGACGAGTATAACACGATATAATATCATATATACAATCCATCATCCAGAAACCACCTTCGTTGACAACCCCAACTCTCACTGCAGAGCAACGCATCGCAACGAGGTACCTGTGCTCGACGAAGATCCCCTTACGAACGACGCCAACGCCAACGCCAACGCCAACAACAAACGCTACATTGACGCCATCGCCAACAGTAACAGTGGCCCCAGTGCAAGCATCCTTTGACGATCATGTCATCATCATCTGAACATGAGGAGGAGGAGGAAGAAGAAGAAGAGTACGAGGAAGAACAGGAAGACAATGAAGATGACAACGACAGCAACGGAGAAGAGGAGGACGAAGAGAATGGAGAGGATGAAATGGATGTAGATGAAGACGACGATGATGGTGATGATGACGGTGGTGATGATGACGGTGAAGGATCATATGAAGATGAAGACGGTGAAGATGAACAACAGGAGGAAGAAGAAGAAGAAGAGGAGGAAGAAGAAGAGGAGGAGGAGGAGGAGGCCACAAGTCCCAGCAGACGAAGGCGAAGATCATCCACAAGAGTTGTAAATTACAACGAAGATGAAGACGACGATGATGACGACGACGATGATGATGATGACATACCACTGGCAGCACTCAAATCTCCATCCAAAAAGGCAAAGAACGGAACGAAGAAGAAGAAAGCAACGCCCACGAAAAAGAAGGCGACGCCGACCAAAAAGAAGAAAGCAGCTGCAGCCTCCAAGAAATCAACGACGGCTTCATCTTCCAACGGGGCCTACAAATCATTATCCTCGACGTTGTTTGCCAACAACTGCACCAAGGGATTGCTCATCCAACGTCTCCTGGTGCGGTGGTGGTACGCCTACGAATGGCCGGATCCGGCGTCGCTGCCCAAGAACCCACCCATGGATTACGACGCGCTCGAGGGATTCCCGGGTGTCTACGTGTGCACGAAGGGCGATGATGTGGGGAAGATCAACGACATGCGAGATCCCGCCATGTCTCCCAGTTTTCACAATTTTGCCAAGAAGCCGGCATCCGAATTGCAGGATCTCCTGCTCAAGGCGCTGGAGGAGCAGAAGAAGCAGCTCGTAGAGGCCGAGGGGAAGGGATCAACGACGGAGAAGGAAATCAGCAAGCTCATCACGTGGGCGAAGAAGATCAAGCCGGCCACAGCGGATAGGCAAGCGGCGAAGGTCCTCAAGGCAGCCAAGCTAGAATTGCCAAAATAGAGCATATTACGTACTCGTGGGAAACAGTATGATCAGAGTACGGTATTCTCATAGTACACGCTGTTCCGAGTACTCGTGGTGTTGGTACTAATACGAGTATTGATACGAGAATTGGTACACTTTCGAGCTACTCGCACAGTTATTGGGAGACTCTCGAGTAGGAATGCTCGATGATGCTGTGTGCATTACTCGATACGGCTACCTGGTCTCCAGCACATCAACGGAGTGTGGTTACATTGAGAGCACTGCTGATCACCAACTGTCGTTCCAACCACTGGTGGGAGGAGACAGCTCGATCGGACTCGCCATGGAGTATTGGTATTCCAACCAATTCAAGATGTTGTTTCGGCGACGCTGCGTCTCGTCCGCACCTGGTTCAGTGCTGCACATTGCAGGACAGACCCGTTCTCGTGGCCTCTTCCTCTTTGCGGATGTCGGGTCGCAGAGCGTTGCGAGCACCCAGCAACGTGTACGATATGGCCTCCGTCGCGCCCGTCAACGGGGCCACGATTAACACTGGGATACCGCGAATCACGCTCTTTACAGCACCCGACGTCCCGTGCCTCGACATTTCGCGATACGGCACCACCACCACCTTGTAATTGGCGGCCTTCAGCCCCCGCGCCAAGCTTTCGAAGGCATGTCCCGTCACATCTGACATCCCCTTCGGCGTGGCCAATGGCCTCGACGGCAACGGGTTGGATGCCGCCGATGCCATGTGCGGGTTGTTCTCTTCGAGAGCCTTCGCCATCTGGGAAGCAGCGAATTTTGTCAACCTCGAGGTCGTCGAGAGCGTTTCGAATGCGACGGTCTCCGCCAGCAGCGTGACACCCGCGGCCATGGCCCGGCCCACGCTCTCTCCATTCGAGTACGCCTCATACGGAAGTACCACCAAGTCGGAAATGCCGCCGACGACATTCGACAGCGGTTCGAATGGACGAGCACTCGTCAGGAATTTGTGAAGCTGAGTTGCGCATATGTCTCCGATCCATTGCGACACAGCCCCGCCGAACGTTGAGCCAAACCCGATCACGTCTTCGACGCGGACCTCATTCAACCGTATCACCATCGCATCGATTGGACTTAGATTGACCAACTCGACGATGCTACCGTCCCGCAACGCGTCAATGTTGAGCTTCTTCGGGTAGTAATCCACCTTCAGCTTCCATGGCTTGACTCGGAACGAGATGAAGTGAGGGGCCGGCACCAAATTAAGCTGCAGCTGCCACTTGCCATTCACATCGATGCCATCGTCGCTGTCCGATCCATCGTCCGCAAAAAATGCCCGAGCAAAGTTGATGGCGCTCTGATCGATGAGGCATCGCATTGGCAACAGTTCGATGCTCAGCTCGCATTCATCCCCAACCAGCTGTCGTTCTGGTGTGATCCGGTGCTCGGGGTTCCATGTGATCATCTGCAGGTCGGCACAGCAAGGCACAAAGTAGGATGTCCATTGTCCAGCATGAAAAAGTAGAGTAGAGCAGTACAGAGTAGACAGATACGTTCCGTTGCGTTGGAATCAAAAAGGTGGAGCACAAAAGACGATTAGCGGTCGCATTCCAATCATCAAACAGTGATTAGCACGAAGGTCGCGATCATGCACACATACATGAATGCCATAGCCCTGGCTGCAAAAGCAGCGAAACATGACGGACCACTTTCACGGACTGTTCCGCAGCGCATGGCAGCGCAGTCTTTCACCTCAGAGAATAAAGCACGTAGCACGGCAGAGAAGCGGCACGGCACGGCACAGCACAGCGTGACGTACCTTCAACATCAGTGCACCCGTTGTGGAGTCACGTGGGTGTTCTTTGTCATTGACCCATTCGCCAGCCATCTTGATGGGTTGGACGCTGCTGACAGTCTCCATCACGAACAAATCTTTGGCGCTCAGCTCGAGGACGGAGGCCAAATGATGATCGGGGCGCTCGGTGTATCCATCCAACCTCACCTGCACTTCGTTCAGTGCGATCTGGAAGAATCGATGGGTCTTGCGGGAGAAGTACAGCAGCTCGGATTCCTTCATTATTCTTCGCATCCTCTCCTCAGGTAACGGAGTATCTTCGAACACGGACGGTACATCTGCGGTATCACCCAATAGATCGTTCATCAACATCGACGTACTCTCAACCTTGGATTCCTCCACGGTGTCTGACGGGCCACCCAAGTCTACATCCTTATCTTCGTCCTCGTTTTCCACCGCTGCCTTCCTTGCGAGGGCCTGCTTCTCGAGCTCCCCCTCGATCACAAAGAAGTTTGATTTCTTTGCGAGTGATCGGATATCCTCGTCGATCTCATTCGGCCAGTCATACCCATCGAAGAGGCGCATCTTGAAATCGAGTTTGTGGATGAGGACTCGGTTCTTCACCGAAGGTACATAGTTAGTCGCCGCGAACCTCGGTGCATCCATATCACCTTCTGACAGCGGATCCGAAAGTTTGTGCATCGGGAAGTGCTGAGGGTTGAGGATGCTCGAGGTACCGATCTTCGCAGCGCCGAGCAAGTAGCTGGGAATATGCGGACGTTTGTTGCTGTGTTCGACGGCCGACTTTGAGTACCACATCCCTACCTCCTCCCGGCCCTGAGGAATGGCCACCTCCGGCAGCGGATTGTGATCAATCGTTGTCCAGTCGTACCCATCCAGAAGGAATGACGAGAAATCAGGATGATTCCGTCTGTTGAGCTTGTCCTCGATACTCATGGCTGCATCATCAGAGCTTGATTGTATCGATCCTTGCTTCTTCGTCCTATCTGATCCTTCTAAAGCATCTGAGCTGCTGCCCTTGTCACCGTCAGCGATTCTGCTCTGTAAAGCTGGAGTATCCGTGCTCGTGCGAGTGGTGACGCATGTGTCAGAAGGAAGCTCGTTGACCAGTCTGTCCATTTCATGCTCGGGTAGGGACGATAGCTTGGCTTGCAGATCCCCGATGGTGGTCGTGAAGCAATTGAACGAATCTCGGCATGCGTGGATCGAAAGCAACCCCAAGGTGATGCTTACGGTGGTGTTCGCTGTCTTGGCGGGCAGCTGATCTGGCTTCAGGGCGAGAGCTACGATGGCGTCCATGGAATCCAGGGACACGATGTGGATGAAGTCCATCTCCCGCAACAGCGTGTCTGGCGGGGACATGGAGACGAAGCCGATGCGGCTGTTGTCAGGATGGATCATTTCTGAAGCTCTGCACAATCTCGAGTTTTCGACTTCGTAGGATTGTTGCCGGTTGCAAATGTGTGCATCGAGGTCACCAAGTGACACGCTGAGAGTTTGCAGCTTGCCGGAAGGCTTTGTCATGTTGCCCGACACCCGCAAGTCGCCAATGCGGAGAATCAATCGCGAAGGTGCGGCAACGTACGATGGCGCTACGTAGTCAAGGTTGCAGTCCACGAACGTAACAAAAAGCTGCAAAGTTGATCACCGCGTCGCATGAGTATGTTGTGGCGTACGAGTACCATGATGCAGCGCAGTCCAGTACCATTGGAGAGTGTTGGGGGGGGAGTAGTGTGTGTAGCTCAAGCAGTGGCGTTAGCGTTCGTGGATCGGTGGATCGACAGCTCATCGAAGCACACAAAACACATAAGCACATAAACAGACATGCAGGCAAACACGCGCACAAACATAACGCATTCACACAAGATAGCACACGCAACCTTGGCATCAAATCATCACGTACTCTGGTCAATGACCGCTCCGCACCATGTTGGTTCGAATTGGTTTTGGAAGGATGACTGCCACCTGCAGTTTCCTGTGTTGGTGACGCTGTGGTGGATGCGGTGGCAGTGGTTGCGGAGGTAATCTTGCTCAGACTCTCCATGAGATGGGCACACCATTGCGAGTCGACATCCAATCTGTGAGTCATGTGGTAAATGCTGCAGTGGACGCTGAGCTGCCGCATTTGGCTTCGGCTGGATGCACTGTTGCTGATGACGTCAATGGATATCGAGGGTGATTCATGTGATATGGCAGTGAACAGCTGCGAACGGTACACGATCGGCGTGCTGAGGTTGCCCCGTGATCCGCACAGACAACGCTGACGCAGAGCATGAACTCGCTCTGCCATCGTCATGTCATGATGTCGTTTTGTGCTTACGACCCCAAGCACTGTGCGAAGGAGGTGCAACAAGAGAGGGGAAAAGCCAGCGGGGAAGCAGATGAAATGGGCAGGAAGTGTTTGTTGAGATGTTGGGTGAGCGTGAGCATGAGCATGAGCATGAGCATGAAGGAGGCCAACGGACTACGGGTGCACTGGGATCCAGAGCACATATCTGTCCAGGCTCCACCTCCGAATTGGAATGGTCAGTACTTACCTTCGTAGAGCGCCAGGTCGTGGCAGAGGATGCGACCATGCTGCATTCCTTCGTCGCCGATGACGGAATGAAGACACAGCCTGTCGATGACGAACGAGTGTGTGTGCACGGCTCCATCTGATCGAGCAGAGGGCGATGTGGCATCGCCCGAATGACCGCACAATGACAGCGACAGTCTGTCAACAACGAATGTGATGGCGGTTCCCTGCCCCACTTCTGATGCGGATGGCGTTGTCTTCGTTTGGTTCTTGGTCGTATCTTGCTGCTGCTGCTGACGGGATACTTCACCATCATCCGTTTGAATTGTTTGGAGCATTTTGTGCAGACAAGAAAATTCGCCAACTGATATCTCGGCAGCAACGTCTGGGACGTTGAGCAAAATCACCGTTCCGCAGCGCTCCGCATTTGCAATCAGCAACGGTTGAGGGCTGGAAGTCTTGAATTCATACCTCGAATGCCCGTCCATGCCACCGCTGATGGGCGAGAGCAGCAAACGATCAACGTCTTCCTCATCGTCATCAGCCTGCCTGGTCTTGAATGATGATATGGCCGGGACCATGGGCAGCGATTCTTTGCCTTGTGCTTTCGTGCAATTCAACCGGACACTGAGCTCAATTGGAATGTAGGGATTCACTTCAAGCCTTCCACGTGCAATGCAGAAGTCGACTCGCCGCGTGCGGTTCTTCGCAGAGAAACCCTTGCCTTGGTCCGGAACTTCTGCGAATGCGATGATGTGGTGACAGGACGAAGAGAGAACGACTTGCTCCCCAGGGATGTCTTCGACGCCATTTCCAGTGCTGCTCACTTTGCCACTTATGCCAGAACCGTTTGAGTCCAATCCGTACGATACTCTCAGACCGTCCACAAGACATCCGATGGACGCTTCGCCGTTGACATCGCCCTGGAAGGTTTCGTATGATCGATTGAACATGGGCCCGTAATCATCGATTGGTCCGACTGGTATCTTCATGGTGATCGAGTCGCAAGAACACGCAAATGACGACGATGACGTTGACGACGCTGTTGCCGTTGCCGTCGCGTTTGTGTCGGGTGCTGATTCCGTGCCATTGCCTTGCGTTAGTTTTCGCACAAGTGTGCTCAGATTTGATACCGTGCGGTCGCGATACGCCATCTCCATGGGCGCCATTTGAACATCGCAATGCAGATGTGACGTGTCATTGCCCTTCAGCCTCTTTGTCAGGCTGACCGAAACGCACGGTGCCTCCGAGATGAGGCCGTCCGCGTCGCCCATCGGGTCCGCACCGGTGACATTCCCCAAACTTTGACACATGCGAGAAAAGCGAAAGATATTGCTGATCTTGAGACGTCCCTCCAAGAAGTGCAAGCCAGCAGCAGACGTGCTCTCCACCACATTGGGTGACGAGGTGTCAAGCTGCGCATCCTCAATCTGGAAGTGTGATACGGTGACTTGCGATATCATTGACGCTGGACCGATGGATGATTGGATGTGAAGATCGCCGAATTCAGCCAGCATGTACTCCATTGGACGACGGAATGCTGGCCCGTACCGCGGATCGATGAAGTTGATTTTGAGACTCCCCGCCAGCAGATGGAGACGGACCTTTGTATGGATTGAATCAGACTTGGAGGGTGACGTTGATGCGGGAGATGGCACTGATGCTGATGCCGAGGCTGCCCCGGCCGCTTCCATGATGCTCTCTTTGAGTATCGACGCGTAGTTGTACGCGCTTCCTTCGTTCGCATCGAAGAATACATCGAACGTACCATCATCATGGCTGCTTTCGTCGCCTTCCACAACGCCGTCTCCTTCGTATGCGTTCGATGGCACCAGAATACCGCCTCTCAGCTGATTGTTCTCCGCAAGGTGGTATGCTTCCTTGTATTGCTTCAGGATGACGTTGAGTGCTTCAAGATCGTCGTCGTCATTGTCGGAGCCATCGCGGAGCTGACGCAACGTGGCAGTTGTGTGCGATGACATGGGAGGAAGGCCGCCGTCCGAGTTCTCACCGTCTGCGTCAATTCTGTCACTGCCGAGTACTTGGGATACGATGGAGTGGACTCTGGCCAACGAGATTTGATCGACAGAAGCCGTCACTCGCTGGTTGAGAGATATTTCTACATCCTGTTGCAATGGCTTGGCCTTCGCTGGTCCTGGTAACTGCGTTGTTTGCTGCTGCTGTTGCTGCTGCTGTTCCGCCGTCGCTTGTGTGTTTGGTTCTGCTTCTGCTTCTGTGCTTTTCGATTCTTGCGCTCCAAACAGGCGCACGAATACCTGCCCGTTGCCGCTGGCCTGGAATAGGATGCTTTCCTGGGATGCAGCAACCTGTGCAACCTGCGAGCTCGGAGATCCACCATCAACGCCAGCACCAACATGAGCGTCACCGTCAGCGTCAACATCAATATCGGCAGCCTCGCCAGATCTCAGGGAAACGTCGCCGAAGGACAGCGTCTTTTTGTACTGCAAACGAGTGGACTTGCCCGAGGCGTCATACTCTCTCTGTCCTTTCATGTCCTGGTATTTGAGGGATGACATGCGAAACTCCATCCATTGCTTCCGTCCTGCTCGCATCACCTCGCTTTGGCTTGGCTTGGAGGGGGTCACGATTCGGATCCTCACATCTTTCATCTGCAGCGTCAGTTGCAAGGATGCAAGAGCAGCATCGACGTAGGAGCTGATCATGCTCTTGGCTTGGCTGGCCTGCGCGGGAGCTTCCGGTGAATCATCTGCTCCTGGAGTCGGACCCGGAGCCTCCACTGGTGGTGGTGGCGTGCTGAAGCTGGGTTCGAGCTCGATAGATACGCCGTAGATGTCGACCTCCGCAATCAGCGAGACGGTGGGGGAGTCGTTCTCAAACGTCCCAAGCTTCATGGCTCTCCAGGCGATGCTGGATTGGGCTGCTACCGCCGTCGCTGCCGTCCCAAACGTGCTTGATATCGCAGATGCCGCTGATGATGTGGTGGCTGATGATGCGGAAGGGCTGTTCTCCTGGAGCCGGAAGGTGATGACCAAGCGCTCCACGCTCGCCCGCACGATCGAAAGACGGCAGCATGATGGGTTGGATGACAGGATGGTGTTGAGATGGTCCGCATTGAGACCGACGTTGGTGAGAGCGATGCTTCCATCGTTGAAGGAGACATCGATGGAATCGTGGAGCTGCTGGTTGGATGCATCATCCAGGAACGGTCCCAGAAAACGCCGCAGCAGAAACGCGATCAGCCTCTGTTTCCAGGGGATCATGGCTGCCGTCTCCAGACTGCTATTCTACGAGCTGTGTGGAGTGCTGGTATGTGTGCACGTCAGTGTTGCTGTATTATAGAATGCTCCTTGGAGAGAGTGCTCGTATTTCAGTGTTGCAGAATACGATGGCTGTGAAGATGTAAGCCTCCAACACCAGCACCGTACTACACGTTCTCACGTCTCTCTGTGGGCCGTATTTGCGTGGCAACAACAATTGTTTGCCTTTCTTCTACTCTCTGCTCCCCTTTGGCTCACTGCTCACTTCTCACTGCTTCTCACCACTCGCTCTGTTGGAGTGTTTGCGCCAAACCGTGCTCGCGGTCGGGACAAGAGTCTCACGTTGCCTCGTATCGAAACTGCGGCACAGATGATGTGATACTGGCGTCCCGCCGTGTCGGGTTTCATCTTCTTGTTCTTGTCGTGGCAGAAAAAGAACAAATTCCTTCTTTTTGAGTTTTGTTGACATCTCTCGCTCTCCATCCGGGTCTCCACCTCCCACGTGCGATCTAGACACATCTCTCAGATCTAGACTGCGAAACAACGATATATAATCGTGAATGCAAACTTGACGCATCTCCCTCATCTTGAAAATAAAACTGTTTCCGTTCTCCGCAGAAAATATATTGAGTTGTAACTTATTTCCATCACATCCAAAACAGAGATTCGGTAAAATTAAAATATGGTTGGGATAAATCGATTGAAGAGTGTCCGGAATTCAGCAAGTGTATCTGAAAACGCATCATCGCCTCGTGCTATCAGCGAAATAGTGGCATCTCGCCATTGTCAATTTGGATTTTATTTGCCATGGACACTGTGAAACTTCCGCATGATAAGGAGGTGATCTGGGTAAATTTGGTTACATTGTACACTAGTTCATTGTTAAGTATTCAGTTGGTGAATGTCCTGTGGTCATGGTCGACGCTGAACTCTCCCTTGTTTCGGCCATGATTGGTGGTGCACGGTCGGTTTAGGCGTGCATCTCGGAGTCCACGTTGGCCATCTCATCCTCTTCCTCGGCGTTAAGCTTCTGGAGGTTGTTGATCTGCACACGGAGGGTGGCTTCGTACTTGGAGGTATCCTCCTCCTTGTCGCTGTTATTCATCTTCTCGCGGATGGTCTTGATGCTGGAGAGGATGCGCTGGCGGCGGGAAGAGAAGGTCTCTGGGCGCGAGGCAAGGGCACGCTGGAGCTCGAGGTACTCGGCTGGAATCTTTCCAGCTCCGGCCTCGTGGACGAGGACGTTGGTTCCCAAATGCAGGTTGCGGTTGCTCTGGTGGTCTGGCTTCATGCCGGCGGCACGTTCCTCTGGGGTGCCAATGTACACCTCATCGAGCTGGAAGCCAGAGACGGCCTTGTGGATGGAGGCAAGGACCCAGGCTCCGGAGCAGATACCGGTGGCTTCCAACAACAGACAGAACTGGAGGAAGATGTAGACGATTGGGTTGGAGAGGAAGGCGATTGGGAAGACGGATGCAACCAGCTGCCATGTGATGGAGGCGATGATGGTGGTGATGAGGGCTCCGAGAAGTCCGGTGTTGAAGAATTCCTGGGTGCTGTCGGAGACTCCGAAGATGTTCTCGCCTTCGCCCACCTCGACATCAAGAGTGGTGACACGGGCGATGATGAAGAAGCACATGGTCACGCAGATCTGACGTCCGATCATGAATCCTGGAAGGTTGCGTCCGTCACCGCGGAAGAGGAGCTCGCAGGTCTTGCGGGCCATTGGGTGGTCTCCACGCTCCTCCTTTGGAAGCTTGGCGACGGCAAAGAAGGCGATCTGCATACCCTCGAGCATACCGACGATGGACATGAAGAGGAAGAAGAGGATGACGGCGACTCCGTTTGGCACTCCGGCCCACATGGTGGTCTTTCCATCGAAGAGGGCGACGAGGGTGACGGCCATGGCGTAGCACAGGATGGCGAGGGAGATGAGAATGCGGCCCCAGTAGAAGAGGTTCTGGGCACCGTCACGTGGTGGTTCCTTGGACTCGATTTCCTTGCCGGAGGCCCAGACGAAGAACATCTGGACGAGGTAGCACGAATGCAGAAGTCCGGAGAACTCGATGGCGAGGGCGACGTAGAGGGTGAAGACGGCGAAGAAGTTGTTGATGTAGTCAAGCATGCAGAGGGAGGCGTTGACTTGGGAGTTGAGCTGTCCGGCTTGAGCGGTCATGAGGATCATGGCAGCCCCAGATCCGAGGAAGATCTGAATGATGATGTCTGGGAGTCCGAAGACTTCGGCATCGGCAAGCGGGGCACCGCACTGGTTGATGGTGAAGACCATGAGGAGGACCATGAACTGGCGTCCCATGAGGTAGCGATCGAGGTTGTCACCCTTGTGGGCGAGGGAGGTGCACTGGTGGGCGGTTGGGTGGGATTCGACGTAGAGGTCGCGGTCGACTGGTGGGAGACCGACGAGGGAACCCTGTCCTCCCTCAACCATGTTGAGCCACACGAGGGCCGTGATCATGACGAGCAAGGCGACCACTGGGTGGACCTCGGACGAGACCTTGGTCTGCTCATTGAAGATGAGTCCGCAGACGATGGTGATCGAGAAGATGAGAAGGCCGGTGGAGTACACGGACTTGATGAGCTGAACGGGATCCATCTTGCTTGTTGTTGTTGTTGTTGTTGGATTGCTTGTTGATACTCTGGTTGTTCCTGTGATTGAGCGTTGCAGAGATAGCAAGATCTGAGATTGTGAGATGAAGGAGGAGTGAAGAGTGGGAAAACTGATTTCTGTTGACGAACTTTGTTGGTGTTGGCGTTGTGATTGTGCGTTGTTGACACTGTTGTTGACAATGCCATTGCCGTGTTGTTGACACTGTCATTGCCATGGTGTCAGCCGTTGCGGCAGTTGTTTGTCTTGACAACAAACGTTTTGACCGAAGAAAATGTGTGACAGCGCTTTGGCGAAATTGATGCTTGCGGCTGGCGCGCTCTCGGCGTATTCCGTTTTATATACTTTATTCATGCTTGGTTTACTTGTTGGCCATACTTGTAACCGCCGCGATCGTGGAAACAGCATTGATTGGAAGCAGTCGGCACGCTTCTAACGTCAATTCCGCCCGATAAGGCATGGAAAAAATAAGAATCCAATAGCAATCCAATATCAATCAAGTCGAGTCCCACATCGGAGAATGAGCCATTCCACGATTGCCAAACATGCCGACTCATTGGTTCTTGCTATGTTTGGTTGTCACTTCGAGACGTTGATCGTTAATTAGACGTTATTTGGGTCGCCACCATGTAATCATGACACTTCCAAGCCTGGCCTCCGTCCGCGAAAGATACCAAAATGAAAAAGAACAAGAACAAGGACTTTTGTTCCGATCGCTCCGCGCCTCTCCTCCATCTTGTTCTGTGCCAACCATGCGTGTGGCTGTGTGGCGAATGATGCCTTGATGCTTGATGTGTGGTGCCAAGTATGGTGCGGTAACATGCTCGTCCGGCGCAGTATGGATACTCTGCCGGTACAACCCATTGTTGATGGCAAGCGGTGCCAACCATCCTCGGGACCGCTTGTACGATACCATTCACTACGCGACATGTCCATGCCGTACTCATCTCGGTGCGCAACGACTCGTTCAGGATACTCGTCATCAGCTGCAATAAGTACGTATATTGCTTGCATACTCGCAACGCCAATGAGTAGTCGTACAACCCCACTTCCACCATCAGCAACATGAAGAGCAACACGAAGAGCAACGTCAACAATACCACGTATCAGAAACCAGTTGCGAATGTTTCGACGATGTTGCGGGAGGGGCAGCCGATTTCAGGCACCCTTCGCCACAACGACCTGCCGATCAAGTCAGTATCATGCCTCGAAGCGAGATGGGGAGTTCAGGTCCACGACGTGACGATCTGGGACGACATCCTTGGCCAGCATATCACCAGCTGGGATGATTTTGCTGGATTCGTTCGGACCCGCGGGTCGGTGTTGTTCCATGCATCGGTGCTGATTCAAAGCCGCAGGAAATGCTCCGTGAGCGACATGAAGTTATTCTTCAGTATGCCATCTCATTCCGTTTTCTGCTTTGCAAGGATTGATCCGATTGAGCGGATCGATGAGGATTGCACCAGCATCCAGTCAATCTTCGCATCCGTTTGAAGATGGCGAAGAGCGATCCTCATGTTGAGGTTCTGATCAATGACTGCAGATTGATGAGCGTGATAAGAGGCACATCGGGGGGCGGTCCTTGGATGCAATTGCCACCAATCGAATTTGCATGCCAGGTGGAAAGACTCAAAAAGAACGAAATTGAATGGATGCTGCAGCGCGCAACGCGATTGACAATAGACAGAGATGATCACTTGCCGTTCAACCCGCAGCAACTCGTGGAGGCGCTGTCAGGAAGCGGTGTCAGGCTGCAGACACTGCGATTGAGATGCTCCCACCACTGCCAACAGGTGCTCCATTCGTTGACGGATCAATTGCGGCGTCGACTTCCATGCCACGTGAAAGAAGTTATCATCCATAACTCGCCACAAGCGCCCGACAGCGCGTGGGATGGGTTTATCCGCGCCACATCGAAGTATCGTGGGGAATTGGAGACCGTCATCGTCAGTGGGCATACCACCGCAGCCAAATGGATGCGGCATTTGGAGATGCTCATATCAAATCCAAAACTCAGTCAGGTCCGATACTGGATGACATGGTACGGGGCAGGTGCGCACGCGCTGCTGGTCCCACGCATTCAACGGCAACTACGAAAGGCTCCGCACATTCTCCGACTCACAGTAAACCCTCTCGCAGTGAGCCATGACGTCTGGACCAAGATGATCTCCCCCCTTCTGCTGCACAATCGCCTCCGTCTCAAAATGAAGACGATGCGACGGATGGCAGACGGCAGCCCTTGTGGTGCTGGGCACGAGAACAGTCTCGTGGGTGTCGACACCGCTTCCGCTGCTAGTATTCCAGCAAGTGGTAGAGTTGATAGACCTGATGGAACCGTTAGGATTCGTGGCCGGTCGAACCACAGGGGGTCCGAGGGCAAGCGCCTTCGTGAAACGAACTTATCATCGTCACCGAAATATGCAGATGCGGATGCGCATGTCTATAAAATGCTTGGGTTTCTGGCCTGCCACGAGAGGATTACCGACGACCCGACAGCGATTTATCTGTTGTTATCTGGTCACCACGTTTTGTTCAGTCACATGCGCGGAATGAGATTGGACGTTGACGTTGATCTGGACCAGATACTATTGGCAAAGAAGCCGAGGGTGAACAAGGCAACATCGGCACATGACCATACGTAGTTGTAGCACGACCGTGGTACACGACTGTCGTACATGACTGTAGGATATCATTTTGACATCAAACAATAGATGCTTCCACCTGCCAACATGATCCTCCATGGTGAGGTCGGTGCTTCGATGAGATCGCGACGACTCCAACGAACGAATACCAACCACCATACCACGACAAAATGGTTGTGTGGAACAACAAAAGAATGTATATATTTGCAATATGGAAGCATAGACAACAATCGACACTATGGCCGAGTGGTCTAAGGCGCTGTGTTCAGGTCGCAGTCTTAATTGGCGTGGGTTCAAATCCCACTGGTGTCATTTTTGTGTTCGTCCAACCCTGATTCGGCGAATGCGCCAATTCTTTTGCCGACACTCCGTGTCCGACGCAAACATGCGCTGCCGTCTCGTGCGATTCTGGTCGAATGGTGTCCTCAACAAATTTCCACATTTCTTATCATGCACCAACAACAAGTTGTCGAGCGTTTCTCATACCATTGACTTGGTGGGTACGAACAGGAGCGCTCCGGAGAGACTGCTCGTCTTCCATTACTCACGGGTACCGGCGTACTGCCAAGAATATTTGTGGCCCATGAGCAACTCAACCGCTGCCTGCTTCTCTTTTGTTGTTCTTCTGCTGTCATGAGCTTCGCTATCCCAATTGCTTTCGTTCGTTCGAAGCAGCTCCACACAAGTGCTCGCACAATCCTCGAGACGACCATTAGCTTCAACTTCACCTTCACCCTCATGATTATCTTCGTCTTTTTATTTACCTCCTTCTGTCGTTGCACGCTTCAGGCTTTGTTGCGCGCAGCATCGGGACCTGGGCGCCTCACGGAAGCATCATGATGGCAGCATCCAGCGAATCAGCGGACGAAGCTCCCACCACCGCTGCGTTCAACGGCGGAAAGATGGAGCACATCTTCAAGTTCGGGGATGGGGAAGCTCAGAATGATTACCAGTACATCGACGAGTTCCATTCCGACGAGGCGAAGCGCGCCCTGGAGGAGGGATCGCTGTACTTCAAGATTGACGGCGCCAACGGTATGATAAAGATGGAGGACGATGAACAGGATGGGAGGCTGATCGGCCTCCAGCGTTTGGATACGAAGGGCAAGCCCATGCCAAACGGCTGCTTGGAGTTGCCACCTGGTCAGAACCCCGACACATACTCGATGCACTCGTACTTTTACGACCCCATCACATTGAACGTGCAAGGCAAGAAGGCCATCAAGCGAAACAAGGCCATGCTGCAAATCATCGAGAATCATGCCGAACACATCCGCTCCAAGATGCGAGAATCGGGCACCGACTTTGTCAGCATCGAGTGGGTGGGAGCAAAGTTCAACAAGACTCCCAATGTGCCAGAGGACGTGGCGATCGCGATCCATTCCGAGCAGGTGTGCAGCGACGCCATGGAAAGGACCTATGGAGGGATGAGGGAGTACCTGCTGGAGGCCGAACAGCCTTCCGAAGGACTGATCATTTTCCACGTGGGCAAGTACTGGAAACTGCGGTCGGAATGCTTCGATCGCAAATGCTCGTTCATCACCAACAAGGCCGCGGCGAGGCCACCGGTCTTCCTCGCGCCGATTGATCAATCGTAGGCCGAAAGTGGTTTGCTATACTTGTATTATAAGGCGTATGGTACGAGTATCGAGATAAATTTGGTGTTGCCATATCAAATGAAGTCAATTTGAGTCGCTATACTGCGCTCGCCGTTGTTGTTGTTGTTGTTGTTGTTGTTGTTGAATTGTGGAGCGCTGCCACTGCTTCACCTGATATCTCAGACATCAATGCGCAATGGAGTAGAGAGCGATGCAATAGGAAAAGTAAAAGGAATCGGAGATTATTTTAGAGTAGACAAGAGTTGCCGCTTCCAGGTGCTCCTCCCTTGCTGTCAGACTACTCGACTCTTCTCTAATTGTATGCTTGTTCGTCTGCACCACCCACCCCTTCTTTGCGGATAGCATGGAACAGACGCTTTGCTCCTTCATGCCCTTTTGACGACGGTCGGCGAACATACGAAGGCGCTGACTTCGTGATCGTGGATGATCGACCAACCAACCAACCAACCAACCAACACACCAGAAAAAGGTGAAGAACAGAAAAAGGTGAAGAACAGAAAAAGGTGAGGGGAAGAACAAACACCACAGACACACCATGCAGAGTAGAGGAGAGTACGCAGAGCAGGACAGCTCTTAGGTGTCATACGACTACCTCCACCACCATTCACAACCGCCCAGCTTCCAACAACCCGAAGCGATCGGTCATTCGGTTCATGAACACATCGCATCTATCGCTACCACCAATACCACCAATACCACGAACAAATCAGCCAGGATGGGTCGCAAAGTGCGCAGAGCCGTGATGCGGGCCAACAAGAGGGCCCGTGAGGCTCAGACGGAACTCTTGGAGACGGCGGCTGCCAAGGTGGAGACCAAGGCGGTCGAGGCAAAGGCGGATGAGGAGCTCTTCACGATCGATACGCAGGCAGACAGCCGCAAGGTCGGCCTCTCGAAGAATGCGCTGGCGAGAGAGAAGAAGCGCAAGGCGCGGCTGCCGTCCACGAAGGAAAAGCGCGAGGTTAAACGGCTGCTGGCCACACATTCGAAGGAGAAGCTGAGGAAGCTGGTGTTGGATGGAAAGAAGAGGGCGAATCGAGCAAAGAACAAAGGCAAGGTCAAGGCGAACTTCGACCTTTGGGATGAGGATGACAGTGGCGCGGGCGCTTCCGATGCGAAGAAACGCCAAGCCAAGTCTTCTTCGATCGTCCCCGCGAAGGACAAGGCCACCAAATCTCCCCTCGTGCAATCGACGATCGGGACCACGTTGGCCGGCATCAAGCCAGACAAGCACACTGCGGATCACGTCGTCACGAGGTTAGCGCACAAATCTCAGCATGATGCCGTGGCGATCGACGTGGCAAAATCGGGCCAGTCGTACAACCCCGACAAGGTGGAGCACAAGAAGATCATCGAGGCTGCCGTGGAGGTGGAAATGCGAAGAGATCATGCCGAGAACCAGAGGAAGGCGCCCATCTCCACCGGGATGTCCGAAGAAACAAAGGCGCTGCTTCTCAGCGACTCTGATTCGGATTCGGATGACGACGATGGTAACGACAACGATGATGAGAAGAACGAAAATGGCGATGGCAGCGCCGACCAACTCATCCAACTCAAAAAGAAGGAGAAAATGACGCGCGCGGAACGCAACAAGCAGAAACGGTTGCGGCAGGAGGAGAAGGAGATGCGACAGCGCAAGAAGCAGAAGAAGCTGATGAACTCTGTCGCCGAGGCCAAGACGATATCCAAGAAGCTGCGCAAGGAGGCGGCCACGAAGGCAGCCGACAAGGCCCGCGTCGAGGCGCTGAAGGCGAGCACCCAGCGCAAGCGCGGCAAGGACGTCATTCAGCAGATATCGCAGGAAAATCCCATCGGCGCACCGACCATGCCCGTGGCGCTGTCGACCGACGTCAAGGCCGTGCGCACGGGAGGCGGACTGCGCGGCATCAAGCCCAAGGGCAGTCTCATCACCGACCGCATGGTCAGCTTCTCCGATCGCGACATGTCCGCCAAGAAGGCATTGAAGAAGAACAAGAAGGTTCAGGGCAAGCGAAGAAAGACCAAGGTCAAGATCCACGGCAAGGGGCACAAGGCGGCCAAGGAGGGTCACATTCTGGGTTAGGGTGCCATCCCACACTGGTATATTTGCATGCGCATATTCGCGCAGCAGAAATACAGAAGCAGAATTATTTGCATCCGATTCTACGGGTACTTTACGTGTATGCTCACATTGTCATTGAACCATCAACGACTTTCAGCGGCGCTCCTCAATGGACTACTCTCTCGCGTCAGATAGAGTAGAGTAGAGCAGAGTATGATGCAATGGAGGAATGCCTTCTTCTCGCCTTGCTTTCTGTGGTCGTTCCGGTTGCGATTGTTGGATGTGTGCTGCTTTCGTAGGATCGCCTTCGTTTACGCTTGCGCCAACTTCTTCAGGCACTCCTTTGATTCTCCTGGATCGACAACCCATCATGGCACTAATACTATGTGTGCCATACCACACACATCGATGCAGGTATTGCCAGGAGATGGACTCGTCAAGCAAAGAATCACTTCTCTGGCGCCAAGTTCACAAACGTGACTCCATCGTGAATGATGTGCATGATTTCCGATGTCGCCTTCTCCGCCAATCACCCTGTTGAGGGAACATGACGTCACCATGATCACAGACAGAGAGACAGAGAAGGAGAGTTGGCCCGTGGAGGGAGCGGATGCTGATGGTGCCTCGTCGTCGGCCAGGAGCCAAAGCAAAAGCTACATCCCAGCGCAACGAGAGGAAGAGAAGCAGGTGAAACCAACCAAGCCCAACAACAAGTTACAACAGCAATTACCAACAAGTACTACTCACATACTATTGTTCATGCTCGTACCCAAGCTCGTACTCATACTCGTATAATAGTAGATGTACCAACACCTTCGGGATTGAACGAAGCAACCATGACGAGCAGCACTGCCAAGCATGCCATCCGATCGCTGATCTTGACCATCGCTTTGTGCTTGGGATCCGTGCCGTGCCTTTCTGCTTTTGTTGTGGACACAACGACAGGTACCAATCGCGGGAGCACGCAGCGTCAGCTGTCTCTCGTTCCCAACCATGTGACAGAGGTCATCACAGAGCGCACGGGGCAATCGGTCTTGGCAACACGGTCTCTGCAATCGCAGCAGCTGGCTTCGGTTGCAACA
This sequence comes from Craspedostauros australis, assembly GCA_026770025.1. Taxonomy (NCBI): domain Eukaryota; phylum Bacillariophyta; class Bacillariophyceae; order Mastogloiales; family Achnanthaceae; genus Craspedostauros; species Craspedostauros australis. The sequence goes on along the minus strand of JAMXDE010000010.1, from coordinate 373,193 downwards.
AATGCTTCCGATGAGGCCGCAGCGCCATCTTCTGGGCAAGCCAACGGCGAAGGCAGCAACAGCAACAATGGAAATGGTGCTGTCCGACGCAAGTACGAGACCTTCCAATGGACGAATGAGCAATTCCTCAAAAGCACCAAGCCCTACAACATCAACTACCGCGTGGAAGGTCCGGAAGATGGTCAACCCATCCTCTTGATCCACGGATTCGGCGCCAACGTGAACCACTTTCGTTACCAGTTCCCTGCGCTCACGGAGGCCGGATACCGCGTCTACGCCGTCGACTTGCTGGGCTTCGGCGCATCCGACAAACCAGGCTGCGAGCCATACAGCATCGAGCTCTTTGTGGCCCTTCTGGAAGACTTCCTGCAGCACCAGAACAACCCCAAACAATGGATCGTCGCCGGTAACTCCATCGGTGGCCTCTGCTCATTGGCGTTGGCCCAGAAGATGCCCGTCCGCGGCGTGGTCCTCTTCAACTGCGCGGGCGGCATGACGGGATTCCGATACGAAGACGCCCCTCTCCTCGCGCGTCCCATCCTTTGGTTCGTGCAGAATGTGGTTCTGGGACCGACGCTGGGCGGCGCTTTCTTTGAGAACTTCAAGTCTCGCGAGAACGTCGAATCCATCCTCACCACGCAGGGCGTGTACCGCGATCTTACCAACGTCAACGAGGATCTTCTGGAGATTCTGCTGGGGCCGTCCGACGATGCGGGAGCGCAGCAAGTCTTCCTCAAGACGTTCGCTGGGCCGCCGGGTCCAACGCCAGAATCCATCCTGCCGACGCTGGATGTGCCTATACTGGCGTTGTGGGGTGGTGCAGATCCTTGGACGCCATACGACGGCGGCATGCACCCAGGCGATTCCTTCGAGCAATACGCGAAGGGGCCCTTCGAGATGGTGGTTCTCGACAATACCGGCCACTGTCCTCACGATGAACGGCCAGAACAAGTGAACAGCAAGATGCTTCAATGGATGCAGCATCTGTAATCGTGGCATTATCCTGGTATGTGCTGTCCGTAGGGTGTGAGCACAATATCATCCTATAATACTAGCACAATACGAGTACACGCAGAAGTGACGACAGGAGCAACATCAACACAGACTCCGGCGGAAGCATAAAGCTCCACAGAAAATGAGAGAGAGAGAGAAGATCGAGCCTGCGCTCAAGAACATGGATGCTCTGCCATACTCGTACCGTGCCGCACTCTACGATACATACTACTCTCTAGGAAGGACTGTGTTCAACGTCGTGCAACGAGGTCCTCTCTAGTTTTCCAAACATGTGGAAAATGTAGAGCAGAGCAGACAAGGGAGGGAGAGAGAGACCCAATGTTTCGTTCCGTTGCCGATGCTCTGGTTCAAGCATGCTTGCACTGGGCGTCCAAGTTCAGGATTGCTTGCAGCATCAGAGGGATCGCCGAGGCATGCGTCCCATGGGCGCTTCGGATCTCTATCACGGGTACTCCACAATCCATCGGAACACTCAAGATGCACATCACCGCGACCTGTATTCACGTCAAGGGCTATACTATTACGAACACTCATTCATTTACGACGTAATGAATTCCACCATTCCAAACGCGATCGTTGAATGTCGCACCGCAAGGATACGACTTTCCGACACCTGGTCGAATGGATACATGATCGTCGTCGATCGTCGTTGTGTTCAAGGCACGCTGGGGGGTGTACTGCATCAACGCACCGTGACGAACCGTGACGTAAAACCCAACCGTCTGGTTAGTGCGGAGGATGATGTGCCGCGCTCCATCCAAATTGACAAAGGTTCGCTCACCGAACCCTGCCGCGGTCACGTTCGTGCTGGACACCAGATCCCAAGCGTCGCAGTTCTCCTCATGGCCCGAAAATCCACCAGCCTTCGTCATCACTTCGACGGTCACAACATTGTTCGTGGACACCAGATGAACATCGAATGCGACGATCGTGATATCATCGGATGCCATCACATCGAACATGTTTCCATCCTGACCCGTCCCTCCGGCGAATGTCGTGGTGATGGCATGCATACCCGTGCTACGAGAAGTCTTGCCGGCGGTTCCCATTCCATCATCTCCATTCCCATCCTGTTTCGCCATCACTTCGTACTGGAAGACGCCATTCCAGACACGAGACGGGAACGAATATCCAAACGGCCCACGCTTACCAACACCTTCATAGATGGTGAGATCCGGATTCGAGGCAGCGACCAAACCGATGCCACCGCCATTCGTGTACCGAAGGCCTGCCTGCTCAACCGTGGTGATGTAAAATGCCGTCAATGAATCCGCCTCCAGCGTGATGGGCTGCACGTCCACAGCCGTAGCGCGATTTCTGCCTTTACCATCGATCACTTGAGCGTCTATCCGGCGCCATGCAGACGGATTGCGGTCGTGCAGAACATGAGATCCATCTTTGATCCATACTTCCAACTGGACGGACCCGATTGCACTGGTGTGCACCTGGATGCCTGTGATCTTCACTTCGGTGCGAGCCATCACATCGAACATGTTTCCGAACGCTCCATTGCCACCTCCGAAGTGCGTTCCGAGATATCTCGTAGCTGTGATCTGTCTTGCAGACAGCATCATCGACGGTGTCAACGTCGGGAGGATTGTTGGCACGGCCGAAGGTCGTGTGGATGGAAGATTGGTGGTCTGCCATTCTGTGGGACTTGGGGTGGGCGATCGTGTCGGCGATGGTGTTGGAGACAGCGTGGGTCCTTGCGTTGGGACACCACTTGGCGAGATGCTCGGGCCAGTGGTCGGAATCTGGCTGGGTGGTTGAGACGACTCGTCTGATCGCATCTCCACGCGGAAGGTCATCGTTGTGCCAGATGGGCTGATATCGCTGATAGAGATGCTCATATCCAGCGCGGATGCGGCGTTGCCTTCATGCGCGCTGGTACTGGGGTACGGGCCATCCGACAAGGATGTACGAGGCTGCAGATTGTCAGTTCCTGCTGCGTGGAAGAGATCGGTGGCATCACCGAAGTTGTCACCTCGTTCAAGGTTGTATTTGCCGTCCGCCTGGAGGAGGGCGATCTTGTACTGATTTCCATTCTCTGGCCATTCGGCCTGGCCTGGATAGCCTTCGATGTTCGATGCGAAATTGTCGATGTGCCAAATGGCCAGTCCGCCATGCGGGATGTACTTGTCGAACCCAATTGGTTGCCGATTTTCGATGAGCAAGAACTCGGTGCAATCATCGTTGAGGTTGATTTGGTACGCCTCGTTGCTTTCTGCGGATGCCACAAGGGTGTAGAGCCCAGAGCTGGAAATGAGAGTTGGCGTGATCCACCCCAATTGGAACTTAGACCACGCCGACAGACTGGGGGGATAGAGCTGGTAGAAGGCGTGCGGGCCGAATCCCCAACTACTAGACATGAAATCGAATGCGCCAATGCCATTGCCGACTGGCGTGCCGTACATGTCCGGCAATCCCAAGCAATGACCAATCTCATGAGCGATCATGCCGATCCGACCAATGATGCTGCCGGACAAGCCCCAAAGAGCAGAAACCGTTGCGAACTGGTCGACGACGACTGGTTGGCCGGATACAGTGCTGTTGCTTCGCCACTGGTAGCTCGTGCTCAAAGGCGTATGGTGCGACCAGATGCGACGAGAGGGTGGGGCGCCAGAAGCGTCGTTGCCTGGGAATTCAGCAGCGTAACCAGAATGGAGCACGGTGACCACGTCCACAAACCCATCGCCATCAGCGTCGAATTCCTCAAGCTTGAAGGTGGGGATTTGTTGCACAGACCGCACGGCTTCGTGGAGGACCTCAACGAACTTGTCCGAGTTCAACCCGCTCGACCCTCCAGCGTAGTAGGCCTCCGTTTCTGCCAAATCGATCCAGCCGTAAATCGTGGATTTGAGCGCGAAACTTCCATACGAATTGGTCGCAAAGACATCTCGCACGCTGCCGGTAGGAGCGTAGCGAGATGTGCTGCCGTTCTTGTTGAATAGAATGTCAACAGCACTTGGTGAAGGAAGACGACGCGCCTGATCTTTGTGATCTGCGAAACGGACGAGGATGACGAGATTCTTGAGCAGCGGAGGTACTTGCGACTGCTGTCGCTGGCGGCGATGAGGGTGGGAACGTCCATTGTGACGAGAGTTGGCGTTGACGCCCATCGGGCGAGTCATGTTCGCAATGCCCGTGTCCGCGGAGACAGCAGCAACACCAGCAGAATAAGAAGTAGGGGCATTCTCCCGCAGAAGCAGCAGCTCTGGGTTGAGAAGTGGATCGTCACGTCCAACCATGAGATCCGACTCGACGATATCTGAGGCGGCTTGGTTGGTGATGGCGTACACGGAGTTTACGTTGTCATCTTGGGCGATGGTATATCCGTCAGTGTCCACCATGAAGTGCACGTCGGACCCACCATGTAGAGCCAAGATAGGGGTCATGTTTCCATCCTGTTGTCGTAGGTAGAAGTAGTGCGGGTAGGCCATGCCTGGCGAAAGCGATCGGATCTCCACCAGCATGGCGACCATTACGGCACACAGAAGACTGGGATGTACGTAGCGAAATAGGATGGAGCGAAGTATTATGTATCAGCAACAACAAAGTCAACGACGACAGCAGCAGACGCAAGTGTAAGCAATCGATCGATTTCTTGGCCGATGGATCAGTTGGTCAACGGATTGGATTGGGCAATGATGATGGATCGAAACAGTGATCGCAGCACACCCAGATTGAGGAAGCTCTCGTCCTCCTTCCATGGCCGCCTCATCTATCACGGTGACACCATGCACAGCACGACAACAAGAACAACAAGAACAATAGTAACTCACAGAATCTTCATCGTCGTTCAGTGGACACGGACGCGTCGCTTGGCTTCGTTTCGTTTCGTTTCGTTTCGCGCCTGGTTTCTCGTTTGTTGTCTTTTGTTGACTTCCTGCGATGAACGACTTTATGTGACGATGGAAAGAAGTATTGCTCAATTTTGGGGAAGAGATGCGCATCCGCCAACAGAATGCCGCAGCGCATCGAGTCAGATGCCATGATGTGCATTGTGGCGTGTCCGCCGCGTCGTCATCGCATGGAATGCAGACACAACGTCGTATCGCACCACTTCGATCCAAAATCAACAAGGGATCACCCATCACGAAAAAAACGGCCAAAAAGTGAGATGTTGTTCCGTTTCTCTGCCATGAGTCGTGTTTGTGTCAAACCGTCGATGTACTTTGATTACATCGATTAAAACCGAGAAATTGATCAATGCGACTACTGCGATCATTTTCAAATGTCGAAACACATGTGTGTTAGTCATGAATGGTCGGCCGGTGCGCGTGAATGGAATTCAAATTGTGAGGTTCGGCCATGTGTCAAAAACATGCACCAAAAATGTGACAGAAGCAAAGCCACCTCTCCCGCCACAACATCCCACGCAACTGTCGCCTGGACGATGCGAACAAGAGCACTCGTGCGAGGACATGCGGTTGTGGAAACAAGATGAAGACGAAGAAGACACATCCTGACCATACTCTCTTGCCCTCGACCTCACCCTCACATCCATAATCACACTCGTGCCAAAACAATCACATTCGTACAATTGGCAACAAGTTCCATACAACACAGAGCACACGATCATCAGCAATAACACCACACCACACCACGTCGCACCACACGACACCTCTTCAAGACACTGACACATTCAACAACCGCGAGGTGCTCCATCATCATTGATCACAACTTTCGTTGATCGTTGGTTGCGCTGATCGCAACCTTTCGATACCGCATCCATCCATTGGGGAGCGCGAAGAGAGGAAATAAGCAGGCAACAAGCCGCAGGCACCATGCACATTCACGAGATCGTCATTGACGGCTTCAAATCGTACGCAAATCGTACAGTGGTGGAAGGGTGAGTGGATTTCCAATGCGCTTCGTCGATCTGCTTGATGCTTGTGACACCTCAATGGCCGGGTGTCCGTTGTATCGGGTATTTGGAGCAGAACCGCTCCATCGAAATCAGCACTTATACTGCTGTCTGCGAGTACGCCATCGCGATAGTGGTGGTGGTCAACCAACCAACCAATATGCAAGCCAACTCACCCCATTTCTATCGTTCGCTACCCCTGCATACTTCGCAACCGCATTCGTCCACCAATCGATCCAAAAACCACAACGTCGACCCACTCTACATTCTCCGCCTTCATCAAATTCAGGTTCGATCCGCATTTCAATGCCATCACCGGCTTGAATGGGTCAGGCAAGTCCAACATCTTGGACTCTATCTGCTTCGTCCTTGGCATCACAAACTTGAGCCAGGTACGGGCAGGGAATCTATCGGAGCTCGTTTACAAGCAGGGCCAGGCCGGTGTGAACAAGGCGAGCGTGACGGTCGTCTTCAACAACCAAGATGAATCCAACAGCCCCGTGGGATACGAGCAGCACAAGGAGGTCACAGTCACCCGACAGGTACTGCTGGGTGGAAAGAGCAAGTACTTGATCAACGGTCGCAACTCGCCCGCTAGCCAAGTGCAGAACCTCTTCCATTCCGTCCAGCTCAATGTCAACAACCCCCACTTCCTTATCATGCAAGGACGCATCACCAAGGTGCTCAACATGAAGCCGCATGAGATCCTTGGGATGGTGGAGGAAGCCGCAGGGACCAGAATGTACGAGACCAAGCGATCCATTGCAATCCGAACCATCGACAAGAAGCAGGCCAAGCTCGATGAGCTGAATGGCGTCCTTAGCGAAGAAATCACTCCCACCTTGGAACGACTGCGGGGAGAGAAGCAGAATTACCTCAAGTGGTCCAAGAACAACGCGGATATGGAACGGATCGAGCGATTCGTGGTAGCAAGCGATTTCGTGAAGGCCACCAGAGCGCTTGAAACGAATTTGGAAGATGTTTCGGAGATAGAAGGCAAGGTTGCCGAACACGAAGCCACCATCGAGGACTACAACGAGAAGGTGAAGCAAAAGGGTGATCAAATCCACAAACTATCCAGCCAACTAAAGGAGGAATCGAGCGCCGAACTTGCTGTCATGCGAAAGGAGGAAGACAAGCAGTCGAAGAAATTGGTGAAGGCGACATCGATGTGGGAACTCAGCAAGCAGAAGGTTCAGAAGGTGGAAGACGAGCTCTCCGCAGCGGAGAAGGCAACGGAGGAAGCCAAGGCTGCATGCGAAGAAAAGCAGAAGGAGATTGACAACGAATCCGCCATGATCGACGAAGCCAGAGCCGGAGCCGCACACGCGGACAAGGAACTCGTCCGGTTGACTTCCGATTTTCAGAGCATGTCCGCCGGACTTTCCTCATCTCAGGGCGACGAAGGCATGACGTTGCCTGATCAGATCACGCAGGCCCACATCGATTCAAAATCTGCAGAATCGAAGGCCACGCAGGCTTCGATGCAGATGAAGCACCTGAAGAAGCAGATTCAGGTACGCCTGGGCATGACCAATTCTCTCTTTGTTCCGCTGTGTGACTGTGTCGTTGCACGGCTGATTTCCTTACATTCCAGCCCGACCTGCTTTGATGATACGATTTTGTCTTTGCTCACCCTCTTTCGTCATCATCTCATCAATGTCGAAACGTCCGATACGTCGTTTTGCGTACTCCAACCGTGATCGTGATATGCGACTTGTCAGACTGTGGAGAAGGAGGCAGCGAAGGAGCACAAATCAGCGCAAAAGCTTGAAAGCAAACTCGAGGCCGCGCAGCAAAAGGTTTGCACGCTGGAAAGTGCCATTTCGAGCATGTCGTTTGACGAACAGGCTTTTCAATGCCTGCAGACCGAGCAGGACTCTTTGAATGCCACAATCTCAGAACTATCGGATAGAACGGAGACATTGCAGGCACAGCTTGAGAGTCGTCTCGCGTTCCGATACGCAGACCCAGTTCGGGGTTTCGACAGGAGCAAGGTGAAGGGTCTCATTGCCAAGCTCATCCACGTCAAGGCCTCCAAGCATGCAACAGCGTTAGAAGTCGTGGCGGGTGGCAAGCTGTATCAGGTCGTGGTGGACGAGGCCATCACGGGCAAGGCTCTGCTGAGCCGTGGCAACCTCCAGCGCCGTGTGACCATCATTCCCCTTGACAAGATCCAATCCCGTCGGGTGACCTTCGCGAAATGCCAGCAGGCGGCCGACATGGCCAGATCCATGCATGCGTCTGCCTTCCCTGCCATCGAGCTGGTGGGTTTCGATGAAGAGGTCCGCAACGCGATGGAATACGTCTTCGGAGGATCCATCGTTGTGGATAATGCCAAGGCTGCCAACCGCATTTGCGATGCCACTAGAACACGAACGGTGACGTTGGAGGGAGACGTGTACGACCCCTCCGGCACCATTTCAGGAGGTTCCAAGAACAACCTTGGGACTATCCTCTCCAGACTCTCGGATCTTGCCGTGGCTTCGGAGGAACTCAAATCCAAGATCAGCAGACGGAACATCGTGGACGCAGAGCTGCGAACACTGAAGGACAAGGCCAGACAGTTCGAGCAGACGAAGATGCAGCTGGAAATCGCGAGTGCCGAGCTCCAAAGTATCCAAAAGCAGATCTCCCAGACCACGTACGGAGTCCTTGTCGAGAAGCTCGATGCTATGAAGATGGAGCTCGAAGAGGCGACCGCCGAACACGAAGAGATGTTGGCAACCAAAACGCAAAAGTGGGATCTGTACCACGAACTCAAGGACCGCGAAGTCGAGTTGACTCAGAAGCGCGAGGAGCGCCTTGGCAAGATCGAGGAGGACGTGCGGAAGGCGAAAAGGCTTGTTGCAGAGAAGTCCAAGCTCGCGCGAGAGGTAAGACTGTGCTCGTATCTGCATGTGGTGGGATGATTTGAATTCATCTGTTCTTGATTCATTTACATCCGCTGGACCATACCTCTAATCTGTACTGCGCTATGCACAAACGAGCCAACTCTCTTCGATGCTTACTCTTATCTCACATTCATCACGTTTGTCCTCACAAACATGATCTCCATCTTGCTGTGCCTTCTTCTTCTTCTGCTTCTTCAAATGTTGTCATTCAACCGTCGTCCTACCCCTGCCCCTACCCCTGCCCCTGCAATCTGTACGATCAGGCCGAGTCCCGATCTCAAACGCAGTCGCTGGAGCTTGACAACTTGAAGCAAGAATTGCAGGCTGCCGTCGATGCCTGTGCCGAAGCAAAGAAGGAGCTGGAGGAAGCAAATGTGACTGAATCTGAAAGACAAATCGAAGTCGGCACGGTGAAAGCCAACTACGACGATACCAAGCTCGCGCTGGATAAGCTGGAGGAAAGGCTTGCGAAATTCTCCGCTGAGTTGGGTGAATTGAAACACCAGAAGTCCAAACTCGAAGAACAAGTGGATGAGACCAAGCTGGAGGCCAAGAAGTTGCACATCGCCATTCAGAGAATCCAGAGGGACCGTTCCAACGCCGAGCGCGCAGTTGCTAGCTTGATGAACAAGCATACCTGGATCGAAAGCGAGAAGGGCGCATTTGGACTTGCAGGTGGCGACTACGACTTCGAGGCATCCAACCCGGATCAAATGAGTAGACACTTGAACAAGCTGAAGGAGGAGCAAGATGCTTTGGTAAGTTGTTGTTTCGGCGATTGGGGTCATCTGCTTCTTGGCAGATTGCGGGGATACTCGTTTGTCAGATGCACTCCTCTGCCCGTGACAGCTCACGGAGAAGCTCACATGTGTATGCCGTTCTGTTCCGTTTCATCCCATCTCATCTCATATCAACACACCTTGATACAACTATGTCTTGAACGCCATCTCGTCTTCTGCAGTCCCAGAAGATCAACAAGAAGGTGATGGGAATGATCGAGAAGGCGGAGGGCGAATACACGGAATTGCTGCGAAAGCGGAAGGTGGTCGAAAATGATAAGAAGAAGATCCAAAGCGTGATCGAAGAACTTGACGTCAAGAAGAAGTCAGAACTCCAGCGCACGTGGGTGAAGGTGAACAAAGACTTTGGATCGATCTTCTCCACGTTGCTCCCTGGCGCACTGGCGAAGCTCGAGCCACCGGAGGGTCTGGAGGCGTGGCAAGGGCTTGAGGTCAAGGTGGCATTCGGAGATGTTTGGAAAGAGAGCTTGAGCGAGCTCAGCGGAGGCCAACGATCACTGCTGGCCCTGTCCCTCATCCTGTCCCTTCTGCTCTTCAAGCCTGCGCCGATGTACATCCTTGATGAGGTCGACGCAGCGTTGGACCTCAGCCACACCCAGAATATCGGGAATATGCTGAAGACTCATTTCTCGCACAGTCAGTTCATCGTGGTCTCGCTGAAGGAGGGAATGTTCAACAATGCCAACGTCATTTTCAGAACCAAGTTCATCGACGGAGTGTCGACGGTCACGCGCACCATCGGTGTTGGATCAAGCGTCCGGACACGAGGAGCGTTGGATGAATCCGACTCGAATGCAAAATCCAGCAAGCGAGCTGCCACGAATGCATCGCGCAAACGGCAATCGCGAAGTAATCGGTTGGGGAAGGAGAATGCTTTGGCTTAGACTTGGTCGAGCACTCTCTGTTGTGGAGTAGAGAGCACCACGACACGGGCTTGGGGGATAGTGTATGCTCGGATGGTACCATGCGAACACACATACGGCGGCGAGCACTGGTATACAGGACAAGTTGATTAGTAGTACGACAATGCATTTCGCTGTGAAGTCCAATAGAGCACGGTATGTATTGCGACTGTATGTCTGGATTGTTGCTCAGTGCGGCTGCTATGCAGTCGTGTGAGAACATAGAGATGTGTCCCAATTGAAGAAAAGTCGAGGGACTGTTCTGGGCAACGGTTACGCTGAGTGCTGCCACGAACTGGAGCAGCAACAACAGGAAGGCTGCTTGCGCACACGAGAATAGTTGTCGCTTCAATGCTATCTCTATGAGCTATCGTGCATCCTTATCCGATCTTGTGCATGCCTTGGGGGTTGCCGTACATATCCCCACCCCTCAATGCATGGATTCGAACATTGGCCCCGTTCGACATCTTGTGCTGTTCGCTAGACTCCATCGATGCATCCGCGGACATGCTCGTCCCGCTCGGACTGAAATGAATGCCGCCCTCTGTCTTTGGTATATACCTCGACATCTCGCGGGAGGCTTTGTGCATCGTAACGACTTCATCGAAGCGCGACAGCAGCTTGTCGATGCCCAGAAGTCTGCGACGTCCTTTGAAGTTGTTTTTCTCCTCCGTTGCAGAGAACATGGGACTCAAACCCAAGCTCTCTCGCAGATTGCACACCGTCGTCAAGCGGTTGTTGAGCAACTGAAACGCTTCGCCTTGCGGTAAGCAGAGGAGGATGCCGTAAATGCTTTTGAGCAACGGGGCATGGTTCTTGGATTCGACGTCGAGGAGCTGCAGTCGCAGATGCACAAAGATGGGGCTCTCCAGCAAGTGCACGAGCTTGTCAATTTGCATCAAGAACCCAACGGAGATTTCTTCCATTTCGGAAAACCGCTTGACCAAGGCGAAGGACAAGTCGTAGGCCTGCGCGAGGAGGCAGAGGGAGAATGTCGCGACAGGGTTGTGGCACCAGCACCGGAATAGCGTGGCGAACACTTTGGGATTGTCAACGGCGGCGTGGATGGAGGAATGGGTCCATTTGGAACGGAAATCGTCGATTCGAACGAAGCTCTTGCTGAGGATGGATCGGAGGTCGCTGAGTTCGGATGCCGTGAGGAGGATGAGGTTCAAGGTCTGGACCATGGTGCTGACGAATTCCAAGGTCGAGGCGTTGGCGGGTTGTCCGTTGTTAGCTTCGTACTTGATGAGAGCATCAGCAAGCCGTATGTACACGCTTTGCGCGTTGAGCAAGACGCAGAGCTTGCGGATGATGAGGGAGCCCCTGGTTTCCAGCAACGTCCTGTCCTGCGCGAATAGATCGAGGATGGCATTGAGCACGAGCTGGGACTGCGCCTCTTCGGTGTCCTCAGCGCCATTGGAATCATCTCTCTGCGCGAGCGATATTCTGGAGAGGACCTGCAGGTTGGACAGGACGACTTCATCGCTTTCATCGGAGAGAGTACGAAGCAAGACGGGCAGGAGCTCTTCGATGTGTTGATTCATGTCTGCCTTTCGCTTTTCCATGAGCATGTTGATCCAGCCGAGCGCCGATATCTTGGTCTGATCGTCCGCTTGGTCCATCAGCTCGCCGATGAGAGTTTCCAGCAGGGGCTGCAACTCGAATGCCGCCTTCGTATTCTTGACCATGTTCAAGAATTTGGCATTGGTTCCTTCGGCCACGATTCGGATGTCTCTCTCCTTGTCCGATATGCACCAGAGGATGGCGACGAGGATCTGCGAGTGGAAGGGAAGCAGAGAGTCTCCGCCGGAGTAGGGATGGTGGATCAATTCTGCCAGCCATGTGATCGCGGTGAGCCGTTTGGGCCGTTCCTTGGATTCGCACTGGTGGACCAGGATGGGCACGATAGGACCGAATTTGATGACGGTGCTGAGGCTGACCTCGCGCAGAAAATCCGAAAGCGCTGCGTCTGCCGCCTGCTGGATCTGCCGGCTGGAATCGCTGAGCATATTGAACAATCCATCGAGGAAGTCGGGTAGGTAATCCAGCATGGATATGTCCGGCACAGAGTCAAGCAATGTGATCCAACCCACGATGAGCTGGCGGATGAAGGGATTCGTTCGCCCGATGTATTTCTGCAACAATGGAAGGAATTCCTCGACCTGGAAAGAATCTGACTCGGTGACGATATCCTTGAGCTGGCTGTCCAGCTGGTTGGCGCCGTTCTTGACATCGACGTTGACATCCGCATAGAGCTTGGTGAGGCCTTCAAATATCTGGTTGAAGTCCGTGAGGATGAACTGCCTAGCTGCCTTGGCAATGTTGTACAAACTTTCGCAGGCGTAGTAACGAACTCTGCATTCCGGATCGTCAAAACAGTGCAAGACAGGCGGCAGCAGGACATGAAGGTATTTGGAAGAGGAGTGCATAAGGCCGATGGCGGTGGCGGCGAGACCCAGCAAGCCACCCTTGCGATTGTTGGAATTCATGCTGGTGCAAAAATCCTTCGAAAGCACGGCGATGACACGATACACCATGTCCTCCACCGTCTTCTCATCCGCCTCTTCCTGTTGCAAGTTCTTGATGAGCACCTCGATCTCCAATGACGCATTCTTTCGCTTCTCATTGGATCTATCTCCCAGCCCTCTTTGGACGAGAGGTGGCAATGGTGACTCTGAAGATATTGCGTGATACGGTTGCGACATCGAGGTCCCTGCTGACACTGTGGAGGGGGAGGGGCCGATCGCTGCGACGCCATGAGGTTGGTGCATCATATTGGAATGATTCTCCAATCGATTGCGCTGTTTCGGCTGTCGATACAAGGACTGCTGCTGCTGCTGTTGCTGTTGTACTTGTGCTTGCCGTTGGGCTTGCATCTGCCCTTGTGGCTGTGATTGCGGTGGTAACTGGTGCTGGTGCTGTTGTTGGACTTGTTGCTGCCTAAGGTTTTGTTGCGAAATTGATTGCTGTTGCTGCTGTTGGACCTGCTGGTTGGGAGGCTGTCTCGGAGGCTGCCTTGCAGGTTGATTTGGAACTTGATTCGGAGCCTGATTTGGCATCTGCCTGTTGGCTGTTCTGGGAGATTGTCTTGCAGTGGGATTGGGCCGATGTTGGGCTGGGTTTGCGGCATGTCTGGCATGCACAGTCGGAGGAGGTGGTGGAGCCTGCTGTTGCTGCTGTTGTTGTTGCTGTTGTTGCTGTCGTTGCAGTTGCTGCTGATGACGCGCCCGCATCTTGGTCCTGATGCTGTAGGCCGACGAGCGGCTGGAGGCAGCCGAAGAGGATGCCGTCTGCGTGGACGCTGCCGATGATGACGATTTCACATCCCAGGGTTCATCGGCTCCATTGGCTCCATTGGCTCCATTTCCAGACGGCATGCTTCTCTCTTTCTCTCTCTCTCTCTCTCTCTCTCTCTTATTCAATCTTATGAAATTTGGGGATCACGAGTCTCTTCTTTTCGAATCAATGGATGATGCGAGGACTATACAGCGAGTGTTCGATGCAAGATGTTGCTTTGAGTACGATCTATGGTCGGAACGAACATGTGCGCAGGGTGATCTTTGCGGTTGGGTTCGTGCACATCAGCATTCGTGATGCCAGGCAGCAGAAAATTGCCCCCTCCCTGTTCGTCTCGCGTTTTGTCGCGTCTTGTTTTGGTGCGTTGCACGACACAAAACGACACGGCACGATGTCATTTGTTTGATGCTATTTTGATTCACAGGAATCATTTGGATACGTCTGCTCGACTGGTTCGATTTATTTCACCATTCGATTCACGGTTTGGATTCTGATAGTGACTCGATTGTCCAATCAAAACGTCGGATCGTGACATCAACAACAGAAAGACGTTGATGGTCGAGATCATGTTCTGGTCATTTTTTCTCCAGTTTCGGCAGTTCGGCAACAGATAGCGGTGACGAACATTATTCCTGCCGCAGAATCAACTCTCCGTGTCATCCATCGTTGCCGTTGTTGATGTCGTTGTCGTCGATGTTGTCGTCAATGTTGCCGTCGATGATCTCATAACACAAGAGATCCACCCGCGTCACATGCCCTAATCACAACAGAACGGAAATTCGACTCCAACTCAAGCTCAAATCCAAACGCAAGCAGCAAGTTCAAGCAGCATCACGGGCGCACATCTCCTTTCTTCTACTCGCATTCATTATTCACTCTTCATGACCACGAGGACGAGCACGACAAGAAGAATGAAACGAATGTGCATCGCCACCACCCCAATGCTCGCTGCCTGCGTCATTGTCTTGATGTTGTCAGGTGTCACCAGCGGTTTCACGTCGCTCACCTCACTCACCTCTCTCAAGAGCAGCTGTTCACACTCCACGGCGGCGTATGGATTTGCGGTTGCCGATCGCATCATCCGATCGCACGCGACCTCGCTTTTGCAGCTTCACGCCAGGAGTTCCGATGAAGACGATGCCAACCAACCCAGCGGGAATGGCGAAGATCCTGACAACAGAAGCAAAAACAAGAATGGTCACGACGATGAACAAGAGAGAATCCCTCAGCTTCCGCCCATCGGATCATCGTCATTCTCAAGCGCATCGCCAACAGCGCAATCAATACCTTCATCGGTGACTGTCATCCCGACAGCATCGTCGTCCGCCGCAGCTTCTGCCGCTGCAACGACAGCTCATGCTCCGTCACAGCCACCGGCTGCAGATGCCAAAAAATCAGCGGGCAGCAAGAAAGGAACGCCGGTGGCATTCGTCGGCTCGTCTCACTTCCAACTTCAGTACACCTGCAAGGTCTGCGACGAACGTAACTGCCATCGCGTCTCGAGATTGGCGTACCAAAAGGGCATGGTCATCGTCGTGTGCAAAGGCTGCGGGAGCAAGCATCTTATTGCGGATAATCTCGGATCCGGGTTTCCATCTCCTGAGCCGACCAACATCACCGAGCACGATGCTACGATGCCAACGCCAATCACGCCTCCCAAGGACATCGTCAGCAACACCATCGAGGAATACTTCAGATCACAAGGGCTTGATGATGAAGTCACCCGCGTCTCACTGGATGTCTTTGAATTGGAAAAGACACTCAATGTTGACACCAGAGGGGGCGCACTCCGAGGTGAAGATGGCAACTCCATGCTGGAATAGCTGTTTTATACGAGTATATAGATCAACCAATAACGAAGGAGACGAGCAGGATCGTAGGAACACACAAACAAGACCATGCATACATCGGATTTTGACAACAGCATCGCAGTCGTTGAACATAATATGACCTCTCTCTCTCTCTCTCTCTGGAGAGAGTCGAATGCACAATGTACAGTATTGGAGTGTTAGTAGCTTCGTTAGCGATACAAGCTATTAGGATAGATTATTAGTACTTGCAACGTCATTCGATCTCGTGCTCACTTCGCTTCACTTGTTTCGATATTATGTACATTGCGTGTAGCTGCCACATCATTCTTCTTCGCTGCTCTCGTCCGATGGATCTTCGTCGCTGAATTCGACGCCGTTACCATCTTCCTCCGATGACGACTCCTCCAGCTCGGTGTCGCGTGCCGACCGGATCAACGGCGCGCTCAACGCGGTGAGACTGATCAGCACGGCCTCTTCCGTTCGGATGGTGCGGCTGGCCTGATACGGACAAGTGTTCAGCCAAATATCAAACAAAGCCTTGCTCTGCGCACCAGGCAGCTTTAAGCTCTCGTCAGCATCCACGCATTCCTCGATCCCAGCAACGCCACCAAACACGACCAGCGCATGTTCGTATTTGGGCAGACGGAATTGCTTGTCTTCGATGGAGCGATCGCCGCGTTCGCTCGTGCCAATCTTCAAATCGTATGCATCTCCGAAGGGGCACTGCTCAAAGATGTCACTGATACTGGATGCCATGCGGGTGATATACCCCCAGTAGGTGCCGTCATCTTCGCGCGGCGCGGACGGGGATACCACAGTGCCACGGATCAAACCCGGGCGGTCATAATCTTTCGGGTTGAGCTGCACAGTGCATCGGATGCCAGGGGACAAGGCTCGGTCAATTCTATGATTGGAATGGAGTGAGTGGAACAGAGTGAGTACGTATGTGTGCGTGATGTGCGACGAACAAAAACAGCCAAGCATGTGTGAGAGAAGGAATGAGATTGGCGGCACACTGCGGCATGGCAAGATGCTGCGTGCTCGCCATGTGCTTCGTCGAAGGCAAACAGACGCCACAGGCGAAGGCAGCAGCACAGGCATCGACAATTCACATTGCGTAAAATATGAGAGAGGACGACACACTATCTCACAGCGTAGCACAACACAACACAACACAGCACAAGACTCACTCGACCGGCCGACTCCGAATGCCGCAGTTGACCATAGAACCGCCGTTCGCTCCTTTCTTGTCCATCACGACACCTTCGCGATACTTGCTCTTGTCATTTGCTCGCACGTGATGTGGCGCATCAACTGGTGCCAGCAATCCAGCGAACTGCAAATCCGGATGCATGGGAAAGAAATTGCGACGCAGATACTGCGGGCATTCGCAGTATTGCAGCAACCGCGCCATGAATTCTTGAGGAGTGGATCGCTCGAACCGTGGTTTCGGTGGCTCATCCTCTGCTGTTGGTGCAGCTTCAGTGTTATTGTTGCTGCTGTTGCTGTTCTCACCACGATCGCTGGATCGTTCACGATCGTTGTTGTGACGATGGTCCCGACGTTTCCAGCCACCGGGTCGGTAATATCCATCCCTGCCTTGGTCTTTGCCAAGCTTATCGTCGAACACGATGATCTCATCCGCATGATAGATCGTCGCAGCACGCGCGATCTGTCCCACCATCAAAGTCTTGAGCTCTCTGGTTTGGCAGTTAGACAAGACGCTGCCTGGGACCGCGATGCTCAGCGTCGAGTAACGAGGACGGTTTCGGCATGGCACGGTCTCCATGACACGGCCAAACCGCGATCGTTGCTGGAATCCATCCTTGCGTTTGCGATGGTCTTTGCGCTGGTGATTGTTGTTGTAGCCTCCGTTGTTGTTGTAGTTGCTGTTGCCGTTGTTGTTGTAGCTGCTGTTATTGCTGCCACGTGCATCACCGCCAGCATTCGAATTCTGATTGCCTTTGGCACTGTCCTTCGTTTCCGATACCTCGCGAGGACGCACACCGCCGGCTGCTTCTATCCTTTGACGCTTCTTCTGCCGGGCATCCTCCTTGCGTCTCTTGCGTTCTTCGGTTGTTTCTCCCATGATCTGCTCTTGTTCTCTGCAGTGATCTGCAGTGCTCTACTCTGGAGTACGTGGATTGCGTGACCTTGCTTGACTTGACGGTTGTGACTTTGAAAGTAGTAGAGATTAGGAGAACAGAGTGGTCATAATCCACTCCTGAATGTTCCAAATCGAGGAAGGATGAACCCCTGCTGCTGGATGAGACCTTGTTGATGTGCTTGGTGCGTGTGTCCGAAGATGTGTTGGTTGGTGGATCTGCTTTGGTGATGTTGGTGTTGTTCGCGTTGGTTGGTTGGTTGTGGGCGGATGTCAAGTCGTGGATACTGTCACATGATCCAGAAGTCTACAATCTACCAGCTAAAACCGCGCCAAAAACAGTGCAAGCCAACAAATCTCTCACGTTGCCACCTTCAACTCTCTCCTCACATAAATTGATCTTCTTGCCATACTCTGCGATCTGTTGAAGCCTTATGGCAGTGGGATAATATTTAACTACATTTAGCCAGTTGTGAAAATCGGAGGGACTTGCTGCG
The DNA here is from genome assembly GCA_026770025.1 of Craspedostauros australis. Lineage (NCBI taxonomy): Eukaryota > Bacillariophyta > Bacillariophyceae > Mastogloiales > Achnanthaceae > Craspedostauros > Craspedostauros australis. The sequence goes on along the minus strand of JAMXDE010000010.1, from coordinate 355,004 downwards.
AGTGCACGAGCATCGCACAAGCGCTCCCCCGCCTCACTCCTTCAAAAATTCTGGATGCTGCATCAACCCAGCCGCGCACGTTGCCTGGACGACCTCGTAGCACTTGTCCAGATCGAACACGTCCTTGTCGTTCTTTATGCTGCGCAAGCTGCTTTCCATGTCAATCCAGAACGACGTCTCCTCACCGTTCGTTGTGGTCGCATCACTGCCCACCTTCACAATATCATCCAGGACCTTCGCAGCGTTGCTGGGACCGATCCCTCCGGCATACCCGATGCGATACTCGGTTGGTGGTCGTGGCCAGGAGGATGCCAACATACCCGTGCCCTTGGATTCGTCGACCAGCATGGAGACGTTGCTGGGCAGACGATCCACGCCACCCGATGAGGGCTCGGCGCAATGCAGCAGTCCTTGCCAAAGCGGTTGCGTCTCCTCGTTCTTTTGCAAGATGAACTCCAATTCGGGATGCTTGACGATAGAGGAAAGCATATCCGGTACACTCTGCGCTAATCGGGAGGTATCAACGCCGTTGACCTGCGTCGCGTTGATCTGGACGCGTCGGAATCCCCACTGCGATAATTGGACCAGGAAGGCGTCGTCGCCGGTCAGAACTTCGTTGACGCGTGATCCGCACAGATGGGCGGCGAGCTGCAGGAAGCCATCGCAGGAGGCCCGCACCTTCACAAGGCGCTGAACCCAAGCATCGGAGGCGTAGCGCGGTGTTCCTGCCTTGTCGGGACGGAAGAGGACGCCGAATTCAATGACGGGGTACATCCTGCTGTAGATGGCGAGGAGGTTGGGATCGACGGAATCGTCGGCTCCGCAGAAACCGAGGGCTCGTAAGGTTGGCATTTGATGAGGATGTGAATTCGATGGATATGTGGTAGATTACGAGTACGAGTATGCTGTGATTATGATTGTGCGGGTTTGCCCATTGCTTGATGCGTTTGTTCTGCAGTTGTCGTTGATGTTCTGTTGTTGTGCGAAGGTGATGATCGTTCGGAATTCTATTTTGACGTGTCGTGTTTGGCGTTTGTGTTTGTTTGTGGGTCATTTTTGCGTCATCGTCACGATCCACATCATGTTGACAAGAACAACACCGAAACCTGATGCACAATCGACAACTTCAACCAAACCATCGTCATCAAGCTACAAGCAACGGGGCAAGAGACCCAAGAAGACATGATTCAAACAGGAGGACTCCTCCGGCACTGTCAAACACTCCATCCCATGCACCTTCGTGAGTGTTGACACACACACATCAATGATCGAGGGCTGTGTTCCACTATTAAGCGTTACATTATATTATATTTGTATTTCCATTCGTCATAGTTTTAACTCCAATTCGTCGTTCGGCATGTTTCGCTACGATCTCTCGGTTGGATGGATCTTGTTGATCGATTGATTGCGCTGATCACCTGCGGAGTGGCAGCACCAGCATGCATATATTTATTTCCGCACCAATGCTGCTCTCCCATAGAGAGTTCTGCTCTGATCCAGCCTCGCCGCGCAAAGAGGAACTTGAGAAAAAGCATGCATGATAATCGTGCCACATGTACGAGTATGCTTATGCTTAGATCTCAATGACATCCGCGAGGCCTTCCGGATCAGCATCTGCCTTCTCAATCATCTCCTTGCCGTCACGAGCGAAGTGACCTTCGATGGCGGCAAGAACATTCAAGGACTGCGCGTCATTGATGAGGTTGATGGCGGTACCCTTGCGTCCGAAACGGCCAGTACGTCCAATTCTGTGAAGGTAGGTTTCGAAATCCGGTTCTCTGTTGCCATCCACAGGAACATCGTAGTTGACAACCAGGCAAACGTTATCGACGTCGACACCACGCGCCAGGACGTTGGTTGTGATGAGGACGTTGCTCTCGCCCTTGCGGAATGCCTCCATTGTTGCGTCGCGCATGGCTCCGTCGACGGCACCGTGCAGCACGGAGCATGTGTATCCCTCATTCTCCAGCGTTCTGTGCACCTGGTCTGCGTCGCGTTTTGTTCCGACGAAGACGATGCTCTGCCCGAGTGTGAGGAGGGAGTAAATATCTGACAGAAACTGCAATTTGCCGCCATCGTACCCTCTGGTATCGATCCATAGCTGCTTGATGACATCCAGGACCTGTCAAATCAGTCGGAACAAGCAACATTGCGGAGCGCGCGAATATGCCACGGTGTCACATTCGTCAATATTCGTTGGACGCATCAATTGCCGTAGCAGTGCAGAATAGGAGCACGCGCCGTTGTCACCGTTATCATCGAAATGCATTGAGGTAATATTATGAGTGTGAGATATTACAAGAAGTGCTGATTGAATCGAAGGCACAAAGCGCTCCTGTTTCATGCAACAAATCGACGGAGACTTCTGTCATGGCACAGCGCGATGGATTGATAGGCAAAACCAACCAACCAATCAATCAATCAATCAATCAATGAACCAAACAAGCACGAAAATACTCGTAAACCTAATGCAAAGAAGACGTACCAGGAATTCAGGACCATCCTCGATGAGGATCTTGTCGGGATTGTGCACCATCTTGGAGGCGAACTTGACGACCTCCTCCGGGAAGGTGGCCGAAAAGAGAAGACTCTGACAGTTCTTGGGCATCATCTTCTTGATGAGCGCGGAGTTGGCGCGGTGGCCTCCCTCGTCCACCATGTTATCGGCCTCGTCGAGCACGAAGACCTTGATCTTGTTTGTTTTGATGACCTTGCGCTTGAGCCATTCGACGATCTTTCCTGGCGTTCCGATGACGATGTGGGCATCGATGCCTCTCTGTCCCCGTGCCAGCTGCGTACCGGCGATCGCCAGCTGGATCTTGAGGCCCATCATGTTGTCGGCCATGGGCTTGACGGCCTTTTCGAAGATCTGGTTGGCGAGCTCGCGCGTGGGAGTGACGCAGATGGCCTGCGTTGTGGCTGGGTCATCGATGTTGATGCGGTAGAGCATGCCGAGGGTGAAGGCAGCTGTCTTTCCGCTTCCGGACTGCGCCTGTCCGATGAGGTTGCGCGGCGGATCGGCGAGGATGCGGGGCAGGGCCTCCTCCTGGATGGCCGACGGACGATCGAAGCCCATGGCGAAGATGGCGTCCAGCAGGTGCTTGGGGAGGTTGAGCTCCTGGAAGGTCTTGGCGCCGGTGAGATGGGAGGATTGGTCGCTCTGGATGACCTTCAGCCTGTCTCCGGTGCTCGCCTTTTGGCGTTCGAGCGCCAGCTTCTGCAGCCGTCGCGTGAGCTCCTCGCTGTCCTCCTTCTTCTTGATCGTCTGCTCGGCCTCCTTCTTGGCCTCCTCCTCAGTCTTTGCGTCCGTGGCTGCCTCTGCCTCTGCCTCTGATGTCCCTGCCTCTGATGCCCCTGCCCCTGCCTCGGTGGTCTCCTCAGTCTTCTTCGCCTCCTCTGGAGGGGTCTCTGTCTTTGGTTCTTCCTCGCTCATGGTCGTTCTTTGTTCGTCTCTTCTTGAATGGTCTTGGGGAGTTTATGAGGATGGAATGGGATGGAGTGTGATTGAATGTGACGATGTTGTGGTCGATGTCACAGAATAGTCGCAGGGTTGCGCGTCAATGGTCGGTCTGTGTGTTTGGTCTCCCTCCGATTCAAACTTGCGTTGTTTGCGTTGTTTGCGGTGTTCGGGATGGTGGTGATGGGTTTGGGTGTGTGGATCCTCTTGCGAGCGACGACCACGATGATGCTCCACAGAGTTACTCGAGTGGGTCGGGGAAATTCCAGCAACAGCGAATTTGGCTTCGCCTGCGTTTCGAGTTTTTTCTTCGAAGAATGAACATGTGACGGTCGTCGGTCAGACATAGGCTATAAAACCACGGTCGAAGTGTGAGAGTAGTTCTAGTTTGATTTGGCCTGTTGCGAAACGTGACACTTCGCCTCATTCCTCTTGCGCCCAAACACAAAGAAAGGGAAGGCGAATGCCACCAACACAGTTGCAACCCACTCCCACTCCCACTCGCCCTCGCTCTAATCCTTGCCGCACATCACTCCATCAATCCAGCGACAGCCACAATCCAACGCACCGCCGATATCAACACCAACAACCAACCAACAACCAACCAACAACCAACCAACAACCAACCATGAGCCTCCCTTTCCCAACGACCGCCGGCGCATCCGCAGGCATGGACCCCAAGCTGCTGGCACAGCTCGAGGCACCGCTGATCGCGTTGACGCAGCAGTGCGGCGATCTGCGCAAGCTCATGTTCGTCTTCTTCAACTTCCTGCACCGCCGCACGGATTTCTACCTGGTGCCTCATGCGGATGATGTCAAGGCAGGCAGCGCACCGTCCATGGGATTCAAGGAGGGTGACGCGGAACGGCTGTTGCTGGCTGCGTTCCGTCAGTTCCCGCTGCGGCGCATACCACCGCAGGCCAAACCAGCCGCGAGCAACGCCGCATCACCAGCGCCACCAAAGGCAGCAGCGGCCGCGTCCAAATCGGAGCCAAGCAAGACAGCGACCACCACCACCACCACCACCACCACCACCACCACAGAAAAGTCCGCAGACACCGCGCCGACCAAGTCCACCAACGAACGCGAGCAGATCGGGAACATGGCCGACGTGCGTTACAACGAGGAAGGCTTGCAAATCCCGGTGGGCAACGGCGGTTCGACGCCCAAATACAAATGGACGCAGACCCTGGAAGAGTGCAGCGTGCTCGTTGGCATTCCCAACAACTTCCGTGCCAAGGATCTCGACGTCAAGATCGCATCAACCTCCGTAACTGTCAAATCCAAGAAGCCGATCGTCGGCGACGATCCCTTCGTCTTCCTCGATGGCAAGCTCACGGACAAGGTCCGCACCGACGAATCGACGTGGATCTTGGAAGGTGGAGTGCTGGTGCTCACCCTCAACAAGATCAAGAAGACATTCTGGAACACCATCGTGGAAGGCGACGAGAAGATCGACACGGACTTGGTGGATTCCAGACGGCACATCTCGGACTACGACGAAGCGACGCAGGGGCAGTTACGCAAGATCATCTTTGATGAGAATCAGCTACGTCGTGGATTGAAGTCGTCCGATGAACTCATGGGCAAGGACATCAATCCGGGCCTCCCAGTTTTGCCGAAGGGGGTGGAGTACATCAATCAGAAGAAGGTGGACGATGCGTTGGGCTGAAATCACTTGAGCGCATTGGAATGGAATTGAGCAGCACTGGAGGACACACATCCCAATGTGAATGGATTCAGTCGCAATCTCCACTGCGCATCACGTGGTATCGCAATCCAACCTGAGCGCATTGATTGGTACGATAGGAAATGAAGAATGCGCGGCTAGCATTGGCGTGGTGCACTATGTGCTCGTAGTTCAGAATTAGCGACACAACCACGCGAAAAGAGATCAGTAAGCAAATATAGTTTGAGCATAGTATAATAACATCTGGTTGTATGGTACGACAATAATATGTTCTCTCTCTCTCGTTCGAGCAACTCTGTGCGAGATCAAGAAACCGCGTTGCGGTGGAATGTCCTCGATGACGACAAGGGGAACGGGTCTTTTTGGCGCGCTTTCGGATCCAACAACTTCTCCGGATTTTGCCTTCTTTGGTCACAACTCCTTTTTTTCTTCAGTCGAAATGCCAACCACAACAACAAACATCATCAGCATCGTCAACATCGTCAACATTGTCAGCACTCTCTCGTTCCACACTCCATCTTCACAGTCTTCACAATCACACGCACCACCTTGCTAGCGCCTCCACCGAAAGAGGCAGATACAGAGCACAGACCCACGCACAACAACACACGAACTGAGAGCGGCACTGACGATGACCATGGTTCCCAACACGAATACAACTTGCAGCATGCCTTCGGCAGCTCAGGCAGCTGACGCGAACGATGCTTCGCCAATTCCCACTGCCACCCCCGCAGCAACATCAGCGCCAGCGGAAGAAGCGACGATGAAAGGGACGAGACCAGCGGCACAGCAGCATCCACCATCGCGGCTGGCCCCGTTCAATCCATCCTCACAGCAGGTGCAGGACAAATCGATGGAGATGCTGCAGCTCACATCGCAGGACGTCCTCTTCGATCTGGGATGCGGCGACGGCCGGCTGCTGTTGCATGCGGCGCAGCAGGTGGATGGATTGCGATGCGTGGGAATCGAAATGGACCCCATCTATGCCACGCGTGGCAAGGAGGCCGTGGCGTTGCTGCCAGCCGACATCCAGGCGCGCGTGGACATCCGGCAAGGCGACGTGCTGGAGGACATTCAATCGTCGGTTTCGCAGGATGCCAATGGCGGCCGTTCCAAACTGTCCTTGTCGAAGGACGCAACTGCGCTGTACTTGTTCATATTGCCGCAGGGCGTGGTCAAGCTGATGCCGTTGCTCAATGCCTTGGTGAAAAAACGAAGGCAGGAGAACAGGAGCATCCGAATACTGAGCTACATGTTCCAGATCCGCGAATGGGAGCCGACCTTGGTCGACAGCACGAGCAGGGGCAATCTGCCACTCTATCTCTACCAATTCGATCCCTGAACATGGGCGCATGTATATTCGTCGGTGCACATACGTGGAGCAGGGGGTCGACACGGAACGGGACGATGAATTCGATAGCAGACCTGGCATGAACAGAATAGCGACAGCTCGTTTCCAGTCAACCTTGTGAAGCACTCCCAGATCGTATATAGAGGACGGCACTCTTGCTGCGCACATAAGATAAGAAGGACACGAAACGCGTGGATGCAGGAAGGATTGATCGTGGCATGCATTCTTGCTCATTCGGATGCGCATTGCCAGCGTCCTTTGGAAGGATGCAGCGTACAAACTCTTCTCTCTGTCTCCACCCGTAGCTCCTTCGTGCACCATACAGTTCCAAGTCCACATGGTACAATTGGTCTCCACTCTCTCTCTCACTCTCTAGCTCATGCCAGGTAGGCAACTCCATCCGAAAGTGGAGCATCCACGATTGAGCTGGCATTGGGTCATGGTTTGACACAGGTTTGAATTTGTATGTCTTCGACCGTTATAGACGTTACTTGTCACGCATGACACAACGTGAGAACGTCAAGCCCAAACAAACACCGCGACAGACGGGCAATGCGGGTGCGCGGCAACAACATGCTCGTTGGTTTGGTGGGTGTTTGTGACTGACTTGAGCGCGTCTCCGTTGCTGTCTTTTCTTGGTCGATCTCCTCAGACAGCCTCATCAATGCTTGTCTGCTTGCCTTGCGTCCATCCATTTGCCGCATTCCGCGTTCGGTTGCGATTACGGATACGGATACAGTCGCAGTTACGATTACTCCGCACTCGCGCACTCAAACAAGACAGACACTCTGTGTGCAAGTTGATCTGGATGCAGTTGAATTGAGTTCAAGCAGACTGGGTTGGGTTTTGGCGCAACGTTCACAACCAGCTCAATAGCCAGCTCAATAGCCAGCTAGACAGCAGACGCCGAGAGTATCCGGAGCGAGCTGCGGCGAAGAGAGCGTTGGTGCCAAGGAAGTCGTCACAGGCAGAGTGCAGCTGGTTGACACAGGCCAAACCAACGAAGCAACGAAGCAAAGAAGCACAGAGCAACGCTACGCTGCGTACAACCCGGAAGCAAGGAACGGTGCAGAGCAGAGCAGAACGCCCAAGATGCATGGGGACATGGCGTTGACGGCGAAGCCGCATGCCTTCGCGGGTGCCGTGCTGCCTCCGAAGTACGCGCAAGAGCTGACTCCGGCGCTGTGTCTGGCCATCACGTCGGGACTTGCCGAGCAGTCCTACCGCAAGACGGCGGTGCCCTACACCCTGTGGATCGCGGATGCATGGCGCGTGATCGGATGGGCGGAACCGTCAGCCGCCTTGTTCTGGGAGATGGCCACCATGTACCACACTCTCTACTTGGCCGGCAGGTCCTACGATTCGGACTTCCATGGACCGACGCAGATCCCGCCGATCCTGTCCTGCGGCAGCACGAGCAGTCTGGGCAGCAGCAACACGCATTCGGCGGATCGGCCCATGGCTTTTGACAAGAAGAAGCAGTCGACGGCGGCGTCCGCCAAGGAGCTTCCAGTTTGGTTGATTGGAACCTTCCTGTTGCTGCATTGCGAGGACGTGGCCTACCACCGCAACATGTCCGGTGTGGACGACCGTCGTTTCTACGGCAACGGCTTCGTCAATGCCGACTCCATGATCCAGAGCGGGGGCAAGGTGGATTTCACCAGCCTCCTCCGGCATCCATCCCTCTCACCAAGGCAAGTTTGACGCTGTGTGTGATACAACATACGAGTCTAGTACTGTTCCGGTATGCTCGTATTGTCCCCTCATTCATGTGGCGACTCCTTCGTGCCTCGAAATTCATGACAACTCACAAGCCAAGTCCCATTCTCCATTTGTTTCATCGTATTCCACTGCACTCAAATCCAATCCATTCCGCATCACATGATTACACATCACATTATTCCGCATCACATGATTACGCATCACATTATTACGCATCCCACTGGATTTCATATCGACAGAACGAGATTGCATGCAGGTTGGAACAACGGCAACTCACATTGCACGGCGTATCTGTTGCGCCACCTGCGAAAGGTGCTCTTGCTTCTGGCTTCGTCACACAACAGCGACGTGGCCAGAGCCACCATGCACTTGGCTGCAATCTCAACACCACCACCGCCGCCTCCCAGCGATCACACGCTCGGCACAGGTTACGCCAGATATTCGGCTGAAGAAATCAGGAGGCAGCATGACGAAGAACACGGAAACGTCGGTTTGAATATTCGTTTGACCATGGAGGATCTGGAGAGATTACATCTCACCCTCCAGCTCCCACAAGGTGGCGGCATCGATGACCCGCCATTGCAGATCGGAGAGTTTCTCTGGACGAGCCTCTATTCCACCAACGCCCCACCCACGGCAACCATTTTACTGGCGGACGTTGAGCGCGAACTCAGACGGCACCTGGAGCTTGAGCTCAACATGTCGGGCAGGAATCAGCGCAGCGAGAATGGAGTGCCCACCAACAATGGCGATGCTGTGTCAGCAGCGATGTCACAGCTGACGTTGACGGAGAATGGAGACAGCGCGGGTGCCGGCGAGCGTGCGAGACAACCGGGGCATGGCTATCAGAAGGAATTGAGCTACGTCCACCTCCGCGCAACGACCATACTCCTCAAACCCAACAGCCACGAACAATCATCCGGGGCGTCTACCAGCTCGGGAGATGCGCCGGACTTCGTTAACACGCTCACTTCTCCCGGCCGACTCCATGATCTCGCCATCGCCGACTGCTCCGACGTCCACATGTACCTGCTGCAAACATTCGAACATGTGACCATTTCGGGATGCACCGGTTGCACTATCGTTGTCGGTGCGGTCGCTGGTCTTTTGCACGTGGTGGACTGCGAGAAGACGACAATCACGGCAGCGGCAAGACAGATTCTGGTCAGCAACTCAAGCGATACTGTGCTCTTCGTCTTCACACCCAGCTCACCGTTGCTCGTCGGCGACAATCGCAACTGCCAGTTTGCACCATACAACACGTACTACGAAGGCTTGCGAGAGGATCTGGTTGCGACGGCCCTGGCGGTGGTCCCGGCCCAGGAAGGACAGCTCTCCTACAACGGAGGCAGACACGTCGAACCAGAAGCAGCGTGGCCGCCGCTGCAATGTGCCAGCAACAAGTGGAATCAACCCAAGGAGATATCCAGACTAGAAATACCCGATGTGGCGTCAAGTTCTGCATCAGTCACAGGATCGCCACCGCCAAGCGCACCCGGGTCGCCATCACCCGGTGCCGATGACAAAGCCGTGTCCGGCGGAAAACCAGGATCTGGCGGCGACGCAACGATGCATGGCCCGGTGTTGCTGCCTCCGTCCGAATTCCATGTGCTCTTCGTCCCCCTTGAGAACACCTCCAGCAGACAAAGAAGGGCGGACCACGATGCGCAGGACAGCGGCGAAAACAAGCCTCCGATGGACAGCCAGTACTGCAAACTGCTCGCCGAGGTCCTGCAGCTATCGCCGTTCGGCATCCCGATCGAATACGAACGCCGTGCGTTGGTGAAGGCAGACAGGATGCGGACCATAAAGCAAACGGTCCAGAAGAATCTGAACCCAGACCAACGAGTGAAGTTCGAGGAGGAGCTGAATCGCGGATTCCGCGATTGGCTCGTCACCAGCGGCAACCTTCGCCAGGTGCTGGATCTGGTGCATCTGGAACGAAGAAGCGGAATGACATGATAATTACATGTGGAACGGGACGCCAGGCGCTGTGTTGAGTTGTGTTGGCATGTGTTGGCCTGAGGATGCAAAGTGCGGTATAATACTAGAGAGGTGTTCAGCCAAACATAGAAAGATGAAAATGGGCTGCCGAATGCGTTCGTGTCCACACCAATGCTTTGCACAGCATCTCCAGCTACTGCGAATGTTGCGCGATAGCATGTTACAATCTCCAAGTGTGAAGATTACAACATCTTTGGTGCTGGTCATCGTGCTGGTACGAGTAGTCGTATGGTAGGAGGTGCGAGCAATCTCTCTGGAGAGCTGGAGCGCTTGGAATCACGCTCTCGACGCGTTTCGCAAATTGGCGCGAAGATGGTTCTCACTATTTGGAACATACCATTGATGCATTATATGTAGGTATTCTATAATAGAATAATATAATACATACATATCCAAACGAACAAGAGCAGGGAGGAAGTAGCAAGCTCGCTTGTCGATGACCACATATGACTCATCCGAATGGGTAGTATCACCGAATCGCGAGGTTTGGCTCTCGATGTGGTCGTGCGAAAAGGCAAGAGAAAACAACCGCGACAAAAATTGGTACGATTCGTGTGCGTTTCGTGCACAGGCAAGATCGTCTCGTGCCAAAAACGCACACACGAACAGTTGTTCTTCGTCCTTCTCTTTGATCCACGTTGGTTGCGAAAACAAGAGATCTTTCTACCTTCGCATCGCAACACAGCACCAAGAAGAGATCATCGCCTCACCTCCCCTCTCCTCATAAAAATCAAGCTCCAACAAGCAAAACGCAAACGCCAACGCAAACCGAATAAACGTTCCAGCACTAGCACCAGCGCCAGCACCTGTACACCACACTCTCCATTAGCTCTGTCGATACAAATTGACAGACAAAGCAATCATTTCCAAAATTCCCAACTTCCTCAAGAAACTCTTCGGCTCCACAATGGGCAACAAGACCTTCCCACCACCATGCGTCATGGGCGAAGAAAGCATCATGTCGCCCAAGGCCTACGGAACATCCGCAGTGTGAGTGAACGCACACTCGACTGTTATGAGAGGATCGCAAGCTCCAGCACAGGATGAAGATGGGAGTTTGCAAGTGCGGAGCAGCAACGCAGCAATTGTTTCGTAATTGGATGCGCGGTTTTGCCGCACGAGTATTGCGGTAATGTCCATGAACCGTGCTCTCTCTCACACGCTTTATCATTTCCACCATTGCCTGCTGTTGACTCTGCATCCTTACGACTATTCGATGCCCCATGAATGCGACCATCGCGTGATGTGTAATACAATACGACTCCTAACCATGAACACAGCCCGATCCAACAAAACCTGCGTTGGGAGTGCGACGTCAAGAAGGCAGATCAGATTTGCAATCACAACCGCCACTATGCCGAGCACAGTGGATACTTCCAGACCAAGACCAAGTTCTTGGAGGAATGCAAGAATGCCACAGCGCCAATTGAATTCTTTGACAGCAACACTGGCAAGCTGTTGTTCACGGCACCCGTCGGGCGCACCATGGACCAGTTCCTCATCGAATCTCGCGCCCACGGATGGTGAGTTGTACGGTAATGTTTCAAATTACCCATGCTGATACTATACCGCGTTGATGCAACAGGCAGGATCTGGTGTGTGGTCAAACTATCCATGTTGTGTGATATGCAAATGCAATCCTGTCTTCTGCCGTATTTCTCACCACTTTTGCGTCGCGTTGTTTCCTTCATCCTTTCCGCATAATTGTGCACTCGTACTCGACGTTGGTCTGCTGCTCCATCACGGCCAAACACCTCCCTCCCTCTCTCCCATTCCAACAGGCCATCTTTCCGCGACGAAGGTTAGTTGCTACGTTTCTGAACGCCCATCGGGACCAGTGGTCTAGTGCATTAACTCGTTGTCTCCTTCTGATGATCACATGCACTGTAAACCTCACCTTGTCCACATATCTGCTTGTATTCTTCTTCTTACAACGCTTCACCCTGCACACTGCGACTCATTTATCTCACCACCATTTCCAATTCGCAGAGGTCAACTGGGAATACGTCCGATGCTTGAAGGATGGCGAGACCGTCTCCGTGGACGGAACTCACTTGGGACACAACCTTCCAGATTCCAAGGGGTCCCGATACTGCATCAATCTGGTTTGCGTTGCGGGAGTGATGACCGAGTCCTCCTGAGCCATGGCCGCTCCGCAGCACCGCAACATGCGAATGAAATAGTGAAACTGTAGCCATCTCACAACATCCTACTCTGATACAAACGTAAGCAAGAGTGTCCATTTCGTATAGAGTAATACTCTCTAAGACAGTTAATTAATTTCCATCATCCTCGTACGATTCTGCCATAGCAAACCATTTCAAGTGCTAACATTATGTTCGATCGGCGCTTTAATACGCGCATTCATTCTGTTTCCAGTTGTTGGTTGCGTACGATCTATCCCATCATTGTTTACTCGTGTCCAAGTACCCTCGGACGTTCGTACCATATTTACATGGACGCCTCATCGGATCCGTATTCGACGCCGAGCGGTCTTCGCACTTCGATCAGTTGCAAATCCAATGCATCCACCACTTCGCTTTCAAATTCACCGCCGTCTTCCAAACGTTCGTACTTCACTTTGCTTGCGCGGCAATTGCTTTTGGTAGGTGTGCCGGGCGATGCCTCGCGTGAGGGCGGATTTTGCTTGCGCAAACGACCGATGCGGGCAAGTCGGGCCGATCGATGACTCTTCGTGGCGGATTGGTTGCCGTCACTCTGGTCGCTCGAGCTATCATTGCCGGGGGTTATGCTGGTGAGACGTCGCATCCTGGCGTTTCTGGCCAGTTCAGCTCGGTTGCTTGCGGCATCGGCGGTTGTTGGACTTTGGCCATCGATCTTGAGAATACCATTTTCATTGTGACTGTCATTATCATTGCCATTGCCCTTGGTTGGGGTTCTTGCAGCCGCGTTTGCATTAGTGCGAAAACCGCCTTCCAGATCCCTCTCATCGTTCCAGCTGTTGCGGAATGGCACACTCGCCGTCTTGGACTGTGATCCCACGGCCAAGGACCGAGCTGTGTTGCCAGCTTCATTTTGGCCACTGAAGGATTGTCCAAGATTAGTGGCGGCAGAACCGGTTGCTGCATTTGGACTGCTCTTCATGCCGCCAGCAGTCTTCGCCTTCTCACCCTCGGCCACATCATTCCAAACGTCTTCAAAGGAAGTGTTGGCGCTGATCAAGGAAAATCCAGTCGATTGGTTGCTGCTGGGGACATTGCGATGGATCGTCGCGGCCATATTGGTGGGAAGCGGAGCAGGTGAGAAGTCTGTGTCTTCGTCGCTGACGGCGTCGTCATGGGAGAGGTCCGGTTGGGCTGTCATGATCTCATCGCCGTCATCTGCCGGTGGCGCCACGGCCACGGCCACAGCCGCAGTTGCAGGTACAATTACAGCTGGAGATGCAGGAGCGGCCTGTTGCTTTGGTGGGATCTTCAGCTCATCGTCTGATTCCGCTTGCGTCGGAGCTGCTGGCTTCGCGTTGGTCTTGATCATGAGTTCATCGTCTGGTTGTTCCTCTTGCTGTTCCTCCTCCTCCTCCTCCTGCTGCTGCTGCTGCTCTTGTTCCTTTTCCTGCTCTTGTGCCAGCACTTGCTCTTGTGCTTGTGTCTGATCCTGCTGCGTCTGTCTTTGCTGCTGCTCTTCCTGCTGTTGCGCATTAGCATTGTCACTAACAATTGGAACAACGGCTACTGGCGACGGTGCAACTTCGTTATCTGGACTTGACCCAATCGATGGAGGATTTTGGCTTGGTGCGCTCGTTGGAGAAGCTGCGGCAGCCGCGACACTCTTAGCGCCACCCGCTGCCTGACGGTTGACGGCGCGACCACGCTGAGACACGAATCCTTGCTCTGGTGCGGAGGATGTGCGTTTCAGTGGATATGCCGCAGCGCGTGCAGTGGATGGTGGCGTCGTTGCTTGCTGACGTTTCTGCTGTTGTTGCTGACGAAGTCGCTGCTGGTGCTTCCGCTCCAGGACAGTTTCAGCCATGATATCGGCATCGGTCTCTTCAATGATGGACGTGTCGAGCAGGGATGTCGTGGAACGGATAGATGGAACAGGCGACGCTGCACGTCGTCGTTGCGTTGGGGTGCGACGTTTGCTGCCGATGCTGCCGTTGGCGGATCCTCCCGCAGTCCTACCTCGTCGTTGAGAACCGGTGGATCGTGCCGAATTATCGTCGCGATTGGTCGGCTGTGCTGCCTGGCTTCGAACGTTATCGTTCTGTGATGAACTGCGTGCGCTGAAGTAATTCAACGAGAGATCGCTTGCTGAGTCTCCGCTCTGGGAGTACAGTGGCTCCGGATCGCTGTAGGAAATATCGGACTCGACACCGTGCATGCGAGGTGTCGATGCGGACATCGTAGCGTCATTGACAAATGCGAATTCGCCCTCGTTCCTCGCTTCGACTCCGCTGCCACTAGCACCACCAGCACTACCGCCAATGCCGAAAGCACGATCAATAGCATCATCATCATCATCATCATCATCATTCAGCTCCGCCTGACGCACACCAGAATTGATCGCTTCGTGGAAATTGTGCCATTCTTGGGTCATGAAACGCTCATCGTTGTCATGTTGATCATCATCCAAAGTCAGTTTCTCAGCATTCTCGAGATCGGCAGCATCAATCTTGACCTCGATGGGTGGCGAGGAATAGTTGGAGGTTCCGCCGCTCATGTTGTCATCCATCAGCGCGTACGCGTTAGTTGCGCGCGTGCTGCGACGGATGGTATCCATACGGATTTTGGTGGTCAAGGCCCGAATGCCAGTGCGGAATCTGTCGTTGCGCTTTCCCTTTTCGGCAGGCGTCTTTTCCTTGTTTGACGAGCGGCGCGTCGTGCGACGTATGGAGCTAGCGGGGGATGGCATGGTGAGGGATTGGTCTTGCAGGTCCTCCAAGATGGCCATGGGATCCAATCCGTCCTGTTCTTGCTGTTTTTGCTGCGGAGGTTGTGGAGGTTGTTGCCTCGGACTGTTGTCAGATTTGTTGGTCGGCTGCGACTGGGCAGCTAGAAGGCTGTCCACAGGCACATCGCTCTCCTTAATGATCTTGATGTTGGCCTTGCCTTCCGAAGGTTGGAGTGGATTGAAGAATGCTGCTTGGGAACCATTGTCGTGACGACTGGCGGATCTGGGTGGCGAGCCTCGTTTGGAAGATGATGACACCGTCGGTGACGACAGATTTGATAGCGAGGATGATTTCTTCCCGCGCACTTGCAATTCATCACCGAAGGACACGTCTCTGTCTGGTTTGATTTCCGCAGTTGGCAAACTCGGTCGGAAGAATTGCGGTGGCGCGCTGCGATCAAAGGCTCCTTGCTGCTGCTGTTGCTGCTGTTGCGGTTGCTGTTTGCGACGCCCTTCCTCGGCCATCTCCACCATGGAATCCAAATCTTCGAAGGAATGCAAACTCTTGGCATCCTGATCCGCAGGACGTCTGCCATTGGGCAGCACCCGCAGGATGACGCGATCATCCAAACTGGTGTTCATGTCATAGGCCAACGCAGGAGATTCACCTCCATTTGGACGGCCAAGGTTGCTATTATTCTCATCGCCGTCGCCGTTGTCGTTTTCGCCATCATCGTTGAGGAAGGACTCTTCGGTGGAGGTGATGTAGAGATTGTTGTTGGCGCGACGGAAAAAGAGCCGATCCTTCCAGGAACGTTTGGTGGTGAGGCTCGACTTGGCCTTGTTGCTCTTCTTGGGCGCGGCAGCTCTGAGACGCTGTCGATCATCGTCCTCATGAACATTGTTCTTGTTCTTTTTGCGATTGTTATTGCTGTTGGGTTGAGTGGTGGTGATTTGGTTGGGGACTTCGGGTATCATCTCGGTCTTTCGGTTGGGCGTTCTCCACGCGGAGAGTTCCAACGCCCACAGGGGCGGATCCATGCACTGCGTGCAGAGGGTGACGCCAATCCACAAGACGGTGCTGGCAATGAGGATGAAGGATGCCGAAGACAGATGGCAGGACTGGGTTTCTGGAAAGTCGACGCAGGGGTAGGCCTCCAGCAGCAGCATGACGGGAACCTGGACGACCGCCGTGATGGACGCGAGGATGGAGATCATCTTCCAGTTGAGCGTGGTGGGTGGCAGGAACGTGCTGACCGCCCAGGCCAGGGCGCAGGCGATGGCACCGAGAGAGAGGGAGATGTAGGTGAAGCTGCGGCTGGTCATCCACATGGGATCGTCGATGGCCTCATTCTGTTCTGAGAAGGCGGTCTTGCACAGAACCCCTATCGTCGCTTCGTTAGTGGTGAGCTCGACTTCTTCGGAGATGAGTAGCAGGTCCTCGGGATCGATCGTCTTGACGTTGAGCATGGAGCAGCTCGTTGTCGATATCGCCATGAGTGTCAACGCGGTTGTGGATAGGCATGCCGTTGTGACCGCCGGGATGCGGTGGTGGAAGACATGGCTGTTCCCCATCGTGCGAGTGCGAGTCTGAGTTTGAATACGAGTACTTGTAGGTGTGCATGTACCAGGTATGTGCGTACCCGTAGTCGTACTCGTAAAGCGCTGAGCCGAGGACCGTGCTGATATCGATGTTGATATCGATGTTGATGGCTGCAGCGGAATATGGTGGTGTACTCTGTTGTCCTCTCTACTTCACTCCACTCCACTTCACGCCACTCCACTCGGCCTCTGCACACTCTGCTATGGTGGTTTGTGTTGGTTGTGTTGGTCTGTGTTGTGCGTAAAATGCCTTCCGTGTGCCTGCGTTGCCGTTGCTGTCTTTGTGATGGGGCTCGTGTTGACAGCACCACGCCAGCGTCGACTTGGCTTGAATTGACTTGAATTGACTTGACCGTGCTGTGCTGTAAGCGTTCTGAGTGATTGGCGGACTGTATGCAATGAAAAGTACCTCAATGCAATTCAAATGGAAGCAAAGTTGATTCACAAAAAGTGATATAGCAGTGTTGGGTGTTGGGTGCTGAGTATCGAGTATTGAGGATTGACGGATTCTTCTTTGCTTGTTTGATGATTTTGTGGTGTACAGAGGATCCGATACTGATCTCACGCCGAGCGATGTGATGTGTGATGTGTGATGTCGTATGATGTTGTCTTAATGCTGTGTTTGTGTTATGTGCTGACCGTTGTATTGTAGCTCTTGGTAGATCGCACTGAGGATCGTATAGTAACTTTGTGAAGAGTGCACGTGCTGAATAATTGGCGTTCTTTGAGATGGTTGGGGTTGAGATGGAGATTGGTTTTGTTTGAAAGCCAGAAGAACTCGGATTGGCCTTGTCTTCGGTTGGATGTCCCGGATTGCTCTTTCTCTCACATGCAACTCGCCGTCAAGAGGAGCAACGCAAAGTATAGTTGGCAAGTGTGGTCCGAGTAGAGTATAGTAGAACAGTGCGATGCAGCGCAGTCCAATGCAAGGCAAACGTTCAGTTGCTGTCTCTTTGTCAGCGGAGTGCTTGCCTTGAATCTGTTTCGGTCAGCAGTGCTGCTGCGAGTGCTCACACAGTGTCAAGGGGTGGACGAAGTCGAACACTCCAGAGACACAACTCTCTCTTTGGCTCTTTCTCTTTGTTGCCTTGTTGGCCTTGTTGGCCCTGTTGGCCCTGTTGGCTTTATTCCAATTATTCTCCCTGTTGGCGGCTTCTGTCTGTGTCTCTCGCCATCTATTTTCGCTGCCTTCTTCATCCATCCCGCCAACTCTCTGCCTCTCTCGTCCCAGCCACACACAACACACCTCCCACCAATCACCATGTGCGAGTGTGCGCAACGACAATCACACACAAAAACCGGACACCTTCCTCACATTTTTTGGTTGCATGTGTGAAATGCCCTCATTGGATTTGCGGTTGCTCACATTTTCGGTGAACGAAGCGCGCACGGGATCCCAAAACGACTTTCGCGTACTTACCAAACCGTTAAGGACGTTATACGTTCGTCTCGGCGGGAATCACACTCACATAAACCTAAATAAGTACTTTATACATGACTGAGGCAACGAGAGAAACCAGATTTTTGGCGGGTAAATTCGGAAGGATCATCCGTTGTGAGGAAAAGAAGGCGTCGCGCTTCGTCGCTGCGGGCGGTAGTACTCTGCCACACTACACTACTATTCTCTGTTGGTAGAGCCCTCTCCAGAGAGGCAGAGACAGGCGGAACTGGATTCGCATCAACTTGATCTATTCTACGTACGACTATGGCAAGCACCAGTACATACGAGTGCCCGTAGTCTAATTATGATGATGATGGTAGACTAGGTACAACACGACGAGCATGATGTGATATTCCGTTCCAAACTACAGTGTGCCAGTCTCCTTGGAGCAGATCGACGATGAAGAGCACATATGGTGTGATACATTTTCGAGCAAACAGAGAGAGCGATCTCCACAAGAGTGCACTCCGACACCACGCCCGGACACCAACTTCTCTGATTCGCCCAACGCCAGCAACCATACGAACACCATATCTCTATGCCGAGTCGCCGAAGATGGCACGCTTGGCAAAGGCTGGCAGCACGAAGGACGCCTCGTGGATCTCCGGCGTGTAGTATCGTAACTGCTTCTGGATCTCATCGCTGGGCTTGCGATTTGGTTTGCTGCATCCCTCCGCCTTGCCCTTGGTGGCGATGATGAAACCGATCTGGCCCGACGGATACGTCGGGATGGTGGTGTAAGCGTACTCCACGGTCGTGAACACCTCCTTCACGCAGTTCACCAGCGGCTGAATCACATCCACGTGCAGCCACATGCATTCGCCTTGGGAGCAGATGATGCCACCCTCACGCAGGCTCTTGTACATGGCATTGTAGAACGGCATCTCGAACAGCACGCTGGCGGGACCGATGGGATCGGAGCTATCGGTGATGATCACATCGAAGGCATCCTGATTCTCGTCCATGAACTTGGCGCCGTCCATGATCTTCACCGTCACGCGCGGGTCGTCATACCCCTTGGCCAGGCTGGGCAGGTGCGTCTTGCACACCTCGATGACGTCCTTGTCCAGCTCGCATTCGACAATCTCCTCGACGCCGGGGTGCCGCGCGATCTCTCGCAGCATGCCACCATCACCACCGCCAATCACGAGCACGCGCTTGGGGTTGGGATGCGCGAAGAGGGGCAGGTGGGCGCCCATCTCTTGGTAGGAGAATTCGTCGCGTTCCGTGACCTGGATGACGCCGTCGAGCACCAGCACATTGCCGTGCTTTTCGGATTCGAAGACCAGGACGTCCTGGAATTCGGAGCGGTGGTGGTCCAGCACCTTCTCCACCTTCAGCGACATGGCCTGGCCGGGCCACATTTCGCCGCGTTCGTGAAACCATCCGTCGATGATCAAGTCCATGCCGCTGTGATGTGTTTAATCGCGCGAATTGCGGCATTGGCAGCAATATGTGAGGTGTGAGTTGATAGTTGACGTGGAGTAAGCTCAATTGGAACGTGGTCAAGTGACAGCGTGCACAATACTCGTAGTGTAGTTGGGTGCGAATGCAGTGAGAATGGAGAAACCGCATGTGATGCGATGCATTGCGGCGTGATGTGATTGCCACCAATGACGAAGATGCACGTCGGTGGCAGTCGAGGAGAGCAGGCGATGGGTGAAGACGATATGTTTCCACGACACAACCATCTTCACTGAATGTACATGGCAGAGTATCTGCCGATTCGTTGATCGTTCGCTTCCGTCACTGTACTCGTAGCTGCTGCTGCTGCTGCTGCTACTGCCGCTGCATGCCATCGTCCGGATACTCTGCAAGAAACAGAAATCGGGTGGTTCCCCTTATGATGGATGAAGGCAGAGACGTTTGCAACTCACTTGAGGCCAACCGGCGCAGGTGTGCCACTCATGATGCTTGGTGTCCTCGTATTCGTGGACGCGTGCGACGAGGCAAGAAGGTGGATGGGTGCTTGCAATTGTGCGAGGATAGTCAGTCTTCGGTCTCGTGGTCCTTGCTGCTCATGGTTCTGTCGTTGGTGGTTGATGAAAGTGATGGCAACTGGAATTCACCCTCCCAACGTCCGCAAAGACGGAAGATACACGATCTGTGTGGGCCAAACCGGAGAACGATGTTTCGAAAATCGACTCGGCGGAGTCAGAGGACTCAACGGACTCAACATCGTCGAACAAACTGTGCAACGGTCATTGCCTGCGGAAGAGGACGTGATGTGTTCCCTCCACGCCAACGTCAACAGAAACCGTCCCGATGTGGTTGGCGCCAACTTCTCCGCCACGCATCATGAATCGAGACTGGGAGGGGAAGACGATGGAGCAATGCCCAGCACTCATCGAAACCAGGCGCTGAATGAACCATACTATTCCATTATAATATTATATATTCTATTCTATTATAAATAGAGTAGAGTACCCAATCTCTAATACTGGAGAGTATAGTTGTGCTGTGACAACACAAGAAAGACGACAATGATGGGTTGGAATACGTACCTCGCGTTCATCTTGATGCTGTACGTGGTGACATGCAGCTTCGTCATCTACTTCTGCGTGATCGCGGATCCCAGCACCTCCGAAGTCGCGTTCTTCATGACGCAGACGCTGCCCAGGACAGCATCCCAGCGGTTTGAGCAGATGTTCGGAAAGAGGATGCTGCGTCATGTCACCAGCTTCCTGGATCGGTCCATGCAGCTCATCTACCTGGCTGTCGTGCTGGGAAGCTGGGTGGTGGTATTTTGGTACATCTACCCGTGGATCACGGAGAGCGCCAGAGTCTCCAACATCCACAAGTACTTCGGCTACATCATCTTCGTTTCCTGCTTCTCCAGCTGGAGACTGGCGTGTCGCAGCAGCCCGGGCATCATCACGGCCAGCTCCTTCCACAGGTACGAGCACTACCCCTACGACAACCTGCTATTCGTCCCCAACAAGAAGTGCGACACCACCGGTCTGCCTCGCATCGCACGCTCCAAGTTCGACCGTCTCAAGTACAATCAGAACGTGCCACGGTACGACCATTTCTGCGGCTGGGTGTACAACACCATCGGCGAGGAGAATTACCGCTGGTTCCTCCTCTTCCTCGCTATCCACGTCGCCATGTGCATGTACGGCACCTTCGTTTGCGGTCTGCTATTTTGGGGTGAGATCACGGAGGAGCGGCTCATGGAGTTGACCTTCTTCGACCGTGCGACAGGGGAGACAGTTCGTGCCACCTACTGGATCGTATCGCAGTACCTCTTCGCGAAACGCATGGCCGAGAGCGCGGTCTTCATCATCATGGGGGTCATGAGCGTGGCGCTGGGCGCCTTTTTCGGATACCATTTCTACATCACCTCCAAGAATAGAACCACCAACGAGGATGGCAAGTGGGAGGACGTCAAGCGATGGTACAAGAAGCAGAAGAAGGACTACGACGAGGCCGTCAAGAATGGCTTGGTTGAACCAGCAGCGGCAGCGCAGGGTGACGTGATGACAGCGGAATCGACGCCCGAAATATCCGATGACGATGTCACCTGCACGCCAGGTCTTGGGCCCGGCAGCAGCAGTAGCACCAGCACTGGCATTGCTGGCACCAACAGCAGCTTGCAGACCAATGTCGTTCAAGCCACCACGGCGGTGACGAAGGTGCAAAAGGCAAAGAACGAGCAAATCTACTTTGATCCTGGCCCATTGCCAAAGAATTTGTACGATCGCGGATTTGTGGAGAATTGGAAGGAGGTTCTATTCCCAATCTCATTGCGGAATCGATCAGCAAAGAAGTCTCTGTGAAGATGGTTGCGAGCAGCTCTGCCTTCAACCGCATTCAACTGCATTTAGTGGCATTCATCAACATGTAGTCACATTTGGACGCCTTCAGCCACGTTTACGAGTTGACCAACCCACGCCACTCTATTTCATTACATCCCAGCACTTTCCAAGCACATTTCGCTTTCGCATGAGATCCCCTGCCGGGTTGTGCCTCCGAGTGCTGGTGTGATGCGCATATCGTAAACTATTTTCATCTCTAATTAGTGCATGTTTGCCGGCACTCGCACGTTCCACCACGTGCAATCTGCACCATCACCGGATGCTCGTACGGTCCCTACGATGCCTACTTTCCTACTCTACCGTTGCTGCTTTCACTACTCATGCTTTGGCCGCCGAGTGCATTCGCACTGTGCAACCCCGTGTGGTTGCTCACTGATCATTGCTCACTACGCCCTGATCACTTCTCACAAGTGTTGCTACTGTTTCAATGCCCGTCGGAACAGAACGATTTTCATCACCGTCCCACCCAGCGATGATCCATCCGGCTCTTCCACTGTCAACGTCCCGCCCATCCTTGATATTATGTTCCGAGCGATGTCCAAGCCAATCCCCGTGCCTTCCACCGACTGCGTCTCGCGACTTCGGTATCCGCGTCGAAAGACCAACTCCCGTTCCTCGCTCGCAATGCCAGGTCCGTTGTCTTCGACCAGGATGGTGACACCTGGGCTCATCACATTTTGGTCGTTGGACAGGAAACGCACCATGATCTGTGGCGATGGATTGCGGGACTGTGCCGATCCTCGTTTCGGTAGCACCACATATTTCAGCGCATTGTCCAGCAGGTTCATCAAGGCCTCCTTCAAGGCCTTGGGGGAGACGGAGACACCGGGAAGATCGTCATCTTCCTCGATGACACCAAATGCAACACCTGCTTCCTCGCTGACTGTGTAGAAGGACGTCAGCGTGGATTCCAGCAATTCGCTCAAGAATGCAATCTCGACCTCATCATCACCGAAGATGTGGATCAGCGACGCGGATGGCGATGAAGACGTCGGCGTCGAGAGCGCGGACGAGAACACGCTCGAGGCGGATTGATCCCCGTTGTTAGCATTCGAATCTGCCGCACTTGGTGGCGTTGTGAACATATCGCCGACGTTCGAGAATCCATCCATCACAGTGGCATTGACTCTCGCATACTCCAAGGCCTCATTCTCGATCGTCTCGATCAGGGGTGCAGCCGCATCCTGTCGCAGGACCAAGGATCCGATGGTTTGGCCCGTTTCTCCATTGATGCCGTTGGTTGCGCTGGTGCTCGGTCCGATCAGGTACGGCATGGAGAGCCTGTCCATGCGATCCACGAGAGAATCGATCGGTCGGAGCAGATCGGAGACTCGCTCGCTTTGCAACACGACGTTGTTGGTGAGGTCCATGAGGCTGTAACTGCCGCGGTTGTTGGACAGCGACAGGGGCAGTGACGATTGCGCTATTCCATCGCCACCTTGTTCTTCTGTGCTTATTCTTCGTTCCAAGAGCTTGCTGTATGTTCGCAAGGCCTGGAGTGGATTTTTGACCTGATGCAACGAATTCGATAATGACTCTCTGAACTCCATGTTCTGCTGCTGCAATATCGAACGCTCATTATCCATCGCCAGCGCCATGGAGAGGCTTTGTGCTGCAATGGATATCTGCGCTCTGTCCTGTTCTGTCCAGAACGATTCCTCTTGTGTTTGGCCATTCGGTGAATTGCCGCCGCCGTCGCTGCTGCTACTGCTGGCACTACTCGTACTGCCCTTGGTCCCTTTTCGTGTGCTTGTGAGTTTGCTCACATTTCGGTTGTTTCCATTGGTTTCATCAAGCGGGCTGCGAGGCGAAACAAGCAGCACTCCGACCGTTTGCGGCCCGGACAATAGAGGAATCGAAAGTGAGGCTGCCTTGGATCTTGCGGTTGGATCGCACATGACCTCTTCGATGACGCCGACGGTGGGTGCTGTGCTGTCGGCGGATATCATGGGATATCCCGGCAGCAACGACGAGGCAGTTTCGAAGCCTGGGAGCGTTGTCAATGTCCGTGGCAGCGTCAGAGCATTTCCCGAGGCCGCATCAGACGCGATAAACACTCGCTCCGCAGCTGGATCGGGATGGACGATGGCCGGTGTGAATTCCAGCTGACCACTGATGGTATTTTCCTGCGGCAAGTACAGCCCCATCGATTGAATTTTGTTGAGAGAGTTGCTGCCTGACAGAAACAGCGAGTTCGCCAACAGTTCCAGCTGCGCCTTTGCCATTCGAAAGAACTGCTGCGAAGGCATTTGAGGTATCGGCGGTAGTGCTGCTGACTGCGATCCTTGCGGTTGCACTTGCGATTGCACTTGCGCGTGTGGCTGCGGATCGAAGAACATGGGATCATCCTGCAACACATGTAGGACATGCAGCTCACGTGTGCGAAGGGCCGCCTGCGGATGACGCTGTCTGCTATTTTCTCGTGCCGTTGTCTCACCCACCTGACGGGCCAACCATTGATGACCATGACTGGAACCTCGGCATCCTCTTCTGCGCACATCCTCTCCGCTGCACCCTGCTTTGGATGGTCCATGGGAAACGAAGCTGAACGGACTTGACGGATGGAAGGCCTTTACTTGCGATACTTGTGATGAGGCACTCAGGCAGATGGTGGCCATGGACAGCATGCTTGAAGGTCGGCAACATCGAAGACGACGACGCCTTGAGAAACGGTTGGCGCTGTGGGCGTTGCTGGCCTCGCTGGCGTCACCGACTTCGACCATGGCCCTCGGAGGTGGATGGACTGACTGACTGATTGACTGACTGATGGAGCCGTCTCCTCTCATGTACTACTACTACGTATGGTCTTGTTTTGTAGAATATGGAGGTACTCTACAAAGTGTATTGGTCCTGCTCTACTATACGAATGTTACTCCTCGTAGCTCTGAGTATGATGCCACTTCCGCAACTTGCGATTGAAGTCGTCAGGTCTCTCTTGGAAAGGTGGCGAAGGCGAAGCAAGCAGAATTGAGAATGTGCGAGCCTTCTTGTCTCCCTTGTCATCGTCCACCATCAGAAGGAGTCGCAGAGAAACCTCCATGCCTCAGTTCGTTTCGTGGAGCGTCCCCGTTGTTGTTGGTGTTGGGCCATCGTGGCGACACGCAACCCCTCAGCACCTTCCACGACAGATGTCACCTTGATGGCTCACGACTCAGGAACCAATATCAGTCATGAATGGTGACGTCACGACAAGCAACACAAGTTCTCATTTCGGTTTTCGCGCCCACATTTTTTGAAAATAACGGTTGTTCTCACATGACGCTGAACACAAGATATTGTCTTGGTGGTGTAATGGTATTCTGCCTTGGTTGTCGTGGTGAGGACGTCGCCCCCCGCTGCGGACCGATCATGGAGCATTGGAAACATGCACCCACCTTGGACCCATGGGTTGGGCGTTGCACTCGTAGTTGTGCACGTATATGCAGAGGCGATTGAGCCTGTGCGGTGCTATCGCGAAAGTCCGCCGCTTGTCGACAGCGGCGATTTGAATTTCCTGTCGTGTTGGACCCGTGTGCATGGACAACAGTCGCGTCTTTGCGGTGGCTTCCATGCTGTGCCATAGTTTGTACACGACGCCGCGCGGTGCTTCCAGACACGTCCTGTGAGTTTGAAACGTTTGGTCTTTGCTGTGCTGTCACCATGTGCTGCTCGGTGATTGGAGTTGCCTGCATCCATCAACCGACTCATGTGTTGTGCGCTGCTTCTCGCTTCTTCGTCCTTCGTGGTCATCTTCCTCGCACTCTACTTGATTGATTGCCTTGCGTCGACACGGCATCACGTCTCACCTTGCTACATCTCGTCCTGCTGCATCTCGCCCATGATCTTCGTTCCTCCATCGCACCCGTCCTCCCATCACCATCACGATCGCCATCACAATCACAATCAACAGCAGAGCAAGACAGACGAAGCGGACGATCAAGACCGCCAGTAAACGAAACGAGAGGAGCGACAGGAGCAAGCAACCATGGGCCACTTCACCAAGCCAGCCATCGTCATTGACAATGGATCCGTAACGACAAAGATGGGATTCGCGGGGTCGCTGGAGCCCCACAGCCAGGTCATGACGGCCATTGGAACGAAGCGTGAAGCTACCAATACCACGAAGAGACGCAGCACAAGTGGCAGCCACGTCACCCAGCAGGCAGACGTCTTGGTCTGTGACCATGCGACGATGATTCGTCACACCTCGTCCCACACATTCAATCCCATGATCCAAAAAGGCCTCGTGCAAGATTGGGATGCGCTGGAGCAGCTGTGGCATGTCTGCATGTACGACCATCTGCGTTGCAGCCCGGAAGAGCACCCTGTCCTGCTCTCGGAGCACGTTTCCTGCACCGATGCCAGCCGCGAGATGATGGCCGAGATCATGTTCGAGACATTCAACGTTCCAGGCGTGTCGTTCTACCCCAGTCCCATCCTGTCTCTTGTCGCCTCGTGGGGCAATGCCGAAGGCGGACTGGGCGATCTTTCAGGAACCGTAGTGGAGAGCGGCAAGAACACCACGTCCGTCATCCCCGTCTACCAAGGCCACTTCCTGCGCGACCACATTCGCAAGATGGACATCGGCGGTCACGACGCCACAAGCGTCGTCCAGCAAGCGCTCCGAAAGAACAAGCGAGGTGTGTCTCCGTCGCACTCTTTCGAAGTGGCGCGTCAGATCAAGGAAGATCACGGATATGTCTGCTCCAACTTCACCAAGGAAGCCGTCCGGGTCGTTCCTGAGCGTGTGGGCGGCGTGCTCCCCAACGGACAACCGTGGTTCTGCGAAGTCGACGAGGAGAAGTATCTGGCTGGCGAGGTTCTGTTCCGTCCGGCGCTGGCCAAGAGCACCGCCAACAACCTCCTTCCGCTGCCGGAGCTGCTGGATTCCACCATCCAAGGATGTCCCATCGACTGCCGCCGGGAGCTGTATACAAGCATCGTGCTGAGCGGCGGACCGACGGGAGTCTTCGGCTTGGACCGTCGATTGAGGCGTGACTTGAAACGAATCATTGCGAGGTAAGTAACCAACCCTGCTGTCGTTGCAGAGTGGCGGGTTGTGCATATGTGCAATATGCACTCGTAGGGCAATACTCGCATGCACTTATTCGCTCACTGCGCGTGCAACGAATCATGAGAAACCCGGGTCCACGAACAATGTGCAAGGCAGTGCAACAACATTCATACTCACGCATCGTGTCCCCGTTGATAACTTGAAACCCCGTTGCGCCCACACAAGCAGTCGTTCACCGTTTCCAGCGCCATCGATGCCGGGCACCCAACTCAAGGTGAAGGTTCATCCTGGACAGAAGCATGCGGCATGGGTCGGAGGATCCATCATCGCGTCAAGCGACAGCTTCAAGACTTGGTGCACCACCCGCGAACAGTACGAAGAGCAGGGACCCAGCGCAGTCAATCGCAATGGTGCTCCTCGTCTTGCATAAAAACGAGCTCATGAGAAAACGCGCACGATGGTGGAGGTTCCCATGCACTTCGTGTTCGAATTTCTGGTTGGCTGGCTGGCTGGCTGTTTGATGGGTTGGTTGCTTGGTTGGTCTATGTAATATTGTAGTGATGTGGAGAGCTCGGTATAGAGTGCTCGTACCAGTAAGAATTGAAGAGTGGCCTCAAAAGAAGGAGGCGCGGACGTCAGCGCATACTTCTCCTTCTCATTAGAGTACTCTTTTGTTCCGCATCGTCGTTTGCCTCGTGTCGTTTTCCTGGATGCGTCTGCGCTTGTCGTGCGTGACGCATATGCGGTTGCAGGACTGTTTTAGATTCGTCACAAGCCCAGCAGGAGTTCGGGCTGTAGTTGCTGCCGCTTCGTGCACCTGCCGATTCGGTCATCAGCTCATCAGTTCATGCGCCAGTACACTCGTGTGCACGGTCATGAACTCTCTGCTTACTTCTCTGTTCGTGTGGCGATGCGACGCCTACCAGACCATCTCGGTCACTGTTCTCGTCGCTCTGCAGCTCCATGAACACACACACACACACATGATGGGTGCATGCTGATGAAACCAGCTTTCCCTTGGAAGTGGCAAGAATGAGAATCGTCGGAGAAAAGATGAACCAAAAGAGGCCAAAGAGAGCTGATGCCGCTTGGCCGAACAAAGATAAGTGAGCATCAACGCTCTTGCTCAGTCTGTCTCTGGGACGGTGTCAATCCCAAATCCATGATGACCTGATCGCGACATCCCGACGAACGGTTACTTGGGCAAATCGGAATCCGGATTGAAGGCATGATGCTCCTGCATGATCCTGAGGTACGCCTTGAGCTGCTTGTCCTGCTCAGGTGTCAATGGAGGCAGCTCGGAACGATGCCGTTCCCTTTCCTTCCTGGACCACTCGGCGAACTTCCGTGCCTCGTTGAGATGCGCCGTGGCATCCCGATGCGTTCTCTGCGCATCCTCCACGAGTATTTCTCTGCACACCTTGAAGTATGCCACCTTGAATATGGAACCAAAGATAATCACGCCACCAACGGCGCCCCACATCTGCTGCCTCGGCGTGATTCGTCGGAAGTGCTGAAACATGGTCGGTTGTGTATGTATAATACTATATTTTGTAGAGTGTGGGTCGTGTTCTTTGGTTGTATGCCCTTGTATGGTTGTGCGAGTTGTGTGTCTGCTTGATTGTGGGGGCTCGGTCACATTCGCGATGGATTCTTACGGAATAAGTGGACTCTACCATACGCGCGATGATGAGAGCGTTTCGATGCAGAAAATGAGGAAGGAGAGAATGATGCGTTGGCATTTGGTGTCGTGGTTGTTGTGGCATTTTTTGGTCGTTTTTGGAGAGGGTGGATCCAATTCACACAGAACGAACACTCAGGAAATTGTCCGCAAATCCAAAATGAAAAGGCCTAATCGAGAACATTTCTCAGCACGTGAGTTGGACACGAGCGGCAATAGGAGGCGAGAGGCAGCGCATCCGTGCACACTATGTACTATATGAGTACGTACCAACCAGCACCCCATTCTGAGTACGACCTAGAATAAGAATCAAGTTACCCCGCTATACTCTCCAGAGAGAGAGAGAGACAGCTCTGCCTTAGATGCATTGGTGCCATCGTATTATGCCGTCCAACGTCGTCCACCGGATGTCAACATGGGGAAACCCCAGCGGTGGATTTTGAACGAGCATTCCATCCTTATGCTCAATGCCATCCATATCCCCGTCCTTATCAGCTGGCCTGCGAACAATACGATCGCCTTCTTCGTCATCATGTCCGTAATGACTGCCATCGTCATTGTCGTTGCTGCTGCTATTGCTGTCTGTGTCTTCTGGTCCCACGCAGATACATGCGCATCCATGATATTCTGTGATCTGCGTCTCACTGATGTCCACGGCCTGGATTGCAGCAGCGTCTTCGTCACTCTTCTCCGGCAGAGCCAGAAAGAAGATGGACCAGTTCTCGATTCGGTTTGATGCATCGTCGCCGCCGGATGACTTCTCACGGTGTATGATCTGTGCGCGTGACCAAATCCCAGTCCTGCCGCTGGTTTCGATAAACGGCCAAACGGCTGGATCGGTTGGTGTTGGAAAGCTGCCGCCGCTCTCATCCATCGTATCGAACTTCTCCAACCGAATATCGAACGATGAAAAGCCCAATCCCATGCCGACGCCCAACGCTTTGGTGTACGCTTCCTTCATCGACCAACGTACGTACAGCTCGTACAGCCGCGAGCTGCTGGTCACGCCGTCCATATCCATGTTGATGCGGCTCAGCTCCCATTGCGTGAAGCTCTCGTGAAAGATATCGATGAATTCCTGCTCGTTATTGTACAGCTTGGGGTTGTAGGCATCAAATGCCACGACGTCCAGCCCGATCATCGCATGCGGCGTCGCTTGCGTTGTGTTGTACCGTGCAATTCCCACAAATGGCATCTGATGCGACACGCTGAAGGGGTACAGCGACTCGACGGGAAATTCGCCATCATACGATGTTCCCGGTTTGGAAGGAATGTACGGTTTCTTGTACCGGGTGCGTGGCAGATTGACGACGCGCAGTGATTGTGATGGTGCATCGGGAGTTTTGTTGTGGTCATCGTTGCCGTTACCGTTGCCGTTGTCGTCACCGTTATTGCCATGGTTGTCTTGCTCGACGGACCGGTTACCGTAAACCAAATGAAACGCCTGACTCTTGAGCAGCATCGATCCCAACGACGTGTACTTGTCCTTGGTTTGCAGGTATCGCAGGATGCCCTTTTGCAGATCCGCGACGGTTTTCTGTTGCACAGATGCTCCTCTCGTGTACTCTTCCACAGTGCAAGCGTCATGAAGAATCTCCTGCTCCACTCGTCGTCGGATGATCGCTGCGTCTGCATCATTCTTCACGTGATCAATGACGCTGAAGATCTGGAATGAGATTTCATGTTGCTCCGATCTGTCGGCAATGTCGCTGTACGTCGCTCTGCGGGAGAAGCATGGTCCCATTCCGAAGCAGCTCAGGGTTGACGTCATGCTTTTGGGAATTGCCTTGTGGCCATTGCGACGACGATGATGGTGGTGGTGACGGTGGCAGTGACAGTGGCAGTGACAGTGGCAGTGACGGTGAGGTGTGTGATTGGCATCGGCAGCGATCTGCAGCGTTGGGTTATTTGGTTGATTCGTCATGCTTTAGCTCTATTGTACATATTAATATCGCAAAATGTGTTGAAATACGATTGAAAGTGATTCATTTATCCATTTATTTCCTCATTTATGCGTCAAATACACAATGGCAATTTGACAAAGAGCTATGGAATGCCTGGCCATTGTACGTCAATGGACACAAACAACGCATCAAATCCAACACAACAACACAACAACGCAACTCCGCAACACAAGCGAGGCAACATCACGGAAGACGCCACAAACATGGTGATGTGTTTGAATGATAATACTTGATCACAAAACCAGACATCGCATCGGAGCCTGCATCGAACATCTGCCACCGCCGCTGCCACCATACTTCCCATCGCCTCCAATCGCAAATCAAATATGTCGTCGAAAGCGGGGAAGCTCAGAGTAACGCTGGAGCAGATCCGGATTTACAAGAAGGTGAGCGGACGCAGTGAAAGGTCGATGATGTGGTGGATGGCAACTTCATCATCGTGGGGGGCAATCTTCCGAGCAAATGGTAGACAAGCCATGTGCGCGCGTTTGGAGTGTTGAAACGGATAGCGATCAGGATCCGCTAGCACGCAACACGTTGAGGAATTTGATCGCAGCACTTCTACGCTTCACTATTCTCATCTCATCGTACTCAATGTATTTCCATCAACTTTCATTGCCGACAACAACATCAACAACGACGAATGAACAAACAAACAAACACGCAAATTCTGCGGTGTTCAAATCTATGCCCTTGTTTCGGTGTCATGCACGTTCCCCCATTCTGAAACTCCACTCTCTGCGGATAACAGCAACCTAGATACCGATCAGATCCATGTTCTGAAAAGCTGATGGGTCTGATGTCGGCGCTGGAGGCAAACGAAGGAAAGGTCGACGGCCGAGTCTACAAGTACGTCAAGGACGTTGAGAAGTGCTACGAGATGGTCAAGCAAGAACAAACAAAGAAGGGGAAGGCAGGCACGCTGTACTATCTGTCGCAGTATCTGGACCTCAACAAATTCAAGAAGAAATAGAGTAAAATAGACTGGATTCAATGAATGGAATGGACGCAACGGATGGACGTCCATACTCGCATTATAGTTGCGGACGTATGTTCCCTTGAATCCGTAGAACCAGATGGGCACACTACGAGCTGTGGTATGGGTGCTGTTGACGGCTGTGTGGCTACCAGAGAACACTTCGCGCGTTGATTGACATGTTGCTGTCCTCTGCTCCTACCTACAGTTCATCTGCCATGTACAATCCGTCTCCCAAAAAGTGGACCGTCTCGATTCCAGCTCCTTTGTTCTTCTCACGGCTGCATTTATGCGTGGCCGGGCATGCATCCGCCATGCGGTGAGAATCGATTGTGGAATACGAGGAAGCAAGTGAGACACAGGCACGATATGCACAGAGTAAAATGATGTGTGAGAGGAGATTGCTCCACACGTGGACCATGCATGAATGCATTCAAGAGCTTCTGCAACGAATCAATCAACTTGAAAATGAAGCCTTCTACGATACCAAGTACAAGCAGAGTAGCCGTGAGAGACACTGCCTTCGTTTCGCCGACAGACTTGAAGATGTGAACGCAACATGCCACTTACATTTCCTTGCTGCTCATCGTCATGACGCCAATCGCCAGAGCATTCTCCTTTCCTTCTGCGAAAACCACGACGCCATCGCCCTTCGAGAGTCCTGGGAGTTCGAATCCATCATCATCCTTCTCCTCGCCGTCGGCGGGCATCGCACCTCCTGGATTGGTCAGCCCTGGACACATGATGTTCGCGCCGCCGAGAACGAATGGGATGGCGCCCTTGTCGACGGTCACGCTCGTGAACTTCAACGACGGGTACTTGTGCACCAGGCGCAGCGTTGGTAATATCGGTCCATCGCGGTGCTGGTAGAAGGCCGGTTCGTCGGCCGAGCTGGATCCCTCGCGCTCCATCCTCCTGCAGTACAGCATCAGGTGGGGACCCACCTTGTACTGCACCAGCGGCGGCTTCTTGGGAAGCAACGCGTTGACCTCGTCCTCCGTCAGATGGGGATGCGACGAGGCTATCTGCGACTTGATGCCACGTTGCACGGAGGCCTTCACCTGCGTCGATGTGGACACATCGTTGGATGCGTCGAACTTGCCGAACATGTTGCTGGTGCTGTGAGATTATTGCCTGTGCCTGTGCCTGTCTTTGTCTCTGTCTACGCGCCCTTGCGACTGGGACTATATGCTTTATGCAATGTGCGAGAGCGTGAGCGTGAGTGTGGTGGAGTGCCTTCGTCGACGATGCACGAGTACCATACGACTACGTATGGACTGTGTTGTGAAGAGTTGGCTTGGGTGGTGTCTTTTGTTTTGCGACTACAGGTTTTCAGGCGTGTTGTCGTTGAGTTGTTGTTGGATTGTTGGAGGGCGACCGTATGCATGCCAGACGATTGCTTGTGTGTTGAAAAACCCTGCGTAGACAATCGGACACAAGTCTAGAAAGAAAGACATATCGGGAACAAGGAAATTTCCGGCATTGTCGTTGTACCCATGGGCGTGTTCAAATTCTCTCGATCTAACCTCTTGGTGCACATCAGCATGTGACTGGGTATGTCGGATTCGTTCAATCTCTGTGCGGACTTACCGATTCAGACGATTCGTGATTTTATTGATGATCTCCATCCTGGTTGCATCAGCCAGATATCCAGCTTCAGGGGCACATGGGGAAAGGAATCGCATGGAAGTCGCCTGAATGACATCTGCTAGCTCTGCAATGAATGCTTCTTTCTGCTGCGGGGTTCTACAGTTCTTGTACTCGTCTCGATAACACGCGGTGATCGCTCGAAATTGCGCAGCTCCCTCACAGCTGTCAAAGACGCTCCCTCTACGGCAAACCACATCGTTTGGAGAGAGTCGTATCATCCGTTCGTACGTTTCATCTTTCTTTTTGTGACGGAGGAGCCACGCCTTGAACTGCGTCGTTTCGAAGCTGCCGTCGCTCTTCAATGGGAAATCATTCACAGGAATGCCACAGGCTCGCAATGCGTCCATGCACTGCGAGTGCAAGCCTGCCATGTGGATGCAAAGGCAATGAAATGTACGCACGCAGAAGTTGAGTCAGAAGTAATTTTGACTTGCACACCGTACGAATATAGTGGCAGTCCTCTTGTGTTGGATGCAAACACATGGTGATGGTGAAAGAATCAGCGACGACGAGGTGGCAAGTGCAAGTAGCTCGCTGGTTGCTTTGACAAACAAGCGCAAAAACAAATAGAGCTTTGCATTACAATCCACAAGCAGAAACATGCAGAGACATACGAGCTACTAGTATCGACAAGCGAAAAAGGTAGACATCGAGAACAAGGTAGAACAGGTGACAAGATTCCAGATCGTACCCGTTTCCAATCAATGAACGTACCATGTATGTGTTTGAATCGACATCGTGAAGCTGGTTTCAACGCATGTGCCACAAGATCGACGATCGGGGTCGGTTGGGCGGCATCAGAACAGTAGTGGAAGCTTTCGAATCGGATTGGTATCACGTTTGCAACTTCGCAGCTCCTCCAGTATGTATCTCGCTCCATGATGTGGCCGCTAGGGACGAACCCCCGTCCATACAGCACGTACACAACTCCGTTGCATTGAATGGCCGAATTGTCTTCAACAACAGATGCAAGGACGTACCACAGCAGTCGAGGCTGATGGTGGGCGTTGGGCGCCAGAAGAGGCACGGAGGTGGATGTGCAGAATGTGGGGGAGGGGGTGGTGCCATAGATGGCTGGCATGATATCAACAAAAGACGTGAGTGTGAAGTGCGTAAGTAGGCATGCCAGATTGACGAAAGAGGGCGGGGATTGAGTTTGCGTCCACCTTGTCGCATGTGCAGAGGAGTACATACGATTCGCTCACTCACAACAGAGCGAACAACGCCAGACACCTCACGTACGCTAAACGACTGAGCCCGTCGCCGTTGTAATGAGAATATCACGGCTCTTCCAGCGGCATCGTTCTTTGGCAGCAGCTGGATGTTTCCATCTCTGCCAAGCACTCTTTGTTCTTCCGCGTTCAAATCATACTGTGTGATTCGTTTCGTGAGATTGCCGGGACCCCAAAGACGGAGCTTGAGGTCCATGTACTTCACAATGCACTCAGCAGCTCCACGTGGCCGGTGCCACTCAGCTCGAAGGAAACTGAGCAGGAACGCTCTGTTCGTGACGAACTCCCTGTTCTGCTGGAGTGCCTGATTGTAGGCAGCCTTGTCTTGGATGTTCGACAACGTTTCTCTGACCTGTTCAAGTTCATTGTCAATCAGCTCTTCCGCTTCTTCGCAGGGTCGAAGATGCCCCTCGATGCTTGCTCGTACAGTCTCTTGCTCCCATGGTCGCAGCTTGCTCATCTCGCGCCTGATTATATCGCGATGCGGAGGACTATATGATGGGACTGACGTGACGGAACTTGAAGCCCGTCGAGTTTCGGCATTGTCTTGATCATTTGCGTTCATCGTGGCTAAGCGTTTGGATGGAAGCACTCTGGCCGTTGCCTTCAACGTGTTGGTTGAGCTTCTTTTGAAAAATTATGGTTGGAATCTATTGTATCCGCCATGGGTTGCTGAGGATTTGTGACCATCCACTCCCTCCAAACAATCAGCTGGCTCACACGAGTAGAACCAATCACTACCACCTTTCCAGCGCGAGTAGCGTGGCGAAGATCATGCACCGCCAATCCTTGTTCGCCGAACCTGAACACGCCAATGGGAGGATGGGCAGAGAACGCACCACGAACACGCAATTTGACTTCGGAAGAAGGAGAATGCAGAAACAAACACTGTGATGAAACTATGGACAAGCGCGTTTGGCATACCACAGAGTCACCATTTCTCTACTCGGACTCTTGGGAGGATAGACGACGCGCACCCAGAAACAACGGTGCTGGCGTCGTGTTTGCAATCACGCCCAACGCATGAGCACTGGGAGCTTTTTGGGAAGCTGATCTGAGCCAATCATCGTTGATCGCACACCTGGCCGAACGCTGAGAACCTTCTCAGAGGTGGCACCCTTGCGCTAAGCTTGACGTCTGTTGGCTTCTCGCCAGACTTGTCCGGTTCGCCAACGTCATGGCGATCACACACCGACATACCATGCACCCCAAGGCTCCCAGCAGGATTGTGCACGTACCACGTCAGCAACCCAAAGGAGGCGCATCAATCTGGAATCACAAAGTATGTGCTCTGCCACCTTCTCGCTCTCCGGAATGCCAATGACTCGTTTTCGTGCAATAGTAGTACGATCCTAGATCGTGGGAAGTGCACATCCATTGAAGAAGTTTGCACCACTCTCCAGGTGTGGAAATGGTGAGACTACGATTAGAATATATATTGGAATGCTTACATATATAGCATTGTGGAGTAGCGCTATTTTATACTGATGACCGTGGCAAGACGCGAAAGCACGAATACAAGCTCTGCGAGCGCGTAAAGAAAGCTGCACACTTCGCGACGTCCACAAGGTGCCCAACATCAATGGAGTGTGGCATTGCACTAGTATGGTGCGGTACACCATGCGCTAAATGAAAGGCTGAAGATTCGTGAGAACGTTGATCCTCCTACTATGACGAGGACGAATGAAGGGGATGCTTGTGGTCCCTGGCTGCCATACTGCCCCCGCAATACAACCCACATCGCAACTTGACCGGGGCACGGTGCGATCGCTGCCGAATCCATGATGTGGCTGCCATGAGTCCACCAAACGCTGCGACCAGCATCGAGAACTATCTCGGGGTTCGCCCTGCGGTGACCGGTACCTATGGTACGTTCGTATTGGTATTCATCCACAGCAACCACCCATTTTCTGTCGTTGTCTGTGGTTCGCGAGGTGTTGCTTCTCTGTTCCACGAAGCATCACCAGAAACAAAGAAAAGAGGACAAAAAGCAACCAGAAAAGAAGCCTAATCGTGACTGAATGGGATGACGTCAAATGGGATTAGTCTCCATATCTTTGACTGGAACGAACCAAGTGTCACCAATCAAAATCATGTGTCTTGTTCTTCTTCCACAAAAAAGACTTCGCCCACATCCAACCAGCCCACCCAAATCCACCACACAAGAGGAGAGAGAAGAGAGGACCCATCAAAGAAACCAACAGAGAAGAAGGCATCACATCATCGAAGAGCTGGTCTCACAAAGACGGCAGGCAGCACGTATCTCACGAGCGGACCAGATCACAAGGCAGACCAAGTGGCGGAAATCAAGTACCCCCAGTCACGAAAGAAGTACTCCACTCTAAGATTGTGCTCTCTAACACTCAACTTCGCGCCATGATGTCGGCGATGCTCTCTCTGATCCAGATTGCTGCATTGCTTCTGCTGCATCAAGCAGCAGCATTCTCGTCTGGATCCAGCCACGGCAAAGTGAATTTGTTGCCATTCACGAGATTCACGATTCTTCGAGGCGAACGATCGCCGACATCGCAGCTTTTTGCGTATGACTCAGCTTCGTCGGCATCGGCATCGGTACAGCGGGAGAGACCTCAGGCAGAATCCAACATCGCTTTCCAGAAGGTCGTCCGCCCACCACCGAACCTCCCTGATGTCCTCTTCCTCGGATACCTCATCGAGTACCTGGAAAAGCACTACCAGTTGCCGCCGCGTCTCCCAATGACTTACGAGTCCTTGACAGTGGACAACGAGAAGGACATGTGCACATTGATATGGGATTCACCGCTGTCCCCATCATCGGATGCCACTCGAATGAAAGTGGAGGTCGTCGGGATTTACACTGCCCCGGCTAAGGACGAAAAGCAAGAGAAGGATGGCAACAATCAACCAGCTTCGACCTTGCCCAACATGGCGATGATCATTGTTCGCAAAGAACCTGAGACGCAGTCCACAATACCACCCATGATGATCAACCTCTTTCAGGATTCCGAGCAGAAGATTCTGAAATCGTTGGATCGCGGATTGGAAGATTTCATGGCAGGAAAGATCCTATTTGACAACGAGGACAACGCCGCTGCGGAACGGAGAGCTGCAAAAGAACAGAACCTCCGAGATGCCGAACAAGTCGTCCTCGCAGATTATGTTGACGATGATGATTTAATCATCAACCGTGAATTGCAAACGAAGGAGACATGGCGAGAACAGAACAGCAAAATTATAGACGCCGTCATTGATACTGAAAAGAAGGACGAAGATGAAGGTGACGACTGCGATGGCGACGGCGACAAGGACATCCAAGTTTCGGACCCAAGCACGAAAACTTCTGATCCAGCACCTCGCAGATCTTCTGCACCATCGCCTGCAGATTTCGCAGTGCAGCAGGCGCGAAAGGTCGCCGAACTCAAACAGGAGGAAGCGCGAAAGCAGAAGCTGAAGCTGAAGGAGGCACAGACAACGTCCGAGGGAGGGGAGTTCGCCGTGGAAGCTGCGAAGAAGGCAGCGACATTGAAGCAACAACAAGCGGACACTAAGGCAGGCGGATTTGCCGTGGCGGCTGCGAAAAAGATGGCTCTTCAACGAACAAAGATGAAGACACCTAAGCCAAAGGTCCTTCGCAAGAAGAAGCTGAGGAGGAAGAAGAAGACAACAGTAAAGGTACGTGGAGAAGATGACGACGACGACGATGACGACAGCGACAATGAAGGCCCGTCGCCAGAAATGATCCGCAACTGG
This sequence comes from Craspedostauros australis, assembly GCA_026770025.1. Lineage (NCBI taxonomy): Eukaryota > Bacillariophyta > Bacillariophyceae > Mastogloiales > Achnanthaceae > Craspedostauros > Craspedostauros australis. The sequence goes on along the minus strand of JAMXDE010000010.1, from coordinate 316,843 downwards.
AGACCCAAGAAATCCACACCCGCTGCATTCAAAACAACTATTTCACGCCCAAACGACTACGCCAGCCAGCCCAATAGAAGACTCAACCAACAGCAACAGCCGCAGCAACAGCCACAGCAACCAGAGCAGACCCAAGCACAGTCGCTGTCGCAGTCGCAGTCGCAACCAACACCAAAACCACAGCGGCCAGCTCAAAAGACAGTGCGAGGAACTTCTGAACTATCCAAAGAGCCCATCACCGTGGATGATGGCGAACGAAGCAATGGGAACAGCAACAGCAACAGCAGGATCATCGATGCAACCATTGAAGCAACCACCACAATGAATGCAGAAGCTGAAACCAACGAGAGTAACAAGGAGGAGACGGAGCAGCGCGCTGCGACACAGCAAGCAGTGCAACTGGACAAGCTCAAACGCCGAAAGCTAAACGTGAAGGTTCTGGATGGCTCCGGAGCATCCGAGAATCCAGAGGACCTGCCATTGTCAGATCCGACGGAAGACGTGATGAAGGCACTCGATGGCGCGGACGAACGGCCGAGTGATAACGGCAAGGGCAAGAACAAGGCAGCACCGTCTCAACAACAGATCGAAAAGGAAATAATGGAAGCTTCAAAGGCAGCAATGGAAGAGATTGCGGACAACACCGAAGCAATGACGGCAGAAGAATTGCTGGAGGATATTTTGAAGTTCGACAAGAAGATCTCCAAGGAGAACGAAGCTGGAGCAGGCTTTGCCAGCGGCGCATTCGAGAAAGCGAAAGAGTTGCTGCGGGAGCAGAACAAGAAACGGCAGGCAAGACTACAGAAGAAGGTCCTCGAAGATGTGACGACCGAGTTCGTCACAGGAAGAGACACGACGGCACCGACATCATCATCATCAGCAGCGACTGCCGCCTCGCCACAGGCCATACCACAACCTGCCGTCAGCGATGGTACAGATGGAAGGGCAGACGATGCCACAGCACCAACAGCAGCAGCTCCAGCAGGCTTCAAGGAAATGACGGCAGACGAAGAGCTCCGCGCCATGTTCGAGGCCGGGCAAAGCCTCGCCGAAGGTCGCATCACTGAAACATTCAACAACAAGGGGCAATCCGGTTTCGGTGATTCCATGTCGTCTGCAATAAGTGGAGAAACGGGTGGAACAACAGCGGCGGACATCGACGCATTGATAGCGGCCGAGAAGGACATCTCCAGCTACGCCCGTGTGCTGGACGACGACCTTGCCGAATTGGAAGTTCGTGTCAACCGATCTCCGGAGGAAGATTGGGACGCACCTGGTCAAAACCCGGTCTTCGACATCATGTCCGGGCCGGAGGTGTACAACCCAAATGTGGATCCCGAGACCGTCAACTATCCTGGAGCGATCCCAGGCACCAAGAAAATCCGCCTACCGAAGCAGCTGGATGAGTCTGTCAAGCAAGCAAGCTTCGCTGCTGACGTGCTGCAGAAGATGAAGACGGTGGAAGGCACCAACGATGAAGGCGAGACGGTGTACACGTACTTCATTGGAGAGAAGGAGATTACAGCGGCGCAAGTTGAGAGTATGCTGCGCGTCGTCAGCGACGCGACGCAGATCGGGCTGATCGACGATCCGCTGAACTACCTCTCAGAGAAATCTCGATTGCAGATGGTGCTGGATGAGATGTGGGATCAGCCCGAGGAGCGACACCGAGAGATCTCCTCCAACTACAAGGAGCTGCTGCTCTCCGAGAACTTCGTGAAGCTGGTCAATGAACGCATGACAGAGATGGCCGATCGTGACTTGGATGCACTTCGTCGCGACGACGACAGTCTCGACGCAGATCATGCCAAGGAGCGTCGGTTGCTGGGACACCTGGTTGTGTCCGCGCAGCTCCTACTGAAGGAGGTCAAGGCGTTGGGTTCGGAGCTGGAGGCCCAGCAACTGGAGATCGTCCGTTCCATCTGCCAAGTCGCCATGGACCCGTCTCACCAGACCGAAGAGGAAGCGGCCATGGCGCTGACGGACGCCGTCCGAGACATGCGACCGATGCTGGACGATGTCTTCATCGCGTACCTCAAGTATGCCGTGGCAGAAGAGGAGGCGCGGTTGGCGCGTGCTGGTCTGCTTGATGACCCTGAGCACAACCAATGGCTGTTCGTGCTCAAGATCGTCCAGCAGGGCGTGTACAAGGAGGTGTCGCGCAGCATCAACCGGTACATCGATCACATCACGTACGTGCTTCGCATGGAGACGCCGAAGCAGCGTCGTGAGCTCCTATCCCAGCTGATCGATGACATGCCGACGCTGGATGTCCGTCCCTTCGTCCAAGTGGTGGACAATATCGCGGGTTCGCTTGGCGATGCGGCGCGGGGAGAGTTCGACGGACTATTGGAGATCGGCGAAATCACCAACAAGGTTCTCCAGCTGAAGCGCGATGTCAATGAACTTCTGCCACCCGATCGCATCGCGCTGAAGAGCCGAGATGCCGATGAATGGGCCGCCCAGCAGAAGGAGAAGCTCCTCGAGCGCCGGAAGATCAGTGAGCAACGTCTCAATGCCGACAAGGACTTTTTGCAAGGGCGAGAGCACGAGATTGAGGAGTTCCAACGCCGAGGAGAGATGGAGAGATTTGATTAGAGCAGAGCAGAGTAGAATATCCGATAGCATTGTGTGGTCCATTGACGCGTGGCTGCAGCTGTAGCTAATCGTCTAGATTCGCGAGGCCCATTCGGTTCGACTTCATGTGTCCGACAATTTGGGGCTGCGGTTAATGTTGATTATTTTGTATTAAACTTATAGAAAAATGGTATCTTGGCGACGTTGATATACGTTTGTCTGTGAGTTGCAGTGTGCAGTAAACGCCATGGATGTGCTCCCGCCATTTTCCGTCTGTGTCAATGGTTTGGAATGATGTCGGCATGAAAAAAGGAGATTTTTGGAGCCTTGTGATGAGCGTCGAGTGTGGTGGCATGCAACCACCAACACAACACGACACAACACACCACAAGTGCGCGCCACAAAGCACTCAGCAGACACAATCAAAAGACACAGAATCAATTCATACAGCGCAATACTCGTGGAGTAGAGTTGGAAACGATGAAGGCATCCAACGAAATACCAACGATAAACAGCGAGGATTTTGATGAATTGAACGAGGAATGGCTGATGCGACAGCGGCACGTGGACAAGCTCGTTGCCAACCACCATCATCGTGCTGCGAGGCGAGGCAACGGAACCCCGTCGCCAATGCAACCGTCGCTTGCGGAGGTATCGTCGCTGTTCGAACAATCCGTTGCCGTGAGGTCGGGACGTCTGAGCGTGCTGAAAGCTGCATCAGCAACAGCGGCCAGCAGATCGTCCAACAGCGGTTTCAAATGCGATGCCAGAGACAAGAAGGCGCTGGAGGATCGGAGCGTCTTGAATCAAGCATACTTTTCTCACATCCAGGCGGAGATTGATGAAGAAGCAGCATCTCCGCAGCACGTGCAACTGTTGGAAAGCATGATGATGAACGGGTGGTCGGATGTGATGGAGTCCGCTGGCCTGGCGCATCAGCAAGGTCGCAAACATGGTGGTGGTGATAGTGGTGGTGATGGTGGTCGTGGCTGCGATAGTTCAGCTGGACCAGCAGAACTCAACAGCACCGCGCTGGCCTCCCACGCACAAGAACAGGTGGACACCTTCTTCCTCGAGTATCCCGAATTCATGCATCCCGCATCCTGTCTAAGCCATGACCAGGAACATGATGATTCATCGGAGAGCAGCGACGATACCAACATGGAGGCCAACGAAGTCATTTTGGTAATCGACGACGCAAAGCACGCCAAACGACAGAAGCAAGGTCAACAAACAACTGTGTCACCAGTGCCTGTGGCCTCGGGCAGAAAAAATCCTGAGCAAAAGCCTCCGATGAATCCATACGGACATCCATCGAAAAGACACCACCACCAGAAGCAACAGCAACAGCCACAAAATCCACGTCATGTTCCTTCATCACGCGTCCCCGCTGCAAAGCCGGCACGTGGCGCTCCCAATGCCGCACATGCGAGCACCAATCCTTTCAGTTACACACAACTCTCGGATGAAAACCAGCAGCCGTTTCTGCATGGTCCCCAACCCCATCTTCAGAATCAGAATAAGATTCATACCCAGGTTCAGCAGCGACGATCGACGACGCAACCGCGGAATGAGCCCCCCACATCATCCAACATGCCACCATCATGGAATAGCAACATTGCAGACAACGGTCGCCATGGCATGGATGGGAGCATGCGGAATGCGCACAACTCATCTCACCCATCTTCTGCTGGCGGCATGAGCACGCATGGAAGCACGAATATGAACGCAAACGCGAATAACAACAGTACCAGCACATGGGAGGATTACCACGCACAGAATCCGTTCGTCACGGCGCGCGAATTTGCGCATCAGGAACGAGCACAGTCCTCCAACGCGTACAATCAGAATCAAGGGCGCAGCAACCGCAGCAATCCATACAGCAACTCCAACATGACCACCGAGATGGCAGGCGATTACGATTATGCGGGAGGCATGAACAACACCGGCAGCAACGTGTCATCAAATTCGATGCCACAAAGCGCACCGCACATCCCGAATTCTCTGCGCAGAAAGTTCCAGCCACCGAAACGAGTCGGAGAGGTACGTGACGGCGATGGATTGTGTACTGTAAGGATTCACGCATCTGTGGTTGGCGATTATTGCGGCTATTGCTTGACGCTTGCAGGTTGATGGTTGATGCAAACAACACTCTGCAACTGCCGTTGTTTGCGCTCACATATGCCAATATGCGTGGTCCATCGAGCAGAAAGGCACAGCACAGCACGCCAATCATCATGCGAGTGTGTGAAGTAGAGTAACTTACGTCGCCTTCCTCTATTTCTACTCTCCTGTGTTTGTTCGTATGCCTGCAATCAACCAACCAACCACTTCAACCCACCAACCAATGCGTAGGCTAATGGAGCCAACCATCCGAATGGAGGCTCCACCATTCCAAAGTCTGGTGGTGGCGGTCTTCGAAAAGCACCCAAAGCTGTCAACGCAACCAACACGATGGGAAGATCCAACACTACGGGGTCTGGCTCCAGCGGAGGGGGCACGAAGCAGAACACCAACGTTACCGTGTCGAATGGCAACAATGATGACGATGACGAGGAATTGCCAGAGGAGCTGCAGCACCTGGACAAGGCACTCGTCAAGAAGATCATCAATGAGATCCAGGAAAGTGGCGAGTCCGTCACTTTTGATGATATTGCTGGGTTGGAAGACGCCAAGCAGACCGTCCAGGAAGTCGTGTGCTGGCCGATGAAGCGACCCGATCTATTCACAGGGCTGCGTCGTGCACCAAATGGGCTATTGCTGTACGGACCGCCAGGTACGTTCCGAGGCGTCTGTCTCGCCATTCAGCGGTCGCCTTCTGTCACTCCAGCATCAATGACACCATCGTTGCCATCTCTGGCATGGACCGCATCCATTCGTTCACTCACACATTCACCCACACATTCACCCACGTACTCATTTCTTTGCACATTCGCTTTTCCTTCTCTTGCTGCTGTCCGTTTCTGATCATGTGTGCGTGCGCACGTACGTACTCCTCGTCACTCACCGCCTCATTTCTTGTCGCGCAAGCAAAACAGGAACGGGAAAGACGCTGATTGGAAAGGCCATCGCGCACGAAAGTGGCGCGACGTTCTTCAGCATCTCGAGTTCGTCGCTGACCAGCAAATGGATCGGCGAGGGTGAAAAACTCGTGCGGACCTTGTTTGCCGTTGCCGCGTACCGTGAACCAGCGGTCGTCTTCATCGACGAGATCGATTCGTTGCTCACCCAACGTAAATCAGATGAGAATGAGGCAAGCCGCCGCATCAAGACGGAGTTTCTGGTCCAGTTGGATGGAACAGGCACCAGCGGCCAAGGTCGTGTGCTGGTGATTGGCGCGACGAATCGTCCTCAGGAACTGGACGAAGCAGCACGGCGTCGTTTCGTCAAGCGGCTTTACATTCCGCTGCCCAGCGAACAGGACCGAGCGACACTGCTGAACCACATGCTGGAGAAGAACAAGCACAAGCTGTCGGGACAGGATGTGGATCGGCTGGCCAAAGAAACCAACGGGTACAGCGGCGCGGATCTGAAGGCATTGTGCACGGATGCCGCGATGGGTCCGATTCGGCAGCTAGGACCAAAGGCCTTGGAGGTCAACATAGACAACGTGCCTCCGATCACCTTCAAGCACTTCCGTCGCAGTCTGAAGGGCATGAAGCCAAGCGTCGGGCCTGCGGATCTGGTGCAATACGTTGAATGGGATCAGATTTACGGAAGCAAAAGAGCCACAGACGACGACGATGATGATGACGACGATGACGAACACGAAGACGAACGCGGAGATGGTAACGGTGGTGGTGCCGCAGATCGCAGCGCTAATATCAACAACAATACCAACAACACCAATGGTGATGGCAACAATGTGGATGGTGGCACAGATACGAGGAACGTCCAAAACTAACGACCAATACAGCAGTACAGCGATTTGCTCTTCATGCGCTTGCCACGCGTTATCCACCGTACTCGTGCAATAGTTCGCAATTATTTCGCGCGCACAACACACGTGAAATTGTTCTGTGGCACGACCTAGATTTTCTCAATCATCAATCGTCAGGCAGAACGAATGCAAAGACCCTCCCGCCAACCGTGCACACGTCCTCTGACGAGAGCGTGAATGTGCCCATGTCGGGCGTAATCTTCTCGCCATTCAACGTGACAACATCGTCCTCCGACAAAGCCAACAGTTGGAATTCACCCTTCTTCGTCTTCACGAAGCGAATGCATGCCGAAGTTTCGTCGCACGATTGGACGGAACCGCCAATGTGGCAATCGATGGGACCGACGGAACCACCGACGGCGACGTTGCCCAACCCAAGCGCTCCATACAGGCGTTGCGTTCGTTCGTTGGCGCGCCCGATGACACAAGTCGACCCTTGCATCAATGTTCGGAACCTCTCGTTGGTGCCTCCTTGGCCGTATTCAGATGACAGAATGTCCGCGACCTCCGACGCCTCGTCTTCTGACTCGAAAAATTGCCCCGCCATGTACGCTGTCGAATCCCATCCGAATAGGGCCGGGGAGAGGCCTAGGAGCATGGCACATCCCGGTGTCGACTCGATGGAGCCGGGAGGAATACACCCGCGGACCGGATCCATGCCTGCTGGCAAAGGAATTTCTGTTGTGCAGTAGCCGTTTTCATGCGCAGCCAGCAAGCGCAGAGTGGCCTCCTGAGTCAGTTTGTCGTCGTCCATCTCCTTGTAGGCCGTCCTTGGTGCGAGGATTGGCGCCTTTCCAGTCGCCTTCTGTGTGACACCGACCATACTTTCGGATTTGGGCTTGGGATCGTCTGTGCTAAGTTTCTTCTTCTTCGTTGGCTTTTCGACCGGTTCTGCTGGCGTGCTTGGCGTCGGACGCTTCTCGACTTCCTTCTTTTTCGGCAGCTTTCGCTTCTTGGTCTCCTTCGCTTGCGGTTCGGGCACCTTGCCCTCCTCGATCATCTTCTTCTCTTTTTCGTAGGCTGCGGCGGCTTCTTCTCCTTCTCTCTGAGCCTGTTTTGTAGCCTCCTCACCATACAGAATAAGGTGGGCCCAAGCATAGATAGCAGCTGCATCCCACTCAGAATCGAAGGTCCCCAAATAGTGATTGACTCCCATGAACGAGATTTGGCTTTGCCAACGGTCATGTCCCTTGCGTGCTTGCCGGCAGACTCCCCTGTACGCGTACACGTGGCGCTTTGAGTTACCACCCGTCCTTGAGGTTTGCCGTGGATCGCGCAAGAGCGGCTTGACGTGGGATGGAAGGTCCTTGATGTTGATGACAGACAAAGCGGGCACGACACTGCTGGCGCTGCCCCCGAGGCCAGTCGTGGATGATGTCGTGACGTCTTCGTAGACGATGCGACTTCCGTCCGACTTGTAGTTGAATTCGCCCTTCTTAATTCCTGTCTTCTTCAGTTCCCTGTCGTGACGCTTCGCTGCATCTTCGGCACCGTCGAACAGCAGGACTTGGTCCGAGCCTTCGTCACAAAAGCGCTTGCCTTGGATTTTCACAAAGTGCTTTCCGGCAGGATCGATCCACACTCCGCGATAACCAGGCACGCGGATGGATCCATCTGGATCCTTTTCTTCCGCGGAGGCTGCGGAAGCCTGCTTCGGCTTCGCCCCCTTTTTCTTGCCGACGACGCCGGCCTGACCTGACTGCTTTGGACCGCTGCGCTCACCAGATGAAGATTTCGATGCGCCGACTTTGCCGTCACTGCCCACACCCAGAGCAGCGGGATCGGCTACGCCCGCGAGCGGCTGACCGCACGATCGTTCGTGGTGGGTGCGAGCCTGGCTGGTGATGCAATCGCTGCCGCACGTGCGACACAGCCAGGTCCCGGGCGGTGCGTGCAGGGCGGACAGATGCTGCCTCAATCCCTGCTCTGAACCAAACTGACGACCGCAACGAAGCGCAAGGCGATAGGCCTGCGAACCGGCCACCTGTCCCGTCGCGCCAGTAGAGGTTGTCATCGATGCCGTGATAACCTCGTCACAGATGTGGCCATAGTGAGACGAGACTTTCATCACGTTGAGAATGAACTGAAAGTCCACCGATCCCAACTCGTACCGCAGCCACGATTTCTCCAGCTGAGTGCCGAGCCATTGCAACGCCAGCCGACGAGAGTAGGCCACCTTGCCATCTGACACGAACTTCTCATCCGCTATGATATCGGGGACGGACGGATCCTTGGACCTATCCGAGTTCCCGAGCTTGCCAGTCAGCGCCTTCATGGCCAGTTTGTACATGTCCTGATCGTCGGATTCTGGGGCGTGGATGACACATGACTTGGTGAGCAATCGACGGAAATGTTCCATGCTCGCCGCGTCATTCGAGATACGGCTTCTGTCCCATTCCTCTCGGACGACGTCGGCGTAGTGCGGGTAGATAAAGCTGACTAAGCCAGACACGGGAATCAATTCAGCCGTGCTGCGTTGCAGGATATGCGTGGTGGACGAAGTGAGGATCCGATGACGGGCTGTCAAACCGATCCATGACTCCTTGATGAGGGAGGTGTTGATGGAATCCACGGAGAAGTCCCATTTCTTGTCGCGCGTGCCTGCCAGCCCGATCTGCTTGTCACTCTTGCTCCATATGGCATTCTCCCACAGTTGACCGATTGGTGAGTTAGGGTCGCCCTGCGCGGCCGACATCCATGAGGCGCCATCATCCAAGATCACGACCTCGAATGGCATTTGGCACAAATGGAGGTAGTCCTTGAGGAGGTTTGAGTACGACGTGATGATCACATGAAATGCTGCATCTGGCAATCCTGTTGCCTTCGGGAAATGTTTGCGAAGCGCCTTGCGATCGGCATCAGTCCCAACGTACTTCATCGCCCGCATGTCGTTCATATTAATCATGTTGATGAGTCGCAGGTGGCTGTTTATCCCACGAAACTCCTGATAAAACCGACCAAGATCTGGTTCTGTGCACACGATGAGGTGCGGTCCGAAGTATTCGTCGTCGCCTCTGGACAGATCTTGCAGAAGGTTGGCGATGCGTCCATGTCGCGTGTTCCAATGTGCGTCGTGGTAGAAAGCATGGCCGGATCCCTTCTCGAGAATGGACAAGAATCGAGGTAGACAGTGGTTGATCCAGGTATGGGTAACAGAGTCCTCGGATGGAGAATATGTCTCATCTTGGTCAATCAAGAGCGGCGGCTCGTCGTCAGCGTTTCCGTTGCCGTCACCCCAAGGCCTGCTGGCGAGTTGCTTCCTTCTGAATAGATTCCGCAACGGGAACAGATACGCGCTTGATCTTGAGGCCTGGAGATTTTGCTTGCGATAGAGGTATCGGCGCGCGGCTCGCCTTGCGGCATTGGTCGCAACAGACTCCACCCTCTGGCCGACGGTCTGTGCCTCAACCAGGACGGCCCCCATGTTGCTGACAGTGGAGCACTTCCGCGGGCCGGATACAGCGGGCTTGTTCGGGTTTTGAGGCACGTCGACTGCCTCGATCTCTAGTCCAGGCAGCGATGGCGTCAGCGTTGCAAATGCCACATTGGCTGCGGCGCACAAGATGGCGCGCGAACTTGTCAACCTCGAGTCCAGCGCTGCCGCCGAACTTGCGGGGGTGTTGCGTGTGAACTTCGGCTTGGCCTGCTTCTTCCCACCCACGGTGACGGCTGGTTTCTTTGCTTTGATCCCTGTCTTCATTTTCTTGTTCTTGTTCACGTTGGTCGTGTCGCCTGTCTTGCCTTTCGTGCCGACGCCGGTGGTGGTGACGCCAGGTGCGGTCTTCGATTTCGTCTTGGCCTTGACTTTCAGTCTGATTTTCGAATGCGACAGTGAAGGAGAGGGGGAACCTGCCAACGCGCGCTTCTTCGCATCGGCCTTGGATGGCTTCGAAGTCGGTTTGCCCGCGCTGGAGGCAGATGGCTTGGCCGGTCTGCGCTTGGCCCATTCCTTGTTGTCAAAGGCGCGGATGAGGCTCTGCGATCGCAGCTTGTCAATGCTGTCGGCATCCCCCAAAACGACGGGCAGATTCGCACTCTCCCCTGCACTGTCGTCATCGTCGGCATTGTCGTTATCATCGTCGGAGTCCGATCGCAGCCTGTTCCCCAGAACCACCCCCGCGGCAATTTCGAACGCAGATCGGATGATCGATGCTTTCTCGCTGCGGAGATCGGACAAGGATGCCTCAACGTCGAAGCTGGTGGAGAGATCCACCTGTCCGAGACGCGCAGCAGGACGATACCCTCCCTTGATCGGTTGCTCGCGGTTGATGACCAGCGTATCGGCCGTATCGCGAATGCGCCACGCGACGGAGTGCTGATCCGTTGTTGTCGATGGAACGTCCGGCACGGCGAGCCGCAGCTGGGCGCTCGCGTAATCTCCCATCAATGACGTGCTCGTGTCCGCACCAAGAGACATCGAAGACGCCATCACCACGAGTAGGATAGACGTAAGTCCGAGTGTGGTGAGTGTGGCGGCGAAGGCACGTCTGTGATGCTGTTGTGGGCCCAACAGAAGGAGGCAGTCGCTCCGCCCCAGCCCTTCTCACCTCTTGCCATCCCTCTTTGCCACCAGCATTTCTTTGCGAACCTGCGCTTTTGTTGTTGTCGTCTCCACCCAGTAGAGGAGTCGTGCGAGCAGGAGCGCTGTGGTGATTTAAGCGCAAAATAAGACCCCGGTGAGCGAAAAGGTTACGCCCAAGTTGGCGTCGCATCTGCGATCCTGATATAAACTTTAAGAGGCCTTACCATATACTTACTTTAGATATATGTAGAAGAACTACATTCTTAAAACGTATATTGGATGGGTTAGGAGGTCATGAAGGTACCTATTCTGTCGTGTTGTATCGTGCATTAGATTCAGTTTTTGGGATGCGACATGGATGCGACTCATCACTGACTCCAAATTTGATGTTGGCGAGCGGCGAAAATGTTCTTTTTTCCTCTCTCAGACGGACTCACAGCAAGGCACTCGAAGCCGCCCTCAGACGTGTCTACAGTCGTGCAAATGGACCCACATTTCGGCTGTTTTTGGCCCCAATTGATTGCACGCAGTTTCTCGCGGTGGACTTGGAACAATAGGTGAAGAGCAAAACTGCATCAGAATGTGATGGTACGTGCGTGCACTGCGCCGTACCATACGACATTAGGATGGGATGAAGGTGCAGAGCTATCAGCATATTCCACCAGGTATAGTGAGATGCTACTTTTGGTTTTGCTGATGCTGCTAGTACTTCGTGAGCGCGGCAACTGTGATCAATGGCAGGTTCGGTGTAAAATGATCTCGCGCGTTCCACGTGTGGTCTCTCATTTCATACAAGGGGCACGAGACTCTGTGACAAGATAGGTGCAGGAGGATAAGGTTCCCATCCTGCGAAATAAAGTCAGCTGGCGACTACGGCACATTCCTGATGTACGCTGCTGTGCTCTTCTCGAGTTGGTGAGTTTCCGTTCGTTGCGCCTCTCCTGGAGGATTTGATGTTCGTTGTTGTTGTGGAAGTTTGTGAGCTCATTTTGCTCTTTCCTGGATCATGTTTCATTCCTTTTCCTGGTTTTGTTCCATGTCGCACCCAAAGAATCGCTCTGTTCTACCTCTGATTTCGGTGGACAGCCAGACGTGAGATGTGGTGTTTTGGTAGAAACCTGTGTGGAACAACACCGTTGCGCTCACGGATTCCGGAGTGTTTTGTGTGTGCCAACACACATTCCTCAGAGAATCGTTTCTGGCGCGCCACAAAACTGCGGAGCGGCTCTGCGAGAACAGAATGATGTACCGCACTGAACACAAGAAGGGGAGTACAGCAGGAGATCATGTAATACATCTGTTTTTTATCGTACATGCCCACATTTGTATTATTCGCCCATCGGAGGCTGATGAGGTTCGATCTTGTGATGGATCGGTTGACTTCCGCAGAATCAACATTCCACCGTCAATTCCAACCGTCAACGATGGTGTTGCATTCACAAGGCGCGCTTGGTGGTCAGCGGCGCAGGCAGACTTGGAGTGCGAGGATTGTCAGCATTGTTACCCTCATAAGATAGGTATGACGATCAGTTCCATGGTGCGTTATCGTCTCCAGAGTTGTTGTGGATCAAAGACAAGGAACAACAACGTGCTGACCGTTTGGACACCATTTTGTGGATTGGGTTTAGGGTTATTGTATTGGTTTGATAGCAGTATCGCATACGACAGCAATTCTTCTTGGTGCTGTGGAAACACGGCTCTAATTTTGCTCTAGGCGAAGACATCGATACTGACATGTGTGTGTGATTTTTTTTGCGCCTATGGATTTGGTAACATCACTTGCTCTCGCTGATCGTCGTCATTCTCCGTTGTCTGCTGGGGCCGTTCGTGGCAGTCTGGATAGTCACAGAGCAAGCAACAGCCGGCGCCAACCATGAATGGCACTGGCGGTTGATGATTGGTGAACGCTGTTGCACAGGCGGTTGCGATTTGTTGTCTCCCCCAGCGGTTGTTGGATGAGTAATAGACAAGAATCTGGTGGTGATCATCTGTACGGAAAGCGTTGGAGCAGATGGATGGGACGTTCTGAGCAATGAAACAATAGTACCATACTAATGGATGAGGTAGTGTGGATGAGGCTGAGAGCTTGTTCCGATTTCCTCGCAAGCACAAACATTTTCGAATTGATGGCGCGTGCTCGTCCTCTCGTCACGATTGACCTGTGTTCGTGTGAGAGCAAAATGTGAGCCACTGCTCTGCGCTGAGAACTGGTGTCCATTTGCAAGAGAACTGCGCATCCCAATTCACAAGCCAAGCGACAAATCGCACACACTCCAGAATACATTCGTGGCTTTCCGATACGACACGACATGACATGCCATGCTACTGATACCAGTACCATACGTATTGGGTAGATCGACGAATGGATGGATGGAGCGAGCTGTGATCATCCCAAGGATACCGTATCGACACACTTGGCGACGAACCATAGTCGCCGTATTGGTACCATCGCAGGACATGGTGCAGATGGGCGGAGCAAACGCCGGTACGTGCAGCCACAAATTGCTACACACAACTGTCAAAGCAGCCTGGCGCAAGTCACCGATTAGCTCATGGGCAGAAGTCAGCACATTTGCTCTTGGAGTCAGTCCATTTGTACCAGACAATGTTACCAGCATCATGGAGATTGCGTTGTACTTGGAGCAGAGCATTTGGGATCGATCATTCAAGAATCTTATTCCATTCGGCATGCCGCTTGGTGTCGGCGGCGATGGTTTCCTCGTAGCATTCTGTGGCAATTCTGCAGGTGCCCCTTTGTGCCTACTCTAGCAATCCACTGATTAGATTCTTATCATTGAAAGACAGGTGTGCTCATACACTAGACAGTGTACGACAGCACCATCATACCCACTCTGGCTTGAACAGGAGTGTGAGAGCCACAACCTGGAGTTGTGCCGTGCCAACTCCTTGTTTGTCTTGGGTCCTTTGTGTCCAATTTCTGGTTCCCCGATTTTCTCCCAAATCAATCTACTGAATTTTTCAATAGTGGTATACGATGTTGTTGCGTGGGTAGCACAATTGCAAACATTACTGCATTCATCCTTTGCACGATCCTCTCCGTTGGATGAACTCCATACCTTGATTTCAACGCTTCCGACATACCCACCCACCAATACAATGCATGCGATTCACCCTGTGCTATTTTTAGTTCGGCGCGTTGTGTTGTCGGATTCTCGTTTTCTCTCGTCTTATTTCTCACGATAAAGTTGCAACATCTTCCCCTTTCCGCTGCGTTCACGGACTCCATCGGTTTCGACAGCCACATGCCTGGACTGGCGTCGTCTTCTTCGCTTTGTCGTCTACTTTGTAGTCGTCCAATTTCATTTCGCAATTCCGCCTGGTGCTATTCCTATGCCAACAAAAGCATACCTATGTCGGGGATCCCGTGTTATTCCTCGCAATAGAATTTTTGCGCCCTCACCTGAACGTTTCCATCACGCATTCTATCAGTTTCGACGTCTGGAGGGACGAACCACTCTCGTCCCCTCCGCCTCATTGTTTACTTTGTAGTCGTCCAATTTTTATTTCGCAATTCCGTCTGGTGCTATTTCTATCCCACCAAATCCATACCTATGCAAATTCCTCTCCATCGACATGCACCTTCTGGAGGGCATCGTCAGTGTCATGCACGATTGGCGCGATTGAGGTGAGTCTATGCCATTACAGTTGCATCAACCATTCGTATTGCGCAATAATGCATGGTGTCCGGCTGATGGGAAAGGGGAGGTTGGGCCTGAGCGATCTACACGCTCCGAATTGATGTTGCTCGCAATCCTCTTGCGAGGGCTCCGGGCTCCGGCAGACTGTGTGTTGACTTTCAATTGCTCGCGGATCCGTGTGGTGTTGGCCTTTTCGAATTCCACCAATGGAAGGAGATGCACATGGAATTGATACAGATGGTTACGCAGGTTTGCGGATGGCCCGGATGCTGGAGATGGTGCGGGGCATGATTTCCTACCGCTTGGCATCACGAGGCCAACGACTCAAGCAACAGAATTGACGATCAGCGACGGCAGTGGACAAATTGCAGCGGCTCCCGAAATATGTGGAACCACGGACGCGTTCCTGCACCATTGTAATCGCTGCGATTTTGCGGTTCCATCATGGTTCGAAGATCGACTTGGCGTCGTCTACTTGTCTCATACTCGACAATAGACTGCATCCCTTGGTCGATGCCCGATCCAGTTTTGTTGTCTTGATCGAAAATGTGGGTGTGAAATTGGCGCACCTCGGTCGAATCTGATTGGATGGGAATCGTCAATGGTTAAGTGCAAATGTCGTTTGTTGCTCGCAAGGACAAACTACATTTAACAAACGAACAACGAAGAACCAAAGTATGTCCGAAAATCAAGAAAACAACACGACGAGATCACCAATGATGGATTCGTCTACCAACGATCCAGCGTCCCACACCAACCGACAACAACAGGCAGGACAGAACGTCTGCCGCAGTGAACTCACATCACACATCACACACCCAACGACTATGCTCTTTCCCATTCACTGCGGATGCTTCAATCGTCGCATCTGAGACGATCGGCGCCGACAGCCAACACAACTCCAAATGGCAACCAACGAAGAACAGATCGATTGTATTCAACCGTGTTGCATTCGGCCACCAGGGACGTAATCATGATACACACGCGATCGTCTCTCACGATGCCAATGCAAATGATGAGAAATTGAGGCTACAACCGATGAGAATAAAAAGAAAAAATCAATTGAGAATGAATGGACAGACGGATTGATCTCGCACTCGTTGCTCTCTCTCTCTCTTGCACTTGCTCTCTCGTTGTGTTGGTGCTGCGTCACACTCACTCATTCGCCAAAATAAAAATCGCAAACAGTTGCACATACATTCTCCAATCACAACCACGTATGCACCAATGAGCGACCGTTGAGCTGTTGCCGCCGATCTCCGCACAAACACAGCGCTCATGCTGTTGTGAACAAATAGGCATGTGCTGCTTTGGCTTGTTGAGTGTTGTTGTTGCTGTCTGCTGCATTCTCCTATCTGCAATGTCAGCACAACACTCAGTGCTCCCCAACATCGAGATCATTCAGAATCATCCGTGCCTTCCCCCACCGGCATCATCCATCAGCCACCAAGCCACCACCGCTATCGCATCATGACTCATCCACGTGAGGATTCAAGCAGCGATCCCAATCCATCCCAATCAAAGGTGCAACGTCGAACAGCAAATGCTGGCACATCCATCCATCACCAACCACCTCATGGGCACTACGCATCGTACCAATACTCTGCACCTGTCGGACCGAACCACCATGGCAGCATTCGCAGCCCTCCTCTCCTCATGGTTGCAAATCATCATGTCCCTCCCAACATACAACCTCCTTCCTTTTGCATCCCCAGCTACATTGGTGCAGGCGTGGGTGGTCTACCATACTCGACTTTCCACCCAAACAATAGCATGGCAACTCCCACTTCCAACTACATGGGGCCCAACCGTTTTGGCATTATGCCTTGCAAGCAATGTCTGACCCTGTTCTGCAGTCACTGCAGTAGGCCACCATTTTGCCCAAACTGTGCATCATCCATCGGCGGAGGTGCACGTCATGCAGGTGTGAATGCCTTTGTGCCACAGGCCAATTCGTTCTCTGTTGGGACTCGTGGTCATGCTGCTGTGCCCACACGCCCCAAGCGCAAATCATCAGCAAACAGACGCAGGACGCCACATCAACAGGCAGGAGATGATGTGCTCGCGGGACGAGATGTCGCTGTGTCCACGGACGAACGCGAGTCAGATTGTGCGAATACGAACAGTGCCGATGACACTGATGTCGAGTACATTCCAGAAGCAGAGGATGCTGTAAATAGAAAAGGACTACTCACATCTATCTTCAAATCAGCAGGCATTGACATTCGAGCAATTTCGAAATTCCCTGTGAGTGGATTCAGAAGCATCCCACCAAGGGGAGCCAAGCATCGCTGGAGTGTCATCAAACGAATCTGGAAAGAGCTGTGTAATGGAACATCCGAGCATGCAATCTTCCCTGGCACGAAACCCCCACCTCAACTTTGGGAAGCCATGACCTTCGTGCGACATCGCAAACAGCTCCCTCCTGTGTTGCTGGAGCAGACTCTCTGTCATTTAGCCTTCTGGGGGAATAGGGACCTGTCACTGACTGCTCGTGCGGTTTTGGCAATGACCTGTGACTCCAGGCGCTGCACCCGAATCCTGGCTGTGCACTACAGCAGCCTGTCGAAAGGAGACAAGGCGAAAGTCATGCCGCAACGCCGAACCATGTCTCGTGCAGCACACAGGAGACTGTTGCACGCTGGTGGTGCGATCCTTGCTGGAGGCCAGTTCCCACACACAGACTACAAGTACCGTGTCAAGGAATCTAGCCTCCAGGGAGTGATCTCATTTCTCACCTCCATGTTCCAGTACCGACCAGGCATCACAAGGAGTGTGAAGTTGGCTGGTGTTCTGTTCCCAGACCTGCCCATCTTCATTCGTGGATCATCATCTATTGCAGAACTCTTTGCGAAGTACAAGAATGCAACAGATGACCCAGTCGGTATGCCTGCCTTCAGGAGTATCCTGACATTGCTCACACGACGTGGCAAGTGTCAAACAGGCCTGTCCTCCTTCTACACAGACACTCTGACTGTATTCATGCACTTCCAACACATGATCAGGAGAGTCATGGAACTGCTTCAGACTCAGAACAAGGAACATCAAGACAAAGAGCTCGTGTCTGAGCTTCTCAATGAGGCACAGGCCATCATCACGGACAGCGATTCTGTTCTTTCATTTGCAAAATGGGAATACGCAAACAAGCACATCCAGGTGAAGCCAACCACAGATACTCTACATTCCGCAGAATTTGCACTGACAAATGGCTCCCTCCCATTTGTGAACCAAGCATGCAAGCAATGTGCAGATGTCATGACATTCTTCCCGATTCGCGTTTGCAACTTCATGCGAACTGCCACCAACAACATCACTGGCAACACGTTCGAATTGGATCGCATGGCTGCAGCAATTAACCTGTGTGATGACGCACTGCGCCAGTACATGGCCCACCAAGTGAGACGAAAGGTACAAGCACAGAAGATCAAGGAGGAAAAGGAGCGCCTCAAGGACCACCCAGATCGCATCATTGCTGTGCTTGATCACAAGCAACGCATCCTCCCAACGGAGAATCAGGAAGCTCAGAAAGCGTTCTTTGGCAAGAATGGAATGTCTCTCCTTGGTGTCATGACAATCCAATACAAGAATGGCAAGTTCGAGTATCGATTCATTGACATGGTGATGAAGGGGCGGAACAAGCAGGATCATGTCCAAGTTGCTGGTGCGATCAAGATTCTTCATTCCACCGTGCTTCCGAAGCTCCACAAGGGGGTCAAAGAGGTTGTATTCCAGAGTGACAATGCCAGTTGCTTTGCAAGTCCGGCACTGATGAGGTACATGCATGGACTGAACCAGGGAGAGGTTGAAGTTGAATACAAGATGCCAGAGAAGAAGAAGAAGCGGAAGGTGACGGGCAAGAACAAAGGCAAGCACAAGGACAAGGCTAAATCTCCGCCTGCCCCCCAAATCAACACCGAACAGTCATCTTATCATGACGTGAAGGCTGCATCATCCACGAAGGCCAAAGCACAGCAAGACACCGGAACCCGCCCTCCCAAACCACGACTCCAAATCATCCAATGGCTGTACACTGAGGCACAAGCTGGCAAGAGTGCTTTGGACGGACACTTCGGTTTTGTCTCACGTCAACTCAGGTTGTATGTGGACAGTGCCAGGGACGCAAAGATTGCCACCGAAGGCGATATTTTCACAGTGCTGAAAGCTGCCAACATCAAGGGGACAACAACACTTCTGTTGGATCTGAGCAGATTGGGACATGCCATCATCTGTGGTGTGGACGGAAAGGAAAAAGCATTCGCGACCAACCGAGTTTCCGTTCGCGCCACCCATCAAATTGATCTGATCGATGACAAAATCCAGGTCACAGCATCCTCAGGCTTGACACATCCAGAGACTATCACTCAGGGCAAGATCGACAAGTTTGACATTCTCCATCTCGATGTCACTTGCAATGATGAGGACATCACCGAGGTCTCACCGGCATTTGTGATGGATCCACAGAATATCCGCGGCTCACAACCGACTGAACGACGACACACATCAACAACAAACAAGAGCACCAACAAGACCGACATGTTCAAGCGCATTCTCACTTCGCGTGTTCTGGAACCAGCAGCGGCAGCAGCAGAAACGGCAAATTGTGAAGGAAATGCCACAGTGGACTTCCCTCAATCCATCAGGCAGGGATGGGCGATCTGTCACCCAGACAAAGCCAACTCACGAAAGAAGGACCCATCAGCATCTCCAGCAACCAAGGTACCGTCCATGTCGAAACAAGTGGCGCAGATTGTGTGCGATGCTGCGATTGCTTGCAGGAACCCAGACACGAGGAGGAGTGCTCATGTGCTTCATGAAGAGCTGATGGCCGGGCCTTTCTTGCTTGATTGGGAGCAGAGGATCAAGGTGGACATCACATACCTCAAATGCTTCCTGGCAGCTCCTGACGGTCGAGCGGAGAGATACCTGGAGAACAATGGCTTCTTGGATGACGAGGAATGTGAAGAGCACCTGAACGAGATGCATGAACTGCGGATCATGGCATCCAAGGAGAACACTCAAAGCGAAGAAGCGCACGAAGAGCAGGTTCTGGATGATCGCCCATACGATGGGCAGGATGCTGATGTGATTGCTGGCAATCTGCTACCTTCCGATGATTGATCCTGACGACAACCGCAAGTAAGCCAACACTACTCACATGCATTCATTGATATAGTATTAGTCTATGTAACATTGATATCATTAACTCTCATTGTGACGATATCAACTGCAGTAGCCGCATGTCCACAGGGATTCTGAGAGGAAGTTGTTGTTGGTATGTATAGAGTGGTTCTAATATTATTGGTTGCTACGATCTTGACATGCACTATGGAACCTCCATCGCCGTGCATCTACTCAATTTGCACATGTGCTTGCTATGTATGGTATGATACACGATTAGACCACGGCGTGCATCAATCCAAATCCAGTCCATTACTCGTCAGCTGACTTTTTGGCATTCTTCGACAACGTCATGAACATGAAATCGTACGCCAGCGCAGTCATGAAGGCGTCCTGCTTCGGCGTTGCATGCAGATCGTTCCCGCCCTCCACATTCTCATCGTATTATGACAGCCATCGTTTTCCCTGAACCAGGCTCCACAGCTTCTTCACCATCTTGAGCGCATGCGCTGGGTTATCCGATCATCGTTCGTGTGAAAGCGAATAGGATTGGTAGAAAATTTGGATCCTATTTGATGTTGTGGTACGGCGAGATCTACTTCACGAGCACCTCCAATCGGACGCGTCCGGATCCAAATTCGTCGCACATATAGGTGCATCGTCCGAATGCAGATCTTTGACTGCTTGACGACACGGATCGAGACTGCCCAACGCACCGCGCTGAACAGTCCAGGAGCATCACAAAATCATTCGCACCAACAATCCTCTGCCGGATCCCCGTGGATGGCCAATGTCTTGGCTTTTCATACTTCGACGAAATCAAATCCTCAGCAACTGCGATGAAGTCTTCGTGTGGTTTGGCACGCTTTTCACGCACCGCGGCCTCCAGCAAGACGATATTGCAGCAATTCAGACGGATGGTTCGAGTGGAGTCCATTATTCGGGATGAGAGTGTGTGCGTATAGTACCACAGAATGGGTGCAGTGAGTATCATACCATGCCATACCAATGAGACAATGATTCGATTGTGAGTATGATGTGAATTGAAGCAGGAATGCGAATGGAATAGAATCAAGGAATCAATGACATGTTCCCACAAGCTCTGAAAGTCGTACTCCTTCAATGCGCCTGTTTTGTGCACGCTTTCCATTCCTGATTTTTGGATCTGCTCTTCGCCGCGCACATGCCAGGTGCAAATGCGCAAGTGTACAACACGACCATACACAGCAGCAGCAACATCAACAACACTTGTCACTCACCTGATGCCAGCCTGGACCGAATTCTCCGCCACCGCACATGTTGGTTTCCGCGCAGACGCCGCCACATTCCAACCATGCCAGACCTGTTGCAGGTTGTAATGCGGACCGACACGACCTCAAAGGCACCATAGGCGTAGAGCAAGGTGGGTCTGCTTGTTAGTGGGGACGCCTCTTCGACATGATGATGTGCAGAGCATCAGTGCCGTCCTTGCTTTCTGCGATGCGTTGCATGACGTCCACACCTTTCGAATCGAATTGACTCGGTAGCGATTTGAGCTTGCTGCCAAGGTGGACCTCTGGATCAACCCGCTTCATCATCTTCTCGTCTTCGCCATCAAACACGGATGCATCGCCAAGCCACAGCATGGTTGGTTCTGTGTAGCTGGTGGTCGTGATCCAGAATCGATCGCTCTCATAGGGATGCGCAGATCGAACGCTGGCGGAGGCGATTCGGGGTTGCTTATCGCCTCCCACCAAACGCAGCTTGTTAGCCTCTTCCTCCAATTGATAGAACTCCAGCTTCAATCTGACGTTACCAATGAGCAAGAGGATGAGGTGGTTCTTTGTGATGGTGTAGTTTTTTCGGAGGAGGTAGTCGGAGGGTTTGAAGAGGGTATAATATATCCGATCGGCTGGTCCATACTGACGAATTTGTGCGCATTGACGTAGATGATGGATCCAGCCTTGAATTCCTTGGCACCCTCAGGTGACCAGTTGGATTGCAAAGGGATCATGAGAACGGTGCCACCGAAATCGATATCCGAATCTTCTGGTGCAAGCCAGGGTTTGAAATCCGGCGGATCTCCTGTCTCGATTCTGGTATGTTGTCTGGGCGGCAGCATGTGCTTGTACTTGACCTTCCATATCCAGAATTCGGTGGTCTGGTGGGTGATGGCTCTCGTGCGGATTTCGTAAATGCCCCTGCCGCGCACCCTCTGATCGTCAACGTCGGCGGAGACCGCGATGTCGGATTTTTCACCTTCGAAGACCACGAGAGCCGATGCCAGATCCGTGCCTCTGACCCACTCGCGGATCGTCCCGGAGCATCCCGCCTTTGTGAGAGACGAAGGACCAAAATCCGCTGCGGCCAGGAGGTGTTGTTTCCCAGCAGTGGACTCGCCTGGTTTTGGACGAGGACGCTGCTTGGCTCTGGTGACAACTAGCAACTTAGGAATGCGTTGTAACTGTGCTGCTAATTGTGAGTGTAATTATGTATGGATGTTGCTTCATTGAGTTGCTTGGCATTCGCGTTGCTATCTGAAGTTTCTCCTCTTTTGGTTTGAATGTATCGTGCATCCGTGTCATTGGTAGGCGGGGCCGTTTGAACCAATCATGCCTCTCTTCCAGGATCCGATTTGAAGTAGTATACTGTGCGGGGCGGTAGAGCTATGCTTCTGGGATCCTTCTCAGTCTCGGATACGATCGCGTCACATGTCTGGCTCTCGGATACCTTTGAGTCGATCGATTCGTGTCTTGGATACCAATTGAGTCCCGTATGTGATTCCCGGATACCATATTATCCCACAGGAGGATGTTCCTTGTTTTGTAGCAGGCTCTGGTCTTATCCTCTGGTATTGAGAATGGCCTGTCGGTGACGAATGCGGATTTGGCGAGATCGAATTCCCTAACGACGACGGAGTCCGTGCTGCCCCGCGACAATCTGAGAAGTGCACGGGTGATGAGCTTGCCGTCTTGCGACATTGGATCTCTCGCTCTGGGCAGCACCCAACTTCCCTTCCATGTCCATGGCATCTTCTCCTTTCTGGCAGGGTTGTCCAGATCCAGCGCCTTGATCCATTTGGGGTTGCTGGTCTGTTACGATGCCAACGTCGTTTTGCACCAGATGCCTTTTTCGATTCTGCAGTGTTTGGAGTGTGAACAATGTCGATGTGGATGCAGGATTGTTGGTTGGAAGGATGACGCGAACAGTGAAGGAAGACAACAGAATATGAGAATAATATGTGAGAATAGAATGCAATGTTGTTCTGTGTGTGAGGAGCGCGATGCATACCATGGAATACTTGCAGAGCTTCTTCAGCTCATTCGTGCAGTGTATTGCACATTGTACGTACCTTGGAATCCTTCCACAGATTGAAGAGCATGTCATTGCCTGCTACATCTGTCCCCATCTTGCTGACGAAGGGTATGTCGTCATCCGCCTCAAGGACGTCGACGACGCACTTTTAGGATCTGGTCTTGGACTTGGTGCGATCGCCGAGCGTGTTGAGGCACATCTCGTTGGCCTTGGAGACAAAGTTTGGGGGACTTGCTGTCCACATCCTCCAACGAGGCGTAGGAATCGTCCGCCATGTTGCTTCTCTTTGCGTTGTGATGCGCTATGATGCGTTGTGATGCGTTGGAATTGTCACGGTCGCACAAGCAGGAATGAGTGACCGTAACGGTACAACCCACCAACTGAACACGAGCGGCGATCGGTCAATTGATCGAAGCGATGAGAGATGCCAGTTGGGCGTGGGATGAAGCACTTCAGAAGATGAACGTGCTTGTGCATGATGCTCTTGATTGAAAAAAAGATGATGGCGAGCGAGTATGGTACTCGTGCGGTTGCCAAGCGATGCCGATGGAAATGGAAATGGCAATGGTAATGATGCGAAGCGACGCGACGCGATGTTTCCCACCAGTCAACACAGGGCCCCTTTCGTCTCTTGTGTTGACTTGTTTCTTGTCTTTGTTTGTCCAAGTCTGTCTCTTTGGATGGCTCGTGCGTTGAGATTCTCAACGAAGCCTTCGAGCCAACGTGCCAGGTTTTACTCAGCAGATATGACGTCTGTCCGGATACCAGGGTCACAATCGACAATATTGATTACTTTTCATTGGCGCCAAAGAGTTCAAAGGGCGTTCTGGAGGATACCTCCGACGAAACAAACTGTAAAAATTGTGAAATCGAATCAAAAACGCTGGAACGGCGGCCGTTGAAATGGATCGAAACAGTGCGGGAAGCAAAAAAGTGGGAGAAAAGCAAGAGTTTGCGACAAGGGCAACGCCAGAGTGATGGAGGAGGTAACTGTGTGCAGATGACGTTGTTCAGACAGAGTCATCAGGTTGCTCAGGGTTAGAGTTAGGGCTGGGGTTCTGGCTTGGGTTAGGGTTAGGGTTGGAGATGTGTGGGTTGGGGTTGCCACTGCCTACAGGACTGTGGCGAGGGTGCTGTCCATTTCCATCTTGGCACCAGCAATTCACATCGTCCAATTCAGCGCTGCGCAACTTGCATCGTATGCGTCTCATGCATTGCAGCCTGTGCATCCCCCTTGCTACCACTCTGACATAACAGACAGGAGGAAGAGGAACAAGGACCGTGCCTACCATCCTGGTTGACGGCCCATGGCACATCGCCCTGCATCACATTACATCACAATACATCACATCACTCTCCACACAACAAGAGTTTTGTGTTCACACCAACGATTCTGTGCGAGCACAAGGTAGAGTCACTCTCCATAAATTTGAGAATCGCGAACAAGGCCCAAACGACGGAAGAAAAAAGAACGTTATGGGACGAATGACCACTGCGACTCAATTGAAGCGCCAACGAGCACCGTCGCGTCTGTGCGTTATTCACCTAATAGGTAGATTTACCATGAGTTTTAGCCCTCCATAACTCTTAAAATATAACGCCTTCAAGAGGTATAAGGTGTTCAATAGAAACCTAACATTGATTGTAAGAGATATATGCAATTTGATACCCGATCCGTGCTGCGATGCCAACTTGGGCGTAACCTTTTCGCTCACCGGGGTCATAACACGGGAACTCACTCCAACCGATTCCACGGTATGTCGGACTAGCATAGCTTCTTCAGTTGCGCCATGGTCGATCTGTCAAGGAGATTCTGGAAAAAAGATCACATCTGCCAAGTCAATCCCGCGAAGGGATTTGTCTTGACTCAACAGGATTGGTTGTCGAAGGTATCTATCGGTCGCCGTGCAGACAAGATCCTGGCGGTCGGATGAATCGAGGCGGTCATCAGAAAGACCAACGACGAAACGCGAAAACTTCGCGACGAGGAGACACGTGCCAAGGAGCCAGTCACAGAATCCGTTCTGTCCAACTCAGCGCACAAACACACAGACGCGAGAACCCTCTTTCTGTCTCTCGTCTCTCTTGTTGGACGTGATCGGGCTGCAGACACCTCTCCATCGCACCATACCTGCTCTGGGCATAGTAGTCCGCGCCACGAGGAGACCTGGAAGACGCAAAGAGGAAGATCCAGCAACGAAACCGACGCATCCTCATTTACTCGCACATACTCCACAAAGTGGAAGAGCACAATTGCAGCGAGTGCGAGGAACGATGAACTTCCTCGCTGGAGGCAAGAACGATGAGCCCACGGTGCAAGAGCTCAACGCTCTGCTGTTCGACGAGACCATCCAGGTGCTGTCCAACTTCGAGCTCAACCAGATGGCGTCGCTGACCTACGGCGAGCTGGTGTGCGACAGCATGTTCGAGACCTTCGAGAAGGTCTTCTCGCAGCCAATGAAGTTCACGCCCATCACTGTGCAGAAGGGTCTGGTCATTTGCAAGCACATCCTGGTGTACGGCTCCGAGAAGTGCGTCAACAGCGCCTACGGTCTCGGCAAGTTCATCGAGCAGCTGCAGAAGTTCAACACTGTGCTCATGGCCCAGCAGAAGAAGGGCGCGCTGGCCATGTTGCAAAGGATCAAAGGCGGCGGCGTCGACAAAGGAGGACCCGTGCGAGAGGCGGCGGATCAAGTTGCCAAGCTCATCTCCAACATCCACGAGCTGCAGCACATTCGCAACACCAGCTCCGATCCAGGATCGTTGGTGCCCGTCGGGGATAAGAAGGCGGCGTTCGTCACGGACGACGTGCGGCATTACATCTTGAAGAAGCGAATGGAAGAGCAGCAAAGGGTGAGGATCACGTCCAACTTGGCAAAGGCGGATGGTGGCTTCGGAGGTGGATACAACGCCAAGGATGGGAGGAACGTGGTGGGTGCGGCGCATGGCATCGACGAGATGATCAAGATGGCCAAGAAGGTCAAGAACAAGTATTCGGACGAAGACGAAGTCAATCAGGCGGGATTCTCAGAGTACCAGGCTCCGGATGACGTCGCCATGTTGGAGCAACTCGCGGAGCAGCAACGGGAAGAGAAGGCCATGGTGGAAGCTGCCAAGGCCGATCTTCTTGCTGAGGAGACCAAAGCAGCATCCGCGCAGCAGATGAACTTGGATCTCATGAGCTTCGGGGGTCCTGCGCACTCCGTCGCATCGCCTTCGCTACTGGGCGTTCCTGTCAACGGAATGACGCCAGCGACCGCATCCGTCCAATCTGCAAACGTGGATCTGCTCGGCATTGGCTCCTCATCAACCCAGGTGGCCCATGACCCATTCGCGACAGCGCCAACCCCGCAACCTCCTGTCAACACGGATCTTCTTGGAGTATTCGCACCGTCGGTTTCAGCGCCCGCCCCACAATCCAGCGCATCAAACGATCCATTCCAATTTGCGGCAGCATCTCAACCAACAAGTGCTGTGAATCCGCTCGAGAATGGTGGCATGCCTTCCATGCCGCAGCAGCAGCCGCCGCCGGTGCCTCCCACGCGCGATCCAGGGTACGGTCACTCGCATTCGATGGGTGCTTTGCCTCAGCCAGCCCCTGCTCAGATTGCGTCTGCTGATCCCATGTCAAACCCGGCATTCAACAAGTCTCATTCGATGGATGCGATGCCAGCGCCTATCATGGGTCAGTCGTCCTTGGGACTTGGCAGTGACGACCCGTTTAAAGGCCTGGAAACGTTGACAATATCTTCCGCGAAGTGTCACGTATCGAACTTTCAGTCGTCTATGGCAGAGCACCGAATCTTGAACTCGTCATCGATGCCAACCACTTCTCTCGATCACACAGCACCGACACTTGGCGGACCACCGAATCATTCGCCTCCGCCGTCATCTGCACCGCCGATTATCGCACCAATCGAAGAAATACCACCGACAATCCATTCGTCTGGGCCTGTTGTCGCGCAGGTGTTTGGTGACGCCGCCGCACCTGCCGCGCCAGCAACTGCCAACAATTCAGACGATCCATGGATGATGGGAGGCACGATGGGAAGCGGGCTCGGAATTGCTCCGGCTCCGTCTGCACCGCCCCCACCGCCGCCATAGATTGAACTACCCGGCAATGCTCGTCGCCTCCTGCCACTGTCGCGGCTTGAAATGGCATGACATGCAAGTACTCCAAGTGCTATGTGCTCTTCAATAAACGAAGCAAATGAAGAGGGAAACAACCAAAAGTGAAAGCACGCAGTCAGGAAAGCAGGTATTGATGCAGCAATGTCAAACCATATCAGTATTGTAAGTCCAAGTTGGTATCACGAATCTTGTGCCGCACTATATTTGACAGAGAAAATTGTCGCAAGACCAGGCCAGAGCTGATGCCTCGTGATGGCCTGCTACATGATTGGTCGCGTCTCCTTTCTCATCATCTAGTACACCACCAAGAAAGCACAAACAGAACCATTCCATCGCAACCTGCCTCCAAGAGGTGCTAAGTGTGATTGGGCCACATACTCGCACCCTGCGAGTACGCACGACCTGTGAAGTTTTGCAAGACAGGTGAAACAAACAAACGGACACGACGAAGATAGTATTTTGAACGAAGCTACGAATGAATCATACCTGCAAGGTACCAGGAACACGAGAGGCTAGTAAAACAATAATAGTATTCATTTAGCGAAGATAAAGGCTCGGTGAGGGGGTCACACCTAATCGAGGAGCGGAGCAGCAGGAGAACCTGACGACATGAGGCAGCGAAGCACACGAACAAAAAGCCACGAAATCGGAGCAAAACATGGACATTGCCGGAATCGAACCGGCGACCTTATGCATGCTAAGCATACGCGCTACCAACTGCGCCAAACGCCCTCACCGCAACGTATTGTTGTTGCAGAAAATAGGCTCGCCAAATCTAATAATTTATTTTTTGGAAATGCAACAGACACTCGCAGCTCCGACTCTCCCAGTACTGAACTGCGAGGACACAAACCACCAACAATCATAGTCATAACTATCGTACCTAACAACCATCCATTTGCTCATCTATCAGCGTCTTTTAATGTTGTCCTGTGGTGTTGAAGCTGGTCCCTTGAATGAATCCGTTGCGTATCAGAGCCAAGGCGCCCCCATTTCCGCACGCAATGTCCGCAGATTCGTCACCATCAAGCTATACGAGGTGGTTTGGTTGCGGGGACAGATGGCATGCGCTTCCTCCTGACTCTTGGATGGATGCTGCACGCTGTGAGCGAAGACTCGTGACGTTGTTTTCTCAGTTCATGGAAAGACGATCAACACACGGCCCTCAGCGCCGAGATTCCGTTCTCTCGAGAAAGAGAATCATGGCAGATGCGTAGGTACATTGTTCGAAATTCTTCTTGACGTGAATATAAGGATGGCTGAGTCCTACAGCTCCAATTTGCGGTTACGTTGTCAGAAATGAGCTTGCTATGGTTGGCATTAGCTGTCTTTCCCTGAGTGTACCATAGTGGGTAGATTCTCCCACCACATCAGTGCACACGAAACGAGAAGCTGTTGGTGGCCACGGGTTGAAGTTTGGCAGTTCAAACACAACCGCAGAAGAACAGAAACGTGAAAGATCCTCCTCAGCCAACACATGTGCAAAACGCCAACACCTGTTGGCAATCACCTGGTCTACTCTGTACTCGAAGGACGACAAAGCTAAGGATGAGACAACCAACAACGGCAAACTTTATGTTTCTATCAATCTGCTTGGCGATAGCTGGATCCACGGTGGTTGTCTCTGGGATGAGCCTGGGAATGACCGCCAATGCAAACAGTGCCATGTCGGAGTGTCTCGTGATCGGATGCGGCGTTTTGGGGACGAGGCTATGCAAACAGATCGTCACATCGCCAGCATTTGCCACTTGCAAAGGTGGGTCGAAATGAATTGGGTGGGAACTGACTTGCCTTGGCTGGCCTTTGCTGTTCCTTGCAACTCGAGCGGCTGCGTTCCTCCATTTCTTGCACGCGTTGAATGAGTTCGATGGCTATACTAATTTGTTCGCGTCTGACGTCCGAACAGAATGCCAACCAGGGCAGACCAAACGCAAAGGACAGCACGCTGCAACAAATTGCACGTATGCACCAATCCGACAGCGACACAATCGTTGATTCAATCTCTTGCTCAATCCACCATTCGTTGACGTCGCGATCACCTCACTTCATCGCAACTACGACACCAAACAGTCACGGCCGCTACAAAAACAAGGAATCGGCACAAAGTGATTCTTGCGGAAGTCCTGGGAGACCAATCCAGTACCAACAGTGGCAGATTCTCCGTCGAGACACTCGACGACTGCAAGGGAGTGAAATTCGACAGTGTCGTGTTTTGCGCACCTCCATCAGGATTTGAGGATTATACTGGCGCGGTGAAAGACGCCATCGAGGAGTATTGGTCATCAAACAAGGGCGTCTTCGTCTTTACATCCAGTGGGTCCATGTACGTGCATAGTTGCTGGAAAGGATGTCGTGATGCTCGGCCAGACCCTGGAGGACAATAGAGTATTGATCTCTCTCTCTCTCTCTCTCTCTCTCTCGAGAAAGTTGCGACACAAAGGTGATTTGAAAATGATGTTATATCGTCTGACGGTATCTCTTTGCATCTGTGCGTGATCATTGCAGCTACGGTTCAGGTGAAGATGGATCTGTTGTCAACGAACGAAGCCCATTGGCAGATCCAGAGGCCAGTCCACGTTCCGCGAGGTTGATCCGTGTGGAGGCAGCAGTGCTTTCGAGTGGCGGTTGCACATTGCGATTGGCTGGTCTGTACGACCTCAATCGTGGCGCGCACAATTTCTGGATCACTTCAGGAAAGCCTGTGAGCGGTCGAGCAGATGGCATCGTGAATCAGGTACATTACGATGACGCCGCTGGAGCCGTGCTTGCTGCCCTACTCGCAGGCCCTACAATCGTCAACGGCAACCCCTTCTTGATCAGCGACGGAAATCCTATGTCACGGCAAGAGATCTGCGCCAGCGCCCTGAAAGCAAAGAAGTATCGAGGTATGTCACTACCGGAGTTTCGAGGCACGGAAAGCGATCCCAAGGGCAAGATCTACGACGGCGCAGCCAGCAATAAGGCGTTGAAGTGGGATGCACACTACACATCGTTCGATTCCTTCATGACGTCTGAGTCATAATGAGATGGAAGTTGTAGAAGCGGGAGGGCGCACTGTATGGGAATGCTCTTGAACAGTTGAGAGATGTTGGTGTCCAGTTCCGTCCTGGCAAGCAACGCTCTTGGCAGATCATGGATGACGACGACGAGCACAGATACATATTGTTCATACAGGACTCCAGTATGCTCTTGACAAGTAGGAGCGTCATTGCGTGGCCTCGTTCATTCATCAGGCAATGGAACGAGGATGACAGTAGCCACAACGTGATCAAAACCTTGGCAACAGCCCAAGTGCATTGGTGATGACGAAGCAATACCGAATGAGTCAACAAAGTTTCCGCCTGCTTAACCTCCTATCAGCGAACAGCGTTGCTGGGACTACCGTTGCCCAACTGTGACGGAACGGCACACCAAACACCGATCAACTAGACTTGGACTATTTCTGGAAGCGGCGCATCAGCATGATACTGCGAGAATACACAAGCCATTCCGAAATCCACAACAACACGAACCAGTATCGACATCAACGCCACCAACATGTCAACCACCAGCAAAAAGCGTGGCAAACATGATCACCACCAATGACCTCGGTAGAAATCTACGAATGCTCCACCTGTGGGCGGCGCCCTCCACAAAAGGACGGCACCGGCAGCATCATCAGCCCACCAAACATTATGCGTACGAGTACACGTACCATACACCTCTATCAGCTGCACAACCTCGAAGCGGACTCCTTTATTGTCACGGCAATGGCATCCCCTTCCACATTGTTCATTGGTTTTACACTGTTGTGTGAGATGGGGATATAGATGGTGATCAAGGATAAAATGTACGTTTGATCGGAGTAGTATTAACATATATTGTCTGTGTCTGGGCCGCGTACCTACTGTTGGAAGAGATGACATTGTCGTCGTTCTCAGCTCGCAACACATGATAAGTATTTATTTTCGGATTGCTTTGATATTGGCAACAGCTTAGTACGAGACTGGGGCGTTTGGCGCAGTTGGTAGCGCGTATGCTTAGCATGCATAAGGTCGCCGGTTCGATTCCGGCAATGTCCATGTTTTACCGTAATTTTGGACCGTATTGGTTTGTCCTGTTGGAACAATTCGAAATCTCGCCAGACCATCTTGTCTTCCGACCCCGCGGACCAAGCACAACAGTAGTCTGAGAAATGCGCACTGGGTGCGTTCTGTTTTGCTCGTAGAAACAGATTCTCCGCCTCGCCGACCTCCCCCTTGCTCTTCGTGTTACATTTTCCTTACCGATGGATGAACACCTGCATGTAGAAGACGATCGAAAAATCGCAAGTCGGAGCACTGCCGCGGCACCTTCGTACGCCTAACACCAACCACGAAAAAACTGCGATGCCGTGTTTCGTTTGGTGGTGATGGTGGTGGTAGAACGAATAGGCTGACGTGCCAAGCTGCGATTGAAACTCTCGGATCGGTTTCACCGTGTGCGAAGATATTCCTCATGTACCATCCTGTCGCACGTGGGCAACCAAAGCACCCCGTGTGTTCTGAGTACAGCACAGCGCTTCACTCCACCTCACCATCATTCAGGGACCAGGGCAGCTGAGCAGAGCATGCAAGAGCTCGTGACATAACAGAGAATGTCTCAGCTCTCTCTAGAACTTGCACATACCTGCTGGCTGCGGGTGAGGACAACTTTCCAGATGCATATACTCGTCCTCCATGGCATAGTGCGAGCAGGTGACTCCACCGATGTTCAAAGAGCTCTGATCTCCAGAGCGCGCTGTTGCGTCAATCGAACAAGGTGACGGCTCATGAGACGATGCTCCTCTTCTCGTTGTTGCTCTTGCCGCCAGAGAGTGCCGCCATTGACGATGGGTCTGATGGAGAGGTGGACCAAAAATGAATGGGGTGGAACCTGTGGTACCATACAAATACGAACTGATCGCTCCAATGGACAAAGCGTACGTTCTGGCGGAGCGGACTACAACAGCAACATCTCCACAGGGTACGATGTCGTCGAGCAAAAGGTGGACATTGCCGGAATCGAACCGGCGACCTTATGCATGCTAAGCATACGCGCTGCCAACTGCGCCAAACGCCCCCACTTCTGTGGTTGTACTTTTGCTGGCGGCAATTTGCAAAACTGACTTTATAAATGCTACACGTGCGCCATTGACCATGTTCCCCAGTGGCCAAGGCACGAGCAGCATGGGAGGACACAAGCAATCCACCAAAGCCCTCTTGGCGACACTTGATGACACACTGCTTTGGTGGATCATGGAAATGCGTGTTGTACAGGAACGAAGCATGAACAATGATGGGAGCAGTTCAAGGCCATCCAGAGAGCAATAGCTCGTTGACCACTCCGACCTGGTGATGAATGATGTCTCCTCGAGTGACACGAGCTAGTGTGTGCTGCTCTAGGGTATTATACGTCACAAGTGCATGTTATCAGTATGTACTGACATGCACAATTGCTCTAGTATGGTATGAGAATGATAACAGGATGAGAAGAGCATGGCAAGAGCATGGCAACGTACACAAGTACTCTGTCATATGACTACTCTTGTTGGCAAGTTCCATGGACGGATACCTTGCGATCGTGGAAGATGGTGTTGGTTGATAGTCGTTTTGTTTGCGATTTCATTACATTGGCACTCCAATCCTCTTGGTGTCCGTTCTCTTGCCTGATGCTTGTCAGGAATCGGGTGTTGTGAAACACCAAATTGCCGCACCTCCCAAGAGCGCGGAGTTGATCATTGTGTAATGATACATTACCGCACCTCCCAACAAGTCAAGAGTCAGGAGCCGAATGTCATTAAATGCTACATTACCGCAACGCCCACCTGTGGATCTTTGTGACAGAAAATGTGAGCTACACGCGTCTTGTGGTGAAGAACGCCACGTGCCGAATGCGAACCGGACTATGGTGTCCGTGACCTCAATGCAGGAATGCCAATCACACGTGTATGTCGCAGGGGGCGGGGATGTTGGAATCGTGACCAACATCACGACACGAGCGACTACGGCCCCCATGTCGCAACCAATGAAAAAGAGTACTGGAGGAAGGCCAACATCACGAAGTGTGAGATGGCCTGTGAACGAACCTGAGATGAGGAACATCCAGGAAGCCGGTGAAGTGATCGGCGAAGAAAACATCAGAAATGACCGGAGAAGATCGGAGATGATCGGAGATGTGGAATGATGAGGAGCTGAGAGAGACCCCACCCAGGGTGCTCCTGTGACGAGTGGGAAATCGTGATCTGATCGAATGAACTGATCTGTGTGATGCCTACGACTCGGCGATGTCTACGCTAACAAAACTATTGGTAGAGGGCAGGAGATGGAATATCTGAGATGCATGATGAGATGCATGATGAGATGAACCAGTACTGCAAGATGAGATGTACATGGAGTACATGCTGCATGACATGATGAAGCAGGAGGACAGCACTGCATGAGCAAGGGCAAGACTGTGTGCTACTG
Organism: Craspedostauros australis; assembly: GCA_026770025.1. Lineage (NCBI taxonomy): Eukaryota > Bacillariophyta > Bacillariophyceae > Mastogloiales > Achnanthaceae > Craspedostauros > Craspedostauros australis. The sequence goes on along the minus strand of JAMXDE010000010.1, from coordinate 283,138 downwards.
TGGATTATGTATGCTTTGGCAAATGGAATTGAAAGTGATGAAGATGTTGTACTCACAGTTCCAACAATGCAATAACAGGAATAGGTAACCAGAGACTACTACTAGAGACTGGGGTACCCCGGATTTCCAACAGATGCTCTTGGCACGTCTGTCTGTTTTGTAGATTGGGTCTCCGACAATGAGTCAGTACGTGAGATGCTCTCTCGCTGCTATCATATTCTCTCTCTCTCTCTCTCTCTCTCTCAATATTCCATGTTCATGTTTGTTGGAAATCCGGGGTGGTGGTGATAGTAGAAAGCTAATTGTTTGCTAGAATCTACTTCTCTGAACTGTGAGCTCTTCATTGCTCTCAACTTCAAAGTCCGATCTCCTCCTGAGATCTCCATGGGTCCCTCTGTTGGTCTAGCACGCATCCATCTTGCATTCATCACAAATTCATCATGGACATGCATGCACCACCGAGTATCCCATGTTCGTGCACAAAAGCACGTTGTCCTCCACTGATAGTTTCGTTGCCTTAGACATTGCCGAGTCGTAGGCATCACACAGCTCGGTCCATTCGATCAGATCACGATCCCTATTTGTCACAGGAACACCTTGGATGGGGCTCTCTCAGATCCTCATCATCACACATCTCCGATCATCTCCGATGCTTAACCGATCGTTTCTCCAATTACTTCACCGATCACTTCACTGGCTCTTCGCAGGTTCGTCATTGCTGATCCGTTCACAGGCCATCTCACTCTTCGTGACATCGGCCTTTCTCAAGTACTCTTTTCTCATTGGTTGCGACATGGGGGCTGTAGTTGCGTGTATTTGTTGGTCACGATTCCAACATCCCTGATCCCTGCGACATCCACGTGTGATTCACATTCCTGCATTGAGGTAACGAACGGCAAAGTCTGGTTCGCATTCGGCACGTGGCGTTCTCAACCGCAAGACACGTGTAGCTCACATTTTCTGTCACAAAGATCCAATGTGGGAGTTGCGTTAATGTATAATATCATTACATTCGACTCCTTACTCTTGGGAGGTGCGGCAATATGGTGTTTCAGAACACCCGATTCCTGACATATCCCTTCATGACCCAGAGATAAGTGCACTATTATATCGTTTATCTCGACACCGTGTTAAATTTTGAACGTGTTTGTCCTACCACGGCCTACGTGAAAACTAAATCTGTACCATCGTTTACTAGTGCTATCGTTGGAAACCACTGAAATTATGTTTTACCTTAGTTCAACACCTTCCATGGTAGACACCCCAATGTTCCTTGCAGATATGGACTCCGCATAAGCTGTAGATCCGTTTGACCCTTTTTGGGGTGTTTCTTTCTAGGCCAGTAATTTTATTTGTGGCCTTCAAGTAGCAGCAATATTGGCAAAGTTGTTGCTTACCATCCTCGTCGATTATCTGTCTGTGGTCTGAATACACCCCCATGAACCTGTCCGCGCTTAGTTCTGGTTGGGTACTGCTCATCCTCGTCCTTGTTCTTAGCTCCTTTGGGATTCTCCCTGCCCTCCTTGTGCCGCGACCTTCGCACGTCCTTGCTTTTCGCACCAGCGCTTCCACCATCGCCAAGCCATATGATTTGTGATCCATTCGATTCTCCTCCTCCACAAGGTGGCTGTGTGCGATCCATGAGTTCACCCTCAGTATGTCGAGCAGGTGAAACATGATTGGCATCCATACCCTTCAACACCGCAGATTTGGTCGGTAGTATGCGATAAGCTGATCGCACCAATCCACCCCTCCCATCCAATGATTGTAGTCATCGATCATTCTTGGGATCTTGATTGCAGCATTCCAGTCATCACCCCAGACAGTTCTCAGATGTTTTTTGTTCGTTGTGGTCTGTCGTGGTCAATGTCGATTCTTTGCGAGTGTCTCATTTCCATAATGGACCGTACTTACCATGAGCACCACATTGTTATCCACCCATCGAGTAATGACATACTTGTCGCTCTCTGTCCAGATGTACAGAGAGTTGAAGCGCTCATCTTCAATGTCCTTCATTTCCTTGGGAGGGAATCCACGACAATAATAATAACTCAATGATTACATTAGAAATGCGCCCTGTAAGCTTTACCCTCGCCTCCGCCGGCCCCGTAGGACCGGGTTTCGAGCGAGCCGTCGAACACCCGAATCATGCTAGGCCCAGCCAGTTACTCATCAGCCGCCGTTCATTCTGCATGGTGCGCGCCCGTCGCCGGGCGGCCACCTTGGAATGCACCTCCTGCATGTCATGTATCCACTGCCGCATCTGCGACTCCGTTCCATATTCCATCTGAGAGCCCTCCCGCAGGAGAACCATCTCGGACTCGTTCATGTCCTGGCTGGCGCTTGCCGCGATCCGTCGCACTTGCCGCCGCAGCTCCGCCAGTGACGGGTGCTGCTCGCCGTCGTGCACCTTCTTGTTGCGCGCCACCCAAACACTCCAGGGAACCTTCCAGACCCACCGGATCACTTCCTTCGTCCATGCTGCCGCGTCCGGGAAGACGCATTCGTGATGCTCCATCCATTGAGACTGCTGTTTTCGCCAATCCTTGTGTAGGAACCCCAGCAACAAGGGGTACCACCCGATGTCTCCTTGGGTGCTCTGCGGCTTCTGGCGTCGCCGCCAGCGGGCCATTCCTACCCTCATTCCTGACACCAGCCTTGGGGCTGACCCAATAGTCACCATGCGATCGATAAGTTCCTCAGTCGCAAGGCTCCACGCTGTCTCGTGCTCCTTGCAGCGCAGGACGTGCTGTGTCGTCTCCTCGGCGCCACAGAACTGGCAGGTGGAGGACTCTTGCTGGCCCATCTGCTGCATCTTTCGCCCGACGCCCACAAAACCGGAGGACCACTTCGTAACAAATTTCGACGTGGCCTGGTTATTCCTTGCTGCTCGAGCGCCTTGGTACACTTCCCAGTCGACCTGTCTTGTCGCACCCCTCGTCCACTCGAACTTCTTCTTCCAGTATCGAAGAGAGTCAGACGCCTGCAGTGTCTTGTAGAGCTCACTTTGACCCACGTGGGAGTAGTGTTGATCGCTGACTGTGAGGGTCCATCGGTCTGTTGCTGATGACCACTGTCGTGCTCGTCGCCGGGGGACTGTCGCTCCCCAGAACGCCTTGGCGCGTTTGTCGCGCTCCACATTGAGCTTCTCCAGCATCGTAAGGTCCTTACCCGTGTCGTCTTGGTGTCCTCTGACCCACTCCCATTTGAGGGTTGCCCGTAGGCGTTGCCTCAACCGGCGTATTTCGACAAGGATGTCCCAGTCGCGTTGGCCTGGGCTAATGGTGTCGGATTGGGCTTGACGGAGGGCCTGAAGGCCGTCGAGTGCCAGCGTCACGGTGCACGCTTCGTCCAGTTCCGGAATCATGGCAAGCATTTCCAATGAAGCCCAGATTCCGGCAAGTTCGCTGCGGTAAGAGCTGTGTACTGACGCTGGGCCTGGCACAAAAGTGTTGCACGCCACGTGTTGTTAGAACGAAATCAAGGATGGGATTCCGCACCGAGAACGTAGAGTGATCAAGTCGTTGTTGTTGGTGAGGAGAGTGTTTGTTTACTGTATTATTCGTATGGTAGTTGGAATGCGGGCGAGCTCACAAGATGGTTTCTTGAGAACTGTGAGCATGAGAGAGGCATGACATGATCTCATGCAATTGCAAGTAAAATTAACACGGAGACAACACGACAAATGTGCGTGTTACTGCGTGAAGATGAGGTGCAAAAGGTCAATGAACAAAACACCGCGATAGCCCGTGTTGTGAATTACGTCTTCTCACGATGTTGCTAGTAGTACGATCACACGATTGATCGTATTCACTTGAGAAGGTCATGGCAAGATTCGCACGTGTCACACCCAAGATCCAAGTCTGTCCTGATTGGGCAGATTGGTCCATCTTGGCAAGAAATCAATTTCCGCGACATTTTGGAACTGTGTTTGACGGGAAAACGATTCCTGCGACGCGAAATGCGACACAAATTTGACACAACGGATTTTCGACCAAAATTTCCGTTCGGAACGGAAAAGGTAAGAAAAGTGGAGATTTCTGATTGGTCGACGGGTGTCGCTATTGTTAGAGATTTAGCGTGCGCTAATACGTGTTGTTGGGAACGGAGGTCGAACATGATGGAGCACGAAGTGCCCCTTGCATCCTTGAACGACCCGTCGCTCACCACCACCAGCTTGTGGTGTCTCGCCGCCTCCAGCATCTGGCCAAAATCGGAATCCCCTCCGAGGTCTTCCACCGGATCGTAGCTCGATGGCTGTGCATCAGGCTCGCGATGTAGACCGATCCTTCGGTCCCAAGTGATCCCTTGTTCGGTAATAACGACCGACACTCGATGCATTAGCTCCGGGAGAACCTGGACGGATCCTTGTAGCCGGTACTTGGCCTGCCTTGTCCGACGTCGGGTCACCAGTACAAACACCCGTACAGGGTCCGAATATGCGTCGTAAATCTCCTCAGTCAAGGCTGCCTTCCACCACTGCCACGATCCATCGTCCTCGAACCACTTCCTGAGAGGGCTCTGGAGCATGCGTCCTCGGTAACACAAGGACTTGCACCACCTCCGCCACTCTTTCCACCATCCACTGGGCAGCCGATCCGGCCATCGAGCCCACAGCTGTCCTCGGACTGGAACGTCTTGACCTTCCATGGCCCCGACCACCAGCGCAGATCCCGCGGCAGTAACAATGTCGGACATTCGTGCGACCCCGAGCTGTCGTCGGCACATGTTCAGGTGATAGAGCGTGGCGCCTTTCACCCCCGCACGCAGCCACATCAGGACGAGGAACTCGTCCCCGTCACGCTGTAGGGCAATCGATTCCGTGGTCTCAATGACTCCGATCCCTGTGTCCTGGAGTTGTTGCCACAGACCTTTAACCCAGCAGGGCGTCACGCACTGGTGCAGTTGGTCGAACGGTTGTGAGAACAGAGAACCTCCGATACCCAGCTCTGCCTTGATCGCCTGTATGGAGCACACGAGCATTCGCCCTGTGGACGTGTCGCCATGCACCTCGTCGAAAAGCAATTGCAGTTGCTTGATCACTTGCCGGTGGACCGGATTTGGGACGCCCAATCCCCCGAGGGAGACTGGAGCGTACACCAAGTCTCGTGGGAACGTTCTTGCGCATCCCATCTTTGGGAGGGCCGCCAAGAGTGCTGGGGCCATGATGCGCCGCCACTGATGGCGCGTGAGTTGCGAAACTCCCATCACGTACTCAATGGACTTGATGAATCGCAGTGTGAGGGCCGACTTGGCGTCTGCCGGAGACAGTTGAGCGTGACGCATCCGTCCCGCGAAGTCCTCCGACTTCTTCCGCAGCACCTGGACCTGCTGGTCATCGACGCCGTCAAACGTCAGGAAAACGCCGAGGGTGAACAGAGGTTCGGTAATCGTCTTGCGAGGGATCGCGCTGTTGGCGCCGTCCCCATCTACGATGACGATTTCCTCTTGCTCATCCCCGTCGTCCCACGTCCACCGACCTTCCTCGAACCGTGGCCTCATGGACCACCACGCCGACTTCGAGGGAACAATAGCACCACCTGTAACCCTCAAGAGGCCGCTCCAGTCTTGCACCATCCGGGCGAAGCTCGCGGGGGTAGTGCTGTCCCAAATGCCGAGGGTCACCAGGTCGGTATCGTTCACAAAGGCCGATCCCAGTAAGTCAAATGCACCGGTCCCTTCGGGGTATTCGATGGTCTGCTTGTGTCCCCGAAGCTTCATGGCTTTGAACATGACCGAGCTGATCACCGCCCATATGGCGGGCCCCGCTCCGTTGCCTTGTCCTATGCCGTGCATACTGCAATCCGGCCCGCTTTGATAGGACCTATTGGATACTCCAAAGGCCGTACTGATGCGGTGACTTGCGTCCCGTAGCGTTTGGAACATGCACCTCGTCGCCGCTGGATTGGCACCTGCCGCCATCATCGCGGTGGCCGCAAAGTTGGGCACGATACGGTCATAGCACAACTTGGCGTCGTTAGAACAGAACCATATTGGCACTTTCTTTTGCTTGCCGATGTCGATCGTCAGCTGCTTGTTCAAGGCTGCGCTGATTGCTGATCGCCGCTTGCGACTCCCGAATTGGAAGTCCGAGAGCCACCCTTGCGCTTCCGCTGTGGCCATCATCTGTTTCCCCAGACGCTTATTGTTCAAGTTGAACTGTGAGTCCATCAGTTGTATAGTCCTCATTTTTTCAATGTTGAAAACTTGGGCCTTCTTCAGGATCTCCACATCCGTGATGCGCTGCCATTCTATCGGGGAGAAACCAGTCTGATATGGTATTTCCCGCATGGCCATGTCCACTTCGGAGAGGGTGGTGTCGTATGATGCCGCCTTGTAGTGGCCGAAATGGGGTCCACTAGGCTCGGAGTTGGTTAGCTCCGTCTGCTTGCGCCACGCTTTGACATGTTCTTTCACCGTCAACTCGTCCGTTTGGTACGACACTGGCTCCAAGGCCTGCATGAGACAGCTCCAGAGCGGGTGGTCGAATTGCGACCGGGAATCCCCTCGCAGAAGCTCCGTGGCCGTCGCCGGGTTCCAGATCTTGTCCATCACCTGCCGGCCTCTTCCTGTCATGCACGGGGTATCCTTGGCTTGCGAGAATCTGCGCTTGTTCTCAATGATGCACGCCTCCACAATTTCGTCTTGTTCCGTGCACTCGTGGATCGCTCCGTCTTCGTCTGTAAAGAGGACCTTCGTAGTCATGGACTTGCCTCTACCGAATACTGCCCGGAGGCGTCCGGCCTGTTCACGTTGACGCTCCCGGTTCATGAGAGTCTTGATGGCTGTTTCATACTCCTGCTCACGGCTGTCGTGCCGCTGTCGGGCAAGTTCGACCAGGTGGTTGTGTCTGGCCTGCTTGTGCTCCTTCTTCAGCCGGTAGTAGGCTTTATAGGCCTCTGCTTGGGCTTGTAAGGCCGCTTCCAAGGACTCCGCCCCCTCGCTACCGGCCTGTAGCCGAAGGCGAGCTCTGAGAGACGAGCTGGTCTTCACTCCTCGCCAGTGTTTCACCTCAATGGACCAGTGCCGCACCTGGTGTCGGGCGGTCTGCATCTCGGGTGACCAGGCAACTTCTCCCATGGTCAACTTTCGACTACGCTTTTCAGCATATCGTCTGATTTGGTAGATCTGGGTCATCAGCCCATCGAAGGCCCGTCTTTGGGCGGGGCTTATTTGCCATCCCTGTGCCTTGGCTTTGGTGAACAGATGCATGGCCCGCTGGTGCACGTTGTGTTTCCCGTACTCTTGAAGAACCATCTCGTTGTACCTGCGCACCACGTTGGGGTTGCTAAGCACCAGCCGTCTTGGCGAAGTGGATTTCACTCGTTGGACCCCAATCCCCAGTAACTGGCGAAAGCTGAGGTCCACCCAGATCGCCCTGTGGTCTGAGGGAATGGCCTCGCCAAACCCTGAGTAGCCTGCGCGTACGATCTCGACACCTTCCGACACATAAATCGCGTCGATGGGCGTATTGGTTTGGTTCCGCTGTTGTGTGGCCCTTCTGGCGCCGTCACCGATGCGTTCCAGGACTGCGTTCTTCAGTCCGACGGCTGTAAGGGCCTGAGCTGTGCTCCCCTCATCCGTATCTTCGTTAAGATCAACTCCGAGAACTATCGAGTCACCTGACACCGTCCATTCTCTCACTTGATGTTGGAGATCCTTTATCCACGCTTCGTGTGGGTCCTCGGTTCTGCCTTGAGCTTGTAGTGCATGCGCTTGTTGGTTCCACACTGTGGTGTCCCCTGAGGTGGACTTGCAGGGCCTGTAGGCCGCAATTACTCTCACCGTCTTGTTCCGCTTGCCTTCCACTCTTGACCATGACCATCTCCCCAACCCCGTGGTGTCCACGCCGAAGTTGAATGTTCTTGCAGCCAGCTGTTCGGTCAGAACAATGCCCGTGCCTCCGTAGAGACATGGTTCTCGGCCTGGCTCATGTAGGTTATACGAGAACACGTGTTTAGATCGCTTGACCTTCCCACGAACCCTTTCTTCCCATTGGTCGGCGGGCTGAACGTGGTTCCATCGCAGGTTGGTCTCCGCCATTGTCAGAACATCCAATTGGGACCGCCGTATGAATTCGATGATCTCCTCGTTCTTCTGTTGGTATGCGTGTTGAGGGATTTGAGACGCATTCTGGAAGACCACTCTGATTTCGTTGTCGGTCTTCGTGTTCATCACATCTCCGCAAGCATCGTTTAGCCTACTTGCTGACTCCTCTCTTGCCGTTTGGCCGGCTGCCGTCGCACTCATGTTGGCTGTGTCGTCGTCGTTGACGTTGACGTTGTCGCTGTTGTAGTCGTTGTGACCGTGAAAGCCTCTGCTGGTGCCGTTGCAGTAGCTGTTGCCTTGGCTATTGCTGCTGTTATCGCTGTGGCTATTGCTGTCGCCGTTGCGCTTGGTTGTTGTTGTTGTTGTTGTTGTTGTCGTTGTTGTTGTTGCTGTTGCTGTTGCTGTTGTTATTGATGCTGTTATTGTTGTTGTTGCCGTTGCTGTTACGGTTGGTGAAGTTATCGTCGTTGATGGCGTTGTTGTGATTACTGCTTTTTTGACACCACGCTTTCACTGTCGCCGATGTCGTAGTCTTTGCTGCCGTTTTTGCCGTTGTCGACTTTCCCTCTCCTCCCCCCTTTTTTATCGTTGTTGTGTTGTTGCTGTCGCGCGCTTGCCGTGTGTTTTCGATGCTGTGATCTTTGGTATGGTGGTTGCGGCAGTCTCTGATTAGTTGGACTTTGTTGTGTCGGAACCTTTGGTTGCTATAGTCTTTCGTTAGTGATCCCGTCGGATCTCTCGCCTTTTTGCTGGCGATCCGTCTGCGGTCGCTCCTTACTCTCGCGGGTAAGGTGCGTCCTCCGTTCCTTCGCCGACTATGCTTGGATTGTGGCCTCGCCACCGCTGTCAGATTTGTCGGAACTCGTGTCCATGTTATCGCTGCTTTTTCCGACCGCGTCGTCGTTTGATTGGGAGTCGTCAGCGCTTGGCTGTTCATCACCTTCCTCCTCTTCCGCAATTGGTTGGGGGTGGTCCACGTCGAAGTCGGTCTTGGCCGTGGGGTCTGACACGAATGCGTCTGGGTTGTCGTTCTTGTTCGTAGCTGCCTTCGATATGGCTTGGGCCACGTGACTCGCCTGTTGAGCTGGGGAAGCTGTGGCGAAAGTGCCCACAGTGTAATTGTCCCCGTTCTGTGTTCTTGGGTTTGTCGTGAGTTCCACTTCGAAATGGAGAAGCGGGACGGGCTTCATCTTGCCTGCCTCGTCTACGTATCCTTCCCATCCCATCTCAGCCAGAGTCATGCCTGCGGCCTCTTCAGCATCCAGGTCCAAGAATCTGGGACCGGCTTGCACCATTTGTCCCATTTCTTGTTCCTCCTTACTGAGGACGAGCCCCGTCTCCCAGTCAACGTCATAGTGCTCGTTCTGAGCCCACGCATGGGGGGTGAACCATCCTTGGCAGCGGTAGTCCAATTTCTTGTAGCAGAAGAACGGCAGCTTCGAGATCAGCTCCTGTGCTTCGACTCTTCGCTTCGGGTGGAAGACGAAGAAGGTCTGAGTCCAATCGCTTCTATCCTTATCGACAGACACGAAAAGGGAGTAGTCCGGGTCGTCGAACGACCTGAGATTCATGATCACTTTGCGGAGAGTCAATCTCCAGATGGGAATCTCCACATCCAACTGCATGATGGAGTGCACTCCTTGGACCTTCATTTCTTTTTCGAACTCTTGTTGGTGGGCCGCCATCTTGCTCAGGCTGGCCAACTCGGATGGGGGATGCTCGAACCTGGCGTCCATCGCGTCCGGCATGAATCGCATCTGTTTGCCCAACAGTCGCACGGTCTCCGACCGGTTATTGAAGAGCTCCTTCATTGCGATTCGGCACATTTGTGTCTTCGAGGACCCGCTCATCACATGGGTGGCGCGTGGTCGACTGCGATAGTCACTTGTGTCCTTTGGACGGTTCCTTTTGTTGACCAGTTGAATCTCCTTCATTCGTAACTGGGCCTTGAAGTTCCCCTTCACCAGTTCGCTCGCGTTAATGACCTCTGCAAGATCGTCGTTGTTGGTAGTACTGTGACTCCCGAACAACCACCCTGCCGTCACGATGTTGTGCTCTTGGATGTCTGACTTGGAGAACGTGATAGCTGCAGCCTGAAGAGTACCGTCGTCGTCGAATACTTCAACGTCGGCCTTGTGGGCCACCCAGATCCTTGTGTACGTGCTGAATCCGGTGCGTGCGTACAAGCTCTCCGTAAACTGTTTAACCGTCTCGCGGGCGGTCCAAGGGACATCCTTGGACGTCCATGGTCGCATCTCCTTGCTCTTCCTCCAGGCCACAATCTGCGCTTTGGGATCAGCTCTGAAAATGAAGGCCCTTACTTCGTTGAGGCCATCGATGACTTGGTTGATTAGAAGGTCGTTGGACTCCCTCGCCATTGGCAGGCGGATGTCGAAAAAGGTCTTGTGGAATTCGCTTAGGACGTCATTCACACTGAGGAGCTGTGCTGGCTTAGGCGCTTTCCTTGGAAATGCCACGACCTTGCGTCTTGGTTTGCGTTGCTTCTTCTTTTTCTTTGGGTTTGGGGAAGTAGTCGTGTCTTCTTCTCCGTCGAACTCGATGCCCTTGGAGCGCATGAACACAATCCGAGCTGCCACCCATGCTGCCGTCTCGTGCGTAGACTTGATGCTTCCGGCTTCCCACAGTCTGGGGAAGATGTTGGGTGTTGCCACCAGCCGCACCATGAGTTCCACGATGTTGATGTTGTTTTCTGGGTGGAGCTTATTGTCATACGCGTCTTGGAATGCGTCGATCCACTCTTCGAGGGTCACGCCACGGTTGATGTCTTGTGCACCTTCCTTGAGATGGGCAATGGTTTCATCGAGTGCCCCTTCCTCGCCAGTAGCCGTAGTGAAGGGTTCGGCGTCGCGCGTCAAAAGATTTCGTTCGAGGAGAATGTCCCCCCACGATTTCTCATGGTCATGGCTCCAAATCCAACGGATGTCACCCGACTTGGTGTCGTTTTTTGCTCCCTTTTTCCTGCTCGCTTCTCTGGCCTGTTTCCGGCCTCCTCCTCCATGCCCCGCCGCGGCCTTGGTACCATTGTGACGGCCTCCTCGTCTTGATCGTCCCTGTGCCCTCTGCTGACCTCGGGGGTGCGTTGGGCTGGCTCCACTGGAGCTGTTTGTTGCGTCGGTGCGCACCATGGTCGATGTTTTTTCTGCGGTAGTAATTGTACACGTTCTACGTAAATTTTTTAGTACCGGTCCTACGTACGTCTTCTCGGTGGAAGAGGGAATCCACGACAATTCCTTGCTGTTCCAACAATACCCACTCCCATCTCCCTTGACTTCTCAATGACGGTCTTTGTAGTGAATAGATTGTCCATGGCGATGACATGCTTGTGTGCAGGTGTTGGAAATCCGGGGTTATAGTATAGTCTAATGCTTATTAAACTGTACCGTTTTAGAACTGTGAGAACAACACATGCATTTCTTGAATCCTCGACTCGTTTGCCCACGATGATGCTGATCGCCTCCTGTAGTTGCTCCTCACAATCATCATAGCAAACCCTCTCCATCATGCGCATCTCATTGCTCATGACAAGTGCATTTCATCATGCTCGTCTGTCGAGATGTCCTCCTACACTCCTGAGATACATGCATGCCGATGCTCGATTCACTCTCTTCTCATCAGACATCCATCACTCGTTCAGTGCACTCTTTTGTGTTGTTCACTCACTCTTCTCACATGTTCATTGACAATCACACTTGGTCAGAACATGGAGTTCTGGCACGATTGGTCCAGTCCTTCGATGATGTTCCAGTCCACACTTTGTTCTCCTTCGCTGGTTCTCTGTCAGTCACGTAATCATGTTCTGGGTTCTGAGCGACTCAACTGTGATAGCGTATTTGCATAGATGTTTCAGGTCAACTGGTCAGCCTTCGTGCTTGGAACACTTCGGTGTTCCAGTCTCCCTTTTTCATCCATCATTCGCCATGCCAGTTCGTCAATCACCTCAAAACATGTCACATCATTAGTCTATCCGTCGTCCGTCATACTCTTGACACACAGAGGAGGAGGTCCACAATCGACTTGGGAGTGTGTCCGACTTTGGTAGATCGGTCAGTCTATTTTGGTATTATGGGAGGTGCGGCAATCTAGGATAACAAGACATAGTCGCACCCTCGATTCCTGACACTTGGTGGGTGGCTTCTCCCTACTTTTCATGTCTCCTTGTTTTGTTCAGCATTCTTGCCCATCTCACTCTGGCTTGGAAAACGCCACCTTGCGGAAGGGTGCTTTGTGTGCTGCTTTCTTGTGTTTGGTGTCAGCTTCTTCGGGGGTTTTCCCGATCATTGAGAACAAATCAGCTCCAGCGTTGTCCACAACCTCACACTCCGCGAACATCGCGCACAACTTGTTCATGTGTTTGTCAATGTCAGGGTGTTGTTGCAGCATGGCCTCAGTGTATGATGACGGTTCGACCTTCATGGTGGCTGCCGAAATGCTATCCTTGTTGACACGAGCGTTGGTTGTGGTCCCATCACCATTGTCAACGATCACGTAGATCATTTTCGCCGTTTTCCCCTTTTCAACATCCAACCATCCTTGCTTGCCCTCAAATGCACCCTTCACAAACTTGATCTCATTTCCCTTCTTTGCCATCTTGAATGAGAGTGCTTGCCTATCAGACTGTTCCTTATTCTGGGTTATGTTGCTAATGTGAGATGAAAACAACATGAGCGCAAATGGTCCTCTCTCACGAGCTTGAGACCAGAGAGAACGTCAATCATGTGTTTCTGCACTGTGCATTGCCACAAAGAAAAAGAGCGAAAGGCAATCCGATTTGGAGTCGTCAAAACACCCTTGTGACATCGTGGTTATCGCAGGCATGCAAACCCACGAACCCACAGTATAGTAGGACTACAGAGTGCGACACTAACAGCATCGGAATACTGTCCATAGAGTTGCATACTGGTGATACTCAAGTTGTCACACTCGATCGCTGTTGACAAATCGTCTGATCTGGATGCTGAAATAACAACAAGAGCATGCAGTAGTGCGAGTTGCCAACAACAATGCTACTTGTGGCAAAGTGCAACTGAATGATGTGTCCGCAGCACCTGCAAAACCAGGAACTACAATTCAGCAAGCCCCAAAGCTGAGAGTCAGGTATCATTTTGCGCCAACAGCATCCTATCCAAAGCCAGAATGCTTGTACTTTCGCCATCAGATGTGCTGGAGCATGGCTTCGATGCTTGCGTTAGCCTTCGTCTGCTTTATGCCACGATGACAATGGAGCAGCAAAACGGAATGTTTCGCTCTCACTCTGGCTCTGCACCAGAGATCCTTGCGGACCTGTGGCATGGCATGAACGCCACAAGCATCAAAGCAGCAAAGGTTCCACCACAGCACAGTACCAACAAAGGCTTTCGAATGTTCCTAGCAGCAAACTATTTCTTGTGGGTATACCCAAAGAATGCAAGCATCCTTGCAGCATCCTTTGGGATCTGCTTGCAGCATGCCATGGAGCAGCACCTGTGGCAATGGATCCAACGAATTGCAGCAATGAAAGCAGAAGTCATTGTGTGGCCCTCCAGCCTCTCAAATGATCAAGCAGCTCCTTCATCGCCACTGTTGATGGGACCGATTTTCGTGTGTGGGAGAGAAAACATCCGACCCTGAATACAGACCCAGCACAGGGCTCCAAGATATTCAACCACGGAGCATTGAAGTACGAGATTGCGATGTCCGTGTACGACTCAAAATGCGTTTGGATCAGTGGGCCGCATCGAGGCGGCAAACACGACATGAAAAATTTTCGCGAGGGGTTGGTCGACACGATCCCGGCAGGGAAACTCGTCATTGCTGATTGTGGTTATGCCACAAGCCGTCCCAGTGAAGGAATGCTTTGCACGCCCAACGAATTCGACGAGCCAGAATTAGAGAACTTCAAGAGCCGGGCACGCCTCCGACACAAAACATTCAACGGAAGACTAAAATTCTTCAGCGCTCTGGAACACACCTTCCGCCATGGGACAGACAAGCACAAGCACGTGTTTGAAGCAGTCTGTGTCATTGTGCAGTACCAAATGAATGGAGGAGCAGAACTATTTGAGGCTTGAGTTCTGGTGCCTGTTCTCACCAATTCTCTTGTCACCGAACTATCACAACAACATCATAGCAAAGTAGCAAGTCAATAATCTGAAGAGAGCAACTGATTGACTACCCACTCTAATTTCCGTTGTCTACCTGTGTCTTGTTTTGTCTGGCTTTGTCTTGTTCTGTCTGACTTTGTCTGACGCTTTCTGACTCTGTCTGATTTTGTCTCATTTTGTCTAATTCGGTCAAATTTTGTCTGACATTGTCCGACAATGTCTGACATTGTCCAACTCATTTTCAGCCAAAATTTCAGAGATGACTTGCGCAAAGAAGCCAAAATTTCAATTGTTCCTATTTCGAGCATTATTTCTGCGGTAATCCTCAAGTATCGAGTCCCGTAAAGAGAATTAGACAGAGAAAAACTGGTGCAGTGGACAATTTGTTGGGTGTCCCAGATGGCCATTTCCCGAAACTATTTTTGGGCATGGCCGGCTCGAAATGTTGCAGTATTGGGTTATGAGTTGTCCGTACGATTTAATTTTCGGGTTTCAGGAAGTCTCTGTTCTTCGGTCATCCTGACACCAGTATGGAGTGTTGATTGTGGCACGAAGTTTCTCTCAGTGGGATAAACGGAAAGTGAACACGTGCAAAGACATGCGACTAGTAATGTCACTGTCCAAGCGGTTCAAAGCTCCACCAATCAGAGACCGGTTTGACCTGATGCCACCTTGATGCAAAAATCACTTTCTTGTGTGAGGGTGAAGGCGCGATAACTCTGAAGCGCGCACGAGCAAATTACAGGAAACAAATGTCAACGACTCCGACGGGGAGAACGCCACGAGGACAAACAATCAGGTGTTCACAAAGTCTCGGCAACATTCTAATCGCGGAAAAACATGGCGATTGAGCGTCAGGAACGTTATCCCAACGAATGTCGGGTGAGGCACAACATAAGTGTGGCGATCTTGGATCCAGAAGAAGTGCGCGTGCCGCGTTGCGATTTGGTCCAACAGAAAATTGAATGAAAAGTCTCCACTTCACCTCCCTGTGGTTTCTCTTGCTCACGCTTTTTGGACGCCACACGCGAGAAGAGAATTCGGTGATGACGAACGTGAGAAGAGTTGACCCAAAGTCGATAGGTTTGGCGTGGAACAACAACGGAAACTGGTGGATGCCAACCTGAGCCGCCACCGCACTGATGCTGGTGATCTTCTGCGGTCGGCACCTTCGCAGATTTGCGCGACACACGAGCCTGGATTCTCTGTAGATGCGTGCCATCCGGCGCAAACCAACCAACACACGGTCATCTGCAACAGGCACCAAAGGACCTCCACGCTCACTGGTTTTCGTGTGCTCTGGCTGGTGAGGTGCAGACATCATCTTCTGTTGTTCCATTGTCCTCCAACTCGCTGCGAAGTCGCCACAAAACTTTGAGGCCGCAAGTCGTGACCGCAACTTCACTCGACTCCACTCTGCTCCACATCAAAGTCCCACTATGAAGCTGTTCGCCGCAGCATCGTTGCTCGCCATGAGCTCCGCCTGGAGTGCTGCCTTTGTTGCAGCCGAGGTAAGCCACCACCATGTGATGCATGCCGACACCGCGAACCATGTGGAGGACGATGGTGGTTCCAATGCTGGAATCAACATGGGCCAACATGCAAGAGGATGTGCATGATGCGTCGCGATGATCCAACAATCGACGGACAGATGACCACAAATGAAGCACGCACATCAGCAGATCAACCCATCACACACATCAAATACATCACCAATGCTTCATGCCATGTGATGTGATGTGATGTGATGGAGAATTCCGATGCGCTCGACGTCGATGGCCATTCTCGCTCTCTCCTCTTCTCTGTCTCAACGATCTAAAACATGTCTCTCTCACTCTCTCTCGCATTGCCACACTCTCACTGCTAAACCATCACTTCACCGGCAGGAGTACACGCTGCTAGCTCCGTGTGTCATCACACAAAAGCATGTTTCGTACAGGGACCGCGCACCATCCCGTGTGGCCAAGTGCAAGCTGCACGGAGTCGACGCCGCAAAGTACGGAGGAGTCAACCTCAACATCGAGGGATTGACGCCAGAATGGATCGACGAGAATGACGTCGTCCCATCCCCCCTGGCCATGCACACCCTCTTCATCGAGGATGCCGTCATGAACAACGATGACTACACCCTCCGACTGCCGGAAGGCAAGACCATCGAGGACATGGCCATCGACATCAACGGCGTTAAGACCAGCAACCGCAGGCTCAGAGATTCCGGCGCTTCTCGTCAGCTCGAAGACCTGCCCTCGCAACTTGCGATGGGCGACAAGACCTTCCTCATCATCCGCGTTCTGACCAACAGCGGCGCGACGAGCGTCCCGCGACAGGATATCATCGACAACTGCCTGGGCAAGTCGCCAAACTTCATCCAGCAATTTTCCGACATGTCCTTCGGCAAGCTCACCTTGACGGCGGAAAACACCAACGGATCTTCCGATGGCATTCTGGACATCACCATCGCGCGTGCAATCGACGGTGCAAACGGGGACAACATCGAAGCGGATGTCACCACAGCCCTCGCCAACATTGGCATTGACGAAGACACCTTCGATCATCTCCTTTACACCTTCCCGTACGGTTCCATCAGCGGCAACAATGTGGACTGGAATGGTAAGCCCACCGAGTTTGTCTGTATCCTGACGTGACGTAGTGTTTGTTTGTTTGTTTCGCTTGGCTTGGCTTGGTTTCACTTCACTGTTGGTGGCTCGCCTGCGCCATGTGCATTTGACAACACCAAGGGAGGCCCGCTTTGTTCTTCACAATGCAAACACCACGCACACCTTCTCACCCTCGTCACACACCATGCTACTATATGTCAACATGTGCGCGCGTTGGTATTGCGCGAATATTCCACTCTCACTGTTCCAATCTCTGCTCCCTTCGATAAAAAATGGGCTTGCTCCTGTCGCAGCCTACGCAGATGTACCGGGTTCCGTCTCTGTCTACAACGGCAACAACGACCCCCCTGGCGAGCACTACCTTTACGACATATCCACCGTCACCCACGAAATCGGACACAACTACAACCTTGGTCACAGTAGTCAAGGAGGAGAGGAATATGGTGACACCTCGTAAGTGCTCTGCCTTCCTGCGTCGGCTTCGTCTTGAATGTGGTTGGGTGTGCAATTCATTCACACGTGAGCTCGCCGTGCAATTTTGACATCAGATGGAAGGAACTCCAACTCCAGGAAAGGATACTGTCGACCATTCTGCCTCCCCTATGTGCATGTGCGCACAACCCACAAACCCCATCATGCCACCTCACCGTGTGCTTTGCTCTTCGTCTTGCTCCCCTTCGTCCTATTCCTTCATGCACTCCTCGAATATCCATCGCGATTGACCATTTTGGGGCATCTTCTTCGCTTTCCAGTGGCGTAATGGGTGGCGGTGACAGTTTGGACGAGATCGAAGGCTACAACGGTACGTCGCCTGCCAGAACAAGATGAACAAATGCACGGGTGCTGCTGCCTCCTATAATGCCTGCGAACAACTACGTGTCTGGTCTGCTCGCAGGCAACTGTCTTCTTCCCACTTAGCTGATCACTCCTCTCACCCATTCGCAATGCCATCATTGCGTTGCCCTGATGATTCGTTCCTCGCCACTCGTATCGTGGCAACGGAACCGCCGTGGTTGTTCCATGCTTGCGCTATTTGAACATCAACGGTCACGCCGACGATCATCACATCATCATATCTGCTCTGTCGCGTTTTCATCGTGCACTGCAACCAAACAGGAGCCAAGAGCTTCGAGATTGGCTGGTATTCTGACCAAATGCTCGACCTGACTTCGGCGGGCGATAGCTACGAAGGCGTGATGTGCGGCGTGGTCGACTACAACCCATCCGACACCAGCTACATCGTGGGCCTCAGAATCAGAGATACGGGCAACTCGCAGGACTACTACGTCGCTTTCAACAGGGCCTCTGGCTTCAACAAGGACAGCACCGAAGGCAGGAACCAGGTTCTCGTGACGACAGCCCCGGCCTTCACTGGCACCGCTACACAGTCCGCGTTGCTGTTGAAGCTCGACGCAGGAGGTTCGTACAGAAACACCAACCCATCGTCGCTCGGTGGCATCGGCGTGTTCGTGGACAGCATCGACCGCCTCTTCGTCAACGACAGGGTTTGCGCGACCGTCAAGGTCCAGTATGGCGAATTCTCTCCAGCGGCAACATCCGCGCCGAGTGCCTCCCCAGCGCTAACCAACGCTGCGCAAGCGTGGTATAGCACAACCGTGACGGACAGATTCAGCAATGTCATCGAATCGTTCCGCTTCGACCTGACCATCACTGCTGATGTGAGAATCACGGGCATGCGGTTGATCTTGGCCGGCCGCTCGCGACAGGCATACTCCATCTATTTCCGGTCCAGCACCTGGAATGCCGATGGAACCTGGATGCAGATTGCCTCTGGTAACATCATGCCCGAAGGTCTCGGTCGATTCACTGACGAGATCACATTCAACGCCCCGATTGAATTGTCCGTGGCTGACGGTACTGTTGCATTCCGCATCGACTCGCCAACCAAACTTCTGACTGAGTTTCAAAATACCTTCGCGGCTCATCCAGCCAACGGTTTCAGCTGTCCAAACTGCCCATTCAATGTCTTCTACGGACAAGCTGGCGTAGTTGCATCCGATAGCCAGAACAACTCTTTTGATTTTGCCGGATATCCTTTCGTCGGAGCCATTTTGTACCAAAATATCGTGATGGTCGCACCTACCAGTGCACCGACCAGCGCTCCTACTTCGGCGCCCACATCGGCCCCGACAAGCAATCCGACTTCTGTCCCCACATCGGCGCCCACATCCGCACCAACATCGGCCCCGACAAGCAATCCAACGGCGTCGCCTACTGCGCCTGCTCCAACCAGCGCACCAACGTCGGCTCCAACCAGTGCACCGACTTCCTCGCCGACATCGGCGCCCACATCTCAGCCAAATGCCAATCCAACATCGGCGCCGACAAGTGCTCCGACCAGCGCACCGACGTCTGCCCCGACATCGGCACCCACCGCTGCGGTTCCAGTACCCACCAGCGCTCCGACATCAGTCCCGACAAGCTCACCGACGTCTGCCCCAACATCGGCTCCGACCAGCGCCCCGACTTCCTCACCGACGTCTGCACCGACAGCTCAGCCAAACAACAATCCAACCGCGGCGCCGACCAGCGCACCGACGTGGATGCCAACACGATCCCCGACTTCGTCGCCGACATTCGCACCAAGCGAGACCGTGGTGATGAAGAAGACGAAGAGCTTCGTCGATTCTGACGAGAAGAAAACGAAGAGTAACATGATGACTTCCGACAGCGATACCAAGAAAACCAAGAACATGCTGAGAGTCTAAACGACTCGCGGACTCATGTGGTTGTGCCACATTCGTTTACATGTACGTGGATGTCCAAGTACGTGAATGCTTGCATGGTGCATCGTGCCACCTGCAATCCCACACCCACACCCTCAGATCGAGTCTCTCAATGCCATAAGTGCGGCGAGGGACCTCAATGCTTGGACATACAGGTACCAGAAAGGCCATCAATACTAAGGATGCCATGTTTACATATTTGTGAAAGCATCCTCGTGCACTGCAACAGCAGCGTCGCTGATCGTTTCATCTCTGTGCATACTGTTGAATCGTATGATATATAATATGCTGTACGTTTGTTGTGTGGTAGTTGTCGAACGAATGTGAAGAAGAGAGACAAAGAACCGTTATCGACAGGCAGCAGCCGAGTGCTGCAAACAACAAGAGGCCCAGCATGGCCACGACGACCACCGTCCGTTCCCCAACCACAAAAGAGCCACGAAGATCCAAGCATGCGGCAGCGAGCAGAGGCGAGGCAGAGCACAAGATGGTGCAGCAGAGTGTGAGGTGACACCGCACGTCAATGTGTTCATCCACGTTCGGCGTGAATGAGAGAGACAGGAGAGTAACCCAATCATTCAAGAGCCACGATCCTGGCTGCGAGGTTGTCACTGTCGGAAGCATCACCGCAGCATCAACCAAGGCACGACACCCATGTACGTACCATGGTGCTTCTTTCCAAGTCCGTCCATGATGTCCGCTCGTCGCACAGTGCTGTTCCATCTCTCTCCAGACAAGAATCCGTCACGTAGATCGCGCCCCAAAGGCATCGCCGAAAGGAAGCTGATCTCGCAGTCACCATGGTGGTCTCGGATGGTTGCTCGTTCGGGTTCGACAGTGCGCAGATCCTCAGCAACGGGATGCCACTCTCTTGAGCGTTTCGCTTCAACGCATCCGGAGCTAGCAAGGCCGTCTACCTCGAAACAATGGTCGGTTGTGGCAAGCACAGGGCCGCGGCATGTCAACAACGAGATGGACACAGAGATACGTGTAGCATCGAACAAATACCCAAGCCAATCTGCAGAAAGGCCTGTTCATGCTATTGATGGCACGATAAATGGCCTACAATCGGAATGGCCCGGCGATGTCTTGGAATGCCGATTGTCGGACGCAAGATGGGAGAGGATGATACAAGCTATGGCTGTTTCGCGTAAGTATCATGGCGTCACTCCTACCATGAACATCGATGCATCCTCACTAGCGATTGCTCTCGCGAGAAGTTGGTTGCCACGGACACGACGTTGGTGCTGTGGCCTATCTCCATGGTTGTGAATGGCCGGGCTCCTGTGTCGAGATGTACATGTGAGTATATGTCAAGATGTATGAGTATATGTGCATCGTTCACCCAGTATTCTCTCATACGCACTTGGACGGTATAACTACATTCGTGTCAATAGTATGCTGTGATTGGTCAGAATTACAGTGGAAATGGGACACACGAAAATGAGCAAGATTTCTGGAGGAAATTTGCAATCGACGATTTCTGAGAGAATTAGAACATCGTCCGTCCATCCATCAATGGTACCAAGAGAATCTCGAGGTACTTCCCAACTAAACCTCAGATGATGATATCATCTGACAGACTGCTGCATCACCAATGGAACATGACATCTGGAGAGCAGAAGGACACCTACTGACGTTGACAGGATGTCATCATGTCACCACGTTGACATCTGTCCCCAAGTCAGAGCAGGAGGCGAAGATCCGATGACCGAAAGGCATCAGCATCATGGATACAGAAAGTGAACTTCAAATGGCGAGTACTCATGGAGTAGGAGCCAGTACTGAATGAACGGAGTGTTGAATGCAGAGTATGCATTGAACATGGAGTATTGTGTAGCGCGAGCACACGATGTTGAGAGAGAGAGAGAGTACAGAGAGGAGCGAGAGAGCATCTCGCGTACCGACTCATAGTCGGAAACCGAATCTACGAAACAGATTGAAGCACCGAGAGCATCGGGCAAGAGAACTGGTGTATGTCGAGATATACATGTGAGTATATGTCAAGATGTACGTGTATATGTGCATCGTTCACCCATTATTCTCTCATACGCACTTGAACGGCATAACTACATTCGTGTCGATAGTATGCTGTGATTGGTCAGAATTATAGTGGAAATGGAACACACAAAAATGAGCAGAATTGCTGGAGGAAATTTGCAATCAACGATTTCTGAGAGAATCAGGAATATCGTCTGTCGATCCATCAATGGAAACGTATGGTATCGAGCGAAGCTCGATGTACCTCCCAACTAAAGCCCAAATGACGATTGTTGGAAATCCGGGGTTAGTGTTAGTAAGAACTAATTGGTTGTTAGATCGTACTATTCAGAACTGTGAGCTCATTCTCTTCAGTTCCTTTGCCTTTCGTTTCTCATGTAGCATCTCCTGCAGCAGCATCGTGTTAGACTGTTGTATTCATGCATCTCATCATCATGAATCAACACTTGCATGCATGAGATCTCATCCGCAGGCATCCTTGTCATGCATATTGTCGTGCATATCCGTAGGCATTCTTGCCATGCACCTCGTCGTGCATATCCTTATTCTACATTCCCTGCGGTACGATTCCACAGTCTTGCGTTTCGCTCTTGATCTCCTGACACCAAACTTTACGATTGGTGTCATGATTGATGTCATGGTTGATGCCCTTTTTGAGTTGTTCTAGTCCGTGGGTGACACGTGCCATGATCTCCAGATGGGGTGATCATCAATGGGTTGGTCATCATCCTCCTTCACATGATTTAGATGTCGTGGCCTTTTCTTGATACACAGAGGACAGGCTTGTTTGCTTGGTAAGACTGAGGTCATTCCCGTGTGATTCGTGTCGTGGGTGGAATGGACAATATTCAATGGTGTGACGAATAATATCCAAAGGTGTGACAAATAATGTTGGGAGTTGCGGCAATCATGGGTATCTTTCCGACAGAGTCGTACCCTCGATTCCTGACAGACGATATCATCTGACAGACCATCACATCATCAACGGAACGTGACATCTGGAGAGCAGAAGGACGCCTACTGATGTCGACAGGATGTCATCATGTCACCACGTTGACATCTGTCTCCATGTCAGAGCAGAAGGTGAAGATTCAATGACCGAAGGGCATCAAGATCATGAATACAGGAGGTGAAGTTCAAGTGGTAAGTACTCATGGAGTAGGAACCAGTGGTGAATGAACAGAGTGCCGAATGCGGAGTACGCATCGAACACGGAGTATCGTGTAACATGAACATGGAATATTGAGAGAGAGAGAGAGAGAGAGAGAGAATATGATAGCAGCGAGAGAGCATCTCACGTACTGACTCATAGTCAGAGACCCAATCTACAAAACAGACAGACGTGCCAAGAGCATCAGGCAAGAGAACGGACACCAAGAGGATTGGAGTGCCAATGTAATGAAATAGCAAACAAAACGACTATCAACCAACACCATCTTCCACGATCGCAAGGTGTCCGTCCATGGAACTTGCCAACAAGAGTAGTCATATGACAGAGTACTTGTGTACGTTGCCATGCTCTTGCCATGCTCTTCTCATCCTGTTATCATTCTCATACCATACTAGAGCAATTATGCATGTCAGTACATACTGATAACATGCACTTGTGACGTATAATACCCTAGAGCAGCACACACTAGCTCGTGTCACTCGAGGAGACATCATTCATCACCAGGTCGGAGTGGTCAACGAGCTATTGCTCTCTGGATGGCCTTGAACTGCTCCCATCATTGTTCATGCTTCGTTCCTGTACAACACGCATTTCCATGATCCACCAAAGCAGTGCGTCATCAAGTGTCGCCAAGAGGGCTTTGGAGGATTGCTTGTGTCCTCCCATGCTGCTCGTGCCTTGGCCACTGGGGGAATGGTCAATGGCGTATGTGTAGGATACTTAAAATCGGTTTTGCAAAATGCTTCCAGCACGAGTACAACCACAACAGTGGGGGCGTTTGGCGCAGTTGGCAGCGCGTATGCTTAGCATGCATAAGGTCGCCGGTTCGATTCCGGCAATGTCCACCTTTTGCTCGACGACATCGTACCCTGTGGAGATGTTGCTGTTGTGGCCCGCTCCGCCAGAACGTACGCTTTGTCGTCCATGGGAGCGATCAGTTCGTATTTGTATGGTACCACAGGTTCCACCCCATTCATTTTTGGTCCACCTCTCCATCAGACCCATCGTCAATGGCGGCACTCTCTGGCGGCAAGAGCAACAACGAGAAGAGGAGCACCGTCTCATGAGCTGTCGCCTTGTTCGATTGACGCAACAGCGCGCTCTGGAGATCAGAGCTCTTTGAACATCGGTGGAGTCACCTGCTCGCACTATGCCATGGAGGACGAGTATGTGCACCACAGAGCTGTTGAAAATATGATCGCTGTGGATGAGAGAGACATGGCTCTCTTCGCGGGCTAAACTGAAGGGTTGATGCCATATCCAGGCTGACTATAGCTTCCGTTGCGATTATGTATGATCGGGTGGCATTATCCCTTCCGAATCACTGCGGCCGAATGTAGCAACGCTACTCTCCCCCGGTACATGGCAGAGTCTCGGCAGTTCCTTTGTTTGTGTCAGTACAAGTATTTGCCTTTGGGATCTTGCGAACAGGTGTTGTTTGCCTTGCACGCGAATGTGCCTGTCGACCTGTGCATTGTGGCATCTTTCAGGTTGTATCCGAGCTTTCGTTCATGTCACAGACATCTTGAGATGATCTACCGTCATGCAGCTGTCCCTGAAACTGTTGGAACCGTCGCCGTTGCCGAAAATTGAAACACTCTACATGCCTCCAACGACTGGATCTGGAACGTAGGTGATCTTGAACCAGAATGCAAGAATGATGAAGAAGGAGATGGTTGCCAATCCCTTGAGCTTGGATTGCTTCTGGAACTCTTCGATACGCTGCTTGACTTCGTCACCTTTGCCTTCCTTCTCAGCTTCACCAATGACACCTTCCATCAGCGTCTTGTATCCTAGCGACTTGTAGTACGCCTCGCCCTGATGACATTATCCATGGTGTTTTGCCAGGGAGTTTCGTTTGTATGACCAAAGCAGTTTGTTGCCGTCATGGTTGTCATGAACGGTGTATCATTGAGCCAGTCAATAATGGGGGACCAGGTGGTTGATTGGAATGGTGGCATTAGGGAAAGGGAGATGCTCTTGTGGTGAGCTTCATTTGTTTGGATAGTACCAGATGGCGTTGCCAGCAGCAGCAGCAACAACAACAACATTGACGTTCATTGGAAGAGAGAGCAAAGTTAACCGCCCTTGCATCGATCGCATGGATGCTCTCATCAACGTCATTCGAGCAACCACCAAAGTAGAGCAACGCTGGTGCGTCGCACAATTCAACACACTGCGCGTCACGACACGGTGTGATATTCCATCCCGTACCTTCTCCAGAGCGTAATTGTTGGGATTCTCCAAGAATTGGTTGTACTCCTTCTCGGCCTGCTCACGTGTGTACCCCTTGGTCTTCATGAGGTTGTTGACGGTGGCCTCGTACTCTTTCTTGTTGGTCAACTTTTGCAACGGTCCGATGTTCAAAGATGTCGAGGTCGTTGAGATGAATGCCTTCTGGACGAAGTTGGTGTTGCCACTCGCGAGGAATGCGGCGGCTGGTGCCAAGAGGCAACCGAGGACGATAAGGATCTGCTTGTTCATCATGGTGGATGTAGGATCGTCTATTGTATGAGTACGATGTATGACCTGTGCGTGAAGCAGAGCGTGTGCGGATCCTCTGTCGTCTGCTCTCCAGATTGGATTTGGATCTGTTGTTTGTTGTTGAATTTGTGTTCTGCTCAGCGGTGCAACGCAAGATACGTCATCGGACGTTCTTCCGATGGAAAGAATGGAATTGAGTCGGACATGTCATGCGCGGCAGATGGGATGGTAGCTGTTCGAGTGTAGAACAAAACAGGGCACAGGAACAGGCACAGCCCTGCTCAGCACCATCACGACGACAACAACGACAACAACGACAGCAACCACACAAGACGACGACATTCCTAACTGGAGAATGGTTGAATAGGGTGTTTATAGTTGCAATCGATGATCTTAACAACGTGCATGATACTTCCAGCGTGCTCTTCGAAAATCCATTGCTCTACTTGCACGAGTACGACTTCTCCTGCCTACGTCTTGGAACGTTTGCTTTCATTCGTTTTGCCTCCTGCGCTGTCGCCATCCGGTCCCCGTCGTTTCGATGACGACTGCTTTCTTGCATCATCGACCTTCTTCGGCCGCTTACCGCCGTTCGCTCGGCCTCTACGACCGCCGATGGTGGACCGTAGCTCTTTCAGCACCTCCGCATCGAGGTCGTTGTGTCCTGTTTTGGGACACAACTTGATTCCAGTCAAGATGAAGCCACCACTCTGGCTCATGTTCATGCTGGGATGCGTCCGGCCAGGCAGCATCTGGTACTCACGCATCCAGGTGTCCATCAGCCGGATGTTGATTGCCAGCGATTGTTTTTGCAACGCGCGGAAGCAATCCGTCAACGGTTCGATGTACTCGCAGTAAATGACGAAGGGCGAAGACGGGGACAGATACTTGAGAAGATCGAGCAAGGTCGATGTTGGTTCGAAGCGCGTGACGATGACGAGGGAGTCACAAGGGCGCGATCTGAGCCCTTCGCAGGATTCCAGCGGCGAATATCGTGTCAGTTTGCGGACGAAGCGTGCGCAGCGTTTGTAGAGGAATTCGTCGCGGCTCTTTTCCTTGGGCATCTCGTTGAGGATGTAGTTGCGCGTGTGCTCTTGCAATGGACAAGGCCAGTCGAGGCGTTCGCGGTCTTCTTTCTCAGCGTCGATCTCTGTTTCTGGTTCCATTGCGTCTGTGGTTGCTGCAGATTTTGCTTCTTCTCTTTCGATTGCGTGGTCGTCATCTCCACCATAAGGATTCTTGTCATCGTTGAAAGCATCGCTGGCGTGCACGAAACGAACGGAATTGGCTTCTGCGAAGGAGAGATTGAAACGCTGCGCCAGTTCATTGAAGGGCGGTTGCTGACCCGTGTAGATGGACAGGATGCGTCCGTAGCCGCCCATGCGCTGCGCCAAGGCGCACGCAACGACACCCATGACGGTATCGAAGACCAGGCACTGGCAACCCGCGCTGACGTTGGAATAGCTGAGAATTTGACCCAAGGAATCTTCTCGCATATTCATGAGGACACGTGGATTCTTCATGAAGTAGGTCTCGCAGACGGTCGCGGCTGTGCATCGCACGATGCGGCAGCGCTGCTGGTACTTGAGCTGCTTCTTGACGATGTACTTGGCCTTGCTGAATTCCGTCTTGCCTTGGAAGGTGGAGGAGCTCTCGATCAACGCGCTAACGATCTCGGAACCTTCCGCACCAGCTTCTCGAAGCTTCTTCAAGGATTGCTGGCACAGCGTCTGTGCCTGGTTGTTATCCACCAGGTTTCTGTTGTCCTTCAATTGGTTCGCAGATTCTGCCGTTGTCGTGGTGGTCGTCGTCCCTGTCGTTGGCGATGGTTTGGGGAATGTGCTGTCATCTGCTCGAGCTTCATCATCTTCCAATGCGTTGTTATCGTTGTTGCTGTTGTTGTTGTTGTGTCCATTGCTTCTGTCGCCTGCCTCTTTGGTTGCTGCCGATGCATCTGCTGCCCCCGCCGCTGCGGAAGAACGATATTCTGGAATCAACCCCTCCCCCTCCGACAGAACTTTGAGGGTGTGGTGGCCAAGCTCGAGCACGGTACCGTACGGCAAACCGATGAGAGCGTGGGTGGAATACGATCGCTTGCTGATCTTCATCGGCGCCGTCTTGCCCTTCCAATGCTTGAGGCACTGCGCGAACGTGCGACGGCCATCCGAAAAGACGAGGATCACGAAATCGCCCTCCCGCACGACGTCGGGACGTCCACAGCGCAGTGGATCCATCTGATCTTCTGCATCGCTAATGTTCACACTGTTTGCTGTCTGCTGCTGTTCTTCCATCTCCACATCCATCTGATCTGCGGCGGCTCCAGCGTTTGCCTTTACTGCTGCTGCTGTTGCTTGGGGGGCCGGTTCTTCCATCGTGTATGTGTAGCGATCTGTGTTATAGTTGGATGAACAACGTTAATGGTGCTCTGATAGAATGGGATTCGTTCCCACTTGTATTCCACAGTCGAATGAGGTCTGTGAGGTCTGTGAGATCTGCGTTGTGGATGGTCACCTTCGATGTGAATTTCGATGTGATGGATCGTGTGCATGTTTGTGTGGATTGGTTGGTCATTTTTGTGTTGTTTCGTTGTGGTGGCAGGTCTGGACGTCTGCGCGTCAACCACGTTTGGCAAAAACACCCATCATCCATCATCCATCATCCATCATCGATTTGTGGGTGTCGGCATCAGCCAGAACAAAAAGAGATGCGGGCGGAGTTCGTCGGAGGCAGTGTTCATGTTCATACTTTTCGACTGGTACTCTGCAGAGTCTTGCTGGTGTTCTTGCGATCACTCCACCTCACTCTCGCGTCGATCACGTTCCTCGCAACAGCACAAGAGAAGCGACAATGACGCACGATGACAACGATCATCAATCCTGTTCCTCGTCGGAGTACGAGCCCGAATACGAACCGGAGCAGTTCTCCATTGCCAACCATGCCATCGAATTGGAGGTGATGTCGGTGGTGCCACCACCGTTGGAGTACATGTCCAAGTTGCACACGCAAAATCAGGAAATCAGCGGTCGTCAGGTGTGGTGCGGCAGCATGCTGCTGGCCAACTATCTGCATGAAGAAATGGAGAAAGCGAAACGAAATGGCGGTGATGGATTGGTGTTGGATGGGAAGAAGTGAGTTTGCTGTCGACGAGAGTACTTTTCTCCACAGCATTCGATGCTTCACTGGATTCGATGCTCCACTGCATTCGATGATCTGTTGGGCACTTGCTGGCAACTTCGTCCCGCCATCTAACATCATGGCGCGCGCTCTCTCTCTCTCTTTTGTGGGTCTGACATTGTTGCATACCAACGCGGGACAAAACACGCACACACCAACATAACCCAAACACCATCGTCATGACGAATCATTAGCATCCTTGAACTCGGTTGCGGCACAGGATTGCTGGGAATGGCGATCTCCAAAATGACGACAGCAGCGGAACCAACGCGGATCGTGCTCACGGACGGCGATGATCTGGCCATCACCTTGTTGCGGCAGAACTTTGAGCACAACGCAATCGACACGCCGACGACGCGGGCACGCAAGCTGCTGTGGGGCAAGGAGAATGCAGTGACGTTCGAGGAATGGTATGCGACGCAGTTCGGGAAGGTGGAATTATTCGAGTACATTGTTGCGGGGGACGTGCTGTACAAGGAGACGCTGCTGCCCATCTTCTTTGAGAGCGTGGACCGGTTCCTGCGGCCGGATGGAGTGCTGTATCTGTGTCATATTCCGAGAGCTGGTGTGGATCAGGAGCGAGTGCAGGCGTACGTGAAAGACGTTGCTGGACTCCATTTGGAAGAGATCCCAAGCAGTCATCTGGAAGCGAAGGATGTGGCGGAGGAAGATCGCAAACGGGCGAGGATATACAAAATCACGAGGCTTGTGAAGCTGTAGAGAGGAAGCTTTGGTCCATCGTCAAGATGAAAGGTTGAAGATGGTGTCGATGACAAGCTCGTGCAGGTGCACACACACACAGACGCGATGTTCGAAACGTAAGACGGATAGTGGAGAGAGAGTGATTACAGATATGACTAGAGTAGACTAATATACAACAAATCGTGCTGTGTTCATAGATAGATAAATGGATGGGTGCATGCATGGATGGATACGTGTAGTGTACAGTTTGTAGCAATATCGCCGCCGGCGACCTTCGTCGTGGTATTTTGCATACGCGTTGCTGATAAAGCACGCGACGTTCATGGTGGCGGAGATGGGGGGATGGGATGACGTGATGTGGCTGGGTGTGCCACTGTTGTTGTTGTTGTCCTTGTTGCCTTTTGATGTTGGGGGCATGGGACAATTGCTCTTGGTGAAGACTTTGCGGAGTTGATGTTGTCTTGATGGCGAGCGTGTTCATTCGACACTTGTCTAATGGAAGTTTGAACAAAGGACGATCGAGGGGATGCCGCCTTGCGCGTCCTCGTCGATACCTTCATTCATTCATTGGTGTGGTTGTTGGTTCGTTGACATCTGAACGAACCTGCACACGAAGCCACCTTGGCTGTGCAGTTTGGCATTGCGTTGCGTCATGTGGCATTGATGCTTCTGCGAGGCTCTTCTTTCCTTGTGTTTGGGTTGTTCCGAGCCAAGGGTTGCGGCATGCGCCTGTTAACCTCTCAACTATTGGCTCGGCTGTGCCGTCAGACTTGCGTTCGCGCCATCTGATGGTACGCGGACGGCGAGAACGTGTTTCGGAGATGGAAGATGCACGGCTCATTGCTCGATCGATCCGATCTGCTCTTTTGCGATGTTTTCCACAGATAGGTTCTGCGATTGTTGTTGCATGGGATAATAAGTGGTTCATTCCAATGGCCGATGAATGTTGTAAGGTTGGATGTGGTTCCGTACCAATACACACAAGATTGAGCAAGCGTCCATTCATCAATCCGTTTCATTCATTCGTGCATGTTCGTGTTTGAGAGGAGGCGAATTGGAAGTCAAAGGATTTCGTTGGAGACAGGCGCAGCCATGCGGCGACGAAGGAACAAGAACCCAAGACCAATGCCGAAGAGACAACCAGAAGCAATATCGAACGCGAGTGTAGAGTGAGGCGGAGGCGTGATGTCGGGTTAGAGATTGGTTGGAAAGCGTGGACGTGATGGGCGCATCGCGTAACAGCAACTGGTGATGCTGATGTGATGACGACAGCACATGATGCGGCAGTTGTGCGTGTGTGTCTGCTTACCTGGACCATCTCTTCGCCCGTCTGATCGAGCAGCTCCAGGAAGTTCTGCGGTTCGTCTCCATCGAGCTCGTCGACGATGTCGCTGCAGCTGCAAGTGGAGGATCGTTGGTGGGCGCTGCTGCCGCTGCGGATGCTGAAGTCCTCCATGCCAGCGAAGGACAGATCCGGACAGGAGGAGGCGATGCCGCGGTAGGCGTCGCTGAGACCAGAAGAAGCTGCGTCCGCTTCATCCAGATCGTAGCTGCTGTCCTGGCGGAACTCTCTCTTGTCCCGTATCTGCATGTCATCCAGGAAGAGGGCGGCCTCATTCAGATCTTCGTGCTGGTGTTGCTTGCGCTGCCTTCTGGAGCCCAAGACGACGAAGTGCACAATCGCTTGGACGGCAACCACGCTGAACCATGCCACTATCGATAGCGGGACTTCTATCATGTTTCGAGAAATATAATGTGTCGTATTGTGTTAATGTATCAGTGTGTTGCACTATGTGCTGTTGTTATTGTTATTATTGTTATTGCTATTGCCGCTGTTGTTGATGAAGGAGGTGACGAAATTGTGGCACTCTTGAAGTTGTTGTTGTTGTTGGATGCACAACGAAATGAACTTCCACGATGGCGCCGAGACGAGCGAGGAGGCACACAGACAAGGCACGAGGACCGCCTTGCGTCGCCTTCGTCGCCAATTTGTGCGTGTTTTTGCGGTTTGGGGTGTGCGTTGCCTCTCCCATTTTTGCGTTTTCGTTTGTGTTTGTCTTACTGCTCGTACAGGAAGCAGTGTAGCGCTGTACAGCGTATCTCCGCGTGTTCGCCACGTTTCTCCGCCAAGCAACGCATTCACAAGAGCAACGACGACGAGAAGTACGAGTACTGTGCAGGAATAACCGTGACAGCACACTGTTTGAGGATAAGCCAACCACGGATCGCTGTCGACGTTGTTGACAAATTGACATTTGCCATCTGCGCCTGTCGCCAGCCTCTCCTTGCAGTTCGCTCATAATTGAACTATTTAGCTATCACCTTCCTGAAGAAACACGGTCCGTCGAACAATTTAGCTTTGTTCCTGGTCTTGGTGGGCAAAGGAAGATTTGTTCTTCAAGATGTGATTGGTGCGGGTGACCCCGAGGTGAGTGAGAGCAATGTACGCACAAGCACAAGTAACAACACAGACACCATCGCAAACCATCACGTCACGAGGGAGGCGTCGTTCAGTGACGTGTGCCAGGAAATGATCTGGAAAGAACGGAGAAGGCGGCGTGAAGCGTCGGAAGCAACCAATCCATCCCACCAACAGAACCGCAACAAATTGTTCCTCCAAACCACGATCAAGCGTATGCATGGTATGTACAATACCACACAGGACAGCCGTGTATTGTTGCATCTGAGCTACCAGGCTTCGGGCATGAGCAACGTATGATCAAATGAGTCTATCACTCTGTTCACGTTTTTGTTTGCCCCAGCGGGGTGGATGGTGGCGACGGATGGATCGCTTTTCATCATTTTGGGACGACGAGAGAGCAAACCAGGTGCTCCGCAAGAGAGAGGCGGATGCTGTCGGAGTGGACTGATGACCGTGGCCAAACATTGATTCTCGCCGCTGCACTCGGACCCGTTTTCTACTGCTGTTGTTGGGGTATTCGGAACATGCGTCCGCAAGCGCAGCAATCGTTGCAAGTCATACAACGACCTCTGCGGTACCCCACGTTGCATCAATTGATGATTCCTTGCGGAACCCATGCTGTGGTACGACTACGATCCAATGATGCTTTCATACGTGTTGTGTCTCATCTTTCTGCCAATCGACTATTAATCCTGCAGACTCCACGCGGGACTCTGTCCTCATGAGAGCACCGAGACACAGGAATACACATATTTGGTGCAACTACAACCATGCTCATGTTCAAAGTGTTCAGTGGTAGGGCGTGATGTGATGTATTGCATTATATGATATTATATGATATATTAGGCTGTACAATACTGCTCTGGAGAGATAACGCGATGTTGCCCAGCTGTTCATGCCTCCGATAACCGACACCCATCATACCATCATGACGTGGAGCACCACGAAGCACGAGTGCAATCGGGGGAGTCCCTACAAAGCACCATTAATTGCTCAGGTTGATGAGGGATGGCATGTTGGCAACCCGCGAGTAAACATTCTCACGATCATCGATCTTCTTCGTGCAATTGATTTCGAATTCGTACATCACGGGTGGCACGTGATCTATGGAACCACCGGCGACCTCGAACACCTTCATCATGACAGTCCGCAGCATTCCCTCCGCCGTATCCTGTTGAGGTGGTACAATTCAAAATCATCGTCCAAAATGGGCCGCGCAACATTTGGCAAGTGTGTGAGATGTCTGGACGTTGCATTTGGGTATTGTTCGGGGCTACGATCGTTTGACTGATGAGCGCCGCTTGCGCCGATACTCGCAGAGGCACAGGCACAGTCCCCACCAACACTCAATACACCGACAAGCTGACAGTATCTGCTCGTTGTGCAACTACTCGTACGTACATGGATCCTCTGCCGTTCGATCACCGCCGCGGAATCATCACTGACTGGCCGGGGCGTGTTGTTGACCACTGCTCGCATGTGCCATTGCTCCCACCTGCAGACGTCGAGCAATGTTCCGAACGAAGAAGATCCCGTGTGTGGAGGCAAACCAAACGAAAAGGAGAAAATAGGAAAAGAAGGAAGGACAGAATGTGTGAGCGTGCGGCACCATCAAATCCATTCATTGCCGTCTGTTCCACTCTGCAGCGACATTCTCCACCGTACGAGTATTTCACATCCCGCAAACACACGCAAACTGAACAACCGCCTTTCATTCATGCATTCGAGACTGCCCATGGCACACAGTCAACTCACACTACCCGTTCCTCATTTGACACCAAACCAAACAGTTGTCTGGTCGCCCTTCGCTCAAAGAAGCTCAGCGTCAATCCGCCCTGAAAAATAATATAATGAAGCGGAGCGCAGTCGGATGGTGTTGCATTGCATTGCATAGCGTTATGTCGCATAATCGTGAAGCGTGCGCATGTGTGTTTTCAAGGCATGGTAGGCATTGTACAAGACGTGAGAAAACAGTACAAGTGTGGACATGGTCAAATGGAATGAAATGAAATAATATACAACCAAAGCGGCGTATCGCCATGAGTGTCATGCAACGTTGCATGGCTCACGGGATTGTATCGCTGCACTTACGCTGAGCAGTTCGGGACCTATCTGAGATAGACTCCTGAGGAATAGCTCAATTGCATCATCGACCTTCTTATCGACGTCATTCTCTAACGATGACAGCCCCACCGGAGCTGATGGTGACTTGTCGCTGGATATTCTGGGGTACGTGAGGTTGAACCCCTCGCACTCAACATCATGCGGTGTCACGGGACCAGGGGAGCGCACGCTGCGATCGTTTGGTCAAACATTGTAGTGTGGAGCGGTGGGGGAAAGCAAATGTGATGTGATACGATGCGATGACAGCATGCCACGAAGGAACAAGGAAAACCGCAACGGCATGAACACAGTGGAGTTGGTGAGGATGGGGTATGAGCACACAATGGGGTACACGATGGAGTACACAGGTGCCAGAAAGATCGTTACCGACCCATCTACTATGTTCGTATCCGTCCGTATGCGCATACACCAACTACTCCACAGCAACTCCATGTCGCCAGCATGCCTTGAAGTTCCGCCGTGCACATCAAAGCTCCTCATCAATTCCTCTGCCTCTACTCACAACAGAATTGTGTACAGGATGGCCTGAAGCGCCTCCCGTACTTGTCCCGTGGTCAATTCCAACTCCGGAAGATAGTGCTCTTTACAATTCATGATGCTGCTGCTGCTGCTTCTGTCAACGATGATGATAATTTGTTCGCCCGATTGGTTGTTGTCTCTTTGATTGCCTTGGTGGTTCCTGTCGATGTGCAGATTTTGTGTCTGTTTTGCGATGATGCTTCTTTGTTGTGGCATCACTGCGTTGAATGCAGCCGGACGAGTACAGATTGATCTCTCAATCGTGTCCAATGCTCTGCTTCTTCTTTCCTTTTCGTCGTTTGTCGTTCTGATTCACGGATGTGCGAGACTCAAATTGACAGGTCGGACGGCATTCTTGTCGTCTCTTGTCCAAACTTCAATCTCGTCCTGTGCGTCGACGTCCTCTTCCCGAGATCTCCAATCCATTCAAGTGCGTAGCACACGTCCAGCAAACTTACAAAGATGACAACATGTGATTTTACAGACGAGGCTCCCAACGATTGTTTCGGAACTGACATGACCTGTCTTCCTTTTTGTGATGTTCTATGAATTGAGTAGTGCGCTGTCTCCTCAGCGACTTTCGCGCCGTTTCCTGAGAATGTCGGTTATGATGACCTCCCTCTCGCTCCCTCCAGAGGGAGAGAGCATTGGACATGCTGCAAAGGCACCAATGTGCCCCTCAGTGGTGTGTGTCATTCTAGCTTTCGTCGTTGTCGCATATCGCCCATGAACACAAGCGGGTTCGTGGGCGATCGCCTACAAAAACACAGCCTCCACGTTAGTTATATATTGTGTGTATGCATGACAGCGGAGTTTTTGCGACGTGCTCATATCCACCCCGGTCCAGGTCCGTACCCACCCCCGCCACCGCCTCCTCCGTACATCCCACCAGGTGGGGGAGGACCATGTGACGGCGGTGGTGGGCCATGATGCGACGGTGGAGGCGGTGGGCCTGGATCCATCCCCATTGGCGGGCCTCCGTACTCGTGTGGATGTGATAGTGGTGGAGGTCCCCCGCTCCTGCATGATCATTGACATCCACAGTGTACGGTTAGTACGTTGTCGTTGTTATCGGTGGTTGGATACGTAGTGCGGGCGGGTGGCTTACGGGTGAGATGGTAGTGATGACGAAACATGCGGCATTCATCAACAGCTGGCACATGCACAGACACAGGCAGGCTCCGAGTAACTGTATCATGCAACTCGCACTTACCCATACCCCATTGGCATTCCCCCGCCCTGATGATATCCTCCCACAGGACCACCGTATCCCCGCCCGTAGGATTCCATCGGACCGCCGACGGGCATACCACCGCCCTGCGATTCTGGCCCCATCATGTACGGTGAGCCGTACCCGTTCACACCCCCGTAACTGCCCATTCCCGGCCCGCCGTATCCAGGGTATTCCATGTTACTGTAGCCGCCGTAGGGTGGTCCACCACCGCTGCCGCCACCACCAGGACCACCGTGGCCACCATGGCCACTATGACCGCCACCGCCCATGCTGGGAGGTCCGCTAGGACCACCGTATGGTGGCATGCTGCTCATTTGTTGCTGGTAGAGGTCGTGGGTCGGCCCCATGCGATCATGATGCATCATGCCTGGCATCGTCGATCCGTGTCCATAACTTGGACCATGCCCTGGTGGAGGCCCGTAGCCACCCATGGGCCCGTGGCCAGGCGGAGGCCCGTACTCGTGTCTGCCTGGGTCGCTGTATGTTGGCTGAGGAGGCTTCAGAGCCTCGCTGCGCATCTTTGCCTCCTGTCGTCCGTTGTACAGTTCCATCTCGCCTTTGTACCGTTCCGTATCTACCGATGCCAGCTCTCCAAACTTCGACAGGCGGTCAGGATCGATATTCTTCCATCGCTGCCCAATCAGCCTGTCGATATGGTTTTCATTGTTGAGCACAGACCGTACGTACGCAATCATTTGGTTTTTATATGATGTGTGAGGTCGGTTGAGTACAGTTGAGATGGTGTTGTGGTGCTCGTGGCGCTCGTGGACAGCAGAGTGCTGACGCGCTTCATTGGAAGAAGGACTGCAACCAAATTGAAGTCGAGAACTATGAAGTCGCAACGCACACAAACAGCGACACGATCACCGCAGTTGCCATCGTCGTCATCATGCGAGCATCATCATCACTTTCGAACTCACTTTCCCATCTCTTCGAATGAAACCTTTCCACCGTCCTTGCGCAACCGCTTCAACGTGTCCTCATCGATGAAGTCATCGGCAGTCTCGTCTTTGTTGAGGTTGTCAGATTCTTCGCTCTGAACGATCTTCAGGATCTTCGCGCGCTCTTCCTTGAAGAAGAAGTTGTACGCGCTGAGTGGGCGCTTGGGCTTATCCTTCGGTTTCTTCTGCTATCCACATTGGTTTTGTTGACGTTGTTGTTGTCGTTGATGATGGTCGTTGGCGGATGAGTTGCTGTGAGTGCGATTGCATCAACTCGAGTTCATCGTCACAAAAAAGCAATCCATCTCGCAACAACGGTTCACGACGCGCAACATGAACACGACGACACAAAGCGAGGGGATCAATAGTCGAAGCAACAACGAAATGCCCCATGGGAGGAAAGACTGGAGTGGACGCACCTTGGATGGTCGCTTCGTGACGGAAGAAATTGGCATCTTGCTCCTCGGCTTGCCGTAGTCGCTGGATGCCAGGGACTTCATGATGGCGACGATGGTGATGGTTTTGGTTTTCGCGAGTTCGCTTCTGCTTGGCGCAGGCCTACTATTGTGTTCAGGTGAAGAGAATTTCACCGGTTCGCAGTCTGCGCACAGCCCAGTGTCGTGCTTCTGGAGACGATGGGAATGCTGTTGTGCGTTGCGCCATGGTGTAAGAATGCGCGGGTGGCAACATCAAGGCGAGGCAAGGCAAGTTGATTCAATTGAATGCGTGAGTTCATGGTCTTGGGTATGCGCAGCAAGTGAGCATGTGAAGAATGCGCACAATGTGTCGGCGCAAGTGTACGCAGAGTATGGCGTTGATGCCAGAAGAACTTCTCGTGCGCAGAATTCTTGCGCCATCGTCAACACGTGAGGTGTTCTGTGGTACGCATGCGGTGTCTTGTTCGCGATGTTCGTGGTTGGTGTTACTGTCATCACCACGCCACAGACGCACACACAAACACAAACACCATTCTCGTTGGCGTGCCGCCATCCCTGCTGCTGATGCCGGTTTCCATCGAGGATGGAATTCACGTTTCATGGATGATCGGCCACATCATGTGACCATCCACATCACATCCTGCTCCGAAGTCTCTCCTCTGGGGGTGCACGAGTGCGGCTCGAGCTGACATGGTCGGTGTTGGAGCGCCCTCCTTCATGGGCCACACTTACTTAGATCTATGTGTCTGTCTGTTGTGGTGATTGTGTTCGGCTCCATTATGAGCGTTCCAACTGAAAATTTTCGCGTGCAGAGGCGATGGAACGTCCGCCACATACAATTAGCTACGGGACATGGAGTCGACTATGGCCACAAAAACAAACAGCGCGAAACGCAGCGGCAATTGTACGAACAAAAAGGGTACCTCTGGCTACCCTGATGCGGAACCCCCGAATTTATTATGGTGCACTTCAGCGATTCTGTTTCGTGTGCTAACTTTACTTACACCGATGTGACGTGACTCCGAAGAAACCCCCTAACTACGAGTGCGCCCCCGAAACTTTGCTCCTACTTTTCACGAACAACCCCACAAAACACAGCAGAAGTATTCGAAGGAGTCCATTGCAAACCTGGCGAATTTCAAACTCCCGCCAAGAACACGGACTGTGGCGGAATGGCAAACCGTTCCATTCGTGTCCGTGTGTTGGTGTCCACGATCGACTCCTCGTCCACGTCGCGCAGATCGTAGTTCGCACCGACGAAGTGGTCGTGACTGGGATGCTTGTTGGTTGTGTGATGATGAAGCGCCACCTCTTCTCGCCAACTTTGGCATCGCCGTCCATGGCCACCAACATCTTTCATCCGCACCTACCCACACCATACATTTCTTACGAGCATCAAACCATTATAGAATACTATAGTCGATATTGCACCAAGAACAAAGCGGCATCATTGGAACCACCAGCCGAAGCACCACAACGACCAAGACAACACATCGGAAAACAGAAAAGGACGAACCATGGACGCCAACAGCAACGCCAACGGACCTGACACCAACGCCGGAGTCGCCGTGGATAGACGGCTGCTGGCCGAACAGGATGCACGCGAGAAGGCGGAGAACGTGAAGCAGTGGGAGCAAATAGAGGATCAGAAGCGGATGGTGGCAGAGAAGGACGCGCGTCATGTCAACTCCATGGAACGGGAACGGCAGGTCGTGGAGGCAGAGAAACGAAAGTACGCCGAGAAGGATGCCAGATACAGGGCCGATCATGAGTACGCGAGGCAGCAGGCAGAAGCGGAATCACGGAAGAATGCTTCCGCGGACGCCGTTTCGGAAGCCATGAGCGAGCAGCAGCAGAAGGACTAGGGAGAGAATGCGTGCACAAGGCGTTGCTCTGACTTGGCCACCTGGCTACCTGGCTGGCTGGGTTCGAGCAAATGCGGACAATGGCATCCATTTCGAATGAACCATCAGATGAAAGGGTGGGATGGGCGCATCGGCATGAGATATATGAAACTCGTCGAATGTAGGATGCGGGATGTGAAATGCA
Organism: Craspedostauros australis; assembly: GCA_026770025.1. Taxonomy (NCBI): domain Eukaryota; phylum Bacillariophyta; class Bacillariophyceae; order Mastogloiales; family Achnanthaceae; genus Craspedostauros; species Craspedostauros australis. The sequence goes on along the minus strand of JAMXDE010000010.1, from coordinate 244,365 downwards.
GAAAGAGGAAGGTGGAATGAAGGAAGGAAGAAGTCTGCTGAGGGATGCATCTGGATGACAGTGCTCGGCTACATTCTGCTTGCACTTGGACTCTCATGATGTATCATGACTTTGTGAGAGCAGTAGAAGTAGAACACACAAAGGATACAATGCATGCCAGAATGAAGGGAGTTGGTCGCTTTCATTCAGCGCACTTCATTTTCGTTCAAGATGCAACTACGAGTATTCGGAAGGTGCAGGACTTCGGCAGTTTCACAAAAAGCAACTTTCCATCCCATCCGTGGAATGTGATTGCGATTCTGGAAATGATGCTGCTACCGCCGCCGCTGAAACGGATGGAGTGCGCTCTATCCGACTGACGCGTGAGGCATGGTGCCATTGCATTCAATCAATCAACCAACAATCCAATCAACCAACGAAAGCCTGTCTCCGCCGTCAAGCCACCGCCAAAACAGTGAAGGCACATTCAACAAGGACGACCCCCATCATATGTAACCAGAAATAGCAATGTGGAGAATTGAAAGAGACGAGCTCATGCTCTATTTCCGAATTCATGCATTGTTTCATACTGTGTACCGTCTACTCTCCAGAAGCACGTACGGACTAGAGCTTGTTGTACATATGCTATTATACGAGTATGTCAATCATATTAGTATGGTTTGAAGGACACCGCATGTTTGACACGACACCGGCCACATGCCGTCGACCACAAAGCGTTCCTGCGCGAGCCACCTCGTCGCGTTACCAAAGACCTCAGCAACGGTACGATCCGTCTCACGACGCAAATGGCAATTGTCCGCCACGATCTGCTGCAACGGATCGAATACTTGTTGCTGGGCCCGCAAGATGGGGTAGGATTCGTCCTGATTCACGGCTACATGCTCCACGAATGCCAAAGTTCCACCCTGCGGCCGCAGCAGCCGCTTCATCTCCATGACAGCCGCTTGTGGATTGGAAACGCTGCACAATGTCAGACAGCACACGATGCAGTCGAAGGACCCATCCGCGAACGTGGGCATGGACTCGATGGAGGTTTGCAGGACCTGAATATCCACCTGCACGCCGCTGTTGGATTGCTGTAGCTGCTTCCCAACGCGCTGCTTGGCATCCGCGAGGATCGCATCCGACGGTGGCGATAGATCGGCACCCACCAACTGCACGGACGTGACGCCCGCATTTTCCAATTTTCGAAATCCATCGTTGTACAGATTGCGCCGCAGCACGCGCAGGTCTTTGCCGATGCCCACTTCCAGAACACGCAGCGGACGGCCATCGCTGGCCGCAGGAATGCAATTGGCAAACGCCGTGGCAATGGTGGATGCCACGCGTCGCTCGTGATCGTCCGGGAAGACGAGATCTCCGCGTGTGAGTTTCTGGATGGAATCCGAGACCAGCTTGCCGTAGATCACGGCGCCGCCGACAGCAACGGGAGCCTTGAGGAAGAGGGATCGTCGCGATATTGCATCGTCGTTGCTGTCATCCCTGTCGTCGCTGTTCCGATCATCATCCATCATGCGCAATGGATGCACGCCATGCTCTGTGTTCCGAGATGTGACGATGAATGCATGCGCCTGCGAATTGTTGTCGAGTGTGAATGGAATCATCGTCGTCACCAACAAAGCAACGGAAAGGGCTCCAGCAATGTTCGCCATCGTTGTTACCATCCTGGCAGCACTGAATGGATTGAGCGATGCAAGGTCGTGAGGATGATGAAATAAATAGCAACGCGACGATAGATTGGTTGGTGCCTTGATGATTGATGTAATAGTACGACTATGGTACCTGTTGCACGCACTCGTACCATAGAGTAGGTCGCGCTTGGTGTTGCTTTGTTGGAGGTGGTCCACATGCTGAGGCCGTGTTTGTGCTTGTGTTTGTGGTTTTGTGCAAATTCCTGTTGACAACCGAGATTCAATTTTGGCGCCAACCCGAATCACGAATGATTGAATGAAGGAGAAGTCGAATGAATCTTACGTCTGTCCATGTATACGTCGCCTCTGATGACATCATGGCTATCACGAAAACCACCACTGAAGAAACATGAATTTGGCGTCGTGACGCAGACGGCAACAGCATTGGTGATCACCGTTTGCGCGTGTGTTGCGACGTTGCCAACTCGTTCGCAGCCAACAGCGAAAACTCGAACAGGCAGAGGCAGAGAGAGAGCTAAATCCGAACGTTTCCGTCAGCAACAACAACGCGGGGACGACTGCGAAACAACTTTCCCTCTTCCTTTCGTTGGTGGTGCTGTCGCTGTCGCTGCCGCCAGCAGCAACGCAGGAACATCAGTCATCACTCGAAACCCCCAAATCCATCATCTCAAACACAACAACAACAAACACCACCCCAACCCTCCGATACCCTTGTTAACACCGTCAAGATGGCCACCAAGTTCTCCGATATCGCCAAGGCTCCAAAGGGTAAGCATGCATACAAGAGTACTCTCCGAGTGTCCATTGCGGCGCAGATAATTGCGGAACAGACCCTCGCGATGCTCAGATGACGACAATGCCTGAGGTTGCTTCTGCGGCATTTGAAATTGCATGAATAGACGCAACCGCAACTGCGACGGCGTCAATCGGAAGCGGAGAACTGACGTGCCAACTACGTTCATGCCATCGGCTTGCAGCTTTCAGGGAATTCCGTGACGGCTTGTGGTTGACGGCAAGGATATGATTGGCAGAATGAAGCAATTCATTGGTCATGATGTTCGATGGTGGCCGTTCAACAATTCTTCACCTGGAACATACGTCACTTGTGTCAACATGATGCCTTGGCAGCACAACCTGGCCCAAACCTGCCCATGGAGGTGATGCTGCTTCGGATTATGGTTCAAGATCTTCATCGCAACAGCAGCAATGGCAACAATGACAACAACACTGCATATGTCTACTCCAACATCCATTGACTCACATCAACTGTTTCACCTTGCAATCTCATCATTTTGGACGGTTCACTTGATCATACTCGCACTGCGACACATGGATGACAACGAACAATAATGACACAATCAATGATCGTTTGATTCGGGGATGGCATCTTCGAAATGGCACGTTTAATGATTGGCGACCGACCCTCTCCCTCCACATCTTCAAACTGCACTGAATTGTGTTGCTGCATTGAATCGATGATAATTGGGTAACTCTGATGAATGCAAACTCACAATCGGGCACACACATGGCACCAAACCAATTCTGCCGTTCACCAATTACTTCGGCATCCATTTTTCACGTTCCGGCTGCGCTGAATAAATCCAAAATTGAATTGCGTCCGTGCCATCACCATCATTATCATTCACCAACGATGCAACGCTACAATGGCGCAATGACGCGATGATCGAACGCTCATGGAATTGGACTGCCATCCATCTACAATAATTCACCAAACGCGGCAAACAATTGGCAACGATTGACCCATCACGTGGCGCAACGCAACGATTCGCACAAATGGCTGGATGCTATTCTGTGCATTCCACTTCATTTTGTTGGTACCGTCAACGCCATGTCAAAATGTGATGTTGCACCACCATCAAACAATTGCATGTGCAAAACCAAATTTCGATTTACAGACCTCCTCAACGATGACTACTCAACCAAGACCACACTGAAATGCAAGAAGAACGCTGGACCAGTCGCCGTCACAATCGAGACTGCGAGAGGTTCCGATGGTGCCCTTACGTCCAAGGTTGGAACCAAGTTCTCCTACGCCAAGTTCAACGTCGACAAGGCCCAGGCAACCGCCACCGGTGGACGCGTCCTCGAGACATCCATGAAGGTCGCGCCAGGCGTCAAGCTCTCCCTCAAGGCCAACAAGGGTGCCGATCTCGGCATCGACTACACCAGCGGCAACATCATCGCCACCGGTGTCCTTGATGTCATGAACATGTCCAAGGTCAGCAGCACCGCATGCATCTCCCTCGCCAACGGAACCAAGCTTGGAGGAGCCGCCACCTACGGCCTCTCCGGAAAGACCGGCCTTACCGCATTCGACGTCGGCGCCAGCTACGGAATGGGACCAATGTCTGCCTCCGTCACAACCACCAGCAAGTTCTCCAGCGTCAGCCTCGGACTCCTCTACAAGGTCAACGGAGATCTCACCATCGCCTCGCAGACCAGCCACTCCTCAGACAACGCCCTCGACCTTTCCGGAATCGGCGCCAGCTACAAGGCCCCATTCGGTACCATCAAGGCCAAGTACGGCGGTGGCAACGTCTCTGCTGCCCTCGTCAAGGAAATCGCACCAAAGGTCACACTCACCGCCTCTGGAACCGTCGACCCATCTGACTTCGGCACCTTCAAGTACGGACTCGGAATCGTCATGTAAATTTGCTTTCGTACCCTCACAACGCGGAGTACACACGTGACGATCGGACAGTATTAGTACAGCAAGATACTCGTATGACACTGTGGAACGTGAGTGCTCGTGATCGTGATCGTGTTCCACGCCATCGAAGAAAAGCAAAGAAGCAAACCCAAGTATAGTAAACCAAATTGTCCATCGTTAACTGTATCACTATCATACTCATACGAGTACAACGCATCCAGATGAACAAGCTTCCTTTCACTCGATGCAACCAAGTACACAAACCAGCTGAAGTTCCGGTCACCTACCAGCTGTAATATTCAGCGAGATCAAGTTAGGTAAACTATCACAACAGTCCAATGCACCACAGCAATCGTTGACTCTCTCTCTCCCCTTCCAGAGCATGCTTTGTGCAACACCTGGATGAAGATGTACTCTATGTTGTTCTGCTGTGGATATGCATGCTTCTAACTTCCAACGTGGCTTCCTCCGTGATTCAATGTGGTGTCGTTGAGGCCAGACAATGTTCGAAACAGATGAGGGTCGTTCTTGCAATGATCCCAGAAGAGTTGTTACGATCCGTGTTGTTATCCATGCTACTATATTTTGTGGCTCAATGGCTCGGCAGATTCTCAGAGAGTCTGTTATGTTCTGTTGTGTTATGTTCTTCTTCGTCTTCTTCTCACGATGTTGTATGTATCTTGACGGACACGAAACTGTCGGCATGTCAGTTGCCCTGCTTTCCTTGTGCCGGTGTTGTACTCGTATTGCGCTGCGTATGCGCGGATGATCCTCGGCCAACCTTCTCGGGCAATTCAATCGACGTTGATGATGAGCGACGGATGGATCCTGACGGGGGTCCTTACACACTTACACACGTGCCATGCATGCGCACATGCCGCTCATGGTCTGTTTTCTCTTGTTTACGAAAGCACACCAGCCGTCTGCGCGGAGAGATCGATGCGTTCATCCTGTCGCTTGTCAAGCTTGTTCTGCAACCATATCACGACGGCCAGCAATCCCACGATGGACACCAGCAGGATACCCATGAAAGACTGTTGCGTCTCCGTGACGCTGCGGAAGACGACCTGGTTCCCGCCCTCGAGGTTGATGTCTCCCGTCTCGGTGTAGGAATTTGACAGCAGGGATTCGATGAAACTGCACGACATGAACTCCGTCTCCACCTGGTTTTCATAGTCGTTGTCCTCCTTCTTCATCTGCATGAATCCACCGGTAAGGCCGTTCTTGGATTCGCACTTAGCGGCGACGTTGTAGATGTTCTCGCACATTTCGGCGACGTCGTCCAAGTCTTCCTGATCGTTGTTGTTGTTGTCGTTGTTGTCGTTGTTGGCGGCATCATCGTTGGCATCTCCGTCTTCTTCCTGCTCCTTGCAGCTCAGGCAGATGCTGGTGGTTTCCGATGATGTGTGCGACAGCAGATGGTACGACAGCTTCGCGCCAAGGTAGTCCTCAGGGTCCTCGTCGACGTGCGGATCCAGGCAGTCCTCATCCGAAAAGAGACCGATCAGCACGCGGGTTCCGTCGGCGCTGCATCGTGGTCCGATGTACAGCTGCGAGCCGTCGTCGTCGGCATCCATCTCCAGGGCCTGGCACTCGATGTACTCCGCCGCATCGATGAAGCCTTCGTCGTTGAGATTCTCGTACCTGTAGCACAGCTTTCCACAACCTGAGCAGTAGTCGCCCTCATCGTTGCAGCGCTCGTTGCAGTTGTCGCACATCTCCTCGAAGGCCTGCTCCTGCTCCTGCACGGTGAGCTCCAGGTACTCCTCGAGCTCCGCCACGTACTGTCCGAAGTTGGCATCGCAGCTGGAGCTTTCGCACGTGTCCGACGGACACAGACTGAAGACGGCAAAGTGCTTGATGGCCAGGACGCCCTCGATGTCCTCATCCTGAGCGATTTCTTCGTCGTACATCTTGACGTATTGGCATTTGTCGAATCGGAGGCTGTACTCCGCGAGGTTGTATTCGTAGTAGTTGTCCTGATCCGCGTATCCTTGCTGTTGCAGCGATCGAAGGAACGGTGGTGTGTCCAGCATGCTACTGCCGTTTCCACTACCACTACCACTGCCACTGCCACTGTTGCTCAAGCTGCTGTTGCCAGAGACGCCCGTCCTCGTGCTTAGCAGCAACAGCAACGATGCTGTTGTTGCTGAAAGCCTCGTCGCATACCCAAATCCCATCATGGTTTCTCCCCTTGACTCGATGCTTCGCTCAAGTCTTCGTTCAAGTCTTCGTTGGGTGTGTTGTCGGATGGCGGCTTCGAAGGGTTTGCTCGTCTCCGTCTTTGCTCTTTTCCTCTCAAGACTGGTTCGGGTTATCCTCCTTCCATCAATGTGGTGGACGTAGTTGGTGTCGAGAGTGTTGTGCTTCACGTACAATCAGCGACGCAGCAGAAGCAGAGTAGAGTATGGTGCTCTAACACGACTGCTCTCTGGTGATTACTCCACTATCGCCGTGATCCAGTGATTGTCAGAACGCTTGTTTTGTCGCTTGGTTGTTGTTGTGCTTCGCTCGTTCGTCCCAGAGATGGGTAGATGATGGTGAGATGGCGAGGTGATGTTCCATCCGTGCGCCATCTCGCCCTGTTCTGTGGTCCACGGTGCCAAAAAATGAAACAGTACAGCGAAACGAAGTGGGACAATATTTGTATTCATGCTCGAATATAAATATAACCGCCAAATGCGCAACAAAGGTATCTTTTCGCCACACGCGTTCGTTGAAAGACACAAAGAAAGGGGTGAATCGCATTTGGGGGTGTTCGTGTGATCTGATTTCGGGGCTTGTTACTGTCTTCACAACGGTGTTTTCAAGAACCCCAAATAAGTCACGAACATCTTCATTTTTGTACATCCAGACACGAACATCACTCCAAGGCAATTCTGTGAGAAACATGATGAGACGTCACACAAAGAGACACAAGAAGGTGGGTGCAATGCCTGTGTACGCATGATAGTATGATGTACAACCATTCATGCTCGACGCCATTGCCAGCATTGTCATCATCATCAGGATCATCATCATCAGCAGCAGCAGCAGAAATAACAGCAACAACAGCAACAGCTGCAGTGGCAGCATCGCTACCATCTTCAATGCGATTCGGCAGAATACAAGGTGGTGCTGTTGAAAAACGATTTGGATTACGAGAGGTTGTCGTGGTGTTAGTCGTCTGGCTTTGCATCGCGAACTTCTGGGCCGCGAACAACAGAAGCTCGCAATGGAGATTGCCATCGCAGGAAGAGCACCGGCTGGATCAACCTGAGGAGAGAGGCGAATCCAAACATTCGCGATCGGGAACAGCTGATCAACGTAATGATCTCAACATCGATGATCCACGAGCATTGAAGGAGCAAAAGCCGACAAAGACGCGATCAATGTCACAATCTGTGGAGCAGGCATCACAACAATCAATTCCAACCGACAATGCTGCTGCTGCCCACATCCAATCCTCTCCAGCACAACATTGGCTCGGCAAGATGATCACGCGCCTCGCGGACACGCAGCACCGATTGGTTATCCTCATTGCATCCTGCGGATACGTGGATTTTGTGGAGAATTGCGTCATCTCCATGCAGCGTTTGAATGTCACTAACTTCTGCATCGTGCCGATGGATGCACAGGCCGAGCAGATGCTGCGACGATTGTATCCCAATCACGTAACGACGATCCCGCCATTCGTGAAATCGCGATTGGTGAAGAAGCCGCTGGATATTGGGAAGCAAGACTTCAAGCAGCTGACATCGACGCGGCCGACGATCATCACGACGTTTCTTCAGCTTGGTCTCAAGGTATTTTACTGCGACATTGATGTCGTTTGGCGTCGACACAATGCGTTGGACTTCTTGGATCTATCGGCGAGGGAGGAGGGGGAGGAGCACCTTGCTTCATTCCTTCTGCCGCCGCAGCCACAGTCACAGCCACGGCCACAGCCAACGTTCGCGATATCAAATGGCCATGATCACGACCATGGTACCGCACGATACTTGTACGACATTGTCGCCATGGTGGACAGCGGACAGCCGCAGGAAGGGAAGATCTGTACTGGTATGTTGTACATGCTGCCAACCGAGAATACCATCGCCTTCCTTCGACAGTGGCAGAAGACGATTGATACGGGGCATTTTCAGAATGATCAATACGCCATGTACGAAACGTACCAGCAGCAGCAGGAGCAGCAAGGAAGCACCAAAATACGATTGTATCCCAACAACAATCCGCACTTTCCCAATGGACGAACCTATGCAATTTGGAAACAGCGAGCGCAATATCAATCTCAACAGGACGGTGTGCTGCTGGTGCACAACAATTTCATCAGCGGCAAATCGCGCAAGTTTGCCAGATTCCGCATGTGGCAACTGTGGTTTGTCACTGACAACTACAGCTTTTTGAGGAAGCAGTGTGCTGCTGGCTAAATCAACTTTCCGCAATATTGGATGCCGGTTGTCGGATGCTATGCCCAATCATGCGCATCTTGTGAGCACAACTCTAGCAGGTCATCCATGATGCAGCACTAGTAATTAACTTGGCTGCATCTCATCGTGCTGAGAGACAAGGGATGAACATGATGCCGATTTATCGACGCACTCCCTTTTTCATTGGCCAAAGCACGCGTCTCTCTCGTTTCACCAAGTTTCATGATCCGCGAATCAGATCGGACTGCTTGCGGCCCATCGCGCTCATTCAAATCGCAGTCTGACAGCACCACTGATCCTCCAACCTTTAACAAGCTGTTCCAAGATCGTTGCCAACCGAACTCCACCGGCAATCAATCGATCTTGCACGATGTCCACCCGCGTCGCGTAATAGTCATCATTCAATTCGGAACCATTCACGACTTCAGTGCCATCAGAATTGGTGTATGCCCATTTCATGGCATCGTCAAAGCTCTCCTGTCCCCACCGCGCGGGACACTGCCAATGGGATCCATCGGAGCAGCTCAACCATTTGACGACTTTGTCATGGTAGGCCGGGCTGTGGCTTTTGCCGATCAAGCTCTGTTCCATCATTTGGCGCGTTCCGTATGTTTCGTGAATCGCTTTGTCGATGATGCCAGTGTCCCAGACGGAATGCAGATTCCAGCTGTGATGCTTGCGTAGGGATGGCGCGGTGTCATCTCCATTGCTATTACTGTTGATAACATGGACGCCGGTGCTGGAGTTGGCAGGTCCTCGTCTCGACGGTTTGGCCGTGAGGGCGGATGAGTCATCGAACTTGACATGGAAGTCATTGCCGCCTTTGTCGGTGGTGCGCGAGCAGTGCAGCGGTTGATGGACGTCGCCGACGAAGCTGTCAATTTGATTGAATTGGCGCATCGAGAGAGATGCAATTGTGGTCGTTGCGTGGGGTGATGTTTGTGCGAGAACAAGAAGCAGGTGAACGTACGTATGAGTGACCGGACGAGGCGGACCATTCACGCTTCCAGTATCAACGAAAACCTGGCGAATCTCGAAACACCAATCATGAAACTGAGATTCCTGCGGAATAGACAAAACGGCAGTACGCTTCGGTGTGCCATCCTGCTGTGACAACTTACTGCGTGAGGAACTTGAGAGCATTGACCGTTTGGTTTGCCAGCAGGCGGCGCTCGTTCATCGTATGTGGCGCGCTCTGCGAGCCTCGGAGATTCTGGTCACCATGGGCGTGATCGATGCCCTGCACAAATTGACGCCTCTTGCTGCCGGTGAACAAATGCATGGCAGGAAGTGCCTGCAATTGCTTGGTGTAGTTCTGTATGGCACCGGCCACACAGACATCATCGACACAGTCACGATCGTAAATGAATCTGCATTGCGCGTTCGTGGTGTTGATGGGGCAACCGCCATCGATCTGATCATCGCTGACATCGATGTAATGCAGCGCGCCGGACCAATGGTAGTAGGGACGCACTCTGTCGGCCCAATCGGCCACCGCCGCGAGTGGCGATCCTGCCTCCTTGGTGTTGTTCATGTTGCCCAGAATGGCCTGCACGAAGTCTTTCGCATCCTGGCTGAGACGTTCGTACGCAATGTTCGCGACTATCTCGTGTCCTTCTGTTCCCCAGGCTTGTGTGCGTGGAATGGCACACGACAGGTGCATGGCGACGACGCAAGCAATGGCCATGCCGCATTTCCTCACCGCCATAGTTAACGATGGCATGGTTGATGCGTTGCTTGATTTCTTTCTTGATCGGTTGATGGGTTGATTCGTTGATTGGTTGATTGAACGACCGCTTGATTGACCACTTGAATGAGGAAGACTTTGCTCAGATGCTTTTCAGAGGAGCGAGTATGTTCGAGTACTCTAATCAACTTTGTGTGCAGGTGACGACAACTGCAAGAGTGGTCGAACCTGCGTGTAGTGGCTGCGCGAGTATGGTGTACGACTACGTACGTAGATGCGTGAGTGTTCAGTGTTCGTGGGTGTGCTCTCGCAATCACGGAAGCAATCAAGGCAAACACAGGAGTTTCGCTGAAAGAGACAGTGATGACAGCGATGATGGCGATGTGTGTGTGTGTGCGGAAGGAAGCAACGGCGCGTTGGTTGTCGCAGAAGAAAAAGAGAAGGAAACGAACCCACAAAAGAACGTTGTCGCTTTGCCTATGCATGACTGAAAATTCTGAATTCTGATGTGATCACACGAGTCATCGACACGCGGGATAGAAGTGAGTCTGATCGACGTCATCATCATGGACTACATCGACTCCTTGAACTCCATCCAAAATCAACCTCTCCTCATTTTTTGATCCCCACAACACACAAGACGAAATCAACGACAACAACAGCCACTCTGTAGCGACAACCATCGTGGCTGGAGATCTCCATTGTGTGTCCCCAAATGAACCATCTCAAATACAGGGTCTCAGATCCCAAGAAGCCAACAGCAACAGCAACAGCAGCATCGCATTTGCATCTGGGAGCAACATGGCAGGCAATGTTGACGCTGATGACGGATTCGTTGTGTCTTCGACAGCATCGAAGAACAAGAAGAGGAACGGAAGCAACGTCGGCAGAACGCTCTACGTTGGTGGCCTTCGTTCAGGCATTGTCGACGTTGCAAGCAAGATTCGGGATCTCTTACAGCAGCATGATCTTGATGGCGATGGTAGTGCTGACGGCAGAACTACTGTCCAATCCATCCAAGTCAAGAAGAATGGAAAGAATCAGCACGCCTTGTTGGAGTGTGGCGATGCCAAACAAGCCGATGACATCATGCGCAAACTGAATGGGAGCCAATTAGAAGACTGCAGGCTCGTAGTTCAGCACAAGCAGGAAAAGAAAGGTGGCAAGAACTCGCACAAGAATAACAAAGGCAAAAGCACATCATCCTTCGGATCATGGTCCAAGCCCAAAACTGCAAAACAAGGAGGCAACGCACAGTCATCAATGGCAATGAGACCGAATGACGGGAAAGTCACTGTGACTGATGGGAATGCAGCAACGCAAGCAGGCAGAGTTTCGTCTCCCAACATGGATGCCATCATGGCAGGCATGATGAATGCCTCTGCGGTGAAACCAGCAACAGCAGCAACAGCATCCGCATCCACGAACACTTCACAAGGTACTAATTTTCGCGCACGGTGTGCCATGCCGCTTTCCAACTTGTTGGCGGATTTCGGTGAACAGGATCTATCCTGGAAAAAGATGGAACCCGTCGTGGACACAACGCAGACACAGGGCAACAATATCTCGCGACTGGCGCAACAGGGCAAGGCTCCCATCTCGGTCGAATTCTGCTCCTTCGGTTTCTTTCATGGTGCTCCACCGGAAATCCGCGCCGGATGGTCTCATTCCAACCCGATGGCGGTTCAGGATTGTCGAGACTTCCCCCTCGTGGCAGCGAATTTGGAAGGGCAGGACGGACAGTCGAACACAGTCAAACGTAATCTCTTCGATCTGACCAACGGCGAGATTCAAGATTCGGCGCAAGCCACCGCCAAGGAAACTATCCGCGCCATTCATGAGACCCAAGATGCAGGATACGGCTACGCTTTACCCATTCGTATGGCGATATACGCCGGCAGCGATTTTGGCCGGCATCGGTCTGTGGCGTACTGTGAGATGGCGGCGACCGCGCTGCGAGATCTGTTGCGCAAGAACCATGGCAGCACGATCTTGCAGCCCGTGTCCGTCTCACTTCGGCACATCCATGTGAATCGGCGCATCAAGCAAGGGCAGGCTCGGCGGCGTAACGAAAACGACAATCCTTCCAAACCGAAGATCAGCCGTGACGATGTCGATAACGACCATGATGATGACGACGACCATGATGGCTGGTGATGGGGTTCCGTTTGCAGCAAGTCAAGTGGACCGTAGTCCTCCAGCATTCGTAACATACTCTACGAATACACAACTTGACAACCCACTGCTTACGGTTGTCCAATTTCAATATTCGTACTTGGCGTTTCCGTAGCTGCGTGGAGTCTAAATACAGTTGAGTCGAGCAGAGTAGGGTTTCGCATCCTATCCCAGACTATTGCATCCAACACTTGCAGGTGTATGGTACTATGCGAGTAGAATATGACACATGCTCTTCGAGGATGCTACGCTGCTGCTCGGCCACCTGTGATGCCACAAGAACCTTGCGTCTCCGCAAGAACAACGTACAAATTGTTCCTGGAACAATCACCAAGTCGTCTATCCCAGTCGTGCACACAGTCGTGCACCAGGATTCGCTTTCGTCAATCAACACGAGAATCTGTTCGCTCCGCTGACGATCGCTGTGGAAGTCCCTCGCTCTCTCTTCTCTTTTAGTTGTTGTGTGCTGCGACACATCACCAACAACAACATCGTGTGTGGCTATCGGAAGTTGCTGCGTGGTTGCTTGCTTGTTTGTTCGGCTTGAATTGGAATGCAACATGGGGAGCCCACATATCTCAACTTCAACAAATGAACAAGCAGCGCTCACAAATCAAAGAACCAGCAATATCCGCACATCAACCAAGTAAAATGGCAACCGATAACGCATCTCCGGCATCTGCAGCCGCATCCGCATCGAACACTCCGGTGTGGCTCTCGAACAACGAGATCGATCCCCAGTGGATGGAATCCAAGACCTCCCTGACATGCAAGAAGTGCGTCGTCAAGGACATCAGCAACGCCACTCGAAAGGGGGCGGAGGTCAAGGACGGGGCGACCCTGCTCGTTACGATCGATGGCGCAACCAAGGCCGACGGGACGACCGAGCAGACCTGCGTCGTCATTAAGCAGGCGACCGGAGCCGGGCTGCAGCTCAGCTCGTACCTGGGCTTGGCACGCGAGGCGCACTTCTTCTCCCAGCTCGCACCCAAGCTGGAGAAGGAAGCTCCAAGCGTCGGGTTCATCCCGCACATTTACTACTCGTGGGGTGACATGGCGACTGGCGAGAAGGTCATCATTATGGAGGATCTCTCCGAGGGATATCTGGATTCCGGCGTCTTCTTCGGGCCTGGAAATCCCAACAACTGGCAGCGCGACCTCCCCGCCATGGTGGCCCGCGCTGGCGACACGCCTCCCACCAGCGAGCAAGTCGCAGAGTCGACGTTCAAGGCCATCGCCAAGGTGCACGCAGCCTTCTGGCAACAAAACTCCCTGCTCGAGAACGATTGGCTCCGCGGATGCCAGTGGCTGCAAAAGGAAGGCAAGGAGAGCTGGGAGGCATCGCAGAACATCGTCAAGGGGTGCTGGGCCAAGTATACCAGCCAGGAGAACAATGATGACGCCAAGACGATCAAATGGAATCCAGTCGTACGCGAAGCGGTGGAAAAGGGCGTCGCCGGGATCTCGTGGGACGCACAGGTGGCAAGACTCAACGAATCCACCCACTGGACGCTGGTACATGGTGACTTCTGGCCGGGAAACATCTTGTGGGATATCAGGAAAGATACAGCCGGCAACCTCAAAATGCTGGATTTCGAAATGTGCGGACTTGGATCCGGGCCGCAAGATCTGGGCCAGTACGTCCTCTCCAACATGGATCCGAAGGAACGCAAGGACTGCGAGGAAAGCCTGGTGAAGGCCTACTTCACCGTATTGCAGGAGAACGGCGTTGGCAGCCTCAGCTGGGATGAGTGCTGGAAGGAGTACCGTGTGGGTGGCCTCGAACGTTGGCTTTGGTTCCTCGTCTACTTCCTCGGCCAAGACAGCCTCATGGACTGGGCACAGTTTTTCCACGATCAGATCGCCGCGTTCATGATCGACCATGCCATCACCAAGGATGACCTCGTGCAACCAAGGCCATGAGTGGTGTCCCTGTCGCATCACGCCTCTCCTCTCGGAGTTGAGAGAGGTGGACGAATACAACAAACAGCAACCATAATGGCAATCATTAGAGCAATAACAAAACACACAACGACCAAGGCAGGTGCATTCATGTGCATGGTACTCTCCCGTTCTTCTGCTTGAACGTACTTGTGCTTATTCTTGTCCTTGCTTGCCGTACTGCTGTAATGAAAAATAATAAAACAAATTCCGTGTCGAAACTCGGCATATTGGCATCGTTTACAACTCGCAGGGAGTTGTCTTGTGGCTGTATTTATGATTACTCTATGCGTATAGTAGTACCTACTTGCGCCGCTCTCGCTGTGGGCGTCGCTCTCGCTGTTTATTCTTCCGGCCCCGCTCCACTGTCGGTGTCCAGCTGAAGATTTCGCATCTTCTGGATCATTTCCATCGTGTTCTGCACATCTTCATCAAACTCATCCGATTCGTCATCATCGCCGCCGTCGCTGCCACCACCGAAAGCCAAACCCAGCTCTTCCGCTTTGGCCACAAGATCCTGCACCAGCTCCGTTATGGTGCTCGCCAGATTCTGCGCAACCTCCTTCGCTCTGCCCAGCACCACGAGGAGGTCATCCTGGTTAAACCGCAATTCGCCATCTTCGTCCCAAATGGAGGATGCAATCCTTTCCTTCATCCGAATCATGGTCGCTTGAATTGCTTTGTAGAGCGCTCGGATCCGCTTTAGCAGTATCTGCTTACCTTGCCCCATCAGCACTTCATGGATGGAGGAGCCGGATGCGCCCACGTCGAGCTCATCAGGAGTATCGACGGCTTCGAAGAGCTTGCTAATATCATCCAGACCTTCGACGAATTCCGAGTTGACGGATCGATCGGCGGTGTCCGCTGGTGGTTGACCATCAGTGTCGGCTTGCGATGTTGTTTGGTTGGTATCTTGGCTGCTGCTATTGCTCACTGTTGCACTGGATTCCCTGGGCGAGTTAGAGAGCTTCATTTGATGCGTGCCGAGCGGGACGCGTTCGGTCGTGTTGCTGCCATTCCAGTAGGACTCGAACAGGAGAGAGAATAAGTAGTCCACGTCGGTCTGGGCTTGCTCGGTGTTTGGGATCCCCCATTTCCCCTCGTATACCTTATCCTTCGCCAACACCTTCAGCTGGGCGAGTTCTGCAACTTCATCCTTCTTGGGATCTGGCCGCGTGGGCTTGGCCACCGGCTTGTCTGCTTGCTGCAGGACCTCCGCCTGCTGGAGCATGGCTTGAAATCCGCCGCTGCCTTGAGATGACGCCTTCTCAAAGAAGCTCGCCATGGAACCTTCCGCGGCTGGTTTCTTTTCCTTGACCGGCAAGTCTTGCGTTGATTTTTGGTCAGAATCAGCGTTGCTTTCTTGGCCTTCGTTTCCTGATGCGGCCTGAGAATCATCAGCCTCTGTTGACGTGGCTGTGGCATCTTCGGTCGGTGACTGTTTTTGCTGCGATTCAGTCGCTTCCGTGATGGCCTCGCCGGCAGACACTTCAGTCTCGGTATTCTTTGCAGAATCGACAGATTCTTCGGTGGCTCCATCAACACCATTTTTTTCGTCTTCGACTGCGACATCTGGCTGTTGCCGTGGATCGACTTTACCCTGAGCCGTTTCAGTTTCGTTATGCATGACTGTTCCAGTGGCTGCGGTAGCGCCATCTACAGGTCTGCTTGGCTCATTGGACGCCTTGTCCTGTTGGCCTTTTGCGGTCTCATCGATGTTGGTGTCCGCTTCATGTGTTGAGACTTCCGTTGATTGTGATTTCTGTGGTTCATCGTTAACTTGCGCTGTTTCACCTTCATGTTCAGATAATGACGGGATTGGTTCAGTAGCATTCACTACCTCCACGTCTCCTTCATCCACGTCGTTCGCACTTGTTGTGGCTGCCTCCTCTGATGGATGGTTCTCATTTCGTTGTGCTTCCTCCTTTTGCGGCTCCACCTTCGTTGTTGTCTCCTCCTGCGTTGTGTCTTGCTTGGCTTCCTGCTTGGTCTCCTCTGACTCCACCTCTTGGGCTTCCACCGCGGGATTTGGTGGAACCGTCTCTGCCATCTTCATTGGGTCTTCATCGACACTCGCCGCTTCACCTTCAGCGACTGGGCGCGAATCCTCCTCTTGCACATGCGCTTCCGTGACTACTGGCGCTTCATGCCGCACAGCCTCTGGCTTGCGAGTTTCCTGTTGTTCTTCATCGCGTGTACGAGTATGCTCACGGATCTCGTCATCCTGGACTGGGCTGCCCCCATCTATGTTTGGATTCAAATCCTTATCATCTGCTGCTGCCGCATCACCTTCCGCGTGTCCACTTGCAGCATCCTCGTTTCCGGCAGTGGCGTGATTCTCCGGCAATTCGTCTCGTTTCCGTTGGTCCCGTTGCTCCTCCGCTGTTTCAGTGTTCGCTCGTTCTCCGCCTTCAGATGATTCATGGGCACTCTCCTTCTGTGATCCTGGTTCTGTCTTTGCTTGGGAGTCGCTATCATCACCCTCCGTCCGTTTCCATTCGTCTTGAGGAGGTGAGTTGGATTCATCATCAGCGCTGTCATTTTCATCCTTGATCTCATTTTGACCACGTTCGCTGGCATTCTCCGTGAAGCGCACCTCTTCACCATTGGTCGTTGACACATGCTCCTGCCTGCGGTCTTCCTGCTGCGCGGGGTCTTCATCGTCTGGCACCGGCGTGGACGATCGCTCCTCCGCAGCCTCTTCCGAATGCCTTTCCTGTTGGACGGATACCGGCTTGGATTTTCGTTCAGGCTGTGTCGTCTCTTTCACCCTTTCCACTTCCTCGGTATGAGCAGCATCGGCGGGATCAACCTCGTGGTTTGCATTTGCTGTTTCTGTCCGTTGGGGCGTCTCATCCATCTTCTCGGAGATGTGGTCGTCCCTCACATCGTGCTCAACGGCAGTCTCATCAGCATGCTTCGTTGTCGTCGCTGCCGTGTTGACCGTGTTGACGGGGGGATCATGGTGCTCATTCTGTTGCTCATTCTGCTGGTACTGCTGCTGCTCATGCTGTGGCTGTTGCTCAGACTTCTGCGTGTGCTGCTGCTCTTGGCTCTGTTCCGACGAAAGCGCAGCCACAACCATGCAAAGCAGCAGCAACAGCAGCCTGCACATACCATGCCTCTGCTGTTGGCGCTGTCGCAAGCCGTTCAGCGCAGGGATCCGTCTCATGGTTCGGTCTGAGTCGAGGAGCTCCACGATACGCTGTCCCAGCGTTGCCTTCAAAGCTTGGCACGTCGATGTCGGATTGGGTTTTATTGTGTTCGGTCTGCTTGGGTTGCGGATTGTGTTGTCAACCAAGTCGCGACGTTTGGCACAACCACGATGTTGGACGGAAAATGTGAGGGGACTGGTTGGGAAACACGAAGATGGATGGGTGCCTTCCGCGTGGCAAGTGATGAGCTGACATGGTCGATCTAGTCGCAAACGTCAATATATGATGTTTACATAAATTTGCCATAACTCCCACAAACGCGCCAAAACAATAAATCCGAACAACGAATCATCACAAACAACGACAAGCGCAACAGAATGCCTGTTTGGAGGTGTTTGGCTTCGCCTTCATGTGGTGAAGAAGGGGATCTCTTTCCTTGACACCGTTGTGATTGCTTCGGTGGATCGTTGTGGTGCACAACTCATGATCTCGTCCGTCAACATTCGAGAGGGATTGAACGTAACGAACGCAGGCAACGATGAACGTTGGTCGTCCAAGACGCCGAATCCCTCAGAGACCCTTTGGGTTGGCGTTCGTGGGAGGGACGCTGGTGACGGCTGCTGCCTTGTACGGCGCATACCGTGTTGCGAGCGCGGTCTTTGAGGACGGAGAGGAAGAGCAGGATGGGGGCGAAGCGGAAGCGGACGAGGTAGGCCAGCGTGCTGATCCTGTTGCCGTCACCGCCACAGCGAACGACCGAAATAAGCCATTGAAAGATTGGGTTTCCCAAACGGCAGGTGCCGTGACATCCTCCGTGCGATGGCTGACAGAAACCAGCACCACCGCCATCACTGCCGTCGCAGCAGCCGATCCGTCGCAATTGTACAATGGCAGGCGGAGCAACAAGGACGCGTGGAAGTTGAAGCGCGCGCAATTCATCAAGTGCAAAGAGGAGGTCATCAACGCTTCGCTCAACCTGTTCCCGACAGCGATGATGACCATCGAGCAATCCACCAACACGTCCAAGACCACGAAGGCGTTGAAGCGGCTCCGTGCGAAGAAGATGAAGCTCAAAGAGGAAGGTGCGGACGAGAGCAAGAGCGAACTGGAGAACCTGGAGAAGGATCTGTGGGACACGATCAAGGTGGAAACAGCCACGCGGTTGATCGCTACCATGTTTGCGCATATGAGCCTCTTTCTCGTGCTCACGACGCAGATGCATCTCTACACCCGAAACATGGCGCAGCAAGTGCGGGATAACGAGCACACTGGCAACAACGACATGGGCATCAACAGCAGCAACGCAGACGATGAAATCGGAAATAGCAACACCTCGGCGCATCGCTTGATGTTGGCTCGGACGTACGATGTCTTCTTCGACACCGGCATCGCCAAGCTGATCGTCACGGTTCGGCGTAGCGTATCGCGCCACATGGGCGAATGGAACGTGCTGGATCCATCGACGATGAATGTGACCGAGGACGACCTGCGGCAGACCTTGCAGGCCATCATCGATGAAGTGCTCTACGGAACGTACGTCAAGAGGTCCCGCGGAAAGCGTCCCAGAAGCCCCGTGCGATTCTTTATCTCGCCGGATGACGACGAGGCAGAGATTACCAATGGAATGAATGGCAGCTTTTCCAATGATGCGACTGCAACTGATCGCGCGGACGTGAACGATCCATGTACACCCCGCAAGAAGAGCGATGCGCAATTGATGCAGGATGAAACTTGGGATATCGTCGACAGTCCCATCGTAGAAGATGCGCAGTTGGAATGCCTCAAAGTCACATCGCAGATCATGTTCCAGCGCTTGGGCAAAGCATTTGGAACAATTGCCGACGGGGATGAGAATGGGGACAGCGTGCAGCGACAACAAGCGCTGCCGCTTGCGACAATAATCGCGCATCTGAAGAACACGACGCTGGGGATGTACGATGACCAGGTCGAGTTGGAGAGCATGACGAACGGATTGGTGATGCTGTCGTCAGTACAGGAGCTAAATACGATAAGCTTTGACTGAACGGGGTCGTTCGTAAATTATCATACGAGCATAATGACGGATTCCTCGAGATGCGAGGACAGCGTCGACGCAGCCAGACATTGCTCTCGCAAAATAACTCTCACGTTCGACCGATGTGCCAAGAAGCATGGCGTCGGCACTCCAGAGAGAACATTGCACTCAACCAGGGGTCTCTTGGTGCGTGCCCGAGTGCGCAGTTGCTGTGTCTCCCGGAACTGCTTTGCTGCTGCCATGAGCAATCGCAATAGAGCATAGTCAAGTCTCTCATTCGCACATGTGGCACCTTCCTCTTCAGCACAGGCTTCTGCCTCCCGCAATCGCTTCATGGTTTGCCGATACTCGTACATCCACGTGCAGATAGAGAGGCGCGTATGGTGGTTGTTGATGGCACTCCAAGTCGTTTTCAACGCTTTTCCCGTGACTTGGAGGCAAACACGGACAAACACGGACAAACACG
This sequence comes from Craspedostauros australis, assembly GCA_026770025.1. NCBI lineage: Eukaryota > Bacillariophyta > Bacillariophyceae > Mastogloiales > Achnanthaceae > Craspedostauros > Craspedostauros australis. The sequence goes on along the minus strand of JAMXDE010000010.1, from coordinate 224,195 downwards.
GACAAACACAAGCAAGCACAAGCAAGCACAAACAAGCACAAGCAAACACAAAGAGAGAGAAAGAAGACCATCCGAACAAAACTGTCAAACACAACAACACACACTACTCAACCCCATACTCGAGCACATCAACAACAGACATCGAATTGCTCCTCACATTCCTCACACAGTGTATGATACGCGTACTACTACAAGCTATTGAAGACACACGATCATTATCTCTGCCTCATAGTAGATAGCTCAGACCACACACTTCCTCGACAGCCAATCCAACACCAAAAGACCACCAACCATCAACCATCAACCATCCTCTCAACATGCCGAATGTTACGAACGAACAACTCCTTGATGCTGCCAACAGAGGCAACTTGTCGGTGTTGAAGGAATGGAAGAAGCAGAATAAGATGCAGAATGAAAGAGTTGATGTCAACAAGGTTACAAGATGGTTTGGTCATACTCCCCTTCATGCCGCATGCTCCAACGGCCACCTGGAGTGTGTGAAGTACCTCATCAAATCATGTGGGGCGAACATCAACTGCAAAGACGACGATAGTGACACTCCCCTTCATGTGGCATGCTTGTATGGCCACCTGGGGTGTGTGAAGTATCTCATCGAATCAGGTGGGGCGGACATCAACTGCAAAGACAACGATGGTGCCACTCCCCTTCATCATGCATGCTCCAACGGCCACCTGGAGTGTATGGAGTCCCTCCTCGAATCATGTGAGGCGGACATCAACTGCAAAGCCAACAATGGTGACACTCCCCTTCATCATGCATGCTCCAACGGCCAGCTGGAGTGTGTGAAGTATCTCATCGAATCATGTGGAGCGAACTTCAACTGCCAAAACAACTATGGTGACACTCCCCTCCATGACGCATGCATTGATGGCCACCTGGAGTGCATGAAGTACCTCATCGAATCATGTGGAGCGAACTTCAACTGCTAAAACAATGATGGTGACACTTCCCTTCATTACACATGCATGCGTGGCCACCTGGAGTGTATCGAGTACCTCATCAAATCATGTGGGGCAAACATCAACTGCCAAAACAATGATGGTTACACTCCCCTTCATGTGGCATGCGCCGACGGCCACCTGGAGTGTATGGAGTCCCTCATTAGAGGATTTTCGCCTTCAGCTCACCCACAACTGCAACAACTGCAGCACCACTTACAACAAAACGAACAAGCAAATGAACAACCACAAGAACAGTTGAGACAGCAGTTGAAGCGGAAGAAGCAAGAGAATGAACACAAACACAGCAGCCACAAGAGGACCAACATCAACATTGGATAAGACTAGCTCAGATCCTTCTAAACCGAGAACAGGACAGACACCATATTCTTGTGTGGACAGGGCGACCAACAACAACCAATCAAGACAAACACCCAAGTCCTCAGGATCACCGTCCCATCCATTGAGACACTGATCAACTCCGGAATCCGACATCAGCACGCGAATGATGGCACCAAAGACAGTGAGGCCCCCATGCAAGCAACCATCCCTCTTCTCAACCTTCAAGCAAAACACATCCGATACATCCTCCAATGCATCTACACAGGCAAGATATCCTTCAACAACAACACTCATGACGACACCGACGATGATGACGCAAACCAGCATCTCTTCATGCGACACAATTCTGTTCGACGATGGCGATGGCGACCCCTCCAACGGCGCCACATCCCTTCACATTGGTACCATCAACACCAACACCAACAATCAGACAAGATGATGAGTCATCAACATCCAAGAGGAACTGCGGGAAGGCTCGCCAATTTCTCCGCACCTTGACCCACCCGTCCTACGACTATGAGTATTACTATGGAACCTTCCATGAGTACGATCTACTCTGGGAGTTGTCACAGCAAAGTGTCCAGCCTGATACTCTGTTCGAACCTTCAAGAGGCCATGAGGTCATGACGATTGAAGTTGGTGGAAGAGGACAGTGTCAGACTGATAGCGGAGAAACAAACAGAGACCAAGCAACCGCAACAGGCCGACACGAAATCGAAGGCGAGCAGGCCCACCAGCGTCGCCAATGAGGCCAAAGCAGCTGCAAAATCAGGTGGTTGTGCGAGTGTCAGCACAGATACACCAAGCAGCGCCAATAGAAGTGCAGCCAAAGATGCGAAAGCTTCGGCTGTGAAACGATCACATGTGAAGAGTCTGGAGATGCTCGACATGCAAGATCACGAGATGTCATCCAGCTCCCTTGATCCCAGAAAGTTCAACAACAACGAATCGATACAGACGCCAAACACCCCAGGTGGACTCAGCTTCGCCACAGCCACAGCACTCGGCGCAACCCGCAAACGGATCAACCAAGACAAGACGAAGCTTGCCCAGAGTCGGAGACACAGGCCAAGGCCAAGAACGAATTCCAACGGAATGACCGGCAGCGACAAATCGAGGAGCGAAAGTTTGAAGTCCCTGGAATTTTTGAAGGACGGACACAACACACCAGGCACATCAGACATACCAGGTTCGATGAATGCAGCCAGCACCCCGACTCTATCTCGAGTTGCGACAACGAAGATGTCATGCAGCAAGAGCCTGGAGTCACTGATCAATCTGCCAAGTCTCCAAGACGACGACGATGGCAGCGTCGGCGTTGCGACAAGTGCTGCTGCAATGAACGGTGGGAGAAGCTCCGCGACCCATGTCACGCCTGAAGGTCGGAGCTCAGCATCTACATCAGCCCCCTTTCCCTTCAGCCGCACACATGAAAGAGACAACAGTCTTTGTCGTTGAACAAGTGCAGGTCAACGTTGGAAAGTATCCTCAAGGCCAAACGATCATCATTCCGTGAAGTGTCGTCGACCAATTCTGCCAAACCGAAGCAGCGGCCATCTCTCGAATCCCGATCATCGCAATTGGTCGATCTTGCCTTGACCAAAGCATTCGCAAAGGCGTCATCATCGTCGCTACCGTCATCATCACAGTCCAAATCCAAACTCAATCTTCAGCAGTTCGAACGCGAACATGAACACAGGGGTGTCTCGGCCGCACCCCAAGCCTCATCCAGTCCTGGAACCTTGAGTTTGGGAATCGAATGCCAATCGAGCAAGAAGGACCAGGTGGATCCTTCTCGCAACAGATCCGCACACAGTTCGTTGCGTCCAAGCGAAGACTCAAAGCAACGACGTTCACGCGGATGAAGCACGGGTGCTCTGCGCGATGAGATGAAGGCAAGGATCTCCAAGGTGCTTGGCAATGGGCCCCGATGTCACCACTCCAGCAAAACAAGAGACGTGTCATCATCATTGATATTACCATCGAGATCACCGTCGCCACGACATCGGCGGAGAAGCGCACAGCACACCAGTGGCAAGCTGCATTCAACATCGTCAAGATCAAAGAGTGTGGAGCATTCGACATCATTGCGCCATCGTCGTGACGGAGCAATTCACACTTGCTCCTCTGGAAGAAGCCGCCGCTCGCCATCGTCGCGGAGTCGTCGAAGCCCATCCGATCGCGGCCACAGAAGAACTGCGCAAGTATCGATGGACTCATCGCCATCATCACGGCGACAACGAACAGCTGGCAGTTCGGATGACATGAACGCAGCCTCACGTTCACGCCAATCCAACTCAAATGCGCACTCCACCGGTACTGGTTTGCACCAATGCAAGGGCTCACCTTCCCCGAACGCATGCCCGAGGAAGTTGGCGAAGACCAAATCAACGTGGCTGTAGCCAATTGACACCACGTGCCGAAGATCAGCGAAGGAAGTTCTCCGATGAATGATCATCATCGGCGTGACAACGAAGCAGATCAAGAGGATATCGAAATTACAGCGTTGAACGGCACATCAATGAGCAAGATGATAATGGACGGCATGGCAAACAACAACATGGCAACAAACGTTCGTCATCACGCGGGGCCCTTCAATCAAATCGCCGTGGACGAAGCAGATCGTCGACACGCGATGCTGTCTACCATGAGAAGATAGCTGACACAAAGCAACTGCAACTCACACCAAAGAAAGCGGTCAGGAGCAAGACCGCGTCTCAGTACCGCGATCGCTTGATGAATGGCACCAAAACTCCTACCTGTGAGCATCACGACACGATGGTATGGAATGAGATGGAGGGGCCGCTCCGTATTCGTATCATACTCATAGAGGTGTGGTAGACCCACGTCCCTGCATGTAATACACCTACGAATAGACTGTACTTCTCTACGTATGTTTGGAACAGTACCGCAGGCACAATATCTGCTTGTGCAATAGAATGCTGTGATAAAGGCACTGGATGTTTCAAGAGATTGAAGGGCTGGAGACTGCTCCCATGCTGCCTCTGCCTTGTGTACGACAAGTCAGGCCCGCTCTCTACGGTGGACACACACACACATGTTGGAAGGCTCCGCGCACGGAGAATCGGTAGTAGTCACACTCTTTGTCAAAGTGTTTCTGTTACTGTTACTGTTGTTGCTATTGATTGTTGGTGAGCGAGCGTGGGGTATGAGATGATCAAGATGCTCTCTTGATCCATCCCTTCCTTGCTCTCATTGCTTGGTGCAATCCTCTTGCACCTCCATGCACATTGCTCTCATGTTGCTCGTTGATGTTGACTTGACCGTCAACTTCGTCGTTTCTCTCTCGTTGTCTCGTCGTTGTTCCATTCTCAGGTTTTGTTGAATCTGATGATTGATCGAATCTGATGGAATATTCACAACATATTTCATTCCTGTAGACCTGGTAGTTAAGGTCTCGATGTGACGTCACGTGTGATGGATACTGTGGTATCCGCTGGTATCGCGGTATCCTGGCGTCGTAGTATCGCGGTGTCTTCGTGGTATAGTGATGGTATCGCTGTGACGTCATAGTTTTGTGTCGTGATTCCGCCACCGAATAGTCTAGATGGCGGCAAGCAAGTGTGACTGATGCATACACATCCGAGTACACACATTCCGACACCCTTCCTGTAGGCGTCAGTCATTCGCTGCTGTCGCCAGTGTGTAGGTAGGACTTCTCGTGCTCGCGCTGTAGCTCAGACTTGATGTTCTTCGTGAAGCCGTCGCTTCGGTTGTTCTCTGATTTGACGAAGATGATTTCGATCAGCTTGTCATTCACCATGTTGCGGACGTAATGATGGCGTACGTCGATATGGCGGGAGCGTTGCGATGTTGAGGGATTCTTCGCGATGAAGATCGCTCCAACGTTGTCGACTCTCACGGTGATTGGAGTCTTCACTGGCACTCCCACACTCTCCAGGAGTTGCATCACAAAGAAGATCTCCTTTGCTGCTTCGGATAGCGCGATGTACTCTGCCTCTGATGAACTGAGAGTCACTGCCTTCTGCGCCTTGGATTGCCAGAGGATAGGGACTTGACAGAGGTAGAGAATGAATCCGCCGACACTGATGCGAGTGTCCTTGTCTCCGGCGTATTCGCTGTCGCAGAACATCTCCATGTTCCATGCGCTGTTATCTGTCATGACAGGTTGAATCTTCAGGCCGTAGTGCTTCGTGTCGATGACGTATTTGATGATACGCCGCATCTCCTTGGTTGCAGCCTTGGTCGGTCCATCGAGTACCTTCGTCAGCTCTCTGACAGGATTGGCGATGTCGGGACGCGAATGCTTGATGAGGAAAAGAAGCATTCCCACTCCCTTGCGATAGTCAGCATGCTCTGCTGCATCTACCTTCTGCAATCCGTTCTCTTCGGATGGGCGAACGATGCTCTGGCTTGGCGTCCCTGGCGTCGCGTAGCGCTGCATCTTCTCCACCTCTGCACCAAACTCGGTGATCAGGTTTCGGATCAGATGTGGCTGGCGTAGGACGGCTTTCGTCTTGTCTGCGTTGAGCTGGATGTTGCAGCTGAGGTAGTCACCCAAACCCTTCTCGATGGTGACCTTGAACTTGCTCTTCTGGATGTCGACCATGAATTGTTCGAGTGCCTTCTGATGTCCGCAGCAGAAGCAGTCGTCAACGTAGATCGCCACGATGACTGTTTCGTTCTTCGTCTTGCGATGGAAGAGACACGGATCCGCCGCGCTCTGGTCGAATCGCATTCCCTTCAGTGTTGACACCAGCATCTTGTACCACTGGCGTGCGCTCTGGACCAGCCCGTAGATTGGCTTGTGTAGCAGCAGCGCTTCATCCAGTGTGCTGTCCATTCCGCTTGGACAATTCATGTACACCTCTTCTTCGAGGTCGCCGTACAAGAATGCCGTGACGACGTCCACGAGTGCGCAGTCCATCTTCTGCAGCATCATGATCACCATCATCACACGGTACGTGACGTCATGGATGACCGGCGAGTGGTGCTCTTGGTAGTCCACTCCTGCGATCTGCGAGTAGCCACACGCCACCAGACGCGCTCGATAGGTTCCATTGCGCTTTAGTTTAAACACCCATTTGCACTTGCAGCATCTGCGGTCTCTCGGAATGGATGAGCGCTTGATCTTGCTGTAGACGGATCGAGCATCCATCGAACTGAACTCCTTTGCGATGGCAGCTCTGTAGCCCTTCCGGTGTGTTGCATTCGGATGGTTGAATGCTTGGTCGAAGGTTGATGGCTCGATGTGTGTCGGTGTCTCTCCTGTCTCATCTTGGGTGGTTGCGCAGATCTCTGTCTCGAAGTCGTCGGTACTGATTGCGTTGATACCGAATAGAGCATCTGTGACTGCGTTGGTGATGTCCGATGGAGGAGAGTCGCTGTCTTCGTCGTCCGTAGCTTCGTCGTTCTCCTCATTCTCGTCGGTGGTGTCGTCATTGGTTTCGTCATCGTCGTTGGTCTCCTCGCTGTTGTCCTGGTCGTGGTCTGTGTTGCTCTTGTCGTCGTCGGTGTCGCTTCCCCTATTGAAGACGGATAGATTGGTTGTGAAACGCTTGCCTTCACGCTTCTCTTTCTTTCCTGGCTTGTTGTAGTTCGCAAGGTTGCGCAATTCGCTCTTTCCTTTCACGTTGGATGGCAGCGATGCACGCGACTTCGCATTCGTTTTTGCTTGATGCTTGCTTCGCTCGATGTATCGCTGTTGTCGTTCGCTGCGAGTGGTGTCGCGCTTGCTTGGTCGTTTTGGGGGATCAGCAGTCGTGGTGCGACTAGTTTTCGAATCGTCGTTCGCTTCGTGCGAACGCTTGCGTGATGTTGGCGGAGTGCGGAGGATGCTTGGCGGGACACTCGGTGGGGCAACATGTTCGATGTCGCTCACTGTGTCGTCGTCGACGGGAATCGCGTCAACCTCTTCTTCGGACACAGTCCCTTCATCCACTGGTGTGGTCGTCGTCTCGCTCGCGAGACCTGGTGAGTCCTCCTTCGCACTCGTGTTGTTTTTGGTGTCGTCATCGTCTTCATCGTCGTCATCTGAGAGGACGTGGTAGGAGTTCGCGTCGGCGAATGACACAGAGCGTCGCTTCGGCTTGGTTCGAGCTGTGTGGGACGGCGCTGTCCCTTCCCTTCCGACCAGGATGAATCCGTCATCGTCGGTCTCCGTTGGGTGTTCGGCATCGGTAGCGACGATCTGACTCCCTTCCGGCTTCCCATCGTCCGTGCCGTAGGTCCAACCCTTGAAGTGCCCGTACGATCTGTTGAGCCACTTCACATCTCTGGTGCAGACAATGGACTTGGTGGATGGACGGTACATGTTGTAGACGCCGGATCCATGCTGTGGAGCATATCCGACGAATAACATCGCCTCGCCTCTGTTCTGGAGTTTCGCCGTCATGCCTCCATAGGCCGTCTTGACGACTCCGACTTCGCCGAAGGTACGGAGTCCGCTCGCGTACTTCGGATCCTCTCCGAAGAATAGATGGTGTGGCGATTTGGTCTGTCCCTTTGCCACAGTGATGTTGGCGACCGCGGTCGCGACGTTGGCTGCTGCAGCCCATAGACCATGTCTGTGCTCTTCGTTGAGCTGGGCGCCGTTCAGCATGGATCGCATCTTCGTGTACAAGTATGCAAACTTGCGCTCGACCCTGCCGTTCTGCTGTGGTGTGTTGGATGCCGTGTATTCGAATGTGACGTCGAATCCAGCTTCGAGCAGATGGACCTCGGATGCCTTGTTCTCTCCGCTGTTGTCTCCACGGAAGATGATTGGCTTGCCGTCCGTGTGTGCACGGATCTTCTGAAGGAATCGCTTCAGGAAGGCCGGTTGGTCACCCTTGTTGGTGAGGAAGATGCTCCAGCAGTAATCTGTGTGGTCGTCTACGATCAACACCCAGTACCGCTTGTTTCCGAAGCTCGTGTGCTTTGTGTAGCTGATGTCGATGAAGAATCGCTCACATCGTCGCGATGCTCTCGCGATGGTCGCCTTCGGGACGTTCTTCACTCGTGCGTTGGCGATGGCACAGTGCTTGCATGGCGGCATGGTGCCAATGATGCTCCATCCGTGGTGCGATGCGGTCCGTTGCATTGCCTCCAGTGGGGCGTGTCCCAACATGCGATGGAGTGTGGATGCGTTGATGCCTTTCGGTGGATCCGATGTGACGGCCGCAGCCGTGATGTCTGTGCGTGGCTTGACTGCATGCATCTGCACGCCAGTCACAAAGCCATTTCGCGTGCGGAACACTCGATCGAACACGATCTTGTTCCCGTTACCGTTTGCGATGTCCATGATGATACCGTTGTTTCCGATCTGGTACCCATTCTCCAGCGCCTTGTTCGTTGAGAACAGATTCACCCACATCTTGGGTGCGAACTTCACGTCGTTCAGTCTGATGGTGCGCTGTGTGTTGTCGCGTTGCTTCACTCGGAGATAGATGGACCCCATCTTTGGTGAGTTGAGTTGCGTGTTGTCACCGACCTTCACAAAGGATTGGATGTGGCGGATGTTGAACATCCCCTTATCCGAATTCACAATGTGGCATGAGGCTCCACTGTCGGCGAGCCATGTGTGTTGATCGGGTGTGTCGGTGTGGTGGTTGGATGCACGAAAGCGTGTGCGATCCACAACCATGATTGCCAACTCGTCGTCATAGGAGGAGTCGTCGTCGTCGGATGACTCATCCGTGCTGGAATCGTCCCAGTTGATTGGAGGGCGCATTGGTTCTGCTTGCTGTGGCGGCTCCGGTCTTGCCTGTCGCGGTGGCTCAGGTCGCCTCTCCTGTGGTCGGTGGTGAAGGAGTGCCGCCATGCATCCTCCGAGGATGAAGTGCCGCTCCATGATGCTCAGTGGTGGTTGGCCGTGACGCTCGAGGATCCTGTTGAGAATCATGCTGTTTGCCAGGATCTCTTCGATTGACAGCAGCTCTGCCATGATGAACATTCCTGACACTCGCCCGACGAATGCCATCTGGATGCGTCGATTGTTGGGGAACAGGTTGCGGGCCCCACAGAAAATGGCGTTGCTGATGATTTCGCGTTGTCTGATCTCGGCCGTGAATGTTGGGTACGGCACAGTGTCATGCCTGCCGTGCGCCCCTCGTTGGTTGAAGAAGTCCGTGGGCCCAAAACGTAGGCCGGTTGGGAAGATCACGTCTTCGTGGTGGTTCATGACTCGTTGGCCTTCTGGTCTGAGAGGACGGAATCTGTTCCGGACGTATAGTGGACGAGTTGCGTCGCTGTCGTCATCTCCGTCATCTTGAGCGATCTCTTCTTCGGCGGAGCCAGCGGCTGATGCCTCTTCGAAGAGATTGTCGTCCAAGAGCATGTCCTGCTCAATCGGGGGCTCCCCGGCTTCCTCCATAGCGAGGATATCGATATCCTCCTCGGGGTCTTCTTCTCGGTTGCCGTTGCTCGGCAAGTCGTGCGTGTTGAGGCAGTAATCGAAATCGAGATCAAAACGAGGCTCGTTGTCGAGCGTCACCTCGTGGATGATTGGTCCGTCGTTGAGCCATTCTGGGATGCTCGTGTCGTCGTGGACCTCGTCTATTCCTGGACGGTGTTGGAAGGTATCAAAGAATGAATCATCGACGGCGTAGGCGGTGTGAGTGTTCGTGGGTGTGTCGAGAGTGGTCATCACCATCTCAAATCTGTCATCGGTGCCGTCCTGTGCCGTGCTTCCTTGCTCTTCCTGCTTTCTCTTTTCGTTGAACTTTTTCTTCCTGCAGTCTGCCTCTCGATGCCCTGGGATGCCACAGTAATGGCACTTCCCACTGAAGCCGCTGCCACGACCTCTTCCTCTGTTGCCGCGGTTGCCTTGATTGCCGCGCTGATCTCTTCTGTTGCCTCTGTTGTTGTAGCCTCCTCGTCGGCCGTTGTTGGATTGATGGTTGTTGTTGTTGTCGGCCGCTTGCTTTCTGTCTGGACAATTCGCAGACCGATGGCCGTACTTTCCGCAGTTGTGGCAGTTGCCCTTGAATCCGCCTGTCGCAGCCATCGCCGCGTCGTCGCGCTTGCTGCCAGTATCCGCGAAGTCGTCCACGTACGCCTTTCCGCCTTGGAGCTTGGAGTATCTGTAGTTTAGGATGTTTCGGATGGCTTCGATCGTCACCTTCTCTGGACCCATCTGCAGTTGGTATTCGAAGTTACTCACTTCATCGTCGTAGTCCTTGCTGAGGCTGCTGAGCACTTGCATGATCAGCTCTCTCTCACTGATCTCGTATTTCACCTCTTGGAGGCGAGTGCGGAGCAGCTCAAGCCGTGTGACGTAGATGTCGGGATCCGTATCCCTCGCCATGCGTTCCGTGTTGAACTGGCGCTTCAGCCGCAGCACCGTGGATGCGTCGGTTGGCTGGTACTTCTCCTTCAGCATCTTCCATGCTGCTGCTGGGTTCCCCTCGGGGTGCTGCTCGTCGCAGCATTGGTTGATCAGCTGGATTGCCTGCTTTCCAGTGCCTTGCTCTGCATCCATCATCAGGATCAGATCGCTGAAGCAGTCCAGCGCCAGTTCGCGTGTCTCTTCGAGGGCCTCCCTCTTCTCTTCATCACTCTCTCTCTCAACGTCTTCTTTCGTCGGGATGGGCTTCTCTCCCATCATGATGTCCTTGAATCGCTGTGTACGCGCGTACGCCTTTGCTTGCGATTCCCACGCGTTGTAGTCTTCCTTCTTGCCACTGAAGGATGGGGCCTTACGCCTCTTGTACGTGTCCTTCGTCATCTTCTTCTTCGATGTTGTCTGCTTGCTCGTCTCTCGTGTGCCGCCTGTCGATTGGCTCTCTTCTCTCTCTTCTTCTCTCTCTGACTCCTCGTTGTCGTTGGATGCGAGGGGATCGATGCCGCTGTCTCTCTCTGACGCGCTACCCCTGCCTTCTGTTTCCGTCTGCTGTACTTCTGTCTCGTACGCTTCCACTTTGATTGCTGGCTGTGATGGTCTTGGTGTTGGTGTCTCTGTTGATGCCGATGTCGGTCTCGGCTGGTCTCTCTGCCGCGTCTCTGCGCCGGCTCTTCGTGCAGCTTGCTCTGCTTCCGTTTCGATGATGGCTCCTTGCTGAGCTCTTGGTTGTTGGATGGGCGCACCCGCTCCTTCTCGCGTGAGGTTCGGAGTCTCGTCCTCGTCTCCCTCGGTCTCGTCCTCGATCACTGGTGTGAGAGGGAATGCAGTCTCTTCGGTCTCTTCGCTCATTCAGCGCTCGTCTCGCTTCTTGTCTCGTCCTCGATCACGCGCGTGAGAGGGTATTCTTCCACTTCAGTCTCTTCTGCTCATTCAGTGCCTCGCGCTCTTCGTTTCGTCCTCGATCACCGGTGTGAGAGGGTATGCTAGCTCGTCTCTCGCTCGTCGCTCATGCAGCGTCTCTTGCTCTTCGATCTCTCCTTGCACAGGGCTTCCCTGGTGCTAACGTTTATAAACGTGTTGGAAGGCTCCGCGCACGGAGAATCGGTAGTAGTCACACTCTTTGTCAAAGTGTTTCTGTTACTGTTACTGTTGTTGCTATTGATTGTTGGTGAGCGAGCGTGGGGTATGAGATGATCAAGATGCTCTCTTGATCCATCCCTTCCTTGCTCTCATTGCTTGGTGCAATCCTCTTGCACCTCCATGCACATTGCTCTCATGTTGCTCGTTGATGTTGACTTGACCGTCAACTTCGTCGTTTCTCTCTCGTTGTCTCGTCGTTGTTCCATTCTCAGGTTTTGTTGAATCTGATGATTGATCGAATCTGATGGAATATTCACAACATATTTCATTCCTGTAGACCTGGTAGTTAAGGTCTCGATGTGACGTCACGTGTGATGGATACTGTGGTATCCGCTGGTATCGCGGTATCCTGGCGTCGTAGTATCGCGGTGTCTTCGTGGTATAGTGATGGTATCGCTGTGACGTCATAGTTTTGTGTCGTGATTCCGCCACCGAATAGTCTAGATGGCGGCAAGCAAGTGTGACTGATGCATACACATCCGAGTACACACATTCCGACACACACAGGGATGTTGCTGATGTCATTCACCAGCAGATAGGACGCCCGTGGTTCCATCCACACTCCGCCATCAGCATCGTTGTTGGTTCGTTGCGCAGACAAAGGACGCATGGCAGCAGCATTATCACAAGCCGTGCGGTCGTCGCAGTGCGGTCGTCGCCGTGCCACCGGATTCACACACAGAGCACTCTCCACTCCAAGTCACACACTGCCAAGCAGATTGGAAGCAACAGTGTCGATGCCAGCCGATCCAAGTTTCTGGAAGAGACGATCTACGAAGAGCACATGGCGAGCAAGGCAGAGGGAAATGATGAGTAGCCACGAGGAGCATGGTTGCTGCACGGTTCCATCGACCGTCCCGCATCACGCTATTGTCCTCATCTCTCCATGAGTTGCACTCCTGTCATTGTGCCAGAACTGCAGTCGAGACCCTTATCAAGTCCGAGGAGGAGTGATCACTCGCCGTTGAAGCAACAAATGCCAGGGTCACCATCCATTCCAATCTTCGAAGCGACTAGTACCAGCATGGCGGAAAGACAAGAACCGACGAGCTAGCGCAGTCCAAGCACCAGAGAGCTTGACGAGCAAAAGAAGAAACCAACGAACCAACCAACCAACAAGCAACCCCATGCAGAGTGCGAGTATTGTATTGCGGATCATGGTTGACACAGAGTTCCATACAGCACAAGAAGTACGTGGTCAGCGATCCATGGCCCATGCGCGCAGTATACCCACATGTCTTCCTTGTGGTGCTCCCAACTTCGTTCGTGAGGCGGGGGTTCCTGTCGATCGCCTCGGTTGAGCATCGATGCTCTGGAAGTCATGAGCCAAGACGGCGGCACTCATGCCTCTTGATAGAATGCGCATGGTGTTGCATGTTGGTGGTCCGTGTGGCAGGAACAGTGGAGGCGCCACGGTATCACTCCGCCTGTTGATTGTTGAAGGTGCCAAGCCATCCCAATATGCAATGTGGTGTTGGTTTGATGTTGAGGACTCTTGTTGCCCGTGCGGATGGTGAGCTTGCAATGCGGTGGGATGGTAACCAGTCAAATCCAAACGATGTGGGTCGCAATCAACAGAGGCAGTCACATCGGTGGCTTCATCTTTGTTCGAGGCATTGGTTCACACCTCAAGTTGGTGCTTGCGATGGCAGGCGGATGAGGGTCCACAGTCACGCAGATGCCACGATGACGCAAGCAATCGTGGGTCATGGTGCACGTGGTGGTTGTGGCGGTGGTGGTGATGATGACAGCTCTCTGTGTTTCCGAAGACTTTCACATTGTTTGCTTCGGATTGGTGTTGCGTTGATTGTGGCCAAACGAGAACTCTGTTGCGGTGCTTCTTTCTTGTTGTTGGTCGCACGCATTTTCGTGATGGATGGGAACAGAAAGATCCAATCCGCGCGAACCAGACGCGTTTGATCAAGAGAAGGAGACAAACACAGGCAAACAGAAGGAGGAGACCATGCGAACAAGACAACAACACACACACCACTCAACCCCATACTCAACCGCGCGAACAACAGACATCGAATTGCCACTCATATTCATCACACAGTGCATGGTACTCATACTCATACTAATACAAGCTGTTGCATACACAAACATCGATATCTCTTCCATAGGCAGCTCCGACCACAGACATCCTCGACAGCCAATCCAACGTAAATCGTCCAACGCCCAACGTCCAACGTCCAGCAACCATCGACCATCCACCATACTCTCAAAATGCCGAGTGTTACGAACAAACAACTCATTGATGCTGCCAAGGCAGGTGACTTGTCAGTGTTGAAGGAGTGGAGGAAGCAGAACCAGACGCAGAATGAAGGAGTTGATGTCAACAAGGTTAAAGACTGGCTTGGTCATACTCCCCTTCATGTGGCATGCATTTACAACCAGCTGGAGTGTGTGAAGTACCTCATCAAATCATGTGGGGCGAACATCAACTGCAAAGACGATGATGGTGACACTCCCTTTCATGTGGCATGCTTGTGTGGCAACCTGGGGTGTGTGAAGTATCTCATCGAATCAGGTGGGGCGGACGTCAACTGCAAAGACAACTATGGTCGCACTCCCCTTTATCTGGCATGCATCAACGGCCACCTGGAGTGTGCGAAGTACCTCATCGAATCATGTGGAGCGAACTTCAACTGCCAAAACAACTATGGTGCCACTCCCCTCCATACGGCATGCTCCAACGGCGAGCTGGAGTGTGTGAAGTACCTCATCGAATCATGTGGAGCGAACTTCAACTTCCAAAACAACTATGGTGACACTCCCCTCCATACGGCATGCTCCAACGGCGAGCTGGAGTGTATCGAGTACCTCATCAAATCATGTGGGGCAAACATCAACTGCCAAAACAATGATGGTTACACTCCCCTTCATGTGGCATGCGCCGACGGCCACCTGGAGTGTATGGAGTCCCTCATTAGAGGATTTTCGCCTTCAGCTCACCCACAACTGCAACAACTGCAGCACCACTTACAACAAAACGAACAAGCAAATGAACAACCACAAGAACAGCTGAGACAGTAGTTGAAGCGAAAGAGCCAAGAGAATGAACACAAACACAGCAGCCACAAGAGGATCAACGTCAGCATTGGAGAAGACCGGCTTAGAGATCCTTCTAAACCGAGAACAGGGTAGACACTATCTTCTTGTGTGGACAGGGTGACGACCGGCAACCAATCAAGGTAAATGCCCAAGTCCTCATGATCACTGTCCCATCCATTGAGACACTGATTGACAAAGGAATCCAACATCATCGCGCGAATGATGGCACCGAAGACGGCGCGGCCCCCATGCAAGTAACCATCGCTCTTCCCAACCTTCAACCAAAACACGTCCGAGACGTCCTCCATGGCATCTACACAGGCAAAATACCCTTCAATGACAGCGCTCGTGACAACGCTGCTGCTCACGCCGGCGCTCACCACGATGCAGGTGCCTCTCACCAGTCAACTCCCACCCTCACTGGACAGGACGATCTGCAACAGCTGATCCTTGTGGCTAACAAGTTCGGCTTCTGGCGACTCAAGCTTGTTCTTGAAGCGGAGTTAGCCCACAAGCATCTCACAGAGGACAGTATGATCGATGTGTTGATATTCGCCGATCAACACAACTGCTTGGTGTTGAAGGATGCAGCAATGAGGATGGCGGCTGAAAGTGAGAAAGATATGTTCGGTCATCCAGAGTTTAAGAAACTGTTTCCACACTATCAACTATTGGGAGACATTCATGTCCTGTGCAGTGGTGGAATGGAAAGTGATGGTATTGATGATGAGTACAGCTGTATGTCCATGATGGAGCTGTACAAGGTTATAGATGAGGATGAGGGTACAGCAAAAGTGGATTCATACATGGATCGGGAAACATTGGTGGACTTCGTCCGCTCTATGAGTACCAAATCATCCAAAGCGATTGATACAAACGACGTTGCTGAAGAAGAGGAGTGAAGTGTCATACCATGCCATACCATACCATCCTATACCTTGGAGACTGATGGTAAACCACTTGCGGGCGTACTTCTGATGGAAGTCGTAATGCCGAAGGCTTCAATCATTGGTGATCTTGATCCAATCCTCTGCCACCATAGATTTCATTTCCACGGTTTGGAATGGTCTGCATATACATCTTGCTGTGATTGGAATTGAATCCAAAATGAAGTATCTTGGAGTGCTACTGCTGCACGCTTTTGATGATGCAGAGAAATGAGTGCTTGAACGGCGAGCTCTGCATCGCGTATCGATACGATCTATACTACATGGTGTTAGACTGTTGTTGGTGGAAACCTTCGCCATTGTTCTGTCACCAAGATACCAAACACAACAATGCCTCATCCGATCGCCTCGACAACACAATCTAATCAAAAGAGAAGCAAACGCAAGAGATCATTCTCCATTTTCTCTCTCTCTCTCTCTCTCTACAACCGTGGGCGGAGCCACATGCGCACACATCCACACTCTGCCGAACCACAGCTTCACTTCGAAGACCGAGCATGATCGCACCGCGCAAGAAGCTGTGGAGCACGCCGGATGCTGTGATCGACGCGGTGATCGAGTGGATGCCGCTGCGAGACACCGATTGCGTGGTGGACATCGGCTGTGGTGATGGCCGCTGCATTCTGCGTTGGGCCAAGCATCTGTGTCAGCAAGCAAGAACGCCGCAAACGCCTATCACCTTCGTCGGAATCGACATTGATGATGATAGAATCCATGTTGCGAAGGAAGCGTGTCGGTTGGCGATCAAATCCAACGAACTTGATCCCACCATCGCCCAGCTTGAGTTCCATGCCATGAACGCGTTGGAATCGCAGGACATAGTGTCGCGCGGGACGGTGTTCTTCCTGTATCTCATCCCGAGAGGGTTGAAGATCATCAAGCCGATGATTTTCAAAGCGCTGGGAGAGGCGTCACACCAGAAATCGATACGATGCGCGACGTACATGTCGCCGATGCCGGATGAGGTTGCGATACGGCATGAGAAAATTGGCGTGATGCACCAAACGGGTGCAGCATGGCCGCTGTTTTACTATGAGTTTGGGGGGACCGGTGCAACAGAGGCGGCAGTCGCGACATCAATAGCGGACGCAAATCAATAAGAATGGAATCATCCAGGCCACCAAGCGTTGCAACTGAGGTGGCGCGGCACCGTTCAGGACCACGGGGTTGCAGATGCACGAATACTATTCGGATCGGCACCAGCGTTGCCGCGCAATCGCAAACGCAATCACTTCGCTGGTTGAGCGTTGAACTTCCTGTCGAGAAGGCAGCATCATCGGGAGTTCAGCACGCAGCACGGCTCCGTTTTGTCAGGTTGCCTGATGGAATGTGGAGCCGTCGTCACTTCTCCAGTAGATGATACGCTGCGAGAACTTTCGCCAGTACCCGTACCAACAAAATATGGCACAAACGAAGACAGCAACAATTGAAATGGATAGAGTGGTTGATTTACAGCATGTAATGGAAGAAGTTCTTCCTGTTGTCACCACCCTTGGCGGATAGGTCGATCCGCTCCACGTATTCCTCTCTGTTAAGCCATGCAAAATCATGCTGCGGCATGACATCATCACCGACAGCGCCTTCATCGTGCTGCACCTTCATGAAGAATGTTTTGACGCCAAAGTATCCTTCCTTCTCGCGATCTTCCTCGGGATATGGAGACACCTCCACAGCCAGCGGCGCATTGGAAACGTAGTAGATGTCCATGTCGGTTCCAACGGTGCTCTCCATGATGCGTTTGGATGCTTCGTAGAAGTTCTCGCCTTCGTTCAGCTCTGCGGTTGGGAACGTCCAATCTGCCTCCTTATCTTCTTGCACCGTCAGAAAAACGAAGTCCTGCAGCTTCCTATCCAGTGTCTTGACGTCTCCGGATTTGTCCGCCTCGGTGACGCGTGGTGCGGGCACCAATCCTTCCGGAAGCATCGCTGCAGGCGCAGTGGTGTACGGTTGCAAGGGATTGCGCAGGCGCGCAGGTGCGAAAGAAGGAGATATTGATGGGATGAGTGCGTGGCGTGACGGTAGTACTATGGCACGTGGTGGTAATAGACAACATAAAGTAGCGACGCGAATGAAACGGAAGCATGATGCTTGGTTGCGTGGTCCCGTATCTTCTGCCGCATCATGCCAACTGCCATTGACTTTCGTGGATTGGGGCGGACCGATCACTCGTTCGCATGCAAATAGCCAGGTCAGTAGACATGCATTTGCAGCCAACATTGCCAACTTGAAGTCTAATCACAGTTCCGACGACACATGCTCCCCACGATCAGAACAACTTACACAGCAGCTCTTCGTCCGTGTACAGCTTGTTGTCGCTGTCGTCTTCATCGAGCATGGACGTCGAATCACCAAATAACTCCGGCGGATACTGCTTGCCGTACTGCATCAGATGGAGCTCGAGATCTTGAAGATCCTGCTCCCACTTTTCCTTATCGGGCAGGATGAGGGGCGTGCGCTCCAGCACGACGCTGACCTGGATCTTCCAATCCAGCTTGGCACGGCGCGCCATGCGATCCATCTTTTCTTCGAATCCGACCCGCTTGAGCCACCATTCCAGGAATTTGTTCTTCTTGACGTTGAGGGGCTTGCCATCGCGGCGGTGCTTGCGCTGCTCCTTGCGTGCCTGCTTGTCGTTGTACTCCTGCATGCGCTGCTGCTTGCGTTGGGCCTTGCGGTCGAAGTAGGAATCGGTGGCGTTGGCGGCGAAGTGCCTTGTGGCAGAGCAGTTCCGCAGGTGGCCGTGGTTGGCAGATGATCTGGCGAGCCGTGAGGCGGCCCGCGTCGCTTTGGTGGCAACAGTCGCAGACGGCCACATGATGATTGGATCTTTGGCGTGCGGGCTGTTAGATTGGCTCTGGCTTGTCTCACTCAGCGAAGCACGCTGCGGCTTGATTCAGATCCAATGATTGCAGCTACCGACGTCCAAGTTGGATTGGTCGATGCAAACGATGGATGCTGGCAGGGAGAAGCTGACGTTGTTCGCGGATCAACAACACCTTCCGATTATCGTCTGGTATGGCGTCGACGCAAGAGTTGTGGTGATGGATGTGTTGTGTTCGTGTTGATGTGGCTTTTGCGTTTTGATGGCTGACTGCATTTCTCGCCACCACAAAATGCCAAAACCAACAACAATTCCATGATGGCCTGTCGACGGACAGACGTTGTCGGTGGCAAATTGAGTTTGTGCTTTTGGGCGGAAGTGGATCGCATGGAATTGTGTTGAACATCGCAGGTGTGGAAGTGCTTCGAAAATAACTCCTTCACCCACTGGTCTCATCCCTGTTCATTCACAACCTTCCGACACTTCAGCGAAGCGCGCTTGGAGAGGACAGTGAAGCCATGACAGCAGCCGTAGTTGATTCATTGGGAGGCAGCGATGAATCAAGCCGCGTGGCTTCCAGCGCGCAAGGCAGCCGCGGGCCGATCCATGAGATGTTCGAGGACTGCGAACGCGCGTTCATCCGAGAACACTACAACAAGTCGCTGACTCTGGCAAATCAAGTCCTTTCCGATGTCGGCGAGAGTGCGGTGGACGACGTGGCGGGGACGCACAAGCAAAGCCTAAGAACTGCGCCATTGGCATCGAAATCCGCATCAACGGCGAAGCGTGACGATGAACCCGTTTGTTCCGCGGTCTCCCGTTCATTGCGATTCGATTTCGATTTTGCCGAACAGAGGAGACAGATCTGCGTATTCTTCGGACTCGCCGACACACTCCAAGATCATGCCGCTGCGATTGCGCTGCAAAGTTGGCATGAGATATCCAAGCAGGCCAAGCGCATTCAAGATGGCTACGTTCATTTGCAGCCATTCTTCGAGAGGTACGCGTCATCCGATGCACCAATGGCGTTGGATCTGTTCAATGTCTTTGTTCTCTTCTGCCATCATCAGAATCATACGAAGGTCGCGATCCGTCTCTGCGTGCGAACTTTGTTGGAACTTTCAGAGCAGCAACAACGGCAGCAACAGCATCAGCCAAACCATGACCCGCTCGTCAAGGAAGCATGCGATGAGGTTGTCTTCAACCTCATTTGCGTTTTGCTCCCCAGTTTGGAGTCGAAGAGTTCATCGCGAGTCATCGAAATGCTCACAGGCAATGATGGGAGCGAGACAGACGAGCAAATCGCATCCATCACGTCTCAGCTGAAGATTGGGAGGAAGAGCGAAAGCAGCGACCAACGAGCGAATTGCAATGACACCGTCCGCGCCATCATGGAATCGCTGGCGTGCGGCGGCAACGAGGATAGTCCTTGGAGCACGCCGCTCCTTGATTTCCTGAGTAGCATTCAGTACGACTCCGTTTCGTTTCTGTTGCATCGTCTGAACCAACTCATGGCGCCTTCGCGAAAAGAGAGGGAAGCATCCATGGAACAGCAACGGCAAGCAGTCGTTGAGAAGCAACCAGCGCCACCAACGGCGGTCTCCAAACTCATGACCTATGTCGCGAAGCGATTTCAACCCAACGACGTAATGCGCACTGTCCGCGAATCCCAATGGATCCGATCGTTGATTGCGTCGTTCCTCTTCGCAGGACTGGTGTCATGGAAGAAGCGGCGGCGGCGGAAGTTGCTGCGTGGCGCTTGAATTTGAACAGGTGAACATCAATAGATTTCTTTCTCTCTGTGGAGAGAGAGAGGGACGACAGAATACTCGTAAAGTACTGAGGATTCGTTGATGATTCTTTTGCGGAATGATTTACAGTCCAGTTAGAATGTTTGTACTTGTGCGAACACTGAGAATGCAAGACGATGGTGTGATCGTATAAGTAGCGCGAAACCTGATGCATGATACGTCGCAATGAAAAGTGGGCTTGAGTCCGACGGTGCATTGAGAATGATGAGCATCATGCGGTCGTAGTGCATCGCACCAATTCATTCACCTCCAAAGGTTGTTTGTGCTTGCGGCCAACTGTTCCTTCCTGCGTTCATCGCTCTTTTCTTTCCATGATCCGACAGCATCCTCTCTGCCATCTTCGTTGTGGGCTTGCCAGCAACGCACAGCTGCCGCCTATTTCCCAGCCGCCTTGCGCGTCTCCACGCGCTCCATCCAGGCGTAGTACTCGCACTCCTCGTAGGTATGGCGCTCGTGGCCGCATTGGTTGGGATTGAAGTAGTTGGCCCGGCGGCACTTGTTGAGATCGATGAGCAGGTGACCGCAGGTATCGCGGAATGCCAGCGGCAGCTTGGCTGCCTTCATGGCGGCCAGGTCCTGATCCTTGCGAGGTTCCGCCTCTGGATTGCGTGCGTGTCCACCCATTTTGCTTGCTTGGTGTGTTGGTTGGAGTTTAGTAAACTGACTTGACTTGACTTCACTTGAATTGGTGTGTGACAAGGAGTCCCGTGCTTCCTTGTGCTGCTTCGGCTACAGCGTGACAGTTACGTGACGATGGTGTGACAGTGACGTGATGTGATGTGATGTGATGTGATGTGGTGCCGACAACAACAAACACAACAAGGAGATGCCACAGAACGGTGGTGGTTGATGAAGATCGATCCTCTGCCTTTGTCTGCGTTCGTCCTTGTTGTTACCGTTGTCGCGCTGTTGTTTTGTTGATGTTAGAGTCGAATGGATCAAACGACATCAATTTCCTTCGTCGATTGTTGATTTTGGCGCCAAAGGAACACAAACAGACGCAAACGTCCACGAAACACACACAAAATCCACCTCCGCAACTTCTTCATGGCGTGCCATGTTACATCGAGAGGCATCGATCCTTAGCACTCGCCTGTAGACGCTTCACGATACCAGCAGAAAACTGACTGCACGCACATATATGCTCTATCAGTATCGACGATGGCAAAAAAGAAGCACACGGCGGTGATTCCGGTGGAACCAACCAAGGAAGGAGCTGCTGGCAAGCGGAGAAGCGGCAAGCAGGACAGGACGAGGAAGGCCAAGGCGAGGTTGAAGGCTGCAGGCGGCCCGCATGATGGGGACGCCGATGATGCAAGTGCGAGTGCGCCGTATGGCGATGACAAACAAGAACGCACATTGTTGACAAGGAAGCAATGTCAGGATATACTCATCGATTCCGGGGAGGTCATTCGCAATGCGTTGCTGGACTTGGACAAGGCGCGGTCGCTGGTGGCACGAGCAGGAATGAGCGTCGATTCCTGCATCATCGCCACAGCCGCAGAACCGCCAACCGTGGGTGCAGCAACAGCAGCAGCATCCACATCGAAGGCTGACCTTGCAGAATCGACACAGGCTGCGCCCGTTGCGCCCACGACGGGTGGGCATTGCAACACAGATCATATCGTCGTCTTGACGGGTGACAAGCGCACCGATCGCATCGCGGAATTGAAGCGCAACCTTCTGCGACGACATCGTAACATGCAACCCGAAAGCAAGGGCGATGATAAATGGGACAAGCCAAGGGTTGTGGGAGAACGACGCCGACGCATCGTGCGGGAGAAGGACTCGCCGGAAGCTCCGCCCGAACCGCCAATGTCAGGGTAAGCGAAAGAATGAGGCTTGGGCGTGCTTGTTTCTGCGTGGCATAATACTTTGGTGGAACTTGAAATGGGCATCACAACCTCATCCCATCACTCTCACCATCCTTGCTCTTCCTCTTCGTGTACCAATCACGTGCGTCTTTACGGCGACCTCACGCACAAACGAACGAACATACAAACCATCACGCCACCATTCCTCACATTAGCTACATCCTCTTCGTCAGTCAAATGACGCTGAAAATGCGCCACGATCGACCCAACGAGCATCACGACCAATCCAAGGTCATGATGGAGATCAGCAAGATGTGGCGATTGGGAATGGACGACACGGACCGCGCTTATTACAACGAATTCTCGGATAATCTCAAGCGAGAGTACGCCGTGCACAACATCGAATTCCGCGCCACGGGATCGTACAAGCCCAGTGAACAATTCCGTCGATTGCCCGGCACGAACGCCTGGGTCAAGATCAACGTCGCCGCCAAGAATGGACTAGAACGTGAGATCGAGAGATATGAGACGTACGCATTCCCCAAGCGACCGCCGCAGCTGGATAAAGAGTACGAGGCGCGCGCCAAAGCGAGCATTACCAGACGCCGGTTGAAATTGAAAGGCCTGTTGAATGCGGACGGGACTGTGAAGGACAACGTCGATGTGGAGAAGGCACTGTCGACGAGGCGCAAACGTGCGCGTCGGTCAGATTCGGGTAGAAAACGATGAGCGGTATGTACACTGATGGTGATCAAGCACTTGGACCATGCATAGACTACGAGGGCTCAGCTCCGTACATGCACCGTTGGCACAATTCAACACAGATGTGCGAGTAGGGAGACAACAAGCTGCAGAACTCCACCGGTGTCATCAATATTGATAATGTACAACCCGATTGCTGGATTGAACTGATTTGAATCATAATGTCTTTTCCATTGTGTTCTGATAGGGGCTTTCGTGTTATTGTCATTCTGTACGGAATCGACAGATTCATTTTGGTTCATCTCGGTTGCATTACTTTTTCCATGAGTTGAGCTGCTGCTGACATACATTAGAAGACAACCTCAGCATCGTCATTGGCATCGAATGCGGCCGTGATATCTGCGTCATTCTCCTTGCCGCGTGCCACCTTCTCCGCGGCCTTCTTCTTGTTGGCTGCCTCCAAGTCGGCCTCCTTCTTTCCTTGCACGAGCTTGAGACGCGTGAAATCCTCACGCTCCAATTCATCCAGTTCACGTCCAATGTACTTGAGCACTCCATCGATCTTTGGGATTGTGACGTTCTCCAGCGCGTTGACGCGACGGTTCGTGACCTTCTGCGCCTCATCGAGCGTGACGAAACTGGTCTGCAGCGAGGCGAGCTTGATGAGCTGGTCCAGCAGATGGGTGAACTTTTCTCGCACGGCGACGATCTTCTTTCCTCCACCGACGAGACCCAGACTCTGGTTGTCGGCGACGGCACCAGTCTCGTACTTTGTGAAGACAGGGAGTTTGACACCGGCAACGTTATCGACACCGGCACCAACGCGCACGCGTGCTGTCATGCTGCCCTCGGCGACCTTTTGCTTGAAGTTACCTGCGGCGTATTCTGCCTGAGTCAAGGAGAAGTAGGCGCTGGCGGCATCTGTGGCCATGGACGACTTGGTCTCCGCAATGCTCTTGGCATAATCACGGAATTTGACCTGAAAGAGTGAGACGGGAAAAGAAGAAGAAGAAAGAGATCGAGTGAGTGGTTTGATTGTGCGTGTTTTGATTGTGACGGGAAGAAATGAATTGCTTCACAAGGAAAGGGTGACCTCGGCATTGGTTTGATTCCACAGGCTCATCGTAAGCATGATCCAACTGCCGCACATTCCAGGCTTCTCCACTTTGAGATTCACTCCGCTCCACTGCGTGAATGCCCGTGTGCAGAAAACATGGCGAACCTTGCTGCAACAGATGAGAGACTCCATGTTCACAACCAATGCTGCAGACAGATGAAGCAATCAGAAGTGTTTCATGATCGTCTCTCTCTCTCCCATTGGGTTTGCTCTGCCTGTACATCATGCGCACTTCTCCAGAGCTACTTGAAGAACAGCAACTCTGAGAAAATGACACCATCGTTCCAGCCTCCATGAGAATCGCATTGCTGGACAACAGCGGCCAAAATTCCGAGCACTCTGTTTTCCGTATCTCGTGTTTCTGGGCGTTAACGCCGTTCCAAATCCATTCATCACTCCGCTCATCTCATGCCTGACCCTGTCTCCACCGTACCTTGAGCGCATCAGCCTTCTTCTTGAGAAGCTTGTGACCTCCTTGCGCAGCCTTCAGCTTGAGCTTGAAGATCTGCTGGTTCATTCGGGTTGGTGGAACTTCGGACATGGTTGCTCGCTTCTTCTTCTTCTGATACTGCTACGACGACGACGACGGCGGCGGCTGCTGTATGCAATGACTTGATTGAGACGGCTCGGTATCAACGCAAAAGGCAAGACTGTATCAGCTTGACTCTATCTCGACAATGGCGACGATGGTGATAGCGACGGTGATGGTAGCGATGGCTTCGCTGTTGTTGATGAAGAATCGAACAGGACGATGAGACGGCCGACCATGTTCACAAAAAGGAGCGGCAGATTTGCATCATTGCCAACACGCAAAACCGCGAAATTACGACACAACCAACAAGTCATGACAGAGAACGGCATCCTCTGCCTCGGCGAGCACGGTCGGCTAATTGCTTCGCACGCGAACTCACCCGACAAATTTGACCGTTGGGCTGAGCCTTTAGTCGACAGGGTCGATTATTGG
This sequence comes from Craspedostauros australis, assembly GCA_026770025.1. Taxonomy (NCBI): domain Eukaryota; phylum Bacillariophyta; class Bacillariophyceae; order Mastogloiales; family Achnanthaceae; genus Craspedostauros; species Craspedostauros australis. The sequence goes on along the minus strand of JAMXDE010000010.1, from coordinate 199,220 downwards.
TTGTTTCGCTGTCGTGACTCATTGGATCAACAACCAAAATGTGAAGTGGAAATGATGTTTCGCTCGTCACGTCTTTTCGTCTTCGGATCCAACCCAAGGGAAGGGACGGCACCTCCTCATCACATTCTCTGCTTGATGTTGTTGCAGACATCCAACCATCACAATTGTGAGAGGAGGAAGATCTTGGTGTTGCTTCCACTCGCACCGTCGAAGCAAAAGGAGCCATGGTGCTGTTGACGCTGAGCAACAAGGTGAACGGGCTGGTCGGACCATTCCTGCTGCGCAATGGATTGAAGATGCGACGAGCCGTACTGCGCGGTCAGCAGCACAGCCCGATCGACACGCCGTACCTCGACGTCGCCTTGCTGATTCGGTATGCAGAGAAGATCATCTCTCTGGAGATCCACGACGAATCCGCGCGCATGGTCAGCAAGTTCAAGGACCAGAGCAAGCTCGATGTGTGGGTCGATCAGACCTTCGACGGCATGTTCGGCAAGAATGCCGATGAGGAACGGCTGAAGCAGGCCTCCGTGTCCGAGATCCGCATCGAGGCGATGGAGGATACGTTGCGACCCGCGCTGGTGTTCGACGAACGGTGGGAGGATGTGCTCAAATGGCGGTTCAATTTCCGCCTCGTCAAGTGGGCGCGGTCGGAGTACCTCATTGCCAAGTACGGTCCGGATCTCAAGGTGCGTGTCGAGTGTGCGAACCAGTACGGACTTACATACTTCCATACGTCCTGTTCCACTGGAGAAAAGCTGCAAATCATGGAATGCATTCATTGAGGTTTCATGACGAGCACGTCATGGGCATGCCATCTCGTTCTGATGGTGCTGAATTGTCAGACGAGGAGCCGAAGGATCAGCTGTCTTTGGATTCTGCAACAACCCGAAGCTTGCCTGCCCATCGCCGTTGTGTTTCCCCAAGATACGTCGGTGCCTCACAGTATCATTTTTGCTTTTCCATTGGGTATGATGACATGCAACGACGGCGATAACAACGACGACGATGACGACGAAAATGGCAAAAACAATACACAGGAAGCACTCGATGCGTATCCAGAAATCCGGTCGTCGCCGCAGATCTCGCGTGGTGGCATGAAAAAGACGATGCTCAACTTGGTGCGGGGGCACGAGATCAGCTTCCACACGAAGGAGCAGCCATTCATCACGCTGCCATCCTCCAGGACATTGAAGAGCGCATTCCAAATGGAATCATGGAACAAGGAGAAAGATACGCAAAAGTGAGTGGCTGGATGCATTCCAATCCCTGTGTGGAATGTTGTTGTACGTGTTTGCCCATGCCTGTTTACCGACTCCTTTTAAACGCCACAACGCAGCGCGTACTTATCAACTCGCTGGCCTGCGTTTCAATCGTTTCATGCGTATTATATATCCATCCACACTTCCAACACACTCCGGCGACTACATCATACAACTCGTACCACAGCGCACGTCAGCACATGATCCCCATCGCGGAGAAGATTGGAGGAGAAGTTGTTCGCGTTGATGGCCGATTGACGAACTACGCCGACGCGCCAACGGATGCAGATCTTTCCGATTTGTCGATGGGAGAAATTCTGGAATTGGCTGGTGGCAACGTCCTCAAATGCAGGGCGTTCAACGTGCTGTGCGAAGAGGCCAACATCTACCAAATGTGGACGAAGGAGTACGTGTCCATTCTCGGCGACTACCTCTTGGAGCGAACGCGCTCATTCGATGGCGAGACGGTGGTTTTGGACATTGGTGCAGGTGATGGATTGTTGATGCGCTACGTCAAGGAGTATTTTGAAATGAAGGCAGGCAAATCGCCGGCTCGCTCTCGCAAATCCATCAAGCAACCGACGCTGCATGCATCCGATGATGGGAGTTGGGGCATCTTCCCGAAGGCTGACGTGGAGAAAATTGACGCCAATGCAGCCATGGAGAAGTACGCGTCGAGGTCCGACAATTTGACATCCGATGCACCGACGGCGACGAGAAAGAATGGTGAAGCAGAATCCAAACAAGTCATCGTCCTGTGCTCGTGGATGCCAATGGGTGAGGATTGGTCACAGACATTCCGCGACCACGCTGTTGATGAGTACATTTTGATCGGAGAAGCCGACAACGGAGGTTGCGGCGACAACTGGAGGACGTGGGGCAACTACGATTTCTGCCCACAGCTGCATGAGCATGAAGGCAACGACGAGACACCTCAATCAATGGGCGAAGAATCGCAGCTGCCGCCCCGTCCGTACGAAGAAGATGGATACAAGCGCTATGACATGGATGTATTGACGAAGCACCAATTTTCAAGGTTCGACACGGTGGCATCGAAGGACGGTCGCACGGTCTGCTTCCGTCGCAAGAGATGACGCAATCTATGACGGAAAACACCGCTGGCGCATGGAGCCGAGTATGGCAGTAGAGTGTGCGCAATTCACACGCGTACGGAGCAATCATGATGTCATGAAGATCAGTGCTACTCGATGACTATTGTTACGACTATTCTGCGAGAAGACTGCGCAATTATGATAGTGGAAACAAACTGTTGGTCTCTCGCTCGCATGCAACAATGCATTCAACCCTTGTTTTCTAACAGTTGTTGCAGCATCATTGGATTCTCCATCACGATGATCTGCAGAGTTACAGGTAGTCACAATAGATTAGAAGAATGGCGGATAGTGCACGGAGGCAAGGTGAGATTGACGTACTCTACCAGCGTCTGCCTCCACGCTTCGGCCTTCAATGACACGCCAAGTCACAGAATCATGAACGCTGCGAAGCTGCAACCATCTATGGCTCAACCAAATGCAATGCAATGCAATTCAACGCAACGTACCTTTTCGTTGGGCATGATATCTCGCGTGGCCACAAACTGAACCGAGGTGTAGTCGCGCTTTGCCTGCCCGGCGCCATTGTTCTCGGCCATGCTGGTGCCCTTCAAGAGTGATCCTTCCTTCAAAGTCTCTGTGCCCCATCGCACGATGGCATTGTGTTTACTCATGCCGTTTACGTGCGACACAGGTTGGTCCGTTTCCTGTTCATCCGATTGGGCTGCGCTGTCATCTTCATTCTCGACGTCATTGTCAACGTCATTCTCGATGTCATGAGTTTCTGCTTCAATTGGTGTGAATTCAAAGGCCCCCGATGTCAACGGGCAGATGAGTTGCGATGATTGTGCGCTCTGTATGCAGTGCTGGACGACTGTGGCGGGACAATCGTCTTGACCGTCACCATTCGCGGTGTAGGCCTCCCTGTCGACGAGAACAGCTGGAGCATGATGGATGACTTCATCTTTCGACACCTTTCGCTTTGCCACCATGAAGTCATCAGTCGAAGCTTCCGGAAGGAACGAACCATCGAAGCACTTTCCGTGTATGGTAATTCTATCGTACCCCTTGGGACGCATTGCTCTGGTCACGCTCTTTTCTCCATTGCTGTATTGCAGCAGTTCCTCAGCCATGATTGGTAGTAGCTCCGCTACTTTCGGATTGAATTGACGCGCCACTGCCCTCGCCAACAATAATGCCCCGCCTATCCACATGCGCAGTAGAGATATAGAGCGTTGGTTAATGCATTCCAACACATTCCATGTACGAATCCAAGCGCATAGTAGACGCAATCATGCGTTGCGTGCATGCAGAGTATTGGGTGTGCGAAGAATGTTGCCGTGAAAAAGGGAGAAAGAGCGAATTGATGATGATGATGATGATGGCGTGGTGAGTATCCTCTCGGCCGTCGGGTTGGCGACAACATCAATCGATCTTTCGTCATCACACCTGATTCAAGCACGTGACAAACGCAGAGGTTGGAAGATGATAATGCTTCAATTGTACTCAGCGAGGACATATTCATGTCCCGCTCTCCATCGCAGTGCATGACGATGATGTGCACTGCGTTGCGTTGCGATGACATTGAGATTGAAGCACCGTGATTATCAACTCCCAAACTCACCTATTGCGACGAAATTCTTCTTGGGCGTCGAGTATGATCTGGCTTTCAGCCTGTGTCTGCAATCCTGTATGATTGCATCCGCCATCTCGTAATCTGTGACTAGCGGGATGTCGTCAAAGAGCCCCTGCGTGCCTTGCGTGGCCTTGCTGTGCGGATGTGTGGAGAATGGCACGAATAATTCATCGCCAGGTTGGATGTCCCGTGACGCGACCAACTCTCGAGGTCCAGCCTCATTGAGGTCATCGAACCACAGAGATTCGGTTTCGATGTTGGCCAATTCTGGATGGTGCCGCAGCACACCCGCGATCGGGTTGTAGTAGATGGTGCCGCTGTCTGCTTCTAACGGCAGAACCGACGATCCAGTCCTCATCTGCAAGTAGAAGCAGTATCAGGTGCAGTGTGGGAGAAGCAAGAGCAGCATTGCATGGGCAGCGGGGAATGAGGATGGTGCGAACGACTCGCACATTGAAATATGGAACCGTGCATCACGACGTCACAAGACAGCATTTCATTGCATCAATGACCTCCGAAAAGAGGTCGTGATAGTATGGTAGCCAGGCAGACTCACCACAACTTCCCCCTTTGCGTAGCTCTTGCCAGCAAATACTCCGATCCCAGCGCCTGGTATGGAGCTCGGGGTGAGGAAAAGGTCGCAATCCTTGGTCACTTTCTTTGATTTCATTGCCTCCGACATCATCTTCGACATGGAGGCCCTCATTTCTTCCAACGTCGTCGGCGCTGGCTTTTCGATGAGCTCTTGCGTGTCCCCCATGTTCTCGTTGACCAATGCAACGTACACAACGAAGCCCATGAAGCACACGAAGATGGCGAGGTCACGGATGGGACTTGCCTTCCCCACCTTGGCTGGATTCTTCTGACGTTGAGGCTGCCCGCGTGCTGTCTTGGTTGCCGTTTTCGTGCTTGCGGCGAATCTGACTTTGGGTTTGGACTTTGCATTTGCATCGACGCTCGACTTCGCACTTGCCTTCGTGCCTTGCTGCTGCATCATCATCATTTTCATCATCATGGCCTCGCTATCAACCTCTGCCTCGGAGCCACCTTCTCCATGGTCCCCGGAAGCGCCTGTGCTTTGCGTCATTGTTGAGTCTGCTTTGATGCGAACGAGGACGCGATGATAAATCGTACTGAATGGAATGGTCGTCGATCAGCTCTGATCAGCTTGTGACTTCGGTGGCTGCGATTGTCTAAACGAAAGTGAGAGTTGTCTCCAAACGAGGCCAAGAGTGAAGAATGAGGATGGCGGATGGGCAACCAAACTCTCATCGATGGTGCCGTTGCGTGTGTGAGAATGCTGTTGTTGTGTTGATTCTGGTTCTGTTCTGGGAAGATACGATTTCGACGAAAACAATACCTCTGTTTAGATATTGCATAGTATATCAACAATTTGCCGATGTACCAATACCAGAGAGACGAAAAAACCACTTTACTAAAAAGTTGGTTGGTCGTGAGAGTCGCAGCACGTGTTTTCGCAACGTGACACCGGGCGTCGCATCGTCTCTGGGTCAAGGGATGGGTCCAGCTCACCTCTCTGTTGGTGGTTTGTGTTGGGTTGTGGGTGGTGAGTGGTGGGCAGTGGTGGCGGCGATGATGCCAACCCAGGAGGAGAGCCGAATGCGATGCGCTTCTCTTGGGACTCTCTTTCTCTCTCTCTCGCCCTCTGTCTGCCCTCCCGCGCACACAACGCAAACCATTTGCAAGAACGATCCGACGATCTCCATCAGCGACTCCATCACCAGCAACAGCAATCATGAGCGAAACTTTGTCTCTCCGCGGAACCCTTGAGGGCCATGGCGACTGGGTCACCAGCCTCGCCACCACCCCAGAGGACCCAAACCTCCTCCTCTCCTCGTCCCGTGACAAGTCTGTCATGGTGTGGCGCTTGACCCATGCCTCCTCCGACAGCATGTCCTACGGATACGCCCTGCGTGCCCTCCGCGGACACTCCCACTTCGTCTCCGATGTCGTGATCTCCTCCGACGGTGCCTTCGCTCTCTCCGCCAGTTGGGATTCCGAGCTCCGCCTCTGGGACATCGCCAACGGAAAGTGCACCCGCCGCTTCGTCGGCCACGAGAAGGACGTCCTCTCCGTTGCCTTCTCTGCTGACAACCGTCAGATCGTCTCCGGTAAGTTCGATCATGTCGTCTGGTACAACTGACTTGGTGCAAGTTGGGTGCGTTCTGCTGTAGTTTACTTCCTCAACTACCAACATCCACACTCACATCGTCTCCTCGAAATGCTCTACCCCCAATCCATTTCTGAAAATCTCCAATCCGATCCGTACCACGCCGCAGGTGCCCGTGATGGAACCATCCGTCTCTGGAACACCCTCGGAGAGTGCAAGTTCAAGATCAGCGGCGAGTCCGATGGACACACCGAGTGGGTCTCCTGTGTGACCTTCTCCCCATCGCAATCCATCCCACTCATCGTCTCCAGCGGATGGGACCGCGTTGTCAAGGTCTGGAATCTGACCAACTGCAAGCTCCGCAACAACCTCATCGGCCACACCGGCTACCTCAACACCGTCTGCGTCTCCCCAGACGGTTCCCTCGCTGCCTCTGGAGGTAAGGACAACACCGCCATGCTCTGGGACCTGAACGAAGGCAAGCGCCTCTACTCCCTCGATGCCGGTGAGATCATCAACGGCCTCATCTTCTCGCCAAACCGCTACTGGTTGTGCGCCGCCACCAACGACTCCATCAAGATCTGGGACCTCGAGTCCAAGGTCGTCGTTGACACCATCCGCCCAGACGAGGAAGAGGGTGGCAAGATCCCATCCTGCACCTCCATCTCCTGGTCCGCCGATGGATCAACCCTCTTCGCTGGATACTCCGACAACATCATCCGCGTCTACGCCGTCACCTCTGTCTAAATTCCAACAATTGAATAGCGATGGGTTAACAACTACTTCTAGCAGCACTGTCGCCGACGAACGACACCTCATTCTCCTCATCTGCCTGTTTGTCTTGGAGATGCCCACATGAGCAGTCCAGCTCATTGCAGAAGAAATAACACACGATACGCGTAGAGGTTTGGAGCAAAACTACCGAGTGTGTTCGTACACTTCTTGTACTCTTCAATTGCAAGTGTGAAGTTAGGATAGGTACACACCCAGAGCAACATCGGTCGTTTCGAGGTCGCCATCTTCTTCTGCTTCCAACACCTTCCGAAGCGCCCCAACGCAGGTCTTGTACACGGGAATCGCTGCCCTGACGGGTGCCGTGTTGATGGGCATGCTGCACACACGTTCATGGTCCTTGATCAGCTTCCTCATTCGGTAGAACTGCCCCACCTGCCCCTCCTTCATCATCGTCACGGCCTTTCCAGACCGACCTGCGCGTGCGGTCCTGCCTGTGCGGTGGACGTACGTCTTGGCGTAGCCAGGGACGTCGTAGTTGACGACCGCCGAGACGAACGCGATGTCCATGCCTCGGGACATACCGTCGGAACAAACGACGACCGAGATGGCATCGTTTGGATCTCTGCACCGCGACACCAGCTCAGACCGTTGTCTCTGATCCAAGGCGCTGGAGAACTCCGCGACCTGCCGGCTGTCGCCCAAGCCTGCCGCCTTCCACAGCAGCTGCAATAGACGTGCCAGTCTGTGAGTGGATTCCAAGCTCGAGGTGAACACAACGATGATCTGCTTCTCGTTGCTTCTCGCATGCCTGCCGTTCGATCTCGATGGATCTTGTCCTCGTTGCTCGTTTTCGTCGCCACGCTGGGCATTCTGCAACTCAATCTGCTCCAGCAGAACGGCAAGCAACGCGATCGGTTTCTGTTCCGCGGTGCATTGAACCGTGCACTCCTCCAGCTTCTGCGGCATGACGTAGAGATGCCGAGACGTCCCACCGCCATGGTTAGATACATGATGCGCATCAAAGTGCTTGGGGTTGACGAGACGTAACGGGGCCAGCTTCTGCGGATCGCGCGTCATGGTGGCCGAGTACAGCATCTTTCGAAGTTGTACCGGTTGGCACACGCTCGGTATCGACATTGCTCGCGCGTCGTCATCGTTGTTGTTGTCGTTGCCACGTCCTTCGTCACCGTTGCCATCGTTGTTTTTGTTGTAGTTGTCCTGTCTGTGTTTCAGCCGTCGCCACGTGATGGGGTTGACGAACAAGCTGGGATCGTGCAGCCTTGCCGTTGAGTGCAATGGAGAGGATGGCATCGATGCTGCTGCTGATGAAGTTGTTTTTGATACCGCGGCGACTTCATCGTCCGACACCATGGCAGATCCGTGATGAAGAGCCTTCACAGTCGCGCCATTCGCGCTTTCTGTGACGCGATTAATCCATCCGTGGTAGCTCTGGTTGAGCAATCGATCAGCCTCATCAATGACCAGAAAGCGCAGATGCTGCAGAGTGAATCCGGGTGTGTTGTCCAAATGGTCGACAAGCCGACCTGGAGTGCAAACCAGAACATCTACGGCGCTCACTCCACCAGCCGGTATTTGCTGGTCAAGCGGCTGAGCGTAGGCTGCGCCGTAGCTGCTGCTAATGCTGCCATCCAATCCGAACGTGTCCAGGGCTTTCTGCACATCGAGAGGATCCAAGCTGTATTCGAGTTTGGACAGTAGACCACGATCTGCGCTGGATCTGTCATCATGCTGGCCAATCACGAGACTGCGCTGCTCTTCGACGAAGTCAGCCTGGCCGACGGCCAGCCCTATCTTCAGATCGGAACCATTCGCGTAATGCACAAACACGTCGTACACCTGTTTGGCCAGGTCTCTGCTGGGAAGCACGACGAGCGCTCTCAGCCGCCGTACTTGTCGCGTGGACAATGAATTGAGGACGGGGAGCACGAAGGCCAACGTCTTGCCGGATCCCGTGGGCGCGGCGACGCAAACATCCCTCGCCTGCACATTTGCGTGATGTTCCGTGGCGATAACATCTGGGATGACCAGTGCCTGGATCGGGAAGAAGGATTCGTAACCATCTTTCACAAGATTCTCCAACAGGAACGGCGCCAGTTTCCAACCTTCCGCAACCTGCTTGATGGGTTTCTCGGACAGGCGAATCGCGATCTGAACATCACTCAGCAGACCTTCGTCTTCGTCCTCCTCCATCGGTGCCGACGACCCATCCTCGGCGAGAGGCTTCAATTCCTCCGCTCCATCAGGCACTACTGGATCAGCCACGCCAACCTCCACTGCATCCACGATCTCAAGATCGTTGAATGCCTCCTCGCTGGCCTTGGTCGAAAGCTTCTTGGCTTGTGAGGATGGTCCTGTTGATTCAGGTGCGATGACGTGCATCCCGGATGAAGCCGAGCTTTGTTGGGGGCTGCCATCCTCTTGCTCATCCTTCTTGCGCTTCGATTTCTTCTTTTTCTTCGATGATTTGGACTTGTCCATACCATCACCTCGTTCGGTTTTGGTGTCATCATCATCATTCCGATCATCGGTACCGACGATCTTCCTCTTGCGCTTCGTCTTTTTCCGTTTCTTTTCACGTTCCTCCTGACGAGGATCGAAGCGTCCAACCTGGAACATGATGAAAAGGCTGTTCTTAATGTAATGCAATGTAATGTAGTGGAGTGGTGTTTCGATGTTGTTTACTTCCTCGGAGGATCGAAATCGAAATCGCAATAGCGGCCACGAGGGGGATTCTTGATTTGTGATGTGAGTGGTGTTGTGTTGTTTCATTTTGTGGTGGCAAAAGGTGTTTGGTTGGTTGTGGATACCTGGAGCTGCGGCGACTTTATGTATTTCTACATTGGTGCATCGATTGTTTGGTCGAGTCGGTCACTGGAGTTCGTCGATTTACGTCAGAAAATGTGAATAACCACCAACCCTCAGTGCCAACAACAACCACAACATTGCGACACTTCTCAACAAACACACACAAACAATGATTCACACCTTTCGACGATTCCATTCTTCTTTCTCGTGTTGAGAATAAGGGACAGCCGCAGCCATCAGCGCAATGAGAAAGATGAGCGGATCTTCGTGGAAACAGAGAGCATCCATTTTGTTGTTGGTTGGCTGCTCGTTCCTCGCCAGCGCAGCAGCATTCATGTTGAACGGTGATGCGCCGAGACACCATCGTCGCCACAACAACCGAAGCCAGTGTGACAGTGGACAGCACCGACAACTGCAGCATCAGCAGCTGCTGCTGCAAGCACCATCCCGATCACGCTCCGCCGTTGTCATGAGGGACACGTCGGCAAGCTACTGGTTCACGGCCGGGGACACAGTGCGCGTTGTGGAGGACGTGACGAAGGCCGGTCACAACCTGAAAGATCGGATTGGAACAGTGGTCGAGACATGGGAAAAGTGCGAAGTGGATCCAACGTGCTGCTGTGCTGAGCAGGTGGACAATTGCATGGCCGTCAGAGTTGAATTCAAAGGATCCGAAGCGGGGGACGAGATCACTGGAGACGATGATGCTGACAGCTCTGACGATAGTCGTAGTGGCAACGACGATGGCTTCTTCTTCCATTTCGCAGAAGACGAACTGATCAAGGTCAAGGTGCCCTCCTCTGCGCCATCGACGTGAGGCATTGCTAAACTATAGAGACGGTCTTCAACTATTTCCAGCGAGAGAGAGAGAGAGAAAGAGGATTGTTGAGTATGAAGAGTATCAAGGTTGCAAACCTGCAGCTTGAGATCACGCCTACAAGCACGAGTGTAGTTGAAGTGTGCCGTGATCAAACCGTGAGCTGCCAATCACGACCAAAACGAGAAAGATTTTCGAAACCCGCCGAAACCATCAAGACACCAAGAAGCAACAGAACACGGAAATGGCCACGACACAATTCGTTTGGGTTCCTGTGGTTGTTGTTGCTGATGTTGTTGTTGCTGTTGTTGTTGCTGTTGTTCGAGTGTTGCCTCTGCTCATTCTCCAGCCAATGCATAGCTCATACAGGTAGATCGTATAGTAGTCGTACTACACCACGCAATCAACTCTTGGGACATAACACACGATTCTGCCAGAGCAATCTACTCGACTCCTGCTCGTTCTCGTAGTCGATCTCCACTTCTTCTCACTCTTACCATCGTGACACCATGGCCAACAACGCCAACAACAACGCCAACAACAACAACAACAACAACAATGATGACGACGGCGGCGGTTGGGTGGTGAAGTTCACGCCGTTCTCTTCGTCTGTGGATTCTCCGTTCTGGGTGAAGTACTGCGAAGCGAAGCTGGAGACGATTCAGCTCAATGAGGAACCGATCGACATCGTCGGAAGCTACGCTGTGGATGGAGCGCCTCGCCTGCTGTGCCAGCAAAGTTCGCATCAGCCACATGCGCCTCTGCCCAACGAGCGCGTCAGGATCCCCATCCAGCTGATCGGGTACAACACCATCGAGTCCTTCCAGAAGGTGGACAAGAACAAGATCCTCGTTCAGTCGATGCGCCAGAAGTTCGTCGATGGGAACGTGGAATCGCTGGTGTCCGCTGTGCTGCTCACATTCGCCGACCTCAAGAACCATCGCGTGCTGTACTGGTTCGGCATTCCTGCCCTGCTGCCCAAGAGCTCCAGTCCCATCCGCTGCACTCAACAGTTGGCGCTGTCGGCGGCGTGGACCAACGAAGAAATGGCGGCGCTGTCCAACAGATTGCAGCAGATGCGAAAGGATGATGCCAGCGCCGGTGGCGGCCTGAAAGCGTTCTTCGTCACAACGAAGGATTCGACTGTGCCGTTGCAACTGTCGTGCATCGACGATTTGAAAGTGGAGAAAGACTCCGACCTCGCTGATGTCATGTTCGGGTTCTTCGATCCGGCCGGCGACAGCGGCGCCATGGATGCTACGCAGAAGACGGTCGGTTGGCCCATGCGCAATCTCGTTGCCTACCTTTCCATTCACCTCGATTTGGGAGGCAAGACCGTGCGCATTCTCAGCTATCGTCCAGCCAATATGCGTCGGATGAATGTGGCAGAAGGAGATGGCGACGGTGCTCTGGACGACCTGAAGGCTGGCGACAGTGCCGTGATGCACGTGGTCATCCCTACGAAGGCGGCGTATGATTGGAGCGCTGCAGCAGATGCCTCGTCGTCGACATCATCATCATCGGAGGCGACATCGACGACAGCAGACTACAAGGCAGCTGGATGGGAGCTGAACCAACGCAAAAAGCCGGGTCCACGCTGGGTCAATCTACGTCCCTTGCTGGACGCCACGCATCTCGCCATCCAAGCAGCCGATCTCAACCTCAAGCTCATGAAATGGAGAATGCTGCCCAACCTCAACGTCGAACTGCTCAATTCCACGAAGGTTCTCATGATTGGCGCCGGGACTCTGGGATGCAACGTCGCGCGGACTCTGCTGGGCTGGGGAGTGCGGAAGGTCAAGATCGTGGACTACGGGCATGTCAGCTACAGCAATCCCGTGCGGCAGCCCCTCTTCACATTGGAGGACTGCCAGGGCCCTGGTGGTCGAGGCAAGCCAAAGGCTCAAGCAGCCGCCGAACACCTGCGATTGATCGCTGCGGATGTTGAGAGCGAAGGTATCATGCTGTCGATCCCCATGCCAGGCCATCCAGAACCGGCAGAATCAATACAAAAATCGGTGTCTGCGTTGGATGCGCTGGTTCAAGAAGCGGATGTCGTGTTCCTGCTGACAGATACGAGAGAGTCCCGATGGCTCCCCACCGTCATGACTGCTGCGCATGACAAGACCCTCATCAATGCTGCCCTTGGTCTGGACAGTTGGCTCGTCATGCGCCACGGTGGCGGTTTCGGCAACGGCGACACAGCACCGGAGGAAGTCAACCGTCTGGGCTGCTACTACTGCAACGACATCGTCGCTCCGGAGGATTCCACGAAGAACAGGACCTTGGATCAGCAATGCACCGTCACCCGCCCAGGCCTCGCGCCAATCGCGAGTTCCATGGCCGTGGAGCTCATGGTGGCCCTGCTGCATCACCCGCTGCGTCATTTCGCGGACGCGCCAAAGACAGGATCCGGAGACTTCTCTCCCTCCACATCCGATGCCTCGGCAGGTGCGTTGGGTGTCATGCCGCATCAGGTCAGAGGCTCCCTGGTTAGCTACACCATGATGACGCCCAAGGTGCCAGCCTTTCGCTGCTGCACCGCGTGTTCCTCGAGTGTCGTCGACGCGTACAAGGCCAACAAGATGGAATTCGTGCAGAACGTGTGCAAATCCATGGACGGCGCGTACTTGGAGGACATGGCAGGGTTGACGCAGTTCCGATTGGACGCGGCGAAGAAGCTGGAGGAGATGGAAGAGGCGGATTGGGACGATGACGAGGGCGAGGGCGATTGGTAGTGGTGATGGTAATGGTGGGATGGAGTTACTTCGGCATGACGACTCTGTTTCGGTATTGATGCCACCAACGTACGACTATACTCCAACTGCTCTACGACCACGATCACGATCACGAGCACATTAGTATTAGCCAACTGAACAAGAGTAATGAATCGTGGTATTGTGGGCTGCCGTTGTTTGTTCGTGCCGAAGCATGGATGTCGATTCAACAAAGATGAACAAAGGTGAATCATGTTGAGAATCCACGTATCGAGTTGTGCTCTGAGAGCAATCGTAAGTGTATCGCGCGGCACATGGAATACACACGCCGCATGGACCAGATCCAAGCCACCCATGTCGACCAGTTTGTGTGCGTGGGTGCGATGCATCTATTTGTGGGTCCCACCCGACTTGTGCTTCGTCCAACGTGGATGATCCAATGATGACATCCATGTGCAACAACATCAGTCGAAGAGTAGATATTGGCATACTCAACAATACGAGTATGCTCCTCCTGAATTTGGATGCTGGACATGAGAGAGACTTCACTGTACGAGTACGAGTAACAACAGAACATCGACAACCGCAAATACTTGCGTGGGTTCATCGCAACGGCACAGGCTTCGCCGCATGATCGTTGACGCCTCCCGATGCGATGGATCAACACGAAGACAGGGCACATCGACAGATGCTGATTGAAAATAGTGTCGGAGACTCTGTTGTGCACTCCGCCGCGCCATTTTGTATGGACACCTGTGATGCGCGGGACGTTTGAACGGTTGGATGTGTGTTTTTGTGTGTTGGAACTAAAAAAAAATTTGATTTAGGCGCACAAGACCCAAGTCAAGACAGGATGCATCAACATCATCCACAAAGAGTTCGATCGAAACGGTGAACGGAAGACCCGAGTACAAAACCCCCGTAATAAGAACAGTCAACATCACGAAATCCGCCATCGTCAAAGATTAAACCAATCGAATAGTAAGCCAAGTTGAGTTGAGCAACCACAAGAATACCACATACCTAGACTTTGCACATGTGTGCTCATTGGCTGTTTATGAACAACAGCCCGAGTACTATGATGCTTCCGCATCAACACAACCCGCTCCCACCAAAGCAAACTGCGATGTTGGCGCCAATGCGGCGACGTCGTGGTTTTGTTTTGGAGGCATAATAAAACGGAGTCTCGTCCATCGCAGGTCGCCTCGCTTGTAAAAACAGTGGATAACCGTTACGAGAAAATTGGATCCGCGACTTGCGTCTCAACGCACATGTTCCGATTGTTGGCATCAACTGGCTCTCGTGGCGACGCCAAAAGCCACACACGGAACGCGGGGGTGCGCGAACAGGAAAAAGAGCTGCTCGCGTCCGCCAAAAACAGCACAAAACACGCGCACACACACAATTGTGGCATGGCCTTGGTGTGTGTTACCAGTACAACCGCAGGTACAGAGCCAGAGAGCAAAGACAGGAAAACAAACTGCTGAGCGACGTGACACAACTTGATGTGAACATCAACACACAAACACAAGACCAACTGAACCGGAGATCACAAAAGTGACACGCACGAACAACACAAAGTTTGTGGAGGCACTTCAGAGCCTCATTTACAGATAATATTACTTCAAAGCATCTAGCATTGCCAACACCAACAGCGCGCATCGTATTGAATTCAATTACCCTACTCTACCACACTCTGCTCCATCTGACTCTGCAGCGCGGAAAGCCCGTTGGAGAGATCACAAAAGAACACAGCGAACCTCCTGAATCAACCATCGAGAGTGCTCGGCAGGAACCATGGAGGGATATTCTCCGCCATCGTCTCCACCAAGGGGACAGCGCCAACAGCAGCCACAACGGCAGCAACAACGACAGAGACAGAGAGAGCGAGACCATAATCAACAGCAGCAGCAGCAGCAGCGACGGCGGAGTGATCGAAGCAACTCCCGCAGTAACTCTCGTAGCAATTCACGCAGTAATTCACGCAGCAAATCGCGCAGCAATTCACGCAGCTCATCCGACCGCAATCGGCCATCGACGGAGAATGATGCGATGTTGGCGAAGATGCTGCAGGATCAGCTCAACGCGGAATCCCGCAGATCTGACCGCAACCTCTCCACCCAGGCTTCCCTTACGTCCGATTCCAGCGGAGGGTCGCAGTCACAGGCGCGTTCCCAACGGCACTTGGTCGCTCACGCTGGCACCGCCACTCGAGAGAGTGGGTCAGTCAGCACTAGTGGGAGCAGCGGCAGTAGCAGCAGTAGCGGCGGCCGCCAACGATACTCCGTGTCGGAGCTCATCTCCTCGCTTGACATCGATGACACCACGCCTGCCGATCTGCCGCCCGCGCTAGAACGCCGCGTCCGTGACTTCAAGTTCGCTCGCAACAAGCGACGGGAGCGACACGGCGAACAGCGGCCTTGGGGCATCTTCGGTCTCTACGCTCATTTGAGCGAGATCCGTGCCGACTTGGAATGGGCCGAAGACGCTGCCTGGAGACGCCAGAACAAGGAACCCTACCTCAGCTGGAACGACTTCGAGAAGCGCCGCGATCAGGGGATCAAGAATCGCCCCTTCTTCACCTACGCATTCATCTTTGTCTGCACCCTCATGATGTTCGTCACCTTCGGCGTCAACGACTGGTCCATCGAGGCCCTCAGCACCAATCCGCTCTTCGGACCCAGCTCCGACACCCTCATCAAGCTCGGCGCACGCCAAACCGCCAAGATCGTCAACGAAGGCGAATGGTACAGACTCTTCACGCCCATGTTCCTGCATGCCGGTGTGGTCCACTACGTCATCAACATGATGGCCCTGTGGTACATTGGCGGGGCCTTCGAGATGAGCCACGGATTCGCGAATACCGCCATCGTCTTCATCATCCCTGCTGTGGGCGGCACCATCCTCAGCTCCATCTTCCTGCCGCAGTACATCAGCGTCGGCGCATCCGGCGGCATCTTTGGTCTCATCGGTGGCTGTCTCGCCGACATCGCCATCAACTGGAACCTCCTCTTCCTCAAGACCACCACGGATGAAGACAGCCGGTGGAGACATTTCATGGTCCTCTTTTGGTTGTTCGTGGATGTTGTCGTCAACTGTGCCTTGGGGTAAGTCCTTGCCCCTGTTTGTCTGTCTGCCTGTCTACCTGTCTGCCAATGTATCGTGTAGTATTTTGTGTCGTGCCCAGAGGAGAGCTTGGAAGCGTTCCCACGCGTTCCTGTGCGTCCTTCTGCACTCGAGAGTATGTGTGTGTGGTACTCACACACTCCAATACTTTGATGATTTGTCGACTAACCATTTGCAATACTCTACTCTCTCCGAATCTTACTTTTATGCCACCATCACCATAATTCCAACACCAACAACGATCACACTCACATTCGTTCATAACAGAATGACACCCTACATTGACAACTTCAGTCACTTGGGTGGTTTCGCCTATGGTGTCTGCTGCGGACTCTCCACCATCGAACGCCTCGCCGTGGGCTTCTTTAGTCTATCCAGCGGAAGCTGGTCGCAGATCGGCAACACGCTCCTGCGATTCCTGGGTTTGATCATCAGCGTCATCATGGTCATGATCACGACCATCCTGCTGGTCGAGAGCGACGGAGAGACGACTCCATGCCATGCCTGCAGATACATCTCCTGCGTACCCTTCCCGCCCAACACGAACGACAAGTGGTGGAACTGCGACGACTGCGACTTTGTCAGCGCCGAGCTGTTCCAGTCCACCGACGGATCCGGCCTCTACACCGACGTCTCGATCGACTGTCCCAGCGGGGAGGTGGAGGACGTCATCATCATCGATGAAGGGTTCACGGATCGAGAGAAGGTGCGCAAACAGCTACCGAAGTACTGCCGCCAGTTCTGCGACGACGTATTCAAATAGAGTGATGGAGGAGTCGGGTGGCATGCGGCTGCGGTTGTAGCGTAGTCGATCCATTTAGTACTTGATACACAATAGGAGAGTGCATGAGTACAACATCAAAGCTTACGAGTATTAGGCTACTGTTACGATTCCCGGTACTGGTTTGTATGGTAGAGCACTTGTATATGCGTTGCCCTCGAGACGGATCCGCAAAGATGCATGTACAGTGCAACATCGCTTCTGTGCTGAGCTGCGTGCTAGTATGGTGCGACCTACATGCACGCTCTTGTCCCAAACTTGGCCTACAATCTCGCAGCAGTTCCGGAGTAGGCACCGACGCCACCAGCGATGAGGCGCTTGAGTTCCGGGTCGTACGCAGGACCTGGATCGATCGCATTGAGCGGATCACGGTGGGCCGCATCCATCACGTGCGGGTAGACGTCACCATCGTGTCGGCCGAGGGCGCTCTTCAAACGGAAGTCGGAGATGTCACGGGCATCCACCAATGCGACGGCGTTGGGTCGCACTGCGTCGAGGCATCTCAGCACGCTCTCCTTCACCCATGCGACGTGCTTCCTCGTCAGGTACCCATCGATGATGAAGTCACCAATCTCCTTCTCCATCCAGTACAGTCCAAACAGGCGTGCCAAATCGCGCAGCACGCTAGCTTCCGCATTTCCAATGTTGACATCGGTCTGCTTGTGCAGCTCGTCGTTGATGCCACCCACGAAGTTGTTCATCAGCAAGAACAGCGAGTACGCTCTGGATGCGCATGCCATCGCGACCAGCGACTCGTTCCATGCCTCCTGCGGGCTCTTGCCGTTCATGACCAGGGTCTGAATCTGATGCGTCACCTCGATCAGCAACCGAGCGGCGCGATGGCGGAATGCCAACACCAGGACGTCCAAATCACGCAGGTCGGCCGGTTTGTGGATAGTGGCTTTCTCCGCCTCGGTGCCCTTGGTGTGGGTGCTGATGATGGCCTTCAACGAGGGCACAAGACCATAGGATGCGCATGTCTTGTATGCATCCACGGCTTCGTCAGATCCTGAATGCACTGCCTGCACGAGCTTCATGAGCACCTTGATGACTTGCTGTGGAAGCATGTGATTGTCGCCTTCGACAGTTGGGTTCTGGAGGAAGGAGGTGAAGAGGTCCGGCAATCCCGAGCATGCCAGGAATCCTTGTCCCCCGCATGCCTTTCTGCATTCCTCAATGCCGTCTGCTGCTGTCATGGTGCAGAATGACTTCAGGCCGGACGATGATGCATGAATGTCCGCGACTTCGACCTGTTCATGGAGCGGGTTGAGGATACCAACGATTGAAGATGCATGGCGCAACGCGTTGGGTCAATGGAGGAAAGAGAATGAAGACGACATGTGAGACACCTTACGAGTATTGCGTGGGAATCAATGTTGTCGAGCTGAGAAGTGTTTGCACCCAACAGCGATATTGCGTTCCACGTCATGACCTTGTACTCCGATGGACTCACTTTGCTAACCCCAGCCTTGTTGATGAGCTTCATCTCGATCTCCTTCAATCGGCTCGCAACCTTCTGCGCCGTGAAGAATGTGCAGTACGATTGGGCCAGCAACGGGAAGACTCGGTGCTGCTGCTGCTTGTAATCGAGCACCTGCAGCTCGCTGGACTCGTCCTTGCCAGCACCCGCGTATCCCTGACGTCTGACCGCGGAGTATCGCGTCACCACCGTGCAGGCCTGTCCCAGGGCCTTACCGCTGCCCGCTACGATCAAGGCTCGCACCTGCATCATGGTGATGTAAGCCACCTTGGATGCGGCGTCGGAGACGGTCTTCTTCTTGTAGTTGCCGTGTTCATCGACCTCCGCAAATCGCATGGCCATGTTCCTGCGCGGAATGACGACGTTGTTGAATTGCGCAAAGCCGTTGTCCATGACGTTGTATCCGATCTTTGGTCCGATATCGCCGGTCTTGACGCCCTTGAGCAGGGTGTGGTCCTCCATGCTTCGCAGCTGCACGAGGAAGTTGTGGATGCCGTGGTCCACGCCGTTGCCGTCGATGAGCCTGGCGATGACCATGGCGTGGTTGGCGGTGCGGCCGAGTGTGCCAGGCCAGAACTTGGTGCTGGTGATGGTTGGCGAGTTGATGACCCAGCTGCCTCCTGGTTGCCCGCCTTTGGATTGCGGCAAGAAGGTGGCAGTTGTCTCGAGTGCGCGGACGTTGCTTCCCTGCAGTTTTTTTGGATTGGTACGATACGAGTATGCATGGCGAAGCACGAGGAAGGGTAAATCAATTGCAAATTGACCACATGGAGGCAATAGACAGAATGGGATTTGCAGCAATTGTGCGCATGGTGTCGTCAGAGACGTGTTGATGTTGCATGTGCGTGTGCATTCACGTCATGGAAGCACACAATGTAGAAGCACGTCCATTGCTGCATCTATTCATTGCTGCATCCATCCATCGGGAGGTGTCTCTAATGTATTGGCGAACTCACAAATTCCACCAAACGATTATATCACCATTTGTAACGTGGCATATCACTTGACGCAAACGCTGTCCATCCTGGTACGTACATGCCCCAACTCCGTCTGAGCGTAACAGCCGATCATCTTCCAGTCTCGCACCAGCGGCAACCAAGCAGCCTGCTGCTCCTCATCGCACAGAGTGAGGATGTTGGGCACGAACATGACCCAGTGCAAGGCCGTCGGCAGGTCTTCTCCCAGAGCCTCGAGCATGACGGGAAAGTCCTCGCTGAGGACGATCTGACCATCGCACTCATCGCCGATGCCCAGCTTGCGGCAGATCTCCACCATGCGCACGTGCTTGGCGATGGCGCGGATGTGGCGATCCGTGCGGTGCAGGTAGTTGACGTCGTCGTTGCAAAAGACGCCAGACGGATCGCTCCTGATCACCTTCTCCAGGAATCGGCGCCGTTCCGTCTTGTGCTTGCCGCCGTCCAGCATGTGGGTCAGGCGTTCGGGCGAGAACGTGGCCTTTCGGCGCTCTTGCTTCAGATCTTGGTTCATCTTGGCGTCGTCGTTGTTTGTTGTTGCGAGTTTGCTTTGTGTTGCGTTGCGTTGCTTTGCGTTGATTCAAGTTGGCGCAGATTCAAGGGTTGGTGGACTGCAAAGTTGCGCAATATGAGCTATACGAAAGGATAGATTCTGTTGCTCTCTCTTTCACTTCTCTTCCTGTCTGAATGAGGAAGATGCTGGTGTGTGAGAAACGTTGAGGACGGATGGAGCCGATGCGAGGCTCTTCGAAATTATGGTGGCAGACACGGACACGTGTCCTTCCTCGCAGTAGTGGCTGTCGTTGTTGTTTCCTCTTTCTCGTCATCTCTCTTGTGTTTTGGTGGCGACTTTGTTGTGGGAGGGCGTGTTCTGATTGGTCCGGCGAATGTTTGCGCATTGTCCACGGTGATCAAACCATGCTGACGCATCATGCGCTGTTTATTATGAAAACAAATTAATTACCGAAAACCCCACATATTGATCTCTGTTTCGTATCCAAGACTCATTCGTGATCAAATCATCTCGAAATCACCACCAAACAAGAAGCAAAACAGCAACGATGCTCTCTGTGGCGTTCCCTTCATTTGACACTGCCACATTCTCCAACCAATCAAGTTGTGCTCATGACACGTCCACCACCACTCATCATAGCCAAAGTCAAAGTCAAGAAAAGCAGAGTCGATCTGGAAAATACGGGGTTGCGACTGCGGTGGGCGCAAAGACAGACATACGATCAACTACGATCGCATCAAACATGAAGCTTGCCTTGTGCCATCATCTATTCATGACCGTCGCGCTCCTGTGCTGGGTCACTCAGGCGCGTGCTTCCGGCATCGATCCGGAGACCTACGCGGTTGGCAAATGGGACCTCCATCTATCCGGTGGAGGCATTGCACGTCCATTCGTCGGATGGGATTCATCGAGCATCTTCCCGAGCATGCCGCACAAGCAAGCGAAGGTTTCAACACCAACATCGTCGTCGTCGTCGTCATCAAATAGCCGATCCAAGCAGAAGGTTCCCTGCTCTCTGTCCATTCATTCGGATGGGACCTTCCTGCTGACGCCGACCTCGCACACTGCAAAGTATGGCAACGCAAACAACAGAAACGCGGAGATTTCACAAAAAACAACGTGCATGCCCATCCGCGGACGATGGAGGGTGCAACCGAACCCGTACTGCATCACGGACCGATTCTACGACAACCTCGTGCTGGAATCCTACCCCAGACTCGAGGTGCGCAAGAGCGATGCTTGGTACGATCCAGACGAGGTGCTGCAAATGGTCACGTTGCGAATGAATTGCCGGCTCTGGGGACGCAATCGATCGGGCATCAACGATGCTACCGGCGTCGTGCTGAAGCGCGGTGGACGATTATCGCACGGATCCATACTGTGGATCGACCAATCGTCCTCGATTTCATCGTCAACCACGGCGTCCTCGCCGTCGTCAGGGGACGGGCTGATACGCAATGTTGCACCATCGCGGCAAAGCAGATCGGGAATCAGCGATATGTTCCGCAGAGCCCAATCGATGCTGGGATTGCCTTCTGTTGTGGCATCCTTCTCCGGGTCATCGTCGCCAATGACGACAGCGGGAGCAGCAGAAGAAACTGGATCCATTCAGTCGCGTTCGTGGCGTCGTCAGAAAATGGAGATGTACGACGATGTTGGCAATGAAGATGAGGAGATCTTTGGATACTGATCATGTCCGACGCAGCGATGACGTCGTTTCGGACACTTCCAGAATACTGCAACTAGAACCACTCGCAGAGAATCGCAGAGCACACAACCGTGTGAAGGGTGTACTGGTCTCATGGTGTCAGGTTATCCTCGCGTCTGCACTTGCGTTTGCCTCTCATGCAGTTACGCATTCAGACACAATCCCTCTTGTCGTCTTCCACCTTGCCCACCATCCCGATTATGAACTTTTCTACCGTACTGAATTCGATGACCTGATGCTCTAGTTCGGCTGGTGTGAGTCGGAGACACTTCTCCGTCGTGCTCTCGTCTTCGTGTTGTTGATTAGTCTTGGAGCCACCGACTTGACTCCTGTTGCTGTCATCATCGCCATCAATACAGCAACCGGGTCATCGATGTGACTCTCTGTGCCATGAACAACATGGATGTCGCTGGTACGCGTCAGCGAGATCCTGGAGGTTCAATAGTCTCTCTACGGAGCGACGAAACTGGGACAGGCACCTGCACGGGTACAGACGCTGGCACGAACGCATTCAATTCTCAACGCCCATGGCAGAAGCAGTTCATGCAAGCAGGGATCACATCAGCCGTGTTTGGATTTGCTCCTCCCGCTCCGCCGGGGCTGTATGCTGGGGTTTCCAAGGCGCGACAATGGATCCACGAGACCATATGCCGTAAATCGGAGTATGCCTCGTCCAAACACAGTTGTGCAGGTGAACATCCAAGCATCACCAACGATGGCTCGTCAGCACCCAAGTGGAATGTGGGTGATGGCTGGTATGATCGCATCGAGGATACGAAATCGACTTGATATGTCTCCCCATCAGCGAGGTTGGGCATTGAGGATGCTGCAAAAGGAGGCAGATGCAGGAACAGGACAGCCAGTGGGGATATCAGCTGAACGCATATGGCAGCAACAGCAACATGGGGATATAACGGAAAGTCCATGGATAACTGTTGCATACCAACCGACCCTTCCTCACGCAACAAACCTCAACAGTACGAGAGAGTGATAGAGATCGTGTCGGTTGCGGGTGATCGACAGTGCGTGCTCACGGTACTGGACAGCGACAGCGACCGCCACAGAAGATTACGAGGCGAGCTTGGTATGGTGGTCATCGACAGTCGAACGGACACGGTTCTCTTTGATAGAGATCCTCAGCCGCAACAGCGACAACCATAGATGGAAAGGGGCTTTCAGGCTCTTTTTATGACGACCCGTGTATCCCGTCTCGCTGTCATATCGACACATCACATAACCGAGCCAGATCCATTAGCTGGCGATTATTTCATGGAGTATTTGTTTAATGATTCCAAATCAAGGTATCTCCTCGACTTCATGACGCGTTCGCTTCTCTCAATAGCTGCCGTGGTGGCGATTCACTCCTCTTCCTCAACATCGCTGTTGGTCTCAGCCAGTCTGGACGATTTGATGGACCGCACGCCGTCCTCCCATGTTGCGCGATCCATGTAAGCATCCAAATGAAAACTTGTCTCTTCATTCAGCACCTCGTACAGCTCCATCATTGACATGCGACTGTACGCGTCATCAATACCGTCGCTATCTGGTCTCCCACTGCAAAACGCCTGGAGCTCACTCAGTAGTTGGGGCTGTGGAATCAGCTTCCTGAAATCTGGATGAGTGAACATATCTTTCTCATTTTCAGCCGCCATCCTCATTGCCGCATCTTTCAATAGGTCACAGTTGTGTTGATCGGCGAATATCAATGCATCAATCATGGTGTGCTTCGTGAGATGCTTGCGGACCAACTCCGCTTCAAGAACAAGCTTGAGTCGCCAGAAGCCGAACGCATTGGCCACAAGGATCAGCTGTTGTAGATCGTCCTGCCCATTGAGGGTGGGGGCTGGTTGGTCCGTGCCATCATCGTCGGCGTCGTCATGAGTGGTGTTGGTGTTGAAGGATATCTCACCTGCGTAGATGCATTGGAGGACATGTCGGACGTGTTTTGATTGAAGGTTGGGAAGAGGGATGGTTGTTTGCAAGAGTTCAGTTCCATCGTGAGCGCCATCACCAGTGCATTGATGTTGGATTCCGGAGTCGATCAATGTCTGAATGGATGGGACAGTGACCACGAGGACTCCAGAGTTTGCCTTGATTGCTTGTTGTTCGTCACCTTGTTCACACAGGAAGGTCACGTCTGTCTTGGCTTCAGTGAGAACAGCGCTGCGTCGATCTTGGTCGATGCTGATGCTGGTCGCTGTGCGGGTTTGTGGGTTGTAGTGTTGTGATGGTGTGGTGATGATGTTTGTGTGGCTTTGTTTGTGCATTCGCAGCTGCATCTGCAATTGTGAGTTTCGGAAATTGAGGCTGGTGACACACTTCATGAGTAATCTCGTCAGGTTGATTTCTTCGTATGTACCCACCACATCGAAGGGTGTTTTGTGGTTGTCGTTCTCGATGTCCATGTCGGCTCCGCATAACTTGACGAGGTACTCCACACACTCCAGATGGCCGTTGAAGCATGCCATATGAAGAGGAGTGGTGCCTTTGCGGTCTTTGCAGTCGACATCTGTCTCGCAGGATTCGACGAGGTACTCCACACACTCCAGATGGCCGTTGGAGCATGCGATATGAAGAGGAGTGCCACCATCGTTATCTTTGCAGTTGACATCTGCCTCACAGGATTCAACGAGGTACTCCACACACTCCAGATGACCGTTGGAGCATGCTAAATGAAGAGGAGTGCCACCATCGTCATCTTTGCAGTTGATATCCGCCTCGCAGGATTCCACGAGGTACTTGACACACTCCAGATGACCGTTGGAGCATGCCAAATGAAGAGGAGTGGTGCCGTTACTGTCTTTGCAGTTGACATCTGCCTTGCAGGATTCCACGAGGTATTTCACACACTCCAGATGACCGATGGAGCATACCAAATGGAGGAGAGTGGGATCTTCGTTATCTTCGCAGTTGATATCCGTCTCACAGGATTCGATGAGGTACTTCACACACTCCAGATGGCCGTTCAAGCATGCCATATGAAGAGGAGTGGGATCTTCGTTGTCGTTGCAGTTGACATCCGCCTTGCAGGAT
Source organism: Craspedostauros australis (assembly GCA_026770025.1). Classification (NCBI taxonomy): domain Eukaryota; phylum Bacillariophyta; class Bacillariophyceae; order Mastogloiales; family Achnanthaceae; genus Craspedostauros; species Craspedostauros australis. The sequence goes on along the minus strand of JAMXDE010000010.1, from coordinate 174,428 downwards.
TCCACGAGGTATTTCACACACTCCAGATGACCGTTGAAGCATGCCATCTGAAGGAGAGCGGGGTCTTCGTCATCTTTGCAGTTGATATCCGTCTCACAGGATTCGATGAGGTACTTCACACACTCCAGATGGCCGTTGAAGCATGCCGCATGAAGGGGAGCGGGACCGTTGCTATCTTTGCAGTTGACACCCATCTTGCAGGATTCGACAAGGTATTTCACACACTCCAGATGGCCGCTGAAGCATGCCAAATCAAGGGGAGTGGGACCGTTGCTATCTTTGCAGTCGACATCCACCTTGCAGGATTCGACGAGGTACTCCGCACACTCCAGATGGCCGTTGGAGCATGCCATATGAAGGAGAGTGAAACCTTTTCGGTCTGTGCAGTTGACATCTGCCTTGCAGGATTCGATGAGGTACTTCACACACTCCAGATGGCCGTTGAAGCATGCCATATGAAGGGGAGTGGGACCGTCGCTATCTTTGCGGTTGACATCTGCCTTGCAGGATTCGATGAGGTACTTCACACACTCCAGATAGCCGTTGAAGCATGCCATATGAAGGGGAGTGAAACCTTTTCGGTCTTTGCAGTTGGCATCTGCCTTGCAGGATTCGATGAGGCATTCCACACACTCCAGATGGCAGTTGAAGCATGCCATATGAAGGGGAGTGAAACCTTTACGGTCTTTGCAGTTGACATCTGCCTCGCAGGAGTCGACGAGGTACTCCGCACACTCCAGATGGTAGTTGGAACATGCCATATGAAGGGGAGTGAAACTTTGACTGTCTTTGCAGTTGACATCTGCCTTGCAGGATTCGATGAGGTACTTCACACACTCCAGATGGCAGTTGAAGCATGCCAGATGAAGGGGAGTGGAACCATTACGGTCTTTGCAGTTGACATCTGCCTTGCAGGATTCGATGAGGTACTTCACACACTCCAGATGGCCGTTGGAGCATGCCATATGAAGGGGAGTGGCACCGTTACTGTCTTTGCAGTTGACATCCGCCTGGTAGGATTCGATGAGATACTCCACACACTCCTGATGGCCGCCGGAGCATGCCAAATGAAGGGGAGTCCGACAATAACTATCTATGATCCTGTTGATGTCAACTCCGAACTTCTTCTCGTTCCATTTCTTCATCGCCGACAAATCGCCTGCAGCGACGGCATCGAGGAGCTGTTTGCTCGTGACACGCGGCATGTTGAGATGATGGTCGATGGCTGGATGGATGATTGGTGTTGGAGGAAGCTTGCGGAGTGCGGTAAGTATAGAATGGCAGAGACGTCGATTGTGTGCTCCAATTGCACCGTTCAATGAAAAGTGGGTTGATATCTTCTGGTGATGTGTTCGAGCAGAGTGCGACCAGGGGTTTGTGCACGAAAGTATACTGTGTTGCTGTCCCTCGCCTTGTCTCGCTTTCTTTGTGTGTCTCCTTCTCTTGGTCGCGCTGTTTGTTGTTGGTGTGGATCCTTCTCTCGGGAAGCGCGGTAAATACGTTTTCGGCGTCGTTTTCCGATGGGACTCCATTGGTAGTCCAAGTAGTCATCGTGTAACATATTCACAATCTAGAAGGTACTCCCATAGACAGTTCATCGACGTAGTGTGAACATGGTATTACGGTTGGTCACTAGTTATGTTACGTTGGTTGTTCGTGCTGCATGGGACTCGCTCCAGTCTTACTCAGTCTCTGTGGTATCGTCCTCCTTGGTGTCGGGGTTCTCCGGTGGTGCGTCGACCTCCTCGGTCTTGGGGCTTACCGGCGGCCAGTAGTAGTACTCCTCCTCCTCGTCGTCTGAGTCGCAGTCAATCTTAATCAACTCAGCCACACGAATCTTGCGAATGACTGTGGCGCAACGCTGAGTGCTGGCGCTGGAGACAACAGCGGAAGGCACCACGACGGGGTCAGGAATATCAGCGCGACGAGCACGTCTGCGAGCAGCAGCGCGGCGGGAAGCACGAGTAGACGTGTCCATCGAACCCACAGTCACGCGAGATGGTTGACGAGCGGACTGCACAGTGAAAAGAAAGAACCCAAGGATGTGTGAGTGAACAAGTGGGAGTTGTGAAGAACAGAAGACGAAACCGGTATCGAAAACACTTACCCTTGCAGAATGTCCTGATCCGGTAGCTCGGCGACCACGAGAAACTGTCATGCGAACAGGCGCAGGACGGGAAAACGTGCATTCGTCATCGGACGAACTGTAGTCATCCTCTCTCTGGTGAGCACGAGGGTTCAGTTTAAGTTTGCTATGCCTCTCTGTTCGCCTGTAACGCGCCAAGTTGGTGGCGCAATGGGTGACTGGGCTCGCGCTGTAGACCGGCACCATGCGCACGATCAGCAGGGGCGCATCAGTGTGCACATCGCTCTCCCGATCATTGATGCCAACAGAAGGATTGATAAAATCAATCCCATGCATGGCTTGATCAACAGTCATTTCAAACCGGTCACTGACTTGGATCGGCAAGAACTCCTTGTGCACGCGGACAGGCCGTGGGTGCCCGCGACACATGTTGCGAACAGCAAGCACGTAGGATTCGCTGCGTTCGCGTTGCCTGCGGAAAGAACGAATCTTGAGGTGCGGAGGAACCGTTTCGTTCAAGCGATCAAGCAGCTCCTTGTCGGTTGCGGCGGATGACGCGAGCTCTTGGTTCTGATCGAGCTTCACCTCCAACACGCGCCCATGCTCCTTGATCAGCACGTTGACATCGCCGTAGCAAGTCCCGCCAGGCAGCTCGAACGTGATTTCGAACACCTCCCCACGACCGGCTGGGGAGTACGCGTGGCGCACAGCGGGCAAGAAAATTTCGGTGTTCTTGTCCATCCACGTTTCAATCGCACGCGCACGACTGGGGCCCTCTTGCAAGGGTGTCCCAGTAACAGTGTTCGTCACCAGCATGCCACGACTTGCGGCAAAGCCAGGAGGAGCAACAGGAGGAGAAGCCACATGCGGTGGAGGGGCATGAACAGACGAGGGCTCAGTACGAGCAGCAGTCATCGTGTCCATGGCGTGGTAGAGAGGTCTTGGTGTTGGTGATGGATGGGTGGGGATGGGCGATGCCATGTGCGCCGTGTTTGGTTTGGCGGAGGGACGGGCTGTTGTTGGCATCGCGGTTGGAGCGGTGGGTGCTGGGCTGTAGGCCATGCGCAAAAAAGCGTCCATGGTTTCCTTCGCGTCTTCGGGTTGCTGCGTTGATACTTTTTTGATTGCTTCGTCAAATTGATCTTTGTACGCAGTTGCGTTCGCGACAAGATCGGAAACGTTGGGAGAGAATTTTGTATCCATGCGCACTGAGAAGGGTGAGAATGATGCGGTGAATAAACAAGTAACAAATGATAATTTGTAGGCATGCACGCGTAATCACGTACCGGCCTTAGTCGCCTTCTTCGCTCGGTTTCTCTTCACGTTACAGCGCAAATTCCGAAGATTCCGAGCGAAGTTGCGCCTCGACAGGAATGCCAATTGGGGGTTTTCCTTCCACACAAGTCTCGCGCTCTTCTTCATCGGAATTTCGCCGCTTTCGAGCAATGCCCTCAACTCGCGGATCTGAGGGCAGAGCTGCTCGTTCCACTCCGCTCCATCGGAACTGTCTTGTTTCGCCGGAGCGGCCTTCCTCGGCATGTTGCGGCGGCACTTACTTGTGAATTGTGAACCAGGGATCGATTTAGTATCAACGTCATTTGTGAGATGAAGACTTCCATTCCGATGCAACCCACCATTCGTGTGCGACGCGCGATGAACTGGCGCCTTGCGACGCTGACAGGATTGGCGGAGCAATGGACCAGCGCGTTGCAGCGCGATAAACCGAAACAAAAAATACGGGATACGTAGACGTCTACTCTGCAGTACTATAGTTCAACGCATCCGTTTTGCCTTGGATTTTCCCTTCGTACATCTGTTTTGCTATATTCAAAGTCCAATGAATGTATACATTGAATGAACATAGATGTTTCCTAGAGCATAAAGAACTATACCCCTACGAGTATAAGTGTATATCTAGCGTTGGTCTAGATTCAACGCTCAACGTATCTATTTGATTTGCTCCTGTTAGTCGACGATGGTGGAGAAACATGGGTCTTCTGTCGTGTGCGACACTCTCTCGGAGTATACACATGTAAGTACACTGGCGTGTTGGCACGTTGCCATGTGTTTCGTGAGGAACGACATGTTGGAAATCCGGGGTTATAGTAGTAGACTAATCTGTTATCAGTCTGTACCGTTTTAGAACTGTGAGCACAACATGCTCATCTCCTTTCGATTCCAATTCGCAACAAACATGATCCGCAGTAGCCACCCGAGGTTACACCCTTTAGCTTGGCTCCTTTCGTCTGCATCTTCATCTTGCTTTCATCGTGGTTCATCGTTTGCTTGGCTGAGGATTGGAGAGCACCTACATTCGTCAAGATCATACTCGTAGACCTGTAGGTACCTCTCCTTCGGTCTCCTGTCACCTCACTGGTCCCGCTTCATTTCAGTTCCTCCCTCCGGTCATCTCGATGGTTGCCTTTGGATGCTTGGAACTTATTGTCATCTGGATCGTGGTCTTGGGTGAATAGGGATCGCCTCTGTTTCGCTTTCTCACATTAGGTTCTCAGGGACGCATCGACTTGTTCAGATATATTGGTTGTCGCGCTCATTCGATTCACTCAGGGCTGGTGTGTTGCCATTGTCATAAATCTCTCCGTTCCCGACCGTTATCGGGACATGGCCGAGTAGGCCACTGGATGAGGGTGCTTGGATGTCGCATAAGACAGGTAAGGCCATTGGGCTGTCCGAGTGCAACTGGTCGATTGCTAGGTTGCGGTTTGTCTGGTAGATGCTATTGGGGGTTGCGGCAATCATGGGTATCTTTGCACTTAATACCATTCCGGTTCCGGTCAGTCCTCATGGGAGCTGCGGTAGAATAGGGTATCTTTGCAAAGTCGTACCCCCGATTCCTGACACCCTTCCATTGTCGCACCACCATACTCACTCACACACACAAATCGTCTCTCGTCTCACTCCCTTGTCTTGCTCTTGCACTCATCTCTTCTGTTCCATTAATCCATGGTCGATCTCAATTGAATGATGCTCCCTTTGTGTCTGTCGTAGATCTCCTTCTTTGTGTTCTTGGTGAAGCCGTCTGCGATGTTGTCTTCTGAGCGCACAAACTGAATTCGTGCCTCTCCGTTGTCTATCAGCTCCCGAGTGAAATGATGTCGTATATCGATGTGTCTCGTTCGTGCTGATGTCGACGGATTGGAGGCAATGAAGATAGCCCCCACATTGTCCACATGCACATCCACTGGTTTGGTCATCGTCAAGCCGATGTCCTTCATTAGTTGCGTGAGGAAGCGAATCTCCTTTCCTGCTTCTGACAGGGCGACGTATTCCGCCTCTGTTGAGCTGAGAGTTACACTTCGTTGTGCCTTCGATCTCCATACGATGGGCACCCCTTGCAATAGGACGAGATGTCCCCCGACACTGATTCGGTTATCCTTGTCTCCCGCAAACTCACTGTCTGCGTAGATCTCGATCTTCCATGCGTCGTTCTCCAGTGGGATTGGTTGCATTCGTAGTCCGTAGTCCCTCGTGTCCGATACGAACTTCATTACTCGCAGCATCTCCTTGTATGCAGCAGCTGATGGTCCGTCCAATACTTTGGTAAGCTCACGCACCGCATTCGCAATGTCGGGTCGCAAGTGCTTCACCAAGTATAGCAGCATACCTACTCCGCTTCGGTATCTGCTGTGTCGGTCACTGTCCACTTTGGGTAGGTCGCAGTTTCTCTGGATACCCTGTCCTGGTGTTCCTGGGGTTCCGTATCGTTGTAGAGTCAGCACGTCATCCTTGAATGTATTGATGATATTCTTGATGATGTGTGGCTGGTTCACCCAGCAATTCGACTGGTCGTTGTTGAAGATGATCTTGCAGCTGAGGTAGTCTTCGAGGTCGTTCTCCACCTTGATTCCGAATTGCTCAGCCTTAATGTCGATCGTCAGTTGCTTCAACTCCTCCTTTTCTCCGATGCATAGGCAGTCGTCGACGTACGTGCCTATTAGCAGTAGTCTCCCTTCCTGATTCCGAATCAGAAGGCATGGATCCACTTTACTCTGTCGAAATCCCAGCTTGAGTAGAATGTCGACCAGCTTTTTGTTCCATTGTCTGGCGCTCTGCACTAATCCGTAGATGGTCTTCTTGAGCAGCAAGCATTCGTCGGCCTCATGCCTCATGCCCTTTGGGCATTGCATGTAGATCTCTTCATCGAGTTCTCCATGCAAGAATGCTGTCTCGAAGTCGATGATTATACTATCCATGTGCAACAGCATCTTCATAGTGAGCATGATGCGGTAGGTTGCATCATGAATCACTGGTGCGTGGTGTGCTGAGAAGTCCACTCCTGCGATCTGTGAGTAGCCGCAGGCGACGAGTCTGGCCCGGAAGACTCCGTTCCTCTTCTCCTTGAATACCCACTTGGTCTTCACGCATCGCCAATCTCTCAGCATTCGGTTTCTCTTGATCTTCTCCCATACTCCTCTTCTGGTCATATCGTTGAACTCTTTATTGATGGCCTCTCTCCATTTCTTTCTCTTCTCGGGATCTGCATGGTCCCAGCATTCTTCGAAAGTGGTAGGGTCTAGCATCATAGCTACGCTTGCTTGCTCGGGTCTGACTCGATCATTCGTTACTTGGCTCGCAGTGACGAAGTCATCCAGCCTCATCTTTCCGTGAGTGGTATCAATCATCATGCCTGCGACGTCTCTGTTGAACATTGACCCGTCTGTGTGGAAGCTAGGTCCCCCTGTCGCCGTTGTTTCGGCTTCTGTCTCTTGGGCAGTCTCTTCCTTCTCATCGTCGGATTCGGAGGTCTCGCTAGACCCGTAGTCTCTGTCCTCCTTAGGGACGGGCGAGTTGTTGTACCCTGCGAGATCTCTGACCATCCTTGGTACGTACGCAACAGGTGTTGTGACTGGAGTCGAGGGCGGTTCTTCTTCTACCGTTCTTTCCTCACTCCTTTCATCCTCGTCCCTTCCGGATTCATCGCCGACATCATCGTTTGGTTCCTGATCCTCTTGGACGGGTAGCAGGTCGTCCTTGTCTAGCGCGGCTTCCTCTGTATCACCTTGTTCTTTGGTTCTGCTGCGCTGGTCATCCTCATCGGTCTCTATATCGTTCATACTATCCGATTGGCGAAGCCAAGTCACTCCTCTCTCTGGAGACGAGTCTCTTGATGAGGAGTCGTTGTCGGGGTTCATCACTCTGGATCTGTTGGCATCCTTGATACCCTTGAACTCTCCATATGACTTGTTCAACCATGTTACGTCTCGAGTCATCAGGATTCTCGAGGTAGCAAGGTTCATCATGCGGTACACTCCTTTCGCGTGCGACTGTCCGTATCCCACGAACATGGCAGGTTTGGAGCGGTCGTCTAGTTTGGCCTTGATAGCCTGTCCACCGATGTGTACCATCCCCATCTCACCGAACACACGCAGGTCGTTTGCATACTTCGGGATTTTTCCGTTTAACAGTATACATGCTGGATCCCTTGACTTCGTGCCAATGATGTTCTCCAGCTGAGTCGCTGTGTGAGCACCCTCTGCCCACAGTTTGCCTCGCGTTGATTTTGGTAGATGGGTTTGGTTCAGCATGGCGCGTACTTTGCCGTAGAGTGTCGCGAATTTCCTTTCGACGCGACCATTTTGTTGCGGAGTCGATGCCGCAGTGTACTCGAAGGTTGGGGCGAATCCCTTGTTAAGTAAGAGTTTCTCTGCAGAACGATTCTCTCCTGCGTTGTCACATCTGACATTTTGAACCGTTACTCGCTGATTCGCTTGGAGCCATTGGAACAACAAAAGCATCTTCGACCCCACGTCGCTTTTCTCTGTGATGAAGTAACTCCAGCAGTAGTCACTGTAATCGTCGATCACAAGAAGCCAGTATTTGCCCTTTCCCAGGCTGTGTGTCTGAACACTCGATGTGTCCATGAACAATCGATCCCCGACTCCTTTCGCTCGTTGTTGAGTCGCTTTCGACATCGGTCTCTGTCGCGATTTCCCAATCGCGCAGTCAACACACACGTCCAGTTTTCCTGTCACGTTCCAGCCGTACCTCCCTGCTGTTCGAGAGATGGTGTACGCGTCAACGTGGCCTAACTTTTTATGGATTGTGTTGATGTCGACAGGTGCGCCGGTTGACACGCCAACATGAGCTTGGTCGTCCGTCTTGGCGTTGCTCACCATGGTCACTCCGCAGACGAAACCGCTATGAGTCGCCATGATGCGGTCAAAGGTGATGCGGGCCTTGCCTTTCTTCAGGGTCATGATGACGCCGAGGTTGCTGATGTTGAATCCGCTTTCGAGAGCCTTGTTGATGCTCAGTAGATTAACCCACAACTTGGGCACGTACTTCACCGACTTGAGCACCACGTTGTATCTCCTTCCGTTCCTTTGCATGACCGTCATGCGCTTGTCGCCCACCTTGGTCACCTTGAGGAAGCGTCCGCTCCCGATCTTCACATTCTGATCGGAGACGCGAATGTTGGTCATACCTTCGTCGCTGTTGGTGAGATGGCACGATGCGCCCGAATCGCCCAACCAGGTGTTGGTCTCGTAGTTATCCGGTGCGACGGAGGAGCGCCTTGCGGTGACATTGTCGGTGTTGCCGACCACCATTGCCACCTCGTGTTGTTCTGCGCGTTCGGAGTAGATTGGCAGCACCCAGTGCTCCGGACTTGGGTTTCGGACTCCGCCGTCACCTGGATGGTAGGTCCAAACGATGGAGTTCGCGGCATGGTGTGTCATGCGCGAAATCAGATCGCTGGGAAAGGGGTCGAAGCGACGGGATTCCAAGCTGTTGTTGATGTTGCATGGGTTGCGGCACACTCCCAGTGTGGTGTGCATTCTGATCTCGTGCAGTTTGAAATACACCGTGCGTGGCTCGATCAGCGGAGTGCGGTCCCCATTGTGGGTGGCCACAGCGTCGTAGCACAGTAAGGCGAGCTCACTTTGCACATCATCCGCTTTGAGCACGTTGCTGAGCGATGCTCGAACCGCATTGCGGAGGGAGCCAGCTCTCTCAAGTCTGGTGCGTCGCTCCGCGCGCTCTTCATCGTTGGTTGGCACATTGCCTCGCGGCTCATTGTGGAGCTGGATGAAGAAAGGAACTTGGGGGCATTCCACGCACCATGCGTAGAGTGGTCCTCGCTTGAGGCACAGAGGGCACCAGGCCGTGTTGGTGACGAGTCCTGTCGAGTTCCCGATCATGCGGTCCACACGAGAGAGCTCTGGGGCGAAGTTGAAGATAGGGCGACGTGCCGCTTCTCCTCGGTTGGCATCGCCCATGTCATCATCCACGTCCTCGGTGTCGGTGGCCCCTTCGTTGGTGAGGCTTGCGTCGTAGTAGGATTCTTGTCCTTGGTTGGAGTTGCTCATCTTGTTGTTGACGTTGTGTGGTCTCAAGGAAACAATGGGAGATGTGTCAGTCTGTTCGACGATGGATGCAAAGGCCACGTCCTCCATTACCTTGGAGTCAGCTTGGTAGTTGCTGTCGTTGTCGCGTGTTTTCGCTTCGCCTGTGTTCACAGACGAGTTGGTCACATTTTCCAATTCGTTCGTGTTTCCCGAGGTGGGCACACAAATTAATTCGTCTGTCATCACAAGAGCTACGTCGTTATTTCCTTCCATCCCATCAGTTGCCACATTAGCCGAGTCTGCCTCTTTCATGGCTGCCTTCAGCTTGAAGCACTGTAGGATCTTGTGTCCCTTCTTACCGCAGTACTTACACTCCCCGTTGAACTTGGGCTTACTGTTGTTGTCTCCTTGGCCACTCTTCTTGTTCTTGCCGTTGCCTTTCTTGGGGGCAGAGCGGCAGTCTGCCTTCTTGTGGCCGTAGGCTCCACAGTTGCGACAGTGACCTTTGAAGCCTCCTACTGCAGCGAATGCAGTCTCTTCCCTGTCATTGTTGCTCTCACGTCTGTTGCTCCCAAGCTTGAGGTGTCGGCCATCGTAGGTGGCGCTGACAGCCTCGCGGATGTCTTCGAGGGTCATGGTATTTTCCATACCGTCGAATTTGAGCTCCAAGAGCTTGATGTCCGTCTCGTATTCCCTTCCGAGGGCGTTGAGTACGAGCATGTGGTACTGTTGCATATCCATGTTGATACCAGTACTACCAAGGCGATTACGCAGCACTTCCATCTCGGTCAGGAACGTGTCTGGGTGCTCGCCTTTCTTCAACCGCATCCCGTTGAGTTGAGCCAACAACTTTGCCTTGATAGGCGCGGTACGTTGCTCATAGATGCGTTCAAGGGCCTTCCACGCCTTGCGTGGGTCTCCACTCTTAGTGGGCCCGCCCTTGGTTCCCACCACAGCCATGAAGGCGACATTGCCTTCCGTAGTTTCATGGTTGATCACCATGGTCAGTTCTTCAAACGCGCACTTAGCCAGCCCATTCTTGTATACCTCCTTCTCCTCAGCAGTCATCGAGGCTATCTTCTTCGCGATAGACTCACCCTCTTCGATCTTCACATCGGAAATGAGGGCGCTGGGGCCGAAGGGAGCTGGCTTCACCTCCACCTTGTCTAGATCCATGAGGTACAGGTCCTCAAGGCCCCTGCCCGCGGCGCGAGCTAGGAACTTGATGCTCCAACCCGTCCAGCTGGAACGCTTGCCGTCGAAGATGACAACGCGGTCACTTTTGCGGAGATAGGAGCTCATGGTGGTGTGGTGGTGGTGATGTTTGTTGCTGTGTTGGTGGGTGATGGAAACGTTGGATTTCAATCGTAACGTTTCGAAACGTGTTGGAAATCCGGGGTTATAGTAGTAGACTAATCTGTTATCAGTCTGTACCGTTTTAGAACTGTGAGCACAACATGCTCATCTCCTTTCGATTCCAATTCGCAACAAACATGATCCGCAGTAGCCACCCGAGGTTACACCCTTTAGCTTGGCTCCTTTCGTCTGCATCTTCATCTTGCTTTCATCGTGGTTCATCGTTTGCTTGGCTGAGGATTGGAGAGCACCTACATTCGTCAAGATCATACTCGTAGACCTGTAGGTACCTCTCCTTCGGTCTCCTGTCACCTCACTGGTCCCGCTTCATTTCAGTTCCTCCCTCCGGTCATCTCGATGGTTGCCTTTGGATGCTTGGGACTTATTGTCATCTGGATCGTGGTCTTGGGTGAATAGGGATCGCCTCTGTTTCGCTTTCTTACATTTGGTTCTCAGGGACGCGTCGACTTGTTCAGATATATTGGTTGTCGCGCTCATTCGATTCACTCAGGGCTGGTGTGTTGCCATCTTCATAGATCTCTCGGTTCCCGACCGTTATCGGGACATGGCCGAGTAGGCCACTGGATGAGGGTGCTTGGATGTCGCATAAGACAGGTAAGGCCATTGGGCTGTCCGAGTGCAACTGGTCGATTGCTAGGTTGCGGTTTGTCTGGTAGATGCTATTGGGGGTTGCGGCAATCATGGGTATCTTTGCACTTAATACCATTCCGGTTCCGGTCAGTCCTCATGGGAGCTGCGGTAGAATAGGGTATCTTTGCAAAGTCGTACCCCCGATTCCTGACAACGACATGGGGAGTTCGTTTGTGGGGAGCCAACGGGACATTGACGTGAGGCTGGCGTGTGTTTCACCATGTGCAACACGTCGGGACAGACACCGACATGACATCGACCTGCGACAAGCACGACATGGACATGCGACAGACACGACAGAGGACCGGATCGACGAGCAAGGGGACGCGCAAGTGAAAACCAAATTTCTCGCAATTACCGCGGTTTTGTCGGTGCGACATGTTGCGAAATGGGCCATACTACCATGTCTAGTCTAGTTGTATGTTCAAGGGCGATAGAGTGCACTTTTCAAAATTAGAATGCATGAATGTAAGCGTACGATCTATACCATGGTAGCACACATATTCGATCTTGATTGCAACACCATTCTGAAACACAGTTGATAACAGAGATTTGCATCGCGGCGACTCCAGACTGATCACCTACGATACTGCGACATCTCTCTATAAGTACAGTGCGGTAAGGGAGGTGTCGATTTTTCAGAAATCGACGAGCAAGGGGACGTGCAAGTGACAAGCAAGGAGACGAGCAAGGGACGAGCAAGGGACGCGACTTCAGCACGACGTGAGCACGACGTGAGCACGACTAGTACAAGACCGATTCACGACAAGGGTAAGACTCCACCACAGTGCGCGGTCCGATGTTGTCTATCCATGGCTGTATGTCCATGATTGTTCGTGTTGAGCGCAAGGTGAACTACGGGCTCCCCAGATAGAGCACAACAGCATGCGTGCAAGAATGATACAGCACACTGGAGTGCATTCAGCTCGATACTCGTTTGCTTCCCCTCCAGAGCGTGCTTGCTTGCAGTGCCGGGCGAACGGAGCAGCGCGCACGTTCGTCCAAGAGAGCCTCCCACGAAGTCGTGGATGTGCCCCTGATCATTACGCTACATACGGCAACGCAGGAATTCATTGGATGTTTCGTCCGTTGAATCCTGCCTTCCTTGGTACCTTGGTCACAACGAAGCACAAGTGGGCGAAGCATTGGAGGACAACCGTACACTTTGTTCGACTTCTCTGCGATTAATCTGGAAGAACGCCCTCGCTTGATTGGCTTCCCCACAGCAAAGCGCGGAACAACCACTGTAGCTGGAGAGCATGCGAAGCCCCACAAGAAAAGCTCGTTTCGTCATTGGCAAGTTGCAGTTGATTTGCGCACAATTTGTACTAGCTCAACGGTTACTTGTTGGCATTGTTGTTTTTCGCCTCATTTTGACATTTCTAGTTGCACAAGAGCTCATAATTCGCAAGGAACATGAGAATGCTTCTACCAAGTGGAACTTTTGCCACCGTGGGGTTCGGGCTGATCAGGTCACGCCCAACAGGCTTGGACACAAACAACCTTTCCAGGGAGTCACTGCGACAGTTCGCATCCGTGTTCGGAACGCATCCTGACATCGTGCACATCTTGTGGAACGAGCTCTGCCATGCGCGAGCTCTGCCACTCACGGCGAAACCGAAACATCTCCTATGGACGTGCGCGTTTCTTTGTCTGTACGTGTCTGAGACTGCCCTTGCCACCATGTGCAAGTGTTCTGCCAAAACACTTCGGAAATGGATGTGGCTAATGATGGAAGCCGTTGAAACCGTTAAGGATCGCATTGTAAGTACTAATAAATTCGCACACCTGAACTACGACACAAAATTCTGTTCACTCCATTCACTCACACATGATTCTGATTTTTCCTGGTACCGCTCCAATTGACAGATTGTCTGGAACCGTCGTTTCGTTGGCGCAAGTCACGATGCAAAAGCGCTTGTCACTGTTGATGGGACCGACATGCGAATCACCGAACCGAAACCGTTTAGCCAGAAGTGGTACTCGTTCAAGTTTCGCGCCTCTGGTGTGCGCTATGAGTTGGCTGTTGCGATTTCCACTGGTGAGATCGTTTGGGCGAATGGTCCTTTCCCGTGTGGCCTGTTGAACGATCTTTCGATCTTCCGTCAGGGTCTGAAACCGAAATTAGTGCAACACGAAGTCGTCGTCGCAGACGCCGGATACCGTGGGGACCCGTGTGTGTTTCCCCCAACATTTCGTGCAGATGGCATCATGCGGTGCCGCCACGAAACGGTCAACAGGCGAATCAAGCACTGGCAATGCATGCACCTGAAGTGGCGGCACCACGTGGACAAGCATCGCCTTGCATTCAACGCGGTTGCCATCCTCACCCAAATTGAATTGAGCAACGGCTTCCCCTCGTTTGACGTGGTTGTCGCGATGCAAGAAGCACGCGAACGTGCCATCGCCCGTGCAGATGCACAACACACACACTAATTAGCGCATCCCACCTAGTACAAACAAATAGCCAGAATTTAACGAGCATAAAATTATAATCGTAGATGTCCTCCCTTGTCTGTTGTAGTGAGTTCGTGTTTGGTGTCCTGGTTTGAAAAAAGGCAAGCACAGCATCACACTGACTGGTTCATCGTGTAAGTGCTATGCTTTACTGTGGGGAACACTATTTGTCAAAAATGCATCTCGGACCCACTGACAGTGCAGTGTGGAGAACGGGTAAGGGCGTTCGTCCCCATGGGGCGACATGCTTCCTGGATGAAAAGAGGATGGACTAGGCAACCTGCCACGAACTTGTACGCAAGAGAGTCCTGTTACGATACAGTGAATACATGAGAGAAACACCAGGGTTACCGTGGAACCCCGTGGACGCGGAGCGGAGGTGGTTGGGCGCCATGGGGCACCACCGCCACCACCGGGGACAGGAGAGACACAAACGCTGTTGCCACCACCAACTGATGTAGCGCACATGACGAACAGCACGCGAACAAATTGTGCTGCCTTGAAACAAGAACGATGGTGGAGGAACCAAACGACTTTGCCTGGGCGGAATGTGACAGTGGACGAACCCCGTTGATTGCACTGCAGCGTATGATGCATCTGTTGGCAAGTTCCGCTCACGGTAACCTACGATCGTGGAAGATGGTGTTGGTTGATAGTCGTCTGTTTGCTATTTCATTACTTGGCTACTCCAATGCTCTCGGTGTACGCCGTTCTCTCGCCCGATGCTCTCGGTGCTTCAATCTGTTTCGTAGATTCAGTCTCCGACTATGAGTCGGTATGCGAGATGCTCTCTCGCTCTTCTCTCTTTACTCTCTCTCTCGGCATCGTGTGCTCGTGCTACACGATACTCTGTGTTCGATGCGTACTCCGCATTCGACACTCTGTTCATTCAGTACTGGTTCCTACTCCATGAGTACTTACCATTTGAAGTTCACCTTCAGTATCCATGATCTTCATGGGTCATCGCATCTTCGCCTCCTGCTCTGACTTGGAGACAGCTGTCGACGTGGCGACATGTTGACATCCTGTCAACGTCAGTAGGCGTCCTTCTGCTCTCCAGATGTCACGTTCCATTGGTGATGCTGCAGTCTGTCAGATGATATCGTCATCTGAGGTTTAGTTGGGAAGTACCTCGAGATTCTCTTGGTACCATTGATGCATGGACGGACGATCTTCTGATTCTCCCAGAAATCGTTATTTGCAAATTTCCTCCAGAAATCTTGCCCCTTTTCGTGTGTTCCATTTCCCCTGTAATTCTGACGAATCACAGTATACTATAGACACGAATGTAGTTATACCGTCCAAGTGCGTATGAGAGAATAACGGGTGAACGATGCACATATACACGTACATCTTGACATATACTCACATGTACATCTCGACACCCTTCCTGTGTGTATTCGGTCATTCGAATGTTCTCGATGTGTCAAGGTACGACTTCTCGTGTTCACGTTGTAAGTCGGCCTTGATGTTCTTGGTGAATCCGTCGCTTGTGTTCTGCTCGGATTTGACGAAAATGATTTCGATGGTTTTGTTGATTACCATGTTCCTCACGTAGTGATGGCGCACGTCGATGTGCCGCGATCGTTGGGATGTTGATGGGTTCTTGGCGATGAAGATCGCCCCGATGTTGTCCACACGGACCTTGATCGGTGTCTTCACTGGGACGCCCACACTTTCGAGTAGCTGCACAACGAAGAAGATTTCCTTTGCCGCTTCGGAAAGGGCAACGTATTCTGCTTCGGATGAGCTGAGTGTGACGGCCTTCTGTGCCTTGGATCGCCAAGGGATTGGTACCTTGCACAGGTATAGGATGAACCCTCCTACGCTGATTCTCGTGTTCTTGTCTCCTGCATATTCGCTATCGCAGAAGAGCTCCATGTCCCAGCCGTCGTCGTCTGGACGCGCTGGATGGATCTTCAATCCATAGTCCTTTGTATCGATCACATACTTGATGATCTGATACATCTCCTTCATTGCGGCCTTGGTGGGCCCGATCAATACCTTGGAGAGTTCCCTCACAGGGTTCGCGATATCTGGTCGCGAGTGCTTGATGAGGAAGAGTAGCATACCGACGCCTCAGCGATATTCGGCATGTTCTTCCGGTCCGACCTTCTGTAGTCCGTTATCTTCGGATGGTCGTACGATGATTTGACCCGGGGTTCCCGGTGTCACATAGCATTGCATCTTCTCAACCTTGGTTCCGAACTCTTCGATGAGGTGTCGGATGAGATGTGGTTGACGCAATGTCGCTCTAGTCTTGTCATGGTTCAGTTCGATGTTGCAGCTGAGGTAGTCTCCGAGTCCGCGCTCGATTGTCACCTTGAACTTGCTGCCTTGGATGTCCTTCAGGAATGTCTCCAGTGCCTTGGAGTCTCCGCAACAGAAGCAATCGTCCACGTAGATGGCCACGATCATGCTTCCTTCATTCGTCTTTCTGTAGAACAGGCATGGGTCTGCTGCGCTCTGTTCGAAGTTGATATTCTTGAGGGTCGATACCAACATCTTGAACCATTGCCTGGCGCTCTGCACAAGTCCGTAGATTGGCTTGTGTAGGGTCAGGGCTTCGTCTGGTTGATGATCCATCCCGTTGGGACAGTTCATGTAGATCTCCTCGTCGAGGTCTCCATGTAGGAATGCCGTTACGACATCAACGAGTGCGCAGTCCATCTTCTTGATTAGCATGATCACCATCATGACCCGATAGGTCACGTCATGGATGACGGGTGAGTAATGCTCTTGGAAGTCTACTCCTGCGACTTGTGAATAGCCACATGCAATGAGCCGTGCTCGATGTGTGCCGTCACGCTTCAGCTTGAAGACCCATTTGCACTTGCAGCATCTGCGGCCGCGTGGGATGGCGTCTCGTTTGATCTTGCTGTACACCTTGCGTGTATCCATGGAGTCGAACTCCTTCTTGATGGCTGCTCGATATCCCTTCCGATGGATAGGATCTGGGTGATTGAAGGCTCCATTGAATGTTGTAGGTTCGATGTGCTTCTCTGGTTCCTTGTTCTCGTCCTGCATCGACAATCCGATGTCGATCGCTGGTCTCTCGGTGATGATTGCATTCATCCCGTATAGTCCAGTTGTGCTATGGTGAGTGATCTCGATCTCTTCATCTTCGTCTTCGATTTCTTCGTCATCTGTAGTTTCGTTGTTGGAATCGTCGATCATCTCGTCGCTGAGTTCGTCACTCGCCTCATTGGATGATGGATCGCTCTCATAGCCTTCTTCCTTTCGACCTGGTTCGTTGAAGTCTGCGAGCTCACGCAGAGCTCTGGGAATAATCTTCCCTGCAGTTGACTTGGGATTAGCTTCTCCCTTCCTGCCTCGTGCTTCGTGACGTCGGATCCTCTCCTTTCTAGCTATGTCACGCTTGCTTGGTTTGCTCGGTGGAGGTCTGGATGGTGTGTCATGTGTAGACCTCGCTGGTGTGTTCGGAGGAGTGACGCCTGTGTCATCGTCGGCTTCGTCGCCGGATGGTAGGATCTCATCATCTTCATGATTGGATTCGCTCCGATCTTCCTCGTCATTGTGGACTAGTGGAGTCACTACTCCATCGTCCTCATTATCCTCATCATCGCTGTTCGATAGGATGTAGTACCTGTTGCTGTCAGCGAAAGATACTCTCTTCGCTTCCGATGTTTGACGCATTGCCGTCCTTGGCATTGCTCCCTTCCGTCCGATGGTTGTGAAGCCGTCTGCGTCCGTTGTTCCTGTTTCGTTGGATATGTTCGGTGCTGGTGCCCAGCCACGGAACTGTCCGTATGATTGGTTGAGCCACTTGATGTCCCGTGAACAGATGAGTGACTTGGTCGATGGTCTGTACATGTTGTAGACCCCTGATGCGTGTTGGTGTGCATATCCGATGAACACCATCTCTTCTCCTCTGTTCTTGAGTTTGGCGGTGATCCCGCCGTAGGTAGTCTTCACAACACCCACCTCTCCAAACGTGCGGAGTGCATCCGCATATGGTGGATCGTTGCCGAAGAATTGTCGATGTGGTGACTCCTTCTGGTTCTTCGCTACGGTGATGTTGGCGATGGCGGTGGCAGTGCTAGCAGCTGCTGCCCACAGGCCATGTCTATACTCTTTGTCGAGCTGTGCTCCGTTGAGCATGGAGCGGATCTTGGTGTAGAGGTACGCGAACTTGCGTTCTACTCTGCCGTTCTGTTGCGGCGTGTTTGATGCCGTGAACTCGAATTTCATGTTGAGTCCTGCATCGATGAGAATATCCTGCGTGGACTTGTTCTCTCCGCTGTTATCACCTCGGAAGATGATCTGTTGATCACCAGTCTGTGACTTGATCGTTTGAACGAACCGTTTGATGTATCCTGGTTGATCACTTTTGTTCTTGAGAAAGAAACTCCAGCAGTGATCCGTGCAGTCGTCCACGATCAGGGTCCAGTAGCGTTTATCTCCGAAGCTTATGTGTTTAGTGTAACTAATGTCAATGAAGAGCCGTTCGCCGCGGCGAGTTGCTCTTGGAATGGTTGCCTTCGGAATATTCTTCACTCTTGCGTTCGCGACCGCGCAGTCGCGACATACCGGCGTCTCGCCGATGATCTTCCATCCGTATTGAGCGGCCGTCCGCTTCATGGCTTTGAGTGGCGCGTGGCCGAGCATTCGGTGCAGGTTCACCGCGCTGATCTCCTTGGATGGATTCTTGACGATGGCTGTGCAAGCCTTGTCGTCGTCTGTTGGCATGATGGGATGCATCTGCACTCCCGTGATGAATCCGTTGGATGTGGGGAAGACTCGGTCGAATACGATCTTCGTTCCGGATCCGTTGATGATGTCCATCAGAATGCCGTTGTTACCAAGCTGGTAACCGTTGTACAGAGCCTTGTTCGTGGAGAAAAGGTTCACCGCCATCTTGGGTGTGTACTTCACATCATCGAGCCGGATGACGTGGCCAGTGTTGTCTCGCTGTTTGACCTTCAAGCGAATGGATCCCATCTTGGGAGAGTCCAGCTTCGTGCTGTCTCCCACTTGGACGAAGGACTTGATGTGCCGCACGTTGAAGAGAGCGGCGTCCGAGTTGACGAGGTGACACGAAGCTCCGCTGTCAGCAAGCCAGGTGTCCTTGTTGACCTTGTCCTTGTATCTGGTGCTTAGCTCGTGGAGTTGCTCCACAGCTGCCGCAGCTATCTCGTCGTCGAAGCTGCCGTCATCGTCGTCTTCGTGAATTCCATCTTCGTTGTATGGATGATGATGGTCTCCGTCATCCATGTCGTCGGGTAGTTGCACGTAGTCCGATGCAATTGTGCTGTTTCGATGTGATCCTGTGGCTGGATCGTACGGGTGGACGCGTGGTCGTTCGCGTAAGAGTACGCGCATACATCCTCCAAGGATGTAATGAAGATCCGTCTCTGGGATCGTCTCTGTCTCGGCTGCTTCCAGTATGCGATTGATCACAACCGAATTGGCGAGAATCTCTTCGATCGATCTGAAGTTCTCGGATAGGATCGATCCCATCATGTTCACCCATATCGGTCTCAGCACTCCTTGTGCGACTCCTGGGAACAGTTTCACCCCTGCTTCCATCACAGCATCGAAGATGAGTTGCTTCTGGATTACCAATGCTGTTTCCGTTCCATACGGAATGGTGTCATGACGATGAAGGTAGTTTGATTCATTGGGATTCCCAATCGGTGGGAAGTCGATGTCTCTTGGATAGACGACACGCTCGTTTGGATTGAAGCTGTCGTCCGGATGATCCTCGGTTTCGTCGCTGTCATCTTCGTCGAAGATACCCGATCTGTTGTTCCCCGCCGCTGGGGGAGGCGGTGCTGCGCCGCCGTTCGTCTCGTCTCGGCCTCTATCATTGTCGTTGATCTCGTCGTCGGCCTCGTTGCCCATCTCGGCTCCGTCGCCGTATGGACCGATCAGGTCGTGCGCGTTGAAGCAGCATTCGTAGCTCACTTCGCGTCTTGGATCCACCTCGTGGATGATTGGCTCCTCGCTGAGCCACTCCGGGATGATCTCATCATCCTGCACTTCGTCGTCACTCCTGACGTACTCGAAGTTATCGAAGAAGGAGTCTTCGATGTAGTCGTTGGACACCAACATGCAGAGCGGCATGTCTTTTGCTGAGAGTACCATCTCGTGCCCGCTCTTGTCGTGTCCTTGTGTTGCTGTGTTGGCCTGTTCGTTGGCCTTCTTGTTCTCGTTGAACTTCTTCTTTCGGCACTCCGCCTCGCGGTGTCCGAAGATGCCACAGTAGTTGCACTTCCCGTTGAAGCCGCTTCCTTTGTTGCGGTTGTTGTTGCGCTTTCCGTTCATCTTGTTGTTGTTGTTGTTTTTCTTGTTGTTCGATTTCTTGCGTTCTGGGCAATCGGCGGATCTGTGACCATACACACCACAGTTGTGGCAGGTACCCTTGAAGTTACCGGTACTTGTGAAGCCGGTGTCGTTGCTCTTCGTGTTACTATCTTGGAAGTCGTCGACGTATGCTTTGCCTCCTCTGTGCGTGGCGTATGCAGTGCGGAGTACTCCTCTGATCGTGTTGATGGTAACCAGTTCCGGATTGAACGTGAGTTGGTGTTGGAAGTTCACGATGTGAGTTCTGTATTCGTTGCTCACCGTGCTGAGGATTTGCATGATCATTTCCTTGTCCGTGATCTCATACTTGACATCGTGGAGACGCGATCGTAGACTCTCGAGTTGCGTGATGTAGATGTCGGGGTCCGTGTCTCTCTTTATCTTTTCGTTGTTGAATTGGCGCTTGAGTTTGATCTTCGTCACCACATCGGATGGTCGGAACTTCTCCGCGAGAACGTTCCACGCTGCGTGTGCGTCTCCTTCGGGGTAGTCGTCGGAGATGCATTGGTTGATGTACTGGATGGCCTGCTTGCCCTTTCCTTTCTCTGCATCCATCATGAGGATCAGATCACTGAAGCAGTCGCATCCCAGCTCGTAGATCTCTTCCATCGCTTCCTTGTCTTCATCGGCGGCTGCCGCGATCTCGCTCACTGTTGGCACCTTGGTCTTGCCCAACATCACGTCTCTCGTCTTCTGTGCACGAGCGTATGCCTTCGCTTGGGACTCCCATGCGCTGTAGTCTTCCTGTTCACCGCTGAACATCGGCGCCTTGATGCGTCGCTTGTTCATGTTGGCTGATGTCGCCATGTTGATTCGTTGTTTCGTTGTTGGTGCGCTCACGCCCTTGATTTCCGTCGGTTTCTGTGTTGCCGATTCTTCGATTTTCGCTTGTTGTTTCGCGAGGACTGATTTGCTCACAAATTCTCCTCTTGGTGGTGTCTCACTTTTCCCACTCTGTTTGGCTGTGCGAATGCTCTTCGTCACACCAGTCTCCTCTTGCTTGACCGCCTTGAGAATACTCTCCTCCTCGCGGTGTAGTCTTGCAGACCGTTCTTCTTCGGTCTCGTCGATTGCGCTTGCGTATGCGCCTGATAGGACAGTAGCCGCAGCTGCTTCCTTCTCTTGTCGTGGTGGAGTCTCACTCGCACCTTCTTCTATCTTGATAGCCGGATTGGACAGAGGGATGTCTTTCAATTCCTCTTCCTCGCTCATTCAGTCTGTTGCTCCTGAATGATGTTCGTCTTCCTCGCACGATCCGATCCGCGGGCTCGCCCTGATCTATCGTTTATAAACGTGTTGGCAAGTTCTGCTCACGGTAACCTACGATCGTGGAAGATGGTGTTGGTTGATAGTCGTCTGTTTGCTATTTCATTACTTGGCTACTCCAATGCTCTCGGTGTACGCCGTTCTCTCGCCCGATGCTCTCGGTGCTTCAATCTGTTTCGTAGATTCAGTCTCCGACTATGAGTCGGTATGCGAGATGCTCTCTCGCTCTTCTCTCTTTACTCTCTCTCTCTCGGCATCGTGTGCTCGTGCTACACGATACTCTGTGTTCGATGCGTACTCCGCATTCGACACTCTGTTCATTCAGTACTGGTTCCTACTCCATGAGTACTTACCATTTGAAGTTCACCTTCAGTATCCATGATCTTCATGGGTCATCGCATCTTCGCCTCCTGCTCTGACTTGGAGACAGCTGTCGACGTGGCGACATGTTGACATCCTGTCAACGTCAGTAGGCGTCCTTCTGCTCTCCAGATGTCACGTTCCATTGGTGATGCTGCAGTCTGTCAGATGATATCGTCATCTGAGGTTTAGTTGGGAAGTACCTCGAGATTCTCTTGGTACCATTGATGCATGGACGGACGATCTTCTGATTCTCCCAGAAATCGTTATTTGCAAATTTCCTCCAGAAATCTTGCCCCTTTTCGTGTGTTCCATTTCCCCTGTAATTCTGACGAATCACAGTATACTATAGACACGAATGTAGTTATACCGTCCAAGTGCGTATGAGAGAATAACGGGTGAACGATGCACATATACACGTACATCTTGACATATACTCACATGCACATCTCGACATGCATCATTCCGTGTATGTTGTAGGAGCGCGTGATGGTTCTGAACAGCAATGTGAGATAGAACCGCCCGGACAAAGGCACGAAAGTAACCTGCGCGAAGAAACGTACGAGTTGGAAAGACGATGTCCACCTGAGGACATCGCGCCGACAAGCAAGGGGCAAATGTGTCGCACGGCGATGATGAGGGAAGGGGGCGATGCCATGGGTTGTGGGTCTGGAAATTTGCGTGTGTTGGAGCAGACGCGACAGGGGTGGAACGAGCGCAAAGCGGACATCATCGTCATTGGCACACAGTGCAGGACATGTCGAGCACGTGCGTAAATGAGTTCGACGTCATGTCGACACGGGAAAGGCGTGCTCAAGTAGTCCCATTTGTGCATGACTTTACCGATCCCAAAACCGTGCAACATGCCTCAAGCGTGAAGAAACCAAAAACCGACCATTATATGGCATTTACTGCGCTTCCCTCGGTCGCGTGCGAACAACAATCAAGAGAGGGAAGTTGTTCTCTTCTGTTGTCATGGAACAAAGAGAACCATCGACTCGTGGGATCGTTCTGGTCGATCGATGACTGATGTCACCAATTGTGAATCAACGGAGGAGACACGTAGTTGGTATTCCGTGTCTTTTGCACGTTGTCAGGAGGATGATCTGTCCTTCAACCGGTTTTGACGCCGTTTGATGTTGAGGACGAAGCTGTATCAGACGATGATGTAACTGTAGTAGACTCGGAAGTAAGCTGTGAAGCTTGTTTCTGATTGCTTGTTTTATGTGTTAAGCTTACTGTTGATAGGACGATCGAGTAAAAAGGTGGGGTTCATGCTGTCGTACTGTAGCCGTTCTTTGTTGTGCAGCAGCATGCCGTGGTAGTTCTGCACACATACAGTCGTCCAGCATCATCACCCATGGAGCAGCAGCTGATCCATTCACATGGATATGCTTCAAAATGGGTGCATGTTTGGCAGGATGACGAGCTGGACAGGTGGCAGGAGTGCATGAGCTGGAGGGTGAGCAAAGCGTGGATTGTGGTTCAACTACACATCGCGTGTGCGGTAGCCTTTCATCACAGTATCGGTTTTGGATACGAATACCGTGTACGCGGAATGGACATTCAAGTCCCGGATCCATCCCGAAGCTAGTCTGTCCCAACTTCGTTGTTGTTTCCTCTTTCTTGTCATCTCTCTTGTGTTTTGGTGGCGACTGTTGTTGTCGGTGGGCGTGTTCTGATTGGTCCGGCGAATGTTTGCGCATTGTGCACGGTGATCAAACCATTCTGACGCATCATGCGCTGTTTATTATGAAAACAATAAATTACCGAAAACCCCAAAACTAGTTCTCTGTTTCGTATCCAAGACTCATTCGTGATCAAATCATCTCGAAATCACCACCAAACAAGAAGCAAAACGGCACCGATGCTCTCTGTGGCGTTCCCTTCATTTGACGCTGCCACATTCCCCAACCAATCAAGTTGTGCTCACAACACGTCCACCACCACTCATCATAGCCAAAGTCAAAGTCAAGAAAAGCAGAGTCGATCTGGAAAATACGGGGTTGCGACTAATAGAGCTAAACTAGTAGCCACCGTAGCGAGAGAGACTACGAATCATCCGACTCGTCAGCATTCCAGTAGATCGAATGAATACTTCGCCGGACCCCACGTTTGGAGACAGATCCAGAACCTTGAAGCGGATCTTCGGAATTCGTGTCAGGGAACCAATGAGGTTCCGATAACCAAGTTCCTGACACCCACCATCGCCAAAACGCCGACGCACGGAACCAAAGCCACAACAACGAGCATCATCGCCCATTGTCTCTCACAGAACCCAGACGACGGATCTCGACTCACGGTACTTGGGCTACACAACCCACACGCATTGTCATACAGGACATCACAGGAGATTCCCCTCGAAGAGAAGAACCATAGCACTAATCTCATAATCCGCACGTTTCTTCACCATCTACCAGTATTCTCAATTGACTACTTGTGGAACAGAAGACTCTCGTCCAGACCTGCTTGCCAGTCAAGCCTCTGCCTACAGCTAAAGAACAGCCAACAAGACAACAGCCATTACGTTTGGGCTCTATTAGATTAACAGTCGCAAAAGATTGTCAAGCTCTTAGACCTCTGCAAGATGACCGTCACCCAACGCCTCCAAGCCTCCAACCGGCCACCTCCCAAGAGGAGCCCAGGAGACAGGACCGAAGCCTTCGAGACCCTTCCCGCGGACCCGAAGGACCCAAGCCTCTCTGCCATCCTTGATGGCACGCCAGGCTACCCAACGGCCGGGCCATCTTCGCTCTCCTTCACAGAGATCGGAGTCGATTTCATCGAGGTCACCTTCCGACACCCCATCATCGTGGATGCATGGAACCGAAAGGAAAGAACCAACGAAACCGAAGTCGTGCGCCACGTCCACAAGACTACCTGGGACGCGTTCACGGAACTCAAACAGGAGTTCCGGATCAGCATCGAAACCGCCATGATCTTTGATCTCTTTCCAGCCAAGACCCTCGCAGAAGAGAAAACCATCTCCCAACTGCTGATCACCATCCATGAAGAAGCCACCGACATGAACCCAGCATTAATCATGTTCAACCTCAAGCACCCGGACGACGTTGCAAGGAACTACGAGACAGGACTCCTCATCTACCACATCGGAGAATGGGTCAGATCCATCGAAGTTGAGGATGAATCCACTCTCGAATCCACCCTTGACGCGATGTTCACCGACACGGACACCACCGCCAAAGCCATGGCAGACTTCTGCCGTTCCGAACGATGCGGCAAACGCCATCATAACCAAGCTTGGTTGAATGCCATCGGGGAGCACAAGAAAGCACTCTCCAACGCATCCGCGACCAGCATCTCATCTGGGTCAGAAGCATCTACCCATAGAACCGGACGCGACAACGACAGCCACCAAGGAGGAACCCCATCTGGGCTCTCCCTCATGCTTGGTGGGAACACACCGCACCGTACTCCACCCGACTTCCCGAACGAAACCCAACTCTCCAGCATCGCCAAGCAAGGATCACAAAACACGTCACCAGTAATCATCGACAACCGTGGTACCACCCCGCCCAACGGAGGTACAGAACCAGGCACCGACTACGACCAACACCCTGGTAACGACGATACCGTAGGCGCATCCGACAACCGCGGTCCCACAGGACGCAACCGACTCTTCCCCAACGTAGACCCCGCAACGATCGGCGATTACAACCGCAACCCAACCGGCACCAAGGTAGTAACCTTCGCCCCCGAAACGACCGCCAGAGGCCTAGGAAACACCAATGCACCCCGGATGAACTTCCCAGAGAACGACGGGAACCGTCCACCCCACAATCGGAACCCGCACCCCTACCACGGTACTGCGGATACACCAGCCTCACACGGCATGGGTAACCATCAAGGCAACAACGGGCACGAACCCGTGAACCGAAACCCTGCCGGCAACCCACCCGCGAATCATGGGACAAACCGTCCGCACCGTGACAACCATGGACCCCCAATTAACCATGGACACTACGGCGGCAACCCGTATGGGCATCCCCCTACCATGGGAAACCAATTCCCTCATGGCCCACCGCTCCCGATGTACCACGGAACCCACTCAGGAGGATTCCCGCCCATTGGAATCCCTATCCCCATGGGCCATTTTCCCCATGGAGCCGGAGGTTTTCCAATGCCACAAGGAGCCTTCACCCCCGTTGGACACCCTCACCCCGGGTATCCACCACGACCACCCGCGTATGGGTACCGCCCAACCGACCCCAATGGAGGTTTCGGAAGACATGACCCACGCAACATGGGCCCGAACACCCCACATGGGCAACACGATCCCGGGTATACACCCCATCGTGGACCCACCCGCGGCGAACCACCAGCCGCCCAGACCAAGCTAACGAAGCGACGCCCCATCCCCGACTCCGTCAAGTTCACGAGTGATGCGGCATCCTTCCAAGTGGTGAAACACCAAATCCATGCCCACCTCCTGGGAAACGACATGGCGTACCTGATCAACGACCAGTTCCGGCACCGATACCATTCCCAAGGAATCCATGCGATCAAGGACCACATCGACCCGGTGACAGGTGTGCCAACAACCACCTCGCCAGAACAGGTCGCGAGCGACGTCAGGACCCTATTCGCGGGACTATACTCCGTATTCGCCGGCGGCCCAGCACATGGACTCGCCACCAGAGGACTCCTCACCGAGGACGGTATCCTATTCTGGAATGAACTCCTCAATACCTACGATAACGACTGGATCAGAGGAATGGAGGTCGACTCTCTGATGAAGAGGGTACACGACTTCAACCCCAGCAGACAGGACCTGGGATCCTATGTGAAGGAAATCCAGGATATATTCGCGAACGTGAATTTCCTAGCGACAAATCCGGATCAACAAGTCTCCGACGCGCAACAACGCCGCACGCTCCTTAACCACCTCATCGGTTGCGACGACATCAACGTTCGCACCATGGTCCGGAGCATCGAGCGAAGCCCGGACATGCAGTCGATGGGAGCCACCTGCATGTACCTCATCTCCGAGTCCGCCAGGGACAATGCGGTAGCCAACAACCAGCGGGGATCAAGGTCCGGCAAACGCAGGATCTTCAAGACAACCACCGAACCCAACCAAGATCAAGGTGAATCCAACACTGAGATGGTCATCAATGCCATTTCGAAGAAACTACAGGAGGATCCCACCTTCATCTCACAAGAAGTATTCGATGGACTACCCGAGAAGGTCCGTTGAGTGATCATGAAACTCCGCAGTTCCCTCCGCTGGGCCCGCCGCAATAACGACCGGAACGGATCCGGATTCACCCGCGTCGAAGGCAAGAAGGAGCAGGAGGAACTCCAACCACCTGCCAGCGTGAAGCCCCCAGAGAAAGGGGAGGAAACCAAGCCACACAAGCAGTATGGAGGTGTCACCCACGCGAACCTGGCCAGGTACACCGCAGGATCCACCGAGGGATCTGATTCCCAGGACGGGAATGGATCGGACCTATCCTCGATTGACGCTTCGGAGCTTGCCAAGTTCCTAGTCGATTATGGAGGACACGAGGAGAACGGCAACGACCGACTCGTGAAAATGATCACGATGGGTGACTCATCCGACGCCCCAAGCCCTATCGATCCACCAGAATCCAATCAACGCCAATCAGTACCCGAACAGCTGATCAACCTGGCGACCTTCTCTCCGCAAACATACGCGGTATGTGACGGAGGCGCACAATGCTGCGTTATCGGGAACAAGGACCGGGTCTGGAAGATTGACTACATCTACCCGCATCGGACGTACAACATCGTCGGTGCCGTGGCCAGCACGATGAGAAAGAACAACCTCGCGGTGGTAGACGCAAGTATCAAAGCCAGGACCAGAGAAGGCAACGAAGTGATCCTCCGGATCTATGAAGCCGCTCTGAACGTCGACAGTCGGGTGACGCTGCTCTCCGACCACCAAATTCGGGCCAGTGGAGCCGTCCTCGATACGGTTTCGTCAGAACACCGGGCATCGTTCGCGACACCAGGCACAGGTCGACAATGCCTAATGCCTAACGAAGACACGACAATCAACTTGGAGATGCGAGACGCGCTGATGACGTTCGACGTTTTTCCCATCATGGAGGACGATGAGGATCTGCCCACCTATGACATCACCCCAAAGCAAGGATGGAACCCTTCAGATCACCAAGGAGGACACGTATGCAACGTGCCCATGGGTTGCTACCTTACCAGGGACCCAATTGGAGGAGACAAGGTTGTCGACTGGGATGACCAACCTGATGCATCGCGTGACGCTGGGGCAATGGATCCAAGCGCCCACAATGCATCGAAGGATCCCACGGAACCCAGGACACGCCAAGCCATAGACGGTATCCCGGATAATCCCATGGAAGGACGAGAATCCATGGACCCCAACGTCCATCATCCAGATGAGCACGCCACAGGAGACCCCAACCGTGTACACGAGGAGTACCCCAAGGTGGACGCATTCCTTGACACTCTAAGTCTCGAGGAACTCATCGGAATGTCACATGCAATCGACACGGTAACATTCGCGAAATCGGCTACCGACACTGCCATTTCGATCCAAGGCACCCTTTTCGACATGGTGGACAATCTCTCCGCGGGAGACATCGACCACCTATACAGGGAGCTGGGCATCGATCGCGAGGCCAACGCAGTAGGAACGGACCAAATGGGATACATCGAGCCAACCAACGTCCTATCGACAAAGGTATCAGATCCGGATGACGAGGCTGACAGCGTCATCTCATCCTTACACTCGGTAGGATCCGAACCGGCGTTCCAGAGAAATCGGGAGACTTTTCGTATCCCCAATGAGATCGGCGTGACCAAGGCAACACGTGTCGACACCCTTCGGGGAGACCCACGAAGCGCACCTGAATACCACAGGCACACCAAGGGCGAGAATCCCGCTGGGATTGACGACCCGGGAAAGGACAATCCCATGGACACCATGGACCGACACCCTGCGGAAGCTATGACCGAGTACAGCCACCAAGGGTTCCCATTCCGAGCTAAATGGAAGTCCATCGATCTTCACAAGATCCGACCATACCTCGGGTACCTGCCCACGCACGTGATCAAACAGACCCTTGCCAGAACCACACAACTCATGCGGGCAGTGATCACTTACCCTATGCGAAGGCACAAGAAGTCCAGATTCGAGTGGATGCGACGACAATGAATCCGGGAGATCGTGGCGACGGACACCATATTCTCCAACGTCAAGTCTTTTGGAGACGGATACTCCATGGCGCAAATCTTCTACGGGACATCCTCCCACATGATCAACGCATATGGCCTGAAGAAGAAAGAAGGAGTTTTCGTCGCCTTCCAGGATTTCATCAGGACAGAGGGTGCACCATGGGCCTTCCACAGCGACAACGCGAAGGAGCAGACCGGAGAGAAGGTCCTCAAGCTTCTTAGGGACCTCCACATCAAATCAAGGCTGACAGAACCGCACAACCAGCAACAGAACCCGGCCGAGCACAACGCCATCCTGTACATGAAGCGATGTGTCACGACGCTCATTGACCGGACAGGGGCACCACCAAGAGCATGGTTCCACGCTTTCCGATACATGTGCTACGTGCACAACCACACATCAGACCCGTCCCTGCGATACGCAATCCCATACACCGTACGACACGGAGAGACCGTTGACATCTCTGCGCTCTTGACTTTCCAATTCTACGAGAAGGTCTTGTACCATGACCCCAACGCTACCTTCCCGAATTCGAAGGAGAAGTCAGGATACTGGCTCGGCGTGGCAGAATCCCATGGGGACTTCCTCACCTACCACGTGCTGGATGACGAATCCCGACGTGTACTGGTACGAAGCGTGGTCCGCCCCTTCAGGAAGGGCATAAACAACAACAGGCGTGTCACCTTCGACCAAGACATGGACCCCGAGACAGATAACCCCAGCACACGGACCCCGCTGGAACTGTCTGGTACCCCGCAAGGATGGAAGACCAAGATCCCACCTAAAAGAGGGTACGCAGCGACGGCCAAGACGACGCA
Organism: Craspedostauros australis; assembly: GCA_026770025.1. Taxonomy (NCBI): domain Eukaryota; phylum Bacillariophyta; class Bacillariophyceae; order Mastogloiales; family Achnanthaceae; genus Craspedostauros; species Craspedostauros australis. The sequence continues at coordinate 144,599 of JAMXDE010000010.1, read as the reverse complement.
CCCACGGGCATGGGAAAACAAGACCAACAAACCGACGCGACCCACCGGGATCCCCAATTCAGGGGAGGCACGGAACACAGGACCTGTCACTCGATCCCAAACGCTGACCAAACGGGCAGCGAAGGCACCCACGACGCGTGACACCAAAAAGGACAAACCGCGAACGAACCGCGATACGCCAGACAGGGGAGACTCTGACCCAGGGTCTTCGTACCTTCCGTGTTCGTCGGGACCACCATCATACCAACGCATGGATGACGGCCCCGAAGAAAGGGGAGGGAATAAGAGGACCAAGCAAAACAAACGATCTGTTTTGTCAACAGGTACCAGGAAGGGCATCCCATGGAAGAACATCGTCCATGGAACGATCAGATCCATAATCCAGACCATCGCAGCGGATCCAGTCACGACAGGCGTGAACACCATGCCACCGCAAAGGGTACCCACCCTAACAAACCATCCAGGGAACCCGAGGCAGAACCCACCAGGGTGCAACACGAACATCCCATGGGACACGACATCCATCTCCTTTGCCTGCAACCTGACGGCAACAGAAGTCAACCAACTCGCATACCTGGCCCAATGTGACCAGTACACCGAAAGAGACAACTTCATCCTCGATGGAAGGAACCTCAACTGGAAGGCAAAGGGAATCACTCGTCACCACCACGAGACACGAGAGGACGGAACCACCGAAGCAATCCTAGAGATCCTATGGATGAACGGAATGCGATCATGGTGCAGGATGGGAGACCTAAGGGCCCAACAGCCAGACATCATCATCGAATACACCGAGCAGAACCACCTACAGGACCAGAAAGGGTTCGAATGGGTGGAACTCCACAGAGCAAGGAACCAGCACATGCGATCAATGCTAGCCACCAAACTGGCAAACCACCGCCCAGGAAACAAGTACAAGTTCGGCACCCTGGTACCCAACAGCCTGAAACACGCCATGGCTATCGACAGGCTTAACGGAAACGGACTCTGGAGCGAAGCCATCAACAAAGAACTGGACCAGATCAAACGGTTGGGAACCTTCAGACAACCAAGACCGAACGAAGCACTCGATGGGTACACCAAGATCCCATACCACATCGTCTACGACGTGAAGTTCGACCTACGTCGAAAGGCAAGACTAGTAGCAAACGGGAACAAGACATCCCCACCAACCGAAGACGTATACTCAGGGGTGGTAGCGTCAGACACCATCCGAATCGCCTTCGCCATCGCAGCAGCCAACGGACTGAGAGCATACGCCGGCGACGTAGGGAACGCGTTCCTATACGCTGACACCCTCGAGAAATGCTACATCCGAGCAGGCCCTGAATTTGGTGACCTCGAAGGCAAACCCCTCATCATCCAAAAGGGACTCTACGGCCTGAGGACATCAAGTGCGAGGTTTCACGAACACTTCGCGGACACCCTCCGAACCATGGGATTCCTACCCTCCAAGGCCGACAATGACATCTACACCCGAGAAGCCGACGACCACTACGAGATGATCACCACGTACGTGGATGATGTACTGGTCTTCAGTAAGGACCCCATCCCAATCATCGACGACCTCAAGAAACGGTACACCATGAAACAATGCGGTGACCCAGAGTACTACCTTGGCGGGAACATCGTCGACCTTCCCAAGAACTGGAAGGACAGGGGAGTCAACATCGGACTATCGGCCCAGACGTATATCGGAAACGTCATCAAACGAGTGGAGCAACTAGTAGGGAAGACAATCCCGAAGGCATCCACCCCCATGGTAGAAGCCTGCCACCCAGAAAGCGACACCTCGGACTTCACAAGCACTGAAGACGCCAGGACCTACCGATCGATACTGGGTTGCCTCAATTGGGTCGTGACCCTCGGAAGGCTGGACATCCAATACGCCACGACGACGATGGCACAGTTCGCCATGGCACCAAGGAAAGGACACCTTTTGACCATCCAACGTATCATTGGATACCTCAAAGGTCGAGAAAGGGGAGCCATCCTCTGCGACCCCAACCCAGTGGACCACACGAACATCGACACCACCCTCTCAAGCCATTGGAGAGAATTCTACCCTACCGCATCAGAGGTCACCCCCATATCAGTACCAACACCCAAAGGGAAACCGGTTCAAATCACGTGTTACGTGGACGCTGACCATGGCCATGACCAGGTCACACGGAAATCAATGACGGGCGTGGTTCTACTGATCAACAACACCATCGTCAAAACCATATGCAAACGACAGAACACAGTGGAGACATCAACCTACGGATCCGAACTGGTAGCCGCCAGGATAGCTACCGAGGCGGTCACAGGTCTGCGCTACATGCTGAGAGATCTCGGAGTCCCCATCGACGGACCCGCAATCATGCTCGGAGACAACAAAGCGGTGGTACTCAATACTACGGTTCCATCCTCAACGCTGAAGAAGAAACACTGCTCATTGGCCTTTCACCAAATCCGGGAATGCATCGCCGCTGGAATCATCGTGTTCGCCCACATTGCGTCAGTCGACAACATCGCTGACATACTCACCAAGCCCCTTTCCAAAACACCATTCCACCACATCACGTCGAGAACGATATTCCGGAACTCAATCCATGAGTCCGGATACCACAGCGAAACCATATCACAAGCCATAACAAGGAGCAGGACGACCAGAGCAGACGATGATCCCGATATAATGGCCACGGAGACGCAAGAACCACCACCACCGAAGGAAGAACACACTATGAGCGTAAACATGGCAAGGTATCAACAGACCTCCATGAAATACAGCCCGACATCAAAAACCCTTCGGCTAACCAGAACCCAACGAGAACCGAACCCCCTCGAAACGGCACAAAGGAAATCACCCAGAACCATCAAGCGCACCAAGAGCACATCGGCCTCGCCCAACCGCCAACAGACGCAAAATTCCAGTGTCGTATACGACATGACCGACAACCGTACCACGAATCAGAACCACGAGCCAGCCGGTGCGCCAACCGACAAACTCTTGATCCGGCGTGGTGACACACCACCATCAGCCCTCACCGACGAATTCAGCACATTCTCGAGTATCAACCCCTCATGTGGAAGCGACGTCCTCTGCTACCCAAGAGACATGCTGGAGACAGGGCCCATCATGCCGAGCAACCAATCACACGTCGCCACATCGACTAAGTTCCGGAAACCGCCACCTGGAGCCGCCATGCCAGCCATCAAGGAAGTTAACTGCGAAACTTCCTTCCACACGGGCCTGACACCTCGGGTTTTCGTTACACCTGAGCACGAAACATACAGGTGCGACATGTTGATTGCTGATCTCCAAGAAGACCTGGCACGGAACGCGACCGCACCCTCTATTGCATTCCGCGACATGAACATGCTTTCACCACAAAAACGGAGCCGTCACAACCAGGACCCCGGACACAACCTCTCCCCATTCCAGACGAGGACACGCAAGATGACATTCCCAAAGTACACCCCGTTCTACGATGGCATCCAATGCCCCGTCCCCGGATCCAGGGTACTATATCCCGCAGGAAAGAAGGGACCTTTCCAAGGAATCGTCGTCGGATACAGTGGCCGCAGAGTCCGAATCTTCTGCATGAAGGGAAACGATAACACATCAGCCGGCGAAATCACCCACGTAGAGAAACAATCCATCTACCCTCTCACCCTCTCCGAATACCTGGATGACAACCTCCAAACCACCGAGGTCCTCAGCATCGCCATAGCCGATGGCCAGTGCTTCTACACCAAAGAGGACGGCGCATGGGGCGAATCACCCGACGAGTACCGCGCAACCTTGCGGAAGCCATCCATATGCCACTTCTTCAAGGTGAGGATGAACCGGATCCCAATCATCCTCGCACGCGCAAGGAAGGCACGAATGGTCCGGAAACAAAGCGACACCCTCGCCGTCAATCTCGCACGAGAGAAGAAAGCGCTCGCGAACGAGCCTTTTCCCCCTACCGATGAGGACGACATGGTCGACGGAATACCATCCCTCGAAGACACCCGTCCCAGTCTCGAAGAGGGAGAGACACTAGAAGGCAGGTTCCTGGATGAGATCCCGGACGGATTCTTCGACAAGAAGATGACCGCAGAAGAAGCCAGCCATCAGGAGTCTGAATCAGAGGTGTACCGCGATGGAGACCAAGAATCGCAGGAACCAGGAAGTGTGATTGACGTGGAAGCAGAGATCGCAAGTGGGGCGGTGATCAGCCATCCCAGACCTCCCATCAGACGATCATCACGACCATCACCGGCGTCCAAAATCTTGACCGCCACGCGAGATGGACAAGGGTATACCGACAAGGTACGCCCAAAGCCCATGATCCCGACCGACCACTCCGTGGACAGCGCGTCCGCCCAAGAGCCCGGCGACAGTGACGATTCTGGGTCCATCTTCCGACCAGAAGACAACTCATCCAACCGGAACCAAGCATCGCGACGACCTACCCCTGGAGCCAGCAGCAAGCAAAGCAACCGCCCCAAGAGAAAGGGGCTCTTCGATGAATCTGAGGATTCAACCGTTTCCTCGGGAATGTCAAGAATCAAGACAATCAAACAGGTCAGGTCCGCCAAGAAAACCACGAGTGGGACCATCAACGCGAAAGGAGCCCTCACCACGACCGCGGAGAATCCTCCCGATGCAACAGAGCCGATGCTCCCTATAACCCGGGATGAGCAACCAGAGGTCCCTACGCCACCGGAGGGGCCAGCCGATGATGACGTGCCGATAGCAACCGCGTACCCGGCACCTGCGAGCCACAATGAGGATGCGAACACCAGCACCCGCAGTTTCCCCGTTTTGAACCATCCCCTGCCATCGACACCCAACACTCCGGAGACCAGCAACGCTAACAAGAGGGCCCGAACGGAACCCCGACCAGCGATCGCATACCCGTCGCCCCGACGTCTTCGATCTGGGTACATCATGTCCGGCAACCCTGAACCAACGATGATGCAACCATCCATCTTCCAGATGCCTCCCGACCCCACAGCTCAGATCAAGGCCGTCCTCCAAAACGACGAGAGGACACCTATGGTTATCCAAACCCTTGCCGATATCCTTTTCTGCGGAGGGCTCGACCATATCAACCAAGTTCAGCAGGTCAGCATCACCTCCTCGCTGAACAAGGCATTGAAAGCCATGCTCACCAACCGCCGCCAAAGCCGCAGCTACTACGACAACAACGAACAGTCCGAATGAAGCCCGCTCGCCGCCATCTTGGGCGGCGGAACAAACCACACTATGATTAGCTTTCTTGCTTTCAGTCAACTCACGTTTCAACGTGAGATGAAGGGGAGTAATAGAGCTAAACTAGTAGCCACCTTAGCGAGAGAGACTACGAATCATCCGATTCGTCAGCATTCCAGTAGATCGAATGAATACTTCGCCGGACCCCACGTTTGGAGACAGATCCAGAACCTTGAAGCGGATCTTCGGAATTCGTGTCAGGGAACCAATGAGGTTCCGATAACCAAGTTCCTGACACCCACCATCGCCAAAACGCCGACGCACGGAACCAAAGCCACAACAACGAGCATCATCGCCCATTGTCTCTCACAGAACCCAGACGACGGATCTCGACTCACGGTACTTGGGCTACACAACCCACACGCATTGTCATACAGGACATCACAGGAGATTCCCCTCAAAGAGAAGAACCATAGCACTAATCTCATAATCCGCACGTTTCTTCACCATCTACCAGTATTCTCAATTGACTACTTGTGGAACAGAAGACTCTCGTCCGGACCTGCTTGCCAGTCAAGCCTCTGCCTACAGCTAAAGAACAGCCAACAAGACAACAGCCATTACGTTTGGGCTCTATTAGCGACTGCGGTGGGCGCAAAGACAGACACACGATCAACTCCGATCGCATCAAACATGAAGCTTGCCTTGTGCCATCATCTATTCATGACCGTCGCGCTCCTGTGCTGGGTCACTCAGACGCATGCTTCTGGCATCGATCCGGAGACCTACGCGGTTGGCAAATGGGACCTCCATCTATCCGGTGGAGGCATTGCACGTCCATTCGTCGGATGGGATTCATCGAGCATCTTCCCGAGCATGCCGCACAAGCAAGCGAAAGTCTCAACACCAACATCATCGTCATCGTCGTCGTCAAATAGCCGATCCAAGCAGAAGGTTCCCTGCTCTCTGTCCATTCATTCGGATGGGACCTTCCTGCTGGGAGCCATGGTAATATAGATAATTTCCCTCAGGTCTAACATCGAAGACCCAACGGGATTCATTCGAATTGGCAACCACACAAACAAAAAATGACGACAACGACAGGCAAAATGGGTCTCCTGCGCGATGCATTGTTCATACGTGTACAACCAATTACTCTGCTCTGCTCTACTTGCTTAGTCTGTCTCTCTAGTAACTGACTTGGAAAGGCTGGAAGAAGCCTTCATCAATGGACAGCTGTGTGATCATGGCAACCACCTTGAACACTGTCTTGTGAAGCTTCATGTTGTGGCGAAATGGTTCATACAAGATCTTCCATTTCTTGAAGAGACGATTGATGGTTTCGTGTCTTGCTCTTGCTTGCTTCTTGCCGTCCCTGTCTGCGTGAGTAACGTAGTCCTTTGGTTTGCGTACGAGAGGGCCGCCGTACCCTCCGTCCGCTTCCACCATTTCACCAGGAGCAAGTTTCCCCGCGAGCGAACGGTTGAAGATCTTTTGGTCAGGCCATTCACCACAAGGGAATGGACCGTGGCACCAAACGATGTCACCAGTTTGAATGCAAATCGCCACCTCGTACCGCAGACCAGCGCCCTTGTATTTGTGACTGTACCACTTCTTCGAAAAGGGCTGAGGTTCGAGGATGCGAAAGTCAGTCCCATCCACCGTGACTTTGCACGTTCGCTGTTTGTCATTCTTCAAGCGATTCCTCCATTTAATCTGTTGTACAAATTGGCGACAGCATAAGTATTCAAAAAGGTGATGTGAGTCGTCGTTATGTAAGTGTTATCATGAGATGTATCAATCGGAAGGGTGTTCTTCACTTACCACGCCTTTGTATCCCTTCTGAATTTCATCCATCAGAAGCCAAATCCACTTCTTAAGCGTTTTGGGATCCGCAGACATTTTCGATGACAGCGCAAGAACACAATCGTAGTGTCGCAAGAAATACAAGGTCCAATACAAATGCTTGGGATGACATTTCGGAACACCACGAGCATAGCTCCACATAACTAGGCACATGCGCGGAGAAAGCCCGTACAGAGAGATAAATTTTGTTTGTGTTGCTGGTTTCACTGGGTCATACGACGCATTATGCCCCACAATGTCCAATCCAATTCTGGTTATGTCTTTCAAGTCGTAGCGCTTTGATTCATTGTTCCGCAAGTGCGCCGTGTCACAGCCAAAAGCAGCAGAGTGTGGCGTTGTGTGGCAGACAACAAAGGGTTTGTGTGAGGTCGGGTTTCGGGTCGCTGCGCTTTGTCTCGGTCCGTCAAGCTCTGCGCACCACATCATGTCACCACACAAACAAACACCCATCACAAAACTCACCATGATGCTTGTTGTAAGCGATGTTGCTTTTCGTTCGATCAGTTGGTCTGCGGCTCGTTGCTGCAACTGCACTGCTGTTGCCTCCTCTTTTTACTGTTGTTGTTATTTATACTGATGCTACTGATGGAGTTGATGTCACTGTGGATGGTACTGTGATGTTGATGCTATCCAACTGTTGTGGTAATGATGCAATGAGCACAGTCAACACCGACGCTGCTGTTGGAGTGTGCTTGGATTGATGTTGTTGCAAGCTTGCCTGGTGACCCACTGTGCTTGTACGTATCGTGGATCTGGCTGCTGCTGACGTGATACAGTTGCAAACGATGGCTGCCACGTTGTCATCTCTTTCGCTCTGTTGGCTCTGATCGGTTGATTGGCCGAGTAGCTCACGATCATCACACGTGAATACGAGTACTCGCTGTATTCTACTCTGATCTGCGATACCGTATTGGCGAGCCAACATCGCTGGGCTAGAGCACAGCATACATTCAGGGATAACTACCATGTCGCCACATGCAGCAGCAACACAACAACGAACAGCTGCGACTGTACCGAACAAGCACTCTCCTCTTGCCATGCCTGTCCACACGAATTCGCAGCCTCCCACGGACAGTTGCAACTACTATTTTCAAATTGAAACAGAATACAACTATACATACATGCAGAAGAGCATTTGTACAAGTGCTGTTGTTGCAAGCATGCTTGTGTGCCAGGTCTCGCAGTGTGTGGGATGTCCTGCATGATGCTGTACTGATGGTTCAGCTGGATTGTGCTTTGCGCAGCATCGGGTGTTGCGAGCGGTGGGTTTTCGGGTGGGCCACATCAAAATGTGGCGTGGATTTGTTGTTGTTTGTGATTTGATGGATTTGTCTCACATGGACAACTGAGAGGAGGCATGCGAAGGAATCGTGTCATCCACATGGGAAAACGAGCCAGCCGCGTGGGAAAACGAGCCAGCCGCATGGGAGAACGGGCTTGCTCCATGGGAAAACGAATCGATTCCATGGGAAATCGAGGCTGTCGCGTGGGAAATCGAGGCTGTCGCGTGGGAATTTTGATGCATTGTTTCCCACGGAGTCCAAGACAATCGATCGTATAAACTGTACTGCCAGCTACGTACGTCTCAAACACATGGGAAAACGGAACGCTGCGCTCCCATGGGAACACAGAAATATACCATGCATGAAGACAAATTTCCCATGGAACGTTATTTGTTTCCCATGGAACGTTATTATTTCCCATGCGACACTTCTCATTTGGCATGCGTGTCCACATTTTCCCAAACTCACATTTTGCTTCCCACAGCCCACCCATCCGTCGGCGCGCGAGGAAAACTGCCGATGGACGCATCGATGAATGCCAATCTTGGCCTTGAATAGTGTGTGTAGATGTACCAACTGAATTGTTGATCGTGTTGCTCACTCGTAGTCTGCCTGGTATCCAAAGTAGGCATCCTGCAGTTTGTATCTGAAAGTGACAGTTGCTGTTGATCGCTGTTTTGAATTAGTTGACAGGACTGCGGTTTGAAACGAATGAGCAGCAATGACAGCAGCTGATGTGGAGCGCGGCTGATTCGGACAGCACTGCCATCTGAGGATTGTCTTGTGTTGCCACTGTGTGAACAGAGCAAAGGTGTAGGCAAGTTGCAAGCCTCACATTTCGAGATCATGGCTCCCACAACACCAGTAGCTGATAATCCATCACAGAAACCATACACCGAGTGGAAAGGTACCAGCGACGACGCAGCGTACATCATCGGTGGTCTCTTCCGCAACGAAATCGCCCCCAACTTCAAACAGTTCATCACCAACCATCCTGACTGGATCCAGGCACCACCAGGCAAGAACTACAACCGCAACAACCTGCGTGGCAACTTCAGAAGCTGCATCAATCATCTCAAGCTCCACAGGGAAGGGAAGAATCAGCGTAAGTACACGAGTTGGATTGCTGTGTCACGAGCATGCCTGATCAAACTCACATGCTGCTGCTGCTGCTTTCATTCTCATTCAGGCCTGCCAACTGACTTCAAACGCCGAGCTGGTCTACCAGCTACACCAGACAGGAACAGGGACATCACAGCAACAGAGCGCAGTGGCTTGGCCATTCAACCAGGCGACGCATTTGGAGAGAGCGACGACGACGACGAGAGCTTCGTTGACGACAATCACGAAAGTGATATCAGCTTGGAGAGCATCGATCTCGATAGTGGCACCACCAGCACCACTACCAACAACAACAACAGCAACAATAACACTAACAACAACGCAGACCTCACTCCAGGGCATCTCACAACTCTTGGAAGTCCCATCTCTGAGGCATCCTTTGAACCAGATCCTCAAGCCAGCACACAGATCGCAGCAGCCAGATCCGTTCATTCTCCTGTTGTTCGTTTTTCTGAGACGCTCGTTGACACCCCTTTGGTGACAGCGCCACCGCAAACCAATCCATCCAACAAGCGCGCGCGTTTCGAGGAGGACCATCGCGACACAACCACCACCACCACCACCAGCCCACCAGCGAACACCAACGAACACGAATTGGGACCAAGGAAGATCGATTTTGGCGAAGTCGGCGAATTGACAAAAAATATGAAGAAGATGACCGTCAACCCATTGGGCCAGGAATTCAAGGCCCTCGTCTTGGGGGGCCTGCATCTTATCCCCATCAGTGTGGACGAACCAACCAAAACTGCGAATCAAGCTGATCAGCGTCGTGGCTTTTCAATCCACTACCACTGCCCGTACCTCATGCACTGGGAGAATGTGGCATTCCAAATTGTGGAGGAGAGTGCACGGCAATTCTTGGAGCTCTCCCTCAAGGTCGATGTGCGATTTTTCGATGCAGCAACTTACTTGCCACAGACAGATGAGAACACACAGGACAGCAAGCATGAAGTGGCCAAGATGTTCTCCAAGGAGCAGGCTGGAGTGCAGCTGTACTATGACAAATTGTTTGAAGCAGCAAGCATGGACTTCCCTGTGTCTGATGGCTTCATGTTTGTCAAGGTGCGCAAACTTTTCCCGTCCAAGGTGGTACCGAACTTCGTTGACCGCTTCGAGCAATACAAAGATGTTGCGCATGACGAAGATCCGCTCGAGTGCACTGAGATCAACACAAACTTTGGATACAATGTGAAGAACGAAGGCGACGACACTGATCCAGTGTCTTTTGTCATGAACACTGCAACTGTGTTGTGCCCCAAACAGCAGAACTCTGCCACGTCTGCGACTCCGAAGAGAAACACCAAACGCTCACTCAGACGCCCAAAGGCAACAACCCCAATGGCACCTTAATTACTCCACACATCAATAGTCCCACACAAGTCAATCAACCACAACACGAACAAATGCGCACTTAATCAGCAAAACCAGCACAGTTGCCAACAACACAGGAGTGGTGCTTCTCGGGTTTGTGAGTTGCTTCGCTCTCCGCACTCCAACACTGGTTGCCCCGGTCATGCTATTCAGTCCAAGCCACCGTAGCGTACGTGTTTCATTTCAGCTTATTTTCCGACCTATGGTAATTTTCATTTTTTACCGTTGCTCCCTGGCGCCGACCTCGCACACTGCAAAGTATGGCAACGCAAACAACAAAAACGCGGAGATTTCACAAAAAACAACGTGCATGCCCATCCGCGGACGATGGAGGGTGCAACCGAATCCGTACTGCATCACAGACCGATTCTACGACAACCTCGTGCTGGAGTCCTACCCCAGACTCGAGGTGCGCAAGAGCGATGCTTGGTACGATCCAGACGAGGTGCTGCAAATGGTCACGTTGCGAATGAATTGCCGGCTCTGGGGACGCAATCGATCGGGCATCAACGATGCTACCGGCGTCGTGCTGAAGCGCGGTGGACGATTATCGCACGGATCCATACTGTGGATCGACCAATCGTCCTCGATTTCATCGTCAACCACGGCGTCCTCGCCGTCGTCAGGGGACGGGCTGATACGCAATGTTGCACCATCGCGGCAAAGCAGATCGGGAATCAGCGATATGTTCCGCAGAGCCCAATCGATGCTGGGATTGCCTTCTGTTGTGGCATCCTTCTCCGGGTCATCGTCGCCAATGACGACAGCGGGAGCAGCAGAAGAAACTGGATCCATTCAGTCGCGTTCGTGGCGTCGTCAGAAAATGGAGATGTACGACGATGTTGGCAATGAAGATGAGGAGATCTTTGGATACTGATCATGTCCGACGCAGCGATGACGTCGTTTCGGACACTTCCAGAATACTGCAACTAGAACCACTCGCAGAGAATCGCAGAGCACACAACCGTGTGAAGGGTGTACTGGTCTCATGGTGTCAGGTTATCCTCGCGTCTGCACTTGCGTTGCCTCTCATGCAGTTACGCATTCAGACACAATCCCTCTTGTCGTCTTCCACCTTGCCCGCCATCCAGATTATGAACTCTTCTACCGTGCTGAATTCGATGACCTGATGCTCTAGTTCGGCTGGTGTGAGTCGGAGACACTTCTCCGTCGTGCTCTCGTCTTCGCATTGTTGATTAGTCTTGGAGCCACCGACTTGACTCCTGTTGCTGTCATCATCGCCATCGATACAGCGACCGGGTGATTGATGTGCCTCTCTGTGCCATGAACAACATGGATGTCGCTGGTACGCGTCAGCGAGATCCTGGAGGTTCAATAGTCTCTCTACGGAGCGACGAATCTGGGACAGGCACCTGCATGGGTACAGACGCTGGCACAAACGCATTCAATTCTCAACGCCCATGGCAGAAGCAGTTCATGCAAGCAGGGATCACATCAGCCGTGTTTGGATTTGCTCCTCCCGCTCCGCCGGGGCTGTATGCTGGGGTTTCCAAGGCGCGACAATGGATCCACGAGACCATATGCCGTAAATCGGAGTATGCATCGTCCGAACACTGTTGTGCAGGTGAACATCCAAGCATCACCAACGATGGCTCGTCAGCACCCAAGTGGAATGTGGGTGATGGCTGGTATGATCGCATCGAGGATACGAAATCGACTTGATATGTCTCCCCATCAGCGAGGTTGGGCATTGAGGATGCTGCAAAAGGAGGCAGATGCAGGAACAGGACAGCCAGTGGGGATATCAACCGAACGCATATGGCAGCAACAGCAACATGGGGATACAACGGAAAGTCCATGGATAACTGTTGCATACCAACCGACCCTTCCTCACACAACAAACCTCAACAGTACGAGAGAGTGATAGAGATCGTGTCGGTTGCGGGTGATCGACAGTGCGTGCTCACGGTACTGGACAGCGACAGCGACGGCCACAGAAGATTACGAGGCGAGCATGGTATGGTGGTCATCGACAGTCGAACGGACACGGTTCTCTTTGATGAGATCCTCAGCAGCAACAGCGACAGCAATAGATGGACAGGGACTTTCAGGCTCTTCCTATGATGGCCCGTGTATCCCGACTCGCTGTCATATCGACACATCACATAACCGAGCTAGATCCATTAGATGGCGATTATTTCATGGAGTATTCGTTTAATGATTCCAAATCAAGGTATCTCCTCGACTTCATGACGCGTTCGCTTCTCTCAATAGCTGCCGTGGTGGCGATTCACTCCTCTTCCTGAACATCGCTGTTGGTCTCAGCCAGTCTGGACGATTTGATGGACCGCACGCCGTCCTCCCATGTTGCGCGATCCATGTAAGCATCCAAATGAAAACTTGTCTCTTCATTCAGCACCTCGTACAGCTCCATCATTGACATGCGACTGTACTCGTCATCAATACCGTCGCTATCTGGTCTCCCACTGCAAAACGCCTGGAGCTCACTCAGCAGTTGGGGCTGTGGAATCAGCTTCCTGAAATCTGGATGAGTGAACATATCTTTCTCATTTTCAGCCGCCATCCTCATTGCCGCATCTTTCAATAGGCCACAGTTGTGTTGATCGGCGAATATCAATGCATCAATCATGGTGTGCTTCGTGAGATGCTTGCGGACCAACTCCGCTTCAAGAACAAGCTTGAGTCGCCAGAAGCCGAACGCATTGGCCACAAGGATCAGCTGTTGTAGATCGTCCTGCCCATTGAGGGTGGGGGTTGGTTGGTCCGTGCCATCATCGTCGGCGTCGTCATGAGTGGTGTTGGTGTTGAAGGATATCTCACCTGCGTAGATGCATTGGAGGACATGTCGGACGTGTTTTGATTGAAGGTTGGGAAGAGGGATGGTCGTTTGCAAGAGTTCAGTCCCATCGTGAGCGCCATCACCAGTGCATTGATGTTGGATTCCGGAGTCGATCAATGTCTGAATGGATGGGACAGTGACCACGAGGACTCCAGAGTTTGCCTTGATTGCTTGTTGTTCGTCACCTTGTTCACACAGGAAGGTCACGTCTGTCTTGGCTTCAGTGAGAACAGCGCTGCGTCGATCTTGGTCGATGCTGATGCTGGTCGCTGTGCGGGTTTGTGGGTTGTAGTGTTGTGATGGTGTGGCGATGATGTTTGTGTGGCTTTGTTTGTGCATTCGCAGCTGCCTCTGCAATTGTGAGTTTCGGAAAATGAAGTGGCCGACACACTTCATGACTAATCTCGTCATGTTGATTTCTTCGTATGTACCCACCACATCGATGGGTGTTTTGTGGTTATCGTTCTTGATGTCAATGTCGGCCCCGCATAACTTGACGAGGTACTCCACACACTCCAGATGGCCGTTGGAGCATGCCATATGAAGAGGAGTGGTGCCTTTGCGGTCTTTGCAGTCGACATCTGTCTCGCAGGATTCGACGAGGTACTCCACACACTCCAGATGGCCGTTGGAGCATGCCATATGAAGAGGAGTGGAACCTTTTCGGTCTTTGCGGTTGACATCTGCCTTGCAGGATTCCACGAGGTACTTGACACACTCCAGATGACCGTTGGAGCATGCCATATGAAGGGGAGTGGCACCGTTACTGTCGTCGCAGTTGACATCTGCCTGGTAGGATTCGATGAGATGCTCCACACACTCCCGATGGCCGCCGGAGCATGCCAAATGAAGAGGAGTGGGATCTTCGTTATCTTTGCAGTTGATATCCGTCTCACAGGATTCGATGAGGTATTTCACAAACTCCAGATGACCGATGGAGCATGCCACATGAAGGAGAGTGGGATCTTTGTTATCTTTGTAGTTGACATCTGCCTTGCAGGATTCGATGAGGTACTTCACACACACCAGATGGCCGTCGGAGCATGCCAAATAAAGGAGAGTGGAACCTTTTCGGTCTTTGCAGTTGACATCTGCCTTGCAGGATTGGACTAGGTATTTCACACACTCCAGATGGCCGCCGAAGCATGCCAACTCAAGGGGAGTGGGACCGTCGCTATCGTTGCAGTTGACATCCACCTTGCAGGATTCGACTAGGTATTTCACACACTCCAGATGGCCGCTGAAGCATGCCAAATCAAGGGGAGTGAAACCTTTATGGTCTTTGCAGTTGACATCTGCCTTGCAGGATTCGACGAGGTACTCCACACACTCCAGATGACCGTTGGAGCATGCCATATGAAGGAGAGTGGTGTCATTGCGGTCTGTGCAGTTGACATCTGCCTCGCAGGATTCCACGAGGTATTTCACACACTCCAGATAGCCGTTGAAGCATGCCATATGAAGGGGAGTGGGACCGTCGCTATCTTTGCGGTTGACATCCACCTTGCAGGATTCGATGAGGTATTCCACACACTCCAGATAGCCGTTGAAGCATGCCATATGAAGGGGAGTGAAACCTTTACGGTCTTTGCAGTCGACATCTGCCTTGCAGGATTCGATGAGGTACTTCACACACTCCAGATGGCAGTTGAAGCATGCCATATGAAGGGGAGTGAAACCTTTACGGTCTTTGCAGTCGACATCCACCTTGCAGGATTCGATGAGGTACTTCACACACTCCAGATGGCAGTTGAAGCATGCCATATGAAGGGGAGTGAAACCTTTACGGTCTTTGCAGTTGATGTCTGCCTTGCAGGATTCCACGAGGTATTCCACACACTCCAGATGGCAGTTGGAGCATGCCATATGAAGAGGAGTGGAACCTTTTCGGTCTTTGCAGTTGACATCTGCCTTGCAGGATTCGATGAGATACTCCACACACTCCAGATGGCCGTTGGAGCATGCCATATGAAGGGGAGTGGCACCGTTACTGTCTTTGCAGTTGACATCTGCCTGGTAGGATTCGATGAGATACTCCACACACTCCTGATGGCCGCCGGAGCATGCCAAATGAAGGGGAGTCCGACAATAACTATCTATGATCCTGTTGATGTCAACTCCGAACTTCTTCTCGTTCCATTTCTTCATCGCCGACAAATCGCCTGCAGCGACGGCATCGAGGAGCTGTTTGCTCGTGACACGCGGCATGTTGAGATGATGGTCGATGGTTGGATGGATGATTGGTGTTGGAGGAAGCATGCGGAGTGCGGTAAGTATGGAATGGCAGAGACGTCGATTGTGTGCTCCGATTGTACCGTTCAATGAAAAGTGGGTTGATATCTTCTGGTGATGTGTTCGAGCAGAGTGCGACCAGGGGTTTGTGCACGAAGGTATACTGTGTTGCTGTCCCTCGCCTTGTCTCGCTTTCTTTGATGGCCCCTTCTCTTGGCCGCGCTGTTTGTTGTTGGTGTGGATCCTTCTCTTGGTCGTGTGCGAACAACAATCAAGAGAGAGAAGTTGTTCTTTTCTGTTGTCATGGAACAAAGAGAACCATCGACTCGTGGGATCGTTCTGGTCGATCGATGACTGATGTCACCAATCGTGAATCAAAGGAGGGGACACGTCATCATTTTGTTGTTGACGTCATCCAACTCGATGTCAAAAACAAAATCGGCAGCTTTGCCCTTTCCTCGATTTCATTCCAAATCGCTTGTTGCACCAACCGTCGAGCGCAATCAATCATAATACTTGCTTACGCGCACACGCACCAAGATTCACAGATCATACTTTCCAACATCATACCTACGTACGATACTCATACTCACCCGTATCCATCTACAATGCATTCGCCGAAGTCGCTGCTCGCCGGCCTCGCTCCAGCCTTCATCCTGGTGTTGATCCATTCAGAGCATGGCCAACCCTCGCTCTTTGCTGATGCCTTGGCAACGACCAAGCCACTTGACAGAGTCCCACCATCAGCAGCCATCGCGACTATCGATGCCGCACAAACACAGCAGATAGATCGAGTCAATCAGAGATCGTCAGACACACTCCCAGCAACGGCATCAATTCAAACCCAGATACAACCGCTGACATCGATCCACATCCTGTCATTGAAATGGCCCAATGACAAGGAATTCTCCAAGCCAGTTCGAGATCTGTGGAAATGGAAAGACGAAGTTCTGGGAGATGGCAGGGACTTCTTCGTGCCAAAGCCGAAGACTCTTTCCGCCTTGCAATCCGACATCCTCTCAAACACAGATGATTGCGTGCAGGAATGCACGGTCCTCTCCAACTGCGCGCGGCTGGAAATCATCCTCATCACAAATCAGACGTTGCAGGAGGCCCAAATCCTCGACATCTCCCAACGATTTGCGTCGCAGATGTTGGCGGCAGACCACACCAAATCCGCCTTCTCCTTCATCTTGGACGATCCTTCGCAATCCATACCGCGTGATATCCCGGACGCGCCGCACGAAGACGCTGTCCAAATTGCATCGGCATGGCATCGTATCGACGGTGCAGAGGCCGTGTGCCGCCATCTCGCGTTGATCGCCGCGGGGTTGGCCGATCGTCCGCGACGGCCTGATCGGGGCGTCGTCTTCCGGCCCTTCTCGTCACGCGATGCGCACATCCTGCTGCAACTCAAACGCACGAAGGATATTGCGTCGGGTAAGGTCGGCAATCAGTTTTTGGAGTACGCGTTGCGGGCCGGAAAGCGAGCGCGGTCCGTGGACGTCGTGCCGGATATTGCCGAGCTCAAAGCGTACGGATCCGGTGATTCCAAGTACTCTTCAGAAGCACCACGATCGTTGATGCAGCGCGTGTCGCAGGTAAGTTTGTGCTTCACGGCGCAGAAAGCAATTTTGACGCTTGTTCAAGAATGGCAGACATGCAGTACGGAAGATTGCTGCGTCGGGATGGAGTGGAATACAATCTTCCATTCTCTTGACAATCCTTCCTGCTGTGTCTCACCTCGACTTGAACAATTATCGCCATTCTATATTCGTAATGCTCAACACTGCCCTTCAACCCCTTCGCACAAAGGCCGCCATACAGTTGGCTGTGGAACCAACTGTCGAGGAATGTCTGGAAGACATCGACGCCAATCTCAACTCGGACAGCGTGAAGGACTTCAGAAACCAATGTGAAAGCATGGCCACCAACGATGCAGAACTCAAGTACATTCGGTCGCTGCTGCATGGTCCCACAATCGCCTTGCGCAAAGGACAGTTTTCCAACGAGCACGCCACTGAAGCTCTAGACCACATCAAGATTAGTTTTGAGTCTTGGCAAGATTCACGTCATTGATGCCAAATTCAAATTTGAGAGACGTGCCACACAGACAGGGTGTCATTGGTGATCTTGGGATGTTGATGGTGGGAGACCAAATCGTGACCTGTCATGCACAATTGAACAACATCAAATCCCTCCAACAACAGAGACGGCAATACCTATCAATAGCGACATTAAAGTAGCAGCAGTATTGGTCACTCTACGTATGACAGTAAATACCACCGTACGTCATCGGCAAACGATCTGTTGATATGACCTCTCGCACGGCAGACGAAGAAGACAGCAACAGTCAGCACTTTCCTCCCGACCGGGACGGACACGAAGATGGAGGAGCTGGATGTTCAGAAAACCTTGACGATAGCATCTCGGTTCTTTCCATGACCTCTATCGACTGCTATAAGACCAAGAGCAGCAGCAACGCTGTCGTTCGCAATGACTTCCTCGACGCTTCTGACGATGAACACGACGAAGATTCGTACTCCTACTATTCTTCGTCATCGTCATCTTCCGCATCGTCGTCATTTTCCTCATCGGGGTTCTCTGACATATCAACCCCATCACGTGCGCATAATCGTCTCCATGACGACGACGACGACGATCATAGTGATGGTGATATTGATATTGACGACTATCATCCATCTCATCGACCTGCGGCAGATTATGGATTCACCTCCAATGCAGGCTTCGGCATGACTCGGCGCAGGGCTGTTCCGCGATGCGACGAAGACAAAGATGATGGCGACGGCGACGGTGTATTTGATTTCACGAGAGGCAAACGCAGACGCAGTCGGCGCTACGACTATGCAGAACAGAATGGAAGCGATTCTGATGGGTATCGTTCATCGAACGAATCACCATATCTGAATCCAACAAGAGGACGGAAGGGGCGGTACCGAAGAAGACGGTACACACAGCCAAATATCGTGAGCTTGCAAAGATTCCTCATCACGAATCGATCATCATCAACGATCCTTCTGTTCGCTTCAATCGCCGTCTGGATTATTGTGCAGCTTCACACCAACACCTACACCAACACTCGCACCCAACCCACTTTGAAAAGAGCAGCGCCTGCACCCACCAATGATTCGGAGCAAAAAACGATCAAAGCACAAAGGCTTCGTGGCCATGGGCTCAAGAACAAACCGCCATCACGTCAGGCTTCTGTCGGAGATGCCACATGGCGCGCCGCGCACAATGCGCTCAATGGTTTGGCCAAGCAATTCAGCAGTTTTCCCAGCGATGCAGATGCCATACCGGAAGGATGCGAATTGGAGGAATGGCAACAGCAACACTTGCCCAACTGCAACGACATCCATGAGGTGGACATGATGGATTTTCTGGCGGTTGCCAATCCGAAGAAATTTCGTTCAACTCTGCACTATGACGCACCGGGATACCTGGGAAAGGGGATGTGGCGATCGGTTTGGCAGATCACGCCACGGTATGGCCTCGAGCCTTTCGTGACCGACAGAGTCGCGATCAAGTTCATGAAATTGGAACATGATGTGGAACCTCGGAACTTCGAACGGCACCGCAGAGAGGCGATGGTGATGGAGCATTTTACTTCATCACCGCACGTCGTGTCCATATACGGCTACTGTGGCAACACCGTGATGACGGAGTACATCCCGCAGGATCTTGAAATCCACCTGCAACAGATGAGTGCGGACGAAAACACTGCCGAGAGGCGTCTGGATCTCGCGCTTGGCGTTTCCAGGGCCATCGCCACGTTGCACTCGAATGACAGAAGCCCGACCGTTCACGCTGATCTCCAGGCCAAGCAATTTCTTATCGACGCCGACGGCCACATCAAGGTGAACGATTTCAACCGTTGCCGTTTCATTTCGCACAAGAATGGGACCGATGAAAAGTGCGCGCTGTACATTCCCACGGCACCCGGCAGATCTCGTTCACCGGAGGAGTACTCGTTGAGTTCATTGGATGAGAAATTGGACGTCTACAGCCTTGCCAACGTCCTGTACTTGATCCTAACTGGTCGCAAGGCATGGGCAGATTTTGGTTTCGCCGCAGCGAAGAAGCAGATCCAGCGTGGCAAGATGCCTGCGATGCCAACATCCGGGCTGCAACCCGCCGACATTCCGTTGGCGAACTTGATTGCAAAGGCCTACACGTACGATCCAAAACAACGCATCAGTGCAGCTGATCTTGTGGCGGAGTTGGAGAAGTTGCAGCGTACCATGAACGTGCAGAAGGTACAAGTTTGATCGATTCTCAATCTACGAGTAACAATAGAAATGACACGGCTCTACAAGACGGCGCGTACTCGACTGCATCAAGTGCGCT
Organism: Craspedostauros australis; assembly: GCA_026770025.1. Classification (NCBI taxonomy): domain Eukaryota; phylum Bacillariophyta; class Bacillariophyceae; order Mastogloiales; family Achnanthaceae; genus Craspedostauros; species Craspedostauros australis. The sequence continues at coordinate 124,351 of JAMXDE010000010.1, read as the reverse complement.
TGTTCACTTGAGAAGTGCTGCTACATTTATTTTACTTGTATTTTGGCTCGCTTCAGCAAATGGTGTTGTTGTGGGCACCGTTGGCTTGAGATTGCGTTTTGCTGCTGTCGTCATCATTGACTTCCATGAGAAGGAGAACGTCGTCACCTTCGCTCACGCCGTGGCCCGCACTATCGCCTTGAGACGATGATTCCAACTCGCTTGAATCCTCATTGCCGCGCCGCTCATCCAAAACCGAAAACAGGGAGATGATCGGAAACGTCGCAAAGAACTGCAACGTCGCCGTGATGCAAAAGTTGAAGAGGATGCCTTGCATACCGACGAGAATGCCACCCAACACCGCGCTGCCGGACCACGAGAACATGTTGACCGATTCCAGGGCGCTCCACTTGGCTCGCTCCTTGCGTGGGACGTGATCCATGACGATGCTCTTCGTCAGCGCACGTGTGGAGTTCATGAAGGAGGTGCGTGTGACGAGCAACGCGCAGATGAACCATGCGGGCATTCCATGCTGGTAGGACACGATCATGCCGAACATCAAGGTGATGCCGATCCATTTGAACAGGACGGTGGTGCGGCATCGTCCGAGATGGTTCGCGGAGATGTACTCGGCCGATTTCATGAGGACGCTTTGCAGAATGGGGCTGAGGACGTAAAGGATTTGAACGACGGCAGGCGAGAGGTGCACGTTGTCGTACAGAAAGATGGCGATGTATCGAATGGACATGCCCGACGCCAATCCAGCCATGACGTCAGACAATGCCACGCACATGGGGATCCGTCGATTGGATGAAATGATGCAGCATATTTTGGGCCGTGGTGATGATGGTGCTGGCGACTCGGCAGTCTCCGTTCCATTTTCGGTCGCTGTGGTTGATGCGGAATGTAACCTTTGCAGTTCACTGTCACGTTGTTGTTGTTGTTGTTGCTGCTGCTGCTGATGTTGTTGCAGTTGCCGTTGCTCCGGTTGACTTTGCTCGCTGTCACTGATATTGCCTTCGTCACTGTCGGCTTCTTCCGAATCTTCGTGAGGCACGGTGTTGTCATCGCTCAACAGCCACAACAGGACGAGACTGGGAACGGCGACAAGCTGTCCAGCCGCAAGCACGACGGTGCAATCACGCAACGTCCACGTGTCACCCAAATAGAGGAACATGCCGAGACACAGGAGCGGCCCCGCGAGGTTTCCGAGCTGCAGGTAGATGCTGCGCGATGTGAATTGCTTGGCGCGCTCGCCATCCTGCATGGAATCGGCAAAGATGGCATTGAGGCAGGTGTTGGCCACACCCCAGTGCAATCCCCAGCACGTCAAGGCCGCGACGAGACGCAGGTAGCTGCGATACTGCACGGCCACGATGGTGATGGCGGCAGCGAGAAGGCCCAGCAGCGAGGCGAATCGCAGCAGAGTGTCGCGGCGGTAGCGATCGGCCAAGTAGCCTGCCGGGAAGGAGACTCCCATCTGCGCCAATCCCATGCAAGCCGTGATGTATCCGACGGATTTGGCGTCATTGTTGCGCAGCAGGTAGACGAAGGTGGCCAGCACATTCTGGTTCCAGATGGAGCGTCCCGCGAATGCAAAGAATGTGTACATCTTGGCGTACTTCAGGTTCGGTGACGGCCGTGGCTGTGCTTGCAGTGGCTGTGATGCTGAGGATGCTTCGTCATCCTGGATCAGCAAGGGTTGTCGCAGATCCTGCTGCATTTCATGGTTGGATTCTGCAGTGACAGGCTCACTTGTGCTGCGAATGTCATTCGTACTTGTTTGCACACGTGGCATCGTGTGGAGAAGAGGAGGTGAATGATGGAACCGGAATGCCAATAGCAGGAGAGTGTTGAGGATACCTGCTTGGTGCTTGTATTCTATGTCTGGTGCGGTCAGGTTGAGGGATGAAGAGTAACGTGAAATAGAGTTGCTCGTTGTGTTTGCCTCTCCACAGGACAATACTGTGTGAGGGGTAGTGTTGTGGGTGGTGAGAGGTTTTGTGTTCGAATGACCTCGGTTTTGGTTGAATTGTGTGGACGCCAGCGCGTGTGAGTGACGGTTCTGCCAGGTTTTTGTGTGTTGACAACTGCCCAAACGTGTCTCGTTGGAGGCGTTCCCAACGGTAGGAACGCGAAAGTAGGAGCTCCGCCCAAGCCAAATTGTAAACACCTCACTTCATCTCACTCATACAATGATTAAACACTTGTCCTAATTCAACGGTGGAATGTCATTACATGGATTAAAGAGATTCATGCCCATGCGTTCTAAGTTACCGCTGTGCTCTATCTCAAGCAAATTGCTACAATGGCTGTGTGCTCTACTTTTGGCCGGAGTGTTCTATTACCAGGGTTTCCACAGCTACCAATACTTTGGTGTCTGTTGATCGATCATAGTCGTACTGGTAGCCAGCGCTACATGGACTCCTTCGCAAATAGAGAGAGCAGCGACTTGCGCTCAGTGCACTGGCGCGCCCTTATCCATCGTACTTCGCACCTCAAGAGGAAACGAGCGCCTGTTGCGCTGGCTGCCGCTTCTGCTGGGTCGACAATATTTACAACTTCTGACGGATGGACGCGCACGAATAGGCATGCACAGAATGAGGGGCGTTGCTTGGCTTGGAACAGTTGCCATCGTGCTGCAGGGGACGGAATAATGTGAATAAGGATTGTAGTGAATGTACGGTACACGCGGAAAAACAAACAGACGTACACAGAGGTCGGTGGGTACAATCGGATGAGAAATGTGGATGTGATAGAAGCAAACAGAGTAGAACCATGCCATGCCATGCCACCCATCCATGCATGCCTTCCAAATCCTTCCCAAAGGCTCTCGTTCTCAAAGATTATTGCTTCCACGAGGAACACAGGTTTCAGCTGCGTCCAGTCAAGGATTTTGCAATTTGTCGTCATCGCCGGAAGGTTGTGTTTGGACGGGACAGGATGGCCATGCCACGAGACGATCCGATGCAATACAGTGTGCCGGTTGTCATGACTGATTTTCTCTCGCTCCGACACCTTGGATGGTTGGCATGAAACGAAACGGAAACAGATCATGCTCATGCATCAGACGAAACTGCCATCACACCCAGCACCACCACAGCCACAACCACCTGCGCCAAAGCACCTGCCCCCGCCAAGAGTACGTGCCGTGTGTCATCATCAGAACCACAGAGATGAATATCCCCACCGAATGAAAATCCGTCGGGTAAAAAATGAAAAGTTTGAATCTTGTCTTCCTCACTTGATGACACACGACACGACATGGAATGGTACAGCATGGTGGGCATGGCTTCTTTGGGCTCGTGCTGTTGATTGTAATCGTAACTGATGGATGAAAGGTGGGTACACCGATGATCTTGACGATCCTCTCGCTGATCCCCCCTCGAATATAGCAGGCAAGTCAACAAGCGAAGACTTACCGTGCGTCTGCGAAGATGGCACTTGAGCAGCCAATTCTCTCCGTTTGTTCGATTCATTGTAGAATTGATAAACGGACGACGTCCAATGCGTTGGCTCTCAACTGAGTAGAGAAGAATAGCGCAGAGGAGTTCAAGCCAAGTGAAGTAAAGTAAAGTCAACTCATGTTTCGACCGGAGCAGGTTCCGCGTAGGCGTTTTCCACCTGCGCGTGCCCCATCCTCGCGCTGAGCAGTGTGACGGCCCGTTCGCGAATTGCGGCTTGGAGAATGTCGAAGACGGCGCGACATCCATCCATGGCGGCGTCCGTGACAACCTCCAAGGTTCGGAAGTTGGGCAACCGAGCCTCGCATTGCGCCAGAACGATGGTGTTGCGTTGCGGCATCATGGCGCAGGGCAGGTTGATGGAGGCTTCGCCAGCGTAGGAGGACTCTTCGCGACGGTTGAGGTCCACGAGCGCCGTGTCGCTGTCGATGCCGGAGTAGCCAGCGGAACAGGCGCACACGAGGTCTTTCATGGGAATGCCAGCGTCCACCAGCGCGAGCGTGGAGGCGTTGATTGCCGCGCAGAGCTTGCCGCCATCGTCGGAGATGATGCAGACCACGAGCTCGATGCGGGACTTGGGATAGAGATGGAGGAGGACGCCGGCCTCCATGGCCCTCTTGATGTGGTGCGACATCTCGATGAAGCGACGGTCGCTGTTGGGGTTGATGGCGCGTCGATCGCCGGATGTGGAGAACGCGGTGGCCTTGATGGTGACGTCCAGGATGGCCCTGTCAGGCAGCTCGTCGGATCGCCTCTCGCACTGCAACGGCCCGCGCACGGTGGCGAGGGCGGTGGTGAGGCCCATCTCCACGACGGCGCTTCCCGCAACACCGTCCTGGTGGCTCACAGCGCCCAACCGGGTGCGCATGCGTCGGATTTCATCTGGCTTGCGTCCATCGTTGCGCAGATTGGACAGCGTCAGGATGTCGGTGCGTCGCAGCGAGTTTGCCATCGTGCTGGTCTGCTCGTACGTCTGCGCTGCACGTTGAGGAGGATAGCACGTTAGAGTTGAAGCTTGGTGTGTGTGTGAATTGGATCTTCCTCCTTGCCATCACATCATCATCACCATCGTCTTTTCTTGTTTGCTTGTTGTTTGTTGGTTCGTGCCCATCAGATTATGCGCTGTGCCGTGCTCGTATGATGTGTTGGTTTTATGATCTGATGACGATGTGTGGCTGAAGATGGTGGTGGTTTCGCACGTGTTCCCATCATCGACGCAAAAGAGATCTTTGTTTCTCCCCTTTTCGATGGATCGTCAGATCGCCGTGTTGTTTCGTTGATTGCTTCTTTGGTTGGTTCACAACTCAGACAAGGACAAACCACGACGGGACGACGGACAGACTGAGCCATCAACAAATGTTGGTGTTTTCTCTCCCATCACAAAATCAAAGCGAGACCAAAGATCTATCAACAGAAACAGAGCAAAGAAGCAACCGAGCAAAGAAGGCAAGAGATCGAGAGGATACCAGGGCCGACGACGCTACACTCGACAACAGAGGAAGGCTCTCCCAGAAGCACATCACAACAGAGCAAATATTAAGCGACACCATGAACCTCAACCGCCGCTTCGTCAGGGCCGCATTGGGCCTGTGCAGCTCGCAGGTCTTCCAAGCCAAGCGAGCCGCCGGATTTCTCGTGTCTCAATCCGTGCCAGTCGGTCAATTCTCTCATCGATATGTCGGTATAAGTACCCGTGCGACTTCCCTGTACCAGCCGCAGCTGTTCTCGCCATCATTGCGGCTTCTTCATTCCAAAGCAAGCGCGGACAACGACAACGATGGCACTGACATCAATACAGTGGCCGACGACGCCGATGTTTCGCAAACTGCGGAATCGGATGCGAGATTCGCAACGACGTACCATGCACCGGTGATGTGGAAGGAATGTATCGATGCCCTGCTGCAGTGTGAGCGGTCCAGGATACGGCAAGGCTCTGAATACCCCAACGCAGATAGTGCCGTTGACGACAATGAAGATGTTGACGTGGATGCCAAAGATGCTCGGCTCGTCTTTGTCGATGGCACACTTGGTGGCGGCGGACATTCGAACGCTCTGCTGGAGACGCTGCAAGCCGGTGATATCGTGCTGGGGTGCGATGTGGATCCAGACGCATTGGCAACGGCGTCGGAACGGCTTCATCAGTACACGACCGGGGACGAGACGAAGCCACATTTCATCCCGGTCAGGACTAACTTTGGCGATCTGCCAATCACCTTGAAGGATGTTGCACATCCCGTGACCAACAAGCCGGTGCTGGAGCACGACACAGGCGTGGATGGCATCCTGCTGGACCTCGGCGTGTCGTCGCATCAGATCGACACCGCCGAACGCGGTTTCGCCTTCATGAAGGACGGCCCGCTGGATATGAGAATGAGCAACCAGTCGTCCGGATTGACGGCCGCGGATATTTGCAACGAATTCGACACCAGGGAACTGCAGCGGATACTGAAAGTGTACGGTGACGAACCTCGATCGAAGGTGATCGCCAATGCCATCGCCGAACATCGGCCACTGTCGACGACGGGTGACCTGGTGGATGCCGTTGCCACAGTCACACCTCAATTCGCCAAGAAGAGCAAACGCATGGGCCGCACAGCCACTCTCGCGCGAGTCTTTCAGAGCCTCCGCATCGTCGTCAACAATGAAGAGAAGGTTCTGGAGCAGGTGCTATCCGAGGCATGTCCTAAGCTGCTGCGGCCCGGCGGTCGGCTGGTCGTTCTCAGCTACCATAGCATGGAGGACCGGGCAACGAAACGCATGATCCGTGACGGAACGATCCAGCGCAACAAGCGGAGCCAGCAGAAGGACATGTACGGCAACTACAATGGCCCGCCCAAACCATTCAAGGTGGTGGGAAAGAGGGGCAAAGCGAGGAAGGATGAGATTGAAATCAACACAAGAGCGCGCAGTGCCACATTGCGGGTGGGCGAACGCACGACGTCGGAAGTGTAGAGAATGGTTTCATAACATGCGGCGTGTGTAACTCTATTCAATCCCATATTTTCTGTGCCCGTACTAGGACATGCACTTGGACATGCGCATGTTTCATCCCCCCAATGCGAGCTTCCAAGCTCTCAGTGCTACTCGACTTGGCTTCATGGCTCTTCTTGACAATTCACCTTCAATGTTCTAGTCTCTCCGGAGAAATCACGTGATGACCATCTCTGGACCATCACGATCGCTGTCAGTGTCATCGCCATCATTATCATTGCCGCTACTGCCTTCGCCGCCTTCCCTTTGAGAGGACGCCGTCGCATCTTCAACGCTTTCGTTTGGCTGGGCCTTCTTCTTCTCCACGTAGTCCATGTAGGCAGAGAGGAAGGCTTCGTCAGCGTTTTCTGTGAGTTTGCCATCCTTGCTTCTGCGAGAGCCCTCCTGGAGGAGAGCTCGGACGACCTCATCTTGAGGTTCTTCCATCCTGGTGTTGTCCTTGTCGGGATCAACGACTACCATCTCGGTCGCACTGACGCGACGGTATTCCCTCATACTCACCTTCGCCTCGCCCTCGCTCTCGTCCGAGAATCCCGTTGGTATCAAATCAGTCAAACGTTGTGCCATTGCCTCGATCTCTTCCTTCGCTTCCTTTTGCATCCGGTCTCGAATGGCCGCCTTCTCGTTTTCATCCGTCACGTGTTGAGTCGCCTGAAGGATGCGGTTGGGATCCTTGAGTTGCTTCGCACGCAAGATGGCGCTCTTTGCCGCACGAGCTTGCAGCCTGCGTCCCGATGGCACCTTGCCTGGTTCCAACTCGCTCATGTGATCGAAGTTGAGCCCCAATCCGATTCCCAGCATGCTGTAGACTGCCACGCCCAATGGGTCCTGTCAGTTGTGGCCAAAATAGAGAAAGCAGTCGCAAATGTAGTGATGTCAGTGCAAGAGTATGATGTGCACTGCTGCTGTATCAGACGATGGCGATAGGTGTCGAACATTGCTGAAATGACGAGTCACAGCGTTGTCACACAAGAACACAGATGATGAAGGAGCAAAGTGCGCAAGCAGATACACGTCAGCCGTCTCAACACAAAGCAAGTCCTCTCCCTCCTCCTCCTCCTGCTGCTTCTCTTCCTGCCCCTCTCCGTTTGCGTCTCCTTCTCACCTCATGTTTCCTACTTTTTAGGTGCTCTGCGTGCTTCTTCGCAAACGATGCCATGGCATTCTCTTTGCATTTTTCTAGAGGAACATCGATCTCGGAAGGCTCCTTCTGGTTCATGGCCCTGTCGACAATTTTGTACCATTCCTGATTTCCCAAATCTTCTTGTCTGGCGATTTCTTGCATCTGTTTTCTCATTATATCCTCCGGGCATCCCTTGATGAGAAGGTTGTAATAGAACTCATCCTCCCACTTCATCATGACTTGATTGAGTCGTACCGGATCGTTCCAGAAGATGGTGTATCTCCATATGGGCGCATTCTCGGGTGCATCGATTTCCTTTTGATATCGCTCAGGGTCGGCGATGAGCAAGGAAAGAGAGACGTTGTCTTGGCGCAGAACAGATGTTTGGCGAATCAAATGAGAGATGTGGAACCATGCTCTGTGACATTCGGGGATATGCATGCAGGGATGTGAATGTGAAATGTGAGTGTGGATACAGATGGGCGCCCATGGAAGCGCAGTCGGGCATACCATCCAGGGAGGGTGGCAGGGCGCAATAAGTACGTATGGTATGGTCGATCAGACGATAGCAATGGATGTCAGCCACTTGGAGTAAGGACATGCCAGGTGTTGCGAACCATACCGCGACAGTGAGACGATAAAATGACACGAACGCATGGATCCTCGTATGCAGATGACATCATTCCGGTAGCCAACGGCACAAGCTGCTTACGGGATGAATGGCAACGCTGCCAAGAAGGATGCTCCGACGACAGTCAATGAACATATCCGAGGAACTCGAAGGAATTGGCGTTTCAAGCTGTGCCAAGGAAAGCGCTTGATGGCATCCCAAGCCATCGCAATCCATAAGCTGCCGAGCAGAAGACGCTCCGCATCGGCCACGCGCTTTGGCTTGTCTCTTGGCTCTTCAGTATCTTCGTCCTTCGGTTGCACCAATCTTGTCATCGCACCCGCCGCGGCGATCATAACCGTGCCGTAGACTCCATAGCTGAATCTGGCAGGTATGCCTGTGAGCACCTTCGACAAGTCTGAGATCAACCCCATCCTGGCCCATGCCGTGGTGCTCTTGATCATTTTTTGCAAATAGGTCGGAAAGAAGCCGATAGGTCGTTCCTGATCCTTCCGCTGCACGTCGAACAGGACGGTGCCGCAGCCGAACAACGACGAAAGCGCCCCAAGTCGCGTGAAGAACTGGCTGAGGGAGAGCCAGACGCGCACGCTTGCGTTGTTGGTGATGCCAGCAATTCTGGCCAACATCGTCACCAGCCCCATGCACCAAACAGCGGACCACCAGTACTCCAGGAGGACTAAGGAGCGATCTTTACACGATTCCAACGGATCCACCCAATCGATGGGTATGGAGAGGGAACTCATGACGAGGTCACGCAGTTCACCTAGCTCTTTCAGTTCGTCCGGCATCGGCTCTGGCTTGGGCATCGTCAACTTCTTCAGCCCCAGCATCAGTATCGGGCACGCCACCACCACGAGCAAGAAATGCAGATCGACGATCGAATGGAAGATCGATGCGATCCTTTGTATCGCTGACGAACGTTTGCATGCCATCGTGAGGAAGGCGGTCGCGACTAGTGGTATGAGAACGAAGTTCTTGGCATCCCGAAACACCGGGCGTTCTTGTCTGGAAAGCTCGTCCATCTCTTCCCTTCTCTCCATCGACTTTCGATTTCCCCATGCATTGTTCAAGTTGATGGCGTATTCCAATCGCATGAAATCGCCGTCAACGTCACCGACCGTCCATGATTCGTCGTCGCAACGCGAAGATCTTAGGATTGAAGACAACCTCGTGCAACATGGCTGCTGTCGTGCTTGTAGCGGGGATCGGTATTGACGCTGGTGCCATCGTTGTTGCGATTGACACGATTGGTGGCCACACAGATGATGATGATGATGATGATGGTGTGGGTAGCCACTGAAAGTCGTAGCATGAAGAGCATGAGCATAGGGCAACGGCATTGCTCGGAAGGATGCTGATGGTGGTCTTGATCGGTGGTGGTTGGTGGGCGAAGAAGTCCCGCAGTGTTGAAATCCTTGGGAACCGCGCGATTGCAACGCCAGCATCGATAGAAGATGCATCCATCTCGGGCCACGTTTCGAAGGTGCCTTCATGCTGTGTGTCAATGTACTTTGTAGTGGTATACGAGTATTCGTGTGCGCATGCATGGATGTCGGTGAATGCAAGGGTCTGTCGCAAGGTGCATGACCTCTTCCTTAGCTTGTGGTCACAGCGTCGCCGCGGGCTTGGCTTGGCTGTCGGTGATGGGTGGGGTCTGTTTCGTTGCGTTTCGGTTGATGGTTCGTGACTGACATGTTTCTGCGACTGGGACTCGTTTGGTGGTTGTGGGGACGACGCAGTGGAGCGTTGGGAGACGATAGTATTGCATGAACCAGACTTACTAGTTCGAGAAGAATACGCAGACGCAACGAGACCTTACAATACCATCACTGTGGCGACGAAAGAGATGCGTCAGGCACCTTCCGAAGAGCGAGCAAGGTCTCGGTTGGCTCACAAGCACAAGCATGGTGCTGCACAGGAGTTGCGAAAACGCGCATAGTACTGACGGAGGTTGTTGTTACTGCTGCGACATTATCTATTTTCTCGTATTGATGTCTTGCACTTACGTACTCTCAGTGTTGGAACATGGCAGGCACGGCGCTGCCAACACTGTTTACTACGCATGCATATTTCGGCTCAGTCTAGTCCAGTCCAGTCCAGTGCGACGTTAACAAGCATCGCTTAGTTGCGCTTGAACTCGGCTGGCATGTTGTCTGGGAGCCATCCCATCTTGGTGAGGTTGACCTTCATTCGCTGGAAGCAAAGGTCGTATGCGGTGTGAATGTCGTTGATGACGATGTGATCTGGCTTGTCGCGCATCAGCTTGGTTGTGTCAAGCTCATTGTTTGATCGTGGCGCCTTGATGACCTTGGCCTGCTCTTCGAGGTTGAAGTTCTGGTAGGTGTAGGATGGGTCGATGTACTTCTTGTACAAGTCGAGGACCTGGTTGTGGGAGATGACGCCTGGGTTGGTGAAGTTGTACACTCCGGTGAGTCCCTTCTGCGCCATGGCCAGAGAGAGCGGGAGCATTTCGTGGAGGATGGTCATGGAATTTGGGATGTTGACGACCTTCTCGTACTTGACGATCTTGGTCACGAAGTTGCGGTGGAAGAGGTCATCGGACACCGGCATGCGGACGCGCAGAATGAGGCAGTTGGGGTAGTTCTTCAGCATTGGCTCCATGTATCCCTTGGTCTCGCTGTAGAAGGACCCGTCGAAGTTGGGAGTGTCCTCCTCGGTGAAACCAATTCCGGATCCCTCAGGGTGCTTCTCGTCGTAGACGAAGATGCATCCGGTGGCGTAGACGGTGCAGTGGATATTTCTCTCGTAGCACAGATCGGCAAGGTTCAATGTTCCAATGACGTTGGTGCGCATGGTTTCCGGCTTGTGATCCTCGCACCAGTCAATGTTTGGTCGCCCGGTGATTCCGGCGGCGTTCAGCACGTGGGTTGGCTTGATCTCATCGAGCTCCTTGGCGACGGACTCGCGGTTTTGGATGCGGCTCTCGGCGATGAACAATTCAATATTCTCTGCGTTTGCGATCGTCGTCACAGATGGTATGGATGTCGGTCGTATGTATTATAGAATACGTGGCATTGATGGGTCATGTCACGAAGATTCAATGAGGGAGGCACAGGTCAGGATTCGTGTGGTACGTACATGCACAATCGCAACGACCAGCAGGCTCGATTGTTGCTAACGCAACTTCATCACTAGCGTGACACATCACATCGGTATGGCTGCATTCGTAAACAGACGGAAAGCAGAGAGGGCTTCCTTCCAACCTTCCCCTCTTCGCATCCGTCAATCAGGCGCAGTCAATCGAGGCAAGAGAGAGGAGGTAACAGAAAAGGTAGTGGCAGCGTCATTCCACCAGCAAATGGAGAAAGATCTCGCTCACCTTCCTTCTTGACGAGCTCGCCCATCATCTGTCCGATCCATCCTGTCTTTCCTCCAAAGATGAGGACCTTCTTCATTTCGGTTGCCATGGTTGCGGTACGTGGGGGATAAGGCTGTGCCTGTGTTTTGAGTATTTCGGCGTGGTTTGTTGTGCTTGTGATCGTGATCGTGATTGTGAGCGTCAGGCATCAAGAGGGGTCTTTGTTGGTCTTCAGCTACTCGTGGGTGCGAGCTGTCTTTGCGTTCGTTGTGTTGTGTTGTGTCGTGTCGTGTTGCGTTGCTTCTCGTTGTTGTGGGTCGCACACCGAAGAAGCATTTTCGGTTTTGGTTTTGTGACCGTTTTCGCTGAAAAAGATGTCCCAAAAAGAAGTCGGACAAGTCAAAAAGCAATCCAACGGTCACCGTCCAGAGCAGTGAACCTAGACATACAGCTATAGATTGCGTCATCTCAACCACACAAGTAGAATCCACAAGCAGATCATTGCTGGTCGGTGTCCCAAAGACCGATGATTTCAAACACCACGAGCGTGCGAATGCAGTCGTTTGCCATAACAGGATAGAGTACTCTACATCATTGAATAACACAGCAGACCACACCAGGTGGACAGCCCAAGGCACCGGCGATTCCACCCTGATCTTGCCCGCCTGCACCAGACGAGCCGGACGTTCCACCCGGAGTCGCTTCGCCACCCTTTCCGCCCTTGATGATCTCAGCAAGCTTCTTCAGGTTGGTGGATTCTTCGAACATGAATTCGTCCGCTACTCGCGCGCCGTACGATCCTTCCACGATACCCTTGAACTGAGAGAGGCTGAGACTGTCGAGGATGGTGACCAGCGCTGCATTGGCATCGATGGAATCTGGCGGAAGAGCGGTGATCTTGGAGACGTCCGTCTTCAGGCGCTTCAGGATCTCTTTGTGGCTCAGCGCACGGATGGCCGCCACGCCCGACGCGTCCAGCGCCTTCGGTGCCGTTGCCATGACGACGCCGTCGTTTTCGTCGTCGCCAGAAATTTTGCCGTCGATGAATCTCTTCTGGTACACGATCTTCAGCGTGTTCTGGAGGAACGCCTTTCGACACCAGGCTCGCGCGATTTTGCCGCTCGACGTTTTGGGCACCGTTCGCGGTTGCAGGAGCACAATCTCAGCAACTGACAGCGAGTGTTCCTGGTTGACGACTCCACGCACTTTCTCGGCAAGGCTCTTGCAGATGGCATTCGCTTCGTTGCTCGGCGGCACGTCACGGAGTTCCATGATGAGAGCGACTTCCTCCCCACCTTGGCGTGTCGGGTCGATCGTGAACGCGGCGGAGCATCCCGATCGCAGACTATCCGAGCTCTCCTCAGCCGTTGCCTCGATATCCTGAGGGTAGTAGTTGCGACCGCCCACGATGATGAGGTCCTTGAGTCTGCCGCAGATAAAGAGCTCCTTCTGATGCATGAAACCAAGATCGCCAGTTCGCAGGTACTCCACATCGTCCATGCCTTCTATCGTTGCATGGAAGTCGTTCTCAGTCTCCAGCTTCTTGTGGTAGTAGCCAAGTGCCTTGCTCCCGGAGTTGATCCAGATCTCGCCGACCTCACCCTCGCCGAGCTGCTGACGTGTGTGCCTGTCCACAATCCGCACATCCACGCCCTGAGAGTCCGGATATCCGCAACCGACTAACGTGGACTGCGTGCCATTGGCCACACCTGCCTTGGAGAATTCCTCCATGACGACCTTGCCATCAACTTCCAGTGATTGTTTGGAAACGGTGATGATCTGCTGTCCACCAGAGCAAACGAAGACGGTATGTTCCGCCAACCCGTAGGTCGGGAAGATTACCTTTCCCAGGCCGAAGGGACCGAAGCATTGGTAGAACCGCTTCATACCATCTTCGTCTACCGGCTCTGCTGCATTGATGATGTGCCGAACGCTCGACAGCTCCAAAGGTCGCTCAGCGTAGTTGTCCTTGTGGAACTTGCGGGCTGTGAGCTTGAAAGCGAAATTTGGTGCCTGCAAGTGGGTGCCTCTGTACTTCGATACGGCTTCAATCCACAGCATCGGCCTCTGCACGAACGATATGGGCGACATGTAGTATCCACTTCCACCGCAGTACAGCACACCCAGGTACGATCCGATCAATCCCATGTCGTGGTATTGCGGCAGCCACGAGACCACCACGGTGTCAGTCTTCGCTTTGAGCTCCGATGTGATGATCGTGAGGTTGTGTGCGAGGTTGCCGTGCGAAATCATGACACCCTTCGGCTCCGATGTGCTGCCCGATGTGTATTGCAAAAACGCGATGTCATCTGCGCTGCTCTGGACAGGCTCCGCTAGCTGCGCGCCAAACTTTATTTGCTTGTCATCCGTCGAGATCCACTTCAGCTCCGGCCATGTCGCAACCTTCTTTGTGAACCGTGTGATGGCATCTCGAATTCCTGTAAATATCAAGGATCTCACCGTGAGGTAAGCACGAATGCAGCGGTGTGAGTCATAGCGACATACGACGATTCAAACGCGCAAACTCAGACGCATTCATCAATCCACACACTGTCTTACGTACCTGCAATCTTCTTGATGTGGTTGTATTCTGCACTTGTCAGCGCGAATTTGGCGTCGCAGCTTTTGGTGATTACGGAGAACATGTTGAGGGTATCTCGCTTCATTGGATTTGGTGGGAAGACGGGCACTGCAATGACACCGACCTTGAGACAGGCAAGGAATGCAACCATGAACTCCAGCGAGGGAGGGTACACCAGGACGGCCCTGAATATTTCAAGACGGTGGTTCCATTGGCAATGGTCGTGATGGGAAATACAGTGTGAAAGAAGCAACGCAACAGACAACAGAAAGCAGGGAAGGGTTAGCTGTTTGTTCGTTGACTGTCGTAGACTGTCATTGACTTTCGTAGACTGTCGTTGAGTTACAAACACTCTACCTCTCATTCTCTACCTCGAACCTTGTTGCAAACACAGATGAGCATCTCAACGAAAGTAGACACAACGCATGCATCACCGTACCTGTCGCCTCTTTTCAAGCCAGAGCGCTGCAGATGCGCAGCCAATCCTGCCGTGCGCTTGTCAAGCTCATCGTATGTGTACGTGCTGGAGATCTTGCCAGCTTCCGGACCAGGTGTGATGAAAGAGAACGCCTGCTTGTTCGGAGCATTGGCAACTTGCGTCGCGAATCGATCCAGCAACAGGTCCACCCCATTGCTTCCGTTCGACATGATGCTGTTGATGTTGAGATTGATCCGGTGAGAGTTATGGGCCTGCGTGTCGCCAGCGGTTGTGGATGGTATTCAATGCAGGCGCATCCGCATTGTTGTGTGCGCCACAAGGGGTTCCATCAATCGGATCGCTTGGGCAGGTCTCCCTCTTTTGTTTCTGATCGTGGGCCAAAATGGAGCAACAGCGTTGTCACCGTTGTCGTTGATGTACGCCGTTATCGCCGTTATCTTCCCCGTTTCCCAAATTTTTGAAAGATTCCGCGGGAATCAACTCTCGGTTCATCCGTGATTCGATCCTTCACTCAACTTGTACTGTGGAATTCATACCGCAATCTCGCCGCTTGTTTTTCGTTGGACCATTGATGGGTCGATACGGAGCTCTTGCTGCTCTCAGGAGTTCCAACGACGAGCATCCTCACAATATCTGCATCTCCCAGATACGCGGACCATCGAAAGAAGCTGGACGATGCAGTTCCGATCAGTTCTTTGCGTGCCTTGGCGAGAAAGCAAAAATCTTGAATTGCGGTTGGATTGGAGATCACGCGCGTCACAAATCCTCGTTGCTCAAGTGAGGTTTGGATATCCTGCACGATGTGGTTGTTGTAACGGCTCGCAATTGCTATCTTGCTGCCTGGTGGAAGCGATCCGAACACCTTGGCAGCGATGGCACTTGCATCGAGCTCTTCATACTGCGTGCCTTTGGTGCCACTCTCCGATAGCTCAGTCTCGAAGTTCCGAAAGTGCTGTTTTGAGCCCGAGTACGGAGCAAGGTGAATAGCCAGTGCATTAGAAGAGCGCGGAGAAAGATGAGATTGGAGTTGCTCAGAACAAGACGAGAGAAGACAAGAAAACAAATCGGTCATTGGACTTGATTGTCATTGAGAATGGCGCTTTCTCGTAAGGCGAGTGTTCACCACATGTGCTCGCACGAGACATTTCGCTTCCGGGAGACCAACAGGACACTGACTTACAAAGACGTGTTCATCATCGTCGGGAATCTCTTTGCAGCATCCAGCCTCATCGATGCGAAATTGTTGGCGAATTGCGTCGAAATGCAGGTCGACAAAGAGTTCCACATTCATGCTCGTCAGAGTGACGAATGGAATTCGCAGTTCTGCATCATCCGTTGTCTCATTCCTGCGATTTGCAACAGTCGGAGATGTCGTGGCAGGATTCTGCAAAGCTTCGGCCATTCTTCTCACATGTTCCAATGCAAGATGAACCTTGCCTTCGTCATCGCTGTTGACCATGGCCCTCATCGTGGGATCATCCAGGGATGATCGACGCTGCTCTTGTGATCTGCGTTTGTATTCATCCGAACTGATGGTGCGCCAATCCCAGGACCGCAAATTTGGAAAGCACCGTCGCATGATCTGTCTCGTCCCGACTGCAAGTTGCTGCTTTGCGAGCTGGTCTTTGCGACGATTGCGCCCGGACCCGGGTCCTGCCCCATCGTGGGAGACGAGAAGGATATTCATGCTCAGCGCGTGCTGGTGCTTTGCCAATGCCTGCAATGCAAAAGCATGTGCCAATCCATTCAAATGATTCCCCATCTCACCGCTTTGCTGCACCACAATGGAAGCCTTCAATGGCGTTGCCGTGGCAGCCACCGTGCTGCTTCTGTTCCCATCGTGTATCTGCTGGCGCACCTTCTCTGTAGTTTTGGCTGATTCGGATTGCTGCACCATACTCGGATTGGGATACTTCCAGCCTTGGCAGACGCAAAGCAACGCGATGCATGCGAATGCCCACGGCAAGCGCCGTCGCTTTTTCAATCGAGTCGTCTTGATGCCGTCGTTGGCAGTCTCCACCTTCCCGTCCCCAACCAAAGCGGCTTCCGATTGGACAGCATCATGTCGATGGCCCTCATGCTTCCCTGCAGCCCGATGCGCCATCTCCCATTCGTTGCTTCAAGCAACCTACGGAGACTCGTCCTCGTCGTGCGCCAATTATTATTGTACTATACTCGTATCGTCGATGCCTCTCGTCTTTTCGTTTCTGGTTGTGACCTTTGGTGGGTTCTTCTCGTCTCTGCTCTTCCATGGTGTGGATGTGGGCGGCGAGCGCAGCCGAGCAGATTCTCCTGTTCGCTTGTTGTTGACATTTTGGTCATCCTTCGGGCCTCAGTCGTGGATACGTGAGATCTAGATACTGACATTGAAACTAGAAATGAGCATCCTCTTGAATCTGCGAGGTGTGGTGTCACCATTCTCGCTGTGCTTGATTGATGCTGGGCAAAATCGCAGCGCCGAGGATGCTGTGTCCAAGGCTTGCACATTCGAACAACATGGGTGGACAATACGGCTTCAGTATTCGCGGAAGACCAAGAGTGTTGGCGGCTTCATCATCGCCATCGCCGTAGGGAAGACAGAGAGGAGGGGAAGACAGATAGGACCACCAAAGGCAATCGCACTGGCCAATGCATAACCAGAGAGAGATCACACAAGTTCCCCGGACTCGTGTGCATTGTCATCATACTTCACTACGTCCCGAACTCTGTCTCCGTTCTCTTGCTTCATCCAAACCCTGATGGCACTTTCAATGATGCCACTGGCAGTCATCATCTCTCTATGTTAACATGTTGTGGTCTGCCCTCTCTCATCTTATCTTCTCGTCTTGTGAATGCGAATGTGGACAGCCGGTGTGGTTGGGCGCATTCTCATTGCCGCTTTTGCTTGATATACTGAAAGACTAGTATGTCCTGTGAAACTCGTGACTTAGCAAAGGATTCTGAAGTGAAGTGAGAAACGTGAAAACGCATCCTTCCCGTTGCCAGAAACAACCGCACAAACGCGCGTTCGCGCCAACATCATGCCTGGGACGCTGTCACCACAATGGCATCACCACAATACTCGCCCGACTACTCGTACTGCCACGATCATTCCACAAAACCAAACAACAGGACAAAGAGAGAAACGCCCCACACCTACATCAACAACAACCTCATCTAAATCAGGAATTGAAGAAAGCAAAGATGGCGCGAGGAAGATGGCTGAGCCGCATGGCGAACAAGGTGAAGGACAAGGTGGAGGACATCAAGGAGGATGTGCAGGAGAAGATCACGAAGGTGTCCGGCGGCGCTGATCTCGGACCAGCCTGCGAGAAGCTCAAGGCCACCAGCTCCGAATGCAACCGCGTCGCTAACGAGACCATGGAGCTGTGCGATTCTACGAAGACGAAGGGCGATCAGATGGTCGCGTTCGGGGCTGAGATCCAGCAGACATTGCAGTCCTTCGCGGAGGGCGGCATGGACGCCTCCGTGCTAGAGACGATCAAGGATTTGACGGACGGCGACAGGCTCAAGGAGGCCATGGAAATGGGACAGCACATGGACGATGTCGCCCTCAAGTGCGTCGACAAGAGCGTCGAGATGATCGACATGCTTGAGGATTCCATGGACGAATTGCCGGACTCGTTGGAGAAGATGATCGAGGACGCTGCTGAGAAGCAAGCCACCGACGGCGACGAGGCGCTGCTGTCGCTCAAGGATTTGGACAAAGATGTAGACGACGTCAAGACATGCATCGGCGCCATCCAGGATCTCAACATAGCGACGGCATTCACGGTCGGACTCAAAGCGTTCGAGCAGCTGTCCTCGAAGGCGAAGCAGTCGAGGTCGATGTTTGATTCCATCCGCGGCTTTTCTTCCGATGTCGCATCCGTGTCAGAGGACCTGAAGTCCCTCGACGTCGTGTCGCTGTCGTCGCGCGTCAAGGATGTCCTGCGCATCATCCATCTCAGCGAAGTCATGCGAAAGCTTGCGGAAGGCGCCAAGCGCATCATCGAAGTGGTCATCGATCTCTTCAAGATCGTCGCCGAACGCATTAGCACGCTGTGGTCCGCCCTGGCATTCGCCAAGGATTGTATGTCCGATTGCGTGCAGCACATCGTGAAGGCCAAGACTCTGTGCCTGGAGGCAAAGGACAAGAGTTCAGTTCTGATGGAACGAGCCATCTCCATCAAAGATCAACTTGACGACCTGGGTGACATGAACATGGAATCTGTCACAACAGCACGCGAATTGAGCCAGGGTGGAGAGATCCAGGAGGCCATCGATCTGGCCAAGGGGATGGATGATCTGGTGCTGGACTCCACCAAGAGCGTCGCTGCCATGGTCGACCGAGTCACGGAGGGCTTTCAGAATTTGCCCGACATCCTCACGAAAGGATTTGAGATCAACGAGGCTGGCAAGGAAGACGACGATCCGGAGCCTGTTGATGTGGAGGAGAACATCACTGATTTGGAAACCGCCAAGGACGCAATCGACTCGTCAGATATCTTCTCGGCTTGCAAATCGAGCGTCAGAGGATTTTCCTCCGTTCAAGACAACACTTCCACATGCAAGGACTTGTTGGGTTCGGTCGAGGTCTTCTCAAAGAACTGCGATGGCACCATCACCTCCTTCATGAGCGTCTGGGATTTGGAATCCGCAATGACGAAGATCAAGGAGATGTGCAGACTCGTGAGTCTCGGAGAGCTGATGAAACAATTCGCCGACCAAATCAAGAGGCTGCTGTTGGCCATCATTGCCTTGATGCGTTCCACCATCGACAAGCTATCGTCGTTGGATGTCAAGGACCTCGGTTTGGATGACATCCAAGATGCGGTGCAGAACGTCGTCGGCAATGTCGCTGATGTGTCGAAGATCACGGAAGGTGTTGGCAACCTCGTCGGTGATGGAGTTGCGGACAAGATGGATGATGCCATGGACAATATTGGAGGGAAATTCAAAAAGTTTGGCGGTCTTTTCAAGTGACGGATGCGTTGTTCCATGGCACTCGCACACTACTCCATGTGGAGTCGACCTGTAGTGTCGGAGGCGAAACATTAGGTTGCGTTACCACAGATCGTGCACCACTCGTATACTAGGTTTCCCAGTACTCGTAAGATGAGAAGTATAGCCTCCCTGACAAATAGTACGGAAGGCAACGATCATGATCTGAGCGGAAGATTGTGGTGACGCCAAATAGCTGTTCATGACTTTGGTAATCACGGCTCGTACCTGTACTCGGGCGGTTGATGGCTTCGTCGCGACATCTTGCGCTCTCTCTAGATAGGAAGACTGTCTAGTATGATGAGATGATTCAGACTGTTCGACTCAACCGAGTGAGACGCACATTTCCATCTCCCTCCAAAAACGCAACATGACAAACTGGCGCCACAAAAGTGGATGACGGTGGTACCAACTACTGCGAGTACGATTGTACGCATCCCTCATCAATTGAGACTGCACCATGGCGGATTGGAACTTCCATGGAGACGCGGACGCACAGTTCCTGCTCCAGCATCCTCGGTGCACGTCGGAAGCTCCATTGGCATGCGGGGAGTACGATCGCGCCGAAGCATGGTGTCGGGATCGGATTCGGGAGGGTGCGGACTTTCTCTTCGATCGTCATTTGTTCGAGTGCGAAATCAATGACGCTTCGATGAAGCTGGGCATCCACCATCAGTCACTGCTGTCGCTATTGCGCAATATTCACGTTCATCACGTCAAGATCACCGCGCCGAAGGTGAGAGGTGGGATCTCGTGGGCTGCAACATCCAACAGCAGCGGGGCTATTGCGCAACGTGGCTTCGGAAACACCAAGCAGGGATTTCAAGACACACGAAATGAACAAGTTGGACAGAAACCAACGTCTACTCCTCAGACGAACGTGTACCAAGCAATCGTTGGCGAGTACCAATCGGGAACATCCCTGCATGAGCTCGCAAAGTCCATCAACTTCCCACCCTACTTGCTATGCCGATATGTCGTCGAACACGTGACGAGCCTCTCTGGTGGCAAAAAGGCAATCACGGCTGCAATGAGAAACCCCATCGATGTGCTTGGCACCACCGACGACGTCCTGCTGCCGCAGTACAGATCATCGGAAGATCATCACTCAGGGATTGTGCAACAATTGAAAGAACCGGGTGGTGATACGAGTAGTACGAAGTGGAAGGGCAGGATCGATGACGTTTCGCGTTTGGCACTTGAAGTGCAGTTCGCCATCGACATGGATCCCATGTACGGTCCGCGCCATGACCGGCAGCGCCACATGGTTGGCATCGAGTACGAAGTGGTGTTGGAGCAAAAGTTGGCAGAGATGAACTTACCGTTCGAGACAGAGACAGACCTGCGGGAGCGCGGCACCTCGCGAACGCCCGACGTTGTACTGAAGGTCCCTATCGCAATTCGTGTCGGTGCGCCCATCTCGCGATCGAACAGCTCTCGCACGATATCGGGCAACCAAGATCAGCGAGAAGATCAGCGGAGAGGTCTGAGCAAAGCTAGTATGCAGCGATCATCGGAAGAAGCACAGGTTGGAGAATGGAAGCTGGTGTCGTGGATCGATTCCAAGGTACGTCCATTCACAAAACAATACGATCTTGCACTTTGAGTCAAAAAGTGGAGCAGTGAAGCAACGGAACCTGATTCCTTGGTCGCAGCGTATTGCGTTGTGCTTTCGCACTGTCCGCATTGCTTCTGCTTGTACTCATACTCCACACCCAACTCACACATCACGCCTTCATTCATGCAAATGACTCAAATGCACTCGATTCGACAGGCAATGTTCGGAGATGTTGGAACCCACCTTACGGACGTTGTACCACAGGCTGAAAGTTACGTGCATCGATTTGGACCAGGTTTAATACTGTATTGGTTCGGGCACGCACCGTTGGAACGACTAACTTCTTCTTCTACTACTGATGCTGTTGCTGTTGCTGCTGCTGCTGCTGCTGCTGCTGTGGCCGACAACGCGTCGTGGCACTCGCAATCGCAAACGAACAACCATCACTCGAGACCGGCAGGGTCAGCCGCATCACTAACTTCATCAACGCAGCCCTCTGTCACGAATCCATCGGTTGCGCAGGAAGAAGGATCAGAAGCAAAGGTAGAATCTGCGACACAAACGCATCACGAACGCTTGCAACAAAATGGAGGAAATGCAAGTTATCCGAACAGACATCAAGTCAGAAACACTCACGACGCTCGCTCATCGCATCGTTGGAATCACGAGGCACGGCAGAAAGAACGCGCAAGCAAGGATGTCATAATACTGGGTTGGGATCTGCCGCTCGAATTCATGGTACCGAGTGGGGAGATACGGACACGGCGATCCATCAACGACATTGCGACGTCATGGTTGCAGCGAAAAGTCGCTGCAAATCCTTGAAGGAGTTAGTGGAATCGCTGTAGGAATATTAACAGGGATTTCAAAAGTCTGGAGAAGCAGTCCTATTTTGTGGAACCTCGCACAACAAGTATGGACGTATGGGTTGGAAAGCAGATCACTGTCTCTAGTTTGGCGCATTGCTATCTACGCTGATTCGAGTCAATGGAGTCAAAGATCACCTTTGCGTTGTCCAGAATTTCATGCCACCTCTTGTCGTGTTGGATTTGCTGTCATGGCAAGATTTGTTGCCTCCGCCGTGTGGAATCGAGAAGGATGGAAGCAACAACGAGGGAGAGCAGAAGGACAAAACCCCAAACCAAAGTCACACAAACACACACATCACCGTTTGCGTCACTTCTTGTCATAGAACAGCTCGTGTGAGACAAAGCAAGAGGAAGTCGTTCATCGCCACACTGCTGTTTCGGAATACATTTCGATATAATACAGTTGGAGACTTGAGTGACCATGGCGTCAATCAACAAGCTCTCCGTTCGTGGAGTGAGGTCGTTCAGTCCTGATGACAAGGAGCAGGTCAGTGTCAAGTCGAATGGATTTTGTGGTGGATGAGGAGCTGGCGGAGTTGGGCAGCGCTCCAATCTATGGTGGTGATGCTACTCGTGGTTCATTTTTGTCCTGTCTGTTGATCCAAAATTGACGATGATGATAATGATGATGATTGTGTGTCATGGTTTCATGAATCCCTCCCTCACATCGCTCGTATCCCTTCTTGCTTGCCTCCATGCTTCCCTCTGTTTTTCCTTCTCTCTTTCACCATCTCGCCACGCAACTCCACGCTGAAGGTGGTTGAATTCTACTTCCCTTGCACGATCATCGTTGGTGCGAATGGATGTGGAAGTAAGTGACGAAAATGATGTCCTGCTTGTCCACCTGCGCGCTCATGAATCGCATCACGCGCCTTGTTCGGATTGCGTTGTGGACAATCCTCTCTCACCATACTGTTTGCAATGTATTCCGTTCATCCATGTTGTCAAACTGCAACACACATCCCAACATCATGCACATGCATATTGGTACGAACTCGTGCCACGCATCATGAGACAGAAACGACCATCATCGAAAGTCTCAAGTTCGCAGTTTGCGGCGCCTTGCCACCCGGCAACAGATCAGGTCAGGCATTCGTCCATGATCCCAAATCGATCGGCCACAGCGATGTCAAGGCCAACATCAAGCTGCGCATCACCAACAAGGCAGGCAAGCCGATGGTGGTTGTGCGTTCCATGGAGGTCAGCCAGAAGAAGACGAAGATGACATTCAAACAGCTGGATGGTGTGGTGCGAACGACCGACGAGCAAGGCAATAGGCAAGCACTCAGCCACAAATGCACCGAGCTGGACAGTATCATCCCGACGTTGCTCGGCGTTTCGAAGCCGATTCTGGAACACGTGATCTTCTGCCATCAGGAGGACGCGTCTTGGCCATTGCAGGAAGGCGCAGTGTTGAAGAAGCGGTTCGATGACATATTCGATTCCACGCGATACTCGAAGGCTCTTGAAGTATTTTCCAAACAGAAGAAGCAATATACATCGCAAGCCAAAGATTTGAAAGCGGACGTCGCCAGCTTCACCTCCCACAGACACGCAGCCAGAGGGTTTCGACAGGAGATCGAGAAATACGCCGATCAGATCGAGGAGCTGCAGGACAAGATGGACGCCGCCAAGCAAGGATTGAAAGACATGAGCGAGGAGCGCGAAGAGATCCTGAAGGAGTTGGAAACGGCGGAGGAGTCGCGCCTCATCATCGTGCAGCGCAAAAACGAGCTGGGAAATTTGCAATCCGTCGTCGCTAAGCAAAGAGAGATGATCCAGGAGGACTTGTCGAAGTCGCATACGGTAGTCGAGCTGAACGAGATGCTGCGCGACTTCGGTCAGCAAATGACGGACCAGCTCGACAAGAAGAAGGAATTCGAGGACGAAATTCAGCACAGAACAAAGCAGGTGGAAGCATTCCGACGTGAGCAGACGAATTTGCGAGAGCACACGGGACGGCTCAAAGCCGAGAAGTCGAGCCATGACGCCAAGCTGCGTCACCGATACGAGAAGATGGTGGAGCTGGGTCAGAAGTACAACCTGGAATCGGCGCTTTCCCAGCTCTCGCAGACACAGCTGTCGCAAACGCAGATGTCCTCATTCGCTTCCGCGTCGTTCGCGGCAGACGCATCGCAGGTCGATGCTCCCACGGACGAACCGCTTTTGGAGATCAACGAAGATGACATGCGAGAATTCTTCCGTGCCATGGACAAGAAGAACGACGAGTTCCAGGACGAGCTGATGTCTCACAAGAGCAAGTACCAGCAGCAGGAGGACCAGCTGCAGAACTTGCTGGCGGATCTGCAGGGACGCCAACGTTCGATCGAGAGCGAAAGGGCGAAGGTGCACAAGGAGCAGAGCGACGCCCGCAAGGAGCTGCAGAAGATATCCCAGCAGCTCTCCACCAAGTCGCGTCTCCGCAAAGCGGACGTCGAAGATGCCAAACGAAAGGCGGTCCAGCACGCCAAGGACAGAGATGCCGCGAACAACGACCCACGCCGCATCCAGATCCCGACGGAAATTCGCAGCGCCGAAGACAAGATTCATCGACTGAAGGGCGAGATCGAGGATGACCAGATCGCTTTGAAGGATTTGCGCCATTCCGCCGAGGCGCAGAATGCCGTCGCAGTGTTGAAGGAGCAAAGCGTGAAAGATCTCGACACGCTTGATGAGATCATCACAGAACAGGACGCCTCGCTGAAACGATTCAACATAGCGGTCCCTTCCGAATTGCCAGGATTGGACGATGATGCGAATGGTGACAAGCTCAGCACGATCATTGACAAATTGGTGGACGCCGTGTCGTCAAAGTGGGAAGCACTGAACATGGATGCTTCGAAGGCCAATGACGAGGTTTCCCGTCTCGTCCGCATCGTTTCTGAGAAGAATGCATTCGTCACGCACAACAAGCATAATCTCTCCGCGAAGCGAACTCGCATGGTGCAGCTGGAGAATGGCGGCGTGGCGACAGTGCGACAGATCGTCGCGAAGATGAAGCAGATGGAGAAGAGCCTCGGTATTTCCAGCCCGCACGTGGACGAAACGAAGCCGGATGAGCTGATGGCGTACATCACAAAGCGCATTCAACAGCTGGACAGCGAATCGATGGAAGGCATTGGACCAGAGACCGTGAAGCGCATCATCAAACGGCTTAAGAGGCTGAGCAAGACCAACGCCATCGGACGTGACTGCTTGCAATGCCCGTGCTGCGCCAGGGATATGGACACGGAAGATCAAGTGCGCCAATTCGTGCAGCAGATGGACGTCCTCATGGCAGCCGAGTCTCCGCTGATCAAGGGCGACGAGCAAACGACCTCAGCGCTGCCCAAGTACAAGAAATGGCAGTCCAGCCTGTCTCCAAACCTGAACGCCATCCACGAATACAAGCGAACAGTGAACGAAATCCGGGACATCGAGAAGAATATGGAGGAGATGGAGAAGGACCTGGCGGAGAAGAACCGCGAATTGAAGGAGCTCAAGGCCCAGCACAAAGACTCCGAAAGCGAGGCGACGGAAGCCCGGGATCTGTTGGATTCGGCGCGCAGATGGTCGGAAGCGGCAGGTCGCATCGCAGAGAAGCGTATGCAGGTGAAGCACAAGCAAGAGGATCTCCTCACCATGAGCTCAGATCCATCCGGGCGGGACTTGGCCACGGTTGAAAGGCAGATGCAAACCAAGCTCGACGAAAAGGAGCTCCATGCTACGCAGGTGAGTTCAAAAGTGATGGTTGTAATGGAGGAGATGTCATTGTTTCTCTCCTCTCCGCTGCTGTGCTGTTGCGTCTGAAGCTTCTTGCAGGCCTCACGCTCACCGTCCCACGCCGCCCCCTGCCACACCTCATTCACCACGATGCCTCAAACTTGTCTACGCACGTGTGTGTTGCTGCGCTTCCACTCTGCTATTTTCATCATGTTTCGATAGATCAACCGATTGAACAAGGAAATGACGCAACTCAACACCCGGCTTGCCAACTTGGCCAACTCAGCAACGAAATTGGAACAGCTGGCGCGAGACAAGGAGGCCAAATTCGCGGATGAACGCACGATGACGGAACGCAAGGCAGTCCTCAACGAAACGATCACGAGGTGCTCGAAAGAAGAAAGTAGGCTGCAGAGTGAGATTGCGCCGTTGAGGCAAAAACAGCGCACGAAGGAGACCGAGAAGCAACGGTAAGTGCAGACAACGGGAAGGAAATGGAATGCATGTTGAGGCACGGTTGCATTAGTTGACCACAAGCATGTCCAGATGATGTTCGTTGCACTCGCACGAGTGAAAGAACTCCGCCAAAGACTTGGCCCATCGAGCACAGGGCGCCTATTAATGCTTTCATCGTGACAGAGTTGCTGTTTGAACGTTGCGCGTATCGATGCTATGCGACTCATACCGTCCATCCATCCATCCTTGTTGTTTGCAACCATCATTTTCTGTTCTGCACTTGCTCCGGGTGCAATTGCTGTTTGTTCATCAAAGACTCCGAGCGCTGGCCGATGAAGAAGAAGTGAAGCTGATTGGAAAGAACAACAGCTTCCTCTCCGACTACAAGGAACTGAAGAAGCTCACCGATGACATCGAAGTCTACGCCATGTCCGGAAAAGACAAGGAGCTCGAAAACTTGTTCACCAAGTCCACCGCATTGGAGGAACAATGCAAGGAGAAGCAGGTCGACATCAACAAAATCAAACCGGAATTGGAGCGTCTCTCCAAAGCGATCGAAGATGAAGAGCGGCACAAGACCAACCTACGGGAGAGCATCAGCATGATCAAGAACAACGAACGGACGGCAAAAATGGAGACGGAGATCGAGAAACTGGAAGAGGAAATGGCGCAGTCAGAGGGGCATGAAAATGCCGCCGAGGATCTGGGCAAGTTGGACAAGAAGATGCAGAAGCTGTCAGCATCTCAAGCTCGGTTGGAGGGACGGCGGTCCGAAATCGTTGAAAGTATCAGGAGTCTGAAGGTGAGCGCAGAATCGACGGGGTGGAGATGATTGGATTGCATTGTATTTTTTTTAAGTGCAATGGCTTTGATTGCTCTCGCGATGTGCAGTTGCGGTGTGTTGTCGCTGTGTTGTTGTGCTTCGCGACACGTGATGGCACATCTGAATCTGCGTTGAACATTGACTGACCTTTTTTGCATTCCTTGATACCATCGGTGTCCTTGTCACTATCTGCTGAACCTCTGTTGATGCTGATCTTGTAGCGAAAATTGAAACAACCGGAGTATAAAAACGTCGAGGAGGAATACCGCGTCTCAATGATCAAGCATGAAACGACTCTCATGGCGGTCCGCGACATCGAAAAGTACCACAGCGCCCTCGACCATGCTCTGCTACAATTCCACAGCATCAAGATCGCAGAGATCAACCAGATCATTGTAAGTCATGCGCAGATGTGTCAATGAGCAGATGTACTGGCGTGGTGGGACCATTGACAAGGCCTGGGCCTGGAGCTATGTCTACAAGTATCTTTGCTGATTTGCAACCACCATCAACTAACACCCACTCCATATCCAATGCAATGCCATGCAATGTCATGCAATGCGAATATACATACACTCGTAAACTATTCAGCGTGATTTGTGGCGACTGACGTACAAAGGTGAAGACATCACGACGATCGAGCTGGTCTCGGGACAGGACTCGGGCGCCAGGGCATCCAGATCCTACAACTACCGCGTCGTCATGACGAAGGGCAGCACGAGGATGGACATGCGAGGTCGCTGCAGTGCAGGTCAGCGCGTGTTGGCGAGCATCGTGATTCGGTTGGCGCTTGCCGAGACGTTCTGCGTCAACTGCGGTTGCATTGCGTTGGATGAACCAACAGGTGAGTACACACCATATTCAGAATCTTTTCCAGCGCCTGTTTCAGCTCTGCTGCTATTGTGTCTGCTGATGACGGCGCTACGAATTTGTTGCGGATTGAGACTGTGCGAAATGGTTCCTCAACCAAAATCTCTCGCACTCCTTACATCCATCGTTATTGTGCTTTGAAATGATACAACACGAATACTCATTCAACCATCCCATGCGTGGACGTGCTTCCCTGTACACGACACTACGCCGCACTGTGACACTGTGACACTGTAACACTGTGACGCAGTTAACCTCGACTTCAACAACAAGCGTGGGCTGGCCATCGCGCTTGCGCAGATCACCGCCGATCGGTCTGCTCAAAGCAACTTCCAGCTCATCATGATCACTCACGACGAAGATTTCGTTGCCATGATGAAGACGGAATTGGCATCGCAGAGTGGATTCACGATGCCCGAAAAGTACTTCCAGGTCCGAAGAGAGGAGGGCGCGGACGGCAAGTACTATTCCAAGATCGACGCAATCGACTGGGATGAGCTCGTTTAGATCTGCATGTTATGTATTAGTTTTATATTACAGGCGTTGTATGTATCTGACTATTCTACTCCGCGCACTTGCGTGCGCTGTATCGTTCCGGCACGCGGAGGGATGACGACATGAAAACTTCTGCATGTTGATTTCAGCGTGTTGCAGTTTTGCTTCATGCACTCTCGCGGCTGCGTACATGCACGAGCTGTGCATGTGCGCTCCAGTTCAAACGGCTCAAGTATTTCTACGCACTGCTCGAGAGCAGTACGCTCATGCCGTGAATCCAAAGTCTCTTGGCACGTTGTCGCGCAATCGAGTTCGTATCCTTGCCAACCTCACCGGCCCTTGTCTACCGGCTGCCAACACCACCGTCATCATGTTCCTCCTCGTTTTCGGATTCGGAGGAGTAGTCGGCCTTCATCTTTGACGAGAGGACTGTGGAAATGATGGATGGCATAGACAGGGAGGGTCTGCGCTGGGCAGGTGGATCGACTATCCATTCGTTGTATCCATTGTTCGTGCCGCCCGGCGGGCTCGTAGTCCCTGTTCCCGTTGTCCCAGTCATCATTCCAGACTTGGATGATTGGATTGAGTACTCCTCGTCGCTGGTATGGTTGTGAGCTTGATTGGGGCCATTTGGGGGAACTCCGTGTATCCTCTCCAGCCGCTCCAAGCATGCATCCAGCGCATCTGCGATGCTGTAGTGCAGGCGGATCATGGAGGCATGTCGGTAGGCAGCGACAGCGCCGCCTTGGAAGTACCGATGCAGGTCGGCTGGGTTGGGATCCGAAAACAGCTTGAAGTAGTCCGAGTACCGCACCTGCGGCACGATGGTGGTGGATCCGACGAATTCCTGCGTCATCATCGTGGATGTGAACCCCACCGCTGCCTCCAGATCATTCAGGAAGACGAACTTGGCCTTCATGTCGTTCTTCAGGTACATCTCCAGTGCGGCCAGCAGGAAGCCACCACGCCAACTGGCCTCTTGGTCACCGCTGGACCAGCGATTCGGCCTGCCGACGCCGCCCTTGGAATCGAAGAAGAATGGCACGACGTGCGGATTGCACTGGCAGGCGATGAAGAATTGACAATTCATCATCTCGGCAAGTCCGTTGATGGGGATGTCCGTCTCGATGGAGCCATCGAAGTAGGTTTCGCCGCCCTTGATCTTGATGGAGCCGTCCCTGTCCTTGTATCGCAGCTGGACAGGCTGGACGAATCCAGGCACGGCTGCGCTGGCGATGACGGCAGACGCGATGGTCACGTTTGGTGCCGAGATGTAGCTCAGCAGCAACGGCGGTGCCTTCTTCGTGGTGGAGCTGAGCGTGATACAGAGGGCGCGGCCTGTCTTCTTGTACGCTTCCTCGAAGGTCATGTCGCCGCACGTGAACCACCGGATCATGTCCAACCATTCGTTGACGTCAAACATCGCTCCCGTCTTGACGAATGATTTTATGCACTCGGGCCAATTGCGCGCGAAGCATTTGAGCTTCTCGCCCAGGATCTCCGGTATCATGTCACGTCGAATCTCCTCATCAGTGCGCGTGCAGACCATGGCACCGATCACGCTTCCCGCGCTTGTCCCAGAGATGATGTTGGGCAGGCAGTCCGTCTCTATCAGTCCCATGATGTGCCCGAAGTGGTAAAGTCCCATCATGGCGCCGCCGGAAAGGCAGAGCGCTGTCCGACCGTAGGCTGCTCGTGCACGTTTGATGAAATGGATGAGATGATCCCTGTGCAATGGTGGGAGTGGCGCCTTGGATCCAGCTGCGTTGTCGCTCCCATATTCATGCGTATGTGCCTGATTTTTGTTGTTGTTGGCGGCGGCATTCGTATTGCCATGCTTGGGAGTGGAAGCACCACCGGCAAAATCGGCAGACGCGGCGCCGGTGTTTCTGGTCTGCGCGTTGGACATGGCAGAGGAACGTCGCGTGGCGTCGTTCGCGCCTGTGCTCCACGCAGTGGAATGCTCACCAACGCTGTTGAGATCGTCGGTACTTTCCATGTGGACCGGCAACGTCGTCCAATCCACGACGGACTTCCAGATCTTGCTCTGCTCGCCACGGACCTTGCTCGTGAGCTTCCTCTCGTAGTACCGTTTGACAGCGGAGGCGTCCATCGCCTTCATGCCGGATTCTGCGGTCGTGCCCCCCAGCGATTCCGCCTCCTCCGTGATCCACCGCAAGGTCTTGACGACCTCGGAACAAAAGTCACGCACTATCTTCTTCGGTTCGCCGGTGTTGGTGTAGGAGAATAGATCTTCGCTCATGACACCGCCGACGTTCTTGCGCGTGCATTGCTGCAGCACCGCCAACGCCAGAAGGGCATCCTCCTTGCGCCGCGCGGCACGCAGATCGACGATGAGCTGCCGGACGAATGACCAGTTGTAGCGGTAGCTGGTGTTGTCCTTCATGGAGTTCTGCCACGCGTCCCGCTTCTGCGAGACGTCCAAGGCCGAGGCGAACTGGTACCACGAGTCGTAGGACTTGGCCTTCGACATTTTGCTGCGAAGCACGCGGTGTCGCGGCGTCGCGATGACGGTCTCCGCGAGGTAGATGCCCAGACGGATGATGATGTAGACGCCGAGTTCCACCATGATCAAGAAGTAGGTCAATGCCAGGATGGGCCAGCGCATGACCTTGCCGCTGGTGCTGTGGAGTCTGCCAGGGATGATGGAGAGTATGCAAAGGACGAGGAGGACGCCGCCGAAGGACCTCCAGAGGAACACCCCGACCTTCCAATCCATCAAGGGCCATTCCCTCGAGAACCACATCCAGAAGGTTTGTCGCGGCTGCTGCGCCAGGGAGATGATCTCTGTCATGTTGAGCAGCTCTGATGGGCTGATGTGTCCATCCTGGTTGGTGTCGAAGTACTGCACAATGAATTCGGAGGCCGCCGCAGTGCGTTGCTGCGCGTTCTGGGGAAACTTCTCCATCATCTCCGCCAGTTGCGAACCGAAGTGCTGCAGGGGCTGCTGCGACGGTGTTGTCCACGTGGGTAGCAGGAATTGCACGACGCGATCGTTCGCGAGCTGGAAGTACTTGGCTATGTCCTGCATCAATCGGTGGCACAGGATTGGGATGGAAGCAATGATCATTGGCATCAGCTCATCCTTGTACACATCGTAAATCGTTTCCAAATTCATGGTGGGTTCCGAGCCAATATTCTGAGCGTGTTCGTGGGTCTGAGGTTGAACGTGTTCGTGGGCCTGTGCCTGCGCCTGTGCTTGATTTCGAGTTTGATCATTAGTTTGATCATTTGTTTGATCATGAGTTTGAGCCTGGGAATGGGCATGGGAGCATTCTAGCTCATGATGATCTGGCACTGAGGCTGATCCCGAGTTCAAGGCAGCTCGTGTTGTCGCAGGCGGCTTTTCTGCTGCTGGATGCATGCCTGCATTCATTGCTTGACTTGATGACGTGGTTAGATCAGCAGCGCACGCGACAACGGGATCGCTTTGTTTGCTGTGATTGCAATGCGCTGCCTGCATCTGCGGCAGTTCCTGCTGTTGTTCTCGCATGTGAATGTGCAACCTTGGTTGTTGCTCTTGCAGGTGTGATTGCGTTGCATGAGGTTCCTCCGTCGCCATCGTTGTAACTGCTGATTGCCGTTGTGAATTCGAGAGTCAAGTGCGCGATCGGCGGATTGGAAGATGAGTTTGGCCGGAAGCACGCGGTGATGCCATGCGACTACTCAATCTCACTGTTTCTGTACGAGTACGATCGTACTATATTCTATTACGAATGGAGTATAGTAGAGAGCAGAGTTGTGATAGTCGTGGAGAGGCAATCCAACCTTGGTGGCCGGGATTGGCAAAGCTGTGGATGATTTATGGATGCTGCGTCAGGAGTTCGTGCGTCGAGTATCGGAAGGTGCTCGCAACGGTGGTGCTGTGGCTGCTCGTACCAATGCAAATCAAGTTGCTGATGTTGCCAATGATGATGATGATGATGACAGAAGGTCACCCTTCCTGCGTCATCGCCTCTTTCTGATACTTTCCCGACGCAAATGCGGGACGCAGCGCAGCGGAATGGGAAGAGATGGAACAAGGAGGATCGGCGGGGTGTGCAAAGTCGCGTCTCCTTGCTGCCACACATAGTCAACACCATCGGCTTCTGTTCCTGTTGTCGCCCCTGACGATGCCATTCTTCGTCACACGTGTGCGCCTTCTCTTTTCTCTTCTTTGTCGGTTCCTCATCCGATCTCCAAATCTCTCTCTCTGTGCGGTTCTCCGTGTTGTGCCAGAAGTTGTTCCGTGTTTTTTGTGATGCGCAAATTGTGAAAGTCGCGCGCAACGCGGCAAACTTGAGCGCGTCATTGATGTGATTGACATGACAGATCGCAAAACTTCCTCCGAAGTGTGCATTCTCGTCTTTGGGCACATGTTTCTGCCTTCTGTTTGGCCATCACTATTCAGGGTCTGACTGAGTACCATAACTATCATTTTTGACTTTGATGGAGATGTTGATTCGAAGGGTTCGAGTCGGCTTGATTTGAATTGTGGCGCCAAACTTCACACCAGAAGAAGACACAAGAGACAACAAACCAACAACAACGAAACGACCAGGAAGATGCACCCGAGTTCATGAGCGTGCGCTTGGCACTGACGATGATGGTGCATAGTCATACGACTACTTGCGCAATCACTGCCATCCCAGTCTCCAACTCCACTGTCTCAAACGTTTCTGTCGAACTATAATAGCATACGAGTAATCTACAACCTGTCCTTCGGTAGAGAACGAACAAACGCTGACAGTACGCACACTCGTATAATAGGTCGTAAAAAGAGCAGTGAGGATGTCGAGACGGGTCAAGAGGGAACGGGTGACGTCCACCTCATTTGTGGATGATTTTGCCGAGGATCACGATGGAGACGAAGATGAGGACGAAGAAGACGAAGAAGACGAGGACAATGACTCGGAAGATCAGGATGAGATCCAGGAGGATCGCAAGAAGAAGCCAAAGGTCGATTTCCAGCTGATAAGGGAGAATGAGGATGAGGACGACGACACGTCGGACGATGGAGTCGGCCATGTCAGCGCCTCGCAGACCGACTTTGGCTTCTCGCAGCAGACGCCAGAGCTGTCGCAGCAGATCCAGGATGCCCGACAGTCCGAAGTGGCGAAGCTGGAGAGGATGGATCCCGTCAGCCGCGAGAACGCCATCACGTCCGTTTCCAGGCTCGTGCTCTTCAAGGCGTTGGCGCGCGAACCCATCGACCGCACGAAGATCGTCAAGGACGCCGGCATTTCCAATGAGCGCATCTCGACGGCCGTCTTCACGGAGGTGGCGCATCGTCTGGATGCCGTCTTTGGCTTCGATCTCGAGCGCCTGCCCAAGTTCATGGAGGAGATGAAGTCGATGCCCACCAAGTGCAAGAACCGATTCTACGTCTGCAACGGTCTGGCCGAGAACCTGGACGGCAAGCACTCAAAGGCCATCCATTCCATGCACAAGTCAACCTCCACCGAGCTGGGTCTACTTATGCTCGTGCTGGCCTTGGGCTACTGCAAGGGCACGCCGACGTCGGACGGATCGCGATGGATCCTCGATCGCGATCTGTACCGCCTGCTGCACGATGTGGATGAAGGCATTCCGAATGAGCCTCCAGTGATAGGCACGACGCGACAAAAGAACAGCCACCAATCGGCGTTGAAGAACAAGAACCGCTTCCGCCACACCGGCAGCCTTACGCCCAACGTCGATGCCTTGCTGGATCTCTTCCTCAACCAGGATTATCTCATCCGCGAGAAGGCGACGGACGACAACTTCCCGGAGCGCTTTGAAGATGGTGACTTTCTGTACTCCATGGGCCCCAGGTCGGCATTGGAGATCGGCCGCAGGCAGATCATCGTCTTCTGCGCGGAGATCCTGGATGAAGCGCCGGATCCGACCATGCTGCAGGAGGTGGAGGCACCCGCGGAAGAGGCAGATGACGACGAGGAGGAAGCCGCGGAAGAGTAACACGAGAGTTTGGTCGGAGGCGTGCTCGCACAAGTGCGTAGGCAGGTGGGGAGGGAGGGAGGGAGAAATAAGCTCACTCGTGATCGTGGGATGTAAAGTATGCCAAAGCAAGTGAACTTGTCAACATCATCTATGGCTTTTGAATTTATGGATGTTCAAGCATGATAGGATAGCAGAGTGCTCTGCTCCTGTGATTTGTGCGAAATGACATTCCTACTTTGCTGGAGTGCTCGTACTGCTCTCTATTGTAAAATGTTATTTTTTTCATGTAAGAGCCATATTTGCAAAAATCGAAATGGCATGGACGCAACCATACCATCATGCATGTCTCAGTCGTCCCCAACGGCAGAATGCACGATTGTTGGAATGGAGACGAGCCTGCGCTCTGGTAGTATCATGGCCGTCATGCCGTTGCCATACACTGCACCACTGTCGATGCCGATCGCCATTTCACCGGGATACCGCTGGATGCCGCGACGTGCGTCATGCCCGAAGATCACACGCTGCGGACCCGTCCAAACACTGGCCCAAGGACTCTTCGTGACGTCCGCGCCGTCCGTGTAACCAACGCCGCGATCATGGTACCTGTACGTGTTGGTGTCACGTAGCAGATCGACTTCGCGGATGGCCACCATGGAGTAGATGGATTGCTCTTGCACCGGGATGCCCGGCACGAATCCTGCGTGGACAATGACCGTGTCGATGTGGTCATTATTATCACCGCCAACATTGTCGTCGTCGCCATGTTTGGTTTGAAAGTACTCAGCCGGTATCGTCAAGGTGTACGGCAATTCCGACATCCACATGATATCATCATCGCTGAGCACAACTGATGGAGATGGGACACTGGTATCACCTGCGTTTCCGTCGGTAGTCCCATGGACGTCTTCATTTTGATTTTGATCTTCATTTGTATCTTCACCCTCCAATACCCAGCTGTACTTCGATTTGGCCCGTCTCTTCGCGTGTCCCAGCGCTGCCGACAAAGCGGCATTGTCATGATTGCCTCGCACTGTCCACCACTTGGGTTGCAACCGTGTGTGACGAACGACGCGTGCCGATTCCGGCCCCTTGTTGACCAAATCACCGACGAGGATGACGTGATCGAATTCCATGTCGTCATTCTCCGCAATGGCTTTGCGATGCAACTTCATCATGTCCTCGAAGCATCCGTGCACGTCGCCAATGACGAGGATGTTTTTGGAGTTGGCATCCGGCGTGCGAATCGGCAGAGTCTGATGCTTCTGTGTTGGCGAGGGTATCTTGCCATGCTGTTGGAAGTACAGGTCTGCCGCAGTTGTCTTTGTGCGGCGATTCGCAGCAGCTTGTGATGTGAGGATCTCAGCGTCCCCATTTTGCCTCAAAGCGGAACATGACAGTGCAACTGTAACATCCCGTCGTTGCGACGCAGCCTCACATGCCAATCGGTCAGTGGCAGCGCTCGTGTGCACGAAGGCTGCGGCTCTGGATGCTGTGGCAATCGATTGCTGGCGCAGCTGCTGGGAGGATGGATGCGAGCAGAAGGCTGCAGCTGCCAACGTCGAACCGACCCCCACAAGGATCTTCACGCACAGTCCATTGCACTTGCGTGACATCGTGACAATCGCTGCTGGTGTTGCTATTCTGCTCGTAGGAACAAGCGTTGGTCGCGCTCCTTGTAGCCGTCCCTGTCGATGTTAGTAGTATAATAGGTCGTACATGTACTAATACTGAACGTGCGACTATGTTATGACTGCTCTTGTCGATGCTGTTGCGTCGGCCTCGACAACCGCGGTAACGTTGGGAGATGAGGATCTGCCGAGAATGGCGTTTGGAAGGAGATTTGTTCTGTCTCAGATCTGACGGATGGGCGGATGGTCCAACTATTGTGCATGCAAATAAGCAAGACAACGAAACAGAAAACGCACGACTGGAAATATTGGCGAAGGATTGGTGGTTGCACAAGTGCCACTGGATAAGCGCACGCCTACGAGTAGGAGCAGAGTAGAGCGGTAGCCTGCTCACAGAATGTGTTTCATCGACCCGAACAGGACGGACATGCGGATGCGAGGAAAGCGAAGACTGACTCATTGGGGATCGTGAGCAAGAGCAGAGGGATGGCGCCAACTGCACAGAGACGAGCCAAGCGGGACGTGATGTGATGCAAAGCGCCCGACGTGATGTGCGGGATGATGTTTTGGAATGCGCGCCATTCGGAAGAGTCTTGTTGGTGCCGCGCAGTATCAATGACAAGGAGGGAGGCATCAACGATGGGTAATCCGTATGACTGGATACGCGTACGCGTATCTATGCCAGTACAATTGGCGCACGCACGAGCAGCTCGTACCGGTTGGGATGAGGGGTTCATCGTATCCCAACTTGTACCCAACCGAGCGATATGTGCGAGTTGCTTTGTCCCCATGGTATTGGTATGCTGGGTCGAAAGAGTTCGCTGCCGGTGATCCATCTGGCCTTTGTTGTGGTTTGTGGAACAATCTCACGCAAGTGCGTTGCTCCCACCGCGCGCGAAACGGCGATTCCTCGGAACTTGATGCATCATTTCATCCATGGGGGTTACTGTGTGCATTGTCGCAGAGGTATTCCTCATCCGTTCCGTTCATGCGTGCATTTACGCATGCCTTTTCGGTTGCGTTTCTTGGTTCACTATGATCTGCTCGTGCTGTTTCTTCCTCTTCCCCGGACCATTCCGAGTGGCACGCCAAGCATCACCCATCTCATACGTTCCGTGCACCTGTTGCAAACACACACAGAAGAAGCGATGCGGGTATCACGACACAAGGAGAGGCAACAACACCGAGACATCGTTTCTCGGGTGCGACACACAAGGAGGTAACATGTGATGTGGGTTTCGGACGTATCTCTTTCGAATTGGATTAGCGAACGTGCGACTTCTCTTTTTGCCTCGAGTCCTATCGCCTCCACACCACGCCGCCACCTCCTCTTCCCCTTTTCTGGTCTTTCTCCTGTTTCTGTCTTCGGCGCTTTTGTTCTCTTCTCGCTACTTTCTCATCTGTTCGTTGTTATTGTTGTTGTTGTTGCAACTGTTCACGATGCCGTTCGTCATGGTCGCTGTTGTGTGAAAGTTCGAGCAGATCGCATGCCACCGCTGCATGAGGTCTTGTTTTACCTGTGGTTGGGGAGTGTCTTCTGTTCATTCTGCATGATCTTTGGTTCCCATTGGGACACTGTTCTTTTCTCACATCGGTGAAAAAGGGATGTACGTGAACCGCTTCACCGCTTCGATTTATCAGTTTGGTTGAAGATGGAAGAGGTGGAGAGGGGTACGCTGTGACGCCGCGATGTCAATGTTACTGCTTTGATCGTCGTTCACAGCGTTGGGCGCTGCTCTGGTCTCGTGACACTTGCGTTGTTCCTTCACCGCCATCGTCGGTTCTGGTGGTTTCGCACCTGCAGCCACCGTTGGTGTCATTGATTCATCTCTCTCTCTCTCTCTCTCTCTCTCTTGGTTGCTCTGTTCAGTCATTCAGGTGCTGTCGCTGTTGGTGGGTGCCGTTGTTACGCATGGTAGCATCAGTGTCATTTCGCCTGCCAGAGCCACATAGTCGCTTTAGTTTTTATCTCATGTTTTCACGTCTTGTCGTGGATCTCTTTCCTTGGTGGTGAAGTCAACGCACCCCTGCGTGTGTGCTTGGTGGTATTTTTTTTTTCATTCGCACTTCTGCCTCCTTTGCGAACTGCGTGCGCAACTTGCCCAAGCCATTCGCAAACAATCCACGATTTGATTTTGTACGAGTCGCTTCTGGTTCTGCAACCAAGTCGTGGTGGTTTTGCAAACAATAGAGGAGAAGTCCACGTCATTCGCCAATCACAGCACATTGTACGCGTGTCTTCTGTGTCCAGAAAACCCATCTTGGGTGTGATATTCGAACAATGATAATTCATGAAAAGTCCATTGACGCGATCGTTAAGTCCTGTGCGCTCGGAGTGGTCAAACACTACATACATTCAGTCATGCATTCTGCAAATGACATATGCAGATTCGCGAACAAAAGGCCGAGGTAAAAAGCTCCATCGTGTCCAGTGAGCCATAAATGGGTTGGGGAAACGGAGCAATAATCGTTTGTGAATGTTCGGCAGACCTTGGCGTTTCGGAGAAAACTGCAGATAGCTTTCCATTCCCACACGTTTGGGTCCACCGTAACCACACCATCCACCACCACCAACTGTTTGGTTTTGTGATGCTGCTGATTGTGTCCGCCAGCGCAGCAAAGCGCAGCACAGGAGCCAATCCCGAAACAGTACCGAGCAACCCAGGAAGAGGTGGCGATGGGATGAATTCGTGCACAGGAACCCATGAGCGAAAGCTCACGAGCAACATGTGAACAAGGAACGCCATCCAACAAAGAGGTGCCAACAACAACAACGCACCGCCAACACCACCACCAACAACAACACCAAACAAGAAGAGAAGCGCGGGAGGCGCCGCGAACAAACAATCAATCGGTTGCCCCAATCGCATACAACACAAAGCAGATCCGCACATCGAGACGAGGAGGGAGAGAGAGGCGAGAAGGTCGCAACCAACAAGGAGCAAAAGACAGCCCGAGAGATAGAAGCGGAAAGAAACAACAGACAGGAAGCCAACAGCAACCAAATCCAGGGGCGTTGGAACCACACAGAACGAGAAAGAGAGACCGGTGCGACAAACAAAAAGCGCGGGTGATCGTGATTCTTCGCACCACACAACAACACACAGAACAGCTGCGCACGACAAAGTAGTGAAACCGCGAAACCGGATCAGAACCACGACATCACAAATCAAGCAACGCACAACAGAGATCACACAAAAACTCAAACACACACACAACGTCATACCAAAACGAGCACAAGTACGAGCACAAGTACGAGTACGAGTAGGCACTCTTTGTGAACAATCGCAACAAGGCAGAGTGAAAGCAGCACTCTCTGGCACCCCACCTCTTGATCGTATTTGAACACACGAAGGAGCAACCATTACCTCTTGTTCAAGCAACAGCAAGTATTTGTACGTACACGGAGCAACAACGGAACCGCCGACACCTGCATTACCAATTGCCAATCGCCTTCCCAATTTGTCGTTCGCCATTCGTCAGAAACAGACGACATAAACACGCAGCGAAACGCATCACAGAACAGAGCAGAACAGAGCCATTCATTCCGCGAGACTCTGAGGAGGCACGAGACGCCGCAACGCCCCACAAATCAAGCAGAAGGGGAAGTAATCAACAACAGCAACAACAGCAACAACAGCAACACAACAACACAACAACATAACAGCAACACAACACAACATTACCACTCTTGAGACCAAAGAACACCTCCACACAGCAAAGATGAACATCGCCTACGACTACGCATTCCCCGATCCACGCAACAGAAGCGGTGCACCACCACCAACGGCGGCAGCCAACGGTGCGCGAGGCCACGTGGAACGGCGCGACAGCATCAGCACCGTCAGCGATGCCAAGCTCGTCACGGCTCCCAACAGCCGCAGCGAGGGATCGGATGATGATGAAGACTTTTGTCTGTCGCGCGTCGAAACCATCGCTGTCAACGAAGTGTCTGTGGCGAAGGGTTCCGCCATCGGCATCAATGCTGTTGCCCACGACCATCATCACGACTACACTCGCAACAATCATCCGCTGCATGATCATGACGATCACGGTGGCAATGGCCTTGATGTAGATAACGAAGAAGAAGGTGACGACAGTACAGACAATGACAGCGACAGTGACGACGATGACAACGACAATCACAATGACGAAGACAAGGATGACGAGGATGATGGATCGGAGAAGCACCACCATGAGAATCTCAGCATCAACATCAACAACTTCCTCCACGCATCCAAAACCAACAGATATCAGCAGCAGCGCCACGAACAGCAGCGACAGCAAGAGGACGATGACGATACTGACGACGACGATGACAACAACGATGACAACAACGATGACAACAACGATGGCAACAACGACGACAACAACGACGACAACCACGACGACAACAATGACAACAATGACGACAACAACGAAGAGGAACAACAACCAAAACAGAGACAGCCGCGACGAACCAGCTCGCGACTCCACGAGATGGCCAACGAATTCCCGGGCGTCCCGCACCCCGACGATGACGACGATCTCTCATTTGATGAGGATGAAACCGTCGACGAGCAGCCCAGCGAGATTGAGAAATCGCCCTACGAAATGACGCTCAATGCCGAAGACAACGTGCAGGCATTCAACCGACTCTACGACATCCTCTCCGGCGACAAGGAAACGATAGAGTCCCTGGAGGAACCTCGATTGGGCACCGACAAACCGTTCGGAAGGGAAGAAGCCGCGCAGCTCATCAAATCCTATGGTACGTCGTTCTGTGAAATGCGCCGCCGGCCTGCAGGAGTGTGAAATCACCATCCGCACCTATGAATACATTCATTTCCATGCTCGTCTGGGCCAGCAAATTAGACGCGTGCTTGCTTGCGTTCGCAAAGCCTTCTCCAGTTGTGGATGATTCGTTGTTCGGTGGCCACAACCAACCATGTTCCACCCACGGCGATGTTGATCGGACTTGTTCCTGATTTTCCGAAGTCGGACATCATCGACGCTCTGTACCCATGGAACATTTACTCTTGGTGGGGTCTATTCACGACAACCAATCAACCCCAACGCGATCCTCACCCTGTTCCTTTCTTTCCATTTCTGTCCACATCCACGAACCCCATCTGGCGTGATCTGCTCTGTGTTGGTATTGCCTTGGTATAAATACGATTCCGACTCATGTCGACTCATTTGCCACCGCCCCATCTTCGGACTCCGTCCATCATCCAAACCGCACCATCGCACTTCGCAGACCTCGTGGACAAATCCGGCATTCTCTACAGCCAGGAATGGATCACCGGCAACATCCGAGGTAACGTGGTTGGCCCGCTCACCACAGAACGTCTTCTGCTCTGCCTCATCCCCTACCGCTTCATCAAGGCCAATGCGCCCGTCCTTTCCAGAATGCTCAAGGATCTCAAGGTTCTCCAGCTCCTCAAGGAGTCCATGACCAAATGGGATCTCAACGACGAATTTCCGAGGGTGAGTATCGTCCCACACTATGCCTGTCTTCCTGCAATGCGGCGCGTGCTATGCTATGCTATGTATGGTCTGCTCTGTGGATATTCACCACCGTCTATCCATCGATCTATTGCCGAAAGGTATTCTTCCGTGCGCGCGTCATGCCTTCGCTTCCGTTTGGTCACCCGGCGTTCCAGTCGCCCCTCTGAATTCTGTATTCCCAGCGCGACCATCTTTCTCACGCTCACTCTTTTGCTCTTTCACTATCGGCTCCTGCGGACTCGGCGCTCCATCTTTCGTGCCTTTCTCTCGATCGTCGAATGTATGGACGCATGGACACTTGAATGCATGAATATCCGCACAACAGGTAAGTGGGTGGAAGTCTCAGCAGCTTCAGTTCAGCCAAAACAAGAGAGACTGCCTCAAATGCGAGATCTTC
The DNA here is from genome assembly GCA_026770025.1 of Craspedostauros australis. Taxonomy (NCBI): domain Eukaryota; phylum Bacillariophyta; class Bacillariophyceae; order Mastogloiales; family Achnanthaceae; genus Craspedostauros; species Craspedostauros australis. Next base: position 82,613 of record JAMXDE010000010.1, on the reverse strand, counting down.
GTTGCCCGTGCCTTCAGCTGCATCGAGCTCTTCGGCTCGCAGTACATGACGCCCGCGCTGTTCTGCAAGGTTCGGCGCTGCCTCTCAATAATGGAAGAGCATCTGCACGAGAGCAAGAAATGCCCCAGACGCAAATCGGGAACGAGCATCTCGAGGGAGCGCAGCGAGAGCCCCGATGCCGATGACACCCATTCAAACCAGAGCTCCACGAAGAACCCAGGAGGCACGGTGCATTCTTCCGCATCGTCGTCGTCATCGTCGTCGCAACAGCCGTCGTCGAGAGCAGCAGCAACGCCGGCGACCATCACAACTGCGGCGCCCACGACGGGAACCAAACGCAAGCGGACGCGCGCTCCGAAGAAGGCGAAGGCCTCCAAGGTTCCGCGAATGCCAGTCAAGACAGTCCCGAAACCCACGAAACCGATAGACGAATTCGAAGACGATGAGCCGAAGCACGGCCACGATCGGAGCAACGACAGCGAGGATGCCCCCGACAACAGCCACAACCGCCCTGGCAGCGACGCGAAAGAGAATGCAGATGCGAATGCGGATAAAGCCAAACCCGACACTATGGAGGTCGACAGTAACAATAATGATGAAGGTGCTGGCAGCAAGGCAGACAAGAACGAGGATGACAACGACAGCCTGCGCAATGATGATGGTAACGAGAGCGACGATGCTGCTGCCAACGCCGACAGCTCCGACGACGAGCGACAGCAGATCGTGGTGCGAGGATTCGGACGCAAGCAACTCAAATCGTCCATGAGCACCGGGACCAACACGACCGCCGCATCCACCGCGTCATCCTCCAGCAGCAGCAAGAGCAACAGCGGCATCACCATCAAAACTGCCAGCAACAACCGCCGCGAAAAGTCGAACGGCAAGTCCAGAGGCAAGCAGGCGCCGAAGAAACGCAAGCGCACCATGGAGGAATTGCTCACGGCTCTGAATGAGAAGTACCAGCAGGTCGGCGTGCTGCACGCCGAGATGGGGTCGATCATCGGAGAGTTGCAGGACCAGGTGGCGGAGGTGGAATCCAGAACGCAGACGCGCAAGCAAATTCGTGCGGAGGTTATCCGCGAAGTGCAGTCGGCCATCGCCACGACGCTCTTGCACAAGTGAAGACGCAATCGCACGAGTGCAGGGACTCGCACGTGCGGCAGCAGAATAGAGCAAGCATAATCCATCGCATCGCGGTGCCAACAATAGAATCCGTAGCATGCAATGGAAAGGAAAGCGAAAATCCTCTATTGAACCAAACATTGCAGATTCCAGTTCACCGAGAAGTGGTTGCGATTCTTCTCGCTGTGCGGAGGGATGACGCAGGAATTGACAGGTCGTGCAGTTCCGAGTTCCGGATGAGATGTGTCAGTGACGCGGTTTGCCATCATGTCACCATCACTGTGGTCGACAACAGTGCATTCCCTTCCATTGTTGTTGACGACGGACGGAGAATGGAGAATGAAGAACGAAGAAAGGTTCATCCCCTTGCCCACCCACAGGTGACAACATGTGATGACTTGCGCGGAGTATTCGTGAAGTGGAAGGTGGAGGTGAAGGTACTACTACACTGAAGTCTCAACATCATTGGCTCCTGATTGAATCTAACCTCGATCAATAGATTGTCTAAACTTCCTTGTTTTTCCACTTGCTCGGTTGACTGATTCGACCAAAACGTTTTTGGCGAAACAAGACGACGGCGGCAAGTGTCGGCGAAACAACCACAAATGCAGCAACACAACAACACCGTTGAAACGGCAAACAAGAAAATGTACGACGTCTATCACGACCACAAACAAAAGCGCAAGAGTTGAAATTGCGACAACCCAAATTGCATGACCCAACCCCCCTCCTGACCATCATTATACACGATAGAGTGTTCGCGCAGCCACAGACACGCAGCCGAACGAACCGATGGATGAGTAACAGGGAGCTTGGTGACCGTTGTTCGAAAGATACGCGTACTCCAAGGCAGTTTGAGAAGAAGGGGATTGCATCATTCGTATACTATTCTCAACGCAGACAAGCCAACGCGATGAGCGGGGTTGACGTGGGAGCGTCGGTCATTGATCTCACCGACGATGTTCCATCCAGCGGTGCGGCTGGTACCTCCACTCGCAAGCGAAACAGGAGCAGCAGATCCAGCAGCCGGAATCGATCTAGAAGCAGACATGGGCAAATGTACGATGAACACCATGATGATGCGCAGCAAGATGACGAAACGCCGATCGGAGCAGACATCAGCCCGGACGTTGTGGACATGGAAAGCATCGAGTCCGATTCGCAGATGATGGAGACGATCATCGATTTTGAATTCGACATCACGGATGCCATGCACAATGTCCATGCCTATCATCGCAACCTGCGCAAGCGACGAAGAGAGCAGAAGGAGGAAGAGGCTGCACGGCAAAGGCGACAAAATGAAGCGGCGGCAGCAGCAACAACAAGAGCAAGAGCAAAGTCATCTGCCAATGAAACATCGAACAGTCGATCTATGAATGATGCTGGCGAGATGGATCGAGGACGGTGTGCGAAAGGGACTGGTGAAGATGGTGGTGCATTAAGCAGAAAATCGCATCGAAGTGACGGTCAAAAGGAGTCCACTCAAATACGGAAAGAAGAGAACAGCAGACACGCAACAGGGGCAGTGCATGCCCAGAACGGAATGAAGGAATCTAGCAGTGCTGATCATCAACAGCAATTTCCCGATGAGTCATCGACAGAGGAAGAGGTCACCGTGGTGGAGATCCTTGATGCTGATGAAAGCACTGCGATACACGTAACCCGTACGACTAAGAAAGCATGCATGAACAATGAAGCGGGCGGAAGTTACAGCAAAGACCACATGAAGAAATCGAATAAGAAGTCTGCGCCAGCGCTGAACAATGCAAACGAGAGTAGTCGCCAAGCCTCTCGCCAACATCAACAACACCGACCCAACAAATCGCAACCAGCGAAGTCGTCAGCGAAACCAAAACGACAACGCGTGAAGTCAGCAGCATCAGCAGCTGCTGCTACATCCATGTCTGCGTCTCGGACTGGACCGGCACGGACATTCGTTCGTATGTCCAAGAAGATTGGTGATATGCACAGCAAGGATGGAGGCACAAACGATCGAGCGGGTAGCGGCAAAAGCAGCGATGAATGCAACAAGCCAAAGCAAGTTGATAGTGCGAAGCCACGATCTCAGCCTCCGTCTCAGCACAAACGTGACACTAACAAAGTCCTTGCTCCCATCACCATCGATATTGATGATGATGCTGATGATGGTCATGATGCTCGCTCCAGTCGCCTGAATAATCGTTCGGATACTCCTCAGGCTGCATGCAAAAGCAAAGGCAGCAAAAGCAAGAGCACCAAGACCAAGATCGTCGAAACTGTTGCTCCTGAAAGGCCGGCAACACGCAAACCAACAAGCAACCACGGCAAGCCAGGGAATCCAACACCCAAGAAGATCAATGTTGGATACCCTTCACGACAACCGCAGGTACAGCCACTCTCACGACTACCGAAGCGAGAAGAGGACCCACGACAACAACAACGACAACAACAACAACCACCACAGAAAGCAAACATCCCCACACTCTCAACCTCGGGAACAACGAAGCCATCAGCAGATAGCCAGCACGAAACTGCCTTCGTCATTCTCATTGATGATTCATCCGATGATGACGACGACGATGATGAATTTGATGTTGGTAACGAAGAGGCTGATGCAACGAAAGACGTCGACAGCAAGCCCAGATCCACGCCGCAGCAATACGAAAGCAACAAGCAAGCGAAGGAATCCACTGAACGCAATGGAGGCGTCAGTCCGAAGAAACCATCAGCGAAGCAACGGCCTCCTGCAAATACCATACCAGCGAAGGATGCAGGAAGCAAAGCGAAAGTGCGAAATCGGGCTGAACAGGCTGCCGCCAATCGCAACGCTGCCCAACCGCGCATCTTCCGACCCAACATGAAGATGCGCAAGCGCGGTATGCCAAATTGCGTACAACAGAGGCAGAATCAGCAGCAACAGCAACAATCGACAACACAATCATCGGCGCACCAAGAGAGAAGACGTCAGGTCCCACCCACAAATCCACCACAATGGACAACTGCTGCTGCAGCCCATCGCGCCACACAGTTCCGTGCCAGCTCGCAAGCATATCCCCGAGCTCACACCACCACACCACGACAGTACAACACCAGCCAAACATGGATGAATGCATCGTCCAGAGCAAAGAGGCCAACCAGGCCCGTCAATCCGGCGTTCCATAGAAAACCTGATTTCCACAGCTATCAGATGTCTCATGAAGAGGCACTCAAGATGCAGGAACGCATGTTCGCGGAAGCAGCAGCTCGCGTCCGCTCCCAACATTCCCAATATCAGCAACCGAGCGGTTACCAACATCAGAACCGCCATCATCAACAACAGCAGCAACAACAGCAGCAACGGCAACAGCAACAACATCGGGCTGGTCAGATGCCACATGGTTCTGCGACGACAAAAAACAATCAGAGCTCAAGTGAAAAGAGAAATATGACGTTCGCTGCGCCTGTCATCGATGTCGCAAATCGACATCCGAACCATTGGAAATACACCTGCCGCTTCGCCCGATTGGGACTGCCGGTCGTGGCAACGTCCAAGCAGGTCAAGCTCCACTACCGAAAGCTGGTGCTGCTGTACCATCCAGACAAATCCAAATCCAAAGCGACCGTCCTCAAGTTCCAGGCCATCACGGAGGCTTATCACTACATTTTGCGCAAGCGGGGGATGCGCTAGATGGAGAGGACGAGATGGAGAGAGGGGGAGGGAGGAATATGTGGAGCCAGGAGGTCCGGAATGCACAAATGAACAAAAATGCCAGTGAAGTTCACTGGTGATACTTAGAAATTAGCTACAGCCACATTCATCCACTCTCTTTTGTGCAGGCAGAGAAAAACAACGAATGACGCTGCGCAGTTTCATACTCGAAAGAGAGACAAATCGAGAGAACATCGTCTTAGGAGAACTGCAGTAGACGTAGTAGTAGTAGTAGTAGCAACCGAGAATCAAGCCTCGGAATCTGCAGCAGCGGCAGCATCCTCCAGCTTCGTCGTGCAACGATCGATCGCATCGAAGATTTCGTCGGGCGACCACTGATCTCTTGTCAAGCAATCTTCCGGTGTGAAGATGCCCTGCTTCGTCCGCTGCAACCGAACCGTGGTCGCCACGCTGTCCACGGCGTATGCAATATCGCGCACCAATGACCTCACGAATGTACCACCGCCGCACTCGATGTCCAGATCAAACTTTGGGAGCTCGATGGTGTCGGGATCTTCATGCCCTCCTGCCGAGATGCTGTACACGTGCACGGGACGGGCATCGATCTTGATATCGTCCGTCGTCTTGCCTTCGCGAGCCGATTTGTAGAGCTTCTTGCCGTCCTTGCGGATGGCGCTGAAGATGGGCGGGATCTGCATGATCTCACCTCGGAAATCGGCCAAGGACTCGTGGATGGCATCTGCTGTGACATGATCGTACGGCGCCGTCTTCGTGATATTGCCTTCCCTGTCGAGCGTCGTGGTTTCGTACCCCAGCTCGGCCGTCGTGGAATACCGCTTGGGGCCCGTGAGGTATTGCTGCAGCTGCTTGGTGCCCTTGCCCACGCCGATGACAAGGACGCCGTAGGCAAGCGGATCGAGCGTGCCACCGTGTCCCACCTTGACGATCCTGCTCTTGTTCCGTCTGCTTCCCGGACGGACGGTCCTGGCACCTCTGTTTCTGGCATCGCGCTCCAGGATCCCGCGGATGTAGGACACGACGTCGCTGGATGTCCATTCGAGCGGCTTCTCCACAGCGAAGATGCCCTGCGTTCTGTACAAGGGAACGTCGTCGGAAAGTTTGGCATTGTCGCCATCCCTTTTCTTCTTCTGCTGCTGCTTCGAATCGGCAGCCGAGTCCGTCGAGAACAGATGAGTTGTTGCCGTTCTGGATTGCGCGTTGACGATCCTCGTGGCGGACCTTGCAATGGTGTTCGCCACGGCAGCCGAACCCGACGATGCCAACGGAGAGATGCCTTGGAATCCTGTCACCGTCTGCACACGGGCAGCTGCAACGGCTAGCGCAACCATGATGTTCCAACGCTTGTTCATTTCACTTGCTTGAAAGAGTGGATGGTGTTCTTGAATAGAGCACGACTAGAGGAGAGTAAAATAGAGTGGAATGCAATGCGCGCACGCTGTGGTGTTGCTGCAAGAGTACGACTATGGGGAGATGGGGTTCTTGTGATTTGTGCCACTGGTGATTCGATGATGGGTGCGGTGGATGAGATTGATGATCGCAAATGATGTGTGCCGCGTACGAGCAGTTCTCGATCTTTGCGTTGGATTGATGTGTCTTCTTTGGTGGCTGGCATCAGTTATCGGATCACGGTTGAAGTGTCATTGTGGGACTCGTGTCAGAGAGTGGTCCAAAGAGTCCATCGTTCGACCACGTTGACCACAATCCGTCGAAAAAAATGGCGCGAAGCGATCGCTCATTTCTGCGATTCTGGCGCCAAACATGGAAAACAACCACGACAACACGCGAGAACACTCACAAACAACAATGCGTGGAAATACACGAAGAAGAGATCAATCGCCAGAAAACGAGAACAACAACCGCGGCACAATCCACAAGACTCCTGAAACAACAGGTTGAAGAAACAAAGACAACCAAGACAAGATCAATCCTCTCACGGAAGAGATCACCGAGATCATCTTCATCGCAACATCGTGGCGACAACGCAACATCCAAATCGGCTTGAGACAAAGGAACGGGAACAACAAGCCGAGGTGATACGCAGAAGTCGATAGCAGAAAAAGCAGCACCATGGAGATCGCCAGACCATCAACGGCAGACGGCCAAAGAATGGCCATCAAGAAAGCGCTGCAGTCGTCAGGCTTGCGCAAGATCTCGGATGAGCTGCTCATCAAGTGTGAGTTCGTGCTTTTGCTCCATGCTTTGCTGCGTGAGTGAGGTTGACAACGTCATGTGATGCGATGTGATGTGTTCCGTTCACTTGTGCTCTTCTGTCGTGCTTGAGTGTTGCGATCGTGGAAAGCGCTTGCGTGTGAACCTGTTCGAGCACAGACAGAGATTGACCGATCCAATTCCATTAAATTCCATTCAATCCGAACCAAACCAAACCAATCCAATACATCGATACATACACCCATGCTGACGACGCAGGTGTGGGGATCTCAACTGCCCTCCAGCTCACTCCAGAACAACTCGGCGAATCATGGGAGGCATTCAGCCTGACGAAGAACATTTCGGAGCTCACGGAGCACAACTTCGCGTCGTACAGAACGGAGCTGATCAAGCATTCCTCCGTCCCGAACACGGCAAGCGCGGGCGCTGTGGTCAATCGCAATGGAAAACGGCCCAACCACGACTACTCCAACGTCGTGACGCCGCCGCCAAAGAAAGCCGTATCGCGCACACCAGCTGGTGGCCAATCGTGGCCGGGCAGCGCATCCTCCAGCGTCAGCAGAACCTTGGACGTCGGTGCGCCAGCAACGCGAGGTCCCACCTACGATGAGCGGGCAGGTGCGGGGACTGTGGTGGCGACGTACAAGCCATCGAACTTTGCGCCAGTGGAACGCATTGCGCCAACCGAGGATCGGCGGTGCAGAATCTCCACGGATGATATCCGCACGAATACGACCAAGCCATACCGACACATGTTCACAACGCTCGCCGATCGAGCCAAATGTTTGGATGAGCATCTCGATATCATGTCGGAAGCGATTACGGAGAAGTACGGCATCGGTCCTGGAGAAGGCAGCATCGCACCCCTCGAGGCGGTTGGCATTCCATCGCAGAGCAAGATCACTTGCGTTGGGCGCATTTGCAACGAGGTGAGTTCATCATTGGCGGGTGTACAGTGTCTACTGTGCTGCCTTGCACGAAACACTGTGCGCACATGTGCGTATACGTACATGTCTGGACACACGCACAGACTCACACACACTGTTGATTCTGCATCTCACAACATCACGCAACACTCTTCGAATCAATTCGTGCCTGTCACCATGCTATTCAAACGCCACAGGCCCACAATGGAAAATTGAACGCTGCATCCATCGTTCTGGAAGGTGCGCGAGGCACATCGGGAGGTGCCAGAATCAATGTCGACCTCACACAAATGAAACGCGACAAGACGGCATACTCGCTGTTCCCTGGTCAAATCGTCGCAATCGAAGGCATGAATCCCACAGGGCGCAAGCTCATTGCGGAACGAATCTGGGAAGGCGCAGCACAACCCATGGCCACATCCAGTGTGAAGGAGATGAGGAAGCATGTTGCCAAGCAGGATGACATGCCCCTGCGTGTCATGGTGGCCAATGGTCCCTACACGACGAGCGACGACACAGAGTACAAGCCGTGGGTGGATCTCATGTCCAACGTCATGGAGACCGCGCCGGATGTTGTCGTCCTGTCCGGTCCCTTCCTGGATACGAGACAGAAGGCGATCCGAACGGGACACACCAAGCTTGAACTGGAGGACGGTGATGCATTGATTGTGCCGTACGAAGTCTTCTTCGCCAACAAGATCGCGTCGTACATCGAAGAAGTCGTTCGGACGAAGGAGGAAGAAGGCGAAGCGTTCCACACCCAATTCGTGCTCATCCCAAGTATTGACGATGCCGTGTCGGAGGTTGTGTAAGTCAATTCTGTGATCGTTGATGCTTGTATGCAAAGTGTATGAAACTAAAACAGCTTGCGTTCCATTGCCTTGCAAGAAACGAGCAAATAGTCATACATTGCTTTCTTCGGTATGCATGCTTTCTCATATCATTCTCCTCTTTCTCCTTCCTCACTCGTCATCTGCAACGACCGTGTACCACATCGGTGTATGCGACGCTCTGTGGACACTCATTGCCGACTTGCCCACTCTGTCGTTGCAACAACAATGACTACAACAACAATGACTACAACAACAATGCTTACTCTGCAGCTACCCACAAGCACCGCTGACCGATCGCGTCAAGGGTGGTGGACACGAGGACAGCATCCCCGGAGGCGGGTTGGAAATTGGTACCTTGGGACTGGACCGCATCAACAAATCGTTCAAGCAAGCCAAGATCATGTGCCTTTCCAATCCGTGCACGTTCAAGATCAACGAGACGGTCTTCGGTATGACGTCCAACGACACGCTATTCCATCTCAGCATGGAGCAGACCAATGAGTTCCTCCCGCCAGGTTCTCGGCTGAAACGAATCGCGGAGCATGTCATCAAACAGCGCAGCTACTATCCGCTGTTTCCCGCACCGGCCAACCTTCCCATCAATCTCGATTTGAAGAAGATGGACAAGATGCGTCTGCCTTGCCAGCCGGATATCCTGATCCTGCCATCGAAGCTCGCGACCTTCGCTGCCGCAGTATCCAACACCGTCATCGTCAATCCAGGCTACCTCAGCCGTGGAACCACGGGTGGAACGTACGCAATCCTCCACATCAACCCAGTCAACCGCGACAGTCTGGACAATGCCGGAGCTGACGATGTGCAAGTACCGCATGACATCGTCAATCGCACCATGGTCGAAGTGAAGAAGATCTAGAGCAGAGCAGTTGGAGAGTGGGCAGAAAACAGACCAAGGTTATTGACACCACCATTGATGTTTGGGGATAGAGTAATGGAAAGAGATTCACAATAAATGAATGTATCGTCACACAAAGAGCCGACTCCACTTCGACTGACTGTACTTGCCGCTCTTCAATCAATTCGTTCGATTCGGCTGACCAGCGTTTGCTTGTTAAGACGACGACAACCAAATCGTCATCAACCATGACGAAACACAACGCAGGATCCCCTCACCTGGATTGTTACCAACTCAATTGAGATCATGTATCGATGTACTTTATTTATTTACAGTATTTCGCTCTGTTCTGTTCTGTTCTGTTGTTCTGCTATGCTCAATATGTGTTATCTTCGCTTCTGCTATTCCGCTGACATGCGATAATGACGATGATGATGGTATCAGAGCATCATGCGCATGCTCACGCTCACGAGTAACCCTCTCTAAATGCTCTTGAATCCGAGCTTGTCGTACAGGAATTCGATCGTCAGCAGCTGCAACGTTGCCATTGGTGCGAACCGTGCCCAGATGGGGACGAACCCTCTCCACAACGAAAGGACGCCTTCCTTTTGGACCGTCTGGACGAGGCAGTCGGCCATTCCATTGTACACGCGGGCATTCGTCGGCTGGCTCATCAATTTCGTGCGAATTCTGTCGAATGGAGCGACGGTGCATGTCATGAAGAAACCTGCCACGAAGCTGGAGGAGAATGCTGTGCGGGTGTCCTTGCGGGCCCATCCGGTTGCGTTGACGACGTATCCCTTCGTGACGTCGTAAACACCCATCTTGGTGGAATTCAACGCGCACGCGCGCATCATGTTGACGCCCAAACCTCTGTAAAATCCTCCCATGCCTTGATCGATGTGCATGCTTTGCACGAGCTCCTTCATTGGAAGCGACGGTCCCTTGTTGGTTTGCGCCAGCGTCTTCAGAACATCGAATGGATTTCCAGCCATGGCACCGACGGCGCCGGTGAAAGCGCCTGCAATGAATTTCATGTAAAATGGCGCTCCCGGAGCATTCGCGCCGATTGCATCTCGAACTGTGGTCAGCGTGGAGTAGGAAAATGGAGAAATGGATAGTGCGAGGAATGGAAGGAACAGATTCGTGTGAATGCGGGACGAGTGGAATTCAAATCAAAGAACCAAGTTGATGCGGAATGGCCAGAGAAGAAATGAAGAAAAGGCCGGCTTGCTCGTGCATGCGCGATGTCATAGGCGTCCCGTGCTCACGTACCTGGTGCGTAGGCCCCGAGACGGATGGCGGTGTTGGAACCTTCGCGCAAATAGGCGAATGGAAGACCCTTCCAGAATGCGGTGAGTCCTTCGTTTCGGTATGTGGATGATACCATTGCCGCGACTCCACTCTCCGACAACTGCACGCGAGACTTGACGAGCTCGATGGGATGCGTGAAGTTGACAGCGAAGACGGCTGCCGCGCCCCCAAGAGCTGTTGATTGCAGCAGCGATGGGTGCGAAGAGGATGGCGCTGCCTTGGCGTGCTTCAGCGTCAGCGTGCGCTTTGGTTCGAGCTGTGGTGCCAGCATCTGCGTTGCTGATGTCGCGATTGGTGTTGGTGTTTGTGGTGCCATTTTGGTGTTGTTGGAGCTGTTGGAGCTTGTCTAATGATCGTAGTTGTTCTGTGGAAAGGTCTGCGAGTCGGTGTGGTGTGACGTGATGTGACTGTGAATGACGTTATGGAGAAGCCAAGGAGGAGAGGAGTGATGCGTTTGCAAGTGAGTGAATGAGTTTGTGTGGGTGTGCAACTCGAACTCGATCTGATTTTGTGAGCCGATGGTTGGCTTCGGCGTCGTTGTCATCGTCGTCTGCAATTTCGCCTCCAATTCCGTTGTCCAACTGCAAATACGCACGTACCAGAAGGAGGAGACTGTGGATGCTGTGGCTATGAGATAATGAACGAACGATCAAGGAGTGAGCGAGAGACAGAGAGCGAGGATGATGGATGCAATTTCCGCCGATGATGAGACCAACCGCCACTCAGCTGGTTGGTTGGTTCCTGTTGCATCGATGCGAGAGGTTTCCGGTTGCGTTGTCGCAGATCGGAGGCTTGAAGTTTCCTCTCTTCCGGTGTGAAGTGCTCAAACGTGCGTGTCGTTTCCGTTCCTTTGATCGTTTCCACAAGGACAACGTCACAAAAATGTGAAGACGTGTTGCAATTGCAAGCGCCACCCAAACATTCGCAGATGGTCATCCGTGATTGGATGAGGAAACGTATCATGGTTCTGGCACTTCCAATGACCTCGTCCGTCGACAATCACGATATACTCAAAACGTGCTTTTGTCGTATCGAGTGAACAATACGGATAATGCGGAAAATTACGACATACCGCAGCTTTTTAACGTCTAGAGGACGATGTACTCGCTAGAGAGTAGACAAGGCGATTCCCATCACAATGCTGAGGTAGAAAACACACTGACGACTGTGGTGGCACACAAAAGTGAGACTTTCAATTAACTCAAGAGCAATACCTTGCATCAGAGTAGAGGAGAGTGGAGTCGATTCGATTTGAAGAGAGCAGAGTATTCACCATCTGTCATAATGTTATGCAATACTACACAGTGGTGTGACACTACTTGAGGCGCTTGCGTCTCCATTTGAACTGGGCTGGCTTTCCATTCTCCTGCTTCCCGACCTTGCGTTTGCGTCCCTTGGCCTGCACGTTCTTCTCCGTCACAAGATGCTTCTCCGCCATTTCAAGCGCCGCAGCTCGCTCCTTCCTCGCCTCCAATTCCAAGTAGGCGCGTTCTCGGGCCTTCTCAGATTTTCGCAGCGTTTTGCGATCCACCTTCATCAATTTCGCTTTCTGTTTGTCACCGGACTTCGCACTCGTCTTTACTCTTGCATTTTCGTCAGCGCTTGCAACATCACTGTCATCATCGGCGTCGCTATCATTCTCGTAGTAGGTCGCCCTGCCACCATGCAAGTCTTCAGCATCTGAACCACCTTCATCTCCATCTTTGTTGATGTTGCTGCTCACGGCTCTGTCCTTTGAATTCGCTCTTCCGGCTTTGCGCGGGCGATTGTACGCCCTCGAGCTGAGCTTCTTGGTCGTCTGAAAATGGGCTGCAACGCTGAAATTGTCGGCCTCTTCAATATCATCGACGAACACCGTGTGCTTTCTCTCGGCCGCAGTCTTGTCCTGATGCTCCATGAAGTGCAACGACATTTGCAACCGCTCGATCTTCTTGAGCTCCTTCTGCTTCTGCGTGCGGATGTAGCTGAGATCCTGATCCTTCATGAGCCGGATGATCTCGGGCGGCAGATCCCTCGATTCCGTGTTGGTGACGTGCTTGCCATCCTTGACTTGGGTGCGGTTCATGCCAAAGTAGAACTCATCGGGATTGCGCATCGCCGCCTTCTCGCGGATGCGCTTGATCGTCTTCTCCTTCTTGTGGTAATCATCGGCGCGCTGCTTGTAGTCCTTCTTCTTCTCGAGGATTCCCAGGTGCTGCCGGTTGACTGGCTGCGACCGTTCCTTGTGCGCGATGCGCTTCACGGCGTTGCGCAGCGACGACATGATTCTGGGGCGTCGCACAGGTGTTTGGTGTTGCTTTTGACAAATGGGCTATGAACTCTCAACTCGACTCAGCCGTCGCGGCGGTGGTGGATGCAATTCAATGCGATGCACTGGATTGCGGGTATGGCGCAGTCCGATTGACGAGTATAGTATTCTAGAATATAATGTGATGTGATGTGAGATGGAGTACTCTCCACAATGTGTCAGTGCTTTCTGTTCTCTATTGTGTTGTGTTCTCTGTTGCGTTGTGTTCTGTGTTGTGGAAGGAGTTCATTTTGTGGGATGCGGAGAAACTGTCGTGGTTGGTGTGAGCGACGTCTGTCGTTGGTCCGATCCTCCCTCCAAAAAAGATACTCCCACAAACACGAACCGCTGCGACTGTCATCACCATCCCGCATCGGTCGACATCAACTCTCACAACCACTCCATCACAATCACTCCATCGCAATCACTTCATCAGGTGTACAATAGATCGGACGACTAGTTGTATATACCATACCTCCAAAAGGGAAATGAGAGCACGGGTGGGAAAGCTTTGTTCTCGGGCCGCTCCCATGAGAGGGCAGCACACGCAACTCAACATCATTCCAGCATCGCAGGTTCGGCAGGCACGCTACGGCCATGGCAATCGCCCTTTGATGACATGCGCATCAAGCTTTCCCATGCGCAGTCACAATGAGCACCAGCAGCAGCAACAACAGCAGCAACAGCAACAACAGCACCAGCAGCAGACCAAGTCGGAACGCATCACGACAAACACGCGAATTCTGATCCGCGGCGTCGCCAGCGATGTGTTGCCTCACACGAAGAACGTCGTCGACGATGGCAATGGCGACGACGAAGAGAGGAGGCACGGCCTGGAATCCATCTCATTTGCGGATGCCCTCGCGAATCTTCCAGAGGGCGTCCACATCCACTTGGACTTCTTCGGGGAACCCATCACGTTCGCTGGCGGTGCCACGTCCGCCAAAGTCAATACCGCTGTTGCCGCTTTGGATGGATTCGAGATCGGCGTGCTGTCCAAGGGCAAAGCATTCACGGGAGGTGGCGAAGAGAATGGCTTGAGCATTCAGGCCGCGCATGCCGCCGCGCAGAGCTGGTCGGAACTTCTGAGGCACGCATCGATATGGTCGTCACCCGACAAGGCCGCGCCCATGCTGGCGTACGTCTGCGTCGCGCCGCTGCTGGCCCAGGCCGGCGTCGCGTACATGCAGCACGTCGACTTGCTGCTGGAACAGGCGGAATCGGGCGTCGATGGCATGCCTCCCATCCAGCTCGTGCCACTGGCCAAGTTCGCGGCGAGCTGGAAGGACGACGAGCTGCTCAACAGCAGGGAGAAGGCCCATCTGCGGGCTCTGGATGCCATGCTGTGTCACGATCACAACCGCGCGCTGCGTATCCTCATGAAGCACATCCGCAGCTGTCCCGGCGATGCGCTCGCGCTGAGCCTCGCCATGGATCTTAGCCAGGTTCTTGGCGACAAATCGGCAGCAACACGGTACGTTTCATGGGTGTTGCACGTGATCTCTTCCGATGGTTTGGCAGCGACTTGTGTGGCATTGTATGCAACATTCTATTTTATACTTTGTATTGCATGATTCAGCATCGTCATCGGCAGATGCTCGACTCTCCCAGAATAACCAGCTCCCGTGTGCATTCAAGGGCAAGGCTGTGGTGTGCTGCCTGCTCGGTTCCACTGCTTGCTTCGCGCACTCGACAGAAGACTCATCTTTGCGAACGCCTTGCACTGTTCAATCCTTCGCGGCGCACCAATCGATCCATCGTGCCAACGTACATGTGTGTGCATCATATTATATGTGGATTCGACTACTCTGCAAAATACCATAATATGTTTGACTGTGTTGAAACCCACGCTTCGACCGCCGAGCAGAATCGCAGGTTCGGTTGCATCATACTGGAATGAACGAAGGAGCACATTCTTGCGCCCGGGCATTCCAGGACATCACACAGCGACGGCGCTGATTGCAGTGGGGCTTGCCGTCGGAGGCCGCACTGAAGAAGCCGAGCAGCTCATTAACTTCGCCATGAAGAGTGCAAAGAAAATATCTGGCGGCATTGGCACCCTTGCAATGGCCCAAGTTCTGGACCTGCAGGGTCGCACTGCAGAGGGTATTTCGGCATGCGCCAACTTGGATGGTATGGTCCAATTCGAGGACTGCGGCCTTCTCTTCTTTGATTCTATTCTCGCGGGATACGGGGTCCGCTTCGCCGTCGACCGTGAGGAGCGCGGGCGAGGGAGGAGCAAGGCGCTTCGACTGTACGACAACAACTACGAGCGTATCCTCGACTACAGCGGCTTCGCCCAGGGCGAGGCCTGGGCAGAACCCGAGAAGAGAGCCCCGATGGGCTGGAATCGATCCGAATTCAACAAGAAATCCAAGCCAAGCCCCGCTGGTTTCATGGGCAGAGTGTTTGGAGACGGCGACGACGGTGGCAACGAGAAGAGCGGCATGCGCAGGAGCACCAACAGGCACGGTGGCGGTGCTGATAATGAAAACGACGATGGCGTTCAAGATGGTGGCATCATGCCCAAACAATCATCGCTGCCATCCGCAACACTGACCGAATGGACGCCAAGTTGCGAAGATGTCTTGACATGGTTGCCGCCAACGCCAAGGATACTGACTGATGCGACGCTCTTGCTGCTGCGACTGACGTTGAACGGCACCATTTCGGTTCGCAACTACAGATGGGATGAGATGCGCAACGCATGGTCAGTCACATTGAAACTGCAACGCAATGCTCAGAAAAGTGGAGAACCGTCCAATTTTGACTTCTACCCGCTAGCCTTCGTGACGGCGTCATTGTTGGCGCCACCGCCCAAATTGGGCACGCTGACGGGCACGACGGCCAAGATTGCGCACGGCTTGCACAAGATGGGAGAGCTCCTCAACCTCGGCAGCATCTCGCCAGGTGCTGACGATGATGGCGAGGCCAACGGTGCTTTCGCTGACGATGACGGAGATGGCGCGCAAAGCTTCTTATCAACGCGGTTGATGCGAGAGATCGTTGCGGAGAAGGAGCCAAAGTTTTGGCTTCCAGCAACGGACGACAACGAAATCAACGAATGGAGGCTCGTCGTGCGGTTGCTTGCGAGCGGGTTGGACGGCGTCTACTGGCCTCTCGAGGACACCGAGAATGAAGCAGACGAGGTAGAAATATCCACCCCGTACGAAGGATGGGATGCGGATGTCCGTCCTTTGTTGGAACACGCGGTTGTGTACGCGGCCTGCAAATCCGGAGACGAAGAGAGCCTGGCTGTGGCGAGAGCCATCTGCAGCGAAGGCGTGACGCTGCGACCCAACTCGCCCGAGCAATGGTGGAGATATAGCATCGTTTTGGGATTGCTCGGTGATCAAGTTGCATCCGAAGATGCGCTGCAGGCAAGCATCGCCTTTGGAGGCGGCCAAGGTGTTCGGGGTGACATGTGAGGCAGGATTCATGCCCACCGACGAGTACTATGCACACATACAAAGAACTGTTGGTTGGAGTGCTCTCGCCAGACCGAAGTGTTCAGTGCTTTCATCTTGTGGTAGGTCCGGAGAGATGCGTGTTGCAACCAATGTTACCTTTTGTGGGTTAGCGAGTGTGTGGTTGGAGTTCTTTGGGAGTCCCTCGAAGCCCTTCCTTGTTCTGCTCAGCACATTGACAAGGAGCGCCTGTGAAGAAATCCACAAAGTGTAACTTCAGAGTCCTTGTTTCACACAAATTGTGCTTTATTTTTATTTGTCGTTGTTGTTGTTATCGTTTGTAGTTCTTGATGGCGAATTATGAGACCAAGATTTCCATCTTGCCACCCAATTTCCCATCTCTATTTTGCACGCATAGTCGTACAGTTGGATTTCGTGTGCCGTTGTGACACGATTCGGAAGGGAAGGCTTTGTGGACTGCCGGTTGAGGACAACCATATGATGCAGTTCTCAAGGAGGATGAGTGTTTGGTGTAGTGTTGCTGAAACGATGGGTAGTAGTGATGTTTGTGCTAATCTTGGCTTTGCTATTGCAGTTATTATGAGTTGATCAGTTAGTGTAGTCAGGAGGAAGAAATGATGTTCATGCAGTTGGTACAGCTCTGCACTGATCCTCAGGGTTCAGTGTTGAGGGCAGACGAGTCTCCTTGCTCTGTTGACTTCTCCATCTGCAGTTGCTTTCCAGCACCAAGGCACAAGAACTTGACATCTTGTTGAAGTTGCGAAGAAGGCACAGCAGCAGTTGTGATAGGGATTTATGGTCGGATCCCCTGCTTGTGTTGAAGCAGGTTCGATCTCCTTGCAATGGCCATGGTGTCAGTGTAGTTGCCATAGCCAGAGAGGGAATCGAGATAAGTTGCAATACAAGGATCTGGGGAGCATATAGTTCCAGGGCAGCTTGGATCGAGGCAACCATACCATTGAGTCAGCGATGGTCCGTGAATGAAAGGAGGGGAACAGAAACGTGGATTTGTGGTCGTCGGAGTCGGAAGACTTTGTGCCAACAGTGAATTTCAGGTAGCGACATAGAACACACTAAAATGGAAAGTAGTCTGTTCTTAATTGAACTTCAACTCATACTATTCATTCATTGTCCCACTCGTGCAATTCTCTTCATCTGGGACACTCGGCAGAAAGTCGGGATTCCCTTCAACCAATCACACATTAACTAATTTCGCATCATGACATTATTCAACGGTGATGCAAAGTTGTTGTGCTTGGCGTCAAGTGCTCCCTTCAGAAAAACTCTAGTCGCAACAGAGAAACTCCCGACATTCCCGACGTCCCCGACATTCCCGACATCCCCGACATTCCCACCAAAACACCCGACATTCCCGACATCCCCGACGATGGAGGGGTTCGGGTGGCCACTTTTTTTGAATGGCCGGCGACTCCAAGCTCAGACTTTATCACGAGCGGGAGCAAGACACCCCATTGAAGGGCGAATTGAGGGGAGTTTGGGTGATCTATCCCAAGCTTTGTTGCGCGTGGGGCTCTCATTTGGAACCGTGTGACGCAGATGATCTGTTCCATGTCGGATCGATGCTCATTGTGAACGCTGGCAGAGGCGGTGAGAATGCGTGGTTGGTTTCGTGCGAGGATTTGAGCAACTTCGACGCTTTCTCAGAAATCACGGTATGAACAAACAAACTGTAGTTGTTTCGTTGGAGTATCTCCGTATGAGTATCTCGATGAGAGAAACGTCGTTGTCGTATCTGTATGAGGCTTCTGACCATTTCATTCATGATATCATGGCGATGGGACTATCGTATGTTCCGTCTTGTTGTTGTTGTTTATCGCAAGTACTACCATCATCATACCAAAGCATATGGAAAATTGACAAACTTGTTTCCTACAAAATCCCAACAAAACAAGGACACAAGTGTTCCGTTGATGTGAACGGCGACACAGCGCCGTCGCCATCAACAATGCCAACATCAACACCGGATTGGCATCGACACAGAAAATGGTATCGACGCTGTCATTGAGTCCAACTATGCAGAGGCTTGCACTAACGAACAGGTCCAACCCATGCTCTGCATAGTGCTTGGAACGACTACCTACTGGGGCTTTGGGGTGTGCAATGCACATCCAACTTGGAGTGCTTCATGGAGTGGATACATGAGGGGTATATAGAGCCAATGTGGTGCACAGATTGTGAAAATGCCAGGATGACGATGATCATGGGTGCTGAAGGGAGGGCAGCATGATGCGATCCAGAATTTTTTGGCATCCACCACATGACAGACAGCAAGCCAAAACGATGTTAAAAATACAGTTCAAATAAATTTGACTTCGATATTCAGAATCACTGATAGCCAAGTGTCCGAATGAACTATCTATTTTAAATTGTAAACGGTGTTGTTGTGAAATATCATGAAAAGCAGTTGGTTGGATGGTTTTGGTTCTGCTCTAGATTAGTCTATGTTAACACGACTCATCACCCACAAAACTCCACAACCAGTGTTGTCGCGACACCGTTTTGCAGTCGGTGCAGATAGTATGGCATGCCACTCTTTGGAGCTCGGTAGCTCACACCCTCAGAGATCACAAACTTCCCTTGTCGATTCGATGCCAGCGCTGTTATCCTTAGCGTTGATTGCGCTGATTGCGTTGACCATGCCAGGTTGTTAGATCGACGAGAGGATCCTTGGCGGTTGATCTCAACTCTCTCCAGTGGCCCTCTCGAAACACTGAAGACGAGGGACCTTGCCTGGCCTATCAACTCAACACCCGTGATGTCTTGGCCGAAGACCGTGTGCAGCGAGCACGAATGTCGCGCAAGAATAACAAGAACAACACCCAAGAAGAACAACACCAAATTCGCGAGAGATGCTCGCAGAGCGAATGTCACCAACCGAGAGAAAAGAGAGAACACGAAAAGCACGCGCCAAACAGGAGTCATTTTGAGTCCTTGGCATTTCTGTTCATCCTCAGAGTGCGCGGCTGCCACATCTGTACGAGGGCCTTTGCGGGTGTGCAGGGTACGCGTTCTTCCCACTCCAATAATTGCTCGATTGTTTTTGGGTTCTGCGCACCAGCTATCACATGAACGCTTCTTCGTCCGGCGATCGGACATATGCTTTTTGGTTTTGCCACAACATCCTGGTACTATGCTCTACTGTGCTCTGCAGAACTGTGTTCGTTTTCGTGTTGCGCGGAGTGCTGGTGCGCAGTCTTCTCCTATCGGACCACGAATCTGGACCCATGATCCAAAGTACGGCCATCGGAGGCGACAGATCGCCGTATCTTGCGATTGTCTTGTTCACACCTACGACTCCAACCAGCGCGCACATCGCCCAACAACACCTTCCTTCCACGATCCTTCAACGGGACAATCTGATGGAGGAATTCATCTCGCTGGAGAACAAATGCAGCGACAGCACTCGTACGAGCACGTATGTACCAGAAGAAGGCGCCAAGTGTAACACAACGCTGATGATTATTCCAACTGCTCACAATTCTGAAGCTCGAGAACCAAGAACTCAAATCGACAAGATCAAAGTAACCACACCGCACCAATCACAACACAACACAACGCAACATAACACATCTGCAACCAACCTCTCGTTTCAACAACGCATTCCAACATGAGAAACCCATCCGCTCCCTCCGAGGCAAACCGCGCTATCGACGATGACATCGAAGCCGGTACCGCCAACGCCAACGCCATCACTATCACCAACATCAACACCCCTGAGCACGAGACCATCCACAAGTCCATCCAAACCAAGTCCTTCATCAACCACATCAAGTACATCGTCGAGCTCAAGTCCGACACCGTCTTCTCCACCTGGTACAACGACAAGGGAAAGCCAATCAACAACTACACCTTCCAACAGCTCTGGGATGAAGCAGGACACTGCGCCCACCTCCTTCGCAACAAATGGGGTGTGAAGAAAGATGACCGTGTCGTCCTCTGCTACGACTTCGGACTCCACTTCTTCGCCATGTTCCTGGGATGCCTCCGTGCGGGAGTGACAGCCGTGTTGGTCTACCCTCCTGGACCGCCGCTCGTCAAGTCGCTCACCAAGATGAACAAGGTCATCGAGGATTGTGCACCGGCACTCATCCTCACCCAAACATCCATCAACCTGCTCCGCGCCGCCGATCGCGCCAACCCAGCATCCAAGAGCCGCGCCATGTGGCCGAGCGGTGTCAAGTACCAAGTCACTGACCGCATCATCCGTCACGATCCGTTCATCACCAACAAGAACAGCAACAGCAACAGCAACCCCAAGCAAGCCAAGAAGGGCTTCCTTTCCAGCCTCATCTCTGGCCGCTCGTCGTCGTCACCGTCACCTTCCTTCGATGAGCCAAACATTGAGGGGTCGGATCTGGCGTTCCTTCAGTACACGTCTGGCAGTACCGGCAACCCCAAGGGCGTCATGGTGACCCACGACGCCCTGAGAGCCAACATTGAACTGTTTCACAGCAGTTTCCTCACATGCTTTGAAAAAGGTGCAAACGAGATGCAAATCCTGGAGCGATTTACCACCTTTTCATGGTTGCCTCAGTACCACGACATGGGCCTCATTCAGATGGTGATTGTGCCACTGGCATCGAATTCTCGAGTCCACATGATATCCCCTGTCACATTCATCCGCAACCCGTTGCTCTGGGTGGACCTCATGTCCCAGCACAAGTGCCATTTCAGCGCCGCCCCTGACTTTGCGTATCGTCTGGTCGTCCGCAAATTCAACGAAGCCAACAAACAAGCCAACAGAAAGGCTAATTCCATCCCCAACCTGGACCTCGCAAGTGTCCTTCATCTCCAGAATGCCGCAGAGCCAATCCGACTTGACACGAAAAAGGAGTTCGCCGACGTATTCTGCCCATACGGTCTGCGCAAGGACTGGTTCCTTGCAGCGTACGGACTAGCTGAGAACGTCGTTGGCACCTGCTACAATCACGACTTCTATCTCTCAACCGTCCGCGAAGGTGAAGATCTCCACCCGTTTGTGGCTATCGCCGAACGCAGCAATCTACACAGCTCCATCGATATCATCATCGTGGACCCGGACACCTGCGTCCAACGTCCAGACAACGTCACGGGAGAGATCTGGGTCGCCGGGGCCTCTGTGACAGCCGGATATTACAACCAACCCAAGCTCACCGCCGAAACCTTCCAAGCTACACTCCAAGGCGATGCATCATCCGATGCTGACAGCAAGATGTACTTGCGCACAGGTGACTACGGATTCTACCAAGATGACTACCTCTACATCTGCGGCCGCAAGAAGGACATCATCATCGTCAACGGTGTCAACTACTACCCGCAAGACATCGAGCAGGCCGTCGAGGAGGCATCATCCGCTGTCCGTCCAGGCTGCGTCGCTGCCTTCTCGTCCGACGATTCGGGAAATGACGGACAGCTCGAGATCGTCTTTGAGATTCGAGCGAGCCGTGCGGAGGATGCAGGATCGGTGAGTCGGGAGGTCAGAAAGGCCGTGATCGAACACATCGGGTTGACACCAGCAACAATCGCAGCCGTCAAAGAACGCACCATCTCCAAAACAACAAGCGGGAAGATCCAGAGACGCCAAAATCGACAACGCCTGCATGATGGAGCGCAGAAGGTGGTGCTTGACGTGATCGAAAAGTCACACTTCTTCAGTACGCACGATACCAACCTCGCAAGCCAATCCAAGCGCCTGTCGTCGAGGAAATCCATCATCGAAGACTTCGATATCAGAGACATGGACTTCTACGAGCTTGTGAAGAGGTGCATCGGTTCTGATGTGAAGGCCGAAGACACGTGGAAGGATGTTGGACTGTCATCCTTGATGGAGCTGGAGCTGCGACAGTCTCTTTCAACACGGTACAGCGCCACCCTCCCTCCAAACTGCTTCGATCTCTTTCCAATGGTCGGTGACCTGAAGACGGTTCTTGAGGCAACAGCGGGGAAGCCTCTGCCAAGGAACCTCTCAACTCTCAGGAGGCTCGCCACCATCCCAAATGAGAAGCCATTGTCTCGGTTGGCAACCACACTCATCCAACTTGTTGGCGTGCTCGCCATCCTCTTCATCTTCGCACTTCCCGTCGTGCCTGCCTACGAGATTGGGAAGTTTTTGGCCAACAACGATCACACGCGCGTCGTCTTCTTCATCGATCTCACTCCATACGTCTGGGTCTTCTATCCGTTGATTATCCCAGTGTGGGTCGCTTCCTTCACACTGGAAATCATACTCGTAAAGTGGATCGTCATTGGGCGGTACAGGGAAGGGCACACCAACCAGGCCAGCCTTTACTTCCTTCGATGGTGGTTCGTCGATCGATTGCTACATCTTTGGGAACATTTCGTCAGCCGTTTCATCGTGGGCACGCCTTTGATGACGTTGTTCTGCTACTTGATGGGCGCTAATGTTCATCGGTCATCCAACATCGACGCGACCGTTCGTGAGTTTGATCTGGTGAAGATTGGTTCTCATGCAACTGTGAGTGAACCCATTCGATGCCGAATGTTCGGTCCTTTGAGAGATGATAGCCAAGGTCCCAGCTTGAGGTTTCGGAAGATCCAAGTCGGTTCGGACACAACCATCAAGGGCATGCTCTGCCCTGGTGTCAAGGTTGGTTCCAATTGCCAAGTGCAACGCATCTCGGTTCTTGCTGAAGGTGCACAAGCACCATCAAACATCACAATCAGCGGCAACCCAGGTTTCATCGACGCCACCGGAGCAGCCAACATACTGGACGGTGAAGGGTCGGGCAGGGAGCCGCCAGATGCATCTGCAAAGCATAGGATCAGCAGGAGCAGATGGATCTTGTTGGGAACGCTGAAGCTGGCATGGTTGGTTTTCGAGCTTCACTTCGCATTTGCCTGTTTTCTTGTGATCGACATACAGGTCGGTAGCGAGCTGCCGAGCTGGAGGTACGCCAAGTTGCTATACCGGCTGCTTATGATTGGATTGGTGTCCAGCTTCTTTGTCGTCTCCACGATCATCCTGAAATGGGCGATGATTGGCAAGAAACGACCGGGTCCAGCACGGATGGGAGTGCTGTCGGAGTTTGCCGACTGGGCATGTGACTTTCACTACAGCTTGGGAGGAGCGACGCTGTATGGACTGACTTTCAATTCACCAGTGTGGAACCTCATCCTCATGGCTTCCGGGATGGATATCGACATGCGATCAAAGATAGCAGCAGACAGCTTCTGCCCTTCCAAGCTGGACCTCGTCGCCGTCAACGGATCCTTCGTGTCGAAAGCTTCCTTTGATATTGAACAGAATGGAGAATACAAGCCAATCAGGATCGAAGACAGCAGCATTGGCGCGATGGTGGCATATCGTCCTGGCGTGATCATCCGCAGAACATTGGTCTCCCCGGCCACAACTATCACCAACGACCTAATTCACGATCACGACGACCCACGAAACAAGCGCCCCACAAGTTGGGAGTTCCTCCAGACTACATTCATCACCACATTGCTGTACGCCATCATGTTCCTCGTGGTGGCCGCCAGCTTCATCCCGGCGTTCGAGCTGTGGATGTATGCCATCAAGCCACAGACTCCATTGGCCGCAGTCCCTACTTTGGTGATAGGCATCATCGTCCAGACCATCATTTGGCTCATAATCTTGCGGATTGTTGAGTTCATCACCTTGGCCGGAGGGAGGCAGCGCTCTGAACCATGGTGCGTCCCGCTCTACATGGTATACCAATCCTTGTGTTACTCCATTCATATCTGGTCGTTTGTGTCCACCCTTTGGGGCACACCGATGATGAATGCAGTACTCCGATTCCAAGGTGCGGATATCCAGGGAAGGCTGCTGTATTTTGGATTCCGAGTCTACGAACCCTCGCTTGTGACATTTGCAGGTGGAACTGTCATCGACGAGGCAAACATTTCGGGGCATTACGGCGTATTCTCGACACTGACATTGGGAGAGTGCTTTGCGGACGGCGTCATGCACCAACAAGCATTTGTTCTGGCGAGGAGGGAACCAACGCAACCAGGCGGAAGCCTGATTGAGCATCGTCCAGGGAAGATGGTTGGTGACGATCAAGCACCGTGCACGGAACAACTGCAATCACCGTCCATCTTGGTGCTGGTCGAAGAAGGCCGCAGGTCAACTGACCCAGGAGCTGCGCTCGATCGTTGTACTATGCAAGATCTGGACACCACTGCACGATCATGAACGATTCGATCAGATTCAGGCGGTCATTAATACTACTCAAAAGAGTAGGTTTTAATGCCTCTCTACTTCTCCAACTCTCTTCAATCAATACTTTCAGTTTCGAACATTTAAACCGCTCTGCTACCAACAGCAACTCTTGCAAATCGTCTCCGTCGACCATCTCACCAGCCTTGATGAATGACATATCGCCGAAGTACGATAGATATCAGTAAGGAAATTTTCGGGACTTAGGACCCACTCGAGTGAACGAAGGTGCAGTCGTGCCTGATCGTGACTTAAACTGTAACAAAATAAGTACATATTCGGAATCTACGCAAAATTCTGTCGAGGGATATTTAATTTAAAAATCGGCAGAGTTTGTTGGAAATCCGGGGTTATTGTTAGTACTGTAGTCTAATCCGCTGTTAGAAACTGTACCGTTTTAGAACTGTGAGCACAATCTCACTTTCTCTTCCGATTTCATTCTTCATGATAGGCATCTGTCGCGGTGGCGACACAGGGCGTCCTGTTGTTCCTAGGTGCTTCTCTCCCCATTCATCATGCTCTGTTCTTGCTTCCTTGTCTTGGCATTGTTGTTGCTTGCCTCTGCATCGTCGTAGATGTCTACGCTCGCATGGTAGGGGTCTGCAGTCCTGAGCACTTGCCTATCACATGTCTCCGTTGTTGATCTCATGACACCATCGTTCCACGATCGATGTCAACCTTGGTGATGTTCCAAACCTGCGGATGTTCTGATCCTTTCTGATGTTCCAAACCTGCGGATGTTCTTGTCCGCAGGAGGGGCGCGTGCTGTCCTCTGAAGGGGGTGCGTCACTTACCCATTGGCCTGCTGTTCTGGTCGACGTCGTCGTCTGGATGGTTGCCATGGTTGGTTTGGTATTGGGACCTCCTGATCCGCCAAAGGTGTCGTCCTTGCGTTACTGGAGGACAGGCTATCTTCCTCACGGTAGTACAGGTATCAATCGCGTCCGTACCCTTAGTCATAGTCACAATGACATGGCATATAAAGGCGTGACAAATAGTCTCAGAACATGTGACGAATAATATTCAAAGCTGTGATGAATAATGTTGGAAGGTGCGGCAATCACGGGTATTCCAACAAAGTCGTACCCTCGTTTCCTAACAGTTCGCCACCATCAGATCGCCTACGCAATTTGTGCTGCGGAAGGAGGTGACGAATTTGTGACGGAGCGCAAGGGACTGAACATGAACGTGCGGAAACAAACGTTCACCGAAACTGACAAGGACGGCAATGAGATCGGTGTGACTGTGTCTCACACGGACTTCACGTTGGAGGAGGAGGAGGATGTCGAAATGTGTGACATCAGTAATTCCCGATTGTACGGGACTGAACCAAAATAGAGTACAGAAACAACAAATACCCCCCTACCGTTAACGTGGCAAGCGCATGATCGATCACTCCTGAGCGTTACAGGAGCACGTTACTTTTGGGACTACGGGGAATTTCGACAGGAGGAGGATGAGGCAACCAACGATGCTTCCAAGAAACCAACTGCAACAGGCAAGAAAGGCAAACCAGCTGGCTTCAAATACGCCAAGCCCGACATCAAAGGTATGTACGATGATGCGCTCAAGGTGATGGCTGTCAGTGGTCTGCAATGCCTTAAAACGAACCTGCGAACAACCAGCAGCCTCATTCCGTTGCTGGATATTAGCACAACGCTTTATTCACCTGATTCGTTTTCTGATTAGCCTGTCCCGGTATGTGCTGAAACGATGCTTTACTCCGACACATGATTTTCGGCATAAGAGGGACACACTAGAGAGAACATCAGAGATTCGGTCTGGCCATCGCCCGGCAAACATGTGATGTCCAATCTGACCTGATATACTTCCCAACTAAACCTGAAATGACAACACACTCGACAACCTCAAGCATCATCAATGGAATGTGGAATCGACAGAGCCATGGGACGGTGACGAGTGACGTCGACACAGAAGACATCATCGCCACATCATGGGTCATCTCCACATCAGAACAAGATCGCAGAGGTGCAATGACTGAGAGCTGACCTTGAAGACAGCAACGTGAGATACAACTCAATGAAGATAACATAGAATCAGAAGTCACTCAACCCAAACAGTGTCTTCACTCAACAGCTCGTCACCCGCGTCCTGAAAGACTTGATCTCTCTTGAAGGACTCGTGTGATTTCGCTGTGTACAATACCGAGATAACAGATTAACAGTCGCAAGCACTACGTCCTGACCTGACTGAGTGAACCCCCATCCAACCCACCGAGCTGATCACATCAGCAACGAACCAACTGCATCACGTGACGACGTGAAGCAGGAACCGAACAACAACAAGAGCCTCCCAAGGCAGCGCAAACGAACACACCGAGCACAGCGTATCCGCTTCTCCGTGACGAACCGAACAAACGAACACACCGAGCACAGCGTATCCGCTTCTCTGTGACGAACCGAACAAGATGACAGAACCCACCGACCCCATCACCATCCTGAACCACGTCCTCAAGGCCGTGGGTATCTCTGACGACTCCGACCATCGCCGCGTTATCATCGACGCAGCGGTGGAGAACGTTGACGACCTCACCTTCCTCACCAAGGAAGACCTTGACAGTCTTCATCGCGACATCACTCCCACCTCGGGAGACCCGTACTCATGCCGATTGACCGCATTGCACATTCGCAAGATCCTTGCACTCCCAATGTGGTATGACGCGCAAGCTGGCGACGGCGACACCGTCTGGCTTGACCTGAATGCTGCGAGGCTCCAGAGCTTCATGAGAGCTGAACTCAAGAAGCGCGTGGAAGCCTCCACACCAACACCTGAACCCACCATGTCATCCATGGTGACACCACCACCACCTCCTGAACCTGTCTCTGATGGAGCCGCTGCCTTCGACAAGGGCATCAAGCGGAACCTCAGCGACTATCCGATCCTGAAGAGCGATGACCAGTTCATGGTCTTCGACCGACGTCTCCGAGCCACCGCTGCAGCGCACGGTGTGAAGAACGTCGTGGACCCCGAGTACCTCCCGACCCAAGACGAGTCTGAGCTGTTCGACAAACAGCGCACCTTCCTCTTCTACGTCCTGACCCACTGCCTCAGGACCACGAAGAGCCGCAACTGTCTCCAGGCATACGCCGATGACGAGAACGGTCATGGGGTGTATACCATGCTCCGTGAAGAGTATGCAACCGGAGTAGCTGCAGCCAACAAGGCCCAGCTGATCCAGGAGGAGATCCGAAACCTCAAGCTGAACCACTCCTGGAACGG
Organism: Craspedostauros australis; assembly: GCA_026770025.1. Classification (NCBI taxonomy): domain Eukaryota; phylum Bacillariophyta; class Bacillariophyceae; order Mastogloiales; family Achnanthaceae; genus Craspedostauros; species Craspedostauros australis. The sequence continues at coordinate 54,592 of JAMXDE010000010.1, read as the reverse complement.
CAGCCGCGAAGCCTTCGTGAACAGCTGGCTCAGCAAGATCAACAACCTCGAAGAGATCCAGGATGCACCTGTCTCTGAGGACTGGAAGCTCCAGTGGCTCAAGGAGGCCATCACCCCTGACGCCGATCTCTTCCGTTCCCTTGACGACGCCGATGCTCTCCAGAGCAACTTGGCGTTAGCGACAGGAAAGGCCAACTTCAGGCTGGACTTCGATGCCTTCCTTGGCGTTGTTCGCAGATCCGCACAGCGCAACGATCTCCGCGTCCCACGCAACAAGACCAAGCGTAGGGTCAACAACACAAGCAAGGACGCAAGTAACAACGAGAACAAGACCAATCAATCCAAGAACAAGAATACGAACAAGCGAATCCCAGACAACGAATGGAAGCAAATGACATGGGATCAGAAGAAGGCCCACATGCAGTCCAAGGGTACTTGGGACCCCAAGTACACCAGGGATGCATCGAACAGACAGGCCAACAAGACATCCACCGCTGGCAATGGGGGCGGCGGGCAAGCCAAGCCCACCTCAACCTCCGGCAGCGCCGGTTCTGACGAACTCCCTGGCGATGCCATCAAGCGCATGCTGGCCAATGCCACGACCAACACCAACACTTCTGACAAAGTCATCATCCAGGGCAAGGTCTACCGTGCTGTTCAGGCCACAGTCCTGCAATACAGCTTCAACAAGACCGATGTTGCGAAGTCCGGTTCCCTGATTGACAGCGGTGCGAATGGAGGATTGGCAGGCGATGATGTGACTATCATCAGCCGTACCAACCATACCGCCGACATCAGCGGAATTGGAGACACCGCAATCGTCAACCTGGACATCGGAACAGTCGCTGGACTCGTCATGTCCACCGAGGGACCTATCATCGCGAAGTTCCACCAATACGCCCTCTATGGCAAGGGCAAGACGATTCACTCGACGAATCAGCTCGGTGCCTTCGGTCTCGATGTCAACGAGCGTCCTCGCGACCTCCCTGGAGGGAGACAGACAATCATCGTGCCTGATGGGCATGTGATCCCTCTCTCCATCCGACAGGGCCTGTCCTACATGGACATGAGGCCTCCCACACGCAAGGAGATTGACACGTACCCTCACGTGGATTTCACTGCCGACGAAGAGTGGGACCCATCCACTCTCGACCAAGAGTTCACTTTGCCGAACGGGATCTCCGATGGTGCCCCAGACGACGGCGTGCACTCACCGGACTCCATCGAAGTGTTCACCAGTGAGGCCGGTGTCCCAAACCAGGGTGCTATCACTCGTGCGAAGCCGACGATCGACTACGAGGCCCTCCGTCCGTACTTCGGATGGATCCCGGCCAGAAGAGTCCAAGACACTCTCAAGTGCACGTCCCAATGGTACCGCACCTCCGAGCGGTTCACCATGAGAAAGCACTTCAAGACCAGATTCCCTGCCGCGAACGTGGACAGGCTCCACGAGACTGTTGCCATGGACACATTGTTCTCTGACACACCTGCACACGACGATGGTGTGCCAGGCCATGGTGGCAGCACGATGATGCAAGTATACGTGGCCGTGGACTCTCGCTTCACCGCAGGATTCCCCATGACATCGGAGAAGCAAGTCGCTTCCACTCTCCAAGACTTCATCCGACGTCACGGAGCTCCTGACCTCCTGATGTCCGATAACGCGAAATCCGAGATCGGATTCAAGGTGCAAGACATCCTCCGACAGTACTCCATCGCTGACCATCAGAGCGAACCGGAGCACCAGCACCAGAACGCCGCAGAGAGGCGTATCCAAGACATCAAGCGCATGACGAACGGCATCATGGACAGGACGGGCACACCTGCTCGCTTCTGGCTCATATGCACCATGTATGTCATTGTGCTATTCAACCACTTGGCTCAGCGCACGGCAGGTAACGTCACGCCGATGCAGGCAGCCTACGGACACCGTCCCGATGTGAGCAAGTTCCTTGCCTACCGCTGGTGGCAACCGGTGTACTACCGCGTGGAGAAACCTGGCTTTCCCAGCCAGTCCAAGGAGCGAAAGGGGAGGTGGGCCGGACCCTGCCTCCACAAGGGTGACGAACTCACCTTCTGGGTGTTGGACGATGACACCCAACAACTCCTCCCTCGATCCTCGATCCGTGCAGCCGACGAGCACGGCTCCCGCAACCTGCGCGTCGACTTTCCCCTGACCGACGTTGGGGAGGCAGACGGCTCGGACACGAACCCACCTGATGATGGGGAGCTTGACGACGACGTCCCAGTGCCTGATGGAATGCAACCAGTTGTCCATTCCCTCGGAGACGCCGTTCTTTTCGCTTCTGCGGAGTCCGATCCTGGAACGACGGACATGGCAAGAGTCTCCATCCCTCGATTCACACCAGAGGATCTCATTGGTAAGACCTTCCTGTACGACCGTGACGGACAGAGAGTCAAGGCCGAAGTCATCCAACGCGTCAACGATGCAGATGCAGCGAACCATCAGCGAATCAAGATGTTGCTCGCCTTCGACGATGGAGCCACCAACGAACTCATCTCCTACGTCCAGCTGTCCGACATCATCGAACAGCAGCTCGAACGCAACGAAGACGACGAAGACGGAGTATGGGGATTCCAAGGCATCATCGGCCACGAAGGACCTCTCGCTCCGAACGCCAAGACCTACAAGGGGTCCCGATACAATGTCATTGTACAATGGGATGACGGATCAACAACATCCGAACCACTCTCCACCATGTTGCAAGATGATCCTGTATCATGTGCGGCATACGGCCGAAAGAACGGATTGTTGGATCAGCCTGGATGGAAACGGCTGAAGAAGCTCTCTGACCGACAGGCTCGAATGGAGCGCAAGACCTCCATCAACAAGGCCAAGAAGCACACCAACGCACCCATCTACCAGTTTGGTGTCCAGGTACCACGCAATCACCAAGAAGCCGTGCGCCTCGACAAACGCAACGGCAACACGCTCTGGGCAGATGCAGAACGTACCGAGATGGAACAGCTCTTCGGATATGAGACATTCCGATCGCTCGGCAAGACCAAGACCATTCCAGACGGATATCAACAGATCCGGCTGCAATGGGTCTATGCGGTCAAGCACGACCTCCGACACCGAGCACGATGTGTGGCAGGAGGACACCTGACGGATCCATGCAAGGACTCCTCCTACGCCGGAGTTGTCAGCTTGCAGTCACTCCGAATCGCCCTACTCGCTGGCGAACTGAACGGACTCAAGACCATGGTCGGCGACATTGGAAACGCTTACCTGGAGGCATACACGAAGGAGAAGATCTGCTTCGTAGCCGGCGATGAGTTCGGGGAGCACGCAGGCCACATGCTCACAATTGTCAAGGCGCTCTACGGCCTCCGGACATCCGGAGCTCGCTTCCATGAAGCGCTGGCAGATACCCTCCGAGACATGGGCTTCCAGCAGTGCAGGTCTGACCCCGATGTATGGATGCGCGATGCAGGTCCGCACTGGGAATACGTATGTGTATACGTGGACGATCTCATGGCGGTCATGTCTGACCCACGCTCCTTCTTCGACACTCTCACTTCGCAGTATGGCTACAAGCTCAAGGGTGTCGGCCCCATCTCCTACCATCTAGGAGCAGACTTTGGAAGAGACAGCGACGGCACAATGAAGATCAGCGCGCGTTCCTACATCAAACGCATGCTCACGAACTACGAACAGATGTTCGACGGACCACCCAACAAGACCAGCTGCCCCATGGACAAGGACGACAGTCCTGAGCTCGATACGACACCCGAGCTCGGGGAGATCGATCGAACCAAGTACATGTCGTTGATCGGAGCACTCCAATGGTGTGTGTCTCTGGGAAGAATCGACATACATGTGGCGGTCATGACTCTCTCCCGTTTCCGTGCATCACCAAGAGCAGGACACATGGACAGAGTGAAACGCATCTATGGGTACCTTCGCAAATACCCAGACGCCTCCATCCGCTTCCGAACCGGAATCCCCAACCATGAAGAATACTACGACATCCCACAACACGAATGGATGTACTCTGTATACGGACCCAACCGAGAGGAGCTGCCAGCGGATGCACCAACAGCCAAAGGCAAGCCAGTACGTACCACGACTTTCGTTGATGCGAATCTCATGCACTGCAAGGTGACTGGGAAATCAGCAACCGGTATCGTGCATCTCATAAACCAAACACCCATTGAATGGTTCTCGAAGCGACAATCCACCGTGGAGACGGCCACCTACGGATCAGAGTTCGTGGCAGCACGGTTGGCAACAGAACAGATTCTATCCATCCGCCTGATGCTGTGCGAAATGGGAATACCTGTGGACGGCCCAAGCTGGCTCTTCGGTGACAACCAGAGCGTAGTCACATCCTCCACCATCCCAACCAGTGTACTCTCCAAGAGGCACAACGCACTGGCCTACCACCGAGTCCGATCGGCCATCGCCGCTGGGACGATGTACTTCCTCAAGATCAAGGGAAACCAGAACATCGCCGACATCCTCACGAAGTTCCTTCCACGGTCGGTTTTCTGGGACCTCATCCAACCACTGTTGTTCTGGAAGGGCAACACCGATCCCAACCACAACAAGTGACTGCGAAAAGATACGTTTCGGGGAGTATTAGCACAACGCTTTATTCACCTGATTCGTTTTCTGATTAGCCTGTCCCGGTATGTGCTGAAACGATGCTTTACTCCGACACATGATTTTCGGCATAAGAGGGACACACTAGAGAGAACATCAGAGATTCGGTCTGGCCATCGCCCGGCAAACATGTGATGTCCAATCTGACCTGATATACTTCCCAACTAAACCTGAAATGACAACACACTCGACAACCTCAAGCATCATCAATGGAATGTGGAATCGACAGAGCCATGGGACGGTGACGAGTGACGTCGACACAGAAGACATCATCGCCACATCATGGGTCATCTCCACATCAGAACAAGATCGCAGAGGTGCAATGACTGAGAGCTGACCTTGAAGACAGCAACGTGAGATACAACTCAATGAAGATAACATAGAATCAGAAGTCACTCAACCCAAACAGTGTCTTCACTCAACAGCTCGTCACCCGCGTCCTGAAAGACTTGATCTCTCTTGAAGGACTCGTGTGATTTCGCTGTGTACAATACCGAGATAACACTGGAGAAGCAAATCGTTGAGACCACCCGAGCCAATGAGGAGGCTGAGCAACAGAAGAAAGACAAGAAGAGAAAGAAGCCACCCAGCAAGAGCAAAGCCGAGGTCATTGAGCCTCGCAACAATAACAACAACAACAACAACAACAGCAAGACCAAAGCAGCACCCACCATGAATACATTCGAAGTGGTCTGTCTGGCAGGCAAGGCCGAGCATCACAGCAAAGCAGAGGAGGATACCAACACAGCAGAGGTGTAGCTGCAAATCAAAGTAGTAGTAGTATATGTTATAGGCACACCTGTGATTGGAGTGTTTGTGTGCGCATCGTCTGCTTGATGGCATGGAGGATTGTGATGTGATGTGTTGTGTTTGAGTTTTTTTGTGACGAGGACCGTTATTTTTGTGTCGTGGTTGGTGCGCGTCGCCACACGATCGGTGTGTTGTGTCGCGAAGCTGTCACGTTGTGTTGTGGCACGGTCCGCGTGTGTTGCGGCGCGATTGGTGTGTGCTGCGCAGCCATCACGTTGTGTCGCGAAGCAAGGGCCACGTGCTGCGAGACGCACTCACATCTTGTGTTGTGAGTGGTTTCGCATGACGCCGAATCCGTCCTGTGACGTAGAAGACGGATCATGGAGGAACAACACGAAATAGCTCTAAATGTACAATCGGCGTTGCTCCCAGAAGCAAGCAAACCAGTGGCAACAAGGGGCCAAAACTCTACAACTAGTGCTATCGTGACCCCATTTTACATTCTCTGCAGCTAGTAGAGCCCAATAAAAACATGCAGGTCGACTCACAAGGGGGCTCATGATCAATCAGTTTCCCTTCGATTCCATGCCTTTCCCCGCGAGTAGAGTTTGGTCATTTGTGGAGAACGGTTGGGTTAAATGAATTTGCTGGTTCTTTGCGAGAAAGTGACCCCCACTTTTACAAATGACCGGAGACTGTGCGTCATGTTTTGCATGCACTGGCGCCAGGAGGACCCCTTTGGTTTTTGATCTGGTCGTGGAATCACCGCTGTTGCATTCGCCGCTTCGGCATTCGCCGCTTCGGCATTCGCCTCCGAAGATCTGGAGTGAATTCAACAGACAGACACCAGTCGCCGCGAAATCCATCCGTGCTTGCCGCGCGTCCCAGTCGCCACGAAATCCATCCGTACTTGTCGGACCGGAGATGGCCGAGACACAAGTCGCCACCGAAATCCATTCCCAGTTGCTGGGGGCGGAGGTGGCCGAGACACAAATTAGCGACAAGCCGCAGCGTCTCCTCATGTGACTCTTCACACTTGTTTCTGCTGTTGCCTCCACGGTTGTTTGGACTTCGACCACGAAGATGGGCCAGAGAGGCGCGTCCCAAACGCGCAACGAAACACAAATCAAATGCATGCCGACACAAAATAAACAAACTAACAAACTAACGAAACAAACACAGCATAACCATCCTCCCACAGAAAGTGTTTCGTCACCATGGATAACGAACCCCATTGTTTGGACCTGAAGATCTCCACGGCTGCGCAAGTACAGCGCGATGTTGTCTCTGTCAACGACATCGAGGCTGGCACCACCAAGGCCAACACCATCACCACTGAGCACGAGACCATCCACAAGTCCATCCAAACCAAGTCCTTCGTCGAACACATCAAGTACATCGTCGAACTCAAGTCCGACACCGTCTTCTCCACCTGATACAACGACAAGGGAAAGCCAATCAACAACTACACCTTCCAACAGCTCTGGGATGAAGCAGGACACTGCGCCCACCTCCTTCGCAACAAATGGGGTGTGAAGAAAGATGACCGTGTCGTCCTCTGCTACGACTTCGGACTCCACTTCTTCGCCGTGTTCGTGGGATGTCTCCGTGCAGGAGTGACAGCTGTCCTGGTCTACCCTCCCGGACCACCGCTCGTCAAGTCTCTCACCAAGATGAACAAGGTCATCGAGGATTGTGCACCGGCACTCATCCTCACCCAAACATCCATCAACTTGTTCCGCGCTGCCGATCGCGCCAACCCGGCATCCAAGAGCCGCGCCATGTGGCCGAGCGGTGTCAAGTACCAAGTCACCGACCGCATCATCCGTCACGATCCATCCATCGCCGATAAGAGCAAGAACAACAACAGCAACAATAACTCCATGCAGGCAAAGAAGGGCTTCCTTTCCAGCCTCATCTCTGGCCGCTCGTCGTCGTCACCGTCACCTTCCTTCGATGAGCCAAACATTGAGGGGTCGGATCTGGCGTTCCTTCAGTACACATCTGGAAGCACGGGCAACCCCAAGGGCGTCATGGTGACCCACGACGCCCTGAGAGCCAACATCGAGCTCGTTCAGAGCTACTGGTTCGAGTCATTCAAAGACCAGCTGGGTGGCGCAAGCCAAGTCCCGGAGCGCATCGCGACATGCTCCTGGCTTCCCCAGTACCACGACATGGGCCTCATCGAGATGGGCATTGCGCCGTTGGCGGGTGCCTATCGTTCTCACATGATTTCGCCGATTGCTTTCATCCGCAACCCATTGCTCTGGGTTGATCTCATGTCGCAGCACAAGTGCCACATCAGCGCCGCCCCTGACTTCGGTTATCGGCTGGTCACCCGCAAGTACAACGAGGCCGTGGAGAGCCCCAAAGGGAAGACGAATCCCATCCCCAAGCTGGACCTCTCGAGCGTGCTTCATCTCCAAAACGCCGCTGAACCAATCCGGCTTGACACCGAGAAGAACTTCGCCGATGCATTCTGCCAGTACAACTTGCGCGAGGACTGGTTCCTCGCAGCCTACGGACTGGCGGAGAACGTCGTCGGAGTCAGCTACAACCATGGCTTCCATCTCTCCACCATGAGACCAGATGAAGATCTCCGGCCGTTTGTGGCTATCGCCCAGCGCAGCAATCTGCACAGCTCCATCGATATCATCATCGTGGACCCGGACACTCGCGTGCAACGTCCAGACAACGTCACTGGGGAGATCTGGATCGCGGGAGCGTCCGTTGCCGCTGGATACTACAATCAGCCACAGCTCAGCAAGGAGACCTTCCAAGCCACGCTGCGAGTGGAGGGTGATTCATCGTCCGATGCCGATGCCAGTGCCGATGGTAAGATGTACTTGCGCACAGGTGACTACGGATTCTACCAAGATGACTACCTCTACATCTGCGGCCGCAAGAAGGACATCATCATCGTCAACGGTGTCAACTACTACCCGCAAGACATCGAGGAGGCCGTCGAGGAGGCATCATCCGCTGTCCGTCCAGGCTGCGTCGCTGCCTTCTCGTCCGACGATTCGGGAAATGACGGACAGCTCGAGATCGTCTTTGAGATTCGAGCGAGCCGTGCGGAGGATGCAGGATCGGTGAGTCGGGAGGTCAGAAAGGCCGTGATCGAACACATCGGGTTGACACCAGCAACAATCGCAGCCGTCAAAGAACGCACCATCTCCAAAACAACAAGCGGGAAGATCCAGAGACGCCAAAATCGACAACGCCTGCATGATGGAGCGCAGAAGGTGGTGCTTGACGTGATCGAAAAGTCACACTTCTTCAGTACGCACGATACCAACCTCGCAAGCCAATCCAAGCGCCTGTCGTCGAGGAAATCCATCATCGAAGACTTCGATATCAGAGACATGGACTTCTACGAGCTTGTGAAGAGGTGCATCGGTTCTGATGTGAAGGCCGAAGACACGTGGAAGGATGTTGGACTGTCATCCTTGATGGAGCTGGAGCTGCGACAGTCTCTTTCAATACGGTACAGCGCCACCCTCCCTCCAAACTGCTTCGATCTCTTTCCAATGGTCGGTGACCTGAAGGCGGTTCTTGAGGCAACAGCGGGGAAGCCTCTGCCAAGGAACCTCTCAACCCTCAGGAGGCTCGCCACCGTCCCACACGAGAGGCCACTGTCCCAAGCAACCGTCGCTGTCATCCAGGCCATCGGTGCGCTCGCCATACTCTTCATCTTCGCACTCCCCATTATCCCAGCATACGAAGTTGGAAATGCGATCGCCGATTCCACGGTCCTCTCCGACCATGAGTGGGTGCTTTTCCCTCTGATCGTCCCAGTCTGGGCCACCGCGTTCACCTTCGTGATCATTGTCTCGAAGTGGATCGCCATTGGCCGATACAGAGAGGGGTATACCAATCAAACAAACATCTACTTTATCAGATGGTGGTTCGTGGACAGGCTCGTGCATCTTTGGGAAAACTTCGTCGGACGCTTCATCGTGGGCACGCCTTTGATGACGTTGTTCTGCTACTTGATGGGCGCTGATGTTCATCGGTCTTGCAACATTTCCTCCTTCATTCGGGAGTTCGATCTGGCGAAGGTCGATGCCAATGCCTTGGTGTGCAAGCCAATCCGCTGTCGAATGTTCGGACCATGGAAAGATGAAGAAGGTCCCAGCTTGCGGTTCCGCAAGATCCAGGTGGGACCGAATGCCATGATCATGGGAATTCTCAGCCCAGGCGTCAAGGTCGGTTCCAATTGCCATGTGCAGCACATTTCTGTGCTGGCTGAGGGCGCCCAAGCACCATCCAGCACTGTCATCAGAGGCAATCCTGGATATATCAAAAGCACAACATTTGCAACAGCAAAAGCGACATCGTCACAAAACAGCAACAGCGTCAGTGTTGACCGCGGTGATAGCGACAGCTACCGTAACGGCGACGATCCGCAACAAGCAGTTGCAAGTACAGAGATCGACATAGACGAAAGCGCAATGTCAAGAAACGATGCCAGATGGATCATCCTGGGTGGTATGAAGATGACATGGCTGCTTGTCGAGATATACATAACCTTCTGCTGCTTCCTGATTTCTAATATCTTGGTCCGAGATCATCTTCCAGACTGGAGATATTCCAAACTGCAATATTGGATTATATCCATCGGTCTAACATCAGTACTGCTGATGATATCCAGCATCATGCTCAAGTGGGTGATGATCGGCAAGAAAAGGCCAGGCAAAGCGAGGGCGGGCATCTTGAGTGAATTCACTGATTGGGCATGCGACTACCACTTCAACCTGGCATGTCTGATGCTCGACGGACCGACGCACAATTCGATCATCTGGACTCTGGTCCAAATGGCTCATGGACTGGACATCGATCTGCGATCAAAAGTCTTCTGCGACAGCTTCCACCCATCGAAAGTCGACCTCATCACCATTCGACGATCCTTCGTTTCCAAGGTTTCCTTCCACATCGAAGAGGATGGCCAATACAAAGCAGTTGGATTTTAGTGTGCTGTTGTGACACGATCCGGAAGGGATGGCCTAGCTGACTGCCAGATTCAAAGAATCTGATGGTGAAGTCAACGTGTGGCGACCGTCTGGAGATTAGTAGTATGTGACAATGGAGTAGATTAGTGTTGTAGTGCTGATCTTAAGTTGTGCTATTAGTTATTTGAATAGTCTGCATTGTGAGTTGATCAGTTTGAGATGTAGGATGAAGAAACGATAGTCGGTCTGAATGGTGCGGCTCTGCACTGACCTTCAGAGGTTCAGTGCTGAAGGCGGACGGGTCCTCTCTTTCTCTCTTTCTCTAGTATCTCATCGTAGTCGTTCTACGTTCGAGTACTAATCCTTGACACCTTGATTGAGGTTTGGGATCGAGAACACAGGTTGTCAGGCCGCAGGAATTGATGTAAGATTCCCTGCGTGTGTTGAAGCAGGGAGGATCTCTTGGCTGTTGTCATGCAAGGTTGTCAGGTTGTTTAGCTGACAACGGAATTCAGGTTGGCTGCATTACAATAGTTCAGGAGAGCACATAGTTCCCAGGGTATCTTGATCCCATTGACTTTGGATAGTGTTTGAGTCAGTGGTGATTCATGAATGAGTGTGGGAGAAGGAGGGAAAAGAGCGATTGTTCCGTATTTGTTGGTGGGAGGTTTCGCGCCAAAATTTCGCGCCAAAATAATTTCAAGGTGCGACAAGGAACACACTGAGTGAAAAGTAGTCCGTTCTTTAGATGAACTTCAACTCTCCCTCTCAGTGTTGAGTCGCAGTGAAATCGTGACATCGGTGAAAACTTCATCCGTGGTTGATGTATGAATGTTTCTCTTACCATCCCATGATTTGGAATCGCAAGTACCGGAAGGTCTGGACGATTGATCCCTTGGTGAAGACATCGGCCAGCTGCTCGCCTGTCGGGATGTGTTGTACACAGATGAACCCAGCCTTGACCCAATACCAGAAGAAGTGCCACTTGGTGAGGAAGTGTTTGGTTCGAGCCGTGGGTTGGTGATTGGTGGCGAGTGAGATGCATGCTTCGTTGTCTTCGAAGACAGTGCACTGAAGGTTTGTGTGCAAGGGCATGTCTGTGCCAGCGTTGTCGATGACCTGGCGGATGAGCTGTTGAATCGGAATGAGGGTGCGCATTGCGAGGGAAAGCGCAGCGTACTCAGCCTCCATTGTTGAGAGCGCGATCTCTGTTTGAAGCTTGGACTTCCAGATGAGCGGACATCCTCCCAGTTTGATGAGGTATCCGGTACGCGACTTGACCGCTGTGCGGTCCTGGTCGGGCTCTTGTCTGTAGAGTCCTGCGAAGTCGGAGTCAACGAAGCACGTGAGGTCCAGTTGTCCAGTCGGGCGTATGATGGTGCCCTTGTCCTGCGTAGCCTTCAAGTATCGCATAATTCGCTTAATCGCTTTTGCGTGTGAGCGACGAGGGTCGCTTCCGAAGCGAGCGACTTGGGAGACAGCGAATGCGAGGTCTGGACGTGTGTTGGTAGTAAGGTAGAGTAGCATGCCCACCACGGAGCGGTAGTTCCAATTTTCATCCATGGGTGGCTCATGCTCGTTCCTGCCAAGTGCGGTTTGGGCCGCGGGTGTGTCGGCTCCGCCGCATTCCATCATGCCTGTCGCCGCGAGCACCTTTTGAATGAGCCCTGGCTGCCGCAAGTGGATGTAGTCGGCTTGTGGGTCACGGTTGACTTCGATGCCGAGGAACTCGTTGAAGCTTCCTTCTTGGGTGAGTTCGAATCCTCGGTTTCGCATTGAGCGGATGAAGTCGTCTGCGAATTTCTTGGTCTTGGATGCGATGTCGGCGTCATCGACGTAGAGCACTATCATGATGCCTTCGCGGATGAAGAGGCACTGCTCCTGGTCGCAGGCCGTGAATCCTTCGGCAAGGAGAGCTCGAATGAGGTGTTCGTACCACAGGCGAGGGGCGATGGTGAGGCCGTATAGGCTCTTTCTGAGGACAAGGCAGGTGTTCGACCCCTTGCTTGACTTGAATCCTCGTGGTAGATGGAGGAACACCGGCTTGTGAATTTCGGCTTGGACGAAGGCGTTGGTGAAGTCGATTGATGTTGTGACCCATCCCAGGACGATGGACGTGATTAGGAAGATGCGAACGGAGGACCATGCCACGACTGGCGCATAAGTCGAGGAGTCTTCGAAGATGAGATCGCCGCGGCAGCACCATCAACCCTTGTACTTTTTGATTGTACCATCGGGGAGGCGCTTGCGGCGAAAGACCCACGTTCCTGGGTAGATCTTCTCTCCATACGGCACAGTGTCCTTGTTGACTTCCTCCCATGTACCCTTCTCGGTGAGATCTTGGATTTCTTTGTTTGCCGCTTGCATCCATGCGTCTCTATTGTTATCGCGGATGGCCTCGTCGAAGGAGAGTGTGTCTGGGTCGGAGGTCGAAGCCTTGTACGCTGCCGTTCGCTCAGAGATGTCGAGGTCGGCGCCTGTAGCGAAGTAGCTCATGAGTTGCCAGTCAACATAAGCTGGGAAGTTGGTGGCATCTGGCTGTGGCTCGATGATGTTCACTGAGTATGCGTGTTGCTCGATGTTGGCCCAATCCTTCTGTGGGATGCAGTTGTTGGTGTCGAGAATGTAGCTTGGGTCAACTGTTAGGGTGCTTTGGAGGATGGCTTGATAGTCGGTCTCGCGCGTGTTGGGTACGTGATGAACCGGCTCGGTGCCTCCTTCTTGCACTCCGAGGTTGAATTGCTGAACTTCGAACTTGCTGGGTTGCTGCCATGGTCCTGGGCGAATGGTGCTTGTGTGCTGTCGCAAGGATTCGAACGCCAGCCGGTAGTCGTGGCTCTGTCCGATTGCATTCCAGATGGAGAGGAACTTTGCCTTGAACATTGTTGCTCCGAGTCCGCATTCTGGAGGAGTGTGCCCTTCGTTCATCAGCGTTTCGAGGTCGTCGGATTCGGCTGGATCACGAAGAGAGCTTGCAGCGAAGTCGAGCGCATCGAAGTGTGGAGTCATGATTCCTGTGAGCATGTATTTGCTCATGATCCCGAGGAACTTGCGCACAGCGTAGACTGTCACTTCGTTCTGTTGTTCCTCGAAGAGGAATTCGCACTCGCGATCCTCCATGATGTGGAGCTCCATATCCAAGAAGAAGTCTTCGTATAGATCTGATACGTTGAACGGGGCGTCCTCCGTCATGTCTGCTGGTTCCGGTTGCCACCAATCGACCATGTTCGCTTGAAACTCCTCAGGCTCCATTCTTGGCAAGTCGTTGACTGAAGCTTGTGGGTTGAGAGTTCGGTAGCGTTGGCGGAGTTGGCGCAGTAGGTATAGTGAGTTGACCTTGAAATCGTGGAGGTAGATAGAGAGAGGGTCACTGCCGTTTCGTTGCAGAAACTCAATTGTGTTCAGACAATCAATGACAGCTCGTGAGAATACGTGAATTGGATACGAATCTGGATGTATGTCAGATGTGGCGTCGTCTGATTCAATTTCTTCTTCAGCAGCCGTCGCAACACAGAGGAGGTACTCATCACTATCGTCGTCTTCAAGCCATGCTGCCTTGCCTCCAAGGCGTCCATAGGTGAATCGCTGTGGTTCTTTGCGAATCCTGGTGCTCCGTTCTCGTTTGGGCGTAATCGTGGACGCTGGTGGAATTGGTGATGAGGTCGTGGTCTCTGGTACATTTGATGTTGGCATAGAGGACACGGGTTGAAGTGGTGGTTGAGCTGACTGATCTTTCTTCAGCGGATCAGGGAGCTGGTCAGAAGGTTCCCATTGCAGTTCTTGTGAAGCGGGGCGCTCTTGGAGTTCCTCGCCTTCACTTGCTGCAGGAGGATAGCTGAAGTCTCCCTCTGTCGACGACAGTGGTTGATTCACTCCCTCTGAAGTTGACATTGGAGGGGCGAAGTCATTATTAGTGAAGCCTGAGTCCGTTTGCATCATTGGTTTCTGCTTTGGAGCAGGCAGCGATGGTGCCTCTGCGCCTTGATTGTCAGCGGATGGAGAGGGGATGTGAGGCGAAGTTGGAATGTTTGGTTCGATCGCATCGTTTCGCTTCAATCGATTATGGTCTATGAGGTCGGAGTTGAGGGTTTCTTCCTGTTCCATAGCCTCTACATCGTCGTCATCAAATGGATACTGAAAGGTTGTATCACCAAACATACGTGTCCACTCTTCTGATTGGTAGTTCGGCAAGTGTTTGGGATCAGTTGCTATAGTAGCGAACCAATCGTCGAACACCACATGGAATTGAGGTGTGATGGATCCTGTACGTGGTGAGAGTACTAAAGGCACTGTCGAAGCATGCTTTGTAGAGAGACCCACGTTGACGTATCGCTCTCCTCTTGGTTCCCATCGAGGTATCTTGCGTCCATCTGCGAGTGCTTTGTTGAGCACATACACAGGGCTGCCCCACACATGTAGATTGTGGAGCTGTTTGAGTGGAAGTCGGACACGAGAAAGAACATCGTATGGAGTTAGTCCTGTTGCTGGATTGGGCACACGATTGTAAACGTAAGCTGCGTGTACCACTGCCATTGGCCATAGCTGTGCATCAAACATGTCAGGCCAATGAATACTTTGGTGCATCATCATTGTTCGGGCCATCGACACGATGGTGCGGATGCTTCGCTCTGCTATGCCATTGTGATGGTGGGCTCCGACTCCGGCGAATCGATGGACTTGATGGAAGGCTTCGAGGTGTCGAGTGTACTCGGGTGAAGTGAAGGTGGTTGCGTTGTCTGATAGGTAAGAGCGCACTGGCACGCCGACATCGCGGCACATTAGCTCAAATCGTTCCTTGGCTTCTAGAGTAGCGTGTGTAGTCAGCGCTGCTACTGGTTCCACGTGAATGTAGCTTGATGCGTGGTCAACGAAGATAGCTCCGCCCTTATACATATCAATTGGGTCTCCTTTTCCTCTTCCTGTAAAGAGGCGGCCTGGTGTTCGTCCGACGAAGTGGTCTACTGACACTTGTTGGCCTGGGAACAGGTGGTCGGTTCGCAACACACCTTGTTTGTCACGCACGACATGTTGAGTTATACCTGGCGAAGGGCGCCGGTGCAACTTTCCAAACTGACATGCGGCACAAAGAGGGAGGTCGGTGACTTTGGCGGCTGCGGTGTGCATTTTTTGGGATGCTTCGGACCCTGTGAGAACACCTGAACGTAGAAGGAATTTCACTTTATTGAAGGATAAGTGCCCAAGGCGGTAGTGCCAACGGAGAAGCTCCTTTTGTGGTTGAGTGAGATTGACGTTGTGGTCTGACACGGTTGACACAATTGACGAGAGCGCTGTGGGTAGGTCGTGGATGTTGTCCGAGTTGTAGCCAACTGAAGTTGGTAGTTTCGTTGACTTCTTGTAGTTGGCGACAACAGCGCTGCGACCCTCGTGCCCGTCCAATCCGCTCAATTTGCATGAAGAATTGTCAAAGACGATTGTTTCTCCAGGGTATTCTTCGAGGAGACTCGAAGTGCTGATGAGCTTCACTTTGGACAAGGGTACATAGAAGGCGGGCAATCGTAATTTGCGTGGGCTTCCACGCACATCGAGCACATGCCATTCTACCGTCCCCAACGCATTCACTTGGATTTTCTTGAGGAATCCACTCAGAAAGGTTGGTTTTGGTGGAAGACTTGGAGTAGTGCAGAAGTCGTCGAGGTCATTCGTGACAGAGATAGAAGCTCCACTGTCCCACACCAATTCGAATGGAGCGTTGGGAGAGAGACAGTTTTCTGCCTTCTGTGGAGATGCAAAAGCGTGACGATTAGTAAAGAAGGAGGCGAGGCCTTGCAGAGAAAGAAGTGCAGGAGCGTCAGTATCACTGGGTTGAGTCTGACTTTTGCCGCAAGCCAAGTCAATGCCGAGCTTGGGGTAAATGTTCCAGAGATTTCGTGAGAGGGTTGATGTGCGACTTCGTGTACGTGTGATTGGATTTTGCGAATTGTTTTGTTTCGCGCCATATTTGGGGTACTCCAACGGTGTTTTGGGCTTATTCCAATGGTGACGTTTTTGGTTGCGCTTGCGAGTTTTGGTCCGAGCAGGGCGATGTTCTGATTGCGCGTTCCGTGGCGGACTAGTATTGAGAGCTCGCATTGGCACAGGATCAGTTGTCTTACTGTTCTCTGTCATCACGTCGTAGAGAGTGCGCTTCACAGGTTCATTGAAGTGGATAGGATGGCGGATGTTGCTCTTGGACTTGGTTCGAGTCATTGTTTGAGTGGTGTTAACAGCTCTGTTGGGGCTGTATCTTCGTGGCACATTTGTGTGAAGGAGGAGCAGCGTGATGGCGGTTATCATCCAGGCGTTAGTAGCCGTGACGTACCACCCGTGCTCGACTCCAAGAGTGTAGACTTGGAGGCTCACGAAAGAAAGGATTGATCCGATCACACAGCTGAGGTAGTTGAAGGAGGTGAAGAGGTTCCACACAAACAACCACCACTCCTTCTCGTCTTGACTGGTGGTAGCTGTTAAGCAGGTCCAAGCAGCCATGTCGACGACGAGATGGTCAGGCTTGGCGTTTTTGTTGCCTTTACCTTTCGGCTTGAAGTTGTCTTGATGGCTTTCGGTGTTATGCGAAAGACGCCAACGACGACACTTGGCGCACCACATGAACGTCTTGTCGTAGACAAGCTTGCGCTGTGGTTCACCCGCTTTGGGTGGCGTGGATGCCCAACTTTGGTTCGGTTTTCGATTTCCGTTGTTGTTGTTGGGCTTCTTTGGTTGATTCTTCTTCTTAGCGTTGTTCCTTCCGAAACCCTTGTGTTGCTCAAGGATGTTGGCCTTTGGATGCTTGGCTACGTTGTTGAAGTACGATTGCCTGGGGACGTTTCGGTCCTTGACGCGTCGAATGGCGTGCCAACGATCTCCTCGTACTTCGTTGTCGTACGAAGCCTGCGCTTTGTTGCAGATTGCCATCCAGGTGAGGTCCTTGGCTGCGAGTTTTGGAAGAGCTTCTTGGTACGTGAATATGGGGAGACGCTTGAGGATTGTCTCAAGATCATCCTTCATCACATAAAGGGGACGTCGGTATTGTTCACCGGAAAGGAACTTGCCGCCTGCCTGAAGGAAGGCGTCGAGGATGTTGCGGAGCAGATGGAGGTCGAAGCGACCAGCGTCATCTAGGCTCTTGCAGAGGGCACGAAGCTTGACAGCCATGTCTCCGACGTTCTCACCAGCGAACTGAGAGCAGTCGACTTGACGGATGTCCTTGGCGATCTTGTCTTGCTCGTCCAACGAGTTGGCGGTGATGCTATTCATGAGTTCGATGAAGAGGGTTAGGAAGTGGTTATGATACTTCCTTTCGATTCGGTTCATGAGCTGATCTTCGAGAGCTGGGTCAAGGCTGTCGCGGAAGAACGCGGCGGCTGCCCAGTTGTTTTGGACGTCGTAGTTGTCCCACTTCTCGTGGTACGCTTCGAAATGCCTCATTGAGTCTTCAAGGGTGAAGGAGGCAGGTGAGTCGAGGACACATACCATTGTTGGGGTTGCAGTGTCATCGGCAATGTATGCCATGGTTAAGAGTCCCGTCTTGCTCATGTGGTTGTGTACCAGCCGAATGAATTGCTGGATGTTGCCACCTTTCTTGAACTTGTCGGTCAATCCAGTTTCGCGCTTGGCTTGGTTCGCAGAGTCGGCTCCGTTGTGGAGGATTCTCTGCTGCTGGGCGTGGGTCCATCTAGTTTGGGACCCTTCTTTGAGGCCAGTCCATTCCACGTTTGGTTCGCCTGCTGTCCAGGGTACCCAGTTGCGGCCTTGCTGGTTCATTCCACCCATGATGGGAACGATTGGCTTGGTGGTAAGGTCTTCGTCGTCGTCGTCGCTGTCGTCGTCCGGACGCTTGCTTCCTTTTGGCTTGGGGTCCGTGATGGCGTCAGCTGCGGCTTGGGAGACGGCTGCTGCCATGTTCGCTGCTTCAGCGTTGGCTTCGGCTGTCAACGTTGCCTCTTGGAGGCGAAGGTTTTCAGTCCGAATGGTCTCGAGCTGTGCTTGCAGCTCTTCCATCGTTGGGATGGGGTTCTCTTCCGCCATTATGGGCGGTTTCGGGTCCTTGAGGGGTCTTCTGACTTCGAAGGGATCGATCTGTTCTGCGTTCTACTGCTCTAGCTTCGACTTCACTTCGTTTTGAAGTTGTGCACTGAAGTACGATGCTGGCATTAGAGAAGGCAGGCGCCTGGTCTGCAGGCGCGGTTGAGCTTGCTTGAGCAGAGGCTACTGCGGTCCGATGTTAAGGTCGGGTATCGTCAGTTTGGACTTTATAGTCCTCTCGAGATGCTCGGTTTTCGAGCTGTGGAGCTTAGTGTCCACCTTGGACCTGAGGGTCCGATTGGTGTTGCTCGGTTTGCGAGCTGTGGAGCTTGGTGTCCACTCTGGACCTGAGGGTCCTTGCAGTTTGCTCGGTTTGCGAGCGTAGCCTTGGGGCTTGGTCTCAAAGAGACCTTGCGAGCGGTTGGCAGAGGAAGATGCTCAGAAGAGTTGGTGAACGTTGGTGTAACCACTCGCAGCTACCAGTTGGATTTTAGTGTGCTGTTGTGACACGATCCGGAAGGGATGGCCTAGCTGACTGCCAGATTCAAAGAATCTGATGGTGAAGTCAACGTGTGGCGACCGTCTGGAGATTAGTAGTATGTGACAATGGAGTAGATTAGTGTTGTAGTGCTGATCTTAAGTTGTGCTATTAGTTATTTG
Source organism: Craspedostauros australis (assembly GCA_026770025.1). NCBI lineage: Eukaryota > Bacillariophyta > Bacillariophyceae > Mastogloiales > Achnanthaceae > Craspedostauros > Craspedostauros australis. The sequence continues at coordinate 35,578 of JAMXDE010000010.1, read as the reverse complement.
AATAGTCTGCATTGTGAGTTGATCAGTTTGAGATGTAGGATGAAGAAACGATAGTCGGTCTGAATGGTGCGGCTCTGCACTGACCTTCAGAGGTTCAGTGCTGAAGGCGGACGGGTCCTCTCTTTCTCTCTTTCTCTAGTATCTCATCGTAGTCGTTCTACGTTCGAGTACTAATCCTTGACACCTTGATTGAGGTTTGGGATCGAGAACACAGGTTGTCAGGCCGCAGGAATTGATGTAAGATTCCCTGCGTGTGTTGAAGCAGGGAGGATCTCTTGGCTGTTGTCATGCAAGGTTGTCAGGTTGTTTAGCTGACAACGGAATTCAGGTTGGCTGCATTACAATAGTTCAGGAGAGCACATAGTTCCCAGGGTATCTTGATCCCATTGACTTTGGATAGTGTTTGAGTCAGTGGTGATTCATGAATGAGTGTGGGAGAAGGAGGGAAAAGAGCGATTGTTCCGTATTTGTTGGTGGGAGGTTTCGCGCCAAAATTTCGCGCCAAAATAATTTCAAGGTGCGACAAGGAACACACTGAGTGAAAAGTAGTCCGTTCTTTAGATGAACTTCAACTAAAGCTATCAAAGTTGAAGACAGCAGCATCGGATTTAATGTGGTCTGCGGTCCAGGCGCGACGGTCCGTAATGCCTTGGTGTCTCCAGCCACATACATCGCCACCGACCTGATCCACGAACAACGTCACCCAAGTAACAGGTCTCTCACAAATTGTGAATTGATTCAGATCACCTTCCTGAGCACGATTCTGTACATCGCCATGATAATCATGATCGCTGCCAGCTTCGTCCCAGCATTCGAGCTGTGGATGCACGCCATCAAGCCACAAACGCCTTTGAGCGCGGTGCCGGTTGTCGTAACGTGCGTTATCATCCACACTGTCGTCTGGCTCATCCTGTTGCGAGCAGTTGAGATGGTCACGCTGGCGGGAAGCAGCAACCGCACCGAACCATGGTGTATTCCATTGTACATGGTCTACCAATCCTTGTGCTACTGGATCCAAATCTGGTCCTTTGCATCACTTCTATGGGGCACCGCGATGATGAATGCAGTGCTCCGATTCAAAGGTGCAGATGTACAGGGAAGGTTGCTGTATTTTGGTTTTTGCGTTTGCGAAACTGCCCTGGTGACATTCAGTGATGGGAGTGTGGTGGACGAATCAAGCATCGCTGGTCATTACGGCGAATTCTTGACGCTGACTCTCGGAAAATGTTTCATCGACGGCGTCATGCACCAACAAGCATTTGCTCTGGCGAGGAGGGAACCAACACAACCAGGCGGAAGCCTGATTGAGCATCGTCCAGGGAAGATGGTTGGTGACGATCAAGCATCGTGCAAGGGACAACTGCGATTACCGCCCATCTTGGCGTTGGTCGAAGAAGGCCGCGGGTCCACTGACCCAGGAACTGCGCTCGATCGTTGCAGTATGCAAGATCTGGATACCACTGCACAATCCTGAACGATTCGATCAGATTCAGGTTATCATTGTTTCGGGCGGGACAGACTGGTCAAGGCCTTCTCCACGAGCGGCGCCCTCATGGACGTGATTATATGTCGTATTCTACGCAAGTATTAGTTTTCTATACCGCTCTACTTCTTCTCTGGCTCTTCTTCGATGGCCACCTTTGGCTTCGAACATCCAGAGTGCTATGCTGTCAACAACAACTCCTGGAGATCAGTGCCATTGGCTGTCTCACTGGCCTTGATGAATGACATGTCGCCAGAGCAGATGTACTGGAGGATGCATCGTATGTGTTTTGAGTGATGTTGAGGCAGAATCATGGTCACATGTTGGGAGCTGTCATCTGTGCTTGTTTGGACAGTACCGGAATCAATGATTGCTTTGATTTCATGGTAGAGCGAATGAGAAGATAGCAACGTCCGCTTTTGATGGCTTGTTGTGTGTGTCCAGATCCAACCAAGAAGGTGGCGTCGGTCATGACCTCGTCGCTGGGAGTGTGGGATTCGTTCTGGTCCATACTTGTGCTTGTGTCAGTGCTGGCGCTTGAAAATTTGGTGTGCGACAGGGGGCTGGATTCTGCGGTGGCGATCTGTTCCTTTGGCAGCCGTCCCCGACCCTTTGCCCTCTGCCTGATCAATTCGTCATAGAAAATGGAAGCATACCCTCTGTAAACTGGTAATTTCACCATGCAAATGCTAGTTGTGGGCCCCACTTCGGGATTCTGTCGTGCTTTGCGGACAAATCACGACTAATCACAACTAATCACGACTCAAACTCCAAACCAGCCTCAGCAACCCCTTATGATGCTATATCTATACACCAACTCAGTTAAACCAAAAACTGAGCATACCATGTGAATACCTGACTGTCAGTGATAGTGAATATTGAACTTAAAAAATAAATAACTTTAGTTTCAATACCATTTCGGCCCGTGATATCGCGTGTTGTCACATCGAAAAACTCTGTGCGACACCCACCCACCCCCACTTCACGGTCCATGATCATGCCCTTCCTCGTCATATCCATCTTATCTGAGCACCCCATCGCCTCTGTATACTCCCATATCCATCGTCTGGGCACGTGTTCGACTCAGAAAGTCCATATCCATCTCCCCAGGTTGCGATTTCTGGAATTCAGGATTTCCAAAAATGGACGCAAACTCCAGTCCGCCTTCCTGCAACCAAGATATCTCATCCATCCGACCTTGTTCACCACCACCACACAGCATTCCGGATCCAGTAGGCTTCAGGCAACACAATGGTGCATCCAAAAGCACTCGCAAGTGGATATCCATGACAGGCAGCTTGGTTCTGCACTTGTCACCCTCGAGTTTTTCAATGTCCCAAAATTGACCATCTGTCTTTGGCGGCAAGAGCGACCGCATGTCGCAATGCTTCCAGCGCACACACATTGCTCAATCGACTCTCCAAGGGATTCTGAGTGCTTCTTGCATGGGAGAGTTGTCCATTTGGTGGATGTGTGGCGTGCCACTGGTGCCCAAAGGAAGGGCATCAGGCTCTGTCACCACCTCCAAAAACTCTTGTTATCCACTTCTGCTTGTCGATGACGACCTTGCCGCTGCTGGATGGACGCCAAACTTCGTGGGTACCTCCAATATGATCCACTTCGTGCATCTTGCGCATCAATGGTGGCTGGAATGGTCTGTGTCGATCATGCCGCCTCTGTATCTTGAAAGGGCATGTTGAGTGCAAACGACCTTCCTGTTTCTTTTCGCTATATCTCCCGCCATTGGCAGGGTATACATTTGAAGCCTCACCCATCAACCATATGAAGCACAGCGGATCCACTGATGTGCTTGGATGTCTTCATGGAGGCGTGATAGTTGCGGCCCATTCAGCGGCCGTTGCTGAGTGTTGTTGTGGGATGCCATTGTCATGTCGTTGTGTGTGTTTTGTTGTTCAGATCGTTGGGGTTTGCGGAAGTTGACCATGTTTCAGACGAATACATGCACATAGTTGAGATTCAATGAGGGACAGACTATTACCGAACACGGTATCAACCCGATGGGAGAAATTCTTGTTTTGGCGCGAAATCTTCCGACTTGATCGACCACCAAATCTTCTCTCCTCCTTTCTCTCCTCCATTCACGAATCCATCATGACTCAAACATGACCGACCTGACTCACACCTCACCTTGGGAACTATATGCTCCTCAGATCCTTTTACTACAACATACCTCGATTCCCTCCATGCTGACGACTACTGCATCATTGCCGTAGTCTCAACGTGTGAATCCTACTTGCTTCAACTTGAGCAATGGAATCCGAGGATCAGCTCCAGTCACAGCCACTGCTTCATGACTGTCACTAACATGCGTCATGGCCTACACTACAGCGTATCTACATGTGCGGAGAGCAAAGCACTGTAATGATCATCTACCCTTGAGCACTGAACCAAGTACATCAGTGCAGGAACTCGCCAAGTTGTGTGGCATCGTTTCTTCATCCTACTAACACTACAAGCTAACTCATAATATACACAGACAAGGATTAGCTACAAAGCACTCATCTACTCATCGTTACAGTAACAACTCTTTAATCAGTACACCTCTCTTGAACTGCATTACACGGCTATCCCAAAGCTGGCAGATTCAAGAGACATCCTCCACCGATTCGCGCCGACTACGCCCGAATCCTAACTGGTAGCTGCGAGTGGTTGCCAAATACTCTCTTATCAACTCCACCGAGCATCTTCCTCTGCCAACCGATCGCAAGAGTCTCTCTGAGACGAAGCCAAAAGGCACAGCTCGCAGACCGAGCTTCCAACAAGGACCACGTCCTCATCGCATGCATCTGATCTGAAATCAGACCCCAACGCTCGAAAACCGAGCCACTCAAGAGGACAAAAGTCCCAGCTGAAGGTAAGCGACCCAAGGTCGAACTTCAGTAGCCTCTGCTAAAGCAAGCTATAACCGCACTCGCTGACCGAGTACGAGCCTCTCAAAGCCTGCATCGAACTTCAGTGCACACCTTCTCAACGAAGTGAAGCCGAGCAAGAGCAAGAGAAGGCAAACAGATCGATCCCCTCGAAGTCCGAAGACTACTCGAGAAGTCCCCGCTATCCATCATGGCGGAAGAGACAAACCCAACCACGCTGGAAGAGCTGCAAGCGCAGCTCGAAGCGATCACGGTCGAGAACGCTCGCCTCACACAGGCGACGTTGGCGGCCGAAGCCGCTGCAGAAGCAGCAAACGCGGCCATAGCCACTGCCCAAGCAGCGGCGACAGCCACCACGACCCCAAGCCGTCCCGGTCTCGAGCGCAGCCGCTCCGCTGGCGACACAAGACCCCGAACGGAACAGTCCTTCCTCGGCGACAGCATCTTCGACATGGAAACTCCCATGCCCAAGAAGAGCAGAAAGTCAGAAGAGGACAGCGAAGACGACGACCACGACCTCTCTGGGAAACCAACCGTTCCCATCATGGGAGGCATCCTCAAGCAAGGACGCAACTGGGTACCCTGGACCGCAGGCGCACCAAATGGGCACTGGACCGGCCTCCAAGACGAGTCACACACCAGGTGGACCAACTCTCAACAACAGAGAATCCTCCATAACGGTGCTGACTCCACCAACCAGTCCAAGCGAGAGCAAGGACTCACCGACAAGTTCAAGAAAGGAGGGAACATCCAGCAGTTCATTCGCCTGGTGCGAAACCACATGGCAAGAACCGGACTCCTCACCATGGCGTACATCGCTGACGCCAACGCAGAGTCAGGGATGACTTGCGTCCTGGACTCACCAGCCGCCTTCACTCTTGAAGATGCCACCAAGCACTTCGACGACTTCCATCTGAAGTGGGATCACTACGACGTCCAGAACAACGAGACAGCCTCAGTGTTCTTCCGTGACAGTCTTGATCCAGTCCTCGAAGACCAGCTCATGAACCGAATCGAGCCGAAGTTCCACGATAACTTCATCACTCTTTTCGTTGAGTTCATGAACAGCAACTCGGCCAACTCTTTGGATGAACAAGACGCCCTCGCAGCCAAGATCCGTGAAGTCAACTGCAGACGTTTTCCAAACGAGAACGTTGGTCTCATGGCAGTCCACCTTCGTGCTCTTTGCAAGCGCCTCGACGACGCCGGTCGCTTCGACCTTCGTCTCCTCAGAACGATCCTCGATGCCTTCCTGCAGGCTGGAGGACAGATCCGGTCTGGTGAGCAGTACCGACGTCCTCTCTATGTGATGAAGGATGACCTTGAGGAAATCCTCATGCGTCTCCCCGTCTTCACGTACGAGTATGCTCGCCCCAAGCTTGCCGCAAAAGACCTCACATGGATGGCTATCTGTAACAAGGCCGAGTCGTCGTACGAGAACGAAGTGCGCGGAAATCGCTGGCACGCCATCAGGCGTACCAAAGATAACAACGTACCCAGGTACTCGTACGCCAACAACGTCGTCCAGAATCCAAGCGCCAACGTCCTCGAGCAACACAAGGGTTTCTCCAAGAACGACGGAAAGAGAAACAACTTCAAGAAGCCCAAGGAACGGGACGCCAAACGCAACGCCGGCCAAGGCTGGTCGTCCAAAGCTCCCAAGCCCGGTGAACCACAGCGCAAGCTTGTCAACGACAAGACGTTCATGTGGTGCGCCAAGTGTCGCCGCTGGCGTCTCTCGCATAACACCGAGAGCCACCAGGACAACTTCAAGTTCAAGGCGAAGGCAAAGGGCAAGCAAGCTCCCAAACAGGACAACCTCTCCATTGACATGGCTGCGTGGACATGCTTCACAGCCGCCTCCAGTCAAGACGAAGACACCTGGTGGTCTCTCGTCTGGAACCTCTTCACCTCCTTCAACTACTTCGGTAGCATCGCTGGAATGGTTCTCCTCTTCGCTTCACTCCAAGTCATCACCATCGGAGTAGAGTATGGGTGGTACATCGCGGCAGCTAATGCCTGGATGCTGATCGCCGTAACTCTACTACTCCTCCACACGAACGTTCCACGAAGACCCGACTCAATTAACTCTGCTGACCTAGTCTACAACAAGGCACGAGTCAAAGAACGGTTCAAGCAAGTGCACAAACGTCCCACACACTTCAATGGAGCTGTGAAACGCAGTCTCTACGACCTCGTGATGGAAAGCCTTGACCCAGATGGACCCAAACCAGTGAACGTGTCGAAAGTGAACTCCCCACGGACAAAACGTGTGTGGCGTCCCCAGGCTCGGACCAAAACTCGCAATCACAGATCAAAACGTCGTCACTGGAATCAATCGAAAAATTCCACTTATGGTAAAAACCAAACACTCACGACAGCAAAATTGCCCCGCCAGGAAGGTCGCACCTCATCCATCTCAAGAAATCTCTGGAGCTTGTACCCAACTCGCGGAATTGACTTGATGTATGATCGAAATCAAAAGCAACAATGTGACAATGACATGCCAGCACTACTCACTCTGCAAGATCTAGCTTCCTACTTCTCCAATCGCAATGCTTTCGCATCTCCAGCTAAAGCTGAGAGTTATCTCTCACCCGATGCTCCATTCGAACTTGTATGGGACAGCGGAGCATCAATTTCTGTAACAAATGACCTCAACGATTTCTGTTCTACTCCAAGTCCTCCACCAAGACCGACCTTTCTCAACGGATTCCTCAAGAAAATCCAAGTGAATGCGTTGGGAACCGTCGAATGGTATGTCCTTGATGTAACTGGAAGCCCTCGCAAATTGCGACTGCCTGCCTTCCATGTTCCCGAGTCAAAGGTCAAGCTAATCAGCACTTCCAGTCTTCTTGAAGAATATCAGGGAGAAACGATCGTGTTCGACAAGTCCTCCTGCAAACTCAGCGGAATCCTGGGAAGTGACGATCGCAATGCAATCGTAGCGAACTACAAGAAATCCACAAGGCTGCCAACATCCGTCGGCTACAGCGCCGACAACATCCATGATGTGCCAGCTGCACTAACGTCCATCGTCTCTACCGTATCAGACCACAACGTGAATCTCACCCAACCGCAAAAGGAACTTCTTCGGTGGCACTATCGTCTCGGACATTTATCCTTCAGTCGAGTGAAGTTCCTGCTGCGTTCGGGTGCACTCACTGGGTCAGAATCGTCTAGAAAGATGCACACAGCTGCGGCAAAGGTCACAAGCCTTCCGCTCTGCGCCGCATGCCAATTCGGAAAGTTGCACCGTCGCCCCTCACCAGGAATAACTCAACATGTCATTCGTGACAAACAAGGAGTTTTGCGCACCGATCACTTGTTCCCAGGACAACAAGTATCAGTGGACCACTTCGTCGGCCGAACGCCAGGACGCCTCTTCTCAGGACGAGGCAAAGGCGATCCAAACGAAATGTACAAAGGAGGCGCCATCTTCGTCGATCACGCCTCCGGATACATTCATGTGGAACCAGTAGCAGCGCTAACCACACACGCCACTCTCGAAGCCAAGGAACGGTTCGAACTGATGTGTCGAGATGTGGGAGTCCCCGTGCGATCCTATCTATCGGATAACGCAACTACCTTCACCTCGCCCGAATACTCCAAACACCTTGAGATATTTCATCAAGTCCATCGATTCGCAGGCGTCGGCGCACATCATCACAATGGAATCGCCGAGCGAAGCATTCGAACAATCGTCTCAATGGCCCGAACCATGATGATGCATCAAAGCATTCATTGGCCAACAATGTTCGACGCTCAACTGTGGCCAATGGCCGTAGTGCATGCCGCGTATATCTACAATCGTGTACCTAACCCCGCAACAGGTCTCACACCTTACGATGTTCTGTCGCGCATTCGTCTCCCCCTCAAGCAACTTCACAACCTGCACGTATGGGGCAGCCCAGTCTATGTCCTTAACAAAGCACTGGCTGACGGACGCAAGATACCTCGATGGGAACCAAGAGGAGAAAGATACGTGAACATGGGTCTCTCCACGAAGCATGCTTCAACCGTACCTTTGGTTCTATCACCACGGACAGGTTCAATCACACCTCAGTTCCACGTTGTGTTCGATGACTGGTTCGCAACGATTGCTACCGACTTGAAGCAACTTCCAAGCTATCAATCGGAAGAATGGACTCGCATGTTTGGTGACACCACCTTTCAATATCCATTTGATGACGACGATGTGGAATCAATGGAGCAGGACGACATCTTCGCTTCAGACACGCGAGACCACAACCGGTTACAACGCAACGACGACCATACTCCACCACCGCCAACCGAGACGCGAAACCAACAAACCGTTCGTGAAAGAGCGCCACAGGTATTAGCGAAAGAGTCGCAACCACTGACACAACAGATCCCGGATCTCATGAGTGACACTCTTGCCCCTCCAATGCCAGTCTCAGAGGGAGCCAACAGACCAACATCTTCGACAGAGGGAGCTATTGATGAGCCCCCGGTACCTGACCCTATTATAGAATCACAGGACCAGCGAACACTTCAACCGCAATTGGACTCACCTCTCCGAGAGTCACCAATCTCAAGGCCGACAACTCCATTACCACCTTCAGATCCGGCGCCAACTGAAACCGGTTCCACAACACCAACCATGCCTACGCTTGAATCAATGCCAGTAAGACCTCGAAGCACGAGAAGTCGCAAACAACCAAAGCGATTCACGTATGCGCGCATGGGAGGCAAAGCCGCATGGTTAGACGACGAAGATACCGATGACTACTACTTCTGTCCCGCAGTGGCCAGCATGGAAGAAATTGCACAGGAGGCAACAACCAGGGAACTACACCCTGATTCTGCATCAATCATCACATTCTCACAAGCTGTCGTCGATTGCTTACACACAATTGAACCCCTTCAACGTGAAGGCAGCGACTCTCTCTCCATCGACTTACACCAATTCAAGGTGGATGCCAACTACCTACTGCGCAGACTTCGACTCCAATTCAACACTTTGAATCCGCAACCAACCAACGTAGTCCTTCCAACATTCGCGCCAAAGGCGACTGAAGCAAGAGAAGACAGCATCAACATGGCCGATTGGTGGCAGCCGGATCCAGACAACATGGTCGAAGAGGGACCAACGCCATTCCAAGACGTCTACGAGGACTTCTACTCGGACATGGAGAGACACTTCGAAGTCGATCTTCACTGCGAGATTCGTTGCGACGACCTCAGGAGACAAGCGACTGACTACGCTGTCGGCCAATTCGTCAACAGATTGAGCACTTTCATTCGAACCGGCACCATGAACCCCAGCTTCGATGCCTTTGACTACATGTCATCGGCCAAACCTGAGCCATGGTCGTACCAGGATCCGGAATATTTGATGATGAAAGGTTTTCTTCCTCCCGAAAGCAGAATCAGTGGAAACACCTTCTTCAAAAGAACTCGCTCCGTGTGGAACGCCATCTCTGAGAATCATCACTATCGTCTCGCATTCGAACTACTCCGTCGCCAAGCCACGACCATCCGTCCAGGGCCATGGCCACAGCCAAGTGAATTCGAAGTCGAGAAGTTTGTCCAAGGGATGATCGAAACCAACACTGCACCTCTCAAGGTGGCTCCAGCAACGCGTGTCTCTGACAAAATTGGATCGACACTTGAAGTTGACCCATCGTCCATCCTGGACACAGCAACATGCATTCCAGAGCACGCATGGGCGAACATCGAACAACATGCTTACGCCGTCTCCATCATCGAGCCGCAACGAGACTCAACGAACTTCCCAACATACGTTGATGGACACATGATAAGTTACTTTGCGACAGGCGGCGACTTGGACATCACCGAACGCTCATCCGTGTACAAGGCATCCAACAGTGACCCTGACACACTCTCCTTCGACGAAGCAATTCGCGACGACAACAAGGACGAATGGATGCAAGCAGCCCAAAAGGAAATCAAGGCCCTCACGGAAAAGGGAACGTGGGAAGAGATCCAAAAGGCCGACGTCGTCAACGATCGAATCTTCCCAGGGACCTGGGTCTTCCGCCGCAAGCGCTTGCCAGACGGGACAATCAAGAAATACAAGGGTCGCTGGTGTTGCCGCGGAGACCTTATGAATGAAGATGCATCCACCTACGCGCCAGTCGTGGCCTGGTCATCGGTTCGCGTTTTCCTGAGCACATCCATCGTGATGGGTTGGACAACCACGTCAATCGACTTCACCAACGCCTTCGTACAGGCCTCCATCCACAAGCCTGTGCATCTCCACCTTCCTCGCGGTTTCAAATCAAGCAAAGGACCCAACACCTGTCTCCGACTCCGCAAGAGCCTCTACGGATTGACGATCGCACCGCGCTTGTGGTACGAGCACCTCATCCGGGCCCTGATTACAGTCGGCTTCAAAGCCTGCGATCAAGAGCAATGCCTATTCATCAAGCACAACATCATGATCGTTCTTTACATTGACGATGCAGGAATCGCCTCCAAGACCAAAAAGGATGCTGACGACTTCATTGCATCAATGCGTGAACTCGGGTTCGAGCTTACCCAGGAAGGCAGCTTCACTGAATTCCTGGGGATTGAGCTCTGCCGCGACCCAAAGGCGGATACCGTCCATCTTCGACAACCAGGATTGATCAAAAAGATCCTTGAGACAACAAAGATGTCGAACTGCAATCCATGCCCGGTACCTACTACCCAACTCGCAATCGGACAGTGCAAGGATGAACCAGCCATGAACGAGAAATGGAACTACCGCTCTGTCGTCGGCATGCTGCTCTACCTCACAACGAACACTCGCCCCGATCTCGCCTTCGCAGTCTCCCAAGTCGCTCGCTTCGGACACGATCCCCGCCGCTCACACGCCAAAGCTGTCAAGCGCATCATGCGCTATCTCAAGCACACGGAAACCATGGGCACCATTGTTCGCCCTACAGGGCAACTCGATCTCAAGTGCTACGTGGACGCTGACTTCGCAGGCCTCTATCAACGTGAGGACAGCAAAGACCCGGTGTCGGTCAAGTCACGCACGGGATATCTCATCACATTGGGTGGATGCCCTCTCATTTGGAAGTCAAAACTCCAAACTGAGATCGCGTTATCCACGATGGAGTCCGAGTACGCCGCTCTCTCCCTGGCAATGCGAACATTGATTCCCATCCAACAACTCATTCGCCAAGTGATCAACAACGCCGGCACCGACATGCCGCTGTACACCAACCTCCAATGCACTGTCTTCGAGGACAACCAAGCCTGCATTTCCCTCGCCACCAATCATCAGCCGACCGCGCGCACCAAACACTTCTTAACCAAGTGGCACTTCTTTTGGTACTGGGTCAAGGCGGGCTTCATCTGCATTCAGCACATCTCTACGCCGGAGCAACTCGCCGACATCTTCACCAAAGGATTGTCCATCGTAGTCTTCGAATACCTACGATTCAAGATCATGGGCTGGTAACAACCAGCAAATAACAAACAACAACGAAGGATGAAGTTTTCATCGATACCACAACTCCAATCACGACCCAACACTGAGAGGGAGAGTTGAGATTCAATGAGGGACAGACTATTACCGAACACGGTATCAACCCGATGGGAGAAATTCTTGTTTTGGCGCGAAATCTTCCGACTTGATCGACCACCAAATCTTCTCTCCTCCTTTCTCTCCTCCATTCACGAATCCATCATGACTCAAACATGACCGACCTGACTCACACCTCACCTTGGGAACTATATGCTCCTCAGATCCTTTTACTACAACATACCTCGATTCCCTCCATGCTGACGACTACTGCATCATTGCCGTAGTCTCAACGTGTGAATCCTACTTGCTTCAACTTGAGCAATGGAATCCGAGGATCAGCTCCAGTCACAGCCACTGCTTCATGACTGTCACTAACATGCGTCATGGCCTACACTACAGCGTATCTACATGTGCGGAGAGCAAAGCACTGTAATGATCATCTACCCTTGAGCACTGAACCAAGTACATCAGTGCAGGAACTCGCCAAGTTGTGTGGCATCGTTTCTTCATCCTACTAACACTACAAGCTAACTCATAATATACACAGACAAGGATTAGCTACAAAGCACTCATCTACTCATCGTTACAGTAACAACTCTTTAATCAGTACACCTCTCTTGAACTGCATTACACGGCTATCCCGAAGCTGGCAGATTCAAGAGACATCCTCCACCGATTCGCGCCGACTACGCCCGAATCCTAACTCACATCGACGACTTCGATAATGTTCTTCGCGGTGGCGTCGAGTGCGTTAGAATGACATCGGGTTCTTGTTCCATTGTTCTTCACAGAACATTGTTTGTGGTCGCACGAATGATGTGGTTTGGACAACCAGCAGGGCAATTGGGACCTCTCCAACCTGCTCTCTCGTTGCTGCAATCGTTGATGCTTTTCTGCGGCCATGTGCTGTGGGAACATGACCATCATGCTTCTACAGGCACTGTGTGCCTGCGATATTCCTTCGTTGTTCACATCTCTGTCATCATCGACAAAATCGTGCACACACACACACACACACACACACACACACACACACACACACACACACACACACACACACACACACCAACCCAAGCCATCATTCCATCTTTCGTTCGCCACCATGATCCGTATTGGTATTGGCCAATACGTGGAGGTGGCTCCCCATGTCTCCAACGGCAAGTACTTTAATCTGGGCATGGCCTTCATTGTCGGCCTGAGCAAGACGGTAAAGAATAGGAATGATGAATATGCAGACAGAGGCGATGAACCCCTCGCAGCAGATGAAGAGGCATTCGTGAAGGTGAATCCTGTTCTCTCACGAGATCATTGCTACGTCGTTCCGGAGTCAATGTGCAGGGTGTGCAACATGGAGGCTCCGGCAAGGGCAACCAAACAGGAACCCAGTGACGCCTTTCCATTACCATCGTTGCTGTCTCCCAACCATCACTCTGCCGCCGAGCTCCGCAACCTCACGACTGCAGCTCCCAGCGCCACCCAGAAAGAAGCAGAGAAACCGGAAATAACGCCAATCCGACGCCTTCTAATACGTTGTTTGGATGACAAGGCCGAAGTGCTGGCCGATTTGCAAAAGCATCACAACGACATGAACAAAAGGGGTTGGTTGCGGACGGTTGCAGGCAGCAGCGGGCAAACAGCACCAAAAGGAAAGAAGCATCTGGATGAGGAAGAGAACGACAACATCGTCAAGCTTCGTCTCATCCTTGGCTCACCTTCCTTTCTCATCAGTTGCATTGCACATGCATGGGGTGTAGACAGGAGCTGCGTTTCGCGCGTGTTGAAAGATTTCCACGAAGGCAATACGGAACGGAAGAAGCGCGATGACGCTGGGCTTTCTGTGTTCACGAGCACGCGCATACAAGCTCAACACTTCACAGCTCGGAAAGCCTTCGAGAGGATGTTGCGTGCAGACAATGCTGGGCAGAAACTGAACAAAGAATACATCGACATGGCCTTCACCAATGCGACAACAGACCAAAAGAAGGCTGCAGAGGACCTTGCAAAGGAGTGGCATGACCGTGGTCCGCACCTCCTGAGCGATCTTCAACGGGTGTTGCAGAGGTCCGGAGGAGCCCTATCCTGGCGGGACATTGCAAGCGAAATTGCGGGAAGTGGAATAGTGCACATTGTCAGTCCCATGTCCATCCAAAAGTTCGTACTGGGGCTCGAAGGCAGCAAGTACACATCCACCAAAATCCTCCCCTTCCTCAGCAAAGGTACAGTGCAGAAGCGCATCAATTGGGCCAACGAGTTCTGCATGTTCTGGGAGTCAGCGAAGCGCTTCAAAAACACGCAAGTGATTGTTGTTCACATGGATGAGAAGTGGTTCTGGTCGATTGTCGGACGAAAGCACATCAAGTCCGTTGAGAAATTGAAGGTGAAACCAGTTGTGCACCATTGTCAACATCGCAACCACTTGGTCAAGACTATGGCCATTGCTTCTTCCGCCTTTGTGCCCAACGACAACTGCCTCGAGAAGGGCGGAACGGCGCACCTCTTGAACTTCGAGCGAGTTGGTCATTGGAAGGTCGCGATGAAGGATTCGTTCGGCCGCGTCTACGACAGCAGGGGCAACTACAAATGCCCACCAACCCCAGAGAACCGCTTGAGGAAGAAAGGTGAGCGCAGGTGGCAAACGCTGGAGATCACAGGGACCAAAGAAGAAGTGAACAGCAAGAAGAAGTTCAGTCTCAAAAAGTACTTCGAGACCTCGGAGATCCCAGCCATCCAAGATCTTGTTGCCAGAGTCCGCGGAGACAACAAAGAGATGTGAGTCGTTGTTCGCTACCAAATGGATGGTGCGGGGCCTCATCAAAACCAGGAACTGCTGGAGTTCATCAACGAACGGTTCAAAGGCCTCGGTTGGCATCTCCGCATTCAACCTCCAAACTCCCCAATCACCAACGTCAATGACGACTGCGTCTTCCCTGTATTGTCGCGTAATGTGTCGTCATACCAAGCCAGAAACTACGGAAGCAACATCATGTCGTCTGAAGAATTGTGGCAAGCTTCCCTGAAGTGCTGGGAGCACTTGTCACTCAAGACACTTGCCACTGCCTCCATTCGTCATCACCAAATTGCTTACGCGATCTGTGCCTGCAAAGGCAGCAACAAGTTCGTGACGGAATCCAGAGGGCTCAGGATGAACGTGACCAAGAGGCAAGTCCCAATGAAAGATGAAGATGGACAAGTCATCGGCGTGGAGTACACCGACATGGAATTGGCATGCCCAGTGCGGGATGAAACGAAGAGCGACAGCAACAAACTGAAATACGAGAAACCGAATGTGGAGGCCACTCGCGAGCAGATCCTTCAGAAGATGAGCGTGGCGGAATTGAGTTGCATCGAGCAACACCATGGGGAACTCTGTGACGCTGAGAGAGAGGAATTGGCTGCCATGATAAAAAAGAAAGTCGAGCAACAGGATATAGATAGTAGGCAACCTGCAAAGGCCACCAGCAAGAGGAAGGGCAAGGACGGAACGAAGACAACATCGAGGCCCTTGAAGAAGGCGAAGACCAGCAGCAACAAGACCACAGCAAAGGCAACTGCAAAGGGCAGCAGCAAAGGCAACCGCAAAGTGCAGCAACAAGAAGACCACAGCAAAGGCAACTGCGAAGCCATGCAAGAGCGAGGGAGTAGTCACAAGAGCGCGAGCAACAGCCTTCCGGTTGAACGGCCGCAAGAGAGTCAGCATGTAGCCGCTGCATCCCGAAGAAGTAGAGTAATACGATACATTTATTAGCATTTCGTAGAACAACAACAGATCGTGCATGTGTGTTGATGGTTGTGTGTGATGTCAAAGTGCACAAGTAGCTACTATAGACGTATTGGCCTGTTGTTGCGTGCCCTGGCCGGAGCTCTTGTTCTTATTTGTGAGTTGTCCGAAGACAATCCCCCGACCAGTATATTGACTAATATGATTTGTAAAGAGGTAAGAAGGTACAGAGAAAGTTGTCACGCCCCTTGATCTTGAGGTAGACCCGGATAGAAGAGAGCTGTGACAAGAAGCGTTAGTGTTGGCTTCGCCAATGCCTTGGTGAGCATGTCAGCGAAGTTGTGAGCCGATGGGACGTGTACTGGGACCAGTATCCCGGCGCCGACGGCCTCCCGGACTCGATGAAATGAGATGGCCACATGCTTCTTCTGCAGCAGGCTGTCTGCGATGGTCGTGTTCGAGATTACCGCATTGTTGTCACAGAATGTGATCGTTGGCGATTTGACGCGTACTCCCAGCGATCGGAGCGCATATCGTAGTGCAATGATTTCCTCTGTCACTGATCGCATCGCGTTGAATTCTGTGCTGTACGTTGACGTGGTAACCGATGTTTGCCTCTTGCTCACGAAGTACACAGGTGTCCTGCCAAGGAATAGTATGATGCCAGTGTTGGATCGTCGTGTGACGAGATCGTGTGCGTGGTCCGCATTGACGAATGCATACATGGGTAGCTCTGGATAAATCGGCTTGGGCGATCGGTCGTCGATGTCCTCCGTCGCCTCAGGGTACTCTTCCTTCGTTTGCACTACCAAGTCTGGGTTGGAGGGCGTCGAATCGAAGTTTTCAAGTATCATGGGTCTGGAGTCGACTTGCGTTCTGAGTGTGGACTTTGCCTTGAGGTAGCCCCAGATCTTGAGCACTCGCACAAGGTGTCCTTTGCGTGGTGATGCAGTGAATCGAGAAAGTGAAGAAGCTGCAAAAGCAACGTCGAAACGCCCAAGTTGAACAACCCAGTTCAGCATGCCAATAAGCTGCTGGAACTGTTGATGTTCATCAGGTGTGAGTAGTTTGGAGTTGTCCGTTTCCGGATGATCCTTGTTGCGCATGGCCACGAGCTGTTTGTTCAGCACACCATGTTGCCGCTCGACTTTGTCCAGTGCGTTCGCGATGTATTTGTCACATCCGACGCTCCATTTGCCCTTGGCATTCTTGGAATAGTTGTTGCCCAGATAGTATTTGGGTGGTCCAATGTCTTTGATTGTGTAGACTTGCTGGATAGACTTCATGTATTGATCTGGATCCCTTGCCACGATCTTGAAGTCGTCAACATGTGTGCAGATGTAATCATAGCCAGTATCATCTCTGAGCTTGATCCATACATCTTTTGATCGTGTCGAGATGGGGAGAACCCCATGGATGAGAGTGTGTTTGCAAAGTGAGCATGGAAGCGTTGTGCACTCGATCAAAGTCCATACAGCACCTTCTTGAGTACGATGGTCTGACCTTCACGGTGATTGAATTCCTTTCCAGCTCTCACGTAGATCTTCTCGTTGGTGTATGCGTTGACGAATGCGTTGCCAACGTCGCCGCACAGTTGTTTCAGCTTGTTGGCGTCAGCAATGATGTCGAGTATTCAAACACTGGTGGACTTCACTGTGGACAAGTATACTCTGATGTTGTCAGCGAGTTTGATGAGGTGGCCTCCGGTGACCAGGCGCCCCTTGCGTCGCAGATCCTGTTTCACTGCGAAGACTAGCCGTTTCTTGGTGCTATGATAGTCTGAGGAAGGTTGGTATGTTGATGGATGAAACTTGAAGCAGTTGAGTTTGATGAAAGCGTCGATCTCCTTCTTTGCCGCGTCTCTCCACAATGTGTTGCCGTTGGACTCGTCAAGCTGGAGTGCGTGCTTCATGTTGCGCGGCACTTCCACTCCGTAGTGAAACACGGTGGCGAAGAAGTCCTTCTTTGGTTTCTTCTTCCCTGGCCACATGCGTCTCAAGATGGATATGTTATCATCGTCGTCAACTGTGAATATGTGCGTGCGTTCGATGCGTCGCATGCGTCTTCGTATTGCGCGCACAGCGTGCTTTGCCCATTTCAGCATTGTCGTCGATTGCCGATTGTGTCTGTCATGCCGTTTCGGTTCGTTTGCGATGATGTATCGCGCCACGAGCTCGGGATGGTCTGCCCTCAGGATGTTGTATCGGAACCACTGCATCTCATCGTTGTCCCATTTCACATTGAGATGGAGATGTCCGCCTTGGAATGAATGGCCATCGACAGATGCGATTGCTGGGTCGTTCGTTTCGTCTTTTGTGATCTGATTTTGGAACATTTCGTCATGCTCGCACTCAGCCAGAGTGTCGATACGCCCCTGAATCCGTTGCTGGGGTGGATCTGGAATCCTCACCGGTTCATAGCCATCGGATTCGTCCGAGATGTTGCCAGTTGAGGGATCGTCGTCCCCGTCTTTGTCGGATATTGCGCCCGTGGGCCCGCTGTCGCGGTCGTCATCGTCGTCTGCGATGACATTTGGCTGATCGAACCATCGGTCTGCGTTGGGAGTACTGTTTTCGTTCACCGCGACGCCCCTGACCTCCGGTGGTCCTGCTTCAGGAATGTGAGCCGCCGCCCCTGACCGCATGGCAACCGCGTCGATGGCCTCACGGACCTGTTGAGCAAGCTGCGCCGGAATAGTCTTGGTTCGCACCCGCTTCTCCGATTTGCCATTGGTTGTGTAGTGTATGAGATCAAGGCGTGCGATTCGTTGCACTTCCTCGTCAGTGATTTGCGGTGCACTTGCGCCTTCCGCGATTCGTGGTTTCACAATGTTGCGCACCAGGGCCGTGCCCTTGGTGACGTCTTCGCCTTTTGGCAACCAAATGTGGTAGGTGAAAGGGTCCCCATGGTCCCATGCAATTCCCAAGAAGTGTCCAGGCTTGAATGGGTGATGTGGGAACTTTGTCATCGGCTCGAAATACCAGACCGGCTGAAAGGATGTGAATCCGAACATGGAGATGTCCAGAGTGTTCCCGCGGAGCATCTCGACAGGAGTTCGCTATTGGATGCTTTCCTTCACCGTGTAGTTCCATACATCAATCGCATGTTGCACCGTGTGACACCAGAATGTGAGAGGTGCAGTGGCCACCCACAACATCTGGTATGCGTGCCGTTTGATATCGCCGATAGCTCTTTCCGCGCAGTTCTGATTTTGGTTCATTGGAGCAGTGAAGGAGTGCTTGATCATGTACCTCGTGGTGACAGCCTTCCATGCCTTGCCGGCTTGGACTTGTGAGTTGTCCGAGATGAGTAGATCGGGTGCCCCGACTTGAAAAATGAATTCCGTTAGCGCCCCTGGCGCCATCGCCTCTCTGCGTAGCGGTTTGGCCCAGATGAACTTGGATTCGCTGTGCGTGAAGAGTTGGATGCATCAGTAATGTCGAATGGATGGGACTGTGGAGAAAAATGGATCTGTGTCCACTCTTCCCTTGATTCGGTGTGGTTGCAGCGCACCTGCTTGCTGTGCTCGGTACTGCCTCGGGATGAGTCTTGACTCTGCTTCGATGGGAGTCTCTGCCAGCTGGGTGGATGCTTCCTTGGTCTTCGCCACCACTTGCGGTGGGAGATGTTGGACTACTTTGTCGAAGTCGACATGTGTGTGTGATCGCCTTAGGCGTCGGTGCCTGTCGCATATCGTGATGTGCGCGGCTTGGGTGAGCTCGTGAGCTGTTGGTTTGCGGATTGGGATGCGCAGGGTATTTCCGTCATGATTTGCCAGTGGGATGCTGATGTCACCAGACAATATCCGTTGCTGCCCATCGTGTTGTCGAAGTCTGTCGTAGACGCGCACGCCGGAAGCTCGCATGTGGTGCATGTTGAATAGCAACTCCATCTGCCGTGGATGCTTGTCGAGAGCCACGAAATATGCCTTGATGAGAATCACTCCGCCGTCTGACGGATCGTATGCTGCCACTGCGTCAACCATTGCAAACGCATCGACCGGTGAATCCACGGTCGCGCCGCGAGCGTGGAGCTTCTGCAGATGCTGTCGGGTCACTTCCCATCCAGACTCGTGTACAATGCCGCTGTCCGCCCCTGAGTCTAGAATGATATAGCCGTGGCTACTATTCGTTACTCTTGCCCGTCGAATCGTGTGCTCTGTATTTGGGTGGGTTGTGCTGTGACGCGACACCTGTAGCGTTTCCGGGGCTCTGGCTGCCGGCTTACTCTCCGCAGTATCATGCGCCAGGTCAGTGTTATCCCGATCCTTGATATGAATGCTGACTTCCGATTGACGGCATGTGACAGCCGCTGGTGGTTGTCAGGAACTGTTGTCACATGGTCCATACTTCTTGACACAATTGGTCTTGTTGCCGAATCTTGCGCGCTTGTGGGACTTGCGCTGAGCTTGTTGCTCTTGGGTCTTGGCGAACTCAGCAGGCTTGGCGCGTTTGAGCGCAGCCTTGCTGATTTGTTCTCAGGTGTTGCGGAAGTGGCATGAAGACTCCACCACTAGCACTTGTGCTGCGGCAGGTAGGCTTCTGAACACCATGTTTGGCAGACGGTAGTGGGAGGACTTCTTGCGGTCACCAGATGCTTCGTCGTACGGCCGCTTGCGGTCCGGACGACTGTCTTTCTGATGCGTGCGGCGACTGCGTCCTGGAGACTTGTCGAGGATCTTGTCATGGCGCATGAGCGTTTCGCGGACCCAGGAGAATGATTCCTTTGTCTGCTGTAGGCTGGTGATCATGCTTGCAAATCGCTCGTCGCGGATGTTGCAGAAGAATCTTGCAATCTTCTCCTGATCGTTCATCGGCTTGCCGTTGTCCTCGATAGCGTGAATAGACATCGAGAAGTCGTTGATGAATGTTGCAAATGGACTGTCCCCAGTGTAGATGAGCTTGGAGAGCCTTGCCTCCTCCTCTGCCACGATGCCAGCCCGATTCTCGCTGGACTCGTAGATCCAAATGAGAGATTGGAATGCGGCGTGACAGCTTGGTTCCTCAGCATTGACGATGTACTGCGCGTCGCCCTTGCATGTCCTGGACTTGAAGACCGCATAGAATTGAGTGTCCACTGATGCTCGGTAGTGTGCTGGCTTCTCCGCTTCCATGTAGTCTGCATATCTGGTGGTGACCAGTTGTTGCATGAAGTCCGTCTTCCACTGGTACCACTCGATGTTGAGTCCGCTGAATGGCTCGGCCTCTGGCATGGTGACCTTATCATATCGCTAGCCAGATGGCATAGATGGCGATCGTTGCAGGTCCGGCTGGCGCTGTGGTGAGTGCACCACAACCTCGCGGCTTGAAGCATCTGCGAGCTCTCGGCTTGTTGCCTTCATGTCCGCCTCTAACTGCAACTGAATTGCTCGGAGTGCAACTGGGGTCTCGATAGATGGCACTTCATATCCAGAGAACTTGATGAACTTGTCGATTGCGTCCCAATCGGTGGCCTGATCGATCTGTCGCTCTTTTGCGAAAGCAAGGATGCAAAGAATGTTTTCAATGTTGATCAAAGTAAGCGTTGGCAAAAGAGACAATGCTTGGATGATGTTTTCTCCGGACTCTGGATGGATCGTTCGATCCTTCCAAGTTTCTTGTGGATGAACTCCATGTCCGCATCTTCAAGCTCAACAAGCTCCTTGATGACGGTCGTCCAGGTACGGTTGTTATTAGCTCAAACTAGTATTCCTATTAGTCGTGTTAAGATTTAGTCTAGTTAGTCAAATGACCGACTGCTCAGAGTTTGAGCGGGATTGAAGCGTGACTCGATGTCGGTGGGATGGGGTCCCACCCTCGAATCGTGCTTTACTTAAGACGATGTCGCGTGTCCGCTGAATTTGGGTTTGGGCGATCGGGCCATCCCACGCCACTTATGGGCGTGACATGACCTGTCCTGAACGGACAATCGGGTCAAACCGTTGGATGAACCTTGTTCCCCCAAATTGATCGGAGGAGAGTGAACAACAAACTCTCTCTCCGACCGTCACGAAATTGATGTCTCCTCTTGGAAATGGCAACATCGACACCGCGATGATTGCACGTACGGAGACTCAACGCTCCACTATACCACTACTAATAGAGATGTTGCAGATCCAACTATAATGGATGCTGCACATCACATGCTCACAATCCAATTGAAAGTCTCATTTGGATTCGTACAGCTTTAAGACTAAGACACACTCCCACTCTCAAACTCACCAACCTACTGCACTACCACGGATTGATCACCCTTCGGCGTTCAGTAAGTTCACCTCGTTTTCATTATCGTTTTATCAGATTAACAGTCGCACTCGCTCCACACCTGTGTTGATCGAGTGAATATCCACTTCATCTGCTTCCAGCATCCTCAGCTACCTCACGTGACGACGTGACACTCTCTGCCCAGTCCTCTGTGCAGACACACTCTTCTGTTCGGATTCCACCGTTCAGCTCCACTCGGCTTCGGCCCTCGCGCGCTCACCACACTCCAGACATCACAGTCCAAGTGTGTAAACTCCTTCTTTCCAAACTGCTTCACACGCCAATCCTCTCTTGAATCGAAAACAACTCGTCACAGACGATTGATCAAGTGTGCTTTCCTGCTCTATTTCTTGAATCGTACAACAACATCGCCCACGGCGATCTACGCGAGAAACCAGAAATAACAAGACAAACAAATACTCCGCCAACTACAACAAAACAAACACAAAACAAACAATTTCCATCACATCAATCACATCAACTATCACCCATCACCCATCTCCGAACGCTTTCACCATGGCTACCAACACCGACGTCATCGACATCAACGAGTACACCATACTCAACCACGTCTTGTCTGTCATCGGCATTCAGGCCCATTCTTGGCAACGTCGCGCTCTCAACGAGGCCGGCATCGCCAACGCAATGGACCTGATTCATCTCGATAAGCCTGCTCTCTTGGCAATCGAGGTGACCAACGACGACGACAACACATTCCGTCCCATGAATGTGCTTGTTGTCAACAAGATCCTCGCATTGGTACGCTGGATCAATCTCCAACCACGATTGACTCCCGATGAATGGATGAGTGTCGACATGTACGACATCTCACACCCATCTGTCATCGGGGCCGCGGGTCCTCGGACCCCGGCCAGCTACCATCCCCGAGGAGGTGTCGGCATCATTCCTCCCAGTACCCGCACTCGCCGTACTGTGGACGATGATGAGGATATCGAATCTGTGTCCCCGCCTGATCGGGCCAGATTTGCTACTCCGGTGACCAACCCTTCGGCACGCGTGGCAACAGCGGACACTCCAACCGCTGCTGCTCCTGTGCCGAGTGTTGCATTCGCTCCGGCGAGCGCTCTCCCAGAGTCGTTCACCAAGGAGTTCAGCCGCGGTGTTAAGCGTGAGGTCCTCGCATTCCCCACCCTGAAGGATGACAAGCGCTTCCTTTCGTTCCGGCGCCAATTCGAAGCGATCGCGTATACTCATGGACTTGAGTATCACATCGATCCTTCGTGGGAGCCGGGTCCATCGGACATGTTGTTCTACAACATGCAGAACAGGTACTTGTACTCTGTTCTGAGCCTCCATGTCAAGACTTCGCGTGGCGACCAACTCCTTCGCAAGCATCAAGCGAGCAAGGACGGTCGAGCTGTGTATCAGAGTCTCATTGAGATTTACACCAATGGTGTCAACGGAGAGAGTGCGGCAATGGCACTTCGTGCTCGCATCGCCTCCTTCACCTTGGATAACAGCTGGAAGAAGAACCGCGAGAACTTCGTGGACACCTGGCAGGGAATCATCTCCGATATCGAAGATATGGAAGATGACGCTCTGCCGGACAACACGAAGAAGACGTGGTTGCACAACTCGATTGCTCCGGACAAGGATCTCCTCAATGCTCTCACGAGCACTTCCTACGTCCGCGACGAGATGCTCGCAGCCATGCCCTCCGGTTTCGAGATCAAGGCGGCTGGATTCGATCACCATCTCAACTCGGTTCGGATCCATGCGCAACGCCTCGATTCTTCCCACCCTCGTCAGACGCAAAAGCGTAACGTCAACAACGCTGCGACGGGGAAAGGAAAGGGTGGTTCTTCGGGCAAGTCTCCTGCCAAAGGCAATGGCAAGACTTACACCAACGACAAGCGCGGCCGTATTCCGAATGAGGAATGGGCCACCATGTCTTGGGCCCAGAAGAAGGACTACATGCACAACAACCCCTCCCGTAGTGCTGGCAAGGGCGACACCTCGCGTGCCGCTAATAAAGCCAAGTCCTCGGGTAACTCTTCGTCCACTCCGGCGACCAACGCTCCCGCATCCTCCGACGCTGGCGGCAATGCGGATTCAAAGGGCGGTCCTCCGGGATCTGCTATCAACCGCATGCTCGCGCAGGCTCGTCAGTCTGGTCAATCGACCGCTGATTTCGTCGATTCTGAGGGCGGGGCGTGGCGACGGGTGAATTCTACCGTGGTCCGATACAACTTCGAGACCTCGGTGGAGACGACGACGGGTGCGCTCGTCGACAGTGGCGCCAATGGCGGCCTCGCTGGCGACGACGTGCTAGTTCTGTGCAAGACGGGCACCACGGCGGACGTGAGCGGCATTGGTGATTCCACCATTGCGAGTCTGGACATTGGTACGGTCGCGGCCCTGCTTCACACGAGCAGCGGCCCGATCATCGCCAAGTTCCATCAGTACGCTCTGTACGGGAAGGGCAAGTCCATCCACTCCACCAACCAACTCTCTGCGTTCGGTATGGATGTGAATGAACGCCCGCGTGGTCTCCCTGGTGGTCGGCAAACTGTCGTCACACCTGAGGGGCACGTCATCCCGCTATCCATTCGTGCTGGCCTGTCCTACATGGATATGCGCCCGCCAACTCCTGCTGAGATGGATCGGTACCCTCATGTGGACTTCACGTCCGATGATGTCTGGGACCCTTCCATTCTCGATCAGGAGTTTGGCCTTGATGATGTCCGCGCTCTCGCGGACGATGATGATGATGGTTCCGCGTTCGCCGACCTCGATCGCCTGCATGTATATGCGGCGTCGACGGATGAGGCGCGCGGTACTGTACCGCATTCCGGGTCCGCAGGCAACTCCGGTTCCGTTCGTGTTCGCAGCTCGCCTATCGACTATGAGGCACTGCGTCCGCACTTCGGCTGGGTCCCTGCTCGTCGGATCAAGGACACTCTCGGTTGCACTTCCCAGTGGTACCGCACTTCGGAACGATTCGCGATGCGCAAGCATTTCCGCACTCGTTTTCCGGCGGCCAACGTCGATCGTCTACACGAGACGGTCGCGATGGACACTTTCTTCTCTGATACACCCGCTCATGATGACGGTGTCCCTGGCCATGGTGGCTGCACCATGATTCAGGTGTTCGTTGCGCTCGACTCTCGGTACACATCGGGATTCCCGATGGCGTCCGAGCGGCAGGTCGCGGACTCCTTGCTCGACTTCATCCGTCGACATGGAGCGCCCGACTTGTTAATGTCGGACAACGCGAAATCAGAGGTGGGATTCAAAGTGCAAGACATCCTGCGTCAATACGCAATCAAGGATCACCAGAGTGAACCTGAGCACCAACACCAGAACGGAGCCGAGCGTCGCATACAGGACATCAAACGTACTGTCAACGGCGTCATGGATCGCACGGGTACCCCGTCGCGGTTCTGGCTCATCTGCACGATGTATGTCATTGACCTCTTCAATCACATCGCGCAGCGCACGTGTGGTAATGTGACCCCGTCACAGGCTGCCTTCGGGCAGCGTCCGGATGTCAGCAAGTACCTTGCGTACTACTGGTGGCAGCCGGTCTACTACCGTGTGGAACGTCCTGGCTTCCCGAGTGAGTCCAAGGAGCGCCGCGGCCACTGGGCTGGTCCGTGCCTCCACAAGGGCGACGACCTCACGTTTTGGGTGCTCGACGATGCGACACAACAACTCCTGCCTCGGTCTGCTATCCGCGCCGCCAATGATGCCTCTACTCGCAACTTAAGAGCCGACTATCCTTTTCCACTCGTGGGGGAGGATGCCGATTCTGCGACTACTGTATCAGACAGCGATGACGGTGACTACACAGACAACACCATTCCCTCCGATGTTGAACCCATCGTTCACGCATTATCGGATGCTGTTTTGTTCTCACATCAAGAGACAGAATCACGCACAAGTGGAAAGGACGTCGTATCCGTTCCAAAGTTCACACCCGAAGAACTTTTGGGCAAAACCATTTTGTTCCACCACAATGGACAAAACGTCCGTGCCGAAGTGATCCAAAAGATCAACGATTCAGACGCTGAGAACCATCAGCGTATCAAGATGCTCCTATCACTTAACGATGGGGAGCTTCACGAACTGATTTCGTATGTCGAACTTTCCGACGTCTTCGAGCAACAAACCACGGATGGTGCAACGAACAACCCGCAGGCAGGGAGCACATGGTCTTTCCAAGACATCGTGGACCACGAAGGTCCCCTCGCTCAGACATCCCCATCCTACAAGGGATCAAAGTACAATGTCACTGTACTATGGGATGACGGTTCCAAAACATCCAAACCGTTATCTGTCATTGCGAAGGACGACCCGGTCTCCTGCGCTACTTATGCGCGGAAACACGATTTGCTTGGTGTTCCTGGGTGGAAGCGTTTCCGACAAATCGGTATTCGCCAACACTCGATCGCTCGTGCAATCGCCACCAACAAGGCGAACCGCAGCAACACACCCGTATTCCAATTCGGCGTTCAGGTACCGCGCAACCACAAGGAAGCGCTGATGCTTGACGCCAAGAATGGCAACACGCTGTGGGCTGACGCCGAGCGCAAGGAGATGGACCAGCTCACGAGCTACGAAACCTTCAAGACCCTCGGATACCATGCCAAGGTACCCGATGGGTTCCAGAAGATCCGTTTGCAATGGGTATACGCCGTGAAGCACGATCTGCGCCATAAGGCCAGATGCGTAGCCGGCGGCCACTTGACCGCACCATGCAAGGACACAGCATATGCTGGAGTCGTCAGTCTCCGTTCTCTCCGCCTCGCACTACTCGCTGGGGAGATGAATGGACTACAGACCATGGTCGGCGACATCGGCAACGCGTACTTGGAAGCCTACACCAAGGAACGCATCTGCTTCGTCGCTGGAGACGAGTTCGGAGACAAGGCCGGTCACACGATGCAAATCGTCAAGGCACTCTACGGTCTCCGCACTTCCGGCGCACGCTTCCATGAAGCGCTCGCAGACACACTCAGGGACCTGCAATTCTTCCAATGCAGATCCGACCCTGATGTGTGGATGCGCGACGGTGGTGACCACTGGGAATACGTCTGCGTCTACGTGGACGATCTCATGGCCACCATGAAGGACCCGCAAGCCTTCTTCGACACCCTCACTTCGGTCTACGGATACAAGCTGAAGGGCGTCGGACCCGTCTCCTACCACCTCGGCGCAGACTTCGGTCGCGATAGCGATGGCACCATGAAAATGAGCCCGCAGTCGTACATCAAGCGCATGCTCGGCAACTACGAGCGCATGTTCGGCTGTGCCCCCACCAAGGCCAGCTGCCCACTCGACCATTCCGACAGCCCGGAACTCGACAAGTCGCCTGAGCTCTCCGAGATCGACAAACGCAAGTTCATGTCGCTGATCGGGGCGCTACAATGGTGCATCACCCTCGGACGGTTCGACATCTCTGTCGCCGTCATGACCCTCGCACGCTTCCGTGCCGCCCCTCGCAAAGGTCACCTCGAGCGCGCACAACGCGTCTACGGGTACCTGCGCAAGCATCCCGATGCCGCCATCCGGTTCCGCACGGGCGTCCCAAACCACGAAGAGAGTTTTGTTGTTCCCAAACACGACTGGCTCTATTCCGTGTACGGGCACACACAGGAGGAAACTGACCCAGACGTGCCCACTCCAAAAGGCGCGATCGTCCGCACCACCACCTTTGTGGATGCAAACCTCCTCCACTGCAAGGTCACCGGCAGGTCGGCAACTGGCATCCTACACCTTGTTAACCAAACTCCCATCGAGTGGTTCAGCAAGCGCCAAGCCACCGTCGAGACTGCGACCTACGGGTCCGAGTTCGTTGCTGCCCGACAGGCCACCGAACAGATCATCTCTCTCCGCCTCGCTCTCCGCGAAATGGGCATTCCCATCGACGGTCCCAGTTGGATGTTCGGTGATAACCAAAGTGTCATCACCTCATCTACTGTGCCTATGAGCATGTTGTCCAAGCGGCATAATGCTCTCGCCTACCACAGAGTCCGCTCCGCCATCGCAGCCGGGGTCCTCTACTTCGTCAAAATACACGGCTCACAAAATGTGGCCGACATCATGACCAAGTTCCTGCCATGGGCATCCTTCTGGCCCCTCGTCAAGCCTCTGCTCTTCTGGAAGGGTAACAGCCCCTCTCCGGATCGCGTCACCTGAACTGCTACCTACATCAAGACACACTTTGGGGAGTATTAGCTCAAACTAGTATTCCTATTAGTCGTGTTAAGATTTAGTCTAGTTAGTCAAATGACCGACTGCTCAGAGTTTGAGCGGGATTGAAGCGTGACTCGATGTCGGTGGGATGGGGTCCCACCCTCGAATCGTGCTTTACTTAAGACGATGTCGCGTGTCCGCTGAATTTGGGTTTGGGCGATCGGGCCATCCCACGCCACTTGATAGAACGATATTGAAAACGAGGGTAACTTACTGTACGCCGAAGGGTGATCAATCCGTGGTAGTGCAGTAGGTTGGTGAGTTTGTGTGTGAGTGTGTGTCTTAGTCTTAAAAGCTGATACGAATCCAAATGAGACTTTCAAAAGGATTGTGAGCAGGTGATGAGCAGCATCCATTAGAGCTGGATCTGCATCATCTCTATTAGTAGTGGTATAGTGGAGCGTTGAGTCTCCCACGTGCAATCATCGCGGTGCCGATGTTGCCATTCGAGAGAGGAGACATCAATTTCGTGATGGTCGGAGAGAGAGTTTGTTGTTCACTCTCTTCCGATCAATTTGGGGGACTTTGTTCATCCAACGGTTTGATCTGCTTGTCCATCCAGGACAGGTCATGTCACGCCCATAAGTGGCGTGGGATGGCATGATCGCCCAAACCCAAATTCAGCGGACATGCGACATCGTCATAAGTAGAGCACGATTCGTGTGGGAGAGACCCCGTGGGACCCCATCCCACCGACATCGAGTCACGCTTCAATCCCGCTCAAACATTCTGAGCAGTCGGGCATTTGACTAACTAGACTAAATCTTAACACGACTAATGGGAATACTAGTTTGAGCTAATACTCCCCAAAGTGTGTCTCGATGTAGGTAGCAGTTCAGGTACCGGACCTTGAGGGATGCTGGATCCTTTCCAGAAGAGCAGTGGCTTGACGAGGGGCCAGAAGGACGCCCATGGGAGGAACTTGGTCATGATGTCGGCCACATTTTGTGAGCCATGAATTTTGACGAAGTAGAGTACCCCGGCAGCGACTGCGGAGCGGACCCTGTGGTAGGCGAGAGCATTGTGCCGCTTGGACAGCATGCTCATGGGCACAGTGGACGAGGTGATGACGCTTTGGTTATCACCAAACATCCAGCTGGGACCGTCGATGGGAATGCCCATCTCGCGGAGAGCGAGACGGAGAGAGATGATCTGTTCGGTGGCCTGCCTGGCGGCGACGAACTCAGATCCGTAGGTTGCGGTCTCGACAGTGGCTTGGCGCTTGCTGAACCACTCGATGGGAGTTTGGTTAACAAGATGGAGAACGCCGGTTGCGGACCTGCCGGTGACCTTGCAGTGGAGGAGGTTTGCATCCACGAAAGTTGTGGTGCGGACGATCGCGCCTTTGGGAGTGGGCACGTCTGGGTCGGTTTCCTCTTGTGTTTTCCCGTACACGGAGTAGAGCCAGTCGTGTTTGGGGACCACAAAACTCTCTTCGTGATGGGGAACCCCGGTACGGAACCGGATGGCGGCATCGGGATGCTTGCGCAGATACCCGTAGACGCGTTGAGCGCGCTCGAGGTGACCTTTGCGAGGAGCGGCACGGAAGCGTGCGAGGGTCATGACGGCGACGGAGATGTCGAACCGTCCGAGGGTGATGCACCATTGTAGAGCCCCGATCAGCGACATGAACTTGCGTTTGTCGATCTCGGAGAGCTCTGGTGAAGTGTCGAGTTCCGGGCTGTCGGAATGGTCGAGAGGGCAGCTGGCCTTCGTGGGGGCACAGCCGAACATGCGCTCGTAGTTTCCGAGCATGCGCTTGATGTACGATTGCGGGCTCATTTTCATGGTGCCATCGCTATCGCGACCGAAGTCTGCGCCGAGGTGGTATTTGACGGGTCCGACACCCTTCAACTTGTATCCGTAGACGGAGGTGAGGGTATCGAAGAAGGCTTGCGGGTCCTTCATGGTGGCCATGAGGTCGTCCACGTATACGCAGACGTACTCCCAATGGTCACCACCGTCACGCATCCCACACATCAGGGTCGGATCTGCATTGGAAGAATTGCAGGTCCCTGAGTGTGTCCGCGAGCGCTTCGTGGAAGCGTGCGCCGGAAGTGCGGAGGCCGTAGAGTGCCTTGACGATTTGCATCGTGTGGCCGGCCTTGTCTCCGAACTCGTCTCCAGCGGACGAAGCAGATGCGTTCCTTGGTGTAGGCTTCCAAGTACGCGTTGCCGATGTCGCCGACCATGGTCTGAAGCCCGTTCATCTCCCCAGCGAGTAGTGCGAGGCGGAGGGAACGGAGGCTGACGACTCCAGCGTAGGCTGTGTCCTTGCATGGCGCTGTCAGGTGGCCGCCGGCGACACATCGGGCCTTGTGGCGCAGATCGTGCTTCACGGCGTATACCCATTGCAACCGAATCTTCTGGAACCCATCGGGTACCTTGCATGGTATCCGAGGGTCTTGAAGGTCCTCGTAGCTCGTGAGCTGGTCCATTTCCTTGCGCTCGGCGTCAGCCCAACAGCGTGTTACCATTCTTGGCGTCAAGCATCAGCGCTTCCTTGTGGTTTGCGCGGTACCTGAACGCCGAACTGGAATACGGGTGTGTTGCTGGCGGTTCGCCTTGTTGGTGGCGATTGCACGAGCGATCGAGTGTTGGCGAATACCGATTTGTCGGAAACGCTTCCACCCGGGAACCCCAAGCAAATCGTGTTTCCGCGCATAAAATAGCGCAAGAGACCGGGTCATCCTTCGCAATGACAGATAACGGTTCAGACGTTTTGGAAACGCTCATCCCAAAGCACAGTGACATTGTACTTTGATCCCTTGTAGGATGGGGATGTCTGAGGAGGGGACCTTCGTGATCCACGATGTCTTGGAATGACCATTGATTCTCTGCCTGCGGGTTGTCCGCAGCACCATCTGTGGTTTGTCGCTCGAAGACGTCGGAAAGTTCGACATACGAAATCAGTTCGTGAAGCTCCCCATCGTGAGTGATAGGAGCATCTTGATACGCTGATGGTTCTCAGCGTCTGAATCGTGATCTTTTGGATCACTTCGGCACGGACAGGTTTTGTCCATTGCGGTGGACCAAAACCGTCTTGCCCAGAAGTTCTTCAGGAGTGAACTTTGGAACAGAAACGACGTCCTTTCCACTTGTGCGGTGATTCATGTCTCTTGATGTGAGAACAAAACAGCATCCGATAATGCCGTGAACGATGGGTTCAACATCGGAGGGGATGGTGTTGTCTGTGTAGTCACCGTCATCGCTGTCTGATACAGTAGTCGCCAGAATCGGCATCCTCCCCCACGAGTGGAAAAGGATAGGTCGGCTCTTAAGTTGCGAGTAGGAGCATCATTGGCGGCGCGGATAGCAGACCGAGGCAGGAGTTGTTGCGTTGCATCGTCGAGCACCCAAAACGTGACGGTCGTCGCCCTTGTGGAGACACGGACCAGCCCAGTGTCCGCGGCGCTCCTTGGACTCACTCGAGGAAGCCAGGACGTTCCACACGGTAGTAGACCGGTTGCCACCAGTAGTACGCAAGGTACTTGCTGACATCCGGACGCTGCCCGAAGGCAGCCTGTGACGGGGTCACATTACCACACGTGCGCTGCGCGATGTGATGAACAAGTCAATGAGTACATTGTGCAGATGAGCCAGAACCGCGACGGGGTACCCGTGCGATCCATGACGCCGTTCACAGTACGCTTGATGTCCTGTATGCGGCGCTCAGCTCCGTTCTGGTGTTGGTGCTCGGGTTCACTCTGGTGATCCTTGATTGCGTATTTGACGCAGGATGTCTTGTACCTGAATCCCACCTCTGATTTCGCGTTGTCCGACATTAGTAGGTCGGGCGCTCCATGCCGACGAATGAAATCGAGCAAGGAGTCCGCGACCTGCCGCCTCGGACGCCATCGGGAACCCCGAATGTGTAACCGAGAGTTCGAGCGCAACGAACACCTGGATCATGGTGCAGGCCACCTATGGCCAGGGACACCGTCATCATGAGCGGTGTATCAGAGAAGAAGTATCCATCGCGACCGTCTCATGAAGACGATCAACGTTGGCCGCCGGAAAACGAGTGGCGGAAATGCTTGCGCATCGCGAAACGTTCCGAAGTGCGGTACCACTGGGAAGTGCAACGAGAGTTTCCTTGATCCGACGAGCAGGGATCCAGCCGAAGTGTGGACGCAGTGCCTCATAGTCGATGGCGAGAGTTGTGAACAGAACGGAACCGAATGCCAGGGGACCCGGAATACGGGACTTTCCCGCGGGCCTCATCCGTCGAGCCGCATATACATGCAGGCACGATCGAGGGTCGGCGCGAGCGCGGGATCATCATCATCAATCGCCGCGAGAGCGGGAATCATCAGAGCCGAACTCCTGATCGAGGAGGAAGGGTCCCAGATGTCATCGACGTGAATTCCACAGAGGGTACTGATCCATCTCAGCAGGGGTCGGTGGGGCATATCATGTATGACAGGCAGCACGGATAGACAGCGGGATTACGTGCCCTCAGGCGTGACGACAGTTTGCCGACCGCAGGGAGTCCAGTGGCGTTCATTCACATCCATACCGAACCGCGGAGAGTGGTTGTTAGAGTGGATGGATTGCCTTCCCGTATAGAGCGTACTGAGGAACTTGGGATGATCGGGCCACTGCTTGTATGAAGAGGGCCGCGGCGGACCGTACCAATATCCAGATTGCAACTGGTGCAATCACCAATGCCGCTCAGTCTGCCGTGGTACCCGTCTGCACAGGACCAGAACGTCGTCGCCAGTCAAGGACGCCATTGGCGCACTGTCGACGGGTGCACCAGTCTTCGCCGCCACCGAGGTCTCGAAGTTGTATCGGACCACGGTGGAGTTGACACCGTTTCGCCATGCTTCACCCAGAACGGACGAAGTCAGCGGTCGAGACTGGAATGACGGCCTCTGGGGCGAGCATTGCGGTTGATGGCAGATCCCGGGGGACCGCCCTTGGGTTCCGCAGTGGCCCCCGGAACCAGACGGCGTGGAGACCCTGGTACCGTGTCTGACGCAGAGTTCCCATAGGACTTGGCTTTATTGGCAGCACCGTGAAGTTTCCGCACCTTGCCAGCACCCACGGGACGAGTTGTTGTGCAGTAGTCATTCTTTGGGCCCCAAGACATCGTTGCCACTCCTCATTTCGGAATGCGGGTACGATGTCGTTGGTGTAAAGTCTTGCCGTTGCCTTTGGCAGGAGACTTGACCCGAAGAACTACCCTTTCCCTGCCGGTCTTAGTCGTTGTTGATCATTACGCTTTTTGAAACCTGACGAGGATGAGAGGAATCGAGGCTGCTTTGAGCATGATCCGAACCGAGTTGATGGTGGGTGATCGAATCCAGCAGCAATTGATCTCGAAACAGGATGGCATGGCCGCGAGCATCTCGTCACGACGTAGGATTTGCTCGTGAGAGCATGAGGAATATCCTTGTCGGAGCGATCGATGTTGTGCAGCCAATGTCTTATTCGTGTGTCCGGCAGAGCGTATCTTCCATATCTTCGATATCGGAGAGGATTCCCTGCCAAGGTGTCCACGAAGTTCTTCACGGTTCTTCTTCCAGCTGTTATCCAAGGTGAGGAGGCGATCGAGCACGAAGTGCCATTGCAGCGCTCTCACCGTGACACCATTGGTGTATTCTCAATGAAGACTCTGATAGACAGCCGACCCAGTCCTTGCTTGCTTGGTGCTTCGAAGGAGCTGGTCGCACGCTAAAGTATGACATGGAGGGCTCAGAACAGAGTAGAGGTACCTGTTCTGATGTTTGTAGAACAAATGTCCGATGGGACACGTTCCCCGAAGGATCGGATGTGAACTCAAGACCATGATTATACGCAGATCGCCTTTCGAATTGGCGCCCTGAACGAAAGGAAGCGCTTGTCGTCCCCCCCCCAGTGTGGGAATGCGAGGTGACATAACGATTTGACACAACGGCTGAAACTCATTGGTGAACGACCTGGGAGAGCGCTCGCTGGAGCGAATGCAACACTTGGCCACGGGGCACCAGCGATTGGAGTTTCGCTGGTGCACGTGTGCCGAAAGGTTCGGTCACCGGAGTAGCAAATCTGGTCGATCAGGAGGAGAACACAGATTCGATGTCCCATCGTCATCCACAGTACGGCGGAGGCGAGTACGGGGAGGAACAATGCCGACACCTCCTCGGGGTCGGTAGCTGGGCGGGTTCCTGGGACCCGCCGACCCCGATGGACGGCATGGTGCGAAGAGTCGTCATGTCGACACTCATCCATTTCATGGGACGGAGTCAATCGTGGTTGGAGATTGATCCCGGTACCCAATGCGAGGTCTTGTTGACAACAAGCACATTATGGGACGGGAAAAAAAAAAAATGTGTTGTCGTGTCGTCGGTCACCCGATTGCCAAGAGAGGGCAGGATTATCGAGAGAATCAGTCATGCGTTGGCGATTGCCGCCTCGTTGAGAGCGCGACGTTGCAAGAATGGGCCTGAATGCCGATGACAGACAAGACGTGGTTGAGTATGGGACTCGTTTGTGTCGGTGAAATGGTGTTTGGTAGCATGATGGAAGCGTTCGGAGATTGGGTGATGGTTGAGGGTTGATGTGATGTGATGTAGATTGTTGTTTTGGTTTGTTTTGTTGTTAGTTGGCGGAGGGTTTGTTTGTTTGTTATTTCTGGTTTCTCGTTTAGATCGCCGTGGCGATGTGTTTACGTTCAAGAAAATAGAAACAGGAAAGCACGGACTTGATCAATCGTCTGTGACGATATTTCGATTCAAGAGCGGATTGCGTAGGAAGCATTGGAAGAGAGAGGTGTGACACACTTGGACTGTGAGGTCTGGAGTGTGGTGAGCGCGCGAGGCCGAAGCCGAGTGGAAGATGAAACGGTGGAGTTCGAACAGAAGAGGTGTCTGCACAGAGGACTGGGCAGAGAGTGTCACGTCGTCACGTGGGGTAGCGAGTGATGCTGAAGGCAGAGGAAGGGATATCACCGATCAACACGGTGTTTTTTTTTTTTTGGAGCGAGTGCGATGTTAATTGATAGAAAGATATTGGAAAACGAGGGTAACTTACCGTACGCCGAAGGGTGATCAATCCGTGGTAGTGCAGTAGGTTGGTGAGTTTGTGTACGTGAGTGTGTGTATTAGTCTTAAAAGCTGATACGAATCCAAAGACTTTCAAAAGGATTGTGAGCAGGTGATGAGCAGCATCCATTAGAGAGGGGATCGAATAATATCTCATTTAGTAGGTATAGTGGAGCGTTGAGTCTCCCACGTGCAATCATCGCGGTGTAAGAGTTGTCAAGTCGAGAGAGGAGGAGACATCAATTTCGTGATGGTCGGAGAAGAGAGCTTGTGTTCACTTCCTTACGATCAATTTGGGGGGACTTTGTTCATCCAACGGGTTTGATTGCTGGTCCATCCAGGAAAGGTTCATGTCAAGACCATAAGGCGTGGGAGGATGATCGCCAAAACCCAATTCAGCGGACATGCGACATCGTCATAAGTAGAGCACGAGTCGTGGGGAGCGCCCCCCAACCCCGTGGACCACATCCACCGACATTCGTCACGCTTCAATCAC